>CM040756.1:7141522-11941522 GCA_022829145.1 Albula goreensis
TGGTGTTCAACACATGACAAAAAAATTGGAAGTGTGTTCCAGAATTCTCAGAAGGACAGACACCAGATGAGGGCTGCGGGAGAAGGCGTTGGGGGGTAGGTATTTTGAAAATAAATAGTAACCCAGAGGGTAGTGAGGGGACACTGGAGCAAGACCTTGCCTGGAGGGAGGACTGTGGATGCAGCGTTTAAGGAGGGGGGTGCAGCTGACCCATCTGGCCCAGGGTCACTTCTCCAGATGCACCGGTGGGATGAGCCGTCCACATCAGAGGGGTGCGGAAGCAAGTGACACCCAAAATCCCTTAAGCAGGCGTAGGTGCGCCAAGTGAGATCCACTGGTCGGGAAAAAATCCCCCATCACCCTCAACAGCGTCTGTGCAAGGGTGACTGTGCTGAGCTCGATTCCATTGATCATGGGCGTAATGCCACTCTGACTTATCATTACACATCTCATCTTTATTTTATCTTTATTTTGGATGCCTTCTACACAAAGCAATAAAAACCAACAGAACAAACAATACTGCAACAAATATATTGCATACCCCAAAAATGGACAAGTCCTTACAATAGATAGAAAACCAAATCTTAATGAGGTCTTTTTGGTTTTTATTTGTTAAATAGAAACCAAAAGTGTGATAGTCAAATTTGTTCATCACATCAGTGACTGGTGGAGTAATTACTGCATGCATTAACTTTGGCATTAAAACAATATGCTGATTTGCCATTAATGTAAAAGGGCTTAAACTGCCTTGTGTGGCAGGTAACACTGAGGATGCAAGTGCAGATATAAGTGACTGACCTACTGAGTGGGTGGTATGCGCAGCCAGTGGTGCTGTGAGGTCATAGCTGCGCAGTCAGCGGAGCAGGAAGTAGGCTGGCATGTCAGGATGAGTGTGTCAAGCTACCCAGCGCTGGCCAAGGAGACAGAATGAACCCCAAACGACCCAGGCCATTGTCACACCCTGCTCTGAGCGTGTGCTGGCATGTGCCTGAGTACACTTCACACGCAGAGAGGATTAAAGAGAGATGGGCTTAAATTAAAAGCCATTGTCTAACAATCGCAACACGAGCGCTGGATTGCCTTTTTAACGCCCTTAGCATTTAAGCATGGCCCTGTTGTGATTTCAGACACAGCTAATGATGATCCTGAAGCATGCTAACAGTGGAACCACCGTTCCATCTGCTATTTCATTATACGCTAATGAAAGTTATAGCTCATGATGCTTAGAGACTGTCTTAGAGAGAGTCTTCATAAACACTGGTCTGCTGATGCAAAGCTATGGTTTTTTATCATAAAGAATATTAAACTAAACAATCTTTCTTTCTTTCTCCTCCTTGAGAAAGCACTAGATTGGTTTGTATCAATAGCTTAAACTTACATAGACATTTCAATTCATAAACTTCAATCCACTTCACAGAAGCAGAATAAATGATTTTCAAGCATTCTTTTTTCCCCTCTTCCTTCAAATGTTTCACATTATTTACACAGTCCTTTATTGAGAGCAGCCAGTTTCTAACATTCTTCTGTTTCTTTTTTCCCCCCAAAAAGTCTGCTTCAAAATTTGCAAAACTAAACACCAACACCAAAACTTTCTGGTCAAGTAAAGATGTACCCTGAGTCTGGACTTCCACTGTAGGGAGTACTGGGAGAGCCCATACTAGTCAGATCTGGGGTTGGGGGGGTTCAGAAGGGCATCCCGCCGGTGATCTGTCGCGCGATCTCCTCCTCCACACTCTCCTCCTGGTTCTTCACGCGCTCCTTGTTCCAGTCCTTCAGACCCTCAGGCAGAGTGGTGTCCTCCTCCATCCCTCCCGTGCCCTCCACAAACTCCTCGTACGTCGACTTCTCTGTGAACGGGCGTGGTCCGAGCAGCTCCACCATGTCGTTTTTAACCAGGACCTCCTTCTCCAAAGGCGCAAAGCCACCTAAGAAAGCGGAGGTGACTTAGCAACATTCATAGAAAAGCATATCATAAAATACACACACACACACACACACACACACACAAAAATATGCATACATGAATAGATTCCAATTCACATATGCTGCACGTTTTAATTCTTCAACTTTGTGTGGAGTAATTGTTTGAATGATCCCATTCACTGATCTCACACTGCCAGTATTATTGCAAGAGGTCATTTATAAAACCTGGGTCCTAATGAAACACTCGTGTTACAGTCTCTTTCAGCAAATCCAGCTGTAGTGTTTTCACCCGGAATCTGAGCTGCATTTTGAATGGCAGAACTACGGTTTTACTCTGAGGTAGTCGCCTCCTCTCACCTTCTCCACCTCGGCCTTCTTCTGGGAGAGCAGGGCCTGGGTGCGCTCGTAGGCGGAGGTGATGAGGTGGCGCACCTCTGTGTCGATGAGACGGGCTGTGGCTTCGCTGTAGGGCTTCTCCAGGACCATCTCGCCCTGCCGCGGGAGGTCAAAGGAAACCTGGCCCACCTTCTCATTCATCCCGAACTGGACGATCTGAGGACAGGCAGACGAGTCAGGGCACAGGATAGAGCACACAGTATGCAGATTAATCTGCCCAGCGAGAAAGAGGGACTTGGGCCATTTAATGTTTACCACAACTAAAAAAAGGTAGCATCAGAAAGGTATCATGTTTTTGGTAAAAATTCTGAAAACAACTCTGGACAAACCACGCCAACCAACCCTCAAACTGTCTGATTTTAGTCCAGCTCCCTCTACATGGAGACTGGACCCTGGGTGACCTTATCTGAGTGCTCCTTCTGCACAGGCTACACCCTTCAGTGACCTGATTTGAACTCTCTCTTTACATGGACTAAGGCACCCTTAGTGACCTTTCTGAACCCTCCCTCCACAGGGAGTGTCCACTCCTGGTGCTCTCACCTGAGCGTAGGCGCTTTGCGTGACCTTCCTCAGGTCATCCTGGGCCCCTGTGGTGATCCTGCCGAAGAAGATCTCCTCGGAGACACGCCCACCCAGCGTCATGCACATGCGGTCCAGCAGCTGCTCCTTGGTGTACAGGTACTGCTCCTTGGGCAGGTACTGCGCATAGCCCAGCCCCTTCCCCCTTGGGATGATGGACACCTGGAGGAGCCAATCAGAGATCAGCCTGTGGGAGCCTGAACTGAGAAGGTCACATCTCATTGGGGTTGCAGGGTGTACTAGCAGATAATTCACAGTTGTACCACAATATGACGATACATGCATTATAAATCAACAAAAACATTTCACAATTTTGGAATATGTTGTGATTACATTATAGTTTACATTGCCATGTAAGCTACAGCAATAGAAAGCTGCTCGTTTCTATTATGAATATACATAAGTAGCCAGTGACATATCAAATTAGCCATAATTCATTCTGGTCACAGAATAGTAATAGGAATAATAATTTCATTGGTATTTCATTCTGGGCACTAAATCATTTAAGTTTTATTGTTATTACCCTATTATTTCAGGTAAAAATCTGCAAACATAAGAGAGATATCTATAAAACTTGTTGTAAGCCATCACCAAAGACTGACATTCTTGAGTTTTACATGAATGTACACCATTCAACTATAACATATTGCAAAGGTAAATATTTGACTTGCTGCTATAGCAAACGTATTCTGTTGACAAAATGTTTCTCCTTACTGGGTAGTTTGCTTTGTTTAAGCATTAGCTGTGAGATGTTTATGCACTGAAGGACTTACTCATGAGGCCTACACAAAAAGCATCTGAGTGTGCCCTCAGAGGGGAAACAACCGTCTGGACTACATGAGAAAGACCAGACACCCAGGCAAGATTTAAACCTTCATATTAACATCAGATAAACTGAGGATGAGCAAATGGGAGTTTATTAGAGACCTTTCTCAATAAGATTCTCACAGACTGCTGAATCAAGGCCATTTTGCATTGTATTTTGCTGGCACCTTCTGTGAGAAGATGAGATGCTGTATGCAAAAAAAAAAAGGTTAAGTGTGAATAATAAGACTCACACAGGCTCAAACAGGGTGTATCTATGCGGAGATCCATCAAAAACCAGAACAGGGACAACCAAATTCTCCATGCCATTTTCATGCATCAATTTTGAATTCATGAGGATCTTCATGGTATGTTGGGTCAAGCAATGTTGACAGAGTAAACTGAAAAGTTTACATTTGGTTGAAAACTACAATGACCATCCCACCTTCAGAAGGGGGTCAGCATGCTCCAGGTACCAGCCTGCGACGGCGTGTCCGGCCTCATGGTATGCCACAGTCTTCTTCTCCTCGGGCTGGAGGACCTGGGTCTTCTTTTCAAGCCCTGCACATTCACAATGCCAAAGACTGCCTGAAGAATGCACCCAATACCACAAGCTACACCAAACACCTGGCTAAACAGACTTTGTGTCATGCATATTAAAAAGCAAAAGCTGGAGCGTTACAGGTTGTGTATCACAGGCATGTCACACCAAAGAGAGAAGTGGCACTCCCAGTCCATCCCAGTTTGAGCCATTCCAGGTCTTACTGGAAGCAGGCTAATGCAGATGGCTCTTGATGGTTCCGACCTCAAACAATCACCTCCATAAATGGCAGGACCTGCTATGCATTGGAGGAGCCATTCCATCCCTTCCCACTCCCTGCTGGGAATTCAGCTGCCACACTTAACATTACATCTTAATGCAGATGTCGTTAATTCGGTTCATGCTGCACGTCGATGCACTCACCTCCAATTACACGCTCAATGGCCTGCTCAAAGTGCTTCTGGCTGATAGCGTTGGAGAGATGCCTCGCAGCTATGAGAGCGGCCTCGTTACAGACATTAGCGATGTCAGCACCTTGTACAGGGAATGGAGAAGAAAAGAAGGAAAAAAATATTCAGCAAGGAGGCGTTAATTACAGTGCAGAGTACAAAGGGTATCTATGAACGCACACTGCCATTTATATAACCATCAGGGGCCTCGACTGAGACATAATGGTTTTTAAAAAAAAATAAATGACAAACTGAACAGTGGTTTTGGAGTCTTGTATTGTTAAGACTGAAAATCTGAATTTCCTCCTACAATGGGAGCTGTGCTATAATCTCTGAGAGAAGACGATGTGGCTCAGAAATCAAAGTCTAAGCTGTCAGTTCTACTACGCACTACTAACCTGAGAAGCCTGGGGTCAGGGCGGCCATTTTCCTGGCCAGTGAATCTTTGTCCATGGCCAAGTCCAGCTTTAAGGGTCGCAAGTGCACTCTGAATATAGAGGCCCGGCCTTTGATGTCAGGTGGCCCTGCAAAAGATTTAGAAAAATGCAACTGGGAGAGGAGCTAGGACAGTTGATAAAAGAACAATGACCGTTAAACAGTTCAACTTCATCTGTCAGCTGCAAAAACCGAGGTTCTGCATCCACACGGGACGCTTTTCTGACCCAGATTTGTGTTAATGACCAGAAAAAAATACCATGCTCATTTTTCTAAAAGAAAAAGGTTTCACAAAATACATTGCGTTACATGTATTATGTCATCCTCACATTTCAGTCATATTCTCACTGGACATGTGGAGGTCAAAGGTTATCTTTTTTCACAGTTTAAAACCAAGTCTGATGTATACTAAATGATGATAACTAGGGTCATGTGATTATAAGAGTGCGGTGTAAAATTATGAGTACACTGGGTCACTATGCACCTCACCTACTTCACTGGCATCACAATTCACTGTTTAGCCAGTGGTTACAACATAGCAGTGGTGGTTTAAGCTGTGAATGCTTGTCAAAATACATCCCCAGAACAGGAGACTGTATGTACCGATATATATTTGCCTGTCAAACCGGCCAGGCCTCAGTAGCGCCGGGTCCAGGATGTCCGGCCGGTTAGTTCCCGCCAATACCACAACATTGGTGGCTGTGTTGAATCCTGGGACGGAAAAGAAGTACTTTGTATTAATGGATGCTTCCCATCAAGTGCTTATACATATCATCATGTACTCTTTTGGTATCCTTTATGTAACAGTTTCACAGTTACATGTCGTCTCCATGACAAAGATGAGCACATTGCATAAACAGGAGGTCCCACATTCCAGTATAAGCAGGAAAATCTCCCTGTAGATTTGATCTCATGACCAAAAGATAAAATCAAAAATCATACAGAAAGAGAGGGGAGCAGCAAAAAGACAGGAAAAAGAGTGAGAGGCAGCGAGACAGAGACGGATACAGAGAGATTTACATCAGACAGCAGTAGTGATGACCACAGGTTCCTGAGACAGAGAGAGGGGTCGGAAGAACTTTGACCTGTGCGTCACGCGCAGCTGCTGGAGGTGGAGAAACGCTGGAACCGGGTACAGTCATCGAATTTCAAATGTCAAGTCTCCCACGTTCCTGTTTGAGCTACCATATTCAATGTCAAATTTTACAATAAATGGAAATGCAATGCCTTGAGGCCGCATCACACCACCCTGTTGTGGGAAGGGATAGGTTTATTTCCATAGAACTGCACCACCAGTTGTGGTTTATTCCTTACTTAAAAACCACCGAGTCCTTTCTGTTCTCTCTCTCTCTCAGTCTCACTCACCGTCCATCTCCACCAACAGCTGGTTCAGAGTGTTCTCCTGCTCGCTCTGGCCCCCGAAATTCCCCGGCCCCCGCTTGCGTCCCACGGCGTCGATCTCGTCGATGAACAGGATGCAGGGGGCGTTCTTTCGGGCCATCACGAACAAATCCCGCACCTGAGCACCACGGAGACCGGGGGGAGCAGGGTTCAGTCACAGTACGACTTCCCAACAACAACAACGACGACCTAATCTTTATTTATAACAGCTGTAATGATAATGCATAAAACAACAGATTTAAAACATCAGTTTTAGCCCTTATCACAGTTAAACAGCGGTACAGCAAAAAAACAGCTGATTCTAAATTTATAGTACAATAAGTGCTAAAGTTGCTCAATCTGAAAACATGCTTTCTTAGACTTCTGGAGCACTCAGACCTGCTTGTGTCACTTATGTAAGCAGTGACATTTAGAACTGATTCTGTTCCAACCAAGTAGATGAAAATAAATGCATTTTCCCCCAGGTTTGCTGCTTTTGGCTCACTTTGAGAGGATTAAGGCAAACAGCACAGTCTCTTTAAAACAGAGCAGCTCATCAGTGATGAGAACCAAGGACCGCATACCCGGGCTGGCCCCACGCCCACGAACATCTCCAGGAACTCGGAGCCGTTGACGGTGATGAAGGGGACATTGGCCTCGCCGGCCGTGGCCTTGGCCAGCAAGGTTTTCCCCGTCCCGGGCGGTCCCGTCAGGATGGCTCCCTGAGGGGGAGAGAGGAAACAGCCGAGTGTCTGTGAGAGTGAAAGCATTATGCAGTATGTGCATTATCGGGCCCACCTCAAGGGTCAAGCAAGAACACCATTGCTGTTGGGCCCTTGAGCAAGGCCCTTAACCCCACATTGCTCCCAGGGGGGATTGGCCCTTGGTTAGCCTAATTAAGTGTAAGTAGCTTTGGATAAAAGCGTCAGCTAAATGACTATAATGTAATGTAATGTAGTGATTGTAATGGCAGACAGGAGCAGGAAACTCGTAACGCAGCAGTGAGGGGTGAGAGTGACAGGCCAGCTTTCGCTCAGTTCCAGCCACCCACTGTTTCATTTGCATTTGTAAAGCATGACATTCACCACTGGGGTCTTCTCAATATTTTATATCAACCATTTGCATACATGAATCTACAGCGTTATCATCTTGTCATCTTGTCTTCTGGTACAAGACTGTGCGTGGGGTGATTTTTCTACGCACGTGTCTGTGAATGTGTGTGTGTATGTATACATGAGTGCAATGTGTGTGTCTGTATGTGCATATATGTGTGTATATTGGGGTGGTGGACGTGTACTGTGAATGTGTGTGTGTGTGTGTGTATATATGGGCGTGTATATTTAATGGGGGCTGTGGATGATTAATGAGTGTGTGTGTGTGTGTGTGTGTGTGGGTGTGCGTGTCTCCTTGCCTTTTTACCTTGGGGATTTTTGCCCCCAGGTCCTGGTACTGCCTGGGATTCTTCAGGAAGTTGACAAACTCCATTATCTCCAGCTTGGCCTCCTCACACCCCGCCACGTCCTTGAACTTGATGTCGATTTCGTCCCGCAGAATCTTGGCGGTGGTCTCACTCACGCTGAACAGGCCGCCCCTGCCCCGTCCTGGGCGCCCGCCACCCATGGAGCCCCGCCGCAGAGTGTAGAGCAGGAAGCCAATGATCAAGGCCGTGGGGAGCATGCTCAGTAGAAAGGATCTGTGGGGATGAATCAGCACAAGGCCTAACTCCTTCACAAAGTGTACAGAGGCAGGTGGCTGAGTCAGTCTGAACCAGCTGACAGGCAATGGCGGTAACACTCATTGTAATGCCTGTGGGTTTTACATAAACGTAAAATTAGCAACCAAGAGGACAGGTATGAATCACTCATTTCATAAACAATTCAACTTGATTTCCAACGTTAACATATCACAAGATAAACCCAGACACTAAAAAACTAAGCCCTACAGACCCATCTTTAACAGCTCAAAAGCTGATCCAGTTTTCCAGGCCGCTGCTGCAGTCTACAGCAGATGTCCGCTCCCTGCCCAGCTGTGATGACGGAAGTTAGAATAATATGGGGGTGCTATGGGACAAGCCAGATAGTGTGAACGGCGCAGCGCGAAGCTCCGAGCTCCAGCTCCATGGGCTGAGGACCTTGCCTTGGTCACGGCAAGAGTCCGCCTCGTTTCCCGGCCGGGCTGCATTCCTCCCCCGCTGGGCTGGGCGGCTTAAACATACCGAGAGGACATTCCAAGAATGCCTCCACTACCAGATCACATTTTTTTAAAAAAAAACCCAGTCTCTTTGTTATCTTTCTCTGTCTTTCTACACAGGAATACTACCATCCACTCTTACTACACAGATCTCCCAATCTGCATGCGAGGTTAGCAGTCTCTTAGCGGCAGAGGCCCGGACACCTGTGCTGGCCTTACCCGTCGCTCTCGTTAGTGTAGACCACAGGAACCTTGTTTTCCCCCTCAATACCCATCTCCATCTGCGCTGTCTCCAAGTTGCGCTCGAACGTGTCCACACTGCCGATGTTGAACCACACATACTGCTGAACATGGGAAAAAAAGAGGGTTACTGGGACCAGAGGCCACACGTTCACTCTATGATACCAACAGATGAGGTAGTTGAATGTGTCTTCACACTAGACAACACATGCAGAGTTACACAAACCATACGTTATGTTTTTCTTGCTGCTTAATGAAACGTCAGTTCGGTGGTTGAATATATTATGAGCGATGAGATATTACATAGAGAGTTTCCAGTGTCTACAAAATGCATTTATTTGTGGCATACCAGAATGTTAGAGCTTGTCTGACCCCACCGAGGTGACAAATTTTTGAAAGAATCGAACAAACTCACTGCAGCAACTGGCGTGTTTTCAGGACGGAAGATTACTCGGACATATTGTTTGTTAATCACCTCCAGTCTTTCCACCTGAAAAAAAGAAAGACTGAGTTTTAACCGTACACCAGTAGGTGTCGCTCAAGAGTCCTACGTCTACTCAGCATGAGACAGCTGAACTGAAACACGAAAGACGATATCTCAAAGGTTCTGGAGATTACTTACGACTGTTTTTGAGAGATAATTGCTGACAAAGTCCTTCCAGGTGATCTCGTTGTCAGCACCGCCGAAGAGGTAGTAGTAGGTGACTGCTGCGCAGACGGCCACCCCGCAGACGAAGTAGAGCCGAAACTCCTTATCATCCCATGGCACGTCCCCCTGAACGAGGGATCAGACCGATTCAAATACTGTTAGCTTATGCCGCCAGCATAACTGATTTACATCGACATGTTCATGAACTCATGTCGTAGTGCACGGTTGCATTTGGTGGTTTACGCTATGGCTAACCTTTCGCAGTCTACTCCACCAAGTAGTGTCCTCCTTCCTTCCTCCTCTCTTTTCTCCTCCTCCTCCTCCTCCTCCTCCCCCACCTTCTCCTCCAGCTGATCTTCCACTTGCTCTTTGCCCATTGGTCAGCTTCGTCTCTGAGAAAATATAACCACAGCCAATCAGTTCTCTTCACCTCCAGAAAGGGAACACTGAAGTCCAGAAGAATGCACTGCATCAAAAATACCACTGAATCTTTGATGAACAACATAAATTACTAAAAATGGTACAATACACAGAAACAAAATTAATAATAGCGACCATTAATGTCTACAGCTGGCTGATGGGACTGGGATAAAAAGAACACATTAAGGAAATGGTAAGGGCTATATGATGAGAACAATAGGTGGCTTTGTAAAAAAAAAAACTTGGCAATAAGGAGTCTTAGACATGAAACTCCAGATAAGCTGTCTGACACAGCTCCATAAATACACCTTTGTAAGCAGTGTTAGTAGCACAGCATGAGGTCATGGGCTGACTATAAGATAAGTCAAACTGGGATGCACACTTTGCAGTCCTGTGAACATATCAGTGCACTACCCTTGGGGTTAATAAAGTCAGATTACTGTACAGGTGACTGTACAGGTGACCCTCCCACATCGCTGAGGTTAGGGGCTCAGTGACCCCGCTATGAGGAAAAATCGCGAAAAATGTTTTGCCCCCACCCTGGCGGGCAAAGCAAGCATAGCGAAGTGAAGCAAGAACCTCCAGCTGAGGGGTTTGCGGGGGGCACGGTGAGCTTTTTAAACCAGACTGGAGATCTGCGCTGTCTAACGCTCAAATGGTTAGTCAGTCTCAAGGGACAATTACATTTTAAAAGGGAGTTAACCCATAACTTAATTGTTAGTTCCTGAACCGCAAAAATATTGATGCCGCGGTGTGGGAGGGTCACCTGTATTTGACATGCAGTGGCATGTCTGTCTCTTATCCAATGTGTTTATTAAGTCGTCCTATTCCATCATAAGAGCTGATTTAAAGAGGGGACTCTTTGGCAGTGGCTGGGCTCTGTTCTCTGTGCTTTCATTTGCTTTGCAGAGCCACACAGTGACCACAGAGTCACGTCTCCTCCTTATCATTGTCTGTGGGTACGTTTTTTTAATCCGATCAGCGTATTTCCTCTCTTTTGGTCATGTGGTTGTTTGGTTCATAGCCTGGGCTGAGTAAACAGGCCAGAAGCAGAGGTCAAAGAGAGTGCCCGGGCTACACACAGAGAAGCCGGACCAGTTTAGCTAATCTCTGCCAGGGCAAACCCTCCACCTGCTGCTCCTCAAAGGGAAATAAATGGCGTACAGTGAACAAGTACCTTTTAACTCCGGTTTGGGGTCACCATTCCGAGGGCCATCCTTTCCATCAGGGAAGTACTTCTCAAATCCTAGACGAATGACATGATGTGAAGTACCAAACCAAGACACTAGAGACTGCTCTATCATAGACTGGATTATATAATTATCTGTGCCTTGTACCACATCTCTGTATTATGTCACCAAATCTCCAGCAACATCAATTCATTTCATTATCCTGTTCACAGTCTAACAGACAAACAGCACTCATATCCTCTGTTTGCTTCTGCAGTACTCAGGTACAGTGCAGTGATACGCCTCAAATGGGAGGGATCTCATGCACACTGTTATGGTGTTGAGAGAAATGACAGCTTAAGTGCCAAAATGTTTGTATAATTAGCACCCTTTGCTTTCATTTCCTGCACAAGGCCTACAATTTTCCTTTGTGAATGACATGTTGTTAATGATAATCACTGTCATCAGGCTCAAGGTATCACAATCAACTAATGACCCTGATGGGTTCACATAAATGTAGGACTTAAAATGGGCAACATCATGCGTCAACAAAATACCTTTAGGCGTCTTTGAGCATAAACTTCTATTGGCACCTAACACACTGGCAAGCAGTTCTCTCCTCTCAACAGCTACCAGATTGTCATAGCCTCTTGACACCTTAAAATAAATACAAAAAACACGTCTGGATAAATACAAAGACAATTCTGGAGAACAATGCTGTCAGCCATAAACACTACGAGAAAGAGACCAGATATCAGTGCAAACGCAACAAGGCTCATTACCTTCGAAACAATGATTTGACTTCAAATATCGTTTTCTCAGATTCCATTAACAGCCACTGAAATCAAGCGGGCCGAACGGGTTCTTCAGGAGATTTTAATGATGAAGATGCCAAGGATGACATTACATCATGTCAGGATTCTAGATTACGCAGCGTCACAATGAATATTAATTCGCTTAATACTATGGAATATTACAAATCTACTTAACTGGATTTATGAACGTTTCATAGAATAGGGTTTTAGCAGGATGTAGATTGTTTCGTTTAATGACAGCGGGTTCTGTTGACCATCAAACCATAAAGCTGGGCATCTAATAAGGCCGAGTGTTATGTTAATGGCAAATAACTAAATGCCCTGACAAATATTTCACGAACACTAGTCACTAATGTAAAGTTAATTAGCTATTTTAAAACAAACGCACCCATATACACTTTTTATAAATAAATCAAAAATAATAAATGCAAGAGATGACGAAAATAAATTCTGATTTAAACATTTGCTTGCTAAGAAAGTTGCCTGAAATTGATCATCATTCGAACTTCAATGTCAGGGAAACAAGCTATCCTAACAAACTGGCCAGAAAGTTACATACCCAGTTAGCGTAGCTCGCTCCTGTTGTTACCTAACAGTGACATTTCACACGCACGACTGTCATTTACATGAATTCGCTAACTAGCTAGCGGGATTCAACTATTGGACTGGAATAGATTCGGGATTTGAAAACAAGCAGACAAAAATGTGCTCAACTTATGAACGTAAAATCACATTGCCAATTAAATAACAGAAACACCGATACTGTAGGTAGTTTTCTATCAGGCTAAATGCTTGCACAATGTTAGCAAGAAGTAGAACTCGACTTGCACTTTGCAACTTACCACCCGCCACGCATAACTTGGTCTTAAGTTGTTTGGTGACACCACGCTTTTACAGAAATTCCGACAACCTCTCGACAGCAGAAGATAACGACAGGCCATGCTCAAACTCTACGGTGATATAAATATATTACGTAAACTGTTATAAATCTACATCTGAGTCGTCATTCTGTTCTATTATTGTAGTCATGTTATTGCCTGCCTCAGCCATGTTGTTCTGTAACACGTCATTACGTTGGTCCTAAATTGACAGACGTAGCTACACTAATCCCTCCCTCTCATCGGTGCTTAATCGTGGCACTGTGCATGGTTGTTTGAGTTCACTGAGAAAAAATAAGGGGTCAAATTTACGTGTGAGCAAATGACCATTTGTAGGTGGTCATCAAGAGAGCCTAGTTGCCAGGTTACTGTAGCTTTAACTGAAAGACCTGATTATCTAACTTTCCGAATCCTTAATTTTGGTTGAAGGGAATTTTAAAGACCATGGGATTCAAGCACTTGTCCCAGATTTCGGTCAGCCTTATAGCCATGTATGGTCATCTTTGAGATGAAACATAAAATCGGCTCCAATCCAAGAACAACGCAATTTCCAATTTGTGATGCTGTTTTTTTCTTTCTCTTTTCCCCCTCAAATCTAACAGTAGGCCTATGTAATATCTTATAATCCAATTTACTTGAAAATGTGCACACTCACAGATATCCCTGGGGTTTTATGGTCTATTTTAATAGGCTTACATACTCTCAATGACGAATAAGGACATAGTCAAAGCCTCTAATTCCCATTGTAAAAGAAATATTGTATTTGTAGTTTCTGAGAATACAATTTCTGATTGGCTTCATTAAGCCTATTTGATAAACCAGGAATTACTTAGGATTTAGGCCTCTGCAACATTCAGATATTTAATCCCTGTATGTATCTCAAATAACTAATGTATTAGATGTTTTCCTTTTGCTTAATTTGTCTATGATCACCACTAGATGGCAATATTGGGATATAATAAAACAAGGAGCTGCGCCGGCATAGTGGTCTGACTTTTCATACGCCTCAAATAGCAGATTTTAATAGGCCTTACTTACTTCAATGGAAAATTTACTTTATATGAAAGTTCTTTTTTCATTCAATTCACACATTAAAAATATATATTTTCACTGAATAGCGCACAAAATCATTTAGCCATTAATTATAGTAATTAGGCTTCCGTAAGATGTCTTACTTTAAAGCAATGGCATTTCAACCTGTTCCCGTTTACATTTATTGATTATCATTCAAGTTATTGCTCTGGTGAATAACCATTACCAATCAGTGCACTTTCAGTGACTGCTCTTTACTTCACAAGACACAATTATCTACCATTTACTAACATATAATAATTATCTAATTTTGTAGCATAGTTTTATAGCCTACTTTTCGTAAGATAGGCTAATTAATAGGCTATGTGCCTCCATATGCAGACATATCCGTAATATAATCTGTGTAGACCAGTCAGTTTAATGTTTATGAAAAATAACTAATGCTTTAATCGCACAGAACTTTGCTAGTTTAGCCGCCCTCACCCCTCTCTCCCTTCCCCCAGCACCCGCTGAGGACGCTGTTTCAGATTGCATTTGGCCGGGTATTTCGGCTGATCTTTAGAACCGCAGTGAAAGGATGGATTTAACTTTAAAATGTTGTGGTTGATTTAATCAATTAGAGAGCATTATTTACAGTAACTCGACTTGAAGGGAACGCTGCATACAATGATTAGGAAAAAGGAATACATCTTTTCAGGAATGCATCTTTGTGAGTACTTGCCAATGGGTACTGAAAATAATGAAATGTAATAATTTGCTCCCAACGATCGGTTTACAGGTAGGCAACGGCACAAACTGATGAAGTTAAATGCAAAATAATGTATATTTATGAAATACCTATGTGCCTAATGTCTATCGTCACAAAGTATAATAGTATGTATGAAAATGCCTGACGGTTTAAACGAATTGTTGCGACTTGCTATCTTTTTTTTTCTCAGCAATTCCCACATAATTACCTAAAGTGAGGAGTGCATGTGTTTTTGCAATGCTACCCTTTTGTTGTTAAAGATATCTGTTTGCCAAGCTGGGTCGGAAGGGGCTTAATTTGCTAATTCAGCGTTTAGAGAATGATGTCAAATAATTAACACCTCTAGAATCACTGATGAGTTGATACCGTTAATTAGACTGAAATGCAGAGTGCTTTTTCCTTTGGAAAATATCTACAAAAAAGTACACTGGACTATCTAATTAGCAATTAAAGTCAGTGGAGGAGCTGAAATGTTTAAATATTCATCTCATTTGGCACACTGTTGGTTTCAGTGATTAGAAATTCTAATCTGTGGTTATCTGCATTCACACGAACATTCCTTACTTCTGGCATAGTGCTTTTGAGGCCAGAGATAAAACTTGAAGCCTCTCTCATTTCAGCTTTTCATTTATCATTCTTTAAGTGTTTCTTTTTATTATTTACACAGTACATTGATTTTGTTAAGACTATGAAACTTATCTTTTTCTGATATCATCGCCAGTTGAAAATTATATTGACAGACCAAAGCTGCATTATGACTCTTACTTAAGACAGATAAATAATGAAGAAAATGCTAAATAAAGTCCACTGAACTTTGGAAATCGCGGAAGGCTGCGGTGTGTGCCAAAGGCAAGCCGAATCACCCACTGCCTTAGGAACAAGAAAGGGCTGTCCAGGGCAGAGTCTGAGACAGAGGGAGAGTGAAACAGAGACAGAGAGAGCGAGAGAGTGAGGGGGGAGAGAAACAGAGAAAGAGAGAGAGGGAGCCAGAGAAAAAGAGAGGGGGAGAGAGTTTCTCCAGCTCTGCTGCTTACTGGTTGAGTGCTCAGAGGGTGGCTGAAGCACGCTCTGGGAGCTACATCCATTCAGGAGGAGGGGAAGGAGCTCACGGAGAGAGGAGGAGTTGATAGGGTGGGAGGGGATCGGCACAGTGTGTGTGTGCCTGTGTGTGTGTTTGTGTGTGTGTGTCTGCGCGTGTGTGTGCAGGCAAGTGCGAGCAGGCATGAGAAGCAGGCAGGGGAGAGAGAAGAGAGAGCCTGCTCTCTGAGCTGAAAGCCACCACACTTCAACTCCTGGAGGCTGGATGGCAACATCTCCTAAAGACATCCACACTGGCTACAGAGAGGGCGCTGCCGTCTCGCTCCTGAGTGGCCAGGGCGGCCGCTGGGGCAGAGGTGGGAGCAGGCGTCCAGGTGGGGGCGATGTGGCCACCCAGGCGGGGCTGCGTCCTCAGGTGGCTGGGACTGAGGGTCTGCCGGAGGACCACGCTCCTCTTTGCCCTCTTCTGGTTCGGCTTCTGGGCTTTTCTCAACGGCCTGGTCTTCGTCCACAGGACCATCTTCTCCGATTTCTGCACCAACTACAAGAGCAAACAGGTTCTCCAGAGAGTGGTAGGGAGCTTTCAGTTGTTTTTTTTTAAATATATTATTATTTTTTTAATATTATTCTTTTCATGCACATATAAAATCAAATGATAACACACACACAGTACAAATGCTCAAACAAAGCTTAAGTACATACAGATACACACAAATATTGACATGCTCCACATGTTTATAGACACAAGCATGCATGAACCTTAATTTAATTGCACTAACCCATGCAGGCTCTATCTGTTTCTCACTGAAACCGTTTTAGTGGGTCAAATAACAGTATGAAATGAGAACTCTGGGGTGAAGTCACACAGCATTCTTTCCCAGAGAGAAGCCCTGACAGGCTTTGCCAAATTAATATATGGGAGGATATCAGGAGACTTTAAGCATATGGAGTAAAGAGACACCTTTACATTCATACAGAACCATGAATTGTTCGCTGTTTCTTTTAAATGTGTCAACAGAAACAAAGGTGCCAGAACCACTTCAAACAGACTGTTCCCTCTGTAGTGTTTCTTTCCTGGTGTGAGATTTATGCCTTTAATCAAGCTGCTCTGAAAGTCTAGAGAAGCAAGGCACTTCTGTGCTGTTTTACTGAGGCCACTTGTTTTATCGTCTCATACAGACTTCTAATTACGCATGCATTCGGCTTAACAACAGCATTTTAATGTGCCTGTCAAACAGGTTAATGGACGGGGAGTTTAGCAGAGAAAACAGTGCCCTGGAACCAGTAAATCATGTGATCTAACTAAAACTGCAATACAGTGTTGAGCTGGATGTATTTTGGATCAGTTAAAGAATGGTTCCCTGAGACAGATTCATAGAATATCAGATTTTGGATTTCCATCCGATATCCTTGTCTGGAATTTCACCTTTTAGTAAATGATTAATGTTCCATCGACCATTACCTCTCAGCTAAACGCATAACGAATTTTGGGTGTTCTGATTATTTTACTGACATTCACTTTAACATTACTCAGGAAGGTTTCAGGCTGAAAAAGATTAATGACTAGTTCACAAGTGGCAGGGACCTCGTAATACATAATCCCAAACAAACCAACAGCAACAGAATTTTAAGAATGGAAAAAATGTCTTTCCACTAAAATCCACAGATGTCTGAAAATGATGGAAGGAGAAAGTAAAGGAGATAAAGGGAGGGGGAAATGAGTAGTCCCAAAAACACTGCAGTGAGCCCACTTGGAAATGGGGTACTGTTCTTTGGAGACTGTAGCTGAAATGATTAAGAGAACAACAAAAACAAAGGCTGGACAACAAACCGCAAGCACTGGGTCATGACCACATCAAAAAATGCAACACAGAAGGGACCGATTCAGAAAGCAGGAGAGCTCAGCAATTAAATAAGAAATAAGATTCAAAGGTTGCTCAACCTAGCCTTGGGGTTTACATTTCTGCAATGCAGGTGAAAAATGTGGTAGGCAAAAAAAAAAAAAAAAAAAAAGCAAGTGGTGAACAGGAAATGAAGAGTAAGATGACTGAACCAGTTAAAATTCACTAACAAAACAGAGAAAGAATGTTCTCATCACTCCTGATACCAATCACTTGTGGATATTTTGAAATGTTTGAAAAATCCTGAAACATTTTGCACATTGTGTTGAAAATTAAAGGAGACTTGCCTTTTTTTAAAGTCCGTTCAGTATCATAAAACTGCAATGCACTCTCGATGACAAATTTGCATGGATCAGTCAAATAGGTCAAATTGCAAGCTAAAACTCCTCGGCCTCTGTGACTCCTTTTGGCATTGAGCCTAGAGCTACAGGGCTGCAGTGAAGCTGCCCTTCCCACACATACCCTCTGGCTTGGAGATGTCACACAACACTATCGAGCTCAAACCACTGTCAAACCTCCGCGGTGTGGGTCAGCTGGCCAGGAATTTACTGCATGGGAATGTTGTAACTTCTGCTGTGGCTAGACGTAACTATATCTGGGGCTGTTTTTCCCTCCATAATCCCTGCCCATATTCTGGGCTATAAACTGGTGGTGCAATGTGGACAGTGTTGAAAATATGTTGGCAAGAAACTAAGGTTATATAAAGGCTGGTCTCATAGCTGTTTTATTAATTGGGCTTGTAGGCAAACGTGGGTACAATGAGGTGGTAACAGTGAAACTATGCCACAGGTTTAAAAGATCTATAAAGCCCTATTTTCAGTGTGATGGCAATTAACTTCATTCTTAACTCTGATTAGCAAATTTGAACAAGTGTCAGTAGGAATGTCTGTGATTCAAAACCATCGTTATACATTGGACTGTTGTTGTTTTTTTCTCTGCCTGCTTGGCTTGCGCTGCTATCCAGAGCAATTCTACATCTTTGCACCTTCTGGAGGATATTTAAACTGCTGGGTCTCTGCTGGAGCCAGATTAAGTACCTCACCCAAGAGTACAATGTCTGTGCGACATCATGGAGTGTGTGCACAGGTACAACATTTAGCTCTTCCTGTAAATAAGACCACTGCACAAGCAATTGCTGGCTGTGTAAGTGGTTGCATTCTCAACAGTGCATAAAGTTCAGAGTACGTGCAGACCTCACTGCTACTTTTTAAAATATAATTACACAACATTAGTTATATTATTCCATAAATACTTAATAATACTGCAAATCTGCCATTGAGGATCAGTTAAGGACAGACATGAAAGTTTTTTTAAGGATAAATTATTCCTAAATTCTTTAACCAAATGTAGTTTTTTTTATCTTAAACCCATTTTGACTCCCAAACATTGTGCCAAAAGACATAGCCAAGCAATTGAGAGAGAGATGACAGACAGACAGACAGACAGACAGACAGACAGAGAGAGAGAGAGATAGAGCATCTGCCGCCTGTCACAGCTGTAGAAAAAGTCATGTGACTCACTTTGGCTCCATTAACATTGCTATGGATTCTTGATTTTTAAGTAAGCATATCTTCAGATAAAGAGAAGAGCTTGCTGGGTGAATGGAAAATGGAAACATACTTTTTTTTTGTGTATGTTTCAGCTGGCAATGATATGCTTTGAAAATTTCGGTCCAAGTAATGCAGTGAAATATACATCAAATAGCATTGCTTTGAAGCTCTGAGGATATAAAGTTCAACACCGTACCAATGTGTAACCCTAAACCACAGCCATGTTGGAAAAGGAAGAATTTTAAATCGAATTAACATATGTTTGAGTTCATTTTACGGAACAAACATGAAATAACAAATTTTGCAGCTGTGTAGGAAGTTAGGTTTTCAATGTTTTGTGTTCATTCCATAATTGCTATGGGCTGAGCATATCATACCTGGCTTTTTGACATTAACAGATTTTTTATTCAACCCACACATAACTATTTATCCCATTATGTCGTCTCATTTAAGTGTTTTCCTTTTAAGCTGCAACCACCAGTTGGCCCCTTTTGTGATGCATAACAAAAAGCACTCAAAAAGCCTCCCAACCTGAGTCTATTTTAACCCACACACAAAGAGAAGCCTCAGGCCACCTTCTTTCACAAACACACACACACACACACACACACACACACACACACACACACACACAGACAGGGAATGGGTGAGGACACCAGGTTGAGTGTATTACCTTTATTACAGTGTGATCCGCATAAAACCAGGAGTGAGCCACCCTTCAATTTGAGCGGTGCGCACATGTCACTTGGAAAGCATATTTATAGCTCTGCGTTGTGTTTGGAGCGTAATCAACGTCCTAATTCTGAGATGATGGAGCCGGGAGGCAGCCTACCCCTGCTTTAATGATCGCGCCATCTGCTGTGTGCACGCCCAGCTCGGCTCTCAGGTCGCAGCTACTGTTCCCTCACTGGAGTTACGGCTCAGAGCTGCGCTCGGTACACCTTAATGGGTCTGGGCTGTCGGGCTCCTGTGCTGGATTCGTTTATTCATTTATTTACCACTGAGGTTAAAGGTTTCCAAGCGTGCGATTCGGCATATGGACCATTGCCATTTGAATCAGGTTCAAAAGGCAATTTTTTTTTTGTCGTAGGATTTTACAACCAGCTACTTTTTTTTTTCTTGCATTGCTTTGCAGTGTAGTTGAGGTTATTCTCAAAACTGTGGTCTTTTTCAACTGGAAACTATTTCATACCACGAAATAGATGGTATTAATCAGGGAATTATTATATTTCAGCTGCATGTTGTGCGCATTGTCTCACTGCGGGAAAGTGCGTCCACACGGGCAGGAACACTCTGTTTGTGCTGGAGTTCTTCACTCTATGGGTGACAGGTCTGCTGGGGCTGAGAGTGTGGAGGACTCTGCCAAGCCACAGGGAGCCTGTGGAAATCATTTGGAGAAAAAATACAGTCCTTCCTCTGTCAGACTCTGTTAGTTATCAGGACATCGACCCAACCTAACTCCGTCAGCTGGTATGATAATATTTATGACTTGGCAAAGATGGGCCCATTAATCCCCCAAGGTTCCTGGGCTGACCAAGGATGTCCAGATTCAAATACCTGCACCGATACTGTGTAATATATTTAATGCTCACTGGCATATATGGACATCAAGAGTTCGGCTGATGTTCCTATGTATGATGCATATAAAATTTTAAGCCATTTTTGTTGCACAACAAGTGTCTAGACATACTTCTTTCCATGAGACTTTTAGATAAAGCCAAAAATATGCTCTCTATTATTGACGTTTCCTCCTATATAATAGTTTTTAATGTGAGACAAATGCTCTCTGTTATAGCATACTGTTGTAGTACATAATAATTGATTTATATCATCCAACCGAAAGCTTGAACGCTCATGATCTGGGTGACATCATTTTTCTGGACTCTGCCGTTTGCATGGTGGAAAATGAGTCATGCCAGACTTTGAGACTGTGATTCTTTAATCTTTCATCAAGTTGCCTGAAACCATTCAGCATCAGATTTTTGACATGTCCAAATAAACAGAGTCCAGTTTTGTGGAGCAAACACATGCATCGCTGTCTTAAGATACGTTTTCAATTTGTCAACAGTTTGATGCATAGAATGGGTAGCTCAGGATGTATGAAGTATCGAGAAATATCCATCACTAAAGCAAATAATTAGTTTTAATGTACACAACACCCATTTGGGTCATTTGGTGATGCACTTTCACATTGGATGCACTTTCATGTTGTAAAGGCCATGCAGCACAGTCACTCATAACCAGTGGCTCTTTCGGACTCCAGTGTCAAATGAAAGAAGACATCAACATGCCACGCAGTTAATGTGGGCCTGGAAAGGGGGTAATGTGACACAAACCGCACACAATGGAGCCCAGACAAACAGGCCCGGTCTTCCCATGCATGTCTCCACAGCGATGTTTTGGAAAAAAAAAAAACCGAAGATGCGCGGTGAACCACAGGAGCCTCTTAGAGCAAGGCTACGGGAGCATGGTTCGCATTGCATGAGAACCCCTTTCTCAAAGGCAGTGTAAGGCATTGCTCTTTCAACATGGTCTCGCTCTGTGTTGAGTAACATGAGGTAGAAGCAGGACACATAACTGGTATACATTCCCAACTGTCATTCTGAAACAGAAAGCAGTTGCTGCAACAGAATGTTAATTTGTCAGTAATAGTAATAAATGTTAAAAACTGCAGTGTCTGCCCCGAGCATTGTGATCTATATGTTTTATTTACTTTGTGATATGTTTGATAAATTAATGTTTCATGAAATGCACATCCTGTACATACTTGCCCATTACAGCAGCCAGGGAGTGACCCATTTTGAGCTTCCCTCAAAGATGAGCCTTGCTGTGTTTGTGTTATATTATATGAGAATGTTTTAGTAGCGTCTGCGTGTCCCTGGCCTTGAAGTCTTGTCCCTTCTCGAAAAGCTCTTTCTCATTAAGAGTGTCTTCTGGTATGTTTTTGTTTGCACGGACAAATGTTTGAGACCCTGCGTTGCATGGAGAGGATCACAGAGAGACTTCTGATTTTCCTCCAAGCTACAGCCTTGAACTGTGTCGGGGGCCTCATCTTACTGTATAAAACAGGCCACCCACAATGCTCTGCATCGCATTGTCCATCTAGGGATGAATGCATTTAATTGTGTTTTTTTCACCCCAAAATTAGAGCATGCGATGCATGCCTTTCTGCAGTGGCATTTCACATTATTTAAGAGAATTTTCGTCATCAAAGCGGATTTTTGCGTGTGTTCAGATATCCAGAAAATAATCCCTGGGATTGTTAAAGTCTGGCAAGTTGAACAAAATGGTGGCGAAAATAATATATGTGTTTTATGCCATTGTCCACAGAGTTTTCTCACACAAAGGGTCTTTTCTTAGCTTTGCGTTTCAACACTCACTCATTTTATCCAGAATTGTGCAAAGAAATTTAAGACCCAGGACCTCCATTTTAGGACATTCTTTGAATGCCAGGACTGACCAGCTCTTGTGCAGCCTTTTTTTCAGTGAACAGCAGACATATGCTTTTCTGTGCTACACTGCAAATAATACTGTGCTCATAAGAATGAGGCCCACGCAAACAAAAAGCAGTATATGAGTAAGTCTGAAGAAAATGTTCCAGTTTGCGATCTTTCACACGCCCCCTTTTCCCTCTTCAAGAAATCATAGGACTAATTATCCATATTTATGGATATTTAACTGAGAAAATTTGAGTCAGCTGAAAAAATTGCTACATGTTCTTTGTTAATCAGAACTTGAATGCACTGCAAAAGGACTTAACACTTTGATCTGCTGCCCCAGGGCTGTTGTTATGAACCTCAATCACCCTCAAGATCAGAATCCCGTGCATAATGCGCTCTGCTTGATTTCGGCAAACGTCAACTGCAATTCCGTAATTACGCTGAGTGAGAATAAGTGTTTTCTTGTTCTGTTTAAGCTGAATTTATCTGGGCTGAAGGAATACGGACTGTGGCTGATTCTGGTGCTTTTACTCGGCCTTGGCAACAAAGGGCCCTTTTGATCCGTACTGACCACAAGCAGATAACCACATCTGATAAAAAAGACTAACTTTGTCTTTCGCATTGCCTTTTGGGGAACTTCTTACAACAAGCATAAAACCAAATGATTTTTAAAATGTCAGTCCTCTAATTCTTTACAGCAGTGTAATTGCTCTGTTGCTTTCTAGGTCACCCACAAGTTCATACAATTCCTGTTATACTTCAAACATTGGAAAAGTTTTTCCTGTACCAGACATGAAAGTAATTTATTCAAACTCTGAAGTAACGATTTACAATAAAAATCCAAATGAACGTGCTACAGACGCCAGGAATAATCTGAGACATTAAAATCATTTTACCTTTTTAAATGGAACAGGTATCCTTCCAAGACTGTATAATGGCCAAATTGTGCAACAATATATTCATAAAAGGAATCATTATTTTATTGAAATGAACTCTTAGTCTTATTTAGTGTGAGAAAGACTGCTCACATATATTGGGGTAGACACATGTTCATAAACTTACATGGAAAGTATGTACTATAAAAGAGGTTTACTTGCAAACAGACTAGACACAGCTGTCATGTATGATGCAAGGCCAGGAAATCCAGGGAATTAAAGCGGATGTGTGGAATTTGGCAGACCGGCAAACTGTAAAATACAGATTTCATCTGGGCAGAGGTCTTTTCATTTACACAAACACAGGTGGACAAGGTCTGATAGAGAAACAAGGCACAGAGGACACCTGACAGAGCACTGAATAACCAAGAACAAAGTTCAGAAAGAGAGGCTTGAGCCAGATCTCAGACTGAGAGCAACGATGGCAAAACTATATGGCTCGTCCTGGGACAAATCAGGCTTCTCATGTTGGCTTATTGTAAACCAAGTAAATTCAGCTATATCAGGTTCTGGAAATGTACTTAACGCAATAAATCAAATCAGGAACACACAAATTAGAAGGGAAGATATTCACTACTGCCCTTGATTTGTATGGCTTTAGTTCTTGTGTAATCGCTGCACCGTGGGTGTGCTTGTGTGACCTGACATGTGGGAAGAATGAAAAAAAGAACTAAGGAGAGATAAAGGAACTCCGCTAATAAAACATCGTGACGGATGATGCTGAGGGAAACATACGTTCTGTTAATGTGTTAATGCTCCACAGCGAGAAAGCCATTATCCATTTCTCAGGACGCGGGGCAAGACAGATGTTTACATTGGAATGTGACTGAAAATGATTTTAAAGTAATCCTCCATAAACATGAATCATTTGCAGGATTCTCCATTCCCCCCTTCTCCTTCCTTCCCTCCCTCTCTCCCTCCCTCATTCCCTCTTTTCAGACTTCACTGAAGAGTGCTACCGTCAGGTATGAAAGAAGGTTACGCAGGAGTCAGCAAGCCATTAGCCTTCTTTGCCACAGTTAAAGTCAGAGAGCTTACTGAAATTTTCAGGCAAAGGATTTATTAAAAAAAAAAAAGAGAGACATCAAAACACGCTGAAGCTTTCAGTTTCCACGGTAACATCCGTTATGAAGATGATCAAAGTTACTCAGCTGGCCGCTACCTTTGCCAGAGGATAAAATATAGAAGTCTCCAACTTGTGAGAAAAGTAATTGAAGAGAAACTCAAACCCTGGAGCAACAATTAAAAATCTTAAAGGGATTGGAGTTTACTCCATCATCATCTCAAATCGCTACATGCCATGCCATAGCTGCTTCCTCAGAAAGAACAGCCGTAGATCACAATTCCGCTTTTCATCATTAAATTCTATTCCTGCAATTGGTTATTTGCAGAAGCAATGCAGAATCAAACAAAAATTGATTCAGAATATACTTGGACATGCTTGGTTAGAAATATCAGGGCACCTGCAAAGAAGCTTGAACTCTCTTGAAAAACGGCACATTTTGGAATAGTAATGATCTAAAACATTCGACAGAAGCCACAAAGGTGACAGTTTGAGGAAAACAAATAAATATTCTGGACTCACCATTGCATTCCCCAGACCTCATTTCAGCAGGACATTGTGATTCAAACCCAAGAAGCACCCTTAAAAAATGACGACTAAGATGCAATACTCTGATACAGTAAAATGGTACGCTACATTGTGAATGAAAAACCACTTGAATAAAAGTTGTTCAAATCAAAGATGGCTGCAAAAATAGTTTAACCAGAGTATGAAATGAGTAAGGGTTTAAACAAACAAAAAAAATGTGTTTTGAAATTTAAAAGATGTCTAAGATAATTAACAAAATTTGCATTTCTTCTTTTGTGTATACAGTCTCACAGTTTTGATATAAAGCAAGTGAAGGCAGCACTGCTGAATATCAGTATGATCTATGATGATAGAAGTGATGGTGTCCAGGGCTGACCTGCTGTTGGTCTCTCTGTTTCAGTGTGAGGAGTACAGGCAGGGTGTCCTGACAGGAGACCTCTGCGAGGACCTTTGTGTGACCCGGCAGGTCCAGTACAAACGTTGCCTGTACTACGAGAATGGCAAGAAGGTGATCGAGGCCGACTGGAGGGGCGTGCCCGTCGTGCTCAAGTCCAAGCTGGAGAACTTCAGCTCCTATGAGAGCTTCAGCCTGCTGGAGTACCAGGACGCCCCCGAGCTCTCGCCCATGGACATCGTCTTCTACGCCACGCTGGAGATCAAGAACTCCCTGGGGCTGGAGGTGAGGAACGCCTCGGTGCCCCGGCTGTGGAGCCAGCGCCTGCAGGAGCGGGGCAGGCCGTACTCCCGGGCCGAGCTGGCCTCCCTCTGGTCCCTGCTCCAGCAGGAGGAGTACACCTTCTTCAAGGTGCTGCAGGATCTCAGCCGGCACGTGGTGAAGGTGGTGGGGTCCTGCGGACACTTCTACGCCGTGGAGTACCTCATCGCCGGCCACGCCTGGAACCAGAACCTCTTTTCACTGGAGGAGATCTCTAGCCTGCCCGGGCCGGAGAGCCAAACATCCCCCTCCTCCTCCTCCTCCTCCTCTTCCTCCTCTTTAAGTCAGGGGGGCTGGACCGACAGGGACATGGTGCACCGGATTGCCCTCAGTTTTCTGGAGATGGTCCGACATTTCGAAAATGACTTTTCCCACCGCCTCCACCTCTGCGATATCAAACCAGAGAACTTTGCCATCAGGAAAGATCTAACGGTGAGAGCTTCGCGGTTTACCACTAATTTAGTGCTTTCGCTTAAATTTCACTCAGCTTTCCTGTTGTTTGTAAGCCTCCCAAGACCCCAAGGTGTATACAGAAATGACCTGGATATAAATGGATTTCGGTCTAAAAAAGGAGTTGCATGGAATATGTACTGAAAAGAACAAAAAAATGGTAAGGGCAAGGAACCATGCTCCATTCAGGGAAATTGGCGGAATTACTGCATGAGCAGGAAGTTGTGCTCCAGAGCATGCAGACCCTGTCCTCAGGCTACTGCAAGAGGGCTGATGCTGTACTTCTATCATGCAGTGCTTTGTTTATCTAGGCAGGAAAATTAAAAAAAATAATAAAATAAAGAAACACAAATTTGCATCAAGTTTTAATGGCACTTCACAATGAGGGTTTAAAACCACTTAGCTGACTCAATGAAAATGTAGCTTCTGTAGGTTTATGACATGGACAAAGGTGTTTTCTGCTCTAATTTATGAATTTAAATATTGCATCAGCAACCATAGGTGGCCTTCTGAAATTTAAAATACACAGCACCTATGCCAAGTGGATGACAATTCATCTCTCTTTGTGATGTCATTAAAGAGATCCCTGTCAGCTGGAGTCTTAACCAAAAGCACATTGTCGGCACATGCAGAATATTAAAAACCATGCAGAGCCAATAACCATAACAGCAACAGCCCAAATTTCCCCTGCATTACATCCATCAACAGCGTTCTTTGCACAAAATCTTCCACTCCCTTTCCTCCAGCTGAGGTCATACGCTTTCACACATTTAATCCCTTTTGCAAGGGAAATTCTTTATGTATTTCTGATGTAAAAATTTGTGTGTGTGTGAGAGAGAGAGAGAGAGAGAGAGAGAGAGAAAGAGACAGAGAGAGAGAAAGAGCCAGAGAAAGAGAGAGACAGAGAGAGAGAGAGGGAGAGAAAGAAACAGACAGACAGACAGACAGAGAGAGAGAGAGATGTGATGTTAGAGGTCTCACACATTACAGAAGTATTCGCACATCTACACATATCTACCTTGTGCACTCATTTACTTGCACACAGGAGCAGCACATCCACCTCCCTACCAAAGTTATATAAGGGAGCTTTAGGAAATGCAAAATGCAGTTAAGTTATGACTACTAACAGGAATAGATTACCTAATTATTCACAATTATGATATTACACTTTAATTGTTAAACGTATTTAAAAGCAAGTGCCATGCAGAATATGATGCTACACAATAGAAATGCAAATACCTGGAGGGCCTCATTAATGTAATGCAGTTATAAACCTTTATATATCCCTGTGAGAGTCACTAGCTCATTGTACACCCTATAATTACAGTGAAGATCTTTGAACAGTAACCAGGTGTACATTCAAAATGGGCAGTGTTTTGCATGCATATTTTATGATTATGGTCTGTCTGAGTCCATGTTGGCTGATGCCTGTGTGGTACTCTTCAACATTTTTGCGTAATTGCTTTCTACTGCCTTGGGAATGCTACTGTGCGAGGCAACTGCAACATGTGAAACCCTCTCTACAGGTCCTTCAAAGGCCCCTGTAATTATCCAGAACTCTGTGACATTCTCACAAAATCCAGAAATGTAATTTATGTGTTTCTGTGTTCATGCTCTTGAGTGTCCTCGCTGACACATGTGCCGCACAGTCCTGCTAAACATATGAATTTTAAAGATGAATTTCAGCTGTGTGTTAGCTAAATGTTGTGACTAATGTTGTAACAGATCATGAGCACATCACTTGAAAAGACATCCTTTGTTTATCTTATTCTTTGAGTAAATTTTATATCAAAATGCAGTGGTAGGGGAAAAAAACATGACATATTTTATTTTCAATTCAGCCATACTTTGAGAGGGATTTTTAGTCGGTGGTTAATATTTAATGAAGTACTTTGTACAATTGTGTGAATACATCTTTGATCTTTTAACTCAATCAACTTAGTACGCGCACACACACACACACACACACTCACCCACACACAGACACACAGATGCACACACACACACACACACACACACACACACACACACACACACACACACACACACACACACACACACACACACACACACACACACACACACAGACACACAGATGCACACACACACACTATGGATACAGAAATTGAAAAGTGAATACTAATATATAATGTAGCTTGTTCATTTAGCTTGTTGTCCCACATAACAAGTGTGTTAAAACCATTCAAAGGGTTACATTTTGAGCTGATGAATTCTGAATATTATTGTAGATGGATAAACACCAGACAATGCATAATATTCATTTGAATTGTTACCACAAAATTGCAGAATTGGTATAGCTTGGTATGGTTATGAAAGCTTTGCATTATGGGATACCTGAGAGCAGCTAAGTGTGTTTGTGTGTGTGTGTGTGTGTGTGTGTGTGTGCGTAACTCTCCAGTGGCAATTCAGGACTGTAAATTCGCATCACTGCAATATTGTGCAATGCTTGCTAATTTGCATGCAAATTTTAGCAATGAGTCATCCTTAGCAGTCTACCTGGGAGAAATGGCATAAACAACCTGATATTTCCATCATCCAACTTTGACAATGTTGATTTATCAATAATTTTACATAGTTTAAATTATACAGTTTTTGAAAATAAACAACAACAAAAAAACAGCCAATAGCAAGTGTTGCATGTAATTTTCTCTACAAAGTTGTTTTGAGGTATTTTTGTGGAATATGGACATAAAGTCTTACAACAAAGTAGTCAGACTATTTGAAATGGATCGCTATAACTGAATACAGTATTTTTCTCAACTTTCATTTTCATCATTTTCATTGAATCCAAGAGTGGAAAAGATTCAGGGAGGAGAGATCAGACCTTCTCTTCCCTCTCTTCTTTTAAACTTTAATTTAGGTGAAATTACTGTAGACTGTCATCCCACACCAAATAAATATGGAAATATGCCAAAGAAAAACCTAGAGTCATATATAATGTGCAAGGAAATACACAGCTAAATTATGAAAGACATAATTTTTAAGACAAACATATCACAGTCATAAAACATACAGCTTTTAACCTGCATTTCTTGTGACAGATATCCTTATGGGTTTGAAATGTGTCATACAGGGGATTCAGCTTCTGGCACTTAAAAATAATGGCCTTATTTATATTTAAACATTCATTTAATTTTTATATTATCCCCTTTAGAATTTTTTTTTATGACAGACACTTAATCATGTATTAAATTAATTTTTCATAAAACTTCATAGAAGCAGATAAATGTCATGATGTAATGAGCAGGTACCGAACATTAGCCTGGGTGTCTGTCTCTGTCTGTGTGTCAAGATATTTAATCTATCTACATAAGGAATACTCTACAGCATGGTCCTCTGCTTTGATTCAGTCGTGAATTTTGCCATAAGGGCTGACTGGTTTCTGCTTATTCCCTTTGCAGGTTGTTGCCATTGATGTTGACATGGCTTTCTTCGAGCCCAAAATGCAGGACATTCTGGAACAGAACTGCACCAGTGATGAGGATTGCAACTTTTTTGATTGCATCTCAAAGTGCGACATGAATAAAAACAAGTGTGGCCTGAAACGGATTAACAGCAACCTACAGGTAAGCCATGAAGGCAAAAGAAACAGAGATGTCTCATTTTATGTATCTTTGAGTTCCATGATTCTCTTACCGAGTGCAGGATTTTTGTATCTTGATTGCAAAACACTGTATCCCATCCTTTTTGTTATGATTTTGATCAATCACCTTCATTGTATCTGGGTCTAATTTAAATCCATTACGTAACTCGCAGCCAAGCTTCACTGAAAAACAAAGTCCCAAACAGAGCAGCTCATGGAATAAGAGCTGATCAATAGAGCAAAGAGCAATAAAAAAACCTTAGCCTCATCTTCACATTTCTTACAATAACACTTCAACTAAAGAGTTTTTCCATGGCCGACCAGTGCATGATGCAAGTGTATACATTTGTGAGTTTCCCAGAAGGCTGGTATCTGTTTTTTGTAATAATTGCATGGAGGCACAACAAAATAAGAACTTACATTTGAAGTGTAAATTTCTTTTCGTATTTCTGTTCATATTTCCAACTGTGTGTGCATACAATTCATTGAATTTCAATCAACTATATTTAATAATTGACTTATTTAGCAGACATTTATGTCCTAAGAAAGCCTTCTATTGTTCATAAAGAAGGTGGAAATTACATGTATACACATTAGATGACTCATTTTTTAAATTTTTTGTGCCAGTTAACTGTCAAACATTACTATCTGATCTACAGTAAATACTTCACTGTTTTCCATCTATGTCTCCAGAAGAGAGAGATTAATTGACTTACCAGGGCAAAAATAAGAAAAGTTTTGTCTTTGATTGCCATTAACCTCATTTCTGTTTGCCAAAAGCCTGAGGGGTAAGCCTGACATAAAGGTACGTTTATGCACCACAGGTATGCGGAACGGAAATAGTTATTGCAACAGTCAATAAGGACAAGGAGACGAGCATGATCCAGACTCTCGCCAGTGTATGATAAGAATATGACCGATGGCACCGATAACAGAATATTTTTGGAGTTCAAAACACATAAATATTGCATGATGTAGGCTGCATAACTTAGTGCAAAAAAAAAAGAAATAAATTACAGAAGGGTAACCTTGAATCCGTGAGATAAGTTTATTAGACTTCATGGAGCTGACTTCACAGTACAGATTTAGAGTGATGAAGTGCAGAAAAATAAGAGATACCCCGGGAAAAAGCAATGATGCGAAAATGAGTTTTCATTACAACAGTAATGGATGGAGCAAATGTACTATGTACAATTAATAACTAACTTCTGGGAAGCATATAGAGGCTTTGCACAGGACTCATAGCAAAGCAACTTGACTGGTTCAAGTCTGTGTTTAGTGACACTTCAATGACTTAAACACCAGTGTTCAGCCCAAGCTCAATTTGTTTTGAGAGACATGCAGTCCCCAGGCACTGTAGCACGTTAGCTCTCCTCGCATAACTCTTCCCCCTCTGCTGCTGTCCTCAGGTGATCTGTGACAAGATCTTCAGACACTGGTTCTCGCCCACGCTGCTGGGCGCCAGAGCGGGGCTCCCCCTGCAGGTGGCGCTGCAGCGGGCGGTCCTTGACTGCGCTGAAACGGCGGGGGGCGAGGAGGCGGAGCTCAGCCGGGCCATCCATCACCGCCTCCTCGCCCTCCTCACACAGCTCCTCCGAGACGGCCCGGGACAGGGCGAAGGAGGACAGGGGGACGGCGATGGACATTCCCACACCTCACTAAACTTCTAATATTTCCTAACCGGCCTCCCTGTGTTAGCAGGGCTGGTGTGCGCCTTCCGGCATGTACGCAAAAACAGAATGACAGACAGGATGTTTTGACTGTGCAACAGATCTTCATGCATATGGTATGGGAATTTGCTTTGGTCAGGGACAATGATAGCGTATTAAAACATTATATAATCATATGATGTATTAATGTATATCACCATGATTGTCCTCATTTTAGACACACTATGAATTCAGTAACTGAACTGGGCCCCAGTGAAGGAATTTATATCTTTTATATTTTTAAAAAAAATAGAAAGGTCAAGAAATTAGCATAAACTAGCTAAATCTCGTATTTTGTACTGCTATTAGTTAACATCGTCACCATTTCAAAGGTTTCTGACAAATTAAAAAGTAATTGATGACTGCAGTGTTCATGTGTGTGTCGTACGTTCATGCACACTTTGCCGTCTTACCTGTATTTCTTTGCCCATTTTGACAAGGCCCTACCCCCCCTGTGCTTAGCCACATATAACCATGGTCCTCTGCAGCTGAGCTGGCCCACCTGTCCTTTGACCCAGCGTGTCAGCACCTTGCTGAGGGCTCAGGAGAGCCCCACATCAGCATCTGCGTTCAATTCTTCACAGCCGGTCAAATCCGCGGGGCTGGGGGTTATGTTCATTCTGCACCTCCCTCCCCCCCCACCACCCCAATCTCAGATGGACCTGGAGCAGTCCTCCTCTTTACATCTGGTTCCAACTGCCCTCCGGGGTTGGGGGGCAGGGGGGGAGATTAAACACATAACCCCAGTAAAGAGAGAGAGGGGAAGACTAAACATGTCACGGTCACACAGACAGGAGGACACAGGGGATGGTGACACCTCACCTGCTCATGAACTCAGGCGCGTTCTCTGTGATTTACGCCTTTGTGTCCATCTCTCTCTCTCTCTCTCTCTTTTTTTTTTTTTTTTATGTGGCTCTGCTCAAAGTCACCGTGGTCGCCGTGGGGCCTGGTTCAGCTCTGCCCCGGGGGGGCGGGGGTGGTGGCTGGCCTCGAAAAGTCAGGTTCCTCTCTACAGGAGTACATTCCAGTCCAAGCACGGAGGTCATTGGCTAGGTCACTGTCACGCTTGGAAAGAGAGAGGAAAAGGCCCCCCCCCCACCCACCATCCAGATCCAAACTACTGTAGTCTTTACTGCCAACTTTATACTGCCTCTCCTTCTGCTGGGGAAATGCAAGGACAGGCCAGATCAGTCTGATCCTGTCTTCAGCTTGCTTGAAATTAACCCTGAACTATGACTTTTAATAACTTATCTAAAGGGGACAACCGAAATTTGATTTTAACCGTTCTGGATAGAGGCCATTAGTAATTAAACCATAGATATGTCATAGAATGACAGAATAATAATACAAATCGACACAATAATTGATGATCACATGATTAAAACCTTACCTGAGTGCAATACATCAAACTAATAACTGGGCATGGAGCAGACAAATGAGCCAGAAATTCCCTGACAAAAGCAGGGGTTATTGAGTTTGAGAGGAATTTGGAGAAGAAATGGGATTGAAACTGATTAAGCAGGAAAATGTAAACAAGACACACTTGACAAGATACACATCCACACTAGAGACTGCAAAGCACTCACACAGCTTAGTAGAGTTTGATACATTTCTTTTAAAATTCCTGTACTGTGGTTAAACACTTCATTTTTTTTTACACTTGTTGCATATTTAGAATATTTATGTGACACAAAGACAATGTTTCCAGTGAAGGCTTGAAGAGACAAGGAAGAAACAGACTGAAGAGATTTACCAGATTTAAAACTATGATAGGATCTAAATCTTTGTAATGGTGTGTTGATGTTTAGAACACATCCCATTCTGTTTTGTCTTTAGAGGTACCAGCACATAAGAGTAATTACCTGGACCCTTGACCCAAAGGTTAAAAGTTTTGGAACGGTCCTGGTGTAGTGTTACTTTACCCTGAAGCAGGATAATACTCCCAAGCTGCATGCTTGTTACTGAAACCTGACAGGACATGTGAGTTGTACAGTTCTTTATAAATGATTATTCTTTTTTTAACCCTGGCCCTGGGGATATTCGCTTTAGTTTGGTATGTCAGTGAGCCCGTATGCCCACCCTTGCAGGTTGGACTGCCTTGTACACAGCAGAACATTGAAAAGAGTGTGTCCATGGTTCAGTCAACTGCCTCACCTGCTTTACAGCCACAAGATGTACCATATCAAATGTCTGGATAACAATGTCAAATTGATGCCATGCAACAAGCTATTGTTGATGTTGTGTGTGGTGCAGTGTTAGTGTTGGTCTCAACACAAACTCATATGAATCTTCTATTTCCCTGGACATCTGGCAGAACATGAAATTCAGGCAAACGGATGAGGATGCTGCCCCAGAAGCTGTGCGGTTGTATGAAAATAAACAGCAAGAGGAATTTTACAAAAAGTGGCTCATTTTTGTGCAACAGCAAAGCCTGGAGTAGTTTCTTCTATTTCTATGATGGCTGCTAACTAAATAAATAGTTAAAAGTCATATGAAATTATGAAAATATATATATGTATTTTTTTTGCTAATTTTTTTGTTTTTAATCATTATTTTAATCAGTGAATCAGATTTATTCAAACTGTTGTATAATGTTTGTGCATTTAACTGCTTACATGCACAGTTATGGGAAAATGCTCAACACCCTCTTAACAGAATATAGCATTTATCAAGAGTGTGGTAAAAAAAGAAGATTGCTTGGCCAGTGACCTCAACTGAGAGGAAAAGCAATTTAGACGCATGGTGGATGAATTAAAATATAGGAAAATAAATACCATCATGACAGGCCATAAAGTTTATGCACATTTAAAAGTTTCCACAGGGGTGTTTGTTAAAGGAGATAATTTTAAAAAAATAATAATTTCATCCTCCTATTAAATCTTAGCCTCTCCTGAGAGAAACTGAAGGAAAATCTGCTGTTCCAGTGTTCTTTGCATTCCGCTGTAGTGTACTAAATTTGTGCACAACAGAGAAGTTCAGGCTTAGTTATTCAGCACTCAACACCAAAGAAGACACATATGAATGTGTCATAATGGATGATAATCACTGCTGCTCTGCCACCACACCTATCAGATATCAATATTCTTCTGGCTCTGCAGCTAGAGGTCACTTGTCCAGTGACAGCTAAATCACCAAAATGAAAGAAAATATAATTCCTCTGGGAGATCTCATCAAGTACTGCACTCAAAAGCTTAGCCTCATTTTTCACAAAGAAAAACATACCCCAATGTCCTGAACAAGCTGTCTTGGTGAAAGACAAATTTGTCTGGTCTTGCACATAATCTAGCCCCGAGGATGAAAAGAAATTCTTAATGAGATAAGGTCTCCAGCAAATTCATTAATCTGCATAATTCTTAAAATAATATCTTACCATAAATGAAAGAGATTTTTTAAAAAGGAGAGCCAAAATGCACACATGCAAACATGAAGGGCAGTTTTAACATTATTAATTTATGGAGCCAAGTGACATCACAGACAAGACCATATGTCCATTCCACTCTGCGTTCTGATGCTTATTATCTTTATTAAATCAGACTGGGAGTTATAGAATCACTGACTATATGTGCAGAGCACTTAGGTCACTGAAATAGAACTGCTGGAGAAAAAGGAAGCCGTAAACCCTCATTAAAACTTATGAAGACCAGGACTGGCCTTATCTACTCTGTTTATTTAAAAGTGAATATGTACCTGGAATACAGAGATAATATAGGAGGGTAATGTACATATCATAATTATACACTACAGAAAGTAAAAATGTAAACATTTTCAATACAACATGAATATATCAAAGAGCTAGATAAATTGCACTGTGCTATATATATCCACCCATTAATTATAGGTTTGATAGCCCACGCTAGCTGTAAAAGTATTATATTTAAGTACGTTATGTGTTTTTATTTATGTTCATTTTCAACTAAGAATTGGTACAAACAATTTAGGTTTAAATGCAGCTTATAACAAACTACACTGACAACAAAATTATTTTTACCATAAGCATATGCAGAACTGAAAAAAGGCTTTTTATTCTAAAGATTATCCTTAAAGTAAGTGCCAGATCCTTAATCACTGTGCTAGCTGAAAGTTCATATTTCTTCTTTTCTAACAAACTTGAAAGCTGACGTTTCTGCACCATGACCAGCTGAAATCCCTACATCTCTTTCTGTAATTGCCCAAGCAAAACAAAGTCCCGAATCCTCACATTAATTGCCGGCCATTCAACAGTGGTATCCAGAGACTAATTTTACGGACAGACAAGGCGTCCAGCTGCCTGGGGCCGGAGATCCAGATGGGCCTCCGGCAGTGTCCTAATCTGTCCTTCTGTTACACTTTACAGGGTGCAAAAACTATTTATATCACCACCTTAAACAGGCACACAAGCTGTAGGATACAAGCAAAGGGAGCTGTAATTGATTGTCCCATGTCCTCTGGCAGTGCCCTCTTATATACTTTTACTGATTACCCAGAATTCCATCTGTCAATGGTTGTAATAAATTGGGTGTGTTCTGAATTAAAATTGTGAGGGAATAGAGAAAAGCCAATGTCAAAAGTCAAGGTTAGAAGCTAATCTTGTTAGTGGTTTTGATAACTTTGTTTAATGTAAGCGTGCATGGATGCTCAGCCAAATTTATCCAACCTCCTTATTTTGGAGCATTTGAGTTTTCATTGTTCATGATATCCTGAAATTGATTTTATAATGATGGAGAGTGGAAAAGGTACATTTTGTGAATCTTCCAGGTTATTTTCAATGGAAACAGTGAAGAGATCATTTTGTGAGATCGATCAAGCTAAGTAACATAGCTGAGAGCCACTGTGGCACTTAGCCAAAGAATGCTAAGGGTTGACCTGAATTCAGTCAACATGTCATAGCTGCATACACCAGGCATACTCAAGGCATTTCAATGGCATTTTCATGGGATAATGACAGTATGTTGGCCAATCTTCCATACTACAGCAGCTTGGCCTGCAGCCCAGGTAAGCCAAGCTTAATTAGGTGTGCTGGTGATGTGTAAAACCAAAACACATCTCCAGGAAAGAAGTCATGTACCATAAATACTTCAGGCAAAAAAATACATATTTAGGGCTGCGCATAAAATATGATTATAATGACAGATTAAAATACATACGCAGTGCATCTTTAAAGAATGGACAGCCATATTAATACAGTACTTCTGAAGAAAACTAATACTATTAAGCATTGGGATTTCTGTCAATAGTTAGAAAGCAACCACACTGACATGACCCAGGTCTGGATTCAATAAACATCTGGCCCTAACCTTGACTTACAATTACAAACAAGCTTTTTTCCCCCTCTCGAACACACTCAGTGAACACTGAACTTGTTTATAAAGGAAAAAAAAGTAAAACTTGCATTTATTTATAAGTTAAAAATAAAAAATCTTGATTTAAACCAGGCGACGGCCAGGCATTGGCAGTACTGAATAGGTTTAAAGGCACAATGTTTCAGGTTTATCAGCAGTGGAGTGATACGTAGCCATTTTATAACACATCAGCTTAAAGCTTCAGCTAGAAACTAACCTAAACTGGCCCCCATTGCTGTGTTACACACATTGCTGACAGGTCAGTGGAAACCTAACAAGAAGAGTCCACTGGCTTTTCACTATATTCAGTCTCTGTTGTAGTTACTTGTGTGCTAATAATTACATTTGGAACACCTAATCCAGACTAGTTCTGTATATGTACAAAAGTAATCTAAATTTAACTTGGACTGGCTACCTTTCATAATTAATACTTCTCTTGCACATGGCACAGTCAGGGGAAAAGGGTAAATAAGAGAAGGGGGGGGGCGGGAAAGAAACACACAGGCAGAACAATCAACGTGTCTCTTGGGTCTTAACATAATGATTGTATAATTTTGCCTCACCCACATGTACTCAGTTTAAGCTGTTTCTGGGAAAAGATTTCCAGAGACATTTTGACGGGGGGCTGTTTTTGTTGTTTAACCATATGCCAATTAATCCTGGAGACTGAGGGCATCAGGGAAGACAAAACACAGATCACTCCTCTCCTCTTTCAACGAGGAGAGATGCTTCTGTAATGACACAACACTTTTCTAAGTTACATGCGCAATAACACACATTGAACTGAAAGATTTGTGACTTGGACGTTAATTCGTTCGGGGGGACTCCAGTGCGATCTAGTGTTTTTATTGCACACATGACAATAAATAGCAAATAATGTAAATAAACTAATTACCATGAAAGGAAAATTATTCACTCTCGGTCTAATCTGCAAAAGTTTTAGATGTTTCCAATGTTCCCGCTTTAATGCAGTGATGTAAGTTCACATAAAATGCTTTGATTGACCAAACTACCACGATGAGCCTTCCACAGCTGCTGTACATTAAGTCTGCTTCTTCGACTTGCCAGTTAGGTTCTCCATTCCCTCGATCCCCAAGTGGACTATAAATGGGACGTAGGACCGTGCAGATGGGCCACAATCAGGCCTGGGAATTTCACATGGTGGCCTGGTCCAGGAAGCAAGCGGAAGACAGCATCAACATATACACATGAGAATTTCAGTACCTGTTTACTTTGGAAGCAAGTGGAGAGGTTAGCAATGCATTAGGGCACAGTTCACCAACAGCATTGCGATAATGTTCATGTTAGATGCTCGGTCTTTCAGCCAATCAGTTAAGTGCAAGCTAAATCCGGTGCTCCAGGAGAACATTGTACTGCCAGAGAGAAAAATGAACCTAATGAAGTTGCAGCCCAGGTGCAGAAGAGAATCCAGGTCACCAATGCCCTGTTTCCCTGTTCACACCGATAAATTACTCTCACCCTTGATTCATGTGCACCCTAAGAGTTCTGGGCAGAACACCTGGAGACCATTTTGCTGTATCGTTTAAAAAAGAATCCACACAAAACAAAGTAGGAAAAAAGGAATGCCCAGAAAAGTAAAACATTATGATATCAGGTATCCCCAACTGTTTGAAATGCAGCCGCTGAAAGCCCTCCAGGATCTGAGACTCTTTGACTAATGTAGAGTAGTTTTCCTTTCAGAGCCATGCAGAAGCTAGCAGCTTCAACATTATTAGCTCTGGTTCCACAATTGCAATGAAGGACAACTGATGCGGAGGCTGCAAGCCTTCTTTGAGAAGTCTGTGATTAAAAGTTAATTGATCCTACTTTTCACCACTCTCCCAGAGTGTCCTCGACCCCTTTCAAGTCTGGGGCAAAGGTTATCGCTCCCCATCTCTCTGATCGGGCTTGTGAATGTTTCGTCGAAGACAAAAGGAAACCACTGCTGGCGGGCATTTTGTCTTCATGATTTCACAAATGAATGAGTGAATGAACAGAATGAATGAGTTCTGACCACCACATATATATCACCAGGTCCTGCTAAAGGCATGGGCCATATCGGTGGTCACCTAGAGCATCACCTTCTGTTGGGTGCTGGTCGCCCTCAAAGGAAAAAATAAATAAAAAATAATACAAATTCACCAGTGAGCGCCCATCCTCATTTTCTGCCTTGAGGTAGCAAATGAACAAATAAAGAAAGAAAGAAATACACTTTGCATTTCACGCTGACAGACTCTACCAGGATTTTGGCTTACTGCCACAAAGTGTGCTTACATCTTAGGCTACCTTTTACAAGAATGCGGTTTTGCTGAAGACGGCTGTTTTCCTTCAGTGAAATTTGTTGACAAGGGGTATACATGTGTATGTTTTTCTGAAGGAAAAGTGGTAAGTCTTAACTAATAATGTTTTAAATGCTTAATGCATTTGAATTTATTGCCATTTCCTCGGAGCATAACATTTAATTAGTGGTAACAATACAGTGGAATTAGGTTAATCTGGCAATAAATTACAAGTAATTTTCTTTTAATTGACATACATCAGCTCCTGTGTTGGCACATTCGCAGAATTGCGATCAACACCTTTCAATCTGAGGTTATTTTCGGCACATCATCCGTGCCAGTTACTAACAGGCAAAGGTAGCTGGTAATATTTGACTATTTATTCATTCTTTGATATGTGATTCGTTTGTTTGAGAAGTCATTTTAACTTATAAAAATATACATTTTTCATGGGTGTGGCAGCCGTGGGGATGTGTCCCCTGCACTTTCTCTGGATCATCATCCAACCCAACCTACACCCATGCAGCTGTCTTCCTAACAGGATTCGATGCTGTAGCATCGGTTCGAGGGGTCGGACACGTGAACCACTGAGCTAAGTCTGCTGTGTTTGTGTTGTCACTGCCCACTATTTAATTCCATGGGCCACCAATGCCTCTCAGATTAAATATCCTATTTTCACATGTTAAACACTCCCGCTTCTGCTTTCTGGTTTTGCAGACCTGCAGTCTACTAACACAAATTGACATACATTATAAGTCTATGTGACAATAATAGTCCAGCTGCGTTATATTTGTCTCGGTGAATTTTAAGGTAGATGGGGGGGGCACCAAATCCTAATCTCGCCTACGGCACCAACATTGCTAGAGCCGGCCCTGTATATCACTTTGGGAGGCATACAGGAAGGATGCTGAGATTGTTGGGTTATGTCAGTTGGGCTTTTCCTATGTGTGTCATACACATCAGTGTATTATGTACCGCCGGACATCTGATTTATGTGTGACGGAGGTTAGACCAATGTAAAGTATGTAATGATGAAAACAGCTGGAAGGTCCTTGAGAAAATCTAATTGCTGAGTGTCATTGCCCGTTCATTTCAAGAAGTGTGGTTTTGGAAGCCATTTAGTGGACGACATCACTATGACCCGGGATGCATGCTCTGGGTACATGAGCTGTTACATTCGTTTCATAAGTATGAGCTTTGTTCAAGAATCTAAGGTGAAAGAGACTGCCAGCTGCTAACCCTCAGCAAAATCTACAGACTCAAAATTCACAGCACTTCTCTATGGTGGTAAAAAGAATCGATTTACCCGGAGATCACCTCTACTTAATGGAGAGTAGGGGGAATTCAGTTAAGCCAGAAAATCATTAGCTTTGGCTCAGAAACTTTACTGGCCTGGAGGCGTTGCTTTGCGAAAGGCTTGTTTTATTAGACTGCAGATTGCACATAGTCCTATTGGAGCATTACTTCATGGTTTTTTTTCAGCCAAACCAAATCATGCCTTAATGGTTATTGTGAAGCATCCAATGGCTAAAAATGAATATTAACAGTGCTAAGTGATGAATATAGCCTTCTTTCCAATAACATGCTGAGAAGCTACCCTGCAGTTTGAGCTCAACAGTAACAGCATCGTCCTTTCTCCTGGTTGCTTTTGGGACATGGCCTGTGCTTTGTGATTAGGCCTTATGTGCAGTGTGAGAAAAACAGTTCAGACAGACCCAGCACAGAAACTATATCTGGCTTTGTATGCCAACAAAAAAAATTAAATCCTGTTTATTAGGACATTCCATCTTGTAGGAAATGAACACCTCTGGCTTACAGAGACCAATTAAGGTCAGAATTTTTCCCACTGAACAAATGTTGCTCCGTCTTCATAAAACCGTCCTTGCCAAACTGGACAGACTACACCACTCAGCGATTAGATTTACTGAGGGAGCTTGCAGCTGTATCCATTATTGCACTTTCACACTGGTCCAACCACTCTCCAGCATAAACTGAATGTCCATTAGTATAAACTGATCTATAAATCACTCACAGGAAAAGTCCTCACATTATTACCCCATGCATGTCTTCCCATTACATTCCCAAAAATCTCAGATTCAATAGCTTCTCTTCCCCGTGTCCAAAACGTCTCAGAGCTCCTCGAGCAAACAAAGCCATCCAGTCTGCACCTGCTGCAGACTGGAACACAGCTCTGGAGTTTGACAGTACTGGAGATTAGATCATTCATACTATCCAGTCCAATTTATACATTATTGTATTGTAACATATACTTTTCTTTACATATGGGTGGTTTTATTCAATCATTGTATTAGTCTACTCCCGATATTGTATATTGTATTATGTTTTTTAGTGTGAAAATACAGTTGCTGTGTTTATTGTTATATTCCAAACACAACATTAGTTCCCCAATAACCTGTAACTTCATACTGTAATAAAGACATACAATTGCAATAAGATCCCCCAGACTCAAAAGTTAAATCTTGTTTTTCAAAAATAATTTGAGTGGGGTGTCTTTCAAGGATTTTTCTGCTTCATTTGGCTTTATTTGAATTGTTTGATTTTTTATGAAAAATTGTGAATCTTCACATGCCAAAGGAAATAACTGTTCATATTTATATTTATATAAGACGCCCATTGTCCTTATTAAGTACACATCGGTAGTGGTTATTCTGCACACATGGACAAATGTAACAGGGATCTGTACTGTATGTTTGTTCCATCTTTTTCTCAGCAGCATTAGACAGTGTTAAAATATAATTATACCTCAAGTCCATAATTATGAGAACAATACATGCATAAAAAAGTTTGGTTTTAAAAAAAAACCCAGTGAAAAAAAGAAAAGTAAAAACAAAGAACAATAGGTTTAAAGTGAGTCAGACTCAAGCTGTAGGGATGACTTAACCTGCTTTTCAGCTGTCATCTCTTACTTGACCTCTGCCCTATTAAAGCGTTTAAAAGCCCCGCAGCCCAAATAGCATACGCAAAAGCAAGGAGGGAACAGAGGAGGGATTCATTAGGAGGCAATGTGCTTCACTGAGATTATCCTGAGATTAAACTCAGCAGAACAGAATGTCCACTTTTCCCCCCGCGAAGGTGCAATGCCAGGGAGAGGAAAAGCAGTTGCTTTGCGTTCGACGAAAAATCGACGAAGTAGCTGTGACAAGAAACAATTTGATAATTCAATGACTGGTCTGCCAGTCCCTGGCTTCGTCCTGTTAGAGCAATCTGACCAGTGGGGAGCCGTTGCTAGTGTCTGTGCAGCATGCCTAATGCACTTTCGCTTTCCCGCAGAGTGAAGAGATTGATAAATTATACGAAGCTCCCAACCGTGACCATTCCACATCACTTCCCAAAAATGTTCATGGGAAAATGTGCAACAGCTGTGCACTTGACGGACATCCTGAAGATTGGAGGTGCTTTGAAGACTGAGCTGAGAAGAAGAAAAAAACGCCTTGTTGAATTATTCAATGTCCTGACATCATGGTAAACACTTGTGTCGTTCCACAGCAGTGCAGTCACTCAAGTACCTAAGGACATGAGAACTGAGTTAACTCTGCAGGGGGCTGGTGTTACATGTCAGGCATTTTTCAGTTGGGTTTCAGATAAAGCCTTTTAGGAGAAACTGCAGAGCAGGTTACAGATCTGCAAAAACCTGCTAGCGTTTATGTCAGCTGAACTTGGTTCTCGTTTGGTTATTGGAGAGCTTATCAAAAAATAAGCAGAAAGGCATGAAAAGGCATGTGTTACTGCAACAGTTATGAACAAGCTGTAGCAGAGTGCCTCAAACCAACAAGCCATGATGATAATTATCCTAAACTTTGGGATTAATTGCTTCATCGACTTTCTAAAAAAAGGATTTATGAACAGTTGCTTTATTCTATCGCTGATTTCCTGTTTCTCATCTATGGCAATATTTGTGGTTGTGGTATCCAAATATAATACCTAGCCATATTTTTACACTAAAGGCTGTCTGTTCTCACATTTTGTAATTGTACTGTAATGTACTGTAATTGCAACATGTTACACTCAATTACTATGTTTTACTGTGGAAATATGACTGATTTGGTAATTTAGTTTGATTTCCGATGACATACCTTTATTAACACATGTTGACCATCATTCTAGATTCCTTGAAAAGGGCTGGTCTTTCACAGATTCCAGGGGAGGAAGGACCAGGCCAAACAGATGTTGTAGGAAGATTTCTGAAAAACGTGTCTATTTGAAGGACAAAAAGAAGCCATATCTTTCAGAGATGTCAGGGACAGAAGGTACCGTGAGATTAGTACCTGTTTGTACAAGTGCTGGAGTAATTAAGACAATGCAGTCACTGGGAAGTTTTTTGTCGTTTCTTGTGGTAATTTAAGTTTAAGGAAAATCTCACCGATGGGAATGGCCACTTGACAGTAAACAGGAACACTTAAGAAAGACGCATTCTTGATTAATGAGGTCATGACACACCTCAACAGGTACATATGTGGAAGGCATCCTGAGATGAGTTTCAGCCTGTTTAGGGCCTTTCGCCAATCGATTTCGATGGTGCAAAGATTAATGTGGCTCACAAGAGAATGCAAATCAGCCTGAAAAACAAGCGCATTATTGACACCTTCATTAAGGTAATTGCGATTTGTGATAAATCGCTTGTCCTGGGCAGCCTGCTGAACTGAAGTTATTGTCCATACAATACAGGTGCCAAGAATTAAGAATGCCAAATCAAGACCTTCTCTTTAACTGACCGCTCCTGCTGTCTGGAATGTTCATAGTGTCATGAAAAGAATGTTCCGAGATTCAAAGATAGGGGAGGGACAAGCAGAGAAATAAGCTCAAGGAGCACAACAAGAAGTCTGATATTTTATACAACCACATGGTCATTTTCAGGAAGACCAAGGAAGGGGGGCATATAAAACTGAAACAGTTACAAATAAATAAATAAATAAAAACACTAAAAATTTGATCAAGGTATTCGTCTGAGTGTTAAATCAGGAGACAGTCATCCCTTAGCGATGAGTGAAACAGCACAACACTGCCAGTCGCTTTGATGGTAAGCATCCTGGCAATCCTCTAAAAATTAAACATTAAAATAAAGAGACCGCTCTTTCTGACTGCTAAAACAGGCTTTCCAGGCAGTGAGCAAGCAGAAGCCGCAAAGACGGCGGGCGTTAAATATGGCGGGGGAGAAAAGGGGAAAGGATCAAATCGAAAATTGATTTATTATTCTGAGGGGATGGTCCTCTGCTCAACAATTGACTCATTGTGTAAACAGTGAGTCTCCCGGACAACCCGCTAGAGCAATGTAGGAGAAATGTCACCCAACAAAAGCGTGAGCCAAGGCTTTGTGAGTACAGAATTGGGGTGGAACTCTCATATCACTGCCATCAGTTTTTTTACACTTCAAATTCTTAAGCTTTATTTGCACTAATTGCGTTTTCTTTCTTCAAAATGCCATGGCATATTGTCAAGAAGACTAGGCCAACATTAAAACTGCATGTGTTTGCAAGGAAAGTACATTTTTTAACACTTTGCAAATGCAGCACATTTTAATGCTTACCTGATCAGAATTTTAAAATGAATGGATCTAATTATTAGATCTTAATTACCATCTCTGGCGAAATGTGCTTGCATTAATCGATGTATTCTTTGATGTACTTTAACAAAAAAACTAGTAATAGTAATAGTAGTAATATAAATAAAAGCAGTAGTCAAAATAAAAGTAATGAAAAGTACAACTGAATTAAACCTAAATAAATATATTTTTCAGTACAATGTCAGGCATTAAGTCTTCCCACTGAAGGATACAGTGCTTTTAGCTTCTGTTTTTAAGTGACACTTAATAGTCCTCCATATAAAGAAAATAAAAACAGGAAGTAACCTCATTTAAAAATCAGGTGCTCTGGCTGTTTTGTGAACATATCTGTAACTCACTCAGCCCAGCTTGACCACAGATCTTGTATTCTCTTCAAAGATATATTGCAAAAGGCTTCTTTCAGAGAAGGCCTGAGTGCTTGCCGAGGCGTAGTGTTCTGGTAACTATGGAAAACGATATTCCCCTCCAAATATGTCGGGGTTTAGTTTTTTTTTTTTTACTCTGGAAAGAGAACACTGTGCAGTGGTCAGCCCACTCTGCACCTGCAGGCTCTGAGGAAAAAAAGAATTTTTAATCATGGTCCTCTTGTTACCAGGGATTTACCTTCACACAGAGACCTTTTGACAAGAATAAATAACACAGAGAATTCAGGAAAAAAAATACCAAAATAAATTTTTTCCCACAATGCACCATGACAGTGAATGCTACACTGTTGGGATGATTTCAATATGAAACAAGAAGTGGAAAAAGCAGATGAAATAAAGCTAGCTGATTATGTTATAGGTGCCAAAGTCAATAACAATAGGAGACAAGAAGAGAAGTCTGCTTATATTTCAAGTTTTTATATATATTACATTTTGATTGCAGAGCAAATATGAGACCATTTCTTCTGCCTGATTGGGGTATTAGATTTTGAACAAACTCTGAACAAAACTTTATTGGTGACATACCAAAATTAGTGGCACAATGACGGAAAACACTGTAATTGGATCCCTAGCTTGCTATAATCTAATCTTTATTCTGATTAGTCGTAGCAACTTGAACCAACACAACAGCTCCTGAGTGAACCAGTATTTAAACCAGTGATCAGAATCAAATCATGTTCTGTGTACCATGCTTTAGAAAATGTAACCTGTCACTTGGGGCACCTGCAGGATTTGATGTTATGATACTAATGATGCTAATAAATAATTTGTTTGCTAAAGTGGTGCTGAATTAATTTTTTTCCCCAAACTTATTTTTGGTTGCAGTTCCAACCAATCACATGTTAGGATGCAAAACAACATCCCAAGCATTGCCAATTGGCAACCATTATCATTTAGTGATGACTGTAACTGTAAAATACAGGGCTATTTCATGCATTTACATTTAAAGGTTAAAGAAGCGAGGCTCAGGTGGTATTCACAACTCGTATTGGTCTCTGGCTCCAGGCTCCACTGTCGCCAGGCTGTCCTTAACACAACTCTTACATGCTGAAACTCCTTGAATGATTTCTTCCAATTGCTTGCCTCTGGAACTCAGGAATGTATTTGGTTGTTCATATTTAAAAGGTAGCCCCCTCATACCCCTTGATAAAAAAATGCTCTGGTTTCCATCACCGATAAAACAGGCCCAGGATATTTGGTTCTAGAGACCTGGTATTTACCGGTCGATGGCTGTTTCCCTGGAAATAAACATAGCCCTGAGGCATTCCGCGTAAAAGAGCAGGAGATTATTGCAATATGCAGCTTTTTAAATGAATCCATCAATTTTCGGTGTGCAGGTTGCCACGTGTACGGATTCCAGGAGACAGAGGGTAAGCCAAGGGTGACATGCCTGTGGCTGGAAAAAAGATACAGTGTTAATCACAGTAATGAACCATGTACATTACCCAAGAGATTTTGCAAGATCTTACTTAGAGAACCTTACTCAAGCTCATCTTTCTACTGATCTGGATAGATACCATAGATGTTGATTGTCCAGAAAATGCTCAGGAAACTTGTGCTCACTGAATACAAAGCTAATCAGATGATCACCAGCCAGATTAGTGACTTGGTTTGATTGACACTGAGAATGGCAGACGCTGCATCCACATCGGCTTCCTTCACCTCAATGTTCTTCCACATTCCTTGGCTGTAGCATCGCTGGGCGCTGCTTTTTTCTCCCAGCAGCCAGAGCACAGGGGAAACTGGGGAGCGGTGTCAGAAACCTGAGCCCCTTCACTTCTATCAGATTTGGAAGTGCAGCCCAGAGACTACTTCAGCTGACAGCACTATCAGTGGTGCTGTCTCTCCCTGCTGTGGGAAAATGAGGAGGGTGGGGGGGTTGGAGAGGGGGGTTGGGTGTTATGGATGAGATTCACTCTGAGTACCCCAGAGGTCGGTCTACACAAAAGGACCTTAGTCATGACAGAGGGTAGGCTCATCTTGATTAGAACGAATGTCCCTGAGATCTAATTCAGAAGAAAAAGTTTTAATAAATCATTTATGTGTTCTTTGGAGCGGTTCAGCTCGTTACCGTGCGCAGGAGGGCGGGCCGGGGTTCACCGGGACGCTGGAATCGTTGAGGAGCTCACCTTATCATTTTGTGCTGAGCTTGAGGTATTCCCTCTCAGCCGTGTGAAGCTGCAAACACGTGTGGCTGAAATATTCGGAAAGGTGAACCGCTGCGCCCGGCAGTGAACTATTTCCAGGGACCCCTGCTCCATAATGCATGTGATCATCTGTTTCTCAGGACAAATCCTCCGCTGAAGTACCTGAATTATGATAGCAGCAGGCATTTGTGGGGCCCGCGGCGTTTTATTTCAGGCAGTGAGAGCTTTTTCCGTTTTGCCCCCGTGGAGGAAAAGCTGTGGGGAAGAGGGATGTGTCACATGGGGGACACGATTAGGAAAGTATCTGCTGGCAGCTGAAGCAACCGGGCCCCGGCTATCTGCCCGAGCTCCGCCGCGATTAGGTTTCCGTGGAGATATCTGCAGCAGAGGAGGCGAGGAGGGGGAGAGTGAGCGAATGGAAACGCTGACAGGTTGCTAATGACAGGAGAACCCCTGGTCAAATGCACCTCACCTGAAAGGCACTTTGAGGTTTACAGCCTGCTAGAAATGATGGATTCCTTTTATGACACCAAAGTGCTTTTGCTCTGGCCTGACTCTTCCAGCTACAGAACCTCTGAATAATGGCCACTACACAGGATCCAAGCCCCAGTTAAAAAAAATGCCCTGAGCAACAAACATGACTAGTATGTCAAGAAATGACAATGAATCGCATGAGCTACAATGATGAGAACAATACAGGGCAGTGAATAAAACATAATCCAAATAATAAAAATAATGGTCTTTCAGAGCATTTTAGGTTGACTGGCAACTTGAAAATGTATCCATTACCTGTTCACATGGGAGTGTTTAATTAGAGTACACTGTGAGAGATTTTCTGAGCTGAAGGCTTTCTTATGGAAAAGTGATACCAATGAATCAATAAATTCACTGATGGCCTTGCCTTATGTTCCTCTCTGAAGCACAATCATCAAGAGGCGTGATAAAGTAAGCGGTGCAAGATATTACAGGGTAAATATCTGTAATTAAGCTTCACATGAAAGCATTTATATAGTCCTTGCTTTCAGCTCTGTTGCCATAGTGCAAGCAAGCAGGTATCGTATATAAGTCAAACAAAGTGAATTTGTAATAAAAGTATTTTTTTTTTGTACTTGATAAACTTGTTATTATGGAGTCAAGTTCTGCATATGAATGCATTTATTGAAGAATATGAAATGCTTTAAATTGATTTCAACACTCAAAATTGATATATTTCAAATCTGTACATTTCAATGGCTATTGGAACTCCATGCATACACAGTTTAACTTTAAGTATCTTTTTCATTAGTCCAAGGTGCAGTCACGCTGCTGATATGACACTGGAATCACATCTGTGGTAACTTTATCTGTGATGGCGCAGATCTGCACAGAGACATTGTGATGCTGTTTGGGAAGTGTTTTTTTTATTGAATTACTGCTGTAGAGTGTTAGATGCATTTATCAAGGTGAGAGAAAATTCTGTTACAGTGGAAATTGGCTATCATCCACTGAAATAAATTCCACTTATTTCCATTTATTCCATTTCCTCTTATTTCCATTCCATTTATTTTGCCATTGAATCCTGATCCAATTTACAGAATGTTGCTGCAATTTCTGTATTGGAAACTATCGTGGTTTCATTCTCTTTGTACATTTTTTTCTGTGTTAAATTTTAAAGATTTGCCAATTTTATTTTTAGATGTATTCCAATGATTGAATAAGTCAGTGAAGTGCTTACCATATCAAGTCAAAGTTTGAACTAATTTCTCCAGGCGAGAGCTTAAAATCTTTCACATGACGGACAATTTGATATTCCTTTGCTAAAGTTATATTAGAGTATACATGCATTTCGTGATGACATGGAGCTTTCCTTATGTTCATTACAAATAAAATGTGCTTTTAACTCACAACATCAGCCTTTTACATAAATTTTTAAAAAAAAATTAAAACAGCAGATAATTGTTGAACAACTTTATCCTGAATCAGACCAATGCCCAACTGGTACATCGTGGCACCCCAAATATTCCATATTTAAGCATATCATTTATGTTTAAAATGTATTTCAAATTCTAATGTAAAGCCCAAGAATAAAGATAAAAACTTTCATTTGTCCTTATTCTGAAAAATTCAAGGTCTTCCATATAAACTCCACCACCATTGCCAAGCAGAGGGTTCCATTGGAATGCCTTCAGTTTGTTACTCAGAAACATTACCTCCCACTTACTCAAACATTAAATGTTATTAACAGCTACAGTATTTATGCATGTCTTGTCAATATGTCAGTTTACTGTCTGACAGTGGATACAAACATAGAATGACAACAAAAGCAAGTATGAATCTGTTGTTCATAGTAGAATGCCTGTTTCAAATCTTTTGAGGAAATAATCTAAGCCGGAGCTTGTGTTTGAAGTTGGTCAGATTTTACTCTAGGGCTTAGCAGCAAAACACTCTACATTCTTGCCTGGCCCTGAGTCTTCTAAGTTTGTTCCATAATAAACACATGATATAAACCAAGCCATGCTAATGAACAACTGAAATAAAGAAGACCGAATAGATAAACACTGTAGGTATGCTGTGCACAAATGGGTAAAACAGAACCATTTGTTCGCTGAAAATAGTTTAAAATGATCATGAACAGCAGAAGGAACCACTTCTGTCTGTTGAGGAACACAGAGCTCTTCATATTTTTTTTTTTTTAAATCATACTACAGAAAAACATGTGGAGTGTGCATTCCGAAAAGAAGAAACAGACAAATCACACACTTTTCTTCCTTCAGTTCTTATTCCCTAATTTAATCGAAACAGATGAAAAGAGAACACACAGACCACTTATTATGCTACAAATTTATCAAAAACTCACTTGGGGACCATGCAAATGTGGCTTTGTGAGTTTTAGTAAAATTAATATTAATCGTAAATATTTAATGAACCTGAGAGAAGCAGCGCTGATTATGCACTTGTATTAATTACATTTATCATTATATTTACATATCTCCTGAGAACTTTATGTAATACTGGGGTGAGGGGAGGGGTGTAGAAAAAAAATATTAAAACACTAAACAATGTATCATATTTCTTACAGAGCTTTCAGAACAGCTGAACCTCTGCTGTCATATAGGTTTTGAACCATTTCTAGTGTGTTATGGGAATTTTCCTCCAGAAGGTAAGAATCCTGTTCTTAGCCTGTGGAACTTTTTGGGTGACATTGGCCATGTTATGTCTTGCAAAAAATATTAAAACTGCACTCCACGATAAGAACCTCAAACCAATGGTAAAGAATGAGAGTGTCATCACATTCCTTGCGGCATCAGGGCATAGATGCAAACCAATTACTAGCCATTGAAAAACCATGAATTCCCCTCTGTATCCGCCAATACTGCAGGATGAGAGCTGAGGCAAAAGTGTAGCTGGGTCATGTGGCAAGATAGTTATCCAAATCACTCAAGCACGTCTAAATGTACAAAAAGCCTCAGAATATTCTTCCCAAGGTCTAGACCTAAACCCCATTGTGATGTTGTGGCAAGACCTGCTCAAAGACCAAGAAACGCCACTGAGTTGAGAGCGTTTTGCATGGAGAATCCGGCCAAAATTCATCCCTGGTGCCACGAGAGGCTGATCAGAAACTGCAGAAAGTGTTTATCTGCAGTCATTGCTGCTAAAGGTGGCAATTACTGTTCACACAGAGGACAATGTGTGTGTGAATCCGAGATTGCAAGTTAGGTTAGGTAGGAAAATGCATTATGGAATAGAGTTATGGAAGTAAACTAGGGCTTTTCCTATGAGAATCTACTGCATGAAGCAAAATTTTTGTGTATGAACAATTGAAATGATTGTTAAGATTTTGTTAGAAAATCCCAACAGTACTAAATAATAGAATGAAGAATGATTTAGTACTAAAGAAAGTTTCTGTTTGGTAATATGTAAGACCCTACCTAACTTTTATATTAACTCCAATTTTGATCTGCTCTGACACAGCAAAAAATATATTGTGCACACATTCATGAGCAAGCTCTCTAGAGAGCTTATTAAGCAAACTGAACCAAAACAAAGAGAAGGTGCTTAACTAAGGTCAGACATTTCGTACATTAGCCATTGTTCTATTAGCGTGTTTTGTGACTGCACTTGTGTACTGTTTAGTTTCCCCATATTTACCTGTGTGCTGGTTATGAAAACAATTGATGATAAAAGGATCTCTACTAACAAATCAACAAACCAAGCAGCATGGAAGCATGGATGTCCAAATATTTAAAAAACACTAACAGTACCATTCTAGATACACCTATGATACTGTCATAAGTGAAAAACCCAGCATGGTTGCTAGTTGTGATATACTCACACCAGGGTATTCAGTTCCCATTGCCTACAGACATACACACACACACAGATGGAGATGGAGGCCAAAAAATAATTACAGAAAACCAGAACATGGAAATTTAAAGTCTGAATGTTTAAGTATAACTGAACCTTGCTGTACTGGTCGTATTGCACTGGTTTGTTTTTTTTTGTCTGCTTTGAAGAATAACAAACAACAGAAGTCTACGTGTGTGGCTGGAATCGCAGAAGAAGCATTGAGATGGATGGACAACAGAGATTTTCAGACAAAATATCAACAATGACCAATCCGCAAACACGCGGCTCAGCCAAAAAGGATCATTTATCTGTATTGATTTCAGAATTCCTCTGGATTTTGGTCACTTAAAGCTGCTTCTTTTGGAGGGGTTCAAAACCCAGTTTCATTGTTCCCGAGCATATTCTGGCATTGGAAACTACAAAGACCCATCAGTCAGCTGTGTAATGAGCATGATGTTTCCAAGAATTTATTATTATTATTTTTAATTTTCACCATTTCGGTGCCTGGACCCTTACCAGGAATAAATGAGTTTTTGTTTTTATTCTTTTTTTTTTTTCCCTCGGCTTGGCTCTGCAGATGTTTTCATTGGACTGCACCTGGGGAATTGTTACAGCAACTGGTTTGCTTACTATATCTGTATCACTGTGGACTCAGACGTTTTTGCTGTATTACTGTGAATACTGTTGATGTTTTGGTTTGCACCGCGGTGTTCTCATGTGTAACCATTCTCGTTTTGTTTTCTCACGATGCAGAGTAGCTAAGTGTTCTCAGATCAAGTTGGCTCCTCTTTACAAAGAAACTTAATCTACCGTTCAACCAAGAACAACTGAATATGCTTGGCTTTCGTACAGCACACATATGTATCTCCTTTCTGTTGCCCAAGTTAACATGTAACATTTCCCCACTCCAGTCATTTAATTTTTTTGATGCACCACTGCAAGCAAACATGACTAGTTTTATAAAGCAGTTAAATAACTGTGAATGGAACAGAAGCTATAAAAATGTCATAACCCAGACACATTTTTTAAAGACAGATATTGGAAAAACAAATTAAACCACCTAAATATGAAAAATAACATGGATAATAAGCCTATCCATGGTCAGATATTGTTCTTCTTCACCTCCCTTTTCGCGCGAATTATCTGATAAAACCATGGAAACGATCTTACAATTCTTCCTCAACTGAGAGGCCAGGAAGTGACACATTAGGGGTCTGCTGGTGGAGAGGCCTGTGACGTGAGGTCTGTAGGAGCTGCATTATTGCCAGGCGGACTTGTGGAATAGAAGCCCTAACATTTGAATTTGAATGCACAACTTTCATTATGGCTATTATAACAGACTCCTAACTTATAATAACAATGTTAACATACTGACTGGATTAATTTATTATTTTTATTTCTAGAAAAAAAAAGAGATCATGATGTGCCTGAACCATTCAGGGTATTTGTTTTTGTAGAGCATTACACTGTTAATCAAAGCCTAAATACGGCGAACCCATGTTATAGCGGACCTCGTTAAAACGGATTTCGGTTATAATGGACTATTTCTGCTGTAACAGCATGTGTGGTCTATTCTGGTTAATATTGGTGAAAATTAAAATATTATTTTTCTCTCTTTACTCCCCTCGTTCACCCCTTCCTCTACCTCGTATCTTCTTCTCTCTTTCCTTTTTACTTACTCGGTATTTTTTCTTGACCTCTTTTTCTCATACCTCTTTATTTTGATATTCATTTTTATTGGTAGCTATTACGGTGATGCTACATCGTATCACAAATGATTCTTTGGAAACTTGAACGGACACAGTCCGAGTACTGTTGTACACCGAACTCTGAGTAAATATGGCTTGGTACCACAGCCGAAATGGGACTACTGTGTTTTTTTTTGTTTTGTTATTATCACCCGGTTACATCTTACTGCCTTTCCCAACAATTAGTCCGGTTTAACAAGGGTTCACTGTATTTTGTTATTTTCTGATTTTCCAAGAAGAAACAATCTAAGTGCTCAAGTACACCAACATTTGCCAGTTGCCATGCACCACTTCTCTGGTTCTTTTAATTAGGTTCAAATCTGCCAAGTCTAATTGAGACAGAAATACTAATGTCAGAAAAAGAGGAAAAGAACATATACTCAAAGAAAAATTAACCAGATAGAGAAGAAAACAAAAAAAAAAACGTTGTATTTCAAACCCATAACCACTCACATCAAACCCTTGCCATCAAGACAAATGTTGTGTTATGAATGTAAGCAAAAAAAAAAAAAAAAAAGTCATCCTTAGATTTTTCTTCCAGAGTAGCAGAAAGTTATACCATAAATCTGCTCTTACATCAGGCTGTATATCTGAAGATAATGCAATATTGCTCAAGAGGGGATGTTTTCCTTCACACGCATTTTCTTTTATCTGTGACAAATGATCTTTCCACAAAACGATGATAAAACTACACAGTTTGTTTAGTCTCACTTTACACATAGGAGCAGTGAATTCATGCCAAACCATTAGTCAGCTCTTATAACACATGCACAATCTGAGTTTGGTTTGACAATAACTCAAAGTCTGCTTAGGGCATTTAGGGGACAGTCTGAATCACAGTCAGTTTAATAACACCCCAATTAAAGTCATCCAGTCAAAACAATTTCAACTGTGCAGGTTCCAGCTGTTCCTCCCAATGTGTGCTTAAAATTAAGTTTGGGGTGGATTTTTATTACAAAAATGAATTGCAGTACTTAGATTACTCTTTGATTAGATTGATTTTTAACAGCTGCATTTAGTTAAATTATTCTGTTATTTTTAAATTGTCAGTTGTATGTGTGACTGTTCATCCATTTGTTAAATAGACATCTTTACATTTTCATAACATTCTCTCCTGATTTCCTTTTACAGATCACATTGTCCATCTGTTCAGTATTGAAAAGTAAAGCTGACACCTAGCTAGCAGGTGGCCAGCAAACACAGTCATATGTATCTCTATTTAGCAGTTCTATTGAGCTTATTAGGTTGTTTTCTTAATTTTAGTAATTTAATTGTGACATCAAGTGTGAGAAAGTGACAAAAAGTGACAAGTAGGACCTTAAACAGAAGTTACACACAAGCTCTTACTTCTCAGAAATGGGAATTTAATTTAAAATACAAATAAAAAAACAACCTTAAAGTGTAAAAATACCTGAAAATTAGAGTTGAAAACTGAAAGCAAAGTTCTGTCTTACATTCACCTCCATCCTGTTCCAACCTGTGCACAAGATCACCCCGCCAACAGTATAATTATCACTGCAATATGTAATTTGAAATTCATGTCAAATATATCGAACACCAATTATGTTTTCTCATCTGCCAAGATAAAATTTAATGTGGTGGTAGCCCATTAGAAGCGCATTAGTCTGAGACAGATTGTTTTACGCTCTGAGGGGCAGTGAATCAAGTAAACAGAGCGCTGCCACGGTCGTTTGCTGCGGCGGGTCAGTGCATGACACGGCCTGCTCCCGCTGTCGGAATTCCCAATCCTGCCCCGAGGTGACAGCACCTGACACCCGACATTCCAGGAGAACTCACTCCAATCCCTCTCACCTGCTTCCCTGTTCCTCCCTGGCTACAGAAGCACCATCAAAAAACAGACATGGAGGAAAAAAAAATCACTCCCATTTAAGCCTACCACTTATGATAAAGACCCATCGTCATGGAGACAGATAAACAAAAGAGTCCTTTGATGATAACTACCATAAAAGGTGTTATCCACTGTTCTTGTGGTTCAGTGGAAATCACAAAGCTTTCAGTTGATGCTTGTTATTATTTCAGGCACCACACTATTAAACACTTGAACAGGCGCCAAAGTCATCTCCAAACCAGCTTTGTAAACTTGTTCTACTGTATATATATTTTTTTTTACAGTTAATAAATATTTTCAATTGTATGGATAAAGATAGCAGTAGAACCTTGTTATGTTAGCCTCTTCACTATCAAGAGGATATCCCATCGTAACAAAATAAATCAGATTTGGACTGATCCTGGATTTCTCGGAGGCTTTGCTGCTGTTTATGTAAGGAGTTAGAATAACACTCCAAATACAAACACATACCCTCAGCACTTCATTTTCTGGCCCACGTCGGCTGGGAAATACAAGCAACTACTCCGAGCCATGGTTACTACAACTAATTATAAATCTAACACATGGAAGGGCTGTCAGAAGCACCATAGAGTGTATCTGTGGAGCTGTGCGAGGCAGAGGGTCTCATTCTAATGAATAACAGTTACCCTTAACAAGAAAAAAAAATCAACATGAGAGTCTGGTTTGCATTAAAAGCTTTGATGCATGGAACATTTTCACTCTCAAGAATGTTAAATAGCCATGAGAGAAAAAGAAAGACTCCAACCCTTGCAAGGACCATTCTTTTTGGATTCTTTCGGGTCATTAAGCTTTTCACTGCATAAACTGTAAAAAAAACTTTAGCAATGTATCTCTTGCCTTGAAAAAGCTCTGAACGCTCTGCAGTTTGGCTCCCGGTGTCTGTACTCAAAGATGCTGTAACTCATTTCCATTTCACTCAAATGGCTCTCATTTTACATTCATTTTAGTTGTGGTATCATTAAAACTTGTTCTAACATCCACATTAGGTTCAAAAATATGCTTAGCTCTTACTTTCTCTATATTAATGTGCACTGAACTTCTCATGACAAAGAGGATTTGAGGATAATTTTACTCACCCTCCTCTTAACTGTATTCCTTTACATATACTTTACATTTTGCAATGTAAGATATTCATGCATTTTACAATATTGTAATTATTATTAAAATGTGTATAAATATTTATTTTCTCAGAAACTACTATGCTTTGGGTAGCATGACTTCAGGGAGGGAAAGGCACAATGAGAATCTTAACCTTTTATTTTTCTTAAAGGTTTAGAGGGAGAACAGGAAAACTAAACACCCCACTGTAAGATGAGTTAACATTAAACCACACAAAACATGAAAGCTGCGTATGGCAACTTCTCACACACTCCACAGCGGGACCACTCCAAGATTGTTGCTTCAGTCTGAAGGTATAGCACAGCTCAGTAAGCCATAGCATACACCGATCGATGGTTAAAATATGGTAGGTCAGAATGTGCGTTACTCAGCGCGCCCCGGGTCAAACGCGCCTCGTCCCCAGAGCCGCGGCTCCTTATGGCTCGCTCAGGCAATGCATGACCTTCGTGACCAGCTCCTCCTTCCTGTCCTTCGAGCGGACCAGCATGCCCCGCCCCCTCAGCCAGGCCTGCAGGGTCGCCGAATTGATCTTCGACAACTGTACGGAAGAGGAGGCAGGTCCAATCCGTCAATCAGATAATCACCTCTGTCAGTCAATCAATGCTAATGTATTTTCTTATGTTTCCTGTGGTAAAAAGGGGTGCTTTTTCCAGGCAGATTAATGGATCACTGCCAAACAATGCGCTTTTTGGATTAAATTAGCATTTGCCCTTAATTGTGACTCACGATTAAAAGCAGGTCTTGAAAAACACAGGTTTGCAAATTCTGCATTCACCAAAGTTAACCTTCCCAAACACAGTGAAACAATAGCTCCACCTGGATTTACTTTTTAGGTCAAATTTGCGGTAAAATACTGAATAAATCCTAGCCTGTAGGATTCTGACATTAAAACAGTCTGAATGCTGCAGTTTGAATATAGTCTAAGATTTTCATTATTTGCGAAAAAAATCCACCTACTATTCAAGAAAATCGACTGAATGACTGTCTAAAAGATGAGATTCTTAGAATCAATTCGAATTGAATTTCAGTAATATATGCTCCAAACAAATGCAATGACTGTGTTAAGATGAGTAACAGGTAGTGGGGGAGAACAGATATGTGTTTGCCCAGACAAAGGGGAACTTCTGGCTTTGTAGCCTTAGAAATGGCCACTGTTTTATTAAACAGTATTACAGCAGCTGCTCCAGTCTCTGGCGCTGCTCATAACAGAAATACTATTAACAGGACTTTTTCCTGTAATGGAAAGGCATCCTGTCCATACTGTCGTGTGAGGCTGATTACAAAATAGACAATCTGGGTTATGTTCCTAAGCCAGGGCCTGTTTTATGGCTTTATGAGCTAAGCCAGAAACCTGCACGACAGAAGCAAGCAATCACAACTGTGCCCCTACAGCTCTAGATGGATGCATCTTTACGAGATTTCAGTTACACGGACGGCACAGTCTTCCATCCGTACCCACGTAATAACAATGTTTCTACTGACTCTGTTGCTACGACGCGCTTGTGAGAGGGCCATATATTTCTTTACGAGATGTTTTGGAGCAAGTGCAATCACTCGCACACTTCCAGTGCGGAGGATGGATGGTATAGTTTTGAAATACTTATGTCTTTATGAGAATTAACCGCTTTGCCATAATCCATGTTTGTAGTGTTTACTTTTACCCAGAAACAGAGTCCTGTCTGTTCGGGCAAAGGAAAAAAAATCAGCTTCATGCACTGAAATGACCTCCTGGTGTTCTATATCAAGGGTTGGCAACGCTGGGCCCCGAAGAGCCTAAATTTATTATTTGTTTTTCTTCCTTCAAGAAGCACATGATTGAGGGGCTTTGATAAGATCTCTTTCATGTCTGTGTACGGCCCCACCGACCCCTTCTGTAAACACTGATGTTCAAGATGTTACCGCTGACTTATGTGAGCATGTACAGATCAGATTGGCGTCACTGAGTTTGACACGCTGCCACACAAAGCGACTCAAAGCGAACGGCCACTGGACCCAGCTGACGGCAGTACCTGATTGTTCCTCGCATACTGCTCCACATCCACTTCCTCTACGCTGACCTTCGGCTTTTTTGGTTTAGACTGGATCCAGTCTCCCTGAGGTAAACACAAGTTAAGTTACACAGCACGAACGGTAGTCGCGATGAGGGAAAAACGGCATGGGGCTGGAGAAATGTTTTATATACTCACACAATGCCACTCGTAAACAAAGTCTGAAGTTCTGCAGCTGAAAAGTGACATTGTGGTACTTAATGTATTACACACGAAAGCCAAACACTGACAGGGCTTTCCGGTGCCTTACAAATAAAGCAGATTTTTTATTACCTCGCTCGTTCCCTTGCACTTCCACCGTATATTCCATTTTTATATGCTGCTATTGAACATTTTAAAAAAACACGGCACATACTCTAAACATGGGCCTCTTCTTGGCTCACAGGGTAAAACGTCTGTTTGTGGTGCAGCTTTATGAGGAGGGGCAACTTTGGCCAGAGCTCCACACTGGCAAGGCAACAGTCAGCTCATTCTCATTGGCTGGGGCAAAAGAGGTTAAGTAGCTGCTCCTGGCCAGCCAGGTGCCTGAAAGACTTGTGAACTGATCACATGTTGCCTTTATGCTCCAATCACAGCACAGGCAAGATGTGATTGGTGTCACTTCTGCTAGCAGAAAGAAGCTAGGACTAGTCATCGTATGAGTCAGAGGGGTATATGTATAATTTATTTCATAATTTGACCCATTTTATAAACACCACTTAGCTTATTTGTGTGAGTGTAAATCCAAAACACAATACCGCCAAAGACAGCCCCAAAAGAAGCAGAGAGGATGTTGTGAGTACTGTCACTGTGGACTGACTTACTCCTTTACTGCTGGGAATCAGTGCAGGAATCTCCGCCCTCATAGCAGAGGCTTGTGGGATAGTCTTGCCAGGTTGAGGGGTGGGATGGGGCTGGTGGGACAGAGCAGGCCAGCTCAACCCCGTCCCTCGGCGGGCCTCTGGTCTCTGCTGAGAGGAAGGGGTGGGGCTGAGCACCAGCCTGTTCGGTCCTGCCGGGTCCTGGTGGACCTCGTCTTGTCTCTGACGTCGCCTCTCCGCCAGGATCTTGGTGATGTTGACGGGCTGGCCGAGCGCCTTGCTTCTGAAGATGGGTACGATTCTGTTGGTGGGGGCCGGGGTAATGGCGGAGCTTGTGGGGGTAGAGACGGGCCTGTTTTTCTGCATCGCACCGATGAGACGTGTCCCTGAGACCATCCCGGCAGAGTGGGCTCCCCCCTCTCCCTCTCTGCACTGAGTGCTGCTGCTCGGTCCACCCTGCTGGCTGGGACAGCGGTCCTGGGCGGCTCCGACCGGCGGGGCGTTTCGGGAGAAACTGCCTGGCAGCTGTGTCAACACAGGCCTGCAGACTGCTTTAGTGGTCAAATTCATTGGTCTGGTGCTGGATGCCTGCAACCACACAAACGAGTGAACTGTGAACTATGAGCAAAACCAAGTTCTGTGTGGGTGCTCTGAACTAACAAGATCCTAACCGATAATTTAATAACGCTCCACATAAATTCAAAAATGCATTTGCAGAATGAGAATCAATCTCACAGCAAGAAAACAAACGAGAAACCAGTTAAGCAAAAAAAAAAACCAAGTGCAACCAGACTGCAAAATAAGCACATAAGAGCACACATAAGAGCACACTCGCGCATGCAATGCAAATGAAAATTGAAATGTATTATTTCTTAATTTATGGTCATGAAAGTCATTAAACGTACTGCATACAGAGACACGCAGGACAGAATTGTTTTCACAGACATCTGTGCAATCTCTAGAGCTGAGAGATTTATCGTTCGATCATATCGTACTTCATTTGTCGGATAATGCAGCTGTCCCCCAGATCCAATATAAATAAAATAGCTGAACTTTGGCAAAGAGCGCTTCTCCATCTGCAGACTGTAACAGACTGCAGGAAATGACCTAATGGAGGGTCTACTATTGTTTCACCTCAAAATTAAAATTTTTTTAAACCAACGTGGAAAAAAATAAATCACTTAAGCGTTCTGGAGGAAAACAGCCTATATTGAGCACGGTGAGAACACCTAGAAAAAGTCTCACCCAGTCAGCCTACACAAATCTTATATGACGAGGAGAAGTGTGAAGGATATTTGCCCCAGCAGAACACATATGTGCACAGTATCTAGTCATTAATCAAATCCTTACTTTTATGACAACACAGCAGAATCTGAAACCAGCGTTCATCTGTTCTATTTCCTCTGTTCTCGTGGAATGAAAAATGCGATAATAATAATGACATAAAATAACATAAAATCTTAGGGTTCAGTTCAAACAAAAATGTAAACCATGATCCAACTATTACACAAATGCACTTAATAACAGACTCCATCAATGGCTGGAGGGTTATTAGACTGACTTACAATAAAGTACTATGTTACAGGACTATATTATATGCTTTTGATGCAATTGTGATTCTTCTCTTACAAAGAGAATGGAAGTATAAAACTATGAAACAGAGTATAGATGTGATAAAGTGTCCCAGTGTATACTGAAAATATCTTTATAATAATATTTTAATAACCCTTTCAGAGTCAGAAATTGAGTTTCAGAAGTTTATTTTCAAATAGTTTCGGAAGGTAAGAAACATATCCAGTGATTCTTATCTTTTCAGATTTAACTGCAAATTTTTTAATTTTTAAATTGAAAAGACAGGCCAACAAAACTATACATAATTCTCAGTTTCAATGTAATTGTCCCTAATCATGAATTAAACTCCGTTGTTTTCTCCTCACGGATACAGTTAGTCCCTGAGCTCACCAAAGCTTGTGTTCATAAAAAAATGATTGGGCTTCATTCTGCATCAAATTTCCAGACAAATGTTAAGTGACCTATTCAGTCAGACATAGAGAAGCAGCACTGTCTCTCTATGTATCTCTGTGGTAAGTGAGTATGAGTATGCCTGAGTGGGTAAACATGAGAATATGTGCATGCACGTGCACCATTGTGCATTCTGTACCTGTGAGCCCAGAGCAGTGAGGCTGGTGGTGTGGTAGCAGGGTTTGGTGGTCATGCGGACAGGGAAACCACAGACGCTCTGTAGATTCCCCCGCAGGTCTGAGAGAAAGGAGCTCAGCGCCCCCTGCAGATCCACCCTGGGAAAACGCTGAATGGGCTCAGCCTTGATGCAGCACAGGGGGTATCTAAGTCAGGGTTAAGGATCAATGAATCATTGACTGGTTTGGGTTCACAATCTTTACAGGATTTGTACAAACAAGTTTTATCAATCAATCAATCAAACAATGTACTGACATATTTATCTATCTATCACGACTAGCTAGCCTGTGTATATCTGCATTCACCTGAAAAACATGGTTCCAGAGTAGGGCTGCATGATTATGACAAAAATGCTACGTACACTTATTTAGCTCAATATTGTGACTGGAAACATTAATTGAGTGCATGATGCAGATATCATGGGTTTCAGGAAATATATTGTGACACCTTTTTGATGAAACACCTCTAAAACATAAGAATGTTTCTACTTTGACTGTGGTCCTTAATTAAACACCTCTAGATCAACATTATAATGTTAGTGGTTTGACTTTGGTCCAATATACAATCTTTTATCAGTCGTGGCAGTTTTAAATGAACATCATAAAATAATCACTTATGATCACAATAATAGTTACAATTAATATATTATATGATTAATTGTGGGGCCCTGCTCAAGCATATAAAAGCTACAGCAGAGAAAAAACAACAGTCTCAAATAAAACTGATTATTTTTTTAGTGCAAGTTCAACCAAACTTCCTCTGGCTATGTACACAGTACATATAAACCACTCCATATGAAGTCACACACCGCTTGTAATTTAATCCACTGAAAGCTTGCCGAGTCTTACTCAGACTAACATACGACTTAGTCCCTACAAAGAGAATCAGCCTCTTCAGAGAATTCACGAAATTACCATTCTTACCCTCATAATCAAAACCACATTCTCAGGAGGTTGGCTACAATATCCTGGGGTTGCAAACTTGGCCACTTAATTTCAGCCCTAAATAGCTCTTGCTACCATCACAAAAGATATGGAAAACTGAGCTGAATGCTCACCAAAGTCCCTGCATTTTTTTTGTGAGTTCCAAAGCACATTTGCATACGTGTTGTTGATAAGCCTTTTGCTTTTGTTTAAAAATGACAATATAATGATCAAACACCTTGTCAAGTAACTACAGTGATAGTTTTAGGGGCTCAGTTATTCAAACCCATTAAATACAGAATATCAAACATTACAACTGTTTGAGATTTGAGCTGCAATGTGAAAAAAATAAATAATGGAAGCTTCATGGGGAAAATACAACCCCATCACCCTATGCCATTAAAATAACTATAATCTAAAAAATTAAAAACTTTTTTTATTTTATTTTGGTTTCATTGTTGTTGGTGCCCTGTGAGTTTCCACCGTACCACCTACTCAGTTGCATTCCGTTCAGGCACTCACCAGCAAGATTTCCACTCTTTTCTTTGCACGACAGAAAAGTGATTCAAACATGAATGTAAATTTCAGCATTCTGCATCACAACAAAGACAGAAATATGGTAAACCTGGGTACTATTTTTTTTTTGTTTATTTTACTTCACATCAACAACATTAAAGTATGAGCTACGAAGAAAGTCATCCTCTGTACTCAAGTACAGTACAGCATGTGAGGATTTCGTCTTCCTCTTTAATCAGAAGACCAATCCTTCACAATGTCAGTTTTCACACAGAGTGTGAAGAAACAGCAGGAAATTGTGCTCAACAGTTTCATCCTGGTACTGTACTCTTTCTACCAGTAAAAGAAATGGAAATGGAATGAAACATATTCCTCAATGAGAAATTCTGGATCGAACCCCCCAATGCATGTGACAGGATACGTGAAGAGTCTCTCTCCCACCAGTTTGAAGTACACGCTGCAGTAGACCACGTCCTGCTCGTCCACTGGGGGGAGCAGGTACCCATACTGGCCCATGAAAATAGAGGTAGTGAAAAATGAGGGTCATTTTTACTGTTTAGGGGCCTTGGTGACTGCTGGGTTCAGATTCCAGAGTTAAACATCCTGTCCAAACCAGACTCTTTAGCCTGAGGTCTAAACAAGGAAAAGTTATCCAGCTTAATCAAGCGATAACTTCTTTCGAAAAAAAAAAAAAACAACCAAACAGAATAATCTGATAATCTGTAAAACACATCATCAAATCAGGCTGTGTTGTGAAATGGACAGGTTCCTCCAATTTATGGACTTGTGAACATGGAGAAAGTCAATGGTCTATAAGAGAACCGTCTATATACAGGAGAGAAATTCAAGAGAGTCCATCTTAAGAGAGTTATATGCTAAGTTACTAGTAAGCTGTTAACCATCTTACTAGTGCAGCTACAAAAACAGCTCTCATGTTGAGACCCAATGCTGAATGTGGCAATGTTCCGGAATGTGAGTGTACTGTACCAGACTGTTCCAGTGCCTGCGTATGTCAGCATAGGACCTGAAGGGGCACTCAGGGGGTAGCTGGTGACTGATGCTGATGATCTGACCCTTCTTCATACTGTGGGTGATGAAACATCATCTTCGTGATGACATCAGAGGTAAAAGTACAGAGGAAAGATGCAGAGTGCTTTCCCACCCCCCTTTTCAGAGTACAATGCGAGTCTCGTTACCCTAACGTTCAGCCTGCACCACCGTTCCACAATCACATGAGGCCTAGTCAGGTGAGGTTACCCCGAGGGAAATACCTGGGCAGAATGAAGCACCAGTTACTCGGCAACGAGAAAGAATTAATCACTGCATCCCTGCAACTGTGGAAGTTCCTCACCGCGTTGGGGGCGATGTCGAAGTCCTCCAGCTGAACATGGACATATACAGCCTTCAACGCTTCGGTCAAGAATTTACCGTCCCAAAAAAAAAATCAGCACATCTGAACACGTTGTATTTCCCGGTCATACACATTTTCCTACGACGATGGGACTAATGATTACTATTTAATTTTTTTCCCTTACAGTGTCAAAACTGTGAGGTCTGCGAATGAATGTCTGTGAAAAAATGCTTTTAAAAACCCTATAATAAACAAAACAAAAACACACACACCCTACTACATAGAAGGAACTTCTGCACAAAAGAGCAATCAACTTACCCTCTGATCCTCCCACAGTTATGCCTGATATGACTCAATCACAATAATGACTTAAATACATAAATAACAATAGTAACAGCAATGCAGTATATACTACGGCTTTATTGTGTTTCTGGTTGGTGTCCTCATTGTGAATGTGAGGCTGTGCGGGCAGACGCTGCTCACTGTGGTTGGAGGGAGCCGGACTGTGTTAGCCTCCACGCTCAGGCACAGCTGGCCCTCACTAACACTCAGCTGCATCCCTGTCAAACACACATGGTGTCCACAGAATACTGGGGACCAAGTCTCCACAAACACTGACTATGCATGCAGAACTACAGATATTCAGCTGTATAACCAGTCTTTAAGGTTAACTAGCTTTTACCACCTGGCTGGTAATCTTTCCAAATCGTTTTCTTTGGCAGTGTTACCAAGAAATGTACTCTCTGTTTTCTTTTTATCATTGGAAACTGTAATATCAATTCATGTTTCTACTCTACTAATACATTTCTGCTGTTACTCATTTGCATTAGTGTCTGACATCAAGAAGGCATAATTAGAATGCCTCTTCGGGGTTTAACCAGAGTTTCTGAATGCCTGAGTTCCAGATCTCAGACATTATACTGTAATTATTAAAGTGAAACTGGATGTGCCACTATCCATTATTTTATTTTACCAAATTTGTGGTCATGGAATATTTTAACAACCACCGTCACTTGAAATGTGCAGAACAGTTTTAAGACGAGTTCTTCATTCAGTGTGCTTTAGTCCATGTGCTGTTATACAAACAAGGAAACCAAGTTTGTGGCGAGCTGTTGCAAATGCATCACTTTCTGCTTCACTTTTGTGATATGCATCTCAGTTCGGCTGAGGTAATTGTTTCGGTTTCAAGCAAAACACCTTTAGTTTCAGCTGCATAATAAAGCCAAATGAACAACAATAAAGCTGGCCCCAGAATAATGGCTTCATGTAACCTAGCATACGGATCAACTTAATTACATTACATTACAAACCTCTTAGTAACAAATTATCTTCAGCTCAAAGGGCTGTTGTTTCTAGGCTATGCATAAGCATATACATTTGAGAATGTTTCATTTGGCATGAGGATGATACACTAACATCTAAAATGAATTATATATGCTTATAAACACATGGTAGACAAATACACCATGTACAACAAGAGAGCTTTTCCCTAAGTAGTATGTGAGCCATTTATTTTGCATTGAGCTTAACTAGATGTTTTCCCTTTTAAAAAGCACAGAAATACTTGAAACCCACCAACAGCATTCAACTTCCCAGAGTCAGAGAGAAAGTCCGGTCCTGAAGAAAAAGCATATCAAAGAAAACATTGTTACATCATAATACTTTAAAAAGTCATGGTACAGCAGTTTTAAATCAATTTCATTCATGCTTTGACTTAAGCAACTTCATGCAAACAGAAGGCATAGGTTAAAATCGACTAGCGCTGGCAGACAATCATGAGACTTTTAATTTATGTTCTAGAGACTCTGAGAAATTCATAAAGCAGAAAATAAAATAAAAAGGCAGTCAGTGCACCTGGTAGTATGTATTTGATTGTCCTCATCTTAGCACTAAAAACTTGTGTCTTTAAGATTAGTCTTAACTGTGTCTCAGATGTTCCTTTGGCAGAGACTTGTACTGAATGATAACAAAATATAAAATGTGCAAATATAAAATCTTTTTGCAAATACGTGTTGTCTTTTGGCAAAATTGGCCTCCCAGGGCGAATGGCCTCCACCATGTGCACAGAGCACTGCTCCTCAGACAAAGCTCAATCTCAAATTCAGCACAGGAAGTCTCTAGAGCAGGAATATATTTCAAAACCTCTCAGGAACAAGAACATAGAGGGGGGTCAAAGTCACAGCATAATTTTTAAGTTGAATTGTAGTCACATCTGTATATCCTATGCATAAAAATGAATGCACCATATGAATATTCCACACACACACACACACACACACACACACACACACACACACACACACACACACACACACACACACACACACACACACACACACACACATATATATAGTCTACATTCAACAGGTGACACAAGCACTTTGCCATTTTATTATAACAAACCCACCCTTTTACTTTGATCGAACTTGTTTGGAACGATAAATATGTTCTAAGAGTTCTCAGGGCATGTTCTTTTCATAACACAGCCTCAAAAATGAATGCAACCGGCATGTTTCTCAACAGTCGTCAGACAGTTTGTGTTACCTGAGAAACAACTACTGTAACTCCAACATGGTCTCACCTGCCACTAAGAGCTGTCCCACCTTGTTCCAGTTTGGAGCCAGTTTGAAAATCAGACTGTAGGAGAGACAGACCTGCAGAGAGCCAGGAAGGACTCTCTGAGGAACTCCCATCTGATCCAACATAGACACAATACAACACAGTCAGCCCATGACAAACACTCGCAAAAGGCCCTGTATCTCTGGCATAATGACAAAGAATGTCCATGAGAAACATTCATGCTTCACTTTCCTTAATCAGCAAACTGCTACCATGCTGTCCCACTGAAATTAATCAGAATTAGCTTACCTGCAGACCATGTCTCTGTGCGTAAGCTTGAATGATCCCACTTTTGAAAAAGGTTATCTGAGGGAAATGTGATTGGGCAATCTTTAGAGCAGTGAAATGTGTTGTGATATTCAAACAGAGACAGAGATCATTTTTGTGTCAGGTACACTGTGCAGAACACACAGTCATGGATGCAGATGACAAACACTTCCTTTCCTTTTAATGTCTTTTGTCCAGAGTTTTTGTTACTGATATCAATTTTAATAAAAAATAACAACAATACTACACAATGAGCTTGTCTGCTTTTCTGCTAATTAAGTAAATAAGACCTATCAAAAGCATGTATAAGGTCATGAATAAATACGAAGGACAGGACTGGTCATTTATATCCATGACTAGCATGTCTGCAAGAGACCTCGGTGACTTTGACAGACGGCTGGTTTTGGGGTCAAGCATGTCAGGTGCGTTATCAAGACTATCTTAATGTTAGCATTGATCTCTGAGAAACACATTATCAGAAAAGAGCAGCGGTAGGCAGAAGCAAATACTCCAGGTTTGTAATATCTTTGTAATATCTTTTAATTTGTGGTACAGAGCAAAACAGGAAAGTGATAATAGATATTCATAGATACATTTATATGTATTAGAGACACAATCGGCCGTACTGAGTGGCCCAACACCCTATCACGTGACTACTCAGCATTTCCATTGTTTCAACCAGTAGATTCACAAGTTTACTCGTGTAGTGTCCCACTCCCCCTGCCCCATTCAGAGCTAAAGGTGTGTGTCTAAAGCTCCTGGAAATTAAAAACTGTTCCAAACGAATCAATCCAAAACTAAAAAAGAATTGGTGTTTCAATTACTTAAAGTCTGTGTTTATTAAAACTAGTGATAGAGGAATGAGGTGTCTCAGGCTCTTGAAAATCAACAACAGCAACAAACAAATCAATTAACAATTAAAAAGGAATTAGCGAATAAATTATTCAACTGATTTGAACCAATTGAGACTTCAACATTATTGGCAGCATTATTTATACAGCCTCTGCACAGATTACCAGTCATACATGGTTGCTCTAATGTGCTCATATCCTCAGAGGACATGATAGTGCTCTCCATCAGTTTCTTTCATTTGTATGCTTTACTGGCATCCGGCAAGAGCAGATGAGTTACCATGACAATGCTAAACCAAGCATTAAACTTCTAAATTAAGTACCTGAACATATTGTACAGCTATGCAGTCTAGGAGACGATGCTTAAGGTCCTGTGCTTTCAGTAATTGGATTTTAAAGACTGTGTTTCAGTGTGCTAGTTGCAAGATGCTGGTATAGCTTCCTGACACTCAGGGCAATAGCTATGCATACAGTACAATAGCTGAACATCATACTATATTGGGAATATAATATTTTACCAGTCAGATGATTTGATTTTTTAAAAAAACTCTTAAATCACAATAACTGTTCATTACAATCACAGCAATCTCTTACCATGTCTCATATTTCAAAGGTGTTTTTACTTTCAGTATAGTATATGCTTTTCTTTGTTATGTTATATTGTAAAAAGACCTTACACACCAGATATAAGAATAGGATATATTGGTACACATGACATTCCTTGGAAAATCCATGCATATTCCTTGGAAAAGTCATGTCAGGTCTGTAACATTAAAAGGTAACAGCAGACTTACAGCCATTATAACTGTGACCTCCCCGAATGACTCCAAAGCAGGAGAGGCAAGTATGTCTGGATACAGGCCCAACAGATCTCTGAAAAAAATGTTACAGCAACAAGCTTCATTCTCTTACCAGTGTATCTCCTGCAAAGCTATGACTACCACTGATGACACACTTCATAAAAAATAAAAATACTACAAGGAACTGTCGTACTTTTAAATAATGCATCATGCTTACCGTATGTGAGGGGAACTTGAATTAAACAGTAGAAGGAGAAGTGGGTTATCTTCATAGTGAATAACGGCATGCTTTCAGATAAAATTGCAGTTACTAAGTTTCAATAGTGTTGGCAGACTGCTTCCCAAAGCCCTCTCACCTGCACGTCTTCACTTGTGTATTCCTCTGTTCCCCATCATCACTGCCACAGCCCAGGGAAAGGGAGACACAGCACAGTTTCCGCAGGTCTGGCAGGTTGAGAAAGAAGAGATTCTGCTCTTTGCGCTGGCTCATCTTCAAGAAGCCTACTGTAAGAATTAGAGTGTCATAACTGTTCAGATGTCTCAAAGGCAACTCAGTAACATACCATTGTGCCATTTTATCTAAACTGACCTCCCAGTTTTCCAAGCCAAGTGTAAGCCCTGTTACACCCTACATCATTTTGGGATAGTACAGTTATATGGTAAACAAAAACTATCCAAATTCATGAGACTACGAAAATGCTTACAACCTGACTCTGAGCATTCACCTAGCCTTAAACTCTTGGGTAATCCAAATATTTTACGTTCACAGATATGTCCTATTGACTGATTAGCTGGCTAAATGCACCTACAAGCTGCATAAAAACGACGAAGTTAATTATTATGTGTATGTTTAGATCCCTAACAATTACTTTATCTACACAGTCATATTGGCTATAATACATAAATAATCAAGGAGGTTTATAATTTTTTCTCAGTTTATAACCCTCAAACATATCGCTGAAAACTTTACGGAAAATATTACACAAACAATTTTTGCGAACGTCAGGGAAAATATTACAATGGCAAGTCAGTTTTCCCAAGCACACACAAAGACAACGTGTCGTGAACATTGTCTCACCTGGAAAAAATGTTCAGTCAAGAAACGGAGCAGGGTGTGTTCTGCTTAAGTCAGTTACAGAATGTATTTTTTAAAGTAACACCAGCTTAAAGCGAATTCATGCACCATCAATTTATATTTTTATCCTTAACCAAAATATGTCAGCAAGTCTGAGTATGTCACCGTAACCTGCACTGGAATCTGCCCCTAATTACTGCCATAAAAACGTGCTGATTACGTGTCTAACTTTTTCCCGCTTGCCTCGCGTGACAATTAGCTTTAGGGAGGCCACATTGTGTACTGGGGCTATTTTAACGCAAAAATGCTAAATTCTTGGTAATATCTGAGATATTTGTTTCCTGTTTTTGAAGCCTTCAATGTGTTTATAACAATATATCTTACACACATGCCAAAAACGCTTGCAGGAGAAACGGGCAGCTTGGCTATCATTTCAAAACCATTTCCCAGCGTTGATAGGATGGGAACGGAATGACTACTAAGAACATAGGAGTGTGAATTTCACGTCTGAAGGTTGAACTTGATTGGGAAAGTAACCTTGACTTCTTTGTCATGTTTATATGAAATCTATTTTGGGTAGGGGTTGTGAGTCAAATATGCCCGTATTAATGAGAACTCACATCACAGTAATAGCTGACTTGCTCCTTTCAGAAAAAGAATATTTCACTAGCTGCTAGCGGTGTATGGTAGCCTTTGAGGTTCAATTAGAGATTTCAGGGTTTCAAACGCGTTTCTAAGTGAGAAATGAGTTCTTCCAGTTGTAAATTAAGATTAACATATCTTACCGCGATAAACTAAAACTCTTTTACGGTGTCTGGTAATTCTGGCTGCCTAAACAGACCTTTACAGCACTGGGCCACGGCAACATTATCAAAGTAAGGGTACAGGGAACAATGAGCATCTCTCATATGTTTTTACGAAAACATAGCAATTACTATATACCGATGTATATAAAATTGTTGGTATCATTCGCATAAGCTAACGTCATAGTCGGACAAATAAACATCAAAGGTTTGCGATGGATATCTGGTAAGATCTTTCTAAGCAGTACTCCTCTACTTATTGTAATACAAATTACCCTTACTGGATGATAATAAAGATAGCGTAGACATGCATACCTAATAATGACCATTGAGATTATTATCCTGTGATTATTACAATACCAGTACACTCAAAGAGTGAACTTGAATTGTAATTAATAGCTTATAACATATTCACCAAAAATAATGCAAAAAAAAAAAAACACTTCGAATTGGAAAGATGACATACATAAGTAATTATCAGGATGAAACAACAGAGTATGCTCTGATGCTGAGATTTATGCTTGGCATCATCTTTTGAATTTACACCTTTTCAATTTATCTGCCATTGCGTCCCCTTCCTGTGGGTCCCGATCAGCAGTCCATAGTATAGGCAATCAGAGAAATGAGACCGGAAGTAATTCTACACGATGTTTATTCCCTCACGCTTCACGTATAATCATCTGCTACAAATCAGATGTATGTACTTGGGCATCACGCTACTTTATACTTTGTGCCGTATATGTTCATTTGCATGTTTAACCATGAGAGCAAAGCCAAGTTGTTGATCTATAATACAAACAGCACTTCTGCTTTATAACGATTTGACAATTTCTTGCATACATAATACATAGTAAATAGTGAACCGAAAGCCTGCCCAGTTCTCTGAAATGAATGAAATACACCTCATTGTGAGCTGTGTTTCTTCTTGACAGGCAATTTTGAATATTGCTGAGAGGAAAAATTCAAGACTGTGGTTAGAAAATACTTAACATTCAGTGTGGGTATAAAAAAAACATGAGTTCAGCCAAAATTCATCTCCTTTCACGATCCCAAATCTCTTATACTGTCAACCAGAACTCTGTTATAGAGTTTGTTTGGGCTGTCAATGCTACCAGCATCTGGTTTGTAAAAGTTTGAGGCAGTAGATGGTATTTTGCGTTTGCCTTCCAAATGCACTTGCTTATTTTAGAAATGTGGTCAAATGTTTTTCATACATGGTGTGTTTGCTTTGACACACCACAGTTTTGCTGTGAAAGATTTTGAAAGATTTAACCAACCTCGTCCTAACAATGTGTAATAACACCGTCTTTGCAGAGACTTTATGAAAGAGAACAAAGAGAGTATATGTGAACATATTTACAGTAATTGTTGTGTTCATGATTTTTCCTCAGACTTGATAATTCAAAAAAGTTAGAAATTAAGCATGGCTTGTCATGAGAATTAACTGTAAACATTACTGTAGACACAATATTATATGACTGACGACTCTGTAATACAGTTTTTTTTTACATGAACTTAAATGCGGTTGTTAATACACAGCTCCTTTTCTGACTCCTATATTAAATTCTATTTATATTAAATATATTAAAATAAAAAATAAGAAGGAAGGAAGTCTTCCAAATGTGAATGCCTCTCAGATAGTAAAACTTTGTGTCCGCATTTACAGGACAGCTGTCTGTAAGTGGTGTGAGTGTTTTTTAAATGTTTGTTTGCCCACATAGAGTTAATGGTACTAAACATGACATTGAACTAGTTCCAGGACCTTTTCTGCATCTCCTAATCCTGTTTTTGTCAAGCAGCAACAGCAACTAAGGACCTACAGGCCTTCCCAGATTGAAGTCTTAAAAGAGATTCATTTTAGGTAAGTGTGCCGTAATTTGTCCTGAAGTTACTGATGAGAAAATGGAAGAGATAATAGATTTTTGACAAGCCTTTTTGCGGCTGTATCTCATTCTCATTTTTTTCATGTGTAAACCAGCAAACAGGTGGAGTTATGTTCAACTGATTTAGAAATAGCCACTACTGAGCTGTCAGCAGAGTCCTGTAGTGCCACGTACCTGTGCATCATACATGCTTCAGTCGACTGTTACAGTTCCCATGACTCTGTTCAAGTTGGTTGTGCAATCATTAAAAATTATGTAAAAGACTTTTAAGGCATATAGACAACAATAAGCAGGTACTCCTCCACCACTTCATTCAAGATATCCTCTCTAGGGGGTCACTTACAGCAAAACACAAACCTTTGTTCCTTGTGTGTTTTTGCCTTAGGCCAAATAGTGAAAATATGTTGAAGTGTTACCTTATCCTGGGACTGATTTCAGAGGATCTGTTAATGAAATATTGACATGAGGTTAAGCGCTGGCATACACACTCCCAGCAAGTTAAGCAACAATGGCTGCTCTGTGGAGACTATCCCTCTTAAAGAAACATGGGTGTTCCCGCAACATTTTCAAGTTGTGAATGGAGCCTTTATCTTGGAGCTGCCACTGAAGACTGTTATCATTGGAGAAGAGATGGCAGGGAGCCTGATAGTTCTTTTTTTATTATTGAAAAGGCAGAGTGCCAGACAGTAAAGAAAAACAAGTGAGATGATTGAATTCCCCAAAAAGAGAATGCAAGTTTATTGACTTGATTGTGATAACCGCACATTGATTTGTGAGCAGAGAGGCTTGAGTTGTACAGCAGACTTAACAGTCAGTTTGTCTTCAGTATATTATTATTTGTAGATATGATTAATTTAGCGAGAAGCTGTGCGATGAAGTTTAAATGATGTCCAGTGTGAGTGAAGACATACTTTATGCTTTATGCGTTTCGGTAATCGGCTTAATATTGATGGTGGAAGTAATTCTTTAATTCCCATGTACCAGGAGTATTCAGTGAGGTCATGCCCATGAATTCTATCAACTTGATGTCATAAAGAAGATAAAAAAAAAAGATCTTCTTTGTAGTGTCAGTTGCTGACAGGGATGACGGCTGGCTCTTTGTTCTTTTTCTGCTGTAATATTGTGTGTGCCATGGTAACACTCACAATAGAGATGTTTCTAGTTGATGCAATTTGAAGGGGTGGAAAGGCTCTCTCCGCATTCAGGGGAAACTTGTATGACTCAAATCGACAGCATGTGTCTTCATCTCGGTTCAGCCAGAGGCTGTGGTCTTGCTACTGTTTTGATCTTAAAAAAATCTGCTGTTTCCACCCGTACATATTTACCGTACATAGAGCCTGAATCTGACATGCTAAAGAGTATGTAAAACATAATGGTTTTAATAAAAACTGTATTTTTTCCCTTTGCCTTTCCAGGTATTGTAGGTCAACTGAGAAATTGTGATGATGTGGGGAATCACAGTGGGCTAAATTAGATGCAAGAGGATAGGCTGGCTGTCAATTTAGAGAGCTCAGTTTTACAGCTTCTCTCATCAAATACTGACCATGCATGACCTTGCATATCTTTCACAGATTGACATGAGATCCATCGGTCTTAACCATATTCTGAAATCACCAGACAACCAAATATATGTAAGTCCATCATTCTATACGTACCTAAAATGTAATTTTTGGTTTTAAGTAACTTGGAGAGAAGAGCAGTCTCCATCCAAACCTGAAACTGGACTGCTCAAGCAGCCAGATTCTTTAAACATTTCATTAAAGAGAATATTTGAAAATTTTATTTTTTCAATATTTTGATATGAGAAGTAAGTCCAAGAAAGGGGATTCTTCAAAATAGTTCTTGTGAGCATCGTGAATATTTATGGAAGCATCTTTTAAATATGCTATCACATGGTGAAACCTTTGAACAAAAAAGGATAGGAGGAGCAAGGTTTTATTTTTTTTTAATTGGGAGAATTGCATGCCTGTTTAAATGCAGCAGCAAAGCTACCAGAGGTGAGAGAGATATTAAAAGTGAATGAATATTGATCAGAGGAGAGCATGAAAAAGTGTACAGAGAGAAAAAAAATGAAATTGGTTTAAAATATGTTACAGTGGACAGGGAAGGAGGGGGTCACATGAAAAAAGAGGAGAGGAAGCATTGTGACCCATAAGATGAAGAGAGGCGACAGAGGTCAAACATGTCGCAGTGCCATGTGCCTCACGGCAGGCTGGGTTTGTATCCGGCCTTGAGCGTGGGATGGAATCGAACGGGCAAGGGTAGATTTCCCAGCAGGATCAGCAGTTCCGTATTCTGAGAGAGTGCACAGGGGGAAAGTGTATATGGGTCTTTGAAAAATTTGGCAGGTAACTCTCATTGGTTTAGTATTCTGTGAACAGGGTGTGAAAAAAAGCCATTTGAGGAGGCTTAATATATTACTAAATTCACTCAGTGGAACAGCATTATGGAGGTGTATGTAGGTTGAATTAATCTTTGTAAAGGTTCTCTGGGTGAGCTGTACTCCCTGTGATAGCCTTGTTCCAGAGACTGTATATAATGCAGAGAATGCAGTTTCTGAAAAATCTATCTGTGTGTATTTAATGAAGCAGGTGGCACTGTTATCACTCCTGTAGTACAGAATATGGTCTTACAGGATTAATGAGCATATTTTATTTGAGAAGCACTAAAACTTGATGTGTATGGTCATCTCCTCCCAGCTGTTTGCAATCTGCACAGTGGTGCAGTGGTTTGATAAGAGTTTCCATAGAAGAAAAACAAGCAGTCCAAAGTTCTGAAAAGTACTACTGCAGTACTTAACATTTTCATTCACATTTTCACAAGATGCTGTTTCGAAGTTTTTGTCACTGCAAAATATGAATTAATATTTCTGAGTGGCAAAACCGTGTTATCACTTTCATAATAAGCAAATATAGCACATAAATAATGATAAGTATCTCAGGGACCTCGATCACATAAATATTCAGACTTCAAGTTACAGTCAAATAAAAAATTATAAAGTAGGTTGGAGTATTATATATGATGTATGATGCTTGGGTATTGAGTCAATCATACATCATCATTGAGTTTGAAAGAGCAAGAGAGTCTATTTGCTGAGATGGGAAGAAAATTCCAGAAAGTAAAAATATTCTGGTCACTCCATAAAACTGGTCTATAGGGCAGTGGCGGGTGGGAGACCATTTCTGAAAATGGCCACCTCACATCCCTTATGCAGTATGTGAGAAGGCATGAGGCTCTGTGGTCAGATGAGACAAAATAACTTTATGCAAAGCATTGCATCCAATGCAGACCCAGCACTGGCAGATCAGTGCATCTAACACTGTATAGTTTGCGTTTACTTTTTAAAAAATGAAATTAAATCTTTGATGTAACACTGAAAGGTCACCATTTGCATGTTGAATCATGTGCATGTCATCTCAATAGTGGTTGGAAAAACTGGGTTTTAGCAGTTCAAGTTATGAACACGTGTAGGGTAAACTTAAAGATTTTTTTTTTTTAAATAGATAAAAGATTTTTTTTGTGCATTTTTCACTTTTATTTGATGGTGACAGTGGGGGAAGGGAGGATGACATGCAGCAAGGGGCCCAGGCTGGATTCAAACCTGCCGCTGTAAGGCCTTAGTTTTATGTGGCATGTGCTCGACCGGATGAGCTACCGGATTGCACCATGTGATTGCCTATTATAAATTCCAACAATTTAATATATGGTCTTGGCAGTCAGGCTCATTTAAACATTTTCAGCTCTGTACTGCTTATTATAGAAAGTATTTGACCAAATTGGGCCAGTATAGAGAAAATGGGATAAATGGATCAGTAAATGTTTTGTAATGTTTCCCTATTAAGAACTCATTTTCAAAGATAACATTGTTGACAATTGATGTATTTGTTTCTTTGTGTGGTATTTTCTCTGGTATGTTATTACAGTTAACAATAAAACAACATAGTCAAAATAATCTGATTTTGGATTTTGTCAGATTGGCTCTTCTTTGCTGGTCTTTGTTATTCCAGATGTCCACTGGGTGGAGGGAAATGGAAGAGGAGGTGCTCAATTGCAGACAGGAGAAGGATAATTATCAGCCAGAATGCTGTACATTTTCTTGGGTCTGGACAGTTAGTCAGGCGTTTCATATGTTCTGGTTAGTGGCGCCACCCTCTGGTGATAATTACAGTTACAAGTTCTTTACGCCATACACAGGCTGAAGTATGGAGATCCATTGTAGATCCAGGGCTGTCAAACCATAATGGGTCTCGAAGTGCATCAAATTGATCCTCAGAAAAATCAGAAGAAATAGCTGTAATATAGATTATTTAATATGTAAAATTACAGCCAATTTAACTCAATTATCTCCATTACATGACCAATAATAGTATAACTGTGACGATGATGGTAGGAAAAGTAGGTAAAGTCCATATTCACATCCATCCTCACAAAGCTTTATAAACACATGTTTTGGAGCGTTCTATAACAACAGGTCAGAATTGTTGAATGATTTTATCTTTTATACATGTAAATAAAATGGGATTTGAAGGAATACACCTCTTCAAATCCTGTCATGGATTCAGGAGGAACTATGTCAGCTTATACCAGTGGGCTGTGTTACATGTAATGCTTTTCATAGATGCAAAACTTTTATTGCTACTTAAGAAGCTCCTCTTATGTATGATATGTGAGGATCAATGATTGTATCTTTAAATATGCTTGATTCCAAAGAAAAAAAAATGAATTTGGAATGTGGAATGTGTTGAATATATTTTGTCTTTGGACACATAATCAGGCTTGGTTTTCCTGTGTCAAATATGAAAAAAAGTTAATTGAATTAACAACATGCATATATAGTCCTATTTATGTTGAATTTTTTATTTAGATCATAAGAACAAAGCTCTCACTTACAGCTCAATTTGTGTTTTGTATTTGATGACACCACAAAGGCAGATTTTCTGCTTGAGTGAAGTATAACCAGTAACTATCAATCTTTGAGATTTGTCTTGGAAATGTGGCATGTGCCAACCAAATCTGTGATGCATTTTGAGTACTGGGGCGTTTTGGTAATTTCTTCTTTTCAAACTAGTGTTGGAAATGGGTGCATGTTTTCTTGGAGCATTTCTTTTCCCAGTGCTATTGCAAGGACAATAAAGAAAACTGTCATTGTTCATCAAGTGCACCTGGGGCAGCAACCTCAGCTTCCTGTACGCACCGCTACAGGCAAGTCTCTTTGTGTTTTATCTTCTGTTTTGCATCTCTCTTTCTCTGTATTTGTCAGCATGTGCTTTTGACCAGGGTGAAATGGAGACATGTTAGGCAATTCTGACTCACACTGCTGTGTAGTGACAATGTGCCAGTTAGTCTGACTTTCCTGTGTGATCACATTTGTGTGTGTGTGTGTGTGTGCGTGTGCGTGAGTGTGAGCTCGTGCCTGTGTGTGTGAGAGAGTGTGAGTGTGTGTACATGTGCATATAAGTGTGTATGTGTGCGTGTGTGTATGTGCATCTTAGTGTGACTGTGTGTGTGTGAGTCTTTGAGTTTGAGTGTGTGCATGTGTGTTTGTGTGTGTGTGTGTGTGTTCAGAAGGTAAGACCCTACCAGAGCTGCTGGCAGATGAAAGGAGGCACCAAGAGGATGCTGGGATAGCCCCCTCATGCATCTGCAATACAACCCAAGAGGAGGATTGATTTAATCCTCTCCTCTGATTTCCACAGTCCATCAAATTTTGAGGTAGTGAGACATCGACTCTGCATACAGAACATTTCTGAATTCTTAAGAAATACTTTTGCTTCCCCTTTTCTTTTACATTATTCATTTAGCTGGTTAAGATTTAAGCTTTATTCGTTTTGGGAACTCGGTAGTTTTTCTAAAGATGTGCAACTTTGTTAACTGCCTCATAGAGCTTTTCACAGGTCAAGCAGTGCATCACATTGAGACAGACTTTGTTGTAGTGTAAATACAAAGGATTTGAAGAATACATTGGGGCTTTAGAAAAAGGAAATATGAGAGAAAAGTGTTGAACATTCAACAGACATTTTGGAGAAGAAAATGAAAACTTTCTGGAAATGACTAAGGGGAATAGACCCTGTAAACACCTTGCTTGCAGAGACAAAGATCTTGACTGTAAGCTGTGGAAGGTGAATTCCATATTCTGTCTTGCGTTTTCATCAAAGACATGTAGGTGGGTTAGTAATGGAAAAGCATTTCCAATGACAGAACATTCTACTGAATAAAAATATAGCTCTGCTGTAGCTGCCTAGATAGCCATATAGTGATCATGTGACCTTCCATGAGGTTACAATAGTATAACCATAACTATGTAGTTTAAAATAACAAGGTCTTCAAAATCTGTTGAGTTAGTGATGTACAACATATAATTAATGCATGAATAAAGTCTAATAAAAATGTACAATTAATGCATCTAAACTGATCTGGACTATAGCAGTTTGTCTGTGTTTTATTGTGGCTGCAACCAGACAGAATTGTTTGCTGTAGTGTGATCAATGTGCATTAAGACAAAATGTAATTATGGGATCATTCCTTTATCTTCTTACCATTATGTGTACCATTATACCATTATTACCTTATGTGCCTTACCAGTTTTCTGAGTCAGTTACATAAAGAGAGAGAATTAAATAAAAAAGAGCATTTCACTGCAAAGCTGTAAGTAATTTAAACAGAAAACAGAAGAATATAATTTTTTATAATGGTTGAAAAATGCAACAAAAAGGTTGTTGAGGAGGAAAATCTGGCTCCACTGTTTTTTACTGCAAGCTATAGTTTTGCTTTGAAAAGCTCTTATGAGCTTTTTGACTGAAGTCAGTATTGCTCTCCAGGGAGCAATATCACCCTCTGTAATGGGTTCATATGCAAGATCAGCCCCATTAAACAAGAAATGTCTGGACTGTGGTTCACCATCCAGCAATTTGGCATTGAGTTAGAAAGTGTTTTTTTCCCCTGTTCATCTTACCTATTTCTGTGTGAAATAAAGCTTCTACCCTAATATGCCATTATAGGGAGAGTGGCATGTCTGAGGATAACCTCTTTGCTTTTTTTAAAACCATACATGTGCCATTATGTTACACAATTTCACCACCCACTACACTGAATCAATATGTTGTTGTGCCCCAAGTCACACCAGACCTGATAAGTGAAAGACCAGTGTGTCAAATTAATATTTATTTAGAATGGTAGGCAATACAAATATAAAGGACTTATTAGGGTGCAGTTGTGTTTTAATGAAGACTTTTCATCAAAATGCACTTGCGTGTTTAATTTTTTTGCAGGACAGTAAACTGGAATAAAAGGAAACTGGTGTTGGCTGCTATGTGTTGAGTGATATCAAGAAGATCTCCAGCCACAGTGTCCCTGCCTTCCCTTCCCACAGGACAGAAGCCCCATGATCTTGCTCTGAGATTTCAACATTTATCCGGGAAGCTGTCAATCATCTGGGTTCATTCCCCCTCCTCCTCTCTTTTGATGTCATCTTGGCACCTTCTCCCTCCACATACAAGCCATGAAATCAGCTTGCGCCTTCCTCTTCCTCAGAGCCTGCTCCACCTCCAATCTCAAGGTCACATGCCTCCATCTTTCTCTTTCAGGTCACCTGTTAGTATCTTGCTTCTTTCCTCCACCTCCTAGACTAGACCCTCGTCTGTGACTCATACCGCCCCCAACCTCCATAACCTTCTGCCGGCGATGCGGTCTTCAATCGTCCTAACTTCTCCTCCACCAGTGAGTCAGTCTCTGGACTTCCTGTGAATGCTACTGCCTCTGCACGGCTCTCTTTGCTTTCGTCTGCCCTGGATTCTCAGCGTTGTCTTCAGACCCAAGCAGCCCTCTCCTCCCACGCCTTGGCTTTTCGACATGCTCAATAACAAAAGGACCACGCTCTGTTTGCTGGGAGAACATGGATCCACCGCCTGGAAAATCTGTCTTCCTACCAAGCTCTCCGCTTTATCGTCTCCTCTGTCTCCCTCTTTTCACCCTGTATTTCAGCGGCACATTTAACCCCGCTAAACTGTTCTACACCATCTTTACTCCTCTTGACCCTCCTCTCCTTCACCCTCCTCTGTCCTCTCTGCAGATGACTTTGCTGACTATTTCAGCAGGAAGACAGCAGACTCTATCCATTACTCTGTCCAATTATCTTCCTTCTCTTTCCAGATTTTCTCCTCTTACAGATGACATCCTACCCCATCTTCTGCCTTCTCCCCAGCTATTACACAAAATTAAAATATTCTCCCTTCCACCCTCACTGTCTAAAATCCTGGAGCATCCTGTATCTAACCGGCTTGGAAAATTACAAGCTGGTATATCTGTGGATACAACCAGCACCAAGAGGGAAATGTTTGAAGCATCCGCATTCATATATAAAACGTGTCGTGCTAATTCTCTGCTTCCTTGATTACCTTTCCAAATTCTAATATTTTGAAGTACACTCATCAATAATATTCTACAATCCAATATGAAATGAACCCCAAATGGTGATGATTACATTATTTCATTTGAATGGGAATGAAAGATATTGAGTGAGGGGGCATAAGTAAACTATCTGAGATGGGTACTGAGTCATTGTATGTGCAAACAAGATTCAGCTCTGCCCTGCAAAGTATTTATCAATTCAATATATTCCTAGAGAGATTTAAGAAAAGACAGACCATATAATGTCATAGTATATAATAGATAATACATTTATATATTTATATTTTATATTGAATCAGTTGGTGTTCAATATTAAAAAACACCATTTCAAAGTGTTGTAATCTTTTGTGGCTTGAGGAGAGAAGGCATTGCAGAATTTAATTGAAGATCAAAAGAATTGTTTTTTATTTGCTAAACCACAAGTTATTTGCTAAACCGTATAAGTCTCCTTCTGTTTAAACAGATGCCTATAACAGTTTTGGATTTAATTTGCTGGTAAATAAAGCAGAAGGAGAAGGGAGAGAGAGATTAAATGAGCTGATGCGCCATTACTGCTTCAAGTGTCAAAAATTCATAATAAGCAAATATGACTTTGATAAAGTATTTCAATATCCTTATGTATGTATATTATTATGCTTATTTTATTTCCTTAATTCGTTTAAATAAAGTCAAAATACATTTAAAATGTATTAATGTATTAATGTGTATTTAAAACAACAGTACACAGTCCTATTTATATTATGATTTAACTGGATGTAATTACAAGCCTTCAGCCCAATAGTGTGGATATTGCCAAATATTGCCTCCCCATTAACTTCTGCAAATTATTTAGGTCATGTAAATTCTAGATTAGATTTTTATGCAAGATTATTAATAACAACTGGCAATCATTTATTCTTTTATAGCACATTTAAGGTCAGTGTTCCTGCTTACTCATATCATAGCAACAATAAACAGCTGCTGAGGGCACCCAAAATGAAACCATTGTTCTCATGGGGACATTTTCTCCTTCCTCAACACCCACACATAGTGCAGGCGCTCACTTCTGGTTCCCTTTGCCTCAGGCCCTTGCTGGGGCTCTCTCTGCCCCCAAAACAAAGAGAGGAGCTTCCAGCTGAACTGGGTGAGATAATAAATAAATAAATAAATGGATAGATAGATAGATAGATAGATAGATTTCATTGCTATGGTATGCACGCTGTAATCAGTTTCTGCATGTGCTTGGACTCACTGGCACCGTGTCATTGATTGCTGTCTCAGTCAGTACATGGGTAAATGGACAATATGTGAGGAAACACCTGCATCAGGGGTGAGCAGACTGAGCATAAACCTTTTTTTCTTAGTCAAAATGATTTTTTTTTTCCCTAGGTAGGTCAGAGGTGTGTTTTGTGTTTAAAAAAAACACTGAAAGTGTGGCTGCTTCTATCACACAGTTATAAAATGCTTATTATTACTGTGGTTATTAAACAAAAATTTTGTTCAAATACTATATGAGGTTTCTGTTTTCTTTGTTTTAAACTATCTGTACATACCTATATAAAATATGCAGTAGGCCTATACATTATCTGTCTGTTAAAGTGTTTTTCAAGCTTTAATTGACAGCTCCCAAACATCCTGCTCATAACTGAGAGATTATTTATTTATTTATTTATTTATTTATTTATTTATTTATTTATTTATTTATTTATTTAACCTTTATTTTACCAGGTGAGTCCCATTGACACAGCATCTCTTTTGTAAGGGAGACCTGGCCAAGTAAAAAAGAAATAGCACAGACAGGGTCAGTGAATAGGCTCTCATGTATCAAAAGGAGGGTCGAGTTGTGGCCAGTGTGACAGAGACCTTGGTTCAGCTAGCTATGCCGACAATGCTAAGTGGTCAGTAAAGGCAGGGCATGACAGTCATCTGATCGTCTTTGTGCAGGATGTGGGTTATGGCACCATATAATGATGAGGGGGGTGGGGGTCAAAGGAGGGTTGACACCAGCACACATCTCTAAGGCATGGCTCCGAGCAAACACTGTCTACTCAATTGATAAAGCCGTTTGAATTGTGCTTCTTGTGATGTCAGAAATCATAGTACCGCTGCAAATACGAATAGAAATGTTGCTGTTGTCAGATCATAAATAAATAGCAACTGTTTGCAGATTACTGCAATGTATGTTTCTGAACAAAGCACTTATATAAAGCATTGTAAGGTGAGTTCAGATAAATCATATAAGATTTAAAAACAATAACATATTTATGAAGTTATTTTTCTGCTTTGTCTTAGTTCTCTTAAACCTTTATTTTGAAATAAACACCCCTGACTTTTAAGGGATCCTCCTCATGACAGAAGAGGTAATAAACTATTTGCAGCTGAGTAAACAAAGGCAGAGAATAGGGCTTGTGGGTGTGCAGAGATATTCACAAACATTTCAGCCTGGGCCAAATGCAGCCGTTGTGTTAACATTTTTAACATACATGTGTTATGTGAATATAGAATATGTAAGAGAACACATACGATTATAATAGACATTTGTTATTATTTTGAAGAACTGTGGCTTTTCCAATCGGTCCCAATATGTAAGTGCGGCTTTTCCAATGGGTTGTCAAAATTCTAATACCAACAAAACCAATACATTTAAATGTAAGTGCATATTAATTTAAGCAATTCATTAAAATTCAACTTATTTGAGCTTGAGTATTTTGGTGTTCAAAGTTACAACCATTTCAGAATTATGCAAAACACCCATTCCCAATATATGGGCATCTCTTCTACTGTTCATAAAACTTTCACATCAGCACAATCTGTGAATCATCAAACATATAATGAAATTACATAACGTGGATTTACTTCTGTAGGTATATTAATTTTCATCGCTGCTTTTCAACATCTGTGCTGCTGTTCTGTCAGTGCACAGTTTTAAGATCTCAGAATATTCCTCTATTACTGTGTGTGTTGTGTTGGCCATAAATAGACATAATGGCTCCTACATGTGCTTCCCTCAGTAATACAACTCATACCAAAAGGCATTCTGGGATTGTGCCGCATCTTCTCTTGAACCTGAAAGGCATGTTGAGCATCTCCATGGTGAAGCATGAAATAAAAAACAGCAAATCATGAGAGGCTGGTTGTGGTGTTGTAGGCATAAAATGCACACTTTTGAAGCAGACATTTTGGGAAACAAATATCAGTGATAGGTCATTGAGGATTTGAATTTTTTTTTTTTTCCAGCCTAAGAAATGGATTTCAGGATGAAATAAAACTATTGCATTTCACCGTGGACTCATCAAGCTGCTAAACAACATTCAGGGAAATCTTGTGCTTGAATATGTGCTCGTCTGTGTCCTGACTGTGGGTCATAATGTCAGTGCATAGGTATCTTGACAACTTCCCATTACAATGACAAAGACTACTAATATTCAACAAGGGCAGCAGCTGTAAGACTTGTTGTGCCCTGCTCATGTTCAATGATCTGGTTTTGCACACACTTGTACCATCTTGGTTTAGCAGTGTAGTGCTGGGTCACGAGACAGTGCCCCTCCCAGGGAAATGGGTAATCGTCCTGGATTTGCCAAATACTCAAGTACAGTGTTAGGAAGCTGAATCTGTTCTGTTTATTGATCAAACTGTTTTAAATAATCACAGTTTTTACATGCTCGGGCTGTTCTGGTATTATGCAAATTAATCTCAGTTTTGGAGAAGAATCTAAACAAAGTTCGTAAGGATTTAAACCATTCACCAATTATGGATCATTTTGTATTTGCCCCTCATTCGACTGTTGTTGTTTATGTCACGACAGAAAAGTTTAATTACAGAAATCTGATTTGGAACAACCAAGAACTTTGTGCAGTGGTTGGGATATAGTTACGTTGCCGCGGGGGCATGTAGTCTATATCATCTGATGTCACCAACACATGAATTTAATAGATGGAATGATGTATGCACTAAGTTGAAAAGTTGGTTTTGCATGTCAACAGAGTAAACTACACGACCCTCTTGCGGTGAGTCGCAAGAACTTGCTATCTTTGATACAGAGTACCCGGCGCGTAACATCGTAACCCAAGACCCACCCATAAAAATTCGGGGTCATCTCATATTCTCCCTCTTATCTGAGCTCGATTAAGACTTCCTGTGTTGTAAAGTGGGGGAGCTCGACGGAGCACAACACGCAGTCGGCTTTGCGCATAATTACAGTGGCATGTACGGTAGCTACGGGGAGTAGTAGGAACGAGACCGCGAGTCACCGAGAGACTGAGCGAGAGAGAGAGAGAGAGAGAGAGAAGAAGAGGGAAAGGGTTCAAGACCAAGACCATAGTCTAGTGAGTGTTTAAGAGTAAATGTGCAAGAAGGGGGCGACTACACAGCGCAAAATAGTGACTAAAAGAGTAGGTGAACTAGCGACAGAGGAAAGAGAAGGAAGGAAAGGCCAGATATAACTAGCTAGCTAGCTCTTTCGCTGTCTACAACAACTGAAAGGAAAAAGTGTCTCCAACGACCGGATTAAACATTGGAAATATATCCATTCAGAATGGCTACGGAGGAGCTGTACGAGGTAGTGTACCATTTGTTTGTAGTAATTTCTTTCCATAATATCGTCCTATCGCTTGCTTTACATTTTGAACGTCGGTCCTACGAGCTGGGGTGGACGGAAACAAAATAAGAGGACAGCGAAAAGTGTAGCCCGCTCGCTTTCTGTCGATGGCCTTCAGCTGCACTTTGATTGAGGGTACGCCATCGAGTTGAGGAATGACTTAAGATTGTATGCTATCCAGAGGTTTTACTTTGCTAGAAAAATGGGACGCTTTTGGAGATGCATGTAGTGTCCCGAAACAAGTAGCTGGCTAACTATCCAAATGGGTTGTTGAGGGGTGTAAATAAATGTGTCTCTAGCTCCAATCAGCCGGCAAGCTACCTGTAGCAACCAATAGTTAGATAGCCATCTTTGTTAACGAATCACTCCGTATTAACCTATATTGGGTATAACTAGTGGCACAAGATTTTGTTACAGTCTCGGCGACAATGTTTCCTTTCAAGACTGAACGACTTTGAGACCGATGCTTTTCATGTTGGTGACCGTTCTTGTTTTGTCTGTCGTGGTGTTCCAATGGCTGAAACGTTCCATTTAGCCTTCATACAAGATGTTGAGATCCGTAAATACAAAGAAATGCAATAGCCAATGACAACCCATGGCCAGTGGTCCATGGAATTGACCGTTCGTTCGCCATTAGAAAATTAGTGAAACACCGTTGCTGTACTGTCAATGCAACCAAGTCTCCAGTAAACGGGTAACTCTTGCTAGTTAGTAGGATAACGGTTCATAGAATCATTCATTTGGAAAAGTTGCTTTGTTGTTCCGCCTCTTTGCTCTGTACTCTTAGCTAAAGATGTAATTACGACACCAAAGTGAAGAACACAATCTAGCTGTCATTACAGGAAGTAAGGTAGAAAGTTTAACTGGAGCATGTATGGCAATTGCAACGCAATTTTCCCACTCGGTATGTTTGTGAAATTTCATAACACAGGCTGAAACAAAGATGCTCTTTCCTCAGTGGATTTTTGCTTTTACATAGCCTACTGGGGTTGCTTACCTACCACCGCTTATTTCGACAATGTTATTGCCTGGTGCAAATTGTTTGAATGTGAAGTGAATCATAACATGCTTTAGTGTCAGGATTATTAACGTATGAGCCAACAGCTACAGGTGCAGTGGCTGAACAGCAGCTGGAGGCGTGTGAGAATCAGTCCATTTGGTCACAATTATTTATGTGTGTATGTGTGTGTGTGTTCTATGATTCTATGGTTTCAAACTGGGACTTGGATAGGTGCCTAAGTAAGTGCCTGTCAGCCCACTTACTCATTGCCTTTATGATGTCACAGTCATGGTGGACAACTGGAGGTCCCTGATGCAAATGGGAAAGAGTCTTGCTCAGCTGTAAGGTCCTGTCTGGAGTTGCTCCACTTGTGTACCATATTTCCCCCAGCAGGTCTCCACAGCAAGCTTTGAGCTTAATATAGAATGATGAGAGCTGTTTTGAGCGCTCTGCTGTTGAATGAAGATACTGTAGGGCTATGACTGCGCATGCATTGGCTCGCTGAGTTTCCCCCCTTCTGTCATGGGGAATTCTTGACAATATCATAAAAAAGAACTGGAATCTCAAGACAGAGCAGATCTTGTATCAAGCACTGTTTACCTTGGTCACAAGAGGTCTTTTTGTAAGAGATTTATTGAAGGATGGAGACTGTTTAGCTGTGGTAGTTGAGCTGCATTCTGTGTGCTGCTTTCTAATGTTTAATTATTTATTGCACAGCATCTTTCAATATGTTGTTGGTTTCATTTTAAATATATGATGGATTCTCATTTTTCAACATTGAAATGAAAGGCTATGCCCTCATCAAAGCTTTGAGATATTGTGAAGTCCTGTAGGAAGGGCCATCTTAAGGTACCACTGTGTGTTTGAACACTAGAATAAGGAATAATGACACTGTTTGCACATGTTTTTTTTTTATTTATTTACGCACATAAGAGAATTGAAAACAAAACAGTGCCACTTTCTGTGTTTCATCTGATTATAAAAATGGTTCCAAGTGTGTCGCTATCTTTGTTGAATTTCTTTGGTTTATTTTTTATTTGGCCATTGTTTGTAATGCTGATCAATTATCCATTCATCACGGTCAGTTTCATTTAAAGCAGTATTCATTAAAATTGTGGATATTTTGTGATTAAGTTTCAGAGTGGCCAATTAGTAGTGTATATCCAGAGTCACTCCAGATAAAAATGAGTAGAAGCTGTTGTATGTCTGTATAATGTTACCAAGACAGTGAAAAGAGCTCTATGAGAGCATCCGATCTGACTCAGCCTTTGACTTTTTATCAAGCTATTTATAGAGGCGTTGTTTTTAAAAACTATTTTTGATATAAACTGCTGTTTGCTGTGTAAGAGCACACATTGTTCTTTGCCTGACTATCTAACAGGGGTGCATTGAATGGACACAGTTGAGTGAAAATGTTTTGCGAAGACTTTACTTAGTGGCTGGTGCAGTCAACTGCAGGTGCTGGGTGGATCCACTCATCTCTATAATGTGTGGATGCTTTAATGTAACAGTCACTGTCAAGTATCATTCAGATGATATCAGTGTTTGGTTCATCCACACAGAATCATAAAAGGGCTGATTCTCATGAGCCGCCAACAGAATCTGCAAAATGTCAGACTTGAGTTTGCATTGTAAAATGAGTTCAACAGTATTAACTGTAGCATTTACGGTAAGTGTGGTTTTATTTTTACAGTTAGAAGAGAAGGCTAAGGCCTACTGGTCTCCATTTTAACATTCTCCTGAATTTCACCATTAGCCAGGCAGATCGCGTAACTTGCCTAGATATCAGAAAAGCCATAGCCCCATGCCTAGATACCAAAAATCCATAGCTTTATGTGACTACACCAAATGAATGTAACTGTACACAGTGATTAAGTCATCAAAAGTATATAGCTTGCTGGGAATATGGCTAGCACTTGGATGCCTTCACACACACATTGAGTGTAGGCCTATAGCCCTGTGAAATGGCTGTTAACTAATTTCCTTATGGCCCTTTTGCCATCTATATTTTACCTCATGTGTCTCAACTGTATCAACACATTCTCTGGCATTTTTTGAATATTATCCTTGGCTAGGTCAAGCCACTGTGTGATGAGTCATTTGGTGATTTTTTTTTTTTTTTATGTTTCCTCTTTGGGACTAACGGACCACAGCCATACCGTTATAATTACCTGCAAGAATTTACTATGCTGAGTCATCAGAAAACCATTCAGCACCCTTGGAAAAATGGGAAAATATGTTAGGACAAGCTGTACAGGATGGCCTAGATTGTCTTAGTTTTCCAAAGATGTCGATTGTAGTCAACAGGGCACTATTCCTTGAAAACAAGTAAAAAGCTAACTTGCATATTGTGTGTGTGTGTTTGTGTGTGTGTTTGTGTATTTGTGCGTATATGTGATTGCATGTGCATGTGTGCGTAAGCTTTCGTGTGTGTGTGTGTGTGTGTGTGTCTTTGCATGTCACCTGGTTATCTGCATCAGGGTTTTTCCACTTGAAATTGCCCAAAAAAAGAAGAGATCATGATACCTGCTGTCTCAGTCTAGCTGTCCCAGTATTAATAATTGGTGTGTCCCTCACCATCTCTACTACTAGTAATAATTTAAGTAAAAGCAATCCCAAAAAAAAAACAGCTAAAAGCCCCAATGCAGACCTTGGACCCCACAGCTAGAGCATTTATTAAGAGAGTATACGATAAAATCAGACAAAAAAAAATGTCTGATTAGGAGTGTTGAGCTGTGGTCATTGAATGGAGTTCTGCAGAAAATCCAAATTGTTGAAATTGAAAATGGTGTTGGTTATTTTTTTCCTGTTAAGGGAATTAAGTTCTAAAAGGTTTTGGGCTCTCATGAAAATATTTTCTCACAGTCTATTGTAGTTCCAGATTTCAGTTCCAGGTCTGTCCACTGGAGGCAGCAGAGAAAATAAGCTCCGACATTGTTAACATAGTGGATTCAACATTTGAGAAACATTATGATAATATAACATATACTGCTAGTTTCATCCACAGTCACAATATTCTTTCGTTTTAGACCATTCGTACCACAATCTCATTTTGAATTTCCATGAGGGGTTTTAGAATTCTGCGACTGGAACAGCCCTCAGAGTTGACAGTGGACTTTAGCTTTAAGAAGACTCGCCTTAAAAACACCAAAGAGTTACTGTCTGATTTCAATATCACTGGTCAGAATGTTCCATCACCAACATTCCAGAACTCTCAAAGCTAACTATTTTATATAATCTCTGGCATTCATTTCCCACAAACACATGTAACCACAGGATTTGTGAACAATTTACCTAATCTGGGCAGATTAGTTTGTACTCAGTGTAGAAAAACAGTGCTCAAGACTAGGCTTGTTGTAGTGGTAACCTTTTCTCACGACTTCCCTCCAAAAGCAAAAAAATATTACAGAGGAAAGGGGTCCTTTACTAAACAGAGTGAGACAAAAAGCCTTAAGCTTATTCCTGAAATTGTAGAAATTCTGATAAAAAAAAACATACTATTAGCTAATATTTGCAGTCTGTCCAGCTGATATACTCATGAGTATTTAGCTAGTCATATTACCTATGACTAGGTATGTATGGTTGATCTGACAAGCTAATGTTGAACTTAGAGAAAAGGTGAGTCCCTAACAAGTGGTTTGTCCAGCTCATTTAACAGACTGTAGCCTAGCTAGCTACTTTGCATACCTCACAGGTAAGGCAACAAAGGGACATTCTGAATCAGAATTCTGAGGAAATGATAGGTGAAGCAGCTGTGAGGCATTTTTGAATAAATGGTGAACGCACGAATGTGAACAAGCAAAATAAAATGACCTGCCTACCTGGACTGTAGTGGTGTTTTTTTTAAAAAATGGATCATAAGTTATTCTTGTTTATGATGTTGTTGTGGGCTAGCCTGTAGTTTATTGGCTAAGGTACATGACTGGGACCCCTGAGGTTGGCGGTTTGAGTCCCAGTCCAGCCACAGCAAGGACACCACTGCTGTTGGGCCCTTGAGCAAGGCCCTTAACCCCACATTGCTCCCAGGGGGGGATTGCTCCTTGGTTAGCCTAATCAACTGTAAGTTGCTTTGGATAAAAGCGTCAGCTAAATGACTATAATGTATTGATCATCTAATTTTATAACTCGCCTTGCTTCACTGAACATTTAACTGTAGCAGGACTGTAATTGTTAATGGAAGTAGTTTTTCAATGAGGTACGTGTAAGCAGGAAACACTCAATGCACAGGCCTTTTAATTTTTTAATTCAGTTCTTGGAAGCATGGAAAACCAAAGGTGCTGTGAAGTACATAATCAGGTCAAACTATTCCTTCAAGGCATACGAAGAAATTGGAATCAAGCAGTATGCAAAATTATAGCATTCAAGGGAATGCTGCTATAAACAAACCAACAGGACGATCTTGTGTTATTAACCAATACATGATTTCATGTAGTTTTCATAGTGGAGGTACGCTATATGAGTAGAATGCTGTTTTACTATTATAAAGGCTCAGTAGATACTACTAGCTAATTCAACAAATGTAAAGTCTTCTCTTTCAAAATCTGTGCAATGCCAGTGCCTTCCCTGATGTAAAATACTGTTATTACACTTGCAGACGTGTTGTTTATAAAGACTTTATTGGAAGGCCTTATTAATGTGACATAATGGCTTAACAACTGTTTGTAACCTATCAATAAACAAAACTGTCTTTATAAAGGACACAATAACCACTCTTAGTTATCATGACCTGTCGTGATATATTAATGCCACTTATATTAATAATTAATATGAATATAATTATAATTAATTATATATAAGGCCACAGTTTATATAGGATGTAATGGCACATGCCTTGAGAAGTGCATGAAAGTTGCAGTCTAAGATATGAAAGATTGTTTAAGAGCATCGGTTTAACAGTAATTCTACTTTTATTGGAAAATAATTACTTGAATACTAAGTCTTAAACTTGCTTAAAGTGCTGTCTCAGATGCCCCTTTGTCAATTTTTCATTTTTTGGTATTGTAAAAAATATACTTGCAATCACTCAGCACTGAGGGCCTGTCTGCCAGTGAATGGCAGAACAGTCTTATCAGACACAGGGGACTATCAGCTTACACTTTATTGTCCTGCAGAGTCTGCATATATGTTTTCTCTGGGCTTGTTCAGTCACAATTACTGCACATGAGTAATTTGTAATGAGGGTCTTCAAAGTCCACCTTTTGCAGAATGGCAGGTCTTTGTAGCCAGTGTTGCTCTCCATGGTCCTGAAGATGCCTAATTGATGTTTTTTTTTTAACATAAATTAACCATCTCCCAGTAGTTTTTTCCTTTCCATGACATTGATATTTTTGTTGAAGTTATGCAACCACTCTGGATTTGTAAATTATCTGGAAAATTGATGTAGAGAATGTACTTATCTGAAAGTTACTGAGCGAAGATTTGTCTGTAAGCATTTTATGAGTCATGAGGTTCGGTGCTGTAATGTTTGGGACTAAGTCACATTTTTCTTGATTTGGCCCTGGATTCAGCAATTTTAGGTATGTAATCAAACAGTTCACGTCGGATTAAATAGCATACTCTCTGATTTTATGAAAAGTTTTTTTCATACGTTTTGGTTCATCATATAAACATTTATAGCATAGACCCCAAATCTAGTAATGCCCCAAACTGTTGATTTTTGTAAGCCAAACACTGGGCCTGTTTCTCTTTTTTTGTATTCCTCCAAAAGCAAGCAAAAACACAGAATCACAACTTGTTACTGAAATTTGTCTTATAGTGGCATTAAGGAGGCAATTGAACACACCTGACTGATCAGAAACACCGTGAAGCCATTTGTCTCAAATGTTATGGTGCCCTGAAATGGGTGGAGGAGGGTATATCTATAAAAAGGATTGTCATTTCTACATGACGCAGCCAAAATCTATGTAAATCCACTTCAGTACAATTTGAGAGTTGGCACTTAAACTACATACAAACTGTTTGAGTAAAAATTGAAAATGGTGGAATGCAGAGCCATACAGGAAAAAATGGTCCCAAACATAATACAAATGTAATGTCCACATAACTGCAGGCCACTTAATCTGAAAGCCCTAAGAGATGATAATGAGATCCAGATTAAAATAACAAAATCTCAATGTAATATTTTAGGGAACATGACGGTGCTCCGCCAGAATATACTGTGTTAATGCGGCTGAAATTATAGTGAATGATCCACTTGATAATTGTGTTCTATTTTATGCTAATGGAAAAGATGAAATCACGGACGGAAGAGATTTCATCAGTGGGTTCTTATCGTTTCCATTTTCAAACAGTGGCATCTTCCATTAATTCAGCTTGACTAAATGTACTTTTTTTGACATTGTGTGGTTTTTAACCAGGAAGTGCAGCAAAGGATTCAGTACCAGAATCATATCCTACTGGGAAATAACAAGAAAATAAGTCTCTTGACACAAACCACTTTCAGCTCTGGTTTGCGTATGTAAAATCACATCAAGACACAGGTGACAAAAACAAAGAGTAGTAGAAAGCTGGATACTTTAGGCCAACTGAGCATTATTTTCTTTGCATGAGTTTACTGTTATGTCAGGTGGAGATCAATGTTAACCTTGTACTGAATACTGAATGGACTTGACTGGTAGTGTTCTTGTCCTCCAAGGAGCAGTTTACTCAATCTGTCATTGAGAGACATTGTAAAATAAATGTATCATTCAAAGAATTTCTTTGAATTTCTGGTGAATAATGAGTTATATTTAAAGCATCTCCTGTAGATTGTTTCTGTTAATACCGCACTTTCACAGAGCATTTTGTTTGGAGGGATCAATGTTTCTTAGTACTTGGATCATTATGTTTCTATTTACTGTGGAAGTGTGCAGAACAGTTTTTGCCCTCTAGGCACAAGTTGGCACAGGTTTTAAAGAAAAAGAGCTCAATTAGTTAATCAATAAAACAACACAAGCACTTCCACAAATATAACTAGATTAGGAGTTCCAAAACACTCTCCGCTTCACACACGCACTCACACCACGTCAGGCTTTTTGACGGGTTTGTGTGCTGCATGCAGTATTGAAATCAGTGCTAGTCTGAACTTATCAGAGCTATTATGATTTATGATTATCAGCATGAGGTACTTTCAAACATTCATATGTAATTATCTAGCATATTTCATGCCAAGACAAGCCTATAATTATGATGCATCACACTTACTCAAGGGGCAGTCCATTTTAGACTTGGTGTGAGACTTGTGGGAAACAACAAGGATAGGATCCTTAGTAAGATTAATAGATGTTAATGCAAAAGTGTGAAAGCTCACCATCTTTTGCATGAAGGTCGCAGAAATGGTTTAATCTTTGTATGAAGTCTTTACATTGACAAGCCATTGGTTTAAATATGATCATTATGTTGCAGCTTCTTTGAGCCTTGCGCTCTCTCACAAACTGCAAAAACTTTAAAAACGGAATTGACTCTTCAGAATTTGAGAATTCCATTAATATTTGAATGATATTTGCAATACATCCAATTAAGAAGACAACTGTAGGATTGTATTCTTGGCTGGTAACGTTTTGGTAAAATATTGATATGCATCTAAACTCAGTGGTAGAATGTGTGACTTCTCATTCTGGGCAGAGTGGAGATATCCGCAAATACTCTCAGAGAAAAATATTGTGATGGATTCGTGTTGATGATGGTACATATGGTGTTATACTGCCCACCCTAATCCTCAGCCCAGTGCTCAATTTCAAGAACGATTTATTCATAAAATATTAGAAGCTTTCAAAATACATCTGATGGAAAGCTTAAGAGAATTGCATTAAAAATGCAGAGCTCACATAATATCCCTTTCAGCACAGTCAAGTTAATCAATAAAAAGTGGAAGGTATGTTTTACCACCCTCATTCTGCCTCTGGCTGTTCCTCAGAGAAAGGGGAAACTGGCCAGGGAAACCACCATGCATCCCAATACTGAGAGAAGGAAGACAATAACCAAGAGTAAACAATGTTTGGACATTAGACAAAACGTCCCTTGTAAGCCATCACTGAAGAATCTCAGATCCCATATGGAGTTTCCAACAAACCATGTTAATAGACGTCTTGTGGTTAGACCACTGGAACATTTTTTTTTTTTTTGGAAAAAAATAATGTTTTGGTCCAAAACCAAATTGTAACATTTGATGAAGACTGCAGTGGTGAGTCTGAATTATACCACATATAATGACCATTGAACCAAGTATTACCACAGCATCACTGGCATAATTTATTTCTGTGCATTAATTGAAATCTATAATATATGGGTATTGCTAAATTCAGCACCTTTGCAATAGCTGAATCCATAGCAAAACAAGCCAATGTATGTTTTGCACATATGCTTAAGACAACTCTCCTAAGCTGTTTATCAGTATGAAGGGAGAATATTTCAAAACCATTAGAATGCAGCCCAGTCTCTCTTTTTATGATTATAGCCTGAAAAATTCAAAACAAAGAGTTTATGGTTGTCATTTCAACATATCCTTGAGGACTACTAATGATAAATCTGTTGAAAAAGCACATTAAGTGATTGATGCTTGAATTTCTCTGAGAAATGCAGCTTGTTGTTAAATGTAAAGGAAAGTAGTTTGTCCTTCAGAAATGGACACTGAAAATAAGTTACATTTGTGTTGCAATTCAAGGACCCAAAAATTAACATAGGCTACTTATTTTTTGAAGGCACTGTCTAGGAATTTAATGTTCATTAATGTTCAACAAAATAAATGGTAAATGGTTGTGAGGTACAATCAGGGGCATTGAGTGGAAGTTAGGAAAGCAGCCATCATACATCGTTGATCCGCATGTAGGTTTCTTAAATATCACGAGTGTGGCATGTTTAACCAAATTCAGCATATTCTTTGTTTAACTCTTTGACTCCTAGCCCATTATCATCTTGCTTTTCACCTGGAAATGTGAGCAGTCATCAGTTAAATCACTGAAAGAGAGCTAGCTAAACTTTGAAAAAAACTTTTATTTTTATTTTAAATAGTCTAATGTAGCATTGGGACAGGTATTACTGCTGATGTGTGTTTTTCTGGAAAGCTGGTGCTGTATAGCCAGCCCCAGGGTCTTTCTTTAGATGATAGCTAAGCAACACTGTACATTTTTGCACAGCTAAAGTTAAAGGTGCGCAGATGAGGTCACAGAATGAGTCAACCTGGTTCTAATTCTGGGGACGCAGAAACAGTTTTGGAGAAGTGTTAATTCTCACATGATTTGGTGATGCCTCTGGGAGAAGCCCCTCTTGCCCAGCTCTCTGCTGTGTGGAGTACATGGCAGTGTGTGTGTGTCAGTGTGTGTCAGTGTGTGTCAGTGTGTGTCTGTGTGTGTGTCTGTGTGTGTGTCTGTGTGTGTGTGTGTGTCTGTGTGTCTGTGTGTCTGTGTGTGTGTGTGTGTGTGTGTGTGTGTGTGTCTGTGTGTGCACATATGGGGTTGCTGCTGACTGAGGGGAATGGGGAGGGATATTGCAGTGTTTTCCCTGCAGTTTGAATGTGATTTAAATTAACATCTGCTGCCACAGGAGCCTAACAGAATGCAAAACGTACCTGCTGCACAAAACAAGGCCTGAGGGATTAACTGATAAACCGGGCAACTTGATTTTTGTATATTGTATTTTTTTTGGTATAAAGCCCAAAATAATTACATGGATTGTACATTATAATGTGGCTTTAAGAATATAATTTGTAGGTATGGTTAAAAAAAAACTATACTACCACAGTGATTATGATTATGATAATGATTATGATTATAATATGCTAATTGTTAGGCAAATGTGCCAGATCTGAAACAGTATATTTTCCTTCAGTGAAGTGTAACTGAGGTGTGAGTTAACTTGGTGTTCCATGAGGAACCTTTGGTTTGCAGTGTGGTCAGACAAGCATCTATCAGTTTTCATGGAACCAACAACTGTTTCAGCGTTAAAGAGCTGTGCTTGTCCTTTGTGATAACCTTAACAGGCCTGTTCTCTTACAGAGTCTGTCCTGGGGGAAATTATGTTATCAATGTCTTTCACACTCTAGCTCATCTTGAACAGAATCTCAAATAACCATTTTGGTTCCAGGCAAAATAGATACATTTGTTTAACCTCTGAGGGTTTGCTAATCTCAGTAGTACAGTGTTCTTATGGAGGGAAGAAAACTCACAGCATAGAGGTACCAGTCAAAAGTTTGGACACACCTGCTTTTTAATGCATTTTCCTCTGTTTTAGCTATGTTATTTGCCTTGCAGTTGCAAGTAGGCCTCGAAACAATCAAGTAATACGAATCAAATATTGTGACGACCAAGACAAGTGTTCAACAAGTCAAAATTATCTTAAATTTTAGACTCTTCAAAATAGCCCCCTTTGCTTTGATGACAGCATTGCAGACTCCTGGAATTTTTTCAACTAGTTTCCAGAGGTAGCTACCTGGAATTCTTCTGCAACAATCCTGAAGGAGTTCCCACAAGTTCTGACCACAAGTTGGTTGCCTTAATCTTACTCTTCAGGCTAACTCATCCTAAACCAGCTCTATAGGGTTTAGGCTGGTGGCTTGTGGGGGCCAGGTCATCTGTTGCAGCACGCTATCTCTTTCCTTGTAAGATAATTCTTACACAACCTTGAGGTGTGCTTAGGGTCGTTACCTTGTTGAAAAACAAATGAAAGTCCAACTAGGCACTGACCAGATGGGATGGCATGTCACTGTGGTAGCCATACTGGTCCAGCGTGCCTTTAATTTTATATAAACCTCAGACAGCATCACCAGCAAAACACCCCCACACCATTACACCACCTCCCCATGCTTCATAGTGGGCACCACACATGCTCGCATCATCCGTTCCTCTTCTCTGCATCTCAAAAAAAAACACCATAGTTGGAGCCAAAAATGTCTAATATGATCATATCTGACCAAAGAACAGATCTCCATAGTTCTAGTGTCACTGGCTGTGATCTTTTGCCCAAACCTTTGGCAATATTTTCTTCTTGTTTACATCCCTTAGAAGAGGTTTCTTCCTCAGTTCTACCATAAAGACCTGATCTCCTTTGAAACGTAAATGCTGAGATGTGCTTGCTGCTAGAGCTCCATGAAGCATGTATTTCAGCTTTAATCTGCGGCGCTGTTAACTGGCGATTTCTTAGGCTAATGACTAATAATATACTTGTCGTCTGCAGCAGATGGGGCAATCTTCATAAGAGCCTGTTTCATTGTAGCGTCTGATGGCTTTGGCCTCCGCACTTGCAGAAACTTTAAGAGTTTTTGTGATTTTCCTGACTGATTGGCCATCATTTCTTATAGTAATTATGGACTGATGTTTCTCTTGGCAAAGTTAAGCTTTTCATGCCATATTATTGAGTATTACAACAAAAAGCAAAAGCTTTCTATCAAATAGGTACCTTGGTATCCACTCTACCTTGTCACAACATAAATGATCATCTCAGGTGTTTAGACTCGGAAAGTTTTTCAGCATAATGGTACTTGTGGTACATGCAATTACTCTGTTAATATTTTGTACCATAACATCATTGTGATATTTAAAGCTTGTTTTGGAAAAACATTTTGCATGGACATAAACTTGACTATTTATATTTGTGTAAGAAACAAATTCCTGTTATTTTAACATAACCCTTTTGGTGAAAATGGCTATAAGAAAGACAAATATATGATTTTCAGTAGGTGTGTCCAAACTTTTGACTGGTACTGTATATTTACTCTGAGATCAAAGAATCATTCAGTTGTTGTTTACAATGGCTATCATTTTGGATGCATTTATTGTATTGTATTATAGATTTAATGAAGCAAGGCTTATGTCATAATTATTGGAGATAAAAGCCCCCATACGTATTATTGAATGGTAACTTATTATTATGATGTCACAGCTGTTGGGTGAGACATGGGATTCATGGTTTAAGACTTTGTGAAATTGCAGTTGTTTTATCTTGTCAATGTATTATTGAGTTTTTGAACATATTGTGGAAGTGTGTTACTTTGCTTAAATATGTGGGGAAAATAGGCCAGACAAGGCCACATGAAAAGTCAAATGGTGTAGGCTTATTCAACAGAAATATCTGAGCATTCTTTGTCGATTAGTTTCCAATCCTTTGAGATCATAAAAAGGCAGTCCATGATGGTTTTTATTGAAGTTGTACTTAAATTATTCAATGGAACAAATATGTTATCTGGCCTCACATTGATTAAGCCTGTTAATGGTAGGATCTGTAAATTGGAAAATTGATTATTCTATCATTGAGTCTGAATTAACTTCTTCCCAAGTTGGTAATAGAAGTCATAATACCTGCCATTAGTAATAAATTACCACAAGGGCGAGGGGAACTGAATCATAATGTCCACATTGTAATTGGCTTTTATGTATATCTTTATATCTGAATGGCTGTGATGAAGAGAATGTACAGTTGTTCTAGGCAGTTGTATGAGAAGGAAGCGCACATGCAGTGAAGCACAAATATAGTCCTTAGAGGCTTTTTATTGGGTAGTGCGTCAGTGCAGCCACCACGCTCATAGAGTTGTTCATTTAGTTTAGTCTGTGTTTCCCTGCAATGATGTTCAAAGTGGGATCACAGAATTGGGGAAAAGATAGCCCAATTTGTGATGAAATCTTTGATCAGTCATTTTGAATTTATTCGAAATCTTCACAGGTGAAATGTGACTTTTATACAAATAAATAATGATGATTTTAAAAGAATCAAGGATGTGCATTCTTTGAGTGATTGAGAGAATTGTCTCAGCTCTAAGTATCCACCATCCTATATTTATATCACTGAGCCAGTTTACATTCCATTGGCCCTAACATTCCAGACACCAGCAGGAAGTGATGAAGAAGCAGACAGAACTCTAAACTATTCCTGTGGTATTTTTCAGCAGAGCATGGGGAGTAAAGAAAAATAAGAAAGCACCGCTACTTCTGTACTGGATCCCTTGGTTTTATTGTGAATGTGGGAGTGTTAGAATGTGTCTCTCTTGTTTTCTCTCTCTCTGTTTTTGTGTGTGTGTGTGTGTGTGTGTGTGTGTGTATGCACACGCGTTTGACTAAAATGTAATTATTTATTATAATAATTATTTTACTGGTATATCTTGTTTTTGAAGGGAAAAATAAACACATGGTATGCTTGTAAATAGTGTGAGCATACAATATTGGTATCTTACCGAGTGACTCTGCTGCTGCCATTACTGTTTTAAAAGCACTTTTCCACAACTACATGTGATAAGTCTAGCTTTGTCTGTGCTATTCCACTGACTGTCCATCACTAGCTAATTCACATATATGTTGCATCTTGCAGTTCAGTTTAAAGCTGTTTCAATAAGAGATTGCCTGTGCTTTTTCCCCCTCAAAGTCAAAAGGTGAAATTAATCTGAGACATTTTAGGTGAGAGAGAAAAGTGATGCAACTTTGATGGTCTTGATCAAAAGAAGCAGAGACTACAAAAGCATTCCACATTAGAGAAAGCCTTACATTGTCCTCTGCTGCTCACCAAAGTAATATTCCAGTCACAGACAACATCTTTGTGCTTAGAATGACAAAATTTCTGATGCTGGTGCAACCTTAGGCAGCTACCCAATGAGAGCAGCCCATTTACATATTAGGCAAAAACTGTGTCAGTGCTGGTTTCAAAGGATTAAAATTTGTTAAACTTTATTTTGATATTACTTTTAGTAATCTGAACCACCTGTGGTCCCAAAAGGTTTGAATTATCAACAGTCTGCTGTTCTATTTTGTTAAGATTTGCAGCATAATTTCTATCACTGTATCACATTTAAAGACTGGACTGGCTTCATGGAGAGCTACCATGAATGTACTGCTTCTATGAAACAGTCCACGGCACCAATAATCCTCCAACTGTAGAATCATTTGAGACATGTAATGACAGGATGTGACTCTGTGAAGAGTAAGACCGTTTGTTTGCCGGCAGTGGTGGAGCACCCCAAGGTTTTACATCACGGATCGTTATTGAAGTAAAATGCCAAGGGAGTGTGCACATCTTATGAGACTTAAGACACCCAAAATATAATTCGGCAAGAGAGCTGTTGTACAGCGAGGCAGGGAATCATCCCCCCGAAACCCCAGAACCCCCAACCGCCACGCTAACGCAGTAGCCAATTATGTGCTGCCACATGTCACCGGCATCACGGCCGGGGGCCGTTTCCTTCCTTACTTCCTCATTTCATGCGTTTGAATCATCTGATTTGTGTCACTCTCCATAGACGCAATGCAACAAGGATGAATTCAACCCCCTTTAAAAAAAGACTGTGTTAAAATGTGGCTTTACTCTGTACAGGTGAGGATAAAGCACCAAGAACATGTGATGACCTGTGTTGCGCAAGGAGCTGGTGCTGTGGATTGTGACAAATCGTGCATTATGACACAAGAATGAAAAAATCTGTTCTGTGCTGTATCAATAGTTCATATAGTATATATATTTATATATGTGGCATTCATTCCCAGTTGTTTGCTGTTGTAAGATTGCTAGATAAATCGTCTATATATTTGTGAGTGAAGAGAAATGTAAGTCGGAGGGAATGTAGGAGCTGACCATCTGGCTAATTTAATATCTGTGGCAAGACTTCCTATCACTGTTTCCTTCCCAAAAGCTTTTGAGGACAGTGAGATCATGGTGTTTATATGGAGTTTGCCTGCACGAATGGTGCCAAAACCTCATGTACAAAAACCGCAGTCTCAGTAGTGAGTCATACGTCAATGTAAATGACCATAGAGCCCAGACATCCCAGAAGTGCCGGAAGGTGGCAGGCGTGCAAGGCGTGAAGGCCCTCAAGCTGTGTAGAGATGTACAGTTATACACTAACTTCAATGATCAGAGTGGATTTTTTTTGGTTTGTTTTTTAAGAATCTGTATTTGACAAGCAGCAGTGTGAAATTGAGAAATTGCTACACGGTCACATAGTTACCACATAACTACCGGATAACTGTAGGGATGGGTGGGTCTTTGTGGGTGGGGGGTTGTTTTAGAGGGGGTTTATTGAGTCTCTTCCTTAGGGAGGATTCAAAATTCATCTACCTGCTCCTGGTTGCTCTGATCTCCCTCCGTCCTTCCTCACTGCCGCTGCATTGTGTGGGTGCAGCAGAGAGTCCATCAGTGATCCCTTCACCAGCAGTCTAACACCCTGCTATCCACCTCCCTTTAACCAATTGCTTGCTTTAAGCCTGAAAATGCATTCAGGAGACTCGGGGGTCTCCTCCGAATCCTGGTTAAGTGATTTAAAAAAACTGTTGTCATGGCGGTCCGACGAGGATTTAATGACTGTTTCTCTTTAGGATGCCACTCGTCATCACCAAGGAAACACAGCGATCCCTCCGCGCTGAATGTTTATACATTCACTCTCACAGTCTTGGGGTTTGGGAAATGAATGCGGATCATTTACGTTTTGTACTCTGTATGCTTTTTAAAATGTAAATATGCCACAGCCTTAATTAAGACAGTCTTGTTTACAAGGTCAACTTGCAGTCAAGGTTGTCTGCGCTCAGCATGTTGGAGCTGTAGTGCCAGGAATGTGTGTGGGGTTTTGCTGCTGTTGAAGTTAATGGTGGGAATAGGGGGACTGAGGCATGTTAATATGTTGGAAAAGCTGGCTCTCTCGGTTCATGTGTTACGTTCTGCTTGCAGGAATGTGGAACAAAGATTTATGAATAGATTACATTTTTGAAGATGTGTACCACCGTCTTGCTTGCCAGCAGAAATTATATAAAATGCAACCATTATTTCAGAGGAATGTGAAAGTGTGTGTGAGATTGGGCGAATTGCTTAACAGTGACCATGGGGGGGAAATATACTAAAACACACTTGTTAAACACACTGTCCCATGGGGAGGATGCTGCAGGCATAGACACATTGAAAATCTGTTCAATCACTCTTGTGCTTATCATCGTCTTTGAAGAAGAACGCACCGGTTGTGTTGACATGGGAAGGCACATGCTTATCTAAGCTTCCAGTTCATGTTATATACACACTCTGTTCAAGCCATTCTGTGTGGATGTCGCACTGCATGCCAATAACTTGAAGCTCAGTCCCCATGAACGAAAAACCGATATCTTCAGTCGTCAGTGAAGAATTATGCTAAGGAATTATGTTCTGTCCTGGCTGACATACATGTGCTTACTCTTTTCCTCTGTGGAATGAAGTTGGAGGAAATTAAAATGACATTTTATTTGGGTCTTTGTGTTATATTGGATTTTTTTTTGCAAACAGACAAGTTTAAACAAATCTACCCTACTGCTGTTCCTCTGGTGCTAGTTCTCGGATATTTATTTTTAAAAATGAAATAGCTTTGCTAACCTATATTTGGATTGCTGCATTGATGTTAAACTGAAGTTTCAAACCGCAGAAAAATATCTCATTGAACATAGTGTGTCCAATGTTCATTTATAGAAGGTTACACCACTAAAGAAGCCCACAACAGAGAAGGGAAATACAAGATCAGGGACTCTTAGTTCTGTATTTAAAGTCCAGTTTTTGTTCCTCTTCTCAAAGCAATAATGCACTTTTACCCTGAGGCAGACTGGGATGGCAGGTATGACTGTTTGCTTGGTTACGGGTTGACAGGGCATATGCCAGACCTTTGCAGCACCAAGCGTTGGGCACTTCTCAGGGTTCTCTGCAGAAATGATTGCTAACCCCCCCTTCCCCCATGACTCTCAGGTGCCATTGACTCAAGATGAAAGCCTCAGCTACACCTGTCATTCCAAATTGACGTCTGGATGCCACAGAAAGTTGCAGTTTAACTTAAAAGCAAGCTTCGGGATGGGATCGGATTTTACGTCCATGTGTCACATGAAAAACAATGGTGCGCAACAACGTGATGTAAGAATTGTGCATGGACTGAGGGAGGCAATGTTTCTCCTCATGCTACTTCTCATGTTGTGCCAAGTTACCGAACAATGTGTTTCCATGGCAGCGTAGGACCTCCTTTGATCCATCTTGCTCGCAATCTGTCGCACAAGCTAACAGAATTTAATGACGCATTGTGTTGTATGTGTGACGTAGCCTGATTTCTTTATTTTTTGTCAGATTCCTTGCCAGATTGTGTCCAGACTGTGCATTCCAATCACAATGCAAGCCACACCACCTCTGTACCCAGAGGTATCTGCATCCAGAAGTTCACAAAAATGTGTACATGGCAATGAAACACCTGGGAAATTATAGGCCATTTAAGATTCTATATTCATATGTAGGACAGGGACCTGATCTTCAAAATGTGTTTAAAACAAATCACTGGAAGAAGGAGTCATAATTAGATATTGCAAGATTCCTTCTGCATTTATAAGACCTCCAAAACCCCATGCATACATATATTTTGTTGTGTTTGGGCTAATCAAGGTAGAAGGAATCATTAGTAATTGTTGCATTAGGTATTGAGATTTAGACAAATATAAGCTCTTTCATTTTAAATGCAGACCTAACCCTTATCACAAGTCAACATGGTTAAAAGCACACCATTCAGCTTTCCCATGTTGTTCTATTGCTATGTACATGTTTTGTTGGCCATTGGAAGCAGAATGAATCGTGAGTAGGTGCCATCTTTTACAGAAAAAAAATGCGTCAATTTAAGAGATTATGTCAACAAGCCATCTATCCCATATGTATAAATATGAACCTGTGAACAGCAAGAAGAATTAATTCAGTTATCTTTCATCGTTTTTCATACTTTCAGCAGACTTGCCATTCAGAAATCGCCTGTGACCTAAGCGAATATTCAACAGCACGTAACCTGATTTAATCAGGACAAAACCTGAAGCTCTGGAGTAATGGAAGAAAGTTGTATGATCTCATAAGTAATCTTTTATTTATGTTCATGTAGCTGATGGTGTTATGTCTGGAGAGGGCCAAAGGAAGCCACTGTTGAACATGATGGGGCTTGGGTATTGGCTGCCATCTTGTGGGAGTCAATGGCTCAGGCTGTCTCTCTGCATGGTAGAATTAAGGCAAAGGAATACAAAGTCATTTCAGATGACCAGTGGCATTCTGCGCATTCACTATTCTGTGGCATGTATTATTTCCTCAAGATATTCCTCCAAGATGATGATTCCTACGTACACATACTGGACTCAAAGGGTTTCATGCGCACCAGGGTTAAGGTTCCCCTTTGGTTTCCCTGGTCATCAGAATAAGCATCAGTTAATCTTTATGGGCATACCTGGAAGATAAATTGTGAGGTATATTTCCTTTATTTCTCAAAGACACCTGGGGCTTAAGAAATATTAAATGTTAGTCATTTGAAAACCTGTATAATAGCCCTCCAAAAATGACTGAAGTTGGTCTGAAAGCAAAGAGCAGCACAATTCATTATTACTTAATAAATGCACATTCATTGTGTGGAGTTTCCATTCCATGTTTAGACAGTGCATATACAATGTAATTTTCATGTAATACAAGTAAAATTGATAGCTTTAAAATTGTGAGACAAACGGATGTGTGAAAATGTGGGGTGTCTTGCCATGTTTTGATCTCTGATGTGTAGTACAGTGTTCATTCCAGTCGTTGGTTTAAAACATGATTTTAAATACATTCGTCCGTTGCTTGTAGTATTAATAGACCCCTTGCAATGGCAACACTAGGTCACTGTCACAGGCAGAATATGCTGGCCTACAAAAACTACTGAGACAGGATTGTGAACCAAATTTAGACTTAATTTTTTTTAAAAAAAGGGCGTTTAAGGTGAGTCGGTGATGGAAGTGCACAAGTGGGTATTGTCAGGTCCTTCGGAGGCAACCGCAGTGAATGTGAAAGTGCACTTAGAGACAGTCAGGCAGTCAGCTGGTGCAGAGCAACCACCACCCCAACCCCCCCTGCCGCCACAAACCCCCGCCCCCTGCGGTCGCGACCACCAAGTCCTCTCATCATCCACACGTACCTAAAACACAGGAGGCTGTGCGTTCAGCCTGTGAGTCAAATGTCAGTGTCGAGCCTCTTAGAGAGACTGGCCCCTTGCAGGTGATTGTCCCGCGCCATGGCCATAAACCGGATAATCAGAGGTCAGAGGTCAAGACCTCCTCAACAGAGCCGCCATAAACCCTCATTTAATCAAAGACCACAAAAGGCATATTTTTTGATTTTGCCATTATTTGATTTTATTGATTTTATTCTGCCGTACCACACATACAGTTCCTCTGAGATAGAGCACCTGTACTTAATGTATAATATTCATCATTAGGAAGGAGACAGATATGAAGGTGGTAGGTGTTCAGTCTATTACATTTATCCTGATGTGTGTTTAAGATATTCATGTGGTTCGAAGGGTCTGCTAAGCACACTGTGCAGTGGAAGAGCTTCCCTGTGTATTTGGCCTTAGCATGTCAATGTATGCCTGTAAAGGACCCTGGACTATTATTGAGTTATTTGAGCCGCAATAAGTAACAATGTCCAATTGGTTCAGATGAGCAACTAGTGCAGTCATTCCTCTAGTTTGTTGGGGCAGTAATTTCAAATTATCCGTGAACATTTCTTTTTCAATTCTTATACTTTCTGTCAGTTTTTCATCTGTTTTGGACTGACTGTAGTAACATCAGTGGAACTGCTCCCATAGAAACCTCTTCTTGGTGTGAAAATCCATGACCCTCCTCTTGCCATAGGATGAGTGTTCCTCGTAACAAAGTCTTTACATCTATTCTGATCATGCTGACAGCCTGTGATGCTCATGAGGAACAGGGGAAAGTTCCGGAAGTTTCGGACCGATTCTGCAAACACAGCAGCCATGAAATAATGTCCATTTCGTGCACAGTCTGTCCTACATTCCTCATCAGAAAAGGTTTCTGCACAGAACTGGTGAAATGGAGAAGGTGTTATTGGAGCATTTCTTATTTCTTGATAAGTCTCACTTTTATAATGTCTGAAACCATTAATAAAATTATTATCCCCGGGCGCCAGTCTACCCTCTAAATAAGTATACATGTTATTATTTTCCACCCTGTATATATAATTGTTTAGCATGTAAAGTGTGACCCCTGTAGAATTGACTAATCTTGCATGATACCTGATTTCCCCCACTAGATCCGCAATGGTTCGAATGTGTATGACTTCCACATTTCTTTCATGTCCATCCAAAGCAAATACGTAGACGTTACTATATTGGCCCGACGTCGCTCCTGAAAAAAAATTCCCCACGTAAGTGCCTCTAGGTCTTTGATACACTCACTTTCATCCTGTGGGAGGAATCTCATTGGCCCATTTGGCCAGTCACTTAGCGCCTGGCCCTGATACTGGGGAACTACCTGCCCTCTCTGGTTGCCTTCCAGTTTTGTCATCAAGTTCCCCGCCCCGTCCAGCCAGGCGATGACCTTGTTTCGGGCGTCTTTGTGCCTCCAGACAGGCGGCCCATCAACCCCTTCCCTGGTCACCTTCTCCCCGTTGCGGGTGACCGAGAGTGCGGATCGCCGCAGGTGTAGCTTAGTCTCCACGCAGAGGGATCTCAGTGCTCGCAGCAGCTTTGCCGCAAATGAGAGATCCTTCCCTAGCTCGCAGCCCACCACGCTGACCGTGCGTACGCGCCCTTCCTCTGTCTCCATGGCGCCTACGACCCTGGCAACCTCCTCTGCCCGGTAACCCCCCAGAATTGCTGCCCCATCCCCACCCCTGCTGCCATGACCCACCAGAACTAGGCGGCTGTCTCTCGTCAGGCGTGTTCGGGACCCCTTGATCACATGCAGCGCCCCCTTCTGGTAACTCAGTAGAGTTGACACGGAGGGGTGTTTCTCATACAGGAAGGAGGCGGCCTCCAACACCACTGGGTTGTCTTCCAGGACCACAATGTTCTGGTGGTCATAACTGGTTGAGTGATTATTGGCTAAACCCACTTCCTGGCCACTTTGCGCACTTATAAAGCCCGTATGTTTGGTTTCCCTCAGTCCTTTTTTTGTCAGCCACTCACACTGCTCACTGAAGGTCACATCTGGGTTCAGGGAAATGGACCTGAATGATTGAACACTTTCAGCACCGTCACTTCCTATATCACCTGTGACTGGTGCGTCCAAACCCTCCACTGCCACTGTAGTGTACTCACTGTCAGCCCTAACCCTAACCTGACTGACACTAATGTTCTCAGAGATCCTCGGTACTGAGGAATTATGGGTAGGGTGCATCACAGGGGGGAAATGAACAGGAATCTTGTTAAGTGCAGTGGTGGGTCCCTGAGTAGGACAGCGGTATGGCTCAGGATGTTCATATCTAGTGTCATCCAGGCCTGTAATGTCCAGTTTGCAGTGAGGAGTATCAGCGGGGCAGTGTGGTCTACAAACAAACAAAAACATTATCACATACAGCGGGTCAGGCACCACACAATCTCAACTGCCGATGGAAAGTTGTCCATATATGGAAAATGAATGTTAACACAGATATCGTGAAGAACAGCTGCATTTTTAAAGTCCTTTCACCTGATTTACATGTCAAAGTGTGTAGGTTATTCATCAATAACAAAATTAACACAGAGAGGTTTTTCTGTTAAAATGGTTCTTTAGACTTGGTTGTCACATATGGTGCTTTTTTGTCTCTACTGAAGACATTTCATATAATATTTAAGTATATTTATATAAGAATAGAAATAATTATTTATTCTTAAAAAGATCATGTTTGATGAAAGAATAAAAACACCCACCCTATGGCCACTGGTTCCTTAGTTGATTTCAGTAGTGATGTTTTGCACTCTGCATTAATAGTCGTCTCTGTGACAAAATGTACAAAGAAAGAGAGATATTTGTGATAAACTGGCATCTAATTTCGGTTATAACAAAGTTTACATGGAGCACTGGGGGCCCAGACTTGGTATTCAAATAATCAGAGACGTTAGAGCCATGTATCATCCATTTGCATGGTAGCAGTGATACTCAGTAGCGTTCATTTAGGTATTCTAAATGCAGTTTCAGTGTCTGCATTAAGCACTGTGAACATTTACACAATTCCCTAATACCTCAGTCCCCTAATTTCCACACAAAGTCTGAGATAATTCTGATTATACAAATATGTGCGATGTTGTGTTACAGCAATACAGATGGTTAGATTTAGGGTGTGAATGTTATTTGCCGAAATTAATTAGGTGAATACCGAAGTGACACACATTGAATGCTAAATCTCTTTTGAATGTATAGCAGAATCCAGAGACAGCTTCTGTTTTCTGAGAATTTTCTGTATTAAAAGCAGAATTTTTTGTCACAAATATGCATACCTCTAGCTTGAATCATTAAAAAAAACATATGTGTGTGTGTGTATAATGATTGGCGCCTTTGTTAAAGATGGGTGGAAAAAGGCTATAAAAACACATTTAATGAGCTATATTCTACTTTTCTATTGTAAAAACATGCAAAAAATTACAGTACTAAATAAAAAGTGTGCACATTTGAATTTAGTGATAAGCTTTAGCCTACAAAAGGTTATTCTACAAAAATGTTGTTACTTAACACTATACCACAGTGAAAACTAGCAAAACTGGAATAATTACATACAGCCCTTTGAAAATCATTCTAGGTGCTGCAGCAACATCTGAATGGAGTATCTGACAAACAAAATATACCTTTAATCTCATTATCTTGATGGGTCATACTTAAAGCAGACACACTAATCATTTGCTCTGAAGTTTGGTGTCTTTAACAAACACTAAACTTGGGGAGGACCTAATAAGCTCTACAGCAAAGGGTGCCAATAATTTTGAGACCATTCCTCTGCAATTTAAATGAAGAGAAAAGGCTATCAATAAACTGATATTAACTATTTTTCTATAGAAATACACATAATTTTTGAACATGGAAAATAGCTCATTACATGAATGTGCCTAATTTTTTATAGCCGTTTTAGCACAAGCATGCCAATATACCATACCAATGTGTACCAAAGTGGTCCATGTAAACTACCAATACACCAAGTGTGCCTGTTCTTGCATTGCATTGTAATACTGAGAAACACATTGCATTACATTATTTTACGTACCTGTTGCAGCGTTGGGCTGCGAAGAGGAGAGGAGGAGGAGGAGGAGCAGCATGAAGTGAAGGATCTTCATCCTGTCTGCATGGAGTGTGTCAGGTCGTGTGCATCTCCCCTGCACTTATACTCCCTGTTGTAGGCAAATTCTGTCACGTTTGTGTAGGGTGGGCTGGGTTCGTGATGGAGTTCAGCTGCGTCACTATCTTGCTACTTTCAGTAAAATTAAACAGGATTAGATCATGGCTAAGACTAACTTTCATGCACTCTCACGTGCAACTAAAGCTTTGATGAAGGCAGATCACAACTGCCAGCATTTGAGTATGTATTTTAAAATTTGAAAGTTGCTGTTGATATAGACTAATTAATTATTTTTTTTTATGTGTTATTGTAATTATTTGTATTCAGGTTGCCGTCATATAAACTTCATGGACTGGTACTGGTTGGTTTTTGTGTATGGTGGTATGACCTGGCCAGAGAATGACACACAATCCCAGTGAAGTAAAAAACAATATATTTTTCATGGCTGGAGCCACATTTTTTCAATAATTTACAGAAAAGTTATATTTATTGTAATTGGAAATGTATTCAGACCTGAAAGAGAATTTTCCTTCGCAGGGAATGGTTAGATTATGTTCACTAAGTGTCTGTCAGACATTCTATCAAATGAGTATGAAGCAAAATGAATAAATGGCTGAAGAATTACCCATGGATCCTTCAGCAAGCTTTTTCTATTACAGGTTTGATCCATTTCTGAAAAACAAGTCCCGTAATCATCTGAGTGGTTTTTGTCCCATGACTGAGTTTCTGTCAGTTGTTTCTGTGAGTTTCTGTACAGCTGTCATGCTGGCAGTTTTTGTTTTATTAAACAGAAAGTACACACTTCTTATCATGATAGGTGTGTGAAACACAGTCCTATTGTACTACTGAATGAGAACACTTACTGTAAGCTGCTGTGAATTGCAGGCATTAGCTGAATGACAGATATACAAATATGACAGATATACAGGCAAATATACACAGAGCTCCTCACTTTAAGCCTTTTAAGGTGAGGGATGAATAAGCGGTCCGGTAGAGAGATCTGTTTGGAAACTCTTATGACCTTGGTTGGCTATGACCTTAGTTGTCATCTAAATGTAATTGAAAAGACAGCATAGTCTGCAGTACTGTTCCACCATCACCACAATTAGGCATATGAAAGAATGCATGGAAAGATGAACTAAAATTGCTTTGGAATGATGCTTGTTTCGTTTCTGTGAAACAGATCTTTACAATTACATACAATGTGACAAATTAGAAGTACACATGTTTATCTACTAAACATTTTTGTCAACAACTATCTATTCTAAAAATGGTTGCAATGAACCTTATTGACAGCAAATGGGGTCAGACTTTAAAATGTGCTGATCAACTTCTAATCCAGTCAAAAAATAATGATCTTTAACGTTGATAAACATGATCTTTGACAGACAGCTTTTCCCGGCATTATGAATGGTTCAGTATTCTAAATTGAGAAGTTTCACGTGGACGTTTTTATGTTTCTCCTACCGTACAGCTCTTATGTCTGTAATTTATGGTTCAATCCTCACTGAACACTTTCTCACCCAGGGCAGAGGAGGCTGGGAGACAGAGGAACTTCCTTGCCGGTGGAGACAGTGTTTTCAGCCTGCGTAGCCGTCATTTTGCTTCCAGCACTGCAGTGTCAGGCCGCTCCTTCTGCTGATGGCTGGCTCTCTTAAGCCTGGTTTCACACCAGATTGGTTCCTTCCCACATCTGCCCACTGTGGGACAATTCACACCCAAATCTGCCAGCCTTAACCACAACAGAACAGCTCTTACCAAACTTGTTCTAGCGGAGCTGACCGGAAGTGACGGCCATGTCAAAAGCATAGCCTGTATGACCAAATTTTGCATTTGCATGTAGGCATTTATCAAATGCTCGTATCCAGAGTGACTTAAAAAAGTGCATTCAATGAGCTAGAGCAGAGATCTTCAACAGGGGGTCTTTGACCCTCTGCCGTCTGTCTATCAGCTAAGAGGTCCTTGGCCTGAAAAACCTCTGAGCTCTAGGTAATAAACCAAGGTAATAAACCATCATCAGAGCCATAACTGATTGTACTTACCGGCCAATCTGTATGATCTCTTCAACCGCTTTCCAAAAGTTGCCACATGAGTTTGACCATCATCACCTCTACCTCACCATATCCTCAGAGTTCAGGATTAGATGGAACCAGGTGCAATTTAAACACGTGTTATAAGTTTGCAGCAGAAGGTGGTGAGTGAAACTACTGCTGTCCTTATTGTGACAGTGAGTTCATTCCACCAATTTAGGGTTAGAGTGGAAAAGAGGCGTGACCGAGAAGAGTCCACGAAGAGTACCTAACATCGGACAGCTAAGCTTGTTTGCTAGGTTAGAATAAAACCAGAATATATGTCATTATGAATTTAACAACATTTGTTGTACTAAATTACAGATAGGGGATTTTTTCCAACTGTTCTTCCTTCCATCTAACTTTGATAGAGAAACATTTTTATTTTTTTTTTAAATCGGATACAGTAGGTCAAAACAAACCAGTTTATTAAAATGCAGCTCATTAAAATTTAGTCTTAAGCATGCCAAACATGATACTTTTCAGCCAAAGGATGTCAAAGTCAAAGGTGTAATTGCAGGCAGGTCTGGGTCACTGCAGCAAGTCAATGGGGGAGAAGACAAATGAAGATTGGCACAGCCATTTTCCATCTGTGGCACACAGGCCATGGGCCACCCCGCTGCTTCTGATCCTGACCTCAGACACACGCCCCCTTCACCGTACAAACAGGCACCGTCTGCTGCTGACAGCCCTCTCCAGGCCATGACTGGAATCAAGATCCTCTGTCTTTCATTAAAAACACCCGTTGTCCTGTTTGTGCACTGAAGCGAATGAAAAATTTAATTCTTCTTCTTCTTAAGATTGGATCCTGTCGTTGAGCCCTATACTTTCCAAAATGTGGAAAATGAGGGCAGATTCCCAGAGTTAAGACACGAAAACCAAATAGAGACATAGAAACAGAATGAATAGACTTTGGGAAAATGAAAATTATTGAAAACATTAGCAATTTGATTATACTGGAATACTGTCATTTTAGGGCCTGCAAACAAAGACGTACTTAAATATAGTGTCACATTGATTTTTTTTTTTTATTTTATTTTTTGGGGAGGAGCTGTGTGTGTCCATGCAGGGGTGCGTCTTTGGAAGTCACACACAGAGGCACAACAAGTATGTCAAAGCAACACAAGTTCAGGGCATCCATGTGATTTCAGGGTGACTGCTGTTTTTCTGACTTTTGCCAACAGACAATTGACTGGACATGAAAAACATGTTGAGTGTATATTGGGATAGCAAACAGTGCATATTTGTAGGGCTTACTGAGATTAATTATTGCATCAAAATGTTTATTGGTTGTTTCCATGGCTGCCATCCTATTGACCTCCATATTCCCAATTCCTACACAGATGTCCCATATCATTTTCACAGAGCTGAAGGGAAGTTGGGTTTGATGTTCATTTATACATCAAGTAAAGAAGCTGTTGCTTGATAGAAGTTCCAGGTACTCCTGTCATACTAGATTTATCCCTTCCTGTTTTAGTATGGTGTAGCAGCCGTAACTAGGGTGACCTTCCGGTCGCTCAAACTCTCCAGCTTCAGGCGTGAGCGTCTCTCAGTATGAGTGACTGTGATGGAGCAGGGATAACTGCGTCGGGGCCTGCGCCCGTGCCAGGCTCATTAATCACACGTTCCAAACGCGCCGCATCACTCGCTCGCTCACATTCCGCAAATTTTCCTGCTCCCCTCCCCAATGGATTCCTTGGATTTTTTCATCTCCCTGCGGTGGTTTGGGTTCCATGTCCTCGTGGGAGAGCTCAGGACCTGGAGATTTTCCATGTTTGACCAGACCATTTTAGCTTTGCTGCAGGGAACCCTGGAGTGATCTTGTCTAGCTGTCCCTGCCCTATGAAAAAAATGCTACACACTTTGTTATAGTCCGGTTAGGCTGGCTAACAATATTTTTTGTATTGTTGTAACAAATACATGATTTGGTACTGTTCAACCCACGCGTTTGAATAGCTCCTGTTTATTCGGTAGATTTGTTTTAGAAACGCGCGTCACGGCTGTAGTATGTCCCTACCTGTCTCATTGCTGAGACGGGCTGTGCATGTCCGTTCTCCTGTCTAAATCACGCCTATCAGAGAACTGATTATGTGCTGCATAGTGTAAATAGTCAACGGTTTCACCCTTGAGGTGTGCAACATGACTTAACGTTTCTACACTCATAGGACAGTGAGTTTTCCTTTGACTGCATCCTTTCTGTTATTTGCTCATACCCAGAAAATACCCCCAAATATGACATGTTTCAGTTAATTCATCTGAACCTACTTAAAATAGTAAAACATGTAAAAGTTGCTATTAAATTACGCTGGGGTTTTAAATGACTCAACCATTTCACCACTGGTCCAATTTCTGATTTCTGATTTCTGGTGACATAAGTGCTATCTGAACAACACAATGTCCCTGTACACTTCTTCCAGCTATAAGCAATGGTAAAACTGGGTGGATGATTGTGGATGATCACCTGGATATAGCCTCTCTTTAAATTTTCAACTGGATTCATTCAGGGTAAAATTTCTTAAAAATGACTCAAGTCAAATTTATCATAAGGTGTACCCTGCAATGCTTGCATTTCTAACTGAATCTCAGTGCTCTTATAAAATCTAACAATGTTGGAGTGACTCATTTCTTTTCACAAGGTATCTCCTCCTTGAGGTGCGATTGTCACTTTCCCCCATAAACAGCTTTCTGAGTCCCTGTGGTACTTACAGGAAGAGTGGTGTTGTAGACTGAGAGCACCCAAAAGACTGGCATTTTAATAAGATCCTCAGAATTACTGGAGAGGAAACAGTCAAAGGTCGATAAGGGAATCAATGTGTTTTCATCAGCAGCCGGTTTGAGAAGCAGCTGCTACAATGTTCCTCGATGTATATACACAGTGCCTTAAGGAGCACATGTTTGAGCTTTGAGGGAGAACTGTCCTCTGATGGACTCAAGAGGAGCAGGGAGACATAAACCACCCTGGTGGTTGTGTTGATTTAGTGTGTGTAATGGGGTTTACAGTGCATCTTATATGTCCATCTGCTCTGCAGTGTCTTCCTGGGAAGGCCTAGCTAGACCCTGCTTATCGGACAGTTAATATTCACCTGTCACCTGTCCTTTTTTCCCCTGAATGATCAGGCTTTTTTATGGCTGTGTGCCTCCACTTCGGCCTCTACTCTTAAACAAATCTCCCTCCTGATCTCTCGACTCTGTCTGCACTTATATTGTGAGCTGGCAACGCCTTGCAAATGCGTGGGCCCTTATTGTCTCTGTGAAGCTGAAGGATTATTTTTACGGCAGTTACTGGACAGGCTTGGTTAAATTGCTGCAGGCTTTAGTTTTTAGTCGTTAGGTTAGTCAGTCATCCGTTTGTGATCCAGTGGGTGAGTGGTGGGTATTGCTGTATACAAGGCTTCTATCTTCTGCCAGCTAACAAAGTAAAAAACACTGCCTTTGATAGCGTTAACAGTTTGTAACAGTGCTTGTACATACATATAATTTGGTGTGACTGTTGCTCCAATTATAAAATGTTTTATATATAACTTGTTATATAGTATATTTCATTTGGCAGTGTAACTCAATTTTATTTCCTTAATCAAAAAAAAAAAAAATCCTGACCCTATGTTCACATACCAGCTTAATTTCCATTATAACTGGTGCTGTTCGGTCATTCATTTCAAAGAGAAATGACGGTTGGCACTTGGCAATGTCCTCCACAGCTGTTGGAACAGTGTTTTTTCCCCCCCATAGTTTGATGAACAGTAAGCCAATCAAAGCTCTCCTTACTCCAAAGTGGTAATTGCTGATGCTGACAACATTGTCAGGTACAACACGTTTCTCTACATTGCACTCTTATTTGCAGATGGTGTGATGAAAAATACACTGGAATGTGAATGTAGGATAAGGTTAGCTAGTAATAAACTAATAAGGTACTAGTTACATTTTTAATTACATTTCTTATATTATTAATCTTTGCTTGGTCCTTTATGCTCACAAAATTGCATGTACAAATTGCCTCTGGTATGGCTCGCTCCATCATAATATAATATGCTGTGTTATGTTTTTGAAACCATTGTTTGATTTGCCTTGTCCCTTTTTTGAATGCATGCTATCCATTTTTAGTAGCTCTTCTAATATCACCTTTCTGTGTTTGCTGCTCAGGTGGAGAAAATCGTAGACAAGCGGAAAAACAAGAAAGGGAAAATCGAATACCTGGTGCGCTGGAAAGGCTACGGATTTGAAGATGATACCTGGGAGCCGGAGACGCACCTGGCCAACTGCGTGGAGTTCATCCACGAGTACAACCAGCTAAACAGCGACCGCCAGCGCGACAGCACCCTCCTGCGGTCCACGCGGAACTCCCCCAGCTATGCCCACGGTGCCTCCAACAACGCCCGCAAGCAGATCAGCAGGCCCCAGTTACACAGCGCCAGTGGTGGGCATGTACCGCCGAAGATGGCCGGTCCCCCTGTTGCTGCCACCAGCGGCGCATCTGCTGCCACGAAGAGGCCGCAGCCGCTAGTCAGTGCCGCGGGGGACGCGAATCCTAAAGCGGACCCCCAGCTGCTTCTCTCCAGCCAGAAGTTCCGACGCACCAGCAGCAACAACAACGCCAGCTGCGTCGCCGCGGGGATGGCAGCCGCCCTTCCCGTCGGCGGTGGGAGGAGGAGCATGGACCTGTCCAAGTCTGGGATTAAGATACTGGTGCCCAAAAGCCCCAGCATGAAGAGCCGGACAGAGGTGGAGGAGTCCCCCAGCGAGGCGGCACACAGCCTGGGCCCGGCCGAGCAGGGGCCAGACTCTGTTCCCCCTGAGGTGGCCTTGCTGGAGAAGCCCCCGGCGACACTGCTGGGGCCCGGGGATGAGAGGGCCCGCATGGGGACCCGGCCGCGGACTCAGACCATGCTGCCACCTCCACAGGTCCCCATCACACCAGCTGCGGTGCTCACCCTCAATGGCAAAGGTAGGTATTTCTTATGTCTGTGTTTGATAATTCATGGCTAGATTTATTATGGAGATTAAGCCTCTGTTTTAGTGAGTAGGCCACAACTGATATGTATGAAATTCCCAGTTCCCATTCCCATTCCCATTCCCATTCCCATATTATTCCCCCCTTGTATGTCCACAGATGATTGAAACAGTTGCAGTGTTCCTGACATGTTTTCTATTCCAAGGCTGATTCTGCTTCTCAGTTTGCTGTTGTTCTCTGTCCCTCTCACTTGTTGTCTTAGGGCTTGTATGGCAGTGGATTTCATTTTGCTTGTGTATGCCTATTCCACAGCAGATTCAGCAGCAGCTTGCTATATTTACATTGCTGCTAATGGTGACAACAGTAGACCGCTATAGCAAGCTAGTTAGCTTTGTGCTTCTTTCAAAGACCCTGAAGACTCCAGATTAGCATTGGGTTCTGCCTGGTATCTAATGCGCTAGACTGAAGTTCCGGTAGGAACTGTGAAGTGTGCTGACTTAGAGATCGGTGAAACTGGCAACCTGCAGCAATAGAGAAAAGTGTTCCACAATTTTCACACAGCTTGCTGGATGTAGCTTTCAGAAAGAAAGCACTTGCATACTTATGAAGTCAGCAGAACCTGGATTTAAACATTGCTTTGCATTTAAAGCATGCAGAGAATGCTCCTTGAGTGGTTTCTTTTGCATTTGTAGGTTCTTGTTTTGTTTTGTATTGTATTGGAGAGCATTCAATGCTTCTTATTGTGTGTTTGATCTAGCGAAGCACAGCTGTCAATCACAGCTGTGACTGACTGAGAATCGTGGTCAATGTAGTGTTTATGTCTACGTGAACCATGTTTTGGCTGTGATTGTAGCTAAACCTCTCTCAGCCATCTTTTCCTTTTTTGTCCAACCTCCAGCAAAGGATTTTTCTCATGGACTATCTGTGTCATTTACATCAACTGGACTGCTTTGATTTGAACAAGTGATAGGGTCACTATAGAGCTTGCAGAAATTTAAGACTGCACCTTCTCCAGTGTGCATGCGTTTAACAGAATGCAATGAATTTTCTGGGCAGCACACATGCTTGAAGCAGCAGTTCACCTTTTATTTAATACTTGGCTTTGTTGGAAATATACCCTCGCTGGCTTGAAGCAAACGGTTAAGGATAGCATGACCAGACGTCCCCAATTTCTGGTGACAGTCCCCGATTTTGGGAACCCGTCCCCGGCTGGAGTTGTCCCTGTTAATGTCCCTGGTTTGTGCTGTGAATTCAAACCTGCTGCAAAATGACTGGAAAGATAATTAAATGAACTTTACTGAACCATTGTAGTTTGATCATTTTATTATGTGTTCCATAGTTGAAACTTCACTCGCCATAGTACAACTATAAACTATGATTTTCTGACACGGTTTACCATGTTACAAGTTAAATTACCATAACCAGAATTATCCCCATTTTTTTACTTCATAGATGTTAACATTGGTCATTTTAATGATATGTGCCTGCCAAATCAGTGTCCCCGGTTTTCATTTCAGAAACTAAGTCCTTAAGTAACCTTAGTCTTGGAGTCTCTCAGTGCTGCAAGCTTTTGCTTGCCAGAGTTGTCTCAGGAGAACGATGATAATAATAACTGCACCCCACTTTTAAATCTGTTTCCCCACGAGAGTGGTTTTGTTGAAAATCTGTGTCTTGAAAAAATAACTTAAATTGCTCAAATAACAAAATGAATTTTGTGATACAAACATATTTGTAATGTTATCCATTCTAAATTAGGTTTTCAGGGGCCAACAGGGAAATTCACTTAACTCCTTTTCCAAGGAAGGGCAAAATCCCCACAGCAATAACCCAGAGAGAATGCTTCTGATTGAGTCAACAGAGCAAATGTCATTTGACCATGCTTCATTCAGGATTAATACACTGCATTTGCCATGTCAAAGGAATTAACCTCTACTCTTAAGGTTTTTTTCACACTCCTTCCAAAAGAATTTTTCACTGTTTTGTTGTGATTTGACTTTAAAGAAATCAGTTGCAATCATATTTAAATAATTTTATTTTGCAATATTTCTGACAGGAGGGAGGTTAGGGAAGGTTTTTGAAGATTTCTAGTCAGGAATGATATAGAATGTCTGGTAATGGACAACGTAAATTACAGGTATAGTTATTTATCTGTCTGAGATGTTTTGGTTAAGGAACATACCAGCGCTTCACAGTCAGTTGACAGTACAGATGTAACGATACAAAGAATTGCTCTCTTCTCCTGCCAGTAGATGTAGTCGTACACTGCTCAGTTGTTACTTATCATTTTAAACACCACCATTCTCAAAATGTGAATGAGATGCAGTGCTAATTTCATGTGACCTGACTTCGTGGTACTTTTCATCAAAACATGATGGGTATTTTTAAAGCACTTCAGTAAATGATCAGTGTGAGCTCACATTTGACGACTGCACCTGTCTTATTTTGCCTGCAAAAAAGGGAGGCAGCAAATCCATTTAACTTTTCACAGTCAACAAAGACCTTACCATGCACAGTTTTATCTGTGCCAAAGGAAAGTTGGGCATAGCTGACATACAGCATCCTTACAAACCACACCATGTGTCTCCTAAGGAATTGCTTGAGAAGACAAATAACTGTTCAGTTTCTTCACAGTTTTGTGAGCTAGAACTCCCATATGTTATTTGTCACACTTTTGTAGCACATATATATATATATATATATATTCTGTTAATGTGCAAATATTATGCTAATATACACAAGAAGAGATGTATCATTCCAGTAAGGTAAATGAGGAAAACAAAACTTCACACTTCAACACCTCTTCTGAAACCAAATCTTTGGTAAGGTCAGAGGTATAATTTGCATGGTAATTGTTATTTATAAGTCACCTTTGTGAAGCCACAGGGTTGCCACGGCTCCACTTAATGTGGGTGGATCAAAGTTTTGGTTCGGTCTAGACCCAAGCAATAGCAGGCCTTTGAGCTACCACTAACAGTGGAGTGATTGTTGGGGGTATTTTTGGCAGTGCATAATTGCGGATAACGCTGTCTTGTATACGGTCAGCCTCAGGCCCCATCAAAGCCACAGTCCCACACTTAACTAAGACTCTTGTTTTGAAGCTGTAAATCTTTGCATATCGACCTGGTGGCCAAAGAGCGGACTGGTGACCCTTGGGAGGCAGTTACTGTTTTGCAGGAGTGTAACGGATGGACTGTGCTGTTCTGAATGTATTCTCAGTGTGTGGGGAGGACAAAATTAACTCTGTGAGAGGCAGTGGAGCAGTTAACCTTCCAGAACAGGCTAAATAAAAATTTCAGCATAACCTTTTGTCCATACTTCACGTTCTTCAGTATGCTAGTTGTAGTAGGGAAGGAAAATGAATGATAATGGTTTTTTCAAGTTCACTTAGAGGGGAAAAAAGGCACAATTTAAATTATAGTTTGTAAAAATCGTACCTTTTTAAATTTTAGACCATGTTTCATTTTTGCACATGGGGGAAAGCACTGGCTGTGTCTTCTCTGCTGTGGTCTTTCATTCACATAGGATCTAAGATGATCCCTGTGTTTCGTCCTCTTGCTCTCTGATTAGCACTGTGGTTAAAGGGTGGTTGAAAGACTGCTGTCCATACATTTGGCCAGCTCAATCTGTGATGGCATTTTGGGGAGCTCTTGCAGAATTTAAGTGCTGATTGCATCATTGACTCTCAGTTCTCTCTTCTGTAGTTCTTATTTTTGAGGTCTGTTTTTCATTGATGGCAGCGTATTCTAGTCACTTATTTTTCCTTTGATGCTAATTGCTGCAGTATGTCTCCCTGTATAAGATGCATATTATTCATAATGAAAAAAAGCTGTAGCTGTATTAATTCCTGGAGCTGTTCTTATAGTAATGATTATTAACACAGCTTGCTGGGGTTTGTGATGACCTTTGGTGACCCTTTCAGGCACGCCCACGTTCATGGAAGCCCTGGCTGCTAACGGGACAGCTAGCCTACAGAGTGCGGTGTCCAGCGTTTCCGGAGGGACGGGAAAGCGCCGTTTAGAGGACCGCTCGACTTTCGACAAGCGGTTGCGCTTCAGCGTCCGCCAGACCGAGAGCGCCTACCGCTACCGCGACATCGTGGTGAAGAAGCAGGACGGTTTCACGCACATACTGCTGTCCACTAAATCCTCAGAAAACAATTCCCTCAACCCTGATGTGAGTTCCACTAACATACCTGTTTTTTTTTAAATATATTTTAGTATTTATTTTAATTTATGATTGAATGTTGTAAACCTTGAGCAGGATATATAATACATGACATAGTGTTCATTATGAGAGAATTGAAGCATAGAGTTCATGTGTTTGGTGCCGCTGCTCAGGTGATGAAGGAGGTGCAGAGTGCGCTTGCCACAGCAGCCTCAGATGACAGCAGGCTGGTACTGCTGAGTGCGGTGGGCAGCGTCTTCTGCTTGGGCCTGACTTCATCCACTTCATCGGCCGCCTCACTGATGACCGCAAGAAAGAGAGCGTCAAGATGGCCGACTCCATCAGGTAAACGGGCCTCTTACTGGTGTGCTCCCATAAGAAATCGGTCAAATTCCAGGATGGAAGATAGTTCTAAATCTCCATCTTTAACACATGACACATAGAACCAGCATGAAGGGCTGTGAACACTATTCTTATAGCAAGGACTCAAATGACAGGAAGAGAGGCAGTGCCAAGGTGAAAAACATTGATGTATTTTGTCTAAAGTACAATGAAAATTATATCAGATTGTAACATACAGTATATCACTAAATTATAACAGACTATGGAGTTAGTTAATTGTAGTTAGTTAGTTAGTTAGAATCGTTCAGCTTTGTTTAATTCCTTTTTGAAGTCAGAATCAAATAAATAAGCAAGCTGGGGCACATGCACACAAATGCGCACACACACACAGGCACACATATGTAGTCAATCCCTCCATGCAGGTGAGAAAGCATCCTGAATGTGGATAATCAGAATGAAGGAACAAAAGGAAATCCTGGGTTCCTGCCCCCCTCTGTAATTGAATGGACATTGTTTGATCAGGCTGTAATGGCTTGTGCTGGTGAAAGGCCGGGGGTGATCGGGGGTGGAATTTGGGCTGATTCTCTGTCTTGGGTGGGGGTGGACAGGTTGGAGTCGGGGTGGTAGGTAGGAGCCAAATGTGTGCTGGTGTCAGGGGCAGTTGATGCTGTGAGGAGCTGGTGCTCCTGCTCTCTGTATCGACTTTACTAAAAGATGCTAATGTGTGCGCAGAGCAGGCAAACAGCACAGCAAACCTAACAAGATTAAACAGAACAGTCATGTCTTCAACCATAAAAAAAAGTAGGTCCATATTATTTATGGAAATGGTTTTAAGACCATGAAGGTTTCTTTTGGTGATTTGCATATTTTTTTATATATGTATCTCTAAGACATCTCACAATTGAATGTGGGAATCAAGGTATTGTTTTGGGGAAAAACTATTATCCACTATTGTCTATTGTGTATGGATTTGCTTTGTGGTGGATGAAAAGATAATGAATCAGGAATTTTTTTTCCCCTGTATTTAGCATGAGCCATTATATTTTCTTGTATGGGTGATTTCATATTCACAATAACTCATCACTGGTAGCTTTCCACATAATTCTTGGAAGTACCACACAGTATTTCTGTATGAAGCAAGACTTGATTTTTTAAATTATTTTATTCGTGAAAGGGTTACAAAGCAAGCAAATGTTAAACCAATAATGTATGTACTGCAAATGAAGACCAGAGCAACCAGATAAACTTGGTCTCTGTAATATGGTCATTTAAATTTGCATAATTAGGAGCCACATTCTGAAGATAAAAGAACACCGATGCAGTGCTGAGTAGCTTGAAGTCAGTTAAGATCTTGGCTTCTGCATTTTTGCTGGCTCCAGTTCTTTGGCCTCTTTTTGTTCTCTAGAATGACTTTGTTCTTAAGCACTGAAAGCTGGCGTAGACATGCATTCTTTGCTGACTTGAATGACTGGAAGAACTAATTCCCTTGCGTATGTTTTTGTCTGTGTTGTGCACTGGAAATGCAAGGGGGGGAAGAGGTAAAAGCTGAATGGAACAATTTTTTCAGTATTAAGTAATGTAATATTCTTTGTAATCTTAACCACAGACAACCATCTTCACTAAAACGAAAATGAAAAAGAAACTCTTGTTATTTATTGTTTTTTGTGATTATTTTGAACAAGTTAATGGAACTGATGGTGATGTAAAGCCCTATTGTTGTCCCAGGACGTTTGTGAACACCTTCATCCAGTTCAAGAAGCCCATCGTCGTGGCAGTGAACGGGCCCGCAGTGGGCCTCGGGGCTTCCATCCTGCCTCTCTGTGATGTCGTCTGGGCCAACGAGAAGGCCTGGTTTCAGACGCCATACACCACCTACGGCCAGACACCCGACGCCTGCTCCTCCCTCACTTTCCCGCGGGTCCTGGGCGTGGCCTCTGTGAGTAACGCATGCAGTGCCAGATCGTGGCATGCAAGCTCCATCTTGAGGTCTCTCCGCTCTGCTCCTTTGCCTTCTCTCCCCAACACCATCCACCATCTATTCTCACCCCATGTTCCATGGGCTTTGTGTGCCTTTTACATCCACAGCTGTCATCTCTCACATACACTGTCTTCCTTATTCCATCACTCTAGGTTTTTCTCCTCTCCCCCTCCTTAGCTCTACCCTGCACGACATATCTGATTTCATTGATGGTTTCCATGAATCTGTACTACTAGCTGATGTCCTCACAGATGATCGGTCTCAGTTTTTAATGATTAATTTGAGCTGTTTTTAGAGTTATTCTGAATGCCTGGACTAAGTCTGGTTAATACTGTTAGTTTGCTTACTATAGTGACAGAATGGGGTACATATTGGCTGCTCTTCTTGTTTGGAAACTCAGTCAAATTTTTTTTTTTTTCATATTTTAAAGGCCACAATAATTTGGTCAGGAGTTAAACTTGCAATGATTTCTTGGCAGTGATTTCAATAGCTCCTGTGGGGATGATATATGAGGAGCGTGACTGCAACCCCATATATGGTTGTGAATGTAAGTTATTTTAAAAGCTGACATTCATATGACCATTTTATTTAAACTGTTCTAAGTGAAATAGTTGTAATGGTAATTCCAGTTCATTGTACTAAAATGGAAAGCACTCTGTAAGAGCTGGTGAAAGGTAATAAAGTAGACCATTTAAGTGTGTGGGCAGTACATCACTGTAGAGAACAGAGAGATCAAGGACTTGCCTTTAAAAAAGATGGAAGAGATTGTGTGGGCAGATTATGTCACAACATAACAGAGGGCATGAAAAGGAATTTTAGAGTAAAAATAATAGAAAAGCAGGTAGTACTGCCCATCAGTGAGAAACATTTTGTACAGCAGACTCAATACAGAAAACTGAACAGTAGGGTTGCTTTTCAAAAGTGAGAAGGAAGAGCAGTCAAGCACCTGCACCTGCTATTCATGTAACAGAACGAACAGCATCAAAGGAACTGGGAGTAAGGATGGAGGTTAATGTATGCACAGTGAACCCCAGAACTACAGAGGTGTGAGACAGATGCCTCAAAATAACATGTCACACGACCCCCTGCGTCCCCCAGGGTGGACCTGGATGTGAGGTGGAAGCAATTGGCTTGAGTGTATCGTGCATTTAATTGCATATGATATTATTTACCATCCACACTGTAACTGTTAGGTCAAAATAGAACTGTGGTTTCCAACTGAGAACTTTTTTTTCCAAGTAATAGGACATAAACTCATCCATTCAGGCTAACGTTCTCATCGAACCCATTGCACCCCCTGCTCCAGTCCTGCTGCTTTGTTATTCAGTAGTTTAGCCAGTCTCTAGGCAGTGTCCTTGGTAGTGGTCATTGCTTGCGACGGGATCTTCTGCATTTATTTTAACTCTGCTACCCGATCAAGGCTCATCTCAGAAGCTGCCTTTGTTCACCCACACAGTCTGCACTGTTATTGCAGGAAACAGGAAGTGAGTGGAACTATAATATGTGACTACTGTGGCTAAAGGTGGGCTGGGCTGGGAACGTCAGCCATAGAAGATCCACACACTGTGTCAAAAATAGGACATGTCTGAGCGCTCGAAAGCATAACACACAGGCGCCTGGGGAGTGGACGGCCATCAGCATTCTTTAGTTTTTGTTTATTTGTGTACTGAATCTCATTTTTTTTTCATCTGTACATGACTGTGGTTAAATTGCCTTTCTAGACTACTCTTATATCAAGAAGGTTATGGCTTCAAAGAGAAACATCATTATTTTGGGGTATTATCATGGGATATTTCCATTACCACTTTACAAGAATTACAGGAAAGATCAGATGTAGTTTCAAACCCTGAATAAAGAATAGTAACCTGAAATATTGATTTTTCTCAAGTAAAGACTCAGGTACTGAATATCCATTAAGTGCAGTGTCAGAATGAAGAATAATGGTTTTAAAGACATTTTTAAATATTGTCACATACTCTTATTTATGTTTAAGTGTTTGAAAAACTGTGTAAGAGAACATAGTATTCATATAAAATTATATATTTGTATTTAAATGTATAATTATGAACTGGACATAAGTACCTCTGATCTCATGGTTATTCACATCTTTGAGCATAGGGCTTCAAATTGAGCAAGTAGCGGAGTGTATCTCCTGCTGTTTAAGCATTTCAGTTGTTCATTTGGAGACGGCTCCAAGAAATTAGCTGTAAAATGGCCATTGAATAGGCAGAAATTGAAATAGCTTGGGTTGACGATGGTAAAATAAAGATGATTTTTGGTGAAACAAACAATTCCAGAGTGGTTTTGTAGCTCTAGGTGGCAGTAGTACATTAACAGAGGAATGCACAGGCGAAGCCCTGGTCACTGCTTAAGCATTTAAAACTGGTAGGATGGTTATAAAAGAAAAAAAAAAATCGAAATATATATAAAATAAGCAGCCTCACAGCTCCAGGGTCCAGCTCCTGTGAGGCTTTTTGTGTGTAGCCTACCCATGCTGTAATGGGGATCCCTATCTTAAAGCATGCAGATTAGGGTACGCTCTGTCCGCATCACCCTTTGTGCTCAGTTAGCTTCACAGGCTGTTAGCATGCCCTCTGCCTTAACTGAATGAGAAGGTACCCAGTGGTAATGTAGGGTTGTGTTCCACAGTGCTCCCGGGTGCTGTACTGACAGACTGTCCCCCTGTCCCCTACCTCCCCCCCAGGCCAACGAGATGCTGCTGAGTGGACGCAAGCTGACGGCCCAGGAGGCCTGTGCCAAAGGCCTGGTGTCGCAGGTGTTCTGGCCCGGGGCCTTCATGCAGGAGGTGATGGTGCGCATTAGGGAGCTAGTCTCTTGTAATTCAGTTGTAAGTCATCCTTTTTTTTTTAATTTCCTTTTGATTTCTCTTATGGCATTTCTCTCACGCACAAAAAATGCACCCCCCACTATCCCCCTCCCCCTCCCCTCCCCACTCCCCATTCTCGTTGGTATTTCTTTCTCTCACTTTTCTCACTCCTCATGCACTCAGTGATCATGGACACCACAATACCCCCTCCGCCTCCCCCAAAAAAAAAAAAAAATTCCCCCCCATCAGCCTAGGGGTTACTCAGTAATCAGAGTAATCAGGCATATACTTACTTCACTGCAGCATGTAGTTTTCTTTACTTTTAGCTCTGCATCGTGGGTTTTTCTTGCTTGTGAATGACAGGCTGCAAATGCCAAAGTGCTGTCTTACCCACCTCCTGCCAGTGAGGCGATTGTGAATAAAGAGCGGACACTTAAACCAGTGTATGAATCATAAGAGCAATAAATTCAAGAAAAATGAAAGTAGGACCCAGTAAATAAAGTGAATATTGGAACATTACAATATTAGAACATTTATGAGAAATTCCTATGTTTTGAGAGGATGTTTATAATTTTAATGTTGCAGAATTTTACTAATTTGAATGAATGCAGACTTTGAGTCCTTTTTTATTTCCATTGGATAGGTTTGATGTGCCATCTTGCACGTAACTGCATCACTTTTGGTATACATACATGCACTGGCATATTAGAACAACACTAACGGCATCTGAGGAAGTGTAACCTGTTCAGTATTTTTACAGTACATACCTTTTTAACAATAGCCCCATTTTAATCACCTGGGATAAATAAATGTGCATCTTTTTTTTTAATTGTGAATGATAATACAAGGATCCAACCACTAGTTAAATGTTAACAGGGTTGCAAACCTATTGCTCTAATGCTACTTGTACAATAGCTGCTTCCTACAAACATTTTCATTGTCATGAGCCAATTTATTTCCCATTTTTCCCCCCCGTGTGCTCAATTTGGGGCTGTGGCTGCTCTCAGGTACTACGGGAGTCTAAAGCCTTGATATGCGGCACCAGCAGGGCGGCGCTAGAGCAGGCCAACGAACGGGAGTGTGAGGTCCTGAAGAGGGTTTGGGGCTCGCCCCAAGGCACGGACTCCATCCTCAAGTACCTGCAGAAGAAGATCGACGAGTTCTAATGGTACCGGGCTCTGTTCCTGGGCCAGACAGTACAGCGTCACACAGGGACAAGCTCCCGGGAGAAGTTCTTCCCTCGGGAACACGCAGAACCTCATGCGAATGTGTGACCGTCTGTACGGGAACATGCGCCCGCGTGTGCACGTGCTGAAGGATTTGTGTGTTGAAGGGGAGGAGCGGGCGCATTAAGTTTACAGATATGGCAACTAAGGGGCTGTGCTGTGAAATTACAGCATTGGACTGTCTGAAAATGAGCATTTCTGCTCTACACTTCTGCTCCATAGCTACATCTCACCTCTCATCAGCTCCATTACTTTGACACATTGACCTGCTGTTCTGGCACTGCCCAGAAATAGTGGGGAAGCCACTCTGTGCAGAGAGAAGGCATTCTGGGGACTACAAAAAAAATGTGGCTTATCTGAATAGGTTAAATCTGTGTTTATATGTTCAATTAGGGTAACTCATACTGATAATATGCATACTGTCAAACCTGTAGACAAGCAATTGATAACATCGAACGCCTGAGAAGCCTGTGGAGGAGGCCAAGCTGCCAGACTGTAGCTATGGCAGCAGGAGACTGAAAACAGAGCTTCTGTCTCTACACTGGCACCCCCAATGGAATTGACTTAGTTAACATTTCCAGACTTTTCTTTTAGTCACAAGCCTCCACACATGGGAAGGGAATTAGAATTTTTAAAGTCGCTCATTTACACAAATGCCAAGATTGCTGTGTGTTCATATGTGTCTGAGGGGTTGACTGTCTTATGCCAAATATTTTGAATTTTTTAAGGATAATGTGGTCCAGGTTCACTTGAAATAATATTTTAATTTAATAAGTTAAAAGCCTAAAAATTTAATATCTAAAAGAGAAATATGAGTACCCTCCTTTGGGTTTTTTTGATGTAAATGTCTTTTTTTTTCCCCTCAGTACTGCTTTAGTGCGGGTTACAAATGAGTGATGAGGAAAGTTCCAGAATTTTTGTATTGTAAACAGCCAGGGTTTCTCAGTGTGCAATGTGTTGGTTTTTCTTCTATCTATATTCTTATTTTGTATGATCTAAAGCATTTTCAGTTGAATTTTTTTATGGAATTAGGTACAACTTGCTTCCAAGAAGAAACCAGTGTCTTAGCAATTATGATCAACAACTCAAAACAGTTGGCACAGTGAGCCTCTTGGGCGAGGTCTCGAACACACTGGACTACTACTCTACATTCAAACTTCAAATTTCATTTTTTTTCATTTACAACACTCTAAATCATTATACTTTGCATAACAGATTGGTAAGCTCAATAAACAAAACCAGACAGGCTCTATTTATTGTCATTAACAAATGTTTGGTCTGTAAGTTGGTACCGTTTTATAATAATTTTCCCAACCATAGTTTATTTATATTGATATATTTATATAACTGCTTGGCTGTCTTAAGGGGGGGAAAAAAAACAGAGGGAATGTGAGTTTAAAAAGCTCTTCCTCATATCAGGTTAAAAGTAATATGAGATGAAGGACTAAACCGTCCATTAACAATTAACAGAAAAAGTTAATATATTACCCGTCTCAATGATTTGCTCCAGGTTAATCTATCTGAAGTACTGCATTCCCTCCTCTTCTCCGCATTTATTCAGATGAAAAAAATAAACTCTGGCAAAAATTACTGATAAGTACTTTCAAAACAACCCATTATGATCTGCTTATGAGAAAGTTCTAATACCACATATGGCAAAACCTCAGCGATATGAACTTTATAGATATACTGACTGCTTGACAGACTTCATATGTAGCCAGTCGTTACATACATAAATACAGCCTATTGGTCAGACATAAAAAGTTGAGCATTGAGCAGAAAGCAAACACACAGTCCACTGATAAAGGGCAAATGTAGTACTTTCCACATTAGAGATGTGGCATGCCCTGGCACTACTTCAAAAGAAGAAAATTGGGCTAAATAGACAGTGTTTGACTTAAATACGGTTCAGAATGGAATCTGTTCGGTCAAAGCCAGTGCGCCACTGAGGAGGACAGTTTTTCCAGAAAGTGGACAAAGAAAAAAAGTATTTATGAAAGTGGATATTAACGTATCTAGATGGATACAGCTGGTTTTGTTATTGCCTTGTTTAAATAGAAGTTTTGTCGATATTTAGTCAGTGCAGACCATTCAAAGTAAAGTGAGCAATATAAGGACTGCAAGTGTGAAGGATTCATTTTATTTCAGCTGGTCCATTTTTATATTTCTATCAAACTTACAAACATTTCAAGGTTCAAAACAGCCTCCATTCCTGATGCTTTCATATTTCAGAGGGTTTGCTGCACTTGGAGTCTCATTAAATGTTTAAGTGTGAAATATAAATCCTGGAGGTGTGGTGGTGTTAGGCAGCTCTTGGGTGTGCAGTCTCTCAGTCTCCATCTAGGTCAGTGCAAGGTCACAGTTTTGTTTCTCAAGTGAAAATGCTGGACTCTTCAGGGTCATACTTCCAGAACTGAGGACACATTTAAATAGACAGAACACTCCTAGCACACTGTTGCTTTTGCTTAAATGTGTTCTCAGAGGCATGAAGAGTTACATGTAGCCATTCACTGTCAAGTGTATTACACAAAAGTAAATCAACTAATGAATTAACCACACTTGAAGTGGCCATATCCTCAAAACCATGTAATGGCAAATCTCATGTTACCCAATGAAAACTTGTTAACCTACTTTCACAGAAAGTTAATTGCAGGTATAGCCAAAGTCTTTTGGTTACAGGTCCAGAGTTTTGAGGTTTGGCTCTAGAGGGGCAAACCATCCAAAAATAATAACCTGCACAGATATGCCATCATTTCTCCATCTCTTTTACCCACCATTTCTCATTGTAAAAATATTTATATAAAGAGAACACCATTCGCAACAGACATCCATTTCTCATTGTATAATTATTTATTTAAACAGAGCAGCGTTGGTCACAGATTTTGCAGAGGTGTATTTTTCATGTTCTTGGATGAAGAATTGAACTCTGCCAGAACAGCATGCTGAGTATCACTGTTGCTGTAGGCCTTTCAGGGTGATCAGATTACATACATTTTCATAATATTGATGTACCTAATTTTTTTTGTACAAAAAGTATATTGAGATGCACCCCTTAAAGACTATCACCGACAGCAAAGTCAACTCCATACGATGAAGTGAACTGTGTATATATGCTTTTAGCTTGAACTCTTGGTACAGTATTTTTACATCTGTGGGACCTATTTTTTGTTGTAGTCAAGGAACTATATATAAATATATTGTAAAATCTGTAAAGTTTTTATAGATTAATAAATTATATTCAGCTGTGTTAAATGGTCAAAAAAAATAAAATTGTTTTGTACATTAACAATGTCTTTATGTGTGCCTAATTGTATGTATGATAGTTTTGTTCAGAAACATAAACCCAATGCTGTCCAGCTCACATGGTAAGGATGTCTGGGATTACAACTGTGCTCAGATGGTATGACACATTACCAAAATGACAAATTCATTTAGCCAGCTGTAATGTGTATGGCAGTTATGAAATGAATACAGCTGAATCAGTGCATTGGAACCCAGGAAGAGAAATGGCAATGGAAGGAGCTCGTAACTGCCATATCCCACACCAAAAAGGAGCTTAGACTCACAACTAATGCATAATGCACGAAACACCCTCTAATTAGTGTTTCAAAATGGAGGGGAAGGTGAGATAAATAGGACACAGACAAATCAAGAAGTGAAGGGAAACACCAGCCTCAATCCAGATAACCGCATAACAGTTTGAGTTTAATCACGAATCAAATAACACTTACCAAAAAAAAAAAAAGGAATATTTTTCCATCAAAAATGATAAAAGGAAAAATGTTCCACAACTGGAAAACTGTGAATCAACATATGTAAAGAAAGAATTCCACTCTGGAATATCACAGGTATCACAAGATAGTTATGTGGGTTTCCACTGGAAATTCCCCAAAACTCTAAACCAGTGTTCATTTCAGGGAGGGCAACCGTCATTGGCTCCAGTAGCCAAGTGCAGCCAGTAGTCTTGGTTCTTAAACAGAACAAATGTATAGAAGTTCTCCCCACCCTTGTGGAACCCATGCTCAGTGCTCCCCCAGGAGACGGGACTGTCCGAGAAACCGTGCACCGTTACTGACAGCCACGATGTAAATCTGGGCTCATCAAAGTACCGCCTGAGTAAAAAAATAAGAAAACAGGAAGTCAAAAGGTTAAAATGAAACCTGTGCATAGATAACACTGTTCTTTCTTCTGTGTAGTGTCTGAAGAAGCAAGCAGCTTATTTTCTGCTTTAGATTCTATCTTGTCAGTACTATTATTTTTTTGATGTCTCTGTAGTGCTCACACTGAAAAAAACTAGAAATCCTTGAACGCCTAGAAATCCACAGCAATTTACTGAAATGAGCATCAATGGCTTGCTGATATGCCCTCAACTAAACGAGCCTGCTTGCAAGCAGCAAATGGAATCTTTCTGACTCAAGCGCATGAGAACGTAAGCACTGCAGGATTCTGCATTGTGTGTCCCATCTTTCTTACCGTAGCTCCTCTAACAGAGAGTGAATGTCCTCGGGCAGTAGTAGGCCTGTGGCAGTGCACAGCAGGGCCTGACTTATGGAGGTCTGGGGCTCCGGGCAGCAGTATGTGGACACAAAGCTAGTTGCCTCATTGTTACTGAAAAATATTAAATGGCCAAGAAAGCTCAGTCAGTGAACACTACATAAATAGAATATAATAAACAAAAGAGCTGCCAAGTCAAAGTGATGAGTGCCAAAACCTGAAGTCTAAACTTGAAAATAAACTTGTTTATACAAGTTCTATTTTGTACATCATTTATATTAAGATTTAAGACCTCTTTCCTTTTTCCCCACTAACATCATGGTAGCAAATAAACATTCTGAAATGTATGGAATGCACTAGATCCTAAATACTTGTGATGCGAGTAACAAATTATTTTAAGTTGACACAGACAAAACACAAATATACTTTACTAAACATCTGAGCTACACCACCATATTCTCATTGTTTTATTGGCCGTCAGACGGCAGAAAATGAAGAATGCAAGATGACCACGATGGCTCATGCTCACCAGCTTACATCCATGGTGACGGCTCCCAGCCACTCAAGGAACTGCTGTGGATCACATGATCGAGCGACCCCACGCAGGTCAGCGGGGTCCAGGGAAGGGCAGGGTAGGTCCCTGAGTGTCTGGGAGCTGACAGAGGGCCGGAGCTCCTTAAAATTGTATTTTGTGAACCAGGACTGCAGCGTGTGCTCCCCGTCGCCCCCTTAGAAGAGAACAGGACAGCGGGATAAGCGGAATGTTGAGTGATGTCACACCACATGATGCCAGCACACACAAGGACAAGAAAACTACCAGACCCACTGTTTCCTGACTGCTCATCTTCCTGACTCAGGATCCCTACTGTACCTTGTTGAGTAATTGATTCTGGTGCTTTCAAGACTCCAGGGAATGTAGGTCACGCTTGGCAATTGATTTGGGAAAATACCTTCGTCACATCTAAGTCAATACAAGGAACTGGCTTTCTGAAGCTCAGATTGGCAATTCCACGAGGTTTCAGAGTAATTTTCCTCATTGTATCACCTCTGGTTTGTTCAACAGGGATTTTAGTGGATTAAACCTTAAAGGGCTTACTTAGGTACATACTACTGTACTGTTATTTAGTTTGAAGCACAAGTGGCAGTGTGCTCATTACAACCTTGTTTTATATTACATAATTTTTTTTAGTTTACCCATAATCATTTTATTCTTTATGTGGAAAAGAGAAGTATTATTCAGTGCAGGACATTATGATGGCAGTCACATTTCTGTCTGTGTTATGACCATGATGCCCCGCTCATAAAACAAGCTGGGTTGCATGGCCAAAGAAGTTATATTTTCCCTTCCAACCATAAGACTGTTCCTGTGAAAGTGCCAGTAACATTTGGCAAGATCCAATCTCTTCAATTTGCTTGTTTCGCTCAACTCTTCCAAATAGTTCGCAGGCATGGATGTAGCATCTAATTGTTGATCTGGACATTTGGTGATGTCCAAGTTCCATCCAAACTCAAGTTCCAACCCTTGGATTCTTTAGAACCTCTGAGCATCTTTCTGGTATGGGAAAAATATGCATTTGAATTTTCTTCCAGTGAAGTGAAACACTGTTCTAGTGGTTTTAAATCTTTTCAGCATTGCCTTAACAGTTAAATATTCTTTATTTGTTCACCATGTGGCTGATTTGTGGCGGTTTATGACCATGTCTCTCCTGATTAGTCGCTTCTTTGCTCTTCCACAAATGGATTTCACATGCTCATTCTGTCATTTTATACCCTAATGGAACAGGAAGGTGTAAAAGGCCACAATACAGTTCCTTTAGACTAATGCAAAGTGACATACATACAATTCTACTCCAGAATCTACTGAACTTTTTTCCAACAATTTTGACACTTAATTTCTATCATGAAATCAGAGAATAACACATGAAAACCTTTTTTACAAGCATAAAAACAGTTGGGGGTAAAATGTAGCTTGCTATCTGTTTGCTTTGTACAGCCTTTTTTGTTCAACTTTATCAAGGGTACCAATAGTTCTGGAATTGACTGTAGGATATATATTATACACTGATTGCTTTGTATTTTCCCCCTGTGGGTAAATAAAGTTAGACTAACTTACCTGTGCTGTGCCTGGCCAGCAGGAAGTCACTTGTGAGCTGCACCTTGTCTTTCAGGGCCCACATGACCCGTTTATACCTTTTCCCCCCGGGGGCCAAAGACTTATCCGTCATGTCAAGGGTAACCACTTAAAAACAACGCACAGAAAAGAGAATCAGATGTGTTGAGTGCATCTCTGTGAACATCATGGTACATGCCCACAACACAAATAAAAAATGAGCTATGAGACATTGACAAAACTGATCAGGTACAATGAGAGAGAGAAACAAGACTCGAACATCTGACTGCTCACCATATCGCATGGGCTGTCTGTGGTTGTACTGTGATATCTTCCCATCAAGACCCAGGTCCTCATATGTGTCTTTATCGACAGATAAGATAACCTGACCTGAGATAAAGAACACAGGGGACAACACATGTCAAGTGGCAATCTGGATACTGTGTAACATATGGGGAGACTGCAGTAGATGGAAGGAGTAGTGGAAAAACACATGGATGGACAGATATAATTCTGCTCTGTTCATTCTCACCGCTGGGTAGGAGGGCAAACGTGTTGTCCTGGTCAATTCTGGTCCTGTACGAGATTGCATACAGAGACCCTGCAAACACAAAGAAAGCTGACTGACATGTTCAGGTGTTTTAATTGGAATTTCTATGTTATGAAAAAGCAGCATACACATAAGTTGATTGTACCTTTCTTTACAACTTTCTCCAGAAACTCCTCCTCCAGCAGTTTATACACAGGCAAGTCCCTTATCAGGTAATACTTTGAGAAGCCGTTGAGCACGCTGCTTAGCCCCGATGGAATAATTCCACACTCGGGTATTAAAATAGACACCTGTATATAAAGATAAAATTGTGTTACAAGCGTGACGTAACAATGTAAACATGTTTTCATTCTTTTTCAGCGGTGACTGATGCTTGTATGTTTACACAATTATACTTTGACTGCATATCACTAAACCTGTGCACCTTCACTATCACACCCTCACGCATACTATTCCAAAGATAATACTTCACACCAAGACCAATTTTCATCCGCTTGTATCATCTGGCTTCTGATAACTGGCCTTCATATGACACTGCACAAAGGTGACGTCTGAACAATTTCAATATGACAACTTTTTACTTCCACTAAATGTCAATGAATGAAGTCACACTAATAGATCAACATTCTAGTGCTAGGCAAACGTGACTTGTAGTACCTTCCGGGAATTACTGACGGCAGTTGTCCTCTGCATGTTTGTATTACCCAACCCATTTTTTTTTTTCAAATCTGCATCTGAACTATCACAGTAACGTGTATGTTCGCATTAAAGCACATTGACTTACCTTGTAATTAAAAAAGTGCTTAGCCACGTGTATGTCATGCCGCGATTTTTCATTCAAGAAACTAGATTTCTCGCAGACCAGTAAACTCCTTGGGCACTTCTCCAAATTGGTGAACATTTTTTATCGTTACTACTTATAATTACACTGTACGTTAACTATAAATCCCCAGATATAATCATACGTTATTTGGTAAACGTAAGGACTTGCATGCTGGTTGTTGTTTTGTCTGCAGTTCCCGTTCCTCCTCAATGCAATACACTTAACCAATCACATCCTTCTAAAAGACAAACCCAACTACATCACTTCCTGTTCCCTCAATGCGCTTCCTTTTGAAAAAAGAAATTCAACTTTAAAATTAAAAAAGACCTGAGATCTGAAAGTTGAAGTCTTGCCACTGTCTTAGGAAAATAGGGGGAAACGATTACAATCTGTGAGACATTATGTAGAATTATGTAAATATTTATATCGTTTAAATTTAAACACCTTAAATACTTTGGTAGGCAGTTATCGATCTACGGCACTGATAAATGTTTTTTTGAGAAAAAGAATACGATTTTGCCAAAACTGAAATGTCTAACCCCCTTATACTCAGGAGACAAATTCTTGTCTGTCACGTCAAACATTAGAAAGTGTAATATTTTTCGTATTATTTCTTAACTGTATTTAATTGATTATTAACATTGAAGCTTTCTTTTTATACACCTCTTTCCAAGGTAAAGAATGCAGAAAATAAATACGACCATTTTGTAAAACTTTAATTACAGATTACTGACATACAACTATACCCACTAATTGTATGTCATGTTTTATATTAGTTCAGCTACCATTTCTATATTTATATATTTACATATAATGAAAAGCGAGTTACAGTAAAATGTTCTGGATATGTTTATAAATATGTAAAAAAATAAATAAAATAAAATAAAATTATTGACCTAATGTTTTTCCACAATGTCATGACTGTCCTACCAATATTTCCTGACTGATCTTTGTAAATTACGCTGCTGTGACGCACCACATCAGTAACCGTGATGCTGGGCCAAGCAGCAGTCAGTTTATCGTTGGCTTCAGGGACAGGCTACTGCCAAGGACGGCTTACATACCAGCACAGTTTGAAGTTAGACCTTGGCTTGTTTTTACAACTGTAGAGCCACACTTGCTTTTAAAGCATATTTCATGGATCTCAACGGTTCCGATTCACCCGATGAATCCGATTTAGATCATGACCATAATACGAGTCAAAGACCAAAAACTGAAGTTTATAACAGTTGGAAGGGAGCTGGAGAACCGCCACATGAAAATGGAAATGAGATTGAAGATGATGAATACACTGACTTTGAGGAGCAGCAACTCCTTTTAAAAGACAGGCGGAGGGCGAAATCTCTGCCCGCTTATCCTGGGCAAGCAACCCTTTTCCAAGAAATTTCTCCAGGATGCAGGAAGAGAGTCAAGTTTGCGGATGCACTGGGACTTAATTTGGCGAGCGTGAAACACTTCAGTGCTACTGATGACCCACAAATTCCTTCTAAAGTATTCTCGAGGTTACAGAGCTTTCCTCCTCAACAAGAACGCGACTTTTTTGAAGAGATATGCGACAGATTCAAATCCACGCTCATAGTGGATCGCTTGGTCCCCACATTCAAAATGCCAGTGGAGGAAAGTGATTTTGAATCCCGGGTTCAACGGTGCAATGTAACTTTAGAAAAAATAACTGTCACTCGATTTGATGTGCGAGGAGTCGTAAGAGCCCTTACATCGGACTGTTGTAGGAGGGAGGTTGGGGTGAGATACACATTCAACGACTGGCTTTCCTTCATGGATGCACAAGCGATTCGCATGTCGGGTGAGGACAGTGTAGCTGTTGGAGAGAGGTTCGTGTTCACCATGTACACACCTCCATTCATGGATCCGAGCTCCTCGGTTCACTTTGCTGTATATTCCAAGACTGACCACGGCGAGTTCTGGGACAACAACGATGGGGATAACTACACTTTGAAGTATCACTGCATTTCGACCTACGAGACGACGGCTTTCCATGCCACTTAAACGGAATGAATTGTGTTAACCAGTGTTAACGGCAGCGATTCCAATGTTGGGAATCGAGTTTAAATAATGTGCTCTAGGTGTTATTGTCATTGTAGTGGGACTCATATTCAAGTGTGGGAAACAACAGACATTGCCTTCCAAGAAGTTTCAGTGTGAGAGTTATATGTACTTCTCTAAGTCAATTTCACAGTTGAAATTCGATAATTGTGATTCGATTATGTGAATGCAATTATTTTGCTATAGAACTAGTATAGCAATAGTAACTTTCATGGCATATACGAAATAATGATGTATACTTTGCACAATCTAAAATTTTGACTGTGACATTCACTGGTGGGAAAATCATAGAGTAATATAATTATCTTTGATTTTCCCCCCATATAAGCAATATTTACAAATACACTGTACATTATTCCTGCGTATTCATATACATTTGTCGTATCAGCTTCTTATATTATTATGTAAAATAGGCTACAGGTTTTAGAAGAGCTGAGTTGTAACGCACGAATCTCTGGTGCGTTAAAAGGTACCTGGGGTCGTATGTGTACCTTTGTCTTTCCATGTTAACTGTTAATTGAAATCATAAATCAAATCTGGTCCCATAGGAAAACATTTAGTTCCCTTACGTACTGTAGAACCGTTTATAACGTATGCATTTAAAATGTTAATTGAACGATCTGTAAAACGACATAAGCCTTAAGTAAATACAGCACTGACTGTTAACAGAGCTTGTAAAACAGATCAAAATGTGTTTACTTAATCCTTTTTTATATAATAAACTTAAATATCACATTTTACAAAGCCATCGAAAATTGTGTGCTCAAACTATATTTAATCATTTTTCTACTTCACCTAAACTACAGTTTTTGGACTTTGGTGTCTTGTTGGAAACCTTTTACATGGCATCGTATGTTTTCATTTCCACGGAAACAACTCACCATTTATGATTGTATGAAAAGACCAACGTAGGGACTTATAGAAAATATATATATATAAAAAATAATAACCAACATTCTTAGATATATTAAAAAAAAAAAAAAACAAGGAAGGTGAAAAGAATGTAACCGCAGATATCAGCTCCTTGGCCATGTATTACTGCTAATGATGTTACTTTGTGTTGGTGGTATTTTGGGTTTTCAGGCTGCGCTGCTACTTGCCACTAGTCACTGAAGGAATGTCAGGCTGTGTCATCATGTAGCCCAGTGGGATGTACCTGTCTGCACCCTGTCCCCTTATCTCAGAGCATGCCCCGTCTTTCTGTCACAGCAGCCAAAGTCCAAAAGACGGATCATTTTGATGATGTTCACCATGTAATCAAAACAAACAGTCCGGTTTAAAGTTTGACCAACAGTGTTTTGGGATGTCAATCGGCTATTTAGTTTGGTATGATGTTCACCAAGAAATGGATTGTTATTCCACATGAGTTTGGAAGCCAAAATATGAGTTATTATGGTGTCTTGCAATAATAAAATGTTATGTCCAAAGCTTGTTCATGGTCTAATGTATACTACCCTATCAAAAGTATTGGGAAACATGTAGTTCATTGCAAAACATTCTTACTGTTGTAAAATATAATACCTTGTATATTCACATTTTGCTTGCATAACTGCATGCTCTAATGCAGTAAAGAGTGAAGACACCTGTTTTGGACAGACCCTAATTCTGTGCTCCAGTTCATCCCAAACATGCTCAGATACGTTCAAGTCTGGGCTTTCTTTTGGTCCTCCAAACTGCCGCAAGTACTGAAAAGATGAGGTTTTATGCTTAATTAAAGAAAGGCCCCCATCCAAAGCATGTGCAAAATTATGCCTTTATGGGAGGTATCGCAGTGTGATGGTTATAGAGCTGGTCTTAAAACGGAGAGCAGCAGGTTTGATTCCAGCATAAGGCACTGTCATTGTACCCTTCAGCAAGGCACCTTACCTGGATTGCTTATGTAAATATCCAGCTGTATACATGTAGAGTGTGTAATAATTAAACTGTAAGCCTCTCTGGATAGGTGATCCAAGGCTACTGCAACTGTCACACCTATATAACTTCACACTACCACCTCAAAATGTCACCGCTGGAAGTAAACATTCTGGTAGGTGTCATTCTCCACACCCACCCACCTACCCACACATCCAATTATTAATTATCATATTCTGGAATACTCTCCAATTAACCTACCTGTCCTTATTAAAGCAGAAGCAATAGGCACATCTTCTGGGAAGTTCCCTTTATCTACAATTACAGGGGTATCCCAATGCTTTTGATAGGGTAGTGTAGATTCAGGACAATATTGTTTTCTAAGAATTTTGCTCTAATACACTTCACAAAACTGTTTTCTAGTATTGTTTATAAGTATAAGAAATATGTTGGTATTTCAGGTTATCTGGTGATATACTCACAATGTATAATTTGTCTGTAATTATCACCAAACACTAAAATCCCAGTTAAGGAATAAAAAAATGTCTACAGCACAAAATGTCTTTTTCCCTTTTCAGCTTACTTTTCATCCCTAATATAAATATATGTTTTAAGAGTTGGTTTTATAAACAAGTACTGGTATATGGATTTACCCCCCATCTAAATCACATGAGGCTGTAGAAAATGTATTAACTACTAAAATTATAGTGCAAATTGTTGTTATTGCCAGACTCACAGAATAGCCCATTTCCCCTGGAAGTCAGTGAATAACATGACCTTTGCTACCCTTCGCTAGGTCACCACTCAGTGGCTCAACAAAAACAAACTGGCTATTTTTACACACTCAACCTTGAGAGACATCTTTATCCTGAGAGATACTGCTCTGTGTAGACATTCACACTGACCCACAAACACAGACCCCCACACACACACACACACACACGTGTATGTGAACTCATGCATGTGTATATGTTTGTAGTGATTAAGTAGTCATGACTACATCTAGCTTGTTTAAACTCAAACAATAGATACAAGTCACACATGTACATATATGTCTTATATGCATACAAATACATTTAAATTAAGCGCTATCACACCCTCTTATGAAACTGGGTCATGCTGAATGTGATAGATGAGCAAAGCTACAGAGCACTAGTGATACACCAAATATAAATCATGGTTTCATAAAAACATTGAGCCATTTCATGGTTTCATAAAAACATTTCACCATTTCACCAGACAAGACAGTTGTTTTGATTCAGTTAGTCAAGCTGATATGTTTTTAGCAAGCCGATCGCCAGAACGTTTCCATGTGCTGCAAGATGCTTCTGACCCAGACACAGAGCGGTCTGTTTGGAGGTGCAGAAGTGCATAACCCATTTCATTCAACCAATGGGAGGATGGGAGGGAGGAGTCTGAATTTCACAGCATCACCAAGCCAAACCATTCCCACTCATTCCTCTCTGCAGACTTTATTTTTACCGTGCAGCGGTGATGTTTTTGGACAATGATATTGAAATGACACACTTACGATGAGAAAAAAAATCAGACTGCTCCAAATTATGTATTTTTAATTATTACACCATTTCAAACGAAAGAATATGTACACATTTTCCATATACTTTTTATGATAAGCTTTTTAAAAATTAAAGCAAGAAACAAAAAAAACCCACCAAGGAATCAAATTTGGATGTACAACATCATACAATGTCACAGTGTGTGTATGGCTTATGTAGAGTTCCTCCGTACGTCCCCACCATGGTGTTTGAGGAGGAGACTTCTTCAGGAGAGAGGATTACATGTAGTTACCCTGGTGAAAAACTAGCACAAAGATGGACCCCTTTTCCCCCACTGCGTACCCCTTCCAGAACTTGAAGGGGGGTGCTCCAAGGCCCCCATGCCTTTCCATCAGCAAGATGCAAAATTCATCTGAATCTCCCCGTCTTTGGCTCAGTGGGGGTTCTTTGCCCCTTGGTTTTCTACAACAGTCTTCTGAGTGGTGTAGAGCTGGCCAATGGCCACCTGCAGAGAGGAGAGGGACAGGTAAATGTTGGGAGGAAACAAGAAAAGAAAAGTGGTGTGGGATTTAGTTGAGTGGATAACAGTGAAAAGTCTGGCCCACTGGACACTGCTGTTTAATGTACTAAACCCACATCCATAAGTTAAACTATACTAAACACCACAGCCATATTCAGCTGATCATGACACATTAGTTATAATTCAGAGGTTACGGGTTCAAATCACAGGTAAGGACACAGCACCTTGAGACACAGCACCTGCAAGGTGCTTAATTTGAATTCTTTCAGTACATACCCGGCTGTGTAAATAACAAGTGTAAAACACGTGACATGTGTATGTCAGTTTGTCTGAGAGCATTTGGCAAGTGGCTAAGCTGAATAAATACTAAGATCTATGTTCAGCAGGCTACCAATGTTTTAGCTTGAGCATTGCTTCCCACCATTCCTTCAGCTAACTCATATCAGTCCGTTAGCTGAACCGGGTCTGGTCCTCAGGGGTTTTGTGTGGCACTGAAATGCCAGTGGAGTGTTGTAACCCGTGTCTGATGGAACATGGAACTGTCTGTTCAAACAGAGACGGTTCAGCTCTGGACAAGGGCGTCCGCGGGTCAGATCGATAGCGTGCGGTGGCGCATCAGGGCTCATGCTCAATCCGAAGCAGGGCTGCTGCCTGACCGCTCCCGGGGTAAAGCATCAGCGGCAATAACACTCAACCATAATCCCCAAATCCCCGCTGACCCTTTACAGTTCATACCACTCAGCCATACGGGTTCCATAAAGCAATATCACCCATCGCCTGTAAATACAGCATTACTAATGGGCCGATTCAAATGCCGATGTCATTACGGCACAACAGATGAATAGTAACGTTAGTGGCTTATTAATATTTTGTCTCACACATCGCACCTCGAGTAGCATGCTGATCGATAGCACTGGTGCCGCCTTACTACCTTGGTGCAGAGGCATTTCTTGTTGTCTTTCCCTCCTCTGGCTCAAATATGCTCTTTGCCCGCGGGCTGTTTGCAAAGCTTATGCAAACCACGCGTCCTCAGGCTGACAGAATGATGAAACCACGCAAGCGAACACAGATGGGTTTAATGACAAAAAGGCCCCGCTCCTCCCCGACACCGGAGCAGCGGGTCACGGGAGAGCGAAGGCAGCTGGTCGCTGACGTCAACGCGTGCGAGCCGACGTCGTGAGGGCCGCCTGGCCTCTCGTGTCACGTCTGCTTACATGCGTCTCCGCAAGGCGTGGAACTCGTTCCGTGAAGAGGACCGAGAAGGCAGTAACTATATCCTTGATTGGATCCCGGAGCGATTTCATTGTCACAAACCTCCCAGGAGCAGTAGTATTTTGACATATTAGGTGTTTTTATACAGTTTTTCTGACACATGCAGGGGTTCACAAACCGTAAGAGACCCGTAAAGACACAGTGTAGTTCACCCCAGCTCTGTTCCCGTCTCTGGTTACAAGCACATGAGTCCTCTGTGCTGACAGGGCCTTGTATAATGAGAATTCTAGACAAAAAGAATCTGCAGTGCATTCTGGGATTCTGATCCCCCCCACCCCCACAACCCTCATTTAAAACCACTGCCACAAGACAGACTGATACATTACCTTCACATATATGTACACAGGTGTGCAGGGCATTCAAAAACAGTGTACTTACCTTCCCTATACACTTTCCTTGCTTGCACTGGCGGGAACTGATTTTTCACATCCTGTCAATCCCGCTCAGGCAGGATGTGTCATTTCACCCTGTAACTGACCAGGACTATTCGCTTCAGCCAAGAAAAATGTACTCATCCTTCAACATAACTCCAGAGTTAAAATAAATAAATAAAGGGTTAGGCCTCCATGGGCCGTTCCATTCAAATGCCAATTAAAATGTGATTCCCAATTACACTCCCACCACGACAGGAAAGCGAAGGCGAAAATGATGTGTGAAAGGTATGCGGAAATTTGCACCCACATACAACACATCTCAGAAAGATGGCTGAGAACATCCATTCAAATCCATTTATGAAAGCATGTTACAGACGAGGGACTCTGCTCTGCTGCTGATCACAGGCATCTGCAGCCACCCAGAGCACGGCGAGGGCAGAGACGTCACGGAACGCTGGAATCCCATGGCTCGTAATTGAACAATGCTAGGGGGTAATACCACTGATCACAACCAGTTACAGTCATGAATCCAGTTACATCCCCAAGATGTATACATCTGTATATGTATATGTGTACATCTCTACGTATACTTATCAACGGTCAAATGTAGAGGCAGGCTTTCTGCTGTGAGCACTAGCAGCAAGTACAACGCCAAGGTATCAGTGCCTGGCATGTCTGACAATAGAGCCGCTCCAAACCGAAAACAGGGAGGCATAAATCTCAACCCTCTTTCGGGAGCTGTCATCTTTTACCGTGGGGTGGAGAGGGGGCTGTGGATTCTGAAATGCTCTCAGTGCCACTCTATCTGCAATGGCTGCTGGGAGAACAGCTTAAATTCTCTCTGAAATGACAGCACTACCCCAAGGATTTAATTAAAATTACAACACGAATGAGAGCCGTACACATAAAACTTGTGCTTTTACAACAACAGCAGGCGTTGAAATATTTCTTTCACCATCATCTCTGGCAGCCACTTGACTGTGTAATTCTAGGAAGGAAGGTAGAAATCATGAACACAAGCAGTGACACACTGCGACAGGAAACTGCAGTCTGGATGTGTCACTCCTGCTCTTCCCTCGAGTGCATCAACTTATAATACTCACTACATACTTTTTTTTACCGTCTCAAAACATAACCAAGAAGCAGCTTTTCAAACAGTGGGCTGCTGAAAAACATTCCATACGGTTTTTTTTTTTTTTTTTGTTGGTATTTTTCTACTTTCTAGATTCTTCTCCAGGGTAATTAACATTGCATTTATGCTCTCTTGTGTTGGTATATAGTAATACCATGTACAGTGCTTCTCAGCCCACTGTTGTTCTGGTAGCCCCGTGCCCTAACCACTATATGCACCACACTAGAGCCATAAGAATGTGCTGCTCTCTCCTTTATATGGCCACTGCAGTGCTGGGCCACTGGGTAAGGCACTTCCGGTGCAGGGCAGAACCGCAAGGTAAGCCCTTTGGCCTGTGCCCAGGCTGCCAACGCCGTGTCTCCTGTTGCCCTGGCATCAGCTCTGCGGGTACAGGATATGGCACCCGAGGGAGGCCTCTGTGCTGTGGGGCAGTGGGGACTGCAAGGAGGAGAGTCGCATTAAAACACAAGCAAAGTCATACCCTTCACTGATACATTATGTGACTACGCACTGCTTCCTTTTCTTTTTAGGCAAACCCCAACACAATGCATGGCAAATGCTCTTAACTAAATGACTAATGAAGGTTTCCAATGTGTTTGATAGGATGCTCTTACTCCGTAGCAGTAGTGCTATGTTTAGCTGCCGAAGAGCATGGCCAAGAGGCTAGCTCTGTACTATATTATGTGCATTAACCAGGAGACATCCTTTCACGGTATTAAATTATGCAACAGAAGCTATGGACGCCAGTCTTTCTCAGTACCATTTAGGTACCGTCTATAGAAAACCCTTCTCTCAGTCGCCAGCCAGCTGCCTCAAACCCACACTTCAGTTCCACTGGTCTCCACTGGGTGGCGCTGCAGACTCATGACTGACAGGGTCTCAGTGGGAGCGCTGCCTGAGGCGGGGTCAGACAGGGGTTCTGATGCGGCAGGCATTGCACTGCAGGGCCTACCAACACACAGGCAATTTCAGCCGCAGATTAGTGACAGTCATCTATTCACAGTCACCATATGCTGCTGGGGACCAGGGACCCGGTACACTTTCTGATTCAGAAACCAGCTTGGCCCAATTATGGCAGAAAGGCTTGCCAGTGGAGGCAACTGAACCCGTAATTCTGCTGCAATTCGAAAAACATGCTGAGAAAACATTTGATAAAACCTGGCAAAAAAAGAATAAGACATGGAAATATTAAAAATGACATGTATTTCTTCTGGGTCACTGGATGCCATCTACACTTAACAGGTGACGAGACAGATGCTTTTACTAACTAGTATTTTTTGAGGCTGTAAAACGGATCTGCATGCACTCTCCAGATGTATGACTTTACAGTGGGAGAGCAGGAAACACCAAGCAGCATAAAGCAATGTCAAACTGGGATAGTAAAACTGTGAATCAAGACCTGCAAGGGTAGAAATGTGGCACAGTGGACTTAAAGCACTTCACCTCAGCTGAAACAATACATGCACATGTCCACAATCAAAACGATAAAGGGTCTACCAAATACTAAATCTTCTACTTTGTATTTGGTTGTGTTGCCCAGTAGAAGCAGCCCAGTGTGAGACTTTAAGATAGACTATGTAAAACTGAGGGGATGTATGCTGCTAAGGCACAGATGCATGTGAGGGTGTGCATGTACTTTGCCTGCATGTTCAATCACCTCCACAAGGGGGCAGTGTCATCTCGCAAATACAGTAAGCCAGCCCATCTCTCAGCAGACCTTTCTGTTATCACGCTGCTCCACTAACATATTTCTAATTTTCGCAGTGGCGCGCTGGGGGTGTGGCTCTCGGCATTCTGCCAGCGCGGCTTGCATGTTAATTGTTGCGGCTGAAACGGTCGTCTCATTGCTGCCTCCGCCTCTCCATACCTCTCTCACAGATGCATGCACACACACACAAACACACACACCCATACTGCGCGCAATCAGACACACACACACACACACACACACACACACACATACTGTTCGCAATCAGACACGCACACACACACACACACACACACACACACACACACACACACACACACACACACACACCCATACTGCACACAATCAGACACAGACACACACACACAAACACTCCCTTAATGCTCTTGGGGGTGGCTGTGCAGCTATTTGACTGCACTCTTGCAATGCTGGTGAAGCAGACAGATGGCCATTTAGACTCCACAGGATTTACATAATTAGCTAAAAGTTGTTAACACAATAAGAAAAATGTAAATGTTTCCTCGAACAATGCCTGTTTATGGATGGACACAATACTTTGGGTGCTGTGGACTTCACCAGAGTACTAGTTTCTGATGTACTCATTCTTAGTCTTGCGTATAGGCATAGTCACAACAGCGGTCTTACAGCCAAAGCTAGCATTACATAAAAGCACAGAGGAGGAAAGCCTCCTGGACTGCACGTGAATGCCAAGCAGAGCCGAGTGCGCTCTCAGAGAGGAGAGGAACGGGATACGTATGCGCAGAGCACCTCCACTTCCTCACTGTGGGGATTTCCTGCTCTTGCATCGTGCCCCTCGCTTCGTTTTTCCATCTGCCCGCTCCCACACCACCCTCCCCCCCCACCCCACCGCTGGCACACGCGCATCTCCGCAGGAAAAATCGCTCCTTCACTGCGGCAGACAGTTCACACCGGGGCCTGCTCCAGCGAGGAAGACCCTGCCTAGCTGCCCTCCCTTCAGTGGCAGGTTCAGGGGGGGGATAAATCACTCCAAAAGCCTGACATTCCACCAACTTTCACATCATGCTGAATGTAGAACGACAAATGGCACAAAGGTGTTGGATCAAATTTTCATTTACACTGTAGTGCAGAAATTAAGCCTGTTGTGTATATGAGTCCTGCAGAAGGCTGCATGCACAGTGTCCACACACACACACACACACACACACACACACACACACACACACACACACACACACACACACACACACACACACACTGTACTCACTAAAGCAAGTGCTTAAGTGAAACATTCTTTAACTGATCAACAACCCTGTTAACACAACGAACTTAGCAACTTGCATATCCATTAATAACACTGCTTGTGAAATCCATAGTGCACTTGCTTTCCAAGAATTAAAATCATAAAAAGTTATACTGAAAAGGGAAGAGGCGGAATAATGCCCAATCAGTCATCACTGAGGTTTGTCTGCCTGAGGTTTTACAGAAACAACTGATGGGATAATTTGGAAGAAGAATCTTGAAGTTATTCTGCACGTATATACATATATGATAGACATGCTAGTGAAGGACACCCTTTGGGGATGGAATGACGCTGGCACACACTGGCACATGAACACATCCATAAAGGGTTAATGACTAAACACACAGCCTCCTGCCGGAGCCCACATGGCCTGCATTCTTTGAGAATGTTCCAAAGTGGTACTGAGCTGTGATTGGCCTCCTGCTGTTATGGAGTGTTTCCCCTGCCTCCCGTTGCCGCCGCCAACGCGTTTGGCGATGGGCTGAGTCACTCACGCACTCTCTCTCCCTCGCCATGCCGGTGCTCCCTGAGTCATCCGGGGGTTCCGCTGGCCCAGGGAGGGGGTGCTGTGCTCTGCGGGGGGGTGGGGGTAGAACCGGTTGGTGAGGAACAAACGGAATGCTATGCAGGGCCCACAATTCACTGCATTCTCCCGCCTACTCCCCTTAACAATTCTGCATACACATCCAAAGAAGCTGGAATGCTGCAACAAAATGTGGGGGTACCCAGCTACTAAAATGTACTGATCATTTGACATGCCATCCAGCTGTCTGTATATGAACAAAGCTGAAAGTTGGAAGAAAACTGCACTGTAATCTAGAAAATGTGCATGGACATTCTAGTCAGATACTATGATTTTTATGATACTATGATACTTTTCCCTAAACTAACATTTATCATAAATTAACAACTAATACTGCGATGAATATTACTGTGTAATATTACATGGATAACGTTGTGTTTTTATGTACATGTGTATGATTTGGCAACACAGCTGTATGTTTGTAATGCCAATCAAGCAAACAGAAATTGATATGGTTGCAAAGCAAGACAACTACGCCACACTCTGCCTAAAAATCTATAGCTTACGTTTTTGTTTCTACACCTGCCTCAATGATGGAATGACCAGCAGTAAAATACAGAGGTGGGAAGATATAATGTAATCAATAGTTTCAAAATGGAATCAAATAGCTTTAAAGGCCGTGCTGCTGACTGCATGGTCATTAGCGTAATACGAGATAAACTGAGATTAATGTTCGTTTGTTTAACAAATGATAGTGGGGGTGGGTATTGATGATATTTAGCTTCACTATGCAGGACGCAAAAAGTAATTAACTGGTAATCTACCACAGCGTATATTTGCGCATAACAGTAATGCAATTACAGTGTTCCTTCATGGAAACGTGCGTGAAAAAAAAAAAGGTGTGCGGTATGTGCTTTCATATCTCATATGCTCTGCATCACTGAAGAGTAATTAAAGAACTTGAATCCTTTATTTACTGAAACATTGTTATACCTCAGGTTTTAAACTGGCCACTGTTGTTAACTAATCTGGAGATTTAGCAAAAATTGTACAGGTCCACAGAAGATGAATGGTGACCTCCAGCCAATAGGAAATTCCTAAGTCTGGGATATTTTAACATTAGTCAATGTTGCTAAAGGAAAGCTATGGATTTCTGACTCAGTTACACAACAAAATGGCAGTATGAAGTTGGGGGAAATGGTGTTACTACTTGGGCCACCTGGATCTTGAAAAACAGAAAAACAGACTCTTTGATTGACCCTGAAGTGAGGATTGAAACACTTCTGAAAATAACAGTTCCTGGAGTTCTCGATAAACAATGACTGTCCTGCTGGGAAGGCAATTCTCATCCTTTAACATCAATTAACAGCGTGGGATTAGAAAAAGAGACCCTCACTGTTACAGGTGAAGGTTGCTGTAGCAACAGATGCGATGTCACAAGGAGATAATACAAGAACTGAGTATTCTCAGCTCGATATAAATTTTCATCTCCGCTGGACAGATCTCCTCATCAACGGTACCGGGCCCCAGCATCAGGGATGGGGTTACATGGGGCAGTTTCTGCACATGTTACAGGAATCAATGGGCTTGCAACGTGACGCAAGAGGTTAATGAAAAACGACAGGCTGCTCAGAGAATCACGGGGCCCTTGTTAAATGACCGGATTGCCTAGAAAACAGTCCATCAAAATCTCTGTTGGTCCAAACACACCCTTCACACAAGCCTGAGCTATGAGAGTGGGCAAAAGCCAGCCATTCAGCCCCTACTCTGTGCAGATTTTCTTGGGGAACCAAACAAATGCAGACTGATATGTGCTTCTTAGAATTCACACATAAATTACTGACATATGAACGCATCAATCAACAAATGGAGTGAAACAACACATGCACGGAGGTCACGCTGTGACTCTAGAGTGGCGCAATGCTCGTATTTATACAAGGCCAACAACTCAGGAACTACTGCAGTCCATAAAGGAATATGTTGCCAGAAAGGGAGCAGGAGGCTGAATGCATAGCTAAGCCCATACAAATAAAAAGGAAGACAGCACAACACTATGAATGCACAACACTTCTGATCATTAAATAGACATGGAGCTGAGTACTTTTACAGTCCAAGTGAATGGAGCCCCACAAACAGCACAGGCTACATAAAGCACTTGCGGGAACCGCCTGTATTATTAGTGATACTAAAAACAGCACAGTGCAGTTTTGGAATCATGTTCACGCAGACAACAGGGTGGATGGTAGGCTTTCTCAAACATATGACAGGACTATAGTAACGAATGCAGCTACTGGTGTCATTAAGACTGAAATCTGAGCGGAACTCTGTAAGCTGAGAGAATAATGGGATGGAACAGAGGCAAGGGATAGATCTATTGAAGACCACAGGGTGTCGACTTTCGGCTTCCATTCACTTTAATTGTAACCCTCCTTCGAACATAAGCGTAACAGTTTATCTACTCGGCCCTGAATTTAGAGCACATGGGGGTGACCTCAAATGTATTAGACACTAAATGCATTGAAATCAATAACCATATGGCCAATGGAGCTAGAGCTCAATCCCACTATTAAAAGAGAAACTAAACACAGGAGGCGATCTAATGAAATAACTTAAACGATACAATGAGTAGCAACAAGTATTTCAAGTTAAAAAAATAATAATTAAAAGCTTCCAAAAACACAAGAGGCACATACCACACTAACAAGTGGGCACGCGCACACGCACACCTGCAATCTAGTGACAGTCTCACTGAATATCAGCAGGCTGGATCATCTATAGAGAGACAGCTGCCGCTGCAGGGGGTTTCGACAGAACCTGCTTTGAGCATGAGGTTCGGGGTAGGGGGGTCTCTTAAGGCAGTGACTGTTTCAGGGAACCCGATGCTCTCTGCCTCCGTTCTTCGCTGTGCTGGGACCTCGCTGATTACATAAATCATCTCTAGTCACACAACGGCTGTGCAGAAGTCACGCCCTTCAAACAAGGAGAGCGTTCTTCCCCCCGCCCGTTGCTGTAGAGAAGCAGTGTCGATGGTTATCTGATTAATATATCGCCTGTTTAACTCGCACCCCTATTTTGGTTTTATATTTTAAACCTGTGAAGGACTTTGAACGCTGTGAATGAAAAGCACTGTGTTCAAAAACAGTAACCATTACTTTCAGGTAACAGTTTTTTCATGGTGCTGCTTGTTTCACTTCTTTACCTGTCTGAATGGAAATACCATTCTGTAAGCCCCACTGCACTAAAGTCTCCCACAGACCCCGGAGGGCGCCGCAGCTGTCCGCTTTGCTCAATGACCTTCGCTTCTTTCCACACTGCAGATGTGACACCAATCACGCGCTGCCTATGCCATCAGAGGAACACGATTGGTCAGTCAGTGTACTATCAATTCATGAATCTCACCCAACTGCTGAAGGACGAAGAAACGGGGATGTAACCCCCCCACCCCCTTCCTGAAAAGGGGCTGAGGGGGCTGTTGGATTGCCAGTGTGGGCCTTAGAATCCCAGCTGGTGATGGTCACTCATGCATGCAGCTGCAGGCCCACAGCTGCCCCAGAAAAAGGCACCTTTTCCCCTATAAACTGCCCGAAGGCCCCCGCCACTCTTCCGGATGATGGAAAATGTATCTGTTTTCAAAAAGCACGTACGTCCTCCAGATCAATTCAATGTTACAAAGCTTGCACCCATAGAACAGATCACACAAACGCATCTACTGTAGACGATGATGATGGCTCTCTCTCGATCTCAATTTCAATCTCAATCTCGACAGAGAACAGCCATTCGAGCAGAAATCTGTGGCTTTCTGCTTAATCAGCGCTGTAAACTTGTCCGGGTCAAAAACGAACTCCCAAAGAACCTGGCACTTCCTCACATCCGGCTAGGATCAGTTACAAAACTTGTAAACCGGCATTCCAAGAAACGCAGAAGCCGTTTTTATTCTGAGGGTTTTATTCCTTATCAATGCAGGAATATTCTCTCTTCTGGAGTTTCCAAACATGCAAACACATTCCATGCACATATGTAGCACTGAAAAGGAATTTCAGCTCATTCAGAAAATTCACCACAGTAAAATTCAGGTAAAATAAGTTTTTTTTTTTTTTTCAGTGGGCCATGTTTGCTCTGTTCCTCTGAGACTTTCAGCATGCTGTGGTTTATTTATTTATTTATTTATTTAGAAATCGACCTGTGCAAGAGTCTATGGCTCATTCGTCAGGCTTCTCTCCGGGAGCGGTGGCGTTCATTACAGTTTAATGATGTGTTTCTTGGATCCGGGCTGGAAAGTGGCCGCTGTGCAGCAGTGATGGGGCCGGCCTGGTTAGGCTGGATCACATCCAGATTTAATGTCTCCCTTTGGACGGCAGCTGCCCACAGAAGCTCTCAATGCTTCTCTTTTATACCCCATCAATATTTATAAGTCACCAAAAAGTCAAAAATATCATTTTCCAATTGCAATGTCAACGATGTAACGGATGGGGAAAAAAAAAAAGTATGGTCATTTCTGATGAAAACCGCCAACACTTCAACCTCCACTTCTGAAAAATGGCTATGAATAATTATTTTGTAGTCGTATGCAAGTACAATCACACAGAAGAGTCTTCAGTGGGAAGGGATGAAAATGCTATTTTTATTATTCAATATTAATATTAATATTCCTCTGAATTTAACTGTAGTCTGTACGGGATTGTTTTTTTTGAAGGAAAGTATCTCCCTGGCCACATATGTTTCCCTGCTAAGCAGCAAGCTAGGCTTCAAATGTTACATTTATGCATGAATTGTACACTCCTCATTAAATATCAAGCTCACTGGTGATTCTTTTCTTTATGTACACTTAACAGTTATAGGATGCCAGTCACTTCAGATGATAGACTGTCAGTGATTAAAGTACTTGAAAAGTACTTCTACAACACATAATTGGACTTGCATGGCTAATGCATCTTATTTCATTGACAGAAGGAAATGGTACTGATGATTCATTATGAGAATAACAGGGGTTGCTGTTGTCATTATTATTATTACCTTGGATACACACCTGAACTGAATACCTAGGGAACATATGGTCTGCAAAGACACATGGGCTTGCTCTATCTTGGCTGGGGTCAGCTCAAATCCCACAATCCTCTTGGAGCCCCAGCCCCTGCCTAGGACGCTCTAGTGTCCCTCCAACCAGCCACATTAGCAAGCCTGCACTCTATGGTAGCACCAGTCCATGAGCTGGGAGGACTCTCCACGGCCCCTCCCACAGGCCCTGGCGCAGGCCTTCTCAAAGAATTAGCCGCTCGCCATGTCGTCGCGGCGACGCACGCAGTACGGAACGTGGCCGCTTTAACGAGGAGCCTCTCGCTCAGAGCCGCGCCTGCCGCCGTAGGACACCTGCCTGCTCAAGGTGAACGTGCGATCTGCCGGCCTCAAGCCTGCACAGCTGGAGGGGATACAGTACATGGGTGTGCATTGCGAGGCTGCATTAAAGTTCCCTAAGACTGATCTGCCCACATAGGGGAACAAATAAAGGGCACCACTAATCCAACCGTGTGCCCCAAGGTCAGCCTTCTGACATCGCTGAATTTACTTCTTTTTTTTCAGATAAGGCTCTTGTTTGAATGACCTCATTAGGTGCTGTAAAGGGTAACTTTGATTGCTTTCCAACAGTTGGCCTGGACAGCTGCATAGCTCTACATATTGAACTGAAGACAAAATGTCCCCATTTTCGAGAATTATTCATGTAGTTTTTCATTAGGATGAACACACAGAAGCTTTCACATGATGGCTGTCACTAGTCATGATGTACTTGGGCGAAAGAACAAAGACGCCCATTTGCACAAAGAGCTTAACTGGGCTTTTGGCTGACATTCTTCTCTGATTGCTGGATCTCATTTGCATCAGATACAATGGCAATGTGAGCCATTCTAAACAGTGGCACTGACAATGAGGAGTCAGAGGAGAACCCTGGAGAGCGTTATCAAATTTAACATGACCTTGACGCTGTCCATGTGAGGACCAGCTGCGAACTATCCAATGTACCCAAAGAAAGCCTACGTGCGCAAAAACACATGCATACAACTGTATCTCAATAGTGACGAAATACAGAGAGGAAAAATACAGGAAGGGAAGGGCCACAGTCAGTTTGGATGAGGTTTCCTACACGTGAGGAATTGACCTGTCCTGAGGTGAGCCAGCTTTGGTACCAAGCTGATGTCTGAACAGGTGTTGGGGGCTGGGCTCCACTCTTAATTTCGTGCAGAGGTTTGTAAAATCCTCATATATCAATCTGAAGATAATTTCAACTGGGTAAAATTTTCTATTTTAACAAAATGAACCAGATGCACTATATAAAGATTAATTGTGTTTAATTATAAAAACAGTGCATTTGTATAACTCATTTGAAACAAAGTCAAAACCACTTTCGTATTCCTTTAGTTACATTAGGTGTACTGACTCATGGAGGAAAGGCATTGAGATAATATGTGCCTATCCATATTTTGGGATTTGAGAGATTTCTGTACATGCAGTCCATCTGTAAATCTTTGCTGTCGCTTCAATAAAAAGTCGAGTAAACACAGTTCCTCACTCCAGACCTTACTCCTACCTCTTGCTCCATAGCCACAGTGACTATAGAGGCCTTGGAAAAGGCTGGAAGAGACTGATGAAATCTTTGAAATAAATACAAATAAACTGTGGTTTTTTTTTTTTAAATACCTTATATGGCTTTCAGTTCCTCACCAGCTTTCTTTCTTTTTTTTTTTTAACATCATGGCTAATCTGTCTAGCCTCATACTTCCTGCTGCTGACACACACCTGCCATTGACAGTAACTGGACCTAGCTGTCAGAAATGGACTATACCGTATGTTGTTTCACCAAGTCGGTCCCTTGAACAGAATGCAATTCGATTACTTATGAAATCTAGTCTTATTTACCATATTGATTTTGATTAAGGTGTTTTCTGTCATAAGGTTTATTTATTGCCTTAGGTAACGGCTGTGTATCGTTTTGTCTCCAGCTGTCAGGTTGATTTAACCCCACGTGAGGAGAGGCGTCCTCCCAAACACGGACATCGCAAGAGCTCCTCGCTGTGAGATTGTTACAGCTTGAGTGCTCGATCAATTCACATGTGGAGAGGCATCATAAATCAATGAATTTGGGTAAAACACACACACACACACACACACACACACGCATGAGGAATGGATTAATGAGTGCTTCTGGGCACCCATCCAGCACAGAGTCGGCCAAGAGAAAAGGAAATAAGATGCAGAAATATCGATTAGCAGCTCATTTGCTAGTTCCTTTATCGTGGCTAAATGCGAGATGCTTATGAAACAATTTGATTTTTAGCATCACTAATAACTTAATGAAAACAAAATAGGTGGGAAATAATATGAGAAAACAAAAACAATTCATCTGAGCAGTAACACCATTTCCAAGCATGAGGTCTTTTTAACCGTGGCACAAAATAAATACCTCATCTTGTAATGCACATTTGCAGCCCTGCAGAGTACAGACAGTGACTTCTGTTTCTCTGAAGATCAACAATAAATTGCACATAAAAAGTCAGCATGAAAGCAGCAATGAATGGGACATTCCACATGAACCTGTCAGCATTACATTCTTGAAGTTCACAACAGTAAAGAATCAATATTAATGACCTCCCTTCGTTCTGGTAAAGGGCAGACTTTACCATGCATGTTTCACAACATCCTTATTACAACATGGGCACACACTGCACAATATACAGCTACACAAACCCTAGGAGAAAATGGTCTTCAGATGATTGTAAAATTTGCCCATAATCCTATTTTTGGGACTACAGATCTTCCAGGTTCACCATGACCTTCATATCTAAGATTTTCCCACATACACGCCATATGTTTTTCCACTGGCCTTTCCCAATATGGCTAAACTCAATCCAATCATAACTTCCCTGACCACAGCTGCTTCATGGCTGCGAATAAAGTTTCACCCACCAATTCCATGGATTCTATTCAAACTAACAGCTAAGCACTACAGTTACCGTAGACAGCCCTGTATTAGATTGAAGTTTAGTCACTGGGGGAGCTGTGTAATTGGAGGCGGCATAATGGATACCCCCGCTGGTAGTAAGGGTTTATGGAGTCCCTACAGCATTACTGGAACACACAGCCTGCCAGTGTCTACAGCCTCCCCTGGCTGCATGGAGAAGACTAAAAATAGCCAGCCCACATAGTTCTCTTTGGATTTCTGCACCCCCCCCCCCCCCCCAACCAGCAGAACCTCTGTAAACCCTCTGATTTACTCAATGCACTATGGGGGAAGCTCTCAGACTTCAGGGAAGGGGGGGATGATTGCCATGGAGAAGGTGCCTATTTAAGGAGCAACTCTTAAATTGCTGACAGTCAAAGAGGCCTTAGAGGCCAGCGGAGGTGGAGGTGGAGGTGGAGGGGTGGTACCTCTTAAATTAAAAATGGAGGCATCTGATTTCCACTTAAAAACCCAAAGCCTGGCCCACTGAGGCATTGCATAGGCTTTAGGTTTTTAATTTTTTACTTTTACCTCTTAAAGTAAAAAAAAAAAACCTGGAGAACAAGAAGCTGTAAAACAGACAGCCTAGCACACTCAGCTGCTATACACAGTGTCATGGCAATGGGAGGTAGAGCTATTAACAGGTGGATTATGCATAAATTATTTTATGCTTAAAATAAAATAACATACTGAATAATAACCCGATGAATAAAATAGAAAATCATTGTTTGCAAGGAAGATTGTGTACAAAAATCTTGTTTAAACACGCAGATGGAATTCGGTTGACATCCCAAACTCCCACCTGAGTATTGATTTCATATTATGAATGAAATCCACAAGATTATCCAATGAACTGAGTATCCACAGGTGCAGGGGCAGACGATATTTCAAACAGAACACAGAATCCAAGTCACAGGACTACGTCACTAGGGTTAGGACTGGATTAACTTTCAGGTGAAACTTCAGAAGAAATGCTGAATGAAAAACTGAATTGCAGCTCCACACGAGAGGAAGGCATGAAGGCTGTTCTTCCGCACAGGAAAGCCAAAGCAACACAGCCAAGAATCACCACGCCTTTCCCCCACCGACAGAGAGATGATGGAAAACTTCACCTCTGAACACACTCAGGCAGGAGCCAGCCTACATTTCGCACAATCCCCGGAGCCAATTTCATCCCATGTCGACAACGACAAAATATAATTCCTCAATTATAATTCCCTTGACAGCCCCCCAAACCCCCCCCAGAAGACCATCTAATTTCTCAAGTGATCAGATCTTTCTTTCTAAATTACTCACAGTTCCACATCTTACAGTACGCCCTTCCCCCCATATTCTTCTATACGTAGACAACTTTATTGAAGTCATCTCCAAGTGATGGAAGGAGATTCATTTAAATTCGTTCACGTGGGCTGGACAGAGTGAAATCATTCACTTTTATGGAGGTCTGGCAGTGAATACTGTTCATTAGCAGGGGGTGTGTTGAAGTGGGCGAGGCCTACATGCCCCACCATATACCATTCCCAGATATGATTTACACTATGAGACGTCCAGGTGATGGCAAATTAACACTGGAGGGGCCTTTCATTACCCATTACTCAGGGATCCCTGCTGCCATTTGCTTTAACTTTTCACAACATATCAAACTAATTTTGCATTGCATTGAAAAAAGCAATTCAATTCACATGTGTAAGAGTTATACTAATCACATAATTACACCAAAAACGATCAATTAGAGCTGTAGTCTTCCTAGAGCCCATCTCTCATTCATCTCTCTCTCACTCTCAATTGCTGTCTCCATCTCTCATTAAAAATGAATGTGTTGGTCGGCCAAATCCAGGAGATCCCTATCTGGAAATCAGTGAACCTGTTTCAAAAGATGAAGGAAAATCAATGCGCTCACAACATGCTCTGAGATCGCTGAGCTGAGCTTCTTGGGGTAGAATCTTTGGCCACCATTGCAGAAAAAAAAAGGTTTTGGCAATTTGCACAGAGAGTAAACTTGGGACTGTCAGCCTATTTCTATCAGGGTAAAAAGGGCTCTCAAATATGTATTAAATACAAAGAGTGTGCACATCTGCAGTAGGGACTGTAAATATGCAATTACACGGTCTCTTTATCTATCCCATCACTGCCATACCATAGTGGTGGAGTTCATTTCAAAAGGAAGGAGCCATCATAATTTGCAAAGCGTAATCTGTCTATTGGGGTCCTCCCTAAAAGCAGCAAAGTGCCATGCTGCCTGCAACAACGTGCAGGTGTTGATGTCTGACCACTGCTCTGAACAGGCTTATGGAGTTGACTGCATGACGGACACAATGTTACCTCTGAAGAAAACCAGTAGCGGCTCGGTCTGGTAGGACAGTTGCTATAGGAGGTGATTTACTGGTAGCATGAGTCATTAACCTGATATCGTGCCTCACCCAAGAACCATCAGCCCCAGAGAGATTACCCACCTGCTTTGGTTGGTAGGCCATGCCTTGTTTGTTTATGGTGATCTGTATGTTTTGTTGCTGGATGCAGTTTCATGTTTATTGAATTGTACATATTGGCAGCTTGACTCTGTTTCTTGTACCCTTCTATTACTTTGGCCTGTCTTGGTCAAAATAGGAGACAACTGTGTGAGAGCTTCAACAGCTCAGCAAAGCAGTCAAGGTAAGGTGCCACTCTCTCTATCTCTGCTTACAAAACGAAGGGAAATCCATTGGTGGAAAAACAAGTAACATCGTGGGAAAAACAAATCATAATGACAATGAATGCTATTAGCCTACACGGACCTACCCTGTCACAATGGTGGTAAGAGAGACCATGTTAACAGCGTTTGAGGGGGAGAAAGTGTTTAACGGGGATATATCCCGATCCCACTGAGGCGAAGGAAATGTAAAACGAAGACAACGGTATTTATACCAACACACAATTAGGACTGCACACGGTGGCACAAAGTGGGGAATTGCCACACATCACAATTGTTCTTGAGGTCGGAGAGGAAACTTTGGAAATGGAACTGGACATTGGACCCCCTGTATTCACACACACACACCACTGCACTCCACTGACGTTGGGGAGGTGAACTTTCCTTAGAGGGCTGTTAAAGTGAAACCAATACAGTACAATCACTGAGCTACATTTGAAGCGCTGTAGAAAGACTGCTAGGTGAACTTTGTGGCGACTTTGACACTCAACCCCACCTTCTGTGTTCCCTGCATCCAGGATGTCTTTGCGTATCTTGCTTGGGGCTGTACACGACTCAGCGAAATGGACCTCTGACCTGAATGACTGCATCTGCAGATGAGCGTTGAGGAAAACTCATGTAAACTCCTCATAATTACAGCACAGAATACCTTTAAACGCAGCATCCTCTCTTGCTCCAAGTGCTCCGAAGGACAAGGGTTCAGGACCTGCACATTCAGAACGGGGATTTAGGAAATACTCAGAACTTCACTGGACTATTAAGCACATACTGTCAACACTGCAGGGCCGCACAAATTTCCACAGAAGGTCAGGGTGACAATCTATGCTCGTCCTCAAAATGAATACTGTAATTTCGCTGATTCATAGTTGTACTTCCATTCGAAATCCACAAAACACACTACTGTTCAAAAGCAAACAGTGGTGCTGGTCACGGGAGTGTGAGTCATCTTTTCATAAGGCAAAAGAAAAGCTGCTTTCACAAAATGAAATGACCCATCGTGACCCTGGGCTTTGCATATGGCTCATGCTGCTGTGTAGTCTCCATCACCTCTCATGTTCTACCTAATGCTGAAGAAAAACCCACTCCCTAAACGGCCAGAATGATTAGCACAGCAGAACAATACTGTGCACAGGCTGAGCAAATGGGGATAGTTCTTGGAGTGTAAATTTCCATCAATACCTCTGGATGGATGGAAATTCACACTATTAACCGACTGGGCGGTAGTCAGGCCTGCTAAAACACCCCTGGCTGTGGAAAACATTCTTGAAGGCATCCCTCCTTTCCCTCGATTTGTCGAATGCACAACTTCACAGAGGAGAACCAGCCAAACCAGTCATGACACAACCAGAAACTGGTAAATGCAAGTCTGTAAACGACAGTCTGTCATTTGCAAAAAAAAAAAAAAGAAACAAAAAGAAAGAAAGAAAATAAAGAAAGCTTATTTCTGTATAATGACCCTAAGCCACAGCAAGGAGGAGACTGTTGAAGGACGGTGTTTTGTAATACATCAATCATTTCAACAAGGATTTGGGGCATAATAGCTCTTTTGACTGACAAAGGGGTTTTGGGGCATGGTCTGCCCTATCTGTAGCTTTATTTCCGGCTACACTTACGTTTTTTAGTAAAGTGAAAAATTGTTATTAACTATGAATTGATGATGTTGTGTTCTGGTATGTTCAGTGGCATGTTGCCGTTACATATTGTTGATTTGCTTTGGAAAATGTTTACTCTGTGTCCATGTGCGTCCTCTCACAGCACCTCTCCCTGACTTACGACTGGGTTACATTCCGATAAACCCATCAAAGGTGGAAGGTATTGTGAGTCGAAAATGCATTCAAAACACCCAATACACCTAACCTACTGAATATCATAGCCTCGCCTAGCCTACCTTAAATGTGCTTAGAGCACCTACTTACATTTGCCTACAGTTGGGCAAAATCATTAACATAAAGCCTATTTTACTGTAAAGTGTTGAATATCTCATGTCATTTTTTGAATACTGTACTGAAAGTGACGCTATCGCGCCATCATAATGTGGAGGCCGTCTGTATTGTACAGAAACCACAGCAGGAGAATCCCACAGAGGTTGAATTTTTCAACATGCTGTCATGAGATCAAACCCCACCACTCACTTCTTGAACTGTGCACAGAAGAAAAAAAAACATCTCAATTTATACATTTAATCAGCCACCTTAACAGCACACCGATGCTTTGAATTTTTTTGCACAGCTGGAGATCTGGATAGCAACCATGATGCAAGTGTTGCCTAATTTAAAGGTACTGTTAGACTACACACAGAAAAATTCTTCCAACCTGAAAATATTCAAGCACTAAAATTTATTCAAAGACCACTTGACTGTAGTCATGAGAGGGAATATATGATGTGATGGCTGGCCTATGGCTTCAGAGAAACTGTCTGAGAAGCAGAGCAATAGACACAAAGGAGAAGCTGAAATAATAAACAGGACTGGTGCTGAAGTCAGTGCACTGTTTACAGTGCAGCTATGAGTTAAATTTGTGTATAGTTATTCATGTAAAAGTACACTCTTATATCGAAATCAAACTATTTGGAGCAGTACAGTACATCTCCTTGATAACATCCTGAGGCATCACAACAAATTGATTAGGTAGGCCAATGCATCCCTCTTCTATAGTTTGTATCTCTAAATTAAGTAAACGTAAAATTATTTCCATGTCTCATTTTATTCATGGTAAAATGCACATAACAAATCCAAGGATCAAGCATTACATTATCATCATTTAGCTGACACTTTTATCCAAAGTGACTTACAGTTGATTGGGCTAGCCAAGGGCCAATTCCCCCTGAGAGCAATGTGAGGTTAAGGGCCTTGCTCAAGGGCCCAACAGTGATGGTGTTCTTGCTGTGGCTGGACTGGGGCTTGAACCACCAACCTCAGGGGTCCCACTCATGTACCTTAGGCACTAGACTACAGGCTGCCCAAGCAAAACAAATGAGTGCTCTGTCAGCCTCACCTCATCTCCTTACATGTATTTATTTAAAGCCACTGACAGGCCATGAGAGGAACAGAACATGTTAGCGGTGTTCACGTCAGTCCCTGGCACCCTGGCACCAAGGCTCATCCACAGTGAATTACAGCGGTTGTCTCATGGCCATGTCACGGATGGTTGCTAATGCTGTGCCTTTTCACTCTTTCTGTTAGAGTTTACCGTAAGTAATGCACCCTAACTGCAATGACTTGATTTTAAAATTAATGGTGCATCATTGTCATAGAGATATTTGGGTCAAATTACTGTGGTAATAGCTTTTGTCCATACCATGCAGGTCCACATGAAAATGTTTTTTCATATTGAAATGAATTTAAAGAATCATGCAGTTGTTTTTAAAGTTTCTCTCATTGTATGCAATACCCGTCTCACCAATATCAGGCAGGAGATATATTTTAATACTACATTACATAATATTATGTGAATCCTACCAGATCATAATGTCTGATTTGGCGCAGTCAAATTTTATCATGGATAAAATTCTAGTTCTACAAAATGATACTACAGTCTGTGTTATGCGTCTCTGACTGCAGGAACCATCTCAGAACATTCTGGGACATTGGATGTGGAAATCCACGTTATTTTCTGTGATTTGACATGGAATGCCTCACTCGTCCAGCTCTTGTGCAAACACTGGACCACCAGATATCAATAAAAATGCACACGACCGACAATAACATGCAGGTATGGATGGAAGGTCACACCTCCACATGGCCATCATCAACAGCCGTGTCGCACCCATGCTCAGGCAAGGGCAAAATACTTTTTTTTTTTTTTCATGACCTGCATAAAAAGCTATGAATAGTATTTTCCAATGTCTGCAGCCAAAAACCTGAGATTTGTAAGATGCTTTGATTAGAAGTGTTCATGGGTAACATGCACACTCAAAGCCAATGGGATTATCCCTCCCCACTGCAGCCATGACTTTCCCGCTTAAAATCGATAATAATTCTGTGATTGTTGTAACCGTGGCTACCACAGAGAATTGTAGAACACAGAAGCACATCGGCGGATGAAATCAAATCATTCAGAAAGATAAATAAAACATTGTGTTATTCAGACCTGCAGATCCACCTGGTAAAACAAACAAACTACTGTCCTGTAGGAATATGGCCATGAGAATCCCCGTTGCAGAATAATATTTGTTCTGAAATTGAAATCATAAAACAGGCAGGGCTTCTTATGCAAAAAAGTTTTTTAGTGGCTGTCCACACAGTAACACCTCAAAGTTTGCTGTCTTAAGTTTATGAAGGCAAATGGGGAAAAATCAGTATGCAGACTGCCACAAAAATAAAAAGAAATAAAACTGTGCTCAAAAACTGCAAAGTACTTAAACTGAGTGCAAGCGACTTTTTTATTTGATTACACTGAAAACCGTCTTGGGCATCAGCACATAAAAAGAGTGTGCGAAGAGATTTCTGCAGTATGAGCAAATATTTCTTATCTTTGTACCGCATATCTTTTCACAAAAATATAATTTAACCTCATTACGTGGAAATTTAAAAATGAATTAATTTTATCATAAACAGTTTTTGACTAAAACAACTATTTTATTAGATTTTGTACAAGGATTATAAATTACAATAAAATGCTAAACTGAAAATACAGTGAGAGATTTAGTTTCAATGTTCTTTTGCCCATTTTCCATTACATTATCTTTAAACTGCAGTTTTTGCATCTCAGCTCAAGGCAAGCACATTAAAGGTGCTAAAAATCAAATTTTGGCCTAGATCATTTCCGTCAAAGTTTTCAGTACGTCAACTACTTTCTTTGGAGACAGGACTTCTTTAATCCCGAGAAGACACATAGCGATCTAATTTATTTTCACCTTTGTCTCGGTGATAATAAGCTGCTGCACAGGGCTGACAGCTAGGCTGGAAGTTCACCTGATTCAAGCCACTTCATCAGCCAATGGCAAAACAGCACCCCTGCCACCATCACAACCAGAGAATGAGGAAGCCAATGAGTCAGAACTTAAGGGAGCCGATGAGTAAATGAGTGAGTGACTGAGTGAATTGGCAATTGTGAGAGTGTGTGGGTCAGTGAATGTGTATGCGAGCCGGTCAGCTCACGTGTGATTGCAAGTGAGTCAGTGACCAGCTGTGAGTCTGTGAATGAGGTATTCGAGAGAATGCGAGGTCTGAGCATGAGTGAGACTGCAATGCTGAGTGAGCTAGTCCATGTCAGTGTGCATTGTTTGTCCACAATCACTCCTGGGCCTTTGGCGGTGTTTTAGCTTCACGTTCTTGGTGCCTCAAATCCAAGCTTTTGGCATTTCTAATCCCCTTGATCCTTATTTGGCCTGTCTGGATAAAAGATGCTGTCAAGGTCGAGGGCAAGGTCATTACAGGTAGCATGCTGCCAAAATGCAGACGTTACTGGCGATCTTTCACTGGGAGAATGATGCTAACATTAAGCAGGCTCTGAATGGGCAGGATTATGAGGAACACTGACTCATGAGGCCTGACAGTGGGCAAGCAAACAGGCCTTCAAACTTTAAAAAAGAAGCAACTTGGTGCACCCCGGTAGAGCGCATACCACATAAAGCCGAGGCCTTACTGCAGCAGCCCTGCTTTGAATCCGGCCAGGGCCCTTTGCTGCATGTCCTCCCCCCCCCTTGCTCCTGTGCCCCCTGGCCACCTCTCTACTGTAATTGTCAAGTAAAGTGGAAAAATCCCCAAAAAAAGAAGAGTCTTTACCATGAGGCTTAAGGGACAAAACTAGCTCAGGCCTCTACCTCAACATTTCTGCCTGTCTTTGGAATAAGGCTACCGAGTGAATGAGTGAGTCAGTGAAAGACAGAGTGAGACTGTGGTCTGGTATGAATACTCGAAAGTAGGGTCTTCCCTCCTTTTCTTCCTCTGTTCTTTCACTAAACTCAATTGTCTGCTGACTAGTAAGGTGACGTTTCTGCCAAGTTGCTTTCATCTGTTCACACTCTTCAGGTGAAAGGTAGGAAGGCAGGGCACAGCTTAATCATGTAGAGTTCCTGTTCATAAAAGTGCTTAAACATCACACCTTAATGACAGTTCCCAGTCTGGAGCGAAATGTGAAAGGTATGTCATCGCTTTTTCTCTGCATGACTGACTGTGCGTGCAGAGACGTTTCTGCACGTCTTGCCTGAAACATGGACTGGGCGCGTTTATACACGTGTCGCCATAACTCTCTTCTGTCCCTGAGATTTGATCTTCATCGCTACATTATAGCCACAACATTCTGACATCAAATATGTTCAGTACTGTCACCTGTGATTTGTTACACTGCACTGTATAATATAAAAGGGAAAATGGGGGGAAGCAGGGCGGGGGTCAGACCAATATTTCATGTTAAACAAGAGCACCATGGAAACCTGGTCACATGCTGCCAGTCTTAAATACTACCCAAACCCAAGGCTACATACATATTGAGGCACACGTGTATACACACTTATGCATGCACACGTAAGTGCACACAAAGCAGGGCTCTTAACTCTTACATCTAAAACTCAAGATGAAATGTGAATATTCCCGTACCTAGATGCATAAAATGAAAATAGTTAGTTGACCATTATCTTTTACCATTTATCTTTCTCCACGTTTATTTTTTTTTAAAATCCCACTGCATGTTAAAGATAAAATGGGCATCGCCTTCCTTGCTGTCCATGCATCTAGCCAGCAGGTGACAGCACTGCGGCAGTTTCCCACCGTAGCCTTACGCTTTGACAAGGGCAATCTGACAAGTTGAGAGTATTGCAGCACAAACCCAGCTTAGCCATAATTCCTTCCCTTGCTGGTCTAAATCTTTTCAATATTAATGCTAATCAGGGTCTTACAAATCCCTGAGGACATAAATATATATTATAAAACATCAGTAGAGGCCACTACAACTGAATCTATTGAATCAACAGAGCATGAAGACTACAGTTCAGTTCAGTTCAGAAGAATAGGCTCAATAATTAGGCATTTTATAATTGATAAAATGTGTCATATTCATGTGTCCAAAGCAAATATTTTATTTGTTGATACTTATTACTCTCAAGGATAAACTGAAATCATAGTAGCCTGTGGGAACATAAACGCTTTCTTCTTTTTCAAACTCTCTGAACCTGATTTCTCTCCCCCCCCCCCACACTTTTTTTTTTTTGTCTAGCAGACACCATTATCCAAGGTCAATTTGCAATGCTTACAATGTTTGTCCAGTTTTAACAGGCAGAGCAAATGAGGTCATGTAACTGACTCAAAGGCGGGGCCGCAGTGTCCTACCCACAATTCAAATCTTATGCAGCCCAGTGAACCTGAGGTTATACCCAGTACTCCACAGCTCTCAACAGCGTAACGATAAACAGCAAGCAAAGTGGAAACAGAAAGCATTTGGTCAGCCATTCGTCAAAAACATCCATCAACACAATGTCGTTTAGCAGCGTGTTGATGATAACGGAGTCTGCAGCTGGGAATTTTTCACCACCACAGAGCTTTCTCAGTGATCGAATACAGGTGCTGAAGCAGGATGCAAAATATGACTGTTAGGGTATCTAATGCATGGTCTGCACTCTGCAGCACAAGCAATGGAATTTCCTGGTTTAGTCCCTGAGAATGGGCCACAGCACTGAGTGATTAGTGCATTGTACAGTACAGTAATTTAGCCAATGCTTTTATTCTAAGCAACTTACAGTTGAGTAGGCTAACCAAGGGCCAATCCCCCCTGGGAGCTCAGGGGCTCAACAGCAATGGTTGGGGCTTGAACCACCAACCTTTGGGGTCCCACTCATGTACCTTAGCCACTAGACCATAGGGGGCCCCCATGTGATTGTTGGGAACTGTAATCACGCACAGTCAGTATACAGCATACAGTCTTCTTCAGGAAGGTGTACGTGTGAAATTGTGTTCACTTGGACTGGAATGCAACACTTTTAAAAGCTTATTTCTATGTAAATAGTAAAATGAACATTAATAAACTACTTGAGAGAGAGAGAAAGAGAGCAAAACAGCAAGATAGGGGTTATGTAGGAACCACAGCAGACAAATCAAGCTCATATTCTCCTCCGATGGCCTCCAAGCGGCTCATTAATTTAAAGAGCATCTCCTCCCTTTCCCAGGGATATCGGCTCCTTCCATGTTTCAGTAGCGTTGGGTAAATTGGCTTTGTTTCTCTGGACCAGATTTACAGTCAGGGCTGCCTAGGAGCGCACTCCTCCTAGCTTCTGAAAGGTGTCGTGGAACACACATAGTAGCGTGTGATTTAGACTGTCGATAGGAGAGCATGAATCTTTTTCTTTTCATTGCTCTGGGACGCAGCATCCACTTCATATATACACACACACACAAATCTTTGCAGTAATATGATGCCCACCAGCTGAAAAATGTCTTTGCAAATGCACTCTACTCACTAGCACCTCATTGCTTATCTATGGCCCCTTTTACCTGGGATAGCCAGCAACAGGAAAGCAGTAAGAATGTATGTATTCCATATGAATGTTGGAAACAGGCCACATGTGACACAGCAACCCAAAAAAAAAAAAAAAAACAAATCTGTGCTTGAGCTTTGTCCACAGTGCGGTCAGAGGTTTTGTTTCGCTGCGCTTTGTCTCCACATACCTGCACATCAAAAGTAATGAAACCCAAGTTGCACAGGAGGGAGGTTCAGGCAACATAAATATACAATTGGGTGCTGAAATGCGTTAGACATCTCATTAAAAGTGCATTTGAAGCTGCAGAGTGAAGGGAATAGAGAATCCATAACATATGAGGCTGGAAACAGAGACTCCTGAGGTACAGCTGCAAACAGAGGCTAGATTTTCATGCCTGTTACCTTAATGCAGATTCATTTTCAGATGCGGGGGAGGGCTTACATTAATATTGTATAATCTATAATTAAACCTCTGTCTGCTTCGTTGGCGCAATTTGTTTGAGAGCCTGTATTACGGCAAAGCTGAAATGGTGGAAATGGCACTACAGAAACATGTAAGCAGCAACAATTTTGAAAAAAGGCATGAAGCAACACACATACTAATGTACACAAAAATCTATATACATACAGAAGCGTACCCACTTTCAGATAGCTCTGTTGACTTGATGAAATGGTTTCATTTCTCCATTCTGGCTTCACACGATAAACAGCCTTGAGATACAAGTGCCCACGCCACGGAGTAGCGAGAGGGGAAGCGTGGAAAGGAGGACTGAGATGGGGGGAAGGGAATGGACGTGGTGACTCATGTGAACGTGGGCCAATGGCATGCTTCCATATTAGCACGCCACCCACCTCTCTGCCCACCTCCTGCCAACTCAAGCCCACCCTGTATGGCCTGCAGACTGAGTCAGGCATTGCACCAGTGGTCAAAGAACATTCACTGTCACTACTGAGAAGCATTGAAAGGCAAGGCCTAACACCCTGCTGCCCTGGACGGGCTACCTGCGGGGCCGGGAGGGGCGTGGGCAGGGCGAGGGAGGTGGAGTGCGTGCTTTCAACTGAGGTATGACGCACGCATGCCTTGTGAAGGATGTGTGGGCCTCACCCATCCCACCCCCCCCTCGCCCCCAACCCCCTGCTAGACTGAAGTGGATCTGCCTCAGTGTCTGGCAGTGAGTCACCGCCAGCTAGCGACCGCCGTGCGTCTTATGGCCGGCTCCTCTTGTGTGCCAGAGTGCAGTCACGGTTTATTACCTCCCACTCACACTCACTCACGCACGCCACCACATACATCCACAAGAGCACGCACACAGGGTCCCAGAGTGAGACCGACATGTACGGCGCACAGAATAACGCGGAGCCCGCACGAAGCCATGAAAACCTCGCGGTCACGGAACAGACCCGAGGCAGCACACGCTCCGCATTACTGCCCGAGGCTTCCATAGGTCTCGCTCTCGTCTCCTCCTTCTAAGCCTCCACACGCACACAACTACATGCTAACAAACCCATACAAACAACAAGGAGTGGCGATCAACCACCACTTCTCCCGCAGGTCTTAAGATAACCGCAGGCCTCACCCCTATCTATCTCTCTGCCCATAAAGGCTAAGTTCACAATTTCTTCAGCTGGGTGCTTATTTTTAAAGAAACAGGATTTTTGTTCAGTTAAAAATATCACAGAAGTTGCAGTACACCACTGGTTGCCAAATATGAATTAAGAAAGAAGCTTGTCTGTCAGATGGAGAGTGTAGACTGTTGTAGCGTAGCATGTTATCTAAAGGCTGTGGAACATTGAAATTTTACCCTATAACAGCTTCTGCAACATAAATGTTTTCCAAAAAATCATTCAGGCATTGGTTTCTTTTGAGTGTTGTACAATAGATAGCCTAAGTCTTTAGGAATACAGAAAGTGTGCTAAAACTGCATAAAAACCCAGCAAGATGCTGAGAGATGTGAGGACTGAACATAAACCAAATGAGATTAATTAATATCAGTTTTTGCACAGTATGATGATCTTATTCTTACTAACTTGAACAAAAACAACATTCAGACATAAAACAAGCTGCTCACATATACAGAGTACATATGCAGTATAAATGTACAATAAATAATATCTAAAATCTGTCAGTGTATCAAATTATTAATATCAAAATACTGTAACAACAAAATACTCACTAATGTTTCACAGAAACTAAACAAGCTTTTTCCAAACCAATGTTTCCTTATAAAAGTTTTATACAGTCTTTATAAAGATTTTATAAAGTCTAACAGGTGGTAACTACAAAGTCATACTCCTAAAAAAATCTGACACTCAGCCCCTTTCATATAACATTTCGTAACTAGGTAACTTACCACTTATATCTATGAAACAATTCAGATGTGACTTTTTAGCTAGCTACCACAGTATATATGTATGTATATATTTTATCAAACAAGCAAACTCCAAACTCTATGGCTCAGAGTCAGAAAAACAAGATGGCGGCATTCTTTAGGTGCCTCTGAATATGTTCTCTTGGCTCAGATTCACAGCCTAACTAATGGAAAGAATTAAAGGTTTGGAAAGACTGAATACTCTTAAGCCAAACTTGCTACATGTTTGGCAGCGGTTAACACCAACAAAACTATCCCCTGTTAAAAGCACATTACCTGTGCATATTTGCCAGAGCGTCACAGAGTCACTAGTTTATTACATGCGCGGATAATGACACCTCCTTTTTGCAGGTTAGCCTGTGCGCCATTATGAAATATTGGGGTGGGAATATTGTACTACATACAGGGAGGTATAAAATGTATCAAAGCTGGCAGCCAACATGGAAAAGGTAATTGCTTGCATACTTTTTACACATGGGGAAAGCAGATATTAACTTTGGTTTGGGCACAATAGCACCATCTTGGCTGCTAGCCCGGAGCACTTACGCTTGTCTTCCCCAACAGTTCAAAAAGCACGGAATGAGTCAATAATTCTGGCCTGCCAAATCCACTTGACTGTACCCTGTGCAATTAACTGCATCCGTGACCCATTAGTCCTTCTCCCTTCCCTTAATCACCCAAAAATTACACATAAAATACCTTAAAGCACACTTAGTCTATGAAGGTTAAGCTTATGTGTGATTAAAAAAAAAAAAATGAAGCAATGAATGTGGAATTTGTGCACTACTGTTTATTGACTTGAACTACAATGGGAGTCCAGGTGTACTGCCAAGGTGGACTCTGAGGTAAGCCCTTTTTGAGCATCCATTAAACACATACAATAAGGGCTAGTTTGCCGGATATGGATTAAGCCTAGTCCTGAACTAAAATCACTTTTTCAGTGGAGACCTTCACTTCAGTTTTCTTTTATATTAGGACTAGGCTTAATCCATGTCCATGAAACCGGCCCAGTATGTTTTTTCTAATGTCACGTACTGTATGCTACAAACGTTCTTGACACAAACCAGCTGATAATAGCCACTTGGGCCATCAACAATGATATTTTGCATTGTATTTATTCATAATTTTTCATTGTTTTTGACAAAAAGAGTAAATAAATAGCAATTAATTTTTTTATAGCAACAAGATAATTTGCATATGCCATTTAATGTTATTGTATTTCATACGTAGTTTATTTTTAAAGTATCCCCATGATTGTCTGTATGCCTGCAGCCAGCTGTTGCCGTCTAATGCTGGTTCTGTATTTTTCAACCTTTCTTTTTCATATTCAGTAATACTTAGCTACCAGGTATACTGTTAAGATACTTATGGTACCCAATAATGCCACCTTGCATCGCCCACCCAAACGTTCCAGCACAAATTAATTATATGAAGACAAAAAACAAAAAAAACTGCTGAAATGAGCTCCAAACAGAGGTGACAGAAGGACACCCAAATCAGAGCACGAGTGGAGTTATCATCGTTATTCATTATAAACAAGAAAACAGCTGGCCCGAAAAAAAAAAAAAAAAAAACAGGGAAGTCTTGCACACGCAAAACAATCAGCCGGTTTATCCCCGCTGCACTGGCAAAATGTTGGCAGCCTTGCTGATTGAGAGGCTCGTTCTTGATGGAGCAGCAAAGCTTTCGCTTTTATCTTCTGTTCAAGGACCTGCATTCACAACACGCTGGTCAGAGGTTCAAATCCCAAGCCACCCGCCTGATGAAGGTGTGCAGAAGCACCAAGGTGTCCCAGGTGATTATTTTCCGCAAGTAGAGCCATTATCATGACAAACACACTGACAGCAGGGAATGGCCGATCATTAGCGTGATGTGGCCACCGCGGCCTGCTCGCGGCCAATGGAATGGCAGCGAGCAGGTGTTCATCTTTATGCATCTGCATATATTTTCTGTGATGTAGCTGGAGAATACCGTGAGGGTTTGAAGGGATGCCTGCGCGGGAAAAGAATTCTCTCTGTGGTTCCGCAAATCAATCAGTGCTAAGAAAATAACATAACTGGATTTGCACTTCACTGGAGTCGCAGTTGTGCTGCACTAAGCTTCAGCAGAAGTTTAAATTCACTTTCGTTTGAAAGTAAAAGTTGGCATGCAGTCAAGCAATGTGGTTTGTTCAAAAACACGAGGAACACAAGGAACACCAGCTTATACAAATGTCCAGAACATCCCGGGGTGACTGAAAGCTTGTAGTTGTGACAGGGGCTGTTTGTTTGTCTTTGCACAACAACATGCATGAAGTCAAATTTGACGTTATCATAACTTGATTAAAACTATTTCCAGAGGGATGTGAAATCTCTGCTGTGTATGTGCTGAATACAACTTGCTGCTGTTGAAAAAAAAAAAAAAAAAATTACAGGAGTAACCGGAGAAGATTACACTCAAGTGTCCAAAAATAAACAACAAATTAAAACTCTGAATATGTGATCAGATCTCTCCTTAATGTCCCTCATTGCTTTTTAAAGTGATAGGCTGTTCTAGCCACAGCTGGTTTTGATTGATAATAGTTCCCTCCTCATCGGTTTCAAACACTGCGTTATCTTTACTGAGCAAACGGTTGCAGTCACATCCACAGGTGCCGTAGCTCAATTATATCTGAATATGTGAGAATGAGCTCAGTTAAACACTCAGGAGAACTGGCGTAATATCCTTACAGGCAAAAACATTTTATTGAAGGTCTTGCACTGGGAGGCATCAATTTTCTCCTACAACCTCTCTTTTTATCACTCGAAACCACATCTCAAGAAAGTAATACAATTTTATGAAAACCTGATCCATGAAATCTTTTGAATCCCGAACGATGCTCCACTATTACTCCCACAATAATGAAGATAAAAAATGTCCCTTGCATGCCTTAAAAAGTGACGTATGTTCACAAAATATCGAATATATCTACACCAAAGCTCAAAGAATCTACTTGCAAAAAGGCCGCCTGATGACATTATAAGATTTCAGTGTCTGTAATCTGGACTTTGTGCTACCCAGTTGTCAGTCGTGCCAAGCCAAAAAAGACAGCCCACCCGTCATTTGGCTCAGCGCATTCCTTGAGTCCCGATACTCTGAATCTATGGACCAGAGCACAGCCAAGCTGATTCATTAGTGAGCTTGCACTGGTCATATCTGCAGCAGTCAGCCATGGACTTCAATGCAGGGATTGGGAAACAGGCCACCCACTCCAATCATTAGTTGCTGCAGGTTATAGTTCACTGACCCAAACCTTTACAACTCAATAAAGCAGTAATTAAAGTAGAGTGTGTTATGCAGCTTTGTCCACACCTTTTCTGTTCCGTCTTTGTTAGGTCACATTAAATTTGACAAGTGTACTTAGGACAGGACAGGCTTCAAAGAAATAAATTAAGAGACCGAATAATGGGCGGATTGAGATTTTAGGAATGAATGAGAGGGACAAAGCATACCCTGTTTTTTTGATTATTGTCCCTGTTGACCTAGTGACCCGGTATTCTGGATCTGAATGGGATTATGGGTAGTTTCTGTTGTATGAGATGAGTGAATGATCGGCCTACCTGTCGCTGGATGAGTGCCAGACTATCCCGGGCTTGACTGAGTAGAACCTCCACGGTTTTGGGGTCACTCACACTCTGGTTTTCCCTGAACCCATCCCGAATTCTTCGAAGGGCATAAGTCCTGGGGGCAGAAATAAAGTCTGAGCCAAAAGCACATTCCAAGAAGAACAAAGAACGCAGGAAGAATGAGGAAGATCAATGAGTGGCAAAATATGCTCAATGATAGAGGCAGGGAGAGTGACTTTGGGTGTAAAAATGAACACTTAGAGTTACTACCTAACTCTACCTAAAAATGGGCAAACAGTTCACATTCAGTAATTTATTGCTAGGCTACTGTATATTTTGAGCAGTATCCATGCATGTTCAGCTTCAGTAAATACACATTTTACCCAGCTGATGTCTCTCTTCCATTTTATTTTTCAGAATTTTAAGAGCCGTGACACAACCGCCTGAGCCTAATCTTAAGGAAGCTCAGGTTTTCTGGGGGAGTTCAATTTCTGATAAACAAGAATCCATAGCTGAGGGGAAACTCAGCATCCAGAAATAATTCAGTAATGCAAGACAATTAACACCTGACTTTCAATGGAGTTGCCACAGCAATTTTGCATTTTAATTGCTGAAGCAGCGCAAGACATGATTTTCATGCATCACTGTCAATATATAATTTGATGGGTTTCTACAATCTCATATCACAGCTGGCACAGAGAAGCACAACACATGTGCATTGTTAAGGAAAGAAACAGGTTGCCATGTGAGAACACACTTGATGGCTCAAGAAGCATCGATGTGCACCATTCCAAAACAGATACAAGGATATTACTCTGAAATAATTTCATAACAGAAATACAATAACTGACTGTGTTCCCCGAACATCTATGCTAGTGGGCTGGAGATGTACGGTGCCTTATGAGAAAGAGTCCTCATTATAAGAGAATGGGGGCTCTGTAGATGAGAGCTTGGGATAAGGCTATCTGTGCAGTTTAGATGGGTTAAGACAGTATAAATTCCTGTTGGACTAGCACTGGCATTAACACAGATCTTAATAAATCTGTTTTACATACAACATTGACAACCATTAGGTCAAACCAAACCAAGGACAGTATAACCCAAAAACAGACCTTTTCCCACCACTAAGAGGGCATGCTTCACTGTTTGGTGGAAAACTATGTTAATGTTGTAATGTGAACCTGGTCTGCCATGGAATTCTTGCCCAAATACAGGCCTGTACCACCTTCTCAGAATGAATTAACAACTTGAAGACACACAGTACAGATTAGATTAAAAAAAACAACAACAAAAGAACAGGTATTGTAAAACATACAGATTTGTTTGAAAAAGTCCTTTAAAGATACCCCAAAGATTTGTTTTTAAAATTCCAGGAATAAACAGTAGAACTGTTTTCTTGTTAATGCTGAAACAGTACAGAAAACTTGGCTTGGCAATTTCAAATGCTATAAAAGAAAAAAAATATATTTTTCAAACTGTGTGTGAAAAAATTTCAACTAAATATTCCATTCAGTGATAAAGCCTGAGAATGTAGAAAACTGCAGGGCTTAAATGTTTCAGCTGTGTCGTCTCCATACTCACCAGTCTGCAAAGTGGCTCATGGTCTACATTATCAGACATCTTGTTAAGGTCCCCACTGCTCAGTCTGTGACATGAATATATTGATGCTGGGGTTCAAAAAAAGAACATGAAATCTCTCTACAGTATCTCCTTATACAAGTTACATAACTGTGCAGCAACTAGTGATTTAAATTTTAGTCACATACGTACCTTTGAGAGAAGGGTAATGTGATATAGTATTTCATAGCCCAGTGAGCGCTGCAATTTATTTTCATGTTGAAATTTAAAATCAAAATAAATACATTTTAAAGTGAGTGTGTTATTGTTCTGCATTGAAATCTCTTAGCAACAGGCAATTATAGTTTTCATTGTCCAGAAATCAAGGAAACTGCCAACATTTTTCTTTCATTGGATGTACTGAGTATTTAAGAGTGTAAGGAAATGAAACCCCCATTCCTCATTAGCCTTTATAAGCTGCGATTACATTTCTCACACATGTAAACCTGTCACAAGGACTGACATTTCATTAATACCATGTCTGCTACTACATGGTATTAATAAAAAAAAAGTACAAAAGGTTTAAATGGATAAAGTCTAGTAAAATTCCATATGAAATACATGGACTTTGGTGTTGTTGCAAACAAAAATGACAAGACTATCTTGAAGAAACTAACATTTACCAAGTTCAAGAAATTATTCTTTACATTATGTCAAAATACAATAAAGTATGCTTACATAATGTCTAACTACATTATAGTATGCTTAGTTACATTGCTGTTCTTCTGGAGGAAAAAAAAAAGTGTTACATAAAAGGATGAGGTAAATGCATAGCACTCTTTAAAAAATAATACTCACACTTACTGCCTGCTTTCAGCCACGAGCCTGACCTGATATGGTGCCACCAGCAAGCTGAAACTAAACCTGACAGACAGCCATGGGCATATGGATACTCTGGTATAACTGCAGATACTGCAGAGGAGCAATAGCTAAAAATATAGTGAAGTAGTGCTTAAATAAAATGATTGAATTGTGTTATACACAATCCAAAATTCAGAGAGTGTTTCATAATTGATTACGTGTCAAGTCTATACTGAATATTAAGGGATTCGGCCTCAAAAAAATGTGTTTTTGAGGCGAGAAATCTCATAAAAAATTTTAAGTAATAATGATACATTCATGCTGACACTGGTAAGCTTTGTACTTTGCAACCAATATTTACATTTCTGTCTGTTTGTATTTTAAAACCATGCATGTCAAAGTTAGGATGCAGAAAACTTCGGTATAAATTAGCAACCTTGCGTTTGTATGAAAATCTGCTCCTCTTGTAGATGTCTAACACTCACAATTGCTCAGATGAGGTCTTAATCCACACAGATCTGAAAGTAAATGCTGCCCCTTTAAAAACGCTTAAGGGCTTTTAACCAGCAACTGGAGTATGAATCATGCTGTCAGTGAGCAGACTGCTGAAAGTCTGTACAGGATCAAGTGACATTTGATCTAAAAGCTTTTGAATATCACAGAGCAATAAAAAAAACAATATGATATAAAATAGGAAGGTCAACCTCTACATGAATTAATATGCAATAAAACAAAGGTAAAGATTCCATTTAGCATATTTAAAATGCAATCTCCAGAAATAAAAAAAACACTTTTCCTAACACAGATCAAAGAATTACATAACGCTTATCTGAGGAAATTTAGTGTACACATAGACTATACAATAGGCTTTTGACTTTTTAAAAGTTCCAAGCCAAGGTCATTATTTCAATCAAAACTGATCCATTGCTGATCCACCCAAACAAACATCAGGAAGACGATGAGTCAGACTACAGTCATGCTTCAGAGAGAACATCAGAGACACTGAACGGAGCGAAACATCTGTAGCACTTTAGCTCCTTTCATAGTCTTTAATCTTCTACCTGCTTCCCCTGTCACACAAATCTGAACTCCTTACCCTCTCATCTAAGGAGCAGGAGCCTAACTGGGTCAGGAATCAGAAAACAGAGGCATTATCACAATACAGGGAGTCCTCCACTTACGAACGAGTTCCGTTCCTACGACTTGTCGTAAGTCGATTTTCGACGTAAATCGGAATTTATACCTACATTACACCTAAATTAACACCTTAAGTCACTCACACTGTACACACAACACATGAAGGACATATAAAATACAGTAATTAAATGAAACATTAATAAAAAAAAAGAGATAACAATTTCTTATCTTTATTTCTGTGGTCGTATTCACGAACCAAACCGCTTAGGTCGAAACTAAGTTTTTTAGATAATTTATGGGAGTGCGTCGTAACCACGAAACGACGTAACTCGAGACCGTCGTAACCCGACGACCCCCTGTATGTGTTACATGAGCCACTGTAGATAAACTCTACTGCTTCCATCCAACGGTGAGAAAGGTTCTGAGGATGGGATTTTCCACATAGAGTTGACATAATGAAAGATAATGAACGGTAGCTCCACACATACTGCTGCATTTGTATGATTCACATTATCTTGGATGTAAGACTGCCTAGGAAAATTCAAAATTTAAAATGCCCGTGGATGAGTTTTCTGTCCCTTTATTTCCATTATTCTGATGTCAAATGCCATGCAGTGACAAGATGATATGCATTTTTGTTCATATGAATCATGTTTGAAACAACCAACTCTTTAATTTAAGAAAATAGAAACGACATTTGATAAGAGTTGAAGATTAAACTACTTCAAATTCCAGATGCCCTGTCTCTAGACCCTATGGAAAGGGACGTTACAGTTTGTGAGAGTGGCTTCCCACTAATCTGATTGGCTGTATCATGACAAAAAGGTCAGTGGTTGTGTTCACCTGAATCACAGCCGATAATTGGGAGCCCTGTCTCCTCAGATCCTGATTGCTGGAGTAACTGGCCACTGGTTTATTAGCAAAACGCATTCCTGGAGCAAAGCAATTATGCCACAAAGACATGATCCTGCAAACTGAGGTAGGAGTCAACCAATTAAGATTAAAAACCGTTGATTTCATGAAATTCGGCAGGTGAATGCCAGGAGGTGGAGTTACCTCTGACCAGACCCTTCTGTGTGACCAGAGTGCACCTGCTGTCCTCCTGCATGTTAAATGTGCAGAGTCGAGTGTGCCACTTTAAAGGGAGGATAAGAGGAGGATCATAGCGATGCTCCCTTGCTGCCAGTGTTTTATCAGTCTGCTCATTAAGGGCTGAAGGGAAACAGGCTGTCCGTTGTTCAAGAGCGTAAAAGGCTGCGTATCAGTCTTTCATCTGGCTGCGCAGACAGCGCGGCTCTGGCAGGATTCTGCTCTGCGCAGTCATGTGTGCAGATCAAAGCGTTCTCCAATCTTACGGAGACGCTCTGTCAGAGAGACGCGCCGACAGGCTCGTCTCACTGACAGCCAGGAGAAACGCTTCCTTGTAATACGGTGGGCAGAGAGAGGGAGAGAACCGCATACCCTTGAGAGTAACATAATAACAACATATTAACTACTGTGCTTCCATGAGAAAAACCAAAACAGGAGAAGTGTTGCCCACTAAGGGAGAGGTCAGCTTCAATGGTCCATAAGGTTTCTTCCTAATTCAGATCTTACTGAATCAGAAGCTCACAAAACAAGGGTTTACCTACTGAAGCTTACTGAACCACTGTTTCAGATTTTCTGTAAATGGACGCATGTTTCAAGAAATGAAATGTAATTAGTGAGCTTCTTTCGATCCAGGGGACAGTTTTCAGTCATATAATTATGTTTTATAGAAGGACAGAATGAACTGGTTACCGCACACTATGTGATAATTTTGTATTGGTGTGTATATGTATGTCAGTACATCTTTCCACTGTGTTTGACTACATGTGTGACAATGAAGGGAAGCACCTTTGTGTGTGTGTGTGTGTGTGTGTGTGTGTGTGTGTGTGTGGGATTATGCTGGTGCATGTTTGTGTTCGGTGATGTGCAAGAGTGAAGGTCAGGTTGCTATGGGAGGCAAGAATGACTAACTGCCACCCCTCAAGCCAGTGACATTTGCCACTCAGCATCTCTGGAAGAGAGCAATGGATAATTAATACTGTTCCAGTCAGCAGGGGGCGGGGTGGCTGGGGGTTGGGCTTTTCGGGGTGATCCCTCCTGCTGTGCCCTGGCAGATGGTGCCAGCCTTTTCATCTCTCCAGGGGGGCCTGACTTTCTGCTGGTGACTGGGGGAGATTGAGTCCTATAGGAGCCATGGAAAAGATTGACCCAGGTGGAACCGCCCAGTGTGGTTCGTCCGGGACCCCCTGGTCATTGCTCACTGGTCAGCCGTGGGACTAATTAAGGTTGGCATACCTGTGGTTTTGAAAATCGAAGAGCAATTTCACCACAGGTACTTTATGACATGCATGGCCATATTGGAATTTTATTGTACAAGGTAGGTCGACTTTTGAACATTTGTCATCAATTATAAAAATTCATATCAAGACCTCCAGTCAAACTATGAAAGGCAAGTCAGTTCTTTCCCAGCAACAGAAAGAGCTGGATCGTAGGCGCGTGCCATATAGGAGTTCTGCCATATTTGAGAATGAATACCAGAAAGACAAATCCTTTCAAGCACACCGGAAGACGGGGGTGCTAAGTATGTCTTAGCGCTCTCGAAGATTAGGCTACACCCTTGAGACTGATGCTTTCGCTGAGAAGTGGTGACGCTGCTAAACAATCTGGAGCTGTTGTTCTCCACAGAGCTAAGACGTGGCTTTCAAAACAATCCCGTTTCATTAAAGGTTGGGTATGCGTGAAAACAGATGGAAATAGGATTCCAAACAAATATCCTTTTGATACCTTCCAAACTTATATTAGAAAAAAAAGTACCTGGAAGAGGTCTATGATTCTACCTCAAGAGAATACATCCATGTGCATGGATATGAGTTCCAGATTGCAAATTTCGAACAAATCCGAAAGCTATATGCAAGAGGACACTCATTTGTGTTATATGCTCTGGTGTCAATAATTTTTGCATGACCATATTACTGCAATAAAACATTACCCAACCAAATACAGCAAATGCCAGATATATGGTTAAAAATTCAAATCTGAAATTCTGATTTGTCCATGAGTGTGAAAGGTAAATGGTCCCACTTATCAATAAATAGAATGGCAAAACTGTGACAATTGTCTCTAAAGTAAAACAGACCTAAAACTGCTATGTATAAAAATGTATCTGATCCACCATGCATTATTAGATAGGTATAAAATTTCAAAGGAACATTTGCTTATGCATTTTAAAAAATGATACTGACAAGGTTAAAGAATCCCATGGCCTGTGACTAATGAGAGATGGAAGCAGTGCTACTCAACTACAGGTTCTGACTCCTTTGATTCAACTGCACACCGCACCACCTGATTTCACAATTCATTCACTATTCACTTCTTTAGCTCACCTCCTAGACCAACTATGAAAGGTAACTAGTGAAATGAGATGGTGTACCATGTGACTGAATACCTGCTGACATGGTGGCCCGAGGAGCCTGGAGGTACGTAACCCTGGGTTACAGGACACCTCCCAGGTTGACTCCATTTCTGTATTGTTTGGAATGACGCACATTTCATCAGTCGCCTTGGTGCTGAGCTACTTACAGCTTCACCATGTCTTCAGGCTTGGCTCCAATAAGATCCCATGGGGCATTCACAAAAATTGGAAACAAGCTCCCACCAAGAATATGATAGTTTAGAAGCTGGGACATTTGTAGAATAACTATACATGGTTTTACATGTTCTACCAATGCAAACTGCCACAAAGAAAGCCCTCACCACAAGTTGTATCTCATTTTGTCGGGAAATGGAGCCTAAGTTACAAACTCGCTGATATGTCCATTAAAGCCTTGAGGGGAACAATTAGGCAAAATGCCAAACTATTGGAACATTGATAAGACATGTCTCAAAATGATTTCTGGTAATAGTAACTTATCAAAAACTTGAGTCCAAGTAATAAACTTGACAAGGGAACCTTTTGCACCAATTGTTTTTTTTTTTTTTTGAAAAATCTGAGAGCGCTGAACAAAAAAAGGCCTTTCATCTCCCAGACACCCGCTGAATAATCAATAGTCTAAAAGGAAGGTTTTAACACCAAATGAGGACTAAATCAAAGATTCACACTCTCTCATTTCTTTTGCAGCCTGACTGGCTTTATGACTAAGAATAAGCTGCCAAGAGGAGCTGGGGCCTCCACCATAATGTTGTGATATAGATGACTGCCACCAGGGACAGCTATTTTTAACGGGGAGGCATGTTTACCCTTTGTGGTTATTCTGCATAATGCCTGGCCTAGTTCTGCCAGTCTGCTCTCACAGCGATGCAGTTATTTTTCAGCAATGTGTTGCCGATGAATTCTCCCTCTCCCTCTGTCTCACCCGCCCTCCTGCTCAGCGCGCCGGCGCAATCACTGCAGCACCTTCTAAATCAGAGCCTGGGGGATATAGACCCGCTCGCCTTGCTCCAGGCTCTGACCATCAAACTAAATGCACCTTTTCAGGGATTTAATGCCTGTCCCTCCACTGCATTTTGGCAGCTGGTCAACTGCATTACAAAGGCAGGTCATCTCACTGTTCCTCTTAGCAAATGCGTGGAGAGGGTGTCTTTCATAACTCGATTAGTAAGCAGTCTCTGCCGGCTGCTGAGTCCTCCAGGCAGAAACACGGGCTGCAGCGGCACGCCGTCTCACCGCAATGCTTAGATATCAATGCATGGCTTCCACTCCATGGCCATATGACCTTCCCTGACCTTGGGAAGAGAATCGGAGCTGCATGCTGTGTCTATGTCGAGACCACAATTTCAGTATCAGTTCTGAACACAGACGGGGCTTGTGATGGGTGAATATGGGACAGACCATCAATAATTTAAGGACTGGAGATGAGCAGAGTGGGGACAGGGACCACTGCAAACAGTCAACCCGCCTTGAGCCTACACACAGAGGAACAGTCAGCCTTCTTACATTAACAACGTAGCTAATGACAATGCAGGCACCGTGCACAGACCTCAGTCACAAAAGCAGGTACAGATACAATGCGCTGTCAGGCAGCTTTGACAGATCTCAGTACAGTGATACAGCTCATTACCTGGTATGTCTATCAGGCCATCCAGAAAGCACATTGCTGGTTATGGCATCCCAAAATAGGAGCGATTATGGTTGGCAGGGTAATCACCTGCACATATGTACCTGTGTGGCACAACAGGTGGAATATGCAGTGGAAAGACTTGGGGGCTGGTGAGTTGTATGGTAGCTTGCACTCTCCTTAAATAATGATGAGGACATTGTAATCAAAAACACCCCAGTTAATTTTTGATCAGTAGCTTAAAATTTTGCTACTAGTGAACTAGAGGATATCCCTAAAAGTTGTGCGTCATGTTGTTCAGGCATGCACATGAAAAAGAATGACAACAGCGTTGGCCATGACATTGTTTACTGCAAACATGTAACCAATGGTTGAAATACTGCTTTCAAATTCAATTGGCTGCACCCACTAGGGCAGAAACATTGTCTTCACACTAAATAAAAGGGACTACAGGTATGCACCGCATAATGTCCTTTCCTGCAACGTCCGACCACATATACGTCTATGGTCCCTTTAGGTTATAATAGAGTTCAGAAATCCTGATTGGAGAATGGAATGTAGCAGACTTAACTTATATATTACCTTGCCAGATATATTAGCTGAAATACAGTACTGTATGTGTAGAGTATCTTGGCTGTTTAGTCAATACAGGTACACTACAACATCCGATATGGCTTTGCTAAGTATATACGATAACATGGTGTTCGCACAATGTCCGAATCACATAATGTCCCATTTCACAGAACGTATCAAGTATGTTAAGCGACACATACCTGTACTTAGAGCATACAATGCCATTGGTTCTATGCATCCTTTGACCATGTACTAGCCCCAGCCCCAGTGCATGAGAGGAATAGGATGTATGTATGTCCATCACTTTGATTATGAATAAAACAACATGCCACTACTAAAAGGATCTGTTAAAAAAGAAGCAATTTCTGTGTTACAGTTTTCAGTCTTTCAACAGCTGTTCTCATTGTGATTTTTTTGCTGTTGAATTCATTACATTTTATCAGTAAGTCACTGATACTGAGCTGTGACACTTCAGTTATTGCCGGTCAAATTTGTCATACTTTCCATGTAAAATATGAAGACAATGCCTCAAGGCGAGGTTATGTTTGTATGGATGTGACAGGTTTCATAACTGGAGAAACTGTTAATTAATTAATTATGTATTTATGACAAAAGCTTGAAGAGGTGACAAACTTTTGTAAAATAAAACAAATAAAGGTTTTGATCCTGCACAAAGTCAATTTTTCCCAGAAAAATAATGAGAAAATATGGAGATTTCAAATTGCACCAGCTAATTACAGCATATTTTACTCAGCAACATGGACTAATTACCACACAGCAGTCTCTCTGTGCTCAGTATCACCCAAAGTGCCATATGCAATTTAATGATAACTAGTTATGCTTTAGATGGCTCAAATAAAATGTTTAAGTGTATTGTTATCAATAATGCTCTCATTTTCATCTGATTTGGAAAAAAAGACATTTTTTAAAATGGTACCATGAGCTGTACTTAATGTGCAACATAATGGTACATGGTAGAACATAAAATACGTTATAAGATGTTACACCACATTAAAAGTGAAAGTATCCAATCCTCAGAACTCTCTTGAACATTTGTGTTGACAAATTGTTCATTTTTTCTGGAAAACAGGGCTGTGTCGACAATCGAGATGGTATCTTGATCTTCTCTTCTACAGAACTACCAAGCTAATGTTTACTTCCTGACCAGACCAAAACATTGTTTTTTTTCTGGAATAAGTGATAGCACTTTATCAACAGTGATGTTGCCATTTGAAATCGGGTCCCTGCTCAAAGCAAACACCTTTAACCACCTAAAATCACAATACTTGCAAGCTGTATATTGTAATGCTTTCATTACAAATGCACGACAAAGAATGACAGCCCAGCCAACTGAAAGTCTATCAAAACCGAAGGCTCCCTGATCACACCATTTTAGACACGACTCTGCCACTTGAGTGTCACGCCGTTTGGGGGCGGGTCCGCGTGCTGGTCTGCAGCATATTGATACTACACAAATACCTGCTCGGGTAGAGCTAGGCGGGTTCTCCCAAAAAAATGGAACTGCGCGAAACTGTTGCTTTGTGACAGCAGTGGCTGTGCAGAGGACGGTGCTGACAATTTGTTTTCGCAAATGTAGCATTCAAATCAGTGAAGATTTTTACGTGTAGAGGACGACATGTTATTTTAAAAGTGACAAGCATCTTTGCTTAAATGTCCAATTCGGTCACCCTGATTTGAACAGCCACAAACAGCAAATGGAACTGGTTCGTGCATACCTGTAATTGTATGAAGGAAACTTCTTGCTTTCTTTCATAAGCATTCGGTACAGAGATAGCACCTGAGTTCTGCTGGAGGCCGCCATCTTGCAAATAAGGGTAGGACCTAGTGCCATGGACCCCAGTACAAGATATACTCATATTTCGCCATAAATAAAATATTGTTTTATATTCTAAATGTACCAATTTAAGTACGCTACAACGTCGATAAAATAGGTAGTTTATCTTTTCATTCCAATACTGAATCAAATGGTTTGTCTTTAACATCAGTTCGTTTTAACGTAATGGTAAAAATGTACAGGCAGTTTCATAGGAAGCACAACAACACTGACCATTGCACTACAGTGCGGAGAAGGTGAGTGGAACAGCTTTGCACATAAAAAGTAGTTACTCTCCAATATCATTCGGCTTGCTGGCTGGATGGTAGCTTATGTGCAACATATTTCGCGAAAGCCATTCTGTCTGGTTTGAGTCACGAAAAGAAACGATTAATTTATCACTGGCGTTACAGTAAGTTATGATATGCTGCTATCCACATGACTTTCGATGGATCGTTTCAGTCGATTCACACAGGAGACTCTGCATACATTAGATAATAAATTGCCATTAACTGTACCTCTATATAATGTTTAGAGATTGTGAACAGAATGTCAACAACTAATTAGTTCCAAGGATCAAAACTCTCGACGTTCTAAAAACTGTGTAAGGCCAGCAACCAGTCAGCTACTTGACAGGCTGGTGGATTGAAAGGAAGTCACAGCTCTCAGTGAAGCAATGCACGTAGAACAACCGTAAGAAGTGATCACAAATACGAATTTGGAGACCGTGTGGAAAATACGGAATCTAGTCTGCCATCATCGGTCATTGTCGGACTAGTTATTAATAATCAAAATCACTAACTCTTGACCCAACTGTAGGTAGCTATCTTAATTGTATTGGGGGCAGAATCATTATACCTGAGATAATCTTACATTCTTGTCAAGTCAAGACACTCTCCAATGAAAGAATGTATACCTTCAAACAAACATTTACGCACCAAGTATAAATTGTCAGTAATTATTGCGACTGGTCTCTTCTGCCAATGGGCATTTTAAGATTTTACGATGTTGTCTCTGTATTAGTTATAGAATATCATCTCAGCGGATTCTCACACATCTGCACCCAGAGCATTTTTAAAAGCCACTTTTACTTCCCAGTTTCCTTTTAAAAAAAAACCACAAATAAACACAATACTTCACAAAACTAGCTGGAAAAGAAACACCCCCTCATTAGCTGAGTAAATTTGTTAGCATATATAGGTAGCACAATAGGCACCTGCTCAGTGCCTTTATCAGGTTCAACCTTGCTTTATTCGGTACTGTAATCTGTAGGGACTGAATTCGAGCAGTGCAAAGGAGCTGCATACTCTCGCAGAGGGACCATGGCATGTGTCAACCAAATACAAAAACTTTGTACCACATCTCATCGATTTCTGATACAATACTTGCAATGCCACGTTCATCCGCACATTCCTCACCAGTGCTAGCTTTTATACTAGTGGTCAGAACCTCCTTTCGGGGTCACTGGTAATGTGGACCAATGCCCTGAAATCTGTCAAACATGCTAATTGTTTGGCATGTTTCATTGTGTCTGGCTGCAGCATTTTTACTGCATTTGATCCCGGGATGAGGTATAGCTTACAAATAAACAGATCACTGGCCTCAGTGAGACATTTCAGGGCTGTCTGTGCTCTCAGCACAGAGGAAAACATTGCCTTTCTGACCTTAAAAAGATCAATAGTGTTCATGGAACATGATTGTGATGGATTGTTCTGCTGTGTGAGCTATTATGGGCTGTTAAAGGTTGTATGCTTTTTACTTTGTGTGGGAAAAGGTCACAGATCATTGTCTTGCCGGTGGATTATCTGTTCTTATGCAAAAAGGCCAGTCGCCTGAAGTCGATTGTAGGAAAGTTTGCAAAAAGGGTGGTTGCTTGATTAAATGTAATTGAAGTGGAATATAGTCAGCCATGTTCAGAAACCTGGCACAAAAAAGCAGAGCAACAGAAACCACAGAATAGAAACTAAAAGGTCATTTTGTTTTATGGAACTGTGACACATGGGTGTGTTGTTGCTGGAAGCCAATGCTTCTTTAACATTAAAGATTATGACATTTTATTGAAAAAAAAAGAGAAAAATAATTTAAGTACAGCAGCAAGGACATAACATCAAATTGCAAGTCAGCAGGATGATATGTAATTACATTAAGTCGACATTTTCCCCTGTGCCTCTGAAAAAATGGATTGCTTCTTATGACTGAATTATTGCTACAACACAAAGCTCTCATTTGATCATTTTTGATACTTGGGAGGCAGCAGGAGTAGAATTATTATAATGACATTTTTCCCCTCAAAACTATTGTGGTTCATGGTGACAATTATTATCCCTGATAAAACTATAGCTGAGTCATACTGCACAGTATTTCTCTCATGGTGGAACACAGTAGACTATTTTTCAGCCCTGCTCCCACCTCACCCACAATGATTCTGACAGCACCCACCTGCTGCTGCCAAGATTCTGTCCGCTTATGCTTATATTTTTGATTCACACTATGGTGTCTTTTCTTCTTGCCCTGCCTGCACCGTTTCACATGTGCATTTTTTTCCTCTTTCAAACGAGCTTTAAATACAAAGACAGATATTTGATGGAAAATCTAATGGGGGGAAGAAAAAAAATCTGACTACAATATCTCAAATAATGGATATGGCTGAAACTATAGCAAGTTCAGTAGAGCCCGTCATATTTACCCCACAGCAGTGTATGTATGTGGTTATTCTTGCCTTTCAGTTGCCAGATTCAGATAGAGAATTGATAAAATGCAGTGCCATCCAAAGAGCGAGATTCAGGCATGCGGGAGCTGCTTGACAGATGGCAGGACCGGATAAGGGATGCCGGCGATCACTCTGGCTCCTGTCGATCGCCGACAGGGAAGCTCTGGGAATGCCTGAGCTCACCCGTCTTCTCCATGTCCTTAGAAGCGTCGAAGCTTCTTTTGATATCGATTTCATCTTTGGTTCTCGTTTGGGGATGACACGATTTGTTTCACGTTTTGTGAGTGATCATGAGCACGTGAAGTAGCTGTCTCCTTCCTCAGGGAAGGGTGTGCAGGATTGAGATGTGTGGAGAAGGACAAACATACACTGCAACCATGGGTGACAATAATAGCCATTATAGTTTATATCCAGGCTATGCAGTGACCTCCTCCTACCTTCAATAGTAAATGGGTCCGAATCTGTAATTTTTGATAATTCAAAGTGTCAGAGGACACTTCAGCGATGAGACAAGCACATGAATGAGTGAGCATCTGAGTGTTTAATCCAACTGTGATCTTCTGTCCACAGCTCAGAAAGTGACGACAAGTTGTTCGTTCTCTACCCAAGCACTGCGTAACTGAAAAACTGAAGTAGGCCCACTTCACCTGAGAGATCAAAGCCATTAAATCATTGATTTTTGCCTTTTATGCAGACAGCTGGAAGAATCCTTGCACAACCCTGACTGAGGCCAGAATCTGAGGAACCAAGCGTTTCTGCTTTGTTAACTTCAGAGCTGCAGAGGTACTTGTCATACTCTTTTGAAGTTCTGAACATTGTATCGGGATTTCCAAGCATACTGGTGTAGGGCTGCTCTTTGATTAGCCTTGCTTTGAGGTTCACAGCCCTTTGTCATTGTCATTCAGTATTCTTTTAGTGTTAGTAGCATATGAGATTGTTCGGTTTCAGCTAGTAGCATGTGAATGTACTGTATGTCTTCAGGAATGCCTTCAAGGTTCGATGTCCATATAATGAAGCACAGTCACTATGGTGCGTTTGTGTTGTGTTTACTGAGCCCAAAAACCATGGCCTATTTTAAGACTTTGCTAGACCTTTTGGCCTAAATAGTTTGGATGTATCGATTAGTCAATTGGGCTGACCTTCTGCACTTCATAGACGCTCCCTCTGGATCGCAGGCTGAGTTCCACATCCCCAGAAATTCGATTCAAGACCGTTTTTCGTGACAGAGTAAGAACTAACAAGTTATGTCCCAGCTCCATCTTTGATACATATTAAAGACAGCACATTGATCTTTGTAGCTGGGATGGTGGACGGTTTTAGTCATGCCTGTCTGTCTGATGATGCTGGCTGCACAGAGGGGAGTCCCTGTACATGACTGTGCTGCAGTGCCATGTGACCGCTGCTGAGCTGGCCTTAATGAGCTGAGCTGGGCCTGACTGACCCTGAGACACCACACTACCTAAAACCTGACAGCAGACCTGGTTGTGGATTGATGGTGCAAGATAATTAATTATGACTGTCCGTGTGTAGGCCCTGCTGGAGAGCCGGAATTATAACTTTTTGATTTTTTTTTGGTTGTCCTGTCCAAAAGTTATTTTGTTATTATTCATTAGATATGAATAGATATTTTGAAGGAACCAGAGCTGAACTTGGCTGTTTTAGACAGCTGTCTAAAACACATTTGTGTCAGTTTCTTTCTGTGTTCAGTTCTTGCACCAAACTGAACTGGGTGACCTTTCTGATCTGAACACTTTGGAACGGCCTGTTAGCAGCCATTTTCTTAAGCATAGACGTCCAAAATCTAAATTGTAACTGTCTTCTTAGTTCTATACACAGTCTTTATGTGTGTGCATGCCTGCACTTTGAGAGAGAAAGAGAGAGAGAGAGAGAGAATTTGAGTGTAGGTTTATTGGCTCCAGAAACTCATATGAGAGCCATTCCCCAGTGTCTAATTGTATTTTGGAGAAACAAGTTAATTAGGCCTGCTAGCTGTGCTTTAAGGTAGAAAAACATCGCATCTGGCTTCGATTAAAGACATAAGGCAATACGGTGCCTGGTGTGGCTCACTTAAGGACTTCATGCAAAGGTTGTATAATTTGTTCAGTGGCCATTAGCCTGAACTGAACAGCGTGGCAGCCTTTGAGAGGTTGAAATGTTCTGTAATGAAACAGCTGATTAAGTCAGTCTTGCTATGCTGGATGCATTTGTAGGAAAAGTACATACAGTGTGGATGAGGATTTTTTAAAAAAACATAAGAAGTATTGACTGAAGTATAGTCAAACACACTTAGTTTCACCAGCAGTAGATATTCAATCAAAAATGGTTTGTTACCCATAACGTTCAGCTTTATTGTCACAAAGACCGAAGACTGAAGAGAAAGGAATAGTTTTGGCCTAAAAAATTGGAATTCCTGGGCTGGAAATTTAAAACCCCTGTCCAAAGAATGCACACCTTGTAAATTTTGTTAGCATACAAATTAATGAATGCAAGGATGAAACTGTATCAGTGTCAGCTTTGCTGTTACATATTAGTATTAAGTAACTAACTCTGTGATCTTGTGTTGTCACTATTCAGTGTAAGAATAGGACCCAGTGACAGCAGCAGGTAGTCACATTTCATAACATAAACCAGTATGTTCTGATTAAAAACAAATAGATGATGAATTACCCATATTGCTAGTGCCATGCCAGACAGTAAAAAAAAAAAAAAAAAAAAAAAAATAAGGAAATGACAGAGTACAGATTATGTAATACGTGTGAATCCAAGCATAAGCTGAGGAAACAGAAGCATGCTGCACAGTGAGGAAGGTGTCAGTGAAAGGTTGCTGCTCTTTGGCAATGTCCCCTGGCAGCAGGACTTCCCCGAGTTCATATCAACACAGATGGAGTGTTTTCAACCTGTACAGAAGGGCGCCGGTCTACCTGATGGCGATGCCCTCCAAAGCCTATGACGCTGCCCTATGATAACCTGGCTCGCAGATCGGCTGTTATCACTTCCTTCTCACAGTGCTCTGCATTATTAAATAGGGGCTAAGCCAGACTGTCACATATCCACCTGTTGCTCCCAGACTGGAAGAAAGTAGATATGACAGAAATAGGTATGACGTGAAACCAGTCAGTGCATATGCCACACACTGTCTTAGCCCTTTTATAAAAAAACCCTGTGCTCACTTGCCCATCTCCATCAGTTCTAATATTTAATTTAAAGACCAACAGCAAGTGTTTATTTGCAAGGAATTATATGTTCAGCCAAATTAAGGTGCATTTTAGTGAAGTTTTATCATTCAAAGTTTAGAGCAAAGTACAGTATTTGGAAGACTGACAGTCAAAACCATGATTTTATTCTACAACTCCAGTTAAGTGCTGTGTTAAATTTATGATTTTCAGAACAGTTATAGATGAATACTCCTGCCGCATACGCTGTGAACAGTTTAACTGGGCAGAGAAATCAATTTTTTCCCAGTGGGGCATGGCGTATTGCTTTGCTGTCAAATATTTTATCTTTATTTTCTTTCACAATTGCATTCCATGTACTTTTGGCAGTGCATCCAGATTAGTGGCAATTCAGTGTGTGCACATTTTGCCATTACCAATTAAAATAACAGTTAACATTAAAAAAGCGAAGGTGATGATTTTCCATGTTTCCCCCTGTGCTCAATATCCCAATTCCCAGTCATCTGTCTTTATGAGCGGGAAAATTACACTAAAAAGCAGAAACTGAAGAAAGTTGGCTGTTCTGGCTTTATTGCTATTATAAGAGACAGAATTCTGGTCTCCCAGCACAATGTATTGATCAGCTCAATGCGTCTTGGGGGCAATGTGAATATTGAAATACTGTTGGAGTGGCAAGAGATGTATGCGAGCAGGATGAAATTTTCTCAGTTTTATTTAGTTCTTCAGTTATTGTGTGCTTATACATATTTGAAAAATCTGAATGGACTATTAGAAGTTTAAGTTCCATATTTAAATGAAGAATTGCTCACTTACTGGCCGTGCTCCATTTTTAATCTTGAATCCTTTTTACAGCCTTTTTCGTGGCAGTAGGTTTAACTGCTTTGTGAAATTGGTTTCCTTGTTTCTAATTAGATTCTGCTTGGTATTTGATGTTATTTGCAGTTTGTTTTTTGTAATTGTTCACCTGGGCTAATATACTTATGGAGATGCCCAGAGGAATACTGCTGTAAAGGGAAGAGTAAAGAACCTGTTCTTTATGAAAAAAGGCCAGCCAGTGTGTAAAACAAATAAGAAAAAGCAAAGGGTAGAACAGTATGTCTCTACACATTTCAAGACTCAGCTCATGCATGGAATTTCTGTAATTAGGGCTGTCATGATTATTGTATAGTCATACCAATAATTATTAAAAAATGCATTACAATAATTGCAAAAGTAAAAAAATTTATCATCATTTGTTTGTATGTAGTGTTTTTTCATAATTAATACACCCCACCTCAACAGCATATCCTTAGATGGTACTATTGTTCAAGCTTGTGCAATATTTCATGATTTTCATTCAAAAATGGCCATAATGGGGTTGAACCTAATAGATAATCAGAGATTTGCTGAAATATCCAAAGCAAATATCACAAGAGAAGCCAATAATATAACATTTCTCTAACTGGAAAAAGGAAAAAGAAAGACGACTTTATACTCGGAAATGGCTACTATTTGGTCATTTTAGGCTTTCCAGTGGCAGTGTGCGGGCTGTAGTGTTTAAAAGCTCACACGATTTGAAACACAAACTCATATAAAGGTGTCTGGGCAGTGATGAGAGGCAAAAGAGGGGAAAAAACATTTTTTTGTTTATTTTGGCAAGGAGATATGATTTTTCTATAAGAAAAAAGCCTGCAAATACCAAATACCATCTGGTTTTTCAGTCCTACAGGTCAGTGTGAAGTTGGCAACTAAAGTCCAAGCTGTTGTGACCGAGGCTGAGTCTGTGAGGAGCTGCAGCTCAGGTCTGCCGTGGCCCTCCACGGTGACTGCGCAACACGGGTCCTGCCAAGCAGGAAGTAGTTTTGGCTCACTGTCACAGTCTGTGATGGCGCTGCCCTGCACGATGTAACGAGGTCTTCTGCTTTGTCCCCCTCTCCTTCCCGAGGACACATAAGCTGAAAAAGCCCCACATATTAAGTTTACATGCAAGGACACACTTATCTGGATCATAATGATAAATAACTTAAAATCCACTAATAACTGGGATTTCGATTAAATGCACGCGAGCTGTGTTATTTAGGCTGTATTCCAAATTAAGCAATAGCACTTGGAATGCAGCCTAAGTGACACAGCTCTCGTGTATTTAAGTGAAATCCCAGTTATTAGTGGATTGTAAGTTATTTATCATTCTGCACCAGGTAAGTGTGTCCTTGCATGTAAACTTAATATGTGCCCACGTCCTTGCATGTAAACTTAATGTGTGCTGCATATTCAGGAAGAAGCTCCCTGTAAATCCACTCACGCTGTTGGTAGTATATCAAGGGCAAGCGCTATTTTGAGTATTAAATTGCAGGGCTCCACAGGGCTCATTGATATTGACCTGTTTTATTGGGCTAGCTGCAGCACACCTGGTGGCCTGACAGACCTTGCTGGAGTGTGTGTGTGTGTGTGTGTGTGTGTGTGTGTGCGTGTGTGTGTGTGCGTGTGTGCGTGTGTGTGTGTGTGTGTGTGTGTGTGTGTGTGCATGTGTGCGCGTAAATGCTCAGGGAGTGCTAATGAGCCTTGACCCATCTGAGTGTGTGGTGTTTTCCTCTTCAGCTGTGAGGCTGAGTGCAGGTGTGCATAAATACAAATGCTCGTTGCCTCGGTGCTCCCGGAGGATGCTCAGTCTTAAAGGGGGGTGCTTTTTTGGTGTGACACCCCCCCCCCCCCCACCCCCATGTCCTCTGTCTAGACTTGTTTGTTTAGTTTTGGAATCTGGAAATGCTACATCTTCTGTTTCATTTTAAAACCTGATTAAATCCACAACATGGAATTTTCAGTTCAGTGTCAGTATTACATAACCCTGGGCTACCCTGTGATCTCGCCCTAGATATTGTCCCAGTTTTTGGCTTTATTCATCCTTATAGAGTAGTTCTGCAGGTTGTGTTCACCAGATTTTTGGTTCATCTCACATGCATGGAACCTGTTCATTTATGGTTACGGCACTGTGTTTGATTCAGTCTATTTCCGGATCATTGATGTTAAAACTCAGCAGCTGAAGGTCGCAAGCCACAAGCCGCAAGACAGAGATTCATGGCCCCCAATGTTATGTGTTTGCAGAAATGGGAAGCATGAACACCAGCACTTCAATCTGTTGCTTGACACTTTACCACACGTTAATTACCTTTGCCCTCTTGTTTCAAACTGACAATCACAACTTGCTAAAGGGCTGAACAAAGCAATCCTTCACATGGAGAATAATTTAAGAACTTTTTAACTTTTGCTTTTTTAGCATGAATCTTTACACCTAATCATACTAAAGTACTGAAAAACATCACCTGCTTTGAACTTGGATAAAAGAACACATGAAAGAAGTCAGCTCTGACAAAAACAAATTTAATTCCACCAGACAGGAGAAATAAGACTCTCACTTATGCATGAAATGCATTATATATTTTAGATATTTATTTTATGGGTGTGCAGTAATTGAAATGCAAGATGTTGACAGCAAAGATTTTAGAAATGGAATCAGGAAAATGTAATATTTCCATTTGTTACGCAGCTTCGAAAGGAATTTGGTTTATACTAAAATATACAGACACACAGATATATGCATACAACATACAAACATTTGTACGCATTTGAATACATATGCATTCACAAAATGGAAATATACTGTCTATATGCAGTAAGTCCACAGACATCCTTGTTTTAGAGTAATGATACATTGGTTTCAAAATGTATGGATGTTGGTGCAGTACGATAATCCATCCATTAAAAAATGCCATTTGATATAGTGCTCTTTAGAAAGGAATTGTCATTTTAGTCTTCCACAGCACCATTCAAATAAACATTTCAAACCAGCAAATAATGTAAGGGATTAGGAATTATGCCTAAAGCAACGAAACAAAATACTCTGTGATGACACTAATACAGGTAACGAACTGTGACCAAACAATGCAAATTTAAGACGTAGGGATGTCTTGATGGCATTGTATGTCTTAAATAAATACATTGTTTATTTTTTGACAGCATGACAAAAGCACAAAACAAAATGGTGGATGGAAAAAGTGGAACATTTCCACTCTCTCCTCCCTGGGGAGAAGGCAAAAAGATGTATTTATAGTTATTATAAATAACTATATCTGTTTCAGCAGATTATGCAGCAAAGATGGATATGCAGGAAACTAAAGGGTAAGGAATGTGTATGACCACATGATTATTATTTGATAATGGCTGAGGGTGAAGAATAAGGTAAAGGATTGCGGTTGGCCTCTGTATTGTCCTGATGTTGAGTTTCTGCTGTCGACACATAATTAGCTTGCAGTTTGACATCACAAGGGGTTCAGGGTAGTATGGCTCCTGGCCTGTACTGTAGCTCTTAAGCAGGTTGCTGTAACTTTTCTGTGTGTTTGCTGGAGATGACGTGAGCTACAGTAAACTTATTGGATGAATTTAATCAATGTAGTCAACTTGTATGGTCATCAGAAAGAAGAAAAGCTTTGTCTTATACCTGCATGACAGCAGAATCAGCAACGCGTTTCTCTTGGTGAATTAGCAGTGTCATTAACGAGGGGGCAGTGTGTGCACCCCCACAAGGATATCGCATCATGTCAGGGCCTTCGGTGGCAATGCTAAAGACCCTATTAATATGTCAGGTCACTGCTGATTGCGCCGGGTATTTGAGGAAAGAAGATGCAGAGCTTGCACAATTCAGTGTCTTCCTTCATGTCTTCTATATACAGTGACAGAGTAGAACTGGCCTTTTGCAATCTCCCACACTTAAAAAATATCACAGCTGTCAAGCCCTTCATAAAGTGGCAGGCTGTTATTTCGCCGCACTCAACCAACAGTTTTAACGTAATGCATTGGACAGAGGGAGCGTGAAAACCAGGAAATATAAATCACAGCAAGAACAGGAGTATCGCATGCTGAAAAAGGAAAGGCATGTTATAAATGGCTTTTGGATACAGGAGTAATTTGTTTTATGTGGCATGTGCCACTGTCTTGCTCTTTCAGCTGTCTCTGCTTTAATTTAGAAATTGAAGTTTTCGGAGCTGGGTTTTGCTTAGCACTGCAAGTGTTACCATCAATATCAACATTAGATAAATGTGGATAAATTCTGGATTCACACAATAAAAGACAACCCAGACATACAAAAAAAAACTGTCCAACTGAGGTGATAGAGTAGTGCATTGCTACATTAAAAAAAAAAACATTTTCTCATCTCACAAGCAGAACTTGAGTGAAAAAGGATATTGACTCATCCACCAGATTTTGTATCACAAAAATGGCAATTCGGAAGTCCATGAAAAGAAATGTGAGAAATTAATGTATGGTAAATCTTGTGATATGATATACAAGAAATACATTTTTTTAAATTTACAACATCGTACAGCAATACTATTTTGCTGAGACATCATAGGGAAATTGAACTTTAAAACAGCAGCAAATATCACCTCTGCAGTTCCACCACAGCAGAGTTTGGCCTAAAGCCTTGATGTTGCTAAGGGTTATATCTCACAGTTGTTAGGGATGTAACATGTATACTTTGAAATCTGAGGGGGAACAGTCATCAAAAGAAGCTATTCATATTGATAATCAGCCTTGAGATTTATGGATTCCAGTGAAAGGAATGGCAATAGGCAAGATTGGCCTAGGCCTAGATCACAGGCAAAACAGGTTAACCAGGAGAACGTCTAAAGAAGAGTTGACCACCCAGCCATGCCTCAGAATGAACATGGTAGACTCAGCTCCCTGAAAACTCGAGAACTCAGCAAAGTGCTCCTTCCTGACAGTATCAACAGCTCTGCAGGGTTGATTTGGTACAGAAAGTATGTAAGTAATAGCAGCTCTGAGAAAAAGAGCTCTGTTTTTGTGGGCTGATCAAGCTGAACAGTGTGGATAAGTTGTAGATCCCCACTCGGCTGAGGCTGACTGCAGTATAAGGTGGTAAATCCCAAGGTATTTTTGAGCTGTCCTTACAAACACTGAGTTATTATGATTCATTTATGTAAAACTGAATCCCTGCAATTCTGGTATGGGAAAACCTCCATGACTCTTATGCCGGCACATTTCCTTACTATCTGAATATACACCCCATTGCATTAGTCAGTAATGTACATAGCCAATGGCCCAACTCCAACATCCATTGAGATGCAGGAGAGGAGTTTTGTGGGGAGATTTGCTGTACAAGGTCAGCAAAGTTTAATGGATCATGAGAAAACCCTTTGAAAGCATAAAATGCACTAGGTAAACTCAGTGTGATCTATGGATAGGAAAACACAGTACATGGTTTACATTAATAAAAACACAATAAAGCTTATTTACAGTTTCTGTTGTCTCTTTTTTTAAGTGTTGAGCATGCAGCATAGATAATATGCTGGGATAACGACGTTTGCCTTGGCCTGGATCCTGCATGGCCTGATCTTAGGAAAAGGAAAAACGCATGCATTTGTTTGTAAGTCAGTGTTAAGGGCACATTTCGATTTGGTCCAGGATATTGTGTTATGATATTTGGACACCTGATAGGAGGCTGAATGTGAGTTTGCTTGATGCTAAGCCTCAGGCACTGAAGAGTACGATCAGTGGTCGGTCCTCCCTGTAAAAACCTGGCGTTAGTTCCGTTCCTGTCTTCCAAGAAAAGACTCGCATCATTTATCTTTGACCATGATTTATTATTCTGTGCAAGCTTGCTCCCTCCAAAATTAACTTTTTAAAAAACGCTCTGGAGAGCTTTGCAAAGTCTCACATCAATCACTGTGGAATCGCTTAGCCCAGGGGAAGCTTATAAATATCACTTCACATTTTGACCATTTGACAATTTGGTGCTACTTAATATGCTTGTTTTTAAATATTTTATTGTCCCATATTCTGTCAAAAAAAAAAGTAGATTAGAAAAAAAAGATGAAGGAATGGGTGTTTTCTCCAGTTCTGTATTCACGTCTATTATGATTCTGCAGGTACTGAATATAAAACTGAATGAGAGTGGGCTATCAAGTTCTTTATTTTGTCTGGCTGTGGTCAAAGCGCAGTGGAGGTCAGAGAGGGTCCTGTACTGTAGGATATCAGACAGAGACCGAGGAGGCATCATTCATGTGACTCCATTCCTGCCTTTGTAATTTTAAAAAAAATAATAAACATACCTGCTTTGCTTGAGAAATTCTCACCTTCCGAAAATCTATACTTAAAAAAAAATGTTTTGCTTTCCCCGACAGAGTGAGAAACGTCTTTGCCAGGTGTTTGAACTATTTGATTGAGAATGTCTGTGGAACATAAAAATTCTATGCACAGCACAAAAGGAAACCATTGGTTTACATGAAGTGAGAGCTACAGAAGAGCTAAATATAGAAAGCAGAGTAACAGGCGGAGGGGTAGAGCACTGAAACAGAGACAGAGGGAGGGGACCGTTGCCACCTCTTCTGACTGAGATGGCTGCTCCGCGTGTCTCTCCCATCTGCTCAGGAAAGTACTTCCTGGCCCCGAGAAGCCTCCAGCTCTGGCCCCTGCCAATGAGCGAAGCCCCACGCACCCTGAATCCCAGCCAAACGCCCTCCGCTGTGACTGGGGAAGACATCCTACCTTCTAGCCCTCCACCTTTCATTCACAACTACTGGCACACTCGCATTTGCATGTGCGCACACACACACACACACACACACACAGGAAACTTTCTGAGAAAAATAAGAGGATTCAGTCCTGACTATAAGCCTCAGACCTATTTAAATGCATAGCACACAGGAACATTGTCAGTAGGCAAATCTCTATGAACCAAAAATAACCATACCAGCAATAAAACAGATGAAGTTGCATGTTTTTTTTTTTTTTTTTTTTTTTGGGTGGCGGGGGGCCAGCCTCAGTCATTTTTGAATCGAAGCCAGGGCAAGTTTTACACTTTTACAGTCACCCGGCTGCATTGTGATATATCCCCCATCTATAGCTCACATGCAGTCAGGTCACCATTTATTATTCAATACTCACTCCACTTTTTCTCTCCAATGCTCTCAAGTGTGATCTTAGACCATTCGGATACAAGGCAGTAGCCCTGCAGCCATTTGTATTCCTTAGGCTCAACCCCTGTAAGTCTCCAGGAAAAAAAAAAAAAAAAATGGTCCCAGCCATTAAATATGGAACAACTTCCAAGTTGTCCCGATACAAGTATATCCATTCACATATCATTTTTCTCCCCCCCGCCCCCACCCACCCCTTTATCCTTATTTCTGCTGAGAGCCAGTATTTCCTCTGTCCCATGTACTGAGCCATGCGGAGTCAGGCCCCGCATCTCTTCCCCCTTGCTCAGCACTGGGGCAGCCTGTTAGAAGGGCTCGGGCTGGGAGATGACTCATTAATTTGCCCATCAGTGCAGCACCAGGGGAGTGCAGCGAGGGGGTAGGGAATTTGAGGACAGATCACGGTTGGATCGTGCCCCGTGTCGCCACACGATTTGTGAAAGCCACATCTCAAAGATGATGCCAGTGAGTCACTTTTAAAGTCACAGGCCAAATAAGGGGGTTGTCTGGGTATGTTGAATCAGGTAGTTCTACAAGAAGATACATGTCATGTAATGTAATGTGCTGTTGATTCACTTGAAGAAACAGCACAGGGCAGAGATAAAAATGCTCTCATTCAGCAGAAGGAGTACAGGAGTAATGATAAAGTACAGATATTACATCCGGATCGTATATGCGACTGTGGCAACTTACTTTAGCACTTAAACTGATAAAAGTGTAAATTGCTTCTGTCATTTCAAATCAATCATCACATCAACATATGGGATCATCCTCTGATGATGAAGCCAAGCCAAGGGGCATATAGTGCGTGAGAAGTGTCATTGAACAAAGGAACGGCACAGTACTTTTCAGAATCCAATTATCAGCAGGGCCCCTGATAGATAGGATAGGGGGAGGGTGATGGGGGCGACTACCCCAGGACTGGTCTTGATTGACGTAGATCCAGCACCCCGAGGTGTCAAGGCTCCCATGGAGATTAGGAGGGGGATCCTGTGCCTGAATCAGCGCCTACCCCGTCAAGTCGGGACTCGAGTTAGAGGAGCCCGTGGTGAGGGAACCGTGACTGTCCCGGCGGCTGACAGGCCACGCTTTAATGGCAGTGCCAGAAAACAGGATTTGAGCTGTGCAGTGCAATACAAAGTTGAGGGTACTGCGGGATTGTGCCCAAGAGATGAATTTCCCCTTTTAATGGTTCTGGAAGGATTTTTGGGGCCATAATTGTCATCACATTTTTGGAAAGAAATATCTAATTGGTGCCAAAGTGGGAAGATTCTTGTGCACTATTTCAGAGATTTTCAGAGTTCTTGGAAGTATAGTATATGCGAATGCATGCCTTTTCTCAGTGTGGAGTAGTTGAGGAGGTCAGTATTTGTGTTATCAGTCCATATGGGACTCAAATGGGGAACGCAGAAACATTGCCAGCAGATTTTGCTGGCACCTGGGTCTGATGTATATTTGGCTGATTTTAAGTTCCACATTTTTTTTTTTAAACAAACTGTTAAAAATATGTGCTACAGCTTTTTCCATCATACAAAATCACAAAGGTAACTGCATGTTTTCTCTTGATAAATGATAAATCGGCAAAATCTTCACATAATGGTAATCGGTACATTCTGTGCTTGGACCTGATTACAAATTCAATGTTGCTGATTTGTGTCAGTGTGAATGGTTTCAAATCTTATTATGGTGATGAATAAATTCTCACATGTAAATACAAGTTCCAAAGTATATGAATGTATGTCGTGTGGTGCCCGAAGGGGAATGTTGGCACGGTGGGCAGCACAGAGAAGCGCAAAAACGCCGATAAGGGAGTAAAGAGGCTCTCAGGCGATTTATTACAAACTTAAAAAGTGCACAAAGCAGGTGTTTGATATAATTGAAAAAATGTTCTAAGTTCGAAAAGTCAGTAAAACATTCAAACAATAAACACAAGGTTTGAGGGCACAGACGGATGCTCAGGGCTTGACAGCAGACTGGGTAGCTCTTATAGCATGCCTTCTGCTTAACTGGAGTCTGAAAAAGAGGAAAAGCAGAACAATTAGTGTGCTCCCCAAACTGTAGAAAGATGCTCTCCCCGAGGTGTGGGCACTGACGGTTTATGAGCTAGACGCAAGCATCCCGGAGTGGCGGCAGCTGGCTAGATAGAAATTATCCTTTTCAGCTGTGGGCTCCTGCAGCCAGAGCCGCTCTCCGATGTGCTGATCTTCTGGCTGCATGCCTGCTGCTGTCCAGGGTGCTGACACAGGTGAGCTCTTGGCAGTTTGGGCTGCTTACCAAAGGTGGGGTGGCAGTGCCTCCCTTGTACCTGCCACAGTAGCAACTACCGAAATAAAAAGGCTGAATATTTGGAAGGCTCATGTCTACCACAGAAAAGAGTATGTATATGTGTGGGGTAGTCATTTTAACAAGAAAAAGTTAAAAAAAAAAATTATTTATGTTCTAGGAAATGAACTGTTCTTATCGGATTTAAGTATGCTTTTAAAAAAATAGCCTTATATGGAGATGAATAGTATCAGGGCCATAAAAAAGTAATTGGCATAAGCCTGATGTTTCAATAACTGCATGAGTCAATGTAGTTTTTCCTTTTACAATAACAACTATAAGGTGTATTTATTCCATGATGCAGTAACACAGTTTGGAGTAATTGACTCTGTTACACAACTGGTGTCCACAACGAGATGATAAAAAACCTGGAATCTCTTTGGATGTCTAGAGGGGATTCCGACTTACATTAAAGTCGGATTGGCCTCATCCCACTGAAGAGAGTCAGCTGAACTGTGTGGGCTGCTGCTTGTTGCTGAGCTTATGCTGTGATTCGGTAGCCATGTTCTCCTGGATATTTTTCTCCTGCATGTGAGAATCAGGCAGGGAGGGCGTGGGGTCAGGTCCTGAAGGGAAGTCTGCTTGATTGCTCTTGTAAAAGCTGAGCTGGCGAGGTGGGAGGATGTGTAAATTACTTTGGGGAAAACGCCGTAGTGGCACAAAAAAAAAAATTAATCACAAAAGCAAATTGTTATGATAAATACGTTCCTGACCAGCCACTCAAACATGGATGGAATAGAGCACTCGCTCTACAATTGCAGAGAATACAGCTGGTAATGTAGCATGGAAATGGGAGTTCTCTTCAGCAGCAACGGCAGGTGGAGTCATCCTATTAGAAGAGACATAATTTTGTTGATTGTTGTTGCTGTAGTTACTAATGTTTTTTGCTTTGTTGCTTCTTCAACAGGTCATTCTCAGGGTTTAGTCCATGCTGTCACTTCTGGCACTGGGGACTTTTACCCCATTCTAGCATTTTAGTGCTCTCATGCACAGCTTAATGCACTTTGAGTTGTAAGTTGCTCTGGATAAGAGCATCTGCAAAACGCCTATAATGTGATGTAATGAATAAACAGAAACTTTTTGCTGGTGGCCAGAAAAGGCAAAGGAAACCAACCGTTTAGCTGTGACACCTTTTTCTGCAGTGTGGCCAGAGAGATTGATGTTATTTATTCATCTTCTCAAAAGGAGATGAATTTCATTCTTGGTGATTCTGAGCTTCAACATTTGTGTTTGCTCAGGGTTTGTGCGGAGGGGGGGGGTTGTGCTCTGGTGCCAGAGTAGTTGTGATGCATGTGTGTGTTCAGGTGGAGGAGGGACTTGGGTCTTGGGATGAGGTTAATGGGAAACTTATAGGGATGCACCAACAGTGAAATTTTGGGCCGATTCCAATAGTGATGTTTAAATAACTGTTTGGTTGATAGCCAATGCCAATATCGATGTTTTTTTTGTTGTTGTTGTTTGTTTGTTTTTGTTGTTATTTATTCCCCCTTTTGTGCCCAGAAACAAAGAAATCTTCATCATCATTGAATGAACACAAATTCAGTCATACAAATTTATGAAACAACCTTTAATATGACCTTCTTTCACATTTAGCCAGCGCAAAATTGATGCGACACAACAGATAAACATTGGCCACTGCCATCGGTGAATGTCATCATATTTGCAGATGGTTGATGGCAGGCAACAAGGCAAATATTGGCTGATACAGATGTACTGCCGATACATCGGTGCATCCCTAGAAACTTGCCAGCTGACCAAATGATGTCAAAGCAACCAGCTGCCTTGTTCCATTGGATGAGCCTGGAGAGTTAAAAGCAGGGAATTCCAGCTCCCGAGTGCAGACCGCAAACCCTGAGGACAGCGGTGCCGTTGCTCACATCACTCACAGGAATACTTTTATGTAACACGAGTTAGATGCTTGATGTATTAATTAGGTAGTTTAATGAGACACTTTAATAAGTTCAGAGCCTTAACGACTGCTAAACATTTCATGACAGTCAATGCTCTCATGGGAAGAGCTGAGCTGATTTGCAAACAATGAAGATAAAGTATTTTATTAATGATGACACAGTCATAAAAAGATGGATTAGATTATGGACTGTACTTTTATTCATGATACTACATTAGAACAACAGAGATATGAACCTCAATGTTATGGACTGACCATTTTGACCAAACTTGAAGTAGAACTGGAAGTAGCATATATGCAATTATGCCTTATCAGAATAATTATTGGGGGGATCTTGGGGTGCTTTAAATTCTTTGTCATCACTGATATAAAAACCCAAGCATTAAACCAAAATAAATCAAAATAACCAATACAGGAAGTCCCAACTGTCACGAGTTCCAGTGTTGAAACATTCTGTGTGAACAAAAAGCAAAATGACCACTAAGTCTAAGTTTTGTATTATATTCAATTTAAATTAAATTTTTTTTGTTGCATACAAGCTGCATCCTTAGGCTTGTCCTAAGTATTTATGGTTTGTGTGACACTACATATTGTTTGTTGAAAGCAACAAAACAGAAACTCATATGCACTGGCATCTGTGCGTGTGTGCACGTGTGTGCAAGTGCATGTGCGTGTGTGTGAATGTACATGCATGCCACCTCATCCAATCACATAGCTGCATGCACCTAGTCTTTGTGAACACACACACACACACACACACACGCACACTTACACTCACACCATGAGGTGTGTTCAGGCGCTGCTATTTTTGCACCAATGGAAGAGGTGATGGTCCCTCTAGTCCAAACAGTTTTTATGGGAGAGAACCACTCAGAATTAATGCAGAACATATTGTATCCCCTGTTTATATCATTTCAGTTTTGAATAGATGTTTTCAACAGTGCAGTTTAACGCCCTTATTTATTCTGATTCTTAATTACCCTCGACTGTGTTAGTTTGACGGTGACTCAGGACTCGGTTTGGGATAACGCCCTCCTTGCCTTGCTTCGGCTGAGCCCGCTGCAGTCTCTGAGGTGCTGCTGAAGCTCCCTCGGCTCCGTCTCAGGCAGATTCTTTCAGGAACACGCTATAAAAAAGAGTGGTCTGGATGGGAATCGTGCCTTATTTCATTGTGTTTGTTGTCTGGGAGCCTGCCTGGAATGAAGTGTGCGGCCTCTGCAGGCGCTTCTACAGCAGCCTGGGGAAATCAATCTTCTCCTTCCACTGCTCGGTCTCTCAGTACACCTCAACTTCCCGAGCACCCCGACCCGGCCCTCCAGACACGGTGTAGAGAGTCCTACAGCAACAATTTAGGCTGCAGCAACAACACGCCCCCGTTACTGAAAACTTACGGTCACCATAAACAAAAGTGCAGCGGTTCAAGAGCACAGATCATAACTGAAAAGCCCAAGTGGGATTGTGGTATTATTTTCACCTTATAATACGGTATCGCTCCCCGGAGGATGAGGCGGCTGGCATGGGTAGCACTGTGGAGGGTAGAAACAGGACGTGCTTGCCATCACATGACGGAGGGTGAGGATTAGGGTGAGAGTGCAGCGTTGGGACGCTCAGCACCAGAAACAAATTGGACAGGTTGAGCCAGCAGAATATGCTGCACTAGCATATTTCTCCGTCGTCCATCAAAACTCGTGTCTGCCGCAGGGCATATGGGAGATTACCCACAAACCCCCTGAACGCAGGCAGTGACTGAGGAGTTCTTCATCATGAAAGCGTTAGTGTATCTTATCTGTAGCAAAAGCAGGTGTGTGTGATAACAGAAGTGCATTGACTCGAGACAGCACTGAGCGGTTTGATATGAAGCACCGCTATGTGAACCGCACACCAAAAGACATCAGGGGATCTCTGAGTCTGAGTTAATGGAACAAACGGGCCTGTTGCGGCTGGGTAGCCGGGACTGTAGCAGCGAGCGAGGCCGGATGACGAGCCTCATTCCAGAGGAAGTGGAGCGTTTGCGGGGGACGCGGGAGCTGCTGGTGACCGCGTGGGTAAGGCCCGTGTGCCAGAGTCCCGCTTGGCAGCGGACGGGCGCGGGCACCTGTTACCGGCCTGGCCTGAGCCCAGCGTGACCCCTCTATGGGCGATCCGCCATCTCGCCTATCCATTTCCTGTGGCAGCATCCATTTAGTCTGCCCACAATGTTCTGTGAGGGGGCGGTGGGCAGGGTGCCTGGGGGTTTGGGGGGGGTTGGGGGTAGCTGTTCCGCTCCCAGTCAGCCATTTAACCCGTCAGCAAATACCCCTCTGTCCGCTTACAGATCTACTTTTAGCTAGCCGTCAGCGGGTCTAACTTTGCAGTATGGATAACCCGTTTGAAGCAAATTCAATTTCTTTTTTTTGTTAATTCAGTCAATACTAAAAAAACAAAAATAAAATGAACAAAAAAAAATTCCCATGGCTCTTGACAGCTCACAGCGGCAGCAAAGTTGCTTTGTTCAGTAAGTGTTACAGAGATATTTTGTGTGTATGCACAAGGGATTGGCCAGCTGAAATAACAGTGTTTACCAAAAGGCTTCTCCTGCAGCGATGCGCCCCCCACCCCCCCCAGTTGGCATTGCAGTCCTTACAGCACATCAGTGAGACATGAGGAGAGTGGGGGGGGGGGGCAGTGCGGGGGAAATCTCAGCCAGATAGATTGTCTGATTTTTGCAGAGACGGGCTGGAGAAAAGGATCCATACACAGAAATGTAGCCTTTTGTTTTCCCCCACTTCATTATGGCGCTCCTGAATGGAGACTTGACCGAAGCCAGCCATTACAAATTTCAAACCCCCATCAAAGACTGCAATAAAACACTTCTGTGCTGTAATTTCTTAATCTTTTTGACCTCCCATTGAGAACTCGTGTACAGCAATAGCTCTCTCAAGGCCAACCTCAACCTTATTCAGAAGCAAAGTGTATTAGCCTCATTTAAGCTGCCAAATTCTAAATATATTAAATGGGTTGCTCTTTTTAGGTGCTGGAACAAAGAAGATGGCACGAATCCCCATCGCCTCATTTGAAACTTGTGAATTTTCTTGCTCGCTAATTTAAATATTCTTAGAAAACAGATGGTGACAAATTGATATGAGTTATGTATAGCGCAGAGGAGAGCCAATGGCTGTGTTCCGTTGAAGCAAGGGGCTACCAGGTTGTTTAACATATAAATGAAAAGCACTTTACTTAGGGATTCACAGCTTGGTAATATATTGAATGTGAATCAAATTTGTATCAGAATCAAGTATGCTGCAGTGCGTGTGCTACTACAGAGTTGCACTTTCTAAAGTGAAGACAGTGGGAGATCTCGTAGATTTTGCGCAGTATATTGAATTAATTCTGTAAATCAATCACTCATACACATTAAACATAGGTTGTTTTGAACAAGGCCATTGGATTTCTGTTCTTTGCATGACCATATTGATCAGCTGAAAAAATCAGTATTCATAAATATCTTTGCCATGCTATGCACTTCCAGCAGCATGGAAGCATTCTCATACCTTCTCTCGCAGCAACCTCCTGAATCTGGAGCCAGTGGTTTTTTCCAGCAGGTTTGGCTTCTTTTCTGAGAATGTAATAAAAACAAGCAAAAATGAGTAATGCCAAGACACACAAAAGCACAATTATGTAAATGAATAAAAAGACAAAAGGATCCGGTAATATGTAAGTAAGTGTAAAAGTCTCAGTGAGTAATTTGCCTGACAGAAGCGTTTTTATGCCCATTTTATGGTGTAGGGGACTGCAGGTATTTTTATCTGGGTGTAATTGCAAACTGGGTGCACTCTGCCACATGTGATGTATTGCCAGCCTCACACGCTGTCATCAGTCTTGTCTCTGTCCTCTGCTCGGGCGCCTGATGCTACACTTACCCTCGTGTGCAAACGGCATCTGACAGCCTTGCAGGCGCAACAAACAGTTTTAGTCCCTCTCACTGGGGACACAACACTGTTTCAGACGTTTCCACACTGTTTCTCTCCATATCGATTTGTTTCTTTATGCTCCTAAAGCCCTGTTCATTCATTCCTCTTATACTTCTGAAGTTGCGGGTCTCCAGTCGCAATTGAGAACACTTTGATAATGGCCGGGTCTTTTTGTTTGTTTGTTTGTTTTTGCTGTTGTGCCCAGCACACAGTTTAAAAAGTTACAGCAAAGGAGGATTTGCTGCGAAATTCTGAAAGATTTCGTGAATGAACATCCAGACAGAATCGTTGGATTGCTAAATCATTTGAAAGGAAAACCTTTAATCTGAGCCAAATTGTTTCATATCAATAATTTAAATTGGAAGAAGGCTGGATTTAAAAAAAAACAAACTGAAAATCATAAGGGCCCAACCTATCTGGCCAATGTGGCTGCCACTGTGAATTTTCATTAATCTCACCAGGTGCGCTGGAGCTAGGAGAAGCACTCGGTCCATAAACAGTGTTACCAACACAGCGCTGTAGCTCTGGGGAGTCTTCCATTGGGCACCAATAGACTGTTATAGGGATTCCCAGTTTCCCTTTCTTTGCCCAGCTATGTCATCATGTCCTGGCCTTGCCGATGCATCGGTGGTATCAGGCGCCTCCATGGCAACCATTGGGTCTCCATTTGGAGACCAGCGCTTCTCTCCTGCAGTCCCAAAGCCAACCTGGGATGAAGAGTCGTTGTGGTGCGTTGGGCGAAAAAACCAGTACCAGATGCCAAGCTCCCATGCAAATGCCCAGGCAGTGCCAGATTGGCTCTCAAAATAGCACAGATGACGGAGAGTAGGGGGGGCGTAGACCGTCCCTGCGCAGAGAGGAGGGGAGCATGGACCATCCCTGCGTAGTTCTGCTCTTCCCCTCCTGGGCGTGAATCATGGGGGCTGTCTTATCTAAGTGTCAACGTTTTCACAGGTCAGTGTGCGTTGTGGTACCTTTGCTGGCACCGCCACAACCATCTGATTTTTGGCTCACCCATCCATCGTAATATTGTCCCATAATATAGTTATTGGTTCCATAAAAAATAAGGTGCAGCCGTTGCATGATTGATTTTATAGTTTCTGTTTTGATTGGATCCTTTTTTATTAGATTTCACTCATACACTATTGTGACTGCAGAAAAAAAACATACTGAAAAAGAGGTCAGGCCCTGTCTGTCTCAGGCACAATGGCTTCAGTGGGGCCTCTTCAGAATACATGTATGATGAATTGACATACGTTTACAATACGTTTCATGAATGTCAGAGTAGTCCCAGGCATGAATGGCAACATTTATATGCTCTGTGTTTAAAGTGGTTATTTAGTGATCTGTTACCAGTGATTTTTCAACAGTTTGTCAGGCCATGTTAATTATTTAATGTGGAACCTTGTGCATTTTTAAATAGCTGTCAAATCTGACAGCAGTCATCTCCCGTCTCATGAGTAATTTAATGCCATTTTGTTTGAGATGCTCTACTTGTGATTGACGGACAGAATATGCCGGTAAGGTTTCTCAACGGCCTTGTTTTCAGCGCAGTGCTTTGTACCACAGGACGCTTTGTGCATTTCTTCATGTGGCATTGCTCTGATTTGAACGGACAGGCAGTACAGAGCCTCATTAGAGTCATCAATTGTTCAGACAGACAGTGGAAAGCCTTTTGTCATTTTAATGTCAATTACTGCACCATGACCAGTCAGCAGTGACCCATTAGCGTTTAGCATACTGCATCGAGGATTGAATTCCTCTGAAGCATGCATGTTTTTCAGACCTCTTTCTCTTCTCACAGTCTTTCTCTCCATTCCCTCTAAAATTCCTGCACCAGGAATTCCCTTCTCCCCTCTCCTCAGTTCTGCCTCTGCCTGTCCCTCACTCTCATCCCTCTCTTCCTTTGCACCCCCTCTCCTCCTCCTCCTCCTCTCTGGCCCATATATCACGCTGTGTGAGAGAGATTTACTGCCCCGGTCCCACCGTGCTGTCACGGAGATGATCAGTGTGTAAACCGTGTCTTGCACACAGGACGACGATGCGGGGAAAAAGGATGGCTCTCCTGTCTCAGCCCACTGTCCCGTTAACTCCACTGTCCTCATAATCATCATCGTCATCGTGGTCGTAATCACCGTCATCATTGTCGTCGTTGTCGTCATCGTTGTTGTTGTCGCAGTCCAGTCTCGGGATTAGCTGTGTTAATCCATCAGGTGGTACTCAATGGGGAGGGGTTGCGGTCTGTGCCCGGCCCAGGCATTGTTTAGATGGTAGATTAGGAAAGACTCAATTGCCTGCATTACCCACTGTGATTAGAAGGCAATCGCGCCAGCGCATCCGCGCTGTGAGTGAAAGCATCAATAAAAACAATGCAGGAGTGCTTTGTGTCAGGCGGAATGAGTCTCTGAGGGTTATTTTCATCCCTTTAGCCTTCGCTCACGGCCCTTATGCTGAAACATGTCCACTTTGGCCAGATCACCGTATAAACTGCACATCTGTCTACCTCACACTCCCCCACTGCAGTCTGAAATTGCAGTACTGCAAACTCAGTCCCTTGACAACACAAACACAAACTTTTGTTGTCATTTTAATGAGCAGGTTGGAAGGGAATATTATTTTTGGCTACATAAAACCTAGAAATGATTAATCATACTTAAATCTGGAACACATGTAGTTTTCTGATTTATCTAGGCTAGGGTCTGGAGGTTAATTTAAATCGGGCTATATGCTGTATGTGGCATGTGTTCCATTTTTAAACTCCCACATTTTAAAGTAGATTGTGGGCCTCTTGGTGGTTGCAGTTTAAACACTGGCTTCCACTCTACATGTACCCTTACAAAGTGGTGGCCGACAATGCCAGTGCTGATTGTGACAGGTTGTAGTGGAGCATAAACGTCAATAGCATCACCCAAAGAAGCAGGGATTCGGTTGGCAGGAAAGTCCTTGTCCAGCAAGTCCAGCAACTGCTCTTGTGCTAACTGTGCAAAAGTTGCACACCTCTGAATTAGTGATGGTTAAAGTGAGGTTTCTTGAACCCCATTAGGTGTTTCTACTGCTTTAGCATGTCTGTGCTGCTGCAATAGATACTGTGTACTGCAATACTCTACTATTATAGCGATGCATGCTTCCAGACTGATTCTTCTTTGTGATGTCACAAAGGCAGCAGGTTGTCCTTTATTTAGTTCTGTGAAGGTCACTGGGCACTTTCTCCAGCATCACCAAAGCACAGGTGTTGTCCTGGGCTGAATGTCATAGCCGCTGGGGACTGTCGCCGTGGTGATGTGATCAGGATTTAGGGGAAGAGGGCTGTGGTCTCTATAGGGGTGGGCTGGCAGGAGTCCTGCACCTGGATAAAAATAGAATCAGTCACACTGGTTTGGGGCAGAAAGCTTTGTCCTTTGACCCCAGCGCTGTGGGTCACAAGGTGAACAGTTTGCACTTTGTTGGATGAAATCGATCAGCCGTGGAGGACAACCAAGGCATGCTCCAGTTCTATTCTGATTACATCATTCTAATGTTCAATGCAAGATGAATTAACTGTCTTAAACATTTGCAATCAGTTGCAAACCTATTTAATAACTTTCATGTCCTCAAGTTGTTTATTTTTTAGTAAAATAAATAAATAAATAAATAAATAACTAAATAACATTAAATAACATAAGGCATGTGTGAGTTTATGCATGCGCATGTGAATGTGTCTGTCTGCTACCTGTGTGTACATTTGCTACCTGTCTGCGTGGGTAAGGTGTACACGTTCTCACCTGTATGTCATTGTTGTCTGGGATGGATAACCCCGCCACTATCTGCAGAGCGGTCGTCAGCTCAAACAGGTGAGGTCACACTGATCTCCCGTATCGATTGCATCTCAGCCTGGAGCTCGCTCGGGGGTTGCCGATGGACTGCTGACCAAGAGCAATCAGCTTCCGACGCCTCAATCCAATTACCGCTCCCGACCTGCGAGATGGGGGGGCGGGGCAGGGTACACTCACCCGCGTGCACACACACACACACAGACACACGCAAGCATATGCATACACACACACACACACACACACACACACACACAGACACACACGAGCAATGCATGTATAAAACCATCAACAACAGGTAACAGCCTAAACAAAATAATACAGCAACATGCCTGCAGTCAGTTGTGTTGTCACATATTGTATATAACACCAAGAAACCCTTTGTTGAATATACACATGCAGACAGTTCCATGTTCATACGCTTTCAAGAGATTGTTGAAGCAATAATGCAGATAAAATATCATGAAGTAGAAAGGATACATTCGTTCCCCTTTAAGATCTGCACATAAGGTTTAATTCCCACCCCCACGATATAAAAAAATGTACTAGTGTCATTCTGTGTACATGGCAAACCCTATATTTTCAGCACATACTGGGGTGCCATCTGTTAAAACGCTTCACTCTTTGGATACAAACTGGACCTTTTATTCTCACATTCTTGGACACTCCTGTCTTGCATTTTTTTTTACTTATTGCATGTTTTTAAAGCTTACATTCTATGCAATTATTATTATTATTATTATTATTATTTAAAACTGTATCAACTCTTGAGTGAACCTTAATGTAAGAACTTGAGAGACCTACACATACTCAAGGATAGTGCCCTGTCTCTTTCTTCCCTCTTTCTGCTTCAGAGTATCCCTCCTTCCCCCATCCCTCTCTCTCCTTCTCTCTCACTCTCTCACTGCGGACATGCTACTCTGATGCTCTGCTGATTTGTGGCGCTCTCCTGCAGACTGTGATTGGTGGATGTGGGAAAAGATGACGAGCAGACACGCTCTCTCTGTGTTATTGAGAGGATAGCAGGAGCTGCAGAGTGTGCTGTGGCTCTTTTCTGTCTGGACACCCTTTCTCAGTTCCCAGGACGCTTCATTTAATGCGCACATGAGGCAAAACAGTTGTATCCATTATATGCTTATGTATGGTATTATGCTATTTGTCTAAGTAAAACATCTCTTTTCACTTACCATGTACCGTTGCACAGAGGGTTGGGTTTGTCCACTCTTTAGTCATTCTCCTTTGTGTCTACATGCCAGCCGTGTTCTTTTTCACATATTATTGCTCGGGAGTACAGATAGAATTGACAGAATTCAGTAGAGAGCCACTGTTAGCCAGGGATAAATACAGCTCAGATCCTTCCATGTCTAACTCGCCTCCTGCGGGGCTCCAGAATCTCAAACACACCCATCTGGTAACTGTGTGGAGGAAAGCCTTTTTCAGCAAAAGATTCAATGAATAAGCTCTCATAGAAACTATTTCTGCCAACGGCATTACATACATACATACTTATGTGTTATATGTATGTATAAAATGAATGTGCCTGTTGAAGTTGAATACCCATTTTTTCCATTGTGTTGGTGGTGTAGGTAATTTCATAGTCAGACCTGCTGTACTTACTTTGTATTTATCATCCTCCATGTCTTTTGTATGACTGCTGCCTGTTAATATTTTGTGTATTAACATCTTCAAAATGCAATAAACAATAATTAAGGTTACTCTCCCTTAGAATCTGTGCACAAAATGAAGAGGTAAAAGTCAGGCTTAGTAACACACAGTGACACTTAAGAGAATAATAAAGAATTAAAGCAGAGGAACTGTCTTCCTGTCACACGCCATCATACAAAGGAGAAGTTTTTCGTCTGGGTTCTTTGAATGCAGAGCAGCAAGGGAAAATCCTACACTCGGCTGACTGACTGTTTTGTTACTTTTCTTAGCATTAAAAGCATGCTGATGCTCAGTGGAATTGATTATCCATATATGTGGGGCAGCCTATAGTCTAGTGGCTAAGGTACATGACTGGGACGCCTGAGGTTGGTGGCTCAAGCCCCAGTCCAGCCACAGCAAGAACACCATTGCTGTTAGGCCCTTGAGCAAGGCCCTTAACCCCACATTGCTCCCAGGGGGGATTGGCCCTGTAAGTCACCTTGAATAAAAGCATCAGCTAAATGACTGTAATGTAATGCCATATAGCCTTTTTGTTTATGGGTCTGTGAGCGTGGCAGCAGATACAGATACAGTGGTGTCCCCAGATGAGAGCCAGTGAGAATGAGCACGCGTTCATCTCCCAGGACAGTTCTGCTGCTCTGTGCCTTTGCATTCTGCGTCTCCTCTCAGCCATCTTTATGCATTTGATGTATGGTGTTGAGCGGAGGCCCGGCGAAGCAGGAGAGCGGTAATTGCTCTGGTTTTGCAACCATCTTGAGCAGCGGCGGCAGCCGCCGCCCGGATTCAGGCTTCCCCCCTTTACTGATTGGCAGGTTTGGGATTGTAGTTATCGAAGGATGACTGAACGAAAGAAGGAGAGTTCTTAAGCTGGAACACATCACACAGATGTGCTTGTATCTATGGTGACAGCCAAAGGGAACGGCTGAGCGTGTTTGTCAGCCATTGTAGCATTTTCTTCTCAGTGCTTTCGTTTTAAATAACACTCTCTTAACGACTTTGATACAAATCCTCGGTGTGCATGTGTCCTCAAAGAGGAGGTGTGTATGTTCCTGTGAATATTGCATTTCCACACAATTTAAATATTGTGTGCTGGGATTAAGTGCAGGCAATCAACAAGAGTTCAGCAGAAAGAAAGCGTCAAAAAAGAGGTATTTCTCCCTGCAGGTGCATCTGATTACCCAGATAACCTCAACTTTGCGTTTCATATTAAAAAAGTCGAAAAACAGGCAACCCTCTTAGAAAAATGGACAATGTTAATGTTTTTTTAGTTATTGGGCTGAAAGTGTTTATGCTTATTTTGTCTTCTCCATTCATGGTTTTCTCAGCTTTTGTACTGTAGAAGTTGCTTGGTATCAGACGAATCAATTAGTCTTTGCACAACTAGAAACCAATTTGATCATCTAAGCCCTATATCCAAACTTGTTTACAAAGTCATTAAATCATTAGAATTTCTCCCATTGATCTTACTACACCTACTTGTCTGTAAAACAGCCTTGATTTCATCTCCCTGTTAAATTAAACACTGAATTGTTTTTTTCTTATCCTGCCCAATTTTGCTTTTACAAAATGTTGAAGTTTAATACCCAGACTTTATCCCCTCTTACCCAACAATCAGTTTACACCCATCCTTTTCCTGCCAGTGGCTAATGTTGTCCAGTCTCAGTTCTCTTTTAACGCCCCACTCACTGTGTTCTCTCCAGCAGATTGATGGACAGGTTACCATGACACTGTGCTGCAGAGCCCGCCCCCTGTTACTCCGCCCCCTGCTGGAGCCATCCTTCCTGAATGGACAGTCCACCAGGGTCGGGGCTAACTATTGGGCATCCACATTCAGACCCCTCCCCTACAGAGTGCTAAGCACCGAAGGCCCCGCCTCCCACCCCAGCGGACAGCCGAACTCAGTGGAGGTGCTGGGGCAATTCTTTCACCGTGATGACTACACCAACGCCACGGCCAAAATCCTCTCCAAAGTTGGGCGCAACCTGCACAACCGCCCCCACCACCCGCTGTGGCTAATCAAGGAGCGGATCAAGGCCCATTTTTACGGCACCTACAAGGGACGCTGGGGCAACCCCTTGTTTTCCATGCACGACAACCTAAGCCCCGTGGTGACAGTGGAGCAGAACTTCGACAGCCTCCTCATCGCGCCGGACCATGCCAGCAGGAAGAAAGGGGACAACTACTACCTGAACCGCGGCCACATGCTCCGGGCCCACACCTCAGCCCACCAACGGGACCTGGTGCGCTACGGTCTGGACGCCTTCCTCGTGGCAGGGGACGTGTACCGCCGGGACGAGATAGACGCCAGCCACTACCCGGTCTTTCACCAGATGGAAGGTGTTCGGCTCTTCTCCAACCTTGAGGTGAGAGCACCTCTGCCACTTTTTCCAAATAAGAATTATGTATCCCCAATTTTTATCCCAAAAAGTCAACTGAAGTGGTCGATCTCCTTCCAGCAATCCATCCTGCCGACTTCAGGAGATGAGATGAGCACCATAAGCATGTGACTCTTCCGATTCACGTGATGGCTGATCTTGCTTCTTTCCACACTGTAGATGTACCACTAATTACATACTCGCCATGTCATTGGAGGATTACGAGACCAGAATATTCTTAGTTCATGCATGTAGAGGCTCCCGGCCTAACCAGTCTTGCTTGCTCGAGAGCGATGAGGCCAACGGTTCTAGCCAGCTCACCTCCTATCATTCCCCGGTGAGGCTTAGCCAATTGTTGCCCTGCTAATGTGAGCCTCTGGCCATAGCAGGCCATGGCGCAACCTGGACTTTAACACCCAATCACAGAGCTCACGCTTTGCTCTCAGAACAAGCATGTTTACAGCATGAGCTAGTCGGAGGCCCTCTCTTCCACCGCTTCTCTTTTACCATGATACATACTGCTTGAGTAGCGGGTACGCAGGTCTGACAGTAAGAGTGGGTGCACTCATGATGATCTCAGGTCTGTCATCCTCTATCTAATGTATCTGAAATATTTCCCTCTGGGTGAAGGTAATGGGTACTTATGTGCAGGCATAACACTACTAAACAGACATAAATCACAGCGAAGGCCCAACTGCATCTCACCTAAATTGCTGCTCTGTATAATTTATTATAAATCTGCTTTTAGATTTATAATAATTTGCAAGAGGGCTAGTGCCACAATGCTGTTTCAAGTATATAATGAGCTGTGTGTTGGGTGTTGTGTTGATGTTGTTTATGTGATGCTGCGTTTCCCTGAGGGGATGGAAAAGTATGAAGTAAGTTGGTTCGTTTCATCAGATTCCACTCTCTCATACCCCTCAGTTAAATATCACCAGACAAGTCATTCCTCAGAAATGTCTTTAAACTTTGCCCCACTCAGTTTCTGTTGCAGAAAAGTTTGTCTGTGCCTTTGTCAATTCAAGACTGTACTACTGCTGTTCACACTCTGCAGGAGCCCCTGATACAAGCTTACAGAGACTCAAAATCAGGAAAAGTCGTACTGGCAGATCATAGTTACAGGTGTATCACCCCCATCCGTGTCTGTTTCCATTGGCTGCTGGTCGGACAAGGGATTGACAATGAACTTCTTTTACTGGTCTTGCTTGCATAAGTTTTTGAAGGGAACAGGTAATTTAGCTCAACACTTGTCATTCACCTTTGATCACCAGAGTATCCAATGCTGTTTCCAGCATGGAGTTGAACACACCGTGGGTGTCTGCCTCAACTTCATTACCTGGCAGCCCGTTCCTAACTATTTACTCTTTGTGTACACTCTTTGTAAAATAATACTTCTTGGCTCACAATGCTGACATGGTCAGCTTATTTCATTGACCTCCGTCAGTGTCAGGCTCCATAATGTAATTTGGGTCATGAAAGACAGTTTGGTTATGGCCAATAACCTAGCTATGCTCTACCACCATCTGTGCTTTCTTTAGCTGTTACCTCCAACATTATAAATGTCTAAACTTCTGTCCCTTGCAAGTGACTCAGCATGTGACTTTAGACACTGGACGAATAGTATCAAACTGTAGGATTTATGGTCGTTTTTGTGCGCTCTGGTGCCCATTCTCTGGTTTCTGCACCCAGCTTTTTGAGAAGGTGGAGCGAGGGGAGGACCTGTGTCTGTTTGAGAGCGGGGGCCGGCGCACCCCTCAGAAGCAGGAGACTCACACGCTGGAGGCCGTGAAGCTGCTGGAGTTCAACCTGAAGCAGACCCTCACCCGCCTCGTCAGGCACTTGTTTGGAGAAGGTGAGTCTGTCCGTCACATCATTCCATCTCACCCCTGCTTCACCCCAACCTCTTCTTATTCCTAACTAACATGTTCAATTTTCTTTTCTTTAGTTGGCCATTTTATTCTTTTCTCATAGCATTCTCTATAACAACCTGTCCGTCTATTACTCCATTTGACTTAACTCCTACTCTCAGTTGCTGTTTCCTTGGTCTCTGTTGTAGTTGAATTATAAATGTAGTTGAATCATAAATGTTTTATCTGAATATCTGAGGGATGTGCGGCTTAATGAATCCAATGAAACTATATTTATTTTGCAAAATAATGTTGCCAAAATAAGTTTTTGTTCCAGCTTATTTATTCTGGGCTAAGGCTCAGAATGATTTTACTCCATTCTTGCCAATTCATAAAGTCAGTCAGAAAGCTTCAATAAAGCATTTAGCTTTTCAGATACCATTTCCCAGAATTATATGCATGCAGTTAATCTGTAGCTTACAGGTTTATCATGGTGTACATAGCACGTAGACAACCACTGCTATCAGTTTTTGTAAAATCTGCCAAAACAATGTATTACCCTGGAATTTTGGTGAAACATCAGCTAGAACAAAGCAGCGAGACCATTGCATGGTCTCTTCATTTCAGCTTTACTCACATAAATTTAATACTCTGTCTGTGGTATGATCCACGGCTTACGTACAGACTTCTATTGTTTTACAGTGTCCCTTCCCTCATTTTTATCTCACTTTCAGGCACTGTGTTCGTGACTAGATTCAATTAATTGGCAGTTTGCCTTTAGTCATCCAGAGAATTATCGCCTTGATATTGGCCAACTAATAGTTAGCTACAGCTTTAAATAATAGTTGAGGAACATTTGATCAAATTTACTGCTCTTTTTCTTCCCTTCACCTTTTTCTACCTTTCCACCATTAACAGTGACTGGTGTCTTTCCTTCAACCACCATTATACTTATATCTGTTTATGTTTCCCTCCTGACCCTTGCATTTTGGTCAGACACAGCCCAGCATATAGGTCATTGTGTGGTCACTTTTCCAAACTGCATGGGGAGAGGCTGGTCTCTCTCAGCTGTAACATCGTAGCTGTGGCTCCGCCTCTTCCTCACCCGTCCTCCGAGGGGGAACCGAGAGCAGAGATTAATTGACTTTCCGAGACGGATAGAGTTGCACAAATCTCCTCCAATATTGAAAACGACACCACCTTTCCTCCCCTGAACTTTGCAGATTTATTGTCTGTGACGAGAACGTCGAAAGTGGGGGCCCTCGTGATTTACTTTCACCCTTTGCACACCCACACCTTTTGCAGCAACGCAGCCGAGCGGGGCATTGTGGTGCATACAGGGAGATGGCATAGACATACCTTAGACATACCCACCAACACTTATTCATATCACATATTCGCTTCCCTTTTCTGCTCACTGTTTATGTGTGTCTGTCACCTCTTAATCTTATGTTGTTGAGTAGGTTGTGTTCCTGTCTTAATTCCTAGCTCTCTATGCGACATGAGATCTGTCTAAATCCTCCTCCTCGACCTCAGTCTCTTCCCCTGATTCCATACCCTCATTGTGAGGGGAGAGAGGCTGTCAGAGGCTGAGGTGTGTCGGTGATTGAGTGACAGAACGGTTTCTCTCTACTAGATCTGGAGATTCGCTGGGTAGAGTGCTACTTCCCCTTCACCCACCCCTCTTACGAGATGGAGGTGCGTTTCCAGGGCGACTGGCTGGAGGTGCTGGGCTGTGGTGTGATGGAGCAGGAGCTGGTCCACTCAGGTATGCCTGCTCAACATTGAGTGGTTCATGAGTGCCCTGAAATCATTTGTATGTACACCTTCTAGGGAAAAGAGCATAGGCAGAACCTTGTTATGGATCCATGTAAGGGTGCCTAGATGGACAAATTTGTTGGACTGAGACAAATTTATATTGTATGCATATGAACATTTATGTGTACATAAATATATGTATATATAGTACATTTATGACACATTAATAACACATTAATGACACATTAATAAACACAATAATTTAACATCATAGGACATGGGACTTCTTGCTTAATAACAAATACTTAGCTTAATAAGGAATTGCAGGAAATGGAAGGGCATAAGAGACGTTGCAGCACCTGAAACCTACCTGTCATTAGCATGACTTGTCTTGACAGCTGAGTCCATTGCTCCCCATGAAACCGTAATCCACTTAGCGATGAGCGCTGCATGCTTCTCGGCAAGTTTAAGCTGCAGTCCTTATGGCGAGCGTACCGCGGGCCATAAGGTCATGTCAGGTTTGTGTTTGGTGAATAAGTTGGCCACTTCATCACACACACAAAAGAAAAGAAATTGTTTCAGGCCAGGAAGGTCTGACAGATGTGTTGCCATGCAGAAATGTGAAGGTGTTATTCCGTGCAGAGGTGTTGTACAATGTGCGAAGAGTACTGGTTTTAAAGTTTCACAAACACAATGAGACACTATTAAATGCTATACGGGATCTCTCTCCATACTGCCATAAGGCACATGGCAGCTCTTTCCCACCTCAGAACACAAGCTATTTTTTTAACAATGGCAAAAATGAATGTGACTCTTGCACACACCATTACAGAAATCTGTGTTCGCTAGGTTTGGCAGGCTTCTGACTTTGTTCCAACAAGTGCAGTGTTGCCTTACTCTGAACATTAAGAAGAATGCCAGAATGTAGGCGGCAGGCCCTGACACCTTCAACACCTGGAGTCCCCATGCCATTGTACTCAAGATGTGTAAATAAGACACACTGATGCTGGCGCAGGGGTGGTTGTCCTGGCTGCTCTTTCAGCCATGAGCTCAATTTATGACCACCACAAGAATGTCATTGTGGGCCTGGATATGTCATGGTATCTTTCGATATTGACAGTCCTACTCTCAGGCTCCCAGTGGCTCCTGGTCTTGAGGTAGTTCTGTCATTTTTAGGGTGTTTTTCCATGTTTTCCCTGGCATTTTGTATTCCTGAGTATATGTGTGTAAACCCATTACAAATTCCACAATCTCGTATGAGTTTTCATATGCGCAAACCAGTTTATCGTAAGTGATGTGATATAAATATTCATGTGACCTAGATGAGTTTTTCATGTTTGAACAATGTGTCGTGAGGAAATTCTGAGAAATATTTTTTTTTCCAATTTTTTTTTTGTGAACAGACATTAGTATTTATGTAAAATTGATGAATTTCGCTGTGTTTTTTGAGGGGTCTGTTTGCCTCTTTTCAAGGGTGTATACAGTATGTGTGCCAGTGTGAAATTGTGCATGTATGTTTCTATGCTTTTGTGTGTGCATGCATGCACATGTATTCATTTTTATATTCTATATTTCCAAATTGCCAAATTGTGGACGAAACAAATTATAATATTTACTCCGAAGTCTAATTTAACTGCGTGAATTTGGACCACAGGGCTTTGCCATAGCTGAGGTATAGTGGAGTCCCTTGGGGAGAACTTCCTGCCTCTTCCAGCAGATGGCAGTGTTGTGCAGCACTGATGGAGGTGCCTCCCGTCTGGGGCAAGGCGGTACAGCTGGAGCAGAAGGGAGAGCAGACTTGGACCCCACAGTGAAGGGCAGGCTCAGTCTTTTGGGGGAAGATGACCCACACTGCAGCCATACAAAGATCCATCCAGTAATAGCAACCTGACAGATTGCGATTAGCACTTGGACGCAGACTCCATCGTGCAGGACCTGAATATGAAATGAACTCGTTTTAGCTGGTTTGGCAACTGCCTGTGCATTAAACACACAGATTACTGGCTCCTGCTTTATTACATTGTTGCATTGATTTGTACAGAATTGCTGAATTATTTAACGTGGTAAACCTAGAGCTAGTGTGACATTCAGACACTGCAGGGCAGAGACGTGCCTTTGAACCGCTATGATGCATTGACGATATTAAGGTGTTGCAATATTAATATGAGTGCTGCGGGAATATGTAGACGCCAAATGCGATGTGCTGCACTGTCACCTTTGTCTGAATAAGAAATGAAACAATCGGCCTGGAGTCCAGAGGGTGACAACTACACCATTCATGTTTTGGAGTGAAACAATGGCAAAGAGGCAATGCAAACACAAACACAAAGAGAATTCCCTTAGCAGTTTACTGACTGTTTTAACAAAGTGACTGATGACGAGATTCCTTCAGCCAGCACCCTTCCTCTTCCCTGTTTGACTCTGCTTTGAAAGACAGTAACAACAAACCTTTGATCAAACCAAAATTTTCAAGAACTTGTTTAGCCTGCCTTCAGTTCAGGCACATTCTGTTCCTTGACATTTTCGGTTATTTGATCGTCTCACACCTGGCTTCCTCTGAAGCCCCTTCTCCCTGCACACCTTCCGATGCACCTCACTGGGCCTGGTAATTATGTTTGTGTGGCACGTGGTGAGGGTGGTGATTTGCGTTGTCAAACTACTGAAAAAAGTTTTTTTGTTTTCGGCAAGGGAGAGCTGCCTCAGTCGGCACACACAATTTTGTTTTCATCTTTCTGAACATCCAATACACAGTGCTCCTTCGTGCTGATGTCATAGTTACCTGGACCAAACTGGACGCATAAGTCTTGCCATATGTCAGACTGAGCCGAAAAATATATTTTCCTCTATAAATAGTGTGATGTAAAAAGTGAGAGCGATAACTAGAATCGGAATAAGGCGGAACAGGAAGGCTCACTGCGTCGGTGATAATAGCAATACGAGCGTTAGCACCGCTAGGTGTGACATTAGTCTCAGTGGCCGCGGCAGTGTCCGTGGTAGTGCTGGCTGGTGTGGCTTACACAATGCATGTAGAGCCTCATTTCCTTATTATGAGCACACAGGAACGCTCACTCACTCTTGTCCTGGTGTCTCAGGCAGGAAGTGTGAGCGGCCATCAGTCTCTTCCCCCCCCCTCTGGCCAAGCTCCTCTTCCCGAGCACAATAAAACATTAATCCCTTTTTTAGCCGAAGCACTTAAGCGAGGAGTATTCATTTCCACTGCGGGGTGAATTGCCGGTACTTTGTCAGGAGTATATGCGGGGCCTGGGCCGTATCCCCAGCCTTTTGCCTGCTGTCGTCGGTCATCGTTGGAGCGCGCTCAAATCAGCACGGAGCCCCGTTCCAGTAGCACCTGTGTAATTTATCAAACGGGGCACTCCCTGGGACTGCAGACAGGGGCTTTGCGGTGCGCTTTTATTTCTGAAAACGCAGCGACTCCATCACCACCATCACATGCCACTGATGGACCTGTAGGCCAACGCCAAGACCCGTATCCCAGGAACAAGCATTTGCTGCTGGTTACCAACCTAGAACTGACATCACCTCAGCGTACTGCAGCCACACACACTGCAGGCAGTGCCTCAAAGCAGACGTTTTAATGACATCGGTGGTGGACATTTTGCAGCGGTTTCTGTTCATACAGCTTTGTCTCTCTTTCTGTCCATCTTTTCTCTTTCTGTCCAGTGTGAGGTGTCAGTAAAAAAAAAAAAACAGATGTGTGTCTGGGAGGGTCAATGTGCTGCTTGAGTAACATAATTATGTGTCTATTTGTATTTATATATAAATGTATATATATATATATATGTAGAGATAGATATAGATATATATATACACACACACACACACACACACACTGGCATGCATGGTCTGTCCTGGTCTTATCTGCTGTTTATGCTTACCTGTCCTGGACCTGGGTAGCCCAGCCCGTGACATTAATATGCTGCAGAGGAAGGAATGCCCCACCCTCATCCTTTCCTTACCCCCTCTTTCTCTCTCACCCCCCTCTCTCGCTCCCCCATGTCAAACTCACTCCCTCTCATTCTGCAGAGTCCTGCAACAGATCAGTGTGCCTTCTGTTACCAAGGAAACCTCTCATTCCCCACACACACACACACACACACACACACACACACACACACACACACACACACACACACACACACACACACACACACACCTAATTCTCCTTCCCCTTTACAGTCCGAAGACAATGGAAATCTGCCAGGAAGACAGAATTAAATGTGTGATACGGATTACCAGACGCAACCAGCAGCCAGGGGGCGGAGGTGGGGGCGCAGGACAGGGAGGTTTTGGTTGAGGGGTGTGTGAATGGGGGGAGGGGGGTTTATTCATCTCTGAACACCATATGGGGAGCGTGTCAGAAGTGTGCCACAGGCTGGGTTAGTGTGGATGAATAGGGGGTGGATGGTTGAGGGAGGGGCGCCCCATTAGTGCTGCTGGTCGGCTCTATTATTCATTGGAGGCCGGTGTGTAATCCCTGTCCAGATTGATTCTTTTGGGACACGGGGGCCTCAGGGGGACCCAGCCCGCGCACTCTGCAGCATATGGGGCCCAGTGTTAATGACGGCACGCGTCAGCAGCCCTGTTTGTCACGCGCCACAGCACCGGAGGCCCTGGGAAGGGTCCCGCCAATGTGATTAAAACCATGTTTGGTGACAATTAACCACCCTTCAAGCGGCACGCCTCGGGGGCACAGGAGAGGCGACGGGGCGGAGTGGGGTGGAGTGGGGAGGGGAGGGGAGGCGAGGGGAGGGCCACCAGCTGAGGGCGGGTTCAGGTGGCACTTTCAATTTTAATCCCCCTTCTGAATTAATCATGCCCCAATCAAATCCCTCAGCCAGGCCCCAAACATGCGCGGCCCCGCCCTTCATAAAGCCACCACTGTCGGGCTATCATTTCTGAGGGGCAATTTTAATAACCTCTCCCCATATCCAGCCCACCCTCTCTGATTGCTGTGGCTCCTGTCTGGAGAGATGGAGGAAGGGAGTTTGCGTTGCTAATAAGCGTTACCCCTCTCCCTTGTCCGCCTGTTCCTCCTCCTTATGGTTTTGTTAAGGTGATGCAGTCACCCTTCCCCAACCTTATTCCTGGCCCGCCCCCTTTACTGACACCCCCCCCCCCATCAGCCCCCCATGTCCTGGCTGTGGTCCCAGTGGTCAGGAGACAAAATCAGTATTGGGACAGGGGATGTAGACAGCTGGTACACTGCCCCTCACACGTACACACACACACACGCACACACACACATTCGCAGACCCCTGTCCCATTCTCCCATGGGGTTCACTGGGGAAGAATAAACATTTGTTTGTGCAGTGTTCCATTTCAACCCACTTGCCAGAGCAAAGAAGTATAAACACACACACACACACACACACACGGACATAGTACTGACCGAGAACCACAGACAAAGAGAAAGGAAAGAAAGACATTTAATACCTTGGATTAACTAGGAGAACATTTTAATACTCAATACAACAATGGTGTACATTCTAATAGAATAAATGCAAGCTTATGGTAGGTCAGGGAACCTGGGGGGAAAAGCAAGAATCTTGAGCTGTTCTGCTGTTGCTCAGCTTAGTGATGCTGTATTTCCAAATGGTTTTCTTTTGTGAATATGCCAGAAAAGTTGTTGAATGCTCTGTGAGTTTGTAGATGGCTTGGGACTGTAATTGTATTATATATAGATATAAAGCACTGTGTTGTACAACTTTCCTCTAAGTCCTCTGGAGAATGTCCTGTTTTACTTTGCCTTGCTTTTTCTTGACTTTGCTGAAAGTGGAGGATGCAATTATTTCCTCCTCAAAAACAAGAAAAAGGAGTAGTGTAGTCTAGTTATCATCTGAGGGACTGTGGTAATTACGCTGTCCAGCATCAATGCAGCAAAATCTCCTTTGTGGCCTGAAAAACAAGATTTAGCCTAAAATACATTGTTCTGTTTTGCGTTGCAGTGTAATATACCTGTTCTGGACAAAATAATAGGCATTTTGTTATACCCCTGCTAACTGAAGTTACATCATTTTAAAAGCATTGAAAATGGGCCTTTGATTTGTCTGTGATAGCTTTAAGCCTTTGTGCTAACAAACCCCTTCTCTACATGAGGAAGATGCAGGATTGTTTCTTTGTAATAATTTTCTGGCCTCACTTCAGGTATGAGGGCCTCTGGTCATCGAGCTTGAAGTTACCAGGTCAAGCAATTGGTACTGTTATGTTAATGTCTTACATGGTGGTATCTCTCACTTAAAAACTCATTAGCATTCAGTAGTCAAACTGAACACAAGCCTTTGAATCATTGAATTTGTACATAAAACAGGCTTATAAACAGTGGTTTTTTGATGGATGTTCAGTAATTCAAGGCATTATTTGTTATTGGCTCTTAACAACAATAATAGACTAGTTGTCAGTTATTAAATTCACGTTTGCTCCAAAATTCGCGAGAGAACACTAAGGCGTGTTTGTGCATTAAGCTTGTCTGGGGCTGAACCACTGAATGCGTATCTGACAAAAGAGACCATTTTAAAATATAGTTTCAAGACACATGGTGATAATAGATAATTCTCAGTAATTTGACAAAAAGTCATTTAATTTTTTATATATTTTCCACATCCCAAGCCAACCAGGAGAATCCCACAAGGAGATGTCATCTGTTAATTGGTTTGAAAATCCATGTATAAAATTAGAATATTTATTGAAACGTTACAGAATTCTTTTCTTTTTGAAAGAGGCAGTCTTGACTGGGATGTTAGTGCCTGCACATGCTGTATTCTGTGATGTCAGTGGAATAGGAGTGAAATATTCAGCACAGCAAGGCTGAATGTGAATTCTGTGTCCTGTGGTGTGCAGCTTAATAGCTTTTCCTTGACAAGTTATCTTATGTTCTTGGGATAAATTGAAGAAGAATGCCCAGTTGGACTGTTCAAACTGGAGGAGAGCACTCAAAGTTCCATCCTGTTAGACTAATGAAAAGACTCTCCTGTATCAAGTCCCTGTGCAAACCATACAGCGCTTTTCTCAGAAGCCTTACGTAGGCAGAACTTTATTTATGTATATTTTCTGCTTTTGTCATGCAAATACTGCAATAAAATCTATACAGAACATTTTGTTTTAGGGAGTATAACATTACAAGTTAAAAAATGCTGCAGTAGATATATTTCAGGTTGGACTGAGGATCTTTTTGAAGACTGTATGAAAACAGCCGCTGGAATATTATGCCTCTGTGTTGTGTAGGCCTTTGTCATGCAAATATTGCAGTAAATTCTGAACAGAATATTTCATTTTAGGCTGTAACACTACAAGTTAAGAAAACTCTTGTATATATATATATGTGTGTGTATATATTTAAGGTTGGTTTGGGGCTCTCTGTAAAGACTGTATGGAAACAGTTGCCAGAGCATGCTGCTTGTTTGTTGTGTTGGCGTCTTTTTTTCTTTTGTTGTGTTAAAATCGTGACATAATAATGCGATCGCGGGCCAGACCCAGTCAGTATGTTTGCCTGAAGTGACATTTGCAGAAAAGTGATTCATAATATTTGTCAGGACTTGGGAAATCCCACCATCAGTGACTTTGAGCGCAGAAATATACGGGGGACGACATTACCTCCCTCTGATCCAGGAATCAATATCAGGCTTATGAGAGGCATCACAAGTATCTACCGCCATATCCAGTGAGCCAAACAAGGGCTACTCCTGTCCCCGAACAGAAGAGGAGCAGTGTTCCTGTAAGTGTCTGAACACAGTTTTCTCTAGGTTGTTGAAAAACAACAGATTTTCAAGGATTAAAAAAAAGAATACAAGTAATTAATAATTATTTATTTATGTGATGTCACTTGAAATGAAATGATCCCATTTTGAATAATGAAAACTAAGAAAAACTAAAGTAAAATAGAACAGTGTAGTTATTTCATAACTTACCTGCTCTCTGTTTTTCACCCAATGTGTGGATGTTCTACAAAAAAGGGTCATATGACAGTAGATATAAGATACCTATAGCTAGAGAGGGTAGATGTACTCGTAAAGTACAAATTATTAAAAAGTGATTTTTTTGCAGACTAGCTTCTTTAGGTAATAATTTCCTTACATGAGAAGGAAATGATTCTGAAGGCAATGAAAGGACTGAAAAGTGTCTAGTTGTCTAGAGCATCTTGTGTGTATTTCTGTGTGCATGTGTATGCGGACATTGACAACAATGTCAGAGGTCATTTCTGCCTGGATTTGCACTGAATGACCGCTAAGAGTCCAAGTGAAAAGATCTTGTTTCAGAGCTTTGTGTGTTCATCCATTTTAGTGTGTGGAATCAATCTTTAAAACCAGTGAAACCTGGGCACTGAGCCGCTGGACAGGGTTTTGCTGCTGTAAGGAAAACAAGAACATTGGCGAGACAGTTACTGTTATTTTTATGATGTTTTCACAGTAACTAAATATAAAAAAAAGTCTTCTATGCTATTATTTATGGTGCTGTGAACCAGAACATTTTTACTTGTTATTTCAGTGTCACAGTGAAACTGCAGTACAGTATTTCCTCTTGACTTTCTTTGTCTGTGCTTGTACAGTAGAACTAGAAATACAAAACTCAAGAAAGTTACAGACAAAATGGCTAATTTAATGCCGTCTGAACTCGGAAATAACAGAGTAGGAAATATGCGTGCTGTATTCTTTCATACTGTAATGTTAGTTTCTCTGTGTTGTCAAAGTAAATGCTATTGAATGCTATAAGTAGCATAGTGCATGATTGTTGATTTATATTAAATTACTTCTTAGCCCAGTTTACATTTTCCTAGAACTATCATCCTGTGCATGTCTAGAATAGAGTGCACAAGAGCAAACTAATGAAGAGCGAATGAAGCTGGAGAATGTGAACAGGGGCGTTATGCTAACAATTTGACTTAGTGTCGTGCCAGCTCGACCTGTGGCTCAGTGTTCTTTCGCAAAAGCTCTATTAATCAGAGAGAAAGGGTTCTATTAAAAAGAGAGAAGGGGGACTTAACCCATTGCTCCGCTAATCCCCTGCTTTAGGAGCTTTTCCGTTGCAGTTGTAGGGTAACACGTTGTTCTAACCTGCCTGAAGCTGCCACAGGCCCTACTTGCAGGTGTGTTCAAATGTATGAGTCTTATGCTAATCTGGGATAAAGTGGAGAAAAGACACCACTTTGGGTGGCATAAGCACCCAAATTTAGTGGATCCCATCAGTGGTGCCATTGCGGTGAGGCTGCTCACTCACTTTGGCAGCCAGGCAAAGAGACACCACTGGCTCACAGGCTGCTGAGCAGCAGCCAAAACACGGAGAGAAGCTCAGAGACTGTTAACCAAAGAGGCGTTTATAGCTAATTCTGCTGAATGTGTCACTGACACCTTTTTTCCTGCAGGTGGTTTAAGTCTGAGTTCAGTAGTGGCTGGCACACATATTGCCCAGGTGAAAACAAAATTTGTTATAGTATCATTAAATCTGTCAGAGCGAGAAAAATGTGTTAAAATAACAGTGATAAGATAATGTGGAGAAACTGAGTCACTCTGACTGCTTGCTAGTCAAATTACACCTGTAGTGGTTTTCTTAAAGTGTATTTTGCTGATGAATTTATATAAATTCAGACTTTTTAATGTGTGTGTTTTGATAGGAGCACATGCTGCCTCCTCTCAGCCCTTCCCAGGGAAGGGCTGCAGCGGGGGGAGGTGTCCCCGGCCTGGCTTACCCCCTACTCTTACCCATGCATGGCAATGAGGGCTGGGGCGGGGACCAGTGCACTGTCAGATGAGGTTATCTTTCAAAGATGCAGGAGTCTGTGGAGATATGGTCTCTGCAGTGCATTCATAGTGGGTGTTAATCAGCCCATGCTTGTCAGGGAAGGTAGCATGTGTACTGTACCCTCACTTGCCATAGACCAGAAAGTATTCCTCATGTCAGTGTAGCGCCAGTGTATATTTTATATACAGTAGATGTTTCCTTTTTGCTTTTTTTTGTCGAATGGGGTACCAGATGTTATTGATGCTTTTGGCAGCTGGCCGCATCTTGCCACACGTCTGACATATGTTTGAATCAATAATTCATTAAGATGTACGGCCATAATGTAATAAACAATTGAGAGGGGGAGATGGAGGGAACCGATGAGTGCCGAGGTGCTGACATTTGCATAACAGGAAGTGAGAGCAGAGTTGTTTTATCAAATAACATATGCACACGCTTCCCAGCTTTGTAATGTTCAGGTAATTAATTCTCAGGGAGGTAGCAAGAAAAAAAAAGAGAAGAAAATGGGGCGATGAGGAAATCTGTTTTGTGGGACTGAAGTCATTTTTCTCTTTAAATGAATGAACTACTACAGTGCACAACTGGTACCAGAAGAGTCATTGCTATTCAGAACTTAGCGGCCTCACCAATCAAGGAGGCGTATGGGGAACTTCAGCTATGTTGGCATACTTAAGCCAAGCTTGACAGGGTTGAGCTGTGCTTGGAAGGATCCCTGTGTGTGCCAAACTAATAAAACATTCTGACATAAATCTGTAGAGTAGTCATGGATATGCGTGTAACTGAGAAACTGCAAAAGAATACCAATTATCAGATTACTCCCACAGAAGTACAGTGAAGTCGATTCAGAATGAAAGCCTATATTATAGTAATCATGAAAACCATAGTCTACAAGCATATTTTTTTGTTAGAGGTAATATTTTCAATGTAGTGTGAGCATATGGTCAATTTCTCAATCTTGGAAATATGGATGAATTGAGTTTTGGATAATGTTGACAATGTTCTTATTATAAATATATATTTTGAGTATTTAAAATAGTGTAGAATTCACTATTTAGTTAATTTGTTTGTGACTGAACAAAATACATGGAACTCAACCTACACAATTAAGAGTGTCTGTTAGAACTCAGTCACTATTTACAGACAAGATAATGTAACCAGAAGACTCTGTCAAGAGAGAGGATTAATAAAAAAAAAGATTCCCTGGACAGACTCTGTAATCAGCTCAATAGGACTGCAAAGGCGCCTGCTTTACACTTAACTATGCGAGTCTGTTCCAGGTTTACACTTAACTATGCAAGTCTGTTCCAGGTTTACACTTAACTATGCAAGTCTGTTCAGGTTTACACTTAACTATGCAAGTCTGCTCCAGGTTTACACTTAACTATGAAAGTCTGTTCCAGGTTTACACATAACTATGAAAGTCTGTTCCAGGTTTTCCAGGTTTACACTTAACTATGCAAGTCTGTTCAGTCTGTCTGCCCAGGTTTACACTTGAACTGTTCCAGGTTTACAAGAAAGTCTGTTTCAGGTTTACACTTAACTATGCAAGTCTGCTCCAGGCCTTTAGTTCAATTATCCATTTAGTTCACTTTTCACTAATATATTAAACATTATGATGAATAAATTACATTTTTAGACCTGACTGTAATTAGACAATGTTGGATATTACACACAGTTCCTCCATTTAAAACATGAATTCTAGTACTTTGCTCTGAGCACAGTGTTTTCAGCCGAAGCAATTAAAATCGCTTAGAATCTAATTACACACATATTTCTGAGCAAGTGCATGACTTTGATTGCAAATATATAGAAATGAAAAACATATTTTTTTTTGACAAGGGTTAGATTGTATAACAAGCAGCTGTGGAAGCTACACAACTGACCACCTTTGAATTGTTAGGCAAGAAAAAAAAGAACAAAGAGAGAATAATTATTATATATAAATACTTATTAATATATATATATATATATATATTACTTACAAGTTTACTATAATAGGGAAAACGTATAAAGTGACTTCACCCCCACAAACCATTTTTCTAAATGTCCCTGCACAAGCTTTAAACATGCCCTTTCTGGATTCCTGATTAATTGGTCTTCAGGTATTTGGGATTTAACATCAACCAAATTGGGATTTGAAATGTGTATTGTGTAACCATTGCAAACATCGAGCAGGCTGAGTTTGCAGTGATGAATCTTTCCAAAAAGCCAAATGTAATCAAGGGCAGCTCTTGTATGTAATTTGCAATGCCCTTGTGGACGTTTTAAAAGAGGAGAGGACACAATTGAAACAAAGGGAGCTTCTGAATGCAAATGCAGAATTTTCGGTTGGTAATGAAGAAGGCAAAACATTACAAATTTGTGCAGAGTTCCTTATAAGAATCTTAAAAGCAGAGGTGCAGGAATTGACAATTCTACAAAGCATAGGGATGCAATAGAGTGGTAACTTCAAGGAGAAACATGTTTTATATGTTAACACTGAGGATGTACATGTTTTTTTATGGTTAAGTCAGAACTTAGACAACGGTTTTTGATTAATGGTTTTCAGTCTGTTTTGTGCCAGTAGGTCTGGTGTGGCAGTCCCTCTGTGTTTTGGTTTACCCTTGTCAGGGCATTGGATTGTGCTTTTGTAGTGATTATTAACTGCTAGCTCTTTCCCGCTCCTTTGATTGATTAGCGTAGCAGCTATGTAGCCGTTAAACAGAGAAACACACCTGCTGTAATTATGTTGACTGTGAAGCTTTTAAAGTAAGCTGTGCTGAAATGTGTTGATGGTTGCCTGTCTTCACTTAAGGCCTTTTACCTCATCACTCCATGCCAAAATAATCACAAACAGTGTCACAAGCCAGCAGCTTGTTTTAGCACATGATCAGATCTGGTCACTTGTGTTAGCAGCCACCTAAAGAGACCTGAACCTTGATTGGATCTTAGCATTAAGTGTTGTTTTTGATCTCTGTATTCATCGTTCTTTTCACAACACTTAAGCCATTATAAGAATATGGCAAGTTGGACACTGTTCTTCAGTGAACACTGCTGTGCATTCTCTACTGTACGAGAACCCAAAACAGACAGTAGAAACAAAATGCGTTGTAAGCCTGTAAACCTGACCTGTGAGTAGTGACAGCACCCCATCCATGAGACCAGTTCCAGTGACTTAGGGTTTCCATGAGTTACGTTAACGGAGGTGTAGCTGATGAGCCTGTGGAAGATAGGGCCTCTCCTTGTTTTGGTGGTACCGTTGAGTCATGAGAGGGGGGCAGCTTCTAGCAAGAACACTCCTGCATTTGCAATGCCTTTATAAATCATGATTAAGGTCTTTGCTACAACGTTTTGCTACAGGCTGGGATTTAATCAAATTCAGCTCCTCTTGCTTCATTATTTGTAATTTGTAATTATTCATTTTTAATGCAATTCAGCCCTTGATACGGGACAAGGATTCGCTAATTTTGTCCACCATGTGTTTCAGCTCGTAGTGCCCATAATTCAGAAATTAGCAAGTAAAAGTATCCCTGTACTAAATAATAAACAGAAAGAACGAATTGGCGATGAGATAACCAAGGATTAATTACAGAAGATGAAATGAATGCAAATTGAATGCAAATGTGCTGAAAGGAGTGGAGGGGCAGAAATTAGTTTAAAATGTTATTTAACAGGTTAAGATTTTTAATTAATACATCTAATAGATTTTCCTTAATTAGTGATCTGATAATTACGCAGACTATCCCCCAGCCTCACCTCTTCCTGAAGTGTCACCCAAGGTCCATGATAAACAGTCCTGAATGAATGTGAAAATGGTGTTACCTTTTCCAGTGAATTCTCTCTTAAGAAGTGAGGATCGATATGTGGCAGAGTAAGAGAGTCTTGATATTTAATAGGAATCAATAAGGATGTGGGGATTTGAAAATAAACATTTCTCCTTGCAATGTCACAACAGGGTCCATTGTTGAAATGTTATATATTTTGGGATATTCCTGATTTACTGTGGCTGGTATTTTACCTATTTGTACAGGTAGACTGCAATCAGACAAAATGGCACAGTTTACAGTTTCGCCTCTAACAGTGTTAGGCTGGCTGAGAGAATGTATAAATCCTCAGCAACCTGTCTAGTCATGAGTAGATGATATTGCCTCAAGTTCAGTAGACCAACAGAGCCACCAAACTATAGTGGGATGTGAGTGTGATATATGAGTGTGCACTGGGAAGCATAGGCTAGGATAAGAGCAAAAGTGACTTAAAGTTCAATTAGAACAGTATTTTACATTGATTACCTTATATTGAGGGTTCCCCCTCTGATCACATTACATTACAGTATAGTCATTTAGCTGACACTTTTATCCAAAGCAACTCACAGTTAATCAGACTAACCAAGGGCCAATCCCCCCTGGGAGCAATGTGGGGTTAAGGGCCTTGCTGAAGGGCCCAACAGCAATGGTGTTCTTGTTGTGGCTGGACTTGGATTTGAGCTGCCAACCTCAGGGGTCCCAGTCATGTACCTTAGCCACAAGACCATTATCCATGTTGGAAGCAAAGAGCCAGGACAATGGCCAGGCTCTTCCACACTGCTCTATTCCAGATGGTCCAGCTGGAGTGCTTCTGCTCCTCTACCCCAGCTTTTATTGTGCTTGGACATTTCCCAGGTCTGCGCAGGTGTGCCTCACCTGCTGATGAGAGCAGACACCCTCTAACGATAAAGTCCACAACCCATAGCAATGTGCTTCACAGACATTCGGGAAAGGGCGGGTCAGAATCCCCAGAATCCTGCATCATTTAGGGTCCCTGGCTTATAAACACAGACACATGTGGGGTGCCGTGCTGTTTCTCACCAAGGGGCTGCTCTGTCTGCCCGTGACCCCTGTGCTTGAGCGCATTGCAACGCCGGTGAAAGACAGCACTCTTTTACTCTTTCAGAGAATGCCCTCTCCCCTCCTCCCAGCTGATTGCTAGAAGAATTTAGGAGTAGACACACGTTCAGTCACCGCAGCGCCGATATGCCAGATTAATTGAGATGTAATGGCCTGCCGCATAATACATCTAGCCGAAGTTTGCTGCATTCTGCGGGAGGCTGAGTGGAAGCTGAAGAGTTTAGTGGGGATTTTCAAATAATTGTCTTCCCCATTATTCTATTACAGAGCTTATTACTAAAATTGTACAGGCGGTAATTAGAATGGTTGGTGATGATAGGTTTATGAGGATCCAGGCTGCTAATTATGCATCATAAAGGTACTGTACTGCTGATAAGACACTGCATTGCGTATCTTATAGCTGAGAACCTCAATTTTTTTGCCCAAAAAGAGTCATGGAGAATTATTTTACATTCGGTCCCCGAATATTTTTTTTAAACAGTATGTGTTTACTAGCTAATAAGTAAGTAACTATTGTATAAGTAACTAATTATACATATTAGTTCACTTGTGTCATTATTTCTGTTGTGAGCACTGAGTTTTAATGCACTGTTATGTCATCGGTGCTTACACAGATGTTGGGATTGTGTTACAGAGCTGTCCTTACAATGAAGTCAGTGTACATGCTGTATCTGTACAGGGCATGCCTGTGTCTGAACACCGCGTTCCCATTCGACCTTTACTGCTGTCCTGCCGGCTGTGTAATTGTCTCCTTCACTTTAGCATCAAGTTGTTCTATTTTGAATGCTTTTCAGGTAAATGTATTTGGTGTCTATTACATTTAATTAAAAATCTTAAACAGATAAAAAAAACATTTTGGAGCTTTAATGAGGTGCTAAAAGCCATATGGTGCTACTTTTTCTGGATGACTTGTTTGATTTCTCATAATTCACGGCAGAGTTTTAATTGAAACATTCATAGTTCGTTTCTCCAAGCAACCATTAACCTCTAAAGATGTGACTGAAATGCTTCTGGCTACATTTTTATGATAGGGTTCTCTTTCACTATGTAAGCTGAGAGATGTGGAAAATACAGGAAGGTAACAGTCACTTCACCTCATATGGATCCAGCTTAATAGGCTGGCAAAACTAGGCTTAACATCTTCTCTAAAGACATCTTTTAGATCTGGGAATAAATCTACCTTATCACTCAAAATCCATTTTAGGATTACTTTTTATAATAATTATAGAAGTTGTACAAGTTATCATCTGAAGGTTCTTATGAAGTGTACTTTTATTATACTTTTATTTGAGTATAACAAGTCCAATAAATACATGGCCTTAACTGCCTCAAGTTTTGAAAGTGATTTTGTTCTTGCCTGTTCTTACATATACATTGAATTTGACAAGGTCTCGGGGTGTTGGAAGCTCCTGTTGCGACACTGTTCTAGTGTGAGGATGTACCCCACTGTCTGGTGTCAACCATGGCGGTGTCTCCTGTAGCCGGTAGACTTTTTGGGTGTCGCATTACTGGTGTGGGAGGGAGGGATTCGGTAAAACAGGATGCTTATATGTCACTGCTCTCTAGTGACCCCTGCTGGTCAAACAGGCATCGGCGGTCTGCCTGTGCAGAGCTGCATATGAAGACCTGTGGATTGGGGTTTGAAGAGAAGCAGGCACTGGCATTATATGTGTTGTGGGAGAGCATTTGCATGTCTGTGTCTCCCATATGGGCAGCTCTGTCTGTAACAGTGGGTGTGGGTTGTGAATATGATTGGCCATTCCAAATTACTAAAAAAATAAGCAAGGTTTGAAAACAAACCATTTACATTTATTTTTCTGTTGTTTTTTGTAATGTTAGAATATCAATAACACAATAAACCTTTCCCTCACTTCACCATTTTACGGGTATATCAGGTATTTGCTTCATTAATGGAGGACTTAACTGGTAAATGACGTCTATGCTCAGATGCACATATTAGTCCTTGCGATCAATGTGCAATATTAGGAACAGTAATTATGTCTGTCATGCTTTATTGACTCCACAATAACTAAAAAAATGTTTTTCATTATGGTTCACTAAACTAAAGGTGGCATAAAATATGGCATTTCATATTTGCCACTATTTTTTGCCATTGTTATATCTATAATGCCATTGTTATATTGACCAGCTTCATAGAGCCTGTATTAATTATTACTTTCACTACCTTTTGCATATCATGCAGTCCAGTGGTAGATGGCATGACAGAGTGTCAACAATATAAACTCAGTCTCTATGTACCTAATAGGATCTAATGAGGCTCTGAAAATATCTCTCCATTCTCAGAGTCCACACATCTTGGTGAGTGTTTTGCTCCTATGAAGCCACTACAGCGTGTTCATGTGTTGAAAGCGAGGACCTGTCATCCACAGAAGCGCACTATACATTTCCTAAGCCATGGCTGGTCCTCATTAAGTTCATACTGTTTGTTTCATTTGCTGTTTCATGCAGTTTGATTCGTTTGTAATTGTGTTTGTGATTGAGTTCATATGGGATATGAATTGGTCCGGGCCTCCCTGCCCATCCCTGGGAATCGTGCGCAGTTTAAGAGGCATGGGGAACATGCAAGGCATTCTGTGTATTCATTTACAATCCACTAGACCAACACACTTCAAAACAAGTGTGTGACGCAGTTTGTTTAAAACATGGCTGTGGTTTTGTTTTAGAGACTGAATTCTGCCCCCTCACAGCTGCACTCTGCTGGTCTCTCCGGTTTCCTGTCAGAGATTTTTGTGATCGCATACCACTTTCCCTTACTCTGAGTGCATTAGCAGTTTATCAGACTGGACTAACAAAACCTGGTCTGATTGCAATAGTGGCAGAACACAATTTCAATGCAACGTTTAACTATTGGATTGGACTATAAAGCATATGGCATGGTTACTAAAGCCAGACTGATTCAAATGTGTCCTGATAAAAAATAAATCAGGTAAAATCTAACTTCTAAAACAGTACCATGAGTATTCTGTACCACCAGAGTGATTACCTCCATGGCATGACAGCAAGAAGGATTCCCAACCACAGCTGTTTGGAGTTTGCATGTTCTCCCCATGTTTGTGTGGGTTTTAATCTGGGGTTTCCAGTTTCCTCCCACAGTCCAAAGACATGCAGGTCAGGTGGACTGGGCTTGTGAAATAGTATGTTTGTGTGAGTGACTGTCTGTCTGGGTCTGTGATGGACTGGTGACCTGTCCAGGGTGTCCTCCTGCCTTTTGCCCAGTGTATGCTGGGATATGCTTCAGCCTCCCCATGACACTAGATTAGATCAAGTGGGTTTCCCTTTTTGAAAATATGGGTCATTTTTTTATCATGCCTCTTTGTGCACAATCATACACGTATGTTATTGATATGTTATTCTGCCTTTACAAAATGGTTTTCCTGTTGCTCCTTATTTCTGAGCTTTCCTTAGTTTCTGCTTTAATGTTAAATTCAAATAATAACTGTGCCTGCGGTTTAGCTTCCCTCAATTCATGCTTCAAGACCTGTATTGATCTATTTCTTTGATGAACGCAGAAAAATGGTTTAAAGAAAAAAGAAATGCCTCCAAGAAACAAAATCAAAGCAAATTTAACTGAGGTCCTACAGACATTTACCAGCTGGTGTTAAAAACAGCGACTTAAAAATGCATCTACATGCATGTTTGATTTCAAAGTCCGCATGACTTACCTTGGCCACTTGCTTTCTGTTATGTTTCCAATTATAAAGAATTTACAAACATTTAAACGAATAAAAGTAAGAAAATCTCATTTTTATTCATCAATAATAACGTTCCCTTCTCCATGACTTATTAATTGTTTTTCTTCAATATAGAGCGGTACCATGCAAGAATGAATCAATATTTTTACCAAAGAAACATAAATCATCCTTTTCCATAAGTGTGTATTTGTTGAAAATATCTGAGCCGCATTGCCAGGTCAGTAATTTGAGGCTTTTTTTTCACGCTCTTGTTTGATGCATTGATGATTTTGCATCAGCATTCAGTTTTGGCACATATCTGCTGTGCAAATGTCATTTGTATCGACTGCATTCAGAACTGACATTCACTTCTGGGTATAACCTCCAAATATTATACTTGAATTGTAATGCTTGTAGTAAAGTTAATCAACTTATAGCTCTTGTAAAATGACATGCATCTCTCTATCCATCTGTTCATCTATGATCACTGAAATAAGAAAATGCCATATTTGTTCCTACTCATCACTGTGACCTCTTCTGTCAATATAGGAGGCTGCAGACAAGCTAGCCGTCTCCTGTGAAAGTTGTAATGTTGTCTATCTTCATTCTGCAGTTCACTGATTAAGCATGCAGACACTTTGTATTAGACAGGGGGGCTTCCATGTGTAGCTTGTGCAGGTGGACTGTGCGTGCCCAGTTGAAAAGAATTGGTTTTGGTGCGTGCCAAGAAACAGGCAACCTGCCAAATAAGTATGGGGTCCATCCATAAAATCCTATGTACATCAATGAGTTGAGCCATGTTGGAGTCCTTCAGCTATTGAAAAGTCTTCCATCTTAGCATTGCTAGCCCAGACTAATTGCTCCATAATGTGGTACAGTGTGACCAGGCAGCAAATGAGTAAAACAACACAAGAAATGGCGCGTGACTGACCAACTGGAACATGTGCTTATTTATTCGTGTTGATGTGTGCATGTGTCAGCCTGCATGAGAACACATAAATATCTCATGACTCAACGGCAAAAAGGACACCGCTTCCACGCTATGGCGCTTTGAGACAGGCCGTGCGTCAGTCGAGAGGTCCTGTTACCTCACATCTCTGCCTTGCCATCCTCGCTGCTGCTTGTGTGTTCCGTTAGCGAAGGCGCTAACATGCGCTGCGTTGAAATATCTTGAAATATCTCCCTCACCCCTCATGAGTACGCTGTGGAGCATGTTGCATTCTCTATTACCCCTGCAGAACAGCCGCTGTAGTGGCAGGAAGTGTGACTCTTGTCTTCTTTTCACAGAAGGAGGAAGGTGAGAGAGAAAGAAATTGAGAGAGCACGAGAGCATAATGGGGGGAGGGGGTGGAAATGAACAGAGAGAGTTCTATAGAATGCAGGATGAGAATGAACTGATAAAAGAAAAAAAGAAGGGAAGGTGGGAGAGTGAGAAATTGATAGAGAGAGGTGTATTAATAGTAGTGGCATCCAGCTGGGAAACGGAGGGTTGCCAGGACCTGCCAGAAGCCGCGAAAGCTGCTGATGTCATGGCAAGGTGAACACCATCTGAGGCAGAATCCACCGCCTCACACCCCTGCCCTCTGCGTCTGCCATGATTGGCTGCAAGGGAAGGGTGACGTCACAAAGGTAGCCAGGGGAACCATGGTGATGACCTCATACTCCAGCTGAGGTCACTGGCACAAGCTGTGCATCGCGTGTCCTTTTGGCCGTCGCAGGTGCCCCTGCGCTGACCTGGCTCTGTGTCAGCTCGACTTCTCTGGCCCAGGCACGGGGGAAAGGAGGTCCTGAGGCCTTTGTTTGGCACAGGTGTGTTATTTTCAGTCTCAAAGGCATGAGAGCGTTTTCAGGACAGGCTGAGTCAAACTTGCGTGTGCTGTCTGTGTTGCGCTGCAATGACTTCGGCATGCATTATTAAGCATGATTAAGGAGGATGCAGGTTTAACTGTCCTTGTGAAGAGGGAGAGGTGGAGAATATAAAAGACATGTGCTAAGTATGACTGGCCAAGATTTGCATTCAAAGAAAATGGACTTGACACACAATCACCATACACAGTAAATGAAAACCCCAGCAGACGTTGAGAAACTAAGCCAGAACTTTTTTTTCCCCACAGTTTGCCCTGCTAACGGGCATGCAGTCAATAGCTTACATTATATTTATTGTTTAACATGCATAATTAGTTGTATCATGAATTATTTAAGATTTTTGCAAAAAGGTGGATCATTTTTCATCTGAACATTGAACAATTGCCATTTGCACAGCTTATTTATAATTTCTCTGTACATCTGGTGAATAATGTTCCCTTATTTCATTATGTTTTTTGGCAAGTAGGATTTTAATAAATGCTGGGTGTGTTAGATGTGATTATTTACTCCCATTTTAACCGGTTACCATCCTGCAAGATAACCCAATGAACAAAGAACAGAAGACCCCTAAATGCCATACAAATATAAAAAAAAACATTAAGTAAATTAAGATGATTAATAATTATTAAGGATAATAGTTATAAAGTTATAAAACTTCAAATTCATTAATAGGTTAATTGGATGGCATAATTGGCTTATGGTATATATGGTAAATAAGGTATATTAAATTACCTTATTTGATCTTGAATCAAATAGACATCAAACAAAACATTAAAATATACCGGGGCGCCCCGGTTGCTCAACCAGCAGAGCGCATAACACACAAGGCCGAGGCCCAAATCCAGCCTGGGCTCCTCACCACATGCCCCACCCCCCACACGCCCCCCTGCCCCACCGCAACCGCCAAACAAAGTGGAAAGTGCCAAAAAATAATCTTTAAAAAATATATATAAAATAAATAAAATATACCAGCACAGACAGATGAGAAAGAATTCCCTCTCAAAGCTAAAATATAACCGGCAAAGTGAGTTGAAACACAATCTCCTCTCCTCTATAAATTTTAAAACTAGTTATCCTGCAATGTCATAGTTCCATTACCCGATGTTATGCAAGCAGCCTTTTCGCCCATCATCAGCAGTATTATGGAATGAGTGAGAGAAAGAGGCCACAATTGCCCTCTCGGACAAGAATGATTACAGTTATTCATTTTCAAATTAAGTCCCATATTCCCCGATGAGAAAGGTTACCTTGCAGCCTTGGCAGCAGAATTAAACTGTTAAATTAGTGAAAGGATGGATATTTAAAACAACGCTGGGCGCACGTAGCCGACGACGCCTGAGCTCAGAGAAATAGAGAAAGAGCAGATGGCGGGCGGTCTGCTGATTCGCCGGCCATGAGATCTGTGCCGGGGGTCAGAGGGGAAATTGAATTTCCAGTGGAAGTTCAGTTTCTGCCCGCACTCATGTCTTGAGCATGGACCAGACTGCTTTTTCAGCTTATTTTGCCCTTGTGTATTTACTTGGCTAGGCTAGTGTCTGTGGCGCAGTGTTTTGTATTGGGATTATGTTGCTAATGTGTTTGTTTTGCACATACAGCTATGTGGAGTGTTTTTTTTTTTCATTCACTGCAAAAAAAATAAAAATAAGATCTCTCCTACAAAAGCTCTGCTCCTTCAGTAGCCGTGACTCAGAATTTCTACAGCCATCATAATCAGCTAAATGAGCATGTTTTGGTCACGTCTTTCACACTTTTTTTGCATTCCATCTGAGGGGGCCGAAAGATTTAAGCTCAACTGATCACCCACTGTAAGGTCTGGACGTGAAGTTTGGATTTTTATTCATGTGTTTAGCGCAGTCTGCCTGAGAGCTGTTCTGTGTGCTTTTGACCCTGTGTTCTCTTCTCATTATCATAGAAAGCAGATTTCTTCCACCATTCAAAAGTGTGTGCGCTCTGGAGAAGTCTGCCAGCCAGCTCAGCTTCCATTCAGCCTCGGGTCACACTGCTAAAAACAAGCCATAATCATACTCATTATGCAGATAATGATGACTCGGCAAAGTTTCACACCTCCTGTCTAACTAAACTTCTCCCCCATTTCCTCATGCTGTCACTCACTCTAGGGTATTATGCAGGTGCAGGATTTTTGTCCTTATGGAATATGAAATCTACAAATTAGTTCAGTTAAGTGGCTTTTTTGTCTCTACTGGTGGCCAAAATGAGCAAAAAACACTATTACCCAATGGGCGTTGGGATGAATGTGTTTATATAAGCTGAGCGTTTGAGGAATGTCTGTATTAATAAAATGGCTTCTTGCCTCTGGCAATGCACTGATTACATTGCTTTTTAGGGAGAGGCAGGCATTAAGAGAAAGGCTTGATCTGCTTGACAACTTTGTATAAGTTTATTGTGTGCCTCAGTGTGTGCGTGTATGCGCGTTCATGTATGTGGGCGTGCATGCCTCTTTCTGTGTGTGTGTGTGTGTGTGTGTGTGTGTGTGTGTGTGTGTGTGTGTGTGTGTGTGTGTGTGTGTGTGTGTGTGTGTGTGTATCATATTCAGCTGCAGCTTAAGCCTGGAAAAAATAAAGTGACTATTATGTAATTGTGGAAATCTGTATCCGGGGAAGATGAGCGTTCTACACAGGCAGCTTCACAGCCCTAAAGCCTTTGTGTTCTGCAACTCTAAAGTCAAATTCTCCTTGGTACTGAAATCTTCACATCTGCTTCCCACCTTCACAGATCTACCTGTGGCCCCTCTGTCTCAGGTGTTTTTTTGGGAGATATTCAGAGAGCCGCATGCAGGTGGCAGCCTGTATTGTACTCTGCTGCTCATGTTCTGTATAGCTGTCTGTGCCTTGTGTGTCTCAGCCAATGACAGCTACCCTTCAGGAAACAAATGCACAGCACCTTGCTGGAAATGATTTTCTCTACCTGCTATAGCTACTGTGGCACATACTCATGTTTGTCTGTATAGGCAGCACATTTTGCAGCACATAGTGCAATAGTGGCAGCTGTATGTCCATTAGAAGTAGCATGAAAGCTCTTGACTTGAGAAATGCCAACCCATTATACTACATTCTTTCAGCTTCATCCTAAAATTGAATCTGGACAGTGTGGCTGATTTTTTCATTTTTGATCAGACTCAACTCATTTCCTACCTTTAATATTTTGTGCTTGTATTTTTTTTTAATATATAATTCCAATTTAAATTCAGTTGAAGTGTGAGGGCTGTGCAGTGAGTCATGGTGGATTCATGGCTGGTGTAGCACTGCTGGTGCTCTAACCGGTGCTCTGCGGTTCTTGCAGCTGGGGCAGACAACAAGATCGGCTGGGCCTTCGGGCTGGGGCTGGAGAGGCTGGCCATGGTGCTGTACGGGATCCCAGACATCCGGCTGTTCTGGAGCGAGGATGAGCGCTTCCTCAAGCAGTTCCACCTGCCCAGCATCGACGACCCCGTCACCTTCCAGGTACCCCCCCACCCGTGACGCACAACACCACCGACTCCCCAGGCCAACCAGATGGCCGGCTCCATATGTTTAACTGTGGAATCTGTGCCTGTCTACCATTGACACTCTACCTGGACACTTTGATGTTATGAACATTCGCACAGGAGAGTGACAAAGTTCGTACCGAAGAAAATGGACATCCTGTCCTTAAGGCAACCTCTGCATAAAAACATCAAAAAAACTGTGAACACTGTATAGCATCTACTGACCTATTAATTTGCATTAAGGTGACATTAAGGAGTCAAGGTGTAGATAGCACTGCAAGACCTGACAATGCAAAGGGACTGACTACCATAGAGAATCTGTGGTGACATTGTAGTGATTAAGCCTGAGTCATACCTACAGTACAGTAAATGTTGGACCGTGGTTACAGTGATACTGGTCTCAACCGGGCTCAAATCAAAGTCTGTGTTCTTCTCTGTTGACCTTTGTAAAGGAATCTACAAGAACTGTGTAATCTCAACATTTTGGCTACAAAATTTACCAGCGTATCCTAGCAACTGAGCCTTTGGTACTTACGAACCTGGTCAACCCTTAGCCTATATGCTTGGCTGTGGATTTTAAAATACATTAATATTCAGGTTTTAACAATTAAGCTGTTAAATTACTTTAAATAAATTTGTAAAGTTTTTTTTTTTTTTTTTGGTTTTTAATGGTTTGGTTTCTATGAGTTTCTGGTATGCACAGCCTGATCTTGACACTTGGAAAGGGCATCTGAATGTGGAGGGTACGAGATACCTGGGAAAGAGTCCCCCGATTCCCTCGTCCTTTTGTATTCGTCCCTGTCACCGTGGCGATTAGACATGCGGGCGGCGTGTCCGCAGCCTCTGCCGCAGGAGTCCGTAGGTGCGCGGCCCCCTGCCTCCCATGATGGATGTGGGAGGTGAGCTGCGGAGATGTGCGGCTGCCGCTCCCTCCCTCTACATCCCCCCCCCAACCCCTCGCCTGACAGCCTGCTCCGCTCCCCGCCACATTACGGCTTATTTAGACGCATCATCTCTCCCTGCGTCTCCATCTCGCCATCCTTCTTTTTCTCCCTCTCATCATCTCTTCATTCTCACCGAAGATGCCTTTCGTTACCTCTTCTTCAGGAAAAAAAAATGATTAAGCATCAATCACTCACCCCCCCAACCCCCCCCCCCCCCCGTTGGTGGAGGAGTGCTGCTTGTTTTACTAATCGCTTCGGCAGTGCAGGGAGACTGGGGCTGTTATTATGCCCTGTCTCACTCATGTTTATTTTAATGCGTTTTACTCGGCTCCTGTTTGCATGTGTATAAATATCTGCTATGCCCGTCATTTAGCCCGCCTGGCCCCATCGCTCCTCTGCTCCTGGATCCGGGAGGCTCTGTCCATATTGCGCTGGGCACCTGGCAAGTGCTCCACAGCTGCAGCTGCTGACCTGCTCTTTATTCCTTTATTTAATCTATGCACTCGTTCCCATTTTAAATACGCCTAGGGAAAGCCGGCTGTGGATGGAGGGGAGGGAGTGAGGGTATGTTGGTTAGTTTGTTTTCTGCCCCCTAACATCCTCAGCGATCTGTCAGTCAATCATGAATGTCCACACCCCATAAATTCTACAATTCACAGGGATGGATCTTCAGAGAATATACAAACTTTTATTATCATTGCTTTTACTTTTGTCTGAAATACATACCACCCTTCATGTCAGGCAAGACATTGGTTTTCGAATGGATGTTCAACTTATCAGAGAACTCATTTGAAATGTTTGGTCTTACGGCATGCATGCTATTACATGCATTGCAGTTTCAAAAATCTGTATATTTTAGCTTTTACTTTTCATTTTCACCCAGCTATAACCAGAGCAGAACATACCCATTTATACTATTGGCTAGCTGACAAACTCAAAGACTGATAGGAGTTTGGGGACTGCTTCAAGGACACCCCTGAGACAGACTCATGTTCTGCAGAGATTCTGACTGAAAGAGGAACCTCATGTCTCTAAGGGAAGAACGAAGATGCAATATCCACATGGACCTGTTCACAACAACCATTTTTAAACCTCACCAAACTGTGGCATGAATTTTGTACCATCCTTTTCACATATAGATAAAAACAAACTAAGACTACAATAATGATAGGAAAGTGACAGCAGGGAAGTCAAGCAAAGGCAACAACAAGACACTTTGGCAATGATAGAAGAGGAGACAAACATGGCAGCGGAGGATGGGAGACTTGACATGAACTCACAGAGGTTAAGATCCTGTAGGCGGCCTGCTGCTGGGATGGCCGGGCCGCCTTTGTGTTAGTGCAGGAGATGATGAATTAGACGAGGCTTTGATCAGGATTTATAAGGGGATCTCCTCTCACCCGCTCCCATCCTCATTAGGATTCGCCCCTCACGTCCATTCTGCTAAATCCTCATGGACGGCCAAGGACAAGCTCGCCTCCATCTTGGAACCCACTCAAAAAAAAAAAAAAAAAAAACCTTTTCTCTGATCATTGTTCTGCTAATTTTTTCCATGCGTACCGTCCTCAGTTAACCTTGTGCTGTGCCTGGTGGGTTTTTATCTTTTCCAAAAGGATTTTTAGAACATAAATTTGACCAAGTGACAAAGCGAGGTGATAAAGTTGTAGTGGAGACATCGTTGCAAAGTAATTTTAACACACATGGCCTGGTCAAGTTTGGTTTAGTAGCTAAAATATTTGAGCAAACTCCATTAATTTTATGTTAATAAAAGGGTAGATAAATGTATCCACAAATAATATGGAATAATTTATATATAGTTACTCTTACAGCAGAAACATATGAGCATTCTTCCCTACTAACCTGTACTAAACTGGAAAAGAAAGGTCAAGTTTTGGTTGAAAAGTAAAGAAGATGATTGAAGGGCCTTAAAGAAAAATTAGGATGAACAACTGAAAGTCATCTTACTCAGTGAAGTTATGAAAGTGGTGCTCTTGGAAGTGTTCCATTGCCTCCATCTGTAATGTTGCCCAGTGATATTTAACGGCATAAGCTGCCAAAAAACTGAAAGTCAGTTATGTTCAGAGTTTTATGGTTAACACTGAGCTGTGTTTCAGGTGTCAGGGACAACCGGTCTAGATGTCTCGGGGTCACTCTCAGCGGTGATATTTGCATGCGTTGTGATGAGGAAAGTTACTGCACTTGTGAGATTATCTTGGTTGCAGATTCACAGGGTGAGATATTGCTGCTGCACATTTGGAATAAGTGCTTTTCCTAAACAGAGAAAATTGAAATATTGAATTGAGCAAAAAAAAAAAAAACTTTCATCAGAACATTGCATTGCGCTGTGGGAGGTAAAGGGTTCTTGGTTACACTGTTCCATAATCAGCCCATTGGATTATGGGATATCCAGATGGGTGTGCTAGTACTGCTGTCATCTACAGTGCTATTACATACATGGCTTCGATTGCATGTGAGAGCTTCCTTGCACCTATGTGGTATTCAATTCCCAGCCCCCACTGTTGATATATGGGTCCACCCTTTTGGAGAGCCTTGCAGTGTGATGTCATTTGTATGCTGGGAGGAAATAATGAAAACAAAACTCTGTAACGGCATGTCTGTGGTCTTGTTGTGGGGTGAGCCGGTGAGTTATTGCCCCCCCGGTCCTGCAGTTCAGATCATTTCTCAGCACCACCCCCCCCCCCCCACTTCAATTTGCCATGGCTGGCGGGATTAGCTGTTCTCATACCGTAGTCTCTTGTGTCCTTGCTTCTGTTTTTTAGCCCGCTCTCCCAGTGCTCCCCATGTATCTGGATGGTCCTGTCAGGGGGCGGAGCCAGAGTGGAGACTCCGCCTGCTCCTCCCTGTCCCTTGCACTCATGCAGCTGTAAGTGAAGTGGAGCCTGGGTCAGTGCTGTGAGGACATGTTGAATATTTGGTTTCTTGAGGAATTAATGCTTGTGGCTTCTTTCCTTTGAGGAATGGGATAGTTTAGAGCATCAGGTGCAGGGTGGTGATGAGATGAGTAAAAACAAAAATAGTTCTCTTTGTTTTTAAATCCATTATGGTCTCAAATGATGTTTGCTGTCATTATCACTGGCTCCAAAGCTTGTGATGTGATTTGCAATTTTTTTCATAATTGTACCTCTCAACTGGGCCACAAGTTGTTCAAACACAACAGATAAGTGACATCCTGTGTGATATTTAGGGCAACTTTCTCAGCTGACCATGTTTTGACATCATGTTGAATTAATCTTATCATCGCCATAAAAAAAAACAACAACAGAGTTTTCCATCCTGGGAATAGGAGGCTTTGGAAAATCCCATTATTCAGTTGATGTATGTGTTTATTTTACAGCATTTCCCCGGGTAGGCTGTACATCTGGAAGTCATGATCAGCAGTGAGAGGCTGGAGGCTCCTGGGGCCCCGCTCTGCGGATTACCTGCCTCCCAGGGTTTAGCTGCTCCGGGGAGTAAAATGCCCTTGACTACACCTGCTCCGCCAAGCTGACCGGAATTACCTGCGTACACGTCTGTTATATCGCTCTCTATAGAAACATAAATCAAGAGCTGGGCCATAGTAGATTTTCCCTGCCCGATACACGCTTTTCGAGCGCAATACGCATTGCGCAGTCTTTTTCAAAAAGTGGTATCATATGTGGTTTCTCCATGACGTGTCGTTGATATATATCAGGATATTACAGTAAAAAAAAACAAGTGTAAGACTTTTCTATAGACAAAATATTGGGATATTATGGGATGTCCAGATGAATTGGTCAACAACTTCTGTTGGCTACAGTACTATTGCATGGTTTCCTGACTGGCTGAGAATCCTTTTTTTTTTTGCCTAATGCCCTACTTCATGATTTCACATCTGACATACAATTAGCTGGTATTGTCATTGTCATTTATAAGACTGGAGAAAATTATGAAGAAAAACACAATGCATGCATGTTGGTCATCTAGCATGGTGCACACTGAATTCTCAGCAGTTAGGGATCGTCTGTTGTGAGCAGATTCTAAGGCTTAAAGAATCTCCTTTGTGCTACATGATTTGAATAGGTAATAGCATAACCAGGGGACAAATCGTAAATCTCATGAATAAGTTCCTTCAGATGACAGAGTAGTTAATACAGAGGGTGAGGCAATTGGTCATTAATCTTGAACGGGACTTTAAGGTGCACCTGCAGGGGGCAGAGCCACTTCACACAACCACTGCTGGGGAGGGGGGGCTCACGGAGTAATCGCCGTCTGCTCCACCCGTCTTCCCTCCCAGTCTAAACCTTAACCAACTGCCAAGAAGGAGGGCAGAGGTCCTGGCACCTAGGAAGCAATTGAAATAGCATTTGAAGACAGCTTACCCAGCATGCTCAGCTCAGTTTAAATAATCTACCCCCTGTTATCCAGGCTTTGAGCACTCAATGAATGTACCAGCAGAACTGGAGCTGTCCGGACCATTCAGATCCAAACTGGATGAATTCTATTGACCAGATGGGCACCAATAGTCAGTGGCCTTCAAGTGATGATTGATCTGTTTTTGTGAGATATCTCACCTTGTTATTTCACCTGTCCCTATACCCGTCCTCTGCCGATGCTGAGCCATTCCGGCCTATTTTCAGTGGCTTCAGGTAAACAGTGTAAAAACAGACAATCAGCAATCAGTGATTCTGATTTCTGTCATTCTTCGGTTTTGATGGTCATGGCTGGAACAGATGTGTCGTCGGTATCTGTCTCATGCTACATAGAGCATGCAGTATCATAGGGGATATTTCAGAATTTTGTGGTTGGAGATTGAGGGCGTCTGAGGACGTGTGTCCCCCGCCCCCCGCCCCGTCTGGAGAATCATTTGGAAGGTGAGGAGTCTGAAGAAAACAGCAGCGTGTAAAGACTAGAATAGAGTGCGGCTCACTGAATGTGGGTATCGATTTGTTGTTTCTCCAGGGACTGTCACTTGGAAGTTAAGAAGTGCCACTGAGCAGAAGTTGCTGAAATGATTGTGCTAGTGGTTTAGTTTAATGTCAGCATTTTCTTCTCTGATGCAGATGGAAAAGATAACGAGACTTGTTAAAGGTGGTTTTGGGTGGGTTTTTTTTGCATTTCACATTCTTGTTTAAAAATCAGTGGAAGACTTCTCGCTGTAAGCAGTTCCTTGTCACCTGGGTTATCAGAAATAAGTATGTCGTTGTCACTGGAACTGAAGAAGTGCAAGGAACAGCTCATCATGTTCCATCGTACTTTACTGCTGTGTCAGTGCAGGCCGTAAACCATTGAAACACCCTGTGTTAATGGGCAGAATAACAAGAAATCCAAGGAGTAAGACAGTGCAGATTACAACTGCAGGGGTGTAAAGCTGTGATCTTTACAAGGGCTACAAGGACATCTTTTATTATGTGTTCTGTCCCTGTGAATTTCAGCTGTTCTGTGAATTACACTTCCCAATAAATTATTTTTATTTCTGGACCAGACTGTTAATTTTCTCAAGCATGTTGTTTCTATTTAGCCTTTTGGGACTTTGTGGATTACCGTCAGAAAGGAAGCTGAAATCTTAATTAAAGTGGAGAAGGAAGAAAAAAAATGTAGCTGAATGTAAGTTCTTCTGGTTATTACTACTGTGAGTAAGTGTATTAAAATAAATTAGAGCCAAACTCAGAAATGGAGATTATTATCTTTACAGTAATTAGCAGATTGATCTGATCTCTACTGCACTTAGTTCATAGTTCAGTTTTATTTCCTGGTTCAGTGAATTGGGCCTGTGATGTTTTCCCATGTATATGTTGAATGTATGGAGAGGACCTTCAGATTATCTGCTCTGCTTTTACACAGTGATTATTCTGTTGTTTCTCTCTTGTCTTATATCTTTTATAATTGGATGTTTTTTTTGTTCTTTTTTTGTTATTCCTCTTCACTTTTCCTCCTCTTCTTCTGTTTTCTGTCTTGCTGACCCTGTGTCTCTCTTCCCTGTAGCCTCTGAGCAAATACCCTCCCCTGATGAACGACATATCCTTCTGGCTGCCAGCTGAAGGCTACTCTGAGAACGACTTTTATGATCTTGTGAGGACCATCGGTGGAGACCTGGTGGAGAAGGTGTCCCTGATTGACCAGTTCACTCATCCAAAGTAAGGCCCCCCCGATCCATTTCCTTACCTTTTCCTGCCACTTTGGATTGCATCAGTCTCTAGAGTTTGTTTTTGACAGCCTGTTTTTATTTAAAATATAATCACACGGTAACAGGTGACACAACAGTTTTGTGCTAGTTGTCTGTTCTGACTTGACTTGAAGACACTTAAATGCTTTTCACAGGAAACTTTTTCTCTCTTTTTTCACATTCAGCTGAAGAGAAATTGCGTTTCTTAATTCCTGAACCACACACATGCTCACACACCTTTGCATGCATCCATGCACACACACACACACACACACACACACACACACACACACACACACACACACACACACACACACACTCACTCACTCACTCTCACACAAACAGGCATGTCCTCTTCATTACTACAGTAATCCCTGGTTTGACAGGAGCACACAGAATGGCCACTCAGAGTGACACATTCATTACAGATTTCGAGATGGGTTCGACAGAGGGAGGCCGAGATTGGATTCATTGTAAAGAGGAAATAAAACCGCTCTCCTGCACTTAGATGCTTAGCAGACCACTTAGGAGCTCAGTGAAAAGGAGAACAGTGTACTTTTGCCAAGGGCTAGTGTAAAGTTGACTTTCACAGGGTCAGAAGTTTGACCAAAGCAAACTATTTGTTCAATAATTCATTTGATCTGTTGGTGTGACTGGTGTATTTCATCTCTCTCTCTGAATGCCTTAGCTTTAAAGGTCATTTTTTGTGCAGTATATTTGGATCGAATTCAGTCAAAGTGTTTACTAAAAGTGAGTGAAGGCCCTGAGGTTGGCATCTGTACTTTTAAAACAAAGGCCTCTCCTAAAACATATCTATCTACAAGTCAAATTTCAGAGTTATGAAGCAATGCACCAAAATTCTGTTTGTAAGTATGTATTTGTCAGTATATGCCCCCCTTCCTCAGGATCAGTTTACCTCCATAGTAGATTTGTGTATTTCCTCCAATTTTGGATCTGTAACCATTTTCCGCTCTGCACATTCCTCCTTCCATCAGAGTGCAGGCAGCAGTGCAGCAGTGCAGCCATTTTGCTGCAGCACGGTGAGGCATACAGGGAAATGGCATGGGCAGACTGCAAAGGCAATTCAACCAGTGCCAGTCTTTTGCAGCGTCCATAGGGGACACCCCTCTAATTAATAACCTCTCTCCTAATCAGCCCAGGGGTCAAATAGTCAGGGCTCTGTGACGGTCCCAGCCATAGCTGGCCCTGGCAAAGGCACGACTGCATTGTACACGGAGAGAGAGAGACATGTCACAGCACCAGAGAACTCATGCGTCAGCTGCACTAGCCACTCGGGAGGCCCAGTGTAGCACAGCTTGTATTGCACCCACATGTATACCTTATTCATGTCAACATATAGGCCAGTCAGCCATGTACACAGATGTATACTGTATGGTATGTCAAGGACCCTGGGGGTAGGCCTGTTGATAAAAATCCTGTATTTGGACATTCCTGTTTATTTATCGCCACTACCTCGGGAACACGGGCTCCATATCGCGCTCACGTTCCGGCCCTCAAGCTCAGCGGGGCTGGGTGTTTTATCCCTGTGTCCTTTGCGTTCGCCCTCTGAGCCTGGTGCGTTGATATATCATTGTTAAAGATGTGCAAAGGTGGCCTGCGGGAACGATGCGGCGGGAGAGCCTTCTCTGTCCGGGGGCCTGGCTCTTAATTAAGTGCAATCATAAAAAAAAGAACCTGCAGTGCATAAAAGCCACAAGCATTAAACTTTGCGCTCGCTCTTAATCTTTTTTTAAATAGCATCCTTTTTTCCTCCCCCCCCGTTAATGACAACCATAAAATACAGTGCGTATAAAGGTGGTGATACTGTGCGGTGATTATGGAATTTGGTAGAAGATATTAGAGGATTCTGCAACAAATGACCGTTTCGTTGTCTCTTTTTGTTTTTTTTTTTTTTTTTTTTGCTGCAGCAAGGTCGCGAAGCAGCAAAACACTGCATAATCCTCACTGCTCTGGAGGAGGATCAGTGCAGCAGGATTGATTGTCTGGCTTTAAAGAACCTGCCGTTAAATAATGCCAAGTGTAGCATCCGCGCTCTTTGCTTGGACAGTCCAGCCCCCCAGTCAGATTGTCTTTGTCACTTTTTATTAGTTCATTAAATATTAGTTCAATAATCTTTTCTCCCTTTCTCTTTGGCTGTTTTGCTGATTTGCAGAACTCGCCGCTAACACTTTGCACCTATGTGGGGCGCTTGCATCTATGAGCTATGAGTACCCAAAACTTGATCTGAACACAGGAATGGATCCTCTGTTTACATCATCTAAGACCACATGTCGGACTGCATGTGTTTGTCTGTGGACCCTGCTGAGGGATAAGCAGCATCCAAGATATGAGAGATATGAGGTTGTTTTGAGTGGCGGAGTAAATTACATTCATCTTTTAGTGAATCGTTGCCAGTCCAACAGATAATGTCACAGATCAGAGTGTAAGAGTGTGGGTGTGTGCATCTGTGCGTGAGTGCGTGTTTGTTTTGTGTTTGCGTGTGTGTGTGTTTGCATGTGTTTGTTTTCTGTGTGGGTGGGCTTGTGTGTGCACTAATGCACATATGTGCTTATGTGTGAGTGTGTATTTGTGTGTGCTTGCGTGTGCGTGTGTGTGTGTGTGTGTTTGTGTTCTGAAAGGTCAATGAAGGAACCACGGCCACACCCCTAAAGTCGACAGCACAGTGAAGCACTCAGCATTGATCTGATTAATCTTTTATCTCCCTGTGCCTAGAAAGAAAGCTAGTGTGGGAATGTCCCTGGATGAAGATTCCCAATTAATTATTTAGTAGTCAGGGACCCCGTATTGAGAGAAAACACAATGCATTCATTCTAGAGGATGTGGATGTGGGTCAGCACAATGAAAGAATGGAACAACAGGTTTCATGTGTGTAGCACTCTCCACAATGCACAGTGGGCAGCTTACCCAGCAGTGTAACATGTCTTACGCAATACTGCATTTGTGCTTTTACATTACTAAACCTATAACATGGCCTTATAAGACCAGTGGAAAGTTGATGACATTGTGATTGCATAACAGAAGTTTCATCATATGGAATGATAATTGATTGCCACAACTTATGGTTTCGTTCTTCCTCAAACATGATGGGGACCATGAATTTAATCAGATCCTAAATGCCATATTATGCTGTTTTTCCATACTTAGAGGATGGTGGTCCAAGACTATATGTAGTGAAAGAGCAGCAGGAAGAGTGGTGAAGAGGCATTGAGCAAATTATGTACGGTTTAATCTATATCAGTGTTTTACTTGAATTACTTACTCAATAAGCTCTGTTTTACCCAAATGGATAAGGACATAATTGGATTCAAAAGAGAAATGATGGCTTATTTTTCTCAGTGCATGATGAATATTAAAAGAGATGTTTCTGCTTGTCTGAGAGTGAAATAGGCCTATCTACATGACATTAAAAAGCCATTATCACGGCTATCAGACAGTCGTCTTCATTATTCTCCTACACACTCAGTCCTCATGGCTTTGTGGCATTTATGTGAACAGCTTATTTAAATGAGAACAAAAAGTTTCCAAAATACAACATATTCTTTTTAAAGAGACAAATAACAGGTAGATCAACCATAGTCTTTGTTTTCAAACGCTGGACCAGATCAAAACCTTGACACACTCGGAAAAACTGAAAGCAAAAGACATTGAAAAAATCCGGCATTTACCAGAACGTTTTTTTTTATCAGTGATAAATTCACCATCAGAATGTGTTTATGGAATAGTTTATGTAAGTAGTGAATCACAAATATATTTGTCCAAAGTCAGAATCACAGACATTAACACTGTCATAACCACTACAAAAAGGGGAAATCACATTTTTGCCACAATCACTGCACCTGTGTGTATAAAGAGATGCCTCTGATTAACTTGAAATAGCAACAACAAACTCAGAGGAAAACATAAATGAAAGACATAATCTCACACAATTCTCATAACTTTTGCCATGAAAAGATCATGTCAAAATGGCCTGAACAAAATAAAAAAAAACTGAGCATTTTGAGTTTTGATCTTTTGTATATCATGGTTCATGAAGCTAAACTGAAAATAATGAAATGGGTTGCCACAGGCATAAACATTACATGTCAAAATGAGACCACATTCAGAAAAAGGGCAGACCTTTCTAATGATATGCATGATATATTTCACAGTCATGTGGCTCCACCACTGGGGATCAGGGTATTATTATGTCAAGAAAAGCAAACCCTGCGTCTGAAATAATCAACTACTTGGCCATTTTAATATCAGCACCCACAGAGTAACTTTCCATGACAGCAGTCCTATTTCACGTTTAGTAGTTTTATTTAAAAATGTTTTACTGGCTACAGTTGTTTCCTTTTGGGTTCAATAGCAAATCAGATCTGTGAGGTCCCATAATTCAACACAAATCTGCATTTAGTGGCCTATATTTCTGTCAGGAGTAATCGTCATGGATTTATCTCTGGAGGAAACTGTGTTGTCAATCACTGTAATGGCTTCTGCACCAGTGCCTTCACAGGCTTGAAGTAAAACTCACCATGAAGGTGCTGTTCAACACGGCCCCAGAAGTGCACCACCGCGCGCCAGAGATTCACACCCCCAAAGTCATTAGTAAATCCTTTTTTTGTTTGCAGGCACGTACTGGCCTGAGTTGTTGGTGGGCGGGGCAATGGCATCGTCATGTATCGCAGATAGGAATGCAAAATTCAATGGCCGTTCGGACTGTTTTGCTGAGGGTCCAGTATCAAATAGTCCCTTTTGCTAATTAAAGTGCTCAATGTGTACTAGTGTTTGCTTAGTGTGATGGCCCATGTACAGTGTGCAGGTACTTATAATTTCACACCTCATCATGGTGTGTAGGGTATCAGTGGATTTAAAATGAGTAAGGTACATTTTTAAGTTTTAAGTTTCTACACTCTCATGTCAGCCATCTTCTCAGGGAGTTCTATGGATGGACCCCATGCAGTTCTCAAATCTGTGTGCGCCACAACCGTTGACTTTTAACTCCGCGAGCTGCACAATTAGGGGAGGCGCATCTCTCACTGATGTAAGCCATCTTTAGAACGAGCAAATAAACAGAGCCCACTCCAGTGTCAGCAATGCCTAGTCTGCAGTTGCGTTTCCCTACAGGCCTCCATACAGGCCTAAGACATTTTGAAGCAGAGCAGAGGATGGAACAGAGTATATATCTGAGCTGAGCTCCAGTAATGGAGAAAAACAACTGATTTTATTTTTTTTCATTTCTGAAAGGCCAGTCTTTAAAGTCAGGGCCTTTACTGAGAGTTTTATGACAAATACTTCCTGTCCACCCAAGATCATTCCACCGCGGGCAGCAGCACATGGTCCCCATAGATCCCCAGATCAGACCCTCTCCACTACCACCACTTACAGTCCAACCTACTGAGAACCAGGCCAGGTCTATCCTTTCGCACAGAGCAGCAAAATACATTGGTCTGGCTTGTATCCCCGTGGATTTGACTTGTGTTACTCATCCGCAGCACACTCTGCTCCATTTCCCTGCTAGCTTCAAAAGTGACCGCACAACCCAACCCCAACCCCTTTTGTTCTTGTGGACCTCATGAATTATTTACCGCACGCACGCGTCCAGTTTTATGGAGTGGGGCGGGGTGGGGGTGGGGGGCAGGGATAAGAGAGAGGAGGAAAAAGGGGTGATTGCAGTTTAAGAACTGACAAAAGAGTCTGAGAAAAGTTGAGCGAGAGAGAAAGCTGGGGATTATACGGCTGGCCGTTCCCGTTGATGGGGGCTGGGGAGCGCGTCTCCTTAAACGCTGGCCAATGTTTTCAAACCCCCCTCTGAGACTTATCAGGAGGCGAGACAAGCATGCAGACTAATGCATACTTCTGCCTCAGAGCGGGCCCTCCACAGAGAGAGAAGAGGGATCTCTTATATAATGGCAATGAGAGAATCTGGTAAAGGCTTGTGTTGCTTAGTTTATTGGAATACGATACGCCATTATAGTACAGTAACATATTGTTTAGCACCTTCAGTTCTGTTTAGTGGGAGGTTGGAGGGGGAAAAAGCATGGATACTGTATTGTGATAAATGAATGGCATGTTTTTCACCCCCTTCCCTTGCCAGTGAAAGATAATTTCATTGTATGAATATAAATAGGGCTGCTGTGATCTGTTTTATCCCTCCATCTGTCTGTTTTTTTTCTTCTTCCCCTTCTCTCTGTCCACCTCAGCATATCGTTTCTGCTTACGTTTGCTTGTGTCAGCTCGTGCCTGTCCTCTTTGCATGGGTTTTAATGGGCGCTGCTCTGTGGCATTAGCGGGCTGAATTAAACATGATCAGCTGCAGATATACTGGGACCGGCACCCAGGCTGGGAGCCGCTGGTAATCTCCCTGTAATTGAGGACGGGAGAAGCAGAGCGGGGTCTGCAGGGCTGGCACTGCCCCGAGGCCCCCAGGAAGGACCACAGTGTTCTTCAGTCTGTGTGGTATGCGGGGGCTGTCATTGTCAGTCCAGCTCCCCAGGGCCGCTGCCACGCGATACTCCACCGTCGAACTGATCGGCCCATTAAATAGGTTGTGCTCGGGAATATGAGTCCAACCGCGCGTAATAAAGCAGGGCGTTATCCCTCCCTACCGGGGGACAGGTTTTTGAGGCTAACAGAAGCGCAAGCTAGTGCTGCAGGGAGGGGTCAGGGCCTGGCGGCTTTCTGTGGACCCACATCCTTACGATTGCGACCCTCTGTCTGATTTGGATAGTCTTCCCATTGAATTCACAGCTTGTGATTTGTAGGAAATTTCACCTGGGAAAATGGTTAAAGAGCAGTGTGGAGATTTGTAGCACGTGTTTAGTTGTGTTGGCATTTGAAGGTCAGTCTCTGGAGCTCCTGTAAGGGGAAAGTTACATTTTGTGATAAGCTTTCCGGCAGTTCCATTAAATCTGGCAGGTTCTTAGCCAGTGCTATGCTATAAGCTAATGGTTCAGGTGACATATATCACCGCTTGCTGTTGGAGCCCTGCCTGTATAAGAGCATGATTTGTCAGAGGAAGTAGTTGACCCACTTTATTAGCAAACCATGTCCCTAGAGGCTTCCAGACTTCTCTCATATGTCAGCTTAGTTGGGCTGGTAGGACCGCAAATGTGTAAGCCTAACAAGAGAGGCTACACTTTCACCACCCGCTTACCGCTTATTTGTGAAATTCAGCCTCACGACTCCCTTCCTGTAACTTTTGCTTGTAATAGAAAAAAAGTTCAACTATACCTTGTATGTTTTTTTTTTTTTTTTTTTTTTAAACGCCGCTCTTTTGCACAATATTGCAAACGGGATGTTAACAAGCTAAGAACCTAAAATAGTAACATGTGCCCTTTCCCTCAGGCAGTTATCCGTAACGTGTGGTCAGGACCTTTAATTTGTGCAAAGAGGGGAGGGGGTGAAGGAACGCTGCCGAAGCCATGCTGACCCTGTCTCTCTCCTCCTCACTCTGCAGTCACCATACGTTTTGTGTTTGTCATGGTTGTCAGTATCCTCCGCTCATGGGGCCCGAATGACTGACAAGCACCAATTTCAAAAGCAATGGTCTTTATTGTCACGCCTGACACGCCAGATGTGACCTCTCTCGCTCGAGGTGTCGCCGGCATAATGAGAAGCTGCAACTCTGACATCCCTCCCCGTAGCCATTCTTCCAGCTGTAATATCACAATCATTTTCTAACTCTCATGTAGAGAATGGCAAAAAAAAAAAAACCCTAATGAATTTATATGGTTGAATACACTAATGGATATACAGCTAATGCGTTTCACTTCCTACGATTGAGGGTTGTGGCAAATTTTCTTTCATTTTTATGGTCGCAGAAGCCATTTCTTGCCATTTTTGTGTGTATTTTTCAAAACATCCACAGTAACACAAAAGTACGGTTTGTAACCTTTTTCAACTCAAGCACAATGTTTTTGTGCATGAGTGCTTTGGAACTTGTCATGTGTTACGCTGGATGACCGTCTGATTCCCCGGCTCAGGTTCTGCAGGCAGAAGGCCATTACAGTGAATGGGAGGGGGGGGATGGTTTGGGTGGAGCAGACGGTCTCTCCTCGGTTGTGGGGATGGGTGTGGCTGAGGATCCCCCCGCTCTGTTTCTCACCTCTATTTGCAGAGCTGTCCGATGAGTCAAGGCGCCCGCTGAGATGCCAGCCTCTCCTCTCACCGTCCCGGGGTGCTGCGACAGTGTCTGAATGAAGCAAGGAGAGATGCTTTTAGCAAACACCCTCTGTGTATTTCACGTTCTTGGACCCGATTTCCATAGGCATTCTACTGCTTTTATAATGCAGTGCATGTCTCTCTCACTCTCTGCACACACAGACACACACACACACACACACTCACTCATATATATATATATAAATTTTGCCTGCCTTTGTGGGAGCACACTTGCCTTTACAGAAACAAAACTATGGGTTTCTGCCACACGAGAACACCTGTCTATATGAGAGCAACTTGATGTCTGTGCAAACATAATACTTTGCCATTTTGGGTCCTAGATTGCTTGGATTCATGTCTTTTTTAAAAAGAGTGCAGGCTGTGATCTCAATGGGTCATTATTTCATGCCATTTTATTGTCTCTGGAAAGCCAGGGTATTTCATGTATATTGTTCATATAAACAAGTGTGAATCAGGTGGTGGAGACTCCAAGTCTGTCTCTGAGTTTTTTTTTTTCCGTAGTCAGCCGTGTTATCGTGGTAGGCTAATGTTCCTGAATGGCCAGTGGGACCATATCACATAGAGCTGTCACCGCTAAGCTTTGAAAGGGGGAGCGGGCTGGTGTGGTTTCCATCTGTCACAACTCCAGTTCGTCAATACAAGGGCTAAGCGACGCTGATGACTGCTCTAAAGGTCAGTGATGCGTACGGGCTGTTCTGAAGCGAGCGCACACCGCTGGAAGGGAAGGGGAAGTAGACATGTCAGCAGAGTCCCACCTGGATGCTTTTACCCCTGAAAGAGGTAACATGACAGGACACACCGTTACCTAGCTCCCGCTACCTGAGGCTTGATAGGTTGTTCTCTAAATGTTGGACTTCATGGGAGAGACCTGTTCTTCAGTGGTAGACAGAACCTGAACCGGGGTAACTCCTTGGACCTCTCCATAGCCGTAATGCTGTACCTGGGGTCAGGTTTGTGGAGGACAGGTTACAGAATTACCATTGTGCCTTCGCCTTCATACTGCCCTGCCCTATACGTCGCCACCACGCCCTGTTAAAAAAAAACTCAGGAAGGCTCTCTGTCAATACAATCCCATTGCCAGAAAATAGATGTCACAGTAATGTTACGTGTGAACGGATGCAGCAAATCCTGTTTTGGCCCCCTGTGGGTTTCACTTCTTCAATTAACCTGAGAAAGGATATTGTTATTGATTAAATCTCGTTTAATGACTGTCATTTTTCTGGGCTGCTTAAGGAGCTTTGTGGGCAAGACAGCTTCTTAGGTTCTGTATTCCACAAAGTGGTGTTCTGTTGTGACAGGGAGCTTCAGTCTTAATCCTTTGCCTTCGTACCTGATGAATATGAGACAGTTGGGTCCAACAAGTCATTGAAAAGAAGGCTCCCAGCTCTCAGTGAATGGCTGTTCAATCAGAAAAAAAGTGTTCAGCAGATGTGTATATAATGACACTTGTCCTCATTGAAAGAAGCCTTTGTCTATAAAACAGCACATAACTCAGGTACGGGAGGCAAATCTGTTGAACACAAACACTGTAGCAGGTATTAAAGGAATATCCCCAACCTCTGACTGTGACAAAAATGAAACAGCTGTGCAGTCAAATCATGCCATGTGTTACCTGTCACCTGGTCCAAATGATTTTGAGGAATCCCAGTGAATAAAGCAGGGAGGGGGTGGTGCTGGATAAAGGAGGTCAGGTGTAGTATCAAGATCCTCTGATGAGCAGGATGAGTAGTCGCAAGGAGCACCAGCATATGACATATCAGGGAGAAAACTTCTTTCTGTGATAGATCCTCAGCAACATTTCAACATTGGGGGAGGGAGTCGGGCTGTAGAGGTGCGCGTTAGCTCTACCACCTCGCCCTCCCGATGCCTTCCGTAAACACATGTGATTTATATGTTAAGCGCCTCGCAGGAAATTGAGCATGAACTGTGATGAATAGGCAGGAAATGAAATCAATTCTTGCACGGTTGTAGAGGGGCTGGGAGCCATCAGGGAGGTGAGCACCTTGGTTAGCGGTGTGTATTATGGGGGAGGTATTGGATAGTTTTATAATTATAGCGCTTACTAATTAGTTCATGGGGGGGGGGGGAGCACATGTCTTCCTGTTTTAATGAGGCCATGCTTCAGCGGGAGGTGGAGGAAGATGGCAGCGATCGGCAGTGCTCTTTTTCCCCCCCTCAACCCCATTTTTGCACTAATGACATACTCAGTCCATGAGAAGTATAGGCAGCAATGAGGTACCTGAGTCATGTGACATTTATGATTACAGTAAATGCAGGATCTTGTGTGGATGTTACAGCCGGGCCCGGCTGAAGCACAGCCATTTTGAGTCTCATGAATTTTGTTTTAGCATTGTAAATTTAATAGCTCAACCCTTATGGGTATTTGTCTGTATTTTCTGCAGTGAAATTTGCATCTTAAGTGGCAGGCCAATCTTTAAATTTCACTATGGATTACTTTACATTGGGCAGCCCATGTCAGTTACTTTTGGTTAGGTATACCTTTTGCCTGGTGCAATGTTCTCTTATTTTACATTTATGTTTATGTATTTATGATGCAGAGGTTATGTGCTAGTTATAATGGTTAGCTCTTATCTGTTAGTAGTCTTTAACCACTGAGCCTTTCAGAGAACACTATTTTACTAATATGATTTTAAGGTTCCAGGTGAAGTACCCAAAAATTCAAAAATGTGTGGACAGCATGCACTATCCAGAACTAAAGGGATGCAAACATGAACAAGTCTCAAAAATATATCAGTGCAAATTTAGAGAGATGTGTACAGGTACTTAGACACTACAATTGGAGCACATTTAGCGTTTTACTCATATTGTGAATGATACCACTTCAAAAATCCTCTAAGCAGGTCTAACAGACCATTGCACCATTTTCCCTTCCCTGCTGTCGCCACCATCTGTTGTTTGTTGAGTCTGGGAAAAAGTTTCACCATAACTTTTTTTATTTACAGAGATTGTTTAAGATGAGGGCAAAAACATGTTTCACTGTGACTTCCTGAGTTTTAATTTTTGTTTTTTTGCGCAGTGTTAGAGCACATTTAAGCAAGGGCAGGTGAAAGCTATGGCAGGACTCTCACAATAGGAAAGGTAATTAGACCCCAAGAATCATCAGGTTTGGGTAGTAGGGGGCCAAACCTACTGTTCAGGGCCCGATCCTACAAGCAGACGGGAATGATTTTTGGAGTGGGTGTGTGGGGGCGTTAGGATGAGCCTCTGGCCTGGTTATGCCAATTCATAACAGTTTTCTACAGTTTTAATGAATAAACATTATTATGGAGTGCTTTTGTTTGTCAGAACCTCGTTCCACATTTATTCATTTTTATTTTTTTGATTTGCTCTTTCTCTCCACAAGCACTTGTAGAGGCAATTAAAATGAATTGTATGTACACAGGCCTGTATTACAATGAGGCTAACTAATGTATTTATTTGAGAAAATATCTGAACAGTTTGGAAGTGTTTACACTTTTAATAATCATTCCCCTTATCCCAGCCAGCAGGATGTTAACGTGGGATTTTTCGTTCTAGGCAACACAGTGTATGCGCTACCATGAACACCGTTTGCATGCAAACATAGAAGCTTTAACAAGGAGCTTTCAAAATGATCTTGGGATATTCAAGGTGAATAGTCAGTTTTGCCATGGCGGTTTGACCAACCGCTTTGACCAACCGCTTTGACCAGGTGCCCCTGTCCTGTTTGTTCTGTACCCTCTTAATCTGAAAGATCGTTTCAAACAGGGCCTAATCATGGGTCAAAACAGTCACCCATGATGTCACTTCTGGCAAAGTGCCCGTCTTAATTCAAAAGACAATTTAACAAGTAGCAAAAGGGCATCATACTAGTGAGGTAACAGGATGACAAGAATCTGTCTCTGTGTTAATTAAAAAACCTCATACAAATCAGTCAGTTAAATAAGTGATATTTTTGAAGCGTCCCTTTACAATCTTTTCACCCCTACCCCTAAGAAGGCCTGGGCACACCACAGAGGCTAGTGCTGATAGCCAGCTAACCAGCTGTCTCACAGGACATTCAAGTGAACCCAATCTCTTAGCTACACAATCTGTTATACTGCCACAATCTCTTTCACCAGTCATGACAGTGTTTTGTTTGATCTTCGTGCGCCTCCGTCTTACTTTTTTTTTTCATCTTTTTTTCCATAAAACACATTAAACATATGAAATTATACTTACACGTGTTAAACCTAACAGTTTTTATACAACATAATGCGACAAAATGGGACTTACAGAAGCATTATATCCCAAAACTTACCATAATCTGATTGTTTTAAGCTCTTGAAATGTGATCCCCACCACATGCGGTGGTAGGAACGACAGGTGGCCGCAGGAAGTGAGAGGCCAGATTTGATGGGATTAATGTGGTAATGAGACCAGTGTGATAGCACGGCTTTGAGTTTTAATGGAGTCTGGCAGAAGTTTTCCTCTTTTTTTTTGAAGCTTTTTATGAAGGCGTTTTGATTTCTTCTGTGAAGGTTGAAGTAACACAGTACAGGAAGACACAGAACACAGTACCTTCAGCTTAGAACATGTAAGTTTGGCTTGACTGCTTCTGCTATGTAATTCTGGACAGGTTTAGTTGAATCCTGTAAACAGAATCTGAGATCCTTTATATTTTGGGTATTGTGAGACACATAAGAGTGGAGAAAATAGCAACATATCAGCAAACGATCTGCATTGATTTGAGAGAGAGAAAAAAAATGAGTTTATTCATAATATTCATACTATATAATATAAAAGACAACCACTTTTTCATAGACGCAGGCAGAGAGAGTTTGAGTCAGCTCGCAGTAAAATTTTACAGTCGTTCTGAAAAAAAAAAAAAAGGAAAGAGGGGCATGAGACACTGACGACAGTAATGATGGCATTGTGTGGTCAGCATCTTTGTAGCAGCCTTGACATAGCAAACAAATGCACAGCTCAGCAATGACCATGCACAAACAGCCCCTCCCGCCCGCCCGCCCGCCCGCCCTCTGTCACCCAGGGCCTTGTATTCCCTGCAGACAATGAGCCAAACAAACCCTCATCACCCATCCCTGGCGCGGCGCTGTCAGGAGGTCAGAACCCGTCTGCTCTTAAACTGCGCAGGGACAGAGCAGGCGTCTGTCTTTGATTCCTGCCTTCTCAATAACACATCCCAGGGTCAGAGAGAGCTAAAACAAAAAAAAAAAAAAAAAGAAAAGAAAGAAAGAAAATGGGTGATTGAAAAGCTGACGGTTTGAGCGCCAGGACGACGGTGAGCGAAAAAGATTCCATTAAAAGTAAAACATTAGAGAGCTCATTATAAGAAGATGTGAATCACATATTAACTTCATGGTTATTGTTTTCCTGCCGCTGGTAAACCCTCTCCCAGGGCAAGGCAAGACTGGGGAATGATGTAGCGACAGATTGATTGCACAGTGATTTGGACTATTCTCTCACTCAATCACACCCTGACAGGGCTGTATTGTTTTCGGTGATGTATTGTTTAACTGCCTCAGACTTTCATTAAATAAGGATTTTGCTTCATTACAATGAAATGTGCAAAACTAAATATGGATGGAAAAAGCAATTTGCTTTTGCGGGCAGCACCTGCTAAAGTACCTGACTTTCTTCATACTGTGGCAAAACCAATAATGCATTCCCACGGAGAAGAGCGAAAGAATTCCCATTATAAGATTTTTGATGCCTGAATCCAAAAGTAAACTTCCTTAAGTGGGAAATCAAGCCAGATCCAATTTAAAAGCTCATTTGATTTTGCAGAAATTAATTTTCTTCTCCTAAAACAACTAGAGAGCCTATTTGTCAGTAAAAACAAGTCTAGCAAAAACTTTCCTTGCTGAGATAATGTAATTATCTAAGACAGCTTGCTTTTTTTATCAGTGCAAATCCATTCAAATTAGCCATTAGCCATGTGCTAATGTTTGCCAAACCCAAAAGTTTCAATGTTAATAAACATGTCACCTGTCAGCACAAATAATGTAATGATTTAGTGCTGTCAACGGCACCATTCTTGGGAAGGGAAATTGGAGGCAGGTAATAGTGTTCATGGTTTTGTTATATAAATATGAAGATACCCTTAGTCAAAGTGAGGTAAAGGATACTACTGTCCAATGAATCATACCTTCCATGGTTAAAAATTCAAAATAATTTCAACATTATGAAACGGTGAGTGCCTTAGCACTATTGCTAAATAATTCTGGTTTGTAAATTGATTAAAATGATTTCAAAATAGTAGAAATATAACATGTAAATATGTGGCAATGAAAACATCAACTTAAGATACACTCCCAGTCTACCAGAGGTGGTGCGACACATTGAATGTGAGTAGCTAGTTTAGCTTACTTCTTACTGCTATACATGAAGTAACAAGCCCTGACACAGCTGTGCCCCACATGAATAAATCATATTGACCTTACTTTCACATGCACTTACACTACATCTGTCAGGCAGGATGGGCTGGGAGCAGCCTGATTGGCAGAAAGGAAGGAGGCCACTGAACCAGGCGATTCTACATTCCAGGGACTTGTCTGACCAAGTCGTCCAGCCTTGTAGTTCATTTTTAATGTTCAACCTGCATATAACATCTGGAGATTCTCAAACAATACCATAGAATGTTATAGAATAATTCTTACAAATTGCAACAATTGACCATAATTTTGTTCTTGTGCTCTTTTCTAAAACACTGTGCTACTACCTGTCTTAGACGTGAACACAGCACGAGGAAGTTTCAAACCATATGTCTGAGTGACTTGTTTATGCAGGTGGCAATTTTGGCTTGAAATTTTTAGGGATGCCACAAGAAAGTGTATAGAGGCATCAATGCAAACATTGCCAGACATTGGTGGATTTGTTTGTCAAATTTGCTAAAACACTAATGGATGGGGACTTTACAGTATTGAGAAGCAAAAAATATATTTGCTTTGAATTTGGGTGAACTGCCTCTTGAAAACTTAGTGAAATGAGTGACAGATTCTCTGTTTCCAGGACATGTACCACCCCCTCCCTACCTCCCTACCTTCCTAAAGGTGCAGGTTTTCCTCTCCACCCATTACTGTCATGCTTTTGAGAAATAAGATGGAGTGGGGCTTTGGCATGCCTCCTCTTAGTGCTCTCCTTTCGCGCTGAAGGGGGCCGCTGAGCCCTGGTCATTACACACTAAAACAAACCCTGAGCCGGTGAGGACACTTTTACTGCTCCCCAAGGGTCAGGACAGAAACAGGGCCATCTCGCCCAGGCCCCCCGAGCTGAGAGGCTGTAAATAAAGTGTGCCCAAGCAGAGGCGGCTCTCTAACTGCCTGAGTGGAGTGGCCCCTTCCGCCGCGCTGACACACTGGCGGCATATGGACGACCCAGTCAAGCATGACCAGTAACTGCAAATCAGCACTGTGCCCTGATTGGCTGGCTTCATGCAGATGGGCACAAGTTTATTTCCCTGTTTATGGACTGATCCCAAGTTTTTTTTTTTTTTTTTTTAGGAATGGCTAAGTTACTGGTAGCATTTTTGAATCTTGACAGGAAGAAACTTTTCCCGTCCAGGGGTCAAAAGCCGCCAACTTCTGTGCTTAGATTTGAAAGAAGTTCGTTTTAAACAGTTCCTGTCTGCTTTAAAGACAATAGTTTGATAATTTCACTGACAGAGCAGTACAGTTTTATGGAAACTTATGAAAAAGCAGCCAGGTTTAAAGTCGACTAAGAGCTAAATACGAGTTACAGGCCACAGTTTATGCAGACTAAGCGAGATGAATGCAGTTTCTACTATCTAAGTAGGTTAAAGAGCTGCATTCCTTGGCATGGACTCAATTATGGGATGCTGGGCCATGTCTACTTCACTGCTTCCCATAGAATGGAATTCAGAACTTCCAGAAGGCAAAAGAGGTATGACCATGGACGGGTTAACCTCATAAAGTCTCCATGGTTTGCGTGCCTGCCATACTGCGTGCAGCACCTCTCATTGAGTGTAAAAGGATTTCCTGGGGAGAAATAAATCTCCTTGTGATGTTGATGCCATGTCAGGTGTGAGCATCGCGAGCAGCAAATGGATTGACACTCACGACGTTGAACCGGTGATTCGAGAGAAGAAAAAAAAAAGAAAGAGGACCCTCTTGGTATTTCGCCTTTTATGTGATAATGGGTTTGAACTTTCATACATCGCTTCCCCAGCATATGTACAGTCCGTCTTTACTTCATCTAAAGGTCTGCATGCTGAGCTGAATCACTGAGTCAGCAGGATGTGTGACCTGATGATCTTATGCATTTCTGTATGAAGTAGAAACCATGGCAAAAATGTTGAGATGGGTATCTCCATTCATTTTCCAACACTGAAAGGACTCAAAGGAGAAACATAACAAGTCTAGGTAAATTGCATTAGCAGATTAGTGCAGTAGAATCATTGCTGATGGTTATGTGAATATTAGATAAGGCTATTTCATGTTTTAAGCCTTTTTTTTGCAAAGCGCAGCTTGGCCTCACTTCATACTTTTGTCATTATATGTCTTGTTTGCACACTGTGAACAAAGTTTGACCTGTACTTTTTATTTACTCTGGACTGTGAAGATGAAAGGTGAAAAAGCAGTTTCTCTACCTGCTGGTTTTTTATTTATTTCTTCATTTCCCTGTGCAGACTCTGTCTGTCTCTTACTGTATGAAATGCTGAGTAGGAGCCAAAAATTACCCAGTCTCTCTAGTCTAGGGCCAATGGCTTGATGTGTAGATTGTTCAAAGAAACTCTGTACCTTTTTGTTGCATTTATTGCGTGTGTGCGTGTGTGTGTCTGTGCATGCGTATGTGTGTGTGTGCATGTACGGTTTGGAATAGCTATGGGAGGCATTGAAGTCAGTGGCCTGAGTGTGTGTGTGTGTGTGTGTGTGTGTGTGTGTGTCTTACAGGGTCTCGTTACTTTTAAAAAATGTGTTCCTCACCTTCGTTGGGTTTTCCACAATGTAACTGAGTACATTTACACCTCTCTCTTGGTTGTGCCATATAGTGTGACAATCTGCAAGTAAGGTGGATAACAGCTCACTAGTGGTGTTTCAGCAGCTTTTAAGAGGAGGCTGTGAGAGGCCCTAAACAAATGAACAATATGAGAATGCATCTTTCATATACCATAGACACTCTCTGTGTGTAAAATTACTTTACCCATAATTTATACAAGTCCAGCTGCATCAGTATTTATGTTATTTTTTTCTCCTCCAGTTCCTGCACATATTGCAGGTTGTGAAAAAGCCTGTAATGAGAGCATTCATCCATCCGTCCATCAATGATTCATAACTCATTAGCAAACACACTTGATTGTATCTTTTAGCATTCTTAGCTTTTAAATAATCAAATGGTGGGAGAGAGCATATTGAGGGAACACATTGGAACTGATTAAACCGTAACCTACACATAAAAAGAGCCACCCAGCCTTCTCAGAACCATCTCCCAATACGAGTCAATGGCCAATGCCACCCTAGCGTGAAAGTACATTGAAATGTGATGTATGACCAATATTTTCTGTTCTACAATAAGTGTACACACCATCGCCACATTCATGTGTCATTATCAATATACCAAGCTACATAGTATGGTAGATTAATTGTTGCATATTTTTTTGTCTTTGCTAAACACAGGGTAACTAAGGGTATGCCTCAATGTACCAAAACATAAAAAGCACTTGCCACTGCACCCTGGAGCTCTGTGAATCTAAATACAGTTTGATCTGGTATTTTGTGACTATTTTAATGTCCCTGCTTTCACATATTATTCAATAGTAATACCTGGGAGAGGCTTCTTTAATCCAGTTATGTTTTGGACTTATGTTTGAGCAAAAGGTGCTATGTTTTTACAGAATTAGCCCAGTTGCTGACTGGCTTCTTAAGTGACCAGCCTGGTCTGTATGCATTGTGGGATAGAGTGTGCCCGGTTCTGTAATTCTGCTGGAGGAATCAGGGCCACTCTAACATGAGAAAGTCATTTGTCTCATGCTTATCTGACGGAAGTGGATAAAGCTCTGTCATTCGTCTGGATGTATCCCATAAACACTTGAAATGATTCAGATATGGTGACTGAAAAGGCCGTAGCATATGGCTAATGTCAGCGTCTCACTCTTTAGGCCATTTGGTGAACGCTCATGCTGTGTGAACGGAGACATTTTGATTTGGAAAGACACCCTCCTCTGCGGAAAAGAAGTGCTTTAAGACGGCGAGAATGAGAACATGAGGTGAACAGAACGAAAAGGATCACACAAGTAACTTTGTATAATTATTGATATTAGCCTTGCCTTTTAAGGGTATGGGTGGAATAAAATCCCATTATGGAATCAACAGGACTCTTCAGTATTGGAGTACTGTTCTAAAATAAGTTGTTCAATACTTGCACGCACACACACACACACACACTGAGGTCTGAATTTGAGCTAGTCAATTCCTGCATACTACCGGATTTATAGTAACACAATGCTTTCAATATATCGTACTGAAACAAATAAGAACTGTCCTCATTACCTGAAAACTTCAAGCATTGAGAAACACCAATATTGGAAAAAAATACATAAATGGTTGACAGAGGTCATGCAGAGTAAAGGTTTGGCCAGCTGTGTTATGGCTAAACTCTCTCCACAATACAACGGAAAGCTTTTGATTACTTTTCTGATTTTATCTGCACATGCAAATACATGGGAAGATCAATATGAAAATCATTCCCCTCCTCTGTGAGGCCCTGAGCTCCAGTAACTGTAAATAAACAGTCCACTATGGCTCAGCAAATGGCCATAAGTTTATGCTGAATTCACAGGCCACTATTGATCTGGAAGAATGGTATTACACTATTAAAAATGTATGCTGGTGATTACTGACAGATTTACGCCTCAGGTGCTATAAAGACCCTCTCACAACCAGGGGACGGCCTGTCAACAGAGACAGAGCTGAGCCAGAATGGTGATTTTACCCTCCCTTCCACCTCCATTCACTTCAGGAGGAGTTAATGAAGATATGAACGCAGGGTTTATGATGGAGGAGATGCGCTGTCATTCATAAACGGGCCCTGTTTGCGAAGGCCTGGGAGTGATCGGATGTGCCAGAGGAAACAGCTGGCAGGGATGACAGAAGCAGGCTCTCGGTTTGAAAAACACCATCCGGAAATCTCATCTGCTGAGAAAGGTCAAGTGGAATGTTTAACGGCCAATTAATAGGAGTACCTCTCTGAAACGTGTGGCCGTAAAGTACAACGGTATACATAATTAAATAAAATAACAAGCACGAGCAAAAGTGCATCTAGAGATTTGAAGATTTCATGCGTAATGGCTCATTATTTGTAATGTTTCTCCATCTAAAAATGGGGTGACTATCACTACAATATTGCAATGGTCTTCAAGCCTAAATGCTGAGAAGTTCAGTATCAGCCAGATAACAGACATTTTTCATATCTGAAACTACACTGAAACTACAACCTGTCCGTTTTGCAATGGCTGTATTGTAAAGTTTAGCGTATTCCTAAAATCAGGAAACATTTTTGCCCTCCTCTCGCACCCTTTTTATGGATATCGTGACTTTTTATTTCTGTGTCACGGTAATAATATGTGTGTGTGTGTTATGCCTGTCCTTTAAGATATACAGTCTAAATGAAAGTTTCTGGGAAAACATTCAGCATGTAGTTTAAAGGGATCCATAGAGGAGCAGTTGGGTAGATGAAGTAACTACACGCACTGTCCATAGCCTTAAATGTGTAGTTAATACATTTATGGTAGGGTATACTCAGCACTGTTCCTTCCTTACGTTCGTATAACTTCTACCTGGACCAGCACAGGAATATAACAGCCATGTGATGCAGCTCATTAGCCTGCGTGTTTCCCAGGGAGGGAGGGTGTGTCAGCAGGGATTTTCGGGTTCCAATGCTCACCAGTGACCTCTGCTGGCCGATTGGGTGCATGCAGTTTGCCTTCAGGAGACTGAACAAAAAAATGCAGACCTTCAACTCATGTCTGTGCATGCTTAACTTGACCGTTGGCAGAGACTGACATGATGTTTCATGGAAGAGAGCATAGGTTTGTCTGTGCTCTCCATCTGTGAAGCAGGGACAAGCCTTGTGATGAGTGCAGCTTTATCTTTCCAAAAATACATGAGTAAAATATACACCAGGCCTTTTACTGTATGCATACACATAAACGTATATAGTAAAAGGTATTAGGTACTCTAAGCCCTCAACCCCCCTTATGAACATAAAGACACTTAATATAAATTTGGATGCAGGTAAGTAAAGCTGTTTTGAATATTTTCTCCTGATATTTTATGCCTAGGGATGTCAGTGTGAAATTTAAATTCAGATTGAAACTAAGTAATTTTTCATGGTTTGACAGCACAGGATATCGTTCTTGTTTATAACCTTTAAGAGCCAAGGTCCTCATCCTGGGCTTTGAGCAGCTTTGTGGTGTGTTTCGCTGGCTGCGATGCTAAACGTCAAAGTGTAAACAGACAGATCGGCTGCAGTGGAAGGGCCATAACAATGAGGAATTCCGGACCAGCCAGGACTTGCTCCCTTTTGAATATTTCATACTCCTCCAAGTGTCCCAAAGCTCCCGTGCGAGATAGATTAAAGCTGTCACAATCATTCCCCCGCAACCTGCATCAACACTTAATTATTGAGTGCGCGGTGGAGACTGCGCTTTGCCCATTACAGCACCTGAACCAGCCTCTAAATCTCTGCTGATCTGTGTGTTGATGAAATATCAGACCAGTTTCCTGAGGGCATATAGAGTCATTTTCGTGATTTGTGTGCTTTCTGCATGGCTGTTAACGGCTCCATCAAGACAGGCATGTTTTTCACATTTAAGTACGTTCTGAGACTGATGGAGCTATGTAGATTTTTTTCCCCCCATTTTTTTTTTTTTTTTTTTTCCACCATTCGTGTTTCTCTCTCTCTTCTGTTGAAAGTATTGCTGAGCTCACTGTGACAATAACCTGAAAGAACTCTCACCTGCAAGGTTATGAATAAAGGATCACATCCTGTCTCTTACTAGGGAAAATAGCCCGACGCATGTCAAAGAGCAGAGTCACGGTTGCATTTCCCTTTTTAATGTTTATTTTGTTACCTTCCTTTAGATGCAGATTTGTCGCTCTTGATTGTAATGTGGTAACTTAATGGGAGAGGGCAGGATCATTATTCTTGTACCTGGAGGGTTAAGAGGTTATTAAATCTGCACCAGTAATCACGTGTATCAAGTACTTTATGAGTAAAAGGCTTTAATCAAAATGAACTACAGGCTGGTGATAAATGATTTAGAGTGTGCAGACATAATCATATTAATTAATCACAAGCCTATATTTGATATAAATGTCATGGTATCATGCTACCTGATTGGCATATATGAGCAGATAGTTGTTAATGTTTTTTTCAGTGCAGTGCCGTTATGAATTGTTGAATGTTTATGTTGAGGTGTGTCAGCCCTTGTAATGACAGTGTTTGATATGCCTATTTTGTGGAGAACAGCTTTTAGTTTACCTCTTGAGCTGACTTGACCCAGACAGGATAAGAGTGCGGAGAACAGAAAGTCAAACCATTGTGAATCGTTAACTGACAAAATGAGCCAGTTTATGTGTAAAGGGAGTAGAAAAAATGGAGATGCCAAACAGTATATGATATTTATTATCTGATAATGAGCTGAACTGCTCTTTGCCTCTGAGCTTAATCCTTGCTGTATCCTTGGCTATAATCGCTTAGACTGTGTCCAGGTGATGCAGATTCAGTCATGCATTTTTTATTTTTTATTTTTTGGAATTACCCAGTGAAGTGTTCCTCTTTTTGATATAGCTTTTCCTTACTGGGTGAACACTGTTATCAATTTTGACCCTGCTCCCCATTACATATTAAATAATATGCCATGTCGTTGCTGCAACTGATGCACCTGCAATTTCAGGACAACTTTTTGACTCCTTTCCAGATCTGTCAGAACTCTCTTGTTGCTTTAGAATCTCATATTGTAAATGATTAATTAGTATCATCATTAATATGTAACAGCCTGTGTAGACTCTTTTCTAAATGCAGTTCGGTTCATTTTTCAGTTGGTCCTCTCCATTATTTCGTCTACCCATTGTGTATAGCTGTCTGAGGAACAAAATGGTCTGAGCAGAATAAAATAAAATGTTTTAAGTGATTTTAAGAGCTGACAGCGCCAAAATGCTGTACTGCTGGCCCTGATGCTGCAGCCAGCCAATGTTCTCTTCCTGTTTTCATTTCCTGGCCAGCAAGCAAGTTAACTCCCTGTAACCTTTTCCAATGCTCTTGGCTTTTTTACACCCCATTGTTAGTTTTGTGTTATTTACTGTCTTCTTCAGTTCTCCACCATCTAACAGGAGAATTGAGTTGTTATTTCAGCAATGCTTTTTGAAGGCTTTTGTACCCTGTGGAAGAAATGTAAAAAAAAAAAAAATGCTGTAAGGCTAGGTTTTGGTGAATAGTGCTGTTCTGTGTTTGGTAGTTATTGGTTTTTATGTTGATGTGCCTGACCCTTTGGTTATTATGGCATCTTTTGTTCTCTGAACTCCAGGAGGAAAATCGGTTACATAATTTCCCAAATAACTCACCAGCTGATCATTGAGCCACATGCAGTGGTTTGAAATCAACACCGCCCTCCCAGCTCCCACCGTTTATTTAATATGTAGAATCATATGCAAAGGTCTTGATGGATGGATGTAATGAAATGTGTAACTTAGTGGTCCCCTGCCTTTATGCAGTATAAAAACCACATTCATCACTGTAGTCAATTTACATGCTAACACAAAACGCAAGTAAACAGAATATGAATTACTGCATTACATATTCTGGTTAAATGCATTTTAAATATCATTACATTTTGATATGGCTTGGGTTTTTTTTTCAAACTGAGATATTAACCTAGCAGAATATTTTTTTTTTTTTTTGCCAAATTTCTCCATCTCCATTTAACTCGTCCAATTGCAATTTGTGCTGTTAATTCTTTAGTCTTCTGTGCCAGTGATTAATGGAATATTAATATATTGTACAATTTTAATGAAGCTGGAAAAATAGCTCACATGCTGTGAGATCCAAATGCTGCTTTAATGAAGCAAAAAATAAACAGACAATTTGAGGTGCTTAGTCTCATTCACATAGCCTTTGCTAGGAGTTAACTCTTTGATGTTATTTTCCGAAATTGTGTTCAGTTTTCTTAAAGCGACCGTAACACTTCAGTCTCCTCTGTGTAAGTGTATTGCCAGGAGTACCCAAATTATACTCATTTTTGTGTATCCCTTTCCCAGGACTCCTGCTTATGTTTTAAAAAAAATTGTGACCGTCCCTATCTAAATATTCCATGCAAATACTCCCTTGCTCTCAATTGACATCAGTATATGAGATGTTTTAATTTGCAAACCATGTTATAGTTAACATCACTGAGCATAAATTAGCTAATGCCACCAGGTAGCTAATGTCAGCTGGGTAACAATATTTAACTGACAGTTGAAGGCTGAACTGTATCTAGCCTGCAAGACCAGTGTAAATATATGGCTGTGTGGTGAATTCCGTGTAACTTAACCTCATCATGTCTCTTCAGATTCAACAGTGAGGTTTTGAATGCTGAAATGTCGCATGCCAGTGGCAGATGAAGGAGACTCTTTGTTACATGTGAATCTCTTGTGTATGTGTGTGTAGCAGTTTCATAATTTACTTATTAAATGAACATGTTAGACAATTTGGCCTTCGTGAAAAAAATGAAGATGTAAGCTTCAGCAGACTCTGGGTCCCGAAACAATATGCCTGTTGACAATCCCGAAAGATTTGGCACTTGTACTCTTGCATGTGGCTATATCAGCCCAATGCTCATTACTTTTATTGCTGTTCATATTAATTTGATCTCTGGACCTGTTCCTAGGGGGGCGTGGCAACAAAGTTCAAGAAAAATCCAAAATGATGAACTCTATAAAATATGCTTTGAAACTCTCTTTACATTGTAAGATGAAGTCCATATTCTGCAGTCATTTTTCCTGTCAGATACTCTTAGCTTTGATGATTCCCTTCATGTTATAGTTCTTCTCCATGTGTAGCAACCATTTTTGAAGAGAATAATCTGTTTCTTAATGTATCCTACCCATGATGCGCCTCGCTCTCAGTGACAATGATGTTAATATTGCAGGCTCTTTTCCTGCCGAGGGGAGTTCTCCTCTGATCTCTGAAGCAGGGGTTCTGTGCCAGCTGCGTAAATTTTTCAGGAGACCCACTACATTGAGAGGAGTTTCCTTACATTGTCATACCATATTTGGTGTGCTTCGCTTCCTCATTGCCTTGAGGGTTTGAAGCTTTTGTTCAGCTCCTTCTTATCGTTTATTAAAGGGACTGTAATTTGGGGGCAACTTGGCTGGATGCTGTAACTACAGTGTTGCTAAGTACAGTATCAATACTACAGGTATTTTAAAGTTTGTCACAGAAAATAAATAATATCTGTTCTGTTCAGTTTTCCTTTTCACTTAGATTGAAATCTTTACTGCATTAATTGGTATTTTATTCATCCCATAACTTATTGTCTGGGGAATCAGGCTGTGTTGATGCCCAGAGTATTTTTTCATTTATTATCCAGCTAATATTAAATTATAATATTTCGCCCACTGGCACACATTCTCACACTTCTGATCTGTCATTTGCTCCATAATTTTGATTCCATGATTTTTTTTCTAGACACAAAATCATGTATGATCACTGTCATTGAAAATGTAGCCTAAAACGTCATTGCACTGAATAATAACTATTATTGTGTGGAATAGCTAATTGCTGGTCTTGGCTACTTGATCCAGTGTAGCTCTGTGATGCTTTTATCCTTGTATAAATGCTGGTATGTCTTTCAGCTGTCACCCTAAACAGTTCAGGCCTCTCCACACTTTTAAATTGATGGTAGCTGCCATGACATTTTCATGAAAGCCACAAGTTCTCGGGGCGTCAAATGTGTGCGCACGGTCACATTCAACACACAATGCTCAGCTACTGCCATGTGACTATGCAGGAAGTATCTGGCTGCATAGTTACGCTTGGTTTCACATGACAGTTCCATTTGGGACCCTTTAGTGACTTCTAACAACCCGATCGCTTCATGCATGGGTTTCCAAACGTTTAGGCATAAACCAAAGCATGCCAATAACCTTGCTTTAGCACAAGTCTCTTAACTACTACTATTAGCTGTAAAGGGACTTAAAGATTACCCTTAATCATTATTTGAGAGCTGACTGGAAATGCAGTGTTTTTTTTTCCTCAGATAAATAGGGTAAGTTTGCTGGTGTTTTCCATTTTCTCAGGAGAATGTCAGACAATCTTAAATTATCTTACTTACCAGTTGTCAAGTCCCCTCTCTGTCCATAGACAGTGCCTGGTAATACCCTGGTTAGATAGCATTGCATCTTATCCTACTCCTAATTTTTCCAACACAAACAAGCAGAAAGTGTAACGTCACCATTCTGAAACACTTCCAATTGTTTGTAGCACTTCCAATTATCACATGATCATGTTCGAATGTTATTTTGTGGTATTTCTAATAGTTTTAATCAGTGTTCACAAACATGGCACCATGAAATTTCTGTCAGAATTTTAGATGATGAAGTAATTATGGAATTGAGCTGGCAATCTGAAACGTGTGTGTTTTTTTTAAATCTATGCAAAGTCATTCTAAATGATCAGAATGTACTGGCAACTACTCTACTCATACTTCCTGTGAAAATCCATCACATTTTTTATCTGTGAACCGACGTTAGACTGCATTCAGAAGTACAGAGCATCTGCACCAGTTTTCAAAAGACCAATTAGCTGGTGCTGCTGGCCAGTTTTACAGAAATGCCTCTGTCGACACGCCCTCCACACCTGACTTTAAGGGGTTAAAAACGATTTCTGTACTGGCTCTAATCTTCTGCAGTCTTCTGAGTTCCTACTAAGCCTGGAAGGACAATTGATCATGGCTGCTGTCACAGAGTCCTGATTAATTAATGTAGACCTCGTTTAATCTGTTCAAAAAAGACTAACAAAGGGATTATCTCCAAAAGAGGTTTACCTTGGACTCTGTCTCTGATGGCAGCTGTGGAGCATATGTGAAAAGTGGCAGGCCAATTATTTCAGAGCACTAATAAAAAAAAGGAGGAATCGATTTTTGCTGATCCTGAAGACATCAGTGTACCGAACATTAGATGGTGGATTTTACATAATGTAGGATAAGATAAAAGATTATTTACAATGCCTAATGGTTTCTAGAGCAATTTAATATTATCACAGCTATCTTTATTGCTCATGGGTTTTTGTTTGATCAGTTTCTTGCAGTATGTGGTATGATAGATATGTAATACAGGTATCCCTTATCCGTAATGCCTGGGACCAGAAGTGTTTCAGATTTTGGATTTTTTGGGATTTTGGAATATTTGCATGTACAGCCATTCCCAGACATTCGTCCAAGTTCCATTCTGACCGACCGGTTGTATCTCGAAATGGACATAAGTCGGATGTTAGCATGGCACGTAGAAGCAAACATGTAGCATGTAGAAGCTGCACAATGCTGGGATATCATCTGACAGTCACTATTATATGCACACAGCCGTTGGCACTGACAGATGTTTGACCAAATGTAATTTTTATATTTAAAAGTTTATTTTAATAAATAATGTAAATTAATTATTAATTAATTAATGATAAACAATGTAAGTTATATTTAAAAATGTTTATATTTTTCTTTGTTTTTTAAAATTTATACAGTATTTGTTTTTTCAGTCGTATGTGCGGATGGTCATAAATCGCATGGGTCAGGTGTGAAATTTTCCACATGTGGTATCATGTCGATGCTCAAAAAGTTTCGGATTGAGGAGCATTTGTGATTTTCTGATTAGGGATGCTCAACCTGTGCTGCATTTTTCTATGATAAAAAAATAGGCCCATTCTAGATGACCACACCCAAAATGGTGGTGATCATGAGCTTGCTCATGACACATTTATGAAGAGCAATCCTGGATACCCAGTTACAGCTCAGGGTCATAGTGAAGCGATGCTTATTGGGACTCAGAGTCAGATCCAGGCCGTTTTGGCGCAGGCCAGGGATGGGAGTCCCACAGGTTAGTGCTAAGAAAGCTATAGTGTCCACACTGGCTAGGGATTGAGACACTCTTTAGACAGCAGACACTCTTTAGGCTCCCCTACAATTCCCACCCCCACATACTTTTAATTAGGCTAAGTATATCATTAGATTATATATGGTATTTATCTTGACATAAATCTGGGTTACATGATGATGTAGTGCTTTAATGATGTTATACCTGAACACTGTGGTCTAGGAGTGTTCTTAGTCTGGTCTTCACCACTGTTGCTCTTGTGACAGCAGTCTAGCATAATGATTAGGAAGCTGGTCTTTGACATTAGATTCAGGTCTTCCCCAGGGCACTGCCATTGTGTCCCAGTAAACATCCAGCTGTTTTGATGGCCAGTTTGTAAAAATTTTTTTACTTCATGGAGTCTGACTAAGACTGTCTGCTAATTGACTAAAAAGTAAGAGTTATCTTATGCTGTGAGTCTATAATGACCGCATTGTATCGACCCAACCAGGGAAGGGGTGATGTGTGGGTATTCTCTGTTTCATTTCGTAGTAGAGATTCCTTTGGTGCTTCAGAGGGGGGTCTTTGGACTTTGGACTTTATGCACAGAATGTTCCGCTCTTTGGGTCATGGGCTGCACAGCTCAGCAGGTGGACAGCACAAGTAAAAAGATGTAGTCGCTGGCTGTGCACACTTCAGAGGACGTACATGCTTGTGTGCCCTCCTAAATTGATAAAGGAAGTCCTGACATGCAGAGAGCTCACAAGCCCATTCGGGCATTCCAAATGTGAGAAGTACAGATCAAAAGAGAATGAAAAGTTAGTCAAAAATGAGCTGTCATGCTTTTTTTTTTGTTTCGTGACAACTTAAAAGCCGGAGAGCCAGAAAGCCTTATCTGATGGTAGCTGAACTGACACTTGCAGAAAAGGTTTATTGTAGGAAATTCCAACCTCAGTCACTTGCAGGCCTCCAATTGCTGTGAACATGCGACTGAATGAGAGACCATCAGGTTGTACCTCTGTGCTCTGTCTCCTTCTAAGCTCCCGAAAAGGTGGTCTCTCAAATGCCTGTGTGTCTGTTGATTATAATTAGAAAATAAATGAGTTGCCAGATTAATAAGAAAAAAAAATGTGTCTGCTTTTAGTCAGAACAGGGGAGAAGGAGCAGTTAATAGAATGCAAATTGATTTTCTTGCCTTCCCTCCGCTGCACCGTCAGAGGAGAACCGACGGTGTCTTTGATGAGGAGAAATGGGCCTTTCTTCCCTGCTTCTCTTTGATCTCGATTGGAAACCGAGTTTGCGCACACATCCATCGACTGCTCCTCTCCATGCATCTAACTTTGCAAGCGTCTGAGCGCGGTGAAAAAGAGGATTAATTAAGATTTGTTCATTAATGAGCGATGTCACCAAAACACATTCTCATATTATAGGAACAAGCTCTTATGTGCGCTGGGCCACTCGCGGCTGAAGGAGAATCCAAACTGACACTTCCCCATGTCATGCCTGTATGACCTAGTGTCAAATATTTTGACAGTGGATGATGGTTGTAATAAGTGCAGACAGACCAAGGCCCTTGTTTCTGATGCTTTAGGCCAATAGCAGGCTTTAATTCTGTCCAGACTTTCCTTAAAGCTGTTCTGTCATTTTCCATATGCTAGCTAAAAAACACATATTTAAATAATGTTTGTTGATTAATGTCTGTTTTTAGCTAGGGTACGGAAAATGACCGTAAATTGAAAATTTACTGTACATCATAATAGAAGATGCACATTGTGATTTTCAATTTACTGTCATCAATAAATTCTTAGTGGTAGTAGCTGTGAAGTATTGTCTCGACTCTGTTGTATTCACCGATGCTCAGTTTCTGAGGTACACATTATGGTTTTTCAATGAACAGGCCATGAATTAAAGTACTTTGTAAGGAATTAGGGTGCCTGAGTGCATGACAAGGCATCAAAACAAGCTAGTCTTTCATCAGAAAGCATCTATACAGACTGTGTGTACATTGGGAACCCAGTATGTGGTGCTATGCCCCTAGCCGCATCAATTGAATCAGTCATCCTGCTTTCTCATTGACATGGCTCTGACCCATCAGGTGTTATCTTTCATAGTTTCAATCTGGAATGATCTCTGTCTCTCCAAATGGTTGTTTCAAGATGTCTCCATTGTCCAGATATTGGGTTTCCACCCCCTTCAACCTCCTTCCCATCCACCCACTTCAACAGTGGAACCCTAGATGCCCTTATTACCGCTCTTCTTAATGAAACTCCTGGATCAATGGTCTGCTGGCAACCAGTAAACCTATATTATCAAATGGCATTGAATAACACTTTGTCTGAGAGGATTTGCCATTGATGTTTTGTTAAGATGGTCTGCTGTAGCGGTTTGACATTAGTGCAATGCTAAATGTTTTACAGCGTTGTAAATGGTATGTTTCTGAAATCAATTGGACCTTTATTGTCCCTAACGGCCTTCATGCACAATAAAATAATTGACATTTATGATCTGTAGCTATATGTACTAACAATATGTTTGTTTTGTAAAGTTGGTAGGTTTGTGACTGTCTGAAGCTGTGAATCGTGGGTACTATGGTAATGAACTTTACCTATTTGCATATAGCATGACCAACTGTAAGTCGCTTTATATAAAAGCATCACCTTAGTGATGATAATGTAATGTAATTTTTGAACTTTGGGTTCTTTATTTCCCTTCATCATGTAGTCTGGCATACACCAGGAAGCTAAAAAAAAGAGTGTTAATTGCTATGTACTGCGGTGTAATACAAGACAGGAAATAATAAGAAAGTAAAACATTTTATTAAGTTGTGTGCATTACTCATCCACATGAATAACTGTTAAAGTGCTCTGAGTGGAAATATGAGCATATATTACATTTACTAAAGGAACCCGACTGACTAAAGAATATCCAGTCAACAAAATCTTCTGAAGTCTTTTTCGTTGTTGACAGACTGCATGATCGAGGAACGGTAATGAAGAATGGGCCTGGAGCTCAAAGATGGGGCAAGGCCATTGACGTAACTGCCCAGAATTCACACCTTCTAGCGCCATGAAGAACTGCTGTTTAGGCAGAAAGCACGCTCACAGGTTCTTATGGTAATCTTTATTGCCTCCATTTTCAAAGCGGGTGTGAGGTTACAGTCATTTCCCATTAACTCTCGACTCGCAGCCGGTGATTGAAATGTAAAGAGGTTGACGGCGGTTCTGTGTTAATTTCAGTAGCAAAAAGGGCCTCCCCCAGGGATCTGAGCAGCCGTGGTTATTTTGTCTCTCTCTTTTTTTTGGTGTTTTTGGAAAGGAAGTAATTAGGAGAGGGGATACGAGTCTCTGTGGGCACCAGGAGTAGTCACTTTGAGCTGATTAAAACCAATTAGCATCTGTTACAGAGCGTTTGACCGTGGCCTGCTCTCTCACAGTTCCATGCTGAACCCCCTTCTGCAATTGTGTCCCCCAGGTAAAGAGATTCCTCGGTGACTGAAACACTCTCCGATGCAGAATCATACACTTATTTAGGCACACAAAAGCAAATGCAGGTAAACCATTCCAGCATGTTTGCCCACACAATATCCAGTTTGTACTTGAATATGATATGAACCAATCAGTTGAAGTCCCTCAATTGTATTCATAGGTTTTTGACTGGGACTGACATTTTCTTAGATTTTAAGTCCATATATTCTGTAACCACATCTCTTCACAGTGACTCTTATAATTTGATTCACAAATTCCATGTGACCCATCTGCCAGTGCACTGGAGATGGACTTTAGCAGTTCTTATGTTGCAGATGTCATGTTCATTTTCTTTCCAGATTATGCGTTGTTGAACTTGGGCATAAAAATGTAGATATGCCTCTTATTTTGCATGTACAAAGCAAAATACTACAGCTGCTGGCATGGAAATTTTGATGGGAATATTAATATTTAGGGTAGCCTGACCCTTAACATTCAAATTCAACAGCTCACTTATATAGTTATAAACGCTATCAAAGGGTGGTGGTTGATTCTATAAAGATTGCTGCCACAAATGTGTATGTGTACACACACACATGCACTTTCCCCAAAGTATCATAATTAAAACTGCTAAAAGAATATTTAGCATGAAAGCATCATTTTAAAGAGTGGGAACTGATGGTACACATGGTAGTTGTAAGGTTAAAGTTCTAAGCTGGAACGGATGAGCATAAAGGATTCATGTCATCCTTTATGAATGACAAAGCATTTTTTTTTTTTTTTTTTTTTTACATTCTGCATCCCTTCTGTTTGACTTACATCTGTGCAACTCCGAGTATATTTCAGACAGATGCCTTTAAAATGAGCAATGAAAAGGAATGTATGATACTCGTCTTCTCGGGAGACTTCGCTGTGATGCCTGGTGTGTACAGTGATGTCATATCTTTAAGCTGCTTTCAGGGCTGTAGGCTGCCAGAGAGGGGGTCCAGTCCTCTACATGTCCATTGGGAGCATGCTCAAAGACTGCTGGGCCCTCAAGACAGCCTTTATTGTGGGCCAAGTGGCTCTCAGCTTTTGACACAAAACATCAGAGAATACATTTGTCTGTACCACTGCTTCTTGCTCCGCCCAGTCGTAACTTGACTTGGTTTTGTCTCTCAGTTGTTATTTGTATTGAACATAAGCCTAAAATGTCAACCCACTTCAAAGGTTAGTTCGTAAGACAGTAAGAGAAATATGATATAGTCATAAATAAAGAAAATACAGAGCTGAAGTGAATAAGTATCTGGAAAGTGTAAAAACAATACTGCACGTTGTAGGCTCCAAGGTCCATATACACTGGTATGACATGGTCTTGTGGCTCTAAAGACTACGGGTTTATATTGCTGCACTTTTCTCTGTGTTCTGCCTTGTCTGAGGGATAAGGGGATGTACAGGGTTGAATATGTCATGGCGGCTTCATGAATTTAGAGTTTAGAGATTAGGCATGATCCAGGCATAGGACTTTCAGAAGAACAGGGGGGAAGTGAAAAAATGCAAGTAGGCTTGTGTAATCAGCCACACCTATGAAAGATAATACCAGTACACTTTGGTAAATATTACATATTTGATAAATGGCTCTTGTAATGAATAGCAATTATTATTTTTTAATTGTGCAAAAAAAAATCCAGAACTTAAATTATGTCTATTAAGACAGCATTATATTATTACTAAGTATTAATATATCAGTGATAGACTATGGGCCAAGAGCAATTCTATATTCTTGTCATTTCAGCTTCAATTTAGAATTTTGATAGCGCACTTGAACATTGTCATGGTAACTCAGCTGGGCCTTGTGGATGCAGGTAGGCTGTGAAAATTGAAGTTAATGATTGAGCACACTGTGTGCCAGAGGAAGAGATTTCTACGGTGAAACATCCTCGACCTACAGATTGTTTGTGCCATCGCTTGTTAAAATGAATGTAAAATTCAGGATTGTTTCCCATGCTTTAGTTTATGATGCACAGGTAGGATCTACCTATGTAGATGCATAGTATACCCTTGCATGATGTAGTTGTATGTACAATTATATGTACCGTATTGTTACTTTCTTCCTAAACCCAAAGCAGTGTGCACAAATAGATTAGCCATCAAGAATCACTGTCAAGAATAAAAATATTTGTGGTATACAGCAAAATTGAACCCAAAAAGGGCCATGAAGCTTCCACACCTGTCACAAATAATGGTAATCATCCTGAGACGGCACCTGTGCTCAGCTGGTTACAGATTCATCCCCCTTTTGTATAATCAAAAACCCCTTAGATAGGATACCGCCAAACGCGTTATGATACGCAATAAAATAATGGAAGCAGCACAATCCCAAACAAAGGTTTCCATGCCACTGCACGTATTCTCTCTCTAAGTCTCTGGCTTGTTCACAACCCCTCTTCCTCCTTTCCTCCTCTTTTCTCTATCAAAATGAAAACAAAATGTGCGTGAGAGAGACAGAGAGAGCGAGAGAGGAGGACTTTGGGCCCGAAACAGCGCCGAGAGAGACCTCTGGTAGAAGTCAAATGACAGCATCTCTGGCCTGCTGTTGAGAAGACTGAGTAACTGCTGCTTGTTCTGTGCAGTAAACTTGATTCAGCAAGATAATAAAACAGGAATTACTTCCATAACACAGAGTGGCTTGCTGTGGTTAGATCACTGTCCTGTACCTGTGCTTACTGAATAATTGAAGACCTCTGTGTTCCCTTCAGGGCCTACACTCTGTCGAAATGTCAGCTTTTTCACTGTGATTTTCAGAGAGAGAACGGGGAAGTCTATACATTAATAGCACACAATGATTGAGGAGTAAATGCCATTTCCTGAAGTGCTATTTATTGCCTTTGACTGATTAATTGGTGATGAGGCTTTTTGGATCTGTAGATTAAAGTGAAACCCTTTGGGAAATTTTCACTGCAAATACATTTAGTTAAGACTGATGGAGTCCCTGGCAAATTCCTTGTCACCGGGCCTAACTTATCCTGTTTACTCTTATTTTCTTGTGCACAAATTTCCATCAGTCTGTTTTGCAAGTACTAATGCACGTATGGAGAGAGAGGAATCTTGGAGCTGAAGTAAATTGCCTTATCCGATTAGTCAGTTTGACTGTCGGTGCGGTGCGAAACGTGTGTCCCAGTGGCTGTCAAGCATGGCCTAAATTCGTCAGGCATCTCATTCATTATGCACGTTCGCTAGATTTTGACTGGGAATGTGTAAGGACCTTTTGAATGAAAAGTTTCCACGTTATGTCTAAGACATTTGGGACATTTTACACTGTGGATTTCAAACATGCCTGTTATTCAGAAATAAACACCACATTACTGAATCCATCAGTCACATCCAGCAGTGATTGCCTGCTATTTCAGCTTTTTATTATTGCATTTCATACATGGACCAAGACCTGGGCCTGAATTCACAACACAGGATATTCTTCAGTGCTGTTCTTGTAACTTCTGTCATTAGAATTAATTAATTAATTGTCTTTGTGTCTTTCTTATCAAGGACAAAATAAATAAATGGTGTTCCTGAAAACTTCATTCATACATTTCCTCTTGCATTTTTCAAAGCTACATGATAACCCCACACTTGCCTTATGTCATTACATTGAAAGGCCAACACCATTATTTTAACTGAAAATTGCACTGAATGTATTCATTAAACAGGTGATTGAACAGGCAAATACAGGTGTTTTCGCTAAGTACAGGCAAATTCCTTTAACTTGTATGTTTAGAGCAGTTTGGTAAGCTGTTACAAATGTGGTCTCCAGATGTGTTTATTTGCAAACCGCACAGCAGATACTGTGTCCATCCTCAAGATATTAATATGGGAATTTCATACCATTTAGTTGTATGGATTAGGTGCTACTCCTCACATTTTAATGTGAATGTGTTGTCTGAGTCAAAGTAAAAATGTATTTTTTTTTTTTTGCCTATGAAAGATAAAAGTGGACAATATATGAGAGCTTGACAGATGTATGGCCTTCAACAGGTTCTGATTAAATCTAAAGCCCAAGTCCAATTTCACTCGACTCGCAAGTATTACCGCTCATAGCAGCATCTCATTCCACCAGAAATCTACAATTTCAGGAATGGAAAAAGCGTTTATCTATTTATCTACCCAAATGGGAGACATGAGCAGAAGCCTGAGCTGCTGGCATACATCGCTTCCATGTTGTAATGAATCGTGGAATCGAAATTGTTTGCTGTCATGCAGCTGGTCTGAAAGCAGAAACTAAAATAGACTGTTGAGGCTGGTTTGGAGTGTTTGTTTTGACGGGAATTTGCCTCCCAGTGTGGATTCTCCTCAGCAGCTGTTATTCATGTGATTTACCTGGTAGCACTTGAAACTATAGTAGCGTTTGTAACCGTTTGAAATGGTATTCATGATAAGGGGCTGTAAGGCAGGTTTATCCAGATATGGTATTTGTTCTCGGTGCCGGCATGAAGCCCACGGTCCAGAGCCAGTTCTGGCTGCGGGAATGCTAGCTGTGCCTGGGAGCTTCTGGGTCAGTTACAGGAAGATAAACCATGACATGTCGGTTGCTGTGATGCAGTCCTATAGGCGAATCGGAGGGGCCCGTTGACCACCCTACAAGAACACAGCTATGAGCATATCCACCGAAATTCGAACATTACAGTGTCTGTTGTCCTTAAGCATGCCAGTACTATGATTGCATTATAATCATAATCATTTGTCGAAATTTGTCTATATTTCTTTTGAATATTTTCAATTTTTTGAGGAGTTTTTCCATATATGGTAAAATCTGACATTGAAAATGACAAAGCAGATGTGGGAAATGAGCACTTTTTTTTTTTTTTTTTTTTTTTTTACTTTTGTTCTCGCTGTGGTTGTAGTTGCTTCACAGTGAATATGATTCAAGTTTAGGTTGCCATAGTTTCAAATAGTTTTCTGAATTGTTGTTGAACCGTATTGAATAGTTCTCAGTTGACAGAAATATAATTCTGAGAGCTTGCCCCACCCTCCCTTCCCTGCTCAGTCATTCCACACTATTCCTGGACATTAAGATAATGCACACCAGTAAACACTGAAATGTATATTTTACACGATGCAGAAAATGGCCAAAAAGATGGATAATTTCCTTTTAGGTATTTGGGTCCTCCTGAAGAGGGAATGGTGTTGTATATGACTTAAGCATGAATGTAAATTCTAAATATAAATATTGAATTTAAATCACGGTAATTAATGGATGTACAATGTGGCTGGTATGTAAAAAAAAAAATATATATATATATATGCTGTCCTCAGTTTACATTTGCTTTGATAATCTTAAAATAGGCCACTGGTTTTCTTTGTTGCCAAGGAAACTCAATCAAATAATTAAGAAGGAAATTGGTGTGGAAGGAGAATTTCTCCTTGTAGTACTTTCTGATGTTGATTTGGAGGTAGATTGTAAATCTAATGGTTAAAAATCGTAGTTTCAGTCTCGATCTAGGTATGAAGGAGCTTTCGCTTTATGGCTGAGTCTGTCTCTGTTTACTTGACAGCAGTGAAAACAATATACAGTGTATTACCTTTATACCACCCTCTGTAAGCATTGTAGAAGGGGATTCACTACATTAAGAGATACAAAAAAATGTAAAGCAAAATTTCAGGACAACCCCAGTTTATATATTGTTAATTGACAACCATCTCAAACTATACATTACTAAGATCAATTCCTTAGTAAAATATTGTCATTAAAAATCATCTCTTTGCATTTTTTTTTGCAAAGTACAAAATTATAATCTTGGTGGAATCTAAGAGATTTCCCTTCATTTAACATTTCTTACACATTCTTGCATCAAATCCTAATTTTAAACTTGGGCTTTTGCATTTTGAATAACTTTGATGCTGGAAAGTTTTGTGTGAGTAGGCTTTTTTATACACACAGCAGTTTATTGTAGTCTGTTGCAGAGAGAAATGTCTTAATTTCTTTCATGTGACTGAAGCTCCTTTTGACACTACTGGTGTTTGGCTGTAAAAGGAGTCTTAATATGTCCAAATCATATCAAGTAAAATATGACTAAATATCAAAATGTGCTCAGTGTTGATTGTTTCTTGTTGATCTCAGACAGCAGCAGAACTTTGATATTTAATCTCTGTACCAGTCTGACATAAGCAATGTCTTCACTGCTTTACCAGCTCAGTCTGAGGGTACTTGATGAGTGTGAGCATGCTCCGACACACTGATTCCCCCATATTTGACACTTCTGTAGCAGAATGCTTAGGATTCTGCAGGTTATCTGGAACAGAATGTTTTGCACTGTGTATGCTATCAGGTCGTATGTAATTTTCCCAAGGTCATGTGTGTGAGCAAAAAGAGAAAAAAAATCATTAACGGCCTTTGCCCTTTTCAGCATCGCATGCTGTCAGTTATTTCTGTTGAATATCAACCAACAAGAAATAGCATCAACTGGCTTTTAAAACCTCCCGAAATGGAAGAGCTACCAACAATGTACCTAATTTTACCCCACAGCCTCCCACCTCAGCTATATTTAAGTATTGGTATTGAATGCTGGTTTTACTGGTGCATTGTTATGTACTTCATTATTTAGACTCTGTTGTAGTATCTTGCTGTCGTTTTAAAGCAATATCTTTATATTGCAGCCTTTTTCTATAATATGCGTCGTGATGCAAAGGTTAAGGAAAGCACATTAGAAGGTATTGTGTGTGTGTGTTTCTAATTTGCTGTATCAAAGTTTGGAGGTGCAATAAGTTAGTTCAGTAATAAGTTAAGTTGGAAGCATTCCATGAACTGTAGGCTGGTATTAAACAAACATGCCATTCTTGCATGATTAAAAGAGATGTTTATTTTAGTTTCAGGTTTACAAGGAAGACATTGTCTTAGTTTTCTTTTTCTATCTCCTGAAGTCTGGTGAAAGCTTGTTACCTTCCTGCGATGTTGTTTTGTGCTAAACACTTTGATATGCAAAATATGGCCTTGTATTCAAGATTTCACAGTTTACTCAACAAACTCATTAGCATTCTGAATTGTTTTCTTTTTTCATGAACCTCAAACTTTTCGGTCTCATGTCCATGTTTTAAAATAAAGTTACAACAACGACATAGGGTTGTGAATCTTGTGCACCTTTACCGAGAAGACTAAAAATCGTATCATTCTGAAAACAGGCTATTCTATCACCCAGGCATGTTTTTACAGTGCAGAGACAATCCACTTCCGCTCCCAGCCTGAACTTGATCACCCTGAGGGTCCCTGCATAACAAAACCTTCCCACTCAGATCGCTTTGTATGAAAACATGAGGATACGTCCAGCGGTGCAGGAGAGATTTTTAAAATTGGGGGTACAAAACTGTGAGCAAAAGGTCTCAATTTTTTAAGCTTATACAATATATATATATAGGGTCCCTATGAAACTGGGGGGACGTATCCCCCCGTCCCCCACCATGTGTGCCCCTGGATACTTCCTGTCAAAATACTTCCTGAAGAAAGTGCAGATGCTATTTTTCTGCCTTTTATTGTTTTGTACTAATTAATTAAACCACAAGTTTGTATGCCAGTTTGTATGTCTCTGTCTCTGTTTCGGACTACAGTGTTTCTCTCTAGGTAGGTGTGGGCTGAGTGAATCCATCCTGTTCCATTGGCTTCAGTCTCGTTGGTTCTGATTGGTTACCAGGATGTTTGATGGCCTTCTGTGGAGTGAGTCGGGTCTGGGTGCACATCCTCATGCTTGTCTCTCATCTCTGTCCCTCCCACACAGAACAGGGAAGATCAGCCACTGTTACAGGGTCACGTACCGGCACATGGAGAGGACTCTGACCCAGGAGGAGGTGCGGGTTATCCACCAATCCATCGAGAAAGCCTCGGAGCAGGAGCTGGGGGTGAAGGGGAGGTACTGAACCCCCCCACCCCCACCAATTTCCATTTCTGAGCCCCGCCCAGACACCAGGCAAGAGAGGACATCCATAAGGAGACGTGTCAAGGGCAGCCCCCCCGCGCCCACACACCAAACAATGCCTTCAGTCATCTCCCCTTCTGAGCTCTTCAAAAGCTATTCTTGAGGCTCTGAAGGGCCATCAAAGAAAAGTGTCTCAAGTTAAAGTAACTCACATTTATTCCCAAAAAAAGGGGGGAAAAAAAGTGCTCAGATTTAATGCTGATGCTATCTATGCCTATTTTGCTGCTGGGTACCCACCACAAAGAGAGACCGACTGACAAATGGAACACAGTCAGTCTCAGAATTCCAGCACATCTCTCTCTTCTAAAGGTTGTATGAATGCAGTCAGAGGAGGCACTGGAAGGGCAGAGGAAGTCCACTTTTGTAAAGTTTTGTCATTGTTTTTTGAAGAGAGCATGTAATTTGGAAAACCTCAGTTTTTTCAGTGATAAGAAATATGTTACAGAATCAATGGAAGAAATAAATAAAATATTTCTGTACTGTCTGCTGTTGGGTGATCAATAGGAGTGCTGTTTTGTTTACCTGAGAGTAAGAATATTTCAAATATTTGAGTGTTTTTGTTTGGTGTTAACTTCATAGCTTCATTTAGCTGCATGTCTGCCTCGCAAGACTGAAGTGTTAAAACCTGGAAAATGAATAGCACAGCTAGGAAATTCCTTAACTTTCAAGGATGCACACCTTACTCCTTCTGAAAAGAAACAGGTTTATTTGAATGTTCAAGTGAAATTACTTGTATTTTATGTGCCTGATTTTTATAAATACAGGTATAATAAAAACATTTGATTATAATACAAAAGATTTCTAGTGCTTTAGCTGCAACCTATTGCTACCTCACATTTAACAGTAGTAACTATGACTCCAGAAGAGGAACAATATCTGATATTGTGATATTTAATACTGATATATTTTAAGTGTTCTAAGTTAGTAGAATTTGTTGTTCGTTCCGATACTGCAGTCAAGACAGAACAAAGAATGCCTCCCTCTTTTTCATGCGTTCACTGAATTCCACACACACACACAAGCGTGCGCACACTTTGCTACAGTTTCGACGACAATGTAATCAGCAGAGGAAATCCAATTAGTCAGGCTCTTTGGCTTTCAGCACACACTTATATCATCGTTTATTCCATGAGTGGAGAACTGACTGTGTCAGTTAGCCTGGGGATGTGAGCGTGGACCAAACCAAGTGTGAGTAAAATTCGATATCATCCAAACTGAAGCATGCCAGACTGTCCAGTCTTTTCACTAGCCATCTCTCAAAACAGCACCACTATGACAACTGTAACTACAGTAGTTTCCTTGTTGAAGGAAAAACCTGATCATTGCTTTTGACACATGGCTGACAAAAGCTTGTAACCCCCTGCAGTATGGCATAATACTGCTTTCGTGGATTGCCGCCTTGCCATGGTAGAGGAAGTTGTGTGTCCCAATGACCTGGAGAGCCTGGCTGGCAGGAGTCAATCTCAATGGTTAGATCCTTGATCCTCCAGGTTGGGGCTTGGGCGTAAGGCTAACAACCTCACCTCTGAAAATAAGTCGTTACAGAGCTCTACACGAGAAATCGTTTGTGTGGACCTTATGTTCTGACCAGAACAACAAGGATAAGTGAGCAAGTGAGTAAGTGGCGTAGTGCTCAAATGAGAGATTCAGTATCAGTCTGAGGTATATTTTTTTGTATCTGATTGTACGTACAGCTGTTGCGTAACATTGGTAAATGTTTTCAGTTTAAGACAAATGAAAACCGTTTAAGGGAAGGAGAAACAGTGTAAGGATCAGTGTTAGGGTCAATTCCTTTTCAGTTTAGTCATTTGTGAAAGTCAGCCCAGTTGTTGAAAAATTGCAAAGCATTATGGTCATTTTTCAACAAACTCATTGAAATTCAGTTCATTTCCAGTATTTACACCAGCTGTAGCTGAGACGCTGTTTCAGTGGTTAGATGGAGGGACATGACACAGGGAAAAAAAAACACACAAATCCAGTCCCCTGAAAAATGACACAGCCCCCCCACCCCCATTCATTTCAGTAAAATAAATGATCAACAACCACTACCATCTTATGAGGCTTGAAGTTCATTTCAAACACAAGGAATGTGCCTCCCTGGGGACCGTGCGCAGGGGGAAGCGTTGGACATAACAGTTATGAGTTTGGTAGCACACAGAAACTTAATACAGAATAAACTGCTGATGGAAGACTGGTGGGAGAATCCATACCAGAGTGCAAAAGGCTCTGAGGAGGGATCAATCCTGTAAAGTTTTGAGCAGAAAAAAAGAATCTATCAGCCACACAGCAATGATATATGGTGTGAAAAATGAGAAAAAAGAGGGCTGCCGCTCAATTGCTGGCTGAGGGCAGGAGGAATGTCTGTGCAGAAGAACCCCGCACAGACTGCGATGAGGCCATTTCACATGGGAACATTTTGCCATATCAGTACAAACAATGTCTGATTGGGGCTTTAAATCCATTTTTTGTCACTGGAAGAATCAGTATGTGTCTAAATGTGAGATGCTGGATTTGTCTTTGGTTGACCTTTACCAGGATATAGCAAACAGTCTTGTAAGATGTCTGACTGCATGGTACGTGCTTGGATACTTAATTTCAACCTTCAGCTGGATATGGAGTTTCTGGGTAATGATTAGTCGTTACTTATTCTCTATATCTTCTTTTAGAACCACTAAGGTACCTGGGTGGTGGAGGGGTGGGGGTGGTGGGGTGGTGGGGGCATTTCTCCAACTGATACACTGAAAGCAAAGTCCATCCTTGTCCAATTACCTGTACATGAAGGTAACAGTACTCAAGCACCTTGCAAGCAGGTAGAGTATGCTGCTCATCCTTATTTATGCAAAGACGCCAATATTTCTCACTTATCTGTGTGATAAAGAGGCATGTTCAAAAACACGCTCCGCTGTCTGAAATGGGCACGCTAGTAACCCACGAATGGCCCTAATCTAATGGGGATGATTTACAATAGCAGAAACACCTACAGTCGGGGCGTCATTAATCTAGTTTAGCTGTTTTTCTTTCCAATTAAGGGAAAAGGATTTATTTTGTTTGCTGCTCATCTGTGACAGGTCTTTGGTCGTGTTAATCTTGTCTTATCTGTAGTCATGCTCGGAAGTCAAGACAGGCACTCTACTGAAGGGGCTCTGTTATGTTGAGCTAGGCGAGAGTCGGGGTGGGGGTGGGGGTTTAATGTTGAAAGCATACAGCGTCTGTATGAAGATTGAACACCCTCTCCGCCTGTCTTTTCTGAAATGACTGCGGCATCGTGATGTTTGAGAAGCACTGCAGAATTCTGCTGCCGCCTGGGCAGTCCATGCGTAGAGCTGGGCGATGCGGCGACTCTCTACAGAAACACAATTATCTGCGCAGAGCAAACAGACTATCTGACATCCCTCTTAGAAAGGACACTTCTGCCCAGTGTGGTGCTGTGTACAGACACATTTTCTTTGCACAGTGTTCAGCTCTGTCCTCAACATCTTTTGTGTTTGTTTATAAAACTTGTCCATCTGGCAGTTTTTCGATTCTGATTTCGGTTTTTTTTTCTGATTTCTGATTCAGTTTTTTTTTTTTTCCTTTGGGTTGTTCCTAAATATAAAGACAGCAGTCATATGAATAGAATGCATGGGAGATGACACTGTTCCCTTATATTCCTGTGCCCTCCCAAAGGAGACCTGAGCTCGGATTGAAATGCGAAGCCCCGAGCACTTAAACGAAATGGAGCCGTACTATTCTGAACCGCTTCATTTTCTTCGGGCGCTAATTAAGCTAAATGTAGGCGCCGTGTCATAAATTAGCCATGCACCAGTGAAAATAAGTGAAGGATTGCTCCACTCCAAACTGATACTGCAGTTTCCTGGCATGGCATCAGAATCTGTGTTTCACTAATGTATCACTGACACACGCAGAAGAGGGGGCACCTCCAGGCGAACATGTAGAGCTTTGAATGAGATACAACCAAACCTTCCTAATGCAAACCCAGCAAAAGACACACCCCTGCAACATTTTCACAGCATTGCTGAAACATTGTTCGTCAGGTACTTACCTTTGTGAATACATCAGTGACCTGCTTTCGCTCTAATTTTTACAATGACAGGTCTGCAGATGGGCTGACTGGCTTTGATTGTGCCGCTCAAAGAGTCCCAACAGAGTACACTCAGGGTAATGTAACAATTAATGTAGTAAACAAACAAGCACTCAGTCTGTGCAGTCATTAGCAGCATCTTCCGGTAATTATTTTGTCTCCCATCTTAGTATGCTATGCACTTTTAATTGTTTCATCTTTCACTGATGCCTGATTATTGGAGTAGGATAAAATATAAAACTGCATTAATCTCAGGGGAGGGATATATCTTACAGTCTTTGCCCCATAGAGTGTAGGACAAGGATGACAAATCACAAAACAGCATAATATATACCTTGTTGATACAGGATTAGGCTGCGGCAAACAAATTCACATCGATTTCATCAAGATGAAAGTTACTAAATCTACCTTCTCACTCTCTGATGCTGTGCCAGTCCCTTTTTTTTGTGAAAAATATGACTTAGACTCCCAGGACCCTATGCAAGTTCATTATTTTATTAATAAGTGAGCTGAGATTGGGAGTAAGAGTAATCACAGTAATAGTGTTTTTTTTTCTGTAGTTATGTAACTTATTTTTCAACAAGGAAGAAGGGTTTCAAACTTTTAATATAAAGAACATCCTTCATTTTGAAAGGTTATTTGCTGTTCTGCTGTATAATTTCACTCCCAGTGTTGACTGTCTCCTAAGCACATATCCTTATGTTTTTAATGAACAATTAAAGTAGTATGTTACACAAATGGTTAAGACTGTTCAATCCATGGAGGTCCAGGCAAACCAAAGGTCTCTCCTAGAAAATGAAGAGATAACCTACCTCTGTCAAAGCCATTCTAGAAGCCTTGGCTTTTTCTGTGATTGCATTTGACATGTCAGTTTACACTAAATAATGAATATTGACCTGCTTTTGACTCATTACTCTTACCAGATGAATAGCACAAGAATCCCATGAAAACAAAGCAATGTCTCTATCTCTCTCTCTCTCTCTCTCTCTCTCTCTCTCTCTGCTCTGTAAGCCTTGCTGTGATTGGAGAAATGCTCTGGCTCTGACCCGTTGCGCTGTCTCCACCGCAGTGAGGTTTAGAGTTGGGCAGGAGGGCCCATGGTGCCCCTGGTAAGAGCCGTACTGTCAGCTGCGGGCCATGATGGCTGGCATTACGCTGCATGGTTATTCAGATCGGGTCCCATTAGGGGACGCGGCATCTTGCTCCCTCCACACTGCACAGCCTTCCAGGAGACTTGAGTATTAATCACACCCAGGTTCCAGCACGTCCCTGTGTCTCCCCAGCACCCAGCATGTAGGTAAAGTCTGTGTGGATGTGTGTGTCTACCTGTATGTGTGATTTTACAGGCGCGTGTGTGTGTGTCTACCTGTATGTGTGATTGTACAGGCGCGCGCGTGTGTGTGTGTGTGTCTACCTGTATGTGTGATTGTACAGGCGCGTGTGTGTGTGTCTACCTGTATGTGTGATTGTACATGCACGCACGTCTACCTGTATGTGTGATTGTACAGGCGTGTATGTGTGTGTGTGTGTGTCTAACTGTATGTGTGATTGTGCATGCATTTGTGTGTGCGTGTCTATACCGGTATGTGTGATTGTGTATGCGTGTGTGTGTGTCTTCCTGTATCTGTGATTGTGTGGGAGTGTGTGTGCGTGTGTATCTCTGTGGTTTTATTGGTGAGTATATGTGTGGCTGTGTTTGAAAGTGCATGTATACTTATAAGCATAGCTCTGTACGCGCTTGTGTTTGTATGGGTGAATGTGTTAATTTCTGTCCTTTTATTCGCAACCATGTTTGTGGACATGTGTGTAAAGTGTACGCACACTTATGTGTGTAACTCTTTACAACTTTGTGTGTGCATCCTTGTCCATGTGAACCCACTGATGAACCCACAGGCAGTTAAGAGAACAGCTCCAGATACGACATGAAATCCATCATCAAAGTGATAGGAAATGTTGTACACAGGCTCCCGGATTCTCAATTCACTGTTTTTCCCTCTGGCCTTTCTCCACTCAATTAAAACTGCCATAAATGGTACTTTTCAGATGCTTGGAAGGAACTATCTATGTCACTATCATGCTCACACTCTCTCTTTCTTCCCCTTCCTTCCCCCTATTCTCTCCCTCACTTTCTCACGGTGTAGGGATAAATACTCATTTCCAGAGGAAAAATACACACACTTGCATGCAAATTTCTGAAAATGATTTCCCCTCTCCTCTTAGAGCTGGATGTCAGTTCTGTGTGATTAATAGGAAAGAGACCAGCAGAGGAATGGTTTCAAAGAGGATTTATTCCCTTGGGCACAGAGAGCAGAATGCTTTTACAGAAAATAAATAAATTAATTATCAAACAGTGCATTTTGGCACCTGTTCTTTTTTTTTTTTTTGAAATCCTGACATTTCTTGGCTTGGGGAGAACTGGCATGTAGTTGTCCAGAGCAGGCAAGGACAGGGAGAATCTCTGCCTGATCAGCCCGCGGGGGGGCACTTCAGAGCAGCTTCTGGACTCTGGCAGTAAGATGCGGTTGCCATGGAAATTCCGCAGCTCAAATCTGATCCAGATTCTTATCCTGGCTGTAAACGCCTGAGACAGAACCGCTCAATACACCAGGTGTAAGACTCGGTCCAGTCTTGTTTAGTTCTGAATAAGACAGGTGTAAGACTCAGTCCAGTCTTGTTTAGTTCTGAATAAGACAGGTGTAAGACTCAGTCCAGTCTTGTTTAGTATAGAATGAGCCAGGTGTAAGACTCAGTCCAGTCTTGTTTAGTATAGAATGAGCCAGGTGTAAGACTCAGTCCAGTCTTGTTTAGTATAGAATGAGCCAGGTGTAAGACTCAGTCCAGTCTTGTTTAGTTCTGAATAAGACAGGTGTAAGACTCAGTCCAGTCTTGTTTAGTTCTGAATAAGACAGGTGTAAGACTCAGTCCAGTCTTGTTTAGTTCTGAATAAGACAGGTGTAAGACACGGTCAAGTCTTGTTTAGTATTTGATGAGTCATTTGTAAGACTCGGTCAAGTCTTGTTTAGTATTTGATGAGTCAGGTGTAAGACTCGGTCAAGTCTTGTTTAGTATTTGATGAGTCAGGTGTAAGACTCGGTCAAGTCTTGTTTCGTATTAGATGAGTCAGGTGTAAGACTCGGTCAAGTCTTGTTTAGTATTTGATGAGTCAGGTGTAAGACTCGGTCAAGTCTTGTTTCGTATTAGATGAGTCAGGTGTAAGACTCGGTCAAGTCTTGTTCAGTATTATATGAGTCAGGTGTAAGACTTTGTAAAGTCTTGTTTAGTATTATATGAGTCAGGTGTAAGACTCGGTCAAGTCTTGTTTAGTATTATATGAGTCAGGTGTAAGACTCGGTAAAGTCTTGTTCAGTATTGAATGAGTCAGGTGTAAGACTCGGTCCAGTATTGTTTAGTATAGAATGAGCCAGGTGTAAGACTCGGTCCAGTATTGTTTAGTATAGAATGAGTCAGGTGTAAGACTTGGTCCAGTATTGTTTACTATAGAATGAGACAAGTGTTAGGCTTGGTCCAGTATAGTACTGAGTAAGATTGAGCATTAGGAGTGCATGATAAAACATTGCCTTAGTTTTTTTTTCTTTTTGATGCAGTTTTTCACTGTCTTGGATTTCTCATGTTATTTTTGTAGGTTATTTTGCAAGGAGGTATAGTTTTCCCAGTAATGATATCTTCAGATTGTTACTGACAATGTTGGATAGTATGGAAGATGAAATGTTTGAAACATTTTTCACATTGTGCTTTTTAATCGCTTATAAGTATTCCGCAATATAAATTGATATAGCCAACTGATGTGGGCATCTATGGAAAGCAGTGAAGTAATTGTGCAATCTCTCTCTACAATGCACAGTGGGATTACAATATCATATGCATAAATACAGTGAAATATATATGCAAAAGGCACCACAGAAAGCCATGGAGGAGGGTTTCAGCTTTAAATCACACAACCAACCCAGAATAGAACTTTACTTCAGAAATAAAAACAATGAATAATTAATTGGAAAATAGTCCCATATGTCTCTGCTGCTGTTAATCACTACTAATATTTCCTTTTTCCTCACTTTCCTCCATGCAGTTTATAGTAATGCCTTCAAACTCCTCAGCTCTCTCTATGCAAGGAAGTCTTTGATATCGAGGAAATGGGTATGACCAATGTCTTCTGAACTCAAGTTTCAATTTCCACACTGCATATGCACGAACATATGATCACATGAGACGAACATGACCTCATTTCCATGTGACGGATTTTTTTTCTTCATATCTGCTTGGCGCCATAATAGGAAATGTGTTTGAAACAAATATTTATTTTTTTTAATTCATTATTTTAATGCATTTTAACACCCTCCACACCTTGAACACAAACATGCACATCCAGCACAACTGTCATAGTTATTGATTTGAGTCTCTTCATGTACTAATTCATTGTAAATATAAGACAGCCTACCATGTGGTTTGGTTGATTAAGAGCAGTTACTGGGCTACCGATTGTGATTAGTGAGACATTATGTCAGCCCTTAAAACAGCATTTCTCTTGGTACATCGTGGTCTACAGTGAGGAAATCCATCACTGGCTCATTGGCGAGTTCATTGGAAAATAATATTGCAATGTTGTGATGACTAAGTAACTTGTAATGATTCAACGCACCCTGGCTGTCTAACTCTAAAACAGCTCCAAATTCTAGTTTGGCAGATCAAACACTCTTCTGAATGTCAAATCTATTAGACCCTGCCTCCTGATGCACTCAGTGATAAAATAAGATCTGTGGCATTTCATGTGCATCCCAGCCTGTTTCAGTGTGACTCAAACTTCCAATATGGCCGCTCTCTCGCTATTCCACAAATACCATGTTCTTCTCAGACCAGCTTTAAAGGGATTTGGTTGATCTTCTGTGCCTTTTGGTAGGTGGGGATCCGGGAGGCTACAAAAAGTGAGTCACGCGGCGTTAGCGTCCTCTCAAGCTCCACTGTCAAAGCGGGCCCGGATCTGCCCCTGCAAGAGGCTCAAATCTCTCACCGCAGGTGGCTCTGCCTCGGTTTGTCTTTCTGATCATGCGTTTTCAGAAACTGCGGAGTCACGCTTTGCAAAGCAGCGCGCTGTAAATGCATCCATTGATTTTTCTCTCTGAGTAACAAAGTCAGATTCTCACTTTGGACAGAAGTCTTAAACAATTCTCACACAAGCAAAAGAATGCTAACTGGATAAGTTTGGTGTCAGCTTAAGTTAAGGCACATTGTCTGGCCCAGTTAAACTCTGTGGGTGGAGAGAAAAGGAATGCCTATACTTATTACCCCTTTATTTTCATGAACAATTAATTTGATAGACATGGTGGAAAGGGTGTCATGGACTCCGTCAATGAATTCATTCATGAAGTAAAGTCTGACCAGTCAATTCAAGAAAGAGTCTATGTTTCAAAAAATTCAAGGTTCTTATTGGATTTAAGGCGAAAGTCAAATCCTTGATGAGAAAGAAGCTTGTTAGGATGTAAAACCTATAGCCATGTATCATGCTCGACATCAAAAACAAGCCCTTCGGCTCCGTGCATGGTGCAAGGGGATAAGGAGCTTTCATTGTGGTAGATTTAAAAGCAGTCTAACAAAAACATGTCTCTTAACCCGACTAAAACTCGCATGTTGTGACAGAAATCACTAATCAGGGCAAGAGCCCCAGAGCAGCACATACAATCTGCAGTCTAACAAGCATCTCTCATATGACAGACTGTCTTCTAACATATTGAAATACAAAGTAGAATTTTTGACATTCACAGTTCTACAACACTTTGATGTACAAACCTTTTGAGTCCCCTGTAAAATGGACTTGAAATGGACCACAAATAGTTGGCTAGTGGTTGTTTGAGCTTGCAGTCATTACAAGGAGAAAAAATTGAGGGGAATTAAATCAGTGCTTAGAAAGGGCTTGAAACTGAGCAAGTGTACGTTTCTGTAGTACACAAGGGTATATTTTAATATTTTACATATTAAACCAAAACATGTAGGTGACATCATTACATTTCAGAATAATTTCCATGTAACCGTGGCTTAAGTGGAAAAGAAACACAACATAGAGATGGAGTAGTCCATTTATAGTCATGAGAATGTGTTAGTGGAGAGGCTGTATCTAAACTGGTGGTGACAGATATATAGTGTGTGCTCTCTCACAGTCTGGAGCTTGTCATGTCCTGCTGTTGACAATGAAGGATACTAATCAAACATTCAAGAAGGACATCTGTGTTTTTCTGTGACGTGATTGGTACCAGCACAGCCACTGTGGTAAAATATTACAATTTTTTTGAATAATACAAATCCTATATATACTGTATATATACTATAATAATACTGTATCTTTTATCATTGTGGTATGTTTAATTGGTTATACACTGTACCAATTAAATATAAAAATGGCCAATTACTTTGGGATCTGTGATGTAAAGTCCCTATAAGGTCATTTCAATTTCAATATCAAATACCTGGGCATCTACGAAATTAATAAATGAAGTGTCTAAAATTAAAATGTTAATACGAATGTTATTCATCTATTTCTCTGTAGCTGTTTCTCCCCTTGAACTGAACAGGCCATTTGAGTGGGTGCGACATATTCATACATTCCTTTAATGAGCACCAGGCCTGACTGGCGTTGGCCCCACCCCCCTCAGCCCCTCTGAGTTCTAAAGCACAGGTATGCAGACCACAACAGCCTTGAACTGGCCTTGACACATCAGCACAGACATTGCTGCTTCTGCTGGCTTCTGTGTGTAGAGCCGCGTTAAAGGCAGAGGGTTACATGCTAAAGTGATGTCTGGTGTATGCTATGCTCAGCGCTAGTGAAGCACTCTTTCAAGCATGTGCAGCCGAGCTGAAAAACAGAATATCTTTAAATGTATGATAACCAATTAGATTCAAGCGGAAGTTACTTCCTTTGTCTGACAGCAAATTAAAACTCCAAGATCACATTTTTAAAGTTGATCTGAACCTGGTACATTTCATACATATTGCAGTATCTGTTGCAATGTTTATTTTCCCCAAAATTTTGGGAAAATGCTCATATTCATTTTCATGATTAAATTACAGAGGTGCTCTACGAACAACCTGTTGACTTATCGATGGATTACTTTTATTGCTTAAATCTGAATGGATTATAAAAACCCAACATAACTTAAACAAATGTCCTTCCCAGATTATTTAGCTAACTAAACAGCAAATTCATCCCCGTTGTGATGTCACAACTGAAGCCAACTATAAACTACTTGCAAAATAGCCTGGAATTTTCAAACGTTCAACCTTGCATGTTGGGCTTCAGCTGTGTTCACTTCATAAGCTCCATAAGCACGTACCATACAGAATACAAAACACAGCATGCATAAATGCAATGAGTGTGCTTGTAAATACAGACTGATAATAAAGAGCACATCCATATGAACGACTTCACATCTCAGCTGGCTCACCACTTCACAGCATGTTTCAAACTCAGTCGTGCTAAAAAATCTCCACTCAAAAAAAAAACTTGGAATGTAATGGAGTCAAATGTTACCCGGTGGTCATCCAGGAAGAAAACTGTGACCTAGGCACAGGAGCACAAGGATAACTTCCTGAATTAGCTGGAAGTCTGTTTGTATGACTGTGTTAATGACTTCTAGAAGAAGTGAGAGGAAAAAAATATCCTGTATGAATCAATCACGCTGCAGTGCATGCTTTTTCCATTGGCCTCTATAAGCTCCCCACTGCTATTAAATAGGTCACAACGTCCTCCTAAATCATTCCTTACTGTGTTAGCTGTGGGACAGTTCCTTGAATCTGTTTTTGTGGCGATGTAAATTGCAGCTATTTAAATCACACAATTAAATTTTAATCTTTTTGAATTGTTAGTCCTCAGGTCTTTGGACCCCACGTGCATGCCTTGAGAGTGTGATGACTGTAATGAAGCGGACACAAAAGGGGAGTGAAGAAAAGAAAGACGTCTCAATTTGGCCCCTTGCCTGTTAGCTCCCTGCTGGCGGTAGTGGGAGGCTCAAAGTCCTCCAAGTGGTTCAAAGTCAGGGCTCCACATGTTGAGGCACACTCCCTGTCACATACTAAGCAGCACAGGACAAAGCGTACCCTGCATGACTGCTCTTTATCACTCGTTATGGATATGTTTAAAAAATCTTTGGTTATTTAATGTACGAAATCTTGTGTCTCATGCATCGGAAATATGGTTTAGCTGACTGGGGTGTCATAGCTAGCTTATGTTTAGGTTTGTGTGCAGGGAGGGGCCTACCTTATTCTTTTTCCTTAGGCTCAATGCTAATCTTGAAGGGAGAGGGGTGGAGAGTGCTATTTTTGCATCAGGGGTGGGGGATGGTGGAGGGAGGGGGGGTTGGATTTTACATTATACATGTTAAATTCATCAAACGCATATACTTATGTATATATCAAATGCAAATACTATGAGCCAAACTAATATTTCACTCCAGTGTGGTATTGTGGTGTAACTCTGCCCAACTTTGGGATATGCTTTGCTAATGAAAATGGATTTATAAGTCTGATGAATAATAAACCCATCTTAATAAATTCATTGAACCAGTATGATTCTGGAATAATTTTCAGGGGTAGATACTGTATGGTTGTAGGTAAAATGTTCCTCACAGTGTCTAAATGCCAGCCTCTAAAAATGCACCCTCTCAGCAAGATACAGCTTTAAATATGATTTATAAGCACAGCTTATAAATTAATTTCCTGATGTACTTTTTCTATTCAGCTGTGTTATTGAGAACATTTAATTTCTAATACAGGTGTAGACTCAACGCTATATATTGCAGAAGTCTAGTCTGTGGAGCCACTGTGACACTCAGATCCAAAGTTTCACCATTTAATATGTATTTTTGTTTATTGTTTCCTCAAAGTTTCTCTTCATAATGAATTTTTTTTTTCTTTTCCACTTTTCACCCACTAATGTCATTGCCTTCTACTTATGCCCACAGCCGGAGATGACCCAGAACATTCTATGTCACACATTCAAAACAATACTGTAATAATCACCAGATAGGTCAGCCAGAGATGGAGTAGACGCATCGTTCTAGAGACACTGAAAGATTGCTCTCGCTTAGGTTCAGCCCTGACATATTGCTATTCCTGCTCTAACGCTGTTAGGAGTAATTGGGGCCAGTACTGAATCTGCATAATGCTATTTTTCAATGACTTTATAACATTTGTAAGCTCTGATTAGATTTTCTGTTTTGAGGTAATTTGTTCCATTAATTTAAATAACTACTTAAGTCATATTGTTAATCTCAATAGAGATCTAGACGACAGAATTTATCTGCTTTTGATATGCCAAATTAACTATATATAATATTGATAAAATTGTGGAATTGTATGTCAACAACACTTTTTTAATTAGATGTGTTGATGTTCACACAAGAGTCTGATGACATTATCAGTAGTTTTTGAAAAGAGAATAGCCTCCATGGTCCAATAGTTTTCAGTTTAACTATTCTGGACCACTGTGTGCAAGAAATCCCAAGAGCCAGTGATTTAATATCAGGATTTAATTGACATGTTTATGCATTCTGATTTCACTTGATTGCTGATTGAAGCCATGTGGAAATGTGCACACAGGACAACCACAAGACATGTGGCTAGCCTCTGTATAATCAATTCTCATTTAGGCAAGTCAAATTTAATCATGCTGACCTCATGTCAGCAAAAAAGGAATTCATGTTTATAAATATGCTGTATTAATTTTACCTATCTGAAGCCCTTAGCAGTAAATTGGCATACATCTAAATATTTGCTTAGCTTTGCAGTACTGTTTTTCACATTTGGCATGCTGCATTATTAATGTTTCAGTGCAATTTTTGATGTTGGTTGCCGCATATCAGTACGTACAATTAGCAGGGTGTTTGTCCAATAACATTAGCCCGACAGTGTGCAGTCACATATGTGAGGAAAGCTATGATGAAGTCGGTATTCCATGATACTCATCTAAGATTAGGATCTCCTGAATCCTTGTAATTTCGATTAAATTATGCAAGGAGGTGCTTCCCGTTCCTGGAACTGTGTTCCTGATCCTCCAGCAAAGTGCTCAGCGCATCCGAATCAGTGCACCACCATTATATGCCACACTGCTTAGCGTGAAGTGTGACTACACGTCTCGCACGCTATTAAATGGTGTTCTGGAAAATATAACATGATCGATTCATTCATTTACCAGCTGAAGGCAGAACATGATAAAGTCATTAGCAAACACCCCAGGCCATCGGCTCCCAGCTGGATACGCTGGAGAGAGCCCCCTCTCACACAAAGCTCAGTGTGGCAGTTGATTAATCACAGTTAATGCATGTCAAAAAAAAAAAAAAAAAAAAAAGAGCAGGCTGGGAAATGCAAAAAGAGAGAGATGACTTACCGACTGGGTCCAGTGCTTCAGATGGGCTCCCATGGTCAAGATGTACAATTAGAAATAAATAAGACTTCCCCCATTCCCCTTGACAGAAACTGTAACTACTGTCAAACCTTACATGGTTGATTCAGCCAAGTCTGGATTTAGTTCAAATGTTACATTCACCAGCTGCAGTAATTAAGAGAAAAACATGTGCTGTTCCATGTTGATATTACTGAAGTACTGCGAACTGAACCCCATCCTGTTGCCATAAAGTGTGGATCAAAACTACACTTAGTGGTGTAGGTTATGTAATTTAATGTATCAATGGGGAAATTAACTGGCACTTTCTTTCAAAAAGCTAAGATTTCTAAGACAAAATAGTGTCTACTCAGAATGTATTTTTTCTGCATAAGAAGTGACAGCCGTGCAGTGGTTTTACAGACACATAACAGACAACTAATCAGAAAAAGTTTGCTTTGAAAGATGATAATTTTCCTTTAAAATCCCTTTCCTTTGATCAGACATGTAAGTCATCAAAAATTGGGACAAATATAATCAATATGTGAATTTAAATTTAATTAATATTGCAGACCAATGGATGAATGACATAAGGTTTTTGAGTATCAAATAGTACTCAGCACATTTTCGGTAAATAGACAGCATATTTTGTAGCCATTGAGTTGGGCTGAAATACAATAATGTGGTCTAGAAAATGGTCTTCCTCTTTCACATTTTCAATGAGGTAATGTAGAAATAATTTACAAAGTAGTCCACTACAAAAATTATTTTCTGTATGACTGTCCTTTAAAAGACTATCTTGACTATCTATAACAATGTTTATGTTTGATTGGAATTCAGTGCACTCTGTCAAGAGCACTGGTTAGGCTCTGGTGGTTTATAAACATTCACAAGCCAAGAAAGCAGCAATCTGGAGGCTAACTGTTTGAAAGCAGATGTTGATTCTACAGGATCAAGCATCTGCTGCGCAAATGAATAGATGTTAGGAGCGGATTTCAATCCAGATACAAATTGGTTTGAAAAAGAGTGGAAACGCTCTCGAGAGAGGGAGAGAGCAGAAGAAAGTCTTTTGATGGATGGTGTATCCAATCTGAGCAACCGCACAATCAAGTACATTTAAAAAGGGGAAAATATGCATCACGTAAACTCAAAAAGCTATATACTTTAATAATTTTTTCTTATAAAAAAGTTTCTTCTTATGGTGATGCAGCCAGATATTTTTCTTCAGGGTTTATTAAAGGAAAGAGCTGGATGTGAGAAGATTCAAAGGCTGTGCCAAGCATTTTCCTCCCAGAGAGAATGAAAGGGAGGAACAGTGGTAACAGCTGTTCACTGTTACTTGCCCTTTAAGCAACAGCAAATTTATCTGAGGTGGAAATGTATCTCGTAAGTTAGATTAGTTGAGTGTGAATTTTAAATATGCTTTTTGAGTAACATCAATTATGTTGGAAATTTACTGGGAAATAAAGACGAAGCTATAATGATGGAGGATGCTTGACATCATGCTGTCAAAGAAGTGAGGATCTTCACTTAGTACGCTGGAACATTAGGGGCTCAATCACCCAATGAGCAGGAAAACGGTATTGAAAAATCATAGACAACTGAAAGTTGGGTCTGCACTGTTACAGGAGACGCATTTTAGAAAAGTTAAATGTATTCATATGCACAGTTGCTGACGCAGCTCTCCCATTCTGAATTTCTGCAAAGACACACAGAGTTGGGAAAACATTTTGATAGGAATTGATAAAATGTTTAATTCATTTTCTCAAAATGCTTTGCCCAAGTTAAATATCTGTATTGGTATTTTTGCTGGCAAACTTTTTAACACCCGAGTACTATTAGCCAGTGGCTATACCACCAACTTTAATGGTACGCAAATCTTTTGTAGAATTTTTTATTTCTCCCCAATTTGCATCAATATCATCTTTTCTTAGAGGGCATTTTAACTGCTGTTGTACTGGATTTCTCCCCTCCAAAACTCCAAAATTCAGGACTTGCAAACAAAATTGCAGCACAGATGAAATGGCTGCTTCAAACAGGAAGTACAGAATTCCAGGCCCTTCCTCTGCCCTTGTGTAGTGTATTACTTTGTCACATCCACATGACAATTGGAAACCATTACCAAACATTAACTACTTTTTACTGACATCAACTCTGGGGGAAGGTCTTATGTACATGGGGTGGGTGGGGGGGGTGATTTAGGCTTGGTGTTGGAAGTTTTTGCCTGGGATGTGGGGGGAGTCTGCTTGGGGTAGCTGTAAAGCTACATAAGTAAAAGAATAATATCATTACATGTTGGGGGATTCTGGATAGTTTATTTATAATTTTGGGCAAAAACGTGCAGATGGGGGGTATGGCAATAGGGCACAGAGATGGGTGCCAGGGATGTTGTCCTACACTCCTTTGAAAAACTAATTTCTGGGAAAACAGAGGGAATAAAAAGCCTGCAAAACTGGAACACCGCATGAATGATGTTGGAGACTTTTCTCTATCCATTTTGAAGGTTTATTGCAGATATGCTTTCTTCTATATCATGTGTGGTTCAACATGTCCAGGGATTTCTTTCTTCTGGACATGTTAATTACTTCTCTTCTCAGACTACTTGCATTTGGGTTACAGGACGTTGAGCGGTCGATATTTTTTTAATTTGCCATTATTTTCAAAGTTTGGATTTAATGGGTGCCTACCGTGTTGGCAGGAGCTTTGAGAGTATGATGTAGCATGGATCTGTGGCCAAAGAAAAAAAACCAAGAGCGACCTAAGAGTTAACTTTCTCTGGTTCCCTCAGGATGATCAGCTAAGAGGTGCTTGGAATAAATCTGTTGAGTAAACATCATTACCTAAAGGTGAGGTTTTCATCTGATGATGGTGGCTATAACATTTTTAATTATTCAGGGCAAACCTCTTCTGATGTTTTCTTTTTTTCATATTAGTTATACAAATATTTACAGAATACTAACTAGCAGTGCTGATTTCAGACAACAACCAGTGTTGGAATCGCTTATCTTTTGTCTTTTTTTGTTTCTGCTTGGTTATTTCATGCCGATTGATAAGTACCTGTTGGCAATTAATTATTTGTTGTCTAGGTTACAAAGGGGATGAAACCAAGTTAGCGTGACCCGTGTTTTATTGTCAGATTCATGTATTCTGCTGTTCTAATTGTATAATTCTAATTGACCTTTAGCTTGGATGGCAGGGTGTTTAAATGCTGTACTTGTTAAAGGGAAAGGGAAGGAGGTAAACAGGAGAGGCTGTTCTCTTCCAATCACATTAATGGCTCAGCACTGATTTTCTGGGTGTACACTAGTAAAGCCTGACACAAAAGTGTTATTTTATTCATAATGGGTTTGCGAAAAAAATAGTTTTAATATGTTTCAGTATTGCTTAAGCATATAATTTATACTTGGAACATATCATTTAAACACACCATAATTGAAGTAATTGATCTTGTGATGAATCTATCATAATTATGGGGAAAGAATTTACCAATATAGGGTAATTACATGGCTCCATTGCCTAGAGGATTGAGCTTTTACAAGTCAAATATATCACAAATGAGCTCACATGACATGATAACCACCACACCACAAATGTAAATGAAGATAAAATGTGACTATAACAAATTATGCAAATTAACAACCAAACAACAAATAAAATGAAACTGTATTTTGAACATAGCAACTCATAGCAATTATTTTATGTAATGTTTATCACAACAAATCCACACTATTTTAATTGCGGTAGCAGGAAACATATTTAGTGTACTAAATGTATAATTACTCAGATTATGTGTAATTACAAATGTGTAACTGCTAAACTGAAATGTGACACTTCTCTCTGCTTTCTCTCCACAATTTTCACATCAGCACTGTGTTGCCCATCCCAGTTCACAACAAATCCACAGTATTTTATTTGTGGTAGCAGAGTGTGTTTTGTGTAATAAACGTGTAATTACTCCAATTATGAACTATTTGAAATGTGTAATTACTAATCTGAAATGTGATATTTCTCTCTGTTTTTTTTTCCTTCACAATTTTAACATCAGCAGTGTGTTACCCACCCCTACCCTGGAGCTGAGGCTTGCCTTCCCTGTGGGAGTCTGGAGCACTTTCACTTTGGGAGCAAAATACTGCAGCAGCAACCCCAGTGGCCCCGGCCAACTTAAATCCACTCACCCATGACGAGATGAGGCCAGCTGTGTCCCACCACTGTGAACTCACTCTCATAATTGTCTAAAGGCAAGTTAGTGCAGGAGCTAAACCTAAAAATGGCAACACATCTGTAAAGCCACTAAATAAGGAGAGCCACCACTGTTTTCCCGTTAAACTGGCCGTTCTCGCCCCAGTTTTAAATCTGCTGGCAGCTAATCTGCAGCTTCTCATCTATTCTGCCCTGTATTTATAAAATGAATGCACAGATTTCGAAACCAAGAGTTTGCACTTCTACCCACCCTGTTGCCCTTTGCCTGATGATGGCTTTTATTTAAGGTTCCATTCCGACATCACCTTAGACATCATTTTCTTTTGTTAAATCTCAGCATATTGAGCTGCCAGTCATTGAAGCTCCAACATACTTCAAAGTCACTGAGGGTCTCCTGTTGAACCCATTCATCATTTAACAATTACAGTCAGCCAGACCTGTCCAGAAATGTCCTCATAACATATGCAGTCTGGGATGTTATTTGCTTATGTACTATATGAACCACATGTATGTTTAGTAGGTTTAGCTTTGCATGTACAATCAAATACAAAAGAATCGTATATCACCTACTGCGCTGGATTGTGCATTTCCGTTTTCTTTGCAGGGGCTAAGAACTTCAGGAGGGTTTAGTACTGGAGGCTTGACAATGCTTGTGCACATTCAGTTTACCTTTGGCTTGGAAAACAAAGTCTGACCCAGTTGCTGTAGAGTCGATGGTGTTTTTCTCACATCCCCAAGAATGATCATTGAGTTTATCACCTATGACCAGTTTGCTCCAGTAGGTCCAATTATTTTTGAGACTGTTGCCAATTTCCACCCTGTGCACATCCTTACCTTTAACTGGCCTTGTCAGAGCCAGCCTCCTTGACTCTTGGGCACACCCTTACCTTGACCTAACCTGCGACTAGCATTTACCTTCCTGTGAGGCAATAACTGTGAAAGAGCACTTCGTTATTGAGGTCAGAATACATTCAGCACTACATAACATCAATTTAGCAAGCAAGTAATCAACCCCATATGTTTTTAGAGAGATAACAATGGTGCTCAGCACCTCTAATAAGTATTATGCAGGAAAGAGAATGAGAAGTGGTAAGGTACATTTGACTCAAACCAGCTTGTGTTCCAATGCAGCTATGATAATTTTTTCTTGTTTAAGATGGCAGTTAGCATGGCTACTGATCCATGGTTTGGTTGCCATGTTATTTGAAATGGCTTTTTGTGTAACCTCTGCTTACGTTTATGTGTTATTATCTATTGATCACATTAAGTCTTCAGAAGTCTTTCTTACCAATACACATTCACTGCAGTTACCATCAGTTATTCACTAACATATGTGAAGATTATTTCATTATTCAACCATAACTTAAATTAACCTGAAATGTTTTTTTTTCAGGATACTCAAATAGTTAAGTAGAGGTACTACAGTTATTTTGTAACTCATTAACATATTGTTATCATGTAATGTCGTGTTTTGGCAAAATCTGAAAAAATAATTATTAATGTAACAGCTTAACAACAAAACTTGACTATGAGTATTTGCATGATTGAAAAGGTTGCTAAAATAAAGCCATATCATTCATATTAAAATAATTTAAATAGATTAGTATACAAAATGAAGTAAAGGCATAGTTGTTGCTGTTATTATTATTATTATCATTATTATTATTATCATTGTTGTTGTCATTGTTATTATTATTGTTATTAATTGGCTTTTGTATTTCTAGTACTTCTAACCTTCGAAACTAAATGTAAACTATATATATATACTATTTATATATAACTGTGGGTGAGATTTAATTGTCTTCTGTATTCATATATTTGCTATAATAGTCTGTGCATTTCAGTGACATTGGTTTGTCAGCATTACACTGTATGTCTTTGCTGGGGATATGTGACGCGAAATGTTCATGCTCCTTTAAGACTGAGCAGACACACCCTCGCTGGATAATGAAAGTGTGGTCCTTACCCGAAAGCTGTTGTGATTTTGCGTTCATTCATATTAATGCAAGGCTTTGCAGGGAAAACAGTGTTCCCTGTGGGAGAATTACAAACGAGTTACAGCTAGACGAAATATAATTAACTCCCAATATTTTAATCGCACAGAAGGTTCACGCTTCCCAGTGAAAGTATAACCAAATAAATAAATAAATAAATAATGCCTCAACATTTAATTAAATTTCGGCCGCTTAATGTATTGCGACCGTGCTGTATTTTTTTTTTATTTTTTTTTTTTTTGATGGTGATGGTGGGGGGGGTCGGATATGGACCTAGGCCGCTGCTGTGGGGATTCGGGCTTGTGTGGTATGCGCTCTGCCAGGTGAGCTACCGGGGCGCCCTGCCGAATGTTGCAGGTAAATTAATTTCAAACGAACCACTAACCAGTAACCTAAAAAGCAAACAGTCCTGTTGATATCCCTACACTTAATTAAGGGTCAGGGTTGATGGCTGGACGAAACCATGACGTCCCTTGTGTCTAACCCTATATTTAAGTCATTGTAGGCCATTGTAGGCGATGTTAAAAAGTCAATTTAATATTAAGGTGGCAATAAGATGTGAACACCAAAAAGTACTTTTACTTTGAATGGCTGAATCGCATTTTAGTCCCCTTTAAAATATGATCTAGATATTTCAAAATAAAAGTACGGTTAGTCTACATTATTTTGTCTCCTTAGCATTTTTTTAAAAATCATCTTTTGAAGAAATTAGTTTCTAAAGCAACAGTGGAGGATCTGAAAGAAATCGAATGGTTTGTACCAGAAGAGCTGGTGCCTTAGTCACAGAAACCAGCTAAGAGGAATGTGTTGTCAACTGGAACAGTGCCCAGCATCATGAAAGCCAACGCCAAACCAAGAAAAACTGGATCCATTAAGAGGATCAGTTGACACAAGTCAAAGATCATAGACTGGGATAGACAGGCACTTCTCAGGGTCGCTGTTAAGATCAGTGCGACACTAAATGTAAACACAATTGACCCATTCTGTTCCTTGTGAGCTTTTTAAAGCTAATATTTGTGGTACTGTTGTCATTTGGAATCCACTTGGATCAGTCTAAAGAGCTTGACTGGAAAGTTGGAGGGATGGTGGGACCTTGAGGGCTTTTGATGAAAGCCCCAGTTTGGCCACAGCAAGATCAGGGCAGCTTTTGGGCCCTTGAGCAAGACCCTTAACCCACACTGCTCTCTGGGGGACTTGCCCCTGGTTAGTCTAATCAACTGTAAGTCACCCAAAATATAAAAATATCAGCTAAATAACTGTACTGCTCCTGTAATCAAGGCCAATGAACAAGAAAGCACAACCCCAGTGTACTCAGTGCAAAAACAATAATTCTTAGGAGTGGAAGAAAGGAAGAGTTGAATTTCATTATTTTTCCTATACCTTGAGCTATTTATTTATTTATTTATTTATTTATTTATTTATTTATTTATTTATTTATTTAGACAAAGCCAAACGGCACCTTCAGCTCACATTGCCTTTTCCTAACTCTGAAATGTTGTGGTGGATCTGTTACATAGTGGGGAGTGACGTTGTGGGAGTCATTGGGTCTGAATATAGCTTGATGGAATTACAGCCAAACAGTATTCTTGTCATTATAAGCGACTCCATGGTGCCAGCATTGATTCCTTAAGAAGCTCCCATAATCCAAAACCTTCACCTGAAAAGGCAATCCATTCATGCATTTTGTGTATGTGAAATAAACAATGTATCATTTGTTTCCTTCAGTTACATATCCTGCAAGAAACACACTCTTGCACTATTCAGTCAAGAGGTATGACAGTATTTCCTACCAAATCAATAAGGGGACAACTATGTGCTATTTGATCAGAGGTATTTTACCAATTCTAAGCCTATTTGTCTATGCAGAGTACAAACTAGTATCTCCAACTGCTTTTCATACTTCCCTACCATGTATACTGTTGACAGAAAAAGATTCTAAACAGCACCAAAAGAGTTCCTTGCTTGTAATAATACAGATACATTTTTAGTAATATATACAACAATTACGATGCAATAAAGAACTATTAACCATTGATGATGCAAGAAATAACATAAGGCACTACATGTGTGTTCCATAAGACCCTATTGTTCTTTCATGGTTCGTTAATGGTTCTATGTAGTACCAAAAAAAGGTTTCTCTATGATTGCGAGTAAAGAGTCAGAACATAACCTTTTTTCTTCCTGTGTAAATCTCTTAAAACTTAAAAACTATGCATGCTCTTCGATCTCGATATTTGGGGAGCTTCATGTGTCCTCTTGGTGGGATGCTGAATCTTACGATAACTTTTACACCTTTAATGGCAAAGTCATATGTCTGAGTCATTTGAAATGTGTATCTTTCCAAATGAAGACAAACACTTGATTTCAAACAATAATTGGTTTATTTAATATATATTTTTTTACTTTGTAGCAATCTGATGACGTAATCTGTTTTAAAACCTCTTGGAATTGGATAATTCCATTTTATTTTTTTTTCTCAAAATCTGTTGATAATTATCTTTATACACTTCTATAGTTTTTCAATATTGCAGTATCATATGCACAATCCCCAGATTCCAACCAGCCAACCAAACAACCAACAAACAAACGAACGAACGAACGAACGAACAAATAACAAACTATTTCTTTTCAAAATACAGTGAAATGTGGTCTGAGTCTTGGCAACATCATATTAAACTAGCAAATGTAATTTCATCCATATAATTCATTTTACCGACTGCATGTTCTTTCGTTATGAGACGTGTTTAAATTCATCATGTCAGGAGGGTACGTATGGGAAGATATATTCTATCATAATGTCAGAAACACGCTGTGGACCCGCGTGGCAACAAAGATACCGCTCTTTCGTCATCATGTCTTTGTTCGGAATGTCCTTTTTCCTTACTTCGGGCTTCCCTTATGCCATCGTTTTTGTAATTTTTTTTCTGCCCAATAAAATCCTCTTTCTTAGGTCATACATTCGATGGCTGAAGCCGTTCCTGAGTTTCCTTTTTTAAAAGGTGTGGGACCTCCTCTTATCTAGGAGTTGTGGGTGAGTATAGCCTTTTATATGGAGAAAAAAGAAAAGAAAAAAAAGCAAGTTATATCCTTATGATCAAATATCGTTAGAAATAACGAGGAAGCATACCGTGGGGCTAATTGCGAATCTGGTATTTATGATCATTTTACTTATGTTAATTGCTTTTCTAGCATGAAATTTCACAATGTCATAAATGTATGAATCTCCAAATGCATTAGTTAAAGTTGTCTACATTTCCCAGTGTTTACTGTTGGGTTTTTCTTTCTACGTCATTGGTCGTCACTGAATTCCATAAGTGGGGTGCAAAATGTCAGCAGAGTTCCATACTGCTAAATATGTATTGTGATGGACCGCAGTTCCGTCAAAATGCTTGAGCATTTCCAGAAGACGGCCTATCAATGCCTGGAATATAATAAGGTTGTCTTCCCCTTCGGATTAAGATGATTTTCGTAAGTATAAATCCAGAAGAATAGGATGAGTTCGTTCGCTAGATTTTTGATAAGTGTTTCATGATGTTAGTCTTTGTTTTTTGCTTCTTCTTCCTTTGCTAAAAAGCAAACCAAGTCACCAGCGTAGAAACTGCAGATAGAAGCACCATGAAGCCAAGAGGGACTCTCGATTTAGACGCCCCATTCCCTCCGCCACATAGTTCAAACAGGCTACCCCGGAACTCCAAGTTTTTGGACTCTTTCTTGAGTTTTTCCCATAGATCCGTCGCTCCTTCTTGGCAGTCTGCCAACGCAGTGGTGGCGCAAACATGGAAGTTGTCCCAATATCTGGAAACCAAATAAGAAGTTCATTTCAAAACGTTAAAATCACTTCTGTACACACACCTACCAGCAGTTATGTAATAGTAGTGCTCTATTAATGTTCGCGTGCACCCCCCCCCCTTTCTCTCTTTCGCTATTGTTACAACTTATGGTGTAATTATTTTGAATTTGTGCGTGGAAGCTACTTAACATTGATTCGCCCATCTAAATAGCCATAAATTATATTAATGTTATGATTTCCCATCGGCGTAGATTCCCAAGTTGTCTTAAATGATACAGATTTTGAATTTGGTACTACACTAGTAGCTTATCATGTTTGAATTGTGTATTGAGTTCTATTCAAAATGTATAGTCATAACCGGAAAGACTGTAAAGATAACGAAAAGAAAATGACACGAATATTTGGTGTTTCTTTTTTTTTTGTTTTTTTTTTTGTTTTTTTGTTTTTTTTTTTTTTTTGTTTTGTTTTGTTTTGTTTTTTTTTTGCTATCCACTAACATAAATGTATCATGCCTGAGAGACAGATACAGTATTTGTCCATAAGAAGAATGACTAAAATTTGATGTCCGACGTAGAAGGTTTTAAGAGATAATAAATCAGAAGTCTTGTCATTTATTCATCTGTCAGTCGAGAAGTCTTTGAAATATCATTTAAATTATTTGAGACTGAGACACAGGGGCGACTCGGGTTTGCCTCTGCTGCTGTTTCCGCTATAATCACAACTCTCCTCGTGAAATTGGATCGTTCTCCACATCCTCTCCTTGCCACAGCGGGAAGTCTGGAGATCCGCCTGCACCTGACCTACAGTTAACCCTTTATCAGTGGCTTTCTTTGAGAGATTCATCGGAAAATCAAACACGCGTAAACAGTCTCTTCAAATATAATTCGTTCATGTTTTTACTGTGAATTATGTTCAAATTAAACTACATGTTATTCCATGTGTATTTTAAAGTATATTCAGAAACCTTAGGCCTAACATTTATGCAGCTTTTAACATTTATGGAAATTATATGTAATACAATGTAAATCAACACCAAGAGTCTTGCAAAGCCAGGATAGCTATGACACATAGAATACGTAATGGTTCAAATATTACCCAGAAATGTGAAGTTACATGTGAAATCTTTAAATAACAAAAAAAAATGTCAATTACTACTACTACTATTACTACTAGTAGTACGCTCACTTACATGCACACGCACATGCACTGCTTTACAATTCTTTATTACATCGAATCCTTCAAAAAGAAATCTGAAATATACACTGAACGCTGATTACCAGGAATTATTTAGTGCAAAGAGGGAGCTTAAGTGATTTAGCCAATAATGTTTCCGAATCAACCTCCTCCAAATATAATCCAATCTAGTAGCAATCCATTCCAATCTTCTTTATTGATGTTCACCCAGTAACCTCTGCGTGTAAAATTGGTGCTTCTCTTTCCAATTAATTGTTAAGACTCGGAATCGAGAAACTCCTGTCAACACCCTCCTGCTGCTGACGACTATGATGATCTTGCTTTTGAATTAATGTAGGGGTCTCTTGCCATCTGTCTCTCAGTACCAGCTTGGTCAGATATGTCTGCATAGCCTTTTTTGAGTGAGCTCAACAAGTTTTTTTTTTAATGAACTTACGAGCAGATGGTCTGTAGATTTTTTTTCTCATCCAGGTCCTGTGGAAAGCTGACCATTTCTTCTCCCAGTCTTAATAAACAGTCTGAGAAACCTTTAAAAATGGTGTCACATTTCCCCGCTGCTCTCACTGCCTGTAGCAGATATGCTGAAATTAGAGAAACAACATGCTAATTACAAGGAATCTGTGCCGCATGATTCCATTGATTTGACTCCTTCATGGATTAAACAGTAGCTGGAATTTGTCATCGCCCATTGTTTACAGTAGGCTGCTCGCTTTATTTAACATTACCTTTAGTTTGCAGGATGACCTCATCACATCAAAAGGTAGGCTATAGATATAACATCCATACGCTTTTAAAAGAAAAAAAGACAGAAAGTCGTAGCCTCAAACTGATTGATTGTTATGCTCAATTCGATTGTTACTGCATTTAACTCTAAATAAAATTTCATTACAATTACTTGTTTTATTCATGTGAGCTAGCACCAATTAAAGCTATTCTGTATTTTCTGAACGCTACTTCAGTGTTGCCTCACAGTGAGGCGCTCCACGAGACACCAGCCCATTCACGCCTACTTTCTGATGCGTGCCAACAGCGGAAAAGGAAGATGAGGTAATGCATAATGGAGTAAGGATGGGAGGTGTTTTCTTTGTATGGAAGCATACGTTTTCTATGCCTGTGCCTTTGGAAGTGGGGTAGGTCTTAATATACGTTCGAGGCAGTTGCGCAGAACTGTTCGCCTATGTGTCTACAGCTCGTCACAGAGAATCGTATTTTCTGCTGATGATTGTTTCTCTTTCTAAACAATTAGGCCTGGTTCAGAGGCGCTGTTGTGGGACTATGATAAACCTAAGATGAGCAGATAACGAGACACCTAAATTGTGCCGCTTTTGCTGCAAATTAATTTTGGAGATCATGGGCGTGGTTTGCCCAATCTCATATCGGTGGTGATGCGTTAAGCAGGGGATTCAGTCAATTGATGACATTGTAACAAATTCGATTAGCTCTGTGGTTGAGTGGCTTCGGGGCCCCACAGCGGAACCTTGCACTATTTAAACCTATCAACTCCAAAGGATGCGGATATGGGTGAGAGACTAGTATCGGCGTAGGACTGGTCAACGCAACTCTGAAGGAGATCAAGGCGAGGGGAGGGACAAGGAAAGGATGGTTTGTGGGACACCCGCTTATTTGCATACTAGTGCCCCATTACCGCCACTACAAGCCTATTATTAATGATAGACAAAAACTACTACTACTACTACTACTTATTATTATTATTATTATTATTATTATTCACCATTATCTATTTTCACCATATTCCTCCTGCTCTAGCCTTTGATCTTCATATTATACAAAGAAATTGTTGTCCTCATATGGAGTAGTAGCTATACGTATGCCAGTTGCTGCAATAGGCAATAGCAAGGTCGCCAAGTGGAATAATACAAGCGTCTCTTCACTGAAACAGGTATGGAAGTAGCCTATAACTGATGTTACACTCACAGTGTTAATCAAATGTATGAACATATGAAATCACATTGTTCATCCAAATAATATTCATTATTTTGAGCTGTTTCTAATGTCATAACATGAATAAAAATGATGCTTTTTAAGGAGAATAACTTATGAATAAAGGTGATCATGTGTAGCGATTGACCAGAAAGACCCGTTTTGTACTGAAATCATGGCTTTGTCTTGATTTTGGTACTACCGTATCGGGCTGTTCTATCATGGCATAGCTTTTGTTCACGTTTTGATGGAATCAGCATCACATTAAGAGATATCTATCCCCCAATCTATCTTTATAAATCGAGTTATGGATGTTTGTTTACGGACGTTTGTTGACAGGAAACTGGGAAAATACAAGTGATGCGTTTGTACCAGCAGAGGGTAATGTACTGTGAAGCTGTCCGAAATGAATGTCTTAAAAATGTAGCAATGTCTGATATTATCTTCATCTCTCGCTGATTAAGATAAGCAAATAATGGTGCATTTGTTATTTTAGATGCAGGCCTGCACATGGGCTAGATGATAAAAATAGATTAGAATCGATCGATCGGTTAGTGCAACAACCTCAACTTCAACGGCTTCAACTACAAAGTGCATGAGATGTTATATATCTTTATAATTTTCGAGTTTAAGAGAGACGTTTAAGGCTTTATCAGTCGACATGAATATTGTCTAACCATAATTCAGCTAGACATCCAAGCCCGAAGTCACCACCGCGACAGATTTTTTCAAGCAAAGTCTAATACCGACCATTTAGATTATTTATTTATTTTTATTTGCGAAAATAGCAGTGACATTAAACATTTAATAGACATGGGAAGCGAATATGGGGGAAAGGAGAACAGTAAATTAATGAATATAAGAAGAACACAAAATGTATAGTTTTCGGTAAAAAGGCTTCTCCATTTTGTTAGCGTTTGAGATGTGTAATTTTTTTACATTTAAATTTGTAAAATTACATCTTATTTAAAAATATTTAATCAAGCAGTAAGTCGTCAGTATTTTAATAAATTGCATTGCTTTTAGTTGCTGTTACATTTAGGTGCTTGTTTGTTTAACTGACATACAAAAGACATATTACAGAAAGGTTTTCTTAAAAAACGACTTGGGTTGTTTCTTGAATTTTAGTTTATATAGATAGTATGCAAAATGAAACAAACTTCATATTTTATTTAATGGAATATTTTTTTGGATTTGTAACTTGTACAGGCAATAAAATACTAAATAATTTACTGTAATATTACATAGCCACCTAAAATATGAATTTCTTAAAATAATATGTGCTGTTCTCAAGTAGGTATAGGCTAAGTAGAGAATTATCCATTTTTCATTTAATTGGCCCACCAAATTGATTTTAGCCGATTGCTGTTGCATTTTAAAAGATAAATTAAACTTATGTGTTATTTGAGTAGTTCAAATATATTTCTTACGCTTTATAAAATATGAAAATATAAATACATTATATTTGCTTTACCTTCCTCGCATCCATATTATAGTTGGAGGCAGTTACATTTATTCGTTTGGAATACTATTCATTCTCAAATCGCAAGGGACCGTTAAAATAATTCGAGGTATTATTTGATTTATATAAGAATTTTGTTTGGTGCCTTTATGTCGCACAAAATGAATTTGATTTCGGTTTCCAATGTAAGTATTTTTCCTGTCCGTTCAGGTCGATGTTAAGCAAACTATTTTACATTTTGGGCTGGTTTTAGATTTTAGGGGGTGAATTATTTCTACTGACCGTGCATGTCGCTATCCACTTATAATGATGAGAATGCGATACGATTCTTTTCGCTGTAATGTTATGTAATAATTAGAGCTGCTGGACACGTGCCTTATATGGGCACCGCTTGCAGTAATTTTGAAATTGCAGTAGATTTTAGTGAGATGGCAACATTTACTTTTACTTTATAGTGTGATCTAACGCGGTCCCGTTATAGAACACTAACATGTAATTAGTATCGATTATAAAGCTGACAAGATAATTCCTAACCTAACAAAACACAATACTAAATAAAATCAACCGTTTTTTATAAATAGTAAAACGTACTCTACGAGATCTTCTCTGTATGTTCTGCTGGAATTCCGTAAGGATATCCTACATGTCAAATGAATGTTTTAAAAATGTATATTGTTTAGTTTATATCGTTCTGTTGTGCTCTGTCGCTTTGTGCTACCGCACACTGCCGTTTTATTTTTGAAAACTGTTGTAGGCAAATAGGACATGCATGAGACAGACTTTTTATACACTCCAGAAAACATAGCATCACGCAAAGACTCACCTAACTGAACTGCGAGAAACAGCGCGATATATCTGCCGCCCCAAGTTAATCCCATCCTACGTGTGGTAAAACCATTGGCGTATGCAGATCTTAAATGCTTGGAAGGAAAAACGAGATAAAACTCTGCACATCGGACATTGCTGTCAACTCCAGCTGCTGTAACGGGTTCCTTCGTGTTCCTTTACCCTTTCCTCCGCGGATGGAGAGCCCAGGAAGACTGTGATGGTGCACCACGTTAAACGAAGGCGGTAATGCTTTTTTTTACCCTCACGCCCACATGGCATGGTTGACGTAAAAGTGATCGCCAAACCCCCCTTTCTTCATTTTCTCATTTGCTAGATGAGGTACGCCCTTTTCTTTTTTTTACTCTGTACAGTGTAAGCGACTACGGGGATGTCCACATGTGGTCATGTGTGCGCACATACACAGAGGACCACTGCTTATGCCTGGAGATGAGTGGACGCGTTGACCCACTGGTGACCGCGGCCTACCTCAGTGAAAAAAAATTACATTCTGGCTCGTCCTGTGACTTATTAATAATTCAGAAGCTAGTGGCCAGGGATGTTTCACGTTTGGCTGACTGTAGCGTATAATAAATTGAAATATGCTACTCTATATGTTGCCTGCTTACAAATAATTCCAGATAGGATACACATACTTTTTCGCATTAAAACCTCGAGACATTTATCACACCTTCAGAAATGTCATTCTGGCAAATATGTTTTCCCCCCCTCCAGGGAAACATACATTCCAGATTCGTCTTTGTGGTGTGTATGGTTGGGTCAGTGTGTGCTGTCGTACTACCGAACGAATCCTAGGGTTTGCAGTGTTCCCTTGCGTTCGCCAGCTGCCACTTGCTCTCCAGCCACGAGAAAGCCATAAGAGTCGGCCTGAGGTGACCTATAGGCAGTTATTGGTGCCGCACATCTGCAGTAGGCTATAGATCCGACAATCAGCTTTATATGTACATATATAATATTAACAAGGGTGAAGCCTAAGGTATATGTAGCTACAATGGCAAATGATACAGGCAATGTTTACTTTATCTTTTGCTTTAGGTCTTTCAGTAACTCTTTTAATATTTTTTTTTCTTATATATGTAGTGCAACACTTACGTATATGTAATTATGGTGATATTCTGGATTACACGTCCGTCTAATTGTTTGTCGCAAGAAATCAGTGAAAAGATACTGATAATCTTAATCCAAGATAGCCCGCAGAAAACGGGATAACACTTGGTCTGCAGTTGCTAAAATGTATTTTACAACTTAAATGTTTACAACATATGTCAATATCTCATATGCAAACGTAGCCTTGCCTATCACAGCATAGAGCTGAAAAAGGACTACTGCAGAAAATAAGTGCGTTTACTGGCCATTTGTTTTAATACATTTGAATGGCGACTAGCTAAATAATCTTATTCTCTGGCAGTGTGGTGGGGGTGTAGGAGGGAGTGTGGAATCGCCAGGGGGTTCTGATGAGCGCCCAAATGGATGGAATAATGCATGACGCTACATCTCTGTTTGGGAAAGGAATTTCTTGTTCACCCCCGCGCTGACGTCAATGGAATTTATTGAATGCCACACCTAATAGAATACATGCTGCACTTTTCCTTGGCACACTTGCCAAAGGAGAATCCGGTTGGAGAATCCAGCACGACTTCTCCCAGCAAGGCGACTTCTGCCCCTCGGCTGCGCTCATACCCAAATGCTGCGTAATTAGGTCCCAAGACATTTCATTTAAAACAGTGACTGCATGATATCCATTCAGATGGGTGGACGGTGGAAGGCAATGTTGGCTCGTCCCAAAAGGACTGTTTTGAATCCACGAATGTGTCCTGTCCATTTCTGCGCGCCATTGAAAACAAAGGATACTAGAAACTGTGAATGTCAGTACATGAAGATGTTTTTCCTTCACACAGTGCTGTCGGATTGTCATTTCATCGTCAGAAACTATAAAAGTTCAATTCTCCTAAAAGCAGGTTTGGAAAGGTGGAAATCGTGTTTATTGAAGAAAAAAAAACCTGAAATATGACATGGTCATTAGTTGTTCAGTTTGTGCACGCACAAGTAATTCCCTCGATCAAAAGCACACAGAAACACCTGTCAATCATGTCGCGTACCATTTTCAAAGACCTTGCACCGTTACAAATGGAGTTTATTCAATCATGTTCCACCAGGGTGTCATGTTAATTTCTATTGTTGGACCGGCAACTTGAAAACGGTCACAGGGAATACATATTAATGCGGGCTACACCTCTTTGAATGGATAATTGACAGACTGAGAGTTCATACATTTTTAGAAGTTTTCCGCCCTCTTGTGGTGGGTGCCAGTAATGGCTGGTGAATCCCCCTAAATTTTTGGGATTTGTAGGATAGCTGTACCACAAGTACTATATATATATATATATATATATATATATATATATAATTACAATATATATAAATTAATTAAAATGGGAGGCAGCCTGCAGCTTAGTGGATAAGGTGCTTGACTGGCTCCAGGCACAATAAGGTCAGTGCATCTCTTTGGCCCTTGAGCAAGGGCCCTCAACCCTACATTGCTCCAGGGGAGATTGGCCACTGGCTAGCCCAATTAACTGTTAACTGGGTAAAATCATCAGCTGATTGGCTGTAATGTCATTATAAGGATAATGCACTGAAAGAAAGGGCCAGGCTATATGTCCAACTGTCAGAACTCAGAGAGACCCAGGCGCAGACAGAGATAAATAATAGAAACGGGAGTTTATTAAGCAGACAATAATATACAAACCAGAAATCAGTGCTCAAAAACCAGGCAGGGATCAAAACAAAAAAAGCATGGAGAAGGCACAAAAACATAGGGCAAAAGAGCGGTCAAGGCAGGCAGGCAAAAAGTCAAAACCAGTAAGACACAGCAATCAGGTAAAAGCAGAATCCAAAAATCATAAACAGGGAAAACAGGCAAAGTCAAAATGGGTAGACAGATAACAGGAATAGAAGGCTCATAGCACAACAGGCAGAAATACACTGAGATGAACTCACAACTAACAGAAGAACAAACAGGGTATAAATGCACATGACGAATGAACAAACGAGACATAGGTGAACAACAGGGCATGTGAAACAAATGAGCAATCAGCTAGACAGGTAACGAGGAAGGTGGGGCGAACATAAAAAGACAAAGAAAACAAGAGCACATGGACAGGAAAACAGAAAAGCCAAAACATATGAAAACAACTGAACGAATCCGAAAGTAAAAAGACAGAAAAAACACTGTGTCAGACAGCATTACTTACACCAGCACACTGATGTGTGCCCTGATCAAGAGCCCAGGTGTGAGTATACTGAAGCAGCATTCACACAGCTGATGTAAAGTTTCAGAATATTAAACTGCATGTACTGATCACTTGATTACTGAGCACAATTAAAGGCAAGCATATGTGTTTATCTTCACCTACACAGTACGGCAATGTCAGCAAATAGGAATATTAACTGGTCAAGGCTGTTGTTATCAAAGGAAAAGCACAACAGTCTTATTCAATTGTAAGTAACAAAATCAAGGACAAATACTGACTGAATCCCAACCATAGTAAAATAAATGTGCAGAGACAGCAAATTCACTATAAAAAGGAATGGATACATCAAACAACAAAAAGGTATGAGACAGGGATATGTCCTTAAACACCTGCAGGAATGAATTAGCGTCAGGTACAGCTTGAACAGACTGCAACCCCCGGTCTCGCACTTCACGACACAGCAGTCAAAGTATGTCTCCGTGCAGACAACCTGGTTCTGCTGTCTTGGACAGAGGTTGAGATGCAGCAGAAGCCGTCTCTGTCATAGCAGTAAGGAAAACTCTCTGGTCTCTGGCAGTGAGTGTGAGACTAAAATAATGATCTTACTGAGAAGCCCGCGGGCCTCATGTACAGGGCGTTCTCATGATCACATTTGATCATTGAGCTGCATGTCGTTAAACATCCATATCAAGGTTGTGGTTTTTTTAAACCCTGAACTTGATCATCGGCTGTCCTCTTGGCCAGGTCACCCCTGTACAAGAGACTTGATATCTCAATGGGTTTTTTTTTTTTACTGGTTAAATAAAAGTTAGATAAATTTCAGAGAAATGTTTTTTTTCCCCTCAGGTTCAAAGAAAAATACAAAATAATGTATGCAGGGTGAAGTTTAGCATATCGCTTTGATAACAATGTAATTACCAAAATCCCAATAGCTAAATCCCAAAACAAGTCAACTGGTGCTGAAGCACATTCATCCAATGATAGTACATTTTACATTTAAAGATTATGGGTCAGTTGCACTGAGCTCATAGATTTGCAGAGGAGTATTTGAATGAGGGACCTGGGGAATTGGAGAAGATAGGAAGGTGTACAAAAAACATGTGATTACAGGTTATTTAAACTTGAGGAACAATAAGATAAATGCAGAATTGAGTAACACTGGATAAGGCTGCCTATTATTTAAGCACCTACAATGACAAATGTTAAGCAGTCAAAACTGTTGTACAATATACAAAAATCATGCATTTCAACCACTCAATCTTTTTCCATTTATTTTGTCCTTTTGTCAGCATTTAAGTTGAAGCGTGGCATTTAAACTGAAGGTTAGCAGCTGTCTTCAGTTACATAACTACTTTGTGTGCCATAAAATGCCTCTAATTCCCAAAGAGTTTGCAATGCCAGAAATTGTTGCAGAAGCAGAGACTCAAAGCATGCTCACTGCAGTGGATTCAGGTGAGTCTTTGTTTTTACTTCTGTTTGCTGTTGTGCAGTACTTCTCAAGAGAATGTGTTTGCCTTGTGTCTACTGTGGCGCCCAGAGAGGTGGAGGGAGGAGCAAGCTGCTCAGCTCCTCCCACTGTACTGCTGTCAGTCTCCTGGTTTCCTCCCTCAGCCTGGAGAAGTAACTGGAGCTGAAACAGCAGAGGCCTCACAAACAGGCAGGCTCACCTGAGAGTGATTCCTAATCAACTCAGCTGTGAGCACTTGCCTTCAATCAGGCCATCTATTTAAGCACAGCCTAGGAGGCTGAAGGGGGAGTTTTTTTTTATTATTTATTTTTTTTTTTTGTTTTTGTTTTGTTGGAGAGCGAACTGCTGGACTTTTTGTGTTTTGCCCTGTTTTGTGCTGAGCCCATTTGTGGAGATTCCTTATCCCCTAAAAGGGGTTAATAAATGGCCTTCGACCCTTTCAGTTGAACTTTTTGTTGTGTTTTACCTTCCACTCACCACCCCGCACAGTGGCCACACCTGCCACTATGTCACACTATCTGTATTATGCTCTATGACGGTCAACAGCATTTACTCATGTTACTGAGATATATATTAACCAATTGGTCTGTCTGTACAGCCTCTTCAGACTCACACTGAGATGGAGCATTCCCACAAACATGTACATTATCAAGTGTATATGAATATTACAACAAAATGAAAGCAAGTGATGTCATCACCACCCATCGAATTTGTATTCAATACAATTTATATGATTGGTAGGGGGTCCTAGAGGCCAAGAACCTATTGATCATTTGACAGGAAGAAAGTCAGACCTTTGTATTCTTTCAGTCTTTCATTGTGAAAAACAACTTTCACAAACTGTCCTCTCTTTACTCTTTAATAAGAGATCACCTTATTCTTTTGCCTCAATTTCATAATACAAACAGTTACCCAAGGATATGCTTTTTACAGAGAGGGGTTTAACCAATAAAATACTGTCATATTTTCTATGATTCAGAGATCTTGAGACCAGACTTACTAACAGTGTTTTGCTAACAACCACAACATTTCAAGGATTCACTGAGACAGTCATGCGGTAATTTCCATTTTTATTGACACATAACGAAAGACTGCCTTGTTGTTAAAGGACAATAAAGTGGTGTGAAGATTTAAACTTGAATCCTAATATAACAGAAACAAGCCTACAAATATTAATGCGGTATTAGTCCTCTCAAATAACACTCATTAATGATTTTGCTGCTGATTAGTCATGTTACACTGCAAATGCAATCAAAGAGAAAAAAAAAATCACATTTTCTTATTTTCTTATGATTGTGGCCATTAGCTGATAATCATATAGTATTTCAGTTTTGTATAGTACTTTATATCTTAGCAGGTACATCTAGATTGTGTCTCTACCCCTGTAAATGAATCAATGAATCAATTTGGCTTACACACATATCTGATTAGATAAGAATTTTCTGTGATAACAGTGAAAGCAGAGAGCTTAATGGGAGGTACGGCTGGGGCTGGCGTAGGTCAGGTGACTAAAAATGGAGGTAAATGCACGGTGTTTCATAGAGTGGACCATGGCTTACAAAATGTAATTTCACAGACAGATTTACTTAAGCATGTGTATTCATTGGCACGGATAAGTGTTAAAACCAAAACATAACTTGTTTTTTATGTTGACCACAGTGTTACTAAACCTGAAGAAAAAGACATTCAGTTTTGTCCCAGCCTTAATGGTTCCTGAACTCCCTAGCACAGCACAGATGTACCTCAGTAACTCTTTCCTTTTATATATATATATATATATATATAATGAAAAATGTAACCAACAAAATGCTATTTGGACAGGAAAGGTTAGTGAAAGAAAAAAACAAAATGAAAAGAAAGAAAGGAATGCATTGTTGTTTTTTTCATGGCCTCTGGCTCTCTCCTTGCTTATGCTGGGTTTGAAGAGCCGTGTTTTGTCCCAGTCTGACCTCAGGCCCAGATGACCACATCCACCTCATTATACACTGGTGGCAGCCGCTTGCTGTACAAGCTGGCTATCACGGTCGTGTGCATGGGCTGTGAGGGAACGAAGGTCTCAGTCCATGACACCTGGCCGCCTGGAGCGATTCCCCTGCAATGCAAACGCTTGCAGGTCACTGCCAGAGTCCCACAAAGGGGGATTCTGCTATTAAGAGATTTCTGTAGTTAAAAACAATGCTCTTTAAAGGATTTAACTATGCTGTCCATAAACATCATTACAATGACAAAAAGAGAAGATATATATATTTGTACATGATTGATGTTTACAAGAGAAAAACCTATTGTAAGTCGGTGTAAGTTCCTGCAATATGGTTTTTCTCTTGAGTTCATTGTTTTCAATTTTGATTTAAAACTTTGACATACTTTTAAGAATATCTTTTACCTGGACTGTTTGGGGTTGAAGACCCAGACCCCAGCTATCTCCAGATGTAAGTACGTTTCAGTCAGATTCTGGTTGGAGGTGTTTGTGAAGTCAACCTTGATGGTCATCAACTCCCCCACCCGATACCTCTCAGCCACCTATTGGAGGGAATCGGGTCAGGCAAGCAACCAAAAGCACAGAGCAAGCAAACCGTTCACAAGCAACTGCTGTTTAAAAGCTGTAAGAGTCTGGACAACAGAATTTTCCTTTGGTAAGAGTCATGGAATAGGTCATGTAGTTTGAATGGGCAGCCAGGTCATGTATTTGTGTCAATGATCCTCGCTGTGTTCAAGTCCAGACCTGACGCATGACTGGATTTTCTTTAGTTTAAATGGTTGGGCGGAATGGCCTGTTCGTGTCACAGTGTGATTGAATGTTCTTACATCTCTTGTTATGGTGTTTTTTCACTCAGCAGCATGTTGAACATGGAAATCTTGCTGAAATATGTTGTGTAAACGCACTAAAGGATGAGCTGATCACAAGTATAAGTAGTACAAGAGTGGATGCAACCTACAATTAAAGAAAACCTTGAAAATTACAAAGATGAAGGGAGCGCAGAACAGTGTCTGTCACCTGTATGGTCAGCTTGGGAGCCCCCAGTTTGACCAGTTTGGTAGAAATCAGGGCCTTCTCGGTTTCTCTAACATGCCCAGCAATAATGAACATGAGCATGGCCTGGTCCACGAGCTGCCGCTCGTATTCATAGGCCTCCACTTGCACAGTGACGTGTTCGGCTGCAACACAGACCATGAATTAGTTAGACAATTAAGGCTGTGACAAGCGACATACGAATAGGACCAAACACAAAGTCAAAGGTACAGGAAGCAAAGTATATGATGGGGAGCATGTGTCTGGCACAATGCAGCTTACTAAAAATATATCCTATGTGTCCATAATGCACCATAGCCTAATGAGGAAATTATACACACTGCACACTGGTACTATACTAGTAGCCCAATTGGAATACTCTGTTCCCTGTTTTTACTATACATAGCAGATGAGAAATGAATTTGAACTGCGCCTGTGGGTGAGGCCAATGCTTCCTCAGGTTCACGTGAAAAAAGCATCCTTCTGCATAACTTTAGCATTCAAGATTTTATGGCGCCTAATGCCAATATCTTCACTCAACTGAACGTTAAAGCCATTACTTAAAAATGAGTATTACAATGGTACTTGTCCTGCAGTGGAAACTTAAACACAACAATGGTCAAATATATCACAGTATTGCACACTGAGAAAACATGAATGCTAAATCAGGCCAGACAAATATTCAAATTCATGTTGCTTGGTGCAATTCTTGACATTGAAAACATGTTATATAAATAAAATATTATTGCTAATAAACAACATTCATTGTCTTAAGGAGGTATGAGAATGGTATGAGAGTTTGAGGGAATGTTACTCCTACAGAAACCCAACTCACTCCTCCCGGGGTCCACTGTTCCCATCAGGTTCTGGAATTTGAACTGGCTGCTGTGGACGCCAGTGTAGTGGACCACATTGCCACTGAGATAGAGGTCGACGGTCCGCGTGTGATGTGCCCTGCTAATCAAACTCAGGGTGACGTTGAAGCCATCAAATATGGTCGCAGGTGACACCTCCACCTTCAGTGTCACATCCGTCTTAGGAGCGTATGGCCCTGTGCGTTTGCACCCGTACTGCTCCGCGTTGTTCACCGTCATCTCTGACTCAGTTGTCCCTGTTTTAGGGGCATGGACCAATCAGAGACGTCAATTGTAAATAAGTGGTAGGAACAGTGTGTTATTGGACAACCACTGAATAATGGAACCAATCACAATTTGATTCAGAGGAATAATGGCAAAATGTTATGATATTTTAGTTCTCTGTCTGATGTTATCAACAACATACTCCTCACATATCTCATGTATATACATATATATATATATATATATATATATATATATATATATATATATATATATAGCACTAAAACAACGAAGATCACAATATGAGAAAGATGAAAATGGAGGATCTTTTCCTTTTAATAACAAAATAGATGAACACATGGTGAATGGATTTTAATTTTAAAGAAGTGAGATTGTGTCGACATCACAGATCAAATAACAGATTGGATATTTGCTTGATATAAATCAAAATGAAAGCAATAACCCCTACATTCATACTAGAAAGTTTGAGTCATGAATATGTCTTGCAGGTGTGTTTGTATACTCTCTTAAGAAACTATGCTATAAGTCTCGCTATATACATTTTGCATTCCAAAGGGCTTGGAAATTGAGATGAACTGACATACCTGCAGCCTACAGTCTGCAGCCTGTAGTCTACCTTTCATTGGTCAACCAGAAATAGGCAAGTTACATTGCAAGCCAGCTCCAGTTTTGTGGTCTTCTATCACGTTAAAAACATGTTCTTATAAAATTTGTAACATGCATTTAAATGTTTATTAGAGTCTCATATACTATTTTATTGGCACATACACAGACTTGTGGGCCACATTCCAGTAAATTGTAACCAATACTGCCATCCCTTCCCATGTACCTTCAGGAAATTTGTAGAGATGGGTGACATCTTCAAATCCTCTACTCCCCACTGCCTTGGTCAGCAACCTTTCGCCCACAGTGGAGGTGTCCACATATATGACTTCCAGTCTTCCGCTCGGCCCAGGTTTATAGTATATGATGTCACTGTTCACCTGAAGGCATCAGAGAGCTCCATTATGTCATCAGAATTTCACCAGAAAGTAAGTTCTGCCCATCAACCAGGCCCCATACACAAATTCTGGATGGAATATCCTTGACAGTTGTCGACAGTTAGCAAGGTTTTACCGTAGGCAGACACACACACATCCAGAGTTGATGATTTCTGATAAATACATATTAGGAAGTAAACAGTAAACATAACTATATCTTGAAAATTGATGGTCATAGTCTTGCTTGTCTGTAATGCTGAGCACAAAGCCACACAAATGCTCAAAGAAATGCTGTCACAGACTACTGGAAATGAACGGAAGAAGGTTTGTTTTTTCTGGAACACAGGAAGTTTAAATTCAAGGTTATATCTCAGGTAATATTAAAAAAACAGGACTTCTGGGTATAACCTACCTCAGCAAACACAAAGCGTGAATCAAAGGGGTAGCATATCAGTCCGTGTTTTATGGCATGAACAGATGCGGGCCCACATCTGTACATTCCTGCGGAGAGAGAGGCAAACTGCATCATTCAATCGCACAGCAACTATTTATTTTTTTAGGTACGATATACTCTAGCATAGGGGGAATCCACTGGATTTTCTTATTAAAAATAACATTGAAAAGTGTTAATTCAAAAATTGCATCCCAGACATTGTTTTAACTACAGTATGAAGTGACTAATTAAGTACTTGGGGTCATGGTATATATGGTCATCAATATAGTCAAGGGTTTGTAGCCACGCTGCGATGTATTGTGTCTCATAAGATCCTTCAGCCATCACTATGGTGATGATGCAGCAGGTCTCTCGAACCTTATAACGCATCTCTGCGAGAGACAAGTTTCCAGAGTGCATTGTCGCAAATCCAAGTCCAGACCATGCTACTGCTTTCTAGGCACAGCTTGCACTCGAGGCAACCAAACCTTCAACTAAATCTTTCGGCAGTAACTGCAGTACCTATGGCAGTTGATAGCAGACCAAACACAGCCAGGTGATAGCAGTGCACCTTCACAGGAGGAAGAGCACTTTAATGGGATGGACCTAACTCTTTGTTGGGGCACTCAACCGCTTTGATTACATGGATCATGATCATATGGAGAGATTAACAACATCGAGTACATGACCTTAATCAATGCATAGAGTTGACTAACCATCGCTGGTCTCCTGGGGGGTGGCATCCACCACTTGCCAGCCACCTAAACCAGCAGGCAGGTCATTTCTGTCCATGTAACACTCATTCCAGCAGTGGTAGTTCCTGCAGAAACAAGCGTACAGTACTACAGTGGAACATCGGAGGTACAAACATTCCCCTAACATTAATGCCTTGCATCACAGTATTTTTACTCATGTTTTAGCTACCAAACATCAACTCAGCCACAGGTATCCTTATAAACTAACACAGACCTGCTGTGCTACATGTAATTTTCCATAGGAGTCAGTGTTAAGACATGTCCCACTATCCAACAACAATAGTATTTAGCTTTTTTAATCAATCGAAAGTGTGACATAGATTTAGATTTAATGATTAGATTTAATGCTCACTCATTTCCATTAGACTTTGAATTGTGCGTGATTGAAAAGGTGGAGAAACAGGCAATTATTTGAGAGCGTTATTCAGCATGAATCTTGTATACTGATTAACATAGAAGTACCAGAGGGAATCCTTGGTTCTTGATCTGTCGCATTCCCAGTTTCTCAGAAAGATGATATCAGTTTTCACGTTGCCATCGTTGTCGTGGGCAGACCGGTAGTTGGTGATAACTCTGGATGGAATTCCCAGACAGCGCAGAACTATGACAGAAGACCAGAAACGCTGAATTAGGTATATTTTTTTAAATTATAGTAAACCACCATAAGAGAATATCAAAAATGTTTGTTGTCATTTTCAATGGGAGGAATCACAGAAAGGTGATTACACCCAGCTGGGGACTCCCCAAAACCCAAAATGTTTCTTTTGACAACAACCCTGTATCAGTTCACAAGGCGGTAAATGAAAGGGGGGGCAAGAACCCAAATATTTAGGAGGTCACTGATTTTATTTTCACACAAATCAGTGTTTGCTCTTGTTGCATAGGCTTAGGGTCTCTGGAGTAGACCAGACCATTATGCTACTGTTCTATAGAGGAGCCATATATAAACATGGTTTTGGTAACCTGTCAGTTAAGGAAAAAATATTGGAGGGCTGCTCCTCTTCTGCTCAGGAGATATTCAAAGGGACAGTAATGAAGCAGGCTTTAAATTTTACTGCTGATCCAAATCATGGGCTCTGCCCCAGATTGCTTACTTGCGCACTAGATAGTGTGCATATCAAGTACGGAAGTCTGATCAAATGCTTCCCAAACTCAAGCATGCATCCTAGCAAGTACACATAGAATTCATCAGAAGTTATCTTTGCGTCCTTGGAGGTCGGCAAAATGAAGTATGCGTCTGAGCGTATTATTCCCAGTAGTCATTGCATTCTCAGAACTGACAGCGAAAAAGAATTTAAAGTTTTTAAATACAACTATACAAACAACTGTTCACAAAATAACTATGTACTGAGTGACCTTTTGTTTTCTGCAACAACTTCTCTAGTTAGTGGTCAACTGCGATTTCAGTCACTGCTACCATTACGGATGAGTTTCTCGCAAAGGTCAGAAGAGACATGATGTGTTAGTACAAGTACATCTCAAATTAATTAGTTTTACCTGCTCTGTGTACTTACTTGTAGGCAACTAAGCAAATATGCAATTTGAGACATGGCCATGGTCTTCACAAAGAATATGGAATTATGACATCTGCCAGAGGGTAGAGGTTACCAAACTGTAAGTCCACTTACAATTTGAAGTATAATTATATATAAAATATAAATTATATTATATAACTTATATATATATTCTTCCTGGTTCCACTGTCAATCAAGTTAATGAGCAGTAAAAAAAACCAGATGTTTGAATAACTGAAGCAGAGTATCCGCCACAGGTCCACCATGAGAATGGAGATTCACGTGTGAGTGGGATGTATGGAACAGTAGAGAATGGTGGGATGATACGATTGGAGAGGAAATGTGCGATGCATTGTTGGAAACACAGCGTCCCTGGTGCGGGATGTGTGCAGAATGTATGAAATGGTAGGCAAGCTGTGATATTTTTTTGGGGAATGTGCAATGCCTTTCAGTGTATGTGTGCAATGCTTGTGTCAAGTGTATGGGATGATGGAAGAAGTGCAATCTTCTGTGAAGGATGTGTAATTTTTTCTTTCTTAAAATTGTGAGTATGTTAGAGATCCGTGGCTCTTGAATGTCTAAGACATATTTGTGTCGGAGAAGGCTTAGCTCATCTCATATGCTTATCTTTTTGTGGGGGTTCCCTTTTGCCTTAAGAAGGGGGGTTTTGGACCACCCCCGCCCTCCCCCCCCATTTTGAACCTTACATGCTACTAAAGGTAATTAGACCATGAAATACAACCTCTTGTAAAACTGCATCACATTTAATCTCCCCAAAAACACCACAGTGCAGGTAGAGTTAATTGATTTTTGCCCCACTATGAGTGCAGTTGCCCTGTACACCATGGCGATTCATGTCCTGGCCAAAAGAGATTACATAGAGAGCCTGAGATGTGCTACTCACAGGTGTTGAAGACGGCTGCATACACCCAGCACTGACCAAACTTGACCGAGTGCTTTGTGAGGTGATACTTCAACAGAATCGGCGGGCTTCCTATCCAGCTCAAGGGGGGCGTTCCCCCAGAATAATTCCCGCTCCAGTTGCCAACAATAACGCCACTGTCATCCTGAGAGTTGATCTGACAGATGGATACATAGACTAACATTACAATACATTTACTGACAGGGATTATAAAATCCACATTCCACTTACATATGAGACCAGAGAAGCAAGATCTCCCAGCTGAAGACATGTCAGGATTAATGGTGGTCACGACACACCTTCATCAGAATCCTAGTTTTGTCTGATCAATAAGGATGCTCTCTTTCAGATGGAGTTATCAGGATGGATTCACTAAGTCCGGGATTCAGATCAAATTTAGCTGAATTTTTAGAGTAAGATTTGTCAAAACATAATGGTCTTCCCACTTTTTCTGCTACAGTCAACTCAGAAATAGGTATTTGGGAAACAATGACAATAAAAATCCCAACAAACATCCAATATGGCTTCTTCACCCACAGTCCATAAGAATGATCTGGGGTCGCCAACATGTACTTAGCGTATGCACTTTAAGGCCCAGTTGTTGATCTCACAGTATGTAACTTCTCATAGTCAGTTAGTCCTAGACTTTTGACATCTGACACATGGCAGTTTATAAATTCATATTGCTATTAATTATTGTGAATGATCAGGTCTGTTCAGCTAAACATTTCCAAAAAACCCAACCAATAAATAAGGTTTGTGAATAAATGACTGTTCCACTCTTCAACGACCAGTGGAATTTGATCAAACTCTAAAAATGTGATGCTTCCCTAATTATTATTTATTCATCTGAAGCAGTAGATTATCAAATGTAAAAAGCATGGAAGTCTGAACTCACTAAGGCCGAACCCATCCGGACTATTTTGACTGCATCTCCTCTGTTGATGATTGAAATCCTGGACTGATCCAAGAGATCCAGGCAGGCGGGGAGAATTCCTTGCTGGAACTACAGCAATGGAAACAAATGTATTGTGTGACAATAATGCATAAACCTCGGCACTGAGCACAATTCATTTTTGTTCTGAGGCCTGTCAGGCCAAGCCTCTTGAATTCTAGAGGTGTGACAGTTTGTTCTCAACATATGATATGATACCCCAAATGCAAAGATTATTGCTATTGTATAATCACTAATTTCAAATGAACCCTAATAAGCTCTCAATTGCAATTAAAATGTGAAAAAAAGACTCAACTAATTTAGTAGCGTATGTTGGACAAATACTACCTGACTTAATATCGGTACTTGCTACATGATGAATTTTTGTTTGTGTGTTTGTAAGATTTGAAGGTTATAGCAGGTAAACAGAGAGCGCATACATTATCCTTCCAACCTCATCTGATGTGACGCACAGTAAATGTGTCGGTGCATTCTGCGTTGCCGTGACGATACCTGGCCAAAGTTCCAGGGCACTGCTGCTGGGTCCCAGGCAGTACCATTGAAGATTATCCCCACCTGGTTCAGGACATACTCATTCAGGTCATGGGTATTTGGCATGTAGACAATATCCTCTGCAGAGCAAATACAAAAAAAAAAAAATGGTGAAGGATTGCTGACAGCCTAGAGAGATGGGCAATCACCCCTATTTCATAAGGAGTTGAAAATGACTCATTAATTGTAATCCTGTAATTTTTTTTGAGAAATTCTTCCTCTTTTTTCCCTTGTCTGAACACAGCCAGACTGTTTAGTCCCACACACTAGCTACCAGAATTTTTGTGAATTTTTAACAGCCTTGTAGTCAGTGTTAATATTTCCAGTAAATGTAGTATAATGATTTAAAATGAGTGGGAGGAGAGAGGTATAGTTACGTTTTGCCCACGGGTTGAACAGGATGTAGATATCCCTTACAGAGGAAGGAAACCAGCCGATGCTGTTTGAGCCTGAATGGATCCCGATGGCCATGCGGAATCTACCCACAATGCAATTTGAGGATGGCGTGATGTCCAAGGTGACACCATGGCCTGATGAGTTCGCCTGCATTTTCCAACTACTTTCCCTTCCCAGAATACTTGGCAGCGTGATTTTGGTGTTCTTCAAGTCATCTGGAAACGGACCTAGGAGAACACAGAGGAGGATAGATCGACAGGTCACATGACATTCTGTGACATACAACGCCATAATGTCAATTGGAACACCTGTTTTGTATTCATACATGCTATTATACATTTCAGAAAGTAATACATGTATATTCACAGCTGCTTCTCCCATAGCCAAGAATTGACACAAATTTCAAATGTCAATTCCCAGTGTAAAGTTATTCAGCTTGATTAGAACACTTTACATTAACATACTTAACAGATCAACAAGTCAACAGTGCAGTTCAGGTATTATTGATGTAGTAATTTCTGGTGGCTAACAAATTAACAGCGTTCTCCAACATTATTGGATATTGTAGGAAAAGGCTCAGTGTCTTTGCTCTTACCAGGGAAGGCTGCACCGGAAACAGAGATAGACACATTATCCTACATAGTTGTATGCTCATTTTTAAATGGACCACTCTTGTCATGGAGTTAACCACCCAACTGTTAGTGATAAGACTAAACCAGTGTGCAGTACTGATGTAGCTGGGCTAGATAGATGCCTCTTTTGTTCGAACTGATGGTAGCTAGCTAGGCAAACAGTATGTGTCATTCATTTATCTAGCTTGTGAAAATAAGGAGAACTTTTAATTTGCTTTTTCTACTGAGAAATATGTCTGATGGGTTCAGTGTAATACACTGGGAAAGGCATTAAGTTGTGCGGAGCATAACACACTTGAATCCCTTGCAGTGGTAAGACTCAACCTTCCTCAGTCAGTCAGTATCGAGTGTCAGATGTCATTTAGCTTGAATTTTTGAACTCTAAAATTCTGCCAATTTCCACACTCATTCGATGCAAATTGAATCTTGGTCCATGGAAGATATGATTAGAGAGGTAGGGCATGGACTCACCAATTTCAAACTTCACGTAGACTGACTTCACTCGATCGGTCATGTCCTGGTTGAAGGCCACTCTGATAGTGAACTCCTGACCCCTACGCACTATGAGTTCCGGCTCCATGTACGCATCGGTGTGGTGCGCCCGCTTGTTTTGGGTGTTCAGTGTATCCACCTCTTCAAGCACCAGATCTGAAATCAGCCGGAATTATCAAAGGATAAAGGGATCCCCTGAGCAAGGAATTCAGTGAAGGCACCGGCCATACATGCAGGTTAAATAGTCTACACACTACCAGCTCAATTCAAGGTTTGTGCCAGATTTGTTCATTGCCAATAAACGTATACATCTGAGTATCAGCAGGTTCAAACGGTTTCTTAATTTGCCAAAGGATGAGCGAATCAGACAAATAGACTTAGGGCATGTGCCAAAACAGGCAGCTGTACCATCAGTTTAACAGTTGTTCAAGCTTGAGTGGCAAAGACAAACTGGACGAAAAACATTTAGGAAACACTAATTGCAATACATTTACATCTACGTTTATTCATCCAGCAGACTCTTTTATCCAAAGCGACGTACAGAGGAGCAGTACAGTACTGCTAATATAGCCGGAACCCATTGATCCTGACTACTGAAAAGCAATAGGCCAGGCAATTGTGATGCAGTAAGCCCGTGGTTTAAGCTTGATGACAGCAGCAAACCTCAGCAAAGGGCAGAAGAAGAATAACCTGCTTTGCAATATTCGTCCAGTCCATTCACTTGGATAGAAGACCCAAATCATAAATACATGCATGCCTTAAAATGAGTGTAGGTAAATATCAATTCATAACACCTATGCAACTTGCACAGTGATACAGAACATTGGAGCTTTGGCCATTTTAGACATTACTATACACTTTAGGGCAACACCATGGGTATGGTCTTCATGCTAAAATATGTTATCATTTCAGAATCGGTTGTGGTACAAATACAAGAGGTTTAAGTAGAAGAAGGTAGGATCACCATTCTTAACCTACACAATGAAATTTTTGGAATTTGTAATTCAGTGAAATTGAGGAAAAACACAAGCTGTACATTTTTAGAGGTGAATCGCACTCTGAGACTCCGGAATTACAATTAATTTCCAGCAACCCGTCGTCTATACTTCAGTAAACATATTCATATCCCAAACACACAACCATTGAAAGCTTCCCATTAACCAGACTCACACCTGATTTAATACATATTAAACACACAAATATGCATTTATTTTTACCAGACATTGGTAGGTAAGTCCGTGGACCAGGAGCACTCTCCCCTAAAACCTCAACAGACACAAAGGGGGGAAAAATTGCATTGGAGTAGGCCAAAGGTTGTGTAAAGCGACCATCCCCGATGGTTTCATCGCTAAGAGCGGTTGTGGATTCAGTGAAGCTCATCTTGACGAATCCTTCTTTGGTCTGAAAGAAAAGAGGGGTGTCTTTGCTTACATTTGTCTCAAAGTCACTGAAACCTCAGAATTCCTATTTCATGTAAAGGAGAACAATGAACATTTTGCTCATGGTAATTTATACTACCAATTAATAATTTGGACACCTGAACTAACTCTGAGAAGCTTAAATGAATTGCTGTTGTGAAATATCCATTCAATCTCATTTAATTAATTAAATGAGATTAAATTAAATTGTGGTGGCCTGAATCAATGTAGCAGCATATGTGATGTAGCATAATCATACAACATCTCCAAAACTATCAAATATACATGTATAAGTTAGAGTTTAAACCTTAATTGATTTATATCATGGGTGATCTTCTGTAAAATGTTTTATTAGATTTGCTCTGTGGTACAGGAAACGGCTGCCATGAACTCTTAATTTACATAAATTAAATTAAAAATGGCATTAAAATGCCCCTATATTGTTGCTGTCTTTTAAACGGATAGATGTTATATCTGTACCTTAAATAATATTACCAACATAATAACTAATATGGACCTTTTTCCATAGTATTTGTAGAATTAATTTGTTTAGATTTTCAGGGCATGGGAAACCTGAGGTATTATGTATGCTTAGTGCTGCATTTTCAGTCTGTCTGTTGAGTTATCAGCAAGCCCTTATTACATTTGGCAATATACAGTAGAGCATTAGATATATAAACCTTTTGAGTTCAAGACACATTTCTTAGCTGAAGGCAGTATCATCCCAACAGTAACATGAGCAATCAAGCCAGAGTAACACTTGCTATTACATTTTTCGCTCTGCTCCGATACAAAGTTGAAAAGAGCATAGCTTGCAGATAAAAAGAGGCACAGACCATCAAGTGCAAGAGATAAAGTTCTGAAACAGACAAAGACAGAAACATTATGAATGCCGCTGTTTACCTCTGTAGAATGAAATGAAGTGAAATGAAGTCGTTCTTCTCCGGTGGAGCTGCTGGAGCAGTTTGAATCTCGGAGCACCGTTGGTTCCCCTTATATTTAGAGAAGGAGAGCCCTCCCAGTCTGGATTTCCTGAGTTTGGGGTATCGGTACGACCCCCCGGAAAAGCACCTGACTGGTGCTGATGCAGCAGATTGATACAGCCTAATTCAGTCACTGCATGAAGACGCACCACCCTTCACTATTCACACCATCCAACAGTCAGCCCTGCAGTGTCACATCCATGTTTTGCAGAAAGGCTGGTGTCAAGTCTGCCAAGTCAGATGTAGGCCGTAGGTGTGAAAGGCTGTCTAGACTGGTGCCATTTGTTAGATTTGTTCGATTCAGCCATGTGCAATGCCACAGGGAACTGTTTTACACTCAGGTGTTCTGAGTCCATCACAAACACAGCCTCAGACACAGAGTAATGGTTTTTCAGTGCAGAGTGTTTACTTCACTGCACAGCCTCAGAGGAGTGACTCTGAAAGGGTGTGGAGAGGGCGTTTAGGCTGAAGTTCAGGTCTTTCATTCCATGCTCTTTTTTCTGTTGTACTTTTACACTTACTTTTACAGTACTATATTTTTAAGATTTTTTTGTTCATGGCATAAGATGTGCAGGTTTTCATAGTTTTGAGAACAAACAGCTTCCTATTTTGTTTCTTCCACAATTCATCCTGTTTGAAGATGAAAAAATAAACGTAGCTATTTTTAAGATAATGCAGCATTAGTTCCCAGTATTTGTGTGTGAGGCACAAAGCAGTCATGTTATTTTTCTAACAAGATCATTTTTGACCTTCCCCGATGACACTCGACACCGCATCTAACAGCACCCCCTTGTGGCTGAAATATAACATGGCTGTTTGTGATATAAATGTGTTTGTTATTGTTGTCTTATACCATCATGTGAATAACTTCAACAGTATTCCCACATATCCAGCCATACTGAGCTGGCATTTCAAGATTTTTTGACTGCGGTGCCAAACCCTCTCATGCTTTACTTTGCTTTGTTGTCGTCAAGGAAAAAAAAAATCAATTGTTTGACCACTTTGATAACACCTATCTACAAATGTTACAGTGATAGTGATAGTCATTATGATTGATACCTGTCAAAGCTATGGTACGGGTGAATATGGAAGGAGGTGGATTTGACCCACAGCTCCATAGGAATTTTGAGCTGCTTTTTCTCTTTTACTGAAATCATGGCAGGTGAAACATGGTCCTGTGGTCCCACAAGATCCACTGATTTTTGTTTCCACCATAAACCACGGATTTAGACCAAAAAGACTCTGTATGAAGAGTTATAATCATCTTCCTTAACTAATAACTGAGCAGGCGGGGTGCTTTTCCAGACCAGGAATGCTAGCGCCATAGCAGAGGCCCCTGGCATTCCCACATGATGCTTTGGGGAAATAAGACTGCTTAGCAGCGATATGTCAGGTCACCTTGACACTGAAGGGCACAAAGCCTCTTCTGCTTTAATAATGGGCTGTGGCAGCATAATTCAACAGAAACTGCTTTATTACACAATATAAATAACCTCCAGGAGGGTGGTAATGACATGAGAATAAATGTCAGTTTGACAGATCCACAGAGACAATGGTGACAGTGTAGAAATACATTTTTCCAGGGCTCTTGTCATAAGGTTATTTTTTAAATAGAACTATTACTTTATTAATTAATTGACATTAAAATTGCCTAATAAAGTGACCAAAGTAATGTTCTAACTACACCCTCTTGGTTTCTCAGCTATGATGCAAAAAACAAGCAATAAATAGATATAATGCAACATTTTCCAGTACTATAAAAATCAAAAATATTATCACAATATTTTATTATATATAAATATATATACAAATATATAATAATCAAAAAAAATTGTCAAAGGGATACATTTTAACATAATCGGTGGAGAGCACAATTTTAGATAATCAATAACCAAGCTTGCCAATATAGCTTGGTAGCCAAAAAAATTCATTCTTTCAACTGGTTAATTTTTTTTTCATTTTTAGGCAACCAATAAATGTAACATTTTTTTTCCAGGGCTCTTGTCTTTGACAAACTAAATGAAGAAATAAGTTAAACTGCTGACTGAATGATTGATAGCCACAGTGTGGGTAATTGCCATTGTTACATTGTTACATTTTTCATTAGGTCCACCATATGACACAGAGAGCAGAATATGTTACTGTCAGTAAGGTCAATGAGATGGTAAGCTTCTGCTTTTTCAGTTCTCCTTTCCCCTTGGATGAAGCTCCAGATAACGTACAAACCGGAGCAAACAGGTCATACTGCTTCTTTCTTTTTAAATCACATTGTGGTTTGAATGTTGCAACATCAGACAACAAAAAAAATGGGCTTGGGCATGAACTCTCTGTAAAATAATTCTGTTAGTGTGAAGTGATAGACCTTAAGCAACATATCAAGTAATGTTTTCATTTGTGTTCAGTCTATATGTATGCTAAAAACACATACACTAAGGGAATTTTAATTTTGTTGCACAATGCTATATTGTTTCAATAAATAAACAAATCCTTGTACTCCCTTCTGCATGAACATAGGAAATGAGATGGAGGTGGAAATGACAATTTGGACCCTGAAAAATCAGATACACTGAAAAGATTACCCAGTGATCGGGGAAGGAAGGAGGAAACCTGGGTAGGGAAGCCATTGCCTGGCTACCGTCAACTTTGACAGGGCTGAAGCGTCAAACAGCTAAAATGGCAGACTGTGGATGAGTCAGAAATAACCCAACCATTCCCTCTTAGCTGGCCTGCATGGCCATGGTGACAGGGACACCATTGCTGAAATAAACCATTTCAAAGGCAGTTATGAGTCTGTCACAGAGCTCCCAGGGCACACAAACTGCTGGAGAGGCATAACTTGGAGCAAAGGATGTGAAGGTGGCTTAGCCAAAGACATGACTAAAATGTGATTAAGGAATGCTTGGTGAGATGTGATAATCACTGTCTATGAATGATCCCCTCCAGCTCCACCAATGACAGGTGAAAATTCCATCATTAGGAAACACTCCCAGCATGCATTGGGTCACAAAGCATTGCCAACTAACAAAGCATATCCCTGTTTATCTTTTGTGATGAATTATTGCAATCATGGAATAAAATCCACATATAATTTTCCATTTTTAAATGTGAATGAAAAGCCTGAAAGGTCAAGTCATGGAACGACATTACAATACAAATACGCCTCAGTCAGTTTTTGTTTTCCTTTAAAATGCTTTGTTTATTAAACAGTCTTAAATCTCCTCAATTGGGACATATGACAAATGTCATTTGGCACCAGAGGTGGCATAGCCCATTTCCATACCCTGTGTAGAGAGAAGACTAAATAAATCCCAGAGTTTCAAAATGGTAATTATTTTTTTTTTCTTAAGCGACAGTTTGTTGTTTATGATTGCTATGTGCCCTCAGCTGTACTTGCTGATGTTTGAGGAAAATAAAAGTGCTTTGCTGCAGGTTGTCAGGTCAATCTGACATTGTAAGCCACAAGGATCCTTCTTTCTGGTCATGAATTTCTGAAGAGGAAGCAAGTGAGACAGTGTCTGTTTTGAAAAACATCAAGATTAATTGAATTAAGTCAAATATCAAACTGAATTCAAATATTATTCAAAGCCAAAATATCTCTTGAGGTAATTAGTCTATCTAGCACTTTTAATTTAATTGATTATTACTGTTTGCTTTATTAACATGCTTCATTAAAAAGGTTCAGAGTGAAACATTACCAATTTTAAATAAGTAGGTTTACATTTGATCAAAGATGATGAGTGAAAATGACTGCAGTAAAAACCACTTGACATTACTGAACCTACCCACCAACAGTGATCTGTTGTAGGAAAAGCCAGTACATCTTATATGAAACAGAATGTCAGAAAAATAGTCAAAAAGGAATAATGATTCTCAAAAATGTCACCCAAATTGCCTCTGGGTGGCTCATGGCATCGAGGAACATTCAGCAGTCAGCTCTGGGACTGGGTGCTGGAGTCTCACCCCAGCCACTATCAGCTATGGCTACAGGCCTGCATTGGCAAGTTAACAATTTACTCATCCTCTCAGGGGAATAGGTTATGCTGGTTCTTAGTTGTTGTATATGTTTCATGTGTTTTAAACACTACATTTTCTACATCAAACATTGTCTTTTTTATCCATAATTAAAATTACACAGCTGGTCTGGGACTAGAAATGGACTGGCACTGGCCCTCAGGATATTGTGTGTTAAACCAGCTTTCTAATCATAAACATTTTTTCCATTTTTTTGCTCAGGCAGCCGTGCCTCAAAGAAGAGTCTGACTCTCTCTCATGTCCTACACTTTCATCTTCTGTGTTTCTTGTAAGTGTAATCCCTCTTTCGCCAAGGCCAAAGAGCCATGACCTCCAAAATTTCCACAATGACTTCTCACTTTTAGCCTTACAGTGGGTTGGCAAGGAATTTTCCCAGACCACAGGTAGAGCATGTTGGCTATTACAATAGAGTCTCCTTCCCTAAGCCTCATCCCTTCAACACTCTCTCTCTCTCTCTCACACACACACACACACACAAATACACACATACACGCATCTTACATCATAAATTCTGTATCCCAAGACCAAATCCCTCCTCTTACAACCTACAAAGTTACAAAGAGTCCTTCAGGGGTCAAGCTCATTGATAAACCTGTGGCTCCAGTCTCTGATCTCTCTCCATGCAGAGGAGCTTCTTAAGAATATATCTTCGTCCACAGAGCAGCAGATTGTGGGAAGGTGAGCGCCAGGCTGGCTCAGCATGTTTCGTGTGAATGTTGATTTACGGTCGATGCTCTGGACCATGGCTGACACCGTTATTACTCCTGGATTCCCTGAGGAGTCTCACAAACAAAGTTCAGAAAATAACACAGAATGTGTAGCAGTCAGCTATTCTGTAATGCACAGTTGTTTGTTCTCTGTCTATCACAATCCCACATGACCTCTGTAAAGAATTTATTTGCAGGTGTACAGCAATGAACTGTTTCAGGTCCTTAACTATCAGATTATCAGATATCTGGTCAAATACAGTGCACTTATTCAGCTCTATTTGCATTGTATATTGATAAGAATTGAGGGGGGTGTTTGAAGCCAAATACCATGTTTGGAAACGCAAAATGAAGAGCCAGATAATACGAGGCTACTTTTATCTGAATATCCCCCTTTATATTCAGCTTTTTTTAAATTATTCTTTTTGGAAAGTGATCTATTGCCGACTGTCACAATTCTTGTTTGAAGGGTAATTTGTCGGATATCCCTTACTAATACTAGAGTGATCTGTGGAGTGACCTGGAGAGCAGAAATCTTGGCATGAAGTTTGCAGTGCAGACAGCAATCAGACTGGGACTCCTACTCATCTATAATTCTGGAATTCCTACTCATCTATAATTCTGGAATTCCTACTCATCTATAACTCTGGGTCACTTCCAGTGATGACCACACCCACTTCTGTTTTCTGAATCCCTAATATAAACAGTGGTTGTTAAATGCCTCCTGCCACTGTGGTCAGCCTGAACCCGGCAATAGTAAAACATAGCTTTATTGTATGTTGAGAAATAGGATTGAGTCAAGTATAAACTATAGTGATTGTTTCAATTAAAGCATTTTGTTGTACAATAGCGCCACCTGCTGAATTCAATTATTTGACTCAAATTTAGGACATTTGTCTTATCTTCACTGGCAATTGGATTAGTTTCACATGCCAAATGATTAAAGCAGTGCTGGATTTAATACCATTAAAATAAAGATTAATGCAATAATATTTTTTTAAATGTCATTATTTAATGAATTTATTCACATAATAATGTCTTTAACAGTAAAGGATGCCATAATTTTCAACGTTATCCCCCTTGACAAATTGAACAAGTTTGCCGGTTTCAGCGGCTGATGCCGCACTCAGGCTCCAGCTATCTGACTTCTCTCAAAATAAGCTGGACTTCCCATGATGCTTCAGAAACTCACACATTAAAGCGATGCCTCGATCATATGGCCTGGCTTGACCCTAGGTCTAAGAATCTCTTCTCATCAGCTGAGAGACAAGAGAACAAAAGGAGCGACTATTCAAACTGCTTTATGTGTGCCATGTGGGATGGAATCACACATCCATCATATGTTGATTGGTTCAGCATGAAGAGGAGAACCATCTCAAATTCAAAAGTTTTAACTGCTGGTCAGTTCTGGTGTCATACAATAGAGTACATACTCACTGCCAATGGGGCAAAAGGCAGAATTTATTTGTAATTTATGTTTTGTTTGAGAAAATGGTGTAAACAACACATTCCCAACTTGAATTTACTCTTCCTCCACTCATCTCTAAGAGGATGAGGCAATGACTTTTTTTGGATTGGGGAGAAAATGAGAATGAGAATCTTTCTCAGTGCGTGCAAAGAGTGCACACAACAAGCCTAAAAACAAGTCAAACTAGGAAGTGAAAACCAGTCCTGCTGCCCATGTTCTGAGCAAGGTGGTCTGAGCAAGGAAGTCACTGGCTCACATCACTTCCTGTTCACCTTGCACAACACTTGGATAGGAAGTGAGGAAAAGGTAGGCAAAAGGTAGGTGTCTCTTCTGGGTCAGCTGCAGGTCTGTCGAGAGAGCAGGTCCAGCAGCATGCGAGCCCTGGTGCTTCTTCTCCTGGGAGCCTCCCTCTCACTGAGTGTGAACGGGAATGGGCAGAGATGGCCCATTCACAGCCTCTGCAACACAAGCAGAATGCAAGTCTACTATAGCAGCTGTGGTGAGTTTCTTAAATAAATACACGCATACACACAAAGTACACCAACTGCACCTTATATTAATTAGATTTCATCAGTAGTAATGGTGTTCTGTAACTTGTGTCAATTTGCCAGTATCAGGTTTCAAAGTATAAATTATTTATTTTCTATCAAAAAAAAATCACTATAAAGGTATAGTTCATATGAAACATTATTGTTGTTACTTCCTGTTTCTCCAGACCCTATTCAGGATGTGGGGCTCTCTGTCAGTCGCTGCCCTGTCTCAATGGTGGGAGAAATGTTTGTCAGAGGCGCTCTTCTCCTCCGTGAGTTCCACATATTTTTATCCAAACAGATACTGACACATTCTGGAACCCTTTCTGTAACTGCAAAAGTTATGTATGTGCATGTCACCTAATGCAAAAAAAAAAAAAAAATGAGTCACCACAACCTGTGTCAATATTTTATTGTAATATAGTTACCTTTCATATTGTATCATACAGACCTAAAATGCGATTAGATTATATTCTGCTGTACATCTTCAGTAGGTAGATTAAAGACAATTCATAAAAGGAAACAAACACAATACAATTATAATGTACAGCAGAACAAATGAAATAAAGATGTATCTATTATTTTTTTTGCTGCTTCGAAAGTCAGCCTATGTTCCCGTATACAGCAGCTCAGCTGTTATCTCAGTCCAGCCTGGTAAGAGAGCATGATTTATGTGCAACTGTTTCTCTCTGTTTCAGGGCAGTCGGTAGATGAGCTGTACTTATCTTTGGATGTGTCCTATAATGGGAATCATGTTCTACATTATGACCTGCCTGTGTGCGAGCGCCATTTTCCCAGGGTTAGCTCCTGTGGAAGGAAAAGAGGAGGTGCGTGGTCTGTGAATAGAATTGTAGTAGCAGAATTTTCTGACCCACAATGCAACACCCTGTGTCACACACAGAGCCTTTTCAGCTAAGGAGTCTGCAACTCCTCACTGTTTCTTATTGGGCATCAACTCTTCATTGTGATCTCACTGAAGAACCAATCATAAAACCTGAAATCTATTTTTAGACCAAACAGTCAATCAAAGCTGCAGAAGAATAACAAGAACATCTAAGGTCATTTAATGTGCCACTATATAAGTTCTGTACAATATTATGATCCATTTTCCTAACATACCATGAAGTTTATGGTAGGAGCTCATGTATGAGGAGCATTCAAATCGACCCAAAAATCAATAAAGACTTTATCCTTTTGTCATATATTTATTGTATTGTTCAAATCTTTGATCATGTTTTTCTAAATGTCAATACAACTGTTAGATTTGGAATACTTTGGGTTCATACTGTGATGTATGCTGAAATCCAAGGCCTGGTGGTATCAGTTTGTTTGCTAATGATCCCACTGTGCCTTCCTGTTACAGAGATGGTCTCTCAGGAGGTTAGAGTTAACGAAGATGTGGCAATTCCAAAAGTAAGAGTTTGCATCAATGACTGATCTTAATGTAGGGAACACAGGGCTGACAGTACCTGCTTGCATTGGTTGCAACGTCATGGCTCTGATAGACAAAGGACAAACAGTATATTGTGCACTGTCATAGATTTTACTCACTATATTTTTCCAGGGTACCGTTATTATAATTTTTTGAGCATTGGTCATACTGATTGTAGCAGTGGTCATATCAGAGACAGTATGTAGCAGTGAGTAGAATGATTGTTATCAACATGGTGTAATGAATTGAATAAATTGTTATTGGCAAACAAACAATGTCATAAAGAATACCAGGATACAGAAGAATGGAATAATTTATGAATGAATAAAGAATTCAGAAAAGTAATTCCACTTTATTTAAAAGAAAAACTTTGTTGCCATTGAACATTTCTGCTGACGTTATTTTATGATCTACACCCCACTGTCATAGTACTGATTAACTGACCCTTGTTGTTTATTTTTGTCTTCTAAGGGTCGAATCGATGTGGTGGCTGTTTTTCTGAATCAAAATGGATACCAAATAGCGTGTTTCAATGTCACAGCAATCAAGACCTGATGTTCAGGACAGCATTGTGGAAAAGGGTTCCATGTTGAAATTCAAATCTCTCTCGCAGAGATTGTAGCTACACAACAGAAAAAGTCTGTCTCACCTACCTAGATTGTATTTATAGTTTAGTTATATTACTGGTCAGCTGCAATATGTAATGGAATATGTTGTCATTTTTCTTATTAAAACCAATATCATTTGACTAAGAGAGTGGTGGAGTGTAACTTCATTTCACAATAATCTGGTACTTGCGCAGTTATATTTGTTTTTTTAGAGCTCTCATGATGCTCATATCATCCAGTATTTTATCTGTCTGTATTCATAAATGAAATCACTACCACTGCAGTTAGTCATATCAGTAGTTAGGAAAACATCCCTGCTGCCAACTGAAAAAAACACATTCTTCAAGAAGGGCTTTAAACCCAATTCTTAAATAAGCTTGCACAGTATAAATAGTAGATGACTCCAAGATGAGCCTTCACATGTTTGAATCTACATGTTTCAGCTGAGTACATGGCCATCCCATCTTTTTTTCTCTCCTCTCTTTCTACCAAGATGAGCAACCTGCCTCAGTAACTGGTGTGGTAAAAGATATGGTCCATGCAGGCACCCTTCCAATAGTTTCTCTCGCTCGCTGTAAATCACTAATACTCTCTATACTCTGGGATTAGGTATTCTCTGTTGGTACTACTTTGTTTAATTGAGTGGTTAAGCGCTTGCATGAAAGAGGAAGCCATAGAAACAGGATCTAATAGAACAGGACTAGCACTGAGATAAACCTGCCCCAGGAGAAAAATATCATAAAAATGGTGTTACTTGATAAGCTTTGCTTTCTCTTTAATGAGAGCAATATTTGTTGACACAGACTATTGTTTCATAAATGCTGGAGGATTCCACAAAAAATCCAGCATGAATTTCTTCATTTTTGCCATACTGTACATTGTTAACAGGTATTCATTTGATGACATTCTTTTTGTATGTAATAAAAAGGGTTTACATTTTATACAATGTATAAGATCAGTTATGGAGTGTGGGTTAGTGAATACATTTCAGTGCATCCTCTGACATGACTGTAATTTCATATCACAGATTAATTATACAAATCACTTCATTTTTAAAATATAATGGGTTCTGTTTTGTTCATGAATCAATACTGCATTTAGAGCATTTGGCGAATCAACAATGCATTTAATGAGCACATTTAGTGAAAACTGGATCAGAACAAGTGTAAATTAATGGGAGTACCAATGCAGAATAAGAGTAAATAGGGGAGGAAAGGAACTAGAAAGCATATTGAAATAGCAGTATTAAAAAAAACTCAATTATAACTTCACTCTGTATCACAAAGGATAAATGCAGAATACTATACCGTTCCCATGATTCCTTAAGTTTTGTGTATGTTTTAATTAGTTATATAACATTAATGTAGAGATTATTAATATCTGAGCATTCAGAAATGTTTATCCTGCACTTACAGTTTAAATCAATTCCTAGAATCCACTAGAGGGCGCTGTGCTGGTAAAGAAATGAAATCATGCAGGATGTTTGCTGTATTGTTTCACTTCTGTTCCAGGTTTTTTAGGAAGTCTTCACATCACAACCATGGCAGGGCCACGTATTTTATGAGACAGCTCCCCGCTGCCTTTGCCCACCCTTTTAGAGACGACGTTCCTTCAGTTCCTTTACGCATGTAAAACTTCTATTAAAGGCAACACGAATACTCTTTCTGTTGGTCGAACGTTTTACGCGTCTTAATGTCGCGTCATAGCCAGATTAGTTTACATATATTTTTTAGCGTTTTGTCAGGTATTGTAATGGTGCATATAATAAAGGATTTGCAGTGCCAGCTGTCTGAAGTGCTCTTTGGATGATTTAACCCAAGTTTTATATCACAATAAAGAATGCCCTCTTGTGGTGACTTATAATATGTGGATGTCCGTCTATCTCCCACGTGTACCATTCCTCGTCGTGGTAGAAGGATTCAATGCACGTACTCTTCTAGTTGGTGGTGCGGGTCAGCTTTGGAAGACTTCTTTTTCAAAGTGTAAATACTTTAATGTGTCGTATATGTGCCCACCAAATCTCGGTAAACAACGATGAACATCTATCCTATAACCTCTGATTGTTTAACAGTTAAACACTTACTAATCCCATGAAAAGTCTTCAGTGCTGGGAGTATTTTGTTGTTACAGTATGTCTTTAGCACTGCAACATGTTCCAGGGAGAGTATATGTGTTTTACAGTGTGATTACAATAGCAAAGTAATGCAATAGTGTGACTCTCCCATTAATCTGTCAGATCGTATTAACATCTATTTTATTTACATCTACATATGAGTAATAAACTCTCCCTAAATAAAACACTAAGTATTTCTATGGTAAACATTCTTGGAAACTTCTGTTCGGCAGTCCTTATGTAGTCTAGAAATGTCCCAAGCTACTTGCAACAGTTATTAAAATTCATAAAGGCTATGCAAAACTCCCATGCTCTGTTTTTCAAACTTATTTGCCAAGTGCCAATACTCTTCTTGTAATTATGCTGCAGTTGTCGTGAACAATTCCAATGCCACCACAGTAGTAATTAATTGCAATGTTTTTATAGACTATGTAAGCTTGCCTGGTAAACACGTGTTCTTATTCTGCCCATGTACCCTCTCTATATATCAGCGTCTTTCTTGCAAGATGAAAATATGGCATAGTGCCCTCCTGGCTAGCCTTGAGCCTCACTGAAAAACTGTGGGACAAACTGGGCCAAGATGTGATGCTGACGGCTCGATGAGACTACAGAGCATCACATACTTCCTCAGATTCTACATGAAGAATTGGACTGAGTTCCACAAGACAGCATCTGCAAACTTGTGTAAAGCATGCTCTGCAAATGTACTCCTTGTGGGGCTTCTAATGATGAGCAAACATACTACTGGCCATTTATTTACATAATAAATAAATCCTCCGCTTATGAGAAATGTTCAGTGGCATAGTTTTGTGAATTGTACCACAGGCAATCGGCAAAATGAATGTTTACTTAATATATACATATTTTTTAAATTGTTCATTTTTCAAAATTTCTCTAACTCATTTAATTTCTCCAGCATTTCTCTGCACTTTCCCTCGGAATAAATAAAGTTTCTATGTATGTATGTATGTGTGTGTGTACGCATCTATCTATCTATCTGTCTATCTATCTATCTATCGACCACACACAGTCCAAATGATGTGACAGTATTGGCTGAGCCCAGCCTCTGCCATAATAATTCTCATTTTGTGAACAATGACCCAGGTCTTTGCTTCCATGTTTACCTAAACCTTTCTCACATATATTTAGATTCAAAGGTCTTCTCCAAATCTTAAAACAGCCTGTTTGGGACCTCCAACTGTTTGTTGTTGAGAAACTTTTTGGTGGTCCTCCAATTGTCTCTTTACCCAGGAACACTGTGATGATCAGTTACTTGTTCCATCATGAGAACACTGGCAGAATTATTATGTAGGCCTAATTAAAATTAGTTTCCTAATGTTTAACAAAATTTTAACCTCTTTCAAAAGAAACTAAAGGTACTCCACATGGGAATGTTTCTAACATTCTAATGAATGTTAAAAAAATTCAACCCAGTCTGAACCTTTTCATCTCAGGGAGATGTAGCAATTCACATTTACAGAGTATGTGATCGTATTTGAAAGACCCTCTACTTCCTTTAGTTGTTCTTACAAAATATGTTGAAATACAAAAATTATAATTGTAATAATACTAATCATAACAGGAGGAGGAATTATGTGAAAATATTGTTAACATAAAATAACTGTACAGCAACTGCTTACACTGGGACTAGCAACGCAACTCACAGCCTACACACCAGTCCGACGCGGTCATTCGGTGTACTGTTACTAGGTTACACGTCAAGCAAGTGCTACCTACAAATCATCCGTTGCCACTGGAGACGCGTTAACCACTCCCTCTGTGGCCGACGTAATTCTCTGGTCTCCTAACTTGAGTTATTAACGTGTACACTGTGAACACAGCATACAGCATATGCCATAAAGCATGCAGTACACTATCTACAGTTGCTTGTAAACTACAGTTAAAAGAATTGCGCATAGCAAGACATTCTCAACTTTTTTTTTCCAAACTCACTGTCAGACATTCTGTACAAATGGCCGGTATACACACTCTCTGATTCATTGCCAAATTATATACAAGGAAACCAAAAGGCATGATCCAAACTAGTGAGTTACCTAGCCAGCTTCCTGGTTTAACTATAGAAACGTACACTGCGAGGATTCGAGAGTGGGAGATGGCAGCATCGTCGCAAATTAACTGTCAACAAACTGACGCTCACGTCCGCTTACGGATACTGGAATGGTGTGCAGCTGTAAAACTATGAACATTTAACCAGCCTAACTATACTCCTAACGGCTACACCAAGTAAATATTTTGTATTCAAGAAAAGGACATAATCATTAAACATTTTTTCATGAGCATTCATTCCCGTTCGCTGACGTCGCTACGAGCTATCAGGCACGTAGGACTTCCTAGTAAGTTGATTGGCGAGCTGATTCAAGATAATACTAACATTATCTGACAGCTATACTTTTTGCTAACGTTAGTCTGAGTCTGAAAATGATGTAGCAAATGCTAATGACAATTGATGCCAGTGAAACGAAAGCAAACGTCGGTTGCGATGTAATAGATAAAACACGCGGCTAGTTTATCACCAGAGTGGAGCGATCAACAGGTGTTCATCTCATGTGATTTGAGGAGGCGCTAGGGGGAGGGTAGTCCGGAACAACCAAGATGCCATCATCGGCGCTAAAGGGCAGAACAACGGCCTTCAAACCGAATCGCGCTGAATTCCCTTTCACCAAACCCCCTTCCTCTACTTGCACATTAGAGCGCAGCAAAGTTTTGTGTAATTTTGTCTATTCTTTTTATTAAATGCACGGAGCCCAGGGTTTATGTTTCCCACTCAGAATTCAGTGTTGTGTGGAAACCGTCACTGTGGGTGGAACTAAACCCTGCCCCCAAGCATATTATTGGAAGCGCCTGAGATGCGTCTCGTTTGCTAGTTAAACTCCCCCCATCCCGAGTGCACACACACACACACACACACACACACACCCTAAATGTAACATCGCCTTTTGTTTCTACCGTTCTGCCAAACTCTGTACCACCGTTGATGTTAGATAGCCTACAGTGCTTCTCAGTCGAAGAGGCTAAAGTTGTTACTTAGCAACATAGCTGGACCTGGAAACCATAAGTCAATAAATAACATCACTCGGTAAATTTCTACCTGATGGCTGGTCCATGAACTTTGACGGAGCTAGAACAGAAGAATAACTAGTGGTATGTTAATTAGGCTACTTTTTTTTTTTTTTCAAATTGTCTTCAATATTGTAATGCCTAAATGAGGAAAATGTGAGGCTGCTGATTTTTGTATATTTAGTCAGAGCGTCCAATTAAGAGTTTAATGGTACTCTTTACATTTGCATCTGTACTCCACTACACCTATAAACTACATTATTTAGGTATTCACCTTTTTAAAAAAAAAAAAATCAAGGAGGAACGGCATTTAACAAGTGCGGGGTGCCCAGGAAAATACATCACAGTTATAACATATTGTCCACTATAATGCACAGCACTAGCCTCAGTGTCTGGGGTATTGTGTGCCTACTTTTGTATTTTATTGTTAGACAACGTGTAAGACAACACTGCTGTCCATGCGGTCTATGGGTGTCCATGTGGATCTTCACCAAAAAGCAAATGTACAGTTTTGTGCAACACTGCAATGCTCATATTGTACGTTTCTCGCATGGCCAATCCTCCACTCAAAATCTAAACAATAATTGTTCACCTTAATGTTTTACATGCGGAAACAAAATGCATAATAATAGATCCCATGTGTGTGCTCTTAGGGCTTTGTTCTATGATTGCAGTATATAAAAAAGTATACCACAGTATGCACTCTCGTGTAACCATGGGGCAGCTGATCAGAGCAGATGACCAGATTTTGATTTTAAATTACTGTAAATATTTCAGTTATCACACTGTAAGATTTTAGATACATATTATATAACTAACACCAGTAATAATCCATAAGAGCACTGGCACTTATTTTATTATTAAGGTCAGTACCTAAAGTGACCTGTAAAACCTATTGTAACGGCACGGAAAGTTACCTTCATCTAAAATTTAAGATACAGGCTACCTTAACTATTTATAAATAGTTTCACAGACAATATTTTAAAGACATTATTGAGAATTAACGCAGGTACCAAGCATGATGAAAGAAAAATATCCATTAATCAACGCTCTACAAGGATTGCTTAAGGCTTCGATGATAGCAAGAATCTCTGACACATAACGCCAAATAGCACATTTCATGGCCCCAGATTCAGTTGGATGCAACTGTCTGGCATTTGTTCTCAAAAAGAGAACGGCCTGGTATATTCTGTGCTAACCGTTTACATTTCTTGGGAATGTATAGCGCAAAATATTTGGTTAAATACAACTTCAACACCACAATGTAGCCAGCAAAGAACGTTTTCTGAACAAATACAGCACAGTTGTCGAAGTACTACTCAAGTCGACTGCTTTCTTTACTCAAAAGTTTTCAGTTGCTAGCTCGTTAAACGACACTGGAATTGGCACTGCATTCGCACACCGATAAAATAGCTAGATAGCAGCACAAAGTTCAACGAATAAAAAGACCTCGTACAAAAGGCTCCTTTTCTTTTTCCGCAACAAGGAATGGAGTGGGATGGTAGTAGTTGGGTAAAGTTTTTTTTTTTTTTTTTTTTTTTTTTTTTTCCTGCTCGATAGAGACCCCTCCTGTAGAGATGCTTACTAACTGAACTGGCTAGTGGCAGCAGCCTCAGTAACACGTCCCCTTGGAGACTGGCAGGAGCAACACGTGATGCGTCTACTTATCAGGTTTAGGGAGAAGAGAGAGCAGCGCTGAGAGACGAAGCGAGAGGATACCGAAATAAGTGAGACTTCTGTCCTCTCGTCTCTCAACTCTTTCCATCCATCATCCTCGGTGGGAAAACGGAAGAAATAGTGAAACTATAAAGTTGATGAACTTAGGACATCCTCAGAACGCCATTTTGATTCCTCTCCGGAACAACTTTGCAGTTTTTTTTTCTTAGTCCATCATCACCATCATCACCATGTCTCGGCGCAAGCAGCCCAACCCCAACAAAGTCAAACGTAAGTAGCTAACTGCTCGGATCACTTTTTTTTTTAGTATTGCTTTCTTTTTCTGCAGGCATTCGAATGGATTCATCAGCGTTCAGAGGAGGTAACATTATGATGAAATTAAAGTTTAGTAAAGTTGGAAAAGATGCGTGGAGGATGTTTAGTTTTCGCAACTGTCGTTTGCTTCCTAGTTTCGCTTAGGACCTGATGCTCATCCATGATTAAAACGTCTGAGCTGTGGAATTTGACTGGGTCTCTTCCTCGTGCACATTTATTTTTAACTAGCTAGCAAGCTACCTGGGCATGGCAGTTCGTGCTCAGCTCTGGAAAAAGAGCAGGAATAGTTCGACTTCGAACTTTTCCCCATGATTTCAGTTTGGAAGATGTGGGCTCCTGCCGAAGGTACAAAGTTTATTAGGTAGCTAGCTTGCTAACTAGCTGCTTGCGTTGCGCGGAGCATCCATATCTTTTCGCTGGCCAGCTAGTGGTGTACTTTGACCGGAGCTCACAGCTTAATGACCATGCGTCCATTTAGCTAAGTTTTGACCTTGTGGAGACGTTTAGCTAGATGCTTGTTGGCACATTTAATGTACAACACTACGTGTTTTGTAATTAGTTAACATCGCTGGCTAGCTGACGCTCTATTCCTAAGATGTTCCTCAAATGACGGTTTGGCAGTCCGACATGTTTTTAAAGAGTTCACCCTAAGAGGAAGCTAAAGTAGACCTGGATTTAGTTGTTTTAAAATCGTCACAACTATGAAAATTGTGATAATGTTATTGCTGCATCGCTAAGGGTGTCAAATGGTAATTAATCCATGTTTTTTGAATTGCCTGTTACTTTATTTACGGTGGGGGATGGGAGCAGCATCAGATAATAATTATGTTAAGGTTAACTCAAAGGTCGTTCCGTCTTCTGCTGTTTTTATATTGCTGGTTAACTAGCTTACTAACTTGGATCAGAGCGCCCTGTTTTACTGACTGAAAAAAGTTTCGCAGCTTGGTGAATGAATTGATGAGTTGTGGTCGCTCGGGAAACTGCAGCCCAGTTAGCTGATGGTTGCTAGGCACTTTTTCCTCGCAACTTCAACATTACTTCCTTGTGTGGGACTGTAAGTCCGTAGCATTATATATGTGGAAGTGAACTTTTTATATGTTCGATGTGAAAATAACACATCGTTTTGATGCAGGCTACTGGAGTCGAACGATTGTTTACAATTGTTTTCGAGTTTTTAGTCCTCCTCCTGTAAACTAGCTCGTATACATCATATGTTGCCGATGATCAGCGAGGTAGCTGGATGTGATAAAACATTTCATGAGCGAAACATTACTGATGGCGTCCTTTAACTGCTCGTCTTGCGTAGCCTGCTGTAGCCACTTGGAAGATAGAGAGGAGAGTGCAGATCCGGATGAGCAGTTCACATTCCATTACGAAATTCTACACTGCTGTAGAGTCGACCTACGGCGGCAGCACGACACACACATCACAGACTCATTTTCTTTAAGCGCAGAATTTACATCCATACTTCTCATTTGTGAGGAATAATGTAGCAACTAGATAAGATGAGATGCTAATGAAAAAGTGTATTTCTGTATCTAAGTTCTTACAGCATGTTGATTTCACCGCAGAGAGGCATGCTGCATCAAGTTGAAGTCATAGTTTCTCGTTTCTCGCTCAGTTTGGTCATCTTTATCCTGGTACAACTCAGACTAGTATTCCTGTCCTATCAACTCTAACGATATTAATGCAAGAGACTGCTGTCAGCGGGGCTCCCCTCATCCCATTAATGATTTCTACTGTGGGGATTAGCAGGGGTTTCTGACACAATCAATGTAGGGCCTGTTATTATTTACAGATTTTCTTTACGTTGGGGAGGCAGTAGTAACTTTATTGCTGACTTTACTGCACTCCTAGTGGTGTTAAAGGTCATTCATTGAGAGAGGAGATGAGTGTTGTCCATACCGCTCATGCATTTGCCGACCTGGCAGCCATAATCAAGTGAAGACTCGCAACAGCAGCGCGAGTTAGCGAGGCGAAGCCAAAATGGCAGCTAGCATGACAGGATTTTATGTATAGTTTACAGTAAATTATTCATTTAATCTTATGCACAGATACAGAAAGTATGTATCACATACAAGCAAGCAAAGGTAGTCTCAACATTTATAGTTGTCTAAATGTGACTATTAGGTTCGGCATAGTTTGATTTTTATTTTTTTCACTCAGTTCTTCTTTGATGTGTAAAAAGGATGTGCAGTTGATTAAAGGGCGTTGTTTGAACAATGACTAAAAACTTTAGCAAGTCTGTTGTGACTCTGCAGGCATCTGACTCACCTGAAACAGGTGACAAGGCCTCAGCCATTTGGTTTCACAAATCCAGATGATTCACAGAGGCGCGTCTCTACACAGTCCTGCTGTTCTTGCACTTCTGTTTGAGGGTAAAGTTGTCTGCCAAAATAGTTTTTGTTCAGTGCCTAGTCACATTGTAATAGGTTCATAGGTGCATGAAGTGTGCTTACAAGATTTCCTACTTGGTAATTTGTTTTTTTTTTTGACAGTTGTCAGAAATCATTATGTTTCCTTGTATTTAACATTGGCTTATCTGATTTTGTGAATAATTTGCATATAGAAAAAGGCAGTAATCTGTAATGATGTATTTTACATATGTATGTTCAACTGTTCATAGATATAGATTGCATACTGTACCAGTATTTAACAATGTAACCTGATTTTAAATATAGTTGAATGGCAGTGCGATGAAAATAAAATAAATGCAACAAAACAAATGCAGAATGCTCCAAATAATATCAGATAAAGACAAGTCAGCTACTGGAACTCTGAATTTAATGCCATGAGAGTAGTTTAGAACCAGCATTTGGATAAAGAGATTGATGAATTAAACAAAACCAAATTGTTTATTTTTATCTTAACCCCCGCAATGTATGGTTTAAAAACTGGTCCATCATTTGGGGTAAATGACTTTTGACATAAACAGTTCTGATTCATTCTTAATTCTGTGCAAAAGAATTTTAAAGGAATTTTTATCATATTTTCTCTTCTACACATGTGCAGTGTGTTCATTAGCCGCTTACTGTCAGTCAGTACTCAGAATTTCCATCCCAGCATCTTGAGCTTGAGTCAACTTTTATATTCTCGCACTGGATTTCCATCTGACGCCTGCTCAAATTTACATCAAATAGCTATATCCACTGAACTATCAAGCTGTGGCCTTTTTGGACCATTAGTCACGGATACTAATTAGGTGATGCTTGTTTTTTTTAAAGTAACCAAACAGTAACCTCTGAAGTCCCATATTATCCTCAAGAAGGCACTTCCTGTGTCTGACTGGCTATAATTAGGGTTCTGATTGTACAAAGACTTTGTTGCATTTGAATCACCATTCCAAGATACTGAGATTAAACCTAGGAAATTAGCTAGCTAGCTAGAAATGTAAAGAAGTTGTCATTTGTTGCTGAAAAGAATGGCAACCTATGCTGGTTAGCTATCAGGAATCTGCAGTAATGCAAAATGTCATGGTGTCATGTATTTGAAATATGAAAATTGTAACAGTATTCAGTCATAGTTATTGTAAATCATATTTAGATAAAAACATGAATTAGTTACAAGACTACTTTGTAATTAAAAATGATTTTCTAAGTTGAAATATTTTCTTGTACAATGCAATGATGCCAGTTTGTAAGAAATCTTGAAGTAACCATATAAAGCTTACTTAACTAAAGCTAAAGGCTTGCCTATTTTGCTATGGAAATTTATGGCTAATGGGTGCAGCATTGCTCACTCTATCTCCTCCAGCAAATTAGGCAGACTTTGCACTTACTTATTAAAATAGCAACAATTTCATTATAGCAATGTAGAACTGTTAATATTGAAAACACGGTTGGTATTTTACACGGAAGTACACATTTAGTATTAGAAGAAGTCAATAAAGAAGTCAAAATCTTTGAAGTAGTGTATTTTGATGTCAGTGTTGGAGCTCAGAAACTTTCAGTCTTAAAGGATTTGTTTGAGGTACATCTTTGAATATAGCTCAAGGTTGTGCATCGTATTGCACTGCATCATTGTTTAGGTGTAAAAATAAACTTAAAATCACATTCAGTCCTTTTTACAGAAATTATGCAGCAAGCTTGCAACATGAGCAGCAGCATCTGCTCTTTCAAGGTGTCTAGAGAAGTATCTTAGCATCGCGGTAACCTCTCTTATTTCTGATGAGTGTTCATGAATGCAGGACTGATTGTAAACAAGCTCCAAATACAACCAAATACAAAAATGGGGACATCAACAAGTGGGCATCACTTGTTGATGTGGAAAATAGTTAAGACTGAAATAAATCTGTCATACTTTACTGTGCTTCACAAGATGTTTTTTTTATCAGTTTATTTGTTTTTAAATGCACAGCAGAGCATTATTGCTGTGTTTGTTGTGAATGACATTTTTAGTTTTATGCAGCCAGCATTAGGAAGCCCATTGGTTTCTTTTGGCAGACATTTTTATGAACATCCACTTTTTTATCAAGCTAGACTGTCAGATTTTTAAAGTATGCTAGATTGTAAAAGACACATCATTTGTTTTCTCTAAAGATTAAACTTTATATCTCAACTTTTTAATTTACTGTTTACATTGTGAAAGTAGTTACAATATAATGTTTAATCATACAACTTTCCAAAGTGTAAGCATTTGAAGAACATATTCAATGTAACCCGTATTTCCACTCTTAATTTTGACTTTGGCCTCAATCTCACGAGAGTCTTACCATATTCATCCCATATTTCTTTCTTTTGACCAACTCTTTATCATGCAAAGAATTATGTATTTACACCATTTGCACACTTCTATATGGGAAGAGCTGCAGCAATGATAGAGGACAACTGACTGTCAAGACAAAATATCTTTCTCTTCACCATGTAACCAAGGTTATTAATTGATACATGTGTAGCATGGAGATCCAAAGGTTTTCTGTTCTTGAAAGGTGAAGTGTGTGGTGGGAAGGTGAGCTGTGCAGTAAGCAAGTATGTCCTTTATGGATGTCCTTGGGTCTCTGTCTTCCCTCACTTCCCTGTCCTCTGTGTGTAAGATGCCTGAACAGTAGCCTTTGTTGGCAAAACAGACAAACCAAGTGCCTCTTTTCACTGCGTGGGGAGGGGCGCTGGAGGTGATGCTCATGACAGAGTTTTTTTTTCTCTCTTGCTCTTAAATCAGTAAAAAGATCCTGCTCCAAAATGGGGCTTCTGTGATGACACAGTGTTGTCATCACTTCTATCTGTTCCTCTGTCCCTTTAATGTACTGATCTTCTGGCTTTGAGGAAACAGTGGGGACCGGGGGTACTCTGAGCTTGTTTGCTCCAGTTTGCAATATTGGCTTTCAAGAGTTTTCCAACTATTGCCCATAGGAAATATGCAATGTGTGTTCTGTACGTTTAACTTAACAGTTTAAACCCATAAACCACACTCCATAATCCAGGATGACTGAAAGTAATAAATCGGGAGGAACAGCCCACTGATCTGGGGGAAACTGTGTAGGTGACTCTGTATCGGCTGGAATCATGTTCTGTGCAAACTCTGAGCCAGGCTTCAAGATGATTGTTGTAAATATAGTCATGCCCTGAACTGATGACATACCGTACACCCCGATTTAAAAAATAATGGGGTCTGTCAAACCCAACATTACCAAAACAGGCAATTTACACTACAATAGGAGTGCTTGCAGTGTACCTGCAGATTTTGTATTCTAGTTTCAGGACATTTTACAGCTTTACAGATCTGTATAACCTATAAAATGGGTTAGTTGCAAAATGTAGATAGTGTATACATGCATAAGTAACTATTTTGGCCAATAATGAAATACAGGAGGTTAAAATAATACTTTTTCTAACATGCTAATTAAGTCAGCTAACTCAGATAATTGGTGAATATTGTTTGACATTTGTTGAGTACTTATTCTTCTTATTCTTCTTGTAATAATAGTAATAATAACATAGCAATAATACCAAACTTTTGTTATCATCAGCCTTTCCACGGAAGGTAACACAATTTGAAATCTTCTGCCTTACATTTGAGGATTTCAGGTAGTCTGACGATATCGTCTGCATGAAGAAACAGTTCATGCAAGCAGATGTCTGCTCATTTCATCTGTCAAAAGAGCAATGGTAAAATATGCAAAAACAACCCCCAAGTTGCTTGGAAACTGCCTTGCTCCATTCTTGGTGATATTTCATGTAAAAGCTATAATAAACCATTTCTCAGCCTGCTATTGGTAGTAAAGGGTGCATTGATGACTTGGTGGCAGTTACCGTTCATAGGGACCTGGTCAGCTAACATCAGCTGACTGCCATTTATCTTAGTGTCTTTCACTGAGGTGGACCTCAAAATCATTTTTAAAAATTCATACTGTGATAAGGTTTTTGTGGACTTACTTAGCTGCTGTACTACATAGGATCAGCAACACAAATGTATATAATTGATCGGAGCCTTTTTAATCAACAAATTCTGGAGTTACATTCGCTGAACATTCCGTGTTTTCTGAATATAAATACAATTAAAGTGAATTTTTGCAGCGTTTCACAAAATGGTCTTTTTTTTTCCTTCTTGCATTCTTCAGGCAGATGTAGATGACGTAGGTGATTTTCATTTTCGTGTTCTCAGATTTGAATAGCCGTTTAAAGTTACCGGTTCTTCTGTCCTGTTCCAGGTAAGGGTTTGCGCATTAGTTAGTTATATGGTCAAATGAAGATGTACTTACAAGTTCTTCTCAGGTAATTGCCTCCCTCTGCTTTAGTGTTCTTGAGACGCACCAGGTGTGAAGAATGCCTGTTAAATGCTCTTGTTATGTGATAGAGTTTAGTTAGCACATAATTTATATTGCTGGAGCGAGGGCACTACCTTACCTAATGAATAATTTCACTTCAGCTGGACTACACTTCAGTGGCCTTTATATGAATATTCCAGGGTTTGTAAGACTTCAGATTTCACAGCAGTGGTGGTCAACATTGATGTTCTGTTACATTGTTACTGGTTGACCTCTTGATTGTTCATTAAAAAAAGATGTAGCCAAACCTTAAAAACACAGACTGTACAATTAACTGAAGTTATTCTGCATCACAGTCTTTTGACATGTATTCACCTTTAGATTGAAAAGTTCAACATTAGTAAACTTGCTTACCTAGAAAAACATAGTAGCCTAACCTGATCATACTGAGAGTTAGGTAACTTGTTTGAGTTGCCATGCACACACATGGTTATCCAGAGCAAATCATATTAACCGTGCCGTTAATACATACTTTCTCCAAAGTGGTGGTTTCATGTAATTGTCAAGTGCAGGACTAAGTCCTTTGTGTGCTTGGAGCTGTATTAAGCAGTAAAATGTGCCAAACAGTCATGGCCTCAAATTATATCTATTTGCACTCGGATGTGTGTCTTTGTGTGTGTGTGTGTGTGTGTGTGTGTGTGTGAGAGAGAGAGAGACACAGACACAGGAGAGACCCTTCAGAATCCAGGGAGGCGGAGGAGGTTGTCCCCCTGGGGCCGGGTCTCCTGAGGGCCTTCCCCGTGGAGAGGGTCCTTATTCGCCCAAGGGTATAGATGGGCTGCCCCTTTAGCTCCTATGCTATTTTTAACCTGTCTATTTTAGATAAGATTATGTTCCATCCCAGCCTGGGTGTGGATGGGAGGTCTGGCCTTGAGGGGGCTGAAGGAGGAAGGAGTTACCTGCAAGAGAGGGGGTTGAGTGTATATGTATGTGTGTGTGTGTGTGTGTGTGTGTGTGTGTGTGTGTGTGTGTGTGTGTGTGTGTGTGTGTGTGTGTGTGTGTGTGTGTGTGTGTGTGTGTGTGTGTGTGTGTGGTGGGGGTGGGGGGTACTGGAATGAGCCCTACTCTACAGATCATTTATAACATCCTAAGGAGAGTGCCATGATTGTGTCCCTTTTGTTTCTGTTTTGTTGCATTCACCAAACTGACACTGCCGGTGGTCTGTGCATACTCATGTGCAAACAGCAAAAACATATTACTCTTATTGGCAACTCCTTAAATTAATTCATTTGTATTGATTGGATTTCAGCCAATCAGTTTTAACAAGAAGAATAATAAGGCCTGTTTGCTGAATGATTGAATTAAATCACTCTAAAAACATACCTGCAACCCTGAGAACAGTTTATTATGTATTTTTAAAATGCATTTTCCTTAAAAGGACAGCCAGATGTAGGCCTCAGTTTAGTGCCTGGTGCTTTTGTGAGTGGGTCAGTGGACTCTGGCAGTTGGCTGAAATTCGAGAGCTGAACCAGAGAAAATTCTGTCGACCATGTTAGGGAATCCTGTGTTGTGATGCCATTGAATAGTGTGACATCAAGTATTTTGCTCACTTTTCTGTTTGCACTGAACAGGCGTATTTATCTAAACATCCAATGTGTAGTGCACCTTTGCAAATAGGTCTAGTTTAGTTTGTAGTGTGACTGTCAGCAGAACAAACAGCGTTGAGGGGCTGTTGTACTTGAGGCCTTGGGTAGAACTAAACACGCTGCTCTTCTTGAGATGAATGTAGCGAGTAGACAACTAAACCCCCATAGCCTGGCTGCTGTCCATACTGCCTAGTGTAAATATAGAGGCAGCGACATGATGATATGTGTGTGTGTGTGTGTGTGTAATGGGGGGCTTTGCACTTGTAATTCATCTTTTGGAGTTTGGAGTTTCAACCTGCTCGTTCAGTAGGCCCTGCAGGAGACTCAAAATAATAGATCAACATTGTTTGGTTGAGCAAATATGAACTGACTAATAGTTTTCATCAGTTTGTTAGACTGTTGGCCTGCCTAGCTGTTGTCTGAACTTCACATGCTTACAAGTGTTTGCCCTTATTATCATACTTTTTTGAGGGCATATGCCTCTTGTTCTGTCTTGTGAGAAGAATATTAATAGTTTTACCCTGTAGGGAAAAAAAAATTTGTCATCAGCTGTAACTCTGTCTTCTTAAGAAGAAATAACTATCATTTTAAAAGGAGCAGTTTGAGCACTGTGGTCCAGGAGTCACTTTAGAGAACCGAAACTCGTTATCACTCTTAGAAAGACCTGCAGTTGGTGCCCTTCTGAATAACTCATTTTCATTTTGAAGTGCCACAGGGGTCAGGAAGTGGTACATGTTAGTGTTTCTACTGCCTCATTCATGTGTAGCAAACACTGGCTTTTTCACATTTTAATCACTTTGCAGTTGACAGGGGCGGGATAATCAATAAACTGCTCCCATATCGACCTTTCTTGCAGCCTGTAATTATGGCACTGCTACTTTCCTTGGCTGTGGATGACAATCTCTCTGTTTCTCAGATGTGAGTCAATATTAGCCATGGTGAAAAGACAAAAAAAAAAAAAAACTCACTCCTGGCCTTGAGGTGACATTCCTTGCTATTTTTTAATATCAGAGAGAAACTCCCCTCATATTTGTGCTTCTGTTCTCCACCTTTGAAATGTCACAGTATAGGGTTGTGCTGCCTAGTTGTGTGTGTGTGTGTGTGTGTGTGTGTGTGTGTGTTATGCTCACTAGAACATCCAACATTAGACATGTTGGAGCAAACTTGATCTGGCCTAGCCTCTATTGTGTGCTAACTTGTGCATGATTGTCTGTACACTGTTGAATGCTCCTCACATTTCAAACGATGCAAAGACTGAAATGGAATTTCAAACTCGGAATGTAGACTCAGGTTGTTTGATTACTACTTTTTCATTAATTACTTTTTCATTAGTTACAGTTTTTCAAAAGTAATTGCGCAGCAATTCCCTTGCAGTCACAGAACCTTCTCCTTGATTGCGGACCTCAACATATTTTTGCTTGAATCAGTGTCAGTGTTTGGCCCCATAGCACCTGAATGTTGGCTACATCTCTTAGATACAATGATGGTCAATATGGATGTGCGTTTCACTGCATTACACCTAAAATATTATTGGACTAGCTCAAAAGAGCCACAGTCCTGAAGGCCCGTGAGTCCGTAGTTTCTGTAGGTTCACTCGAAAAGGCAAGATTCCCCAAGTGTCCTCATCCAAGAGCATAGCCTGTAGCAATGAAAGGACTTCAGGGTGTTTGAACTGTAATTATACTGTAGACAGTAGTATTTGGAGGTCCTGTTCCAGTGTGTTTGCAGAGGGCCAAAACCATCGTCTGTGGCCCGTCATGCAGGCCCTCATGGAAGTCGTACTCATTAACCCTGCCTCCACTTTGTGTTTGGGTTAATGTAGAGCGAGGATGCTTAACCAGGCCGTGTGTCCTTTAACCCACTGTATGGCATTGTACTGTAGAGAGAGCTGCAAGCAGCAAATAAAGCAGGTATTTACTGCGGGTTCAAAGTCTACTCTGCAGCTATGTCACTGATGTGAAAGAATGTGCCGGGAGGGGGGGATGGGAGAGGAGGGGGAAGGAGAGAAATGGAGGGATGATAGAAAATGGAAGCGCTGGCAGCAGCAGCAGCACCTGGGCTGAAGAGAGGAGAGGCAAAGAGAGGAGTGAAGCAGTCCATTTGGGGAGGGGAGATGGAGGAAACGTTAAAACAATGGCTCAAAGCAAGACCAACCCCGCCCCCTTCCCTCCATTTTATTTTCTGTAGTTAGTGAAGACCGTTCCAGCAGCAGAGATTGCAGGCAGCTGCAGAAAAGGCCGAGGCGATGTTAGCGGGCGGGACGGAGGTCCTCCACAGCTGTCGCTCCGTGGTATCACCCCCACTGCATGAGACCGCCTGTCTCACAGGCCAAGCACAGGAGAACTGCACTGCAACAAGGCAGCGGGGAGGGAGGGGTTAACTGGCTGAGGAGAGAGTGATGGAGACGAGGGTGAGGGAGGCTGAACGGAGCACGCGCACAAAGAATGGCTTTCCTCTCTCTCTCTTTCCGTCTCTCTCTCTCTCTCTCTCTCTCTCTGTATTTCTCTTCTCTCCAGCCCCCACCACTCCCTCCCACCCTGGCTTTCTTGCTGACTAAACAGTTTTGTCAGCTGGCAGTTGCTCGCAGGCTGAGGATTTGCGATAGCTTCTGGAGGTTAGCGGGGGAAGGGGAAGGGGGAGGGGGAGGGGTGGTACTCACAGACAGCACTTGTTGCTCAGTGGAGTTAGACGAGGGAGGGAGGAACAGAGGGAGAGGGGGAGAGCAAGAGCGAGAGAAAGAGGGAGGGGGTGGGATGAGATGAGAAAAAAAAAGTACACTCGACGACAGCATCGTCCAACCTGTTTCTTTTGAAGCTGTTGCCTCTCTTTGACAGCCCTTTCCTGGGCCTTTTGTCTGCTGAGGTAGAATCCCAGGTTGTGAATGTGAGCACACTTTAATGTGTGCTGGTGTGTATGTGTTCTGTAAGTATATCAGTATGTAGCAGGAGTTTTTATTCCAGTAATCAAGGTTTATCTTTGATAAAGGAGCATCTAATCTGGAACGGCAGCGCTGCTGTAGTTGGTCTTTCTTAATTCTTTCTTTTGTGCTCACAAAGGATTGGCTTCATTCACAGCCGCAAGAAGAGTAACATGAAGCCAGAATGACCGCAGCTCTTTTGAAGTGCTTGTGTTCGGCTGGGTCGCTCTGTGCCCGTAACCCGCTCTGCTGTTGTCTCCCTTTTTCAAGGCGTCTTTTTCCATGTCTTCCAGTAGTCGCTTTTCCACTACGCAGAAGACGGCGGGCAGTCCTCCTGTAAACATCGCTAATCTCGTCCTCTTGTTGCGGGTGATAATTGAGATGAATGTCCTTGTGTTCTTGCCACAGCCTGGTTGCTGAGTTTTCAGTCAGTGGAATCAGTAAATGTAGAACAGTGGTTCATAACCTTGTTGGAGGTACTGAACCCCACCAGTTTCATATGCGCATTCACCGAACCCTTCTTAATTGGGGAAAATAAAATATGATTTTTTCAAATTCAAAACATAGGTATATATTTTACTGGTGCACAAAATGAACAGTGCATCAACATCACTGTGTTCAAAGAACAAAACCATCAAAACATGATTTGCACACAAAAACAAAAACGGAGCGTGTCAAACGAATCATGAGTCGGCTGTGTGTCTTGGCCTCCGCCGGACCCCTGAGACTGACTCACCGAACCCCTGGGGTTCGATCGAACCCAGGTTAAGAACTAGTGATGTAGAAGGATGAGTTGTTTCTGATGGCAACCTACCTGAGAAGTATAAGGCTTCTGAAGGTGTCCCAGAGTGTTTCCAGCCATGAACATGTAACATTTCACTCTTTCCTACTTGTAATTGCACTGCCTGCAACTCAAAATAGCCAAGAAGTTAAAGGTTTTTTTTTTTTTTTTTTTTTTTGGGAAAAATTATTCATTTGCCTGTAAGTACCATTGAGACACAAACTACACTTCTGCTGGTTTGCTGAAGTTGTCTATCCTCACTGTAAAAGTTTTTTTTTTTTTTTTTTTGATATAGGCTATTTCATATTTCACTCTGGTTATGACCCATACATAAACGTACCCACCAAAAGACTGTGTGATTGTGTCATCTTGTGTGTAACTGCAAAACGAAGAGCTGTAGAATTTAAATATTTTACTATACTGAAGTATAGCCAGCAATGTGCTAAGTTAAAAACATAGCGTAGCTATGTCAGTGTAGCTCAGGTAAGTATCCAGCACAATGTGAGGCATTGTGAGAGCGCACTGCTAGATGAAAGCTTGGGAATGATCCTCCTCACACTTTGGTGTTAACTAGAGCCTTTGCCACATCACCCCTTTGAATGCATCAGGTATATCACAGCTGGGAGCACCACACCAGAAATGTGTCGTGAGCTTTCTTAGACGGGCCCAGTAGGGTCCCAGTGCCTAGACACCTCACCATAGCGCCATCAGCAGAATAACAGTAGACCTGTCAGTTTGTTCAATCCTTTTGTTTCCTTATTAACTGATTTTTTTTTTTGTTATGGTTATTTTAATACAGGTGGTTTCAGTTTCATAATCTGTGAACAGACCCTTTTCATCAGGCTGTTCTTGTAAATTATGTACAGGTAACCATAAAATATATGATGACTACCGTTAACATTGAAGGTAAAAGTGAATTCAAGATTTCTATTGACCATTCTGCTCAACCACAGAGCTTCCTTAGTTGTGTAAATGCAGTCTGAAAAGGGAACCAGATGTTTAATTAATTCCGCACAATGGACAGAATTTCCCTTGGAAAATTTTGTGGGTGGCATTTGAAATGCATAGATGTACAGCATCTACATGTGTAACGAATCCAGTGGACCAGTTGTTTCCTTTTTAGTCATTTATCTTTGTTGTAACTGTGTGGTCTTTTACGCAAAATTTTTTGGCACTTTCCAGATCATAGTTGCATGATTGTTAATTGTAATCAGAGATAAAATAAAAAGTTAGACCCATTAGTGATTCATCACCTACAAAACCAGGATAGCACTGACAATAACCAATAGTCATGTGGTGTACAGTATCTCTGAACTTATCTGTTTTGGGCTTTGTTTTTGGATCTCTTTCGCTGCTAGTAGCCAACAGCTATCATTTCCCACCTTGGCCACTCGGTTGCCATGTTTTCCACAATTCCTCTTACCTGTACAACAGCCCCCCAACCAGTGAGCATGTGCAGTGAAAAGGCTCCTCCCACCACTGCACACTCTTTAACTGCCTCTTCTGCCTCCCTCTCTCTCACCCAACTGAAAAGGTACCATTATTTGTTCTGCAAACACAGGGCACACCCCATCTCCAAGGAGACTCGAGTACCTACTCCCGTCTTACTGCAGATCCTTGAGCCTGAGAAGTTCTCCCACACACACACACACACACACACACACACAGACATACCTGAGACCATCCATTTGTGGGCCTGCAGCAGGCAGTTGGAGAACGCGACATACAAGATGCGAGAGGTGCACCACTAAAATAAGAAGTACTTTAAAAGAGACTTCAGAAGAGATGAGCAGAGAGTGTAGACTGGTCTTGTGAGGGAGAGTGGGGTCCCTCTTGCTGCCAGGTATTTTTTGTGATATTGAGGAATATAGATGGGCTAGTGAACTGAGTTTTCTGGCACTAATGATGTCACAGGTGAAGCATACTATTTTTGTGCCAAGCTGGACAAAAACACCAAGGGTTGCTGTTCTGTTAAAATGGAAGTTCACTGAAATCTCTAGGCTTTTACATGGACGTGCAGGGAGATGGCTATTGAGGGATGTCTATCTGTAGTGAGTTAGTTTTTTTTTTTTTTTTTTTTTTTTGTATATGGTTATTCCTGAGTGTAGTTCATTTACTGTTGTTGCTCAGTTTCTTTTAAACAAAAATTGCACCTACATTCAGGTGGGGGCAGATTCAATATTTACCTTAAATGTTTATAATTGAGTATGGCAAATAAAGATTCTGCTAAAATGTATACAGCAAATGTTTTCTGTGTATCTTCTGAGTTTTGCAGATCCCCATGTAAAGTGTTTTTGTTTTTTTCCCCCCCGCCTGATTTTTAGAGTAGCCTCTGGTCCCCCGCTTGCCTTGTGCATTGTGTGATTTTTGAGCCACCCTTGTGTCATTTTTGCCGTGGCTGTGACGGTGCTGAATGTTTGCCAAACAACTTAGGCCACCATTCTGACCGTCTGATTCTCGCAGTTATTCGTGTCGCTCTCGTCATCAGCGCACAGCTGCTCTGCTGTTACCACAGAGTTTACCCTCGCTCGTGACACACACATTACAGAGCGACTCCCCGAGTTTGCTCAGTTAGGCCGCACTTTTCCCGCCAGAAACGGGGTTTACCCGGATAAACTCGACGCATTCCTCCGCTTCAGAGATGCCAGCTTCAAAAGAAAAGATGACGCATTGATAAGACCCCAGCTGTTTCCAGAGTAAATGAGCCTCTAAAAAACAGGGGAGTAGAATTGGAGGATGGAGGAGCGAAACCACACACACACACACACACACACACAAAAAGGAAAATTTAAGGAAGATGAAATCTAAAGCATGGGGTCGCAGGGGAAAACTGCAAAGGGAAAGGTGTGTCCGCTGGGAAGAGCTTAATGGTACGTTATCATCCTCCCCCGTGAGTGAAGTCAGGCAGGCAGGCCTCAGAAGCCCTTCCCAGCATGCCCTGAGGCGAGACGAACAATAGGGCAGGGAGACATCCCTGTCTCTGGGGTGAAACAGTGCCTCTCCCCCTCACAGTTTCCACACACAATGGAGGGGCTGAAACTCTGCACTGGGGAAGTGAATCTAGGGCGTGTTCAAGTATGCACCTACAATTCAGACTCGAAAGGTCCTTTGCTCTCCCCATCTTTCAACCGCGGGAATGTCAGCCCGTGGCTCATGTGGATAAAAACTTCAACAATGATTTTAAAAAAATGTGTTAATTGGATACTGGGCTCCGCCTACTGAGCAATAAGCACCTCCTTTTTTTATTTTTATTTTTTATCCCTTTTACCCCCCAACCCAAACTTGTCGATCTCCTGCTAGCATTTCTTTCCTGCAAACGTCAAGAGGACGTGGCAGACACACCGCCATTTACACCCCGCTGATACTGACAGAGGATTACAAGGTCAGCATATGTTTGTGCATCTTCAGGTGCCCGGCCTAACTAGTGGTGGCCCATGCAGAGTGATGGGACCAATGGCACGAGCAGACTTTCCGCTTATTCTTCCCCAGTGAGGCTGGGCATGTTGTTGCTCGGCCAGTGTGGACCACTAGCCATAGCTGGCAAAGGCACGGCTGCGATGCAAACACCCAGCCACTAGTCTCCCGCTTTTCTTTCAACGCGAGCTTCTCTGCAGCATGGGCCACCCAGAGGCCAGTAAGCTGTTTGTGAAAAGATCAAAAGTGCTCTTTTTTTTTTTTTTTTTTCAGCAGTATTGGTGAAGTAATCTAGCCATCTGAATCCATTAACAGAAAAGGTTAGAAAATGAACATCACACACATACTTAGAGGCGGTTTTATGCAGGACTAGAATCTTACCATCTAACCAAATCCTACTGCTTGCTGTTGCTTGACAGTGTTTACAAAAACCATATCTGAAATCAGTCCAATGTTTTTGATGAGCTAGGAATTCAAACTTTGGCCTTAGTGAGAACGCTGCACATAGTGAATTAGCGTTGATGTTACAAATTCGAAAGGTAAACTTCAGGTGGATATAAAGGAAAAAACCTCAACGTTAAACTACAAGAATTTAATTAATAATTATTATTGAAAATTAATACAAACAATTTTAATAAATTGAATAAACAAAAATACTTTTGAAAAACAAAAAAGGTGGGAGCACACTTTCTTCCCTTAGTAAATGCAATAGTTTTCGAGTCATATTTTGTCTCACATAGGATTTTATATAGTTAGGGATGATTATGTACCTTGACATTTGAAAGTTTTTTTTTTTATCATTCCCAATAGTAAGTCAATGAAAGCTGTGATCCACTGTGTAGTCTTGGGCATCAGGCCTATGAGGTAGGGAAATGCAGGGGAAGCTTATCAGTAAATCCATTCCTCTTCATGCTCGTCTCAGATCCACCATTAACGTAACGTGCGGTGGTACTGTTAGTCACGCTGTAAGTGCTTGCACAAGTTTGTGGATAAAAGAGTTATAGCCAAATTTAAGCTCGGTAGCATCGTTACGACGTCCTGTGTTCCAGCAGTGTAAATGTCACATAAATTCCCTCACCAATAAAAAAAAAAGCAGAGAATCTAAAAGCCTTTCCTCTGATGACATTTTGCTTGAGAAATACCACAGAAGGTAGAAGTAGTGGTGTGTATGACTCAGAGCTGCTCAGATAACTAGCTGTTTGGATGAGGTGCCCCGGCCCCCCGTGGAGCAGTGACATGGCCCCCAGTGGTAGCCTTTGGCTCACCCCCGTACTCCAGCCGGAAGCTGGTGGCCGTCCCTGAGCCGCGACCTGCCACATGCTGCTTAGTTAATGATATTAGTCACATTGAAGGGGAGGAAGAGTACTCTTTTGTTGGAGGAGATTAGCACGTTTCTTGCCCAGAGTTACACAGACAGTACAAACATCCCCGACCACCATTCCTCTTCATGTGTAGTTGGTGGTCAACTCTACACTTGTTAGTGATCAAAATAATGCTTTACTCTTTATTCTTGCTGGACAAGATTTAAAACTGTTAAGTTTCTTAGGCCTAGTACTTGTTGAATGCTCTGGGTTGCCCAGCTGTTTTGTGTGTGTGTTCTGCAATTCCTGCAGATGATTTAGCAAGACAGTTTTTCAGTATCTAACCTTACCTATTTAGTGCTGCCTTATTCTATTACAACCATATACATGTTGTGGGAACATGGCAGTAGCATCACGTGATTGGTTGTCAAACCCCATGTGAAAGCTGAGGCAGTCTTCTCTCTACCCTGACCTGTGGAAGGCCAGAGCGATTCTCAATCCCTTTGTTATCATTAACTTCATAGTTTGGCCCCACTCCTCTTCCTCCTGAACTTTGATACCTGTTCTGGAGGTAAAAAAAAAAAAAAAAAAAAAAAACGGAGTGGAGCTCATAAACCTTTCTATAGAGCACATAAAGGACTCTGGTCTGTATGGGCCTCTGCTCCGAAGAGAGTATGGTATGAGGTGTAGGGTATCTACGCAGGTGAGGAGACCAAGGGTGGAGTGGGAACTTTGACCCCTCCTTGTTCAGTTTAGTAATGATAATCTGCAGGAAGTCAGCAGGGGCTTGAAGCCATGTTTGGGACCTGGCGCATTCAGTCAGATTGAGTGAATGCTGGCATATGTGTTTGTGCTCACGTGTGAGATTCAGTGGTGGAGACTATAGGATAAATTATTTTCTTCAGTACGCATTCATAACAGCTTTTTTTTTCTGCTGCTTGGACCAGTAGGATGAACGTTCTCTTCACTGGTGAAGGAACTGGCACGATATTACAGGTGAATTAGGCACCGATCCTGCCTCTTTCAAGCCATATGTGGCCCAAAGTTAGGCACCATCTCCCATTCACATCATTCAGTTATCCTCCGCCCAACGTATTCATTAACTTCTCTGCAGCAGAGTCATTTGTAGCGTGTGGCATAATGCCCTCGAGCCCCCCTGTGCAGTGTTCCCAAAACATCCCAAAGCCCTAGACGCTAATGTGCTAAAGGTAATCACTCTTCATTACTGTACTAATTGAATAGTTGAGAGCTCAGGTGGAGTTAAGCCTGGATGATAATTGGAGGCCCTCTAGATACTGATGTGTACAGTTTGTTTACTGTCATCTTTCTTTTCAGACTCACAATTTGGAATATAAGTCACGTTTCTGCAATCTTGGTCGGCTTTCCTGCTGGATGCGCTGTGAAATGGGGACATACCTTTTGTGAGGCTAAGCTACAGTGAAGCAATGTGTCATGCAGGCAGAATACATGTGTCAACACTCATTCACACTGCACGCTGTTCTAAAAGGCATCCCCGTCAGTGAGACAGATTGTGCTAATATGCCGTAATTATGGCATCATGTGTCATCAGAGCTGTTTGTGATTACACGTTTGGGTGTCAGGTAGGGTAGGAATCTGAATGGTAATAATAATAAAAAGACCCCCCACTGGAATTCCCATTTTTGGTTCCTTAAGGAAGTGGGCTATCCCTCAAAAGTGGTGAGTCTTTTAGCCTCCCTCTGGACAGGAAATGGTTGACGCTGCATGTTGTTTCAGGTTTCTGCAATTACGATAAGTCCTGTGGTGCTTTAAGGGAATCAGCCGGCAGCGGGAGAAGGTGGAGAAATGTCTGCAGGGAGAAGCTATGGTCTTACAGGAGATAAAACCCCGGCCTCTGAAACAAGTCAAAGTTCGTCCGTGGCTCCTCTCCAGAGCGTGTCGGTCTTGGGGATTGCCGTAAACATTAACTATTTTATCAGGATGCCGGGGAGCCATTTTCCTCAGCTCAGCTTGCCCACGTTTCTGCCTCCTAAACATGGTGACTTGAAGGATGCTGTCCAGGCAGTGGGACTTGCCTGTTGCACAAGTTAGGTGAGCTTGCAGTGCCATTAAGGTTACCTTGTTGGCAAGTACACCCGGCAAAAAAAGAGTGCATTATAACCAATTTAACACTTCCTCTGTGACGTATTTTTATGCACCTATTACTTAAAATAACAAGGAAAGCTCTGTTTTTATCTGATTTTAAGCTGAACTGAACGTTATTTGGAGAGCAGGCACAGTGTTTAAAAAAAAAAAAAAACTGGGAAATGGTTTAATTTTGAGCGCAGAACAGGCTTGTTTCTGAAGGCGCTTGAGCATGGACGCTGCATCCTCTGCCCGTTAGAGGAATGTTAGGAGTAACGGCAGTTTTTATTTTTAGCTTTATTCTCAGCCTGGTGCAATGCCTCAGACTCGCATGCTAAGTGTATTTGCCGGCGGTTTGCTGCGGGAATGGAAGAACAGAAGAATATGACAGAACCGCCCAAAGGAGAAGGGTTGTGGTGACTGCGATGCACCGGATGTGTTTATGTGTATCTAATGTCTTCTGTGTGTGTCTTTGGATGGAGTTTATAGAAGTCCTGCCGTTTACATGATGACTTTTTTTTTTTTTTTTTAATCTGCTCCAAAAGCGAAGGACTCCCCCACCCCCCCCCCCCAAAAAAAAAAGTCCCAACTGCTCCACCCGGGCGCTCGATGAATCGCTCCCTTGTAGAGGCATATCCTCCGGCGGCAGGCCTCGACGAGCGGCTGCGCAGCGATGCCGTAGCCGCAGAAAAACAATGTCACTCTTATTTCATAGCGCGCACGGAGGGGCGGGATTGGGGTGAGGGGGGGCTGGGCGTGATGTGCGGTGGGGGTTTGTTCCAGCGTCCCGGAGAGGACCCAGCGTACCCACGTACCCTGGTGATGGATCACGCTGGCTGCCAGGCCCAGCTCCCGTCGTGGCTCACACGCGCGTCCTTCACCGCCCTGCTGCAACAGCTGGCTCCCGCCTCCTGATTGGCCCTGGCCGAGCCGGCGGGGATGTTGGGAGGGGGAGGGGTGGAGAGGGGGGGTGTTGAAGGGGAGGCGGGGTTGTGGAGTGGGCGGGTGAGAGCTACCACGGCAACAGTTGGCTGGATGTTGTGGCCTTGTACTTTGGCCTGCATCCTCACTTCGGTGTTTTGGACATGTAATATCACAGTCTGAGCCAAGGTGTACGTGTGTGTGCGTGCGCATATGTGTGTCTGTATCAGGTTAGAGAAAGTGGAGAAATAAAAAATTTTAAGTACCAGAGGATTATTGGGGTAGATGCTTTAGCTGGATCCATTTAGCTATGGACCTTTTTCCTTTCTCTTTGTAAGCATTTTCTTTCTTTTGAAAAATACAGAACTGTCTGCACCACTGTGGTTAAAGGTCCTGACAGCCACAAATAGTGTGTGGTCGTAGCCCGCTGTGTGTTTATATGAGTGAGATGGAGGCGAAGCCTCACTCATAGCTCTTATAGGGATGTGTTCTCAATAGCAACACAAAGGACAGCATTATTATGGGATACAAGAGGCCTAGAGGCCTCTGTTTTTAATACAGCATCCCTCAAAAATGCCCATCTCTGAATCTGTGATGTAGTGGTGATTGACTGTGTCAGGCCAGTTACTGCTCCAAGTATTCATCTACCTCTGAGCTTCAGCTGTCGATTGTTTTAAATATGAATTTGAGCTGCTCTGTTGTTTACAAATAGGTGGATGAAGCAGCTCTACAGTATTAGAAGGTGTTTTTATTAAAATGCTCCTCAAGTAGAAGCGTTCATCAGAAAGAATTAGCCCAAAATAAGACAAAGGATCTACTTAAGTAGCTGTAATTAGAAAGTCTAAGAGAACAAAGTAGCACCTCTTTAAGATCCCGCAAAATTTTGCATCGCACATGCAGTCTTGAAAGTTGTTACACCACAGAAAGACAATTTGAAAGCGATCTCGGACCATTTGAATTACCACTGTCATTTAAAACAAGGGTGATTCTTTACCGTTCTTATCATCTGTCTCTTATCTGTCCCTCCTCCACCTTTCCTCTTTCTTGTTCCTTCCCCCCCTCCCTTCAGCGTTCCTCTAAACCTGTATGTGGCATAGCTCTATTGACATCTTGCCTCTTTCTCTCACTCCACCCCCACCTCTCCCTGTATGACTTCCCTCCATCCTGTCTCACCTGTTTTCCCCCTCTCTTTTGTCCCCCAGTGTGTCCTCATTTTCTTCCACCCCCCTCTATATCCCTCCCCACAACACCCACTCCTCCAGCAGCCCAATTTAACCCTAACCGTCACCAGCTAACAGTTAGCATTTACACCAGACAAAACTGACACTGGTTATTCTGTATTTAGCATTCATCTCCTCTTACTTTTTAAAGCACTTAGAACGTCTAGTCAACCAAAAAAGCATTCATTGGCTGCAGAAGTTTTTTTTTTGTTTGTTTTTTAATCAAGGGAAAGGACTAAAACATCTACATTTTCTCCAGTGATCAGGCTAAGTCATCATCTAACTCCTGTGTTTAAACTGTTTTTTCCTGACCGATCGATATTATTGAACAGAATCTTAATAGCATCTTCTCTATTTGTAACAGGTGTAAACTGGCAGTGATGTAGCCTAAACCTGTGTTATAAATCAGTCAAGGTAATGTTACAGTCAACCCACAATATGCTTAACATACGAAATAGACCATGGGCCAGTATGGCTGTTTAATAGCATTTTTTGTACTGATTTTCATGCGGTTTTATTGCTCATCCCAAACCTGACTGTGTGGCAGGAGGAATTCCTATCATAGCCTGTGTCTGTGATGGAGCATGGAAATATGTTGTGTGTGTGTCTCTGTGTGTGCGCATGTGGGCATCTGTGTGTGTGTGTGTGTGTGTGTGCGTGAGTGCTTCTGTGTGTGTCTGTGTGTGATTGCACGTATGTCTGTCTGTCTGTGTGTGTGTGTGTTTGTGTGTGTGCGCGCGTGAGTGCTTCTGTGTGATTGCGCGTATGTCTGTGTCTGTGTTTGTGTGTCTGTGTGTGTGCGCGTGCACAGAACACCTCTGTGTTTTGCGTATCTGGTTAGCATGGTGCAGCACAGGTGCATATTTGTGAGCGGTTGCGCTTAGCCTGGCGTGTGCAAGCTTGCAGGCTGTGTGGAGCAGAGCAGGCCCACAGGCAGTCTGTCACTCTGCCGCAGCTCAGGTGGTGAAAGGGTTCAGGCTTCTCTTTGTGAGAGAGGCCGCCCCACCCAGACCGTAGCAACAATGTCGATGATGCACAGCGGTATATCATCTGTCTGCTCTCTTCAAATCCATGCTCTTCATCCAAACACATGCTGTAAGCTGTTGTTCAGTTGCGTTTACTGTATGTGCACAAATAAAGGCATTGGGGCTGAAAGAGGTACCTAATGGTCGGATTCAAATTTTTGACATGTTTATGTATTGTTGTATGTTGCTAAACAGAGGAACACGTGTGCACATTGAACTACCATGTGGTAAGGACTATATTTGATATTGCTAATAATCTTTTGGCTATGTTTAGTCCTGGCTACAGGGAAGGCAACAAGTTCTTCTTAAAAATGAGGAAGTGATGTCATACCAGTACATTAACATTTCTCTGCCTCCACCGGCTGTCTCAGGACTGTATTCTCAGACAGGAGTAGATAACCCCTAATTCTCCTCTCCATCTGGAAGGAGGGCTTGTGAAAATGCACTACGCTGATGGCTTACAGAATTGTGTGTTTGTGATGGCACTGGACTCAGTGTATGTGTGGTAGGCCCTCTCTGCTCAAGGTTTTTGACACGAGCGAAAGCTGGGCCTTGCCGACCGTGGCCACTGCTCCTCCTGCAGGACAGAGGTCCGAGCCTGTCCACCTGCGACGTTAGCCCCAGAATTCCCTGAGTGGAGCTGACACCACTGAGGAATGAATGTGCCATTTGCTGTGCAGAGAGACAACTGTCAGAGAGCGGCTCAGACCTACTGCGTATGCAGAGCTGTAAAAACGGGGAGAGAGAGAGAGAGAGCCTGAGAAAGAAAGAGAGAGGGAGGAGGGGGCTGGTGAGTGCAAGAGAGGAAGAGCCCTAACTGAAACGCAGGGCTGGTTGACAAGGGGGGCGGAGATAGAGAAAGAGCAGGCGAATGGACAGACAAAGATGGATGGGCGTACATTCGAGAGAGCCAACTCTCGCTTACGGAGCTGAAGCTGAAGAGTAGAAAATGTTTTACGTAGCTGTGCACACGCAGCCCTTCGTGAATCAGCAGTAGAGTGTACGAGTTTAGAAGTGTGTTTAGAAATGTAGGAGTGATCCTGTTCCTTAAGTACGGGTTGGCTCCAGGGGAAAGAAAAAAAATTCTGCAGTGTGTTCTGTGTGAAGAGCCAGCAGCTGTCAGTGTCACTGGGATCTGTCAGCACACAATCTACATCTGCACTCGCGCTTTCTGTTACTTTCACCAGCAAGTGTGTGTGTGTGTGTGTGTGTGTGTGTGCTTGTGGGTGTGTGCGCGCATATTTTGTTCACATTAGAGTTGGGTGTGGTGAATTTAAGACTGACAGGTCTATGTAATGCAGATCTCTGAAGAGCAGAGACAAATAGATGGATACTGCTAAATAAATAGATCCTGCTGACCCAAAGATGAGCCTCTACTGAAGACTGAAAATGACAAGATGCCACCCCCACCCACACACACACACACACACACAGATGCACACACACACACACAGATGCACAGTCTTTTTGTCTGTCCAGCAGACTGTTATTGTTTTCCTCCATACCACCATAATACTAGAGGGTTGAGGAAAATCAACATAGGCTATTTTCCCCAAAACAAAAGGCCTGCCGTCGGGGGAGGCTGGAGGGGCTGGTAAGCTAAATGTCCTGTCAGGGGCACCTGTGCATGGTGACAGCTGAGCCCTGCGTAGTCTGGACCCCTGCTCAAAACGCCTGCTCCTGCATTAACCCATCAAGGGTCAGGATCTTGCTTTTTCTGTAATTACTTCTATTTTTATTATATTTTTAAATGTGCAAATATCACATTTTCTAAAATATTGGCAAGCATAGTTGGACTTGTATTAGACTGCTTTTAGACCTTTTTCTAAGGGAAGAATATAGTTCATGTTATAGGGTATTTTTTTGTTGTTGCAAATTTTAGTGTCATATTATTTGCCTATATGTTGGAGCCTCTGCCTCAGGCTGTGTTGTGTTTTTTTTTTTTTTTTGTTTTATTTTTAATTGGTTGCTCAGTGAGTAAGGAGGTGGCACTAGTCCTCATCGGTTTGCTTTGGTTCGACTGGGTGAACCATGTGAGGTTGTGGTTCGGTCCCAGCCAAAAGGGGAATAGGAATGCTCTCACACACACACACACACACGCACACACACACACACACACACACACACACACACACACACACACACACACACACACACACAGTTGCAGGCCGGGGCCTGGCCACGGTCCGTCAGATGACTCCCATTAGCTCCCAACCATTCCTGCATTGCTGTCATTTCTGCTGCAGAAAAGACTATTCATAAATCTGAAGATACCATTTTGTAGACCAGCTCCAGGCAGATGTGAACCAGTCTGGCCCATAAGGATAAGCCTATTCCAGGGTGCCAGTGTGGACTCCAGCCTGTGAACCAAATTCATGAAGCACATTGTGCATCCGCAAACGTATGGCAAGTATCCTGGGCTAAACTCTGCTGAACCATGGTGTTTCACTGTTGTCAATGGAAAGGAGCTATTTTGTTCGCTAGAGGTGTGAAACCTTTTCAGTGAGTGTTCTGCTAATTTCAGGCTTGACACAGTGGCTGATACTTACAGCAGAAAATACCTGGTTAACAACATTCCCCAACCACAGAGTGCAGGTGCTGTAACACTTAAACAGTAATGGAGTTGGCTACGCCATCCTTTAACGCAGGTGATAAATAAGACAATGCCAAATAAGCCACATCAAGTTATACTGTCGAACAGGAGTTGTATCTAGCACCCAGTATATTATTTTTTAATTGTCTTTTCGGGCTTTGTTAGGGGGGAAAATAGCCCTGATGGCTGTATGTACATGTTCTTCTGGTATTTTGGAACATCCTCCTGTAGAAATGACATGGGCTGCTCCCTTAGGGTGTGTTGGCCCTCTTTGCTGTGCTGTGAGCTGAGTGAGCTCATTTTGACAAGGGCCCAGAGACTTCTCTGAACTGTCAAACCCCACCCCCACCCCCACCCCCCCCCCCCCAACTCCACATGCACCTTCTGCACCTTCTGTCACCTTCTGTCCTTGGTGTCAGGCGGTGTGCAGAGGTGCAGGGACCCAGAGTGTCTACAGCTGAGGTCTGAGGATGAGAGAGGGGGAGAGTGGGAGGGGGGGAGAGAGAGAGACAGAGAGAGGGAGAGAGAGAGCGAGAGAGACAGGGCTTCCTCAGAGCTGTGAGGGGCAGACCTGCCGAACAGGTTCACCCAGATTCTCCCACTGCCTCACTCCAACTCCAGCTCTGCGTTCTGCATTCTGTAGAGCTGCTCGTCTTTCTTCTCCTCTCACCCTTCATTTCCCTTGTGTTCTACCGCCTCTGCATCTCTCAGCCTCCCCCCCCCTCCAGTTCACCCCTTATATCTTAACCTTTTCTCTGCTGAAACTGATATTGTGGGCCGGTGTGCTTGTGGAGCATGCAGAAAAAGCCCTGTCCTGTCTGCCCATGCCAACTGTTTCCAGAACCAGGCTTTTGCATTTGTCTGTGCCTGTCAACCAGAACAGAAGCAACCGTATTCCAGCATTCTTTAACACACACAAGCCACACCATACACATACACACACACACACACACAATGAGGCAAATTTATAGCTCCCACACACTCTGCAGTTTCAATTCCCATGTTAGTCCTTACAGATCACATGAGCAGCATGCGAGCTGAACTCCAAATATCAGTCCTGCTGCTGATGTCAGTGTGCATGCCCGGTGACCTTTGACCTAGTGCTCATCACACGCCTTCCTGTCCTCACTTTTTAATAGGATCATCATGAGGTTCCCCCAGCCCTGTTTGGCTCTCTACAAATAAACATGGATGACAGGTTATATATTTAAACTTGCATATAAACACAGCAGGGCTTGCTGAAGTTATTACATTTGCTGTCAAAATATTAATATCTTAAATGCTGGGGGCTTCCCATGATGTACAGCATAAATGTGGGAACGAGCTTGTCCCATTTGATTATTCTGGCGAGGTGGGAACATCACGTTTGTCTATCATAGTTTGTAGTTCTGTGCGAGGTGTTTACAGGTCATTGCAGCGTCGTGGAGGGCTGTTTTATCCTCTTGTCCTGTGATCAGTGGAAGACGCAGAACACAGAGATGCTTGGGCACTGCAGCTAATGCAGTAGGTTCTACTGTGACATGTCTCCTCATCCTAGCCTCAGCCTACCCCATTATAACCACCTCCCTCACACTTAATTGGACGGTCTTACCAGCCCCTAATCTGATAATCTGTGTCCTGTCTGTCTCTCTCTCTCTCTCTCCCCCATCTCTGTCTTGGCATTCATTCCATTCTGACTTTTTCTCTCCTACCTCTCTCATCCCTCTCTCTCTTATGCTCTTGCCCTGTACCTTGTTTGTTTTTTTTTTTCTCCAAACTTCTTTCATAAAGATACCAAGCTGTCAGCGGTTCTCTCTTTTATACCAGCCCCTCTCTGTTTCATGGTCCCTCCGTCTATTGCTGTTGGTCTTTGTCTCTCCTCTGCTCTTCCTGTTTCTCAAGTCTGTGCAGAAAAAGGCATAGCTGTTCAGGCCTCTGTCACACTTTCTCTGTCTTCTATTTCTATTGCTCGCTCCTCTTCTCTCTGGTTTTCTCTTGCTCTCTCTTGCTGCCTCCCCCCATGCGGTGGTTAAACTGTAGCCTGTCCGAACACGCCTCCTGTGCAGGCGAGATGTGGCGCTCTCTTCTTATTAACTCAGTTGATTCAGCCTGCCCTGCTCCACTCCCAAATACAGAGGTTTTGCCCTTCCAAACTTGTATAATTCATTTCATAATCTTTTGTGGGTACAAACTTAGCAAATGTGTTAATCATTCCTGTGTCCTTGTACCTTGTATAACATTTCTTGTACTGTGTACTTGTTTTTCTGCATATGCTGCTTTCTTCACTGTACATTTTTGAGCAATGCAATGCAACAGAATTCAGCAGTCAATAAATATGAAACTAGTGGGCCAAATTGGCATGTCATTCAAGTGGGGGGTGTAGGTCAACTAAGAATCCTCAACTGAGATACTAAATAGTGCTATTGACTCATGCAACGTGTGCTATTGTTGTCTCCTGTCCAATAGGTGCAAAGCAATTCTCAGTTTGCAGGTCAGATAAAGCAAAGGTGTTTGCTAGCGGTGGAACCTGGCGCTAGCGGGCCTCCTTTGAAGTGGGAGGCGCGCTGAGCGGTGTGGGAAGCCTGTGAGTCGGTTTACAGCTTAACGAGGCCGGCGGAGCCAAAGTTCAGCCCCGCTAACTCTAGCGACCCACAGACACCTGTGGCATCTCATTTCTAGCCCTGCTTGATAAACGCCGTGGTATCTAATCTGGGGGATAAAATGACTTGCTGTTGCTGATACTACTGTGCTGTGTCAGTGGACTGGATGTGTAATGAACCTAATCTCTGTCATTTTCCCTCGCAGTGTGAGCAGTTGGTGCTGACACTCATGGTACGCAGTCGCCCTCGGCCCTGATCGAAAACCCCACGACCTGTATTAGCCCTGTTCTCCGAACGGGTAAATATACCGGAGACACCGGACACCGCAGCAGAGCACACCCTGATCAGCACAACACTGAGACACACGCATAAGAATCTATTAAGGGAGAAACTCATGATAACCCACACTGTCATACTTTCTTGATTGACAAACCCTGTTTACATCATTATAGCACACAGACCAGTCCTCATTCATCATAATCACTCTGTTACCATTTACCTTTACATTCAGGCACTTGGCACATGCTTATCCAGAGTAGCTAACAAAAATCCATGCTATAAGCTAGAGCAACAAGCCAAGATGTTAACCATCATCCTGTAGTAGATGGGCCTGAATATAATTTTTAATACTAGACTTATATTAGTATTAGAGTTTTTTCCTGTAATTGAGTCTTCCCAAATCAACATCTGTGTGGGTTATTGTGTTTTTCCAGGACACTTTTTTCATTTAAAAATTTTAATATTGTTTAAACTACAGTATTTTACCTTGTATACCTTCAATATCAGTTTTACTGAAAAGTATACATCAGTTTAGACATTCAGTGTTGCTTGTGCATGCTTTTGTGGTTAAAATGAATAACTTTATGATGATCAGAAGCCATTTGGTTAAACGTGCAGTGGTGTTTTTGCTTGCATGTTCCATTCCTGAGGACTCATCTGTTTGTTTCTGTAAGAAATCATCTGTCTGCATTATGAATGGAGTTTTGGGCCCTGGTAGCAGGGAGCGACAGCTAAGCAGTGCCACTGCGTTCTACGTCGTGTGACAGCGGAGGTTGTTCTCCGCCAACCGCTATGTCACCTTCCGGGAAGTCCCCCGTGCTTCGGTTATGTGATGTCTGGGCGGTCCCAGTGCGCGAGCATTTCATCATTGATCGATAATATCTCTATTCAGCTTTAGTTTGGTGGCTGTCTGGCGCTTGCCATCTGCCGACAGGTTAGTCTCCTCTGAGAAGTTTCAGAGCAGGAGCAACAGTGTTTGAGCAGGCATGGTTGGGGAGTTTACTGGCCTTTAGCATGTTAACTAGTAACCACATTCATCCCCCAGGGCATAATTTGGGTCAGTACCGCTTTTTATTTCTTCTGTAAGCTCTACACACGTTCTGTCACTGTAAATTTATAATATCCGCATGAATCAGACACACTATCTAATGGGAAATCTTACTGACTCGTGAAAATTAAATTTTCTATTTTCTACGGTAATCATGTAAAGGATGGCTGCTAGAATGTGACACGGTCCATTGTTGATCTAGATAGCTCTCATATGAAGCTTTTAAATGGTGGTTGTATTCAAAAGTGATAGTGTTACTTTTGTTAAAAGGTACTCATATAGAATGCAACCTGGAGGAGAGCATGTACTGTACATTGGAAGTTTAGTTGTTAGTAATTGCTGTTCCTTTTACTGGAAATGTTAGGCAGTGTGGATTCCCTTGCACTTTAATGGTCCAGATTTGTTTGTTCAGTCAGTTTACTTCGAGCAAAAAAAAAAAAAAATTCATTCGTTGAACTTCCTCTATTATATCCATCAGTTCATTTCCACAAGTCCAGTAGACTCATGAAGATTATCATCCATTTGAATGCAGTTAATGATTTAACTGTTGCCATTGTGTTGTGTTTGCTTGGTTTCTTATGTGAATGGAGGGTGTTGTGCAGTTAGCTTTTTTTGTGCAAATGTTGAGCGCACCGTGTGGTCAGGCCTAGAGGCTCTCTGGGCCTTGCTCTGAAGCCCAGCCTTAAGCAGAAACCGGTTTGGGTCCCTCCAGACAGATACTGCGGGGGAACCTGCCCTAAGACAAAAACAGCGGCTAATTTATCCCTGACGTGGAGGGCAGGCAGGGAGTGAAGCTGCAGGAATAAGAGAGTGATGTTTTGAGCTCTGCATTATTGTTAAGCGAGAGCGAAAGAGAAAAGGAAAGAGAAAGAGAGTGGGAGTAAGTGAGAGAAGGAGAGCCACAGAGCTGATACCATGTCTCAGACACTCACTGGCTTTTTTTTCCTCAGCTTGTAATTAGTTACAGTCTCTCAGTGGATAAGGCACACCCCTCCCATGATTCCCTTTATGTCCGTTTCATTCATTTTCTCTCTGCACTACAGCTGCAATGAAAAGAATGTCGGTGAGCTGTGGTTGTGTGACAGTGATACTATCTGTGAGAAGGAGACAAGTATTTTGTGTGTGTGTGTGTGTGTGTGTGTGTGTGTGTGTGTGTGTGTGTGTGTGTGTGTGTGTGTGTGTGTGTGTGTTTGTGTGAGTGTGAGTGTGCACTCTGTGGTATATTCTTCCGTTCTATTGTTTATTTTCAGTTCTCAGGAATCCAAGAACATCAGACCTAATCTTCAAATAAAATGTTTTTGAGAAATTAAGCCATCTCACTAGAGTTTAGGCCTCGCAGGATTACGGCTGATGTTCTCGGCTCAAATGCGTGTCCCGAGGGAAGTTTTTTATTTCCAAGTCGGCCACAGTGATGGTTCGATGCTGTTGGTCTGGATTTGCCCATAATTTGAATTTGCCCATTACTTTAAATTGGCAAAGTATGTGTTCGAGTATTTTTTGCACTGATGTCATTTGATGTCATTCATTCATCAGAGTTGGACACGGTGACTTCTCAGATATTATGATTTTAAAGCTCTTGAGTTTTTCTTGCTTCCTGTGTAAAGCTGGGTAAACCAGCGAAAGCACCAAGACACATCAGCTATGTTCCATTACAGTACCACCTCCTTCTCTGCGCTCAGTCACCTGTGTCATGCAGTACATGCAGTTATAGCATTGGAAAGTGTCATCTCGTACAGTAGCCAGAGTAATGTCCTGGCTCCGTTATGGTGTAACACACTGAAAAACAGAAACCTCTGTTTTTTTTTTTTTTTTTTTTTAATTGGGCTTACCTGGTTCAATTTAAAGCATTGGGGGCAGTGAGAGTGTGAGAGTGAGTGGCTGGGTATGTAAATGTGAACATACACAGAGAGAGAATGTGTGTCTCTGTGTGAGTGTGTGTGAACGTATGTGAGAGTAGGAGTGTGTGTGCGTGTGCATGCGTGCGTGTGTGTGTGAATGTATGTGAGAGTAGGAGTTTGTGTGTGCATGTGTGTGTGTCTCTGTGTGTGTGCATGCGTGCATGTGTGTGAATGTATGTGAGAGTAGGAGTTTGTGTGTGCATGTGTGTGTGTCTCTGTGTGTGTGCGTGCGCGTGTGTGTGTGTGTGTGTGTGTGTGTGTGAGAGAGAGATAGAGGGAGATGAGGGGGGTAGAGGAGGAAGGGCAGCACCTCTATCCTGGCATGGCTCCAGGATCCGCCCCTCACTCCCACCCTGCTCTGCCCTCATGATCAGAACGCTCTGCCTCCATGAACTTCACCCAGTGCAGCACAGAGGGACAGGGCAACAGCAGCCGTGTGTGTGTGTGTGTGTGTGTGTGTGTGTGTGTGTGTGTGTGTGTGTGTGTGTGTGTGTGTGTGTGTGTGTGTGTGTGTGTGTGTGTGTGTGCATGTGTGTGTGGTACAGAGAGAAGGTGTGCGTGCTCATGTTGTTTTGCACATACAAGTGTATGTGTGAAACTTTTACAAGAAGCTTTATGTTGTTTGTTGTTGTGTCTGTGTGTGTGCTTGTGCTTGTGTGTTGTGTGCTGTAAGTGCATGCACGTGGACCTGTGTGTGTGCGTGTTCACAAGTGCGTGTGTGGCTAGCGTCTGTCGTTTGAACAGAATGAGGTGGATGGGTTGCAGCAGCTGGGTGTGCAGGGGAGAATATGGGGAGGAGAGGAGCTGTAGAGTGGAACAGGAGGGAGAGGGGGAGAGAGAGAGAGAGAGCGAACTCTGCCTTTCATGCTCGTTTGCCGCTCTCAATCACTCCAGTCAGCCAAGGCCATCAACAAAGGGCTGCGCCTCCCTCACACACACCGAGTCAGCGCTGAACGTCGGGGACAGGCAACACAAGGATCAGGCCTCCTCTGTGATTTGGGAGTTTCTGTTTCCTGTTGTGATAGAAGCCACTAACCAACCGTTGCCACTTTTTTCTAAACTGCAGCGCCTGCAGCAGCGCAGCGCTTTCAGTTCAGACCCCCACGACCCCGCATTCGCTCAGACCAGGGTCTCAGTATGATTAGGCTGCACTGTAATCCAGTCCACAGGGACTCAGTGTGGTACTGCCTGCCTGTGGAACATGCAAGGTTCTCACAGTGTTTTCAAAACGTCACTCATTGCCTGGAGTGTCAACACACCCCATTATCTGTGGTATTCCCTCTCCGTGGCCCACTTTACACTGTCCAGACATCTGCATCCTGGGCCAGTTATTCTGTGACAAAACAATGGAACCAGAGAGGTTCTGAGTTCTGAGATTGATCAAATTCAAGAAGGACGATAATTTATTAAGACTTTGAATTCTCATTCTTGGTCACTTAATGTATTTTTCTAACTGTAAATGACTCTCCATTTTTATCCATTCCTGATTTTGATACTTACTCGTGTTTTGGTCTCTAAGCCATTCGGATGCTCTCAGTGGTCCTTGTGGAAACCCTGCGGACCAGAGTGCAATTAGCTGTACAAACTGTCCAAGGTTATTATCGAATAATGTTTAAGGATGGCTCTGCTGTTGCTGCAGATGGACTTTTAAGTGCTAATACTTTCTTCACAATTTCTCCTTTGTATTGTGTGTAGGATTTTTCATGTCATCTTTGACATACCCGCTTCAAATATGATACAATACAAATACGAACGATGCAGTACTGGCTGCCCCAAACCCCCCACAGATGAATCAAAACTGAGAAGGTGTGTCAGTTGAATTGAAAATTATGATTGACTTACAGGCTGTGTTTGCCAGGGGTAAGGCAGGCTTGGCAGTTTCCCAATCTTTGTACCCCAGACTGCTTTGTTTGAAGATATTGATTATGTGTATAGTATAGTTGTGTTGTTTTTTTTTTTGTTTTTTTTTTTTTGTGGAAGAGGTTTTTTTTCAGTGATGGCTGTCACTGATATCTAGAGCGTAACATGCTTTATTTGATTTGGCATATTTAAGTCTCGAATTACTAAAAACCTAAACCTAAACTCACTACACCTGCAATTTTGAGTGTGCATTATTCCTGGAAGTGTCCTTCCTGAATTCTGGTCGGAATCTCAGAAAGTGTAAAATTCATCTTTGCAACAACCTGAATATTTTAGGACAATGAACAGTTTTAAGATGGCACCACTGCTATGTGAACCTCACAGTATCTCTACAGTTTGCAAATTTTATACATATTTATCAGTTGGCATGAATAATAAAAAATGAGTTTCTTAGCGGATGACACAACCGATGGATGAACCCTTGCCATGATTATATAGCTCTTAAATTATTGACATGATTTAATCCAAGCGCTGTTTTTTTTTTTCTGGTGCAGCACATATTCATTTAAAACATTTAGGGGTTTTTCTGAGGTCGTTTTTGAAAAGAGTGGTACTCAGTTTGTACAGTGCACAGCTCTGAACTGAGAGCAGCCAGAATGGAACTGATGATAGATTATATAATAGGAAAGATGACTTACTTGTGACTTTATGAATAATTAGTGCATGTTCCTCATCAGATGGCTGCCTGAAATTTAGCCTGTCTTACTGGAGAAAAAAAATGGCTTAATTTGCCTGTTAAATTTAAAAAAAAAAAAAAAAAAAGTAAAACACTACCTTTGATGTGCAGAATGCAAATCCACTAGATATGTGAAGTCAGTAATTTAGTTTTGAAAGTAAGGGACTTGGCATGGTTATAGTGTCTTTCTGTGCTATTTCTGTGCTGTGTTTGCAGCTCAGTGTCTTATTAGTAATTGCATATGAAATAGAAAAAACATCTACCTTTTGTCATTATTTTGGACCACTGACTCCAGAGTGTTGTGGACACAAGATTAGAACACCTTGAGGGAGGTTTGTCTTTGCTCTCCCTCAGACCTCCTTCAGCGGGGGTGTCTCTCGTGTTGACGTAGGAAACGGCTGTCATAATCTGATGCGCAGCCGTTTCTTGTCACAATAAACAAACATGATTTGCATCATGATTTTGGAACAATCTTAGCTGGCACACGCGCACCTAAACACAGGCCAAGCCTGGACTACTGTGGACTGATCTGTAAAGCACTCTAAGATTCTGAACACTGCATTCGCAGTGCTGCATTAATAAAATGCTGCATTCTTTACATGCTGCATTTTTACATTTAATCATCCAGGTGCAATAGTGGTCCACCTGTGACTGGTGGGAAGATATTTATAAGAATTACTCATTTTGAGAATGCTGGTTTTTCTTCACTTTCAAAAGATGTAGTCTCACAATGGTGGCCAGTGAGCAGCTGTAGATTGTGTGTCATTTATTTTCTGTTATTTTCAGTGAAGTAATTTTTTTTTTAATCCATGTGCACTGGAATATGTAACCTGCGACATGATTTGTCCTTACAGTGCATCTGTTTATTGTAGTATTGCACCATGTTTGCGTCCACTCACTTGTGTTGTCTTTGATGTGTCGTTGTTGATGGCGCTTTAAGTATTTAGGTCTGCCGGGCCGTTTGAACTGGACGGTGCTATATCACCCTGCTGCTCCACTGAGTGTCTGTGGCTCTGTATTGTCATGGGAGTGAGAGTGGAAAGTGAAATAAATAGCTCCCATATGGCCCCATTGCTGCTGCCTAACCCCTACTCTGCTGGCAGGCCAAAGAGTGTCAGAGGAGCCCTTCTCCCACACAGACACACACGCACACACAGACACACACACACACACCCAGGACACCATTCCCCCGGCCCCCCCAAACCCAACCCCCCCCGCCAATGTTCAGAACACAACGCTGCATCCCTGGAGGGACTGGGATACCACAGCAACACTCTCAATCATCCAAAGTGCAACCCCCCCATCCCAACGCAGCCCCCCCCCTTCCTCAGCAGAGCCAGGGACAGTGGTGTGGAGGGGATGAAATGGGTTAGCAGGTATAAATAAACGGCACAATTAAAGCAGGAACGAGGCGCCTCCCTATTGCGTGCGCTTGGCGCCCCTGTCAGGTCTGCATTCACCTCCGCGCTGCGTGGATCATTTGCACCACTCCATCTGCTGAGTATCAGAGAGAGCTATGAGCTGTGCACATGTGGAAGTCTATTTTAGTGCAACAAGCCAAATATCTTCCAAAACCTGTGTAGGGTCGACTTATGTACAGTGCCTCTTTGTTGTCTTGCATGCATCATTGCATGTAGCGTTTGTGCAGATGCACATTCGTAGAGGTGTCTGTCCATCTCCCACAGTGGAGTGGAAATAAACTGGCTGGCAGCACATTCTTACAAGGAGAAAGCGGCCACAGAATTCATCACTGTGGATGCTGGGATGGGCCTAAAATGTGGCAGGACATTCCTAACTTGGAGAAAAAATTGGGATTGAAAGTGGTTGAAAAAGCCTGTGATGTGTGTCTCTGTAGGTACAGTTTCAGGGCCCTGATTGGGATTTTGGCAGGGACTCAAAGGTGCCCGTACCCTGCTCAATCACGGCACAGGGTGTGCAGAGCAGGACACAGAGTGCTCTGCTGCTGAAACAGGCTTCCACTCTCAGAGGGCAAAGGAAAAGAGGAAGCTCTTGGGCGGCGTGAAATCTCTCACCCGTGAAACAAGCACAACAGCACAGGGGATTGTGGGAAGGGGGAGGCCCATGCTGCTCGCACAGCGCTGCAGGCCTCACCGGCAGGAGGGCCACATCATCAGGGCAGACATGGCCGAAGTGAGTCATAGCAGTCGCCTTTCTCTCTGCAGAGGCTCTAGACCAGATCAAACTGGTTTGAGTGATGCCCGAAGAAACTGGTTGAGAGGATGTGGGTCGTGAGCAAGTTTGGTCAGCTTTGTGGACAATAGTGCATCTGCGTGACCTAAACCATGAAACAAAAATGCAGATCAACCAACGCAAATGCAAATCAAGTGAGATATGAAGTCTGTATGTATAAAATGTATGTTATCTATATATTACAATAGGTAATATAATGTAAAGTAGAAGTGTGGATTGATTTATGAAACTGGTTTTAGCAGGCTGCTCAGTGCAGAAGCTTAGCGATCGGAAATCCCTCCCTTCCACTCTCTCATAGGCTGAATGATTAAATCCTACTTTCTGACCACTTTGTGGAATGTGATCCACATCAGTTCTGTAGGGATTCCCAGTGCAGGCCAGTCAGATCTTTCTGTACAGTGGCCTATAGCTGTCTCAGTCTGCGGCGCACACCCAGAAGCAGCACCATGACCCGGCTAGGCTGCCGCTGAAGGAAAGGGCTTTTGGAAGAGGGTGTGAGGCCATCGTTAGCGGTGTGGTCTGGGGTTTGCTGCCGTTCGCTGGCTGCTCGGGTACGCACTGATTCCTTGAGGTTTGAGGTGCAATTTAAGCTGCATTCCACCCGGCCTCAGAACAGCACCAAAGCCTGAATGCAGGGGAGGGGAAAGAAAACAGACTCGAGATATTTAACGCGGGAGGGGCCTTTTAGAATCTGCTCCGGGCCTTCTGTTGTAGCGGGTGGGGGTGGGGGTGGGGGGGGTGTGCAACCTCTTAGTGCTTGGCAAGAGAGAGAGGGAGTGTGAGAGGGAGGAGGAGCAAAAGATGGAGAAGGAAGAGCATGGGATGTGCATGAGGTCGGTAAGGAAAACTGGGCGAGGGAGCAGTGAGAATAACAGAGAGAGAGAGAGGTAGAGAGGAAAGGAGGAGGAGCCGCAGGGAGAGGGAGAGGAAGAGGGAGGGAGTCTGAGATAAAGGAGAGGCATTCCCGAGGCTGTGGCAAGGCCTGATGGGGGAACACATGTGATTCCTGTTTGGTAGTCTGGCAGAGCGAGAGAGAAAGGGAAAGGGGGGAGCGAGAGACAAGAGAAGGGGGAAGAGAGAAAGAGAGAGAAAACTTTCCATCTTTCTGTCGCATGCCCAGTCACTGCTGTTCCTTTCATTGTGCCTTCCCTAAGTTGTTTTGCAAGGATGTGCGAGAATTTCTGAGCTGGGTAGCAGAGAGGCGGTGGGGGGTGGTGCTGGGGGGGGCGTTGGTGTGGGGGTGGGGGTGTGAGAGTGAGAGTGATGGCTCAGAACAGATGCAGCAGCAGCCGCAACAGCACACACACACACACACGCACACACACACACCCCAATGTGTGCTTAGTGGAAGAGAGAGGGAGAGAGAACAGCACTCCTCTTGAGTCGCCCGTGCGAAAAAGCTAGCTACGCGAGACCCTTCCCCAGCAGGAAACTGGACAGGCCGTGAGATCCGTCTCTCCACCTCCTCTTCCTTCCTCTCCTCTCTCTATGCCTTTTCACAGAAATGCTTTCCAGCACTGTGATTTGCTCCCCGTCCGCCTCAGCGCCAGACTTCCCAATCAAAGCAGCGACACTCGCTAATGAAAGCCAATAAATCCGCAGCTAATCTGACGATCCCCGCCACGCCTCGGCCCCGCGTGAAAACGCCTGTCCTTCAGTTTTCACAGCGGCAAAGATCCCAGGCAAAAAAAACTTTAAAGCACCCCCTCAAATAGGCTGCACGCCTATTTTAAAGTCACTATAATAACGGGGAGCTGTTTGTTTTCTATTTTGAGGTCCCGAGCCGGTTTCTCGGTTTTGAGTCAAAAAAAGCAGGTGATAAATTTAAGATGACATTAAAGCGTGGGGAACAAGGCCCCCTCAGTGTAGGCCTGCACCCCCGGGTTGGCTGCCAGCTGTTTTTAGGCCCTGAAACCAGAGGAGGCAAACAGAGAGGGAGTGTAGTCACGCTGGAAATGGGGTGTGAAATGAGCTGCAGCTCTGCTCGGCGTAGCAGCGTGGCGGCGTGGCACTGAGGGAGCGATGGAGACTGAATGCGCCCTGACCAGGGTACAGATGTCCAAGGCAAAGGTGTGCCCCGAGCGGAGACGGCTAGGCTCCTCAGAGATCATCAGGAGTCTGCTTTAATTCACCTCTGTTGAGCTTAATCCAGTTTACATCATTAGCATGAGAAGTGCGTGCTTTAGCTTATGCTGCGGAGAGACAGTTTGACTCCACTGACCTCAAATCTGAAGATTGAAATAACTCTTGGTTGAGAAACGGCTAGCTCATCAGTTGCACTTTTTTTTGATTTTCTGACCTCCTCCTGTTTTTCCTCCACTCGGACTGAAGTATATTCTGTCCGTCTCCCACAGACTTGGACGGAGGAAGCTGTATACATGTGACCCCTCCATGTGCTGTGAACGCTCGCCCTCTCTTTCCATGTAGTAGATACAACACCCAGTCACATGTCGCCCATAATGTCGAATGAAGACAAAGTCATCACATAACCAGTAATAATTATACTTGCGGGTGCCTAGCTAGCCAGGAGGGATCGCTAGAGAGCCTTGAGACGGAGGATTTGAACTGGGCTATGGCTGCACTCTGTAAGATTTTCTTGTAAAAATACAGGCTACTGGTTTTATACGTCTGAAGCAGAGATTGGGGCTGCACATGAGGAGGAGTCATTCTCTGTAATAATGTAATCTTATGGTGGTTCTATGTTGCTAATTCAGTTCCAGCCAGCGTTATAACCTTCCTCTAGACACCACATTGTGTGTGTACAAAGGTTACACTTTTAGTAAGTTAGCCACAGGATCCACAGCTACCTCACAGACTATGAGCAGCTCAAAGGCCGTTACAGTTACACTTCTGAGTTTAGAAACCTCAGTATTAACTGGCCTTCAAAAAAAAAAAAAAAATGACATGTTAAGTTGAACTAATAAATGGCAAGTAAGGAAAAGCAGAAAAAAAAGATTGTTTCTACTCAACGACACTACTCATTCTTCTCACTCTACTCGAAGACAATGCAGGCCTTTACGTTGTTTTCGTATCAGTGATTGTATTTAGTTGTAGCTCTGTGTGAGTCTGACCGCATCACTTCCTCTGCGAGTGAGTCAGTTAGCATTTGGTGTGCAGGTGAGTGTGCGCTGGGCCGTTTTTGAATGACTCGTTCATAAGGAGCACCACTGCCCTGCGCTCACATGGGCTTTGCTGCTGTTTTTACTGAAGCCCCAAACTGGCTCGTGCTGCTTCCAGACCCCGGCTGTGCTCTGCACGAGTTCCCTCCACACCTCCCCTCTGCTCTCACTCCAGCCGTCTCTCTCTCTCTCTTTGTCTCTCTCTCTTCCTCCCTCTCTCTCTCTATCCTTCTCTCACTATCTCTATCTCTCTCTTCCATTCTCTCTCTTTCTCTCCATCTCTCTCTCTCCCCCTCTCTATCTCTATCTCTCCCCCCCTTTCTCTCCCAGCCGCTCCCTTTCTCCAGCCATCCCTCTTTTTCATCCTCTGTCCCCTCCCACTCCAGCAGTGGCACATCCTGGTCTCCGTGGCGACGCCCAAGAGGCCCAGCTGTTGGTTCTGTGTCTGAGGGACGCAGTGTCCGTGCCCCTCTGCCAGTATCGAGTGCCCCCCACCTCCTCCTCAGGCCCTTAAAGTTAGTGAACTGCAGTTGGGGGGATCAGTTGTTCTCTTTGTGTGTTGTATGGTGCCAGACCTCCCCCGCCTCCCTTTTGCGAACCGCAGGACTGGACTCTGAGAGAACAGCAGGCCGATTGTTTTCAGCAGTTTCACAGCTTCCCGTTTCTGTACCGCTGACGTCTCGAGGATGTGCATGTTCGCCCTCCTCCGAGCAGCCTCTCGGAGGTGGCAGCATCAGTAACCATCGCCATCCTGCCATAGCAGCACTGCATTGTGGGCCAGCGTTTACGGCAGCCACCCCAACCCCCCGCACCGCCTACCCTGCCATTATCAGTTATTATCGTCTCCGGAAAATAATTTGAAATGTTTTTTGGCAATATGGGTCAGGGAGGGTTTTGCTGTTTTTCCGTTGCTCGGTCTGTGCTTGTTCCTCTGTGGTGTGAGAGCGATATCCTCACTGGCTCAGTCCTGTCACAGCAGCTGCAGTCTGTCTGCTGAGGAGCGGCTGACTGACTCTGCCACAGTGAGGGGGAAGAGAAGGGAAGCGTTCACACGAGCACTCACACACAGACACACACACAGATGCGGGCACACATACACACACACCCACACACATACAGACACACATACACACCTGCACACACACACACATACAGACACGCATGCACAGACACACACACACACATATACAGACACACTTGCTTGCATGCACACACACACACGCACAGACACATACAGGCATGCACACATAAATGCATGCACAAACACACGTACACTTACACACACACACACACACACACACACAGGCCCATCTCACATAAGGAGGAAGTGGACTGGACCGGAGAGGAGCTTCCTGTGGGCTGTGAACGGGAAATGGCAATTAGGAGGGGGAAGGGGAGAGAGTCTCTGACTGCATCACTTTGGCTGGCTGACGTGGCCACCAGTGCAGATCTCAGATCAGCCTCTCTGTTTACCCCCAGCAGCTCTAGCCGCCCAGCATGGGCTATAAGCACAGCTCTAAGGTCAGTTTGTCTCTGAACCCTCAGCACCTCTCGCTGTGGGAACATGCTGTCCCTTCAACTGCACCGAATGGCCCTCGCTCGATGCCCCTCATTCAGGTCCAGCTACTTTTATTTATGTCAAATCTCATGTGCAGAAAAAAAAGAGAGCTGGAGTTTCGGCACGCAAGGTGTGAAAGGAGTTATGATGCAATATCAGGGTCTGCTGAGTGCGACACCAACTCCCGCCTCCCTGGCCCCCCCACCCCCTCCTCCCTGCCCCCCGATCCTCTCTGCCTTTCAGGCCCCAGGCTGTGCTCGAGCCTAGGCTTGTCAGACAAGACCCATCCTGGCACAAATTATCTCCCAAATCCACCCAAAGAGATGGGGCCAGCCCTCACATCCGGACGCAGGAGCCAGGAGAGGGGGGAGAGGGAGAGGACTCTCCATGACTCTCAGGAAATTAGGATTGGGGGGACTGGGCGCCAATTCTGAGCCCCACATCCGATTTCAACAGAGCGGTGCTGCTTAACACCAGCGACCCCCGTATTTGGCTACAGGGCAGCCTGGGTAATCTGTGTAATCTGCCAGCTGCCCGTCTGTCGGTGCAATGTTGGACCCAGCCAGGGGCTCCTGTGCTCCTAACCTATCACAGCCTGGCTCATGCTACCAAACCACCGTCTGTGTATCAGGTTATGCACTGACTATGAGTGGAGCGCATTTCCTTAGCAGTTGTAGCCCTGCTTGTCTTGCGTTCTTCTAAATGGGTCTGCGCACCAAAGGTCGTTTTAGCATGACACTCTCAGCCTGTCAGACATTTTAAACGCAACATATAAACTGGGTAGCAACCCCATTTCTCTTTTCCTGTAGATGATCATATGTTGGGGGGGGGCAGGGATGATTAGGAATGATACCGATGATGTCAGGGTGTTGTTTGTCCCGGTGGGAATGTTTTGAGGGAACGTCCCCCTGCCCCTCACCCCCTGGCTCGCGTGTTGACGGCCGGACCTGAGCAGTGTGGAGGGACTTTCCGTCTCCTGCTCATCTGATGCCTGGGCCGAGCTAGGCTCCTGACGGCGGGCAGGGTGCCAGAGCACGCTGTCTCGACCACGGGGTGAGGAGACACAGCTAGTGCCTGCCCTCTCTCTCCCACTCTCCCCAGCCTCACTAGCGTGCACCCCGTGAGCGTCTACGCGCCCGGCAGCACACACTTATGCCCCCCACGTTCTCCTGTCCTCACTGCAGGATATCTGCTCTGGCACCTGTCATCTTTCTGTGATGGAGTGTTATCTGTTTAACATGAGATTATAAAGTGGGATTGAGATTATAAAGGCCTGTAACTTCCCACCTGCCTTTAAGGGGATTAAGTGTACCCCTCAGAGCACATGTCGTTTTATATGTAGCATGGTCACCTGTGGTTTTATATGTCACCTATGCATCTCTGTTTTGATCTGTCTCTGCAGTTTGTGCCTGATCTGTAAGCAAATAAAGCGCATTCATTTAACTTTTAATATAAAGAAGGTCTTGATTGTGTTTAGTATGGTCTCATCTTATTTTCTTTCCATTGACGAGGCAATAGAGGGTCTTTACTAGCCCATAAATCAGGCTCTGTAGTTCCGCATATTGGGCTGCGTGTGCATGCGCTCTGCGCTGCGCAGTGCATGCTGCGTGGCCGCTGTGGCTCTGAATGTGGCCGGTCTGGTTTGTTGCCTTTGCTTGTTTGGTGCTGCCCTCTGTCTTACCCTGCCGTTTCCACCATGCAGAAATGGAGGGCGCCACAGAAGACAAGCAGCCGGAAGAAGGGGCCAGCACGACTTTGAGCATGGAAGTGGAGCTTTCCGAGGAGAGAGGTGACCTCACCTCTGCAGGGGAACAAGACAAGCACACAGGTGCGGGGACTGTCCACAGCAACACGCTTACACATGGATCCAAGAGTCTGAGTTACGGACACACTGTTCAGCCAAACCTGGCATATAAGTAGCATTGTCATTAAACATTTTTAGCTTCAAAACCTGCAAGCATTATACTGGAATTTGACACCATTTTCCATTGATGTCTTGTCTTGGATGGCCTTTCTCACCCCCATTGTCAACCACCAGTAGACGTGTGTGTACCGTACAGTGTGTGCATGCATAAATGAGAGCAGCCTCATTATAAATAAGGCAGGAGTTGCCTAATTTAGAAGTTGCCAGTGTTACCGATTGAAGATCTCCATTTTCAGCCTGTGCATATCTGTAGGGTTCTACTGCAAAGAGCTACAATTGCAATTATCTAAACAAAGATGCACATGGTAGTCAGTTTATGTTTTGGCATTTTAGTTCAAACAGGATGTGATATATGTCTTTGCATCTATATATACGTATAAACATATAACAATGGATTTTGGCCAGATATGACCTGTTCTGTGATGCTCATTGTGTACGGTCAAAAGATTGTGTGTTCAGTAAAGGAAATGCTGGGTGTTAACAGGAAAGAATGGAGAAACAGATAAGGTCAGAGGGGGCCAGGAGGACGTGACGCCGGGGGTGGATCTCTCCTCCATTAACGCCATGATGTCCACTGTCATGAACGCAGGCCAGCTCAATGGGGGTGGGAACTCCGCCTCCTCCACGCCCACGAAAACACCCACCAAGTCGCCTGCTGTTAACCGCACGGGGAGGAAAAACCAGGTACAGACATCTGCATATTTTTGTACACGCACACACACACTCACATACACACACACAGTGGTTAAATGACGCCCGCTGCATTCCAATATAAATCTAGACCCACTACATTTAGATGCACATTCATTACATTCAGTTCCTGTTCCTTGACATTGGAAAACACTCCCCAGACTCTGTTTCGTAATGTAGTTAAACTCATACATGCTGAAGTCTTTGCACAGAGCTAAGGAGGTGACAAACGTAGTTGTGGATTTGAGACTTCCTTTGGCTTTTGTCTGAATTATATAATTGAGCATTCATTAGCCCTAGGTCTCTCAGATCACATGGTCAGGCATTCAGTAATTAATCTTCTAGCTGCAGAGTCTGGAAACAGTGTTAACTTGGTCTGGTGTAGGGCATCAGGAACTCAGTATAATGGGGAAATACAATGCATCATGGGTAAAAAAAAATAGCCAGTACATAATATTAAATTGTATGTTGGCTGGATCCAGGGTTGTGCAAAGCAAAGCACTATGGGTATGATTTGAAGTGCTGGAGTAGTTCTTGTACCAGAGAAGATCATTGGAAGCAGATGCGTGTGAGGTCACGATCAGGCTCGAGGTCACAAAGGAGTGATGACAAATTTTCCCCGGTTCCAACTAAATTTCCCTTTTGTCTGTGGTTAAGCATGCCCATAGCCCTCCATTTTAAGTGTGGCATTTGAACCATAGCAGTCTCGTTTGGAACAAACAGGTGCCCTTCAAATGACCCCTTCCCCAACCCCTCAGTATCCTGAGACAACACGGATTTAATTTTTCACTCACCTGGACTGCGTTGTCTTTGTCCAAGGTCTCCACTCCTGCCATGTTGATTTTGTTTCTGCCCATATTTTCAAACCCATTAGTTCATATATTGACAACTGCACTCATTTCAGTAACACTGAAAAACCTAGGATGATGAAGTACTGTGGGATAAAGGAATCTTGAAAATGGGGGAGGGGGCTTGGGGGAAGACATTATGTGCTGTTCCCACCCAGGCAGATGACACCTCCCTCTGCTCTCGTGGGACACCAGCAACAGGAAAGGGGGATTGGATTATGTTATTGCAGCGTTTCCATTCACAGAATTTGTGGTGCGCTAGATTGGCAGGCGGAGACGTTGAATTTTATCCATAACTTATGGACCGGCCTCTTGTCAGCCAATTTAGCGGCCTATAGGGAGTGCTGTGGTTTTAAAATGCTACAGAGGAGGAAATATGGAGTGATTTTCGTCTGGCAGACACTAAAGTTTAACAGCCTAAGAAAAGAGAAGGGGACCAGCCACGCCTGATTCCCTATAATGCTAATGGTCACTAATGTAACTAAGTAAATTCATTCTGACTAGAAGCCATCAGTGCTGTCTGTACAGATTGTATGTAAATTAATTGTTCTGTCAGACTTGAAACATGCTAAAGCCCTGACCTGGAGGGCGTTGTCTGACAGGGAAGCATCTAATGGTTAAAAGTAAATTGCAGAACGCCCTTCTGGACAGGAGCCAAAATAAACTGTACATAGATTTAAACTGAGCTGTGATTTTACAATTCTGTGAACCCGAAACGGACGTGTCTCCTTTTTGTTGTGGCAAAGCCATGTGCGGTTTTGTAGGCTGGTCAGAATATTGTGTGAAGTCCATGTGTGTATGTTTGGAATGTAAACAGGGTTATGCTTATGTGTTCTAAGGAGTAAAGTAAATGTGTAAGAGTGAGACAATGTGTAAGTGGGCATCCGGGAGAGTTGATAATGGATAAGAGACATTAGACAGAGTGTGTTTGTGTGTGTGTGTGTATATGTGTGTGTATATGTGTGTGTGTGTGTGTGTGTGTGTGTGTGTGTGTGTGTGTGTGTGTGTATATGTGTGTGTGTGTGTGTGTGTGTGTGTGTGTGTGTGTGTGTGTGTGTGTGTGTGTGTGTGTGTGTGTGTGTGTGTGTGTGTGTGTGTGTGAGAAAGAGTGCACTGCTGTGGTGTGAGTTAATAATCAGCCACAGTGCAAACAGCAGCAAGGGGAGGAGACCAGGCCATTGAGTTACACTGATCCACTCCTCAAGGTGGAACAGTAACCACTTTCATTAAGGACACCCACAACACAATCCCCTGCAAGCAGAGGGAGAGTGAGGGCAGTGAGCCAGCAGTGCGAGGCTTGGATGAATTCAACTGGGCACATTCAGGCACAGAACCAGCTCTTTTAGCCCAAATAACTAATAGACTGGAAGAACAATTAGATTTAGGGGATAATAGGGGAATCGTGTATTCATTTGGTCAGCAAACCGTCAGACCCAGAGCGATGAACGGGACAGGAAAAGTGTCTTGACCAGTCCGTCTGTGATCTGTCCCCATTACCCCAGTGATCTTGAACCCTGTGCTCTAACTAAATTTGTACCCCTTTGCCTTTCTGGATGCATGTGGGGGTCACACCCATTGTCAGTCCACAGCACTTTCTCTATCTCAAAACCGTATTTGTTTATTAATAGTCATATACTGTTTCCATTATGTTGTCTACCTCTTGTATATAGTGCTAATACTAACATTTTTACCACTGAGCACCGTTATTTAATTACCAGCTAGCTACCCAAATTCACCTTAAGCTTATTTTATTTTATTGGCTCCATTTATATGGCCTATTTTCTTGAAGTCATCAGGGGCAACTTAGTTTGTCCTGGTGAAACTTGTAAATGAGATATATAGCGTTTAATACTCAACACTGGGTCAGAAAACACCAGAGCTATGCAAGCGCAATGCAAAAAATAAATTTTAAAAACGCGATATGCCCTCCCCTCTGTCTGATATGTTCCTTGCCCTCTCTGAGTATTTTTATATTTACATTTTGACTTATGTTGTCACTTTGCAATTTGCACATATAAATGTTTTTGCAATCATCAATATAACATTGGTCAGTGTATTTTTTCATATCGTCTTGAATATCATTACCTTAAATTATTCTGAAATCGTGATATTATTTTATTGCTATTTCGCCCTCCCCTAGTATTACGTTCTATGTTCTGCACTCTCACTTGCGGATTGTGGAGCGGAAATGTATGAACGTTGGGGGGTCAGTCATATTAAGGAAGGAGTGCCACTGTTTGAAAAGTCGTTGTCGATGACGCCTTCTTCTCCTTGCAATTATGTATTCCATACTGTCGCGATCAACAGTAAAACAGAGATGTTAAATTCAGCCAAGATTAATACTCTGCATCCATCATGTTCCAAGCATTAAAAGAATATACATTTGAAGAGCACAGGTTTCATGTTTCTTGGCTTCCGTAAGTTCTGTTAACATAGATTGTGGGGAATTCAGTTATTTGTGCCATCATGGACTTTTTATCATTATTGCCTTTCGGTAATATCTCCGAAGTCATGTTATGACACCTGCTGGCCCAATCAATGTACGAGAATTTATTTGGCTACCTTCAAGTTTTGCGCTTTGGACGAAAATTGCATTTCGGGCATTGTGTCCCCATAATTTGCATGGTACTCCAATTTGTTTTCAGAGAATACTCCCAGACATTGCGCTTCCACTCCCCTTTATTACGACAGTGGAGCAAGTGGCTTTTTGCTTCTGCATTTTTCCCCTTGCGCTGCTGTCGTGTTGAGGAAAATAAGTTTGCAGGTGTCATTGCGGTCATGGCGCGTTTTAAATCAGTCGTAGGACGTTGCTCCCGCTAGCGAAAATGGGGCCCTTTATGATTTTCTAGGAGAGCAGTGGTTTGCACTTTGCCACTTTTTGAGGCCCAGTTGCCCCATGTCTTTTTTATTGCAGAGTCACTGATCTTGGCGGATGACAGAGCGGCATGTAGCTCTTCAGATGTTTGTGGTTTGCTGGAGTCCTAGAGCCTTAGAAATGGCTTTATAACCTTTTCCAGACTGATACAGCTCCTCAGTCACTCTGGGAGCTCCTTTGATCATGGCATAGTGTGCCTGTAGAGACTTTGAGGTGACCACGTCTTTTTGAAGATTTCATACAGAAGCTAGTGCAATGAAGTCTGGCTGTGGTCAATCACCTGAATATAATTTTCAATTACAAAGTTGTTGATTTCTTTGTTTTGTAACTAAGGGGACAATTACGTTTTCATAGGGGCAATGTGGGTAATCGGTGACTTTCTGTATTGAATTAATTAATGAAATAATTACGTAAAAACTATGTTTTATGTTTGCTTGGGTTTTTTTGTCTATTATATTACTTTATTTGATTATCTGAAACCATTCAGTGAGAGAAATATGCAATGAAAGAGGAATTTAAGAAGGAGGCAAATACTTTGTCACAGCACTGTATATATTTTTATTTATTTCATATGTGACATGTAAGAAGAGTTTGGCTCCTAAATAATCTGGAGCCTAAATCCTAAAGAATTTTTTTGTCTGCAGGCCTGTCACTGTTGATTATTAGTTGGTGTAATCAAATTCATGAACTGCTATTTTCAATTCAAGACAGCTATGACCATGCCTAGATAGTTGTAATCATGGGATATGGCAGAAAATCTAAGTTTCCAGCACTGTCAATGCTACACACTGGTGTAGAACCAAATTTCTGACCATAACGGTGGCATCTTTGGCTGAGAGTTTCATTGGTTAATGCTGTGCCTCAGTGTGTGAACAGCTGCTCTGATTGACCGTTTCACTGCTGTCTCCCTGATCCAATCGGACATGAGTCGTAGTCCTCCACCTCACTGACCGCGTGGTTTTAGCTGGTGGACTGCAGAATGAAAGGTGGCTGTCAGCACACTTGTGAGGCCATGCCTGCAATTCTACTCTCTGCTGACTGGGACCTGTAGACATGGTTGGACAGAAAAAAGGAAATATATGAAAAATATCAAAGGTACAGTCTGCCTGCGCCCATACCCCCCCAACCTACGATTGTTCTCCAGATAAAATGAAACACTAGTACTTATTCATTTCAGTCCAAGATCTGTGTTCTTATCTTGCACATACTCTGCTCGCAAACTTTGAAAGATTGAAGGACTGCTTCACTCGCATTTAGAAGATTAGTGAATGGCTTTTCATTGAAACAATAGGCCCTCCACCCCTCAGTCAAGCAACAGCAGAAAAGGTCACCAGAGCAGTTGGTTTTATTCAGTTTGCGCACATCAAGCCTCTCTGAAAGCTATCAGGAAGGCAGTTCAAGGGGTTTCCAAATAACGTTCATTGTCTTACTTTCAAAGGGAATTAGCCATAGTCGTCTGTGCTGCAGACTGTTACATCTGACGACATAAGCAGTATTGTAACTTTGCGTTACACCTTGATGGGGAGGGTTAATTAACTGTGCAACGGCTCTGTGGTCTCCATAAAGATTCTTATGTTTATGAAAACAGAACAGGTTATTGCCTCTTGTATGAATATTATTCAGAGGCCGTGATGACTCAGACCTGTGTAAGAATGAAACCCAGGAAATCTTCTTGTGAACACCTGTTTTGTGTGGTCACTTTGATCTGGCTATAACACAATGGAAAAATTAAATAAACAGGCTCCTCTACAATGTTGATCTGTATTTGTCTGTGTAATGCATCTTTAATATGCACATCGTCACCTCCTTTTGTGTAACAGGAAGCCAAAGAGGAGAGTCCTGCTTTTATTTGCCCCTCTGTGAGAAGAACTGCCTAACCCAGCACCAGCTCACCATGCATATCCGACAGGTACGCCCCTAATGAAGGCCCAAGACTAAGGCCTCTGTCTTTGCGCCATGCTCTGTCTAACTGCAGCGCCCTTTGTTCTCATCTGTGTGCACGGAATTTGAAACAAGTGCTGGATTTTTCATTAATTCAGGCACAGCCAAACTCAAGGTTTTGTAGGAACACATGAAGAGAAAAAAAAACATGAAAGTAGTAACCCAGTCTTAAGAACAAAGTACAATGTGGGTTACACTGAAGTGAAACTTAACAGACCAATATTCTTGCTGGTAATTTTAAGCCAGACACATTGACTCATATAGTTTTCAACAGCTCATTGCTGTCCCAAAACAACACCGGGAAACATCACTGACTCATTAACAACACCAGGAAACACCAGGAAACAGAACTGGCACCTCCTATGCAGTGTAGGGAGTCTGCTCTGTAAACTGCCAAACAGTTCTGAGAATCTACACATCATTTTGGACTGATTGTGGGAGATTCCAAGTGTTCACACTGCACACTGTTATACAATCAAGTTGTTGGAAGAAATGCAAGATTTTATTTCACATTTTTGAAGGGAGAACAAAATGTTGATTCATTCTAGGGAGCTTGCATTTAGGTGTCTTCGTTGAGAGCTTCATTTGAGCAAGGCAGTCACTGAAAGGATGCATGTAACCTTTTAAGAACGAAAGCCAGCATCGAGCTGTCATGTTGGCTGCGTTATGGGTGACCAGTGTGTCTGAGTGGCTCTTCCTCTCTTCCCCCAGCACAACGCTGATAATGGAGGGACAGACCACTCCTGCAGCATCTGTGGGAAGGCCCTGAGCTCGGCCAGTTCCCTGGACCGGCACATGCTGGTGCATAGCGGAGAGAGGCCGTACAAGTGCAGCGTGTGCGGACAGACCTTCACCACCAACGGCAACATGCACAGGTCAGAGCTCAGCCCCCACACCCCAATGCCATCCCACTTCTGACACCACAAGCCCCCACACACCTGTGTCTTCCCACTAAAATAGAGATATTATCTTCTTGGACTGGGTACAAATGCTTAAAATTGGGGAAGCATCTTTGTTTTAAAAAAAAAAAAAAAAAATTCAGTGCTAGTATGCGATATCCCCAGCTCTAATGGAATACAGGAAGTTGCACTGTGTATGAGGCAGACATGCATGTTGGAAGTCTTTCATTACGGTTTTTGTACAAAGTCCTGTATTACGTGATGTATATGTTTTTAGTGAACATTTTGCAGTTAAAAAGGGGAGTACCTGTAGCATCCAGTCATCATTGCACTTCTCTGCATATACCATTTCAGATAAATGACTGACTAATACACATGGACAGCTATCAATGGTGATTGGATAATCACCGTCTGGCATAAAAAAAAAAACTAGAGATCAAAAGCTGGCCATGAATTTTATTTTATTATTTCTCTTTAAGACAACATCACAAGTGGGCAGGTTGTGGATTCGTTAAGCTGTCAGTGAAGCAGGATCTCTTTCATGTCTCCACGACTGCTTTGTACAGTAGTAGCTACACCACTTCGCAACATATGAAACATGTTCCCTTTTTCATTTTCACTTGAATCAGTCGGTGCAATGCCTTGCTGAGTTGAAACAAAATGGAGAATGAGAAAAAGTCAATGCTCACTTAGTTTTGTGGTTTGTTCTTTTGAAGTTGTTAAGTGGATAAGTTTAGCGAACATATATGCCTTCACTTCCTGCCCTGCCCCATCAGTCAAGTTAAACTGGCAAATCAGTCATGCAACAACGGGTACGCATACAGTTTTACTCCTGTTTATTTTCCGTAATTGTTTTAGATGTTACGGTCATTATTTTGCCAACTTGGCGTGCTACGGGCTTCTTTCTGCATTCTGTTTGCCACAGCCCTGGTCTGTGTACAGGCCTTGGGTTACTCCTACTGTGTTTGAGTAGGGAAGTTACAGCTTCTGCCAGCAGTGGAAAGTCTTTTTTCCAAAAAGCAACAAACACCATTTTCAATACTTTTGTACACTTAATTATTTAATTGATTGTGTGCAAAATCCTTGCAGACTGCCTTATTCAGTGATGCATATTGCTATGCAGCTGAATTTTATTGTTTTATTGCTGGAGCAACTCATGTAAAGGAAGTTTATCAAATGTATATTAGTGGTAACTGCAGAGAGGGCAGACCCACAACGCATAGGCCCGGAGTCCAGTGCTCCAACCACTACACAGCATACAGATAAGACCTAGCCTTCCCTGTGTGAATTGATATATGCGGGACATGTATTTATAATTATCACTCTTAATGGCTGCGAAACTATGTGTGGGAGGAGCGTTTTGCTAATGGGAACCGTGATGATGGGGGTTTAAAAAGTTTGGTGTCCACTTCCGTTTCTAAGATTTGCAGGCCAGCTGGCCGGGAGGAGACATGCAGGCGAATGCTCTACAGAGATAAATGAAGGGGTGTGGGGGTGTAGGGTGGTGTAGGCAGAGTTTTGGTGAGATCAGGGCAGAGTGGCCCGTAATGGATATGGCAGCTCTTGCTAAAGAAAGAAAAGCGCAGGAGGTTCGGAAGACGACTTTCAGCTCTTCCTTCAGTAGTGGTATCTGCTCCCAGCAGGCTTTGCTGATGGCGGAGATAAAGGCCCCATTTCCTGCCGCGGCTGCCTGGCCTACCGTATGGCTGGCGCATGGCTCAGGCAGAGCTGGGCCTCGGGAAGGAGAGAGAATGAGAACGAGAGAGAGAGAGAGAGCGCTCAGAGGCGGGGAGATAGAGCGGGTGGGGGAGTACAGGATGATTGGCAGCACAAGAGGCCCTTGTTGTGATGCTTGGAATTCACCTCAGCACCTCATCTTTTTGTTTTTTTTTGTCGGCGTGTTGATCTGGGGTTAGTGTGAACCTGAGGTGTGGAATGCTGGATTTTGAGCGGTTGGTGTCAGAATGGCTGTCTCTGGATCACACGCACGCACGTGCAGTTTTTCCAGGGTCTGCGGCTCTGCCTGTTTTCCACTGTTTATGTGTGTTTGACTTCTATGGAAGCATCTGTTCTACTTATTTCTTCTGTTTCCTAAAGTTGTGTGTGTGTCTGTGTGTGTCTGTGTCTGTGTCTGTTTGTGTGTGTGTGTGTGTGTGTGTGTGTGTGTGTGTGTGTGTGTGTGTGTGTGTGTGTGTGTGTGTGTGTGTGTGTGTGTGTGTGTGTGTGTGTCTGTGAGTGTGCATGCGTTCATGTGTGTCTTTGTGTTTGTTGCATGTGTGTGTTTGTGAAAGGGAGGAGAGAGAGAGAGTGAGCAGAGCTCAGAGATATATTAAATAGGACTTTCCTGTGCAGTTGAGACATGCTGGCATTCCTGATGGAGGAGGGAGGAAGAAGCTGGGAAATGTGGGTGGGGTGTGTGTGTGTTTGTGTAGCCGATTTTGTGTCTGTGGGTTTATGGTTTTAGCCATGCTCTGAAATGGCTGAGACCAGTGTTCCTTCACAGATGGCCACATGTTGCGCTCCTGAGAAGTAATCTTTTGAGTCATTTGTCTCCGTGACCATTTATTTTGCTCTAATCAAGTGGCATAGTTACCTAAAATAATAATAGCTTTATTATGATTTAATATGATTTATATGGCTCATGCATTAGCCCAGTTTGTGTTCCTATCTTTCCTGTGAATTTTTATATTTGTATGTATGGTGCTTGTGCTTAAAAGGTGCCAGTGTTTCATGTGGGAGTATAGTAATGATGAATGGGTTTTAATGGACATGTCTGGTTTTTAAGGTAATCTTTTAAGGGATGGTGTAGTGCAAGCATGGTCAGATAAACAGCCTGCAAGTCTTATTCTTAAGTACTTCTGTTAAACTTCATACAGTCAGTTTTAGCTTCAGTTATAGATGACATACCCTTGATGTGACCTTGCACCTAAAATGGTGAATGATCTGAAGTGACATCACAGCTTCAGATTATGAATGGTTACCATTAATAAAAAAAAAAAAACATCATAGATAGAGAGCTGTTTACAGAAAATAAACACCTTCCATTTTATATGAACAAGTTACAGCACAAGAAGATTCTTGGTTCTTAATGTCCGCAAAGAAATGTGTTGCATTTGAAATCAATATAATGAAAATAAAAAAATGTAACATTTTGATTTTGAATTCCCGAAATCATATTTTTTTGCATTCAGTTTTTCAAATCATTCGACAGTAACATGTGGAATATAAATTTGCCATACATGCTCAGGGTAATCCTGTTTTTGGTTAACCCTGTCCCATGTTGTGATCCAGCACTGCTGCGCTGCAGCCCGCTCTCTGTCCGAGGAGCTCTGACGGCGGCCCCCGCTGACCCGGGGTAATCACATGTCCACATCAGTGCACAATACAAGTCCGCCCAGGACAGCGCTAAGCAGGTCGCGACCTCTGCTCCAACCAGCAGAGCAACTAAGTGCGCTAATCTGGACAGCATGCTGTTTCCTGCATCACCTTTGTGTTCAAGGGGCGGGAGAATAATGCGGAGTCAAACCTTTTTTTTTTTTTTTTCTATTTTGTTCTCAGTCCACTTTGCACCATTTACTGTGATGTCATAATGGGAGCGGATCCACTTAGTTAATAAGAATAGTTCTCTCTCCAGGGGGAACAATGCTCTCCTTTCATTGTTGTTTGATGGTCCCTCCACTGCTCTCACAACTGTTCCTCAGTGTGAGCCGACATAGGCCATCTTGTCATGGCACAAGTGTAGCAGTACTGTATATTGATTCTAAGTACGGCATTGAAAGATTAGCAAACATTGCTATTTTAAATTCGCAGTCAAAATAGCACAGTTGGCACATTTGGAAAGTGCTGGAAAAACCCAAAGTGACTGCTGGTCTTTTGGAGTGCACAGAATTTTGAAGGAGGGAGAGCGACCCCCCCCCCCACTAGAGTCAGGTTTCAGTGGCTTTGAGCTGCGGAGAGCTTCGGAGTGCACTGGGGCGTGGGGTAGAGGCACTTGGCACACGGCACATAGGCAGAATGCCAGGGTGAGCTCGGTCACACGGGTCACATCAAAGGGTCACCTGTCTGCTAGCCAACAGGCAGACTGATGATTATGTACACTGTAATGATTTAGCAAAATTAGCAATTTTAAAATATCTGTATGTATCTGGAACTGGCAAATGCGACAAAATTCGGTCAAGGGCTTTTTAGTTCAGATTTGCACTTCTGACCTGCTTGTTTTGTAAGGGATATCTTTATTGCAGTGGTGGTGCAAATTAAATTCTAATCATAATTCCTCTTCGCTCGTTGTAAGAGTTGCATGGAATAGTTTCTCTCCGGTCTGTCCACTTAAATTTGGATCTGTTGTTTGATGATTGGGAACTATGACTTAGGTGATTTATTGACAGGGAAATTGAATGATGAAAGCGTACATTAACATAAGTGGACTACTTTTAGGATATTTTTAAAGTGACCTCATGACCTTCTGATTTTGCAAGTGCTCATCTCACAAAATGAATTACCCTGAGAATGGGCAGTAAAATAAATGGTGACAGGAGGAATGGTCCTGGGGCCGTTTTCTGTAGATTTGGCCTGTCTGAGTGTGCTGATGGGTCTCCCAGCACAGGTTTCAGGCTCAGGCATGATGGCTGAGGGAGAGCAGGCTGTGGCCTGTCAGGACCTCATACGGGCGTCCAGATCACTGCCTGCTATTAATAACCACCTGCTGGAAAGTGAAAACCGAGACCTGCCGAGCTGGGCTGCCTAACATTACCTCTGACGGTCACCGTGTGCCACAAGCAAGTGCACAAACGCCGAAAAAAAACCCCCCAGCCTTATACTCGCAGCTGTGTCAAATGAGCACATGCATTTATTCAGGAAGTCACACACTTGGATGCACACGTACCCGGCTGCGCAGTCACACCGAAGTGAACGGTTGCGCACACGTATGCGCATACTCTGGGCCACTCCAGCTGGCGTTTCTCCCTGCTCAGCGTGTCTGTATCCCTGGGGGTGGAGGAGCATGTGGGGCACCCTGCTGTGTCTGTCTTGGGTTTTGTCCCCCAATCTGTCACCTTAGTGGATTCAGCCTTTGACAGGTGGATATAGATTGGTGGAGTAAACTTGTACTTTTTATTTATTTTTTTATTCAGTTCTCTGAACATATGAGTGTTTAAGTCTGTACTTTATTCAAACTTTTGGAAGTTAGGTTAAGCCATGTGAAGAATATAGATTTAAAAAATGAATGTGCAGTATCAGATTCTGCACAGTGTGTAGATTGCTCCATAGGGTGCATGCACTGCACTTCACTGCACTTGGGCATGTGGGGAAGTCATTTCACTGTTCTCAATGTCAGCTGGGCATTTGTGACAATCCCAAAAGTGTTTTTTTTTTTTTTTTCTTTGTCAACTCCACCCTACTCCCACAGCATTACCTAAGGTGAGTGTTCCATCATCACATGCTAACCCCCCCTCTCCTGTCATCCCTGCATCATCATCTTCTTCATCCTCTTTTCACTTATCCTCTTACTCTCCTCCTGGTCCCTCTCATTCATCCCTCTGGGACAGCAGCTCAGCACCCAGCCCTGGTAAAACCTCGCAGAGCATGGCCTCTCTCTCCTCTTCCTCCCCATCTCTCTCATCCCCTCTTTCCTGCCCCACCCTACTTCTCTTCTCTGCTCCTCCTTATTCAGACACGGTCCATGTGACATAATCCAGCAACTGAATAGTGTCAGTGTGGCAGACCTGCCTCCTGCCTCTCATGCAAGCCAAGGCAAGAAAGCGCAGCTTGTTGTAATTGTTTTCATTTACAGCAGCTTGTTGTAAATGTGCAGATTTTTTTTTTTTTTTTTTTTTCCACTCCTCCGCTCACTGTGGTGGTGGTGTCCAGGCATCCACTTAAATATAGACACCACGGCTGCATGTCAAAGGGAAAGCGCCAAATAAAGAAACATGAGACAGCAGAACAAATCACTGTGCGCACGGCGACGTGCCGAGAGGGGCTCCCAAATCCACCCTCCCCCCCCGGCGCAAGAGCCACTAAAAGATGAGACCGCTCAGAAGACGGAGCACCAGCAGGTGCCATGCTGCTGCGTTTCGGCATGATGTTTTTTTGACAGGGGTCCCTCCCGGATTGGCACATGGAGTCCTGACCCCTGCCAGTCCTCTGCTGTTGGAAGGTCTTCAGCATCGTAACAGTTGAAGGGATAATTGCCGCGGTCGATTTCCTCGTCATCGCACCAAGACCGGTCTCAGGCCCTTAAACGGACATGTTAAGACGGCCCTGATAATTATGGCAATTACAGCCAATTACCGTCTCTCCCCCCCAAACTCTGCACACCCCCACACCCCCCTGCTTGTCTCTCTCTTTTTGGTGCCAGTGCTTTTAGGAGACCAGTAAACAGCCCCTGAGGTTCAGTCGTAAATGAGCAGGCCTTCTCACTCTGTCAGCCCCGACACTGCGAGACGCTAACAAGCTGCCGTCATTACGCATAGAAGCACATTTGTTGCTGAGTGTCAGGTTATAGCTATGGTCCTCCAATCGATATATCTTACCCGTTCAGTCAGACGCTAATAATGCATTTATTTTTAGTTTGGGCATCAGTGTGGTGTAGGAAGCAGGGGCCAGATTCAAGGCATATCCCAGGTAGGACATGGCTGTGAGCCCTGGACCTACATTGACATACAATAGTAAAGGATGGGAATTTGTCCTTAAATTTCTACGTATAATTGAATGATTGATATTGTACTATTTCACTGTAAGTGTGAACAGTTTGATGAGTTCATTTTCATTCATTGCTGAACTCATTGGACTATGTATGTGAAGATGAAAATGAACACATGCATTTAATTGTGAGCCAAAGTTTAGGGCAAATGTTGATTTGTATCCTGGCCAGTTTGAAAATGGTCTTCATTACTTTTTTTTTCCAGAAGATGTCACGTACATTAATGTGGAACATATTTCTTGGATGGACATTTCACCATATGCTCTATACTTATGAAATTCTGTGAATTGTCATTTTAACACTTATGATTAATATTTTCTTCTTTCTACTAGTCGTTTTGGTTTGAATTTGAAAGAGTGGGTTTTTGAAAGCTTATCTTTTAGAGTTTATGCCAGGAGATAAAATAATTTACTAGCTGCATTTACTAGCTGCATTGCCTCTCTGGCATGTGCCAGTTAAAATGAGCAGAATCTTCTAAAGCATTTCATCTTAGTCATAAAATGTTAAGTTGTTCATATTTGTGACACTTGATAATTTTTCATAGAGCTGTGGTTTGTCACTTGTCTGATTCAAGGCCACAATTTTTTACATTTCTCTAACGGTCAGAAGAGTGCTCTGAGATTAGTGTTTATTGGTGATGATGGTGAAGCTGATAGCTGGTTTAATGTTTACGCGTTGTTTCCCCACAGACACATGAAGATCCACGATAAGGACCCCAGCAGTGTCCTGCCTTCAAGCCCCCCCTCGCCCACAAAGCGCCGACGCCCCTCGGCCAAGAGGAAGCCCAGCCTGGAGGGCGAGGGAGAACGGGCGGATGAGCCGCCCAACAAGAGGGTACGGCTGTCTGTCTGTCTGTCTGTCTATCTGGGCTCTTCTCACCTCCCTGTGCCCTGTTTGTGTGTGTGTCACCAATGTGGCTCATGACTTTCAGTGGGGAGAGTAAGTAACCGTGCTCCGTCTGCTCCAGGCATCAGAAGACGTCCTCGCGGACGACCTGGACCCGGTCAAGGGAGATGACGAGCTGCTGCCCTGTCCCATCTGCTTCAAGACCTTCGTCTGCAAGTTCGACCGGGATTCACACATCGACTCTCATCCAGACACCTCACTCAGGTACTGGGCCGGCGTAAATGCATGTACACACATGCACCCTCCATAAGCCGTGCATATAAACGCTCTCATCAGAGAGGCGTCAATGCACTTGTCTGTAAGCAGTCGTTTCGCACTGATGTAGACACTTATTGCATTCTGTTCATATGTGGAGTTACACAGGCACGCCGGCTATTCAAATGCTGATCTTACCAGTCTTACCAGTCAAACCTTTCTCTCTTACTCTCTCTGTCTCTACCCCTTTTCTGTAATGGAAATCTTTCCAGCTCCATTTCATGAAGGACATAGTCTGCTGTGGAAAATACCTTACGTATCCAAGTCTAGTCTACATTTTCAGTGGTTACTGCCACATGGTAGAAGTGCTAGTGGCTCCATTTTGCGTGTCTGGTATTTGATCACAGTCCACAGTGTGATGACATAAACCTGTTGGAGACTTTCCCTCATTGGCTATTGTAGTGAGTCCTCAGCCCCACTGATAGATCACTCACTAGTTTCGCACCTTACAGTCCAGAGTCAGCAGTTTGTTCTTGTGCAGGTCCGTTCTCTGCCCCAGCTACACAACAGTGCTCCCTCAGTTGCTATAATGTCCCTTTAGGTGTCCTTGGTGATGCCAGGCATGGAAGTCAGATCAGCTGATCTCAGTTCAGTCTCAGCTCATTTCGCTGTATCCTCCACTGGAGCCGCAACAAAATGATGGGAAGCTTGGTGCGTTCTCCCCCTCCATCAGTCCGTGTCCATATGTGGCGGGGGCGGGGGGAATGCGAGTGAGTTTAAAACCGTAAAAGTGCACAACTAACATAATCACACACCTAATAGAGATCACTGGAGTCCCTTTGTGCTGGAGGAGATATCGTTGCATTCATTCAGTCATTATCATTGCACCTCTTTGGTGCTCCTTTATGCAATTTGCGGGTCTCGTTGCCGTGGGATGGCAGACTTTGGGGCTTTCAGAAGCGTCTCCATAGTTGCCGGGAGACCACAGAACATGCTTTGTGCAGAGGCAGCTATAATTTAATATATCCGAGCCAGGCGGACTCCTCCGGCATACCAACGCTGCGCGGGGCTGTTGCGAGGGGGGCCAGGGGCTTTCAAGTCTCACTTGCCCACCAAAAGCCATTGTTCGCCCGACAAGCACATCCACGGACGTAAAAGTCCAGGCACTTTTCCCAGCGCCAGCGAAAGCTCAGCTTGTCTGACCTGGAGCAGTCAGGCCGACGTCAGAACTGCAGTCCATGTGTGTAAAGACTACCTATTCTCCACTAACCTCCCACTGGCTTGTCTTTAGTGGGAGTGGATCGATTAGTGATAGTAAGAGACAGAGTAGGAATGGGCGAGGAAGGGGGGCGATATAGTGAGATGCATGCTACACCACCAGACAGGGTATGCTTTACCACCAGACTTGGATATATGGAGACAGGCACATTTCCCAAGCTAACATTACAACCCCGTCCACAACTCTTGGTACCAAGCATCCCGATTGTCATGCAGACACATTTTATGGCTCCAAGTACCAGCACAGAAGATTCCAGTCGGGAAATAAAGAGCTCAGGGAAGAGGCTGCCATGGGTCCAGCAGTGCAGCTGTCTCTTTGCTGGGTAACTGTGTTCATGTTTCAGGGAGGCGAAATTAGCACTCATCCCGTTTCATAAGCGCGCCGAGTTAAGAGGACGTGACGTGCAGATTGCTGGGCGCTGCTTTAGGCGTGTCTGAGGCGACAGCCCTCCCTCAGCGGTAGCAGCAGTGCTCAGGTGGAGGATGGTAATCTGGGCATGAGCTGCCCTGCGCTGGATTAGACCTGACAGCTCTAATCCTGGGATGGGCTGGAGGCCTGGGAGATGAACAGTCTGTGCACACATGAGCACGCACAGACATACACATGCACCCAGACACAAACACAAATATGACACACACACAAACACAGTTACACACACACACACACACACACACACACACACACACAGACACGCATATATGCTGACTGATGCTCAGACACAAAGAAGGAAGCTCCCTGCACTGTATCTGCTCTGTTGTAACGTGTGTGGGATCAGGCCCATGAGGAAGTTGAGATGCTGAGGATGATGGTTGAGTAAACATTTTGTCACAGCACATGAGAATTATGAGAATTGCACTTGAGATCTTGGAGAAACGAAAACAGAAGTGCTAGTCAGCCTACAACAGCGGCCAGGCACATATAAAGTGAAGTTTATTATGATTATTATTTATTTTTTTATTTTAAATTTTGTCTATAAGAAAGGGATCTGTGTACTCTGGTCCATGAATCAGAGTTCAGTTGGGGAACGGGAGGGCTGGGGGAGGGAGGGGCGCCAGCGTTTAGGTGGCCTGCCACCTCTGGCCCAGTCACAGCAGAGTGTCCGCTGAGATAAAGAAGATTAGGTCCCCCGCGGACACCTCCTCGCAGCCCTCCCGACCGGTGCAGGCCGATAAGAGCTGCGCGACGCGTCACAGACAATAACCAGCTGTCCCACTCAGCGGCTAACGAGCGCAAGGTTAACGGCGACGCGGAGCTGGCCGGGGGTTATCTCTCACTCTCTCAGAGAGACTGGGCCTGAAGGACCGGGTCCAGAGAGGGTTGTGGCCCTGATGTTATTTAGCACCGGCAGTTCTCAGTGAGGATTTAAGTAAGGCCAAATCACACTGTGTGCAGTGAAAAGTGCACCTTTTTCAGTTTTGCAATCATGTGAGCTACAGTTCAGTTCTGCTTCTTAGATCATTGAGTTCAAGTATTGAAGTTCAAGTATTGTACTGTAGGTATATATTTCTCAGTGTGTATAAATGTTTTGGCTGCCTGTGTATTTATCTCTTGTAGTGCACACATACATATATGCATACATACATTTTTATTTCTATGTTGTGGCTTTTTTAAAAAGAGGTAAAGTTAAATGTAGGAGTGAATATATTGGAGAGGATGTATAATTGTGAAAGTAAATGCATTCTGATAAATAATTACATTAAGGAACTAATTATACGTAAAGGAACTAACTGATTGATTTATTGCATGATGATGATGATGATGATGATGATGATGATTATGGAGGATCCTCTCTGTCCCCTAGATGTGACCTGTGCTGCATCAGTTTCCGCACACACCGTAGTTTGCTGCGTCACAACGCTGTCATCCACAAGCAGCTGCCCACTGACCCCGCCGGACGCCCATTCATCCAGAATAACCCCTCTATCCCTGTGGGCTTCAATGACCTGGCCTTCATAGACTTCTCTTGCCGCAAGTTCCCCCATATTGCCCAGGTGAGTGCCTTTGGCTCTGGGATTCGAATCTCTTTTACTGGAAAACTTATTTACTTGATTAGCTGTAAACCTGTATCGCAGCTGTTGGATTGGATATGGAATCGATGTCACCTGACGGTTCCATCTTCTCTGTACATTTCCCATAATCCCATCGAGTCTGACTATACAATCCTTTGTCTGGCAGGTTTGGTGTGAGACCAACCTACGGCGATGCACCAGCAAGTTCCACCGGTTTGTCTGTGACACCTGTAACAAGGCCTTCCCCCTGCAGTCTGCCCTGGACCTGCACGTGGGCTCACACAGCAGCCACACGGAGGGAGCCCAGGAGTCGGCCACGCCCCCGACACAGCAGGACCCGTCCCCTGATGCCAGGCAGGCCAGCTTTCTTGAGTCTCTGGGCCTGCAGCACATCTCCCAGGTGAAGCCTGACTGCACAGAGGAAGAGGCCCTGCAGGCTGAGCTGGACAGCATCCGGGTCATCCATGTGGAGCCTCCCAAGTCCAACCTACCTCAAGAGGCCAGCTGTCTGGGCGGGCTGGGCATCCCCCTGCTGGACCCTGTCTCGCTCCAGGGTCTGTCCCAGGTGGGCAGCCTCAGCATCCTGTCCCTGCAGCCCTTCCAGAAGGGCTTCATCCTCCAGCCAGAGAGTGGCCCTGTGGTCAAACCCATCTGCGGCGAAGGCGTTGAGCTGGCTGACATCCAGCAAATCCTGAAGATGGCCACCTCGGCCCCTAACCAGATCACATTGCCGCCCCTATCCAAGGCCCCCTGCAATGCCACGCAGTCCAACTATAAGCAGATGCCCCCACTGAAGCCAAAGCCCTTGGTTGCTCCCCGCACCAGCATGGCCACCTCTACTCCACCCCCCCTCATGAGCGCCCAGCAGGCTTCACCAGGCTGCATCAGCCCCAGCTTGCCACCACCACCTAGCCAGCTAATCAAGACCCCCAGGGAGTCGTCCTCTTCCTCATCATCTTCCTCCTCATCTTCGTCCTCTTTCAGCAGCCAGGCCTCCGTAGAGAAGATGCAGATGGAGGCAGACTGCACAGGCGATGCTCTGACTCCCACAGACACTGACAGGCACGAGATCAAGCAGGAGGAGGGCGAAGAGAGGGAAGCAGTCGGCAAGAAGTCCGGGGGACGTAAAGCCTCGTACCCCTGTCGCTTCTGCGACCAGGTCTTCGCCTTCTCGGGGGTCCTGCAGGCCCACATGCGGTATCATCTGGGAATCTCACCCTACCAGTGTAACATCTGCGACTACGTGGCCCCAGACAAGGCCACGCTGATCCGCCACCTGCGCACCCACAGCGGGGAGCGTCCCTACGTCTGCCGTGTCTGCCACTACCCCTTCACTGTAAAAGCCAACTGCGAGCGCCACCTGCGCAAGAAGCACATGAAGAGCACCCGCAAGGAGATTGAGAAGAACATCGAGTATGTTTTCACCGGCCCTGGCACTCTGGACCTGCTGGAGTCGGCTAGCGCCGGAGATGCCACCTGTCGCTACTGTGGGGAGGACCTGAAGAGCTACCGGTCCCTGCAGATCCACTTGCGCACCCACAACGGTTGCCAGCGCAAGCCCTTTGAGTGCCGGAAGTGCGGGGCGGCCTTCCTGGCCAAGAGGAACTGCATCCATCACCTGCTGAAGCAGCATCCCGAGGTGAAAGAGCGGGAAATGGAGGAGCACATCGCCACTCTGCAGCCAGCCACCCCCGGAACGCGGGCTAAGTCCATCACTCAAAATGGCCTGCCCGCCACTGCCACCCCTGTCGCTTTGAAGGTGGAGGACATGAGCTTCTACACCAGCGACCCAGACCAGCCGCTGGACTTTTCCAGTAAGAGCCGTGGAAGTGGCAGCTCGGCGGGATCGCCAGGGGTCAAGCTGGAAGGTGTCTCCTCCTCCCAGCTGTCCTCTTACGACTGCTCTATGGAGCCAATGGATCTGTCTATGCCTAAGAGCCAAGAGAAATTGAAGAAAGAAGGTCCACTCCCTGTAGCAGCCACAAAGGAGATAAAAACCGAGCAACCTGCTCTCTGCAGTGTGGACCCTCCCCGCCCCCAAGTGCCCCAGGGCAAGGACGAGGTGGGAAAGCCTGCAGATGAGAAGCCCCATCGACCGGTCCAGTATCAGCTGTCACTGCATGCGGCCTCTGGTCTCACCAGCGCCCCCACTGGCGCCATCCGGTCCCAGAGACTGAAGCCACTGTTGCCCAAACCTGTCTCAACCACCGTCAAGGAGCTACCCCCTCTGGCCTCCATCGCCCAGATCATCTCCTCCGTCTCCGCTGCCCCCGACCTTTTGAAGAGGGAGAGTGTTCCCACCAGCCTTTGCAGGGGTCCCGCTCTGGAGAAGGGCGCCAGCCCTCAAGGCCTCCTCACGGACACGGACTCGTCTGCTGAACCCCAGCCCGCAAGCCAGGATGGCTCCGGCCGCGCAGCCGAAGAGCCCCCCACAGAAGGCTCCAAGAAGAGAGCTGCCAAAAGGCCCCTGCTCAGCAAAGAGGGGCCAGAGTTGAACCCAGCGGGAGGGACCACAGGCACGGGCAGTGGGATCGACCTGGAGTCCAGCGGGGAGTTCGCCAGCGTGGAGAAGATGCTGGCCACCACCAACGCCAACAAATTCAGCCCATATCTGCAGTCCAGCCCGGTCACGCTGCTGAAGGAGGAGACGGAGCGGGCCATCACCAGCGAGGACGAGAAGGAGGGCCAGGAGGACCGGCAGCAGCAGCAGCAGCACCAGCAGGCCAAGGGGAAGAAGAACGCTTATTCTAACTCCCTGCAGAAGATGACCTGTCCCTTCTGCCCCCGTGTTTTCCCCTGGGCCAGCTCTCTGCAGCGACACTTGCTCACTCACACAGGTAAGACGAGAACAAGGCGGGCAGAATCTTTTGCCAGCCAGATCTGACACTTGCCTACATACATAGTGTGTTTTCCATACGCCTGTATATTACATAACATGAGTAACAGTGTTAGTGTATATTAATGTGTATCAACATTAATGTATAGGTTATTACAAATGACCAACGCTGCACATTTACATAAATATGATGTTAGTTTTCCTTGCGCAGATGCTCTTCAGAGGCTCCTCAGCTTTGGAAACTCTTTCTCAGCTTTGAGAATTATTAATCATTCACAGCTGATAGCCTATCACCAGGCGAGTGCAAAGTCAGTGTTGGAAGAAAGTGGCCTCTCTGTACCACACTGACCTGGAGCTCCGCTTTTTTCACTAAAATAGCTTGAAAAAAGCTACAATTCTGTATGGCAGAGAGGATTTAAAAGTTTGAAAGTGAGATACTGTTTCAGTATGCTGGGTCCATAACCCATAAGGAATAGGCTTTTTCTGAATTGATGATGGGATACACCAAGTCTGGAACATATTGTGTACCTACATTTTGATACAAGTTGTGGTTCCTCTGGTATAAATAACGATCAATGTGTTGTATGTTCTGAAATGTAGAAGATCAAAAATCAGTCGGGTCATTGTGGGAAATTAAGCAAAGAAATGTTGCCAGTGTTGTGGCATTCACGACAAGCACATAGACCAGTAAATCACATGTATATCTGGGGTTTTTGGTTTGGTCTGCAGGTCAAAAACCTTTCCCCTGCCCAAAATGTGACGCCTTCTTCTCCACAAAGTCAAACTGCGAGCGTCACCTACTGCGGAAACATGGTGTGGCTAACCGCACCCTGCGTCGCAACGGAGCCATGCCCAAAGCCAAGGAAACAGACGAGGGGTCACATGAGAGCGCAGGTACAGCCAACTGCTAACGAATCACTCACCCTCACACACAGGGCCGCCTATCAGCCGCTCACATCTCTACTGAGTCACTCTGAGGTTCATTGATAAAATGCTGCTCAATAGGCCATGCTGTGGAATCTCTTCTGCCGTACTGCCCTCTAGTGGAAGATTAGCAGTACTCCATAGTTTAGTTAATAGAGTAATGCTGTCAAAGGTGGATTCAGCATTCATGTGTTAAAAGCATATTACAAAATATATTTTTGATTCTCTTGAATTCTATATTATAAAACATGTGTTTCACTGAAGTGTTTCACTGTTCAAGCGCTTGTTTGCCAGCCTTTTGAGGTCCATTCCCTTTAACTCATATTTTAATTCACTTAATCTTAAAACCTCTTTGAGCAAAAGCAAAGACAGACATGCTGTATTGTTACGGATGATGGAGATCTCTGTGTTTCAGAGAGCATGTCTGAGACTGAGCTCCCGGCTGGAGAGGCTCAGAGCACAAGTGGCAGTGAGCCAGAAAAAGAGCCGGCCACACCCACCCCCAAGGAGCAGGCCGAACCAGTCCCGGTGGAGCAGCCTGGCCAGCAGGGGGAGACTCTGGGCCAAGCAGGACCTGCTGGGGCAGAGCCCGCCGAAAACAGCTGCAAGAACGAGGGCGAGGACGATGACGACTCCCAGAGCAACAAGAGCCTGGACCTCAACTTTGCCAGCAAGTTGATCGACTTCAAGTTCTCAGAGAGTGAAGAGCAGCAGCAGCAACAACAGCAGCCATCTCCAGCAGGGGGCGCTGCGGCACCTCTCAGCACTGCAGCACAGGAGGAGTCAAAGTACACCTGCAGGAGCTGCAAGAAGAGTTTCCGCTACGCCACCACCCTAGCACGCCACGAGAGGGCCCACCTACCAGAGGGCACCATGGAGGGAGGAAGGAAGGTGACGCGGAGGTCAGCCGAGGCCAACCGAAGCCAGGGTACCCCTGTGGAGGAGGAGCCCGAGGAGGAGGAGGAGAGGAAGGGGGCAGCAGAGAGTGAGGGGAACGGCAGCGGGGCGGACAGCGGCTCCGAAGAGGAGGAGAAGGAGAAGGAGGAGAAGAGCGACGAGGAGGGAGGAGCCACAGAACCAAAGAGCGGCGAGGGGGAGCTGGGGGGCGGGGCTGGGAGCAAAGCCGACAAGAGGAAGAAGATTTGCAACGTGTGCAGCAAGCGCTTCTGGTCCCTGCAAGACTTGACCCGACACATGCGCTCTCACACAGGTGAACACACTAGCACTGTAAAAACCACAAATAAGGCTGAAACTGAGCCAGAGGAACTCTCACTCTCGTAATAGGGTGGGGTGGAGCACATAGTGTTAAACCTCAGAACCTTTTGTGCTTACATGCACACAATGGAACATTGCATTGTGCAATGTATGGTTTGTATGGGAAGTAGCATGAAAATAGTTCAACTGCAGATCAAAGTTAAAGGTGGATTGAAAAATAAACAGAGCAATTTGAAAATTTAGTCGGCCTGTTGGTCAAAGAGACCTCATAGTTCTGTCATATAGACCATACATTTTGGGAAGAAATGAAACCTGTTCAGTCTGGCAGCTAGTTCCAACTAGTTAATTAGCTGTGTGCATTACCTGTTTATGATGAGCTTAAGTGGTACACTCCCCACTGTGGCTACCATAAACAGACTGTTTATTCTACTATGGGCAATGCTACTGTAAATGCAAATAACCTTGTGACCCAATGCACAATTTAGAAATGTGAAAAAAACAGAAAAGTTTAAATGACCACATTCTCGACATACACATCATACATTACCAATGATTTCACATACAGTGTATTTATTCAGCGCAGGTAGAAACGGCTAGGTTATCTAGTGCGGCATGGTGACGCTGCTCTGTGCCCTAGGTGAGAGACCCTACAAGTGCCAGACGTGTGAACGGACCTTCACCCTGAAACACAGCCTGGTGCGTCACCAGCGCATCCACCAGAAACCCCGGGAGACAGAGGAAGAGGGGTCGGGACCGTCGGGTGGGGCCACAGGCGGGGCTGGTGACGAAGAGGGAGCCAGCGGCCGCTCAGGCAGTGAGAGCGAGTCGCCGCACAGCAGCACCAACCCCTCCTCGGAGAACGAGAGCGAAGGCGCAGGCAGAGCCAAGGAAGAGGAGGCAGAGATCCCTAACCGTGAAGCTCCGGAAACAGAGGCCGTGGCCCCACCCGGCACGGAGCCCACGGCGGAACCGCCTGCCGAAACTCTGACGGAACAGTCTCCCAAACCTGCCGGGGACCACGACGAGGCCGGCGCGGGCGAAGCGTCGGACGGCTTCCAGGCCCTGCTGCAGATCCAAAGCAAGCCCTCCCTGGAGCACATCCTGCCTGCCAGTGAGCCCCCGTTGGTGGGGGCGGAGTGAGGGGCACAGCCCTACACTGGAGATTCCCCTTTCCTATGCAGAGGCATGCTGTGTCCCAATCAGAGTGTGCCATACACCTTTCCAATGCAACTGCACAAAACGCAGAGGCGAAGAACATCCCTTTTCCCCGTGCCTTACTACTTTCTTTCTAATAGATATTTGTATCAAGTTACATTTATTGGAAGATATAATTTTTTTAAAAAAATAGCATTTTATAATGATTATTTTTTTTGATCTTTATAGAGATGAAATTGAAATTACAAAGCATTAAATGAATGATTTACCATACCTGTTTGTATGATTAACTGAGAGAAAAATATAAATATGTGTATTTAAACCACAGCTGTACTTAAACCTGCAGAGGCTGTTATGATGGTTGATGCATTGTGGGTAGGGTTAGGGTTGAGGGCTTAAAGGCTTGAATATGATAACATAACTGGAAATCACAACACAGATATCCATCACAGGCAACAGTGACTGCCTGTGTTTTTTTTTTTTCTCGGCTACTATTCCTGTGTCAGAGAGAGAGAGAGAGAGCTAGGTATTTTTTATTTTGGAAGTAAATGAGCTCTGGGTCAGTCTGTTGAAAGAAGGGAGAAAGTTTAGGAAGCCTCCTAAAGTAATTCTGGACGTCCTGTGTATGTGTTGTGATTATTCTCTTAGCAGAGAAATATGGGCAATATTTGCCTCATAGTATTTTATTTTTCATTCTGAACCATGCTTAAAAACTATCTTCCAGCTGATGGGTGGGGGATCCTGCATGGTTTTAGGGAGTTGGGTGTTTTTAAAAAGTTTTTGGCTTACACAGGGGGGCCCAGCTGATCTAGTTGGAACATTAGGGCCTATAGACCAGTGACCCCTCCCTCTTAGGCCCCTTGTTTGTCAGTGAGCTGCACAGCAAGACCTGCGTCTCCACGGAGACGGAGGAGGGTTGTTAACTTCCCGATGCAACGCAATACAATCAATCTTTCAGCAGCTCTCCCAGAGGAGGAGAATGGCCCGTGACCTTGAAAGATGTCTTCCAAAACGTTTGTGTCTGAATAAAGCCTTACTTTGGGACTCTTAGCGGTTTCAAAGCGGGTTTCTTTGCTCGTTCTCTTTTTGCCTGGTGGAACACTACTCCAGGAGGTTTTTGCATGGCATACTTGAACAGTGTCACCCTGAAGTCTCCCGTTCTCATGTGGCACCTTCTCGCCCACTGCCTTCCAGAATACTCCACCCAAGGGGTATTCAGACCGGAATCACAAGACCATCTGCAGGGCTTATGTTTTTTTTTTTTTTTTTTTTTTTTTTTAACTGTTTTTGCAATATGTATTCTTTTAAAAAGGAACCTCAGAAATAAACAAATAAACCTCAAGGCACAAAAAACTATCTCCAAATCTTACGTTGGATGCAGAGAGACTGGAGGATGACTGATTACAGTGAATGGAAAATGGAAGGCGTTTTACAGACCGGTCAGCAGTATCTGGCCAGACGATCTGAGATCTAGCACGAACCAAAAAAAAAAAAAAAAAAGAATCACAACTACACCGGCATAACGAAAAGCAATCAGAGACAATGTCACAGAAGCAATAAACTTAAGCAAGTGTTTGAGCTGTGAGCAAAACGCAATACAGAGGATGAACAATGGGGAGAGGTGTGGCTAAATAACAGGTGATGGGGAAGCTGGTCCCTGATTGGATACTTGTCCACATCCTTGACCAATCATCAGTCTTCATGCATTGTGAGTGGCATTTCGCCATTCCACTGCACCAGCACAGGACATGATATTGACATGGATTGTAATGTGCAATGGCGTAAGCTGAGACTGTGTTTTGGTTTCGAGAAAAACAGTATGATGTCCAGCTTTCCCATTACCTTTCCATTTTCTTGTGTGTATGGAGTTTGTGTGTGTATGTATGTATGTAGATATGAATTCACATAAATACTACACACTGTTTTTAATATATTTATTGAGAACCCAGAGTGTGGTGAAGAGGTTACTTGAGGAGAAGCCATGTATTATCACGTTTATGCTGCAGAGAACAAGGATTCAAGTATATGGAATAGTCTCCCAGGATTCAACCTGGGACTACTATTAGCAATAATCACTATTGATTCTAAAGCTTTATGTAGATCTATATATATATGTTTGTAGACTGTGTGGTCTATTTTGTTATCATTAGTTTGACTGAGATTTTTTTTTTTTTCTCCAATATATAAATACATATAAAACTGTGAAATTCATTATGTGTTCAGCTAAGGGTGAATCTTAGGCTAGTTTTGCATGTTAATCTAATTTGTTCAATTAATTTCCTTTTATTCTTGCTCTCAGGGCTTTTACAGAATGCATATTCAATATTTTTCCTTTTGTTCCTGAGTTGCAAAATTTTTTTTTCCTTCGAATTCACAATTTCTTCAAAAAAGAAAATAAAAAAAAACACCAATCACTACATTCAGCACTTGACTGTGAATTCAAATAATCAAATGAGAGAGAGAGAGTGAGAATACATTCAAACCCCTTTAGGCTGAGACTGCTACTTCTCTGCCTGGTTTAGCTGCATTTTAATTGTACCCATTAACAAAAGTCCCAATTCTGTTCTTTATGTTTTTCCTCCTGTCTTTTGACACCAAGAAGGAATCAGTTTGACTGTGTTAACCAATGAAATGGCCGCCTGTATCACTGTTGAAGTTCTGTGACTTGCTGTTAAAGGGAACTTTGCTCTGCTGCTACACCCACAGCGGACAGGTAACAGACCTGGATTAGAACAACTGAGTGTTTGGTACTCTGCTCCTCTTTTTGTATTACTGTGCTTCAGATTCAGAAATGTAAGCTGTTCTGTATTGATACCATTTAAGCAATAAAGATATATTAAGGAAGGGTGTGAATCAGACTTGGTTTTGGCTCATTTCTTTACCTTCAGCTTTGGCACAGCTAATTTTCTGGTAGTTGATACAGGTTTGAGAACAAGGCTCGGAGGGAAGGATTAGAAAATATTTTAAGTACCTTGATAAAACATATGGTGGCCATCTTTGAGGTCCGACCTATAAATGGACCAGTACCAGCACATGGTCACATAGAGCTTTACGTTGGAACAGGAAAAATGATAAATACCTTACATCTAGCACTACCAATGTTGCATAATAACATTATTATGCAACATTTTTTAAAAATGAGGACACATGGTGTAAAAAACGTAAACTTTATTCACTATCTGTCTGAATTCACCAAAATGTACACATTCTTAAATGACAGTATTTAGCCCAAAAACAAATTCTTTCCTTCATTTTGCATTACCATAGAAAGGCCCACTAAAACACCAAGAATGGCTAATAAACTGCAAGGTACTCAAAATTGCCATTAGGGGACAATACTGCCATTTTACATTTCAAGTGGCAGCTACTCAAATTATAAACAAATTATCAACTGCAAACAAATTCTTACATGGCTCAATACCATCTCTCCCCCTATGTAAACATACTGCCATTGCCATGTAAAGCAGTATGTCTCAAACAGCAGGTACACAGTCCTTAAACCACAGCACCCCCAAGATGCCATTTGGAACAGTCAGCCTCAGGTGTGTGGCACATTTATGCTAGGAACCATGATCCATAGTGCAGTACATTCTTACACAGTCCGCATGAATCTGTCTGCTCATGTTTCTTAGCAATTTCAAATTTATGCTCAGGCCATATGGCATATCTTATTGCATGGTTAGGTATACATAATATACATAAATTACAGTAAACTCCACATAAGAAACCCCAAAACAGAAATTGGCTCCAACACAAATAATAAAAAAAGAATAAAGAATGATCAGCTACTTAATGTCCTTGTTCTGTGACTCAGCACTTCACATACAAACTGTGTGAGTGTGAGATGAGCCAGCAAAAGAAAGAACTTGTAAATGATTCAGTGCACGTCAAGCAGCCAGCTCAAAGTGAGAGCTCTGTCTCAGGTGAGCACAGACAGGAAAGCCCAGAGTACCGTTGTGTTTGGAGATAACCAGTAAACCAATTAATGCAGATGTCCTGGCCCTTGTCAGATTCATCAGTAAACAACCAGACAAAACAACAAAAATGCATCTTCATACACATTAAAAAAAAAAAAGAGAGAAAAGAGAACCTCATACCCACCACTGCTCATTTACACCAGCCAACTCAGTATCACTCTGCTAAAACCGTCCCCTGCTCTGCAGTAACATTTCAATGAAAGCCTTAATAAATACTGGGAACTTTGTCACACATGTTCATTGTAGTCACCAGAATACAAAACATACAGATTGTTCATAATACTGCAGCGATGGTTTGTAACTGTGACCGGTTCTAAGCAGAGGGTAGTGTCCTGGGTCTCTGACAGAGGTCTCTGACTGGGTTTACAGGCAGGCTGTCCCACCCCTTCTGGCACGGTGTGCCATACCCCCAGGTCAGGTGCCTTGTTTGAGTGGCAGAAGCTAGGGGTTTGGTCACTCGTCTGAACCGGCGGATCGCCTCTGCCCTCTCTTGCGTGGTGAACGTCTGGGGGAGGCTTTGTCTGATGCAATGAAGAGCGAGACAAAAGTAGGGTCAGCGCACAGGCAGCTGAGGTCCAAAGCATTTGGCACATTTGTTACACATTTCTTAAGTGCTACGAACCTGGTTCAACGAGGGAGTAAATTGGCTTGAAGTGATGGCACACCATTCGCAATTTTACACTTGAGAGTTAAGCAGACTAGTAACATTACCCTAGCTCCTGTGTTACAGTTAATTAATGGCTGTTTATCGTGTCAATGATCCGATTGTCAGGCTCTCCAGGGCCACTTAAAATATAAAGCTTTGTGGTCTTGTTGTTCAGGTTTTTGTTATGGCCCCACCACCTTTTAACAGTCTGCGAGACCAAAACCCATACCCCATGCACTCAACATGCATACTGAAAGTTTTCGGGTTTGCAGAAAACACATTTTTTGCCTACTGACATTACCTAAGAGTTACAGGAGGCTCCTACAACTTATCCCAACATTCTACACCCCCTGTCCTCCCCTGCGCTACTCTACTTCCTATTACCCCACTCTACATCCTGGGAGAGGAGTAGGGAAGTCTCACCTCGTCTGCTCTGCACTGCGGGCACAAAGAAAGGGAGAGAGGAGCAGGGTCCAGAGGAGGAGACAGCACAGAGAGTTAGAACATTGGAAAAGCAGTGGAACAACCAGAGGCATAATCCACAGGGCAGCACGGAAACAGTTTCGAATACGAGTGGAAAGGGGGAAAAATGCACTGACTACGCAAAGTGAGGAAATGAGAAGCACCTCGGGTGTTGGTTTTTAAAAAACTGAACCGTTGTCCATGTGCCATGCAGACCCAGCACTGGGTTTGGTGGGGTGAAGACCAAGGACTGTACATTCTGACTTTTATGCTTTTATTACTAAAACATTCAATTCTATGGTACCAGGATGTTTTCAATCAACGATTTGCTTCTGCTTCTCTTAAGTCCAGCCAAAGAACAGACATTACTGTGAGCATAACCATTCATATAAATCACTTATTGAGATCACACAATAAATGGAAAAAGTGACCATGTATATCTGAGGCACCGCAGACTGAAACCTGTGAGACAGAAGAATAACCGCCTCTACAGCGTGACTTACTGATCTGGTTAAGGGTCTCCTGGGGGATCCAGCTCATGTCAACATCATTGTGGCTGGATGTTCCCATCTCAACTTTGGGCGCCGGCCTCCGCCTCTACGTGAAGGATGAAAAAAAAGGAGGTCATTGAAAATGGCCACCATTCTGATTCTATCTATCACAACAACAATGGTGTTCTTGCTGTGGCTGGACTGGGGCTTGAACCACCAACCTCAAGGGTCCCAGTCATGTACATTAGCCACTAGACTACAGGCTGCCCCTTAGAGCTATCTTTTGCTTGTGTGTCAGCATGTGTGCTTGTCTTACTTTTCTGGACTCCAGCAGTTGATGCAGGCCCACGACAACGAGCAAGCCAAGACCAGACAGGAAGACGTACATGAAGATCCTAAGCGAGAGGAACACTGTGAGGACACAGGAATTGCAACACAGCAAAAGATCTATTTCAGCTTTTTTTTAAATTCTTGAATCCATCTGCATTAAACTGACCTACTTTCAGACATAAATATTTACCCATTCTGTGCAGTTTGCAACACCAGTCTGATTCATTTTCATAATTGCCTCACCCTTCTGGTCAGTTACAAACCAAATGCAATTTTATGTAGTAAATGTAAGGTATTATGGCAAGAAAATACTCAAGAATCAGTTCATATTAACTATCATATTACATAGCTTGTGAAAATTGTTTCAAATATTGCAACGCACTGAAAACAAGCACACATAAATCTGGGCATGCCCAGAGACATCACTCACGTCTCCCCATCCAGGCCGTCTTCTTGCTCAGTGATGGTCACAGTCTGGTTAAACACTGCGTCTTGGAACATGTTACCCTGAGAAGGTGCCGAATACGAGAAGCATTTAGAGTCAACTTCTCGAACTGCTGTACATCAGGTCTCAAACAGAATGTAACCCATTGTGTATTCTTACACATGTCCAAAGTGCTCTCCTGCAACTGCACTGAATAGTAAAAAAAAAAAAATTACTAAGACATTATCGTCACAGATTTGTTTCTGTTTTATTTTATACTAATTTTCATTTTTAAACATAATGTTCAGGTTTTAACTTTATATGCACTGCACACTTTTTTGGGCTATAAGCTTTGCATAATTACTGATGTGACTAAGCTATCCTTTTTGCAAAGTTTCTGAGAAAATGAAGGGGCATAGTTTTCCTGCTTATCTGATGATTTAATTCCTTACTATGCTTCCACTGTCTGAGTGTTTCTCTGAGTAAAATCTGAAAGATTGGCTTGAAGAAATCAGACTAAAGTTCACCTGGAGTTGGCCTTTCGGTCAGTTACATACTTACATTTTAAAGCAAATATGAAATTTCCTGTACCTGGTTTTTATCATAATGATGCATTTAGGTTACCAACTAACACGCTTATAAGATAGTGATGCAAAATGTCTGTCAACATCTCATCATCAGACAACATCAATCCATCTTCTGTTATGTGGCATGTGTACCCTCTATCACCTGGAACACGTTGTAAGGTGGTTGAGATTGTTCACAAGCATCATATCTAACAACACTTTAGGAATCTACAGGTCTCGTGTTTAGGAAATGTAACCTCAGTTAAAGCACAACACATAGGGATGGGGTGAACGTGCTGTCCATGCTCACATTGCTGTCTTTGTAGTTGAGGTTGATGACCAGGCCGAAGGGGCGGCCTCCCATTGGCTCAGCGGGGATGAAGGAGTACTCGAAGGTGGCCTGGCGCTGGGGCGGCACCACGGCGCCCAGCTGCAGGGCCGTGAAGTTCTGGATGTAGAACTGGAAGTCCTGCGGGTAGCGGAAAGAGGCATCCAGGGACTCCACAACAAAGTCTTCACTTCCCTTATTGGTAAAACCCAGCAAGAATTTCACTATGTTGTTGGCTGGGAAGTCTGGGGCCGGAAAGGGGGAAACAATGTGCAAAACGTGACTGATTGGGCATATATTACAAACTACCTTCAAGAAATTAAATATTCAGAATCAGACATTTGAATATGAGACTTATTTTAAGAGAGTTTAAAGGTAGTAAAAAAAAATAAAAAAAAATATTTCAGTTTCCTGTTTATAATTATGTAACTAAACCAAACATAGTCACATTCGTAAAAATCCCATCTTTAACTGCAGCTACTAGCTGTAGTTAATGACGGGGCGGTGGAGGGGGTGGGGGGGTTATTTTTGCAGGTCACTGTGAGGACTGACCTTCTCCCTTGACAAAGAGGATAGTGGTGTCAGCATGGGGCGATGCCTTTGCTTCCCCTGACGAGGCTTCATCCACCTCTTCCTCTTTTTCCTCTATCTTATCAAACACAAGAAAAAAAGACAGATGATGGGAGAATTCTCCTGTGATTGATGGCTTTGAATAATGCACCAATCAATGAGTTTTCAAGTTTGTTAACACCACCAGGATACTGACATAGCAAGACTTGAGAGCAATTTTAAAAAAAGCTAGTCTATTCGAAAGCCTTTGATCATATCACATTATCTTAAAATAAGCAGCTAAAGTACTTATTAAAAACGTTTTAATGGCAACCGTTAAAACTAGCTAATGCCAAATGCAACACCATCATGTTTCTTACCAACTCTGTATTATCATCATCTTCAACCTCTGCCTCATCATCTTCATCTTCAGCAATCACGTCCTCTGCTACCTCCTCATCCTCAGTCGCATCTTGTGCTGCCACATATGGACCTTGGATGAGGCAGCAAAATAACAAATAACAGGCTTTCATTATTTAAAAGCTGAAAAACATTTGCAGCATACGCCAATATTGGTCTCCTACATTATGCCACTAGAAATATTAAAGTGAAACGTTATTCCTTGATTTTAATTTCTTAAATGAATTTAAGTACTGCACTGGGAACAAATAAGGTATTATATTACCTATACATGCAGCTCTGCTCAGTAAAGTATCAATTTAGTTACTTATATGAATAAGATGGAAATACCACAAACACACTTTATTTACCCTAGTATACATTTTCTCATGCAATACTATGATGTTTGACCAGTTTTCCTGGTCTCTGTTCTGTGTTGTGTGTGTGTGCCACAGACATTTAAGCCAGAGTTTAAATTAATCGGTTTGAGTGCACTCAAACTCAACCGTTACAGGTTAATTTTATTCAGTAATCAAATCAACAGCTCGACTAAACAAGGACCAGGGTTACGATACAGTTGTAAGAGTGCTTTTTCCACCACAAGGGAGGAACTTAGCCACAGTATCGATATGAATAGAGTTACCAATGTCAAGTTGCTACCCCCAATGGTTGTGTCAAACCCATGCATACCAATCTAACTACACATACTTGGCATAGAGAACCAATAACATCGCTACAAGCTAAACCGACCCAACTCTAGAGTCGAGATTAGTTATCTAACAATCAGGCAAAAATGATGACGCTACAGTCACTAAAATGCTGTTCATCTGTGAGAGGTACTATAGCTATGCGTTTATCCATTTGTAACGTTAAATCTTCTACGGCAACAAAAATTTAACTGTCCAAAGAAACCAAATACTTGCAGTTAAAATATTTTGCTCTTGTCGGGTCACACTGGGCGCACTCTAGATAACGTTAACTACAATCGCACTAGCTTGCTGCCTTAATATTTCGGATAGCCAGTGACCTATCCAAAGACAACTCAACATCGATAGCATTTTATCTTTAATGAACGCCAGTACCATTACAACAGAATATCTTACAGCATTGGTGCCCTGATTTTAAGTAACATTTTAAACGATCGGCAGATGCATGAGAAATGTGCCCTGGGCTGGAAAGCATATCGCTAGGGATAGCTAGCATCATTAGCTAATTGACTCAGAGTTTGGTCCCGTAAAGCCGAAAATGTGTGTTAGTGATTCAGAATATGAGGTTAATCAGTATTTTTGGCTAGCTTACTTTTTATCTTCGCACTACGGTGTTAGCACAGGATAGTATCACCATGCAATGAGCTTATAGAACTATGGAACAGTAGCTAAGGTTTCAACTAGACTACTGTAGCAATTACACATTGCTTCCTTCAACTAATTCGACTTCCACATGTAACTTAGCCAGCAAGCTCATTTATCTTCTTCTGTATCTTTTAGGCAGTAGCTTTTAGACTAATTTGGCTGGCAAGATCTGTTAACAACGAGATACAAGATAGCATTTATGATACAGAAGAATGAATGACAACCACTTCACGGTCACTTAAATATTAGTTATTGCTGTCGTGTGATACCTACTGGATAGCTATCTTGCTAGATGGTTAACGTTAATGCTTAATATGCAATCGTTTTTAGCGAATGGAATACACTTACCTTTGATAATAACGGATGTCGGAAAAGCCAGCAATGTTATCAATAGCAATTTGGGTAAAAATTCCATCATGTTTAAGAAAGATGTGCAAAGCCAACTTTCCAACTCAACCAGCTAAATGCGTGCCTCGTCCACAACGCTGAAATCCAATGACTGGCAGTGCATTACGGCTCATTCGAAATGCGTATACTGCTCATCCGGGGTACTGTGCCATTCCCAGTGACGTCAATCCAAAATATGAGGACGATGGTTTTGCGTTCCGCAGGTCCCTGACAATATACACACACGTAGTTTTTGATATTGCAAGCAATACGTCTGATGCAGTGGGCAATGTGCTCAGATTATCGGATTCATCCATACCACCTTTTGTGCTGTAATACTCTTTGATGGCCGGAGTTGTAATAAAAATAATTTAAAACTCTGCACTGAGTAAAGAAAACAGTTCCAAACATTGACCGTGACTTGTTGGTACATTTATTAGTCCTATGTCCTGAAAAACATAGTTACACAGTAGCTCAGGGAAAAATCCAATGATTTAAAGCTTCCATATTTACTTTGCAACATAATATGTATTTGATGAAACAAAAGCCACATTATATACATACAAGATAAAATCATTGTAGAAAAAATAATTACTGATTTTTTTTTACATGAAAAACTATGCTCTTATGTTGTAGCCCCTCCAAACCCCAAGGTATCTGTATGTGATACCAGCATCTCACAGAGTCAAACCTCACAATTGTTTATAACTTTAACCTTTTCCATGATTGTAATTTGTTGCTGTGGGTTTTGTTGAAAAAGCCCACACAAAGTACATGAAATTTAACAATTCTCATTTGTATAATGTATGAAATTATGTACAGAAAGTTATAAACTGAATTCTAAATGACACCTGACCTGTTTTGTCTTTCATCAAATGCTTTATGAGTTTATTTTCATCTTTATTACACCCAGTCCAAAGTCTTTCGTCTTATCATGAACTATTGCCCAACATCAGTATAGTGCAATTTACTAGAGTACATTTGAGAGGCTTTTGTTTTGGAAGTTTATTCACTGGGTTGTATAGTAAATTGTATAGTAAGCCATCACCCAATTTACACCTATTCTCCTGAAGATTTAATTACCTGAAATATTTATGGAACAAAGAAACTGGTTCGGAAACTCTGCTGAAACACAGGATCACAGTCATAGACAGTGATGCAGTTATTGCATACCCTGTTGCATTTGTTGATTGCACAGTGACATCCTCTCTCACTTTTTGGGAATGACAGAGGAGATTATGAGTGGAGCTGCATTATTCTCTTTAGGTAGAGCAGGATTGAAGTACGGGTACAGACCTTCTGTAAAGTTGCACTCGCTGAATGTGTAGATATGCAACCTGTTCTCCACTTTGTAAAAGGAGACACATCCTTCTTCATAATCCAGATATATTCCCAATTTTGTCGGCTTTAGATTCAGAGGGAGGTGGACATGGGGATCAGCTAAAGCACTGTACTCATTTCTGTCTAACAGCCACAAAATCCAATACCCATGTTCAGGACTGCGCACAATCCTTCCCTTCCTATTCGCTGATTCACTAGCCACTCCCAAATTCCATGAAGCTTTTTCCCCAACTTCTACCTCCCAGTAGTGCCTTCCAGAATTAAACCTTTGATTTCCCAGAGATGCAACAATGAAGTCAAACCTCTCTGGATTGTCTGGGACAACCTGGTATTTCTGTCCATACTGCAGTTTCTTCTTATCCACTGACAGCACCAGATAGGGATTCATAGTATTTGGATCCACGGTTACTTCAGCTATGAACAAATGAAGGAGCAAAGAAAGTATTTTAGCTGCAGTAATAAAAGCAGATGAAGCCTTTTGTTCAGTAATGGACTCAATAAGATTTAGCCAAGTCTGGGTTTGTATTTCAATTTGAAACTGACTTTTTATGGCTTGACTGTCCTTCATGCTTTCTCAAGTCATTCATTGTAAGGTAGAAATTCTTGGGGACTTAAAGTAATCATTGTGTGTACAGTGGTCTATATGCATTTATGTGCCAATTAAGGCTTAATCCATGGAGATCTGGACCTTTTTTAAAATACCATGCTTTTTGTTGGTTAGTGTCTCCTGTCAGGTCTGACTGCACTGTCCCTGTTCTGTTTTAAGCTATGACCCCACTATAGTAGGAAACAGAAGGATAAGGTGTCTATGCAGAGTGGAGATTTAATTCCATATTACCATTGATTGACCTAATATAGTAGTCATCTGTGTTTCTATAGAAGTATTCCTGGACATAAGTTAGTCATCTCTCTCTCTCTCTCTCTCTCTCTCTCTCTCTCTCGCTCTCTGAAATTCAGTATTTGAAAAGAACATTTACTTGCGTATGTATTCTTCCAAAGTCTGTAGAAAAAAAGATGACAAAAAAAATTCTATATCAGGAGTTTTTAAATATTTGGTTTTATAAAACTGATAAACATGATAAAACTTTCACCAAGTTCAGCTACTAAAATTACCTTTAGCAGAAAACCTCTTCTCCTCTTCTGAAATGAATTCCACCAGTTGAGACAAGGCTCTTCTCACAGTTCCCACACATGGATCAGCATACACCGTGATGTCAGACATGTTCTTAGTGGGTGGAATTGTGCACATGGAGGGGAAGCTCTACAAAAAGAACCCTTGGTTAGAACTTTTTCATTTTTTCAAATACTTCTTTTAATTTCATTATTTCATGGGATGGGTTTCCACAAGAAAATATAACTACATAAATATGTAAAAACCTATCATTATGTATTATTCTTAGTAGATGGAACAGTGGACATTAATGAGAAACTCTTCATTTGGAAAGGCATAATAAATTCATGTTGTCCTTGTGAGGCATGTTATGTTGTATTCTAACCTGCAGGAAATGGATATGGTCAGCGCTAGAGAGCTGGTCTAGCTCATTGATTCTCTTTGTCAGTTCAGCTATTTCCTCCTCCAGCTCTTCAATGAATCTTTTTGCCTGTTTCTCTGCGGCTTTCTGCTTCTCCTCTATCGTCATAACAAGCTCCGTCTGACTTCTCTCAATCGCCTTCACCAGAGCAGTGAAGACCTGCACACTGTCCTCAATCTCTTTCTGTGCATTTCTCTGTGGAGATGAGAAATAAAAGACATTCAAGTTACTTGGGGAACATGAGCTACAAAATAAATATAATCGCATGCAGCAAAAGACACAACAGTGTCTGCTCTCAGAATATAAGTAGATTATATTTTCATATCTTTCAAATATTAAAGACAGCTTTTACAGGAATATTAAGTGGTGCTTGAAGTACTGTCTACTTTCAAAATAGAATTTAGATTCTGCATTCAATATTATACTTATATTTCAATGGTATAAATGTCCTGTTTCGTATCAAAGTCAATATTGTGAGATACTTTGCTGAGCTCCACAGTCTGTTTGAACTCTTCCGCCTTCTTCAGTCTCTCCTGGATCATCTTCTTTATCTCTGCCTCAACTTCACCAAGTTCAGCCTAAGTTGAAGAAGAATAATTTTTAAAATGTATTTTCAAGAAGCAGCAGCAGAAATGGTCCATTGACTATCCCAACTGACTATCTCAAAAGCTAAATTGTAGCAATAATATAGATCCAAATTCCAGATTATTAGTAAAGAAGTATGCTGCATGTTCAGTCATACTTACGAGTTCATACTGAATAGGAACAGTAATTGCAATATTCACCATATAAATGATGTAATGCTGTTCATATCTTTCTTTACATTAGCATGACATTAATTATTATAATATATTATTATTAACCTGAATTAACATTGGAAAAATTTGAGAGATGCCATGGTAACTGTACACATTTTTGATTGTTTATTTAATTACAAAATATATGTATGCAGTGATAGAAAAGCATATGCAATGTACAGAACCTTACCATCTTTTCTGCACATGCCCTTTCTAGTGGCAGAGTGTTGTGTGTCCTGTGGTCTTTCTCTTTGCAGAATGTACAAATACATATTTGGTCATTCTGACAGAACACTTCCAGGAGTCTCTCATGCTCTTTGCAAATTCGGTCCTCCATATTCACAGGGTCTAAGAGTCTGTGCTTTGTGAATTTGTGACAGCTGAGATGTTCCTCACAGTAAGACATTAAACACACCAGACATGACTTCACTGCCTCAAGCTTCTCTTCCATGCAGATGTCACATAACACTTCTGAAGAGGGAGGGTGTGATGATCTCACAGATGGGTTAACTTCTACATCAGCTGAGCTCTTGAAATGTTCAACAATTTCAGCAAAGCTCTTGTTTACACAAAGTTTAGGTCTTGTCTCAAATGTCTCCTTGCATAACGGACATTGAGGCAGATTATGGCTATCCCAGTACCCTCCAATACAGGCCATGCAGAAATTGTGTCCACAGGGAGTAGAGACAGGGTCCGTGAAAACATCCAGACATATGGAACACTGGAATTGCTCTTCAGACACAAATATGCTAGATGATGCCATTTCTGTAAAAACATATTGGAGAGAAAATTACGGACATAAAGCAGAGAGTCAAGATATTGCAAAAAATTCTTAAGACTCAAATTTGAACACAACATATGTCTGTGATTTAATGAAAAGTATATTTCTTATGCAATAATACAGACATTACAAATTGTGATATGTACTCATAATACAAGATACTGCACTATAAGTTGATTCTATCTATGATAAAATATTAAGTGCAAAGACGCCAACGTCCACACAAAGTCACACAACTGATTAGCACCGTCCTACTGAAACAAACAGGTGGAATATCGTAACACAAATCACACTACACAAAGTCCAGATGCAGTCACATTACATATATACGTCATTAAATAACAGGATTTCCTGGAAAAGACAACCAATTTGTATGACTTACCTTGTTTGATTCTTTTATGCTCGCACTTTGAAATAATCGTCAGATTTTCACAAACAGATATGCTGGACAAGTACTGCACCAGTGCTCTAGCGCTTCAGTTTAGTTTCACTTCCTTGATGTGACTGGTTTAGAAGCCACTCCCCCTTGTAGTGTGTGGGCGTTTCCTCTGAACATGTAAGAAGTTAACCACCTAATAAAATTTTATGCTCAAGGCAAGAATGGATCATGATCACAGCTCGCTCTGCGGTACCAGAAAATATTTGCCATCTGAAGAAATTAAATATATTTGAGATTATGATACATAGAATGAGTATAAATATAACATAAAATGCACATAATGCAATAACACAGAGAAAAGAAGCAGTTAGGCACTTTGACAGAATGAATATTGGCTTCATTTATACAAAATGCGTACACTGCTAATCCGGGGTATAGTGTGATTCCCAGTGACGTCAATCCAAGATCTGTGGACGCTGAATTTGTGTCTCGCAGGATCCTGACAAAATACATGTACTTTTTTACATTGCCATCAATATGACTGATGCAGAGGGCATGGTGCCCAGATTATGGACTACCATCCTGTGTGCTGCAAAACTCTTTGATGACTGGAATTAATAGAAATAGTTTAAAAATCGATGTAAAGAAAACAGTTCCAAACATTCAACAAGACCTGTTGGTAAATGTATTTGTCCTATGTAATGAAAACATACAATTAAACAGCAACTCTGGAAAATGAAAAAAAACCACAGATTTAAAGTTTCTTTATTTAATTTACAACATAATCTGTATTCGGTGACAAAAGCCAAATTTAGTACATACAAGTTAAAATCATGGTAAAAAAAAGTTACTGATTTTTGTAAAAAAAAAAAAAAATGAGTCACTGATTTTTAAACTAAACACTGTATTCTTCTGTTGTACCCCCACCAAACCCAATGGGATCTGCATGTGATACCAGCATCTCATGCTGGGCTGGTTTACAAATGGATGTGCATGCTGCAGTAAAGAGCCATTTCCTCTGTCCACCCCTCACAGTGAACCGACTGCCTCACTGTGAGGCCCTAAGGTAAGACAGGGCTGCTCATTGTGCTACAAAACGCTGATATGTTGGGAGGAGAAACCTGTTCTACGACTGATTATATTGTTATGGGCTACTTAGAGTAAAACATCACAATGACCATTGATTTTAGGTTTGTAAAAAATTTTTGCATGATTGTACTTTAAAGAAAACCCACACAAAGAAATCACATGAAATGTAACAATTCTAATTTGTGTAATGTGTGCAGTGACGATGTACAGAAAGTTATAAACAAGTTCTAAATGACCCCTGACCTGTTTTGTCTTTCATCAAATGTTTTATGAGTTTACTTTCATCTTTACATCACCCTGTCCAAAGTCGTGCTTCTTAAGTATTGCCAAACATCAATGTAGTGCATAGAATTCACCAGTGTGCTCACTCAGGGACTATGCCAAAGCAAAGGGTCACAATCACAGACATAATTTCATGCCGTTATTGCACACTCTGTTGCATTTGTTGATTGCACAGTGACATCCTCTCTCACTTTTTGGGAATGACAGAGGAGATTATGAGTGGGGCGGCATTATTCCCTTTAGGAAGACCAGGATTGAAGTACGGGTACAGACTTTCTGTAAAGTTGCACTCGCTGAATGTGTAGATATGCAACCTGTTCTCCACTTTGTAAAAGGAGACACATCCTTCTTCATAATCCAGATATATTCCCAATTTTGTCGGCTTTAGAATCAGAGGGAGGTGGACATTGGGATCAGCTAAAGCACAGTACTCATTTCTGTCTAACAGCCACAACGTCCAATACCCATGTTCAGGACTACGCACAAACCTTCCCTTCCTATTCGCTGATTCACTAGCCACTCCCAAATTCCATGAAGCTTTTCCCCCAAGCTCTACCTCCCAGTAGTGCCTTCCAGAATTAAACCTCTGATTTCCCAGAGATCCAACAATGGAGTCAAACCTCTCTGGGTTGTCTGGGACAACCTGGCGTTTCTCCCCATACCGCAGTTTCTTCTTATCCACTGATAGCATGAGTGAGGGGTTCATAGTATTTGGATCCACAGTTACATCAGCTATGAACAAATGAAGGAGCAAAGAAAGAATTTGTTAGCTTTCCTTCAATAACCTCAATAAACATCCACCAGATCTGGGTTAGTATTTCAATTTGAAACTGACTCTTTATGGCATAGACTGTCCTTCATGCTTTCTCAACTCACTCTCTGTAAGGTAAAAAAAATTCTGGAGACATATTTAAACCTAATACTCATGGTGTGTACAGTGGTCCATCTGCATTGTGCCAATTGAGGCTTAATTCCATAAGATCTGAATCTTCTATGAAAAATCTTCTCTCTCTCTCTCTCTCTCTCTCTCTCTCTCTCTCTCTCTCTCTCTCTCTCTCTCTCTCTCTCTCTCTCTCTCTCTCTCTCTCTCTCTCTCTCTCTCTCTCTCTCTCTCTCTCTCTCTCTCTCTCTCTCTCTCTCTCTCTCTCTCTCTCTCTCTCTCTCTCTGTCTCTCTAAAATTAACTGTTTGTAAAGAATACTTACTTGCATATTGTTGTACTCTTCCAAAGTCTGTAAAAAAAAGCAATATGACCACAAAATCATATTATTTTGGTAAAACAAATACAATGTATTAAAGAATGTAAATTAGATACCTAAGTAGTACATAGTGTGAGTCAGTCACCAGGTTCAGTCATTAAAAGTTACCTTTAGCAGAAAACTTCTCCTCCTTTTCTGAAATGAATTCCACCAGTTGAGACAAGGCTCTTCTCACAGTTCCCACACATGGATCAGCATACATCGTGGTGTTAGACATGTTCTTAGTGGGTGGAATGGTGCACGTGGAGGGGAAGCTCTACAAAAAGAATCCTTGGTTAGAACTTTTTAATTTTTTCAGATATAATTTCGTTATTTCACGAGATGGGATTCCACAAGACAATCTAACTACATAAATATGTGAAAACCTATCATTATGTATTATTCTTAGTAGATGGAACAATGCATAAAAAATTCATGTTGTCCTTGTGAGACATGTTATGTTATGTTATTCTAACCTGCAGGAAATGGATATGGTCACTGTTAGAGAGCTGGTCTTGCTCATTGATTCTCTTTTTCAGTTCAGCTATTTCCTCCTCCAGCTCTTCAATGAATCTTTTTGCCTGTTTCTCTGCGGCTTTCTGCTTCTCCTCTATCGTCTTAATAAGCTCCGTCTGACTTCTCTCAATCGCCTGCACCAGAGAAGTGAAGACCTGCTCACTGTCCTCAATCTCTTTCTGTGCATTTCTCTGTGGAGATGAGAAATAAAAGACATTCAAGTTTCTTGAGAACATGAGCTACAAAACAAATATAATCACATGCAGCAATGGACACAGTAGTGTCTGCTCTCAAAATATAAGTATACAGGGGGTCCTCAAAACAAAAGTCGATTTTCGATGTAAGTCGCCTAAATTAACACCTGAAGTCACTCACTCTGTACACACAACACATGAATGACATATAAAATACAGTAATTAAACGAAACAGTAATAAAAAAAAGTTTCTTATCTTTCTGTGTTCTCAAACCGCGTCGAAACTAGGTTTTTGAATAATTTATGGAAGTTCGTCGTAACCACGAAACGTCGTAACTCGAGACCGTCGTAACCCGAGGACTCCCTTATTATATTTTCATATCTTTGAAATATTAAGGACAGTTTGTTGAGGAGCATAAAGTGGTGTTCAAGGTACTGTAAACTTTCCTAACAGAATTTTAATTCTGCTAAGCATATGGTATGTACAATTTTATGATTAGATATCAATGTACAAATGTCCTGTTAAGTATCATAGTCAATATTGTGAGATACTTTGCTGAGCTCCACAGTCTGTTTGATCTCTTCCACCTTCTTGAGTCTCTCCTGGATCATCTTCCTCATCTCTGCCTCAACTCCACCAAGTTGAGCCTGAAAAGTTGAAAAGGAATAATTTTTAAAAATTATTTTCAAGAAGCGGCAGCAGAAATGGTCATGTCTATTGACTATCCCAACTGACTATCTCAAAAGCTAAGTTGTAGCAATAATATACATTCAAATACCAAATTATTAGTCAAGAAGTATGCTGCATGTTCAGTCATACTTACGCGTTCATACTGTATAGGAACTCTAAGTGCAATATTCACCATATAAATGATGTAATGCTGTTCATATCTTTCTCATTAGCATGACATTAATTATTATAATATGTTATTATTAACCTGAATTAACATTGGAAAAATTTGAGAGATGCCATGGTAATTGTACACATTTTTGATTGTTTAGTTAATTACAAAATATATGTATGTAGTGATAGAAAAGCACATGCTGTGTACAGAACCTTACCATCTTTTCTGCACATGCCCTTTCTAGTGGCAGAGTGTTGTGTGTCCTGTGGTCTTTCTCTTTGCAGAATGTACAAATACATATTTGGTCATTCTGACAGAACACTTCCAGGAGTCTCTCATGCTCTTTGCAAATTCGGTCCTCCATATTCACAGGGTCTAAGAGTCTGTGCTTTGTGAATCTGTGACAGCTGAGATGTTCCTCACAGTAAGACATTCAGACACCAGACATGACTTCACTGCCTCAAGCTTCTCTTCCATGCAGATGTCACAGAACACTTCTGAAGAGGGAGGGTCTGATGATCTCATAGATGAGTTAACATCAGGTTCTACATCAGCTGAGCTCTTGAAATGTTCAACAATTTCAGCAAAGCTCTTGTTTACACAAAATTTAGGTCTTGTCTCAAATGTCGCCTTGCACAGTGGACATTGAGGCAGGTTATTGCTATCCCAGTATCCTCCAATACAGGCCATGCAGAAATTGTGTCCACAGGGAGTAGAGACAGGGTCCGTGAAAACGTCCAGACATATGGAACATTGGAATTGCCCTTCGGACACAAAAATGTTCTGTGAAGCCATTTCTGCAGAAAGGTATTGGGGAGAAAATGATTGATTTGGGACAGCAAGTCAAGAAAGTATGAAAACAAAAAATTGCAAACATACAGAATTTTGACTATGACCAAATCACAAAACACGAGTCTGGTGAAATAACATCAGCTAACGATAGCTGCATGGAGACTGTGAATGCTGCTAGTAGCTCAGAGGCCATTTTGGATGTCTCTGCCAACAGTTCAGACTCTTCTGCACCTGACCAGCCAAGGAGCAGTCCAGATGACTAAATAAGGAAAGCTGTCTGAATGTGTTTGTGTAGGTCTACTCACCCTCCACGCCCACACCTGTACCAGACAAAAAACCAAGTGCAGCTGGACCCCATAATTTTACACCAGTATACATAGGGACTTATAGTATATTTGAATACAAAATGTTTTTGAGATTACTTTATGAGAAAAGCTATAGTTATATCAATAATACAAACAGACGTCATAATAAACGAGAAGAGACCCCTCTACAGATAAACTCATAACAACTGATTAACACTGTCCTGAACGTACTGCGACCAACAGTCCAAATATAGTAATGAAAAGCGTACAGGTCCAGATGCTGTAACATTCTACATACGCATTATATAATAACACTGTCAAGGAAAAAGATAATTTAATTGTGATTTACTTACTTCAGTTTCCTCAATGTTCTCGCATTCAAACAATCATCTGAATATCACAAACAGGTATACTGTACAACTGACAGTTTAGTTTCACTTCCTTATATTGATATCATTGGAAGCCACTCCCCTTGCACTGTGCGGGCGACTCCTCTGAATGTATTGCAACTATCAACAACCTTGAACAACCTTTTGCACTTCAGTCAAGAGGGATTCACGGGACGGTCATGTGCTTGCTGTGCAGTGCAATGTCCATAAGGATCCTTAAATGCTCATGACATCTGACCTGGAAGAAAAGAAGCAGTAAGGCTATGTTGACATTGTACGTGGTTAAAAATGATGTACTGTTTTTTTTTTCTTTTAAGGAAACAAGTACAGGAGTGTACTATAATGTGTAACAAGCAAGGGGTTGGGTTTTTCCTGAACTTGAAGTGTTCCTCTGTTTTAGTCAATTGGAAGTCAAAACTTAATTAAATGTCTGGGGGTAATGTATGAGTGGCTAAAGAATAAATGCTCTTACCGTATGCTGTTTTTAATGATATGACATTTGATTATTTTCAAAACCCTTTGTATGTATCAATACCCTAATAGGTCAAAAATGTTGAAAATTCAGGTGCAGATTCTAGGAAGTTTGTGAATGTTATTATAGAACCTTGTATTTCCTGTTCTCTGATATATCTTATGTCTGTCTCTCAACAAAATAAATTCAGAACAAAAAATTCTGATCATTTAAAGCTTTAATGATTTAATTAATTTCTCTTGTGTTTACAGCCATTGCAATGAATGACAAATCAAAAAAAAAAACATCACATGACGAATTCAACCAAAAGCATCAAGTTTGAAACACTTGAAAATATATGTTTTTATTTTTAAGAATGAAAGATAAAAACATCAGAAGAGGAACAATTTGTAAGTTCCATATTCAACATTAGCATACAATCGAATACATTTTCAACCATTTCACTTGGCTGGAGCCCTGAAGAACATAATCATCACATGAACTGTAACTGGTAAGTCCTTTTGTGAAACTGCAGAGAAAGACCCTGGATCAATGAGTCAAGATGACTGGTGTAATTATCAGTGGGGTTGCATTATTATCTAAATGGCTGCGACCAGGGTTTAAGTATGGGCATAGGTTGTTTGTAAAGTTGCAATCACTGAATGTGTAGATGTGCAGTTTAGCCTCAACATCATAGAAGGAGACACACCCTCCCTCGTAATCCAGGTATACTCCAATTTTTGTGGGCTTCGCACTCAAGGGAAGCTGAACAGGGGGCTCTGTGTAGGCATAGTACTCATTCACATTTGACAGCCATAGAGTCCAAAATCCCTTCTCAGGACTGCGTACAATGGGACCCTTTCTGTCAACGGATTCCTTAGCCACTCCTAAGTTCCACTCAGTCTTCTCCCCAACTTCTACCTCCCAGTAGTGTCTTCCGCAGCCAAATTTTTGCATTCCCAGAGATGCAATAGTAAAGTCAAACCTCTCTGGGTTGTTAGAAAGAAAATGGCGTTGGATTCCATGTCTCAGTTGTTTCCCGTCTACTGACAAGACAAGGCTGGGATGGTTAGTGTTGGTATCCACAGTTACATCAGCTGTGGGAAGTTAAAATGGGCCATGTTAGTCACAATGACAATAGAAATATAATCAAGACTGCATGCTTCCAAACCTTGTGTATTAAATGAAAATTAAATGAAAAAGTATTTCCTGACCTGCATATTGCTGTATTCTCCCCAGGTCTATAATAAAAAAAACACACACACACGCAGGTTTCAAATCATGTAGAAATTGTTTTAAAACATATGCATGACCATTTTTTTAATACATTTTAATATTTTTTTCATTTACACCAGCAAATACAAGTCCAAAAAAGGCATTTCTATTGAAAAAATGTATGTGTGAACTATCACATCACAGATATTTCGATATCTGAGTTTAGAGACAAAATGTTCTTATTTTGATCCAGTGGCTACCATATGCACATGTCCATTATTAAATTAAGAGCAGCATGTAAGTCCATAGTATATTAGAATATAAAAAATTACAATTCACCCTCTGCAGAAAATCGCCTTTCTTCTTCTATGATTATCTCCACCAGATGAGACAAAGCCCTTCTCACAGTTCCCACACACGGATCTCCATACAGTGTGATGTGAGACAGGTCCTTGGTAGTTGGAGCAGTGCACATGTATGGGAAACTCTGCAACAGGAGAAACATGATAAATTTCAGCAATTTCTTCATTTTCACTCTCAGTGAGACATGCTATTTTGGGCTCTGACCTGCAGGAAATAGATGTGGTCAGTGTCAGAGAGCTGCTCCAGATCAGCGATTCTCTTTCTCAGTTCAACAATCTCCTCCTCAAGTTCTTCAATATATCCTTCAGCCCGTTTCTCTGCAGCTTTCTGCTTCTCCTCTATCGTCTCAACAAGCTCCGCCTGACTTCTCTCAATCGCCTGCATCAACGCAGAGAAGACCTGCACACTGGCCTCGATCTCTCTCTCTGCATTGCTCTGTGAGGATGAGAAGTAAAGCGCAGCAAAGCTCTTTGAGGAATGTGAGAAGAGAAAAGGTAATCACAAGCAGGAATATCTCCAAAACGGACTCCTCCGTGTTGTGACACAAAGGCCTTTTCCAGGACGCACCTTGCTGAGCTCGACCGTCTGCTTAATCTCTTCCACTTTCTTCAGTCTCTCCTGGATCATCTCCTTTATCTCTGCTTCAGTTTTTCCAAGTCGATTCTGTAAAAAAATGTCCAGTTTTGACCTTTAGGATGAATTTACTTGAGTCAGAATGGCTTTGCATTTTTGGATTTTGATATAAATATTTTTCAAAATATATATATATAATAATAGCAGATTCTGCTCTGCCATAGATTGACCTCTATTATTCAAAGATTTATGGGTCTCATTCTGACTCTGAATTATGATGTATCATATTGTTTTACAATCAAGGTACAGCCAAATAATGATCAAATTGGTGACTTTATAAACAGAGCTTTACCATCCTTTCTGCACGTGTCCTTTCTACTGGTACAGTGCTGTGTGTCCTGTGGTTTTTCTCTGCGCAGAACGTGCAAACACACATCTGATCATTTTCACAGAAGACCTCCAGCAGTCTCTCATGCTGCTTGCACATGCGGTCCTCCATGCTCACAGGGTCAAAAAGTTTGTGTTTACTGAATCTGTGAAGGCTGAGATGTTCCTCACAGTAAGATGTCATACACACCAAGCAGGATTTGACTGCTTTAAGCTTTTGCTCAGTGCAGACATCACAGAAGACATCTGATAGTGTAGGGGGCAGTAATGTCCCATGTAGGTTTGACTTAACTTCAGTCGACCGCTTGAATTCCTCAACAATTTCAGCAAAGCTCTTGTTTACGCAAAGTTTAGGTCTTGTCTCAAATTTCTCCTTGCATAATGGGCATTGAGGTGGATTATTGCTATCCCAGTACCCTCCAATACAGGCCATGCAGAAATTGTGTCCACAGGGAGTAGAGACAGGGTCCGTGAAAACATCCAGACATATGGAACATTGGAATTGCCCTTCAGACACAATAATGCTGGGTGATGCCATTTCTGTAGAAACACACTGGGGACTCAGTAGGTCTGAAGCAGAGAAGCAACATTTTGCAACATAAGGGTATGATACCATAGTGAGTTTGAGCAAATCACAAAGGAAGCAGTTTAAAAGCATGGTTTCAGTTTGTTCATATTCATTTGTCTTTGGGGGTATGTTGACTCATATAATCTCAACACAATATATGTTTGTAATTATAAATGAGAAAATACATTGTTATTACAATATTGCCAAAAGTCAATTCATCACATAAACAAATGTATAAGTATACTGCTCGACATGGTGTCCATAACCTTTAAAGTTAATCTCAAGTATGCACACATATCAGTTACTCAAGAACAAAGAGACCAGTGTCAGCAAAAATCAACAATACAAAACACACACCTCCCTAAACAGACCAAACTTACATTCAAAATACTGTATTAAAAAGCAGCAAAGCATAGTCTATTAAAAAGTTTCATATACTCACATGAGCTGCCTATATGTGCTTCTTTTCAAAGAATTATCTAAGTTTGTCGGCTGTTTTCTCACCACTGCACAGGTACAGTGAGTCCCTAAATGTGCTGTTTCTGCAGTTTACTTTCACTTCCTTGATGTAACAGACAGTTGAGGCCCCTCCTAAATGTTACTTCACTTTGTGGGCGTCCCCTCATCTCATATTACAAGTTAACCATTGAGGAACCTGAACACTTCAATCTTCCCTTATGACCTGATTGATGCTTCAAATGTTGCAATTGAACAGTACTTCAAATGACAGCTGAACAATACAACTACAAGAAAATTGCTTCAATGTTTCCCTCATGGATCTCCTTCAATTTTTATTGATTAGCAGCTCGACCAAAAAGACACTAATTACTGCAAATATTAAAGATACATGAGCACGATAATGAATATGAACACAAGATAGCTGTAATAGCAATACAGACGCAGAGACTCACGGTCAACCTTTGGAAATCCAATACAAATTTATTCACGTCCAGATGGGACGAACATGCCAAATACACTCCTAAAAATGATCTCAGCCAGCCATTTGTATAGAAACACTGGCTCCTAGCTGGTCTCCATTAAACCACATACAAAGATTACATCCATTCAGCACATTATCTTACAAATGTTACAGTCCACTTAATAATCATGACCTGTATTACTTTGCTCCATACTGTCACCAAACATCTTGCTCTTCCTGGACAGTCGCAGCATCAGATCAGAATCAACAAATGTCCTTAATGTAATGTAATGTGATGTAATGTGATGTAATCCCCTTCCATCTTCAGCAGGTCGGGTCTATGTTTCTGCATTTCTTGTCTGCAAGTGGCATGTAACACAAGTCACATATGAGGGGTTGTTGACAGATAACATATGGCTGAAGATAAAAGCATCAAAGTAACATGCTACGGCCACCACTGTGATAGAAGATGAAGAAATCACACCACTGTGAAGAAATCAGAGGCAACAGAATCAAATAAATGTGTTTTATTGATCAGCTATTAACCACCTGAAACATTGGTTGAACAAAACAGGCTATAACTCATCAATGCTATTGATGATACCACACAACATTTTGTTTAAAAGGCCTGGATAAATTAAAACAAACACTGATAAAACATCCCATACAAATATCCCAATGAGTAAATGGTAACATAACAAAAACAAGAATTAAACAGAAATTAAGTTAAAACATTCAAAATCAATTAATTCAATCACTAAATAGTAAATGGGTAGGTAAACAGGGAGTAACCAAGGGAAGCTTATTATTCACAAGAATACAGAACACCCAACAGGAGGCAAATACTGGCAGGCTCAGCTCCCTCTATCTCTGCATACTCTTTTGAAAACATCTCACTGTCTGCTTCAGATCTGCAAGCTCCATCACAATCAGCAGTAATGATGGAAGATGTTAACTAATCAATGCTCAGCAGATTCCCTTATGTGGGAATGGGGTGGAATGGACAAATTCTAATTTTGTTTTTTCACCCTGCAAATATTACAATGTGTAACTAATGATGTCACAGGTATGGCTTCTGATACAATAAATTTTCATCTGGATTTTTACAGTATTTATGATTATTTTTTGTAATTAATTAGTGATTATTAAGTGGTCATGCAAAAGAGAAATGGAGAATAGCAGGTAATAAAATGGGAAACATATGCTGCCAATAAGACCAGAACATTGGGAGAAACATGAACACTGGAAGTAAGAACGGGACAGCAACAGAAAACTGGCTTCACTAATTATGTATTAGATAGATTCAATATTTACTGCTTAGAACCAGGGTGTCAGACTCCAGTACTGGAGGGCCTCCCATGTGTGCAGGTCTGTGGGTGTGATTCAGGCCTTACGGTGCTTGACTGAAGTCATGATTAGAAACTAAACTCCACTCATCTGGGTATCCAGGTACTTCAGGCCAATAATAATTCAGATATTAAGCTTCCCTGAGCCTCGTGCTGCACATTTAATTGTTTTATTTGCTTTGTACTGGATGTTTAATCCAAGTAATAAAATAGTTTGTACTAGTGTCAAAAAGAGGCCATTTTAATTAGCTCTTATTTGAATGAAAGTAAATGATATTTGGTTGAAGATGAATCAATTCCAAGGAAGATGGCACAGTCAGAAATGTGTGCATTTTCATAACACTGTTGTTATGAGGGCATCCACACTTCATTCAGTTAATAGACACAACAGGAGTGATTATGAGAGGTCCTGCATTTTCCTGCCCATCACTGAGACCAGGATTAAAGTATGCGTACAGGCTCTCTGCAAAGCTGCAGTCAGCAAACGTGTAGACATGCATCTTAGCATCAACATTGTAAAAGGATACACTCCCTTCCTCATAATCCAGATATATTCCCACTTTCCTGGGCTTCACATTTAAGGAGAGGTGGACAGGGGGGTCAGTGAAGGCACTGTACTGGCCGTTTCTCAGCCATAAGGTCCAAAACCCATTCTCTGGACTGCGCACCATCAGGCCCTTCCTCTTCACCGATTCTCTGGCCACTCCTAAACTCCACCCAGTCTTCCCCCCAACCTCCACCTCCCAGTAGTGTCTTCCACAACTTAACCTTTCGGTCCCCAGTGCTATGCAAACATTGTCAAACCTCAGTGGATTGTCTGGGAGATCCTGCCGTGTGTTTGCATGTCGCAGTTGTTTCCTGTCCACTGATAGAACTAGATAGGGTTGGGCTGTGTTTTGATCCAAAGACACATCCTCTGTGGAGAAATGAAGGAGGAAAGCACTTTAATCATGACTAAAATAAGAATCAGCAGTGTATGTTTGATTTAAAAAAAAACTACACACCTGCATATTTCTGTGCTCTTTCCAAGTCTATAATAAAGCAAAGAGGAAATGTTAACCAAAAAGTTCTCAAGTTATGTTTTAATTCTTAAATGAATTGTCTATGACTATTTAGAGCTTGAACACATTTGTAAATATTCTTGAACCCCATGAATGAATGTATTGTAATACTTAAATACTGCTGCCAATGTGAGCTAATGCTACACAATTCACCCTTTGAAGAAAACATCTTTTCTTCTTCCGTGATTAGCTCCACCAGTTGAGACAGAGCTCTTCTCACAGTTCCCAGGCATGGATCAGCATACAATTTAATATCAGACAGGTTCTTAGTGGGTGGACTTGTGCACATGGATGGGAAACTCTGCAACAGAAACACTTGGTCTGAATTTTACTGTTTGCAGGTTCATATACATATGTTTCAACGAAGGTACATTTTAATTTTAGTTCATCACAATGCATGACAATGTAAACTGCTCTATTACAAATTCCCCAGTGAAACTTTGTATAATCATTGTCAGACAGAATAAGGCAAATGTACTGGAAACTCTGCAACAGGATAGGGATAATTCAATTCAATTCACAGTTCATTTTAAACCTCGATGAAGTGCGATAAATTGGATACTAGCCTGCAGAACGTGAATATGATCTTGAGTGTGTGAGAGCTGCTCTAGCTCGGTGGTTCTCTTTGTCAGTTCTGAAATTTCCAGTTCCAGGTTATAAATGAATCCTTGTGCCCGTTTCTCAGCTGCTCTGTGTTTCTCCTCTATCACTCCGATAACCTTTGCCTGGCTTCTTTCCATCGCCTGCACCAGAGCAGTGAAGACCTGCATGCTGTCCTCAATCTCTCTCTTTGCATTGCTCTGTCAGAACAAGAGGCAATGTCAATCTTTCTGAAGAACATTGAACATGCAAAACAAAAGTAATTACATACTGCACTGGCCATCACAGTGTCTATTTACAAAATGGAATGATTTTGCATGTAGTCCACAGACAACATATGGGTCAATTTCTCAGGCAGATTTGGGTAATTCAGTTGAGGCTGAATCAACCAACTCAACAGAGGCTCCTGCCGCGACTCACTCTGATGAGTTCCACCGTTTGCTTGATCTCTTCCACCTTCTTTAGTCTCTCCTGGATCATCTGTTTTACTTCCACTTCGATTTCTCCAAGTTGAATCTGAAAGGTCAATTTGTGAATTAAATTTCAAGTCAAGAAGAAAAACTGGGAAACTGTGGTCTCCCCAGCTGACAGTCAATTCAGTGATGGAGGAAGGGACACAGGGTGCATCCCAATACTCAGAATATATACCCTACTTTCTTCCAGTACCTTGCCCCCTACCTCCCTCCAATACTGGGCACATCCACAGACTCATTAAAGACTCACTGGAAACTTCTGTTTTGTAATCAAAGTACTTAAATATATAAAGGGACCATACGTGTCCCAAAACGTATGAATAGGGCTTTACCATCCTTTCTGCATATGCTCTCTCTACAAGTACGATCTTGTGTGTCCCGTGGTCTTTCTCTGCGCAGAACGTGCAAACACACATCTGGTCATTTTGACAGAAGACCTCCAGCAGTCTCTCATGCTGTTTGCACATGCGGTCCTCCATGTTCACAGGGTCTAAGAGTCTGTGCTTTGTGAATCTGTGAAAGCTGAGATGTTCTTCACAGTAAGATGTCAGACACGCCAAGCAGGATTTCACTGCCTTAAGTTTTTTGTCCCTGCAGATGTCGCAAAAGACTTCTGAAGAGGGAAGGTGTGATGATCTCATAGACGGGTTAACTTTTACAGTAGCTGAGCTCTTGAATTGATGAATTATTTCAGCAAAGCTTTTGTTTACACACAGGTTCTGTCTTGCCTCAAACGTCTCCTTGCACAGTGGACATTGAGGCAGGTTATTGCTATCCCAGTATCCTCTGATACAGGCCAAGCAGAAGTTGTGTCCACAGGGAGTAGAGACAGGGTCTGTTAAAACGTCCAGACATATTGAACACTGGAATTGCCCTTCAGACACAAAAATGTTGGGTGATGCCATTTCTGCAAAAAAATATTGAAAAGTATTTTTTTGTGATTGCTTAATTAGAAAACATATTGTTTGAAATAATGCACACAGACATTGGACAATTAGTTAACCCCATAGATTAGGGCCTGCAAAAACTATTATTCTGCCCTTTGTTTCTTGTTTGTCATTTATTTTTTAATATATGTTAATTTATTTGTCACAACAAAGAAACAACAACCAGCAAGACTAGGCCATCATTTAGGAAAGCCCCCTTGCAATAGATAGCCAATACCAGCTCAAGTTTGTTTTTAAGTACAACATAATCAATAACATGACAGTAGTCTGGAACATGTTTTTTTATTTGTGTTGTTAATGCACTATTGAAGTGCTAGCCATGCAGAAGAGCGATCTTGTTACATTCCCTACAGCATCTGTGGATCATCTGACGAGCAGCAGAAAAAATACTGTTGCTTAGAACCCCTATTATCCTTCTGACAGCATTTTTTTGCTAACAGAAGATTGTATGCCTTCACTTCAAAGTTAGCAAAATATGATTAATATTAGCTGACTACATTAATTATTTGTAAAAACAAGTTCTTCCAACAATGACTCAAACCGAAGGAAACACAGCTGTGTGTGAAGTAACACTGCCCCCAATTCTAAGACAGTGGGTCAGTTAACATTTTCAGCTGTCGCTAGAGTAATATCAATACCTAATATAAGGTAGGATAACAGTTGTTTTACAGTATTATCAATAAGTTAGAGCGCCAAAATAAAAATAAAAAATCGTAACGAAAAGCATTTTAACACACCCAAAAAAGCAAAATACCGCACGGATTTTATGGACTTTGTCGTTTCCTGTTAATTGACTTACACCTTACACTACACCATAGTAAGTATAATAGCTGAGATAACGTTTGGCATCAGCTGAATACATTCTTTGAATGAATGGAAGAAGTCTCCATAAAACTTTGAAATGTAACGGATAAGAAAGTTAAATTGATTACTAAGTAATGATTGATGATGTTTAACTGATCAATAATGGCTTCGGAACAGTCCCTACACCATGTCTGTTGATAATAATAGTCATACAGCGTGATATGAGAATGTACATGATTAATATTAATGTATATATTCATACAATCCATATTAACAACATATAAGCAACAAAACAGTCAGTTAAAATTGTATATCAATATATTGTACTTAGTCAACTGTACCGTTGTGGGCTTCTTTTCCAAGGGTCGTCCAAAGTCCACGGCTGTATTCACGTGTACTATACGTTTCGAATACCTTACAGCTAGTCCCCTGACGTGCTGGCTAAAGTTATGTGGAAATTTAGTCTCATTTGTTTGAAGTGACGTACAGTTAAAGGTCTCTGTATCATGTACTGTCCATGTTGTTGTTTTACTGCGATTCCCATTACACGATTTAATCCTTGAATGCACAAGTGAAGCGTGAAATACGGCTAACCAGTGTTTGTAAACTGATTTTGTGCTCGATAATGCCCGCATGAGGTTTGCTAAGCTGTCTGGTGATTCTCATTTTCCCAGGCACTTTCACACTTAAAAGAAGTTCACCAAAATGAATCAATCGCAAGTCCTGATTGACAAACTTTATTTTCTCACGTGGCACACTGCAATTAATGACAAAACAAAAAAAGTATTACCAAATAATATGTGACAACTTTTGAGTTCTATCTACAATATCAGCTTAAATATTTATTTATTTATTTATTTTTTTACCTGTGATGATGCTTAAACACTGGAAAATGTACTCATGTAAAGGTTCTTTTCATGTAGGCTAGGAAAATGTCAAGACACAAAAGGTTTGTAAATTATAGAAAGACCACCATCATTTCTGGTTATTTCAGTTCCTCTCAAACACCTCTTTTAGACAAATAAATATTCATCTCTTGTTAAATAATCTAATTTTATTTAATTCCAAGCTGAAAGCACTGGATTTTTACTGAGGATACCTGAATCTGAGGGCTGTTGAAAAAAGACACCGTAAACCTTTTTCTTGTGACACATACATTTTTCAAATCACAGCACTTGAAATGCCCAATAAATTCAGTGCGAAATCGCATTTCACTTTGATGGTGAACTTCTACGTCATGATGTCATGCTTGAACACATCAACATATACCCACCGCAACTACAATTAAGGCAAATATTTTGCCTTATCTTCCGTAGGCGGTGTTCTCACATGTTCATCCAGTATTCCCAAACCACATCAAAGTATTAAAACTCAACTTACTGTTTTACATGAAAAGGATGACAGCCCATTATATCATATTTTCAAAATCAAGAATACCAGGGGGTCGTCGGGTTACCACGGTCTCGAGTTACGACGTTTCGTGGTTACGACGCACTTCCATAAATAATTTTAAAAACCTAGTTTCGACCTACGCGGTTTGGTTCGTAAATACGAACACAGAAATAAAGATAAGAAATTGTTCTCTCTTTTTTTATTATTACTGTTTCATTTAATTACTGTATTTTATATGTCCTTCGTGTGTTGTGTGTACAGAGTGAGTGACTTAACGTGTTAACTTAGGTATAAATTAGGTATAAATTCCGACTTGCGTCGAAAATCGGCTTACGACAAGTCGTAGGAACGGAGCTCGTTCGTAAGTCGAGGACCCCCTGTATTCCATTTGTAGTTGAATTCAAATAAAAAAAGGTCTGAGTCTTAGCAGTAAGGATGATTTCAAATCTCCCTGTTTTTACAGCCTATCTTGGCATATCAGCAGGCATTACATAGCTCCCAAATAAATCCACAGCAACAGGTGAGACTGACTACGAGACCAAACAGCATTATTCATGTGGAGCAGGTTTACAAGAAAACCATTGTGTCCTATCAATTGTGCCAAACAACATAAAGCAGTGTGTTAAAAAGAGATAACAAAGACAACATCTACAGTACTATGTATTATTTTTGCAAGATAGTACTGAAAGGTCACTCTCTCTTTCACACATCTATCCTTTTTCGTAAAAAAACAAAATAAAAGGTTAGTGCTGATCTCTAAATGAAAAAGGTCATAAAAATAAAACAGGAAAACCACTCGACAGGTTTCCCTCCCCTGCTAATGGAGGGCTTGAGTGTCTGCATGCCTTCATCCTGAATGGCTAACCCTAGTCCAAACAAGCCACAAAATCTCATATTCTTAAAATCATTGATGTGCTTATCTTGAATAAATTGTTGGATTTTATAATTAGTCTACATGACTATGGTCTGAATGCATAAGGACATCGAAGGCATACTCCACTCTTTATTTGTGGCTTATGAGAACAAGGATTGTTAGCCCTAAATCATTGTGTCAACAGTTCAAAACTACCCTTCCAGGTGCTGAGATGAATTAAGTGAATTATAGAGGTCCTGCTATGTGCCCTCCAGGACCAGGGATGGGGTCCCCCTGCGGTAAGCTGCAGCCGTCCCGCTCTAGTTGAAGCACTCCACGTAGTTTGCAGGAAGCATGCCGGATTTCCCCGTCCTCTGCACAGTGCCGAACATCCAGCCCTCATCGATCGGTTGTGCGTTGATGATGACGTCGCCGTCCCGGAAGGACACCTCATCGTGGTCCTGTGCTGCGTAGTCATAGATCGCCCGATACACTCTCTGCTGGAGGGAATGGGGGCAGAGTTAGGGGGAGGAGGAGGCATTGACAGGGGATGCTTCCTGTCCATCCACCAAACACCACCACAGACTCTATGGACAGTTCCATGCTCTTTTAACGGCATACAGCTCAAGCCAAAACTGCCCACTTTGATGCATCTCGAAAATACCATGAGTCCTGAGGTGAGTGGTGTGACCAAGAACAAGAATACCGTTGCAATGGATTATCTTAGATGTCAGTGTTATCCCTGAAAATCTCTCATCGTGAATGTTGCTCAACTGCAGCAAAGCACCAGAACCTCTTCTAACTGAACCTGAAGCTGACAGACACAGAGGGTGTACAGGATCGAAGAAATACAAGAACCGTACAGATTCTGTTATACCACATCCTTAATGCCACAAAGTGAGGAGGATGGTGTAATGTAGGTACTGAGAGAATTTTTAAACTGTGCGAGTAATTATGATTACACTGTAGGTGGATACTGCTCCGTTCCACACTCACAGTCTTAAGAATGTTAGCTGATGAGGCACTAGATAATATGCCTTACTGACACAGATGCATTAAATAGTTTGGTAATAGCATTGAAAGGGTAAATACAGGTACTGGGGCTTACCACTGTGGTAGAGTGAGGGGGGGACTGCACAGATCTCATGGATGACATGCTGGTCTGGTGCATGTAGCCATACCCCTGCTGGTTCCCACTCTGTTGGTATGCTCCAGGCAGCACAGGAGCTAACATCCAATGGCATCCAGACGAGCAGAAATAGAGGGAAAATAGTAGGAGAGGCAGTTCAGTAATTTAGACATGGTTGACAAGTGACACAGGTGACTGTTAACTTTTCCAGTACATCCTGTGGGAATGGTAGACCTGGAGGAGCACGTCAGCCACGGTGCAGGTTAGTTCACTGTTAGAAGCCACAGAAAGCAGCAGCAGCAGCAGCAAAACAAAAGGGATGGTAAGGGACACAACACCCTGTGAATAAAACGTGTTGGGTGAGTTCTGTGGCAGGCAGGAAAGAAGTCAAACACAAGGTTCCTTAAGAGGACCTAAAGCTGAGTCAAAGACTGTAGTGCTTTTCAGATCACAGGGTGGACCAGAGCTCATGATCCAACAAGCCGGCCACTGAGAGAGGGACACTGTGAACACACGCTGAGAGAGAGGAGAGGGGCAGAGAGGCTCACTCCAGGGGAATGCACAGCAGACGAGCGTAAGGAGGGAATTCGGCACGGTGAGTTTCCAATACCATCTGTATGTCAGACTGTGAGAGGGATAGCTCAATAGAGGATGTGCACATTCACTCATTTATTAGGGGGTACATGAGTGTGTGAATGCAGTAACTGACTGTATGTGGATGTGTCTTTAATGTCACATTATTTTAGTTCTGTATGTTTGCGTGTGTGTATGCGTGTGTGAGCATGCATTTGTTAGTAAGTAGAAGCTTGTGTGTTGCAATTTTTTTTGTTTACAATTGTTTTTATTTCAAAATAATGCTGCAATGGAACATAGGAATACATGGCAGTCAAGAGTACTGTGTGTCGCAGTTTGAGTCTGTCTCCACATGCACTTATCTCTCCATCAGTATGTGGTGGTGTTAGTCAGTGTGTCTTGGTTCTCGTCACACTGCACACTACCTCTGTCCTGGGACTGCAGCGCGGAACTACTGCTGTAAACAGACAGACTCTTGTCCCACAGCTCAGACCCCAGGGAACTCACTGACTGGGTCTGAGAGTGCAGAGACTGCTGGGACTGCTGGCGGCTGAGACGGCTTGCATGCTCTACCCCCAACAGCCACAAGGGGGAGACAGAGACAACAAACAAGGAAGAGAATGGCAGACGCAAAGGAGAGCGGGATGAAAACCATATAATGGAAATGAAAAGCATGTTTGGGAATGAGTTACACAGTGGCAGACACATTTACAGAGAAAAGGGAATACGTCATAGTGAAAGAACAGAAAATGAGGATTTATTTAAAGTAGAATAAATTAAAGTAAATAGCTGTACTCCAGTTTTCAGAGCTCAGAAAAGAGAGAGGCCAAGGTCAGCAGTACCCGACAGTCTGTGCAGACTTTTAGACTGAATGTTATCCTCCACAGGGTCAAAGTCAAAGATGGAGCCCGGGTCAGTGCGCCACACCTTCAGGTCTTTCGCAAAGCAGAGAGAAGGTCAGGTTATTAGGAGACAGACAGGCAGAGAGTCAGCAGGGAAGATAGACTGTTTCCACTTCCTGACTGTGGTGTGGAATCTTAAACGGATGCAAGCAGAGAATACGACTGGGAGGAGAAAAGGAGAGTTTGTAAACAATGTCCATATTTTTCATTCGGTCATACAGCTGGATAAAAGATCAAAAATGTGTGTTTTATTTCTGAAATAATTTCAAATATATTGAGCTGGATTGAGACTCTGCTGTCATTTGGAAACAGTGCTAGTTAAGACCTGCAGGATGAATAGGGGGAGACGGTTCACAGGCCCTGCAGATAGTCATAAAGGGACTGGGTGGACTCACCAACAATGATTCCTGGTCTGCGGTCCATCTCCACCACCTGTGGGTGCACCCCCTTATACGCAGCGTCGCTGATCACCTGGTTGTTCCGACGGACTCTCTCCAGGTTGGGGTCGTCCGTCACGGGGGTGAACCCTCGCCCCTTCGTCCGCTCAAAGTCCTCATGGTATTTCGCCTGCCAGATCAAATATCAAGTTATGAATCCTGCAATTGCCCCTGTTGACTTCCACTATAAAGTGATGTATGGTTCAGTTAGCACCTTAAGTGTTACTGACGACTTATGTCATCAAACTAAAGTTTACATGCAAAATTCCAACTAGCATACACACATTAATTCCTGCCTGGTAGACCGTCACAACAGACACACAAATACACCCACACACAATCACTGAAACACACGCATACACGGGTGATTTGGTCAGTGAGCAACAAAAACAACACATGGAAACCAGGAGTATAAAAGTGCTTTATTAATAACAATGTTAAAAATCATTTGTAATAAAAATCATCAAATAAAAGATATGTTTAAAACGTTTACAGCTTCATGGCACCTCCCCTCATCAGGGCAGGTGGGATGTGGGGGGGTTTACCCTTCTGCAGGGGGTGTTAGAAGTGCAGCAGGCCCAGCCACAGTGAGCTGTGAGCAGTGTTACGTCACCCTGGGCAGCGTCGTCATAGCCACCCCACGCTACCATGGAGATGCTGCTCTGAGACTTCCTGACACGCCTCAGCTCGGGCGTGTCCACCGCTGCACACACACGCCCTTTCATCTCCTGCAGTCCCCGCTGGTACTTCACCTGCAATGCAAGGTACTGAAGATGAAGGTATTGACTGAAACCCTGCTATGACCATGTGGTGTCCTGGTGATGCTGTCTCTAAGTCATAGTGAACTAGTGATGTAATACTGACATCACAGTGAGTGGTGCTCTGTCAGTGGGAGGACAATTGTAATGGACATCACACTGTTATTGAGTCAATCAAAGAAGACTCACAGTACAGTAATGACATCAGAGTGATTCTAAATCAGTGGGAGGAGACTTGTACAGTGGTGACAGTGATGACATCAGAGTGATGCTGAGTCATTGGGAGGAGACTTGTGATACAGTAATGACATCACTGTGATGCTGAGTCAGTGGGAGGAGACTTGTGATACAGTAATGACATCACTGTGATGCTGAGTCACACAGCAGACTTGCCGAGCTGATGTTCTCCTGGTTCTGCCGGACCCTCTCCATTTCTGGGGTCGCTCCTACAGCAGTGGCTTGTGTCAGCTGTTTCTTATACTTCACCTGTTGAAACATGTCAGCTTTCACAGTACAATAGGCATGTAATAATATATCAAATCAAAGTCATCACAATTATATACCCACAGGAAAAATATCTTTTGAGTTTCAAAAGGAAAAACATTAATAAGCAAATCAGGGACTGAGTTTGTTCTGTGCATCACCTAATCGAACATCCAAACACGCTTGCATTAAAACTTTTGCAATTTGTTCTTTGACATGCTTAAAGCTGCAAAAAGTCCTTCTTTTCAATTCCAATTTAAATATATTCTACAAAAAGATCCAGTTATAATTCTGAGCTTTTCTCCCATTTTTTTCCATTGATTTTTACACTCAGGTATGGGAACACGATGACCCGGGCCTGCAGAGTTAAGGGTTTGAGTCTCACTGTGCTGATGTTCTCCTGGTTCCTCCGAACCCTCTCCATCTCAGGGGTATCCTTGACTGCAGTCCCAGTGCCTACCTCCTTCTTGTACTGAACCTGCACACAGCCATCAGAGTGTTGGACAATGTCCCACAACGTCACCCCTCACAGGTGTCTAAATAGTGTGAACAGGGTTCTATTGAATTTCTTTAAAAACAAATTGGCAAGATGTACTGAGCCCACAAATAAAAAAAAAATATTTCCGCCAGCTGGAGAGATATTTGAGAGGTTCCATTTGAGAGTGGGGTGAGTGATTGTATATAAACTATAAACATGCTGGCAAAGAAGAGAATGCCTGGTAGCCTGCTAGTAATATGAACTTCTTGCATATGCCAGACAACTGGTTAAGCTCTATAGTTACTCAGATAACTTACTTAGCTAATATAAGTCAGAGCAGCTCTTTGGCAAAAAGGATATGAACGACAAAACGAGATTAATTAATGTAGCTTCTTCCTCCATTATCGATGTCGTTGGAATGTCGCTGAAGTGTGTCTATACTTTTTGTGAGCGACAATGACAATCGTCAATGTCGAGAGACATTAGAACGTTCATGAACATTCTGCGATTTCAGTCGAGCGATGGTCGCCCGACGGAGTATAAACCAGCCTTAAGTGATTAATTATTTCATTATTTTCCATCCGGCTCATCCAGGCATCCCCTGGCCAGAGCGGCTGCTCTGATTGGATATTTTAGTGCTGGCTGGCTGAGGCTGCTGGAACCTCTCTTTCAATGGGTCATTGTTTAGTGTGATCCACTAATGGACAGTAATTACTCAGCCTGGACAAATCCTTGCGCTTCACTCCTCTTTTGTACTGCTGTGAGAAGCAGAGCAAGGCAGGTTGAAAGTACCTTTTTACAGGCAAAATTCACTTCTTTGTGTATATTAACTATCAATACATTTTGAAATAAAATGTTAAATGGGCTACATATTCAAGGTATTTTTTGAGCTTTTCTCCAACTTAATTGCATTGATTTGTGCATTCAGCTACCCCTTTTAATGGGATAGCACATTCCCATTTGGGTAAAGGGTTTGAGTCTCACTGTGCTGATGTTCTCCTGGTTCCTCCGGACCCTCTCCATCTCAGGGGTATCCTTGACTGCAGTCCCAGTGCCCACCTCCTCCCTGTACTGCACCTGCACACAGCCATCAGTGTGTTGGACAATGTCCTGTATTCACCGCCCCCCCCCAGCCCTCTCTACAGCATGAGCAGGGGATATATCTGCAGAGTGTACAGTTCTGAATTTACAAACTACCTTTCCAAAGTTATGTTCATGAAAGCATATGCAGGTCTTTAACTGATTCCATACCAAAAGGCATGTGAAAGCCCATTTCTATTTTAATCACACATTTTCCCACAGAAATGTCTCTGAAGAGATACCCCTGAAGTGGGAAAAAAATATAGAGCGGCGCAGAACAGCTTGCTGGCCTGTTAAGTAGGTTGGGTTTGATTATGACAAAGCACCATCTGCAGGTATGGAACACAGTACCGGTTGTTGTCGGGGTTCTGACATCATGCAGGAAATGAATCAAAGTCACTTACGTTGCTGATTTTTTTTGTGTTCTCCCTGGCAAGGACAATTTCTGGGGTTTCAGTGACGGAGGACATCAGGCCCCTGAGCAGCTTTGAGTCCCATGAGTACCGCAGCTGCGAATATAAGAAATGCCAAAGGGTACGACCCACAGCCAGGAGAGCGAGAACTATGTCTGATGATGTAAGGCGCATGTAATGATGTTAAGATAAAGTATGTCATTAAGAGAACTTTAACTTAAATTATATGAGATGAGAATGTAACCTTGTAAAGTGTAGTGTGTAATAACGCAAGCAGGAGTACATGACAATGTAAGCTGTCGTGAGTATGTCTATAAGGTGCGGCATGTACCAACTGTAAGCTGTTGGTGTGATACTGAAGGAGTAGTGTGTAACGTAACGATGTGAAACATACTGAGCTGACGTTCCTCTGGTTGTTCCTCACTCTCTCCATCTCTGGAGTGTCTGACACCACCGCGTACGTGCCCTTTAGCTTCTCCGCTTCATCCTTGTACTTTTTCTGTGTCGGAAACGCAATAATGGGAAAGAGGCATGCAACAAAATTAGTCAATGTAGGGAATGGAAAGATGGTTATATGACACTTTAGATCACTTTGACTTGAGGTTGGATTTCATTCCCTTGATTGTGTGTGTGTGTGTGTGTGTGCGTGTGTTTGAGAGTGTGAAACAGTGAGAGAAACTGCGGTACCTCGCTGTATACATCCTTCAGGTAAGCAGCATGCAGAAGCTCGGGAGTGTCCGTCACCGTGCCATAAGAATTCTCCCTCATCCCTGCCAGCTGCTTATAGGAGGTCTGCAACAGCCAATCACATGAAAGATAACCACTCACATCCTCAACCTACAGGGTCAACAGGTGGCCCTGTCAGAACATGGAGAACGCCTACATTCTTTGTTCTGTTCTTCTCGCTCTCCCCATTCATCAACAAAACCGCGTCAACTCAAGTATTGATTCAGGAGAAAAAAAAGATGTAGACCATTTTATTATCACAAAAAGATGACTCTCTCCATATTAAATAGAGCTTTTATGGTGTGAAATGCCTGACAGACGATTTCTCATTAGTCATTGGAAAGAGGAGACACATGCAGTCTCGCTGTTATGATGAATGATTTATGAATGTGTCAGTGAGTGAAAAAGGCATCGAATCTTACAGAGCATGCAGGCAAGCTTCCATTTATAAGTAATGACAGAGTCAGTGAGGGTGAGTGACGCTGCTGGTTCTGTGGCTCTGGGGTAGTGCTTGGCCTTTCTTTACATTGCCAAAAGAATCCTACAGTTTTTTGAGATTATGTGAGCTTAATTGTGAAGTATTTACCCCAAAACAATGTTTTGTGATCTTGCAGGTACCCCTGAGTGTGTGTGTGTGTGTGTAGTCGTAGTGTTTCCTGAAATTTCCTGTATAATATCTTCTGGTGATGTATGGACTGAACAACCTGGCTAATAATCCGTGGCGGTTTGTGCTGCAGTCTGCTCGGACAGTGTTTTTGTTTGTTTGATTACGGACGTAAAAACACTGTTCTGTGTTGTTTTCTGCTGCTGACAGTGACCTAACAGGCTATCTGGTGCTCAGTTGCGATGTGTTCTTCTGGGGAGGGGGCACTGTTGTTGAGCGTTAGTGAATTTTCTTATGTTGAGCTGAGCTGACATGAGTTATATTGAGGGATGGTGCGATGTAACATGTAAATAATGACAGATGGTGATCAATAGAATGTTCCATTGAAAATTGCTAAGCTCTAACAAGGCTTAGTCATAAATACAGACTCACCTGACTGGTTACCTCGGATGCTTTCTTGGCTCTTTGTATCTCCAGCACATCCACACTCACCTCCATGCCCTTCCCTACAATCTCTGTCTCCAGGTCCTTGCGGTACTCTTTCTGTAACAACACAACACCATCCCGCTTAGTCTCCAGCTCCACTTCCACTGCAGGCATTGTTGCTCTGTTACTTTTCTCTTTTCCTCCTTTTCATCCACAAACACACAGTACCGCTCATTATACCAAGTTTAAATTTCCATGAGAAAATTAATAGGAAATGTATTAGCACATTAAAATGGCTTTCATTGTTTTTCTCATAGAATAGAATGCTCTCATCCGTCCAGCTATGAACAGTGCCCGCCAGACTTATACCAGAGGGTTATTTCAGGCCAGTACATTGACTCCAGATCAGTTGTGGAAGGGAGGCAATAATTTATAGCTCTATTGAAGATTCTGACAGGTCAAATGGAGAAGTGGACATACGCATCTAACATTAAAACCTTTTTTGATGAGCGCCATTGTGTCTTTGATGACAACACAATAAGTTAGGAACTACTTTTAATATCTCCTCAGTAATGGGTCCACCTCTAGCAGTACATTATTTCCATCCCTGCACTTAGTCTCTGTTTGAAAGTCAATTTGGACCGATCCAGTCTGTTGCATAGCCACTAATTAGCTGAATGTGGAATTGCAGTTTCTGGGTATATAATTACACAAACCTCCTAAAGTCCATCTTACAAGCAAGCTAAGCTATCTAATAACTTCGGGTCCCTTTTTGGAGGAATTAATGGGCAGGTTATCTTTATTTCATTATTTTTATTTATTATAAACTGATCATAATTTGACCATTCACAATGTTGAAATTACAAAAAAAAATCCATGTTAAAGTTCATTCCAATTAATTGAAAAAGAGGCAAAACACCATGGCTGAGGGTGGAGAGGAGAGAGGGCTCTCCAATCATGCAGACAGCAGGAGAGGGTATGCAGGGATACTGCATAAACAACCCAATTAATTTCAGCAGGCCTTAGCATTACTCATGCTAATCACAACAGGAAGCCGGTGGGCAGTGCTATTGCACTGAATTGACCAAGCATTAATTTACCTAATGAAGACAAGAGACTCTGTCATAACCAGAAAAAAAGGGGGGCAAAGAAATGAATGCGCTTTTATCACATCAATTCAATGAAAAAATACCTTATTATGAGCCACTCACTGTGCAGTAACCTGCGGTTCAAACTTTCAGTCTTTATTAGCATCCGATGCAGTAGGGTATAAACCGTTGTAAGACAACTTCCCTGATTATAACTTTAACTGTCTCACCAAGCCCCCTTTTAATTATTACCTCCCAGTAAATGAAGTACTATCAGGTTTGGGAAGAGATGGAGAACTGGGTTTAATGGTGCATCCAAACCACAAGACAGCAGCTATCAAAGACTTAATCTCTTCTAGCAAAACTGACTATACAGAGTGGTGTTGCATGTGGTTCTGTATGTCTGGCAGACACGGCAGAGATTTCATGTCTCAATAATAGTTTCAGTTTTTTACACAAAGAAAAGTGGACTCAATCTCAGTCCAGAATATGTGTTTTAAACTGAATGTATCATTGTTATTTATAGATAAAATATTCATTTATTTATTTGTATCTGCTACTTCAACACTGATTGACACCTGCTGATCAGTGAAAGGACAAAAAGGATTGGATGGAAATGTCCTGAAACAATCTGAACCAGCACTAGACTAAACAAAACCAGTCAACTCCTCTGCTTGAAAAGCCCTTTTCTATTTTATCTTTTCTTGGTGGCGTAGTATCTCATTGATGGTATTTTCTCCATTGAGTGTAAACACTCTGAATGTCTTTTTTTCTGAAACCAAGCCGCCCTCCTTACCTGGCTGGCCATCTGAGAGGCCCTCTTAACCCTCTGGATCTCAGGCAGCTCCGCTGTCACTTCCATGCCCTTCCCTCGGATTTCAGTCTCAAGGTCCTTCCTGTATTCCCTCTGTAAGCCAGAAGGGAGATGATGTAAAAAAGAAAAGCTTTGTATCAGTGAGGTTTTTGCCCTGTAAAAATGGCAAGCCTTCCCAGTGTAGTAACATCAGCTGTCAATTCAGGTGGGCTGAAGGCCACTGAGTACTGAAGTCCCAACCTCTAGCAGCTTAATGTTCATTCCAGTCAGGTACTTCGCATGAGAAATCATACTGACTTTTCATTAACAGAATAAAATAACAGATGTAAATGTCTTCACCTTCAACAATTACAGTTTACATTACAAATGCCAATTCTAACACCTTGAGGAGGCCATGGGAAAATTTGTAAACCCTAGCAACAGCCATGTGTATCTCAGTACAAGCTAAGCCACAGCCACACTACCCACAGGGCCTGGGTCACAGCATCATTCTGTTCATGGTCTGGTCATTAATGTCAGAAGAGATCTGGCCTGGGAGGAGAGTGTGGGGTTCGAGGTAGAGGAGGGATGAATGTACCTCGTTGAGAATCTGACCAGCGTTCTTAACCCGGATCAGGTCTGGTGTGTCCTCGAGTCCCAGGCCAGACAGCCCCTTCCCCTTCACCTCCAGCTCCAAGTCCTTCCTGTACTCCTTCTGCAAGTGGACACAAGGAGGGAGAATCACTCTACAACATAGACTAAGGTATGACAAAAAGAAAAGATATCCATCTGTCTCATTAATCTTTTTTATCCTCATTATGTGCTGTTGGGGCGCATTTCTCTATAGTAAACATGCCCCCGTTACTGAATGATAATTACACAGCACTAGCATAGTGTATCTCATTAATACTGTTTATCTTTACAAAGAGCAGCACATTAGCCCCACAAATGAGTGCTCTATATTACAAAGATAGACTAGGGCTAAGCTTGCCACATTATTGGAGAGAATGCAGATCATTCTATGTACATAATCCATAGTGAAACACAAAGTTGTTTGTTCCTGATGTCAGTGAAGGATTGGAAAGAACAGTTTGTGTTACAACAGTCTGCCACAAGGGGGAGCAGCTCAAGCATGCCCAGCAAGGAATGGAAATGAATAAAAATGAGCAAGTGACTCAGGTAGTCTTCACATTCCCAGGTCCCTGGGCCACAGACTAAATGCAGATTGGCTTATTATTCTAGAACTAACTTCTTACACTAAGAATGATGGCAACATTATATAAATGAACAAAAGTAAAGACCCTGTAAACAAAATTAGTGTTTGTTATACACATTGCATTGCTATTTCCAAGACTGTAGCCAAATTTAAGTGGGGACTCAAACTATGCAGACTGTGAAAATGAAGTGCTTCAGAAGCTGGTATCATATGGAGGGGTTGTACAGGATGAATACATCACATGCAGTGAACATACATGGAGGAATGAGTCTGTAATAGAGTGCAGCTGTAGGTGCTGAGCATTGTGGGATATTTATCACTGACCTCGCTCAAGAGGCTGCTAGCATGGCGAGCGTGCAGGTACCCTGGGGTCAGATCCACCTCCACAAGGGCCTTGCCCCGGATAGATTCACCGTAGTCCTTCCTGTATTCCCTCTATTAATGACAAGGGAAGAACAGAATTGAGATCAGAATGTCTGCACACTATGCTCTTGCATCACTAATACTTATATGTAGTAATTCTGCTCTTACATTAAGGTGATATTATTAGGCTCTGAAAATCTCACAGCAAACCTTGATAAGTAACAACCCATGCCTACAGAGCAACACACATCTATTTATCTGTTGTCACTTTGCAGCTTGAAAAAAGAGGTGTGACAAACAACACCAAAATTCATGACAGGGTGGGCTCAGAATACAGCGCTGGCTAAGGTGTAAAGACGGGGAAATATTTTTATACTACATATATTTATACCAGACTGAGGTGCAACAAAAGAAAACAGAAGTTGAATGCGAGATTGGTAATGTTTAATAAGGGTTCCGTTTAAAATAAGAGTTTGTGGACTACAAACAAAGCTGTGAAGCCTGCATGGTGTGTGCATGGGAGAGTCACACACTGCTAGCACTGTTTCTGGGCATAGGTTTTTCCATACTGTTTTGATATGCAAAGTGTGCGTGTGGGATAGCATCTTCACAGTTTCGGGTGGGAAAACTGCTCCTATTCTTAGAGAGGGACAAACCGCACACATTCAAATACTGAATAACACATTAACATAAGGATCACACACTTGCAGCTGCCTTTCTCTGCATTGGTGTCTAATGTTCACTAAATTAAAAGCTGGGGTATTTAAGCTTACATTAAATCATGATTAATCATTTACTTTACTAAATACAAGTGTGTTTCTTTCCCTGTGTATGCTTGGTCCCAGTGTTCCAGAACTACTCGTCTGATTCCAGCTTTTCAGATAGGTATAGTGCCCCCTACTGGCAGCTGTGATCCATCTGCTTCAGTAACGGGGTACGCTGTTTATAACTATGGCAATGAACCATTGAATGAACACTGTATCCCATGCCTACATTGTACCTCGCTCTGCATTTTCTGAGCCTCTTTTGAAACTTTGTAGGACTGAGTATCCATGAACTCTAGCTGAGACTTTCCCTTGGATTTCTCATACTCTTCTTTGTATTTCACCTGCAAGGACACAAACCAGAAATGAAACACAGACAGCATCGGATGCTTTTCTTGAATGTAAACATACTTTGCTTAGGCATCGATGTGCTTTACAGCAACAAGTGAGTATTTTCATAACAAACCATTGAATATTACTTTGAATATCAGTTAATCTATCATTTAAAATGTCTAAACAAACAAAACCAGTCTTTCAAAGTGAAAAGCACTGGCAAATTTGAAAAAAAAAACAATCTTAACAATTGCATATTCACATTCACATACACTTTCTTATCTATATATAATGTTGTCCTTGGCATGTTCATTCCATGAAGGATTCAGGAGATCCTTACAAATACGTTAAATCATTGATACTGTTCTCTGATCTACTTTGACAATTAAGTAGAATAATAGTCCGTCCTAATATGTAACAGCCCTAATATTCTTTTGACTTTTGGGAGGTTTGAATTCACTTTTGCAATGAGCAATGAGCCTGATGGCATAGACTTGGCTAATCTGAACCTGAGCTATGACAGGGAGACAGTTGGCTTGGCTCCATGTGATGGACTGGTGTTAAATAAATCTGAGTTCTCAGGATTACAGTAGGAATGAGAGCCTCCTAACTGCTCAATAGATGTCTGCAGGGAAACCAGTCATCATGAGTAAGGGTGTATCTTTCTATAACTTGGTACTAGTTACACTTTAATATGGTGGGGGCTTTAAGCAAGGAAATATTCACTGAGTTCAGGGGAAGTATGCCAGAAGAGTACACATATTTCAGCTGTGTTCCTCCTTGCTAATCCATGAATAGTATAATAGTGACATGAAGGCATGGCTGATATATATGTGACTGAGAAGGGGGAAAATGTTCAAAAAAATTTTTGGAGAGATAAAAATGCTGTGTTGGCTTATCTTGTAGTAGACTGTGAATCCTGGACTGTGGCCTGGTTTGTAGGAAAGTTCTACAGCATTTAGGGAGATGCAGGCTAAGCTGAGTCGTGCCACAGTAAGCCCCGCAGTCAAATGAAGGCTATCCTGAGCTGGCCACATCGCCTCTGTGCCCTTGAACCAGGTGCACAACCCAGTTCGCTAAACTGACCCTTCAGCCTTCATTTTCATCAGTATTTATAACACAACCAATGGTGCATTGGTATGTAAAAGATGCATACCAACCCCAACCATAACCCCACCCCCCACCACCAACACATGCTAATATTGGAGTATGATGAGCTTATGGGCACCTGAGCTTACGCAGTCTCTACCTTTAGCGTTCTGTAAAATAAATAAAGCTTTATAAATAGGTGATGGTGCCCGTAAATTGCTTGTGGTAAAAAGGGTTATCCTAATTGGATAAACTTGTTTTAAAAAAGGTTTATGAGCTTAAAGGTGATAAAGGTGGCACAAGGCAGTATTCTGACCTGGCTGTGCAGTACCGCATTCTCCTTGTGGTGGCGCTGTTCCGCCGTGTCCAGGGCTAAGTGGTACTGGCCCTTACACTGCTCATACTTCTTCCTGTACTCCACCTGGAGGGAAAGAGTGCAAGAAGGCAAGACATGAAAACATAAAAACACATAAAAACACACTGTAAATAAGAGATGTTAGTGTGATGTTGTTTATGACTTTCCACAATATTATTGCACAATATTAAATTCCATTCCTAATAATATTAAACATTGTGAAAGAATGTAAGACAAGTTAAAGCCAAAATATTTGTCTTAATTAACATCAAGCTTTATAGCATATTATTCTAATTAATAATTAACCCAAGCATGATTTCTTTAACAAGATGCTACAGTCTTGCTTGCCCCTGTGTCATTCAGATAATTTTCCTCTTTTCCTTTGTAATGAGGTCTATAAAGTGATTAAAATGAATGATGAAGGGATGAACATAGCGTCTGTGATAAGACTGTGGACGTGTGATGGATGGATCTTGCGGTTTGTGGCAGTAAGGAGGAGACGCACTGCCGTACATTGCTCTGCAGCTTGCTGGCGTGCAGCACATGCTCCAGCTGCAGCAGGTTGGGCAGGTCTGTAGACGGCTCGTGTATCTGCTGCAGGTCACTCTTGTACTTCACCTGAAACCACACGCAAACAAACCCACAAAGTGATGGAAAACGGCTTCTAGACAGCTTTTGGACCTGAAGCTGAGTGAAATGTTGCTCGCTGTTCTGCAGAAAGAGAGCCCCTCTAGCAATAACTATGTAACAAACCCTCATCCTAACAGAGAATGGTTGGTATATTCATGTTCTGTGAGAAAGTTCATTTCATTATTCTTGTCCTATTTAATAGGGCCTTTGGTTTCCACTGGTGATAACAGATCTGTATCTCCTGGCTCCACCTTCAGCACACAAGAAACCAGAAATTTGCATGTAGATGTTCCCATGGAGATGTGCATCTTGCCCACATAAATTATATTTATTATTTATTTCCAAATGATGGCAGGATAAGGAAGTGATGAGGTGTTTCAGGAAGGCCAGGTTGACCTGCACTTTCCACTGTGATGCATGGCAGGGAAACACCCTGCAGCCTCGGAGGTAGTATTGTAGTATTTAAAGCATTCATAAGCAAATGTTCTCATCTTTAAGCCAGTGTTGAGTTTGACATTTCATAAACACATGCACAATTGTTGGTGTAAAAGTTTGGCGAGGCAGTGCACATGCATCCCTCCGAAACCCGCACGCAAGTCGCTCCCTGCCTCTCCAGGCCAATGCACTGCTCTCTGATCCACTGAGTGGAACATGAGGGGCCAACACCATAAAACGCAGAAGGGAAAGGGTGTCTAAAAATATCCTTAAGATAACACTTTGAAAAAAGATTACAGAACACAATGCACTCACCTGACTTGCCAGAGCAGAGGCAGCTTGGGTGTGTCTGAAGGACACACACTCCCCTGGGTTGTACTGGGGTTTCTTCCCTTTCTGGTCCTCAAATTTCTCCTTGTACTTGACCTGGCAGACAGTGAGGGACACGGAGTTTGGAGCTAAGTAGAGACATTGTTGCAAAAAAGCTGTGGATGCTGTTTCTAAAAGAGAGTACTACATATGACAGTATGGTATTGTTCATTTTGTTCTGGATGAATGATGACAATGCAGAAACTCTGTGAAGAACCATCAAAAGTACTGCATTCTTTATAGGTTACACAAAATCACATTGAGCTTGTTGAAGAAGGTTTTAATGTAATGGTTCAAGCAATTAACGATGAAACCACCAACGGCATGTTTGTAAGCAAATATTATTGCTGTTTAATATTTGGACATTTTTAGTCTTGGCTTGTGTGTTTTCATTACCTATATTCAATGGATAACATTTCATCAGGCACAGAAACCTGTTATCATGCATATCTTTTTCATAAGCCTTTTCAGCTGCTAGAGAAATGCTGAACCACAGTCCTGTGCTATACAGTACTACTAAAATATGACAGTAAATGTTTAAAGAATGCACGATGGAGCATTGCATTATTGGAAAGCATGCATGATGAAGCATTTCTACTGCAATCAGTGCCTGGTGTTTCAAGCAGACATGACCAAGCTGTTCAGAGGCACTTAGCTCCCCCTTCCCCCCCTTCAGCAGACAGGACAAATTGATTCTGCAGCGCTTAGCAACCTGCTTCCAGCAGGCCTGACGAGGCGATCACACAGGCCTGACGAAGCGATCGCACCGCTTTCAGGGCCCACCGTTTGTGCAGACATTACTGAGCTCTTCTGCCACTCCAACCCCAGGGGCGAGAGTCCTCTCATTAACAGTGACCAGACATCAGCAGTCAGGCTGGGGCTGAATCTATCAGCTCACTCTTCTATTAATCAGTAAATTGTGTGAACAATTATTACACTTCAATAAAAACCAAGGTGTGTTTTATACCAGAAATTTTTTCTGGTAGATTCAACACCTGGGAACCCTGCAACTGGCCTACTGTCCATAGAACATTCAGCTGTTCCTTTGGCCTTAAAAATATTAAAGTATGTTGGCTTGTAAATACCATAAAACTTCCAACTCATGCCAGTCTCAAATGAGTAATTATAAACGGGATGCAGATAAGCGCTGATCTCCAATAATCACCAGGTTAAAAATATGTTTAGGCTGCCTGGGATAAAACATGTGAAACCATTAATGTGAAGTCACAATCTTCTCACAATCTCCAAAGCATTCACTTTGATCTTGCAGATTTAACACAAGCCTTTATACACCACATCTTATTAATTAATATTAGTCTCGTCAACATGCTGCTCTTATGTCAAAATTATAACGCCATAATATCATGCTTAAAAATCATAAATAATAACAGCATGTACTCTATGGCTGATAGTAGGACCCTCCTGGGTCAGGGTTTACCTGGCTGGCCAGCTTGGAGACCTCTTTTGCATGCTCGATGTCTGACCTTCCCAGGACTGACTGTTCATTGTAGGCATTGGTTTTACTCTTATAAGCAACCTGCAGAGTTGGAACAGTTGGAATATTTCAGACACAGTCACAAGGCATGCAAAAGACTGTCTATGAGAGCCACTTAATTTGTGAGCATTCATCTAGCTGGCTCACAGCAACTTTTATTTCTGCAATATTTTTTCAAGGTGAGATGAAGAGATGGAGTGTTGACCACTGTGTTTAATGTTTCATGAATTTTGTTCAGCATGCCCTTTCACACACTCCAGAGCGCAGACTTACAAACAAATGTACGCCAAAAATAAAAACTGTGAACAGAAACTTACATCACTGACCAGCTTGGCAGTTTGCGTTAAGCTAAGAATATCCAATCTGTCCACCACTTCAGTGAACTTGTGAAGGTCCTGCTTCCCTTTCCTATAGGCAACCTGCAGGACAGACAAAGGGTTAAAAGTCCGGTTCCTGGTACAAACATGAGAAATCTGCAGAGTCCAGGTACTGGAGAAGAGAATGGAGGCAGATGTACAAGCAGATGGTGAGTCTACTGCAGCGATTCTCAATGCAATGTTTTGACATTGGAGGACCATTAGGTAATGGAGGTGCTGCCTGCATTATGACAGCTACGTATTTAGCATTTAGTATAGTTACAATATTCTTCCATTTTGGCCATGGTATCTGTAGATGTATTAGCAGTAAATAACATTCACATAACACTGAGGCTCAGCATGCTAACATATGCTTACTCACACCTGATAAAAGACAGTGCAGACGCTGGGAAAATCTTAAGGGCTCAGCCAAATGTAATACAAATGCAATTATAAAAAAGACATTGCATTCCACAAATAAATTTCATTTTGTTTCTCATATTTCATTGAATTTACATGTCTTTAGATGATTCTATTTAGTTTTTTCAAGCTAACAAAAATGATATTCAGTGGAATGAGTACATAAATATGATTTAAAATTCCCAGCTCCCATGAGCCCTCTCTTAAAGCAAATATTTTTTGTAGAATTGAGCTGTATCCTGTAAGCAATTACCATAACCCATCATCATGCAGCCAACTGCTCACATCTTTCCCTCCCTACTCATCTGCAGCATGAACGTTACCATGGTAAAGTACAGTAAAATAGTTATGAACAGCATATGGATATAGAGTAGTTAATTAGGGTTAAAATAAAAAAAAAACAACACAGAGGTTTGGCCTAGTTTCTGTCTGTGATGTCTATTGATACTGGCATCTCTGAAATAAGCAATCTGCCTCAGGGTGCGTGGGGTGGTGGGGGGGGGGTAACAGGAAACTACAGCTTAATGTATGTGATGCACATCAATGGATGAGCCGCTGCTTACTCCTAAGTGATGTTATGGTGATAATGTTTTCATTATATTTTTCATTATCATTCCTGTTTGATAATGAACAGCAAAAGAGATCACTGTGTGCGTGCATGTGTGTGCAAATGTCCCTGTGTTTGTTATGTTCATCATAATAGGCTAATATAGTGCATTTTGGAGGCCATTAGGGCATGGTACACAAAACTGATTCTATCTCTTTCAATCTTCTCAAATACAACATTCAATAAATCTCAGCTGAACACTCCATCAAGCGAATGCTTCAAAAGTAATACAGCGTGCCTTCACAAACACAAACATGCTGATGTCATATGACCCCTGTGCTATTAGCTCAAATTAAATTACACATTTGGGGAAACTGAAATCATATGAGAAACTGAATCTCTTCACATCATGAATCTCAGAGCACATGCATCTAGGAGCATGAGGAGTGGCATGATGGGTAATTACTTCACTCTGTTTCTTGTTGACCTCCATGGCGTGGGCAACATCAGGCAGGGTCTTCATATTCAGGTAGCTTGACCTCCCCTTTTCTGCATTGTACTTCTCCTTGTACAATTTCTGGGAAAGAGGCCTGAGACAGTCAGACACAGTCTGTAACACTGGCTGTGTGAGAGGCCAGTGTGTCCTTTACTGTCTGTCAATTCACTGAACTTAAACATTTCATCAGCCTTCAGATGTCGTGCAATGTGAGCAGCATGAAGCAGTCGTAGCCATCCACCTCCAGAAGCAATGATCATTGAGAGAAGGAGAGAAAGACAAAGAGAGAGGAGGAGCGGAGACAGAGCAAGCTTTTTGATCAAGCTGCCATCTTGAGACGGAGACCCAAGCATCACTCCTTAATTGCACATTGTGCCAAAGGCAGACTGGGTACAGAAGGAGACACAGAGAAAGCATATGGATGACTGCACTAATAAAGATGGCCTGTAGGTGGAACATGTCTAACATCATCTACCTGGAAGTGCTGAAGAATAAAACACATTGCATTAGAAGCCTGAAACTAGTGAAATAGCCAGTTAATGTGACATATTCTCACAACACCTCTGTATCATGGTAGCAATGTATCAGACACAGCTGGCAAAAGGTGAATAGCCACCTGGTAGCATATCCCTATAGCCGTCACATTTCACACAATGCTGAAGGCACATCACATCTGATGGGAAATGGATACTGTCTCGTCAAAAGAAAAAAAAAGTGCACCCACCAACTTAAAGTCACGCTCCAGTTAGCTTAACACTGACAGAAGCACACATGCATTTGTAATTGATTCCTCGACATGAATGGGAACAGGGGCTTGATGGCTCAGTTCGGGTTGCCGGGGGGATCGGGCGTATTCCACAGCTGTTCCATGGCACACGCATGGGTGGGCATCCAGCTCTCAATTCTGTCTGCTGTCCCTCTCACCATGACAGAACGGGGCATGGCCCTGCTGGCTCTGGTTACAGAGCGGCCCACCTGGATGGCTCTGAGGGCTCACCGCCAAAAACCGCACCCTGATTAACTGTCACCTTTTTCCATTGGGCGGTGACCCTTTCACCTCAAGAGCCGCTCACACTCCTTCAACACTCAGTGATGAGCAACGTATACTACGAATGCCTCTCTTCTACAAACAGGTATTTTACTACAGCCAGGTATAGATTCTTAATGATGGGACACCTTTGGATGGTTTAAGTCCTGGTCCCATGAACTCATGTAGCTTTTTGTTGGGATATCATGAACATGAAGATAATTTGTTCAGCGTGAACAAACGTCCATGCAAATCCCGACCCGGCTGCTCATGTGAATGAATGGAGATGGCCACTCACATCGCTCTGGTGTTTCCCCACTTCTTTGGCAAACACCGTCTCTATGGTCTGTGGCATCTGAGCATACAGGCAGGTGGCAGCGCTCTTCTTCCCTTCTTCTTTGTAACTTTTCTGTGAAAGATTATGATAATGTTTAAAGCACAAACCACCAGGCACAGTCTTTTGCATGTAAGTACAGCTTTGCCAAATGTTTAATTCATTCTAGTAATGTGCCTTTGTTGACCATCTGAAGCAGAGAAATATATATATATACTGTAATATAACTGGAATTTGAAAAATGAGCTTGTAACCTAACTGTTGCAGGCTTGAATCAAAAACGATTGTGTGGTAATAGCAACAGATTACTGACATATTATTTGACGTTCAGTAAAAAAAAAAACAAAACAATTTTTTCTTCTCCTTATCTGATCAAGTTGTTGGCATAAAAAAAACTATTAACATCAACACGTTAACAGTTTACACAAAAGAATACTGGTTTGTTCACTCTTGCATGGCAGGTTAGCGCACAGTAATGTTTACTGAAAACAGCAGCGCTGATGAGGACTGATGTCAGTGTTTGCGGTTTGATGTCAGGCGTTCCCCACGGTACCTCGCTGACGAGCTGGGACACCTCTTTAGCATGCTGCGTCTCACTCGTCTGTGCCATCTGGGCATAGAGACAGCTGGCAAACTCCTTTTTCCCAGCCTTCTTGTACTTGCTCTGGGAAGGGAAAAACACGGCCGATCCATTTTCCAGTACAAAAGAAAAGCTGAAAAAACATTGTCTTGGTTTTGCAGTGCCAAAAAGGTTTTTTGGATATAATGTTTAAGATTGGAAATGTATCATATGTACTTATGTACTTTATTCCAACCACAGCAATGACTGGCACTGTTAGCACTGAAATGCAAGGCATTTTCAATCACACTTAGAAATAAGTGATTAATATGGAGTATTTATGCAAACACCAAAACAACCAGACAGTGAGTTGGTCAAAGGTGAGAGACACCAGTAGTTTATCACACAGTTAGTTAGGGACTCCGTGACCCCACCTCACTCAGAGACTGCGACAGTTCTTTAGCAAACTGGGTTTCACTTGTATGTGGCAGCTGCGCATACAAGCAGTTTGACAGTTCCCTCTGGGTGTCTCCTTTGTACTTTTGCTGAAAAGTACATTTACATTTGAGCATTTCATTTATCAGACACTCTCATCCAAGTTTAAAGAATAAGGAATATCACATGAGCATGCACAGCTCAGTGAGAAATACACACACACACACACACACACACACACACTCACGCACACACACACACACACACACACACACACACACACACACACACACACACACACACACACACACACACACACACACACGCCACAAACTCCACAGCTGGGTCCTGGTTTGTACTTAAGCAGAAAACCTGAGTTGTCTGGAATTTTTGAACCCCCACAAGGTCCCAGTGACAAGAAAATGCAAACATAGACACAAAGGGCACACATATACATATATTGTACAAGCAGGTGCAAACACCTGTACATATACAGCACACATACACACATATACATTCATTCACACACACACACACCCACACACACACACACACACACACACACACACCCTAACACTGGTCTTACCTCACTCTGCATTTCAGATATCTGTTTAGCAAACTTCATCTCGGTTGTTTCAGGAAGTTGAGAGAAGATGCTATTGGAAATCTCCTGTTTCCCTCTCTCCTTATATTTATTCTGAAAGACATAAATACAGATGGAAAAGTACAGATGATTCAGTGGACACAGATAAACAAGGTCAACAATGGAGTATGTTGCTGGGAAACACAGAACGGCGCAAAACCTAGACTAACATATTGTATTATGCATCTCATTTACTCCCAACAAGTCAACCAGACAATAAACCCTCATTAAAGCAGTACTTATCCTCTTTAAAAGGAAACATCCACTCCCATACCTCACTCTGCAGTTCTGACACCGCTTTGGCAAACTGGATCTCTTTCGTCTCTGGCAGCTGAGAGTACAAGCTGGTGAAAACCTCTTTCTTCCCCTCTTCTTTATACTTGTTCTGCAAATGTAAAAAAAAAACAAAAACAAAAACAAAAAAATGTATTGCAGTGACAGTAGTTATTTCAGTCTATAATATCTCATATTAAAATGAAGTGTGAAATGGGGTACCTCGCTCTGTAACTGAGAAGCCTCTTTAGCATGTTGAGTCTCCAGAGTCTCTGGTAGTTGAGAGTACAGCGAGACGGACACTCCCTTTTTCCCTTCCTGCTTGTACTTGGTCTGAAATGAAATAGCAAAAAAATAGAACAAATTCTATTATTTATCATTTTGTTTTTCACTGGTGCCTGGTCTCCACACACATTTACATTTCCTCAAATGATCAAACACAAGAATATAAAAGTTTCCAGCAGATTCAGTGGCTTCAGAGAGCTGGAAGGCAATTTCAGAACAGCAACTTCAGAGCAGTCCTTCAGTCAAAAGGCCGCGGGTTACATAAAGCTTTAAAATATGAAAATATGCCATGGATCATGGGGAACTCATTCAGAGGCTAATCAAGACTCTTTCAAGATTTCTCTTAAGAGTCGTTTGTGATACATGTGGGGAATCTGTGCCTAGGAGTATTTAATTACCCATAAACCATATCAATAGACTTTAACATACAGGCTCAGTGCTGATTCTGTTCCACTTACTTCACTCTGGAGCTCTGACACAGTCTTGGCGAACTGGGTCTCTGTTGTCTCTGGCAGTTGTGAATAAATGCAATTGGAAATGCTCCTCTTCCCACGTTCTTTGTATTTGTTCTAGCGAAATGAACAAAATGAAATATTTCATACCATTAGCAATGAACAAACACCAATACCGTTTTGGACAGATATGTCTCAAGGCTATGTGATACATAATCCCAAAGATCTATGCAGATAAAACACCCCCAATATAAATCAATATTGATACATAACATGAGACATTGCTGCTCAACATCTTTTCTAAAAATGAGGCCATTTTGCTCATCAACATCATTTAAGAAATTAACACGATGAAGGCACTAGGTCTGGCCAGCTGTTTTACCTTGGGGGCTATATGCCTGGATTCAATCAACCATTTTTATAAACGTAGTTAATTTTTTTAAAGTACTGAAGTCATCAAACTGTGAGCCACAGTTAGCAACAAATCTGCGCTGACTGAATCCAGATCACAGTCACAGGCTGTAAATGGCACAGCTGTTTAGGTACAACTGTGGAAGATATTGTTTTAAATCTGCACCAGATCCACACCAAACGGCTCCTCATAAAGCTGTACCTCGCTTTGAATGTCAGACATCTCTGTGGCAAACTGGATCTCTGCAGTCACAGGGAGCCGTGAATACAGGCTGTTGGGAAGAGTCTTTCTGCTGTTCTCTTTGTACTTGCTCTGGAGGAGAAGAAATAAGTTGCCAAGTTCAACACACACTGGTCTGCCAGAGTACAACTGAAACATCACCTGCAGTACAATGGATTCTGCAGTACAATACACCAGCATTCATTGGCATTTGTCTACAAAGGAAAAGTAATATTTTCCTGACATTACTAATGAAGATGCAGACGGGCTTGTGAAGTTAAGGTTTATGCTCACCTCACTCTGTAACTGGTAAGCCTCTTTGGCGTGCTGAGTCTCCTTAGTCTCCGGCAGCACAGAGTACAAAGACGTAGAGGCCTGCTTTTTCCCTTCCTCTTTGTACTTTTTCTACAATAAAATATAACAAAGTAAGGGTGCGATAAATACAGGGAGGTGTTTTATCCATCACCACTAATAAAAAAAAGTCTTCACTTACTTTACAGATCAACAAAAGTGACCCTGTTAGTTTTACCACATCGCTGATAATAGGTTACTCAGGATGAAGATGACTGATGAGGAGATGCAAGTCTTAGTAAAGGCCTAGCTTAATTCCTAACTGCATTACACAAGAAATCAGCATCATTAGTTGCTAAGGTGTTAAGCAGGGCTTTTCACACATTTCATTAATCAAGTAATTGTTTATAAATACTGCTGAAACACAGACACCATGTGACCATGTTAAAGAACAGTTTTATGAGTTTTGATTTAAGGGGAAAATGCTAATGCTCCTTTTTACACTAAATTCTTAAAAATATTTTTAAAGAAATAAATCAATTTACTTCTGTTGATGGTTAAAATCTAAAGCTTGGATCCTAATCTTCAATTTTGTCTATAAATATGTTAATACCAGTCATTATTGTATGAAAATCTTTACAATGTGTACTAGACAGTAGTTGCTTTTATTTAAGTATAGGTACTTGTCAACCACTGAAGTCAACGTAATCGCTTTAATTTATTAATGTGATAAATTATTTTTTCACCTACAAATACAAAAATCCTCTCATACACAATATATATCACTGTAACGTCATTTCATTTTTTCTTACTATGTTTGTTTGAAATCAAACTTATCAAAATCAAAATGCCTTAACAGAATAACTGTGAGTTAAGATTTTGTTAAAAGGACATTGATCCAGCAATGTGAAGGCTGAAAATTTGTACTAACAGATAAGATAATGGCGGTGAGGATATCTCACTTAAAGGGGCCACTGTGGAGTGTGAGTAAAGCCAGGCATTTGTCACACAGTCAGCTGACTGCCCTACGACCCCACCTCACTCAGCGACTCAGACATTTCCTTAGCAAACTGGATTTCACTTGTATGCGGCATCTGCGCATACAAGCAGTTTGACAGTTCCTTTTGGTGATCTCCTTTGTACTTCAGCTGCAAAGTTGTAAAGAATATCCACCCAAAAATCAAAATCAATTTTTTTTTTTTTACTGACATGAAAATGTGACAGTTCTGGTAGGAAATGAAGTGTGCAAACAGTCATGTACACTTCATGACTTCAGACTATGAAGTTTCTAACAACACACACACACACACACCACACGCCCACACACACACACACACACACACACATACACACACAGATTCTGCATTGTACACGCATCATCCTTTACCCATCTGTAGAGATGCTGTGGAGAAAGCCTGGATGCAGTCAACAGATTCACTTAACTTCGACTTGAATTAAAAATATGTGCTTCTTCCTTGCGGACACAGTTTGACAAGCTAACTGAGTACCCACTGGACCAATCAAACTATGTCTATGGAGAAAAAACCTAACAGCTCCATTTATTAGTGGGTCAAGTTAAACAAACAATGATTCACAGGACGCTATTTGACACAACAAACACATCCAATACAGTGTATTTCTTAAAACATACAGATCATCGACCATAGATCCGCCCACTAGTCATGAAAAATTTCATGAATAATTTATCAATACTCTAAACAAGGTTTTGGCACTTGTGGGTGAGTATGGGAATTTTGAAATATTTATTCGTGTTAGTTTTTTGTTGTTGGCTCAAAGAGAACATTCATTTGAGATCACAGCTCAATGGATGCTGATAAGAGCAATGGCTTCATTTTCCATCCTTCCACAATGGAGGCAGAGGCTGGGTCAGACTTAGGTCAGGGGTGGAACAGCTCACTGCTGGGAACAGCACACTGCTGGGAACAGCTCACTGCTGGGAACAGCACACTGCTGGGAACAGCACACTGCTGGGAACAGCACACTGCTGGGAACAGCTCATTTGGCAAAAGTAGGAGCAGCATGGGACATTGATAGGCACTCCACTAAGGAGGCATCGCAGCCCCACAGAAAATATAACAAGCATGAGAGCACACACATGCAAAAACAGAGACAAACACACACCCACCCGCACACACATACACACACATACACAGAAACGTGAAAAAGCCAAAAAGTTATACCTCGCTTTGGATTTCTGATATCTGTTTAGCAAACTGAATCGCTGCTGTTTCAGGAAGCTGAGAATAAAGATTAGTGGAAATTTCCTTCCTTCCACCCTCTTTGTATTTGACCTGAAAGGAGGAAAGTTGTTGTAATTCACAGCAAGTTCTAACACCGTCATTACTGCAAACAATTTCTGAGCAGCTTGTGCTGCATATACAAAAGAGCCAGAAGAACAATGGCCTACCCGTATTGGTCCAGGGTACTAAATACAAAGTACCACACAGAGACAACTAGTTTATGCTCCACGTAACACAATGCCTTCGAAAATCGTTACCTCACTCTGGATGTCAGAAATCTCTTTGGAGAACTGAATTTCAGGTGTGTCCTGGAGCTGAGAGTAGAGGGACCTGGAAGTGTCCTTCTTCCCTTTTTCCTTGTATTTCACCTGGAAAAAAAGGGAAAAAAGTAACTGACTTCATAAACATTGACTGGGAACTACATGTTTAGCAATTATAAAAGTTAAGAATGGCAATAAAGAATGAAATCATTGAAACAAACCAAATAACTACACTCTCGAGCCCCGGTTGCCTGACCGTTCCTCCTTCAGACCTATATTATTGTTTTCTTGGTGGCAGGCGAGTAGGTGTTTGTGAAAACAGCTTTCTGTACCTCGCTCTGCAGCTGGGAGGCCTCCTTGGCGTGTTGAGTCTCCAGTGTTTCTGGTAGTTGGGAGTATAGAGAGCTGGAAGCCTGCTTCTTCCCCACTTCCCTGTACTTAGTCTGGGAGTTGGAAACAGAGTTGGAAAAACTCCCACACTCACACATTGATCCAATCGTTCCAGTATCAGCTAGACTCTTTCTTGCTAGTTTTATGTGCACTTAACTTACCTCACTCTGCAGTTCTGCTACAGCTTTAGCAAACTGGGTCTCTGTCGTCTCTGGGAGCTGAGAATAAATACTAGCAGCAATATTTTGTTTACCACGTTCTTTGTACTTGGTCTGAATAAAAAAAAATAGATTAAGATTTAGTGCAAAACATTTCTACAATGCCTGCCATCCTTCCTTCCAATTAAATTTCAGGCTCAGTCTGGCCTGTAAATTCAAAGCACTCCTCTAAATGAAGCGTTCATTTCTAATTTGGCAATAAAAATATTAAATCATGATAATAGTTAATTCAATCCATGGTGTCATACAGAGACACTAATATCTCAATAGTGGCAGTTATTGTGATTCCCTGGAATTCAAACACACCCCAGAGCTTTACCTCACTCTGCAGCTCTGTGAGCTCTCTGGCAAACTGGATCTCTGCTGTGTCTGGAAGCAGAGCATAAAGAGAAGACGAAGCCTCCCTCTTTCCACCCTCTTTGTACTTTATCTGAAAATAACCCCCCCCAAAAAAAAAAAAATATTTGTTACAGTTTATATGCAGTTTATCCACAGGCTACAATTTACTTGAGCTACTTTGCAAGTTGTTTGTTTGCTGTTGTTGTCGTTATTCCAAAACATAACCACTACTCGACAGAGTGGGCAATTATTCTGTCGTTCCTGTATTTGTCCAGACCACTGAATTTGTTTAGGTTGCATGAAAAGCTAAGATGCATATATGAACCATTTTAAACAAGCTAAAATGAAGTGTTTACATTTGGGAAGCTCTTACCTCACTCTGTAACTGGGAGACCTCTTTGGCACGTTGAGTCTCCAGCGTCTCGGGCAGCTGACAGTACAGAGAGCTGGATGCCTCCTTCTTCCCTGCCTCCTTATATTTAGTCTGAGACAACACAAGCATAACAGTCATTGTGCTGTAAATGAATATGGAATTATCATTTTCACAGCTCCTCTCCAAACTGACCTAAGCTTGAGTCTCTCTGCATTAAATCGGTGCTAAGAGTGTGGTAATTTTGGTGTGCATGGACTTAGCTCTCATTTGTAATCCTTGCAGTACTTTCTCTCACTAATTATCATGTTACCGCATAAACGGTCATCTGTTTTCCATCTTCTAGTTGGCATTTGTCTTTCCGCATCTCTGTAGGTCTCCAAAAATTCTCCTAATGCATTAAATGCTTTGACTTCATCCTCTTGCCACCATCTCCCTCCTTCAACTTCTCCATTGACAAAGGTCTTCTTCTACCTCACTGATAAACTATATGGTTACATCACTCATGACTCCAATTGACTCATTTTTAATTGCTGAGCAGAATCACCAGAATCTAACCTGGGTTTGCAGCGTTCTCCCAGCCCTATGCCATTTGGTTCTGAATTCCTTGGTCTTCCTGCAGTAGCTGTGCATGCACCATATAAATTCACATTCCTGCTATGTACCTCATCATTCTTCTCCTTTGCCCTCTATACGTGACTCAGCCACTGAAAAGTCTACTGTGGCTGTTTGCTCCAGCACACATCCCCTAAAACCTTGCTATTTCACTGCCACCCCATCCACCAATCAGGTGCTGAGACACATTTGAGAATCTTATCTTTCCTGACTAAGCTCCTCCCCCCACTGATAAACTGACGATACACTCTGGCCAATCAGTGCCCACCTCAACATTCAATGAACATCGTAACATCTTTAAAGCATCTCTTATAAGCATCAGCAAGTCATTACAACTCTTGTCTGGTAGTGTTTATTCCAAGGTTATAATTCACTTCTTGTATTAGCCTCTAGTGAAATTAAACTTACAGCCATCATGCATCTGGGCACACAATGGGAATATGAGACAGAATTTAAAGAAGTTACTGTACCTTTAATTCTTACAGCAGTGATGGATATTATTCTCAGTTATTATATGTTTTTTTTGTGATAAATTATTAATTAATCCGAACACTTCTTCAACAGTCAACACACACATCAAGCCAGTGAGGCTGGAGGCATCAGCAAAGCAAATGAGGATAACTGGGGCAATTCAGTCAAAGCATGAAGTGAAAAGCCTTAAAAATGACAAATATCAAGCAAAGAGCAGTTTCCATTGCAAATTATACACTTGTCATTTTATTCAAAGAGAAATCGAATGAAAATGTAAAAAAGCTGAGGAAGGAGCACTGCCATAAATGACTGATTCACAAAAACTTTCTGTTTGAATACTTTGATTGAATTACCCTGCAGGTAGCCGCTGCCAGGCACAGAGCAGCTTGTGTCACACCTGCTGGCAAACACGAGATTAGGCTGGAGTGCTGTTAGTTTCTCCATGACAACTTAACAATCACCTGCTGGAGTGTCAGTGAAGTCTGCTAGCCTGACAACCATGACTAAAATTACACAAGCACACTGTTTTGCATTGAGCTGGATGTCCTTTTGAAACTTGGTCTAGCTCCCAGGCTAGTAGCTTGCCACACTGTTAGTAGAGAAACCTTTGACCCCACCTCGCTCTGAGTCTGGGACATTTCTTTAGCAAACTGCATCTCCCTTGTTTGGGGCATCAGCGCATACAAGGAATTTGACAATTCCTTCTGGATATCTCCTTTGTACTTCAACTGGAAAGTATAAAGAGTATCCGCAGAAAATTAAAGTGAGATTGACAACAAAAAATAGATCTCACTAAAAATGAAACTGAAAGAGTTTCATTGTGGGATTGTAAAAATTGCACACAAAAAAGTCAGTCTTTGCACTTTTCACACCAATTTTGTGTGAAATGAGCAAACACTGTACCTTTAAATGTTCATCTCCACATGGAGCCTTCATGGAGTTTTACAGAGCAGAAAAGCACACATTGGATTGAGTTCAACATATCCATGTCTGCAGTTGACTCAGCAATGTGTATTATAAGTCTGCCATATATTTCAATTGGCAATTAGGGCTGTTTGGTTTACATAGAGTACATCCATTTTCATGCTACAAAACAACTAGCAAACATTTACGGCATCCTTCAAACACCTTTAGCCTACAATGGATGTCATATATACATAGATGTCTTGATGTTATATTTTTCATATGAACTAACAGTCATTTTGAGAGTTTAAGAGAATCATGGAATTGGCTGAGTGATTGACTGATCAGTTTTGACTGATTGATAAACCCTACCTCACTCTGGATTTCCGACATCTGTTTAGCAAACTGGGTCTCTTTCGTCTCTGGGAGCAATGAGTAAAGATTTGTGGAAATCTCCTTTTTTCCACCTTTGTACTTGACCTGAAAAAATAGGAAATACAGCCTATGATGAGTGCTTAATACACCACATTTTCCCCATCCAAGAAAAATACAATATGAAGATTCAGACTGTAATTAAACCGTGTCATATTTCTTGTTTTTGGTGTAAATTTTGCGGAGCTCATGGCTGTGGCTGTCTCTCATGCAGAAGATTGTCAGAGGACTGTACCTCGCTCTGAATGTCCGAGAGCTCTTTGGCTAACTGCGTTTCCAACGTCTCAGGGAGTTGAGAGTAAAGTGAACTGCAATTCTCCCGTTTCCCACTTTCCTTATATTTCACCTTAAGAAGTAACAAAACCAACACACTCAATTAGAAAATAGGTAGATTGTAAGGTTTTCATATATTTTTTTATTTATGTAAAACATTTTTCTAGAAATATTTTGGTTGCTGTGTATGTCAAACATCACTGTGTCATTTTATTTCAGAAATAATGTGCAGTTCTGTGTTTTGCATCGCTGTTCACCTCGCTCTGTAGCTGGGAGACCTCTTTGGCATGTTGAGTTTCCAGGGTCTCTGGCAGTTGGGAGTACAGTGAGCTGGACACCTGCTTCTTCCCCGCCTCCTTGTATTTAGTCTGAAACACAGCCAAGAGAAGCTGGTCTCCTCAGAGACTTACATGAAGGCGTAAGTATGGAGTATCTAACTCAGTCAGCATCATGAATATAGTTCATGAATAAACCACCAGGATGGGTAAAGAAATATGCTGCAGGCTAAAGAGAATACCCATCACATCTGCTGCAGAAATACGGAGCAGTCTCTGTCTGAAAGTCACACAAGCTGTCAAGCTGAATGAGTTTTGATTGGCTGAGGGGAGGAACAATCACTGCTCTGCCAAGCAAAGCCAAATATCCAGATAGGAAATGCTGAACTTCAGGATTGCTGGCTTTTGGAATCATCACCACTTGCCAATGAGAAACAATGTTCTGTGACAAGTTTTCCACTGTCTTGGGGCTGTAGGCTCTACCATAGACAAGTAAAAAATGGATCTGTGTTGAAGGTTGACAAAGTATTTCTATAGCCCATGGCTGTACAGATTCCAGATCACACTGTTATCATATAAATCACTAGGTTTAGTATTCTCTTTCCAAAAAGAAGTACTTTCTTTAGTTTAATGAACCACTTACCTTACTTAACAGAATAGTAATGTTATGTGTGGCATATGAATTGTACTTCGGAGGTCACAAGAAACTAATAAGACATGGAAGCGCAGAAGTATCGTTCTATATCAGTAAGGATTCATTAGCCTTTTTTCCTTTCACAGGATTGAAAAGATTATTTTCTGCAGATTAAAATCCCAGCCCTGCCCTTGTTGGAATATCAAAGAAGGAGTAACTTAGAGGGTGATGTTGGATTCATCACTGTACCTCGCTCTGAAGCTCTGACACGGCTTTCACAAACTGGGTCTGCGGGGTTTCTGGGAGCTGGGAGTAAACACTGGTGGAAATACTTCTTTTCCCACTTTCCTTATATTTCACCTTAAGAAGTAACAAAACCAACACACTCAATTAGAAAATAGGTAGATTGTAAGGTTTTCATATATTTTTTTATTTATGTAAAACATTTTTCTAGAAATATTTTGGTTGCTGTGTATGTCAAACATCACTGAGTTACTAGAGCTGTTATTTTATTTCAGAAATAATGTGCAGTTCTGTGTTTTGCATCGCTGTTCACCTCGCTCTGTAGCTGGGAGACCTCTTTGGCATGTTGAGTTTCCAGGGTCTCTGGCAGTTGAGAGTACAGAGAGCTGGACACCTGCTTCTTCCCCGCCTCCTTGTATTTAGTCTGAAACACAGCCAAGAGAAGCTGATCTCCTCAGAGACTTACATGAAGGCGTAAGTATGGAGTATCTAACTCAGTCAGCATCATGAATATAGTTCATGAATAAACCACCAGGATGGGTAAAGAAATATGCTGCAGGCTAAAGAGAATGCCCATCACATCTGCTGCACAAATACGGAGCAGTCTCTGTCTGAAAGTCACACAAGCTGTCAAGCTGAATGAGTTTTGATTGGCTGAGGGGAGGAACAATCACTGCTCTGCAAGCAAAGCCAAATATCCAGATAGGAAATGCTGAACTTCAGGACTGCTGGCTTTTGGAATCATCACCACTTGCCAATGAGAAACAATGTTCTGTGACAAGTTTTCCACTGTCTTGGGGCTGTAGGCTCTACCATAGACAAGTAAAAAATGGATCTGTGTTGAAGGTTGACAAAGTATTTCTATAGCCCATGGCTGTACAGATTCCAGATCACACTGTTATCATATAAATCACTAGGTTTAGTATTCTCTTTCCAAAAAGAAGTATTTCTTTAGTTTAATGAACCACTTACCTTACTTAACAGAATAGTAATGTTATGTGTGGCATATGAATTGTACTTCGGAGGTCACAAGAAACTAATAAGACATGGAAGCGCAGAAGTATCGTTCTATATCAGTAAGGATTCATTAGCCTTTTTTCCTTTCACAGGATTGAAAAGATTATTTTCTGCAGATTAAAATCCCAGCCCTGCCCTTGTTGGAATATCAAAGAAGGAGTAACTTAGAGGGGGATGTTGGATTCATCAGACGAGCTGCGGTAAAAGACAGGAGCTCATCTGCTTCCTGCTCCCTGCTGTACCTCGCTCTGAAGCTCTGACACGGCTTTCACAAACTGGGTCTGCGGGGTTTCTGGGAGCTGGGAGTAAACACTGGTGGAAATACTTCTTTTCCCACTTTCCTTATACTTGTTCTGCAGAAAATAAAAATGTTTAAAACCAATATTTAGAGATTGTATAACCTTAGTTCTGCCATTGTAACCAGTGCAATCTGTTCCTGTGTAGGAAGGGTTCTTACATAAACAGAATGACTGATTTAATTGATTGTGATATAGCTCATCTTAAATGTGAATTACTTATATAATGTGAGTTTGTGAATTTATTTTAACTTGAAAGTCAACAATTACAACAATCATACAAATAAAATATCTGAGTACCTTTTTTTCTGAGGCCTATTATTATAACAGTTGATTCACAATGGTGAATCATACTGGCAATAAAGATTAAAGTGAAATCACTGAAGGAAAATGAACTTGTTCCATTACCTCACTCTGCAGTTCTGTGAGCTCTCTTGCAAACTGTGTCTCTGCTGTCTCTGGAAGCAAAGAGTAAAGAGAACTGGAAACTTCCTTTTTCCCGCCTTCTTTGTACTTGATCTAAAAAAGACAAAATTGGAAAAGACAACTGATAGGCCCCAATGACAAAAACTATCTGCATAAATTTGTATTTGTTGTGAAACTATGAAAGAATAAAAATTGAGGGTGAGCTTGAATTTTTTTTTAGAATTGTTTTTTGTAAATGCAAGACAACTTTGAGAAAAGTAATTGTATTTGACAGTCATGACTTGTCTCAAAAGCACTATTTATAAAAATCCAACAATCCCTTGTCTCTATGATTTAGCTTGAGTAAGACATCTGAGAGTACTGTAATGCTGTGCTCTTAGCAATTTCCCAAGTCCTATCTAAAAATTAATGTCTAAGTGCAAGGAAAAATAGTTAAATTTACCAAACTCAGGAAACTTTAAAAATCTGCATTCTGCGTTTCCCATTTTCCATCCTGAATTGTGAAAACTGAATGTCTTTAATAAATGTCCCCATATAGCCATTTCAATTTCCGTGTTAAATCTTTCCTGGGAACCTGCAATTAATTCTCTCTCAAATTAATTCTTTCTCAAAGGTAGGCTTTGCTGTTAACACATTTTCCTGGGGAAAATGAATGAATGATACAAGAAGTGAGTTTGCGTGTGTGTGTGTGTGTGTGTGTGTGTGTGTGTGTGTGTGTGTGTGTGTGTGTGTGTGTGTGAATGTGTGTGGGTGTGTGTGTGAGTGTGTGAGTGGGTGTGTGTGTGTGTGTATGTGTGTGTGTGTGTGTGTGAGTGCGTGTGTGTGTGTGTGTGTGTGTGTGTGTGTGTGTGTGTGTGTGTGTGTGTGTGTGTGTGTGACGTGTGTGTGTGTGTGTGTGTGTGTGTGTGTGTGTGTGTGTGTGTGTGTGTGTGTGTGTGTGTGTGTGTGTGTGTGTGAACGTGTGTGCATGTGTGTTTGAGATACCTTCTTACCTCGCTCTGCAACTGGGAGGCCTCTTTGGCATGTTGAGTCTCCAGAGTCTCTGGTAGCTGGGAATACAGGGAGCTGGACACCTGCTTCTTCCCCGCCTCCTTGTATTTTGCCTGTACACATCACAATAAAGAACAATAGTTCATTAACACAGTGCATTTCATCACAATAATGACTCCCAGTGATCCCACATATTCTATTCATAGTCTCCCACCGACCTTGCTGATCAGGAGTATTAAAGATTAATCATTAGACCTATGGATACCTCACTCTGCATTTCTGAAAGCTGTTTGGCAAACTGAATTTCTGCAGTTTCCGGAAGCTGGGAATAAAGGCTGGTGGCAACCTCTGCCTTCAGTCCTTCTTTGTACTTGACCTAATAAAAAAAGAAAGGGTAATATTTTTTAAGCACACTCATTGTGACATGAGTCCTACAACATTCCTATGGCCTCCGTACTCTAAAGAAGCCCATTAAAATGCTCCTTCATTAAGCGTACCTCACTCTGGATGTCTGAGATCTCCTTAGCAAACTGGGTCTCCATCGTCTCTGGGAGCAGAGAGTAAAGATTTGTAGACATGTCCTTTTTCCCATCCTCTTTGTATTTTATCTGAAAATTAAAAGAGGGCCTTCAGAATTTAATTATGTTGTAAGTTGTTGTAAGTCGCTCTGGATAAGAGCGTCTGCCAAATGCCTATAATGTAATGTAATGTAATGTAATTATTTTACTCCCACAGTAACAGAATATTACACATCCTCTGAACATATAAAAGCATAATTTTACACCACTTGAGGTACTCTTTGATCCATTGGTCACTATGGTTCCTATACACTCCCATACATACATATCATCACTTAATTCTTTTGGAATTGATGTTCAGATGTTTCATCAAACATCATTGTAGATCATCTCACAGTTTTGATTGACAGAGGTCAGAAAGTACACACTGATAGGCAATCACTGAACAACATACTAATCATATCAAAAATGGTAACATTTTAACATGAATACTTATTGTGACCACTTCGGCCTCCTGGTTGCTATACATCACATCTTTTCTGTGATGTCATACGCATTATACAAATAATGCAATTTGACAACTGGTAAATCTTTGTAAAACAATTTTGCCATCCACAAAACAATCTAAGAACATTACCTCATCGTTAACCTCATCCTAACAGTTTGTTCAGTAGAGATGAAACTGTGTCCTTTCCAAGTTGGGGGTAAAATGGGAAAAAATATCAGATCACTATAACCTCAGGGCATGATCATGTACCTCACTCTGTAACAGGGATGCCTCCTTGGCGTGTTGGGTCTCCAGAGTCTCCGGTAGCTGAGAGTACAGAGAAGTGGACACTCCCCTTTTCCCTTGCTGCTTGTACTTGGTCTGGAACACAGGAGAAACAGCAATCACACACGGGAAGTGCAACTGTCAACAGGAAGTGCAAGAACTGCAAACAAACTTACAGGTGTGTTAAGACAAAGGTGTCAAATGATAAAAATCTGTATCTTTGCTGGGACTATAATCCTCTTTATTACTCTTATTCTATAAGAAAAAACAATAAACTGATTTGACTTTATCTAGTTTGTTTTGGAATTTTTTCACCGTAAACCTAGCCATACTGTTTAGTCTCACACAACTCTCTTCTGCTAACTAAGGAGGACGAGGCTGCAGACATGCAACTCCTCCCATTCATGTGAGGATGAGCCCCAACTTATTTTCCCTTTTCCACATACCAGTTGAACCAGGAATCACATGCTGTCTATGTGAGTGGAGGATGGTGAAGTCATCATATACTCACTTCCTGTATCCAAAGGTGTCTAGCCAACCAGGGGTGGCAGCTAGAGGGTGATGAGACTAGCAAATTCAATTCCCCTAACCCCTTATCTTTCCCAAGTGCACTTGGGCCAATCGTTGCCTCACCAATGTATGCTACCAGCCGTGGCTGGTTATGGCACTGCATGGATTTGATCACCCAGCTGCACGGCTCATGCTAATTTAGTTGGTTTGTTAAGATTCTGCACGCTTACCTCACTCTGGAGCTCTGTCACAGCTTTTACAAACTGCATCTCTGAAGTGTCTGGGAGCTGAGAGTAAATACTTGTCGAAATGCCCTTTTTCCCACCTTCTTTGTACTTATTCTGAAGTAAAAACAACAGATACAATATCCAGTAATTACAATTTAAGTTAATTCAATTCAGAAGTTATACAATTTATAAATGTGTCAGGATTACCATGCATATAATCACAATTTATTCAGAGATAGTAATGCATTAACTGGTATAAAGATTTAAAGTATAAAGACTACAGGAAAATGAACTAGCTCTTTTACCTCACTCTGAATTTCTGTGAGTTCTCTGGCAAACTGTGTCTCTGCTGTCTCTGGAAGTTGTGAATAAAGGGAACTGGAAATGTCTTTTTTCCCACCTTCTTTATATTTGATCTGAAAGACCAAAAGAGGATGTCATACCACGACAGCCCTACAATTAAAGTCATATTCACAGGTGCTACCAGCATATATGCCAGACTACATCATCCTCATTAGCAGTGAGATTGCTCTAAATGCAGTTCTGTCATTGAGAACTGTACTTATTTTTATTTCATAGCAGACACTGTACATTAGGTTCTTTTCATTGCTACTTCCAGATCAAAACCACTCATAATCTTTGGGATCTCACATGCATACCAACATAATTAAATTAAGCAAGCAAAATATTTATTTTGAAAGATGAGGCTCATTCAATCCCCTGAGTTGTTGAAGAGCTATAAAATAATGGAGATCAGATTGATATATCCTCTAATTGGACACATACTTCACATAAATGAAATACACAAATGGGAGGTCTGATAATTTCAGTGACTGTTAGTTGACAAATTTTATAACATTGAGAGTGCAAGACTGCATCATCAGAAAAGAAATCTGAAAAACCACCTTAGCAAAACAAAATGAAAAGTTGTTCACACATAGATCTGCTCTGGTTGAGAAATCTGCCCAATTTAACAGTGAACAGCTATTTCTAGTATAAGTATATTTTAAGGAAGTTTATAAAAAGTTATTTTGTAGGTATTCCAGCAACTGTCATTCGGTCACTATAAAGGACATGAAGAGTCCGTGTTAACCCTTGTAAGGAGTGCGTGAATGGAATACCATGGGAGTACCTCGCTCTGTAGCTGGGAGGCTTCTTTGGCATGCTGGGTCTCCAGGGTCTCTGGTAGTTGAGAGTACAAAGATGTGGACACCTGCTTCTTCCCTGCCTCCTTGTACTTAGTCTGAAACACAACACACATATCGCAATCAGGATAACAACGCTCTCAACTCAAGGTGATAATTTATGTCCTCTTACAGGAGCAGAGGACTCTGAAGCAAAGACTGAGTCTTTTATTCCAGGTAGAGGACAGCTTGAACACAACAGATTGCTTTCTTTTACTGGGGATTGAAAATGAGTAAATGTAATGCCTCCCACTAACATCATCCTTGTCTCAAATGTAATACATTCAATCCAATTAATACATCTGAGGTTGATACACATTTTGCCAAGTGCTTTGTCACCCTGTCTGAGCCAATGAATATGGTGTCTTATTCCTCTACTTAACATTCTGGTTTTGGTTACTGAAATCGCTGCTGCGGAGATGCAGATTTTAATCAGGGTCTGGCTGATGGATGGATACCTCGCTCAACATTTCCGTCATTTGTTTTGCAAACTGGGTCTCCGTTGTCTCTGGAAGCTGGGAGTACAGGCTGGTGGAAATCTTGTTCCTCCCACCTTCTTTGTACTTGTACTATAAAAAGGAAAGGAAAAGTAAAGAGCATTTCATCATTCTTATTCCCCCCTACACCCACAAAAAGCAAAATAAAAAGGTCTTTCTTCAAACAGCATGCCCCATCCTGTGACTAACTTCAGTGCAGAAGTGCAGACGACAGCAATGGAAGCCTCACCTCACTCTGCATGTCTGAGAGCTCTTTGACAAACTCAGTCTCTGTCGTCCCAGGCAGCAGAGAGTAAAGACTTGCGGATATCTCCTTTTTCCCATCTTCTTTGTACTTTATCTATAACACAAAACCTGAGTGAAGCAGACATGTGTGCACATATTTATCTTATTATAGCAAACAAGGCGGTTCAATAGCCCAGTTATCCTGTATTTTAATTATTTTAGTACCAGCTACAGTGGATTCATGACAGTCTTAGTTCTCTGCTACCCACTGAATTTGGCTCCAGACTGGCTTTTTAAGCTTGTGCTCCATGTGGTAGGAAATTCAAAGGGGACTCTGTCATAGCCTTACATCTTGATTCATATCTACAGTTAGCCTATTCCCAGCTTTACAGTGAAATAAGGGGGTACAGAGCAGTAAGTTTTACTTGAGACCCTTTGAACAGCCAGTTTATTTGAGAGTAGCTTTGAGGACACACCTCTCCCCATCCCTCCTAGCTCCTCTAGTTGGCCATAGTCCTACTAGTAGCAACCAGTTTTTGCTATTATGTGATTGCTTTACCACTCTCATTCTGGACTTAATGCACTTTGAGTTGTAAAAGTCTCTCTGGATAAGAGCCTCTTCAGAATGCCTGTAATGTAATGTAATGTAATGTAATGTAATGCCTGTAATGTAATGTAATGAGAGACATTGTTTCAGTGCTTTGAGAAGAAGCATGGTGTCGGCACCTCGCTCAGGATCTGGGAAGCCTCCTTAGCATGTTGGGTCTCCAGGGTCTCAGGTAGGAGGGAGTAAAGACAGCTGGACACCTCTTTCCTCCCCGCCTCTTTGTACTTAGTCTGAAAAACCGCAAGACGATGACTTTCTCTTCACCGTGCATGATATGAATCTGAATTTCAACCCTGCCCTTTACGAACACAAACGAAACAGACAAAACAACCCAAACAAACGTATCGCAGAAATAGCGCAACAGTAAAAATGATGACAATAACCGCAAATGGAAACAGCGAAGAAACACAACAGGAAACACGTAACATCAACCACACTAACAGTAACAGTAATAAAACACGCAACCGTAAAAACCCAGTCAAAGGACACGAAATGGCACAACCCCAGAGGAGCCATAAGTAACACCGGCTAGGCAACTTCAACTGTAGTTTGGCGATGATTCATGTGAGTCCAGTAAATGATACAACAACTATTATTCTTGATCCTGTCCTACAGAGAATCATTTGTATGAAAGCCATGTGAGTAATCATTGCTGATGAGACCTGCCTAATATAACAGCATGACTGCATTTGTGCTCCAACAGTGAGCAGCTTGACAAGAGAGGGCCCTCAGTATAGGTTTAGTACCACCGTTGCTCTAATGCTTTGGTGGTGGTGGGTTGTGTGTTTGGCACCACAGCATCATGGTTTGGGAATGGATTCCTTTTAAAAATGTCCCTCCATCTGCCTTATAAACCACTGAACCAAGTCATGAGCATAACATGGCAGCCAAATATCAGAATCCAATCAAGGGGAGAACTAATACAATTCTTTGCAAACTGGACACTTAAACTGACTCCAATGTGGAAAGCATTTTACTAGTTCTTACTAAGACTCTGCTTGATAATCTTGGTCCCATCAAGGACATGCAAAAAATACATTACGTGTAAAATGCATGTCTTTCAGTGACGAGTGCAGCAATGATGTAATGCTCCTATCAGGAGAAATAACATTACCTGTTGCTGTGGGTATTGTTCAGGACCAATGAACAGGGGGTCTTTTCTTTACTGCCCTCTTTTACACAGAAATCACTGCACTTAACACAATGATTAAAGATGTGCTACTGGACTTGGATAACAATGAGGCTCTATATACGGTAACAAAGGAACACTGGCACAGGTTAATTGCATGCTCACTCTCCCTGACGAACCTCCCTGGATCTGTGGATTGTATGTGACCCTGTGAGAGAACATTGTAAGCGCTGTCACATCTTAATTTTCAATTACCTCGCTCTGGAGTTCTGACACAGCTTTGGCAAACTGGATCTCGGCGGTTTCTGGGAGTTGAGAATAAACGCAATTTGAAACACTCCTTTTTCCACTTTCTTTGTATTTGTTCTGAGGGGGAAGATGAAGAAAAACAACAAATGTGGACTAACAATGACTTTTACATTATTTGTTAAAAAATTTACAATGCGACTCTAAAAATATATTAAAATAAGTTAAATACGAAAAACATAAGCGTATTAAGATCATGCCCAGTGATGGTACTGTCTATGTCTTCACTCTGTGAAATGAAAGATGAAAGATGCTAAATTTGACAGATGAAATTGCATACATCACTCTGCATCTCTGTGAGCTCTCTCGCAAGCTGGATCTCAGTTGTCTCTGGAAGTTGTGAGTAAAGAGAGGTTGAAAGTGCCTTTTTCCCATCTTTGTATTTGATCTAAAAAAAATGGAAATATTAAAGTGGAAACTTACTATGCCACTAGTGCATTTGAATAAGGCATGCTAAAATTTCAAATTTTCATCCATTACGTATTTTAACATTGGGCTAACAAATGCTGTCCAGAAAAGTATTAGGAATTACATAATTACATAATATAATACATAATACTGTAGCCTATGTTACACAATAACAAAGCTGACTTATGTACCTCGCTCTGCAGCTGGGAGGCCTCTTTGGCGTGTTGTGTCTCCAGGGTCTCAGGTAGTTGGGAGTACAGAGAGCTGGCCACATTCTTCTTCCCAGCCTCCTTGTATTTAGTCTGAAACAGAACGACAGATGCAACGTACAATTTATTTACCTTCAGTCACGTGGGAAGGTAAACTCAGAACTCAGTTCTCTCTTAGGGGTAACAGTCCGAGGCATTGTATGGGCATTGTGTAAGGAGACTGGGCGGTCAGAAGTAGAGAGCCTGTGCCCACACTTCTGTCCCGGAACACTGGCTTTTTTGGCTGAGAGGGAAGAGTGCACCCCAACCCCCCACCAACAACACCTTGGAAGCATCTTGGTTTTTACCTGAGATATAAAATCCCGGGGTCAAAAAGGGGAGTTCTGTCATGCATTTGCTCCACTCAAGCACTTGCACATGTTGGATTTCCCTAGCAATAAATCAATAAATCAAGTATGAGGTAGTACAGCGATGCTCAAGCCAATCCCAAATCAGTAATATCATCCAGTTCATGAGGTCCATACGGTTCACTGGCACATATGCTTGATAACATATTGTCTATAAACCCAGATTTTGGCCTGTGTATAATCAATGTGTTCCAAGTTTCTCACAATTAAATGCAAGTGTCTGCTAGCTCAGCAATCGACAAAATTAACTTGTGGAAACGGGTTTGTGAAGATAAGACGCAAGGCCTGCCTTCAGATGTATGTCAGAATTAAAGATGAATGCTGATTGCATCCAGACCTGTGACAGAGGGATGAGTTAAGTGAAGCAAAAAGTCACTGCTGGCAGCGGTTAGTGCTGACACCGATCTGCCGTGCGCGCCGGAGGGCTGGGCCGGTAATTAAGACTGCTGAGGTTTGACTGGGACCCTCAGGACTGGCACAATCAGCACCGAGCTCAGAGAGCCACTGAGAGAGAGTGCTGAGGGAGCCAGGCGCAGCGGCAGGACACCCACGCTCTCACTGGACTCAAAGGAAGGAGAACCTGATGACACAGCTTCACACCACAGGGCAAGCTGCAAATCCTGCCAAACAGCCAATTACCATCTCTTATATCAGTCACAAGGCACCCATATGTCACCGCATGGCCCTTAATGCTACACTCACACTGTGAATGGGTGCATACTAAAAATCATGTTTCTGAAATTATTACATATGTGAAGAGACAGATATGTTAAAGAAGCCATTTGCTTGTCTGTGCATACGTGTGCTTTTAATACATACTGAAATGCAGAGTCTGAATCAGGCCTGCAATGTGTGGAATATATCTCTGCAATTATTCTTAAGGCAGATGATCTTCCATAGAGGAGCACTACTTTCCAGCAGTTGAAAAGATTACCTTCAACGCACTGAAGGCGCACCAGCACACAGTATTGTGTATAGACGATGCACACACAGACAAAGCTGCTAAACCCATCTTTAAATTATCAGGAGCTACTATGAATATTCTGTCTTATTCTCAATCTTTTTTTACCTCACTCTGCAGTTCTGACACTGCTTTGGCAAACTGGATCTCTTTTGTCTCTGGCAGCTGAGAGTACAAGCTTGTGAAAACCTCCTTCTTCCCCTCTTCTTTGTATTTGTTCTGGAAGAGAAGTCAGGCCATTGCATGCAATTAATGAAACAAAGGTGTAACAAACTATTGCACACGTCAAAATGTTCTCACGCTGACGATAATTTCATGTAATTAGTGTATCGGTAAGGTTCAGAGACCATTTTCCACCCCTAATTTTGAACAGCTGCATTTTACTATATATGAGTAAAGAACATAATCCTTTACCAGGAAGATGTATAGAAAGGTTACTGCTTTCCTGAAACAATTCAAATTCCTGAGCACTTTCTTAAAACACAACTCATGCACATACTTGAGATGCTGTGTCATACCTCACTCTGCAGGTCTGAGAGCTCCTTCACAAACTGAGTCTCATTTGTCTCTGGAAGTTGGGAGTAAAGGGAACTGGAATAGTTTGTCTTCGAGGTTTCCTTGTACTTTATCTAGAAAAAAAAAACATATTGGAAACCTTCAGGGGGTACCACAGCTATTTTGTCATGCAAGGTGGTTATTATAGCGATGTAGTCTTGTTAATTTTATATACTTGGGCAAACATTTCAAACATCACAAATAGTGTCACAACAGTGTCTGCTGAGGACAATGAATGGCATTTATCCCCAGTGTTTGTTTGTGGTGAGGACAAGTTCTAGTGAATGGCAACAAGCTGAAAAAAAATCTCTGTTGGGAACCAGCTCTCCTAAACAGAACAACAGATGGACTGATGCATTTTTAACATCCACACCGCTGCAAAGATCTTCCTGTCTGAATTCGTTTACAAAGGTTAAGGTAGTATATGAGGACAGACATGGGAAGTCAGTGGAGCAGGTTAGGGAGAGGGTCCCCATTACTAATTTAAACATCTAGACTCTTCAGAAACACGAAGCGAAATGAGCTAGTCACAAAGGCAGTGACAGTTGAGCATAGCCAGGTCTACCTCACTCTGCAATTGGGTGACCTCTTTGCAGTGAAGGGTCTCAAGGGTTTCTGGGAGCTGGGAGTACAGAGAGGTGGACACCTCCTTCATGCCTTCCTCCTTGTACTTTGTCTGTAACACAATGGCAAAAGCAGGCTTACATAAAACGCAACTATTAACAGGAGTGAGTCTTGAAATCACACAATCATTCGTTTCTTTGATAATGATTGTAATGGTTTTCTTAACACTTTTCTAACCTCAGAGACCCACATGACGCTCAGATGGGGACCAATCCAAAAAGCTATATTACATACGCAAAAAGGAATGTAACCAATGTAATATGATACTTTTCCATTTTGCCGACAATGTATTACCACATGGTATTATAACATAGTATGCATAGTATAACAATGTATTACAAATTATATATTTGAAGAATTCCTTTCTACTATTTTGACATACCCAACAATGACTGAAAAAAACATCCACTGCTGCCATTCGTACCTCTATGCATACATTAGAGCATACCATAAAATCATAAATATTATTTCACATACACTGAAGCACTGGAGGCAACATGGGTCAGAATCCCACAATCCCCCATTTGAAGCCTTTTTTAGCCCATGCCCCAATGGCTTCAAGCTGTTTTGCTTTCAAAAGGGGGTTCAACTTAGTCAAGTAAACCTAATAAAACAGCCCCTTGGCGTTTAGAGGAAATACATGAAAATTCCTGTGTAAAAGAACAATAATTTATGTTCATTAAAATGCATGTCACATATACATATACATAAAAATATATTGTATTGTTTTTTTATTATACATTAAAAAACAGTTTGGTGATAAGTGCCAAAGTATTTAACCTCTTTATTTTACAAAGCCCTAGAGACAGCGTTTGGTGCGCGTTTTCCCATTCGCAAAATCAAAAGACAGACAGTTTCTCCTTTAAAATGTTTGAGGTTTGTGAGAGCAGAGTGCTGAGAGCAAACGGTGACGTTTATTCCATGATGCTTTCGCTGCTCGGCCACCTGACGCACATCTCATTCCATGCCTGATGCCTCCTTGGGGCTGTGTTTGAGACTCTTTGATAGGCTCGTTTTCAAATGTGCTTTGAGTGTATTTACACACAGTGGAGTGCTTTGGCTCACAGACTCGGAGGTGTGAAGTCTGATTCATCTCTTCGGTTCGTCTGAAGTCCTGCTTCTCCCCGAAGGCCCCAGAAGAGCTCTGTTCAGCACCCAGCTCACACTGACTTACAGACAGTCTCTGGGTTACAAACGTCCCGACTTACGGATAAGTTGTACTTGCGAACGGACTGCCATAAAGCCTATCACATTAAAACTAAATGAATTTAATGTGATGCCTCCCACAAATGTTAACATTGCCACAAACATAACACATTCCTGAAGGCTGTTTGTGGACAGTTGATACTTCCGTGGTTGGTAGGACATTTTGCCGAGAGCTTGCCTTTTTCACCCTTTCTGAGTACTGTGAGAGTAATGGGTATTTTAACTTATTCCTTATACTTCACATTCACTTGTAGATTATTGACATTGAAGCTACTTGATTAAAATCAGGATTTAATCAGTTTGTTACTCTTAAATGGATACTTCGCTCAGCTCTGAGTTTCCCGCTCATGACTGGTATCTCACAGATGTCTATAATGATATCTCTCGGTTTACTCCACACAAATCCGGCTCTTGTGTTTAGTCTGTGGCCCCTGACAGAAGGTGTTCTCTGCCTCTGCATTCTTTCACGCAGAAAACCACTCTGTGGTGGCACGTGGCAGAGAGGACCCTTACATTCCGTGGGTTCTGTGAGACAATAGGAGCGGAATGCGGCCCATCTGGACCGAGCTGGCAGTTTGTGACAAACGCGACACAATGCTTTCCCCTGTCTTCTTTTAAAACAAATAAACGATGATGAGTGAGGCCCTCTGCACTTGCAGGCAAAGCCTAAGACACGTGTGTGTCTCCGAGGTATCAAGCTGGTAGTGGCTCTACACATTCCTTCTGTTTTCCAGGGACTATGACATCTCACCTCAGATATGATTTCGCCCACGTTCTTCATGAGCTGGAACTCAGGGGCGTCAGGTACAAAGAGGCACTGGCCCTTTGACTTCTCATACTTATATTGAGCCTGAGGAAGGAGAGGTGAAGAGCCAGCCTACCTGTATGGCTTACCCACCGGCACCATGTCTGCCAGGGAACGGGTTAAACCTGGAAAGTGCTAAATAGGAAATATGACCCCCTTTTCAGCATCGGGTCTTCAGACGCTATAAAACGGCCATGTAATTGAGTTACCCTTCAGCACACAGTTATCAACGGCAAAGAGTTCAAATAAGCATCTCTACATCCCGAGCAGACACTGCCTCAAATATATCATGTTAATGACTCACCGCGCCTGTTCCAAAGTGACTGTCACCCGCACTGCAGGGACTCTTCACACAACACTAATAGCACCGCAGAGAGAGTCTGCTCCTACCTTCCTGCATTTTGGCCTTTCACTGAAACAAGACACTTGTGCCTAGGACTATACTGCTAAATAGTCAAATAATCTGGAGGCTACCTTACAATTAGCATTTTTGAATGCATCTTTCACTGAAGCCTGAAATGAAGTTTTCTGTGAAATGTCGGTAAACATCTTAAAGTGTTTGCTCGAATGAGCCAAGCGCACTAAATGCTTTAAATCACTTGCTCTTAGTTAGCTGTAAGTGCATAAAAACACCCAAACAAACACTTTCGCTTGTTTCTCTGTCTAATGGAACCGCCCCAGGTGCCTTTTAAGTGCTATCACTTTGTTACTTACAGAGAGTTAGTGCTAATTTCAGCATGATATAAACTGTTGTGTAAAGCAAGGAGAAAGCAAACTCTTTAAGGTCCAGGCTAGGCTTACATGTGTAGAGTCTGAATCTGACTCTGGCTGAGACGCTGCCTGACATGGTGTAAGGCAGAAAGCATTGTACTCAGCTACGAATGAATAGGGACATGATACTCAGTCTAAAGTTAGACTGTCAGTCTAAAGTCTGACATGCAATATTACCATTGTGGCTGAGAGGAAAAACCAACACATATTCTACTATGCAAAAACATTTCGGCTGTCACATTTTGAATCCCCCTTGTTCCTGCTGTTGTGTTTTGGCAGAGTACATCATTCAAATAACAGTGCGCTTAAGCGTTTCTTTTTTTTTCTCCAGCAAATTTTTGGAGTCTATTGAATGAGCAACAGGCCATTATTTTCAAATGCTCCTCCTGAAGCATCCACAATGGCTGAAAGTTTCATTTCCATTTATCCACCAGAGCTGCAATTAGTGAAGACTTTGAGACATGTCTGGGTAATTCAAAATAACAAGCAGATAGGTACAAACAATTACGCAAATTGTGGCAAAAAAAACTAATTGGTTTATTAAAACAGGAACAGGAATGAAATTACGCCCCCACAACAAATGGAGCCTATTTAAAATTGTAATACTCTATATTTGTTTTCTTTCAGTGTCCTGGCAGGGGTAATGAGTGGCAGATGGGGTCTGAAATCACTGTGCGATGTTTCCCAGTCACTCTGGTTCAGCTAATAAGAAAAAGCTATCATTCAAAGTCAACATCCAAAAAAAAAAAAATATATACACTCTGAGCGCCATGAATCACACGTTTTGGAGATTAATACATTAATTAAAACACAGTAGCTGCAGGTCACACAGTCTCAGAGCAGAAAGAAATTGAACAAACCCTGGAGCCGTTCACTGGTCAACTCACAATGGCCCCTCAGTCTCTTTTCACGAAAATAACAGCATTACATAAGCATTCTCTGCAGTAGTCAACTCAATTTAAATGTATCTGAAACAAGTCAGAGCCTCAAGAAGGCAGCCAACTTAACTACTTAACCAAAATATTTGTGTACTCAATGGAAACATTTTAATTTTTCTCCCCTCTGTAATTCCATATGTGTCACCCACACCAAGGCAAGGAGCTTTGCAGCTAGCATTCATATTCTTCCAAGTCTTTCAGCTGTAAACTAATGACTGTTTTGGACCAGGCTGACCACACGGCATAACAAGAGAAGGCACATCTTGACTGACAACAACTGATAGCCTGTGAGAGCTTAGGACATTGTTGGGAGGAACTAACGCGGCAGTAACCGGATGAACCCTGGGCAGTTTAAAGTGACTCTACCCCTGCAGAGCCAAGGTCAGCTGTGTCCCTCCCCACGCTCCAGATCCTCAGCTGCAGTTGGATAATGACATAACCACGGCTCGGACTTGCCACTTACCACTGCATCGCCCAGCCTGTATTTGTAGTGGGCAAGCACCTTTATTCACAGAGAAGTTTTAAAAATCTTTTTTTTTTTTGTTTTCTTTCATGCAACTGGTTGAAATGAAGCAAATAACAATAAGGCCACGATGTGTACCATGTTCTCACAGCAATAGAAGGGTCAAATGCACAGTGCGATAATGAATCCAGAATATTTCACTCTGGCTAGCTCCACACAGCCTCTCGACTCTTCCCACCACCAATTTAGTCACCACACTTTGTTCTCCTGGTGACAGGCAAACCTTTCTCCTTCTACAGAGAGCTATGGCAAATGGGGATTATGATCAGTTTCTCCCCCCCTTCAAAACCCACCCCCACCCCCACCCTCCCTTTCCTGACAATCCAGATTAATGGCAGCGGGCCATGAGCTTAATCAGAGGTTTTCTATCACTAAATCCATTAGAGGTTTTCCCAAAATCCATTACAGGTGGCTCCTGGCACTACCTGGCACCCAAACAGTAAATACCATGACACTCTAATAAAGGGCTAAATTCAAATCAGCCTCCGTCTAATAAGAGAGGAACAGAGGCAGGTTTATACTCACATCACTTATCAGCAGACTGCACCTCCTGGCGAATTCCACCGTCGGGTCCTGCACAATGGGCTTACTCAGAGCCTGGTGGGAGACACAGAACCCAAAGTGCTTCACTGCCCACATTTCAGACCAAGGTCATGATGGAAGCGAACGGTAGGAAAGCGGACAACCTCACCTCAACTTCCTCTCCACCTGGACCATCGCCCGCCTCTACCCCCGCTGCCCCACCATCATCATCCATTTTATGTCACCGCAAACTTTCGTTACACAAGATGAAAAAAAAAGCCAGGAAAGAGGAAAATCTGATTTGTGAAGATGGTGAGGGTGAAGACGATGGCGCGGTTGTTTTTCGGCGACCGCCCCAAAGCGTTAAGTCCCTTGTTCTGGACGCCTCTGTTCTGCCTGATGTCTCTCGGTCAGGGAATGTTATCAAGCTCAGTTTCCAGATTTAGACCCTACTTGGGTTTTATCTGAGCAATGCCATACAGGCACACGGGGGATTCATGGGTGATGTCGCAAACAGGAAGGAATTCCACGGAGGCAGACATATCCCGCTTTGGAACCCCTTTTGCTCTTTACATATTCAGATAATTTTGTGTATTCTGGAAGATTATTCAGTGTTGGTTACAAAGACCAGCTACCTCACAAAAAGAAAAACAAAAAAAACGTCCACTGATGACTCTCTCATTTGACAGAGGACGTCACGAAAAGACAAGGTCAAACGATAAGGATTTGCGACAATTATGTAAAAAAAAAAAAAAACACTGACATTTTGTCCTACCTCAAACAAAGGATGATTCAAGTTTTTTTCCTTGAAAAGATGTAACAAGTCCTCTCAGCTTTATCACACTGTAATTCAAACAGTTATAAACTGATATCTCTCATGAGGCAGCTCTTCATAGAAATAATCAGGGAAAAAAAACTTTAGAGACCAATGTAAACATGTGAATACAACCAGTCAAAAGGGTTCAGCAAATGCAGCGAGTCTGTAGATCAGCCATTTTCTCAAAAAAAAAAAAATTACGATACAGCTGAGCTCAAAACAAGTGGGACAATAGCTCAACACACAACTGCCACCCTGTGACGTTATTCTTGGTGAACCATACTGGACTAACATACTGACATATCCACCAGTGGACCTTCACATATTATTGCACGAGAAACTTTTAAGCAGATCAGTACCATACCACTCCCCCAAGTCACACCAAAGCAAAGGGAAAACTCACTGACTGATGGTTCTCTCTGTGTCCCAGGGTTAATTACACTACTACATGGGAGGTGAGAAATCTCATGAGATATTCCACCAATGTGCTGAACTCAAAGTCTCGAGAGGAGCAACAGCCAGACACAGTTTCTCCGGCTGTAGTCTGGAATGCTTCATAACATAATATACAATATATATATATATAAACCCAGGGTTATTTTTAATATAAAAAGCCAGGTGGTGACTCTGTTTTAGAAGTTAATGGCCCAGTAAATGGCCAGTTATTCAGGCAGTCATATTATGTATGTGCGTCAGAGAAAACTCTTTAACTTTCCGCCCACCTTTGAGGACATTTAAAGCCAATCTGTTGACAGCCTTAAGAGAGATAAGGAAAAAAATAACTTTTGTTGAGTGATTCATCTATGATAGCCACAATTTTATCAGACTGCTATTTCTACCCTGACAATGTAAAAATTAGGAAGCAGCAGGGCCTTGGTACATTTCCCAGAATGCAGCATTACAGGATGTCCAAGAGCTGTCACTGTTCAAGTCCCTCTGATCAAAGAATTATTAAAATAAGTTTAAAAACCGTATACTGCAGCTGTAGGCAATTATTTTGTAAATTAGTCTTACAGTGGACTGTACAACCTTTCAGCCATGACTGACCAGACTGATTCAGTCAAACAGGGCCCTGGAAGGGGTGGTGTGAAATTCAATACTCCTTGGTTGTGTTTTTATCCCAGCTCGCAGTAGGAATTTAAAATAAGGGCTTACATTTTTATGGTCACAGACAAACAAAAGATGACACTCGTCAATTACAAAACTCAGGTCAAGGGAATAATGCTGCCCTTGAGCATGACTCTGTCCTTCACAGTCACTCACAGCAGATAGTCTGATCAATAGAAGCTACATGAGTGGCTTTAAAACCCCTGAGGGAGGGGGATAGACGTGGTTCAGCCAATCGGCTGAATGAGGATGAGCTGAAAGGAGCTTTGGCCCTTCCCCCTCCCATGCTACATCAAAGCACAGTGTAGCAGGAGGATGCTAACAATTACCCGCATCATGCAATGACAGCAGGGGCAGCCTAATAGTCACTTATGATACAGCACATCACAAACTACGCCTCTTTCTCATGAAAGTGGCAACTTCGACTCTGCCCACATAACTGACAGAGAGAGTCAGCATTTTTTTTTCCACTGATCTACATCTGGACTTAAACTGTTTGAATGTGTTTCCCCTCCCCATTCATCCACCACTGCGGTGTCACGTTAGCCTGAGCCTACTCTCTCGCATGTGTCAGGCGGCTAAGCCTCATGCCGGAGGGCTGAGCTGCTGTCTGTGGTGTCAGGCTAAGAGGAATTCTGTGGCGCTTATCTGAACATCCTCGAGCGGCACGGCCTCTGCTCCGCGCTGCTGACACCTCTTTTCACAGGTCACACAAAGAGACTGGCGGCGATGTCTCAACCGAGGCCTTCAGCGAAATTCATTTGCGGCTGCGAGTGCCAGCCAAAGCCCGTGGACTCTCGCTTAAACACGCCCTGTTACTTTGCTGAAATGTGGGTTTATTGCTGCTGATGTGCAAGAAAAAGAAACACGCTGTTCGTCCGTATCAAGGCACTTAAACGGTATAACCCTATTTACTGAATTCTCTGCTGTCGGATAAGCACGGCAGCCAAGTGAATGCATTACCGGTAATAGAACCTGAGCTATGTTTAGTAAACTGAAATGGTGCCGGTGTAGCACGCTGTCACAGTCCACAATTGGACTCAAGTCAACACACTTCCCCTTTTTGGATATGACTGCGCCGCACCTACAGAGATCTGCAAAACACTGAACTTATTGTGCAGCTGAATAATTCCTCAACACCAGATGGCCCCGTCTCCTGTTACGAGAGAAGAGAATGCTATCAGTGCAGGAGAGAATACCAAGGACACTGGCATGAAGCCACGCAGCATAATCAAGACACAAAGATCGAGAGAGGAAAAGGTGATGCCTGAAAAATAGACCAACATTAAGAACTGATTTAAAAGTTGGTCTGAGAAGACTCTACTAACGTTTAATGTGATTCATTTTCATCAGCTGAGGTCCTTATGTTAAACATGAGAAAAATGAACACTTTCACTCAAGTGCCTGACTTGACATAACAAACATTTAACATCTACTGTACAAAGCACCAGCACATTGAATCAGACACTGGGTTTTGCTTTATCTGGAATTTGAACTGGGTTTGTGCTTTTTTCACACACTACCCAGGCTAAATGCTAGCGTTGTCAGTTGATTACGCCAAACAGAAAAGCCACCTCTGCTAGTGACTAGTTCAAAGCAGGGCCTATTTTGATACAGGATCTCACACTGGAAGTATTTCTCAGTTTAGCATTTTAGCTCATAGTGAATATGGCTGGGATATAGGCAGTGGAAATATAATCCTCCACCTTACAGATGCTTCCCAATGCAGGCCCTGTTCTCTGTATGAAAACTTATCTGCACCTCTTTTGATCCAGAAAGAGGCCTAAAAATGCCTTTGCTAATTTGTTTGTCTCACAAAAAAAAAAAAAAAAAAATAGGCAGGCTTTCTTTCCCCAGCAGAGTTGCCCAAAACTGTGAATTACTCCAGCTTTCAACTAGGATGAGCAGAGCACAAATGGAAGTTTGAGAGCAATCAGTCACAGGCAGGCAGATCAAAGGCCTCTGCCATGTCAAATCTGTGTTCATTAATGGGGCTAAGTCCAAGGGGGTTTCTGACTATCAGCATAATTCAGCATAGTAAAGCAGATGAAGACAAGTTGCCCCTCTCAAGCTTTATGCATTCGTAAAAGCTCTCGTTAACAGTATAACGAAGGCATATGATCAGCTATATTTTGTATTATTAACCATTCTGTTAAGACCCAGGGTCCCCCTCTATTAAAATTATTACATTTTAGTTTTAGTAAAGTAATTAGGGGTTTACCTCTTCAAAATGTAAATGATACAAATTTAGGCAGGGATTGAGGGATTACGCTCACTTAGGTCTGACAGTGACATTGTGCAAACTAAGCTAATAGCTGACAGCAGCCAGTAATTATGAGTAATTTCATGAATTTCTTATCCTTTATGGCTTTTGCCTTTCAGCTTAAAGCTTTTAACATCATCAACTTAAATTTTAAACAATGACCTAAAACAATTTAGATCGTCACTGCTGAGAGTGAACTACTCTTTCCCTATCGGATGATGTTGCACTCTTTTGGCAAACTGTGAACTAAAAGGACCTTCTCCAAGAGCAGCGGACGCTCCTCTGCCCCGGCCTTGATCTGTTCAGGCACCTGGCTGGTGGTGGTGCAGAGGAAGTCAAGCAAGGCCGATACCCGAAGCCAACAGGAAGTGTACGGCCGGTCAGCTCTCAGTTTCGTGTCATCGCTGTGTGCACATCTGCCCTCCAAGCCTGACCACGGTAACTGTCTCCTGGAGCTACAGTTTCACATTGAGGCGGTAAATCCTGTAAAGGTTAATGCATGATGGGAGCCTGATGTCACTATAAGTCCATGTAACAGTCACTTGGTTAAAAATGAATTGCCCATTAAGACGTAAATGGGACAGAGGATGTACAATTCATCATTTTTTTACCTTGTCTCTACAGCGCCTCTGAAGTCCACAGCTGTCAGTGTCCTCTAAGAAATCATTTTGATTTGCAGCAGTCCCAATCTGTGGATGAGTTCACTGCTGAACTTGACACAGGGCAGTCATTAGGAAGTGGGCAGCAGAAAGCCGAAGCTCAACACTTCGCTCTCTTGTACTGTCACATCCAGAGACCAAAGAATTCAAATGTAGCAGTTAAGCATGTAGTGACTGAGGGAAATAAGGACAAACTCATATTATTAAATTCATTCAGTTAGTATTAGAGAGCGAAAGGGATAGCATCAGCTGGTGAACTATGGAGTGCAACAAGCCATAATTGCTTCTTAGGGCCATGTATTAGCATTCATTTAGGTTCCTTTCTTTGAGACTGAACTGACTATATTAGCTCAGCAGTCTTGCAAAGCTTAAAGGAACAGCGGCTCCTCCTATTATCCTTTCCTATTGGTGAGTGTCTACTAACTGTTCCCCCTCTGTATGTCTGGACCAATACCGAGCTGGAGTTTACAAACAAAAAAAATAAAAAATACATGATGTAGTCCATAGATCTAATTAACCCCTCCATCAAAAGAAAACAGAAAAACCATGAATCCTCCCCTGAAACGTAGATAAGCAGAACAGAAGTAGGTTCCCCTGAAAACCGCTGATGGTATGGAGATGTGGAAGTGGAGTGGCATTAGCCATTATTGGCTAGTGAGAAATCGCTGCTGAGTGTAACAATGGGCAACATCCACGACGCGGTAAGATATTTAACCCTTTGATCCAGCTCAATGAGTGCCGTGCAAACTGAACTGAACAGGATTAGCGCAGGGCTACCAGTGCATGTGCTGACTTCAGCTCCACACAGGAATTAGACCAATAACTGAGCCGAGAGGCTGGCCTTTACTCTGTCTTGATTAAGGAGGATGCGGCATTAGGAAAGCACTGCAGTATGTCTAAGACAGCGCAGTGCATTAGACTGAGCGTAATGGCGCTGTAAAACCTTTGAGTGTTCTGACTACTCTGTGTAGTCCAGTAGGTGGTCGGGACCTCTGCACTATGGATCTCCTTATCACAAAATAATGCTAGATTAATTACTTTACTCCTGGTCATCCGATAACAGTTCGTAGAGGCTGATTTGAGGAGGATTGCAAAAATAAATACTGACTTATACCCTTACTGGCTGATCTTAATATCAGGACTCATAATCATTATTTTTGCATAAAGCTGTAACACGATTTTAGTGCCCGCTATTTGACTCATGCTCTGGTATGGTATGCAAGCTATGCTCAGTGTGTGAAACAAACAACACAAATAATTCATCACACATGTAGAACTGCCATGTTATACATTCAGAAGAGCAACTAGATCTATGTAGAACTCATTACAGAGCAAATTAAAAGCAAATTATATTACACAGAGCTCCTGCAACACTTTTTCTTCAGGAATCAACAGAAGAAGTCTTCATTTTTGCCTGAGGGTTTTTAAACAATATTCCATTATCCAGAGATACATGAATGCTGTGAAAAGCCACCAAATATTGACATATTCAAAAGATTGTCTGAACAACATATAATCAGATTATGCCAAAGTCAGCTGTCAAGATTGAATTCATATTAGATTTAGGTCCGCTTTGGGGAAGATTCCACACACACAGCACACATAGGGTGGCCTGAGCCAAAGGATTTGTATTAGCCTTTAGTGGAGCATCAGATGCTGGCTAAAGAGGGTGGCCATCTGTCCACTTTATCTTGTGCGCCTTTTCAAAAAACCCTGCAGAGTAAAAGTATCAATGTGGAATTGCTAAATAATATAACAATGAATGTATCCCCACAGCAAATATGGTCTGTGCCTTTTGCAAATAAAAATACAAAACCAGCTTCAACAGCAGACCAACTTTTCTGCAAAACAAAAACAACTAAACTTGGTTAGATTATTTGTGCATAAGTACTTTAATTTGGGAAAACATTTGACATAAGTGATCAAAAATTATGACCAACGTTCTCCTGGATTTTTCTTCCTGGAAGTAAGATGCTTAAAATGCTACTCCACAGAACTGTTGCCGGGGGTGATAGTGCAGACCGGGGGTTGGAATGTTTTAGTGTGGACTCATAACTCAGCTGGGGCAAGCAAAACAAGAACGATTCCCCTGTCACCTTCAAACACCAACACATATCATCCAACTCAATTGCAGCATCAGGCAAGGGGCCCATGGTGGAAACTGCACCAAAATCTGATCCATACTCTATATAAAACTTGGCTCAGTTTATTAACTCTGCTAGATTCAATACTGTAAATGTTCCATGGAGTCTTATTTATCCAAACATTTTCTTCTGAATTTAAAATCCTTCATGCACAAGATAATTTTCTCACTGCTCAATTTCGTTGCTTTAATTCAAATTTTTTTTCACATTACTGTTTCAGTTTTTCTGTTTTTTTCAATGTTTTTTTCTGGGATTGTTCTGACTGACCTTTTCCAGGTTCAGGAAGTTTTTTTTCCTGTTCAGTTTTCTTGTTTTTGATTCTCTCAGTGAAGACATACATTTTTCAGCAGCTTGTGACAGGACTGTACTAGTAAAAATGTATGCAGTGACAAAAAAAAAGTTTTTGTTCATGCTGATCACCAGTTTGATTATAACCAAAAGCAGTTGGGAGAGGTTTGCAGTTCTCAGCAAGTCTTCCAGTCTTCACAAACACAGCGCAGATAACAACAACATAAGCATTTGCATCCATGACCAGCACCCCCCGCCCTCCCCCATCCCCCTTCGGGTGAATCTGCGCTTCTGCTGACAGCACAAAGGGGGAGGAAGAAACTCATCCCTCCCCCTCGTTATCTTGTTTTCCCAGAGTTAATTACCTCCTTGTCAGCTTTGTGAAACGGAGGTTTAACTAATAAAATAATGGACCGCTGTTTGAGAGGAAAGACCCCCGCTGCACCCTCCCGCCTCACCGCCCTCTGAATTAATTAACATTTGAGGATGTAATATTCCCCACTAACAGAGTCACATGGCAGAATAATGTGATTTCACAGTCAGGTGACGCCGGCAGGGCGATCGGGCCTGCTTACCTGACCCAGCTGTGGAAAAGCCCGCGGCTAGCCCTTTCGGCCTCATCTGGAGCCGTAGCTCTGGAGCCCGTGCCAGAGGATGGAGGTCCAATCATCTAGGCCACGCTCTGCTGCGAAACCCAAGAACAGCAGCGAATAAATGTGTGCGCCGTTTCAGACGGGCCTGTAAATATGAATGTGCTCAATCATATTTCTCACCTCGGTAAAGGCGTCAAATCCAGTCTGTGATACTCCAAGGACAATGAAATGTTGCACACAGCTGTGCACCATCCATGAAGCCAAGTGCTCCTCAAAAGCTGTTATCACTGGGTTTCTGTTCATTACTCTTGTTCAATGATGGCCATGTAATATATGTTAGTGCAGATAAACCACTTTAAAATGGCATGAAAAGATTTATATAGACTGCTTGAGTATGTTTGTGAAATTGAGATCATTTGGGTGTAAAATTTATACACATGAACATAGCACTGAGGAGACCAGTGAAAACCAGGGAAAGACATTATGAGTGTATTAGCTTTGCATTGAGTGTCTTTGCGCTGTGACCAAATGCACCCCCTGACTCACACACACACACATTCACATACACACATAAATACACTGCAAGCACACATACCTACTCATGGACAAATTCACTCACAAACACACACACTCATGCACAACCACAGACACATACGCACGGAGGCGCACACACACACACTCATTCACACAGCCGCACACCCACACTTACAAACTCATTTATTTTGACACGGTCTACTTCCCAAAAGCCTTGTCCCGCTCTCCAGTCATTTTTTATCTAAACCTCCCCACACCCCCCACAATTACATAACATTCTAATGAGGATGAGCTGTCCCGGGTGGCCTGTAGGCAGGACAGACAGCGAGGGGATGAAGAGGGTGAGGGAGGCCAGAGGAAGGCGAAGGCCAGGAGGGGTGTGTAATCTGTGGGGTTTACTGGAACCCCGGAGGGGAGGCAGCGGGGGCTGGGGTGGGGTTGACCCTGCCGTACATTGCTGATCTGATCCTGGGTCTTTCGCAGTCTCTGGAGCTCCGGTGTGTCTGACACGATGCTGAACCCTCTGCCTTTGCTCTCTTCAAAGTCTTTTTTGTATTTGACCTGAAACAAAAAAAAAAAAAAGAAGAAGAAAAATTTCACAAAGGAACAAAAAATTAAGCATCAATGAATCCATCCACCATCCAATTCATTGGGCAGAATGGACAAATCAATGATGGAACTGACTGACTCATAATTTACACATAATATTATATGCTAATATGTCACAACTCTGTGGGGGTTTAGTCATGATCTTCCTAACTTTGAGAGAGTGAGTCTCATTATTAATGTGCATTAGTGACTTGTGTCTTGTTATCAGACTGACTGAACAAGAGAACTGTACTACAGACAGTAGCCCATCTCTCAAAGGAAATGGCTAATAAATTAGTTATTTTCATCCAGAAGATGTCATGACATAAATGTATTTTTTATAAACATATATTGGTGCCATAGGTTCAATTCTTTGTTTATACAGCAGTTAAAACTGGTAGGTACAGTACACTCCAAGAAAGCAGATATGCCGATTCTGCAGCAGTGGCATTGCCAGCTCTCCTGATTTCTCTGCTGTTGACTTGGGCTACGAGTGCCTGAACTCCAGATAAATCACAGAAAAAGCAGAGCAGCCAGAAAATGAGGACTGCAAGTGCCTCGGCCAGCCAAGCGCTCAAGAGTGAAAAATCACTCAGCAAAAATTCATTTGATTTCATGAAGTCCCGCTAATGCGCAGTTCATTTGTTTCATTTGATATTTATACAAAAATTAATGTCAAGACTCCTATCAAAAGAACTTTATGCAAAAAAATGTTTGCACTGATATTTGCATTTGTGTTATAAGAACTCCTGTATGCAGAATTCTTTCCTCATGTTTTTTCAGCACTCTGACACATATTCAGTATTAAACTTGGCAACACTGTGAACAGAACTGAAAATTGAATTTTTAAGGTCTATATAAAAAACATGGTGATTAGCGATGTGAATCACTGCTTACAGAAATTAGGGGTTTGTTTACCTTGTTATACATGCAAAATATTGCCAGAACAAATTTTTGCAGCAAGGATGATCTAAATAGCTCAATAATATTTTGCATTATCTCTCCAACATAATTACCAGCAAGAGATCAATAAAATGCTCAGAGCCACACTTTTATATAAAAATGCAAAACATCTGTCAAAAATACTTTCACTTTAAACTTCCAGTTGTAAGAAACAACATTCTGACACTTTCAAAACACTTGAAGCCAGAAAACCTCAAGGTTTTGGCAAGAATGAAAACCCACAGGGCATAATTTCATCATGAGATAAATCTCAAAAACAAGAAAATGGCTTTTCAAGTGGCATAGATATTGTTGTGGAAATTACAGACCAGGATCCTTCGCTGTGCATCTCTTTTAGCACCTTTTTTTCTAGGCAAGTGTGGATAGAACCGTTTCAACAAGTCTCCCATCCCAAAGGCCATTCCCAAGCTGGTCTGTCTCAAAGCTTATTTCAAAATGAGTGACTGTCTCTGTCCATCAGCCAGCCCTTCCTTTGGGACTCTGTGCAAGGTGTTTATTTATGACTCATCTAGTTATTCTGGCAAATTACCCTTGTAAAAATATGAGTGGGAAAATATGCACTGTGTTTATGGAGCTTTAATGAGAGGGCTATCAGCGAGGGTATCTCTCCTCCTGAACAGTGTGTACTTTAAGCTGAGAGGATATAACGTCTGGCCAGAACAGACACCTCTGTTTGTCTTATGGTTTTGTCTCAGTATTCTCTAGCAGATCATTTACAAGCAGTAAAAAAAAACAGAGGTGTCCAAATAAAGAGTCAAAATCTGTAAAATATTCATGGAATTAATTGATACTTCAAAGAGTTATCTGAGGAATTTCATCCACCCTTCCATCCATTAACTTCACCTGCTTCATCCAATACAGAGTCATGGAAATGAGAAAACGTCTAGAGCAAATGTATTCAAAAGGCCTTATGTGCACTGTGTTCAAAAAACCTTGAAACAAAGATGAGAGAGTGATATTTTTATAAAACAACAAACAAATAAACAACAAATACAGATGGCAGTGCATTGGCACTCTTTCAAAAAGCAGAGATCAGTACAGTTTACTTACTAAAGTTAGGAGATGTAAGCTCATTAATATAGTATTATTCCTAAAATGCTTCCATAATTTTGTGAAAAACACTACAAAAAATTTTCACAGATCAAGACCTCTTAGTTCTCTTAGTTCAAAGTTACTAAATTTGTGTCAGAATTTGTGAATGAGTTGCAAAATCTTGAAAAATAAAATTGGTGATCATCACCACTGTTGCAACTTGTGACAGTCCACCCATTTGAATATGTCTACCCATGGAATATGAGATTATACCCTTTTTACCAGTGATTCTAACATAAATCTGCTGTAAATCACCACAAAATACAAGCAATGTGGGTAAATCTCATCTCAGTTGAGGAATAGGACTGCACCTCCAGGCATAAGGCACTTAGATGGAACATGGGACAATGGCGTCATGGCGTGTAATTGGCGTGCTCATATCAGCGCTTGCTGCGGGCGACCTCTTGCATGCAGAGAACCACTGTAAGTCCCCCATTACGCCGGGCTAACTGGGCCACCTCCAGCAATGCCGGATGATTATCCTGCATTTTTCCCGGCGTCCCTCCATTTTCCCGATCGTCCAGCGGTCAAAACTCAGAAACGTGCAGACAATCCCAAATGCCACTCTTCCTTTTACGCCTTTGAGATATGATTTACGGTGACATTTCGTACCTACAAACATCATGAAAATGAACAAAAATGGTCCAGAGCAACCCTTTGAGAAAAGACATGGAGGTTGTTTTCAACACCAAGACACAGTGCTCACTGAATCCAGGATGTCTTACCACAGGGCTCATGTACAGCATCTCATTATAGTCATGTTAAAATGTTCACCTAAAATCCAGGAAACTGTCATTTGAAGTTTATGCAAGGCATAGACAGGATCTAGCCCTGGCAAATGCTGAGAATTATTCATGTTTTTCTCTGAATCATGGCCTTAGTCACAAAAATGTTAGTTGTGCACCACTGCATCTCATTTTAAGCCTAAGTGATTAAAACGGTTAATTACATAATTATTGCTACAGTTTAAAACAGGTTACTCTCTTTTCATATCTACCAACAATCAAACCAGCAGCAGGAATTTCTTCCAATTCAGACATGCACCTCTGTAGGAGTCAAGTAGTCAAGATCATGGTCTCAAAGTACTTTAAAGGGATAGCAAACAGGGGACTCTCTGCTGTGACACTGGCCCTACAACCTGGTCACAGATTGTGAGTTTGCAATGGTCGCTTTAGACAAAGGCAAACCGAAGACAAGCTTGTAAGCTCACTGAGCAGATGGGTCAGCCAGCACAGATAAGGCCCTGAAGGGCACTGAGAGGGTTCCCACGGGGGAAGATTTGGGGGCACAGCTAATGGGCAAAAACCTGTAAAGACGGGGTACGTCAGGCGCATCCTATCCAGAGAGCCATGAGAAATGGAGCCTTCACCTTTTAATATCAGAGACAATAACAATATCAGAGAGAGAGAGCGAGAGAGAGAGAGAGAGAGAGAAAGAGTTACTGTAGAGCATAATCACTCAGTTAAATGCTCTGAAGGTACTGTGTAGGTGGCTCTCTTTCCAGATCTCTGGTATGCTGATACACCTATAATATTATTTTCCAGTGAGAATGCAGCACTGTCAAGGGTGGAAAACCCTGCCTTCAGGAGGCAGAAGTAATATCCTGCATTAGGTTTACCCATCAACCAAACTAAACTGATTTCACTAATAGCCCTCCTACGTGAGCTGAGCTGACTACAATCGGATGATTTACTGCAAGGGTGGATTAAATGCATGGTAATACTTCCACTTCCTGAAGTTGGAGCATTGGTTTAGTTATCAGATGTCGCTGGAGCTGAGTTTGGTACGTGGCTGCAGAGATGAAATTCAGGTTCATGGGACAAGTAGAGCAGGGTGACACAGCCAAATTGATTTCCACTTTCTGAACTCCACCCATTTCGGCTCTGATGTAGGACATTTAAAAAGGCACCCAAAGCAAAGTCAATATGTGGGGGGACACAGAGCTCTGACAGTACCACGTTGTTCGTAGCTTCTGCTCGTTCCAACTAAAAAAAAAAAAAACAAAAAAAAAAACTAATGCTAATGGAATAAAAAGCACCAAAGCCATGCCTCAGGGAGTCATTTTGTTCCTAAACCCGAGCGGCTGCAGGGGAAAGCGGCTGCCGTGGGAATGGAGGGTATCTGCGACCGTGAGGCAGGACACTTGTGCCAGCTCCTGACGGATCTGTGAGGGAAGCCCCCCCCACCCCCCATGGCCTGAGCAGTGAGACCCCCCCCCCCCCCAGGCACAGTCCTCCAGATGACAGCCATTCTGACAGCCGCCCCCCTTTCCCCACCTGACCTTACAGTCTGCTGCACCCACTGCACAGACCGGCCTTACAGCGACTAGCACATGTCATAAAGATCAGATCGGCATGCTCTACAATACCATAATACCTCTATGACCTCTTTATTCTACTTTTCAACACTCAACCTACTAACCCCATATCCTTACTTTACTCAACTTAGCAATACTCAGCCTACTCACCAAAAACCTTTATTTTACCAAACCTCAGATGAATGAGGGCTACATTTGTGTGTTAACAGTCAACAAGAGAAGCCGTAACCTGAGCAAACTCAAAATGAGAGTACAGGGATTACAGTCATACACTAACGTTTGAGCTTGATACGTCTGATGTAGCAGGTGATGTAGATGGCACATCTGTTGACATATGAGACTGTGGACAGCAAACTGCATGTGCATTTAAAACCAACCAAACTGCTATCCACAGTGAAAATCCGAGTGAGAAAATTTCACTTCTGAATTATTTTTTCAGGGTCTCTTGGTGAAAACTCTACCTTCCATGAAATGCCAAGGCATCCAAGAATTCCCAGTCATTGAGGATGCCTCTTTGAATTCAAAGCACTCCAGTGGCCTGTCACAGGAGGTACTGCATTTTGCATTGGAACATCTGGAAAATCTCTTTGATCTCCACCAGCATGAGAACATTAACCAAATACTTCTTTATTACTGAACACCTCAACGTGGTGGAGGATAATTAGGGATGCGAGTGAGACGCATTAAGAGCACGCTTTTTAATTGTTTCTGCAGCGGGTTCTGTGCGCCTCTTTAACACACTCGCCGATGACAAGCAGGCCCAAGTGGGCCCAAGCAGGCCCAAGCAGGCTTAGCATTGGCCATGCATGTGAGTGTGGGCCAGAACCTAATGGCAGGCATTACTCCCTGCATGTTGGCCGTGTGATGGATTATCCTGACAGCTCTCTTTTGGAGGCCTGTCAGCTTTACAGATTAGTTACTTTGACCTTAAATAACCTAATTATTACACAGCCCGATGGACCTTGGGATGCAGCCGAGATTCTGAGGAACTGGGAAACAGGAGACCAGACCTGTATGCATTATAAAAAAAAAAAACATTCTGCCGTCGAGAGGGCACTCTCTGGCCAGCTTCATTTGTGCTTTACAGCAGCTTCCGCTTAGTAAGCAGTGTTTCTGATTGCTCAGCTTGAAGAGATATGGTCGGGTTTCCAAGTGTAATCAAACCAATGGCAATTACGCATTCCCATATCCTGAGACCAATAACATGCTCTGCTGTATATGACTCAGAGGGAATAACTAAATTATACATTATGGCAGTAGTAATGAATTATAACAGCATACAGCTAAGTGTATGCAGCATATGCCTATGGTCGATAACTAATACTAACGGCCGCAGGGTTCTCCAGTGCGATGGTGATAGATATATGGGCATTAGAAGGGGAACAAGGTCAGGGGACCTGACCTGTGCCACTGATGAAAAAGGTTTGAAATCCAATAATCCCTCTGTATTAATGAGACGATGAGAGTGCACAGAACAGCGTGAAGGAAGGAGCTTTGAGGTTAATCTAACAGGAATTAACTTTTTTGGAGCAACCACAGTCTTAGCCTGTAAGACTTTGAAACACTGCGGGAAAAAATCAACATCTCACATTCTCTACACATGTGAGTGCAAGCTTATTGTGATGTGGAAAGCGAGGGGTTTGTGTTCTTTTTGCTTCTAAGCCTGGCATTGAATGCCAGTAAGCCCTCTCTCTCGTCCTATCTCCCTCTCTGATAGCCTGTTTATCTATCATTTCTCTGTGCCTGTCTACCTGCCTGTATCTCTCTCACTCTCTCCTTCCCTCTCTCTTTCTATTGCTCTCTCTCTGAATGGATGAGGTTCCTCTGTGCTAGGAAGAGTAAAAGGCCACTAAGGATAGCATTATTGCTCACATGTTTCCGTCCCACCCACGTTATTCAATTCCATTTAACCCTTAACAATTAACATGATCATCACTGCTGCTGCATCACTTTGAATTATATCCTCGATTTTGGAGAGTGTTTGGCTGTGTAAAGCTAGACAACCAACACGACTGACTCCAGTTCTATAGGATCAGGGCTGGACAAATAAAGTGATAGAAAGTGTAAAGTATATAGTGCGTGATTGCCCTGCTCACAGCAGTGGATGTAGTGTGTGATTTGTGTAGTGTTTAGGTGTACTTTGTAAGGGCATAGTGTGTAGGGTATGAGGGCCCACTCAGTAGTGTGTAAATACAGTTTACAGTGTAAGAGTGCACAATCTATAGTATGTAAGGGAACATTCTTTAGTGTATGAGGGCACAGTTTGCAGCATGTGAGGGGACAGTGTGCACTATGTGTGAGGGCAGAGGGTAGCGTATTAGGGCAGTGTGTTGTGCATGAGGGCAGAGTGAGTAGGATGTGAGGGCATACTGGTCACCTGACTCTGGAGCTCACTCTGCTGCTTCAGACGCAGGTTCTCAGGTGTGTCGGCCACGATGGTGAAAGACTGCTTTGGGTAGTGCCTGGACCGAAGAGAGAAAAAGCAGCAACATAAACACAATGTGATAAAGTGATAAAGAAGACAGAGGATTATGAGATTCTACACTACCTACACTGAACACAAAATCTCACAGGTCTGCTGTTCCATTTATGCTACATCATCATGCAGTGCAGGCAAGAAAAACACTTCAACCACAGGTGTTTATCATGTGAAAGACAGCTGTAAACACTCATTAAGAGTCTGAAAAACTATACGAAACCATACGGTGCATTTACAATGCATGTAGCTCAAAGCACACATTTAGCACTGTGGCACAGTGAGGGGAAGGTCAATAAACAGCACTGGTTAAGTAAGAAATCAAGCATTAAGGTTATCTGTGGTCACAGACATATTTGATCAAATGCATCAATGTTCTGGTCCAAAGCCAAGATTTACAAACAATCAACAATTCAGAAAGAAAACCCTGAAAGTTCAGATATGACCTAATAGCATTATCTGATCAATGGAAACAAAGGAAGCTTTGAATGAATGGAACTCTGAGGCAACAACAATATTCCGGTTACCTGGGAGACATGGTAGTTCCACCCACAGAGCTGTGCATGTATGGCATATTACCTCACATACAATCACAATTTACTGTGTTTGGGGCAACAACCTCCAGTGGGGGGTGGATTTCAGTGACAATATTAACATGCAACTAGACAAAACAAAACAAAAACACACAACAGGAAAGTTCACAATGGCTAGCTTCTGTATATAAATAATAGCCTTGCAGTCTCCAGCTGCACAACAGTTATCCCATGAAGGATAGAGCCCTATGCAGAGCACAGTAGAGCATGATATGAATAAGGATAACAGGAGGAGCTGCCAGAAACCTCTGCTTATGCACAAAGGATCTGACGACATCAAAGGGGAACAGGAGTCAGCAGGAGCGACAGGAGAAATAAAGGCGTTTGGCTGCTCGGTGTCTGGCGACCTTGTCATACACCCTCACGCTCATTCTCCCCCAGCAATGTGAGACTGTAATGGCGAAGTTTCATCTCTTACTGATGTTCACTCGAGCTGACACAAATTCTCTCTCTCTCTCACTCATAAATTTTAGAGTATGACTTCAGTCCATGATGTAAAGTGTTTGCTACTTTACAACGAGCCCATGCTGTTTTGTTCCAGAAGCACTGTGATGCCCTGCTCAATGCAATCGGCAGAAGAACAGTCCCCTCCCTGAAGGTCATCTCATGCGGCTCAGCTTAGGATACCACAACATTAGGTGACAACGCAAATATGGAGGAATTAAGTTACAAACCATACACAATCAACTCAGCGGCCGAGGGGGGTGGGAAGGAAAGCAGCGGCTGCAACAATGGTGAGAACTTGTCAGGGCTTGTTGATAACATAGACCACATTGTTTCTCAGATGGGCATATTGCTGACCAGAATGAGACTGGCTATATTGTTCAGGGATCTAATTTAATAGTCACACAAAGGATGTGAGCCCAAAGGGTTTTCAGTCTTCCAATGCAAACAGCTCTGTATAAATACAACTTTGCAGGGTGTGGGCAAGTATATGTAAGTATATGTGTCCATCTTAGGTTCGTAGGTTGGGTCTTTAACCACAAAGTTGTTTATTTTGCTGATCTATTTGGGCTTGGTTTCTCAGTGTGCAATGAGTTATAGCCGCTATGAAAAGTGCCAAACAGCTATTTGGTGACACTATTTAAATACGTGCAAATACCAGTCCTGGGTAGAATTTGCAGCCTCCCTTGTTTCTGAAAACAGTGACGCCTGGGCTGAACAGACACAGTATGTTAGCTGTCTGTATTTCCCAGACTTAAAAACGACCTTTTCCTTCCTATTTAAGATTTAATTTGTAGGGGCATGCCAAGCAACATTTCTCAGTGTTTTTCCTCAAAGGAATTCCAGAGAGTAAAAGAATGAGAGACAAGTACCTTTTGAATGTGAGGGAAACACCACTAAAAACACAAAAAAGCCTTTAAAATACCAGGGAAAAGCATTATAACCAATGTCCATACAACCATATCAGTCTCAGTCATTGCAACAATGCAGAAAATATGCTGGGGCAGTCCGAACATTAAGGGCTCTTTGTAAAACTGCAACACAAGACAAGACCTGACTTCCAGTAAAAGAGCCTTCAATACTTCATCTCTCCTTCACAAACACTGCATGGCTGCACATGTTAAATATACTCCAGTGAACCCCCCTCTCTTACACATGTACATGATTGAGAGGAAAAACAGACCCTTCAGGGGCAGAAATTACACACTTCATTTATAACTGCACGATTAAATAGGCCAGCTCGCCCTCCATCTGCATTATGGTCATAAACTACCCCACAGAATATGATGGGCTAGGCTGACCTGGGCAACAGTAAAACAGTAAAGGAAGCCAGCTTCACTGCAAGCTGCCCATATGAGTCACAGTCACAGAGCTCGGCCCACTGAGCATGTGGATGCAGAGAAGAGTTTCTAGGACGGTGGTGACAATGGCCCCTCTGTCCCGTCCACTCAGGGCGACAAATGAGACGGCCGGGCTGAACTTTGCTGACTTCACGCTTTCTAAGCGGCGGATTCATTCTGCCGGGGCAGCAGCGGGGTGCTTCACAGTCAATCTGGGGGAGAAGGGCCTGGTGGCATTGTGCTCTGCTGCCCTGTCAACACACACCGCGTCTGGGGAGCCAAGACGAGGAGCCCCTGACGGATGGCTCAAATGGTGACGGCAGTGTTTTTATACATTCCCTTTTCACTATTGTTGCTGGTTATTGATGGCTGGTGACAAACGTAGACAGAGTCTTTGTGGGTGGAGAACCCAGCCATTACTCCCTATAAACGACCATTTTTATTTTGTTTGCCACCGACATGAGAACAGAGGCGCAGCCGTCAGTCACATCTTGGCTAGACTGTCTCCACAAAGGTAAACTAGCTATGGCTGCCCAGGCAAGCATACTTATGATACTGTGTTCTCACCCATACATGCACAGTTACATCTTACTGGTTATCGGTAAAAAGTAACATGAGTGTCATCTTGGCAAAACTGTGAGAACATCTGTGAGCTTTCAAAACTCTAAATCTTAAGACTTTGGGGACAGGTGCAATATCTTTTAAAAATACAACTTCATCTGGTCTTGTATCACTAAGGGATACAGAATAACTGGCAAACTCCAACAACCGCTATCATCTCTGTAGACTCTACAAATCCCACATCTTCACTCGAGCATTCATAAATTTTACGAGCAGAGCAGAACCTATTAGACATCAAATGATGCAAACATGCACCTGCCCCAAGTGTATAATCGCAAGAGATTGTGACATCATTAATTCATTGCGCTCTGCTGGATGAGACGGGGTTGCAGCTCTCCGCTGCCTCCACCTTGATGTGTGACATGATGAATGAGCAGCCAGTCCTGGTCTGCAGTGCGCTACCAGGCGGAGGGGCATGGAGGGGGCCTACACCTGCAGGGCATGTGAAGTTCACCTGGCCTGGACAGCTATGCCTGTCTGGTTCAGAGGAAGCACCAACACCGAGCAATTACATCCCAATAACTGTCAAACTTTTGTGAAAGATAAATATTCTTTAAAACATAAATTCCAAGATTTTTGGGGACTGCATACAGTTGGAAAATATGGTGGCAGACAGAAGTGACATCTTTTGTGAAACACAGGATACACTTTGATGCAGTTAAAAGCAATTCCCATTGTTTTAGATACTGTACTTCATAAAATACTGACAGATACTGACATTCCATACAGGTGGACATGGGGGGGGGCATTACTTTTTGAATGGGGGAGGAGCCTTAACTGCCTCTGCTTTACTGTCAGCCAAAAACAAGCTGCTCCACGGTGCATGTTAATCACACAAAGTGCAAACCAAGAACCAAGTTAACCACCTAAAATTGCATCATGTTTCTTAAGGATCATTCATCAACCTACCTATTTTCTATAGGTTGAATGAATAGGTGAATTTTTAAAAAATATCCACTTGTAAAGTATTTAAGTATTTAGTGACTAAATTATTTGTCACTGCATGTGGCTAGAAGACACTGGGCATACTATTCTAAACTGAGAGGAAACACAAATTACATTTGGTTACAGAAATTAAAAAATAATACTGTAGTGTCAGGGACAGGGACACATAATACTGAGATTTTATGCATGGCTTTGGTTACTGACATGGGCCCAGGAGAGCTCAAATCTAGGGGAGGACCCTCTTTAAAAGTCCTGTTCATCTGACTCTCTCCTCTGGGCCCAGTAGCGCTACACCAGTAGCACTGTTTCCACTAGCAACTCTGGACACTTTGTTCAGGCCCCACAACTTAATTCCCAAAACAATGGGCCACTCTGTGGGATGCAGCAAAGCAGCCAAGGTACCTTTCCATAGCCCAAAACAGCAGGCACAATACTGCATTCATCCCAGGGCTCAAACAAAAGGCCCCTTCTCAAAAACCACGCAAACTCTACTCCAGGCCCAAACTTTCTCCCCCTCTGCCGCTCTGTTTATTTTATTTACCATTTCTGTTTTTCAGATTCTATACAAAAAAAAACATTTTTTTTAAAAACACACTTCCACCCCTGAGAAGGCAGGGAAAATATCAAAGAGGAAGAGAGGGGAAAAAATCATTTGATCTTCTTCAGTAGGCTGAAGGCTTGCTGCTTTAGAATGTGAACGGGATAAAAATGGCAAGAAGCGCTGTAGACTGGAAAGAGCAGTGTTTTACCAAAATGCAACCAAATCGAGACTTTCTCTACCAACTGGTATACAAATAATAACCCCCAATAGTTAAAGACCCTAAAACTTAAATCTTGTCTGGGACTGAAAGGGTACTTTTTCCAGCCATGGCAGTAGTTTTTTTTATTTAGAAGACAGGGAGACAGAAAAAGAAAAAGATTCTGAGAGAAAACAGGAGAGTGCTTATTAAGAGGTACTTCCTTCAGTTAGCCTTGAGTCTGCAGCACAATACTCCACTCGCACTGGCTTAAAACAGTGAGGAACAGACTCAGAGAGGTGCTATTTTCACATCTTCTGTCCTGCTGCGCGCTGCCTGGCGGTCCAGCCCACTCGCTGAGCTCGCTTTGGATAAGCAGGAAGACTGTCACACGGTTAGTTATGATTTCGGAAATATCCCGTTTTGGGTCAGTGCATTTATTGGACTGTCAGGAATGCGCTACCCCCTTCAGCATGTAGAGCAGTCACATCTGTTCAGTGCTGTTCCCAATGCTCTCGTGAGCCTTGGGTAGTTTAGCCACTCCAATCTATTGGCTCAGTTTATATCTAATTTTCATTGATGCCACTCTCTTGATTGGCTTCATTGGAGAGGTTGGGGGTGGGGGGCTGCAGAGGGTCACAGCAGTCTTCCTAAGAGAGACCAGCTCACCTGTATTTCCCATAGTATCTGGCCTGCCCACAGGCAACGCAAAGTGAAATTTTTCCTGAAGTCGTCTTTTCACGGTTTAACCCCGAAGACTGTGGGGTGAATTTGTTACCGACTGCTGGCTAACGCTCATTAGCCACAGCTGTCACAGCTGAGAGGCAGTGAACAGACTGCAGGAGAGAGGATCCTCCCAGGGGCACAGCGCCCTGCACATGCCCACTGCTCAAGACACTAAACTCTGTTTATTTCAACTGTACATCCTTACTCGTTTAGAGGTACTTTTGACCTGATACTATTATCCTAAATGTGAAGCTCTGTATTATTATGTGTCACTTAATATTTTTTCTGCTAGTTTGGTCTTTCAGACACTCTCTCCAAAGAGAATTGCATGGTCCTCAGGGTATGATGTATCAGTGTGTATCATAAGAGTGGTGGCAGTTATGAGCATGTTTACCGAAGGGTGAAACACAATACATAACGAAGCAAATACAGAATCACAAGTGCATTATTACAGGATTCACCCTAATTGCCTAGGTAACTGATGACTGTCATTAAGCATTCCGCAAAAGTGGTGTGACAGTGTTCATGTTGTGATGTCAATGAAATTTAATTAATTTATTTTAATATGAACGTGATGTCTGGCTGGTGTCTGGGTACCACTGGCAGGTGGTCAGTGACTATTTGTGAACATGTAAATAAATGTTTTATCACCTTTGTTCAGAGGGTGTCCACTTCGAAATAGGCAAATTCATCTGCTCTAATACACTGCAACAATGTCCATACTTCCTTTTAGCATGTGTGCTATTACCAGAAAGGAATCGGGAATGTGAGAACTGAAAGAAATATTTATTAATATTTGTTTTTTTGAAAAACTTTCTTCATACCCTGAAAATTCAGGTGTGGGTGGGCGCCCCAAACGACAACAAAATATTTACTTTTAAGTACTTTGTTGCAACTTTTCACGTGAATGCAACCAGGAATTTAATTCATTTTAAATGAAAATACAGAAATAGCTGAAAAGATTCAAATGTCCTGAATGCCATTCTTTTACTTTATGACTGAGAGACTGAATTTACCCCTGACCCTTGTTAGGGACAGTTAGAACAGGAAAAACAGGGTTCAAAACACTGCTGTTTGTATCTTAACATCCTCTCCATCACCCCACATGCTGACACATGTACCAGCACACCTATATGAGACTGGAAACAACCCCTGAAAAGTGTCACACACACTTTGACTTCAACACCTGAGCAACATAATTAAAGAGAAAACTGGTGCAGGAGAATTCTGTTGGGAGGCATTTTACTTCCTCGCCAAGACGTCTGGAGTACTGGATGATGACTCTGCACTGCAGTGTCTTTGTCCTTGATAAGTGCTTTCCAAATCTAGGTCCCATAATATCACTGTCAGTAGTGGGTCGCAGAGCTATTAAGTGAATGACTAAGGGGAACTCAGCTGAGTGTTTTCCTTTGTGGCAGAGACTTGAAAAACGCGGAGTTAATATTTGTTTTTTTGGGTGAGCCTTTTGTTTTGTTTGACCAAATGGACAGGATGCTTGAGGCTTGTAATTCCACACAGGTACTGAAACGAGGCTGAAACGCGTTCCGAGGGGACGGGGAGTTTAAAAGAGGCAGAGCATCAAATGCTTAGGGCAGAGGCTTATGGGTAAAGTTTTTTCTCTCTGTGAGATACTGAGGCCAGAAGAAGGTTATGGTCATTTCTCAGGCTGTCAGAACTGTGAAACTAGGGTTAACAAATACTTATAAGCCCCACAACTAGGGTTGAATGGTACAATTATCTGAGGGGTGGGTTACTAAATAATGTCATAACTACAAAATTTAAGACTTATTTAAGCAACATTTAGTTAAAATAAGTACAATAAATTATATTAAACATATTTAAAGAAAAATGTATCCCAATGACATAGGCAATGATAGAAATGGTATGATATTCACAATCATCTGTGTACGCACTTATTCGTTGATCATGACAGTCCAAGTCATCCCCACTGAAAGATTCTTTACTGCATCATGTTTTAAAAATAAACATGCATTAAGATGTGTGCGAGTTAACAGTTACGCTGCTACATGACTCACGGGTTTGGCTTTGAATCCACCTGGCAGATGAAGTGAAAATTGGACCCAGTCCAAGCACAACACCCAACGTTAGAGCAGAATGAATCCTGTCACAATGTGTGTTTCAGGCACTCTTGGGGACACATACAATCTGAACCTCTGCCAGAGCACTGGGAGGAGTGAATGAGCAGGAGTGTCTCACACACACACACACACACACACACACACACACACACACACACACACACACACACACACACACACACACACACCTAAACCCAGAGGGCCTCAGCTGCACTTTAGAGTACGGCAGCACAGGTGACTGCATTTTTACACAAGCTCAGAGCTCAGAGAGCTGCAGTGTGGATGCTGGCACCTGCTCAAAGGGCTCTTGGGTTTTCATACACACTTTGGCAAAGCACTGCACTACGCATGCATTAAAGCACACCTCAGGCTGGAAGAATGGGAGACTATGAAGAGACATCAAAGAATCAAGACAATGGGAGAGATATGCAAACACACACAACACTAAAGGTGACAGCTCCCAGACAACTGTCACCGAATCAGTGTTAGGAGAAGACTGAGGCTGGAATATAGTATAGAGGGGATATCTGAATGAATGTATCTATGATATAGGGATGACTATACAGAGAAGAGCTAAGATGATGCTTCATGAAGACATACGAGATGAAGGTAAGATATTCCCCTGAGGTTTCACTCAGACAGAGGCCCTCTCATAAGTTATTTATGTGATTAAATTACCGGAGCTGAGAAAGGTACGGTTGAGGTGAATTGTGCATGATTTAGATCAATACTACAACTGAAGAAATGGTAAAAAGTAGCCTCTAAGGCAATGTGTCTGTGTGTGTGTGTGTGTGTGTGTGTGTGTGTGTGTGTGTGTGTGTGTGTGTGTGTGTGTGTGTGTGTGTGTGTGTGTGTGTGTGTGTGTGTGTGTGTGTGGGGGATGTGGAGACCTAACAATAGAGAATCTCCAGAACAAGCATCTACTACTACGGTTACATCTCAGATGTAGACATCAACTTTGTTTTGATTCCTTTTCAGAAACATCATGTGATTATGTACCTTTATGACATGGAGAAACAGAAAGTTGAATTTAGAATCTAGATGTAGGATTAACTGACTAATCACAAATGTAGAACTGTCATGAGGTGACTTTTCCTGGAGCTACTTCATAGCCATGCATTATTTTTTTCTCTATGCAAATTATCAAAACTAACAGCACCCTCTTGACAAATCGGAATCAAGCGTTTAACCAAATATTTAAAATAGGGTAGGATTAAAATGAGACTATTTGAATGACTGAGTTAATATTTCATACAATATCCAAATAGCTAATACCTGAATAAAAGGAACATTCAAATTATGGAAACCAACTGAGTCAAGGGCCCAGCTCACATGCAGTAACAGTTCCCCAAATTTGGTTTGAATGCGCTCTTATTACAGGCTTCAGCCAACTTCACAACAAAATGTCCAGTCTTCAATATGTACATTAACAGCATACATATTGTTGTCCAATTGTTGTACACTGATATGTACGCTGTCAGAAATTAACACCAGACATTTTTCTGTGTCATTTTCAAGTTCGTCATTCAAATGAATAACATAACCTTCAACTGCATGCAAAATTAGGTGACTAGGTATAAGTGTGCCTGTCAAAAAAACAAACAAACAGATTGGTTCCCTGCAGGCAATTCTGTCTCATCTCAGAGAATACATCCACTGAAGTTAATCTCTGAAAGGGAGTACTTTCATTACAGAGGGAAAGAGTGGAGTGGTTTGGCTTTGAATCACGTCCATATATCTCCACAATGAAATAGCCTTTTCTCAGGTTGGCTGCACATGCATGACTCAAGAGAAAAACTAAAGCTCTCTTAAAGCCGGCAGTCATTTTCTGATCACTGTAGTTTCACCATGTTTGAACATATTAAATGAACAAAACCTTATGTATGAAGCTAATTTATTTTCTGAAAACCAGAGGCAAAAGTGAGCCAAGAACATGTTTTAGTGTCAATACTACATTACATTACTGTCATTTAGCTGATGCTTTCGTCCAAGGAGGGTTATGGTAGATTGGGCCAGCCAAGAGCCAATCCCCCCCTGGGTTAGGGGCCTTGCTCAGGGGATCAACAGCACTGGTGTTCTTGATGCGGCTGGACTGGGGCTTGGGCCACCAACCTCAGGGGTCCCAGTCATGTACCTTAGCCACTGGACTACAGGCTGCCCCTACCTGAACCACCAACCTCAGGGGTCCCAGTCATGTACCTTAGCCACTGGACTACAGGCTGCCCCTACCTGAGCCACCAACCTCAGGGGTCCCAGTCATGTACCTTAGCCACTAGACTACAGGCTGCCCCTACCTGAGCCACCAACCTCAGGGGTCCCAATCATGTAGCTTAGCCACTGGACTACAGGCTGCCCCTACCTGAACCACCAACCTCAGGGGTCCCAGTCATGTACCTTAGCCACTGGACTACAGGCTGCTCCTACCTGAGCCACCAACCTCAGGGGTCCCAATCATGTACCTTAGCCACTGGACTACAGGCTGCCCCTTCCTGAACCACCAACCTCAGGGGTCCCAGTCATGTATCTTAGCCACTAGACTACAGGCTGCCCCTACCTGAGCCACCAACCTCAGGGGTCCCAGTCATGTACCTTAGCCACTGGACTACAGGCTGGCCCTACCTGAGCCAACAACCTCAGGGGTCCCAGTCATGTACCTTAGCCACTAGACTACAAGCTGCCCCTACCTGAGCCACCAACCTCAAGGGTCCCAATCATGTACCTTAGCCACTGGACTACAGGCTGCCCCTACCTGAGCCACCAACCTCAGGGGTCCCAGTCATGTAGCTTAGCCACTGGACTACAGGCTGGCCCATAGGTGGTTGGCATACTGGATCTATGAAGCCACCTCAGATGATCTGTGTGAGAGTATTTTCAGCACAGTCGGTACAAGTATATACCTTAAACGGAGACCTGCTGTGAGGATCAAAGTGTTGGTTGAGTCCTACCGCAAATCTTGGCTTTGACCATGTGGGACAGCCCAGTGGAGACCTTGTGGCCTGACTGAAGGTGAAGGGCGTTGTGTCCAGTCTAGAAACGAGTTTTATGCCTTTCAGCAGGCCTCCCTAAACGTGGCCCCTGGGTGAGAACTGAATAGCCCGGGGCCAGATGGCTTGCAGAACTGTGTAAGTATGAGTTGGTCAAACAGGAGCATTACAAGGAGTGCACAGCAGGACCACGGCTGAAGCAGCGTGCTGTGACAGTCGTCACAACCAAAATACCCACTTACACATGTCACTCACACGTGTTCACCATTAATCCTGATTCACTCCAATACAGTGGTTCACAAGCTGTAGTCTTTGGTCTATGACAACTCCATGGGTTAAACTACAGTTTTATCACAAAAAAAGCTGTGCTGGTTTGTGGCTGTGTTAATATCTGTAGGGTGGGCTTAAACAAACAGGTGCACGTATTTAACAATGAATGAAGGTAAATTTAGTTTTATTAAGACTTTCAAATACCCTTATTTTTTTTATTTCATTTAGTATAAATTATTCCATAGACAATTGTTTTAGAGGTCTGTGAAAAACATGCCTGAGTATCTTGGCTGAAGTGCATTAGCTATGAAGACTTTAATTACTTAGCCTTCAACCTTCAATTTGAGTTACCTTAACCAGGTCATTTTCTCTTTCAGTCTTGGAATTGCAAGCTATGGACACAATAACAGAGTATGAATGCATGCACAGATCCATATAATTTACTCCAAAATAACTGAAACTTACTGCCCTGTGTTCATCACAAAATTATAATTTGAGCCTGCATTGGTGTCATCCAATTAAGAATATAAAGGCAGAAGAGCACAACTCTACCTAAATATTGCACACCTTCCCAAAAGGCAAAATAAGTTTAATTAACGGCGTGGCTCAAATCAGTGTTTCTTTATTTTATTCCTTTCCGTGCGATGGCAGGTTGGAAAAGGATCGTCGGAGCAGAGGGCCCGCGGTTTTGTAAAATGGAGATCTTAATTAGTACCCAGATACAGCAGCTGAGCACCGACAAAGCAGCTGCTGTTGCTGCTGTGTGTTCGTGTGCGCCGGGGACGGAGGCACCCGAGCTGAAGAGGCTGGCAATGCTGAGTCACCGCGGGCTGCGGCAGCAAGGTCACCCAGGGGTCTGCCTCCCCGTCCCCACGCAAACCCGGAGGAGCAGGGCCTGGGACGGGCAAGTCCATCACCACCCACTCACCCGCACGTCACAATCACAGGGGGCGTAATTTTGCAATGGCGCTGTCCTGATCCGCGTGTATTATAATATGTGAGGGGACAAAATATTGCAGCTATGATTTAAGATGCTATTAAAACTGCCAGCTTGCCATTGCTGTCTGGTGCATGGCTGTTACCACACGGCCTTGCCGCCCTCCAGGCCTGGTTATGCCCTGCTCTAGTTCCTTGATATAGTTCCCTCCACCAGTTTTCACAAACATACAGTAGCTATATCCACATTTTTAGGCTGTTTGTTTATTTGAAACTAATAATCAGGACTTTAGATACCTATACATGCTAAAATCCTCTGCTTAATTCTGCAAAACATTATTAAATTTACTTCAAAAGCTTATATCAGTGTGTCGGTAATCCCCTGGAAAAATACTAAATCTCTCTTTCAAATGTTTTAAATAGGCATTAAAATCCCACCCATACAAGAATCAGAGCTGCAAAAACATGATTTCCATCTTTTCAGCATTTGGTTATCACAGCATGGTAGGACTAAATATACTCTCTGGCCTTTAAAACCGTTTCTATTTTTAAACTATAACATCCGTGTTTTTGCTGGGCTTCTCAATATGTAAATGGAAAAAGCTTACAATTTCTTCTATGGTCATTCTTTAAGCAGAACTTTGAGGCATTGTTTTAGCATCATAGTGACATTTAGTACAGGGCCCTCCCTGCCCTTTGCTGGTCTTATTCTGGTTTTGTTTGTTATCCAGAAAGGTGCTATGCGTCAGGGCTGAGGAGATGTCATTTGGCTCAGCTTAGTGACGCATGAAAGAGGTCCAACTTCCTGTCTTCCCTGGCAGCGCACACCCAACGTGCACTCATTCTTACATATTCATCATCACCATTTTTATCTCATGAATGTTAGCTTTAACTTAATATTGTTTCCTTGTTTTTTTTGCCTTGTTTTTCATATTTCTGCTCCTTGTTTTTTCCTGTTCGGTCTGTGAACTCAAGCTATCTCATTGTGGATTCTTTTAATTCCCAATCTCTTAGGGGCTGTTTGATTGCTTGTACTGCTGAATAACTGGTTTGTCGTATGCACGTCTGACCATGCCAGTGCCAATGGTGGGAATGGCCCTGAAAGTTAGCACACACTTTGTCCTGGGAAGAAACCCCACAAGCTGCAGTCCTTCCTCCCTAGGTGAAAGCTACAGCCAGTGGTGCGCCAACTTTCAGTACCATTCCCACACTGTTGTCTGCCTAGTTGGCACTGGCAAGGTCAGATTTGGATACCAGTGTGCATTAGTGAAGTGTACATACTACACACCAGTTATTTAGCAGTACAAGCAGAGCATTTCCTCCAATCAATTTGCAGTGCAGCCCTACAGTGGAATGACTGAACAGCTCAGCTGGTGGATGGCAGAGTGATAGGAAGTAGTGACTACATCTCAGAGGAGAGCACATGCTTGTGTGCACTCTTTCCAACTCACAGAGGGCACTGTAACAATGGGACAGGCCTCATAATATTTTTGGGCAACCCAAATAAATGCAAAAATGTCTTATTTAATTTTCAGAGAGGATGGAGAGACTGGTGTCTATGTGAAAGCATGTTCTCCAGTGTGGATATGTGTGCTCCACATATCCACAAACAACACCAGTGACTCACCATGACCTTTACAATAACTTCATGCTCGGCCCCTCAGCCTCACTGCCTTAACGGTGACAACAGTTGCATTTAATTCTTTATTAAAATGACATCGTCATTGATATGAGTTATCCTACAACTTCAATTTCATATACTGCAGAAAACATATACATATATTTTTTTTTGTTTGACTGCGATGGTAATATCTACTCCAGAAAGACTGCTTTATTGACTTGCTGAACGGACATAAATGTGTGAATGGCATTTTTCTATTGGAATAATCCCTGCCGAGAGTGAACTGTCAATGATGTCACTAAGAGCAATTGCACTGACATGGTGAATTCCCTTATAAAGAAAGAGTTCCTCTTCATGCACTTGTAAGCACATCATTTTTTCAGCTGTGTAATCTGCAGATTGAAGTTACACTGAGTAAACAGAGGATATGTTATCTGTCTTGTTAAGCAGGATACAACCTTCCTCACCCATTCAGTACATAAAGGACATCTCTGTCCTTTTTAATGGGCAGTAGAAGAGGATTACTACATTGGTCTCTTGTGCTTCACCACTGCAAAACAACAGTTCCATTCTTTTTGAAAGAGGACCCCTCACTGATCAAGTGACAACAAGCCTTCTGGGCACGTATCACATTGTGATGTCATCAAAAAGGGTCAATAGCTTGACTCGTAACTTGGATGTTTGAAGTCAGGGAGAATATGATCTAAAGAAGCTTGCAGTGTCAAAATGCCAGTCAGACAGGTTGTCCTTTTCCTAAATGCTAACAGTCTGTGGCATTTGAGTGCTCCAGCCTTTTCACTCTGTTAATTTCGCCCTTCAGAGAGGTTTCCAGGCTAAGGAGGTTTTTTTTTAGATAGATCCATTTTCACATTCAACTTTATTTCATGACTTTCCAGATTAAAACTCACCAATGTTCTAAAATGGGAATGCCTTGGTTTTATGAATATTTTGAGGGCATATTGAAAGTATATATAATGTACACAACCTTGTACTTGAATTTAAAAGGTAGATCTTACACCATCCCGTACAAGCTACCATGAAAAACCCAAATACAGTGTCTAGATTTCCTGAAAATTACTTTCCAATACATTCTACATGTAATTTCACATATGTGTGACTTCACATAATCAGAAGAATTTTTTAAAAATGAAGAAGAAAAACAAACTTAAAAAGGGATACAGGTACCCAGAGATCCCTCAGCACCTGATTTAAATCCACAGAAGTTTGGCTGCAAGTGCAAAATTCCCCAGCCACTACTGCACACCGATGCTTATTGCCGTGGCGACGGGTCAGCAGTTTTTGCTGCAGATGGAAGCCAGGTTACTTGCCCAGCAGACAGTCAGCCCTTGTCACGACCAAGAGGAAATTGTTCAATAGTGGTGCTGGTGACCCAAATTCAAGACCACTGAGAAAGCACCTTCGCTCCACTTTATGCAGGATGGTTCTCTGCTACGTCTGATTCCTCACTATCTATAGATGCCCCTCTAGCAGTCCATATGGATAATTTCATGGAGCTGGGTGGAGGTATGCTGCTCTTGCCCATTAGGACACATTATTTTTCACCATGATGATTAGTCTACAGACAGCAGACGTGCCTACAGATGTTGATTTTTTTTTACAAGTTAAAATTGCACAAAGGATAAAACTGCCTTTCAGATTCCATCCATCTGTCAGATTAAAAATGTATTATTTTAAGGCCCCCTCCAAATAAATAAATAAATAAATAAATAAATAAATAAATAACCAGCCTTGGCTGTGTTATGAGTTAGCACCCCATGGGAATTCTCAGATGTTGATTCTATTAACATTCAATTACAATGCCAAATTACAACCTAGGACAATCAGAAAACAATGAATATACATTACTATTTATACCAAAATGAAAAAAAAATGAATTAATAATATCTTGCATGCCAATGAACCCAAGGCAATGCAATGCAATATTTCCACATTTATTTATCCACTGTGCTACCATGCTGACTGATTTTTACCATTGTATGTTTACCATGGAAGACAAGGCCAGAGACGACAACAACCCTATGATCATGTGATTAGTCACACTGCTCTCATCTTCTGGGACCAGCCCACGGCCCAAGTCAGGGTTATCTACAGCACATGAAAATGTCTCACTCTATAACATGCTAAATGAATAAATGAAAATGTAAATGTATAACATGCAATGCTGTTCTGAAAGTTCTGTTCAGAAAATTCCACTGTTCTAAAATTCCACATTCTCATGGAATTAGAATGACACAACTACAACTCCAAGGGCAGAATTATTTCTACGCATTGTGACCATAAACATTCCATTAAGCCACATTCCATGGTCGCTGTTCCACAGACTTCCCATTGAGGTCAACATCTTTCTCCTTTTTTTTTTTCAAAATGTTATGTGTGTTTCTACTGCTCTGAATCATGTCAGCCACACACAGAGCGGCTTTCTCCCCAGTGTAAGGGCGAGCACAGAGCTCACTCTCGTCAGGGCACTCTGCAGCTTTATTTCAGTCTGGAACGGCACATATGTCGCCAGGGGCCCTTTTCCACAACAGAGGCATGGATCTGTGCTTTATTTCCATTGACAATCCTTGTCTGTTTTTTAATCCCTATTTACCATCGTAGCTCCCTCCCCCCAGGTGCCCCCATTTTAACTGTGCCAGTTTTTGGCATCAACCTTTCACCAGTTTTGCCTGAAATCTGTGTATTGTCTTTGCATGAGGCTGGACACATGAAACTGTTGAAAGCGAGGTCTGTAGCCCAGCACAATGAAAATGCACTGGATGGACAGTCAATGAGTTGGGCATACCATGCTGCACCAAGTCTCTGTGTCTGCAGCAAAATGTCAAGCAGAATAGGTCAAACCTGATGCCAGGCACAAACATAGTATTCACTGAGAGTAAATGTACCCTGACCCTGTCAACCTTTTCCCAGCAGAAACCTGAAAATCAGACAATGTGGGATTTCAGTGGATGCCAACGGGATTAAAATCAAAGCTGCTGCTGTTTTAGATGAATATACTCATACATCAAGGAGCTAAGAGGTTAAAGTACAGGTAATTTCAGCATAATTTGCAAATCTCAGGACATGGTCTAAAACAGAACCCAGCTATACAGCATTACAACTCCATTGTTAAAGCAGACACAGAGTTTTCACGTCGCCACAAAGTGCTCATGGATTCAGTAAGAGCAGGTGTAATTTCCTCTGTATCATTTCCCTTCTTTCTGTAAGCACTTCTCCGTCTCACTCTACACTCCACACAAACGCTGAAAGTTGCCATAGCATTTTCAGTCTCACTCCATCAGCTGCTTTTCTGTTAAATGAAGGGTCTGACGAGAGCTCAAGCCTGCCTGATCCCGAATTAGCTCAATCCATCACTACCACCAGTGCTGATTATTAATTCAGATCACCAAACCACATTCAAGGAGTTTTCTATGAGGCACATTGACACCGTTCATTACCACTCATACATCTGTAATACCACATAAAAATACCAGTTATGTGCATTTTAATTTATGGAGAAATGTGGTACATGTTAATATGTTTTTATTGCATAGAATTTCTAATGTAAAATCAATACAAATTTTGGTTAAAACCCTTGACATATTTATTGCATAGAAGTGCCAAATGAATTTAGGGTTAACCAGAAACTGAATAAACATTTCATATATTGTATTTAATATAGCAGCATATTGAAATATATGCCTTTGATGTGTCATGAGAAGCAAATAGCCTTGCACTCAGACTTTGACACTATTATAATAGTACAAATTATGAAATGAAAATATCCCTTTTATTACAGTATTTATTCACAGAATTGCAATACTAATGTATGAAGACTATTTGACAATCTACTTCATTTCATTAAAATGAAGTACTTTGATTACATAAAAAATTTGATTTCAGCTAAAATAGAGGACAAACACTAAACAAGGTTTGATAGTTGTATAGGGTTTATCATTATTAGGCATTCAATTACAGTAATCCTAGAGGATCATTTCCAGAGAAACAGCAGCTACAAGACTAGGTGCTTTGTATTTTCTGGCACGTAATTGACCTTACTGATTCCCCTTACTCCCCTTCAAATCACTCAGATAATCACAGGTGAAGTCCACTGAATGCTTAATTGACAAAACAGTCAATTATGCTAAGGTTTGAAGCTGATTGCTCTTGCGATTGTGTGGTGCAGACACATACTTCCAGCCCATGCCCCTTCAGACGGCTAGGCTCAAACGCAAGGGGAAATGCCTCTTAACACAAGCAAAGGGGCATCTGCACCATATTAGAGGCGCAGTGCACCTCTTCAGTCAAACTCACATAGACATTCATGATGCTACAGTCGTACGTTTTCATGAACAGAAGTCCACCCATCAAGAAAGGCAAACAGAAATAAATCTAAGCTTGAATTTAAACCGTGAGCTAAACCTCTTTCATGGTTGCTGCAATGAGGCCAAAACAGGGAACTGTTAACCATTTCTTTCCTTGGCATTATACCCTTGACCAGAGTGACTTGCAGAGTTGATGTTTACAGTTTTTATAATGCTCAAGATTAAATCAACCAGAATTGAACCACCAAGTCAATTATATCAGTTCCTTAATCCAGTTCCTTAACCACTATGTTGCACCATCATCATCATCATCATCATCATCATCATCGCCAACAACAAACTTTTATTCTTCCATGTACATTAACTAATTTTCAACAAGAGAACTAAACTATAAAAAGGGAACCAAAAGCTTTATTAGGTAAGGATAAGTTGTATGTGGATAGATAGCAGATAAACAAACAATTGTCTAAGCCGAGGTTTAAACAGGGGAGAAAAGTGTTTACTTAAGTGAAATTAGATGTGGTATAACCACCATTGTTTATTTACACAATTTATGCTAATCGGGGGCCATTTTCCCTGAGGTCCACCAATACCACAACAAACTTCGCTCAACACTGTCTGTTGTTCTACTCAAGAATTACTTTGTGTAGCTGCCAGTTGTGCCAATTGAGCACTGCATGACGCAAAGCAAAGCAATGGACACATGGATTATGCTATTTATTGGTATTGGTTTAAATATGGATTGCAGTTTCTACCATGGCAGAAAATGGCAGGGAAACACTTTCTGAAATAATGAGCATGCCCTAATTTCTCAATAAAACAAAACTGTTACAAATTAATGGCCTGAGAGAGCCAGGCCGATGCCTCTCACTGGCTCTCAGCCATCTGAGAGACTCAGTCCTCAGTCAGCTCCAAATGTTCCCCAAAGGTGTCCTTAATTAAGAGGATATTCACTTTGGTGAATATTTTCAACCACAATAACCTTATAAAATCACAACATCAGTCTGACTGCTGTGTGTGTCTCTCTCTCTCTTTTGCTTGGCCTCTGTAAGGTCTGCCACTCTGAATGGACGACATAGTGGCTGTACTGTGGCAGGCTGGCACAGGCCACCCCCTCACACAGATAAGGGACGGCCAAGGTCAGACCACTACCATCATCATCTTCATCATCATCATCAGTCTGCACCCACTCTCCCTTGCTCTTCACAGTGTCTGCTGACTACACAAAACCTCTCCATTACATTGAAATGTTTCGTTTGAAAGGGCCCCAGAGCCGGTTACTATGAAAGATGTCTGCTTCTGCTTTCAGGATCTCGCGTGGGATCTGGCCAAGGACAGGGTACCGTTTGGTCAGCAGGGAGGACCCTTGAACAAAGGGCATTTAAAACACCCAGAAAACCTTCTCAGATCAGAGGGTAGATTCCACTGTAAAGTTTGTATATCATTCACAATCTATAAAACCTCCCAGTATGAAAGAAAAACCCTTTAGAGAAACAGGAATACAACTGAGGCGACTGATGTAAGACGTTGACAGTGACCTGCAAAAGAGTGAAATTTTAGTGAGTGGAACGGCAGTCTTTCTGAGATCTGTGAGCTCCAGGAAATCTCTGATAATTCACTTTTATAATCCTTTCTTAATTTTTCCTTTGATCCTCTGGGGATTAAGGTTGTTTCATGCTTAGCCTGGACAAGGGATGGTAAGAGGCACACAAGTGTGTGGCTGTAGCGTAGCCCTTTATTTTAGTGCAGAGGCCAGCTGAGATAAGCCTGGTAATATCACAGGACCCTCCAACACACAACATGGAGGAGCCAGTAAACAATGACACCCCCCACTGCTCAAACTACACATTCTTACATTAACTTTCAGTCAACTGTATTGTAATTATATCATATCCTGGCATTTATTTTTCTCAATTATTTGTCTTTAGTAACCGCATCACTTACTTCCTCCAATGTTAATTCTTTTCTATAAGACTTTTGAATTACAGATTAAAGTTAGGTAATGAATCGATTTTATTATCCTATGAAATATTATCCTCCTTGACTCTGAGAAGTGACACTTCTCTGCAAATTCAGTAGCAGTTACTGCTACCTGAGAGTAAAGTTTACTGTTCTCTTTAGAGTGGTCACAAATGACCCCAAATGACCACTGAGTCTGTATCAGAGAAAGCAAAGAGACAAAGTAGCTTGTGCTCTTATCATTTTTAATCAGTGACCAGGGAGCAGTGCCCTTTCAGAGCTTTATCTGCTTTTTAGAGTTTCTGCAATGCTGAGAATGAGTGGCAAGTTGGGCTGCTGCCGTTTGCGGTCATTCACATCAAACCAGCTACAGGGTTAATATACAGCCAGCGAGCTCATCAGATTGTACAGCAGATAGCTACAGCAGCACACTTGAGATGTTATGAAATGAAGAAACTGAAGCTTCCACAAACTGTGTGTATTTGAGACAGATGATACAGGTCAACAAGGCTTTCCTGTAACTACAGGAACAGTTGCCTTGAAACAAATCAGGTGTTGTGCCAATGCACAAAGCAGTTTGGAAACTGGGTCAGTGAGGGAAATAGTAAAAGTGTCCAGTAAGCAGATATTGTGATAATGGCGTGGCACACAGTGAAGGTCATTGGGGCCAGCCCACTTTTGCACTGATGGGAAGCCCACTAAGGATAATGACCTGCAAAGTTTGAACTGAACGAACCCTGAGAATTGCTAATAGATAAAAATGAATCTTATTTTAAACTTCTGATTCACTGTGGAAATTCCACCCTCCCCAAAGTTTTGTACACATCTTCTAATACACATATAAATGACTCAAATTGAAGGAGTTAAAGGTGTAGGGTAATATCTGTAAGATGTTTGACTTACGAGTACATGAAAACTTCAGTGGTACTTTCTTTGGTAGAAATACTAATTGCCCATGTTTCTAAACAGCAAACCCTCATTTCCCCTTATTTTAATATTTGAAAGACCTGCCCCGCTGCACTGAAAATAAAAAAAAAATAGCTAAAAGTAGATATCCTCTCTTATGAATGCAAGTGCACTGCAGGGAACAGAAAACAGCCATGAGACATAATTATCTGCAGATCAGACAGCTGCAGAAGAGAGATATTCCTTCCTTTCAGATGTGCACGGTACTCCAGCTCTCAGTAGCGAGCTTCTTCAGCAAAGCTCTCAAACTCAAAAGCTGGCTCCAAGCCCCGCTGGCAGTGAACATGACATATCAGAAATGACAATAAAATTCTTACCATATAAACAAAGATTAGGGATATAAATAAGATAACTTCCAATTAACGACAACTTCAAATACTGGTCAAGCGCCAGTCGCTTATAAACAATGGGAAGCATGCCATAATGTTTGTAAATAAGCACCGGTCTCCAATAACTGCAGGGTCAAAAAAATGTTTAGGTTGCCCTAGATAAAGCTTGTGAAGGCACTGCAGTAATGTTGACTCACTATCTTCTCACAGTCTCCAAACATTTCCCTTTAAGCTTGTTGTTTTAACACAAGCATTTTATGCACCACACCTTACGTTCTGCACAACACAACTTGCCCTTTTTTTTGGATGTACTAATACAGTATTCACACAGTTCTAATGCAACAGTTTGAAATAACAGTTATCGTCTTCCCCACCGCCATGTTTTACCAATTCATGGAGGCTAATATAAGCACTACTCAAAATAAATGACACAGCATTTTTCTAATAAGTGATATAACCTTAATTACAAAAAGGAGGAAATAATTCAGTTACCTGTACCATATAATCCCCGTTATACAGTTCAGGTCTATGCAAATAACTATAGTGATTTGTGCAGTCATGATATTATAGCTGTGGCTACCTTTGCTGAAATTCTTTGAAATGCCATTGTTTAAAATCTCACAGCTACAGCCTATGGGATTTTAAGGTGGTTTAGTTTGCTGGAAGAGTACTTGATTTAAAACCTCTTCAGACTTCTAATATTTTACAACAGATTTGTTTTCAGAGTATATGGTATTTGGCTCAGGTTTCCCTCATTTTATTTAGTCTGATGGGCATTTGTGTTTCCAATAACCACTGGTGCTGTGGCTGTGGAAGAATATATATGCCCCAGCCAATATCAGAGGATTAACAGTATTTATATTACATACATTGGTCAGTAGGAGGCGCTCTTCCATCTGGACCAAGCAGAATTCCAATTCCCCAGCACAGCGATGGGGACACTGAGCTGTAGAGGGTCTCGCCTTTTGGATTAGACGTTACAGGTGCCGAGCCCGTGAGTTACAGTGGTCATTAAAAATACCACGGCACTTTTCAAAATATTAGGTGTGTCAACTCAAATGCCCTAATCAAATTCCCATGAAAAACTGACCCTCTTCAATTTGCCAGCTGATCATCTCCTGCAGCTAATTGGCCATAAAATCCCTCTGCATACCCTGCACACTTTGATTCCCCGGGTTGTCAATGCCAAAGATAGTATATGATTAAAAACAGCATGTCTTACGCATTGCAATAGGGCTTCTTCTCATAGCCTTTGTAGTTCTTCATGTTGAGGGTCATTTTGCATACTTCACAGTGGAAACATCCTTTGTGCCAGTTCTGGAACAAAAAACACACAATCTAACATGTCATGACCAAGACTGCCATTACAGGTTCAATGGCTTATTCTGTGCCATAAGCTGGTGGGTAGTACTCATTATTTTTCTTCTAGCAGTTATTAAAAAGTAGTCTGATAATGAAATGTGAAATGGAACTTAAATGTTACATACTTAAAACTGTAAGTCAGCCATTTCTGCCAAAGCAATTCATATCATTTTCTGAAATCAAGTTCTGAATATGAGTGAAATTAAATGTTTATTTTAAAATCGTCAGTAAATTGACTTTTAGCGTTGTCTTAAGGGAGAAAGGATTTCATACAACTTTTCACACAATGGTCACTCTGCCATAGCAGACTTCAATTCCCATACATCCCAGCTGACCTAAAACTGCTACCCAGTGACATGCTTTGTGTTGGTATCATTATGAATAACAGAACAAATGGATCCACGGCCACTGAGGAATGACTGTGAATCATAAATAAATCATCCAGATTCCAGCCACTGCTCCGAAAGCATCCCCATTCCCAGGGGAGCAAAGTCCTCACAAACACATTTACTGCAGCTGAGATTAAATATACCACACGAGTCTGGCGGAACTGTACAAGCTGCTACAAAGTTAGAGCTCCGGCACTGAGGACTAACTTTCATCAACAGCTAGTTGAAGAGGGATAACCGGTTGGGTTGTTTTATTGTGTTTGCATAGTTTACATGAGAAGAGGGTGGGGAGCAAGCTGGACTGAGCCTGATGCTTTCATAGAAGCAAAATTCCCTACTGATTGTCGGACAGCCTGGCTGTTCAAGGCACAGCACCCTTCCACATTATATACACCACATAAACAACTTCAGTTCTTTCCAACCACAAACCCCCATTGCCACCAACTTTTCAAAGGAGTCTTTTTATGTAGTAGTTAATCGTTGTGAAGTGCACAGCAATCAGACAAAAAGTGAAAACAGCGTGGGAGGGGGTTCACTCAGAACTGTAGAGCTCTCTTCAGTGAGAGGAGAGTGATTTCCGTTGATCCAGATCCACGTTCAGAACCGAGTAGCGTCCTCCGTGTTTAAAGAGCACAACGAAAACCGGTGAAAAGCACCCTCTTAACAGCGGAAATGATACGGCTTTATTTTCTTTCTACATCTGGGTTTCATACGAGTATGAAAGTCTGTCAGAGAGAGTGGGTAGAAACCACTAACGTAGGTGACTGCTGGTCAGAATTATCAAATTGCTGGATTCTCTCCAGTCTTGAGCTCGTGTATTATTTTCACATGGTTGCTATCGCCTTTTTCCTGTCACTACCAATGCTAGGGTTACATTCACTCTTCAGTGATGTATCCATTTCAAAAATATAATCTTCCAAACATTTAAATGTACAACAACTACATGCATCACATGAAATGAACAGATTATGTAATTCGTTAAAACTCGCTTGTATACAAGGCGCCTACAAACACAGCCGAACCTTTCTCGTCCTGAGTCCAAGTGGCTTGTTAGATTGATATTTAGTTAAGTGACAAATAGAAGCATTTTTCATGGTGTAACAAATTCGACAGAGCGTTTTAATGTGTAGATCGCAGCTATGACAACGTACAGGCTAGAAAGATGCGTTCCCCTCAGTGACACATTACGCCACAGAACCTAGATGAGAAAAAACTTACATTCAACCGAAATCGCACTTTCATCCCAGACAAGCACTCACAGAATCTGTACTAGAAGTGGGTCAACAGCTAGTTACAACCCTGGAGGTAGCCATCAACAAACTAAATACTTTCTTCTCATATAATTTGTAGATATTGCATTCTACAAGACAGAGGGAACACGCTGCAAGGTCGTTCATTTCCAAACGTAGAGCCCTGCTGTCATATCAAGGAAAAGTGACAGTCAGCAGGAACTACCCTATCTAATGTTATTTCTGACAAGTCGTCCGAATATTCTTAGCAAAACTAACAACATCGCACTTAAAATCAAGAATAAGGCATGGCGTTTACTCATAATAATAATTGTTGTTGTTAAATGTAAAACTTACCTTGTCCAGACAATTTACTTTCTCAGTCGGGTAGACAATTTTCCCACAGCGCGCACATTGGGGGTTCATCTTGAATTTGCGAGATATTTATTTCCCTTCGTCTGACGGTCAAGTTCGGAACAGAAATTCAGATTCAGGCTTGCGGTGGTGCACCCACCTCACATTCCGATTTTAGCAAAAATAAAAAAACAACAAACGAACAAAATCGAGACAACAGTTCAACTACCCCGATGCAGTTTCCACGACAGTGATTCTGGAAGACTTGAGTCGATACAGCAGCTGAACGATGCACCGACAAAACCCGTAGATGCGTGTGAGACACTGCACCTGAAGCTAGCTGTTTCAGCGACGCTACAGCGCTACAGAGGAAAAAACACTCGACGTAGGGGTTGCGCTGAACATACGAGAGGCAGGGCGCGTATTTTCGGTGGAATAAGAGCAATCTCTTAGCAACATAGCCCCAGCAGGTACCTATGCGCGCCGAGTGAATAAACACAGTGCAAAGGGCGGAGGAAGAGGGAGGTGTAGATTGTAGTGTCTTTACTTTTGTTTCCTTTTATTCTTTGATCTATCCAGTTTGTTTTGTTTCGCCTTTTTCAGTTAATGTCTCACTCAGAATTTTAAAATTGAAAATGCATATTTGTTTAGATCAATTTATATATAAACATGTAAAATGTCATATATTAAATATATACAGTAGGTCATATCTTAATCCATTATCTGTATACTCTGAACTGTTTCGCCTTGTTTTGTGGTCATGCTGTTGTACTTCACTTGATAGGTGCAACGAAATATGAGATGCTATGCGAATGACATTACTGTTGTTAATGTAATACCTCACAAAGACTCAATGTATGTCGTTGTGTTTTAGCTATGCACATTTTGAAGGACTACTGCTGATGGGTATGAAATTATTTATAATTTAAATAATAAACGAATCATGTAAATAATAATAAAGAAACTCATGTATAGCCATGGATACAAGGAAGAGTCACATTACTTGAGTCATAGCAGTTGACTAGGCTAAAGTAAACACGTATCTGTGTATATAAAGACATTCAATGGGTGAATCATGGATAAAGCAGGGCATGATAGTTTTTGTGTTTTTCTTATTGTGTATTTATAAGTGATTACATATAACACTATAAAACCGGTAAAAATGTGGAGCTTAATTCAGGGTTCAACAGAATGAGGTCAGGCAGGGTTTTCATCCAATGGGACCAGCACCTTCGGACTTCCATAGAGGGTATAGATCATATCACTGGAGCAGCGATTCGGGCTGAGGCTGAGATAAGGTAACAAATCTAATTTCACTGCGAGCAAGGAATGAATACTACAGACAGATCAAAGGACACACACTGACTAACTGAATAAACGTAATTTAGTCATGAAGAATAACCAGGCTACACCTTGCTCTTCAGCTTCGAAAACTGTGAATTAATGAATAAATAACATGTGCATTTAATTTGGGTCAGCTGGCTGGCCATTGTAACTGCTGTTCTGAAGTACAGCAGAACCTGAAGGTTTCTGAGTATATACAGATACTGCCCCCTGCTGGCAGATTTTGAGTCTGTCGACATTCAGGTCCACTGGCCAATGGGTACAGCCACATTAAGCACAATCACCTCTGGAACCATGTCTGTGAGTTTATTATTGTTGGTTTATGCTTCACCTGCTTTTCTATGAAGGTTTTGAAAAGGGTCATGTAATTGTCCCAAACCCTACAGAGAGGAGGTTTATACTGGGTGATGTTCAAATGAGTAAAACTGTGATTTTTACTTATTCCGTTTTGGGCTGTGATTTTCAGTTTCTCACACGCTTTGAATTTCATTATTCTGAGCTGCTCATGGATTGATTTTTTTTTTTTATTTCATTCAGCTGGCCAGTTAATCATGTTTTGTAATAATCAGGTATGTTCTAATGTGGTTGATACCCTAATGACCGAGAATCTATATCATGGCAGTGCTCTATACTCCACACAGGATGAACAATAGGTCTGAGGTTTTGCTTCCCTCTCTAAGACTCATCACTAAGCCTCTGTGGAATGTAAATAAGAGAAAATTATATCCACAGCCCAAATATAAATAAATAACCTTGGAAATCAATTTGTCTTTTACTTGGATTTAGATCTAAGTTCAATTGACCAGTGGAGCAAGAAATTGCTTTTTCTCTCTTTTTTTTAAGGACTCAAAAACAAATGTATTGGAAATTTTCGATTATGTGTCTTTATTATGATCACAGTTTTGTGACAAGTTCTCATATCTGCTGCAATACTTTTCACATTGTCATGAAATGGCCAAAACAGGTACATCACAACAAAATATTTAAACGTTAACAATAACTGCAGCAATTACTACATTTTCTGATGTCACCCTAGATTGAGTGGTACATGTGGGCTTGAGCCAAAAAAATTGTCTCAAAATAAAGTAAGATTCAATTCATAAATTTGTCCAACCTAATTCCAAGTTAAACATACAGTTATTCCACTTCTTGGGCTGCTGGTACCTTTTTTCTATGTGTAATTAAGAGTTCCACTTTAAAAAGGACCCCTCGAATTTACATTAGGAATATTCTAGAAGGAGGTACTAAATTTAGCCTGAAACTGTGCCAGTTTGTCACCCTCTCTTGTCAAACTGAAACTGAAGTTCAACAGGGTTGGTTTGGTTAATATTTGGATGGTACACCCTCTGGGAAAAAAAATAATTTTCTGTTGTAAATTCTCCATATTGCACTCTGGATCAAACAAAACGCCACGGTGCGGTGACCATGGCAACGTGCTGCTGTCAGAGGTGCTGTTGTTACCATGGCAGTGAGCTGTAGGAGGTGCCATCCCTTGAGATTGTAAACTGTGGTCCTAATTCATTGTGACTGTGACCCATCCCAGGGTGCATTTCAAAAGACTTCGAAAAATCAAACCATACACAATGTTAAGTTTCAATGGCAGAGTTCCTTAAATCTTCACAACTGTTTTAGAGAATATGTGTATAATTACATGGTATAATTCAGTATGTGTGATGTTCAAATGGGTAGTTTAAAATCCACATAAGTATATTTTGCTTCACAGTGGAGTAGATATTTATCCAAGTATGATACAACATTAGGAGTCAGCCCAGTAAAACCTCTCTGATGGACAGGATAGTCCATACAAACTCAGTAAAAATTCAACCCTGGATAACCCCTGAGTATGCTGGTTTTTTGTTAAAGACAGTATTTTAGGATTTGGATTACTTTTGATGTGCTATGTCATTGGACTCTTCACTTTATATGGATGGTTTCAGGTTTGCACTCTCTGAGGAAAAACTACCCAGCTGATTTTCACTGTCAGTCTATAAATCAATTAATTAAAATGGAACCTCTTTCAAATGGAATTATTTGCCAGCTAGCAAAATAAAGCACATATAATGAACACTTCATTTGACCAGACTGATTGATATCCTTTGCAGATGAGTATGGGATATTTCATTTTTGCAGCTTGCATAGCTATATCTGGTGCAATGTGTCCTTAAGTGCATAAGTCATCCCTCTGAAATCTTTATTATGCTTGGAATAAAAACAGTGTACACAGTTAGCCCTCGGGACTGAGACAAAGAAACCCTGGTCTATAAAGAGACTGTACCACAGTCAATAACAAAACAGGATGTTAAGGGTGCGGTGGATTTCATGAGACAAGTACACACTGAAACTTTCCATTCTGGTCATAGTGTTATAGTTAGACAGTGAAGGAGGTATATTGGATGGATCATGACTGGGAAGGAGGGGGATATCAGTGTTGTTTTCAAATTGGAGGATCTGACCATTTATCGCCACTAATAACTCCCTTATATAGTTTTAACTAGCTGCGCAACAGGTCAGCAAACCCATAGCTCAGTACATACCTTGGTTTTCAGTGCAGTGGTAAAGCTAAATCCCAACAGAAAATGTGGTTTTTGTTTATTCAGCAACACCTGTAACCAACAAATAAAGGTTAATGGCGTCATAGCATGTAGCATCTTATTATTTACCCATACCAAAAAGCCCTGTGCTCCCCAGAGTCTGCTCCCCAAGGCTGCAGCTAAAACGGAAGCATTATCTCACAGCCGTAGCACCAGGTCCATATATCACAGGCCTGCCTGGAAGGGCCTCACGCAGTACTGTATGTCGGACTCTCTCCTTCTGCTCTCCTCATGTGCCAGTGAAGTATGAGTCCTCCACTGCGCGAGTGCAAAAGGTTACCCTGCAGGACATTCTTCACTGTGTATTGGGCTTGCATGACATTGAAGGGATTGCCCTGCTCAGCTGTTTGTGTTGCTGACATGGATCTTTCTCTCAGCAGGAATAAGCTGTGTCCTGTACACTCACAGTGTACGCAACAGTGGTGGTACTCCTGATTAGTCCCAGGTATCATTTATTCATCATTAAAAAAATGACACATGCACAGGTGTCAGTTTGTTTTGAAAAGTTCTGGGGACAATGACGGGTTCCATTAGCTAAATTTTTAAAGGCTTTCAAAAATGGTTGGGGACAAAGTGGGCCACAACAAAAAGTGGTGGGGACATGTCCCCAGCATCTCCAACGTAAATGATGCCTATGGACACATGGACCTTATGAGAGTAAGTGTTGGGATGGTTAAAGGTGACATAAGAAATTTTATGTAAATATGAGAACATAAGAACATGTGATGATGACAACAGGCCATTTGGCCTAACTAAGCCAGCTATTTCAACAAAAAAATATCCAAGACTTCGTTAAGTCTGGCCTTGAAAATGCAAGGGTCTCTGCCTCAACCTACATGACCTGGCAACCTCAAACTTTCATGTATTGATAACTCTTGGCATAAAATAATACATCCTTTTGTCAGTGCGGAACTTACTCTTAACTAATTTGCATTTATACCCCTTTCTCTACGGACTGAACTAAAACTCAAACTTTTAAACTAAAAAAAATCCAGTAGATTACCTCTAACTCTTTATAATGTAAAGATAGTGTGGGCCAGTGTTCTCCATAATCCTGAGAAAGGCTGTCTACCAATGTGCAGAATACTGGGTGACTGGCAATGCACTAGAGGAAAGAACACTTGTGTTGTGTGAGAATGACCAGGGGTGGTCTTAACCATATGGACATGCCTATTCATCAGTTATTTCATTATTTCCATTCCAAATAAATAACTCACTAATGGAGTGTTCCACTCATTTTTTTCCAGCATCCGTAATTCTAAAATTTCAGCACCTCTCAATGGTCATGGCGTCATAATTCTGCTAGTTTCTTGTTGGTTAACAACTGACCCTGCGTCAAAACGTTTTCCTCATCGCTAGATAGGATCCACCAAGGACTATATGGCACGGCAGGTGCGTACCGCATAGGCTTTCTTCCCTGTGCATGGCCTGTGACTGAATCATGGCGCACACACCTAAAACCGAAAATAAACAGAAATAAGCATTTTACAACATTTATAATTAACCAGAAGAGGAAAGCAGACGTCGTTCAGATCTCCCCAGGTGATTCATAGCGAGAAGGAGTGGCAACTTGTATCCAATTTCAGAAGGAAAACAAAACAGATGAAATTGCTTGTGGCTATTTAGCCAATAGCAACATGCTAGTAGTGGCGGCAGTAAATAAAATTAGGCGTGAAAGTGGAACTTGTAGGTGCAATTATGTCTCATTTTGACGTGAGGCACACTCTATATGGTTTAAATAATTAAAAATGGATGAAAATTAGATGAATGTAGGCCTACATACCTGAGTACTAGCCTACTGGTAAACACAGTTAAATGTGGGACCATTCAACAGTGCTAACTTGATGACGTTATGTACTAAATCATAAATATGACTAGCTAGCTAGCTAGCTAAAATCGTAATTTATAGTAGAACCTCAATAAACCGAACCCCTTGAGAGTGGGAACTGTTCTGAATTCTGAAAGATTCGCATTTCTGAAAGTGATGTCAAAATACAATTTAAAGAAATTAATTCCTGTATTGATTAAAATCGGTGCTCATATGATTGTTGCACTAATAAATCATTTCTGTGATTTATTTAGGCCACTGTCATTTTATATTAACCAGCAACTAAACCAGCAGTATGAGGTCCTGCCAACTAACACAGACACACTGCTTAAACACGCTACTCCCAGAATGAACATTTTACAAACCTTGAATAGAAATGGCAAAAGGAAATAACATAGCCTATCTGTTTATATTTCAGAGAAACTGGAAGGTATTCAGCCAGAAAAGTCCCAGATACAAGGACTGTGTGTAAAGTGAGGACAAGAATGTATCAGTACAGGTAACAAATGGTTGAGTGCTTAAGGAGATTTTGAACTGAACTGACAGGGAACATATACGCTCAAAAAGGGTTCTACACAGTACAGAAGAGGATTCTTTGCACGTAATGATGGGGGAGTAATTTGTGATACTACACGGAACTATAAATTGAGCGTTAATAATCAATTGGGTATTTAAAAAGTACCAAATTGTTTATTACTGTTTGATTAATGGTTCTATATTGTGCAAAAAGGTTTTCCCTGTGTTTTGGAGCTGAGATAACTAGACGAAACTTTTTTTTTTTTTAATTTTCCTTTGAATATGTTTATAATTGCTTTAATCAGAGGTCTCGTACATTGGTTTATACTCATTCAACAATATGCATGTACAACTCCGTGCTAAAGCAGACTTTTTGTATTTCACCATAGTACCACAGGGTATGCTGGCTCTCAATTCCTGCAGTATAAAGTTGTTAGTTGTTGTTTTTTTCATTAGTATATGCGTTTACTTTTGCTTTTGTATTAATTTATGGGATTAGGGGCAATTATCGTTTAAGGAATCTTAAACCATTGACATCATGTGACAATTACCCAAAGGGAAAGCTGGCTCTATTTAAAACCGTGCCTCTAAAATGTACTGACTTCAAAAAAATAGCATAAAGAATTATCTTTAACCTTCTTTCGAAATGAATACTTTATCGTATATTAATATTACATTGCTGAATGGAGAAAATGTCGCGGTCTCGCACAATCATTATATATAAATACAGCCTTGTTGTGCAATACGCATCCATAGTTCTATATAACGCAAAACTATGCTCATGCACAGATCATAATAGCTAGAGTCTTTCTACAACAGCACGTCTTTTATTTACGACTGTGATGTGGATACAATCTACATCTATATTAAAACTATAGATAACAAATATATGAGTGATTTTTTTTCAGACTAAGGGCTTTTCTCAGTCTTTTTCAGACAAAAAGAAACATTTCCTTTGATTATTTGTATAATCTCAGAATAGTTTTTTAAACGCAGCTTTTGCAAAGAAAATGAGAAATTCCATTCGTGATATTCACGTCATCGTATTAAAATGGGCTCTTCTGTTTAAGCATTTTGGAGATTTAAATCGGAGATTATTCGTTTCACGTTGTAGCCGAATTTATTCTGTGCTACATTTGTGGATTTAACTTTCTCTGAGATGCGACAGAATGTAAATAATATTTCCAGTAGCAACACTGGCTCGGTGATTCATGTGTTAGAATGAATGGTATTACTGGACGCTTCCTAATCCACAAATCATTGATGTAGCAGGTTTAACTCATTGATGTAGCAGTTTTTTTTTTTTTTTTTTTTTTTTAAATTTAATTTTCTGCAATCTTAGTAAAAAAAAAATTGGAGTGAAGACTGGGTACCCAACAAAAAACATAACTGTACAGGCCCCCGGACGAAGTCCTGCTGTCATGTGAACTGTTGTCAGGTTTTCCCAATTTGTAGTTATGACTTAATACATTGTGCATAAATAGTATGTACATATGAATTAATTTATACACACAGACACCGCAACCTTGACAAGTTCGATGCGTTTCCTGAAAAGCCACAAGATGGCACCAAACGTTTTCATAAGGTCGGAAAGAGGGGTCATTAGACTGGCTTCGGGAAAACGCTGAGGGAAGTTGCCCGGGAGCTCTGAACCGGGATCAGCTTTGCATTGATGGTTAATAAATAAAAGACAAAAAGTAAAATAAATGTGTATTGCTTCCATTTCACTTTCTTTTAATTAAGCATGGGTTAAACTGGCAATTACTGGCAAGAATCAGAATATGTTAGGCCTCATAAGATCAACCATTCAGAGGCCTTGGCTGAGCTATAGCCTACAGCTGCTACTAATGTAATTGTATTGTAATCAATATCGTCATTTACATGTATGACAATATTTTTTTTTTTAAAAAATCTGGATCTGCAGTAATCCATGTATGATAGAGGAGTGTTGGTGATAGTCGTGTGGTTAATGTATTTCTCGTTTGCTGAATAAATTAGAATTCGAACTAAACCTGCATGCGTCGATATAGACTGCTTTGTAAAGAGCAAGAAGATTGTTATAGAAAAGCCAAGAGAGGGCTTACAGTGCAGTGGCTCTATGGTTCTGTTATACTGTTTGTATTAGATTAGGAATTGGTCAGAAAATTTGGTGGCAGACAGTTGTCTAACTTAAAGACCATTAATAAAACATATAGAGACCAAACGAAAACCGGTCCAAGCAGTCGAAAAAAAAGCATGTCATTCTGCATACCACATTTTGCAATCTGCATTTTACTCAGCGAATACTCAGTGAGGTTTCGCATGCGATTTTTATATTTGAAACCGCTCATGACATAGCAGTATTTACTATTAAAATACTTATATTGGCATATGCAACTATATCTGTTGTATATGAGCTATATCAGAACCTAGGGCCGAACGCAGACCTGCGCTGAAGTGCCATTTCCGCACTCTCATTGTGAGAGTGACAGACTTACACAAAAACTGCATTTTTGTGCACTTCTGGATTCGGCCCTTAATGATTAACAAAAATGTTTGCGTTTTCAGCGTTTCGGAAGAATATGCGCACAAAAGTGGCTGGAATACTGCACCCCACAATATGGACCGTCATTTCAGTCATAGCCAACAATTTACGTTGCCTTCACGGAAGTTAATAGGGGATTCTTTACTTTTTCAGTGAAGAAGAAGGCATTGCTGTCAGAGAAGTCAGGCTTCGAATTTCTCAGATTTGCAGTTATTTCAGGATGAAAGTGCAGTTGTAACAGGCTTTGCGTGTGTGCCAGTTGTAACCGTCAAAATTAGACTTATGTCAGACTTTCAAGTGTTAACACTACAAAACTCTGACCTTTTTCTTCTCGTTTTGCTGTTGCAGTTGCAATAAGTTCACAGCAATGGAAACTATAAACTTCATTTCCTCTTGCTCAACTAACCGCATTTAACATGCTCGACGTTTTCTAGTAGCAGTGTTAGTATAAAATTGTGTAAAATCCTTGAAAATTGAATAACATATCAAATTTGTCTCATAAAGAAGACAGTTGGTTATGAAGCTCAGATTCCACAAAAATACCAACAAAACCTGAACATAAAAAATAAGAATATTACTGCGTCAATATGATATAACTACTACGATTCTCTTGTGTAAGGATTTGGACCTGGTCTTGTAATCTGAAGGTTCAGGTTCACCACCAGCGTTGCTCTTTGAGTAAGGCTTCTCACACAGATAGCTTACATTAGCTGGTCGCCCGGAAATAAATGAAAAAATCAAAATAAAAAAAAAAAACATGAAGGCCTAGAGAATGGCCGCTCTTATCTTTCCACAAACATCAATGAAAACGACCTCTGTGTAAAAAATTATAATAATAAAAAAACATTCCTCGAAATGGTGGTACACATGAGTTTGATGGACATACTGTGCAAATTACTCTGAAAATCAAGTCTATTTTCCAGACACATTAATAAACATACGTAATCTAATATTACCTGAGTTTGACATGAGCTATCTACAATATACTATTTTTAATCGAACCTTAAACATGGTCATACATATATTTTGCAGATGCAATCAGAGTAGTTATATTTTCTAAATATTTTTATGTCGAAGAAATAACGACAAAACTGTTCTATATTTAATTTACAACACAAGGATATATAAGTTAAACCGTTTACTGGAGCCTATACGTTTAGTGTAATTGGGCTCGGTCATTTATAAATATGACATGTATTTACTCGTTGCTTTCGAGAGATAGCCTACAGAGAACAAAGTCATGTTATTCTCGGTAATATGCTGTTCTCTTGAGTAAGCGAAATACTTCATAAACAGAAAGCTGGGATCTTTTGCGTTCCACCTTAAATTTTGTGTCAGTACTCGTAACCCTCCCCTTTAAGAAAATTTGAAATTACCCATACTGGCCAAGCGGGGGCGCCAACAGATTGAAACATGTAATATTCATGCTATAAACTATTTGTTGAGCCAAATGTTAAGCTTTATGTCAATTAATTTGAGGACAACAGCATCGTGGTACTTTTTTGGAGCTGAGGGGCGCTACCTGTCAGTGAAAATAATCTATGATTTCCTCATGAGCAGTTGATAACTGAAGTAAAATGTAAAGTGTATCTAAATCCTGTTTTAGGCTTTTTAAATTTTGGTGTTACATTATAGTAAGTGCAGTGACTGAGCAACCAAGCTGTGCGGATGCTGGCATGTTTTTGTACATATGTTTTATTCACCTTTTTCACTCTGCCAAGGTCATGTGGAGTCTGCTGTTTGTTTTTAATGGAAATGCATGTTTAGTCCATCATATATGGGATTTTGGAGATCCAGAATTTGCTATGATCAATTCAGTCATCATATTTTTGTAATTATTCTATTTGGTTATCACCTCACTATGCTGAATTAATAGTTGAATAGGTGATTTGGTGTTTGTGTTCCCTGCATAAAAAGCAACACCTGGAGAGACAAAAAGCATTTTCTCATTTTGAGATATGAGCCTGTGTTGTTTCTGTCATATGCAATACACTGGCTGCCATTGCCAGTCATATTATGTCATGCCAAGATGATAAAATCACCCTCTTTCTGTTGAGGCACACAGTGAAAATGTTCAGTGGTGACTATATACGTCCATCGGTTTTCACATGTACTCAGTGTCATTGTTGATTTAATGCTGAAGATTATACTATGTAATGATGAAAATGTGTTTAACACATATTTCACGTAGGTACATTTAAATTTAACACTAATTTTTACTATGACCTACCATGAGGACATTGAGAGTTGCCTTATAATTGCTTATTGTGCATACATGAGAATATTATTGTATTTGAGGATGTACCAAAATTTTTAATTGTTTAAAGACTCCAGGCTACATTACACGAACTGCTACTTTGGTTCAAAATGTGTCAGTCTGTCTTGATTCATTTGCAGAAAAATTAAGTCTATACGTAACTGGGCTTGAGTCTTCATTGTCTGTGTGGTTTATTTTAAAATATAATTAAATATGTGATAGATTATGTAACTGAAGGCCGAGTTAAAGAAAGTGAGAGGGTGGTTAAACTTTAATGAGACTAAATAAATGTGGCGTTAATTTTGTCATTTAATGTTGCATATCTAAAACAAACATCGAACCTTGTTAGGGCTGTATTCATCAGCTGTGGATTTCTTTGAATTCAAATGGACTAGAAAATATTCGCGTGATTGACAATTATACCTCCCAGTAATCTTAGCTTTAACTCCTCAATTGGAGGTTTTACGAGCTGAAATCCCAGTAATTTTGGAAAATTTGAGAGCATATAATATAGAGCCGTTGACACTGTTCTGTTATGAATATCCTATGTCAATAGCCGATGACAAGAGAGTAATAAATTCAGAAACAGTCATACATGAACAAAGCAGACTAAAACTTTCCATGACAGTGTGTCTGCCCTGACTTGCATTATGGCATGAAATAAGATACCGCAAACACAGCCAGCTCTTAAATATATACCTCAATTCTCAAATTACTCCTATGGACTTAAAATATTCGGTCACACTGTTTGTGTGAAGAGAGGGCGAGAGAGAGGGAGGGCACAACTGATTCTGAATTCTAACAATTAAGCCTGTTAGAACACTTACGATAAATGGGACTGAAGACACAATGAAACAAATCAATAATTAATACAAATGTGTAAGACAAAACATTGTCTATCTTGCTAAGCGAGGCCCAATGCAGCATATAAAAAATACTTGCTCAGCTAAGTGTGATGAAATAAGTGGCAATACAACAACTGTGTGCAAGTATCCGACATTTCACTTATACTGTCGTGGTCAGGTTTTTTTAAACATTAGCTATTTTAAGTATTAACTTGTGTACTCCTGTGTTTTTACAGGCTTGTGGCAGGGGATTCGGTTACCAAGCAAGCCGCTTATTAAAACACAATAGTAGAAACAATCAAGCAACAGCAATCAAAGGAAAGATCCTGGTGGATTAAATGCGCATGAACATAACCCGACCCCATTTTGATAACTTTGCGTGAACATGTCGTGTAATCCATTGAAAACACAACTGTTTGAAGAACCACTTCTGCTAATTATCCAAGTTTAATGCAGCTGACGATGTTGTGCTTGATAGCCCACCATGTTTTCCTTCTTGGACACAGTTTCATTGATCATACATAGTGGGTAGTGGCCTATATGATGCTTCTTCTGTTGGAGGATGATAAATGTTGTTTTATATATTTTACTCATTTGACCGATTTTAGACAGCTTCTTATAAGTGTATTTGTCCATTGGCTACATGATTCTAAATGTATTGCTTTCAAAAATGTAACTCTGTTTCATTTTATTTCTGTCTGAGCCCTGTTTGTTTACTGTGCATAAATATCTAATCCCATAAGACTGACTAAAATGTTTAATTGGTCGATATTTAGACACTTAGCTGTGACTTGGAAAGCCGCATACCTAAAACATGATATAGTTAAAGACAAAAAACAAATGACGTACATGTCACTATTCCTCCCACTAACACATTTTATTTTACCCAGGCTTGCATAATATACACTACATTGAAATATAAAGAATAGAAGTCTGCATTTTACAATTCATGCTGGTCAGAGATTGTTCGTAATAATTAATTCTTGGACATTGTTCCTTTGTAGAACGTTCATTTTATCTAAGACAATGAGTGATGCAGTCGCCTCTTTGTGGCAGTGATCGTTTTGGTGTTTTCGTGTTGCGGAAGAAAATACAAGAAGCATACATATATACATAGTTTTGTCACGCTGAGCGAGTGGTTTGTTAAATGAATGACATAAGGAATGCTTTTATAGAATCTCTCCGTGCATCGGCTCTTGATGCTGGCAAACTGATATAGTAGGTCAGTGGGGTTAAGACTTGATGCGATGTCAAGAAGACCTCAATATACAGGTTTCATACTCTCATTAGATTGAAAAAAATGCATGGACTTCAGCTGCCGAATATCCTATTTCACTTTGCTAGTTGTGACAAAAAGATTAGGCCCACTATAGGCCGAATCCAGACCCGAGTTACGCACCGCTTTAGTGCATTTTCCATGTAAAAATAGGTCTTTTGGGAGTTATCATTACACTTAACGGGTCTGGATTAGGCCCTAAGAACTAAAAGTCAAAATTTCCACCGAAATGCCCTGCCAACTGCTCTTGATTTCGAAACGCTGGATTCGTGTTAAGTAACGTAACTTGGTTTTAAGATGTTAGTTGTGAGTCAGACAACCGGCCGTGCTGTAGGAGTGCATTGTTCACCAATGTTCCATCTTTACCGATTTGTTTACATTAAAAGGAGAGCACGGGGGCTTGGGTGTGATATAAAATCTAGAGTCATTTTCAACACTTTTATTATTTCGAATACGTGGCCTCCGTATCTTAAACATTAAACAGCAGGGAATGTAAAATATAACTCGTCTACACCCACATGCCCACATTTCATGTACACTTTGTATTAACACAGCATCATGTAACAAAAAAACCTTCCATGGTTACTTCTCCACGCCGCCGTCAGAATGTGTTGCCATGTCAGTTTGGTTAACTTTTCAGTATATGAAATAATGCAAGGCTTTACGAAATAAAATCTGCACAAATGAAGAGATTGGCAAGGGGATCGGAATTTTCAGGAGAGGGCTGTGGTCCTCTCACATAATAGAGAACTAAACTCTTAACACTGCTTATTCTTTGTACATCTAAATATTTTAGCGATATGCATATTATGTCAGACAAAATCAAAAAGAAAAACATTGTGGGGAAAGTAACATTTTTGTAATCCACACAGACACACACGTAGACGTACACACACACACACACACACACACACACACTTACTAGCACACGCGGTAAGCTATTTCGGTCGACTCGGTGAAATGAATTCTTTTTTTCCTGAGGTCAGATAGGTCCCCATTGTCAATCAAACGGAGCTAATTCAGAAATTCCATTGTTTGGAGCTACGTCAGTAGCTTCCCTCTTATTTTCCCCCAACAAAGCCTGTTCTCTGATCGCCTATTCGGAATATTCGGGCATTGGGAGAAATACAGAGTTTGACAGTAAATAATTTCACTTTCCTGCAATGCTTTTCACTAAATCGCCAATCCATAAAGCGAAATTATGCTGACCAATGATATCGGCTCTTTTTAAATCAACAAATTTAATTGATTTATAAAGCCAATAGATTTAATTAATTGACCCATAAACTTAATTGATTTATAACAGTCTGGTGTCCTGTTTCAACAGTTATCTCCTGTATAAACAAATAAACATTCCTAAATATACAGATAACCTAGGCTGTAAATGGGAAGGACATAGGTTAAATCAGATTAAAAATGAGTAAGGTCACCATTAAAGACTGAGTGGGATATAATAATTATAACTTTAAAAGATGTAAAAAGGACATTTATATTTTTGGATACTGATAGTGTTATTATTTTATCATATTAATTTGTGAATATAAGTGTTCCTGTCTGGTTTTCCCCTGCGGAATTTCCCTGGATTACTGTAACATTTCTTACAGTGTAGAGATCCTTTTATGACACAAACCCCATCCCACCCCACATTAACAAAATACCTACATGTGTTTCTTAAATATAATCAAATATGTACTGAACTTCCCTTTCAAGAGACTGTTTAGTTTGCAGGTGGGTCGGCTTTTCTGAGAACCAAAATGTAGCCAGGATGCGAACATGCGAGTGCTGCTTGGTTGTTGCTGCCCAAATTCAGTGTCCTAGTTAGCACTTACAAATGTAAGGTATGGTTAAAATTAAAAGTGAGCGAAATTACAAGACATTCTGTGACTTCTGCAGGGTACGAAAACGTTTTATTTTATCGCACTAATTTTATAATTCTACCTTTGGCACCAGTGCATTTATCCCAAAAGGCTCTTTGTATATGTAGGCCCAATTGCATTCATTGGGGAAAATACAGGATATAGGCTATATGTGTCGACTTAATCTATAAGTAACAGTTCATATAGGTTTGCGTGTAACTTTTAGACCGCCAATGTTTTTCCTAGTTGGATGATCACATGTTATTGTACAAATTTGAGGTTAATTAATTTCCTCTATTTTCTTGATTGTCTTTTATCTCCAGCGTGAACCTCATGTAGGCCTAGTTGTTTCCATCTATATTTTTAGTCTTGTTAAGCAGTGTTGGAAGGTACACTGTCGAGTTTTTCACATTTTGAACACACTTTACTGTTCTTCTGTGGCATGTAAGTGTGACATAAAGCTATTATATTGCAACCTGCTGTGGACAACATCAAGAGTCTGACATCTAGACATAAAGAGTCTGTCTTTTAATTAATTGGCGATGGAAATGCCCCCTTTAAAACTTTTAAACATACCATTCACATTTTAAGTTGACTTTGTTGAACATTGCCATTTCTTGTTGACTGTAGGCCCGTTTTGTAGTTTCTAAACCAATACTGGGAAAATGATGCGATCACTAAATTTTAACTTTCGAACATCATACAACGGTCCATCCTGAAAAGGTGGTCTCATTCCCTTCACATTAAAATGCAGAGGCGAGAATTTTTTTTTTTTTCGTATTTGTTTTTTAATGCTGCCCATACGGACATAGGTTCCACTAACCTAGGCTGCCATGACAACAGAAAGATTTCTTTCATTAGGAATATTTTGCAATTTTAATTGCATGTTTAATATTCTGAAAAGTGTTGGTTACCAGTTTTCATAATTTTTCTGTTCGCAGTGTGGATGGGAAAGGACATTGCTCGTCTAATATTAACCACATATATGCGTATTTATACTTTCCCCAGTGTTATACAATAGTTTTGCTTTGCGAATAAAATTACTTTTCCTGCATGTAAATTAACTATATCATAATATCATCAAGTATAATATGTTCGAAACTGGACTGCATTTAGGCCAATATCCTTGAGGAAATGTTACGAAGTTTTCTTTGTAATCAATGGCATTTAAATGATCCCTCCGAAGTTTGTACGACGTTTACCATTTATTGTACTTTGCAAAATCTGTGCCTTTCAGAAACCTGGTATTTCTGTTACAGTTTTACGAGGGCAAAATGTATTCAAGGAAGTGAATGATCTCGACCATCGCTTCCCTTTTCTTCACAAATCGCCCGTATTGTCCGAATCCTGTATGTACAGTAGTTTGGCGTATGTAGTTGTAGTTTAGGATAGGCAGCGTCTTTCATAATGAAAGAATTGCATAGCCATATTAGCGTGTAGGATGTTGCTAACTATACATTGCACAACAGCCGGATTCCGTGCACGTTACACTGTTTCATTGTTGCGAATAATTGTTTTCTTTGGTTTCCTGTTGCAGGTTGAGCAAACGATTGTAACGTATTGTGATGCGCATAACTATCGCTGGCATTACAATAACCTGTAATGTCGTGATATCAGAGCGAGGAGGACCTACATTTCCATGCTTTCCACCTAAGCTTGGCCACATCTCCGTGTATTACTAACTCTCTCTGGAATTGAGCTATCGATTTTGAATATGCGCCAGTGTGCTTTCTTCTCCACCCGTGCACTTCCACAGCAAGTTAGTAATTAGCTCCTCATATTCCCTTGCGTGCCCATGTAATACCTTGTAGAGGATGGCTTATTTCTTAAATGCGGAATATTTAAAACGGTTTGACAATTTTCTGACCAGCATCTGTCTGAAGGAAAAGGAAACAAGTCTATACAATAAAGCATGTCTGTGCATTAAGTGTAACAAAACGGGAGTTGGAAGAGGTCTTCGACGCCTTTCGTTTTGCCACTCATACCTTAATACGTATTTCTGTTCAAAGAGAGATTGCCGTTATTGAGGTCCGGGGCTTCACTTTCCCAGTATGTTTATGAGTTCGTCCTCATCTTACTCCCCTCCGTGAGTAAAGCAGAACTATAGACCTAAACCGGAATAACATATACTTCAAAAGGCAAAAAAGTTATATGATCTCCCATTATTACTAAATCGGTTTCTCGTGGTTTGTAAACGTGAGATAAAGGGCTGTGCAGTTAATGCGTGCGTGTTTTTGTCCAAGTAAATTGGTCACAGCGATGTCGGTCTTACACACTTAGGACTTAGTGCTGACAAAAACCAATTGGTCTCTCACGTTGGTAGAAGGTGCACACACTCTAATTATACTTTAATACATAGTCTTTACAAGGCACGCGGATATCACACATGTAGTGCAGTTTGCCACAGGCCTGACTTAAACGTTAAGGCTTAACATTTGCTATTTGACACCACAACGTAACTTGTTCTTGAATTTTCACAGATATGTACATTTTGGCGGAATGAGGTAGTCATTCGCGTGCCATTGCCTTTTTGTAAAATGCAGTGAGCTCCCTAGAGGGACCTCAGTTGCTACAGTATTTTATATTTAGCCTTTTTCATAGGTGCATTGGTGATAAATATGTATTGGTGGTAAATATGCTTGTAGGAACAAAAGTTTTTAATGTGGTTGCGTCTTAAATCATGAGGGAAAGTGCGTGAAACATCACCGTCCTGGCAGCACAAACATACTTTACATCGTTACGTTTTGTTTCAGTTTGCATGAACATTTCACAAAATTTTTATAAAATGTGGATTCATGGAATTTCATAGATGTGGATTCAGGTGTTATTTATTAGCTGTTTTGCATAATGTGGAGTGGTTTACCCGCCTGTGTAACCTTTTATATATTCATTTATTTATTTACTCATCCATCCATTTGTTCATTCAAAAACAGACGGTTTTCGGCACTGTGATATTAACACTATAGTATTTTCCATATGTGTAAGGCGACTCTGTATCAGAAAAAGTAGTGTCTGTTTGACGCACGTTACTATAAGTAAGTTGATTTGACATACATGAAACATATATGGCTTACTTTAATGCATAAATATCAAACTCTTTGTAGTGTAATCAGTACTTACACATTTGAATACACTTATCGATACATGTTTGCGGGTCTCAACTGATTTCAGTTCCATTTAACGACACTTTAAAATTTTGAAACATAATCTGCAAAATATCCCTCGCTTTGTCTTGACGGAGTCTTCATAAGCAAATCCGTCCTGGTAGTTCAGTAAACTCAGCCCTTGTGTAGGGGTTATCTTCCCGCTGGGTCCCTCTGTGGTCTCGGCATACAGAGCACCTCGTACCCACCCCCAACCCCGATCCCATCCAAATCGCAGCTCTGTTATACTATAAAATGTATTCAGTGAACATGCTATGCCGAGAGACGATGAGAAACTGACATTTTATTGATCTTAAATATTACATTAAATTTTTCTTCTGAACAAATCATTAGAAGGCCTCTACCTGGGTACCATAAACCCTTTATGGCTCTCGTGAAATCTTCAAAATGATCACCGGAAATTTTGATCAAAATAACTGGCAGGCCACTTTTCACCAAACGTAGGAGGTCAGCGAATGTTGCTTGCCCTGTTTCTTAAAGTCACCAAAAAGCGTATTAAAATTGCTGTTCAGATTACTTTCACTGAAGGTGCATTGTTCTTGTATTTGTTTCCCATTTGACCATAATGGAGAATTTCATGTGGCCCTAACATGAATTGCAAGTAAAACGTGAGGGGGGTGAGAAGGGTATAATGGTAAATATGCAAGGATTGACCTTAAATAACCGTTTAAACATTAAAGTCGATATTCAGCACATATGTTTAATCCCATAGACGCATTGAAATGTTTGCAATGCTCTTGACGTTTAAGCAAAACACACACACAAACACACACACACACACACACACACACACACACACACACACACACACACACACACACACACACACACACACACACACACACAAAATGGTTTTAGTCGCAGAATTTACTAAACACATAACCAAAGCCAGTAGCTGAAAGTTAAATGGGAGTTGTTGAGTATGCGTGTTTTTGGTTGGCCTATAGATTAATTATGCTTTAACAATTATGTGGTTTTCCTGTGTTTTATCCTGGTTCCTCAATGTTAGAGCTTATGCTTTGTCAAGAGTACAGAGTAGTGTTGTTTTTGGACTACATCAAGGATGTAGAAAGAAACACTTTCTGCTGTACCAACCTCCCATTTGGCCTGTAAAGCTACTTCTATACAACAATGGCGATACTCCTCACAATTAAGTACCAACAAACTGGTTAAATAACAAACGCGTGCTGTTAAATCCTCAATCACCTGTTGTTCTCTGGGAATAATTTATAATGTTGCACAATTTACAAATTACTGAATTCAAAATGGGTAAATAGTCAAATTATACACTACCGATATATCGTAGATGAAATATATATTCTACTGTATTTGTTTTGCTATATTTGCCATATACTCATTTCAATGGGTACTGTGTTTAAAATGCACAATATATATATTTTTAACGTTTTCGACATGTATGTCGTCCTGTCCTTGTAAGCACGGGCTACTTAGTTTTCCGTGCTGTAAGCATTTTCAACGAGAATTTGTTATAAGAAATGTTGAATGTCAGAGAATCCACAGTATGGTGATAGCGAAGTTATATCCTCACAGTATGTAACATTCATGACTGTCTTAAGATGGGACAATGCATTAAGAGCCGTTGTGTCTTTACCCTTTTTTATTCTAAATTGCACGTATGAGTGATTGCATGTGAATAATAAAACGTGGATAATGTGATCAGTGACTAAATTAATATCATAAACAGTTTGAGTTCACATATTTTTAAAACCCCGCCTCGTGCGTGTCACGCTACTTTTGCTTTGTTACACATGGTGCATTTGTGTACGTGAAAGGGCAAGATCTAAGGCAGAATCATTTAACACTGAATGCACCAGCGTCGCTAGTCGACTTCAAGCTCACTGCTTAGCTTGAACGTGTGTATATGTATGTGTGTGTGCTTTCGAGAATGAGAGTGGGGGTGGGGGTGGGGGGTTGTAGTGTGATGAAGGAAGTAGGATTGGGCACGCACGCGCGCGCGCACACAACAAACATACACATAACATTGATACAGCTGATAATACCCTACAACTGTGCAAGCAGCAAGAATATAATTTGGAAACACACATCCTCTTTTCCTCACGCACATCACACAGTGATATTTCACTTCTTATCGCTCCAACTCTCCAGGACGGTCGTTACGTGGAAGGCCAAAATACATATCGGAACCATACTAAGCCATTAAAGTAAACAGAAATAGTGATCCAGCTTAGCATCGTTTTCTTTGAGTTGTGTTATTTCTTTTTATTTTTTTTTTTACTTGACAACAAAATGAAAATCGCACTCTGTCATTTTACACTCAAATGAATTTAATGAATAATTCATTACTCAATAAGAGGGAAAGTGCTTAAGAATTCACCATTCAAGTTTTCATTTCGAGTGCATTTATCCTAAACAACAAATGATATACAAAACAAGTAAATAACAAAAATAAATATTTGATTTCATTTACACAACCAGTGACTTCAAATTTCTTGTCAAAACTGACCTCAAGTATCTAGTGTAAGCAGGGGAGAGTGGAGTTCTAGATCCTAGACACCATGCCGGTATTAACGGATGATAGAACTTCACTTCCATTGAAGTTCTACGGGGAGGTTTCCTGAAATGGAACCACATTGCAATGCCAAATACACCAGTCTCCCCCTCACACATCGTTTAGATAACGGTGCTGCTTGTGGGCACTGAACAGCATAGCTTATTGGTAGGCGTGCTTTTCAATTATTAGTGTGTACTGGTCCGCAGTTGCAACGTTTAACCCCCGAAAGCACATTCCAATGTACTATATGGCAAAAAGAACAAAGCTGAAAGAACATTGGTCAACATTGGTCTGTGTCAAGCAAGCATCGAAAATCATTTCATAGGCACTACAAGAGCAGCCTATATATTCGCATAAGTAGTTTACGTCTCACTTTTATGGGGGTATTCTGTGTTACAGTCCACACTTGCAGTTTTCCATAAAACCCACAAATTAATGAGAATCCCAAACTCTTCATACACGCGTCCTGAAAACATTCTGACGCTTCACGGACGTGCTTACTTTTAATGCAAAATACATTCTCGATTAAACTACAGGGCCGGGATATTTTATAGTGGTTGTGTGGTGTGTTTTTTTTTTTCATGTATTCTCGGACATCAGTCGAAAGGATACTGCCTACATAGCGAAGATATTCTGATATTCTTACAGTCTCGCTGTATGATTTCACTACGTTTCCACACTGAAAAACTACTCAGAAGTAAGCTTGGCCTCATTCAATGGCGATTAAAAAGACACATTCAAAGCATGTTAATATGCACATTCAAACAACACTGCATCCTTTCTCATAGCACCAGGAATCTAAAGCTGGTCAATGCAAATCAGATAAATGATTCTACATTCTGAAGAACCAGTAAAATATTAATGACAGGGCCAATATTTCAGGGGAACACATTTCGTTATCGAGCATCTCATGGAGCTGTGTATATACTGTATCTTTGTATATATTTTTAATGTGCTGCATATTCAAAATAAACTTTTGAAGAGGCTGCACTCCCATTTTTGAATGTTTCCACCACGTATTTTTTTTCACTATTACGCATACTTTAAAATAGTAAAGTACAGTTGCACAATTAAATTTTGCCTTATTTTCCAAGTATGGTGGAACATATGCTCATTTCAGTGTGCTGACCTGGAAAAAAAAAATCTGAGATTTGTAGCAAAAAATAATGAATTAGAACAATGTGAAGTATTTAATATATTGAATTATGAGGTGTAGGGGCCGTTTTGGTTAAGCCTCAGACACGTTGTGTTCCTGTAATTTTATAATCTGTATGTAAACAAACTGATCTTTAAAAATACATGGTAAGATAATAATAGGGAGAAACCTATTAAATTATAATCAGCAAAATAAATGTACATGCACGCAGTTGCAGAAGTTGCCAACCTTTGTGTAAATCGTGAATTTAACAAACGTAGTTTATTCTGTTTTCATTTTTACTTATAGGCTATTTCCAGTATGTGAGGTCTAACAGGCCTCCGTATTGTTTAAAAGTGCAATGCACTAGATTTGTGCTTTTGTTCGATGTTCTACAATTTGACGATGAATGTGCGAGCAAGATAGATTTGGTGTTTGTCGTTTGTCTTTTTTCGTGCAAATCCGAACAGCTCCTCCTGATTGTCAGTAATTAAGGCCATCTGTGGTGGGCCTAACAGTCAGGGTTGTATATTTGTGTGAGCACAATCACAAAAGAGAATACTGCTCCCCCGGTAAAAGGAAAATGCCAGGTTAAACCATTCAGAGAAACACACAAAACCCAACCATTCTGGGAAGTCACGCACGCAATTAGAAAATAAATATAAAGATAGAAACCAACAAAAAATCCAAAGGGGAAATGTTCGTGTTGACATTAGGATGGGAGAACTACAGCAATGTTGCCATTGGTATTCCAAAGAAAACAGTGAATTGGGGATAAATTCCAATTAATCTTAAGTCCTTTTCCACATTCCAGAATATGAATAAACACCTCAAAACAGTGCAGCAGAAGTTTGCAAAAGAGTTTGTCTCGGGGGGAATTAATACAATTGAATTGTACCACACTTGATTCAACAATGGTACAACCCAATAGGCCTATAGTACATGGGAATAGTGGAGCCATTGCATTACGTCAACACTTTTGCAAAACCATTCTAGACGAATGAATTTCATTTTGTCAAACTGTTTTTGTACGTTTCAGTATAAATCCATGAGGTACTTGTTATTAGTCGGACCGGTGATGCTTTCAAAGTGTTCCAACTCAGGGTACGTTACATTGTTACTGAAGGAGGTCCATAACCACGTGGAATGCTTATCCAGGAAAAGAAAAAAAAAAGATCTTCAGTGCATTTCGCTTCGTTTTAAGACTTTGTTTAAGTTTTGGTATAAATCACCAAAATATGTAGTAAAAACTAAACATTTTGCATTAAAATTTCCGAAATTTGTGACTTGGTGGGAGGGGTACAGCAGAACCACCAAGCTGCCATTTCCACACAGGGTGAGACCGGTGAGGTGGGTTATCCTTCACAGAGTTCAAAGAATGAGCGGGACTCAAATCCCCATCACTGCCAATAATTAGTGACGGCGGAGACGGAAAATTGGCCATGAAGTTGAAAGGCCTTTTCACAGCTGCTACATTGCTGGATGCACGTTTGCGTTTGCTCACGCCAGTAAAATCCTCTAGTGATCCTTCATAATTCTCGGGTTTACCTGTAGATCGCGAGGTCCTGTCAACTTTACCATTTAATTTTAGTTGTGTCCTCGGAATTCCAGACTGTTTCCCCAATACCAGAGTTCTGTAGTTTTTTCTAACCCTTGCACCGTTTTTGTACTCCCCGTCCTCCGGATAAGGGGCGCTTAAAGTGCTTTGAAATTCCTGGTTTCTTGTGGGAGAGTTTCGGGAAGTGGCAGAGTCCCCGGCGCACGCAGCTGCTTTATTCGCATTGTTTACATTGTGTATTGGTTTGTCCTCACCGCTCGGATATTGACCACTCGTAAAATCTGGCTCAGTTCGGTTGCATTGGTATTTCCATCCAAGTCCATTCGCTTGACATGAGTATTCATCGTCTGATATTTCCTCTACTTTGATTTTCACGTTCTGCAGCAGAGTTGGCGGCGTCTTTACTGATCTGTTGTTCTCGCTGTGAACATCGCCGGGTGTGCTGGGCTCCTCCACTTCTGTCTTGATAGTGCTTGGAGGTGGGGGGAGTTGGAGGCAATGGCTAATTTTCGGTTCTTTCTTGAAATTTACGTCAAATGAAGGATTGTTGTCGCTGAACTGAGAAACTATTGTTTCTTTGTCTTGGGCACAGTATGATATCAGGGCTTGGGGGCATTTGTTTGCCTGTCCTGATACCCTTTGTGGAGGAAAGTCTTTGTTTCCCTTTGAACAAGGTGAAGACCCTGTTTCTATAACACTGTTAATTGCGGGGTCAGCCCTCTTTGGATCATCTGGAATTTCAATGTGTGACAATTTCTCAGAAAATCTTTCCCCCCTGATATCCAGAGAGTAACTTCCAGGGACAAGCGGACATGTCTTTCGCTGCTTTGATGCAGCACCATCCTCGTTTTTGTTCAAAGAGGACGTGTGGATAAAGTCAGATTTCTGGAGTTTCCTGTTCAAAATTCCATAATCGATCAGAGTTGGTCCACTCTGATTTGTTGTGCTGTGCTCGAGACTAGGGCAGTGGAAAGCGGCTTGTGGTAGTGGAGGTGCTTTACTGCTGAGGGCTGAGAAACTGGTGCGCCTCATTCGAATGCTCTGTAATGAAACTTGGCTCGAGATAGAACTGGAGTCAGATTGGGAAGAACTCTCCTCATCTGAGCTAACGTCCGAAGATTCTGACACAGAGTCATCTTCCTCGTCCTCTGAGGTTGCGGAGTTACTGGTAGTAGATAAACTTGACCCAAAATCGGAGTCATCGAGTCGTTCAGAGTAAGAACTTGACTCGGTGTCGCTGCTGCAGCTCTCCTGGAAATTCCCGATGTGTTGGTGGTCGAGGTATAACTCATGCTCGAGGTAAAATTTGTTTAAAGAACCGTTGGATACTTTTGCCTTGCAGCACTTCGGGACAAATAAAACCTGACGATTATGCCTGCTTGTGCTCCAAAATTGCCTGCCAGTGTCCTCGTGCTCCCTTTTCTTTTTATAAATTAGGTCGGTCGTGTTTGAACGCCGGGACTGTGCCGCAATGGCGGATTGACAGAGTAGGGGTTGTCGGGTGCAAACCACATTGCGAAAAAACGAATGACTTGAATTAAATGCTACACAATTGCTGGGTATCTGAGCAGTTTCATAGTTTTTGGGGGGTTTGCATTCAGACTTGGTGACTGCTTGGTAGCCACGACGAGCGAATTTAGTGTACATTTGAGGTAGATTTGAAGCCGGGGGTGAAACAGCCCCTTGTCTTACAGGTCTGTTTTTAAATGAGAAAGTCTGAGGAACCCCGTGCAAACTTAGCCAAACTTTCTCTTTCCAGAAACCACTGTGAGGTTCTGAAGTAATCTGGTCGTCACAGGTATCCTCTGTTGAACTCGTGTTCGTTTTTCTTTTTTTGGATTTAAGCACACGCTCCGTTTTGCAAGAAATATACAAAGCCTCCACGTCTTCCCTTGAAATCAGAGTACATTTAGCGGCATGGAAAGCTATTGAGTTTATTGCTTTGAGTTTTCGCAATTCCTCCAAATCACAGTGATGTTTCTTCACGTTGAGGTGGTCCATTCGTTTATGCACAGTAGTCCTTGGAATATTTTTCAAGAGGTCAGTGAAGACTTGAGAAAGAGCAAACATTTGCTTGCCCTTAATAACCAGGTACCCGAGTTTCACACCTTCCATCTCTTCAAAACCAGATTCCAAATCTCCCATTTTTGACTATTGTTTTAATTCCCACATCTGGCGCGATGAATGTCCACGGCAACGGTTAGTTCCTTATATCAAGGCATTCTGATTTTCAAGCTTCACATAACAGTTATATTGTCCACACTGCGTCAATAAGAATACAACTTTGCAAAATAAAAAAACAGAAATGCATAAAGCAATTAATCCATTGCTCTGGGCCCAGCATCACTGATGAGTTGTGTGTAATGTCCACAGTCAGGCTGTTGTCTGTCTGTGCTCTTGTACCTGCGGTTTCTCGTGTCCCTCTCCATTTGCCCAGAGAAGAGGAGGAAGGTGAACTGCTCAGCCAGAGTGAGAGGGATACAGTGAGAGGAAAGAGAGAAAACGAGAGAGAGAGAGAGAGGGGAGCGAGAGAGGGCGAGACAGAGTGAGCGAGAGAGGGAGAATAAGAGCCAAAATGCAGCTGCTATTCCCGCTGCTGCTTTAGCAACAAATAAAATGACAGAGGGAAGTGAGCAAGGCTGTAGACACCTTCATCAATTAATGCCCCTAAAGCCGGCGCTGATTGGACACTACTGACAGGTGATGCAATAAAAATTGATATTCCACCCCTTTCCACTACCACCACCCCCCACCTCCACCACCCAGCTAATTACCATACTCTTGTACTCCCACCTCTCTTCTTAAAGTAAATAATGCAGCTATGTCAGGTTCATATTTCAATATTGGTATTTAAACAAAGAACCATGAAAAGGGACACCACTAATTTCTTGTTCAGCGTATGCGGTTTAATTGTAGAATCGTCATGTCATTGTTGTCGACGTAGACAATTAAATGTTAATGTTAGAGCATGTGTGGAATCCCTATTTTGCGAAAAGTCGGATTACGTTAAAAAGAGGTAGATGTATGCATACGTCACTGCGTTACTGTTGTTTCTGTAGTTGGTTTTCATTCGCATGAACCATAGTTACAAAGGGCAGGCAACCTTTCACATTAAGAATAGAACTTGTTATTAGTTAGCCAGTTGCAGCTTCACAGTCTGTAATCTGTGTGTGTATTATTATTATCATTTATTTATATATATAATTATATAATATTATTATATAGAGCGTGTAATATTATATCTGTAATATTATTACATAGAGCGTTATACATTATGAATTTTGGCCTCGATTGGTGTTACGCATGTGTGTGTAAGGTTCAGATCTTTAAATAATTATGTGGGAAAATCCCGCTCTGGCTGCCCCTGTTGGAAGACAGATCCGGTGTAGCAGGGCAACGTCGCCATCAACTTTTTTTTTGCATTGTACTATAGCCAAATTCCTTATATGCCTTGACCTTAAGTACTCCAGTAATATGATGTGAGAGTACTAAGACACAGTGGCCACAGCTTTAAGCCTCAGTCTGCAAACCTTAACCAAGCCTCGCGTTACATACCTGAAGGTTCAATGTTGTTTCAGAACGTAAAATTCCGAGCGCCCTCCTGTCCACTCCTATCCATAATTCTTTTTAATTGCCTTTCTTAATACCAGCCTAAAAGCACACTAGCTGACTATCTCGTGTTATTCGGAATGTAACGCATTCCCGGGGCTACCTCAGTCTTACATGTTCAGGATAATTATTTATTTTAATAAAACAGTCTTGATGTTATTATTGTCCCTTATTTCTTACTGTACATCGTTACACGGGATGAAAGTAATTGATCATATGTAAGTCGACCATAAAACTGGTAGCTGCTTGTCTGCGCGTACCGGAGAAACACGATTAACTTACAGTATCCAGTGTATTTTCTGCTAGGGCAGAGTGCGAACGGTGAACGTGGATTTACTATAATAAGTACGTGTCCTATATAGGCTGTGTGTGTGTGTGTGTGTGTGTGTGTGTGTGTGTGTGTGTGTGTGTGTGTGTGTGTGTGTGTGTGTGTGTGTGTGTGTGTGTGTGTGTGTGTGTGTGTGTGTGAAAGAGGAAAGAGAGAGAGGAAGAATCGCGTCGTATTTTATATATAATGCTGTCATTGTTAATGCATAGCAGTGGGAAAGGGAAACCTCACGCTGTGTCTTATCATCATTCAAGATTGCTCTCTACATAAAATAACATCATCTATTGTTTAATTAGTGGGTGTGGGGAGCTAAAAAGCTGCGCTAAGATATACTTTCACAATTTAAATAGAATGGATGCTTTTTCTATTAGTATTTTGAAAGAAAAGAAAACAGCTTCACACTGTGCCATATCATCGGACAAGATTGCTCCCAGCATAAAATCCTCTCCTCTGTTTAAGTATTAGGTTCGAAAGAGTAACAATGATGTGATTTAAATATATACATAGACAATTCGCGAAATACCCGAGTTGAGTTCATTAATCTCTTAATTTTTTAAAGTAGTCTTTCAGTGCTGAAAGGGAATATGTCTGGTGTGTTTAACATATCGGCGCTGCTTTTCTGCCCTGACTGGCTGGAGAGCTCCTGAGTTAGAACAGAATAGAATTTGAAAAAGAAGGGTTTGTGGGGCCCTCCGCAGATGTACGATCGGCTAGCTGCTTTTGATAGATGTATACACTCAAGCGAATTCAATCAATAGCTCCTAGTGTTCATCGTGGGTTGATATTTGACACCTTTTTAAAGGCAATATAAGAAACACTGGCATGTATAATATCTCTCGTCCGGGTCTGTTCCTCACATATAAGTTTATAGGTATTATATCATAAGAAATTTGAAAAGGATTAAGTGTGTATGTATGTTGGGGGTTGGGGTAAGGTGGGGTGGGGTGGGTGAGAGTGTGTGGTTGCCACGTCCTGTTCACGGAATTCGACAGTTTCTGTAAAAATACGCACTTTTTATTGTTCATTATTGTTTCGGACCATTTCCTTCTTGCTGTTTCATCCAGGGGAAGTCCTTCTCATTCGTGAGATTTCGCAGTGGTGTCCCATGGTCTCTTCTCCGACTCAATCCGAGGCCTGAATTTTGCCGTTAGTCTTGAGGACGCTGACTCTCCCATGAACCAACATTAGATTGAAAGCACTTAAATTGCTTAGCTCATTAGAACACTACATTTCAAAAAGTAAATAGCTTTAAGACATGCAGTTCCTCTGTATTTTAAACATATATTAGCCTGTTCTAATGAAACTCACGGTTTACTCACGGTTGTCCTGGTCCTCTCCTGATTTCACGCTATACTGTTTTCCCCTTATTCATAGATTCTCATCAGCATCCTGGCAAATACTAATACTGTGTATGTCTTTCATAAATGTGGCAAATAAAACATTGGTCATCACTGTACTTCTGCACCTTTAATTTGTTTGCTCATTTGCATATTTTTCTTTTATAGAGTGGAGCGTGAGGGTTGGCCTACCTGAAGAGGGCAAACTGCGCAAACTAAGATATTTGTGAAGGAATATCTAATTAAAAACAAAGGTCGTTGTCTAAGCGTCTGCATTCATGCTGAGGGAACACTCTCTGTTTCATTAATGTAGACTAAATAAAACAAATACATTGAAGGGTATTTTATGTTACTTGTCACTGCGTAGTTTCCATGCAAGAAAAAAAGGTTACATTAATTCACTGTCAATAGTCTGAGGAAAATATTTAGCAATGCAGTTGGTATGTTTTAATAGAAAGTCATTTACTTCGGTGAAACACCACACGTATCCTTACTTGTTGTGCACCGAATTATTAGCTAAGATACATATTACTTATTACCAGTGTTACAGCTGTTTGTGAATGTTGATGTTGTTTTAAAATAGAAATGTAACATAGTTTATCTGCTTTGAAATGGTTGGTAAGACAGGTGATATTAACGATGGGGTGTTACCAGGACAACCATATAATTGTACACTGGCGTCAATGTTTTGAAGCAGCACAACATTTAGCTCAACTAATTCTGCCATCACCGTGTCTTATTAGATGGAAGCTGATGCTTAAGCGAGTTAATTTGTGTAAACTTAAAAGTTTTCTGTGACAAGTCTACATTTTTAAGCATCGATACATAAGTCATAACGTGTTCCTCCATCAATTTGGCTCGCAATAGATCCATGTTGCTTACACTTTTACCATGATCTTACCAAAATGCAGTGACCCATAGTTTTGTACTGACCCTTGACCTTTACAGAACTCTAAGCAGCTAACCAGAATCGTCTGAGCTACCACAATTATGCTAAAAGCCATCCTGCCTACAGTTTCAAAGAGTGAATAGGCAGCGCGTCTGACACTACTGAGATGTTCTTCACAGAAATTCGGACATTACCAGACATTGTGGGAAGACTATAATTCATACACAGAATTTCTTTCATATATAGCATTTGTTGTTACAGAAATAATTTTCATGTAGTACATTTTCAATGTAGTACTCGCCTCTGTGGTAGAGCGAATGAAAGGAAAAACGATTAAAAAGAAGTTCCTAAATTGCACAGCCACCATACCTTACTGATTTAGAAAACTTCAGAAGGATTTTTTTTTCAAAGTATCCAATTCAGTCAAAATTTGGAACATTTATGTTGCTAAATTCAGGCAAACTCAGAACAGGCTACGATATTGTACGTATTTATTGGACTGAATTTCACAACTTTAAATATGAAATATACATGCAAAACATAGATATACATCAAGTATTTGTGTTGTATACAAAATAACAATAGTGAACGTGCACTGATAAATAGGGAATCGTTTGTATTAAAATGACTGCAATGTCGTGCGCGATGAGAATTGACCATAGTCACGTGGGCCAAATCTGAAGTTTCAGTATTTACAGAGGTTTAAAGTTGAAAATGCAGTTGTATGTTCGCACAGTAGGTTTAGTTAACAATGACTAGCTTAGTTTTGCAGTCCTTAAATTAGGCTCAGTATTGACAGATTTTAAGTGTGCATGCTGTGTCTTTTCTTAAAGAGTTACTCCCATTTACCCCAGCTTCTTTTACTTATTCCATCAGTAAAGTACACGCTTGTTTATACATATCATTCATATTTGTCCGTTTTCTTAAAAATACTTTAAAGTAAAGAAGAAAAAGTTTTTCTTCTAGAGACGGCGTTCTCGTAAGTCTCTTCAAAGTGCAAGCCTTCATCACACTGATTTCTCGCAGGGAAATTAGGATGGGCTTGGAGAGTGCAAACGTGACCGATTCACTAAGCGGGGGTCCGCATACTTGCCACAACGTGCTCGGATTCTCAAACATTGAGGAGAAATACTCGGGATGACAAAACAAATGTTCCTGGGTACACATTTATCACTTAGATAGGAATTATATTTACTTTTCACGACGACCTTGAGCGCAAAGTTTGATGGAGAAGATTTTCAAATTAGCGCGAGTGTAAGGTAAGACTTTGGAACGCGCTGTTCTTAGAAAACAATAGCAGAACAAAGGACAACATCTTTTAGTTTTAAGTGCACTTAATCCATTTTTCCCTGTTTGTACAGTGATATATTTTCAGGGCTTCCTTATCCTTGGAACACTTTGTCCTTTTTTGTAGAAAATGGGAATCCAAGATGGATACTCCATAAAACTGTGTTTGTCTGTTTATTTTAGTCTCACTTCGGTCGTAAGTCTTAGACGAAAGACACATTTAATATTTCAATATATATTACTTGGTTTTTGTAGTGCAAGAGCAAAAATACCTTATAGGATTTTATAACCTGGATCCAAAGCGCAAGTGAATACATACGTAATCTCTCTGCCTCCCATGGTCAAACGAGTAACTGACTGGATTCAGTCCCTCTTAGGTTTGTTGCTTTACTTAAAGAAAAATAGAATTTTGGAAAATGGGAAAATTCATCGTATGCAAATTTGCAAGAGGAAATACCGATGTAAAACGTTACTTTTGTGATGTTTAAAATAAACTCTTCTATTACTTTATTATTACATATTTAGATACAGGACTTTAAACGCTGCGATGCTTTGGATTTTATGGTGCTTAAGCAGTCACAGTGACAGTGTTGACATTTTGTCTTACAAGTGTATTCCTTGAACAAACCTTGCTTACATATTTTCATGTCATTTTGTGATTAAACACACTGCAATTCGTCCACTATACCTAGGTACTTTTCTTCGTAAACCTTGCACCAACGCCAAAATATGTAGTCCTGAGTTAGGTACTTAATATGTATTATGCAATCTGAAATTCAAGTGTGAGCGGACGCGGGTTGGGGGTGGGGTCAAATAACCTTTCACCTCATCCTGTTGTTTCTCCGTATTTTTGCAGACCCTCGCATTACCCACAATCCTGTGCGTAAACCGCGCTTGTGCCATTCGCAAGCTCTCTTTAACCTCTGCTCTGACAGGTTATAGGGAGACTTATGCGCCACATGGTACAGGCCGACAGTGTCTGAGAAAAAAATGTCTGAATAATACGATTCTACAGTTGAGTGACGTGAATTTGTAAATTTAATATTACAAATGTCATCAATTAAATATTTTAAGTGGAAAATGGCAATACATATTGTTCAGTCCACGTGCTGTTCATAAATTGAGCTTGTTACTGTAAAGGCTCAAAACTGTATTACATGTTTCAACCCAAAACAAAAGCATTCGTTTTTCATTTTTGTTGTGTTTGGTATGGATATATTTGACTAACGTATTTCAGTTCTGAGCGATTTCATGGTATATTATTTGAAGGGAACATTAACAAACAGTATTTTAGATCATATATAATTTTGCACAAAATCACAGCTCAAATAACTGGTGGACCATGACACTTTTTATTGTAAATGTATTACGTAGATGTACGTAAATATATAATGGAAGGCATAATTTCGAGAGTTGTTAGCCAAATTTATTTACCAGTGCTTATTAAATAGTTAACTGTACTGGAACTATAGCCTATTTGAGTTTTAATAGTCAAATGATTATCGCATCGTGGTTATAATGTAATTGAATAAATTAGGCTAAAGAAGCATATTTTCTGATTCTAACAATGAATTTGCAGCCAACTGTGAAGCTTTAACAGCGTACTAAATATTCAAAAACAAACGGACAGTGGAACCAAAGGGTTTCCTCCTATAGCATTGCCTGGTACAAAGCCTTTGCTAAGAACTAAATATTTCCGAATTCTTGACGGGTTGTTGCTTAGAGTGTGGAATGCAGCATGACGTAATTCTTTGATGAGAATAACAAGATACTGGGGCCTTCTAAATTAAGCAAATAACCCTCCAACACGTGTTTAAGGGAACAGGGGTTTTAGAATCAGCACCAACAACCATATTTACAAATAGACCACAAATATATAGGCCATAAAACAGGAACAAAACCCAAAGCATTCGTCCAAATGGAAATTGTGACCATGTTGTCCTCACTGTACGCCAATCTAAGACAAAACACAAGGAGTTGATGGACACAGACGCAAATCATTTTCACACAGCAAATTCGGCATCGATACTCCTGTTAGATTGATGGAGCTCCTCAGAAAAGTAAAGATTACCACATTTACATATGCCCCCTGGCAGACTTAATTGTTTGCACGGACGTTGAGCAGTTAGTGGCTTTGAGAGTTAAGTATTAGACTCGAAAGTATCTGAGATGTCTCTAGAGTGTTTGGAAATCTGGAATGGACAATTTTATTAACCACACATGTTTATCTAATTTTACACGACATGTACTTACTAAACCAATGGGTGCTACTCCATTGCAACCCAAGAGGTTACGAATTTATGGAAGCATTTCATACATATTTAAACTTGATTATGTGATTTGAAAACATGAATGTATACTTTTGTGATAGAAAAATGTATTAAAATGAATCATATTATTTGTTTTAGGATAAGCAATGGCTCATTGTAGAGTGATTGAGCCTCGTTTTAAATGTTTGGAATGATCTATCTTCCATGTGAACATTTATTCAGAATGACAAAAAAAAACTGGTCTGACTTTAACTTGTCGACAGTTTAAATTGCCTGACCTAGTTTGTAATGGGAATGGGACGGCTCCTGTGTGTCGCAAAGGCTACACGTTTACGTGTTATGAAAAGACCTTATACAAATGACGTGGCAGACCAGAAAGAACGCAGATTGTGCGATAGACATTTGCTTGGTTTTGATTCCGGCCACTTGGGCACCTGGATTTGGATCTTAGTACAAACACCTCTTAGATCAAAAGTGTTGAATAGATTCACAGTCGACTTTATGTGTCCCATGTTGCCACATGGGCAAATGTTTAAACCCGTGGGTTGGTGTTGCGTAGTTTGGATTAAAACACACTAAATTACTTTTATTAGAAACTGTGTGTGAAACTGTCATGCAATGGCCCGGAGATAGTCGATGCCATTCAAACATCATAAGGTTAAAAACCTCATCTGTGTAAGTTTGAAAACCACAAAAGCATAACCCCTCCTCCTCCTCGCCACCCCATAGCATAGCTTACATGTGTTAAAAGTAGCTCTTTTTGTGTCTCGTGATTTTTCTGGACATGTATTTAATCTAAGTAACAGGCATAGTAAACCAGTACGATCTTAGTGTTCGAAAATAGGCAAGCTGATGAGCAGAGACACGACCTTTGTTTTGGGAAACAAACCAACTAGTTAGCTCAGAAATATATGTTGTTTGTGTTTCACACATGCATTTTCTTTTTCTTCATGGTTATATGTGGTTTCACAATCAGCACTGATGATTTGCACTTGCACTAAATCCATTTTATTTGAACAAAATGAAATTAATCGGTCATTCACCTAAGACCTGCGCTACACGATATTTAGATTAGGCCATAAAGCCAGCGCTGGCGCGTACGTGTGTGTGTATGTTTGTCTGTGTATCTGTCTGTTTGGGGGGTACATTTGCATACCTATAATTGAAAAACTTCACAGAATTCCAAAATAGCAAGCGTCTCTGTTATACAGGGGGGTCAACTGATCCATTTCTCTGTAAGCTTCTAAGTATGTAAGTGAGACAGAAGGCTTGTTTTTTAATGTATTGGGATGGACAGTGGATATAGTACTTTTCAAAAGATGAGATTGCAAAAGAAATAAAAGGAAACCTCCATCACTAAAAGAAGTGTGGTCATCTGCAAATCAATGGAAACATTTAAATGAGCAAAGAAATGCCACGAAAAAAAAACCAAATGTTCATTGTTCATAAAAAAGACAACGCATCAAATGTATCTAACAAAAGAATGAGGATGATCATACATTTAAACTTGTGTGTAATACTCGTTCGAAATTAAGTTTTACTGTACCGTGTCAACACATAGCTCTTTAATTGCGGTATCCTGATATTTTAAACTGTGTTGCGTCATGTTGCACTCACTTGCACATTACAACTTAAGTATCCACTGCACTGTCAGAAAAATTTGTTTTGCGACATGCAATAACAACGATTACATTGTTGCACGTGCTCTGGTTGCTTACTGACAGTGGCTTCGTAATCCACTAGGCTAGTATTGTTTTAGGTAGTATCGACATCAGTCTGCTCCCAATCTCCTATTTCTTCACACAGATATGTTTTTCAATAGGGGAACGCAGTGAAAAGTAAACCCCAAAGCCTACTTTACATGTATCACAGAGCCAGAAAATACTTTTCAAATGCTCTTACCATTGAGGCACTTCTGTACTCAGCTGGGAAATTGTTTCTGTACGTGTACATTTAAGTTACATGATTTATTTCCTCCAGATTTAAAAACGAAAAATAAAACAAGCCTAGAATAGATATTCCCTAAAGCATTTTGAAATCTTGCAATCTTTTAAGTACCTCAAAAAAAAAAAACCTTCATATAAATCATACACAACAAAATAATTTCTCTAAAATGTTTATACATGTTATTCCAATCTAGATTACAGGTTAATTTGCATTTTACAACACTGCCTCCCTGTCATTAAATACTACAGCTATAATTTGTGGGTTTTGTCATGCACTTCTTTTGCAACATTTCTGCACAATCATATGCACTATGCGCTTGTGTTGTTTCAGCAGGAACTGTCAACAGTCCTTTATATTAGTAATGTCAAAAACAAAAGGCTGAAATGTTTTCCTAAAACCAGAGGATTCTAAACTCAACTGCAGAATAGTGGAGAAGAATCCTCTGTAGGAAACATAGTTTAGGTTTTCTTGATCCTGTAAATGGAACAGCAAAGAGGTTGAGTTTGATTACTACTTGTCTTTTTCGGTTATTGAAAAGGATGGGTAACACATGTTTTTTGTCCAGTGAAATATTGAACATACTGCAATTTAAGGGAAAATACAGATTCAAAACATAAAACACTCTACAAATGAACAATTAAAGACCTGTACAATTTGATGTTTCATTGTTCACAGTAGAAGCTATCTAACAAACCAACCGTGCACTGCAACATTTCAAAATGGTGAGGAAAAGGTTATATTTTGTTTACGAAACAAAACTGACCGTTTAAATAATCTAAGTAGCAGATAGATTGAAAAACAGTGGATCCTCGGCTCAGCCTCTGTGCACTCCCATTTTGCACACATTTACAACGTCTATATTTAACAGGTCTGCTGTAATGTCTTCATAACGCTCAGACTCACATTTTCTTCCATTCTTCTCCTAAATGCTAGAAAACGCGGGTTCAGAGTGTCCTTAACCTGTTGATCTCCAGCAGTGTGCAGAAGTGTGATGGGCTTTGTCCTTCACGTTGAGTTCTACAACCAAGCATCGCATTTAAATTTCTTGAAAACACAATAAATTCATTTGTAGTTGATGGTAATTCAAGGGTAAGAATCATTGAAAAAATATAACTACAGTCTCTGCAGCTGTATGATGTAGCTATGGTAAAAGATTTGCTGTCAGCTTGAAACTGGCTATCGGTCTGAAATGAACTATTATGCAAATAAATTAAAGTATAGCACAAAATGACATGGGGTGAAGGGCAGGAAATGAATAAAACAAATAATACACTGCACACACGTTCATGCTATTAACTGTGAGGCTTACATTTGGGTTTTTTTTTCTTAATGAACAGATGTTAAAGTGTTTCAATGTTGTTTTAAATCAAGTCATGTATTAATGTTTTTAGATGGTCCGTTTACTTGTGTATGCGTAAACATCATTTGATTAATTCTACAAAGAATACCAATTCTGCCGGTATGATCTAGAAGAAAAAAACAGACGTTACATTTTCTTGCAGTGATTAAAATACACTCTTTAAAAGTACTTGATTAAATGGCTATTCTAGCAGTGTTTTTTATCGTTTTATTTCCTGTGGAATTCTTTGATGCTCATATATTTTTAGTATGGCCCATTAAGTGCATTTGATTTAAAGTTCAGTGAGGTAATGTGGGTGGCTGTAGTAAACCTGAGAAGGATGACAGGGGGCCAAATGAATCATTGTCCTGGAGTGTGTAGCGAGTGCCGAGGTCTTGTTTCTCACTAGAATAAACTCATACATGGTAAGTGTCCCACAGGCACAATATCTTAGGTGCTTTGCGCCAGGAGTTTACAAGTGTGAGTCAAATAGTATTTATATGTGTAAATCATTATTTATGGTATGGATATGCAAGCCAAGTGAAATGGAAAATCAAATGTGAGAAGAAAAACACCTACACAATACAAGAATTGTTTATATCTTTGGCATTTAATATAGATTTCATATTATGGATATTTGGTTCATAATCATTCAAACATGTAAAAACAGTCTGATATTTACTGACTGGTTAAGGTCCCACATCACTCACCTTTGTACAATCTGACCACTGGTTGTTAGTTTGTTGTCTAGTCTTAACATTAATTTATCCCAGACTAAGCAGCCAAAAGAAAGTTTTCATTATACAAATCAGGAAGGCTAGACTTCAGTCAACATCTGTCCTCAACATTGGCTCAGAATTACATGCTAGTGTTCATGTTTATCTTAAACTACACAATTTAGAGACTTCAGCAGTCATGAAAATGAATTCCTAAAACTGCTCTTGTAGAAAAAAAATATATTATTCGATATTAAGCAAAAGTTAAGGACACATGTTGATTGAATCCTGTCCCAAGGTGTGTATACACAGCGACACATTATAATGCTGCTGTCAGTTCCATTTGTGTGGTCTTTCCCTCAACAGCCCTCACCATCTGTGTAAATCCCTACTTTCCTCAACTAAATGTTCTGGAAGTTGTGTTCAGTTTCTTAGTAAGCATCTGATACACATTCAAACTGGAGATTTTTTTTTTTTCTTTTTGAGAATGACTCTTTTTTGGAGAACACATGATGTCACGCTGCTTCCCACTTGGACACACTCCAGCACTACGCTGCTGAAGAAGAGCCCCCCCTAAAATCCATGCTCACACCATCGCACATGGTGCCACATTTTCCACCAGTGTAACTTTCATGGGACTGGAACACTGCACATTTTGAGTAGTCGACTACATTAAAAGGCTTTGTGTAAAGGAAGGGGCTCTTTCCCCTCACAACGAGAACAGGAACACGTAATCTCCACTTTCCATTTTCCCATAAAGGGTATTGCTTGCTTATCACATGCTTTTCCACAGAGTCTTACAGATTACGGGCTTGATTAGTCCATCAAAAAGTCTCCACAGTGACACTTTTAAAAATGAATAGGAGTCAATAGATTTGGAAGTTCTAGTTAAGGTTTCTGCTTTAGATTTTTCTTTTTATTACTTTTTTAAAAATAATAAAGGTGATGTGAGAATCACTATCAAAAGGACTAAATACAATGCTTGATAACCCAGCACATTGGTTGCCACTTTCTGGGTACCCACATGGTGACCACTTTAGATGGAAACATTTTTACAAACCACTCAGTCCCTTGTCCTCTGATTTCTTGTCAGCAGGTCTGAGAATTTACTTAACTATTTATTGAATGGGTGATCAATACAATATACAGATGATTGGTTGGGAGTATAACCTGGTGGATAAATATCATGATATATTCATATACTTTTCTAAAATGGCAGATATTAAATTTCTCATATAATGTCTGATGTTATGGAAGAGAAAGCTGCATTTTAACTCAAATTTACTCTGTATCACAGGCTTCACCCTTGGTGAGTTGCTCAAGTCTTTCGTAGAATGCCATTGTGACCAGTTTCTACTCTTGGACATTTTACCACTATAGATGAGAGCAGTGCAAACTGAAAGATCCATTTGGCTGTTACCAGGCATGCACCCATCCAGATGTAGGAAAAACAGTGCAAAACAGTAAAAGATTTTTCATCAGTGCATATTTCTTTCTTCCACCGCTCAGAGGTCCAGCTTTTGTGCTCACTAAACCAGGTTATGTGCTATTGCGTCTTGCAGTGTCAGTATGACAGTCCAACCATAAATGTCAGTGTTGTGACACTCGGATTGTTGAAACTGGGTCATGGAGGTACAGATTTAGTTCTGTGGCAATTTTTGAGGCCATTGTTTTGTGATTTTTAACTGTTGTGTTGTTTCTGTATTGTATCTGTCTTTGTGAGTGAGCTCCAACATAAAGCCTCCTTCTCTTACCTGATGCAGTTTTTCTTTGTATGTGGTATGACAGCATGATTTTTTTGACATGGTTCTCCTTTTGACACATTATATAGTTTTTCTGTTTCTTGACACTCCTGTAGGTCAGGCAAAAACTATTTGAAGTCTTTTAAAATCTGTTTGATTTGTCATGTTGATTTAGAAACGTACCTATTGAACTTGATTTCATTTTTGAATGCAGGAAACATTAATACTGACACCATATGTAATGTGTAGTATTGATACAATCTTAAATCTATTATGTAGACTCGTTTTCCATGTCTGTGAGTTAGTACAAGTCCTTAGGTAGCAGTGAATCCTAGTTTTTGTAGACAATAAAAGGAGAATAATAAAACGACTATGTTGATCAGCGTTCCAGCTTGTCTGTGAACATTAACAAAAATGGCTTGAATGCCTAAAAGAATGCCATTTTGGATTCTTTAGGGTTGATGTATATAACTCAATGACATGCACTTGTACACTATAATACATGTCTGAGGGTAATTTATAGCCTGAAGTTATGATTTCTATTTTATTAAACACCGGCAGACAGGGAGTCAGCCGAAGGGCCTTGAAGACCATAATTTGAGTACTACCGCCGTAGCAAGCTGTGATCTGTAAGTGCTGCGTCCTTAAAGACTGCATCAACAGGTTTGCAAAGGACAGAGGGATGTGTGTGTTTGTTCCTGTGTCGTGGTAATGGTGTAGTCTGTACAACAGCATCTCTCAGTTCATCTCGTTATCAAGTCTATAATAAGAACAAGGTCACTTAAGATGTCATTTCTACAATGATGTGGATGCAATTGCACACAATGCCACTGAATAACCCATTGTCACAAACCATGGCTTTTGTTTACTTTTATTCCATATTTTGAGGACAGTTTAAAATAGAAGCTGGAGATTCCCGTTTATTCCTAAATGAGGCATTATGGTGCCTTTTTGATCACTAAAGATGGTGCTGAAAGTTTTCAAAAGCAAAAGACATTTCTCTGCATAAGTAAATACACAAATAACCTTAAATTCCTGGACTTATCCCTTTCAGTGAGAGCACTAAATACACTTTTTCATCTTTACATTATTTTTAATTTAAATAACTACTGAGTAATGGTGTTGGGTGGGTTAGGTAAAGGGAAGTACTGTTCACTTACACTCTTCCCTTGGCTGTGGGGAAATGCAGTGCAGTTTGATTGGAAAATCCCTAAAAATACACTTCTATAAAAAGTAAAACGTTCCTCAGTCTCTAACAGACTAAGCGTTATTGTCAATTTGCTCTTGGCAAAAGTGGCTTTAGTGAAGAAGGCTTTTCTGTGCATCTTTTCTAGCACGGACCTTCAGTACATTAAGCAAATAAACCAAATTTGCATGAGCATCATTACAGAAAGTAACACATTAGGATTCCCTCTGTTAGGCCCTGTAACACTGTGCATTTGAGACAGCTCATTTGATAGGACACATATCCAACAGCAGTATTCCCCTGTGTGTATTGTGATAGTGTTTCTGGCCATCGGTTGTTTCCCCAAAGCCTGTATCTCACCTGCATTCAAAAGTAAGCTTGATATTTCTGGGACACAGCAGCAAGTTAGCATGTTCCTTCTGGAGTGAGACAGAAATTTTGCACTCGACTGGATATCAGTTTGTGAGGAGAGAGGAAAGCTGTTCCTCTTCTTTCCCTCTACCAAACCATCAAGACTTGGGTGACAGACTGTGGGTTTTGAATTTAATATCAACCACCTGTCTCACAGATGCAGACAAGAGACAGCAATGCAGACTGTAAACTCACAAGAATGCATTTTCAACTTCTAACAAACGCGGGCCCATACTGAAATCAATCACTGAAATTCTGAATCATTCAGCACTCCACTTTAACTGCAATTCAAGCATGAACAGCCCACAGTGTGCAGAAGCCATGGCTATGGGGATATTATATGCTCAGACTCTTTGGGAGGTGATGCACACAGGAACGTCTGACTGACAAATTATTCATTTCCAGAAGCATCATTTCCTAAGGAACACTTGGGTTTTATTCCTGAGCCAGAGGACTCAGAAAGAGCCAGGCATTACGCAAGACGTATACCGCAGATAGAGCAGTTAAAAGTACCTCTCGTTACTCTCCACTTACAATTCAGACTCATACAGACAATAAAGGTGATTTTTTTCCTTTTTAATCAGTATTACTTTAGGATACTAAACAATTGCATACCTACCTGTTTCAGTCAGTCAAAATTCTTAGCTGAAAAGTATCATCTGCCAGAGGAAGGACGTCAGTTATCCAGTGATTTAGTGGGTCCATTCAGATAGACTTTGAGGCAGTGCTGAGTTGGTAGAACAGCTTGTCAAAAATATTTTTATGGACAGAAAAAATATTTAATTTCACAAATCCCATGATTATGGATGCCTGGTGATATCCATGTTACTAAGGATTTTGGGGAAAATGGATAATGTGCCAAAACCCTTCCCTGATAACTCATTCACAGCCTCACAGACTGAGGAGCAGTTGGGAATTCACTAAATATCTTTGCCTCATCCTTCATTTAAATACAACAGTTCCATTCTGCAGATCCAAACTATATTGAAATTACTCTTGGAGGAATTAGTGCCCCCATAACTGTCTGTTCTAATATATTCCAAAAGATAATCTGTTAAAATTGGTTGGCATTCATTTAAATAAAAACAAAACATTGCAGTAATTTTTGCAATCTGATGTGTGCGCTCACTAACACTACCCTGCTCAGTAAAGTTAACACTACTCATGGCAACATTTTTCATAGCTGGCTGTCACACTTACATCAGCGGTTAAGAGTTACAATTTAAAATTTCAGGAATCTTCCAATGTAAAAGCAACCACTTCATTCAAGGCATTTTACCTTTGCACACTACAAAGTGTGAATAGAATGACTTTGTAGTCAGCTATGGGGGAGAAGGAAATCCAAACACATTGTTGAGTTTAGTCCTCAAACCTACTCTGTGCATTCGTCAGTTTAGGACTTTTCATTGCTTCATTTTTTCTTTTGATTTAAGATTAAATAAAGCAGCATTTCAAACCAAAAGTGGTATTTCTTTCAGTTTTTTCAAGTGTAATTTACATCTAAAATGTAATAGCAATGACATGGTCAGCCCTATTACAACTATCTGTCTGCAGAATACCTCATTCCAGGCTATCACCTGGAAAAAAGCAAGGAATTTTTTAGCAATTATAAATTTTTATCAGCTATAAATGTATGGAGATGTTTTACATTCAGTACATTCTGAAGTAGAAGTTTTAATTTTAGTGCGGTTATATCTGGAAGCAAGCAGCGAAACCAGGAATATACATTACAGGAATTGCTTGGTCTGTGCAAGGCCAAGATGTAGCTGTATTTCAGTATTTGATGATTGTGAATGCCAAATCATAAATACCTTGCAGCAAGATCAATTTTGGCCCTTCAACAAGGCCACAGCAAAAGACACTGCCAGTCTCCTGTCAAAGAACTGTCATTTAGAAATGTAGTTATGGGAACTAAATTGTGGTAGTAGAGGCAATTTAGCCTCTCAAACAGAGCTCTCTCTTTCTCGGTGAGACTGTGGTGAGGCCCAGACTTAATCAAGTGTAACTTGTAAAAATCATCTGCTATTTCAGTGGGCTGGCCTTCATCAATAGCCGGCCTTCCAGTCTCCTTTGTTCCCCTAAAGTGTTATAGGTGTTCCTGCCTCACAATTCACATGCCCACTCTGCACTCCTAAAATTCCTAAATAAAAGCACATAGCTGACAGTTATACCCAGGGTCCTTTCTTTCTTCCTATTCCACCCAGAGGGCATGTGTACACATTTAAATTATTAATATAAAATTTCACATTTATCTGGAAAGCAAGGCTATTCAGTCTAGGGTGATGCAAACAATCACAGTTGTTTTTAATAACCAACCTGTGAATAAGCAATTATCTAATGGGCCTACATAACCATTTAGAGTATAACAACACATCAACCACAGTGCTACAGAAATACAGCTCAACCAAACAAAGTATGAACCTGGAAATACCATAGAAATTTGAAGGTAAAAGTGTAATGCAAAAATTGAACCAAATGCTGTCAACATCTCATTGATGGAAATTTAAAATGCTACCAAGATGAGACAAAGGGACATCTCTTCAAACTATTTATAAAGAATGCTATTATATACAATGCAAAAAGAAACTGGCTAGCAAACTTGACTTCCTAACCTTAAGTTTAAACATCCTGTTTTATAGTGTAAATGCATAGCAGCTAGATGGCAAAATACTAGACACAATAAAAAAAGAACCAAAGTTATCTAGCTAACCAGAATAAACCACAAATAGCATGTTTTGTGTATCTTCATAAACACTGATATAAAAATGCAAGAAGTTAACCACAATTCATTACATTTTCTACTGATAAAACAGCTAACATGCACTCCATTATGTAACTAATGCACATAGGAAGCTGTTGAAAACAGGAGGTTTTCAAAAGAGGCATAATATAACAAAAACAAAGGTGACTGTGTACAGTAAAATCCATGGTTGTGGAAGTCAGAAACCACTGCGTTGTTGGTCAACCACAGCTCCTTGACGCTGTGTCCACTGTAAGACTGGAAGAACCATTTCTCACTAGCTTTATACTCAACAGTCTGGTATGTACACCACATTATCCTTCACTATTCTTGATTAAAATACATTTACTTAAAATATAGGATACATGCTATTTCATCTGTCCTTTTTGAGAGCAAAGGATAGTTTATATATGTTTTATTTCTTATTTACCAATTTTGCATTGGTCGGTTGACAGGAGACCCCAATGTTGTTGGTTCTATTGTTTAAAGCTACAAAGCAGGAGTAACCAATGTAAAAACAAAGACACAACAATGTAATTAGCTCTGGTTAATAAAGGATTGTAAGTCTTTAAATTTGCACGCACACACAATTTTGAGTTCTGAAGGACCTATATTCCCCTCCTTCACTCTGAAAATGTAACACAAGAGAACCTGACATAAGATCACAATGGGAATGAGGAAATGAGTGTTTATTTTCTTGCGTTCTTAACAGCCTAAGTATGACAATTATCATATGCAACTGTAAACAGCCATGTCTTACAATCTGTTGTTTCATTATGAGTATGACTCATTTGAGAAGAAACGGGGTCCAATGTAAAAGAAATGTCTTGAAACGGCCTTCAATATCAGGGGAAATTTTTAGATTGTGTGTATGACGTAAATATCAAGTGAAGTCTGAAAAAATGTGACAGAACATATAGCGGATTCACCATGTAGTAACTAAAACATGGGCTAGAATATTTTAGTTTTTTGCGATAACACTATTGTACACCACTAAATTAAGTAAGCCATAGCTTGGAGGCATCAGTTGCAAGGAAAGCATTAAACAAAGGTAAAAATGAATGGTTGGTAAGTGTGTCGACTGATACTGGTTTATTTTTTTTTCAACTTCGAGACAAATGGGATAACAAAAAAACGCAATTCAGTCAGATAAACCGTAGTAAAAGCCATCACACAAATGGGCTGCGAGGTCAGCTTTCATCGAATAATCATGTTTTTTTTATTATTATTATTATTATTGGGAGGGGAAGATTGTGAGTCCTGACATATTATTTGTTCGTACAGTTCTGAGTATATATTTACCTGTAGTTGCAAAAATACATGGCTATAGGTAAATAAACAACCATACACTACACCACAACTAATAGTTTCACTGTAAATTTGATAATCTAATAACTGAATAATAATAAACTAAAAGCAGCAGTCTCAAGGCAATGGTTTTCCGTATTACGATTTGTTACAGTAAACTTCTCATTCGTGTGGTTTTCGGGTATACTAAAACATCTAAAGTATCCATCATGTGGCCTATCTGAAGCATAGAACCATTATATAATAGCGTTGTCTTGGAAAGAAAAACAGAACAAAAAAAAAAAACAATGATAAAACATACGTTTGCTGCAGAACGTGTTTATTTCCCAGTGGTTACTCCAAAAAATATGAGATGGACTAATTTAAGTAAAAAAAAATGCATACGTTTACAATGCTCAGTAATTGTACATAAGCACATAGCAGACAAATGTGATGAGATTTAATATTCAGTGTAGGCCTTGCTCAAAATACTAAGAGTAGCCAAAGACGCCAAAGTTCTCCCATGAACTTCTAAAACTGCCATCTAGCTGCCTACACCTTAAAGACGACATTCCAAGCCAACTGACCAACTTTACTTATCAACAAGACCCGTTAGCAGAACCTACAGCCTAAGCAAACACCACAGAGTACTCACTATACGATCCATTTTAAATCATGCAACAAACAGCCTTAATAGATTAAATTACAAAATATCAAATAATTGTCCCGAACGATACAAATATGCTATTTGGCATCTTATGTAATTTTGGTGTTTTCATGCAACAAACCACGCTAGCTAACACAAACATTTGTTGACTGGTTAATGTATCACTTAACAAGCTTTAACATTGCGTGCCAAATATACAGATTTCAAAATGAATGTTTTTAAATGTTTGTACGTCATTAGCTAGCGAACCAGTACTTAATCATCAAGTAATACATGGATGTAACAAGCTGTACAATTTAAGCGTTTTATTATCTTAGTCATCCACACATTGGTCATACGAAATTCCGCTTGCTTGCTAGCTAAATTTATAAAAAAAAAAAAAAGTCGGCCGTTACATAAACCTCAAAATTCTTACCTCCCCAATCCAAAATATCAACTACCGACTAGTTTAGTTCGTACGCGAAAAATCGTAGAGCCAAAATGGCGTTCCACTCACATAACCTCCACCAATATTTTGCCCTACAAACAGACCTCGCACTGAACCAATCTATCCCCTCCTTGTTCGCCCTGTCACTACGAGCGCATGCGCCCGTGCACTGTCTGTGGGACTGGTCCCCAGTGTGCTCTCGCTGCGTGTGGAGCGAAATATTACGGTGGTAGTAGTGAGAGTAAACCCAACCAAACAAAATGGCCTTTCAACAAAGTGGAACCTAAAGAAATTCACAAGAGAGAAGCAGAACGCATATTACGCTTGCTTAGCTTTTTATGTATGCTTCCTTTTCCTCTTAGATGGTATCCAGCGAGCCGTCTCTGGCAGTGGAAGACGACTACTTCGTGAATAATATGAAGGAGATGATTGGAGGCTGCTGCGTATGCTCAGATGAGAGAGGCTGGGATGAAAATCCACTGGTTTACTGTGACGGGCATGGTTGTAATGTCGCTGTTCATCAAGGTAAAAAAAAAAATCAGGCTTCAAAATTAAACAATCAGTCGGTAGTTATGTTTTTTATGAGAAGTAACGTTACCCCACTGAGGCTTGTTCGGTCAGTGTTTCAGATATGTGTTCTTTACGATACTAACAGAGCTGAATCAACCAAGGCCCCACTTAGCTGGCTAGGTAGCTATTTAGCGAGATAGCTCGCTAGCCACCTCGTTGCTGTCGATTGAGTGCCGGAAATCAGTATTTGGGTTGCTAGCTAATAAGCTAGCTAAATGATTATGACGTATCTTAAAAAATATGTCAACCTTACAATGTAGCCAACTATTGATACGTTTATTGATCGCCGCTCTACAGCTACATCCTAACTGTTATCATCCGTAAACTAAATGGGTTGCAACATTGTAGCGGCTTTCAGCATTGTAACAAGATAATGTCCGATAGTGCTCTCTGAGGTATAATGGGTGATGTTGTATTACCAACGTGTGTAGCTGGTTATCTACAGTTAAAACATTCTCTTCTTAAAACGTTGTTTCTTTACCACGTGAGATGGCAAGTAAGGCTAATTCACTTTGGCTATAGGGAACTTTGTTACGAGGATCGCGCCAAGAAAATCTCACATGGGGTGAAGTTACTGTGTACCAGAACTAACACAACTTGTCAACACTGGATGTGCGGTGCTGTGTGGCATACTGTTCTTGAGAGGTAGGCAGGCAGCTAGTCAAGTAGCCAGCTTGAATTATCAAGTTGTACACAAAACCGTTGATTTGCTAAGTTGCTTTACGCATCACTGTAGTTTTCAGGAACATTAAACATACTGTTTCATGTCTTAAATGACCGTGAACATGTGTAGTATCAGCCAGTAGGTGTTACTTATAGGTTGCGCCTACATGTATTTAAAATTTAGTTGCCGTTAGCTAGCTAGAGAAAACCGCGTAGCTACAGCATCCTGGTGTGTCTCCATGGAAACCACGGCATCCACTCCTCCTGACTCCAATTCAAATTTCCAGTTCGTGTGCATGAGCAAATTCTGCTGTTCTCAAGCTGCCAAATATGAATTCTTAAATTTGACAACAAAATTGCATATCAGTTCAAGTGTATATGTTCTCATTTGTAAATGTAGTTGAAGAGTTCTCAATGCCCTCCTGCACAACTTTCAATTTCTGGTTTACAGATGTTTTTAGAAGGCCAGTGTAGGGTAATAATTCATTTTATTTGATGTAAAAGTTATAAGTTGAAACATAGCTTTAATTGTCAGCAGGCATGGAGAAAAAAGATGAAAGGAAATTGGGAACTGCTGTAGGAAAAACTTCCAACTTATGCAATATATTTAATCACAATCATTGTCAGAAAAATGTTTTTATCATAACTGCAGTGCAGTTGGTGTATGCTTTAAGACTACATTTATATGTCACTTACTTGCTCTGTAAAATGAAAAAGACTAAAACACTTAACAAAAATAGTAGGATCCAACAATCTGTTTACTTTGTTCTTCAGTCCCAACCAAATAACATTGCTGCTGGCATATTGTGCTGTCTGCCTGGAATTAAGTTATGTGGACAGAAGACAATAATGCAAGATTTCCTTTAAACATTACTGTCTCATGTTTGTGGTTACATGGTAAGTAAGTAAATTCGATCCATTTGGTGTTCATTTTGTTGTTTTTACAGCATGCTATGGCATTGTGCAAGTCCCTACTGGCCCCTGGTTTTGTCGAAAATGTGAATCCCAGGAGCGAGCAGCTAGGGTGGTAAGTCCATGCATAACCCTTTTTTTTTTAGAGAGGGAGCAATGGTTGGGTGGAGGGGGCATGGTCATTGCTTTTGCTTATGGAAGAGGTAAACTCTTGTTGCATGCAACCTTGCTATTTACCTATTGATTTATCTTTTCGTGGGTAGTTTATTTGCAGTGAAAATAATATGGAAGTTGCTATTATTGTGCTATTGTATTACTTGTGATCTCGGAAAGGGGTTTTACGTATTAGAGGATGTTTATTTTTAACAAAGATGCTCACAGGGTGTATAACACAAGTTTCCTGTTGATCAAGTTATTTATCTGTGGTTGAATGTTGCACTGTTTCTTGATTTGCTGTACCCCACAAGGCGTATCTTCACTGCTGCCTGTACTAGAGGTTTACCACATTGTTTGGCTTCCTGTGCGCATGGTAGTAGATCTTTAAAGCTGCTTTCTGTGCAGCATTGTTGTTTCTGTTCAGTTTTCTTGCAAAACAAATTCCTTTCAAAGCAACCATGTATGCTGCTGAATGTTTTACTGTGATAATGAATGTGAGTGCAATAGGTCGGTGCTCCCTCAGGAAACTCACCTGGATTTAAAGTCATAAGGTTATATTCTCAGAAGGCCTCTTATCTGGGGATTACAGCACAATAATATGTTATGGGTTTTTGACAATGGACTGCTTGAACTCCCGAGACCATGACAGTACCACCACCATTGTTGACTGCTGGTATGATGTTCTCGCTGTGGAATGTAGTGTTTGGCTTTTTGCGTGATGTATTGGAGCTCATGTCACCCAAAATCTTTCACTTCTGACTCATCTGTTCTAGAACTGTTGAGGATCGTTCAGGTTCTTTGTGGCAAAGCCGAGGGGGGGATTCCTTCACTTGGTCAGCATTGGTTTCCACTCTAAACAGAGGTGTGAGAGGTCTGCAAGTCCCCTGATTTTATTCTTGGGTTCTTTGTTGCTTCCTGGATCCATTTATGAATTGTTGATGGAGAGGTTTTGGCAGGATGGCCATTCCTGGAAAGATTCACTGTGGCCCTGATATTTAATCATTTGGACACTATGGCTCTGGGTTTGGCTGAGAGTTTGGTTTGGCAGAGCCCCAAAGCCATAGACATTTTGTTGTAACCCTTTCAAAACCAATAGGTGTCAAAAATGTTGTTTTTTATGAATATGCTTGTGTGCTGATAACTGCACTCTGATGGTAAGAGCCAAAGTTAACCATACAAACATAGAACAGGGCTGGTCCAAATCTTACTGTTTACAAACATAGTAAACAGCTGACCCTAATTAATCCTTCCATGTGTGTGAGTAAACTACTGGCCCAGTAATGTTTTTGCACACCTGAAGAATCCATTGTTTTTTCACCTTGAATGCAAAGCAAATGAAAGAAGCAGCAAACTCTGGTATCATGTGTCCTCTCAGGTTCACTCAACTTATGTTGACAACCCGCAAATCCCATTTTTACAGAAATTCAGTGTGAAAAATTACTTGCATAAATACTATTCATGGTACTGTTGTGATGTGGTCTGTGCTTTACTGTGCAGGGACCCCTATTTTCAAACATTTACCCTCAGTCAACATTTAAAGCATGTGTCACACTTATTCCACATTTGTTCTGATTTTCTGTAGAATGATTCAAACTCCTTATATAGTTGAAAACTATGGAAAGGTGATAGAACTCAAGATAAATGGGAAATTTTAGTCTGAAAAAGGATGAAGAAACTTGACAGAAATGCCTGTTGCTGTAAAACACTGATTACATGTGATATCTCAAAAGCTTTCTTACGTTTATTCTCTCAAAATAGGTACTTAAGGAGCAAAGTTTTCCCACCTGAAACTATTTAAGACGAAGGTGGAATTGATAGGCTCATAACTAGAGCTAAAAAAAAAAACTAACTAAAACTAGCTAACTATAGCTTGCTAAAATCTTGATATTAGCCAAGCAAAAATGATGATATTTCTGTCATGTGGGAATATGGAACTACACTTAAATGGACATGGAGGTGGATGGAGAATCTGAAGTTGAGGCAGCAGTTATATTGTTCGCAGGGTATGGCATGAATATCACAGACTTATGGACTTGGACCAGTCAATCGAGCAGGAATGAAATCAAAACGAGCGTATATAGTTGTGTACAGTCAATGCCACTCTCCATGCCACTGATGCAGAAAGGCAAGAATTCAACCAAAATGTTTCAAATTGTCAATTAAACCAATTAAATACTAGGGTATTAAAATATGCTGAAGGGACATTTTTTTTAGTACAGTTGCTAAAGAGTATGGTGTGGGTCAATTAAACGGTGTTTGATATAGAGAAGGGAAAAATGGAAAAAGAAATGTTTATCAAGGATAGAATGGTTACTGTAAGGTAGCCTGAGCATGCTGCTTTGGTAGTTGTATGAGTGTGCTGGTCTGTCCCCAACTCAGGCTTCTGAATCCACTTTGAAAATGTTTGTAGTGAAGTTCAGCACATCTGCGTGTTGAGGAGAAGCAGGAACATGTTCAGTGTATGGCGTGTACTTTTCCTTCTTTTTGGAACTCGTATGCACAACCTGTTACACCTGTCATAAAACAAGTGCAATGCTTCACTAGTCCAGCTTTTGGGTGACATATTATGGGACATGATAGAAATTATAGAAGTTACTGAAAAACAGAAGGATTAAATGTGAGGGCAAGTGCATGTTTCAAAATTGTTGGGTTATATAGCTCTTGAATTCAGGTACACTGAGTGCAGGTGAACACAGAAACAGTGCTAGACAGAGCACTAGCTACATTAAGTTGAAAGTAGCTGGTCAGAAATGGGCGAAGGGTGCATAGGTCTTGAAACAAAGTTGAGAGAAGTCATTGTCACCGGTAGAATTGGGAGGCTTTGTCCTCAGTGCAAGCATTGTTTGACTGGGTGGTGTGTGGGTGAAACTCAGCAGGTAATTCAGTGTGTTTACAAAGCAGTAGTACAGTCCATATTGCTGTTTTTTTTGGTCCTGAATAAATATTCAGTAAATTATGTATATTGGAACCACTTTTCTACCATTACAACATCACCTTAGTTTGCTGTCTTGATCCTTGGGCATCCCGTGTGAATCCTTACAACAAGCAACACACAAATCAATAGCTTGATTAGCACTCTGAACTCAGTAATCCCTTCGTTAACCTGTGGAGGATAGAGGTTTTTCAATCAAAACCCAGCGTATACACACAGGCTTTCCACGGCTTCTCCTGCAGCTGCGCTCCTACTGTCTTATTTGTGTTTTAGAACGAGAGTGTTGCTGCAACGATTAAAGTTTGGGTGCAATGAAAATCACAGTTCCCGAAGAAGTATTTTGTGCTACTGGACCCCATATCACTATAAAGCTGTAAAGCTAGTATTGGTTTTCTGACTAACATACAAACGTAAATCCACTCAACCTGTGCCCACCTGCACCAATGGAATATAACCATTTTAAACACCCATTATACAATTCCCAACTTGTGTGGTACAATGTAAAGAGCTTATTTACTATATAATTATTTACATAAATATTATGTAAATTCTATATCATCCTTAGCAATATACAACATACACATATGTGAAATATGTTTTCAGCTCAGTACAGCTGATTTCCTGGCAATGGATAATAATACAACTGCAGTGTAATGGTAGAGTTTGGTTTAAGAAGAATACATTGTATGTGTATGTGTTAGGGGTTTGGTGTCCTGGCTTAACAGTTGCATTTTTCCCTTTAGCATATGTACATGCATAGTGAAATGGAAATTTCATCACGACTGATAATTAAACAAACCTTTTGCAGCTGAGCTGAAGATGTGTCCTTCCGTTAAATATAGTAGGTTGTTGTCTGCTTTGAAAGAATGAATTGACATAACCTGGCCTCATGAATCAAGGGATATGATACTTGATGTATTGATATCAGCTTAATGTACCAGGTTGTCAAATGCCTTTAAATCACATTGTCACTCATCATTATTATACTCTACACAATATGTAGATTATCCCTTGATTTGCAAAGCTGTTATGTTAGTGAGAAACCGTTCATAAACCAGACTCTTGTAATCGAACAGTATTTTTTATTAATTTAATAGGGGTTCAGGGCAGTCAGAATAGTCACAAACAGGGAATACTTTTACTTAGCTGCTATGGCTCGTGCAGTTCTATTTTAAAACACAAATTTCAGACAATATTAATATTACAATTCCATAGAACATTCATACTTGCACCTGGCGAGCAACTGTGGCCAGCTTAGCTCCATTTTAAAATAAACATCAGACAATATTAATGCCAAATTCAATAAGGCCAAAAAAATAATATGGGGATACTACTACTTCTGTACTACTACTACAATTTAGCAAGGAAAATAGAACAATATTAATATCACAATTCAATAAAATCAAATCTCAAGACCAGTGGCTACACTGATATTATGTCTGCCGTGTTCATTTTATTGCCATTGTTGCTGATATTGTACAGCTGTGGGAAGGTGTAAGTTATTGATGTATTTTGTTAGTCCCGGTAAGAATAGTAAGGGGCCAGGAGAAATGGCTAGTCTCTGCCTTCACCATTTCTAATTGGTTATTTGGTGAATGTTGAGTAGCCAAAACAGAAGAAAAATATTGTTAGTATTATTAGTAATACAGTAGTGCCACAAGATGTATTTTTTAAATTGAAATTTAACACCATTGTGTGCACAATTTTGAAAACTGTACCATATTACTAGTTTTTAGGATTTAATATGGAATAAATCTTTTTTCGAATCCTGGTTTAGAAATTCTTTGTCTGTGGTTGGCTGTACATAGATGTTGACCTTATCCAGCACAGGGCCTGATGTGACTGAAGCTGACAGTAAACGAGAACCATCCGAAGGGGAAGTGATATGTGCTGTCATCTCCATGTCATTCCACAGAGATTTGACATGAGATGTCTGCCACTCCCCCTGCCTCTCATGTAACCGCCAGCATCTTTAACAATGATGGCAGTGCGTGTCGAATGAGAATGGGAGGGCTTTTTAGCCAATCTTATGTGTCAAGTCTTTTTTTTTTTTTTTTTGTCTCTTGTAACTTCACAAAGACTGTGCACTTGTTCATTTGTGTTAGGGTAGCCATGTTTTTTTTGCGATTAGTACCAGAAAACTAATATTCCAAAAGCTGCAGACAAAGACTCTTTACACTGATTGTTCCCCAGACCTTTACACTGCAGAAAAACATCTATGTCTTTGAGTGTATGAAGAAGAACTGGAGATGGGAATTGAAGTTTGGAGAATTAGTTGAGGTGTATTTTTTCATGTGATGCTCTTGGATTACTTTGGAGTGCAGTTGTTGCACTGATTACAGTACTGTCTTTGGAAGACCTCTGGGGTACTGACCTAGAATTTTATTTTGAAGTAAAGTGTCTCTAAGGACCTCTGCTGAGGTTTCTCCTCTTGTCACCCTGATCTTGATCTTGCTGTAAACGAAAAATCATGTAGCTGATGCATGGTTAAAATCAAACCCTGCGCTTGGGCAGGTCCCAGCGCTGTACTGGCTATGAGGTTAGTGTGTATGTGGAGGCGTCCGGATCTGTTGACCCTGCATCCTCCAGATCAGGTGCAGCTGGAGTCCCGTGTACTAAAAATAAGCCTCATGTGTGTTCCATGTGCACCCCACCTGCCCCGTCCCTCTCCGTCCCGTCCCTCCGTACTAAAGATTAAGGGGTGGAAGGGAAGAAAGCCCAGTCAGCAGGCCCTTGATGGAGGAGGACGATCCAGCGCCCAACACAAAGCTGAGGAGAAGGAGGAGAGACTGGCCAAAAGTTTAAAAACTATGAATACATGGGTATGTGGCCTGTCAATTCATGCACCCCTTATGTTGGACCTCTGTCAGTTATCTTAGGCTACAGCATGCAAGCGATTGAGGTTATTTTTGATTGCTGTTGTCTTATCGGGTGGCCTTAAAGCCCAGCACAGTAGCTTTAATTATATCCTTACCTCAGAGGCCCTGTACCAGGCATAGGTCCACTTGATCTCACATTGTGAAGTCCCGAGGTACAGTGTGTTAGCATGTGTTTTTGGAGAGGCTCTGTAATTTCAGTAACGATCTTCTACTTGGATATCTTCATCTTTATGTCAGTAATGTGTGCTGTTCTTGAAAACGAGATGGCTATCTCTCGTGATGCCACACCGTCCTTTTTTTTTTTTTTTTTTATCGTACAGGATATTGGGAAACTCGGTATGATCAGTATGGATTCTGAGCAGTGTTGTGGTATCAGATAGATTAAGCACTTGTCTTGCCCGGGGAAATTGTCATGGGATAGTCTTGCCCTTGTTTCTGCATTTCATGTTATATTTGTGCATTTTGAAAGCAAAGACACATAAAAACAATTAAACCAATTTAGAACTTTGCATGAGTTTTTCCGTTTAGCAGTGTGACTGCTGATTCTGAAAGCAAATAGCAGTTCAAGATTAAAGATGTCCTGAGATGGTTTCTCAGCAGTTGGGATAGCTAACTAGATAATATATATCAATTTTCAGTGATGCATAAAGACAGACTTCATCCATAAATTACCTTGCTCTGTAATGGACAAACTTGGACCCATGATTTATCAGTCAAATGCTGAAGCTGCCCTCTCCACCTGTGATAAGGTGCTTTCCATTGTCATTGTGATGTATAGTGTATTTCTGCAAACATGTTACCATACCAACCTACACGTCATGCCCAGCTTATTCCTGGCATTCTTTGATGCTTCTCATCATCAAGCCAGTATGGCTTGTGCTCACCTCCCCATGTCTGCCCTCAGTCTCACCCTGACCCCTCCCCTCTTACCTGTCTCTGCCTCTGCCGTACGCCGTACACCGTGTAGCCATTCAGGTGATGACGCTCCGGCCGACAGCATGGAATTCAGTCCTACTGGCGTCTCCATCCTGTGTCCAGTCATTTCAGAATCACAAGTGAAAGCTGATGTTTAAGTATTAACCCTACAAATCAGGCCAGAAAAAGAAAATGGTTTGCTCTTTGAGTTGAGTGTTGAGTGCCAAATATTTAAACATGATTTGTATCCAGCAGTAGATTTGAGAGTGGTACTACGTAACAAACTGTTGAACGTCCCTTATTGGTTGATTTTTCTCTGTGGGTTTTATAATGCAGGTGCTGCTGATTGGTCAGGAAAAAGCATGTTGAACTGTTTTGTGTTTGTGTACCTGCACAGCACCAGTGTTAAGAGTGCTGAGTTTGCATATTCTGCATTTCTTATGTCTTTTTTTTGCTTTTCAGAGATGTGAATTGTGTCCCCACAAGGATGGTGCTCTCAAGAGGACGGACAACGGAGGCAAGTCATGCAGGCTTTTTTTTTTTTTCAAGGATGAAAATGACTCTATCTATAACTTAATCAATGAAGTTATAAGGTGCTGACTAATACTGAAATAATTGAAATCTAATAATCAAAGCCACATAAATAAGATGCAATAAGAAAGGAATGTAATATTAAATTTCAGTTTTCAGTTTTCATAAAGCTGTCTTGCACTGAAATTGCCTCTTAATAGTGGGTGCATTGATAAAAATCTAGGATATGCTTCACTATTTAATTTATGCAACTTTAGGTAACATTTAGAATGATATATATAAACTGTTTATCAGTAATGACCCATACACAGCACTTTCCTCTGAGATATCCTTATTTTTTAAAACTGTAACATGGCTCAACATGGCTTCCCTGAAAACCATTCACCAGCATCGTCTTTCATTTGTCTCCACTGTAAAGCTCCAGACTTTTAAGTATCCTGTGGTGCTTTGCCTTTTGAATGGATCCCAGGTGTATTGTAAATGGACCCTTTAATAAGCCATTGTGTCACAACGATCAGTTATTTAATCCCATTTCACTGGCTTTCAGAGTTTTACTTTACATTTATTCCATAATTGTATTCATGTTCCACAGTTTCACAAATTCATTTTTCACTGTTTTTTTTTTAACTGCATGTCATTGTGTTGATTTTGTTGGTGTAGTAGTTTCATTGACAATAGCTTGTTTTTTGAACTGTATGCCTTAATGGTGATTTTGTTGATGGAGATTTTTTCCGGAATTAGATTTTTTCAACAATTTTGAATGGTCAGTTTCCACATTTACGAATGTTTCTATGATTAGTGCTCTAAAATGGCTAAAAATGATTGGTTAGATTTGCAGCACACATCAATACAGTGTTACAGGAAAAAAAAAAAAACAACAAACAAAAAGGCTGTTTTATGAATGTCCTCCTTTACGAATTGTTCAAATTACAAATTACGCATCATATGTACATCACTTTCACCATCTCACTGTGTGTTCTACACTCTATATAATTAAAATCACAATGGTTGGTAATTAATTCAAATAACGCAAATTATTATAACAACTTTGACAACCTGACCACTACAACCGCTGTTGGTACTGGTAGTGCCACCTTGTATCTCGAGAGCTGGTTCATCTTAGAAGATTATTTAAGTTGTAAGGTTGGTTTCAGATGTTTGTGGCTGATGTTTGTCTGGTCTGATAGTTAGTTCTGTAGTTTTGATAGTTTGTGTGCTGATTTTGATGGGTCCTGTCATTCCTGATCTGGTGGTGTGGCCTGCTGTAATTGTAGGCCTGTTGCAGGGTCCTGTATCACTTAAAGCAGTCGCATCCTGTCACAACTCCAAGCGGAGCAGTGAGAGGGGTTTCTGATGTGAAGTGTTTGATTTCACAGGGAAATAAGTCAGTAAATTTGCATGTATTTGTGGTCTCTGAACAAAATAGCTTGAAAGTCAAAACCTATTCAAATCCCTGTTTTTTTGCTGGTGTGTTGGGTGGTAGTAAAGTCTGTTCTTTAAAACAGGACTTGCTGATTTATTATATCAGAAAGTTATGTGGTGTAATACATTTTTTTCTTCACATATGTGTCATGGGATAACCAGTAAAAAATATAATTTAGAGTTATCGTAAAACTAGTGTTTTCAAATTATATGGAATGTGTGCTCCAGTATTCATATGAGAATTCGTAATTCTTGTCTGAAAAATCTTGACTGAGATCTTATGAATTGAATCCCCAATAATTTCTAGATAACACAAAGCAAGTAATCTTACTGTATATATAAAAAAAATATATAAGACAAAACTTTAATATCTTAAAACTTAATGTTAAGTTTTAACAAGGGCATTGAAAAGGCAGGGCAAGCCAGGAAAAAGTGTGGGGGCTGGAACATGATCTATATGTGCACTGCTTTTTCAGATCATACTTTACCTTGCATGGCCTCATTTAAGATAAAATATGCTCAGTACTCAGCAGGTCAGTGGGGTTGCTTGATGAATATTCAACCGTTCCCTAACAGCGTAATAATTTCATCCATACATGAAGCATGATCTCACAAAGGCATAGTCTCACTTGTCACATGTATTGTTTTTCCTGGTTATTTATGCTTAGTCCGTTATACTAAATCACTTACGCAGATATGTTGACCTCTGTGTTTAACATTACTGCTGATTGCTTTGTCCATTAATTCATCAGCTGGTTTTATTATGTTAAACTTGTGACTTGGGGTTCACATGTTCAGATTGCCTTCTTATTAATCAGCCTCGGATCCACACTGTTCTTTCACATGGCATAATTATACAAATTCATAGGGAGAGCATATTCCACTGCATTACTTTCCTCCTCATAATTATTGCCAAATCATGTCTGTGGCAACCTGTTTAATATGAAGTGGAATTTCAGGGCATGTGACTCACCCTGCTGACCTTGGTGCAAACGCAGGGAAATCCTGTACACCCATAGGTTATTTTATTTTATTTGACAGTAAAATTAACATTAAAAACATTTATCATTAAAATTTAGTTTTGGGGTACAACTTGAAGCATTTTATACTTCAGTAATTGTGTTTGTTACCTTTTTGACTGAATACTTATTCATAGTGAACATTGTATACTGCAAGGCATGAGTCAAATTTAAATTATCATACAATTACTGCTTTTTCATATTAAATATACATTTAATAAGGCTCGGTTGCATTCTTTTTCCATATTTCATGATCCCCATTTAAAAATTGTTTGACAAAATGTAAACAGTTCATTGGGCTCTGCTAGTAGAACATGATGACATTTTATTTATGGAAACCAATTAAAAGCCCATTTGACAATTTGAGATTGTTTCTATTAAAATTTTTTTTAAGAAAATATGTGAATGATTGATGAGAAAACTAAAAATACAAGAATGTGACAGTACTGATAAGGAATATTATGAGGATAACTGAATGTTATTTTTCTGTGAATGTTCTGTGCATACTGTGATGTAATTCACCATTACCTCAGTACTTTGAAAAATATACTTGACTTTGCTTGCATGGCCTTTCCCAGATCTATTATTTATACTGTTCATGCATCTATCAAGATAATATGATTTCATCATGTTTAACTTTTTTTTTCATTCAGTTTTTTAAATAATATTACGTCAGTGACAACAGATAAATATGGACACAGCTCCAGCATAAACTGCTCTGTCATGGAGGGCCTGACTGATGGTGTTCTGCCGCCTCCCTATTCAATGATGTCATAGGAGCAGGGGCAGACACGCCCACAGCCAGCGGGGTCATTACAGGCGCCCCCTTCACCCTGACCGCAGAAAACTCTTAGTTTGTTTTGTTTTTATTTCCCCTTTAACTTGACCTGGTCTGCAACACATGGTCCCCACCCCCACCTCCTCCTCTTGTGGTTGACAGTTGCTTATTTTGCTAATCATTTTAGTGGGAGGCCAGTGGGGGGAGGTGCACAGTGAGGGCATGGAAGGGGGGGTGGGGGGGGGCGTGCACACACACCACATCTCCCTTCCGTTGCAGTTTTATGACGGGGCGGGCCCGTAACACAGGGTCGTGAAGAGGCTCCCCTCCTTCGTGTCGGAGGGTTCACGGCGAGGTCACCTCAGACTCTGTAAACAGCTCCAGAGCACACACAGCTGAAGGAGTCCAGTTCCACTGTGCATTCAGATGTGGAGTACCCGTATACTCCATGGCACAGGCAAACAGGAGGGAAGGCCTGTGAGGCAGGAGCGAAAGAGTGCTCACGCACGTTTTTGTGCGCGTTTACAGAATACATGTATGTTACAGAGACTCATCATGTGCGCCAGTTCTCCTTTCCCCTGGCCTGCCTCCTCTGGTCTCATCTGTGTTTTGACAGGTGAAATGGCTGCTCAGAAATGAAAACTGCACATCAATCCAAAATAAAAACACGGAAATGTTCAGTGACATAGGGGAACAACATACAGGAGAGTGTAAACTCTTTGTAATATAACGACAATAGTTAAATCCATTTTTCAAGCTGTTAATTACCATGTATTTATGTTTTAATACGTTTTAAAAGCTCCCCATGTTGAAAGCAGCCTTGCTGCAGCAAATACGTTTTGTTACAAATACATGGCTTTAGAGGGGTGTCCCTGACACTGTTTACTGAAAAATTTTGCCGGGTCTCCTAGGTGTCTTAAAGGGGTTTCATAAACGCAGTTTCAGATAGCACATATAATGCACCAAAGCACAACTCCTAATTTCCACCTGTGCTAACTTAGGATGACTGATTAAAATGTTAGATTGAGACAACTGTAATACAGTTGAAAATGGGACATATCTTCGGGTCTGTTTTGGAGCTTGGGAATTGGTACTTGTGGGTGCAGCCCATTTATAGGTGGTGTGCTATAATGAAACTATTTAAGGTTGCTCTCCAGAGCTTCCGTCTTCCAGCCAGTCTCTCCAATGTCAGTTGTTGTACTGTGCAGGCTTGCTTGCGAGAGCACATTCTGCTGCAGAATGGCTTAAAGTGGCAAGATAATCGCAACCACAAGGCATGATGTGCATGGCTTGTGTTCCTTTATGGGGAGTACAGCCTGTTTTGCGTTGTCCATTTTGTATTAAGTGTCCATTATCCCCAGTCATACTCCCCTTGGCAGAGATAATGCAGGGTACAATGGGAGGCAGGCAGGTTTGTTTGCATGTGGGTGAGGCCTCGCCACAATAGCGTCCGCCTCGCGCTCTGGGTGAGAAGTTCGTTGGGACTCCTTTTGCAGTTGGTTGGTTTTTATTACCCGCCCTTTATTGGCTCCTGCAGTATTCTTGGAAGGGCTTCAAAACACAACACATTTGTGCCGCCCCCTTCTGTCCCCCTTCAGACAAGGAGTCAAAGACAGTTCTCGTCGCCGGGTTCATCTGGAGGTTTAGTTATTGTTCAACCGAGTGGCGTTAAAACAGGCACGCATTTGTTGTGGCTCTAACTTTAATTAATTTACTGTAACTTCGTTTTAATTGCGGCGCTGCTCGCTTCAATAGGAGCAGTTACCTCATTTAAGTGCAGTGCTGGAAACATCTGCCTCGCCCCCCCCCCCCTCAGCTCGAGCTGTGGGATTGAAATGATCACAAAGCCAGAGAGAGGGAGTCTCGACCACGGCGGCCTGTAATTTAACGGCACGCCCACGCCGTGTGCGTGTCACAGACACCCCGCCGTCCCGCCCCAGTCTAGACAGACCACTCAGAGGTTTCGACGGGACGCGCGCCCCCATGGGACGGCCTGTTTCCAATCACGCGGCCACGTCCCTTCCACCTGGTCCACCCTTGTGTGCGTCGCTCAGGGACAGGAGCGAAGTGCCGGAAAACGTAACCATAAAACGCCATGTCACCCTCTCTCAAAGGGTGATCAGTCACGTCTTGCTGACCTGTCCATTTCAGTGCATGTGTGTACAGGCATACTGACCGTAGTCAATGCAGTCATGTTCCGTGCCCCCTTTCTGATGTGTTGCATTGCGTCCTCAGGTTGGGCCCATGTTGTATGCGCGCTGTACATCCCTGAGGTGGAGTTTGCCAACGTGTCGACCATGGAGCCCATCGTGCTGCAGTCTGTCCCCCACGAGCGCTACAACAAGGTAAACATTCAGGGCGGGCACTCAAAATGGCATCAACGTGTTCGCTCCAGCTTCAGCTGCAAGGTCACTGTAGGGACAGCCCGCGAAAAGGTAAACAAACAGGCACAGCAAGATCAACAACACTTAACATGTGTAACTAATATGCCTTTTATCACTATAGGTGTAAGAGGTCTCATTACTGTAGAACAGTTAGACAACTGCTATCCTAAACTATTCAGTGTAGGCTCTAAGGTAGGAAGAACTCTGGCATTAATTCATTTCAACAGCAAAATGGAGTATACTTTATACGTTGTTATGCGGTAAAATTTGTCAGTTAAACAAATAACTGATATTTTTCTATGAACTTGAAGTTGTGTGATATAAATGTAAATATAAAGGGTAGTAAAATGAGTCCCACTTGTACTTGATGAAGAAGAGTTTTTAGACTATTCTAAAACATAGACTGTGTGAATACAAATGTGTCTCACCACAGACAGCATGAACAAATGAAAAGATTGCTGTGTATAGTCAATTAGAGATAATTACAAAAAAAAGCTGTGTGTTACTGACAGCAATTTGGTTGCATGTCTGATGTTGAAGAGAACCATGCATTTTAATCTCATACTGAAATTCTCCCCAGTCTTGGGGTGAAACGGATCGGGTGCTGTTTGAATTAGCGTCCTTGCTACAGGCAAATTAAAAGCAGCATGGATCTCGCAGATCAGATAATAAGAAGCTCACGCGACCAAGGGCTCCAGATAGAGCTGTTTAATCGTCCGGCCCCCTGATCTGGAAAGCCGTGTCTAAGCAAAACAAATGGCTACCTCAGGTCCCAGGGACTGGGGGCAGGAGGGGGTAGTTGGGGTACCCGGGGGAGGAGGGAGGGGGATTATCATTAAACTCAACGTGTTTTTTCATTTTGCATACACAAACGCCAGGTTGGATTTTTGTTTTTATTATTTTTTTTTATGCTGCCTGTTACTGTATCGATCCCTTTTCTGCAGACATGCTACATCTGTGAAGAGCAAGGCCGTGAGAGTAAAGCAGCCTCAGGAGCCTGCATGACCTGCAACAAACATGGCTGCAGGCAGGCCTTCCACGTCACGTGGTGAGTCCAGGAGGAGCCTGCTGCCAAATACAAGGATATACGCTCTGAAGGATGAGCTTGGCCAGACCCTTTCATTTCAGTCGTTTTGTTGGATACCTGCATGTGCTGAAGTCTCTTGCCCCAGACTGGCTGAGTCCAGACTGCTTAAGATGTGAAAGGTTGCCAGAGAGAGCCTGGCTGAATGAAGATCTCAGGAACATGTGCCATCTTAGAACTATACTAAAATATATTCTGTATAGTTCCTGTCACAGTTAATCTAGCCAATTAAACTCTTTCATATGCTGGTTTTTCAGATAATGGAGAAATGTACTATTAACAATTGATGAGGTGTAATAGTCCTCTCTGTGTTATTGAATCCGATTTCAGACAAGTCTGCTTTAACTGTAATGCATGTCTAACGCTTGTTTGCTGTGTACTTGCGTAGAGCTTGCAGGTTTATATGTTCTTAGCAACAGTAATGGTTAAATCAATACTATAATCGTGACTGCTGGAGATATTTAGGGATTATAAATAGAACCACTGCATGCTCAGTTATTTTGCTTGCCTGAAGGGTTTTAAATAATTAAGGATAAGCTGATACTCTGAAATTAAAGTCATATTTTGTCTTGACCTTCGCTCCTCACGTTCAGTGGTACAAGTATTATCCAAATAAGCAATGAGCCACTAAGACCTAAAGTCGTCCCAAGTCAACCTAAAAGCTCAAATATGGTGTTGTGCTCACGACGCCAGCTGTAGGCTGTTGTTTTCTCCTCCAGCTGCATCACGGTAATGCTGATTCTGTATTAACGGCTGCTCTCTTCTCTCCGGTGACTGCAGCGCTCAGTTTGCTGGCCTTCTGTGCGAAGAACAGGGCTCAGACGCTGACAATGTGAAGTACTGTGGATACTGCAAGTACCACTATAGCAAACTGGTAAGCTTTGTGTGCCCTTTAGCTCCTTCCATTGTTAGATTTCTGATTCCTTCAGACACGTTTTTTTGTGGAAGTTCTCATTCTTCAGTTATCAATAACCTGTCCCAAACTTAAATAATACTGATCTGTCCTCAGCATTTTTTGCTAGTATTTATGTACACGTTTTCTGTCAAAGTTGTGTCAAGAGGGAATTTTGTGGAAGGAAAGATGAAGGAGCTGGAGATGGTTTGGTAAAACGTATATGCACATTACTGGTCTTTAAAATAACTGAAGACCCTAGAATCATTTGACAGAGGTTTATGGAGTAAGACCTTTTTAATTTTTAATTAGACCTTTTAATTTTGTTACTGTTTACAGTGTCCTGTTGCAGTGTGTACTTACACTCTTTATTGGACTATTTAATCTCAAAATAGACTGTAGGTGGAGTTGGTATGATGACAGTTTGGTCATTTAGCAAGGTTTACTTAAAATCTCCTAAGATGTAAAGCACCATTTACCAGTCAATTCTTCATTCTTTCCCATGAAGACTTCAGAACTTTGGAGCCACCAAATGAATTGAAATGCAGCTGGCATGACTGGTAGCACAGTCTTACAGCAGATGTCTCTTTTCATCAGTTCTTACAATAATAGGGGAGATGTTATGACGTTCATTGACTTTAAAATCATCAGCGTAAAATGTGTGCGCTTTCACAGTGGAACTTGTGTAATATCTTTGTGTGACTCCATTTTGTTGTGGGCTGATGACAGGGTTTTTCTCTGTAGTTGGTCTTTTGAACCCAGATTTTAAATTCTGGACAGCAGTTTGCTGTAATGAAAGGAGTATGCTCGAACAAGTGTGGTTCCTTCACACGCACAATGTAAAAATATGATGCTCCCTTCAGATTTTTCTTTGTCTGGACCCGCTCATGAGAACATATCACATTTTACAGGGGGCAAAATTGCGTTCTAGGCCTGCATAGCAGGTCACTAAGCGTCAGAGGCTCAAATCACAGCGATACCTCCCCCCCTCCACGCTCCCTCCCAGCCCTAGCCGAGTCCCCCACCCGCCCCTTTTACCCCCTAATTTCAGTGTCGATCAGTGGCGTCTCCCTGGAGCCTCGCGCGCCTCTCCTTCCTCTCCTTCCTCTCCCTCCTCTCCCTCCTCCTGCCGGTGCGCTGGAAGCAGCAGATTGAATATCAGCGGTCAGAGGAAAACCCCAGTGGCAGCTACACAGTGATACTGGACCAGGGCAATGATTTCCCAGCACGTCCAGCTTGAGTTTCAGGGCACAGATGGCGCTACGGTCTGCCCCCCCCCCACCACCCACCCATCACCACCCCCGCCCCAGCCTTACCAGGATTCAGGAGTCCTGTTTCTCTGCTTTGTGTTTCGAGAACACAACCCCCCCCACCAAAACGCCCCCAATATCCTTGCCACAAAGGGCTCTCACACAGATATGTCCCTCTGTGGGTTTTGTGACCGTGGGCTGGGGGTGATCCAATGACAGGGGTGCAAGGGTTAAAGTGGTTAAGGTCGGGAAGGGGATGGAGAAATTACCATACCCTTGGTTTGATAAATGTACTGAATGTTTGACAGGTTCTGTGTATTTCTCTAAATTTTCTGTACATTTGGCTTTAAGTGGGTCGTTGAAAGCCTGCATTTTGTCTCGCATGCGAGGCAAAAGGTGAGACATTTTGATACACATGGTGGATTTTTTTTTTTCTTTTCATTTTGACATTATCCGAGGCTATTCATTTTTGTTGTCAAAAAGAAAAAGAAATAAGATTTTAGAGTGGCAGAACTGCAGTAATGCACTGTGGTTTGGAGCGGCATCGAGGTCACAGGAAGGTGGTGCTGGTCGTTTCCACAGAGCGGGACGCGTATCGTTTCTTTGTTGACGGCCACAGCAGCGATCGATAGTCAGAGCCCCACCACAGCCCAGCAGAGTTTGGGTTTCACCGAAGGCTGGAGCGTATGGACAGCATTACTCTCTGAGGGTATCATTATCACAACCATGGCTGCAAGCGCTCTGATTATTCTTATTACAATGATTGTAAATGGGCTTAATGTGTAATGACAGGAATGAGTCACATATACAGCGCAGCACAATTTGAGGCTTGTGTAAACACTTAGTTTTCCCTCCTCTCACTATGTAAGAACTCGCCCTTGACCTGCAGGCTTGTGTCCTCTGGATGAGACCCACAGCAAATCTTGATGAAGTTCAGTTTTCACAAAGAAACTGGATCAGTTGATGGGATTACCTGTTTTCATAAAACTGAAGTACTTGTACTTGGCACATGTCAGGTGATAGCATGTGTATATAATGTGTCTATAGATCTGTTAGGTGGCTAACTGGGGGAGGGGGGGGGGGGGAGAGAAAACATGTTCAAACTTTGGTCAGATACTGATCACAGATGATGTGAATCACCCTGCATGCTGTATAATAATTCTAACTTTAAACTGAAGCAGAGTTTCAACAAAAACATGTCATACTAACAATGAAGCTGACAGAACTTGTTGCTTAACAGTTGTTTAGTTGTTTGTAGGTGGTAAAACAGGCATTGAATAATCTGCGCTAATGTTTATCTCCTGTAATTACAAAATGAAGCTGTTCAGCCATCTCTGGTAAGGCACTTCCTGATAGCGGAAGGTTTTAAATACAGTGATGAGTGAGTGTGTCCCAAATGAAATGATTTTTGATCCCCTCTCGTTCCATCAGCCAGGAGAGGGCTTAGTGACGTCAATATGGCACACCAAGTATGATTTGGAATCAGGCAGGGAGTAAAGGATGTGAACTGGTATGCAGACAATGTCTGAAATTAGACTTCATGTATACTTCATATATAAAGTGAAACTGTGATCAAAGGCTGCTCTGCCAAACATGGTACACTGCCCTGTCTTTTTCCCATCTATATGTTATTTAATTTGGATGGCTTCAGGATGAATTATGGTAAATTTAAATGGTTTCTTTTTAAATAAATAATGAATATTTATTTTATTTTTTAGTGCTGGATTTGGTTCAAGTGGACTCAGCTTAAACATGAATTGACTTCAGTATTGATATCGGGTGTAGTTTTTAATATCACAAATTAATTTAGCTGAGAATGTTGGTTCAGTGCACTGTGTTAACACTAGGGTAATTCAGTGAGGCACAGGTCAAAATATAACCATGTCTTGCAGGCCATGGATAGGAAAATGGTGTGAATGTTTATGTATGCATGCACACGTGTGCATGTGTGTTTGTGTGTGTGTGTGTGTGTGTGTGGGGGTGCAAGAGAATAGTTGTCTTCTGCAAACACACTTCTATGTGTAAAAAGTCTGGAACGTGAATGAGGTACATTCCATTGTGCACCATCTTTAATTAGCATTTTTTGATATTGTCCTGTCTCCCTTCTCTCTCTCTCTCAGTCATGGTTTTCTTTGTTGTCGGGAAGCACCGGGCAGATTTTTTATAGTAACTCGAAGTTCCTCTTTCACCTTTTAGAGAAGGAGCAAAGGCCGCGGTAGTAGGGCTCAAAGCTTAAGCGATTCTTCCTCTCACTCTTTGGATAAACACCATGACAAGGACAAGAAGGTAAGGCAGCCTCCAAATTTACCCTACATCATGATCTGCCTGAGTGATATGCCCTTTTCTCATGCACTCAGAGAATTCAGCTCAGGACAGATAGGCTAGATCTCCTCTCCAAAAGCTTGCACATACAATAGTTTTGTAATCTACGGTTTATATTTAGATGAAACGATGAGAGTAAAGTAAGGAATGATAAATAAGTTTACACTCTCCATCATATCATGCTTTAATTACCATAATTAAAATACTGCTCTTATGGAAAACTAATAATAATCTGCTGTAATAAGTAATATGCTCCAAGCGCAATCACATCTTGACTAGTAAGTAATGGTAGCATTGCTGCGTTCCAGCAGTTTTCATGAGTACAGTTTACTTAGACAAACACGTATCTGACGGAATAAAAAAAGTTTAACCCGATTCTCCTTTAAAGTTCCACCGCTTGGCAAAATATAAAATAACTATTAAAGGATTTTCCTTCGTTGGATACTGTAACCTTGCAGCATATACGTCACATATTTTACAGTAAAGTATTGCTTAAAAGTTTGGTGTGAAAGTGGAGCTGCGCTAATTGCCTAACAAACACTGGTTACTAATTACACTAATATTCCTGGTGTGCGTCCCTGTATTTGTGGACGCAGCGTAATGCATTGGTCTGGTAGAGGAGGCAGATGTGCGCTCACAGTGTCCGTGTCTCTCCACACTCTGAGATGTATAAAAGGGCATATCACCTCTCCACCGTCATCGATACTCTTCACTCTGTCTCAGGCATCTCTTCCACTGGCCATGAATTTGAAAATGCTCAGACTTACAGTAGCCATGATTCATTGATCTATTTCTTGACTGGTTTATTTCCCTCCCATTGGATTGAGACATCTGTGTTGTAATAAATTTATTTTATGCCATTTAGTTGAAAAATAAATAAATAAATAAACCAATTTCATCCAGACAGAAAAGTTCTCTTAAGCTATGTCAGAAGTCTGCCACACAAATGTCACTGAGCATGTTTGATATGGTTCTGGTTTGCTTGGACATATTTCTCCTTTTATCTGCTTTTAAGCAGCAGCAAAATGAGGTACCATGTCAATGGCACTTATCACAACAGTGATAAGCTTTAAACACAGGAAAGACTGCCTTCTTGGTACGGGGCCAGGAGTATGCTTCTAGGAAGTGAGTGTAGGGGCCTCATGAATACCATGAACTTTTAGAATTAAAACCACACCCTTTAAACTACAGCTGCCTCTGCACCATGACAAAGCAGAACTCTTTTTTTTAACATTACTTTATTTTGATGAGGTGGTTTTTTTGGTATACGCAGTCATGCTGTGGGGTGGCCTCAAGCTGTTCTATACAATCTGTGAGGTTTGAGGGTGTGATTGGCTGCCTGCTCTCAGGCAAGTGACAGCTTTAGAAAGGGCTTCAGCACTCATGCTTTCGCATGCGGCCCTCTCAGCCATGCCATCAGTCAAGTGAATGAAATTGTGTGCATTGCAGAGCTGAGCTCTTAGCCTGAGACAGCGAGTGGCCCATTGAAAAATACCACAGATGCTAATACACATGCGCTCATTGGCTGGTTCAAGCAGTGCATTTTTCACACACTCACCCCACCAGTGTCTGCCTTTAAAAAAAAAAAAAACTGACTGCAGGGTGGCTGGTTTTGAATTAAATTCATTGGGACTATTTTAGGGTAAGGACAATCTTGTCATTCGAAAGCAGTGTATTGGCTAAATAGTGCATTGTAGTGTAAAATGGTCCCAAAGCACAGAACAAAGTTTTTTGTTGTAAGGAGGGATGAAATACTCTTGGCCTGAGTTTTGTCTTTTTTTGCGGGGGGGCGGGGCATGTGGGGAAGACCCGTAATGCTGGAAAACTATGGCAAGTATAACAAACCACATAATAAGAGGAAGTGGAAGCTTTTAATGTTTGTGTATGAGATATTCTGAATGAACACTGACTGAATATGTGGTGTGGGATCATGCAAATTCATGAACAGGCTTTTATTAGAAGACTGGAGTGATTTAAACAACAAATATATATCTGTATATATTTATAATTTAAAAAAATGTTTCATTGATGGATCACTGTGGCCTTTGTGACTTCACTGTGCTCCCAGTTAATGGAACACCATAACTGACAATGATTGGAGGAGAGAAAAGAAAAAAAGGAAAGTGACATAGGTGGTGTGATGTGAAGAGGGAAAGCTGGAGAAAGATAGTGAAATGGCTCTTGTGCATGGAAGACATTTTTCATTGGTCAGTGGTGCAACTGATGCACTTACTTACGGCCAATGAGCAGGGTGACACCCAGGCAGCTGCCTCTGACCTCATACACCCATGGTTCATCACTCAGATACTGACATAAAGCATTCATCAATTTAAGATCAGTGGAATTTGTGTTGCCTCTAGTAAAAAAAAAAAAAAAAAAAAAGTTTTTAACAGGGGTGAGGCAGGAGCTGCCAAGATTTTTCTTTCCCCCCCTTCCCCCAAACTACTGTCGTGAATTAACTTGTTGATTTTTACTAGTGATATTGTTTGTTTATGAACCTTTTTTGAAATGCAGCACAGAATTTGTACTGAACATATTTCTGGCAGTGTTTTTTTTTTTTTTTTTCAATTATTAAAGTGGCCAGTTACAGAAATGGAAGGATTTGCTTTAAAGTTACATATTCAAAGCTCAAATCATGTCCAAATTTTCCCTTTTGTTGTTTTTATTAATTAAGCTTTCCTCAGACTTGATCGACTTTATTTCCAGAGAATTGTAGTCAGCCTAGGGTGGCAGAGAGAATGTCAAAACACAGATTCTGTAGTTCTCTGCATTATTGATGAGTGATTTAGACCCCTTTTACTCCTCACATCCCTGCAGTGGCAGAACTTGATGCCTCTGATCCAAAAATCAGGTTGGTCGGCAGACAAAGGGCGTCGAACAAGAACGGAGTGCAGTTTAGACAAAAAGAAAATGCATCCGGCTTTGTGGAGATGAGCTTGATTTTGAGCTGAAACGGCCTCGATGGCACGAGAGGGGCAGATAATGAGGCTTAATTGAGATTTCTCATGCGACTACATTTAATGATCGGCTAAATGCCTATTAACGTTTCCGCTAAATTCATTTGAGAACCCTCCAGCGGGCCTGCGCCGCACAGAAGGGCGCTGTGCTCCTGAACCCTTCTTGTGCTCCGGGTTTTCTGTTCTCTTCTGGCCATTGTGCCTGATTTGCATGAGCAAAAGCTTCCAACCCCCACAATCCACATTCCCAGGTTAAAGGTCGAAGGGCTCAGATGTATACCTAGCTAATTCCAAACCCTGGGGCCAGGCAACAATGGAGACTATAAGCCTCCCCTCTTCTCAGGGATTTCAGATGTGCACAGACAGCTAGCAAAATGACATCTGCCAACGCCAAACATGTGTGGCTTATTATTCTTTTAGATTTTCCATTCCTAGATTTCCACCGACAAACCCCTTTGTCTCCGGACTGTTTGTTTAGATACGTGATTTCCTTGGCCGCTCTCTGGCTGTGGTCTGTTTTTGCAGAGGAGTGGGGTTTTTTGGGTCGGGTTGAAAGGCTTTGGGGAGATTCTTCCCCTGCAGGAGATCCTGAGTCAGAGCATTTCTCCGTTCAGCTTGAAGGAAATTCCCCCATTTGCCAAACCGCCACAGGCATTTATAAATTATGGTAATTACCTTTGTCCCGTGTGCTCGCCCCTTTAAAATACCTACCTGGGAAACAATAACAAGCCGTTTATCATTTTCACTTTTATGAGGACTCCCAAGCTTGAGAAATAAAACAAATGGATCTCTTAAATTTATTTATGTAGAGGGTAGTTTCAGAGTGGCATTGTGTGCGTTAATTCATAGCTATATATAATGTATTGAATGTACTGCAAAACCCACCTTTGATTGTTTAGTATTTTCTTTTTGCCCACACAGCTGGTGTTCTCCACAAAGTTTTTACCCAGTTTTATTGTTCATCTATGTTTTATTTTGGTATCATAAGCAAAAATGTAAAATATCAATGTATTCTATCAAAATAACCTTAAAAGTGCTTAAACTGCAGCATTGCTCTGCATAGAGGCGGAGATTTGCTTGACCTCAGATTTCTGAATTTCCTGTCGAGACCTCAGTCTGGGCGGATGTGGACCTGTGTACGCTGTGTGCTGTGCAGAGGGCATTCCCTTGGCAGTTTTTATGCCTGAGAAAGCAGAGATTAAGAAGGGAAGAGAAGGGAGAAAAGCCTGATGCGGACTTTGTGTTAAATCTCCCACTTCAACCTCATAGATTAGGGAATTCCCATTAATGCAATTTCTTTGTTGTGATTATGTTGATCCCATTATAAATATTTTGTCTTGTATTGTGTAGAAAAGGAAACCCTGCATAGACAGACAGATGGTTAAGCACCCTACAATGGACCGACTCATAGTTTAACTGTAGTAATGTAACAGCAGTGTTTTACCAGGCAACAAAATACAAAACATAAATTTATTTCCTTGCATGGGGTTACATGTCTCTGATATTAATAAAGAGGCTTAAATTTGTATGGCCTTGAATCCTGCTTCACGTATCAATGAGGCAGACCTGTGCTGTAAGTCTGCAAAGAGTCCATGTTACTGTCTGTAATGTGGGATTTTTATAGGAATGCGTCAGTAGCTGAAAGCGAAATCCTCCCGCAGTCTCGAGGCTGACGAGCTTTTGTGGGACTTTGTGTTGACAGTGCAAGCTCTTCCAAACGTTTCTCATTTGCAATTAAAAGGAATCTAGCAGGAGAGAGAGGCTCAATGAGAAAGGGAAGGGGCTAGATGCAGCCACACAGCACAGGCAACGCCGCGGTGGCGAAAGTGTGAATATGTTTCTCCCCATGTTTTTCAGGATCGCTGCATATTTTCACAGCTCCGGTCTGAAAATTAGAAACGGGTCAGACGGGGGGTGTGTGAAGGGAGTGTGAAGTGTAAATTCATTCACACCAGCCCCGGGTGGAAATTGAGTTCCGCAGAGAGCGCCGGAGTCCCCCCCCCCACCCCGTCACAGACGAGCGGCGGGAACCGCGGTCCCTGTCGCGGCACCGTATCAGGAGAGGATGGCCAGGCCTCGAATCGCTGACATCTCCTGAAATGAATAGAGCTGAAATGCATTTCTTTTCCGTGGTATAATAGGCAATCGCGAAGAAATCCAATTGGCACCGCGTTTGATGGCTATCATTTCAGCATAGTATTGTACCAGTGTTAATGATGCTAAAGGCACAGGCAAGTTGGGGAGCAATCAAAACATTTTCATGTTGGCACATGACAAAAAAAAGTTCTTGTCTTTTCTGGGTTTTTTTTTTCTTTTTCCTGAAATTTGTCTGAGCTCTCGTTAAGAGCAGTGAAATGAAAACCCCCTCTCTCTGTAGGAACCATAGAGGAGCTCCAGTCTCTCCGCAGCTACAGGCCCGGCTGTCACAGCACATCATAGGTCCATTCTCATCACTCTTTTGATCGTCTTGTGTTTTTCACGTCCTCTTCAGAAACACAAGGACCGGGACAGACACAAACCAAAGCACAGAAAGACATCAGACCCCTCCTCCACACTCGTCCCTCCATTGATGGTCACTTCTGAGAAGGTGAGTGTCTGTTTTATTCTTTCCAGGACCCAATTACAATACGTTACAGCACATTTCATTTATTTAGAGGCTGCCCTTGTGAAACTAAGTGCGTAAGGGATTTCAAAAGAAGAAAATTAAGAGCAGTAATACTTCAGAAACAGGGAAGGTCACAGTCTTGGAATCAGTAACTATGGTGTCAAAATGTACGATGCTCAGCTCTGCTGTTTTATATCATGCACAACTGAACAGCCGATGTCAAAGAAAAAAAAAATATGTAGTGCACGTTCAGAATGATGTATGTATTTTACTTGCATTTAAAATTGATGCCACGTGTGAACATGTTGTAAACCCTGTGTAAGGTTGATTAGGCTGACTATTCAGCTTTAAGGAAAGAGAAGGGTGGCATGGAGGCATGGGCGAAGTGCCACAGGTTGGACCAGGAGCTGCTGTTTGTGTGTGTGTGTGTGTGTTTGTGCTTTCCTAACCCCTCTGTCTTATCCCCACCCCCAGTCGTACAGCGGCAGCAGTGGCAGCAGTGTGACTGCGGTGCCCAGCTCGCAGAAGCGCCTGGACGACAGTGCCGGCCGCTTCACCAATGCCAACTTCCAGGAAGTGCCGACCCACCCCGGATCCAGTGCCAAGGACGGGGGCTCCGCAGAGAGCAAGGGGCTGGAGAGCAAGAGCAAGAGGACAAGCAGCCACGGCTCAGGCCAACGGGGCCGGAAGTCGGCCCCGGGAAACCCCCACTCACCACGACGGTCTCAACGGCGCCCCCCACCACAGTCTCCTCCTCCTCCAGTCCCTTCCAGCAAGGTAGGACCTGGTTTGGGCATTAGGGCTGCGTAAACAAATGTGTGAATTCCATAGCCGTTGGTTATTTGTATATTAGGCCTATAAAACGCACTGAAAGGCTCCCCTCAACACTACCTTTTTTTTAAATGTTTTTTTTTGCTCTACCCCAGTTTAAATAAGTAGGTTAATGAATGGGTTGAGTGTGCCAGCACAAGCACAATGGTGGGTTTTCCTGTGCGAGGCAGTTAAGAGAGCGCACCGTGACAGGGTCTGGACGTCGTCCAGAGCAGTAAACGTGGCGCTCCAGTCACAATCGCATCGCAGCCTTGGCTGCCATCCCTGCTCCCAGAGAGGGAGGTGGGCCCCGCCACGGACCCCGCAGAGGTCAGCGTGCGAATGGAAGTAACCACGGAAACATGCCCCTTCCTCCCCTCTATCAGAACATGCATGTCGTGATGGAGACACTGACGCGAAGTTCATGCCTGGACCCACACCAATAATTTATGTCTGAAAGAAAAATGATGTCTGGAACTCTCTTGGAAAGAAAAAAAAAAAACTATGTAAGCTTGTAGGATGTCAGACCCTTTTCAGCTGGCTGGGAAACCGAACTGGAGAAAGAGAAGGAAGCGACAGAGCTGAGGTTTTGGTGGGTATGCTCTGGGAACTGCGTTTCATCATTATTTTCTGACAGGCATTCATATCTGCAGCAGTATATCTACGCATCTGCAGAGTGTATGGCTGTCCGGTGGTTGTGCAAGGATTCTGGAGGAGTTAAAGCACCCCTTAGGTTACATGATGCAACTAGTCATATTTCAGGGTGCATGTCTCTCTCAAGCTGTCTGTGAGAGTACTTTTTGCAAGTATGAGAAGTTGTTTTCGGAAAAATTTCTCATTCTTTGCGAGGTAACAGAGGAGATGGAAATCTTACTGATAAAACTGGTAATGCCAAAACTGTGCAAGTTTTCCTTGCAGCATACACTGGCATGCACGCTGGCACACACGCTGGCACGCACACACTCCACCTCCTCCTGCACAGAGACACATGAGAGAGAGGCCTTAGAGGTTTTTGCTGTGGCCTGCAGGCCCAGAAGAACCTACTGTGTTTACAAACACACCCCCCCCCACGGGCTTACATTAGTATGTTCAATGCACAAATAGGAGGCCAGTCTTTTAGTTGACACTGGACACTGAAGCGGACTGTTTGGAGTAAAGTTATATTACTGAAGCGGAAAAGAAGCAAAAGCTTAACTTGTCTTCTCTGGTTTTCCTGTGGTTAGTATGCCATTGTTTCAGTTCTTCTCTCTTTTTTTTCTTGTTCTCCTGCCTTGACTTGTTTTAGGGTGTGTGGAAAGTGAAGGAGAACAAACAGGAAGAGTAGTAAACTTGGGAAGAGAGGTGCTGACAGCTTCTGGCCACAGCTGTGAAAACACGTGGGGCTGCAGTGGCACTGGTAGAACGGAGAGCTGCTGAAGGGGAAGACTTCGGGGCTTTTACTGTGACTAAGGGCTGACTAACAAAAATCATACTGTTAGGGAAAATGAACAGCAAAAAGCCACTTCACTAAGTGATTGCCTGTGCAGATCTGTTTTACGATGCAAAAGTAGATTAAGCTTGCAAGTTAGCCACAAGAATAAACCACAAGTCTAGCCTAATGCGTTGTCTTTTTTTTTAAGCAAGAAGGTGAACAATCATGTACAGACAAATTATTATTATTTTTGGTTTCAGGGCTTGAAATACACCTGCCCTGTAATGAAACAATCTAATCTAATGTTTTAATCCATTGTTTAATGCATTATAAGCTACCTCTTTGTTGCCATGGGTTTTCTTAGCCCTCAGTTGCCCTGCACTCTTATGCCTCAATTTAGCTAAGGGTTGACTTGAGTCCTGGTTTACAGTACTGGTGGTTTATAGTACTGATGCAAAGTAGTGCTTCTTGACAGTTTATTGGATAGTAACGGAGCATCAGTGTCTCTTGAAGCATAGTCATTAAGACATTAACTTCCTTGTTGTACCCACCATGAAGTATATAAGAGTTCCTGGGTGGATTATACCAGAGCACTGTGAGTCTAAGCATTCGTGGGTTTGAGGAAGAAACCTACCTTAAAATCATCTAGCAAACATTGGTAATTAAGACTGAATTACCTAAGACGTTTACCATGTGTTGGGGGGCCACCAGCATGAATGCATCCTTACAGTGTTCTCTAAATCAGCTTGATGTAGCACACTATGAGCATTTCCTCTGATTCCCATCATGATATGATGTGCTGTATTGTATGCAGAAAGGAAATTCCCCACACAGATTTTAATATGGAATCTGTGGATAAATACACAGTTAGCTTTTACGTGCAGAGTGTTTTTATTATTTACATCACACTCTTGGCATTCATAAGATCTTTTTTTTCATTACTGTCTTTAATGATTGTACCATTCCATTCCAAGCAATGATTTTTCTTTAGTCCTACCAAAGATTTTTCACCAAGCAAGACCTCTCAAAGGAATAATATGTGGAAATTGTCCAGCAGTGCGTAACATCTGTGCTCAGGACAGAGTTGGGATTTGGTATTTTCCCATCTGCATGGCTGACAACTTGATCTACAATATCTAACAACCGTATTGTTTCATGCCAAATGCACACATTAAAAACAAGCAGCTGCTAACCCTATTGTGTGAAGTGTTGATAGCTTGACCCACAAGTGCTAGTCCTGTCAGTATTTCTCGAGAGCAGTAAATTAAAGCTTAGCATTTTCACTTCGAAAGGAAGATTTTCATTTGACATTTAAGGTGAGCAGTCCTTTGTTTTTCATGTACAAGTGCTTTAATGTTTTTTTTTTTTTGGCCAACTAAATTCAGTTCAGTGCACATAAGTTTCTTAGTGCACATTATTTCATAGAAGAGCATTCTGTTTGTGATTCTGTATTGTTTCCATTAGATCCTTGAACAAATAATAATGTGAAATTATAGTATTAGCATGAACTTTAATTGACCTCTGATGTTTTGCAGGAAATTGCGTATTTATGAGAAACTTGGACCTTTATTGCTTTGTATTGTGTCATTCCCAAAACGCTATTTTCTTGAAGAGATATTCAAGTTGACAAAACCTGAGCCCTCCTAATCAACTGAAACTTGAGTCTGGAGTCAAGTTTGTTGTATTTATTTATTTTTTATTGTATCATTAACTCTTTTTTTTTTCTCCTTGGTATCATCTTTTCTTAAATCATCTTGAAATTATAACCATCAGGACACAATAGTAGCCTGTACATTTTTGTGTATACCAATGGAAACACCATGTTTGTATTTGTAACCTGAAAAGGAGCTCATTTAACAGTAAGTTGACAGTTGTGCTTTGATATCATCTAATGAAGGATTGAATTGACTGGAATTGTGTTTTGATGTTACCTCTAGTAATCAATTCTGAACCACTCTGTGCCCCATGGGGTTCGAGCCTCTGAACAAGTTGTGATGTATCGTTGAGTTGAACCTCATTTAAAATCATGGCACTTTTCCACATCAAGGTGTTGCAATCTGTGGAAGCTATTTACTGTCCCAGTTGTTTGTTTCTTTGCAGTCAGCCAGAGAGGATAGGATCAGGTTACAGTTTCAAAAACAGGACATTTTGACAGCTCTGTGCAAACATTTGCATCACAGTGTTAAGCAATACTAGTTATGCAGTATTTACTCGCCAGACGTTTTCGGTGGGAATCGGGAGGAACAGGGAACAAGACATACAAACCAGCTGGCCAGCAGGGACCGTTCAGTGCAGAGTGCAGCAGTAAAATGTGCATTTTTAGCTGTCACATGTTTAGTGGTTTTCCTGTGCTCACCAGCTACTAATTCCTCCAATCGTGAGTTCACATATTTTTGTGTTTTCGGGATTATTGCCATTGTAAGCAAATGAATTTCTGTCGTTTCTCTCTTACTTTCAGGCCTTCTGTTGGGAAAGCCGTCCTCAGGTGGCCCAGTGAATCAGCCGGCACAAGAGTTTCAGAGTTTCTCTGAGCCGACCTTGCGGAATGACCCCTTGTTTGGACGTGGACTGCCCAAGGTGGGAGGGGAGGGCGGATCCACGGAGGGCGTGGTGACTCTTAGCACTTTTGGGTCCTTAATGTCCTTAGCACCCAGCTCTGCTTCGCCAGGTACCAAGCACTTCGAGAACTCTCACCTGGCAGGTGAGCTGGGCAGTCTGGCCCCGACGGCGTACAAGCGGCCCCAGGCCTCCAGCGGGGGGTCTGGCGTGGAGGAGGCCGCCAAAGGGAAGAAGCGACGCTGCAACTGGAGGAACAGATATGGGCCGTGCCGGCCCCGCGAGCTCCCGGAGTTGCCCCCGGCCCACCCAGCCCCCGCCCCCTCCTCTTCCCCTTCCTCCTGCATGGGTCTGATGCCCGGACGAGCCAACCCCACCAACGGAAGTACCGGCGGCATCCAGAAGTCTCCTTCTCTCCTCAGGAATGGAAGTTTACAAAGTCTCAGCGTCAGCTCTTCCCCTCTTGGACCAGGTAGGCTTCTGCCGTCTCACACACACACAAACGCACACTCACACTCAGCTGTTAATTACAACATTGCTAGCCTGATTTTGCTTTATGCAGGTTGTGTGGTGATGGTGTTGTATACTCCGTTTTTTTAGCTTCTCCGTTTTTCAAGAGCATTAATTAGAATTGATGAACCCATGGGTATGAACTACCAGGTTGTCAGTCATTTATATAGTGCATGTTTGACCTATTTACTTGTGAATAACTCTAACCTTATTATTTAACCCTTAAAACAAAAGGTTTGAACAAATGTGGTGGTCGGATAGTTCTGAAATGAATCACTGTACAAATGGATCATAATGCAAACATATCACAGCAGGAGTTCCATTAACCGAGAATTCTGTCATTGCCCTGATATTGATACTGATATTGATACAAGCTTTCAGAGGAAATTTGAAATGCCATCTGTCATTAAAAAAAAAAAAAAAAAAGACTAAAAAAAGCGTTGCTGCAAACATGTTCAGCACAAAGAGCAATGGTTTAGAGAAATATAGTCTGTGAACACAGTCTGTTGTGGTTCTTGGCCTGCCTTCCTGTGGTGGTGTTGTAAATGGACGCTTATCCCTCCTGGTCCGACCATACTAGAGAAGACGGATATAAAGTCTTCCAATTTATCCGATACTCCCTCTTCTGCGCTAATGTAGTTCTTACCTTTCAGTGTTACCAGACTTCCTCCTGTCTGTCTTGAAGTATTCCCTGCTGCTTCTGGCTCAACTGTCTGAATGTATGGTTTTCTTTTGTGGTCAACCTGAATTACCTATGTAAGTGAGTGATTAGAAATGACCTGACCCCTACTGGCCATTCTCTTGCACTGTGAGTGGAAGTTGAGTAAGAGAGGTGCAGCTTTATGGAAATCCACCCAATGGTAAAAACCCTCCCTCTCATTTGTACACATGTGAACAGTTACAGACATCCACTTGTACAGTCAGTGGCATGTGTATGAACTTACGTATGTCCTCTAACACTCATGGCGCCATTCTTATGGAGCTGTGTACATCACAATTTTTATCCTGCTTAACCCTCTTGGAAGGCACTTTTTAGTTGTACTTTCAAATGCACTCACAATATGAAGTGCGACATGCGACTAACTTGCACACTCATTCATGGTCACAGGCTCCAACTCCGCTTGTCCTTTTTTTTTTTTTTTTTTTTTTTTTTTTAATTTTAATCTGGTGACTTGTTGCTCGGCAACGACACCAACACTCCAGAGTCCCATAATAGAAGTGACAGGAGGCACTGGGAAGGTTCCTTACCTCTCCTCCTGCCTCGGCCCAGAGCCGACTTTCATCCCTACCCTGACCCCCCAGGTTCTTCACCAGTCCCTCTCCTTACCCTCTCCCTAGCTCGGTGGGCTATCAGTACTTTGCGATTATTGGTGGGAGCTGTCCCCCCTCACCTGTTGCTGTCCTTCGGGCGAGACTGTAAATATTTAGCCAGGGTTAATGCACAGCAGTAATGGAGTGCATTGACCCATTTATCTTACTCTCCCAGAATGCCTCTTGTCACTTTTTTTTTGACGAATGACAGTTTTATCAGGCTGGAGCCTGGGGCCTGTTATTAAAGACAAACATTCATCTTGCTGGAGGTGGTATAAGACTTTTATGGGGTGCAGTTCTTGTAGGGTGGAAAAAGATTTGGGGTTGTAAAGCAATATTTATCTGATATGCGGGGTTAGTGAAGGGTGAACCGGCTGTCTAGAATGTTCATTGCGTAGTCTGCACCACAAACTGTCCATGTTGGAAAAGCAAAGTGCCTTTTATATAATCCGGTTGTCAGCCTCCTTTTTCTTGGGTTTAAGTGAATACCATCCAGACATTTTGGCAGCCCTTTTCCAACTTGTAGTTCTAATTTGATCAAACCATAGCTGGATTATCGCCGCAGGAACCAGAAACTTGGGATGTCCAGATTATGGCAGAAAATGCAACATATTGCTCCATCAAAGTACAAACTTAACATGAAACAGTTTGTGTTCAATCTTTAAATTGATTCAGTGGGTTTAAAAACGAATAATCCATGTCAATAAGCAATGACATAAAAATGCACTTATTGCGACAGGAAAAGTGTCATTTTAAGATCGCTGAAATTAGCCAGACGAATTGAACTCGGGTTCTGAAGGATCCTTATCGGGGCCTGAGCCTTGCTATTAACCTCTCTCTGAACCCAGATAGATTTTCTGTTGCAAGGGAAGGGACCAGTTTGACCCGACGTGCTTGTTGATCTAATTTGAAATTTGCTCTATGCACCCGACGTGATTGTGGTTGGGGGGATGTTAAATCCCTATCGATCTGACCGTCAGTAGCCCCCACCACCCACCCCCCACCCCGCTAAATGGGCAGCCAGCCATGCAGTGGCAACCAGGTCTGTGTTCCACCCTATAAATGCTAAGACCAAGGTGGGGTGGGGGGTGGGGGCAGTTTGGAAAAGGCTTCCCAGGGGCATGGAGAAAAACAAATTCCAGGCACTATTATACATTACCTTTTACTGGCTATAGTAGGTGGACAATTAGTGCTGTTGATGCAGAAAATGCGTTGAACTCTGCTTCGCTGATCCTGCACAGGATTCATCTGCACCTCATAAGAGCGACACAGGGCCCCTGTCTTACGACAGTTAGAACTTTTTGAACAGGAGTCCACCTGTAATAACTTTCCAAAGATAGCTACCGCCTGATGCGTATGAATCTGATGGTGGTCACATTTATGAGTGTGATTCCATAATCTCGTCACGTGGTCTCTCCCTCTCTCGCCATCCAAACAATGCGGCCTTGTTCCCGCGGTGAATGCGCTGCCGCGAGCCACTCATTCTTCTGTGGGGCGAAAGGGGCCTCACTTACCCCCTCCAGAGGTCAGAGGGGGCATCAGCGGGTTCATTTGGGGAGGGATCAGAAACGGAAAAAAAAAAAAATCAATACGGCACCATCGACAGCAAACAGGAGTGGGCATGTGACAGGGGCCTCACATGAATATGAATGGGCCCCTTTCTCCCCACGCATGAAAAGCTTAAACTAATTATACGTAAGAACATGCGAGTCATCAAATTGTCCCCTGTTTTGTGGGTCAGCGGCTTGCTAGTCTTGTATTAATGTAGGATTCAAGCACTCATTGTTTCCTCTCCTGGCTGAAATGAGAAGCCCAAGATGAACAGGCCATATGTATACACATATTTAATTCAGCCACTATTTCATTCTCATTCCTCCCCACTGTGCCACAGAGCTTATCGAAAGCTGATTCAGAAATTTTGACACCGTTGTGCTTGTGCATGCTGTTGACTATCAAGTTTAACGTTTAACAAGGCAAAATATATTAATATTCCAATCACCAGTTTATTTGTTCATTTATTTTTGACAGTTTTTTTGGATGTTTACATTTGTTTTTTTAATGTGTACATAAGTACAAGGTAAATAATAAGAACATGAAAAATAGCACACAAGTAGGGGGATACTCAGTGTTTAAAAACTCAAAATGTGTAGCTCTCAATAACTATTGAAGGTGGCCACACCATTTACCTCATCCAAAATAAGAAATAAGGATATCAAGAATGAGACGGAGACTGTCAAATATGACAAAAATTCAGAGAATTTTGTAGGTGCAGGAATAATGCCATTCAGTAGGGTTGATGAATGTTTGCAGATGTATAACTTAAGTTAAATCCACATGCTTGGTTTTTTTTCTGCATAATTTCACTTGCAGACAGTTTGATTGAATTCTGGGATTATGTACTGTCCTTATGTAAGGTCAGATGCATACTTTTGCCATGAACAAGATAACAAAGCAAAATTTAAGACAGTGTTCACTAAAATTCTGAATTGTAAGTTACACTTAAACCTACATTTGTTTTTGTGTATGATTTTTATAAAAGGTATATTTTCAACTCAAGAAAATAACAGGGTCAATGAGAAAACATTGTTGTGCAAAAAAACGCAAAATTCACAAAATATTATGGGAAAATTTGTCATTTTCAGAAGTCTTGAAATAATGCAACATACATAAGGATACATTAATTTGCCTTTTTGAATCATGAAGTACAAAAATGTAAACTTTTGTTGGAGGATTACTTTAAAGCTGCAAATCCATGCTGGACTGCAGGTTTTATTGTTAAACTTTGAATAGGCATTAAATAATGTCCGCATTCCTCTGAAGACACAACCCAGCAGCCACCTTCACTGTCTGTGAGAGGTTTGACTACATAGAGAAGCTAATATAGCCAGCAGTTGGGAGTGTTCAGGAAATAAGCAATATGAAATAAACAATCGTGGTTTTGGGTGAATAAAATATATTCTTGCACTGGGGGAGAATGTAAGTGCTGCAGATTGTAAGGTGATGCTGTGTTTTCCCTGTACCTTGTCTGTGCAGGTGCATTCCCTAGCAGTGACCCACTGGGGCCGTTGCTGAGTGCAGTGCCAGGACCGAGCGCACCTCTCTCCAGCACAGAGTTACCTCAACAGCTCTCTGCCGTCTCGTCTCTGCCCAGCACCCCGCTGTTGCCCCCCCTGCCCCACTCGCTGCCTGCTGGGCCCCTCAGCACTGCCTGCACCTACGTAAGTACTCGCCTCCAGCCTTCTGCTTACCTCAGCATATCCGTGGCAGGAACTGCACACTAACACTCAGCGTGACTTGTGGTTTTTAGCAGAATTTGTTTTTAGCAGAAACCATTTTGAAAGACACTGTTGCACTCTAACTTCTGCAGGGTGTGATGAACTGCCTCCCTTTTGGAGGGTGGGGGGGGGAGGGGGTGGCGGGGGTGGTTGGGTTGTGTGGGCGGCGCTGACAGGAGGTACGCAGAGCTGCGCTTTGATAATTTGGGTGGAACTCTTCACCCGCCCTCCATTGTTCCATGTATCTCTGTGGTGTCCCCGTGAAAACCATTCTGTCACCCGCACCCAGGCCTCTCACCCAGAAACCTGTGCAGCAGCACCAGTTCACTGACTGTCACGTAACATTCTTTGCAACTACTCAGAGCATAAGTATGAGAATCACCATATGTTTAATTAGGAATAGATTACAGAAACATATCCAGAGGACCTACCTCTTCATGCCAAAGCAGTATCAGATGCATGAGAAAATAATTTTTATACTCATGTAAATATAAATAACTTGTAAAGAATTCAAAACAAACAGCTGCTTGACTTGCATCTCATTCATATTAACCAAAAACACAACTATGTATTGGGTAGAAAAATGTGTGAATTTTTTTTTTTCTTTCCTAATAGAATCTTGGACCATATACTAACTGGGTGCTTTTGGTTTAGTTGTTTAGCATGTGACAGCTGAGTAACCCAGCTGGCTCAGTTTTGTCCCATAAACATACTTACAACTTTGTCCTTTTAGTTTAAGTGTGTTAAATTACCCTTGCAGTTCAGTAACCCACGCCAAGATCTGCAGTGACTTGAGTTACATGCCTTTGGCGATAGTGGGCGAAAAGAAAAAGTTAAATTCCTTTCTTGTCAATGGTGGGACTACAACATCCCCATTGTTGCTGGGCAAAGCTTTCATCTGTACGATTGCCCAGCTTGGTGAGGGTAAAAATTCCTCAGTAACCTTTTGACGAAGCCGCTGATGATGTCCAAGATTTTCTTATTTACGAGTATTTGATATGATCGGGCATATCATGAGCTAGCCTTGTTGTTGCATGCTAATTTCTGTTTCAGCGGAGCTCTCCTTTGTTAAGTGTCTACTCAAACAGTCACATCTATGAGGTTAGGTTGGCACTGAATGAACCAGTGCAGTGAAAACTTCCCTCTCCGGCTCACAAGGCAAAGCTTTTGTCAATACTCACACTTCTTTGCACATGCATACACACACACACACACACACATGCTATCAGGCTGCTTTATCAAGCACACCTTTCTTTTCCATGAAATAAACAGCTTGACCAGCAATAGCGCCACTTGATCGGACTGCGCTATTCCAAGCAGGTCAGCAGGTACCTTCAGAGTCTGTGTGTATGAGTGCAGAGGAAGGATGAGCAATATGAGATATAAGAGTCTTTGAATGCAGCATGGAGACTTCCTGGTATAAGGGTGTCTGATACAGCAGCCCTGCTGGGGCTTTTACACAGGACAGTGTCCGGGGTTCATTAAAAATTCCCACCACCTCAATACATGTGGGAAGAAAACAAAATAATCAGAATCACAAACAGATTATGAATATTAAATAATTAGGAGTTGAGCTTCACCTGCAGAACAACTACAGGCTTCAGTCCTTCTTAGAATGTTTTCTTATACAAAGTTTGAACTATTTGGTGTCAGTTCTTCAAGTTGAAAAATATGCTGTGAGAGATGGAGGTAGCGGTCTGCTCTGTGCCCGACCTTCCCATAAAAGCAAAGTGATGTTTAGACCTGATGATTCGCTAGGCCATAGAAGGTGCTTGGCTTCATCTTAATGTTTATGAATCCACTCATGACTCCATTTAGCACTGTGTGAAAGGATGTTATCATTTTTAAATATGGGAATATCTTGAGGAAACAGCGTTTGTACCATAGGGTGCTTCCGGTCCCTTAAAATGTTTTTGTATTTCATTCATTATGTAACATTGCAGTCATTTAGCGGACACATGCACGCCTTATCAATAGCGATTAACAAAGTGGGAGAACATAAGCCCATTCAGGTATATATGCAGTATCACTACAGCACCAATACAAGTTTTTGGTGCCAATCCAGGTTGAAACTGGTGAATACAAACAGCACGTTCATGAGAGGCCCTTATAAGAAAATTGCTGAGAAATCAAATCCACTCTCCAGAATGTCACATAATAATCTCTTGTACATCAGAAATATCTTACCGATTAATTTAAATTAAAACAAATTTAAATTAAACACATCTGTAGATTCCTTTCTAATGTAGAGTTCTCATTGAGTCCTGATTTGTTTGGTGTTTCCGTTGCTGTGTATGTAAAAATGTGTAGTGATATAATAAAGCCTGATGTAAAATTGTAATGTGTTTCAGAGCGTATTGGGAAACTGTATTAATCTGTTCTGAAATAATCTGAAAGACACAATGATCTGATTCACAAACAGCGTGAACTGCAATTATCACTTAGGTGCATTGCATGACGATAACACTGCATTTTCTATTTTTGGTGCTAATTTTTCAATCAACTTTTAATGAGGCAACAGGACTCAGGATGTCTATATTGCTCACAAATTAGTGTTGTTTACAGCATAACACCACCTGTGGTTTTGTGAGTATGCTGCTGCATCTGTCAGCATATGTTGTGATTCTCATACCCCCCAACAGATAAATAGTAGGTTCTCTTTATGTTCACATCAAGTTTGTATCAACAGTCAGTAATTCATGTTTTTAACTTAATTTATGTTTTAGACAGTAGCATTTCAGGTAAATTGCAAATGTTGGTGTTTTGACTGGGGTTTTGGAAGACCAGCAATTTCTCCTGGTGGATGTTTTGGAGATAAAATGGTTAACACAGGCATAATATAATTTGGTGTACCCTTTGTTGTGTCTTAGTGGTCTCCTGTTCTGATGACTGTGGGACTGTATCATGATTTTGTAAGGGGGATAATTTGATGTACAACATGTACTTATGTTGTTGATACTCAAGACTTGTTTTGTCTATGGAACTGAAGTTGGAAGACAACCTCTTTTTAAATGTTTGTTTACAGATCCTATCCTTTTTCACGGAATTCTGTGTAGCATAGTTTTTTTGACATCCAAATCTTCATAGTTTTTTTTTTTTTTTTAAAACATCACAAATTGCAGTTTAATTTCTATTGCATGATAACTTTGAAATGTGTACCACCTTCAGATTACCCCACGACAGGTCAGTGTAATTCTTTTTTTTTTTTTTTTTTTAACTAATACAAAAAGGCTAACATGGTATCACAAGGATTACAGTGAGGTAGTGCAACAGCTTAAACCCATTTCATGCAGTCGTTTTTTCGAAGCTGTAGGTCAGTGTATACTTGTGTACATCACTTGTTTCAGTTCATTTACTGAAGGAGCTTATTCAAATAACTCTGTTAATCTAAGCAGGGCTGTATCCCCTAATGCAGTGGTGAGAGGTGGATATGTGAGGACTCGGCCAGGAAGGGATGTGGAGGCCCTAGCATTCCTCTTCCCTTCTCTCTCTCTCTCTCGCTCAGACCTGGGAGCTTGCTCTTATCTCGCGCTGCTGTAGCAACCAGCAGTCTCCTGGCAACTGACCTCTTTATTGAGCCCAGCGCAGCTCTGCTGCCATGCAGGGCGGCCCCAGGCAGGGGGACATGAGGAGGGACAGGGAGAGAGAGCTGATGTGTGGCAGGAGAAATTCCTGGATTTTTGGCTGGAGGGTAGGGATGCATTGAGCACCATTTTGTTTTTTTGTTTTATTATTATTTATTTGTTTTTATCATTGATAGGGGTTGCAGAAAATGTCAGTAGAGTTTAGAATTTAAATATTATTTTTCATGATATATTGTGATATTTTGAGATGAAGCTATACTTTTATTTGCAATTTAGTGAAACTTTTCTCACTATTAAAAATAAATGTATTTGTAAATGTGTATGACACATTTATAAATGGATTTAGATTTTCAACTTTTGATCTTAAGGTGAGTCATTGCTGAATTTTTAATGTTCACATGAAAATGAACCCCATTTTCAGGATTATAATAATATATTCCACAGTTGTAATGGAATGCTTTGAAAATCACAGTACACATGGAATTGTTTCATATTGCGGACAATGTATAGTGATAATATCCTCCCATAAGCTCCCTATGGCTTCCCACCCATTACCAGGTAAATATCAGAAATCTATTGAAAGCGCCTTAGAATTACCCATAAAATGCAAATTGACCTAAGATAACAGTTTGCAGGGTTCACCTGTGGAATTGTAGGTGATGACACTTTAACTATATCCAAAGTAGTCATTTTTCCTCATATTATTTAATAACTATTTGTGTTTGCTGGCCAGTTGAATTATCCCAAATAATCTTGTCCCTTATCGTTTGTCCCTCTTTTGTCAATGGAAAGTATGGCAGTATTTTAGTTGTTTTTTGCATCAGAGCTTGAATTTGTAAAAGCGTAATCAGAAGGCTACTTCAGTATTTGGTTCACCGATATTTCCCTAACAGAGATCCATGTCTCAGAGGTCCCACTCTAATGCATTAACAATGTTTAATTAATGTATGAGTGATCACAAAAATATTTGACCCCACCATCTAGGAATATTAATCAGGTTACACTACATATGTTGGGGGTGTGTCTTTATGGGTGCTGTGCTGGGTGTAAACCCTCACATATGACAGACACTTACACATTCATGTCTATCCCACCTCCATCTCTATCTGTCGAGAGCTATTTATTATTATTCAATGGAAAAATAAGGTGATTGGCTAGCACAGGCCCTGACCCCCACCCACATCTACACCCCATACCTACACCATTCCAGCATGGGCGCTTTCCTCATTAACATAGACAGTGGTGCTGAAAATGTTAAACCCTGAACAATTAGGCAGCCCCTTCCCCTCTCCTCCCCCCAGCTTGGAGCGCAGCCGTGTGATGCAATTGAACTTGACAGCTTCAACAGTGGGAGCTGCTCTGGGGACATCAGCGCTGTTCACACTTGGTTTCATCTCCAGTCCTCCCAGTCTGCATTTTAAAATACTTGTATGTCCAGGGTAGAGTTGTGTGTGTGTGTGTGTGTGTGTGTGTGTGTGTGTGTGTGTGTGTGTGTGTGTGTGTGTGTGTGTGTGTGTGTGTGTGTGTGTGTGTGTGTGTGTGTGTGTGTGTGTGTGTGTGTGTGTGTGTGTGTGTGGGGACTTCACCGTGGCAGACCAGATCTATGACAATCGAGAGATCTGGATAGACCTTCAGGGATGCCCTTTGCTTACTGGTTCTGCTGACTTGGGGAGGCAAATGTTCTGGTTAGATTTTGAGACTTGAAGATCAATTCATGCTGAAGATGTGTTAAATCAGGTTAAAGGTTAAGTTAAATAAGACTTATTTTTAATTAAGTCTTATTAAACATACTAATTTGTAAGTATATCTTTCATATTTTTGATCAGCTCTGCTTTTTCTCATCTGGAATCAGTATTGAAAAGCCATCCATTACATTCTGGTAAAATGAAGCATTGCATGAAGCAAAAGGGGAATAAAGGACCTATCTGCATCACATGCCAGACAGGAAAAATGTGTCAAAAGTGATATATAAACTGAGTAACACAAAAAAATGTGGTGGAGTATATGGTAGGTATGAGGTATTATGTTTTGTAAAATTCTGTTCTTTATTAATTATTTATATGTATAGATTAATTTAGTGTGACAATATCAAATCGATCTTTGCTACGAAACAGAATGTCAAGCGTTTAGAATTCAGCTAACAAAAAGGTTGCAATATGAATCAGTCAAATTACAGAATACCAATGGTAACTTCATTCAGTCAGGTGGTGCTAATATCCAAACTGGTTATCTCTTGGTTTTGGCTAACTCCCATAGGCAGGTATGCACAGGGCATAAGTATAGGTATGTATCAGTATTTTGTCTGTTGGGGTGGCCGGTTTGTTTGTTTGCAAAGTTCATTGGTTCACAGTGCAACAAAATGACCTGTCACCAGAATAAATGTTTAGACTGAAAGATAAGACTCGGGGGAAAAAAAAAAAAAAACACTGAGAAAAGACAAAACCGAAAGAAGCAGCAGGCAGGTGCCATGTGATGGCAATCTCTGTTGACAGAAGCAGCAATGTATATTCAGTAATTTTCCTTATCTGTAGCCTTTTAAACTGCTAATAACCTATAAGTGCGCCCTTCCCGCTTAATTTTCCTACGCGCACCCCCCAACCGTGAAGAAAAATATGCAGCCACTGCTTAACTTGTGCAGCTCTAGTAAATAATTCAGAAGACTCTGTCAAGGCTGTTGGGGGAAGAAATGAGGCTAGACTGCCTTGTGTGTGTCTCATCCTCCATCCTGTCTCAGAGCCAGCAGTGCTGTGTGTGGCCGTGTTAACCCTCCCCACTCCTAACCTCTGTCCACCCGCAGTCCTCTGGGAGGGTGATGTCACCACGCTGAGGTTCAGACATCTGCCACCACCATTTGGACACAGGGAATGCAAACCTTTTTTTTTTTTTTTTTTTTTTTTTTTTTTTTTCCCTTTTTCAAATGTGTGTGTCTGTATACTATCAGTGCTAATTTTTTTATAATGGAGTGAGGAGGGTAGGGGTTGGGTCTTATAGCAGTGTGGTTATACAGCAGGTATCGAATAAAGGTGTAAAGGAGTATTCCCCCGGCCATGGCCAGAGGTCCCATTGGCGAGGCAACAATTGTCCAGCCTCGCCGGGGTTCGATACGGGGTAGGTCGGCCTAACTCCCGTTGGTCTAATCACAATAGCACTCTCCTTGTCATGCTTGGGCGAGTGCGGCGGCACGAACCGACTGTGCGCTGACTACGTCTTCCTCCGACGTCATTGGCAGCGTGCGGTTGGTGGTGCGGCCGCAACGTTAAAAGAAGCGAGAGCATCGTCACATGAATCGGAGGAGTCACATGCACGACTTCTCCTCCCACAGCTGGCTGGGCGAGTGCTGCGGTGAGGTCAACAAGTTCGGTTGGGAAAAAGGGAAAAATCGGGGTAAAAATTAAAAAAAAAAAAAAAAGTAGTATTCCAATAAAGGGTGGTGGCCAATGACAGTTGACCTTGTGGACTCTGTTTGTAAGGCATTTTGGCACTTTGGGGTGCATTCAGAATTTCCACCTCAGTTCCAGCGAAAGCAGTTTGGGCTGCATGACGAGCCTCGAAGCCTCCAGCTGAGTCCTGATGTTGCCCGTATGTGGTTGTTGAGGTTGTGTTGCGGCTCTGCATAAAGAGAGACAGGCTCACATGGTCCGAAAGAGGGAGGGCTGTTTGATGGCCGTTACGAGGGGCATAGATGAAAGGGGCTGAGGGTGGGAGGGGAGCGGGGAGTTATTCTGCCTAATCTACCTCTGCTTGCTTTTGCATTGTTACCAGATGACCGCAATAAACAAAAGAGAGCCTGCACAGACAAAAGAAATTTCCATTCTTCGAAAGTGAAAGCCCCTGAAAAGTAAATGTGTGCAGCAAAAGTGCAGGCATTTTTATAGCGCTGGATTATGCAACACATTTGGAAGGCTGCGGGTTTTCACTCAGAATTCTGTTAGGGACTTCATTTGGCATTTTTTGGCTCAGGTCCCGGCAGAGACCTCGGGGGGGCTGGGGAAAGGGGGGGGCACACTCAAGTTAAAGGCTCCAACAGCCACTGGCTGGAGGAGGAGGAGGGCTTAGCAAGGAGAGTTTGGATGCTGGCCAGGCCCTGTCCTCCTCCTCCCTGCCCCCTCGGACAGTCTCAGGGGAACCCGTCCTACAGGCCCTCGTCCCGCTCAGTGTTTTAAAACAGGAAAAAAAAAAAAAAACACCCTCCCTCTAGGCTTTGCAAATTTTAATGGCATCTGAACTGACCTTGTCCAGTCCCTATTTTTAAAGAGAAAGCTAGGAAGGGTTGTTTGGAGTTTTGCACACAGGTCTCTGCAGTGTAGGTTGTGAGTGGTGCATTGTGCTCTTCTGTGGGCAGTTTAACCTCTCGGGCTGTCCTGCAGTGCTAAGGAGCTGGACGTTTTGTCTGACATATGCCGTCTCCCTGTGTCTCCCTTCCCCCAACCCCCCAACACCATCCTCACTTCTTATTTAGGAAATGGTTTAATTGGATTAAATAATTAGCATTGGAAGCACATGGTCACCATACTGTATAATGCTGCTGAGGTGATGAATTCCCCCAGCTGCTTGGGGGATGGACTCATGACCTGCTGCAGCTTTGTACACATGGGAGTGCCTTTATTATTAAATTGATGCACAGTTACAAAGTCAACATGGCTTTGTCAAAGTCACATAGATGACAAAAGCAACAGTGGTGACAGAATTCTGACTGATCTGAATATCCATTCTTTTTCTTAATGATTTTATGATGTTAGGCGATGAGCATTTCCTAACTAAACTTTTTGCAAAAAAAAATGTGTTTCCCCAGTCGAATGCGTTGCCTGGATCCTCCTTCAATTTGGCCCCCTCCCACATGTTCGGGAACCGGCTGAACCCCAACTCTGCCATGGCCACAATGATCGCCCAGTCGGAGAGCACTTCCACGGGTAAGCCCTCTGCATGACATCACTCCATCACGGCCCTCACTTCCATCATCAGTCCGTTCATTTACATTAACCTCAACACAGGGGCAGGGTGTGTCTGTGTGTTTTCTGTGAGGGTAATAACTTCCATGAAGGGGTAAGTGGCATGGTAGTATACTCTATCACAAGCACTGGGGGCACAAAATATTGTCCTTGTCCTCTTGGTTTTGGTCCATTACTCCCAGTTTCAAAGTATGTGCTGGGATTAAATGATTAAATTGATTTCTGAAGCATGCATGACACACACACGCACACACACACACACACAGGACAACCGCTGCAGATGTATCTCCATCATCGGCTACATACCCAGTTGTGCAATGCACCACGTTAATGTCTGCATGACTCTCTGATGATTCCGGTGTGCTGTGTAAAAATGAGCCGGGTTTGTAACTATAGCTGTGCAGCATGGTTAGATCCCCTCCCCCCTCTCCCTCGTTCCCTGTGGTGAATGGAAGCGTTTTGTTTCCAGAGTGTTTTTGCAAGACCCTATAGCCATGTGCATGGCAGGGGAGAAGGGGAGCAGGGGGAGGGACCGCGGGGGGAGGAGGGGAGATTGGGGGAAGGGCTGTGGCACTTGAGAAATAATGGATCAGTCATGCCTTCTGCCTCAAAGAGAGGTCACAGGGGTCATTTGATTAACAAAAGGAGAAAGAGGACCCCTTTTCAAAGAAACCACATTTCAGGTCCCTCTCACCCTGCTTGCAAATCCACTTCCTCTTTCACTAAATTTAATTTACTAGCACTGTGCACAAAACTTTTTTAAAACTGCTTTAAATGTATGTAAAACATATGTTAACTGGGCAATTTCTTTTGCATAACATACTGTGGAAATGCAGTATGCTTGGGGAATATTTCAGACTGCCACAGTGAACAGAGAACACAAACTCTTGTTTAGCGCTAATCTTCCGCTGACCCCGGTGTCCATTTTGGTCAGCAAATCATGGAGCATTGCTAATCTTGTTTCTGTGGAACCAGACCACAGAGCAAAGCCGTAAAGTGCTTCCTGGTGCTTCCTGGATCCAGCCCCCATGGCGGAGGCCTGCTATCCGGTGACCCACAGGGGTCAGTGCGTAATGAGGCAGGGCCGTCGGAGCTGTGCTGCACATGGCACGCAGGGCCACAATGGCGCATTACACAGGGCAAGGCCGGAGCCCAGCTCAGTCAAATATTAGGAGGGCTGGAAAGTGTTAAAATATAGAAGGAAGGGGGGGGGTGAGGAGAGAGAGAGGGAGACGGTGGAATGTCATTGGCTGGCTGTTACTGTAGAAGGGAGGGGGCGCCAGTGGGGGGGTAGCGGTGGGCCAGCTGCACATGTGATTCATTACTTTCGCTGCAGAAACTGAAAAGAAGTGTCTGCCGAGGGGCCTGCAGGCAGGGCAAAATGTAGGTCTGCGAGGAGGACAGAGGCGGGGTGGCGGGGGATGGGGGGAGGGGCAGGGGTTTGGAGGGAAGGGAGAGAGGGGGACTCCGCCAGACTCACAGGGGCTCAGTGTGTGGGTCGAGCTGCCAAAGACGACACTTTAGATCCAAGATGGATTTCTCTGAGGGCGTCGAGCCACCGGACCCGTGTTCCCCGGGACGCCCGGGCGGGGAGGACCGCGCCGCCGCGGCGTCATTGTTTGGGCCGATATCTGCGGCGAGGCACTTTATCGACTGGGCTGTGTTTACATTTCAGATCAGGAGCTGGGAGACAATACGCACGTCTTCCCTGGAAGGGGCTCTTCACCAAAGGCAAACCTCTCCCCTCGGTAAGTCCTATTTACATTCCAGCGCCGAAAGATACCCTCCTACGTCTGTTTGCAACCCCACCTCGACCCCCTTCACCCGGCCCTGCGGTTAGTGTCTCAGCTCTTAACCAGTGAGCAGACCTTTCTGTTTTTTTTTTTCCCCCACCATAAACCACCGAGCTGATAAGTGGCCTGGCTTGGTTTTCCACAGCAGTTTGTGAGTGAAGGATGTTCTTGGTTGGGCATTTTGATTTCATTGCTCAAGAGTTATTATATTTCTGTTTTCACACTTGAAAATAATTCAAGCTATTATGTGTATGTAAATCGTAAGATAGACATTTCCCTTTACTTTATCAAATATATAATGAAATGATGTATTATAAATTGTTTTGGTGGGAAAAGGCATAATTTTTCATAAACTTGCCTTTTCAACAATTTTCTTCCATGTGACAGTTACCAGTAATATTTATTTCTGAAACATATCTTTTCAAAAATTTTAGCATGCTTTTTTTGGTGTTCACATGAAATATTTATCCTGAAAATATAAATTATTCATAATTCATAATTAATTAAATGTAAATACAATAAAACCAGAAATACCAGAGTATTTTTTGAAATTCTTGAAAGACCATGTATTTTTTTCTTTACTTGAATTGTAGTCTTTAGGTCACATTTTTCTTTGTAAGGTTGTTTCTGTAGGATGTTTGGATGTCACATCTGATGAGTATCATACATCCAGTTTAGGTTATTTGTTTAGTATATTGTAATATTTTCTGGATTTTTCAGGTAACAGCATATAGAAATAAAATAAAGAGAAATCAAAAATTTCAGGCATCTGATTCCATAAATCAGGCAGCAATCTGTGAGTGCGTGTATAGTTGTTTGTCTGTTTTCAGGCCTGTTTTAATTTTTCTGTTAAGTAATTGTGCACTTAAAATGATCTAAAGTGCATAATGTATGTGTTTTTTTTGCATAGAATACAGTGTTCATATTCATTGTTTGAACTGAAAATGAATTGTATTACATTTATTTGACATGCATGAACTGAAAGTAATATGTAGGTGCATGAGTGTTAAATATTCTTTAAACTCACAAATAGGTACACCAAATTTAAGCTCTTGGTTTTGAGGTACCCCTGGAAGAGGGTGGTGAGCTGAAACCGTAGAGACTGGAAAGTAAGCAGGGTTGGGTTATGAGGAGAATTTGCAGTGAATCATAGAGTATTGAGTAGTAAACGTGTGTTCTCATAGACAATATTTTTTGGTTAAGGAGGGGAATAGCAAGAAACAAGGGATTTAAATTGTCTAAACAGTCTGCATTTTGTACAGAGATAGTCACAATTCTCCTTGTGATTTTTTTTTTTTTTTTTTTGCGGGAGGAGTGTGCAGCGCAGGGAGTTATGAAGCATGGTTAATATTAATATTGGGCTGGCGATTGCAGAGATTAATGACTGACCGGTGCCATTCTCCGCACTAGTGTAATTACCTCGGAAATGGATTCACGACTGCGTTGGGTATTGATGAAGTGTCTGATGCTGGACACATTCATAATAACACAGATCGGGCTCTGTCCAAACAAGGAGATTTACTGCACCGGGGTCCCGCCAGGCCCGGACACCCGCCGTGAGAGCGGTAGCCCTAGCGCACACAAATGTGTACAGTTCAGCAGAGTAGCGTGCAGCCAGCCAGGGAAACCGGCTCTTTTTACAATCGAGGTTCACCAGCTGGGTCAAAGTTTGTCTGTCTTTCTGACCTGGACTCTGTCTCGCTTGCTTCTAGTCAGAGGGCTCTGGTGCCATGGAGTTTGTGGAGAGAAATACAATGCAGGCTGTCTGTGATAACTTTAAATGCCTATATGGCTGTAAAAAAAAAAAAAAAAAAAAATGAACAGCAAATATAAAGCGTCGCACATAATAAATTGAATAAATCAAATGACAGGAATATGCTGGTCATGGAGGCTTTGTGATTCAAATAACACTGAAGGGCTTTAATCTGTAAATCTGTAATCAGCGAGATGCAAGCGGTCGTAAGCAGCTCTTCATCCTCTTTCTCCCTTTCCCTGGAAGGTCCCCTGCGGGTGGGCTGCAGATCCGGTATGACCCGCCGGGCCCGCCCGACCCGCTGCTCCCCGGCTCAGGGATCGGTGACGCGGGAGCGCTGCCCCCGGTGGCCACCAGCATCGAGCAGCTGCTGGAGAGGCAGTGGAACGAAGGCCAGCAGTTTCTCCTCCAGCAGGGGGCGCAAGGAGATGGTAAGGCCTCACCTTCTGCTTCCTGCACATGCTCACTGCTGTTTTAATCATTTAAAATACATCTTGTGCCTTCTGGCAGTGAGTGAATTGTGCTGTATCTCCATTGCTTTAAAAATTAAAAAAATGATCCACCTTGCTGTTCTGAACTGGTGTTCCTCTTTGTCTTAATTTTTGGGAGCACATATACTGTGGTTTTCTTTATTATTTTCAGCAAAATATCATCTGGGATCAGTTTATTTCAGTCAGGGGGTTTATGAACTATTAAAGATCTGGAAACCCTGTCTTACTCGTCATGTCATTCATAGAAAATAACATAAGGCATTCATTTCCCTCTGCAGTGGTGCTGCAAATCACAAATCTGAAAACAAAATAAGTCATGCACTTCATTTTATTGGCCTATGTAATGTACACATACATGGCAATTAAGAAATGCCTTACAGTTAATTATAAGACAGCTGTAAATTAGCTGGTGAGATACAGTAGTATGTGTATGTAACTGTCTCATAATGACTAATGCAGGGCATGCAGTTATTGTGTGTTGATTTCCTGAGGAGCACTGAACAGCTGAGAGGTGACAGGAGTACAAAATGCCTGATATTGAACCTTAATTATAAGGATTCAGTGGCTAAACTGGATATTTTTGTATACCAACATTTCCTGAGATCTGTTACTTTTGGCTGGTTTATGCTTAGAGATTTTGAGTGACATCGGTGATTCTGTCCTAATTAGTCATTTTTGTGACATCAGTGACAGAATACACATACCTTGGTTTTCTCATGATTCCAGTTTTCAAGTGCAAGCACTATATATGAACGGATTGAATTTACCATTAATTGTATTATTTATGCTTGATTTTTTATTCTTTTTGTTTATACCTTAAATGAGGAGTGCTCATGTTTTGGGATTAAATTAGCTGTGCAATTGCTGAGTAAGAAGATACCCAATTAATTAATGTGTGGCAATCCTGTGTTAAAATAAAGTAACAGGAATTTTTCTGGTTTGGAAAAACACATTTGATTCAACTGTAATACTCTCTCACTGCATTTCTGTCCTGCTTGTTGAGTTTTTGCTGAACTAAGAGGAGGGTTTCATCTGTAAATGCTTCATTTCAACACACTTTGCATAATAATGCCAATGGTTAATGTTAATGTTTTTGTCTGGATTTGTAAGAAAAAGCTATATTTAAAAAATCGCCAATCAGCATTTTTCACCAAGTAAATATTTACATTTCCATTTACATTTGATCTTACAGCATGCGTTGCGTGTGCGATGCCTCCGCAGTAAGCTGACATTATTGGGCCTCATCTGCCTTTATGTAGCGAGTTTTACACGTGACCTGCGGCGCTCATTATTCATGCTCCTCTGAGCCTGTGTCATGAGCCCATGCTTTCCTGGGTGTGCTTTATGTATACAGGGGGTCCTCGACTTAGAACGAGTTCTGTTCCCACGACTTGTCGTCGATTTTCGACGCAAGTCGGAATTTATACCTAAATTATACCTAAATTAACACTTTAAGTCACTCACACTGTACACACAACACATGAAGGACATATAAAATACAGTAATTAAATGAAACAGTAATAATAAAAAAAAAAGAGAACAATTTCTTATCTTTATTTCTGTGGTCGTGTTTACGAACCAAACTGCTTAGGTCGAAACTAGGTTTTTTTAAACAATTTATGGGAGTGCGTCGTAACCACGAAACGACATAACTCGAGACCGTCGTAACCCAGGGACCCCCTGTGTATATATATATACTATATATATATTATTTTTTTTTTTTTATTTATTTATTTTTTTGAGTCCTTAAGATTAGATTGTAATGGAATCAATACTTTTAGATTTGCCTTAAATACCAGATCTGTGTGTCGTGTGTGATGATTTCTGATTCATTGACAAGGGTTTCAGGCTGGCGTAGGTGTCACACCGTGGCAAATGAATGGAATGTCAAATTAATTTGTAATGATGTTGAGTAATTGCATTTGCCTTGTACCCCGTATTTCAACAGTCACCGAACAGGAGCATCTTAATGAATATCTGTGAGAACCGCAACGACCGTGGTCATATTTCTGTTTTATTACTCTTTTAATGTATATGTAATTACTTCCTTTAGGTAAAAATGAGGAAAATGAGGGTAACTGTCATTCAGACTGAAAGCACCATTGTGGTGCTTAATTATAACTGGCTCAGGGTCTGATGTAATGGTGTATTATTTTCTTGCTAATTAAGTCATTATATTTATGACTGTAATGATACATTCACTGATATGTTGTTATGTTTTTATGGCTGTACATGCCTACAGTTTTATATAGTTTTGAGAGCCTCATGCTGCTGGTTCAGTCAGCACCTCTGGCAGTTCTCGATGTTAGACTGCCTATTTACATTACAGCTGGGGCATGGCATCGGCCCTGCCCATTTCCGTTCCGTTTCGCAGACGACAGCTGTGATGAACACGCCATGCTAGGAGACAGGGAAGTGTTTACCGGGTTAATCTCGTTAGGCTGAGTGGCTGGAGGCTGGCTCCAGGGTGGCTGTCTGATGTCCCTGGGTTGTTCCGACAGCAGAGGGGAGAGGCCGGGGCCAGGAGGCGGCCAGATGGCAGTGGATCTCTGCACTGTTAGGGCCCAGAGGTCACCCCGCTTACATTGGGGCCCTCAAGTGCTGCGCTCTGCCACTGAGGAAGAGGGTTCTCCAAGCTCAGATTTTATCATCATTTGTTTCTTCCAAAAAAAAAAAAAAAAAAAAAGTTTGCGGTAGTCCGCCATCTTTGTCAGTGCAATTCTGAAGTTATACTTTTTACTTCTGTACATCACTCCTCCATATGGCACACTTCTTCTTTTCTTCCCCAATAACTGGTACAAAAGCTTGTTAAGTACTTTGGATCCAGCGCATATAGAGTATTGCATATCAAGGAACAAAAAGTGAAGGTTTTTAGTGTGGTAGCACTCATGGTATTGACATATTATCCCCCTGCTGCACCGCTGTTAAGTATCCGCATTGGATGATTTGTCTCCCTTTTGCACCTGTGAAGGATAGAATGTTGTGACATTAGTGATACCCCCACCCCCACTCTTATAATGTGAGTAATGCTGTTGTCTTGTTCGTGCGGTATGAATTGTTTTGTGCATTAAATGGCCTGTGATGTGCTAGTGAAGTCCCAGTAAAGGTTAGTTAAAACTCAAACTCAGTCTTTCTCTCTGTCTGTCTGTCTGCCTGTCTCTGCCAGTCCTCGGCATGCTGAAGTCACTGCACCAGCTGCAGGTGGAGAACCACCGTCTAGAGGAGCAGATCAAGAACCTGACCATGAAGAAAGAGCGTTTGCAACTGCTGAGCGACCAGCTCTCTGTGCCTTTCCCTCCTGCAAGCTCTGTCGCCACTGCTTCCTCACCTGAGCTGCACCCCTCAAACACGCCCACAGGTAATACTTCACCCCTAAAATCCATCCACAGGTAACACGCCCTACAGAGTATTCTGAAATTAACCACAGGCTTTTGCCTCCTCACAGTTGTGTGTACATATTGTGAATGTTTTGGATAGCTGAGTCTCCCTGATTGACTTATCCATCTCTGAGGGACTTACATTTAACAAAAACGGATCAAAATGTATGCCAGAAAATAATCTCCACAATTTAAATCTGAGATTCCCAAGACATGTCTAACCAAGCATTAAGTGCATGTAACATTAAAATTTGAAACGTTTGGTTTTTTTGTGTATACCTCACTCTGATGGAGGTGACTGTGCCCTTGTTCTCTGCCAGATGGACTAAACAGCAGTAAGAGTTTTCACCTGGGCAGCAGCTTCTTACCTGACTCCTCCTTCAGCCTAACCACTCAGGTACCTCCCACCAGCTCTCCATTTCCCTCCACATGTAGGGATCTGGTTGCCGAGTACAAAAGCAAAACACATTTCCATTATGGGGCACTGACTCAATACATTGTCTTAATGACATAACCCGAAACATGTCAGTACATTGTTGAAGGCCATCAGTTTTGTTTGGAAAGGGTAAAGTCCTGAATGAAATCTTATGAGATGTTTGCAGAGATGTAGTCAAGCACATCAGTTAGGTATTGTTGTGTCCCTTGTCACATCAGCCGTATTATCTGTGATGAACTCAGTTTGTGACTCATGTAAAACTCAAATTCTTAAGCATATTTTATAAACTGTTCTGCATTTACTGCCATTAGGCAAATGTTTTATTCTGAAAGAACTTTGAAAGATGCTTTTACTATGGTGCCGCCGGGCAAATCTTTTAAATTTTTATGTCAAATACGTTTTAGGTTTTCTGTATAGGTTTTTTTTTCTGCTTGCTGTATGAAGATTTTACTCTGTTACCATATCAAAAACCATCCTGTTTTTATTTATTGATTGGTTTTTATTGATTGATATTTAACTGTGATCTTGCCATGAAATGGCCTTAGGTGCCGATGTGGCATTAAATACCAAATAAATAAAGTAATGAATTGTCAGTGGATATACTGAGTAAAGAGGAGTGCCTTACACGGCTGTGCTCTGCGTGTCTCTCCTAGGACACCTCCTGTGGTCACAGCAGCAGCAGTTCCTCCCTGTCCACCCCTCCCTCGGTGGCCCACAGCCCCCCCCAGCCAGCCCAGCAGCAGCAGCAGCAGGTGAACGGCATGGGGGTGGCGGGCGGGGGAGCCATGCAGTCTGTGACTGGGGGGGCCCCCACCACGTCCCTCCCCGGGATGGCCAGCGTCTCGGGGCTCATGGGCGCCCTCCAAGGGGGCGGGCTTGCCATGAGCGGGTTCGTTGGAGCCCTGAACGGAGTGATTCAGACCTCGCCCAGCCTGGCCCAGAACAGCAGCCCCCTCTCCCACCCGGCCATGGTGCCCAGCGTGTCCCTGTCCATTCCCAGCACCCTAAATAACAGGTGAGCCCTTCCCCCCCCTTCCTCACGCCCGACCTTAGGAACTCTGAGCTTCAGCACTTTGAGTCAGATCTTAAAGAATGGAGTATGAGGCTCACTCACTGTGTTACCTCCAGGGTTTGCTTTTTATTTTCAGGAAGGGTGTTTTGATCAACCTGGATTCCTATCAGCTTAGTCACTGTACTGGTGAAAATGCTGACGGATCAGATCTTTGCCATGTCTTCCTTTCACCGTAGCAAGCAACCTTACAAGTTACAACACTGTTTGAGCCTTATAACGTTCTTGCATTGCTAATCATCCTCCAGGAAAGATCATAGATTTATGTATGATTAATGATCAAATATATTGATATTCCAAGACTTGTGTTTTGTGTTGGTATGTGAAATGGGTATGCACCTCTTCAAAAAGACGGAGCAGATTTGAATAACTTGAACGAAGCTCAAAGTTGACCCCTTGCATGTTTTCTTTTCTTGGCTTTGTTCATCTTGGATTGCAGCAGCACAACAACTGCAAAGACCAGGTGAGCCGGTCACTGATGGCACTACATCGCTATGGAAACATGTTCAGCGTTGTTTGGTTTTAAGAATCCGATCGATCGTTTGTGTTCCGTGTTGTTGCCAGTGTGCTATGGTGTAGTGAGCTGTTCTTGTCTATATTGATGTGCGTTGCTGAGTCGCTGAGTGGATCACATGGCATTAATGGCTTAGTAGAGCATTTTTTGCTGAGTACGTTTGTGTTTCTGTGAGGTGGTTGGTGCAGTTGTGTTATTTTTAGAATTGTGATTGTATCTCTTAGTGATGTTCTGAGTGAGAAATCGGTGTATGTCTTGTTTTGAGGACAGATGCACAAAGATGTCATATGACTGTGACCCAAGTTAGACTTGGGATATAAGCAAACTTTGAGTAGTTTCATATTACTTGAGCCTTACTAAGTCTAAATAAAAAAATAACAGTGATCTGTTGCAATGAGCCAACTGATTTGAAATCAGAGTACTTTCATTATATCCTGGTACTTTCAGCCAAAACATTGTAAAATAAGTGATTTGTGCTCGAATGGAAGCACCGAATGGTGTAGGTATTTGGATAGTACTTGGGCTGCTTTATGCAGTCGGCCCACAGTACAGACGCAGCCTCAGACCCGTGTCCTCACTGTTGTGCATTTGGTGCTGTGTGTTGAGACCCGTGATGCACCAGACTTCGATGAGGGCGCCGTAAGATACTGCACCATTCGCTGATGGTGACGGCGCCTCCGAGGGCTGGTGCATTAAGCATGGCATGTGACGTGGCATGATCGCGCGTGTGCCGAGGCGGGGGGATCGTCACGGCGGTGCTGACCGTGCCGTGCCCTGTGTGTTTTGGCAGTGTGGCGCGCCTGGGCCTGTTCTCAGAGCAGCAGAGACAGATCCTCCTCCATCAGCACTTCCCGCAGCTCTTCTCCTCTCCGCAGCCCACACCGGTAAGAGCCTGCCCCTCCAGGGACTCACACACAGCCCGGCCCAGCAAGCGCACTCTGCCTCTGCACGCTGCCTTTAAACAGGCCATCTCTCCTGGCATTTCACCACTTAACACGTTGTATGTTTACTGCACTAATGAGGCTTTGTTTTGATTGTGTCACACCCAATGCTCATCCGAGACTATTCACATAATCCTGCTAAGCAATGTCATAAGTTCCTGATGTTATTTGGACTTTGTGCATCACCATATTATATACTTAGCAAAGCTACATGGGCTACTGTAGTGTACCTGTATTGACGAAATAGCCAAGATACTGTACACATACAGTACTGTATTTCAGCTAATGTATCTGGCAAGGTAATACATGGGTTTAGTAGGTTACGTCCACTACATCCCGTTCTCTGATCGGGATTTCTGAACTGTATTATAACCTTACGGGACCTCGGACGTATATGTGGTGGGAGGTTGCCCAAACGGAAGTCACGCAGCACATGACTGTAGTTGTGAGTATGTAGGGTGAGTGTAAGTTGTGTCTCCCCCTCAGGAGCAGCAGCAGCAGGCCCTGCTGGTGCAGCTAATGCAGCAGCAGCACCAGCAGCAGCACGACCTGCAGCAGCTGCAGCAGTTCTCCTCCTCCCAGCTGCCCATCAACAGCCTTCTGCCGGCCGCGCAGGGCGCCATCACGGCCAACCCCTTCCTGGCCATGCACGCCGACCCCGCCGCGGCGCAGAAGAACGCGGTGAGTCCCCGTCCCCATCCCCTCCACATGTATAGACGAGAAATGACGACAGCTGGGGGCCATGTACCGTAATCACGTTCTCTCTTTCTCTGCAGCGGATGGCGGAGAAGGCAGGGTCGGCGGGCGGGCAGGAGAAGAGCTGACAGAGACGGGACCCATCCTTTTAGGGACCGCACTTACCCCAACCCTCTCAGGGTCCAACCATCTCAGAACAAAGAGCAGCACAGCGGACCCCGGCGAAAGCTCATCGACAACACCACGTCTCTTATGTTGCACTAGCTGTAAATCAGAATAAATCACTTCCATTAAACGTCAGGGACTGCAGATTTGCAAACTGGACAACCTTTAATTGAATTAAAACACGATAGTCACACGAACAGCCCTGTGGAAGAATGTGCAAAGGGAACCTGTGGCTGGAGACTGGAAACTGCAGTCCCCTCTGCTCCTAAACCTGGCAATTTTTTTAACTTGCCATCAGCACTTAAAATTGCTTTGTACGAAAGCAATACCTTAAAAGACTGGAGTTGGCTGCAGCCAATGAAACGTACCGGTGTGCACCGCTGATGATGTCCGATAAAGCTGGCTCCAGCCGGCGTCCAACAGGAAGATCCAGAGCACACTCTGCTATCCCAGGACCAACAAAAGAGTCCCAGCCTAAGTGCCTGCTGTACCCGTGTCCAGTGAGGCTCAGGATGATACAGTGCACTTATAGTTACTATGGTTACAGTCCCTTTATTCCACAGGTCAGATATCTGTTCTCTTCCAGTCACATCAATGTGTGTAACTCAGGCAATATACTCAAAAGCGAACAGGTGGAAAAAGTGCTGTCTCTCTTTTTCTGAAAAACCACACTGAGAAGCTGTTTCGATCTTCAGTATTGTGCTGCATCGAAGAAACTGTATATATATATAGTTTTTAATTATTTATTTGCATTTTTGTGCAGCGGGCGGAAGATAATGTATTTGAAGTGCCCAGTTTTTTTTTTTGCATATTTTTTTTCTGTTTCTGTACAGTGTGTTTCAAGTCATGATGCATAGATTACCTTGTATTTTATTGTAAACATTTTAATGACAAAATATATTTGCTGGATTTGAAGGCTATAACTACTTGACAGTTGGAATTGGTGTCTTGTTAATGTAAATACCCTGTGTCTCCTAAGTGTACAGAATGAAAGCAGTAGCCTGGGAGTTTTGCAGGTTTGAGTAGTACAGCTTTACATTGTTTGTGTAAATGTGTTGGATTTACTTCATGGTGTGAAGAGTTCTTGATGCAGCCTCAAGTTTGTGTTTAAATTTTTATCTCAGAAATAATGACAGAATATTAATTTATTTTTATATATGCAGGGATGTTTCAGGACTCCGTTTGCACCATTTCTTGATACAAAAATGTGCAAATTTTGTACTTAAGCCCAAGATTACTTTTGTCACTCTTCAGGTGTATATATGATTTTCTGTAAAACTTTCACAATTTCAAAGGCTTGTATTTCAGAGTAACGCCAAAAATGCTTTTGAAGAAAAATCAAGGTAAACAAAAGTCCTGATGTACATTGTTTGTAGCAAGGAACCCCAAATGCTGATAATGTACAGAAATTGTTTAAAATTAAAACTTTTTTTACAGTACAAGAAAGTGCTATGTGTAATCTGAGTTTTAAACCAGTGTCATAACAACTTCTCTCTTTTTGTGAGTTCAAACAATGGAAGAATTAGAATACTGAAGTAAACTTTTTTTTACTGTGTCAATTTTGTTTTCCTTAAAAGTCTCTATTTCTTAACTCTTAGTAGGGTAAAATCAGGAATGTGAGTGCACACATTCCTGCTGCCGTTAAACGATACATGCTTATACCATGCTCCTTACCTTTAATAAATGTTGACATACTTTTCTAACTATCCTGCAGATATTTTTTGTCAAGTGTAGCTATTAATCACAGTCCTGAATTTTAAAGCGTAAATGTTAACGTGTTACTTGAATGTTGAGGTGGTCCAGTTCCAATGGCAAAATACAGAGGTGAGTTATTCCACTGGAACTGCCAGCCCTCTTGACCATGGTGTGATTTTTATTGAGTTAAAAAGTTAAAAATACAAAAACCAGTAACTATACAAAATTATTCCAATTATATGACACTCCATTTGGTTATAGTGTAAGATTGGTAAGATTGTCCAGTAAGATTGGTTCAACAGCTTGTCTTGCAGATCTGAGCCAGATAGCGAGCGAGATTGTTCGCAGATACACTGAACCAGCAGAGTTGCGTAAGACAAGATATGCAAAGAAACAAAGCCTAAATGTGCATGATAAAAATGTAGTTGTAAATCTAACTGGGCTAGCTACACTCTGTCCTGCTCATGCATTACTGCCATGGAATGTGAGCAGTAGGTAGACTGCTTATAATATTGGGGCCTTGTTGAGTATCAACATGTAACCAAAAGCCAATTTCAGAGGTTTTCTTCCAACAATGGCTTTCAAGTTTATTAGTAGTTTATTAGTTATCCTTAGCTGTACTGTGTCCTTGGAGCATGCGGGACCCGGGTCTAGACTCCGCCCTGGTATCAAATTAGTTTCACTGCATGAACCATAAAAACCTTTAAGTTGCTTAAAATGTGATGCCATGCAAGTCAACCGAGTTATGCTGAGCTTCCCAGCCATACAGCCTTGTCAGTGATTGTACAGCTTAATGTCATTTACAGCTTGTCTCTACCAAAAACAGGTCTCAGTTTTCCTAAGAACCATCTTGTACAGAAAAATCTGAATTTTTATGGTCAGTTGAAATATCTTTATCCAACTACAAATAAGATCGTAACACAGTGCCAATAAATGTTAAAATGTTAATTTACCTAAGTGGCAAAGAACATATTCAGTGGACTAACTGCAGTGATATGTTTAATTACTAGCGTGGTAAAATTAAGATGTCTTTTTAATGTCATTTAAGGCAGAATTTAAAACGAAAGTCTCTCTGACGAGATTCAATAAAAAGAGTAGAGAATGAACAGCCATGCAAACAAAAAAACAAAAACCTGGAGATAAAGTTAGCGCTGAGACTGGTTTGCTGTAAATCATGCACACCTGGCATGAATGCCCTTTCATAGCTATCGCATCATTTTTATATTTGGCATTAATTGATCACAACCTTTTATTTCCACCTGTGGTGCCTGCCCTGGCCTCATAGCTGATCCATGCACCACACAGTAGTATAAACACCCATCTGCACTAATTCAATGTGAAATTGAAATGTAGACCGAAAGTCCGCTCACAGACTGAACACTGAACCTCACTGCTGTTTATATGCCAAAACACACAAGCCAGGGTGGAAGACTTACCTTAGCTTCCTCCCTGCTCTGCCCCACACCTGACGAGACCAGTTAGCATCACCCTCTTCTGTAGTGGTGATACTATGATAACTGGACCATGCCAGTTTTTATCTTTGATATACTAGCTAAGAATCCCTATATACATACAATTTTCAATAATCATGTGTACCCAATTCCTATGTCTTTGAATTAAGTACAAACACACTGGCGAAAAACCGCAGGCTAAAAGGATAGTCACTGCTACTTCAGATTCAATCTGAGGCAGTATAAATGTATAAGTTAATGGACTCTGCAGACAGTACTTCAAGGTTTATTTATGTATTTAATGTGCATCTTCAAAAAGTGCTGCCTCTTTATGCACTGCTCCTGTCTTATCCATCCTGTCTGGAAATTCGTTTCTTCCTTCGCCCAAACTGTACTTCCCTTACGAGAAGAGAATGTGCAACAATGTGTTCTAAATACAGGAATGTACATTGTAAGTACTTATATCTTCAAAATATATTGAAAAATACTGTATTTTTTATTTCACGGCAAGGATTTAAATCATTGTTACTTCTGAAAACCATTTGTAAAATATACTGTTATTCCGTCATATTCAAATGTGAAATGGACTGAAGTACAGCGCCCTTACATAGAGGCTATGGAACAGCTCCAATCCAAGATTTGACAGTGTTTGAACCCATTTAATCCATTGTAATACAACCCCAAAGTTAGAACAAAAACACTATTCAACACATTCTTGGGACATTTTCTGTTAATCTTTTGGAGGTAACATTCCTTCTGACACTGTCAGTAATAATTACTGGTATCTGTGAAACAGCTGTGCACCCACAGTTGCGGTAAATGAAACAAAAATAATAGCACAAACAGCCAATAGCGTGTACACGATGCAATGAACTGTTTTCAAGCTCAGTAACACCATAATGTAAATATGTTCACAGTATTATTGAGACTGAAAGAGATAAACATCAGGAAAATTAAACTAAGCAAGCTGTTGGTTCTCTGTGTGTGTGTGTGTGTGTGTGTGTGTGTGTGTGTGTGTGTGTGTGTGTGTGTGTGTGTCAGCCACAAGGCTGTATTTAGCTAATGATAAATTGTCATGCTTGTTCACACACCTCAATAAGCTAATGCTAGCCAATTAATGCTGAACATTGTGCTGTCTGAGGGGGTACCAGATCATACAACAGGCCTACATTAAGACTACACAGTGTAGTTTTGATTTAGTGGCAGCTGTTGATATACAAAAGCCGTCATGTTTATTTAATAATTGCCATCAGCTGTTTTTCATTGTTTTGCATGAATAATAAGCATTAGTGTAATTAATCATTAACCATTAGCATTAAGTTATTCCTCTGTACTTTATAATACCTGATGTACACACTTTACATTTGTGCACTTAGCATAAGCTCATTTGAGCTAAAAATGCTTTTGGTTATAAAACAAAGGTCATCGGTCCCTTTGTCACAATTAAAACAGTTGAATTGTCATCATGGAAATTATTTGAAATTAAAACACAATGATAATGTTCTAATGAAATGCTCCCTAGCAAAAATGTCTATTAGTCATGTAAATAAGGGTTAAATCCATACTGTCTGGACATGCAATGCCTGCTTCACCTGCTAATAGCCCAGTGGTCATCAATTCCATGTATGCTTGTTACAGATAAGAGATAATATAATGCTACATATTTTAATCTATTGTACCAGTACCTCAGGTGAGCTGATGTGTAATTTAGCTTCAATAATGGGGAGTACATGGAATTTAAAAGGCTTAATTTTTAAATAAATAATATTAATCTATAACAAATTTTTATTGTGAACTGGTCCAAATCTGTTCAACAAAGCAAACGCATGACTCTCCAAGAAGTCTGTGGCCAGAGGTAATGAAGAGGTTGACAGCGCTTTATTAAAGATGAAGCCCTGTGCTAGTGGTCCCTCGTCTGCTCGGTGGAGTTTGGGTGTACGGGAGGATAAGGCAATGGGGGTGCCGGGGTGTCTCTGTTTTCATTCTCCCCGCTTATGGGAGATGCGCTCAGCTTACACACGCAGGTAACAAAAGCAGCGGCGGAGCTCATTTACCACCACTGAACACGGTAATCACAGGAGTTGCCTGGAAACTCCTCTGATGGAGGGTTTCTTATTTGGGGGTTCAGTTTAGCTTTTCCCCAATGGCCCGTCCCCATTTGCTCAGTGTCCTTGATTTGCCATTGCTGCTTCAGCTTGGGAGCCGGAGCTGGGCGGGAAATCTCCGCTTGTTTAATCAAATCAGAGAATAAAGGCCTTGGAATGACCCATAAATCTATTGTTTTGTATGTGATGTATCACAATTAGTGTCGCGCGTTCAAAACCCTGCCCCTTCTCTAGATAGACCAATAGATCAACTGATCTCCTCTCTCTGTTTTACGTTATCAAATGCAGGTGAGCATCATTGTGTGAACAAAGCAGTGAATGTAATTGTAAGGTAACTAGTTAAGCAGTCAGATCTGGTCCATCCTTTGAGGTTTGATGTTGACTTTGCAGGAGCTGCAAGGCTCGGAGGCCCGGCTACAGTGACCCCTAGTGGCCTGGAGTTTGGGCGCACGGTCTGGGTGCCTGCCCGGGGGATTGGAGGTTACTCTGCAGATGTGAGGAGTGGCAGAAGAGGATTAAGGGGTCAGACCACAGGAACCCTGTCCTCCCCGTAAACACTGTAACCTGACACACGTACGCTCTCTCTCTCTCTCTCTCGTTTTCCTCCCAATCTGCCTCCTATCCTGTCCACTCTTTTTCTCCATCCTTCCCTAGCTTTCTCCCCCCAACTCTTCTCTCCCTCATCTCTGTTCTCCATTCATCCTTCCTGTCCATTCCCTCCTCTATTGTCTCTTGTAGCAAAGAGAAAAAAAAATGCCCTGAAATTATGTTCTCCCCTTTCCCTTTTATTTGGTCACTAATTGCATTAAATTGTTTAATTCCTTGAGTGTCTGTTCTCTGGTTCCCAACACTGGCACCCAGTTTTCCCCTGAAATCTGCAGCATTTTCACATGTTTAATGTTTAATCTGGCTGCCCCTGTTCCAGCAGCCCAGGGTCACTGTGTCCCACCTCCCCCTCCTCTCCCTGGCCCTCTCCCCCACACCCTGCCCTGATGACTTCCAGCTGCCCTGGGCCTACAGAGGGACCCACTCACTCACATCTGCTTCTGCTTTTGCTAATTAATAGCTCCCTTCCCTCTGTCCCTCTTCCAGTTAGGCCCTCAATCCCACCCACCCCCCCCCCCCCTTCTTTTTTATCAGTCCTGTCACTCATATCCAGCCTGTTTAAACAGGCGACCCTTCCCCGACCGCCCCCTCTCTCACCCTCACCCCGCCTTACACTCCTGTCCTGTTAGTCTTTGTCCCCCCCAACACCCTTCTCCTCACCCCATTCATTCACATACAGGGACTTTGAACACACCCCCTACCACAAACTACCGAAAACCCTCCCCCACCCCAGCAAACCTGCCATCCCCTCTCTTCAAGCCCCCCCACCGCCCCCAACCCCCCTCCATTCCCAGCGGAACTCACGTCCATCACCGCTTTGGCCCAGCTCATGCGTTATTCTCCCATCCACCCCACATGCCCCCGGGGGAACTTGGCCATGCCGTGGATCAGCTGACTGAGGTCCTGGGTCCGTCCACTCAGCTGCCTGAAGAGAAATGGGCATGAAGCTGGGTCTCCGCTGTGCCGTGCAAGCGAGCGAGCGGGGGACACAGAGCCCGCCTGAGGCGGGGGGGTAGGGGAAGGGGGTGGGAAAATTCCTCTGATGAAGATTAATCATCACTCTCGGTCACAGCCCAAACATATTTATCAGCAAACCGACCTGCCTCGATTATCACACCAAGTGTCCAACAACAGCCAAACTAGACTAAATAAGAGAGGATAAATAATTCAAACAGAAGCCCAAATGACAGACAGCAGAGTACTGACTGTGCTGGGGCAGAGCGCACGGGAAGGACAGACATGTACAGAAAAACAGGCACGTTTGAGGAGAGAAGAGCCATTGTTATAAATTGTGGAATGCAAGGAAATATGGCCCCCACAAACCATCACACACACACAGACACACACACACACATACACACATTTATTGCCTCTCACATTTTTGAAAATGATCACTTAATTCCCTTAACACCACACTCATTATGCTGTACCTCAACAGATTGTTTATATACAACCTGAAAATTCTGTAAATAATGCACTTTATTCTGCTAATTTTCTCTACTGCAGATTTTTAAATATTCTATTAAATCATTCAATTTGTTTGAATCCTATTTATTTTCAGCATTTCATTATGTCGGTAAATACATATTAGTTCATGAAATGAATAACAGAATACAACAATAAATTGTTTTTATAATATATTCTGTTATTTTTAATTTCATTAATTTTATTATGATTAAACAATTAAGTTGAAAGTTACAGAATATTTTATAGTCATTTTATATTTCAAGATTTCATTATATCATTATCACATAATTATTCATGAAGACAATTAAAAATATGACTTTTATTCATTCAAATCAAATGTAACAGTTGAAAGTTTAACAGTTTTTTGAGGGGGTGATCTGCTTGGGCAAGCAGGGATCCATCAGTATTACTGTATTATTATCGATTACTAAAGTATTATTGTTTTTAAAAATATATTTAAAAAGCAGAGTGCATTAATCGATCACCAATGGCCAGGCCTGGAATTAAGCATGAGAGTCCACAGACATGGACTCCAAAGAGGTGTTCACTGGGGGGGAAACCCTCCTTAACCAGGGCCAGAGAGGCTTTCGAGCACCTATATTTTTAGTGGATGTGCAGCTGGTGAAACTCCCATAGAGAACTTCTGAGCCCAAGAGGGATAGAACTGAACCCTATGCACTATGGAACTGGGTACTGCACTCCAGGCAAATCGGTCACTTCACCTTCCAGAGAAACTAGCACTGGTTTGAAAAAAACAAAAAAAATAAATAAAACAGTTGAAGTTGAGGTTCCATATTCAGGTAGGACTCCATGTTTGATCCAGGGAGATTTCACCTGGACAGAGAGTAACTGGAGCTCACACTCAGAGCACAATGGAAACGCATTAGAGTCCAGATTGATGTGCTGACATGGGGGACTCTGTTTTAATGTGGACCCCACGGCAGCTTTAGAGCAGAGGGTCTCCTGGAGCAACGCTCCAATCAGAAGTTTGGGAAACTCCACCGTGAGGTCAGGCTCCGGAGCATGGAGACCCATCTTCATAAAGGAAAGCAGAAAAACTCTTCATTTATCACCGTGAGGATGGCACCCCCTCACACCCGCATATTGTTTCCTCCCTGGCCCACCTCTCCATCTCTGTCGGCCTGTAACGTGAGAAGCTGCGCCGCGCCAAGGTACAGAGGGCCCTCCAGTCTTGGGCCCGCAAACAAAGAGCGCCTCTCCGCCCCGCACACCAGTGATTCCTCTCCGTCTCCCTCTGCTTATCTCCATCTCCCCTTGATTGCAGGAGATTGGAAGCAGGAGTAGGGGGTTAATTCTGTCTGGATTCACCCCCATCTCGAGCTGGACCCCCACCGGTTCCTCTACTGGTGTATAATGGGCCAAGTCTGACTGGGTTTGGTTCAGACACATTGTTCTTCATTAGTCGACAGGCTTATTCTTCTGCTAATAAATGCCAAACCTTATTGCCCCCAAAAAAAAAAAAAAAAAAAATCATAAACCACATGTTCTTGCATTTTAATATTTTAGTTTGGATTTAAATTTTGATTGCAAGCAGACAATGGCCTGAGAGAGAGATGTGGGGCGGCTTGTTTTACGCATGTTTAAATCTCTAGGCACCAAACTGCCGTCAGCTCACAAAACCCAACATTTGATTCATATTTAGAATTTACTATAATTGACAGTGATATTGAACAATGAAAGGAAACTTGCTTTAAATATTTGAAATATCAGTTGGGACAATATAGTCAATTTCAGAAAGAAAAACAATTGAAATGCACATGTATTTAAAAGCTTTGCATGACTTGAGCTTTGTGGATAAATGCAATAAACAAGATAGACAAAAAACACATGAGCCCTAAATGAAAGCAGAAGAGGAAAAATATCAGATAACGCTCAACATTTTACTGTACTCAGATAAATGTTGGATGTTCGTGGAGTACTGTATGTCTCCCGGGGTTACATATGCACTTGTGGGTAGATGTGATTTAGATTTTTGTGGGCTGTGGTCAATTTCTTTCCCCTCTACATCCCAGTCAGGAACATGCGGCCAGGTCAGGATTCTTTCCATCACTTTTTTTCCCCTTCCAACCCACCCAGCTTGCAACAATGTTGTCATCTTGTAAATCGACAGCTGGATGCAAGAAATTTGCACATGACCGAACATTAAATAACTGGGTCAATAAATTAAATAAGTCGAGCCAAATGATTTTCAATCAGGTGTGTGACAATTAAAAAAAAACAAGTTGGATGGAAGAAAAACTGCACTGTTTTAACAAAAGGTTTGAGAGAGAAAAAGCAAGGTTGGGGGTATGGGGGAGGGGGTTCCCCAGACAGCTGAAAGCTGCATGTTAGTAATTTGAAAGGATCACTGTGTTGGGTCAGTCTGTAGGCCTGGCCCGGCCCAGTTTGGATTATCAGAGAGCTGGAGGGAGAGAGGGCGCTGGCAGAGGTGAGTGACCTCTACAGGAGGGGTTGGAGCTGGGGTTGGGGCTGGGGGTGGGGCTGGGGAGTGGAGAGGGGGGCGGCAGTCTCCACAGTTACGCAAAGCCGCCGTGTGACACTAATCCGGCCTGTCATTCTCTCTCTGCGCACTAACCACACTGACACCCGCCTGCTGCTCCCAGGGCTTACAGCGCAGGGGCCTCTCCTCTCGTCCTTCCTGCCCTGATCAATAGGTCTCTTCTCATCCGCGCTCGCCTTTCTTCTTTCGCTCCCTCCCTCCCTCTCCACCCCCCCCCCCCCTTTGCACAAGCAGGTCTAGAAAGGACGGCTTCCCCTCCTTTCCCCTCTCCACTCTCACAAACAAGCAGGCCTCCCTCCACACCCAGCAGAGTGGCTGCTCCTGCTCCAAAGCCCCCTCTTCACCAGCTGAAGAGGGGAGAAGGTATAAAAAAGAAGTAGGCCTCCCCGGCATTAGCATTAGATTGTAAAGTGTGCCGCTCCTCTTTCACTCTTGACCTCCTATTTATGCTGCATCTGGAAATCCAAACACCTACAATACATTATACACACCTATAATGCAATATTAATCTGCTTTGCTTTTCCCCAGATTATTTGTGCCCCATGGCTGTACATTGTGCAGGGCTAAATTTGCATAAACATATACATAGTTGCCAGAATGCATTCTCCTATATCCAGGGTTGTTTATTACATATGTCTTCTGGTTGTTAAAATTAAAATTACGTTTAAAATTAAGTGTGGGAATAAAACTAGAAGCATCTGACATTAATTAGAGGAATTAATTTTTTTACAAATTATGTGTTTGTAATGCAACAATTTAAAAAAAAGATCAAAAGGAAACTAAAACCGATAAATGGATACCAGCATATTTTAAATTACAATTTGAATATTTTTACAATTCATGGTGCAATATTTAAAAAGGGTAAAATGTGACATAAGCACACCTTTATGTAATGTAGTCATTACTAATAGCGTATATGTCCATGCATCAGCGAAAGCAAAACAATTATTTTATCAGGAAAAACAGGATGTACATTATTATTTAATAAATTCATTAAATGTATTAAAATGAATTAAATGACTACATTAAATAACAAATAAACCATGAACAATACAGTTATGCTTTAATACCATTTTATATATAGTCAGTCGAGCAGATACAAAGTTTATCTAATCAGATAAACGGGGCTGCGAGAAAATAATAATAAAAAAAAAATCTAATTCATAATTAATTAACACATGAGAAGCAAATCGCTTTCACTCTCATAAAGGGAGAGGGACAGATGGGCTGCATGCATTTGCTCGCCGTACTGGTGAAGTATGCGCGAGCAATTTGGTTTGTCCTGCATTTTAATGTGGAGAAACCACCAAATCTCCGCATCGGTTCTGATGTTCCAGTTTCAGTCAGCAACTGCTTTCCTGGAGAATGGGACTCAAGTCTAAATCAGTAGTCACGCTACAATATCACAGCAGCAGCAAAAAATCATTGTTTAAGAAACAAAGCTGCTTTTCCCCTCAGCTGCAACCAACTTTCAGCAAGTTTACTCGCGCTAACACAGCGATAATATTATTATTATTATTATTATTATTATTATTGCAGTTGTTATAATATAGAGGAAATTAGTATAAATGGATAGTCCTCAATATTGATACAGAAGCCAAATCATTTTCTTACTGCAGTGTAGAGATGAGTCCTCTTCACCTGAAAACGTTGTTATTAAAGCACTCGACCACATGAGTAGATAAGAAAGCTCTTCGAATCACAATACATAAATAGAGAACATGCTTGAAAGACAGAATTACGTATTACATATTTCATAAAAATACGACCTATTTTTATGTTTACATTATTATTATTATTATTATTATTACTATTATTATTATTATTAGGTACAAAAATTAAACCACTACACCATTACAGTGCTTACTTTTCAAACGCAGTTCAGTTGCCGTTGGCCAGGCAAAATGGCTCTCATGTTGTCTAAGCGCTGAGACCCTCTGTATGAACTCAAATGACTAACGCCCGCTACCGAGAGGCCCAGCACAGAAAAAGGGTCGGAATTCCACTATTTTCTGGTGAGACCGTGAGGCACCGCTTTTTGTGGCACTGGGAGTCAGAGTGAAGAACATTTTCTAAGTCTTCCATTCTTCTAATTGCGTAACTATTTCATCATTATTTCTGAAGTGGCAAACTCTATTTGTTCTACGAGCGTTAATGTTTTGTGTATTTTATAGTAACGCTGTTTGGAATGTCCTATAGATTACAGATACCTGGTAAAATGCCCCTCTAACTACAGCTTAGCCTGCTTTGTAAGAGATTTGCAGAGTGATAAGTAATCACTCGTGAATGGTTGTTTGTACTACATCCTAACTGGGTTTAAAGTTACACAGTTATGCAAATAAAACACTGCACTTATAAAACATACTTTTGTGTCATGTAGTTTTACCATTAAAACGGGATTTCTAGCTGAAAATATAAAATTATATCAATGTCATGGGTGCGTTTAAAAAGGTACGTTATTTGTCTCAGATAAGTTCCCTGCCTATTTAAACGTGCAGTCTCAGGTTAAATATGAGGAAAGGGCTTTACAGGAGCATTTTAATATAAAATCTAGTTACAAAAGTATTCGGTATATTTCAATTAACATGGCAGATGGCAACGTGACAAGAGAGACTTTTATAATGTATTCCACTTTAGGTTTTTACGCGGACATCGCGCTATTAACAGAGGCCTACCAGCCTATACCCTCCGTATGTAACATTTCTGACTGCACTTAGATGTGTTATATGTATTATTTTATATTTGCATTCAAATTTGAATATTCAGTTTCAATCATGCCAGTGCATATGGAATTTTCCTGAATCTTAGTGCCCAATGCTCTGTGATACTTCTCTACTAATTAAAGGCTTTTACACTTAAGCCTAAATATTTAAATATCTAGCACAAATGTGTAATTTTTTGTTTAAAACTTATTTACAACTGCTGAACCTTACGTTTTTCAAAGGAAAGAGGGTGTGAGGTGTCAGTGCTTTATGTGCTCTACACTGATCCCATATGCTGGAGATTTATCTGACCTATACCCCACTTACATGTGACAGGATATAGAATTGAAACATTTATCACACATAATCAGGTAAAAATAGATACACCATTGGTTCATTATTTGACCAGTCCTCATAATAATTAATAAACTTCCCAGGAAGGAGAAAAATCATTTTATCTTAATTTAGTCTCTCTCCACTCATGTCAAAAATAGGACGTAAATTATACATAATTCTTGATACAGGAAGAGCTATTAATTTTGTAACGGGACACGGAGGTATGCAGTGATAAGTACACCTGCAGGATACCTGGTTAATTATGTACATGGGTTTTTGGATCGCCCATATGGAGCTGATGGTTGGAGCCCTGGCTGCAGTTCTGGGGAAGGTCTATTTTTGGTGGTGCACACGTGGTAAATATGCATGTCACCAACAAGGCCCTCGACTCCCGGGGATGCCTGCACCAATCAGACGCCTGCATTAAATATTCACACAGGGCTACCAATAGGACAAGCTGCCCCTTGCTGTGTGGCCTGAGTGTGAGGGTCCGGCTGCCCTCGGATATTCATCGCGGCTGACCTGAGCGTGCGTACCTCAGTGTGCGGCCTCGCTGGACAGGTTGCTATGAAACTATGGGCTCCCACACACAAAAGCTGATTCTCAGTAAATCATTAACAGGGTGTGTGGGGGGGGGGGGTTAGATAGTGAGATATGTGAGATGGTGAGATATATACATGTGGGTGATTCAGTCAGTACAGGATAAAAAATGACAAAGGGATACTGGCAGCAGCTGGCCTCAGAGCGGACAGACAGAGAGAGGGAGAGGCAGAGAGGGCTACAGAGCAGTGCACTGACCTGGGGGCAGAAAGCCAAATGACCCAGGGCGGAACACACAGTCATATATGTTTGTTCATCACCTGGTTATAATATAAACCCAAACCCATAAAGCCAGGTGTTTCAGCTACCTTGTGGGAGCATGTTCTCAACATCTACAATATTTTACACTTAAAAAGGCATACCCATTGCCAAATTCTTACATTGACTTAATGCACAGGGGATATCATTTGGGTGTTAAAATACAAAATCAATGTTTATATAGTGCATCGATTTCTACATCATTTATTAGTCTGCCATTCACAAGTTTGTCATATATGAAATGATCCCAAAACCCAGTTTGAAGCCAAAGTATGTCAAAAAATGCCATATATTTAAATCATGTGATTTTACAATAGGTAACAAGGAAGGGCATAATTAATGTCTTAGATACATTTTAACTGAACCTATATTCAAAGCAGCAGACTCTTATCTGAGAAAGATCTCAATTGTCACCAATATTGTCACTAAATAAAGTGGATCTATTCAGATTAGGACTTTGTCATGTCTAAATCTCATTTGCAAAAACATTGTTCTTGCAATCTTCCTAAAACCCAGCAGTGAGAGAAAAGAAACGGAGCTGTAGTACTCATATATATGCCATTGGCATGACCTCCATGCTTCCAGGGAGACATGGTTGGAGGTTATTGCCTTGGGGAGGAAAAAACAAAAGCAAAACAGGGGTGTGCTCTTCATTAGAAGTACCTCAAATCTCCTTTATTTTTCAATATCCAACTTTACTGAACTCACCTTCATTTATCAGCCAACAATAAGTGTTTATCCTTAAAAAACACATCCTTTAAAGCAAACTGAGAGAAGAAGCAATCCCATTTTAAATCAATGATAGGTAAGAATTGAGGTGACCAGATAAAGCAAATCAAAGAAAAACTAACGAATACATTTTTTAATCAGTGATGATTCGAACTGGAAAATTATTTCCAATTATTAATTGGAATTATTACAATTAAATTATAAAAATTATTATTATGTCATTTTCATAATGTTGTCTGTTCCTACAAACAGCATAGTCCTCTTCACTGGATGCATAAGGCCCACACTGTCTGCACATGAATGCAGAACACCAGGATTTACCGATCCAATTAGCTAAAATACAAATATGTTGTATTTATACAACCAAACTCCCAAACTAATTAGCATGTATTTCGGGACTTTGTGTGTCATATAATCACTGGGAGGGAATTGCTGACATGGACAATCAGAAGGATGAACAACCTGAGATGTAAGTACAGTAAACGTGAGTGGGGGAATACAGTATTAGAATGCCTTTTTGTCACTGTAATCTGTGGGCTCTAGAGACCTCATATTCTCCTGTTTGACTGAGCTGACAGTGAAGATCCCTTTCGGGGGGACACAAAGGAGCCCCCCAGTCCGAAATCTACAAGCCAGCACAAAACACACACACCCCAACTTAAAACAAGCGGTGCTTCTAACCCAAAAACTTTGGGGATATGCTGCATTCATGTCCCACACCGCCAGCCTTGCAGAGATGAAAGAAAGAGAAAAATCGATAGCCGTGCTTTCTCCTCAGTTATGGCTAGGGACATCTGCTGAACAATGCAGGCAACTTCCTTCAAGCGAGCTGCATATGTTTTTGGGTTTTTTTTTTTTGAAAAATAAAAAATAAAAACAGTGAAGAAGGAAAGTTCTCACTCGTTTGTTTCTCCATCTCTCTCTCTCTCCCTCTCTCTCTCTCTATGTCACAAGTGGCTGGGGTTATTAAGAAGAGGAAGACCAAAAGAAGGTGAAGGGGGGAGGGGCACAGAGGAGAGAAACCTGGGGGGAAGAGCAGAGCCACTTGGAGTGGAAGGCTTTAGCGTGGGCCGGGGGGGCGGTGCAGACAGGGCCCTTCTCGTGTTTCACTCCTCGCGTTCTGCGCAGACATGGGCAGAGCCCGCGGTGCAGAGCACAGGTGGTGCAGAGAGGAGACGGCTGCAGAGGCTCCACCTCGGACAGGTTCACAGGTGCGCTCCCATCCCCTCGCCCTTATCGTTTTACCGCCGTGTTCTGTCTGAGAACACCACCCCCTCCTCCCCCCTCCCCCAGCCGTAGTGCGAGCCCCAGAGCAGGAGGAGCCAGGGATGGGGAGAGAGCGAGTCTGGAGCAGGGAGCGGAGCGGGAGTGGAGGCCGGACCCTCCCAGGGCAGAGGCGAGGGCTGGCTGAACACGGGCGGCGACACAACACCCACAATTAGCGGCAGCCGCTCCGCATTGTTCGCCGTGGCGCTGACAGACAGCATGCATAATGGCCACCGTCAGGCCCGGGAGCGGGAGAGAGAGAAATCCGCTTTTCAGTTGCTAAAAAAAAACAAAGAGAGAAAGAGAGCAGCAAATGGGTTTTTCAGTGGGTGAAAGGCTAACCTGCGCTGCGGTTGCATAACTGATAGTGAAAGTCCTCTAAGGGAATACGCTGCATAATTAAGACTCCACAGAGAACAGGATTCCCACATGGAGACCAAAGTTTGTGTCTGAACACAGCAAAACCTTCTGTAAATGGGTTTTTCTCATGTGGTGCTGCTCATTCAGCATCCTTGTAAGATATATTCTTGAGACATGTTATACTTTAAGCAAGGGTAAAGTATGTAGCCCACTTGCATCTAAGGTTAGGCCCTAATTTCATTCAAAAAACTTTTCACACAAAACAAATGTGTTTCAGAAGCTGTGCAATACTTGCACAATACCCCACAGCCAGACTCAACCCATATCTTCAAGTATCTCTCAAACTTCCAATTCCATACTTCCATTCTTCAAAAGGAAAAAAAAATCCACTGCCATTCTGGAACAACATCCTTTCCAGAACACTTGAGTCATTTATTACCGTTGCCAAGGGGATTCAGAGCATGTGAGCATGTCTCTGAAGTGCTCCTCTGCTGCATTACTTATTAGAATGTATGGTGAACCCCGGGAAAAGGTGATTTTGAGATGAAGGTTTTGAAACATAAGGGATGGTGACACGTCCTGGGGTCTATGAGTGTAGTAGCAGCAGGTGTGACGTTCCTCTGTACCAGGGGATTTCGGGAAGGGGGGTGTTCTGTGTGTCTCAGCAGGGGTCTGTGTGTGGGACAGGGGTGATGGGGAGAGGAGGGGGTAAGGCTTTGCATGCAACCCCCGCCGCCCAGGACCCCTCCGTCCCAGTGACAGCTGGGCTGGAACAATGCCGGTCTACAGCGCTGCTCTCTCCAGCTCTCTCGCCCGCTCCGGCGCGGGGATGCAAAGACCAATGGACAGGGCGGCACATGCTCGCCTCAGCCCCGCAGCACAAACAAGCGCACACCCGAGCCCGCTCTCAATACAGCAGCTTACAATGCGATTCAAGCCCACCATTCACGGAGCACAAACCCAGACAATGCAGCGAGCAAATGTGTTTTTGTGCGGCGCGGTGCTGCGATGCACACTCGCCCCGACATTCAAGGCCGAATACCAGGACGACTGTTCCCTCAGATTTGCATGCGCCGGCGTGCAAGCGTGCATTGGTGCAGCTAATAAAATAATCTCTGACACGATGCAAATGGTTTTCAAATGGGAAACAAATATGGCAGTGCATTGACCATTGCAGCAGAAAAAATACAGTTGCTGTTGGAATATAAAACCTGTAATGCTGTATCTGCCATCACTAGATTTAGGGCATGTGCATAAGCCTATAGAAGGGAATTCTAAATAGTTTTACAATCATCATCTATTTGTGCGGTCTAATTAGTGTGAACTACCCTTTATTTTCAGTAATTTCATGTTTGGAAGAAATTTTGTCCCGGTTTAATGGTGAGGAGGGAGGCATTTTCCCCAAACCAATTCACCCTTTTGTAATATTTGCCTTATTTAATTAAAGTGTACTTTCAATGCATTTCATACACAACCAATGAGTTCAAATAAAACTGATACAAATGTATGATTTCTATTGATGCTACATGACCTTAATGAGGAAGAAGGCATGGATGAATTCTGGGTTGGAGTTTATGAGCAATTACAAAACATAAGGAACAACTAAAGATTGCAAAACAAAAAAAGAGAGAAAAAAACCTTTTCATTCCACATGCTCTGTTTTTGTTTCAACAAACATCGAGGATACAATGGCAATGCTGCTGAACAGCCTTGAAGAGAAAAATAAAAATCAAAGATATTTTTTTGGCTGTTGTCTTTTGCCATCATGTGACCTTAAACATTTCAGTTCAGTTCAGTGTCTCTGTTTAGTATTTGGGTTTCTTTGGACATTCTTTCGTTTGTCTTTCTTCCTGAGGTCCACAAACAACACTGCATGTCTGCACCAGAGGACAAGAACTGCTTTTCCAAATACGAACTATCAGGGGCTTGGCAAAGCAGAGATGATCACATGGAAAACCACAAGCATGAGAGAAAACACTTTGTGGTTTTACTTTCAGTGAACCATTTTATTTTTAATAAGATAACCTGAATGAATTAAGTAATCTCTGGAAAAAAAACCCCTCCTACACTGAAATACAATTAGTCTCCTTTCATCCAATCCCACAGAATATATCTTTTCAGCAAAGAATTCATTGTTAACAAAAGGAAATTACATCTATTTTCAATTATACCACATAAAAGTACTATGTTTACCAGTAGCAACATGAGTATCAAATTGGAGAGCAATCTGCTGTCAACAGGAGGAGGGCCAGAGAAGACCAAGCTTGCATTAGGAAAGTTCATGTTCACATATTCATGGGTGTTTAGCATGAATTCTCACCTGAGTGTGACCAAAAGCAAGTTTCTGTTCATGAACATGACCAAAAAGCTGCCCGTTTCTGGGATGATGCCAGTTCCTTGCTGATTTCTTTAACACATTCATATCACACAGAGTTTTGGGTCTGTGCAGCATCCTCCCTTAACCTTTACTTCAAAACAAAAAGAGCTCACTGATGGGAGGAAAAACACCATACCAGTTATGCTTAAGCAGTAATATGTATGAACTTGATGTGTGCTTCCTGTGTAGTATTTTAATGTAAAGATTTTCAATTTTCAATCAAAGCCATCTTTCTGATTTCAATGTAAATTAGACAAATATGAATTCTCACATCTTTCATAACCTGAATAACTTCCTTTGAGTTATTCATTGTCTTTGTGAACACACAAAAATGCCAGGTGGAAGTAATGAGAAGGAACATCACTTCTCTTTTCTTTTGGAAGACAGACAACAGGATCTCGGCCAAACTGTGCTAATATTTACTTCACAATGTGGTTGCATTAAAGCTGAATTCTGTCCATTACATATGGATCATTTCAATAACACTCTTTTAAAGATGTCAGCAAATTGTTTACATCTCTTACATGCACGCTGCTAGTTCCTCTCATACTATATTCAAGTACATCATCAGTATAACTTCCTTATTCTTGTATATCCCTTTATGTCAAAGACAGATTACAACAGAAAATATATCCTGTTGCTACATTCAAACACAGTCCATAAAGCACACAGAGGGATTACTGTGGAAAGATAAATGGCCCCATGAAAATGGACTCATTGAGGGATATGAATTCTGTCACGTTCAGAATGCGTATTCACCGGGCACGCCCTCTGCCGAAGCGCCATGCGGGTTAACTCAGGTCAGTCCCACAAATTCCAAACATCTGACAGATCACTGAGCCACTTCCAGCACCCCCCATGGGCCAGCACACAGGCTGGTCCACATAGACCGACAATAGCAAACTGTACTGTCCTGCCCTGGTCACACCCACTAGACATTGCAGTGACCTTATCTGAAGCAACCCCAGGGACCAGATGTGTACAAACACATGCAAATGGTCGCTGTATGCAACATTATATGACACACTGTGTACCCGAAAATGATATCAACACAAATATCATTCATAACATAAACACTCTTCATAGCACTTAGATGCAATGCTCAGCTATTTGCCTCTGTGCTTGAACATGGAAAAGTATAATTAGAATACGACTTTCAGGTTGATTAGAGTTTCCTCTCAGAGGTCCACATCTACTGGAGTGCACCATGCAAATAATCAATGTAATGTTAGTCTGACGGCTTATGCCTACATGTAAATTAGTCCTATAATTCTCACAGTGCTTCACATACCAAAATAATGCAGCTAAACCTGAAAATGAAAATGTTCAGTGGGTCAGCCAACATCAGCTCACTCCTACCCGAGACAAACAATTAGGAGATGGATTCCTACCTTCTTGTCAGACAGCATTGATCTTGTTATCAGCATAGCTCTCCATTTTCTGGATTGCCACACCCATAGCGTCCATATCCGATGTGGACAGGGCAGACAGGGAAAGTTGCTTTGGCTCATTCCACTGGCTTCTTCAAGGCTACGAGAGAAGAAAGTACCCGAGTCAAGTCTCAGATAATCAAAATAAGTGAATGACTCTATTCGGAAGATTAACTAATGCAGAGCAATTGTTTGATTCACGGCTCGGTGAACTAAGGTGGTCACAGCAGTCACCTGCCGTAAGTGGCCTGGAGTACTGATGAGATCGGACACTACTCTTGCTTCATGGCCTCCAATACAAGGACGCTATACACAGATCACACAGATCACACAGACACATACAAATACATGCAAGTCTCTACTTTAGTGGCCCAAACCTGTAGTGCAACAGTCAAAACAGGATGCATTACCCAGAGTAATTGCTGCCGAAAACTATGCAGTGTCGATTTCACACACATAGAATGCAACAGCTGCGTGGCTGCATTGGTTACATGCTATAAATTGCTATAAAATTCACTTTGCCCTGACTGAGATATCACATACATCTCAGTTTACAATTAAATGATTCCCCAATTACCCACTATATAATACTGCCTTTTCATCATTGTGTTACAGTGTGTTTGACATTTGTATCAAGTGTAGAGTGTTGCAACTGAGCCCATACAGTTTAATTTTGCCTTCAGTGAGGAGAATGATATTATTTATCCATGCACGGACATGGACAGAGGGGAAGACTAATAAAAACAGAAGGGAATGGGTGAGGAGGATGCAGTTACAGCTATGAGGATGGGGAACATGCATTGACCGTTCCCATTCCAGCAGCCTGCCAAGCTTTCATTATGAGCGGCTGGAGGCCCCGGCTGCATTGATTTCAATTTGTAAATTACGGCTAATGGCAGATCTAAAAACGGCTCAGTGTCCTGCCTCAGTGTCATGGCCCAGACGCAGTGGTGAGCCATCATTTCGTGGCATTGCTTGGGAGGAATTCATTTCCCTAACTTGTCACACAGCTTGAGGTCCACAGCTGCCCCCTCACCCCCCCAGCACAATTTCCCATGATTCCATCTCCTCCCAAAAAAACATCTTTCTTCCCCATTTCATCTAGTGCTCAGGCTATGTAGGCTGACTAACATTTGGAGTACAGCAGGCTTAGCAGTACTGTTTCCTGTGGAATGAACCTTTCATTTTTTCCTCTCTGTTGCTCCATCTTAAATTCCAATTTGAAGAGGGTATTGCAATACACTCTGTCGTAGGAGGTTACTTAAGGCTCATCTTATTTTGGCACTCTTCCAGTGTGTGGATGGGCTCCATGGTTCGGAAATGAATCCAGTCTGTGCCAGTGCTAATTTTGGTCATCAGCCCAGAGAGGAAATGAAAAATTGGCCAAGGAGGGAGGGATTCGGTTGGTAGGGATGGCCATGGCTTGTCACTGTACAGCAGTTGCCTGATTGGGCACAATCTGCAGCACAATGCTGCACATACAGCATCTGAGGTCTGTGCAAGATGAGCTTGTGGGTTGCGGTGTGAAAATAAACATTGACTCATACCACTTCCTTAGAGTCTATGTGCCTGTCTTTGTCTCTCCTGAAGCTACATCAGAGGTTTTAGCAACGTGCCATGAGTGAGTATGACCGGGATATTTCACATTGAGAGAAAAAAAGGGGAAAGCATAAATAACAATATATTCTTTTCATATGACATTTCTCCTGCTATGTTAAGCGGTTTGCAGTCGTGTTCCAACTTATGCATTTCATGAAATCCTATTAACCCAGAGGTAGGTCCACTCCATCAGACATTCCACTCAACCACAGATTGAGCATGATGGCATTGCAGAACAGCCACCAACCAAACTGAATGTGTAATTTCTTGATTGCTGGAAGTATTTCATCTCATTACAAAAGTGAAACATGAAGCCACACTTAGCAATACTTCTTCATAGATCTTTAGCATATCTTTAGCCTCTTTCTGTTTCACTGTCATCTCTCTGTGGTCTTTAGAGTGCTGTTTCCCATTCTGAGAAAGAAAGTCTCTGTTATTACTCTTTAATCCTTTGTAATAATACTGGAAATAATAATGAAGATTGCCACTACTAAGTCACTGACTCTGTAGAGCTAGTACAGAACAAGTAAGACACAAAACTACACTTATAATGATGGATGCTGCGGTACCCTCACACCCTGGTTCAGGCCCTAGTGCTATCACCTCTGGATTACTGCAACTCCCTGCTGATCAGCCACTCTGCAAGCCTTAACAGGCTTCTTCAGTTCACGGAGAAAATGTCTGCTCCAACGCCCAGCCATACCCGACACCATCACAGATCAGGGCCTGAGATCCATGCTGGCGAGCCAACTATTGGCTCAGTCTTACAGGGGAATGGGCAGGGAGTAAGTGGATTGCGATTCCTGGTCTCCTTGCTCCCTAGCGGCCAATCCCTGGCTCCCTGGCACCTGCAAGCTGTGTGCACTGATCACATACGGATGTGATTAATTGACATGAGAAAGTGGCAGTGATGCTTTCTGAGCAGAACGTGGGGCCACTATCCAAATAACAGAGATGCCTCAGGTTTGAATAGCTTACATTCATCAGTGGCAGTTACTGTTTCTGGATTACACATTCTGCTCATCAGCAGACTCTTCTGGCTTTTTCTGTCTTCTGCTCCTTCTTGCTTCCTGTCTAGCAGTTTTTTCCGTTAAAAAGAAATGCTGCTCATTCGCAGGACGGGGAGGGTTATGATCTCTTAAGATCTCCCTACCGAAAGCAGTCATGCTTGCGTTGTTTTCATATGACCGAGTGTTTGCGAAGACCAAACACCTCAGAGAATGGAGTATGCAAACTGAGCCCATCCTGATGAAGTGAAAACTGCACTGTAAACAGTGTGAGCCGTCGCCATGGTGCCCACTTTGACTTCACCAGAGAGAGAGAAAGAGGGAGAGAGAGAGCTGGAGACAGCGGGAACATGAGAGCCAACACATCTCCACGGCGATCAAGACGCCCCATAAACCCAACACTCACAGGAGAAACATCACTTCACATCACACATGGGAAGCTCTGCTTACGCTGCCAGTGCAAGTTAGAGATAAACAAAGAAACCAGGAATATTTCCTATACCAGGCATCAACGATTGTTTGTTGTTTAGTCCAATTTACAAACCACAAATGCCAAAGATACGACATTTACTAAAGGTAGCTCAAGGAGGTGTCAAAGGAGTCTCCCATCTGGAGATGTATAAAAAAGTAAAAGTCAATGGACAATTCGGACCAGATATCCTCCTCGTGTTAGCCAATCGGACCAGATATCCTCCTCGTGTTAGCCAATCGGACCAGATATCCTCCTCGTGTTAGCCAATCGGACCAGATATCCTCCTTGTGTTAGCCAATCGGACCAGATATCCTCCTTGTGTTAGCCAATCGTGTGTACAAGAGAGAGCCGGCGATCCCCGCTCTCCACTGCTCATCTTCCTATTACAACTGGTACACAATGAATGGGAGACAAAAAAGCCTCTTGTATTCCCCATTAAACTACATATAAATTAATATTTCAACAAATACCAATGGCTCTATCCAAAAATAATCATCCTAGAACATCTTACAGAGAGACAGACCTTGGTTTTGTGAAATGAACTGCATACGAGCAGATCCTCGCTGTATCCACGCTGTGCATTGAGCCATTTCAGGCTTCTAATAAAAGATTTAGTCATTAGAGGGCTGTGAAAATGAAAAGGAAAACCAAAAGACCTTCATGAATGTAAGCATACAGAGCTGACCTCTTGGCTAGGTCTTCCTTGTATCAGAGATTTTGTCTCAAGGGGACTCTCCTAGAGAAAAATTTTAGATAAATACTGAACACCTTTTTATTTTCAAAGTTGTGTTATGAAATTCACTGCACACAATAAGACTGCTCAACCTCTCCTTTGACCCACTTCACAGGCAGCAAAAACTCAACCATCATGGTAAAGACTGGGTTTCAAGATAGCAGAATACTGTTTAAAGATTAATATATATTTAATGGTTGAAAATGGAAATCGGGGTTTCGTCTTAGCAAAATTGCTTGTGGTCAATCTTAAAGTAGATGAGCAGTTCATTGAAAGGATCTGTTCTCTCAATGAGCACAAACATTCCCGTCGCCTGGGTTATCTCATGGCCGGGAGAAGAGCCGGCATGATCTTGTGATTGGCAATTATGATCCAAATGCACAGTTCCTCTCAGAGTCACCGTTACAACAAGCAGCTCTGGAGGAAGACAGATGCCCCTCCCCCTTCACTCAGCTCCAGTGTGGGGCAGGCCCCATTCCAGGCTGCAGCATCTTGTGCATTAAGGCTGTGAACTGTGTGTGGTATTTACTGGCACAAAGTGTGGCAGCCCATGTGAATAACTCTCTCTATGGCCCCTCGGCCCTGGATCAATGGTGCATTGATTTTCCTATCAATGGGCATTATCATGGATCAGGCGGCTGCCTGCTCACTCCCACTCGTCCGCTTCCCATTGGTTCTGTGCGACATGCACGTCCAAAGCAGGGAGACAGAGGGACTCCACTGCAGCTCAACCCCCTGACAAGAGAGAGATGCAGAGATGGACCAAAAAAAGACATATGAATGGCTGAAGAGATGCATAACCAATGTTAGGCCGCAGGCAGAGAAAGAGAGAATCTACGGACTGCGATTGTCAATTTATGCAGTAAAAGAAAACTATTTTATAGAAAGTCAGAACAATATGACAAGGAGTTTCAGAGTAAAACTGAATCTCCCATGGCACATGAAGTGAACGTGGCACCAGCTCCACATCCTTCACACAGAGTCTCACACATTGGCCCTCACGAACGGGGACTTCCTGTGAGAGGACCGCCACGGCGGCTACAGGAAATCACACAGCATCAGACCAACCACAAATGTGTCCTCCCACCTCGCAAAGATCTCTGAGCTGTTGTGCCTTCTGCCTTACGCCAATCACCTGACAAACATTAGGATGTCAAAATGAGTGTTTCTGTGTCTAAAAAAAAAGTGTATTTTCCGTATAAACATAAAGCCCATTTCCCGCTCTTGCCCATCTGTCTCGCTTCACATCGAATCCCTGACTTCATATCCCTGTTATTTAGGCTGTGGAGGTCTCCCAGATCGGGCCTAAGGTGGATGTATGAGAGACGGACACCTGAGGTGGGTGGTGAAGGCGCATGCTGGGGGGAACCCATTGGCGAACATGAATCAGACAGGCTCATGCACACATGGGGGTGGAGGTTGTGGGGGCTGGTGGGGGTGCACTCTTCCCGCATATCTCCTGACACACATGTACAGGGGCTGATTCTGCTCTCACCCCATTATGGGATGGAGGCACATTTGGAGTAAACTCTTTGTCCTCCCCTAATCCTCACTCCTATGAATCCCAGTGCTTTAATGGGAACGGGCACCAGTCAGATGGATAATTGATAGAACCGCTCCTTCACAGGTTACACAGATTCTGCAGTCTAAGGAAAAATAAGTTTATGGAGACTAATATGCATTCTCGTTATTAAATACTATGCCAATTAGCTTTTTGTCATTCTTTGAAAATATTTTTCTGGGAAATTCACAGATCTCTGTTAATTCACTGATTAAGACTTATCTATGCATCATGGTGATCCTTTCCTGTCAGTTAAAATCACACCGGACTCACTGCCAGAGCTTCCAATGGCTACTAACATAGAAGCAGGGGTCAACATGTACAGCAAACCACTTATGCACTGAGGAGTCCAGTTCAGTTTGACTGGGTACTGCCTTCACTGTAAGGAAGGCTGGTCTGAACCACGTAGGACACAACAACCTTCTGTGCCACAACAACAAAAGACTTTGTGCCTCAGGTTTCAGGATTTCCAACCTCTAGCAGCTGACAAGGCCAGAATTCACTTAGTACTTCACTTATTGTAAATAAACTACCAAAAAGATACCTGAGATGAAGAGCCCAAATGCAATGTAAACTGCCAGCCGGTTCTGCCATTTCCCATTAAATCTGTCATGTGTACACTCTCACGCCTGCTTGTTTGCAGTCATCTGCCTAATAAATGCAGCATTGGAGGTTGGGCCGACAACTCAGCGAAGCAGGGAACTGAACCAAACCAAGCAACAGATTTGGAGCAAACTAAAACACCATGAAGTCACTGCGCAACAAAACATTCAACTGAAGTGCGTGAAGTGTTGATGCCAGGAACACCTGGCCTAACGGTGGAAACTGGACAGTGAATAGGGTATCCGTCTTACTGGTTGCCCTCCACAGCAGTATGAGAATGGAGATCACTTTTTTTTTTTAAACCAATCAGAAATGGAAATTACTTAAATATGCCATGGAGATACATGAGTAAAACAAAAAAAATATTTAGTATGATATTATAGCTATATCTAACTGATGGATTGAGTTTGTCTTGCTATGCACTGCTAGATCTCACTACTAAATTGAGTTTGATGAATGTGAGGCACACATGCAGTTTGTATGTGATGAGTTTTAAAGGGGTATGTCCAAATTACGGGTAATTACAATTATTTCTCCTTTGTGATTCGCGATTTTTATCAGAATGAAGTGATTACCTAAATGTTTTGCACAATAGGGACAGAAGCAAACAACCGCTCCACCAAACAAAATTAAAAAAACAAAGAGAGTTTTCAAATACATGTATCTTGATGTAACTAATCAGCAGTGAGCTGCCTCTTTATATGAATCCAAAGGAAAATGAATGAAAGGGTTAATCCCACTCTCCGCCTTTGCCGAATCACTCAGTTAATGAAGTCAAGAATAATTAACTTGCATTATTCAATAATTAGAAGACTGCCTCAGTCTAACCCCTGCTCTTAAGTAACCCTCCATTTCTCTTATTTGTCAGACACTGCTAATTAAAATGGAAGCCACAAACGTGTAAATAAGTCTAAATGGACGACATTTTACAGAACCATAATTCCTTCTATTTCTAAAGACATTTTATCCTCTTAATTACTGTCGCATAAAACAAAGGAAACTGCTTTGTATACTATTCTCAGCTATCAATAAGGAGAAATTGCTTGACTAAAATCAACTGAAAATCTGGCAAATACTGATAGGAAAGCATGAACCGTGACCTCTGTGCTACAATATGCACAGTCTTTAACAATTCAGTGTTAACTAACTATGAGCAAGGTTTTGTGTAGCAATGTTTCCTTTGTCAATAAGAATGTGTACTGGGTTTATAGAAAGAGAATAACCTCATTGAACATCCCAAAATTCATCATATTTCTTATCAATAAGGATTTCATGAACAGCATGGAAATTGCATTAATATTCTGCAAAAAACATCACATTAGAATAAAGAATGTTCAAAACAAAAAAAGGTGTGTTTGTAAATTTTTCATAACATAGGCATGTTCAAATGCCTATTGTAGATTTCCTAATTTATCTTTTTGCAGATGTATACCCGTGTTACTGAGAGACAACATGTATATTTGTAAATAAAAGCAGAAAGCAGGAAGGGGGCAGGGTGAGCGTTTTTGAGGGTGCTCTCGTCGTCATTCTTGCAGGGGTGCAGGGTCAGGGACGGTGTGCGATGCGCCCTCCTGACATTAGCAGATGAGGCATTTGTAATGGGATGTGGGAGACAAAGGGAGCCCTGTCTGTCAGGTGGTTCCACAATCAACTGCCTGCTTTGTTGGGCCTGCAGGACTGGCTGCAGTCATAGTTATTGGGGGGAGCGGGGGGAAGGGGGGGGGGGTAGTGGGGGCAGGTGAGGCTTGGGTGGGTTTCCATCACAGTTATACATGTACATGCTGCTTTCATGCCCTGAAATGAAATCCATGTCTGGCCTTTTCTATGAACATGACAGGAATTCCCAATTTTGCAAATATAAATATGCCATTAGTACAAAATGTCTTAAAAGACCCACGTTTCTTATTTACCACACCTCTTTCTGTCATAAACGAATTAGGCCAAAAAAAAATCTCAAATACAGGTGGTGCAACTGCTACATTACGTCTGTAGCACTATTTCATGTGAAAATGTTTATGTTTAATAGCCTCCTACAAACAGTACTTTTACTGAATTCATTTTTAAGGCTTTTGACAGAATCTCATTTAAGACAACCTTGTTGATTCTTATAACAGATCAGTGTAGGAATAAAATAAAAACACTTCCTCAGAGTAAAGAGAAGTCCTTGAGGAACCGGGCCATATCTGTGTAATTACAGAAAAGCGGAATTCATGAAGTTTGTCTCTTTTAACGCCCCCTCCCCCCCCAAGGTCCAAGTACCAAAACCAAGAACCAAGAACCTTGGAGTTTAGGCTTTGGGTTTGTCAACACAAAGACAGGATGAGATAGCACTGGCTTTGGATGGGACAATAAATGAAAAAAAGAGACACTTTCAGTGGGGTAGGTGGGTGGGGGGGGCAGTTGGGTGCTTTCTTCCATCTTAAAATCTCACTGATCTCTACAGCTTATTCCACCCTAAATGCAGAAGGTGAAATGTTTCTGCTGACTTCCATCACGCACAAGATTTTATAACTTTATTTAAATATGAACTACAAGTTAAATGGTAATAATAATGATGATAACCATAAGAACAATAATAACAAATAATAATAACACATTTTAAATAAACTGGGAATCAGTAACAAAGAAAATGTATCTAAACCTTTTTCATTGTTATTGTGATGGTACAGCGAGCATTCTGAGATAATGACCAAATTTGTTGTAAAGGAACTTTATCGGCTTCATGGATATACGTATGCAGAATAGGTGCTATAATAGGAATTTAAATGCTAACACCTACTGTATCTTTCTGTGACTGTGTCCTCAATCATCATGGGAATTTCAGTTCTTCTGAGCAATCTTTACTGTTAAGTAATGTATACATTTTGGAAAAAAAAAAAAATTAAAATCATCTTTCTTGCCAGAAACAACAATACTGTGAATTTATGTTTTAGCATAGTGCCCCTGTATGTGAGGCTTTGTTAAGACTTCAATTCATTGTTAAGTATTTTCAGACCACATATCTTGCCCAGTTCTCCACAGCTTGTAAAGCAATTTTGTATTTCAGCTAAGAGGTCATCAAGTACCAGAAAAGCTCACAGAAAACTTTATTGTTCATAAATTGAAGTATTAAAATTTCTAACCTTCTTATAAAAATTGATTTAACGTTACTGAACAATCTCAAACTTCACTGCAATATTTGATTGATAACAGCACTGCATCCTGATTTTATTTATCCTTCCACCTGCTATTAATTTTAAGAAAATGAACACAGTCTTGATTTCACTGTCTAATTCAAATGAATGGGTAAAAATGAACACAAGCTCATGAAAGTAAGGTAACTAAGCAACCGTTTCTTTTCAGCTGCTTGCCATATCCTTCTGTATCAAATGAAGATGCTGGATTGTTGAAAGGCCTCTCAGCTTGCGAAAACAGCGCTTCTGATCCTTATGGCATCTCCTTTGCAAGGAAAAAAAACTCCAGCCACACCCCGTGTTCACAGCCTTCACCCCCCCCACCCATAGCAGACAGTAAAATGCATTTTACAGAAATACATATGCCAAAAAAAACCATAGGAATGAAAATAGGAATTAACACTGCTTCTCTCTCCATGCTCACTTTTAGTGCACAACCAACCCATATACTTCCACCTTGATTTATAATTATATATATAATTTTGCATGGAAAATTCTTTGACATAAACATGTTTAAGAAGCAAATATTCTACCTGGTCAAGAAAGTATGACTGTTCTCGGAGTACCACTTATGTTTTTTTTTCTGATTTATCCAGCCATGGTTGAGAAAACCCCATATTTTCAGAGCAAATGCCACTTCTGACTGGTTCTTATTACCATAGATGCCTTATGAGATAGTTTCAGTGAAGAACTTACATAAAACATGGCAGTTCAATATGATGAAGGTTAAAAAGCATTAAGTTGAGTCATCCTTTTCCAAGAGGTATTTACACATTTTGGGAAATTTAAAAAAAAAATGCTCTCGTATACGTGAATAAAACACATGTGAGGGCCACTTTTCTATGCATATTATATTTAAAAAAAAAAAAAAACATTTTAATTGAAAAAGAAACTTGTCGAATTCTTCCATGTTCCTAGGACAAAGATAAGCAGATGTTTCCTATTTTGGGAGGTTTGGCGAGCTTTGGGCACATCTGGGCCCAGTTTTGGAAAAACTCTATTGGATTTTAAATGTCTGTAGATATCTTTACCACAACTAACATGCTGTTTATGCATGAATATAAGGTAACCTGGGCTCATGGCTTTGAAGCTGAGCTATTCAATGCAAAACTATGAAAACAATGTGGTTTGCATTTTTCTTACAATTATTTTGATGTCCAGTGTGTGTACACTGTACTTGCTCAGAATCTGTTTGTCCTGTCTCATATTTCTGAATAATACTGGTCCAGTCTTTAATTCAAGCCTTCATCCATGTGTTGTGATACTTATATGAGACCAGTTAAAAGTAGGCTGAAATTGCTCTCCAGGGGGCCACAGTGTAAAGGGTAAAAGTGTTTTCTTTACCATCCAGTAATTGTTTTTTCTCACACTTAACTTGTTTTCTCTGGCTCTGTCTTCAGACCCAGTTCAACATTATATGTTATTGTTTTTTTTTCCTACAGATGTCACTTTTTGAAATGACTGAAAATACATTATGATATTAATCTTGAATTGTGTCAAATGTTTGTATATCAATTTTATTCGATTTTATATTTTCCAGGAGTTATATATATTCTTCAAAAGGATTCAGTCACTATTTTTACTTTTTACTTCCCATCTAAAGTTAGTAATTAAAATTGTTGTATTTTGTGCCTTTTTACTTTTCAGTAAGGAATTAAGGTACTGTTTCATACAGCATGTCTGAAACTACCCTACACTAAACAAGAACACACAGAACTGAATATATCTGAAATGTCTTTGTGTGATGTGACATCGGAATCATGAACCTCCAACACACAGAGTAGGTGACATCATATTCTAGCAGTCCGCTGTGGTAAAGGTGGTATAGACTCAGGGTTCTGGAGCTGGGAAGACAACACTTCGTTTGGCTGAGGAGCTTCCTCCCAACCAAAAACACATTCAGTGACCATGCAAATACAATATAGTCCCCTACTCCATTCCTATGCCTAAGTTTATCTGATTTGCAAAAAAAAAAAAAAAAAAAAATAGGAGTTTATGTGTCCAATCCTAATTCCCCTCCCCCCAAAAGACTGGGGAATGCATTAAAGGTACACAGAAACCTAGATATTAGTTATTATTAGTGGAGTGCAGCAGAGTATTTTAGATAACAGAAGCCTGGATACTTCTCCAAGTGTCCACAGTATTTGATTAATTTTCAACAATTTACATAAAGAACCAAACATTGGCACATCAGTCAGTTTTTTTCCATTGTACCTCAAATAGTATGAACAGGGTTATAGTACATGCTACTGACAGCGTTCATATCAATCCTTGAAATACAAATGGTATAATTCATTTCATAGTTAACATGTTTGCTTTTACAGTTTAATGTAATTTAACAAAAATGACAAATACTAACAAGACAAATGACCAACTAACATTTTTTAAAATAAAGTAAAATATGACATTTCTGAAACTATTTTCTGCAATACAATTTTTGCAGCTGCAGTTTTTATATTGCAATATATTGCATTTTTATTGATATAAGAGTAACTCATGCAACATATATATTCTGATCAGCATGTTTTTTTTTTGAAGTGACATTCTGTAGCTCAAGCAGTTTCATGCATTACTTACAATGAAGCAACAAGATATATAATAGTTCCACTTTAAGTACCAAATCTCATTACTTCTCACAAAGCAAATATATTAATGACATACATCTCTATGCCCTTTGTTCCTTTTTGGCTGTTGAATATTTGAATCCTCAATGATCTGAGGTAAGTATTGTGTGAGGTAGCCCAACACAGATAAACCACTGTAGTCACTGACACTGTCTGCTTAAAAGCTTTGCCAGTGTAATGATCAAATATAAAGCAGAAGCAATTTCTGAAGCTTCTGCAAACTTTAAGTCTAAACATTAATGTTGTGTTTTGCATTGAATATGTACAATACTTTTGTTTGGACACGCAGGCAATAATTTTTTGCCAACATTCAAAGAGCAATGGAGCATGGTTTAGACTACATGAATAAAATGTCAATAATTATTTAATGTTAAGATTTTGAGAATGTACCTCTCTGAAAACACTTGTAAATGTGTCTATGTAGTGAATAATGATCTTTTTCAACCAAACAAACCTCCCATATAATGTGTAACAGCATGCAGTCAATATCCCTCCCAAACAAAATATATCTTTAATTGTAATTTACACAGAGCAGCTGTGCAAATCCAGTAACTGGCACTCAGTTATGCAGAGGAATTACATATTTATGAATAAAATGTTTATTCATATGCTGATATTTCACACAGCTAAAATAAAACCTAGATGCTTGGAGACTAAGAATGAGCAAAATAATATAGTAATATTAAATTCAATTATTAATATATTGACTTGGATATACCTCTGTCAAATTACATTCAGATTTTACAGGTTATCATCTAAACATGAATTTCGTCATTCAGTGAAAGATGCTTTCATTAATTTGAAGTATTAACAGTTAAACTGGATGACGGCAGTCATGTAACACGAAAAGTAGTTCGTTGATTTAAGGTTTTACGGCCTTTTCCGTTTTTTTGTTTTTTTTTTCTTTCAACAGCACAGGCACCACACGACCAACAGGGCAAATAAGCACAAACGCAGCTTAAACAGTGGGTCTATTTATAATAACAGGAGGAAAAAAATAAACAGTCATTCCTAAAACCGCAGAGGTTTTTCAGAATATCCAGTGTCGATTGCTCTGTGTGACAAACTTAAGAGGCCGACCAACCCACACGGCGGTATGCATCTTGGCCGGCTGCTGTTTGCCTCCGGAGATCAAGCACGAACATTTTTTTCCGATAGCTCTCACGAGAACGATTGTGTCTCAATAATAATAATAATAATAATAATAATAATAATAATGAACCAAGTGTGAGAAGCGAAGATGACTAAAAAACAGAACTATTCAATTCGTGCCAGGTCCAGTGGCAAAGAAAACATCACGGGATGCTAATTTCCATTGAAGCACCGAGATTTAGGTTTGTAGAAAGGAACTGTACAATAGCCTAGCACTAGTAAGATCAAGCAATTAAATAACATTTTAAACTTCGTTCATATATGAAGCAAATGCATATTTATAATGCTGTTTACATGTATCTGAATTATTTTTAAAGAGAGCCAATACAATTACATAAGCTTCTTTTGACACGTTTCAACCTTCAACGACAGAGCTTGTAACAGGTCTACGGTTTGATTAAATGTTTTGCATTGCGACCGTTATTTATCGTATGACTATCGTTTTCATAGCTGATAGGGGATATTAGCCACTTCTTTGTGTTGTACACGAGCTTGTATGCAATGGGTACCTCTCTGTGAGCTTCTTAAAAAATTATATTAAAGTATGAGTATGCAGTCGTCCTGACTTTCCTATCTTTGTTCCTCTTCATTGACTCTACTTCAGTAAGGCCTATATGCTCCACGACTCTACCCTCGTGTCCCCATCATCATCACTCCTTCCACACCACTGCCATCCAGTGGCCACCTGAGCGCGCGCGTCGCTCACATGTGGCCATATTACGTGTTTGTGCGCACGCATGTTTACATTAAGAGAACAGAAGGGCCATGCAACCAAATCGCACATTAAGTAACAAAGCAGAGCGCAAGGTTTTTGTTGTTGTTGTTGTTGTTGTTAGTATACTGAAACAGTATGAAAAGAGACATCAAAGAGAACACATTCTTCGAGTGTATGCCCCAGTAAAAAAAAGTGTGAAGAGTATACATTTTTAAGAACAAAGGAGGCTGCTTGTATAACTGACAGTAAAATGGTAGAGCTTTACCACACTTCTGTTAATTCAATTAGCCATGCAAATGAGACCCATTTAAGATGGCCGTAATTGTTTTGAGATAAATAGGAAGAATTTTTACATCCCAGCTCATACATGTAACATCAGCAATCCTCTCAATCACACGTGAATTTGGCAAAGCCTATAAATACACACATGCGTACATGTGTTTGTGTACCTTATAGATACACAAATGGAAACAAACACACAATCTCCCCTTTAAAAGAATGCCACCGAAGACTACTGCATTGGTTCAACAAGAGACATCAACAGTTTGTTTTCCTATGGCATGCTTGACGCGCTTTCTTTGGCAGACTCTGGGACGAATTGCCTCCAAGCAATTGCTATCAATAATCTGTGGGGCTAAAGCTGCCCTCAGACCTTTAAATTGCTGGGCTGTGGGTCCTCTTGATGAGAGGAAAAGAGGGGGAGGGGGTCTGCACTGGATTCAGCCAGAGGAGGGAGTCGGGGGCTTTGGCTAAAGAAGAAGAGCAGGAGAGGGTAGGTGGTGCGAGGCTGGGGCTGGTTGGCTGTTTTGGGTGTACGGGTCTGGATCAAAGTGTATTTTCTTTTTTTTTTTTTTTTTTGGAAGGGGGGCTTTCGTCTGGTTCTGGGCTTGCCGAATTGAGAGAGAGTAGTGTCTTAGGACAGACTACAGATTAGTGGCTGGCTTGTTGTGGTTGGCAGAGAAAGTTGGCCTGCTGTGGAACCTGGCAGCGGCGGGACTCTTAAGCTCTCTGGCATGTTGTTGAATTTGACCACTCGGAGAGAGCAGCAACAGTGAAAACGCAGCCATCTGGATTGGCCGTGCTGCTTAAAACACAGAATCAGAATCCGTGGCATGGGACAGAACATAAAGCCGCACAGAGCGTTCCACTCTCACATTCAGCACATTCACAATTCTGAATGACAGCAATGCCCAGGGAGCAATGTATAGCACGGTGGCTGTGGTTTAGCAGTAAGGACGGAATATCCTCTCTGTTTTTCAATCCAACCACAAACTCGCTACGCTTACAATTATCACTTGTGATATGCTGTGCATGAACAGAGTCTTGAATGAACATCTTGGCTTTCCATTCATTTACAAGTCACAGGACAAAATGGAGCCTTCATTCGGTGTCCGCGATTGATTATTATCGTTACAATAATACAGTATCATCAGCTACCTGACTGATGATATTGGTTCAAATTATTTTTTCTGGAGACTTCTTTTTAGAAGATGGGTCTTCAAACTGAGAAGATAAAACAGGATGTTTCAACACCGTAGGATCTGATTTGCATACTGCTCCTCATAAATTTAGATTGTGTCACTGTGTCTGGTTCAGGCTGGGCTTTCATCAGGTCAATTCACAAACGGCCAGCCGAAAGTCTGCTCAGCGACATCAGACCGGTTTTACAAATCACATGTTACAATGAATGAATACCCCTCAGCTGAGCAGAGGATGACCTCATATATAATACACTGCACAAGCCATACCATAACATTTAACTTTGGGAAAATGCCCACATTCTCAAATTGGTCTGTTGTTACCCATTTAGAAACCATTTTGACTACTTGTACCAAAATGTAACCGACCATATACTTTTGTGCAATCCAGTTCTTTGATTGAGGTTATAAAGTGCATTAATATTAATGAAGCATTAATATCTATTATAGATCATGTATCTACTAATTACCCATCCATTAAGGTGGATTTAAATAATGGTCTGCTGGAATAAGTGCCGGTGGCCATATTAATAATCAGCCTTTGATCATTAGGAGGGATAATGAATGATATCAGTGGTTTCTCTGTTGGACAGTAACTGGAGAACACAATGCCAGCTGGGAAAAAAAAAATCTGCCCTACCAAAATGCACGTTGCCTTTCACAAGGAATTCAAATAAGTTATTTCTGCAGTCTTTGTATCAAATTCCTGTTTTACCTTAGGCCTAGGCCTATATTTCCACATCAGATGTTGGTGTTAATCTTCCTTGCAGAGTCGAATATTGAGGCTCTCTGTTACCTTTGCCTGTGACAGCATAAAATTTTTCCCACCTTGGGATAGGGGGAGGAGGGCATTGTAAGTAATAGCAAATTTAAGAAAAATGGATGCTGACATAGCACAGGCAAAAAAAAAAAAACTTTATTGATAACAACATGAATACAACACCTTGGCAATCACATCAACATAAATGACATCTATGTTTTAGACCAAAATGAGTTCTGTGACTAAGTTTATATCAAAGCATAACCAATCACAGCAGGCCATGTACTTGTTAAAAAAAAAAAAAAAAAAAATTACATGTTATCATTAGCACCATGAATCTGAACCCAAAGGTGGACCCTGAATCCAGATCTTGTGCTAACTGTTACACAATCGTTAGTGTAAAATGGTGAAATGTGCATGCATTTCAATGTATACTGCTATTTTCCAACCTGCATAGTCTTTCTGTGAGGTGTATATACTGTACAATATGCAGAGATAACTAATGGACGTTAACTCAGTTCACGTTTTGGCTGATCATAATGTTCAGCTACATTACTAAAAGAAGAAAATTGTGTGAGATGATGTGTGTGAGGACGCAGGACAAGTCAATACACTGATGGTTAACTCACTTTATTACTTATTTTGCGACTTCAGGACATTAAAGTTACCTTGCTGACTAGATTCATTTGTGGGGCACAAGTTATGTTAGCTGGTGCATTCAGCGGAGCGTGGAAGTGCAACCACGTTCACTGTCTCTTTACTACTGAAAATGCTGTCGTAGGTCAAGCTAACGGTGAATTCATGCCCCATCTTGCCATGGTGGAGAATTGCAAGTTCATCCTCAATGCAACAGAACCCTTTCAGACTGTAGTTACTGCCCACTTTGCACTAGGGCTGCAACTAACATCCATGTTCATTATCAATTAATCTGCAGATTATTTTCTTGATTAATCAATTAATCGCGTGGTGTATAAAATATCAGAAAATAGCGAAAATGGCCATTAAAGTTTCCTATAGCATAAGGTGACATCATTAAATGTCTTTCTTTGTCTGACCAAAAGTCCAAAACCCCGAAATATCCAATTTACTATAGTGTAAGACCAAGAAAAGCAGAAAACTGACCATCAAAGAACCATCAAATTTTTGGCCTTTTTTCTAAACGATTAATCGATTATCAAAATAGTTGGCAATTAATATTCTTTCAACCAACTAATCGATTAGTCATTGCAGCTCTACTTTGCACCATTGGGAGGGAGAGGCTTCCGGAGCCCTGCGCTTTCCGAGGGAGACTGCACATAGCACTGAACCAACAAACGCAAGAAGGATGGCTACATGCCATGCTTTGCTGTGTTTCATCTGCGGACCAGGGCCAGCAGCTGGCTAACAGGTGCTGGAGGGCGTGTGGGCCATGAGAGCTCCACTCCTGCCACCATCGGCTTCCTGTTGACTGGGATGTTCTTTAACAGGGAGTGATAAGTCGCGGTTTCACCCCTCCACACTATCGTTAGCCATCCTCGTATGTCATGCCTTGGTCTTTGCTAGGGAGGGAGACAACGTAGTCATCAACTGTAGAACTGCCGCCGAAGTGACAGAAGAGCCTCTTCTTGGGGAATAGTATTAGCCAGCGCAACTGCTTCCACAACAGCAAGGCTTGTTCTGATGAGAGAACAAGTTTTAAGATTCTGGGAGGTCAGACCCTCTGGCCCGTATGTGATGAAGCTCAGCCCAACGTAGTAAATCAGTGCATTGAAGGCAGGGCCAGCCAGGTGTGTCCTTCACCAAGATATATTACAACTGCAGTCAGATTTCTATACAAAATAAAATATACAAATTAAATAAATATGATAAACCTGCATTGGCATTAAACTAAAACTTAAATAGTTTTCATGGACTAAACCGTCTCTAAACCTAACTGGAATCAAATGACTAAAACATGAAAAAGCTTAAACACATTTTAGTCAAAAGACTAAGGCTAAATGAAAATCAGCCTAATCTAAAATTAACACTGACATTAATGTAAGAAATCAGGAGCAAACAGGCTAACAGGAACAACAGTCAACCCAAGCCTCTGAGAAATGTTTAGAAGTTTAGCTGCAACAGGCCGTCCTCATTGGCTTCATAAATGCAGCTACAGGACCCCAAAATCGCATCGAAGGGGACCAGATCAGCAATTAGGCTGCAGCAGGTAAACTCAATTTTTTACCTAAACACAAGTAATGCCTTCAGAAAAGAAAATGGGTCAGTTTACCCCAATGATCAGATAGAAATCTTCACCTGGCCAAACAGAACATTAAGAGGCACTATGTGGTGTTGCTTCGCAACGGAGTATTTAGGCCAATACACAAATGAGCCCTCATGAAACTTTTCCCCAAAACAAACACAGCAGTTTCTCACTAGATGAAACAGCCCTGTTAGCCACAAAAATTGTACAAACAAGTGAGTCAAAGTGTCTGGCCCATCACAAAGAGAGAGAGAGAGAGGGAAAGTTGCGTATTTTGGTGTCCATGAAAAAGAAAAGAGGACCTAAATTTGTGTGATAGGACTAGAGAGAGCGAGAGATGTTGAAGGGCTGGTAGTGGGCACACGCCTGCTCTAAAAGCTATCTGAAAGCTTGACATATTTACAGGATCTCTCACCACAACAAGACAGAGAAGTGTGAACCACACAATGTATATGTAGGTCATCACAACTTAAGACAGTCCTATGAATTAAAAAAAAAAAAAAAAAAAAAAAGACACTGCATTGTATCATTAGCATTCCATATGATGAATTCACAGAAGCCCTGTGAAATGTGGTAAACTCACCCTCACCACAGGTCTACCTTAGGAATTCCAAAGCTGTTGTTCAGCAAAACAGCTGTATAAAAATACTGTAACGTTAGTAAAGTAATATTGTTAACAAAAAAATGAATTTTCTCTTTTTTCATTAAGATTCCACAAAATAAAGACAGTACATCTCTGTCTTTATTACATCAAAATTATCTCCTACACATGCTAAATATAGTATATGATACACTGACACACACTTCTTCGCACATTTGTTGACTTATCACAGCTGTAGTGAACTCTGTGTGTGCACACGCAGTGTTTTGATTAACAGCTCGATGCTACATGCTACCAATCTGAGCAATAAAAACATGTGGACCAGTACATAGAGTTTCAGTAGGGAAGGGCCCTTATTATACACTCTGCAACCAGGGAGGGGTGGAGTTCTTTTCGGGTGTTGTTTATTTTACACTCTTATGAGTTGTTTGCTCATTAACAAGTCAACAGCTTGGCAACAGGAGGGGGGCCGGGAGAGAGATGGCCGTACGGCAGCGGCCCTAACCCGGTAACCTCAGTAGGGTGAGGAGAGTGTAAAAGCAGCATGGCTTTCAAAACCTCACCAATAAAACCTTTAGTGCTCACTGGATGAAACAACAAAGGGGCTCATAAAACAGAGGAGGTCAAGCAATTATCAGCATCAGGGCCGAGCTGAAGAGAAGAAAAGACTCCTGTAGCTCCATTCGCACTCCAACCTCGGGCCACTCGTGAAAGGCACTCAGCGGAATAAGATTAGGATGTAAAACTATGATTATGTTTCCATTATGCGGGGAAAGTCCCATATCTCGTTAGAGGGATATTTGCTAGTCAAGGTGATTAGTGGAATCTTGTGACAAATACAGTGCGGTTACACTTAACGCACATTTGGGCGGACTGTAAAATACTGCTTTGTTTCTGTTATCTTTCCACTTTTGATATTGTGGAAATGATTGTCTTTGATGGTTCATCAGATGAAATGTGATTTTGCGTAATTTCTGGAACTACAGATACGGAGGACCTTTTATGTCATCAAAACAAGAAGAGTTCCCTTTTTCAAAACTCTTTTTGTGTGCAGATCTCAAACTAAAACAGACAAACATTATGGCAGAATGGATTCATAAGCCAATTAATTTGTTTGCCAGCTGTCTAATAAAGATTGTCGTTTATATGCTTCAATCCCTGCCTATTCAAGACTTTGATGAAAATTCCATTTCCCTGCACTGAGAAATGCAGATGTTTCTTTGACTAAACACTGAAATCTTGGCATGTTCATCTGTTCTGTTTTTGGTTTTTGAAAATATGAGAAGCGAGGATGAGATATGGCTTGCCAGTCTCTCAAAGCTCACTACATGGATTACACCAAATGAACAGCATGCCTAATGAGGCTCCGCACAGAGCACAGCTGAATGCTGCGGTGTTTCTCTCAAAATAGTGGAATTTCCTTATGCACTTCACACTACATTGTCAATGTTGACTCGGGCACAAGCAAAACCCCCATTGTGTGACAATTACATAAAAAAATGACATTACCACAGATAAATAAAGGAAACTCAACTGGAGAGATCGAGTAAATCATTGCGTAGCACCAAATAAACAGAACCACATTAGCATTTTGTCATGTTTATAGGTTGGTTTCAGTTACTCTTGGGACATTACGCGTGTTTTCTTCAACTGGTCGATGTGTCATCTCACCTGACATTTATTAAGCGAGTAAATATTTTACGGTTTCCTACAGAACTGTAAATGGAAAGGGGGATACATTAAAGGAGCCTTTTTAAAGTAAACAATCCCTGATCTTGACTGATCTTGTGGAACACCAGTGTGCTATTCCATTTCACTGGCTGTCATTGTAAAGGTTGTTTGTGGTGGATGTAAACATGCCCCAGATTAGAATTCCATACCTTTTTGTATAAGATTACACTCAGGCCCATATTCACTGTGGACATATAAGATCTTGTTTCACTTGCTGGAAGCCGAGAGACATTGCCCTGTGTCTTGGGCAAATTCCAAATCCACCACACACCAAACAACCAATTCCCAGAATAAAGGTATGTAAAACATTTCAAATAAAAATGAGGTACGCACAGAGCTCAGTATTCTGTTGTATGTTTAATTTTGGTCTGACTTCAAGTCAAATGTGTGCTTAATCATATCAGTCACTGTCACTGTCTATCTTGACACACAAACCAATGCAAGTTGTCTTTTGCGTATTAATGAATAAGATATTCATTAATATGTGGTACGACTGGTGGTACAAGATGTTCAACGACCAAAATCATTTCACTCTGATGACACTTAAACCCGATATTTCCCATAGCTCTTGTGTGTCTTCATGGACAAAGCAAAATAATTTTCTGTTCGATCAGTCATGCATCCAAATACCGCCCATGCTTATCTACAGACTCTATAAATTAGCTTGCTAAAAAGTTTAGGTCTGAAAATGGTGTAACTGTAACAGAGGCTGGCGGTGCTTCCACAGACAAAGAGAATGTGCTGGCATCATTAGACAGTGATTAAATTAATTCCCCTTTCAACTGGGAGGAGGCTGCTTGAAAGACAATTAACTGCAAACCTGGACTAAAGGAAATCCATCATGAGAATGAATATGAGAGAATGATGTCATAATGATGGTGACAGTAAGTGTGACTCTGTGAGGTCCCCTTTGCAATGACTTCCAGTTAAAGGAGTCTTCAGTATACGGTCAGAGACAGAACGGGGGTCTAGTCAAACAAAGAGTCCTCAATGAGTTCAAGATATTTTACAACAACAAAAAAAAAAACATGGCAATGGAGTGTATATAGCATAAACTGTTACAATAAAAGCAAATCCTGAAGAATGCCGCCTTCCCTCATTTAACTAGCTAGCTAGTAGGTGGAGAACATCAAACACATTGTGATATACACATTGGCAGCAGTGTGGGCACTAAATTCATTAGGGTTTACAGACACCTTGAAAAGGTCAGGGCTACATTTGTGCCCCTGTGTATGAATAAGGTCGATGACCGGCTATGTTTGGGAAATCCCCAACTTTCACTGTTGGGTCTTAAAGGTCCTTTTTGAGTAAGCATATATCAGTAAAATCATTAAAAGAAGTGCTTAACATGTAGCTCCACCTGGGGCATTCGATATTACAGTTCTGAGGTCTGTATTTGAAATTAATTGAAAAATGTTACACACTCACATTTGGACAACTCTGCCCAGAAAGTATAACTCTCACATCGGCACTAAAGCAGACCAGGTCTGGATGCATGTTGAGGTAATAAACTGGTCAGAAACCAGATTTATTTTGTACATAAAACACATTGAAGCATCACACAACTCAGGTCTGGATTCAGTCCTATGCCTACAGCTGCTGTATGATGACATTAACACTGTTTGAGTAACATCTTGATAACTGGCTTAGAGTGGCCTTAATGAAATTCAGATTAAAGATCAGGGCTCAAAACTGACATTCAGAAATTAAAAAAAGGACTCATTTATGAACTTGCCAGAAATCCCCTGAATACAGAAATGGGTGGTTCCCTACCACCAACCCAGCATGTAATGAGTCAACTTTCACATGCATGTTCTCATCTGCAAACCAAACAACAGTTCAGAAATCATAACTCTCATTGGTATGTCACTTGGAAAGGAAGAACAAAAAAAGGAAATAAACATAAGCTACATTAATTGAATGTTTCAAGGCATGCAGATTCTTCAAAAAAACAAAAAAAAAAACCCTGTAACAGCTTTGAACAGACCGATTTATTTTTAAGTAAAAAAGCTATAACAGCCTATATAATTGTTTATATTGCCAGAGAAGTAAAAAGCCTTGCCATTCCTAGCTATGAATGGATGGCAAGGCAACAATTGGCCCAGCTTTGATGTGGATGATGGTTCAGGTTTGTGGGTTTCAACTATCTCTAGCGGCCACTACTACTGGCCAGGCTGGGTGCCTGCAGCAGCATAAACTGAGTGTATGCCAGCTTCACCTTCCACCAATGGCATAGGCAGTGTGCAACTAGTGGTGTGGCTGCAGTGTGGGGAAGAAGCAAGATTATCAGCATGTGAATTGCATGCCTGTGGCTCTCCTCCCAGAGGCGGCAGAGTGGTTGCTTTGGTGAGATAACTAGTTTGGTGAGGGGTTGGGAAAAAGAAAGATAACAAAATTAATAAACATACATGAGGTGTTCTGGGGACACAACCTAGCTCAGATCAAAATCTGATTAGGGTAAGCCATTCACACTTTCATTATGAATGGAAAGCTTGAATTATTTCTTTTTGTGGTTATTTAGCAGTAATAAAGGCATTAGGATACCAGATATTTGTGATTTATTCTTACAGTGAGCTTGTCAACTTTATTTTTAGTCAAATTTATTTTTAACTGTGTTCATCAAGGAAGGTGATGTTTATTATGAATCATTATCATCAATGGACAGTGTAATTTGTTTCAGTTTAATGGTCACTATTACACCCAGGAAATATATGACACATCAGTGACACTACAGATAAAAAGGAGCTATATTTGTGGTTTATTCCTCCATCAAGTTAGCATGCTTTGTATACCTTTCTTTTTAAACAATTGTATTTTATGTATTATTGTAGCTACTTGGTAAACTGTCACAGATAACCATATTACTATAACTATGTTTAGAACATAACAATATTCAGAAATGTGAAATTGTATAATACATATATGAAATGTATTATTTAAGAAAAAAACCAGTCTATATCTATGGATATGTATAGGATACAAGATACAAGTAATGTCCTTCTTATGATCTTTATTTCATAGAACTGATACAGCTTTCTAACACAACTATAATACATTATGCAAGATTTACAAAACTGGATTAAAAAATAAATAATCGATAAAAAAAACACAGTTGGGTGAAAGAAATTCCCAAAAGTACAGCATAAAACGTTTTTACAAATGATAAAGAGAAGGCTAACAAACGAGAACAGCCAACACAACTTAATTTTGACGATATCAACGGATCTTAGCTCCCTAAGTTTGTGCAGGCAATAAATAAACTGATACTGTTTTTCTTTCATTTGTTATCAAATCAAAATACCACGATACGTTCACAGATATCGTATCATGTGTACATTACATTAACTTTACTGACCCGCATTCCACATTGTTTACCTTACACGTTCCGAAACACAGTACATTGCTTTAGGTTGCAGGCCCTCAGCCTCGACCTTTCCTGAAAAACCTACTGGACTTAGTGTCGTGTGAGTTGGGTGACGAGCAGGTTCCTTACGCACTTTGCACGTCCAGATACCCGAGAAATCACTAAGAGGGCTGGAATGGTGATCGAGTGATTTCATACTTGCTGCGTATGATACTTCAGGCGTATCACATCGTATGCAGAGATCAGTGTATCGCAGTCCCGAGATCTATCCAATGGCGTTTGAGTTATCATATTGGCTTAGCAATCATCCGACTAAATATTGAAACCCTTACGTTGTAACTTGAGCTGTATATATTGTGTCAGCAGTAGAGCAGGCAGCAATCAGATTAACTTCCAACGATGCTTGCAAATTTGGCGAGCCAAGCACGGTTAGTAACTGTTACGGAAAGAAAGTATGACAAAAATGTAACCCAAGTCAAATCAGTAACACCAACAGCTCTGTGACGACATAATCATGACAAAGCATCTGTCTTTAAATATTATTAACCATATTACCTGTTCCACTCATAAGAGTTCGTAGAACTTCCGGATAATTGCCTCCTCTTGGTCGAATACTTCCAAGTTAGTATCCCATGTATACTCAGGCAATGGGAATCAAACCACGTAAACAGACGTATCAGAGAAATAGATTCTATCAGTTTGTTCATTTGAGCCGTCCTTACGTCTTCCATCCACAAGGGTCGAATCTCAAAATACCAAATTAGTATTGCTATCCGCTTTTCCCAGGATCCACTTTCATTCTCCTTCAAACCTGGCTTCCACTCCCATGTTTGTTTTAACGGAGAAGCACGTGTTTTCTCCCGTGTTTTTTGCCCCAAAGCTAAAGCCCCTCTTCCCCAGTTGTGTGTAATGACGCACGTGCATCGCTGAAAAGACCTCAAGCTGCATAGTAGTGAAAACTATTAGGAACATCGGATAGACATGAAGACCGTCAACCGAGAAATTATGCTGCACATGTGTTTTGTCGCTGCGAATGTTACTGGCTGTCTCGTGCAAGGTTTCCCTCTTTGTGGTCCTTCATTCTTCAAGAACGCTTCTATCATCTTTCATCATTAGCATGCTTTACTTGGACATGCCTCTATGATTCATTCAATTAAACACATTTTACAGCAAATACTCTTTTCAAAGCTCTCCGTTGAAAAAATGAAAGTGTAGTGAGCGAATGCAACTCATTTTGTAGCCAACATCGTACTTTAAAAAGTGGGCCATAAATCAATTTGTTTTTCATAAAATTGATGGGGGAAAAAAATCATACGATTGACTTTAAGACACAATAATGCATTGCATCCCTTTTTTCCATTTATTTATTTGTACTTTAACAAGACATGATGATCCTGATATTTCTTGCAAGTATCATAAAAGCTGTGAGGAAGTATGAAGTTTTGACATCCACCCCAGTCCTGTTTGTTTTTGGGATTCAACAGCATTCTGGGTCCATGAATCCATGAACAGCCAACATGAACAGAAACAACCATTCAATAGTGTGGCGTTCCAAAAATATTTCACAAAATCTGTTGATATTTCCTGTAGAATCACAAAACAGCACTCCAAAAAATACCTTTACCTACCATGTGCATACTAGCCTACAGCCTACACTTAGATCAAAAGTCTTATCTTCACCATGATTTAGTATTTGTAAGATGACCTTGGGTGTCAAGAAAGACAACAAGCAACAAGTTAACATGTACTGTACTAGTCTAAAGGAGCTCACAGCATCATTCATTCATTACATTTGTTGAATTCAGATGTTTAATTGAATTGATGTTTCTGCCACAACAAAAACTATTTTCACTCGATTGCTTGTGGTATACAAACAATGAAATATCATTCACTTTTTGCATTCTTTGGTTTCAAATATAGGTTGAAGTCTTTACCAGAAAAGTTTCCGTTGTAGGTAATCATTTTAGAAAGTTCCTATCCCTTCACAATATATTTAGAATTTAAATCATTATTATCATCAATTTTATTTCTGCACTGAAATTAATAATGTTAAGCAATCTTGATACTTGGGTAGAGTTACAAGTTTGGTTTTTTTTTTTAGGTCAAACGATACAGCAGCTATCATACTGGTATATAGTTAGAAGGCCTCCAGATTTCACACTCTTTTTGAATGGCAAGACTTCAGGGTCGTATAGACAATAAGGTCATGTCTTCAAGGCATGTCTTTTATTCATATGCCACAATGTAATTTCCTACCACATTTACATGCAGGGACATGTTACTTTATTCTCATTGGCCCGGGATACAAAGTGAAAGTAGCCTGTTTCATGGTGTAAAGGTTTTGGTATGGGCTTTAGATTCCAATGTCACTGGTTAAAATAACTGAAAAGGTCATGTTTTAAGTACAGAAAATCTGCTATTCTTTGTCAGTAATTATATTAAACTATGTTACAAACAGATTGTTGACATATTAATATATTCCAATCAAAGGGACATTTGCTTCCCCTTGTCCCTGTAGTTTGTGCTAACATTTATGTTAGATTTTTCTAAAACTTCACAATCCATCCAATGAATGAAATATTTTTTCTCAGTCTGTATAACAGCTGCTGGAAAAGCTACATGAAGCTAAAAGTTATTTCAAATAGAAAAATCATGTATCATTTTGGGCTCTGTAATTTACGTGACTAAGTTTATAGACGTGTTTCTTTTGATGTTACTGTTAAATTCATACAGCACATTAACATTATGTAATATTAAAACGTAATATTACAACTAACTTTTGATGTGTGAAATCAAAACAAAGATAGTAAGAAGTTACATGTTATATACCAATTCAAAAGTAATTTTCGTTTTTATAATGTAAATATTAAACCTTTGGCCTACAGTGAAAGTGCGGTCTGAGAGTGAATCTTTTCTGAACATTATATTCCGACAGATCTTGGGGGTCGTTCCTGTAGTGCTTATCAATTCTAGTCTAATCAAGTGTAATAAGTACCTCTGACTTTAACGTTTTAAATGGCTCATTTTTACAATTACATCCAGGAAATATATTTAGGTAATCGGATGTTTTGGGAATTTTTTTTAATCACACAATCCTGTGATGGTCTTTAAGTTTCATAATATAAAAGCAAGTTGCGCTTTTGTAAGTCTCTCTGGATAGGAGCGTCTGCTAAATACCTTTAGGAGGTTTAAATGTAAAACCTCCACCTACAGATTGAAGTGTTGTTCTTAATTACTGTCGCCATTTGCATGGTAAAATTGGTTGTTTTAAGACCAGTAGGTTTGGAAAATATTTTCTTATGTTATTGTTATTATCACTTGTTATATGTTAGGTCTATCTACGTTTTGTAACTGCATCAAGTCGACAAATTATAATCTAAATTCAACAATCATGTGCAAATAATTAACATAAATAAACTGATAAATATAAATGAAAGTAATTCGTGAATGGAGGCTGCAATATTTCGTAGTATTTGACATGTTAGGCATTTTAGCAAAATACCTACAGCAACTTATGTTTCTACTTTGTAGAAAACTACAGTTTACAGAGAAAACAATTTCCATAAAATGACAATTTTAGTCATAAATGAAAGGGGAAAATATTTTATGTTCGTTTTCAGGATTGATGTTTTTAAGTCTCCGTAATTACACAATTAATTTAAATTGAGTCTTCATAACTTCATTACTCCATACAAAATAGTGTTTAGGCCTTTGTCACTTTGGGTCAAGATTGCCGGCCTTCACAAGCCTTAAGTTTTTTAAATATTATGCTTGGGCCTTGTAATGTTTTGAGCAAGTTTGCTAATTTCATCGCTCACCGACCACTTCCATGAGAAACTATGAGATTCTATTGTTAAATCAACTCCCCTGAGTTTACATAAATATGTCAGCATGAAGGTAACATTGTCGCACGAACTATCAAGTCTCTGTGGTACCACTCGGCTTTGTCACGTCCCTTGAATTACAATATATAAATGTGTATATACTTTTCTAAAATAGTGTAGTGTAACACAGTAACACTGCCTTCAGAAACACGGAGATATTCGGATAATCTAAATTTGTGAGCCCGTGGTTCCAAATGAAATAGACAACATTGCCCTTTCCACTGTCCAGTGTATGTTTGTTTATTTACTTATTTATTTTTTAAATTTCTTATGTACTTACAAAATAAATAGATACCCACGATATTCTGGATAGCAAAAATAGAAGAGCGTGGGTTATTGACAGTAAGAATACAAATTTAATGTGCAAACCTTAACCTTAAGCCTCATTCATAGTTCTGTTTAGGCTACCAAAGCGACGTGGATGCAAACCAATAACTAAAACAAGCTTTCAACATTAATGTTATTTTCTGCCTAGCTATTATCATCACCAACAGGCTTGAAACCATTAGTTTCAGTTTCTTTTCAAGTTCTACCACTCGTTTGGAATTCCCCATTAAAAGCCGCTGCTGAGGTGAAGCAGCTCAACCAACACTGCAAAAACCTGTCACATCCATTTTGTCGAATAGACTATTTCATCTAGCATTTATAGCTACCCAAGATGGCCGCCACCCTATTTGGGAGGCATTAGGACTTCGTGATGTCCGCTCCAGTTAAATGTTTCTCGTTGGGTCGGCCGTAAGATGCAGCAAACCCATGCTTTACCAAACATTTGCGGTAAATTGCAGTAGTGTCGTCTATTTACCTAGTCCCAGCTAACAGAAAGTATTCTCAACGAGGAAACAGGATGTAACGGTTTTTCTTTGCAGACTGCAAAACCTATTCAGTGTGTTTCGCATTGCTGTATTGCAATGATTTGTCATTTACAAACAAATGGCAACAGCTACACTTTTTAGTTTATATTATACACCTTCTACAGACATGTTCAGTTATATCATAGGAAACGAGTTCAAATGTAATGAATACATAAGGCGCTGGAAAACATCACATTTCAGATGAATATGTGCTTGACTACCATCATAATAACAGAATAATGAACTGAACTTTGTATTTTACAGCAGCCAATAATAATAATAATAATAATAACAACAACAACAAATGATTATTATTATTGTTATTATTCCTCATAGTCTATTATTATTATTATTATTATTATTATTATTATACAAGAGAACCATTTTACTGCAGTTTTATATATTGCGGTAATTTGGCATTTATTCCAAAGACCTACGTAAACCATGGGCTAGTATCATAATATAACTCACTTATGACAAATAGCTTTTTAAATATTTAAACCATTCGTGTATACATGCAAGCGTCAAAAAGGAATGGCCAAATTTGTCATTTTGTATCTTCATCATCTCGGCTCTGTTGATTCCCTTGATTTAAATAAAATTGTTGGAAAAAATAAATGAAGCTTCAGTATTTGTCCCATTGAATAATGATTGCGATTAATAAAATACGCTGGTGTTGCAGAACTTAATGTTGCAGAATTAAATGTAACTGTATTGGCTATCTCACATTATTATGTGGTAAAAGCAACCAGTGCAAGTCTGGAAAGAATTGTTTAAAAAAAATTAAAGAGTTCATATTTGCTCTGTATTTTGGAAATAGACTGTCTTTGGACAGGAGGAACTCGCAAAATGACGATCCCAGTTGACGTAATCATAAACTTAGAATCGAATAATGGAGAATGTGGTAACCTTAATTCATAAAATTTGCCACATCAACGCACGTTGCTTAGTCTCAAAGAGCGACAAACGGCTCTTATGCTTCTTAATTCGCACTAGCACAATTAATGTCATTTCTCCTACAGAACAAAAACTTTAGCTGTGTGCCAAAGGAACGTTTTGGGTAACCAAGAAGTGTCCTTCAACTGACTGTGAAAACTTGAATTCCAAGCTACACAATTTTAATAAACGAAATAACTATAATAAAAGTTTACAATAGTAAAGAAGTTGTAGTAGATTTAAAAACGGTGGGCCCAATTCAGACCTCTGCTTAATTGCATTTCTGCGTAAGTCTCCCACTGAGACAAGACTTTTCTGTCTAATTTTGTTCCTTTTTAAAAGGCTTATTTTTCATCTTTGGTTGCTTGCTCGTTTGAATGGAGGTAGGACAAAGTGAAGTAATGTGTGTATCTATTGCACAGTGACATGCTCGGTGTTAATTTAACCAATGTGACTCATATTTACTCTGTGCTCTATCACTGTTAAATTAACACTGGGTATTTTATTGTGCAGCAACAGGATAGTGGCTATAACATGTTCATTCACCTCTAAATACTGCCATAATGTCTTTCATTGCACTGACTGTTCAGTGATTCTGTTGGATATGAAAAACATCTTATTTCACATGTGACGTGCTAATACGTTTGACCACAGGTAAATAAGGGGAAACATTAAAATAGATAAACCAACACCATTGTCATTATTAGAAAACTTTGATAATTATACAATAATTTATCTTAAATTTTACTGAAACAAACCCACCACAATGGTTTCAATCATTTATTCCTCTGTATGTCAGTCTACATTATCGATCATGCTTAGTTATGACAACTGAGCAATAATGGCCATTGTACTGGAAATAAAAATGAGTTACCATAACTGTTGCATCATTCAGGCTTAATGGTTATCAAATATCATTTTATTAGTTTCATTTATTCATGTCAGGTTGGGCTATTAGCATCAAAGGCACATGAATAATGTGGAAAGGTCTATTAATGTGGAAAGGACTATAAGGGGTGAAAATTTTAGAAATGTTTTCTTTACAGATTCATTTAATCAGTTTGTGTGTGTGTGTGTGTGTGTGTGTGTTTGGACAAATTTGTGATTAAATATTAATCTCGACTGGACATTGCACTTGGTCTTTTCCTTCACTTTAAGCATTAACTGTTGTTTGCTCTCCACTTCACGAATACAGCCTTGTGTTGACTCGGGGATAAAAATTCAAAAATCAGATTTTTAAAAGGTTTCATAATGCCAAATAAGAACAAACATAAACAAAACATAAAAACACACATTTTGTCTACTTATCAAGAGTAAAGAGTCCCAACAGTGGTGTTATAAATATTTGTTTGTGCGCTCCACTGTGGAGAAACCCCCTGAATCCACTGACTTCCTCTTTTAATTGGAGCTAGATTGCCTTTCCTGAACTTCCTGGGGTCTTCAGTCATTGGGCTAAGTGCAGTCCAGTGTATTGGTTCTGAAGCTTACGCCCGATTGTAAGAATAAAATTTACAGTAGGATAGCAGGGGTAGGATTCTCAGATTCTGGAAGAGGAGAAAACTGCAAAGCCTCCTGCTGCAATATGCTGTATTTAAGGTTGCTCCAAGGTACATCTCATTTCAACACAAATGTAACACAAGAATGTTCATTCTTGTCTCAGAAATTCTAATTTTGTGTAACAAAGATAAATACCAATATATTTGCTACATTCTTTCACTCCAAATAGGTGCTGATATATAGCTATTTAGGGGGCAGTTTGGAGTGGGAAAGACCACCTACTCACAGATCTGGTAAGTACATAGAACATCTTCGTTTAAATCTACAGGGACACAATTCTTTTTAGGGTAAATAATATATGGCACACATCTACATTAAAAAAACATGACTAAAATGCAGGTAAAATAAAAAAGAAAAAATTCAGTTATGTACAAACAACCCTGCCAGGGGTATTACAATTTATGCAAGCAAGATTAGTTTGGGTGCAGGCTTTTGCTGTACCCCAGGACAGAAAGACCTGATTCAACTAATTAACATCATAACTGAAGACCACAATTAGGTGCTTAGCTCAAAGTGATGCTTTAGTACTGGTGTACATAACGGTAGGATAGGAAACCAGTGTAATAAATAAAGCACACAGGCCTACACAATCAGAAACAGCTGTTGACATTTTAATATATTTTTTTACAGTTTGCATCAGTAAATGAGGTTACAGTAAAGTATGTCATATTATTTAACAATGACAGATGATGATTCAGAAGCAACAATCATTTTGTACTTTAATTTTTATGTTGAGCAACTGAATCTAGTCCAAATATCTACGGGGTCACCTTTTGCTCTCAGGAACACTAATGCTCATTGCATGTGGCTGCCCTGTTGATTTATATCACAGGACCTTACAAATAGCGTATCTGCCCCTGAGAAGAGTATAGCATAGCATGAGAGCATGAGCTGAGCTGTCACATGCATGGTGGTGTCACTTTACAGTAACCAACCACACATCAGCAGATGATTTACCAATTAAATGCATCCTGGAGGTGGGGGGGAAGGACAATTATCTGGAGAGAATCTATCACTGGAACTTCCTGGCTCTAAATAAGAAATGAAGGAGAATTTGCTTGGAATTATTTATCTTCTTAAGCTCTTGTTATTTATCTTCTTATGTTCTAATGGTAACACAGTCAGGTTAGAATAACACTTTCAAAATGCGGTTCAGTTAAACCAGTTTTAAATTGTATTAATTTTATCTCCCAACTTCAAACCATATGGCACTGGTTCAAATCGAATGGCTTTAGTCTCGCATGCACATTCAGAACATCATTTGTTCCAGACCATCCTTTTTTTTAAATTCTTCATTTTATTATTTCTTAATACAACAGGATTGTAGATAATAACTAATTTGCTGACGCCCCATATAGGAGTGGTTTGCTAAAATAAACGAGCAGTTTTATTCAACACCGGAAACTGATTACATCAACCGGAGGTCATATCATGTCAGATTCATCACATTCTACCCGGATCTACTTCATGCAGTTAATAACCCCGCACTTTCTGTGTAGAAAATGTTAGTACGCTTTGATTCTGTTTCAAGTTTTAAGCCGGGGAACACGACCTTTCAATCACCTTATCTGCGGTTCATTATTTTTTAAACGTATTAACAGTGCTTAGATGGATTAAACGGTTGACTATTGCAATTACTGTATCATTAATCATTTTGGTTTGTCATTTATGAAAAGATCGAGCCTTATAAAATCATAAATTATGCATTTTTTGTGTGTCACGACATAGGCCTATAGGTCTTCATTAAAAAGCGGATGGTAGACTGGTGAATAAAAATAAGTAGAATATAATAACTGACATGCTAGCCTCCTGGCGAGATTCAGATGTATAGGTAACCATTCTTGGTTAAAGTAAAACCCAGCAAGCGAAAGATTTTCTACAGCGTTATCACGCCACACACAAATAGTAGATAGCCTATCACATGCCACATTTAGGCTACTTTTTTTCAGGCGGTCTGGGCATAGAAACTGTACGGTACTTTTATTAATCCACCAATGGTTTTACAATACTGCCCAGATATAAGGATGTCTCTCACGAATAGAATATGTATTGTTTATCTTGATTAGTTGATTTTTTTTTATATAATATATAAACGGAGGTTTATATGCTCTTTAAAAATGCAAAGAAACTTTTTAAAAGGAAATAACAAAGACATCACAATATAGCCTCTCCGAAATGTAAAATTCTTCTCAATCCTCTACAATTAACATAATTTGGATAGAGTTTTTAAAAATGTTTTCATTATAAAAAGACATCATGAGCATATTTCCCATATTTACGATTAAGTTGGCTCATTGCCACAGATTCACCAAGCTAATTTAGGATTTTGAACTTTACTCTGGAAATCGCATGCTTATGTGTCGATGATTAAAAATAATAAATAAATAAATAAATAAATAAATAAATAAATAAATAAATAACCGATTCCAGTAAAGGGGTCACGCTACCTACTGTTTCCATAGTTAACCCAAAAAGACCACGATTAAAATTCCAAATTTTTATCTCCTTACATTCAAATGTATCGCCGACAAAACCCATGGTCTGTTATTGCTTATTTACCACTCACAATGCGTTACATATCTCCACGAAATATGATCTAAAGTTCAGTGCTTATGTTTCGGCTAAGTACACACAAAAGAAGTAACAAGAGAATGAGTAAGACAACGTAGTAAATAAGATAAAATAAGTAAGTAAGTAAGTAAGTAAAAATAAATAAATAAATAAATAAAACAACCTACACTTCACATTACATTTACTGGTGCGTAAACCATGTTTGACTACATGTTGAATTTAGTTTAGGTCGGAATATCCAATGCAGAACCAATATGTTTAAATCAATTTCTGCATATGTAATTATTGGCAGCATGAAAGGATTCTGTCCATACTCTTACATAAAGCCAAAGTCCATTTACACCAAGTCCATACTTTTATGCTGGATTGGGTTTATTGATTTGGTGAAATATGCACAAAATAGGCCTATACCATCGAAAGTGAATTCACGTTCATCAGATAGGCCTGGAAACAAATCAAACGTGGATTTTGCGGTTCAAATTGTGTGCATTGGACTTTATTAGCCAAGTGCAAGTGCTTGACATTCTGAGGGCGTTTCAGGGTTACTACATCCTTCTGTGATTTTACAATGTATCATTAAGAATTATAGACTGAGTTATGATTGTCGTCATAGCTGATTGATTTGCTATTCAACCACTTTGAAGCTGTAAAATGCCTAGGCCCACTAGTTCACTTACCATACTTAACGTAGTTGGAGGGCTATGCAGGACCAACATGAAAAGATGAAAAGTTTAATATTCGCAGCAACAAGAATGAAATGTATTATGCGATTTAACCGTATAGTCTGTGGACATCCCTCCTACTTGTCAGTATCAGAAAGAAACCTTATCTAAGGTGCTAATTTCATTTTTAACATACAGAATGAAATATGGAGTTTGGCGACAAAGCAATTCGATTTATGAAATTGGTCATGCTACTTCTTCGCTAAACACGTATGTGTTTGACACGTTCCAAGCAATGTAGTCAAGGCGACGGACAAGACCTACATAAACTACTGGGGATGTGCAGTACACCCACCTATTAGCATTGTTACAATCAATACATGGGTTGCGGGGTTTCGAGTTTCAGCATGCCCACCTCTGCAGACAGTATGCTAACCCCCTCTTGAAAGTACACCACGTATGGACGTATCTAGGTCTCATTGAGGTAAAACGAATCAATACCACGATTCGTGTTAATTCGCATCGTGCAGTGGAAAGTTTCGGTTGTTTTCTGTTGCCTCTGTCACTTTCAGGTGCTCATTAGTGGTGATTGCCTCACACCGACCTTGTCGAAATGGAGCACAGGTTGTGGCTAAGCAGCAGTGTCTATTTTAAAAGTGCGAGGCGTGAGTTTCACTCTAGTAGAATATCTCAGGTACCCTATGCGGCACGTTACGGTTACAGTCCAAACTGTAATGACATTAACTAAACCTATGCCTTGGAAAAAAAAACGCAAAGATGTAGGTTTTCACATAAATAATAAACCGATATTAATCATACATTTCTATCAAAGTCTCTCTTAATAGTTACTCATAATGAAAATTAACCCTCCTTTGATGTATCATTTGATCTTTCAACATCTTCCCAAATCATGTTTCAGCTCTGTGGCACCAATGCACCAATACCTAAATACAACACAAAGCATTAATCTGAAGATCACCTGCACAGCTGCTACACTATTTTCACACTGTACCATTGTTTCAAGGTTATTAATGCAGAGGTGTGGCTGTATTCCTCTCCTTCTCCTGTGTAAACCCAATCAATGGCTTATGTTTTCTGGGAGATTATTTTCACAGAACGTAATGAAATCAACTACATACGACAGAAGCACCATAAAAAATAAATTGACACAATGATACCACACACCATATCAGAAAAAAGAAAGAAAATTTCAGGCAAAGGTTTTTGTAAGATGTATGTGGCAAATTATCAGACATCAAGAAAATATTACAAGTGTGACCTATTCATTCAGTAATGGTGACCTGATGGAAATGTGCAGAACATTTTCTTGCTAGATCAAACTGAAACAGAAAGTGGTGTCAGCATGATATAAAGCATGTAACAAGATTATAGGAAAATATTAACAAGAGATTCCAGATCATACATGTGAACTAAATATGTGAGTAAAATACTGAAAGATTCTGTTGAGTGCGTGGCAATAGGGGGAAGATTAGACTGAAGTTATTGGGCGTTGCTGCTTCAGATGAACTCCTACACCCAGTGAAACATAAACCTTACGTAGTGGAACCCAAACAATCCAGTCAGTATATTTTTTACCAACTTCTTTTCCATCTGGTAGTAAAAGTGCCATAACGGCCCGTTTTATATGGCTCTGGAAATGAAATGGGCATGAACAGGCAATTACGTTCCCTCTCCTACACAGGCAGACTCTATCTGAGGCTCAAAGCAATTTTCCTTTTCAGCAAGTGTTTACAGTCATATTCTTACTGTGCTCTCATGAGGCTTATAAAAATGTTTAGCTGGTTTACCACTGCTCTTTATTTCCAAGAGCAAAATGCTATTGTTTTGCAAAGGAGTAAAGGGAAATGGTGCTCACATAGATAACCTATACATCAAGTCATCAAGGAAAATAATCATATCAGGAGCATCGTCTTATAAAACATCTTGGTAAACAAGTGAAATTATTGCAAACGAGTAATATTTTGTGTAAAGTAGAACGATAGTGACATGGTATGTTGTAATTATAACTGTGATATTTTCATTTGAAGTGAATCGTTCTGATCTGCCTTTTAAGACCCTCCTCCTTTTCAGTGTCAGAAGTCAGGCTTGTGGATGGCTAGAAGTTTTCACAGCGAGAAAAGAGACTCCTCTCTCTCTTTCCTCTCTAATAGCTCTCAGGAGCATGGTGGTTTAAGTCACTATGGACCAAATCTCTGCAGTGCAGCAACTGATAAATTAATATACACAGAGAAATATATCTGCGAAAAGATTAAGATTCAAAACTAATTTGTTTCCCTGGGGAAACAGTGCAGATTCTTTAGATGAATAGCATAATAAGTGCTATTTATTTTATTCATCATATGGTTATGTGTCCTATTGCATCAGCCCTATGGACATCTGTACACAATTGCTGAATACTTTCATCAAGTATGAATCATGCATTTGTCATGTACTTATATTTATATACTGTGCTGCAATTTAGATCTTTATTGATGACTTCTGCATATAGCTGTGGCTTATACTCACACCGGAAGGCTAAAAACATACAGGGTATAGGGTCTCTGCTGATTGTTATCTTCTTCAGCTGCCTACATGAAACTCTTTTGCAGGACTTGGTTGACATCTCAGCTGAGGGTGACTAATGCAGTGACCAAGAGAAAATAACCGTACTCACTATCATAACTAATCCACAGACTAACTTTTATAAGTATGTACTTTTTTTTTGTAGTTATTTGTTTTTACAAATGTGTAGACAGAGAAATAGACAAATGACAAGAATACTGACAAAGAATCCATAAAACACAAACTCTGTCCATAAATAATACAGTTGATGTCCTTACGACGCGTTGCATAGCCTACCAGTTCCTTTATAATACATTATTTTAAATGTGATGTACGTCAGTGGAAGGAATTATTGAACGCATGTTTAACCTGCAGGCACCGCAAACTGTTTCTGTTCCAGTTCTCTGCCCGCTCTTTCCATTGACACAATCTGAATTTTCAATTCAAACCGTTACGTCACCCCAGAGCCCCTGTCACGTGCTGTGAAGTCGAAGGTCAGTCCTCGACCGTAATGGAGGAAAATGAATTTTTGCTGCAGGGTCTCCAAATTTAAGCAGACAAGGAAAATGTGACGTGAGAACCATCTTCATTATGACGTAGCAGGGTATCTGCATTTTGTACTCCAATTCAGACGAGACCCATGTGTGGGTGAGTGCCTTATATTCACGCGTTGCCTTTGTAGGTGGGAAGATTTCCTGTCGCTGCCCACACATTACTGAAGAAATCCAGGGAGGTTATGAATATAATACTCTGTATGCACCCAAAACGTAAAAGGACATACGAACGATAATGATGTAAACAAGCGATGCAACTTACAGGATTCATAGTACGAGCTGATGATAAATATTTTTTCATGACATTGCAATTAAAGAAGATACAAAGCGGCGCATACTTAAATAATGGTCAGATAGCGATGTTAATCAATTAAGCAACTGAAGATTGAATAATTTTAGTTAAGCGACGTTGCTGAGCACCGTTTAAACATACTGACATTTCTTTTATAGGTAGTTTGAGCGGAAGAAAAAAAAAACTAAACATCGCCTTGTTCTTTCAAACAGGAGAGATACGCAGGTCATTATTTTAAAAGTCTCAATAGATTTTCTCCGATGGTTTTAGCAAGTTCTGCATCAACGTCAGCTGCCGCCGGTCCTTTGTTTTCGCAGAAATCCCGTATATGCCTGTGGAGATGTGGTAGACGTCACACGCTTCTGTCGGATACTGTTTTTCTCGAGCGCCGAATAGAATGCAGCCTTTATCATTTAAAGAGGACCTGTTACAATCTTTGTACGAAAAGAAACGATTAGGCCTACTACCGGTTAACTCTTTACAGAAATATTTCCTAACGTGGATGCTTGTCTGTACAGACAATAAAAATAGGTAATTGTCAGGTCGGCAATTGTCGCCTTTTTGTCAGAGAAGTGCATGATATGCCTTCATAATGTGTAAAAATTCATAACCCTTAAATATTATACTGTTTTCAACTAGTTGTATAGCCTATTTAAACTACTATAGACTGAATATTCATTTTGCATTTAGATTTACCCAATTTCAGCTACATTTAGACCCCAGGGCTAACATGTGCTTTAAAACCTTATGTGCTACAAGCTAGTTCCGACAGGGAAGTAGAAGACTTTTGACCTTATTTTATCGTAAACTCTTTGGATACATGTGTATATCCGTACATATGAATGTTGTATATGTGTCTTGGTTCACTACGGAATGTGATGCCCCAAGTCCCCTCTAAATAAAGTGAATGTCACCATATTCTTACGTTGATGTATGCAATGTTATTGAAATGGCATTTTAGAAAAGGCACAGAGAATCCACATGTAACCATAGGCCATGTAAGTCTAATAAGTACACTGCACCATGTTTACACACACACAGTGCTTTGAATATGTTGTGTAAAGAATAGGTGCAGGAACTGTCCTCATTAAACTTTAAAAACTGCAGGCGCTGAAAAACACCAGTAACTTTAATGGAAGATGCTCAACTGCTTCCATCTTACTGAATTTGGATGCTGTTGTCACTGTGACATGAGAACCTTTCAGTCCCTTGCATCATGCAGTGTTTGCACTTGTGAAATCAGAGAGGAGCTGGAGCTTACAGTAACAGCATTGCAGAGGTACTACTGCACCAACATATTTTCAGCCAGGGGATTCACAACATGTTGAAATATGAAGTAGTACTAATGAATCAATTATTCATTAATTCATTCATTAGTAATTATGAAGTAAACATTTGCGAAGCATATAAATATAAACGTAAGTGTAAGCTGAGATAGACTCTGACCAGAGCACTGTTTGTTATAGCCAGACAATTTTCAGTATTCTATTGCAATTATTTTACTAATTAAGACCTGTTGAGATGTAATACATTTTTTGTTAGAAAAACTTGACAATAGAACAACTTGATTTGGTGGGGTTGAACTCATCCATGATTCTTCCTTATTTGTGTGTGTTTGAACTCAAAGAGAAAAAAAACTGCTCATGTACTGAATTTCCCCTTTATCCTTTTCATCAAATGTGTTGGTTTGTCTGAAACACAGACATGATGCAGTAACAAGACCACAGACTGGAAAATGTATTACTGAAGCTGAAAATCTACAAGTTGGTAAATTTCTCTCCTTTTTCAATAGTGACGAGACTATCTCCTGTATTCTTTCTGCATTTTCCCTGACAATGCCGACTTCGTACAAACTGAGAATTCCTTATTTTAAAAATAATACCAGATGGGGCTAAAGTTTTAACATAACATATTGAGAATTAAGTACCATTAATTCTGATGAAATTTTCATCTGTTATAATATACATGATGCTGTGATAACATGTTGCTCTGCCTTTCAGAAGACCAAAAGTCATTTTAAAACTCTGGTAAGCATGACATGTAAGTATCTTAAGTGTGTTAGGCTACATATATTCAAAATATTGTACATTTATTCGAAACCAATTTTCAGACTTAAGATTAAATACGCACATTTTCAAAGAACTACAGACTTGAGGTATGTGTCATTTACTAACTGTAATTAACTGATGCATTCGAAATGGTGACTCTGGTCTTTGAGAACTACAGGGCGCTGGTTTTTTGTGTTCAACTTAAAATCAGCAACCTCTTCAGACCAAAGAAACCAGGTGAGGCAAGCTACCTTGTAATCAGGTAAACTACATGATCAATTTCATGCTGAATGAGTCACACCAAAAACAGCACACCTTTGCTCCCCAATACCAAGATTAGCCATCCTTTAGTTAGCACACAGACCAGTATTACTGAAATTTAATGAATGGATTGTAATCTGTTAGCTGTTTGTAAATCCTGCTTAAAAATGTCTGTCCACTTCTGAAATAATTGTAACTTGTTTTATTAAACAATTTATTTAATATTACAAGATGAATTTACTTAATTTTAAACTAATTTCAGACTACATTTTTTGTTTGAAATATCTGTGTGTACCATTGATGCTTTATTGTAGGTAATTTCCATCTCCTGTATGTGAAATCTTATGGTGTTTGGACTGTCAACTAAATTTACTTTGGTTTGGACTCATGATTAAACTAAACGAGACATAAAGTTAGTCAACCTTTGATTACATTGATTAGTGAGATATCAGAGTGCTACAAATATATTTTAATGTTTGACAAATGTTGGTATTCTGTCAATATTTGTCCTGTGCTTTGGCTCACAGTTAAATGCAAATATTATGGTTTTTCTCTACAAGAGCAGTTTGGCGAGTTCATCTTCATGACTACTGAACTTGCCAAACTGTGTCGGTGAAGATAAACAAGGACGTTTGCATTTAATTATGAGCTAATTACGTTAAGGACAAATGTTGATCGAATGCCAGCCCAAGTGAATAATGAGCTGAATTCTTTTTATACAAGTGTGGTGTAAGCGCTTCTGAAGAACTTCATTTCAGCAGTCTGGAGCAGCTCCAGATACGGCCTTTACATTCATCACTTATTGTAGGAATACCTGTTCAGAAAACATAAACAGCAGTATAAATAACCACATTACAGGATATGTTGTTGATATCATTTATACCAGAAGTTGCTGGTGTAAATAAGTTCAGTCATTCACTGTGACCATTTTTTTTTTGTCTTGTTTTTTCTGTCCTATGTGAAAATGGAGAAATAACAGAGAGGACAGAAGAACAGAGATCTGCTTCATTCATTATACTTATTAAGATGAATCCTAATTCATTTTTTCATCATCCTGTAGGTTTATATGACTAATATATTGAAGAGTACCGGGACATCAGAACGTCATTAGGCGATTATACAGATTTCCCCTCAACAAGCCTATCTTCAATGCAAGAAAGCAACATCCTACAAAACAGAATAGATATGGAAGTTAAATATAACCATAGCTGTGTCCTTCAACACTAGTGAAGTGTGTATTTCTGTGTGTTAAAGACTTGTAATTTCACTGTATTTTGTGCTTCATTTCTTGTAGAAATACAAAATGGATAAAATGGCAGGGTACATATTGAGGAGCTAGTTTTGAAGCATACCCTATAAACAGAATACATGTATTCATTTAAGCAGGGCACTCGTAAAACAAAAAGTAGGGCTTGTGGTAATGCAAAAAAAAAAAAAAAAAAATTAAGGTGTACTATAAACAACATAAGATTAAGTTAAAGGTACCATTTGAATTTTTGTGGATCTATATCAGCTAATTTGTACAAAGTGAAGATAATGTAATTTCATTTTATGTGTACGTTTTTCCCCGCTGACAATGTTTTAAAACGATTCAATGCATGTAATGTCTCATAAAATCTCAATTTCTGTAATAAAGGTGTTCTAAATATACACAGTTTTCTTGTATCGTTCTTGTGTTTACCCATTTCTCTTTGAACTTATTGTGGAATTGTTGAGAAAACCTCATTAGTGACTGTTTTGATAATTAAATTCATTTTGGACTAAAATCCAGATCGCATGTTAGACCTGCCCCCTTCTTTGAAAATGTTGAAAATAAAACTATGTGGTCATGTTTTGCATAAGAGGGCATACGTGCAACTAAATGTAGGCCTATGCCAAGTTTGAAGTTATACCTCATCTGGAGACACGACTCTTGTCGATCCAACAATAACATTAAATAATTACCATGAATATATTAACATTATAGGCCTGCGTCAATAGTGTGAGGATTGGCCTACTCGCTTTAAACCATGAACAGGGACCATGAGTTACCTTCTTCATCTGCAGCGCAGTTATACATTTACAATATTCTTTGTATTTAAATAATTATACATTTAACAGGTATTTTAGGTTAACATATATTTAATTAGCACTTACCATGGATGATGCCTGAGTTTCCTGTAATCGATAGGTTGTAAACCGATTTCGCTCGACTTTTAAAAATGCTGTAGTCTATATTAGGGAAGAGATGTATGTCCTGTTTAAAACAAACTTGTACATGCCTTACACGTCTAAAGGAGGGCTAACCGTTATGAAGTCATAAGCTAAATGAGTAGTTCTCAACCTTGGTCCTGGGGTACCTTTTTGAACCTTGGTTTTTAATACACCCAATATCTTTGAGCAATTACCGACCTTAGACACATACGTTATGTTTCATTGTTTATCACTGACGCAGATTTTAACAAGCTTTGCTCGTGGCTAACACTTGCTTTGAGCTCTTCCTTTTCCACAAATGGTTTCAATGACCGCATGTCGACTCTTTCAGCATTGACTTAAGCGTTGATTGCAGGGGTAAATCTATCAGTTACTAAGTACAAAATGTAACTTCCTGGAAAGCATACTTCCCCAGCATAGTTTCCGTGGCACATCTGGGAATAAGAAAGTAGTATCTGTGAAAGAACTCACTGAAAGTCCCTACATGGAATACTCAATCTGTATGACATGAATATCTGTTGCTGACTATATGTTGAATTAAGTGTACCGGGACTGAGAAACACTGGTCTATACTCATAATTTATTTTTCTGCATTTTGCATTGCTTAAATTTGAGGTGGTGTTTCCAGTATATAACTTGGTAGCTATATGATAGTTACAATTTTCAAAGACCGTGCTTTTTTTTTTTTTTTTTTTACAGAACAGCGACTCATTCACGGGATTCCCCCGTGACGTATGGTGATGGCTCCCTTTTTTTAAACCCAGATAAGGTAAATGTACGGAAGAATGCTGTCTTATGGGCATGTTAAAATATCTAGATTTTTTCCAGCGAGAATGGAACCTCAGGGAAATTCAGGCAGCGTTTGTATTTTTATGAGGGACACCGGTTAATCCGTGTAAGCCTTACACGTCTGTACCGGTCCTATTTTTTATTTTTATTTTTTTACTTATTATAGGACAGTCTATATTTCCAATAGATTTAACAACCGAAAACAACTAATTCAGCTTTATTTATTTATTTACAAAATTAGTATGTAAAATAACAAGATGATAAAACCAATTACACATTTAACACTTTGTTGACATCGGGTCGAGTTTTTTTTTTTTTTTTTAAATAGAACGTTCTAAAACAGTAAGAGTTGCCTTGCTGTCTCAAGTTGAGCATGCTGCATTACACCTTGTAAGCACGCAATAACAACATTTTCAACCACTGGGTTGTGCTTTGCACTTTCCTTTTGTCTGGTCTACTGTATGAATCAAATAGGCTATGAGTGCAACGCACAAAGAACCGATTGTATGTGATTTATTAGGCTTCAATGTTGACAGATCTTTAAGAACTCTTTTATAACGTTCTTTGTAACATTAACAAATTCCCTGACTTTGGTCGATTTTCCCTCGTTATTGGTTTATGATTATGTATGCATTGTCTATAGGCTGAGTTTCTTCCACCGCTTTTAATTATAACGCTTTATCTGACTTTTAAGTCAAATTGAAAAACGGAAAGTACTGCATATTTTCTCCCGTGACCTTCTAAGACCAAGTGAACATGAAAGAAAGTAACTAGACAAAACAACCTCCTTATTTGACATTACAGACTAAAAGCATACTTGATATGAATTTCGCTCCGTAAATTGATTTAGAAAGGTATTATAAAGTTATATATTACAAAAATTAAGTAAATTGTATACTATCTACCCCGGAGATGACGTAATTCTCATGTTTTGATTTGAATAATTTGTTTATGGAACATGTCATTGGGGTATTTTTAAGGATCTGACGGAAAGATGAAAGACGCGGCAAAAGCTAGAAAGCTACACTACCCGTACAGACCATACTTTGAAACGCCTCGGGAAGCGCCAGTGGAATCTGACTTCGCGCGTGACCCCTCTCTATCTTGTGCTGACGTCCAGCCGACACGAAGCTTTGCCGATTTTTTTCTTCTTTTTACAGGTTGGATAAGCAAAGTCAAAAATAAACAATGTAATCATGTGCGACACTCTTTTGTTAAGCAATATAACTTATTTGAAGCCTTTTAAAGTACCCTTAGACAGATTTTTCCTTGTTTATAAAACATATGATTTGAATGACAAAGACTTGTCAGCTTGTTTCATATTATTGTTTAAGTTTAATAAATAACAGTGTTATTGGGTCTTATACCCCAACTATTTTAACGCATTTTGTCACCACAATAACAAGCAATAGAATTTACACAATCATTACTACAGCACGTAAACTCGGAATTCGATAGCAGAAATAATTTGATTAAAAATTCTCAAGATGTAGTATTTAGACTATTTGATCCTTGGATTAAATTACGCGACATAAACCTATAGGATAATGGTGTTCATATTTTTATTTAGATTGCTCATTGGAGAGCCGATAATTAGTCTGTTTATTATTTCACGTAATTAAGCCGCATAATGTTTATAAGTAATGTCTTCAGGCAGCCCAGACGAGTTTATGATGCCTGAATGGAAAACATAATTGTTCAACCATTGGTAGGCTATTGCACTCGATAAGTCGATACGATAAAGTATGGGGCTACGCTTTGCTTTGAAGCAGCGCCGATTCCACAAACCCGGAATATGTGTTCAAGCGAGACAGCGCGAGTTGCTATCTCCATCTCCAATGAATGCAGGCCATATATACGATTCTCTTGAATTTACTCGCAAAGCATGCTGTGATAGACCATTCGTGTTTTCTGATCCCTGTTGGATGTTTTACAGGTTACATTATAACCATTAAGAACGAATCCAGGGTTTTCCTCACGCAGTCTATTATCCGCACGCCATAGGCTATACCGCGTAACAGCCCCTGTCTCCAGATTAAAATTGGCTCATACAATTTTTGACACAAAACGCTCTTGTTTAAAGAAGCACTTTGTCAAATATAGTATACTTTAGTAAAAGACTGCACTTTTCAGATGAAAAATACCAATGAAAGCGCACGTCCCATTGTCTTGGAAAACTCGACTCCTGCAAACGCGCTCTGAATGCTTTCGCTCGGAGGATGAATAAGGTGTTATAAGGGAAAGGGAGGTATAAAGCAAAGATTCATACACTGCTTACACCGACACTAATTCCCTGGCCACCCTTAAGGAATGAGACCACGTGACAGAGCTGGGCGGTCGAACTACAAGCCATTTTGGGGACGGTGTCAGTTTCTACTGAACCATCAGCATTGCATTTTTCAAACAACTGAATTAAGCGCAAATCTCATTTTGAGAGCATTTTGATCACTGAAATTGGACAGTTATAGTTCTGATTTTATAGCTACTCAATGCTTTAGGCCTGCAGAGGGTGCAAACCGAGAGAGAAATAAGGATTTTCGTAACTAAAATGAGCTCAGTGCTGCCGTACGCTTATTGCAATTGACAGCGTCTGCAGCTCTTTTCAAGATGGCCGCTTGGCTCGCGTTCATTTTCTGCTGATCGACTTCTAACTTTGATTGTTTATCCGTACCCAGTCTTACCAACGTACAAGTGAATTTTGTGGTAAGTGTTGTTCAGTGTCTCTTCTTACCAATGGGTGAATTGTGAAAGAATTAGGTTTTTGCTTAGGTCGGTTTTCGTATGAAATGGGAGAGGAGGTCTGCACTTGATGCGAGGTTCTGACAGTGGTTCACGCACACCACACAGACTCGGTGAAGCTACGCACAATGCTTTAAATTTAGTTCTGTTCTTCAACAATGTTTATTTATCTACCACACTGACAACTACATCTTGTACGCATATATTTAAACTATCGGTTAAATGTAAAGGTTTTGGGTAATTCATTAATTCAAATGTGTAGTCTTTCATGAAAGCCGAAGTTGTCGATAAATTAAAAGCGAGATGGGTCAAGTGTTCATGATAACGCACTTTCAATCGTTTCTATTCATTAGTTTATCTCAATATAGTGCCATTATTTTATAGAGAATGGATCTATGGGGAGTTGAGAATGTAACAAAATGGTTATTGTAATCAGAGGTAAATCTGAAAGGTTTATATTAACTTAAGTTTTCCATTGGCAACCGACGTTTTAGCGGAGCTGACATGACTCGGGCAAGCCAACTTTATGATTATTTGTGACCAAAATACTATTTTGCACCTTCTTTGGATAGAACACACAAATCAGGATTGTTTAGCGCAGTATCGAAGATAACATATGCCTTTTATCGGAAAATGAAGTTATTTTGTCTTTCCTTCCAGTTTGGGAGTATGGGTGAACCCTTCTCCGCTGAAAGATTCGTTGGTTATTCTGAACACATACGTGTAGTGGAGAATCATACAAATATTGGTGTGTAGTTTATGCCCTTGTGGATTTTAAGTGTTTTTCCCGCTTTTGCTTGTGGATTCCAAAGGACTGAGCGTTGAACCAGATACACTATCATTGATGCACTGTAAACGAGCTATTGATTTACAGTTAACAAAGCCAGATCAGGAGTCAAATCTAGGCTTGGATGTTTCCCTGTTAAATTGAGCCACGATTTGACACCGCACGTTTTCCAGTGACTATAATGTTTCATGTGTTTGTCTTCAAATAGACGCACTGAAAACGAGCGTGTTGAAAGGAGCATTTTGTCAAAAGTGTAGGTTAAAATAGTTTTATCTATGCTTTTACAAGTGCACCATTGGTTGTCAAACTGCGGACTATAGCGTAACCATTAGTAGTTTTGTGTAGCCACTTTTTGTACAGAGCATTTCCTATGGATTGCGCCATGTTTGCTCATTAATAGTTCCGAGCTGCTGACATTTCAGTCTAAATGCATTTGATAGTGCTGTGCTAGTGCTATATAATCTTATTTTATATGTTACTGGATCATACCATGGTCAATCCAGGGGTGGGGAAAATGGTCATAATGAGTAACATTAAGGATGGTCGGCAGCTCTATTTTATGTTGTGCTGTAACCTATTTACAACCCAGTGCGACTTATTTTATTTGGCAGGCACCGATAGTTTTGTCGTAGCTTGTAATGAAATGTGTTGACTAGTTGTGTAGGCCTAGTTTACGCTGTGTTAACGTTTTCTTTAATTTGGAAAGTAAGGACTTGGTTGTGTAGGCTATTCCATTTTTACCGGACATTTGTTTTTGTTTAGATAGGCTACAGGCCTTAAGTGCAGGCTTCTGTGTAGTCACTGTAGAGAATGCATGATTTTTATTCCGAATTACAGCATCCAGGCTATAAAACTTCTTGCTTCTTTTTTGTCAGTGATTTGTTTGGAAACATATCCATTGGAATTGCAAAAAATACGTGTTCTGTGAATGTGGATAAAGTACTGTTGCCTAACTGCATTTTGCTGACATGTCAATGCCATGTTTTTATCAAGAACTGCATATCGCAACATATTAACAGGGCTCTTAATGCCATTGACTAGAGACATAAGGCCCCATATTGTGTAGCCTATTAAAGGTCGTGTTATTGTTGGTTGAAAATACACTTGGGTGTAACCTATCATGACAGACTCAATATGATTGTGTTGCCAGTTCGTTCAGCCGCAAAACAGCACGACTGCAAAATTAATCGCCTGTTTTTGTAGGCTTGCTTCGCCTCTGTATAGCCTGTTGGTCGGGATGCAGAAGTTAACAGTTGTGCAAACATAATCGACTGATAGGCGGTCAGCTATGCTGTATGGATTTTCCACGTCATGAAACAGGCTACATGTGCGGTTGCAACTTAAATGGGATCACGTGATGATTTGTAACTGTTACACGATTGGAAAAGTACCCATGTCCAACAATATGTCTAACATTACCTTGACCCCCAATGATACTCTAATCAAATGGTGCTATGAAACATTAGCCTACATCAATAACCGATGAACATTGTATCTACTTGTTGGGTAATCTGTTTCTAAATGTCCAACGAAATTGGTCGACCATTTCTTAATCGGAGTAAACGAGAGAAATATGTTAAATACCTAAAGATTGTTGCAACATAATCGGCTTATTCGCCTTGTTTATCAGTGAAATGTCTGGTATTTTTTTTAGCTTCGTGTACAGTGTCGAGACAACTAAATGCGGCTACTGAAACTTAGGCGACCTCCAATGTCGTAGGCTAATGAATGGATATCAGTTTCGTTTAAGCTTCAGTTTTATTGGTCTTGTAACTCGTCGTGTAAGTAAAATACTGGAAGCTGTAACACCATTTCCATTTTCCGTCTCTTCCAAATGGTCAGAAAGTGTATTAGTAGGCTATATTTTTGGACAAATAATCAGTTTCAGTTTCACCATGTTTAACGGTTTTAATGAAAAATAACCCAACTGTACCTTGAGTGTAGGGTTAACACTGACATCTGGGAATATCTCCCCTTCTCATTCTCGGTTTCGCTAGCCTAACCTACTCTGAGGTTTTGACTGTTCTCGGATATTCACGATGCCTTATGTTGAACGCTTTGAAATCCTTGATTTTGTCGACATAGGTGTTGGGTGGGTTTCTGTGTTGTTATCTTATAGCTTATCCTACAGTCAGGTCGAAATTCATAGGGATGCATTTTTTTTCAAACTACTGAAGTAAGAGCAAATCTCATGTAGGCAGTCAGGGATGACTTTCTTAGACGTGTTGCTGTCCGTTTTGTTCGGAGCACAGCACAGTTAACCGAATAGGCTATGACATTTTGGGTCTATTTAAAGCTGCGATTGATTCTGCTTACTGAATGGTGCTCATCAGAAGTTTAAGATTTAAAACCGCGGCAGAGCAAAACAGTCAAGACAGTAGCTTAGCCTTAGATGCCGCCTGTGATTTCTTCAGATTCACCGTTTTACAAAGAGAATATCAAGTTGAAATAAGTCAAGTTTGTTGCAAAGATTGTTGGATGTTGGTCTATCCTCTCGTCTACTCCAAACGATATGGTGTTGCGTGTTTGAGGGGCCAATGGATCGTATTGCGAAATGGCAGCCACATTTTCTCTTGTTGCTAGCATCATTAAACGATGGTTTACGACGGGGGTTTTGACTTATTTTTCGACACGTCTGCATGAACCTTAGGCTATCTGTTGTTGTAATGTGGCTTCATTTTCAGTCACTGGCAGGATGCCAAGTATAACCAAAGTTGCCATAGCAACAGTAAGAATTACTGTCTGGACACAAATAAATATTAATTTACAGTTGTAGATAATCAAATACTAAAATAACCACTGTAGCTACTATTGGCATACGTCCTACGACTGAAAATGTCCTCCTTTACCGCGGATACAATATACAGTACTGCATTGAAAATAAACCGCTCAGAAGCTTTGCTGGAACAAGTCTCAGTCTTCGCTGGTCAGGTCACTGCCGTCACCTGTCAAATTATTTGGGCAATATGGTCTTAAATTTAGGATATAAAATTAACGTTTCATGACGTTTTCAGCTTTGCAAGGTATCAGTGAACTCTTGTGTGGGCTATTTAAACCATCCTCCGTTTCTCTTCCAGGCACGGACAGCCACTATAGCCTATGGGACAAACTATATTTTCATAGTTTTCCTGGTGGCATCATAAGTGCCAATCAGGTCACGGCATTATTCGCAAATCGCTGCCTACCATAAAGAAGGCTATGTGTCACTTAAGGTACCTGCTGAATAAAATAAAAATTACTCTCAGATTTTCTTTTTTTCAAACTGTGACAGTCTAGATTTCAGTAGACTATAACTGATTATAAAAAGGCAATTTAGTCTACTTTTGCCCTAGTCCTTTAAACAAGGTGTAACGTGCTGGTTATCTAACTGTAGGCTACACCAAACTTTATAGCCCACAGCAAGGTTACTCTGGGCGATGCTTTGTTTTAATAATGAAAAAACAGACCTACTGTAGGTATACAAGTCGTCATGAGTCATTTAGGCCAACACTATCAGTCAGACTGATTCTTTATTTCTCACTCTGTAGGACTTTGCCTTCCATGACGATGCATCGAACAACAAGAATTAAGATCACGGAGCTGAATCCACATTTGATGTGTGTGTTGTGTGGTGGCTATTTCATAGATGCAACTACAATCATAGAATGCCTGCACTCATGTAAGTATCGCAGCTTTGACTGCAAGCATGCGCAGATGATAGCTAATATGTGTCAGCAAGAATAGACATTCTATTGAATTTTTCTTATAAGGTGTCCAGCTAACGGTATCTTTGCTACATAAATAATGTTCAATGTTTAAAATGGTAACATTGTTGCAGTGATTCTTAAGTACAACAACCGCAATAATAATTCAGACCTTTTATTGATGTTTTGTAATGTTTGCAATCCATTGTTTCTCTTTGAATTTCACCCTCAGTTTGTAAAATGTGCATTGTGCGCTATCTGGAGACCAGCAAATACTGTCCGATTTGTGATGTCCAAGTGCACAAGACAAAGCCTCTTCTAAACATTAGGTACATTTTTTAATAATTTCTTTGCTCCAATGCAGAATTCCATTTTGTCCTTTTAATGGAATCGCTGTCCAGGTCATTCAAAGTCCATAATCATTTATTCAAGGGGATTAATTTAACAGTAAAATAAAGAAGAAAATACTGCTTTAGATTAAATAAAAGTCATTTTCAAGTTTGTAATGAAATCTGTTGATAATCATAAATCTGGTAAAAGCTTGTAATAGTGAAGAGTATGACTTTGTTTTAGGTCTGACAAGACTCTACAGGACATTGTGTACAAGTTGGTCCCTGGACTCTTCAAAAGTAAGTATGCCATTCAGATTTGTTTTCAGCCACAGGAACAGAGTGCCTGACTTTGACAAATGTGTGAGTAAGACCCCTTTTGTTTACCAACAGATGAAATGAAGCGGAGAAGGGATTTTTATGCTGAACATCCATCATTAGATGGTAAGTAGCTTTCCCTGTGTAACAGTGAAGTGGCGAAATTTTGAGGCACAGAACCTATAAAATTGGATGTTAAATCTATGTTACCCGATAAAGTAGTGTCATGGATGAATATGGCTACCCACGTATTATTACAATTTTTTTTATCTTTGTTTGACCCATGAAGCTTGAAAATATCATATCACCCTGATCATAATTTTGTGTGGGAAATATCTGCCAGGTGTTATATTAATCAGTTCTAGTATGACATGTGGAACAGGACCATCATTCTGACATATTTCACAAAGATTTTCAGATTTTTTGACAGATGTGAATATTTGTGAAATCACTCAATTTCAATTTCAGTATCAATTTCTATATACAATTTCCTAGGTATATAGTTCCTGAAGCAGTTTACCATCAATTATTGCCTATGTGCATGCTGAATGTAAGAATGAGTTCTACAGTTAATGATTGTATATAGTTTGTTGCATGCAGTTATGATAATTGTGAAATTTTGTTTTCAGCTGCAAATGGATCAAATGAAGACCGAGGAGAGGTGGCAGACGAGGACAAGAGAATTATCACAGATGATGAGATAATCAGTCTATCCATTGAATTCTTCGACCAGAACAAGTATAACCAACTACATATTCTCTCTCTGCTCTTTTGCCTGGTCATTGAATGCTTTGCAGAATGTATTATTTCTCCTTGTAGTTTGATTTTATTACTGATGTTATTGTGATATGTTTGATTGTATTGTTTAGTCTTTCCTCTTTGGCTGTTTCTGCAACTTTCTGAAGTTGATTAGTAGCACTAAACACAAAGGAGGCTTTCAATTCAATACAGTGACTACTGCAGTCTGTGATGGCGAGAATTTTATTTAACTGTTATGTTTAATCTTTGTTAATGTGTTCAGGATAGAAAAAGAAGGCAGTGGGGATGAAAAGAAAACAAAAGAGGAGGTAATTGACTTTGGCTTTAATCCTGGTCCTTAAAACCAGTTTTCAGTGTAATGATTTTTCGGAATTAAATTTAAGCTTTCATAGTGTGTGTATGGTTTACCTTAAGATTAAAAGAATGGAAATCAATTCAGTCAGAATGGGCTACATCCTAAATTCTGCCAAATTTGAGCAAATAAAAGTATTTTCACTTTTATCAGACATTTCCTTTCAATGTTTCCGATCACATCATTTTTGTGGATTAAAAATTGCTTAAAATGTTTAAAACACTTGCTTAAATTCAGTTCTTAATGATCCAAATAAAGTACATTGTAGGTGAACAGCCCATTGGTTGGAGTCGTTCATATTATTTACTAAATGTAATATTTTGCAGGTGAATAGCAAAAGGTACCTACAGTGTCCAGCTGCCATGACTGTGATGCATTTAAGAAAGTTTCTAAGAAGTAAAATGGATGTTCCCTCCACCTACCAGGTAAGTGAATAATGCACTCATATACCCATCATTTAAACCATAAAGTTTAACTGTTAGCGAAGAATACCTAATAGAATTGTTGGCAAGTCTGTTTTAAGTCGACTGAAACCAGAGCCATATGAATACATAAAAAGCATTAAATTTAGCAAGTCCTCAGATGATTTTTTGGTTTCAGTTTAACTTTAAAAATAACTGGCCATTTTGTGTCATGCTTGAGAACATTTTCAAAAACTGTTGGCTGTGTATATTAGGAAAAAAAATGGCACATGGGACTGCCAGAAATTACATTTTAATATTACAGTACAATTGCCTGCATAAAATGTAGCTACCACTATCTGTTGAAGTAACCCTTTTATAATATATTTGTTTAATTAGTATTTACAGTTAATTGGCATGAAATTAGTTAAGAACAATTCTATATGTTTATCACTGTGAAGAGCTCCTATTGTTTTCCTTTCAATATAGATTGAAGTAATGTATGAAGATGAACCACTGAAAGACTACTACACTTTAATGGATATTGCCTACATCTACACCTGGAGAAGGGTAACATCCATTCTTGGCTTGCAAAATGAATATAAATGTTCTATGAATTTGGAAATGTTAGTAGAAATATGAGGGAAATACTACCTGATAAGGGCTTTGGGAGTGTGAAAAGAATATTTGTTTAAAGTTTTATAAAGATGGTTTGGGCAAACTGCATTTAACTATGAATTAAAACATCACATTAATTGCTTTGTTACTGAAACAAGAGTCTGGTTTGTATGCGAAAGTTCACGATAAAATGGCATGTAATTGGGAAATTGTGATATTTTTTTTGATTGAATTTGACATTCAAAGAGCACCATTTAATCAAAGCAAACTTTGATTAAAGCAAACTTTGATTAAATCTGAACCAGTAACCTTTTAAATATCGACAATGGCCAATTCACAGCTTGGCTTAATATACAACATGAGCCTGCTAAGGTAGTACCGTATCAATAAAAAGTATGTTAGATATTAATTTTTTTTTTGCAGATGTGACAGATCTTTAAGCAAAGTAAACGTGTCCTCCTCCTTAAAGTCAGTTGAATGTTGACACTCAGAAAACCCTTGTGGTGGTTTCATTTGCAGAATGGCCCGTTGCCGTTGAAATACAGAGTTCGTCCCAGCTGCAAGAAGATGAAGATCAACCACTGTCCAGAGGCAGGGAACAGCACAAGCCAGGTGGGGACGGAGAGCGACTCTGCCAGCGACAAGGCCAGCAGCCCCGCGGGCGTGCCTTCTACCTCCTCATCCTTACCCAGCCCCAGTACCCCGGTGCAGTCCCCCCACCCTCACTTCCCCCACATCTCAAGCGCCGTCAACGGCAACGGCACCACCCCCAGCCCGCCCAGCCGACAGACCCCCTTCTGTAACAAAGTACGCAAGGCCTCCATCAACGGCTCCTCCACGTCTTCAGGATGATGCCCGCCAAGCCTGGCTGCCGATACCAGAACACCCAGCTCTATCCATGCCAACGTAGCTCTACTGTAGATGCTTACTTTTTTATCATTGTTATCGTTGCTCAAATTATGTTACATGTTTTATGACTTAAATGAATTCATGTGGCAGTCAAAGTAGAAGGGATGGACAGATCAATTCATATATATTAAATATAATTATATATTTTTTGGCCTGTGAAGAAGCGCACAAATTCTGGTTGAATTTGGTTAAATGGGAACATTGACAGCAAGCTTTGAAATTCTTGGAGACTGAAGTTTCACTTTGTATATAATTTTTATCTTTGGTTTTGATTAACAACATGTAATCAAAATGATTGGCCTCAGTTTTAATGTTCATTTCAATGTAGACTGTAGTTTTGTGAAAATTTTCTGAGTGAAATTCGTTCCTTGGGAATTGAGACTACCCACTTAAGGAAAATTTGGTATCTTTTGATATTGGGGGAAATGAAGTATAAAAGATGTAGCTGCAATATTAAAAAAAAAAAACGGATATGCTGGTAATACATGTTACAGAGGCAGAAACCGTTAACAATGAGCAGTAAAATGGTTTCTTGAAAATGCTTGTATCGAGCTACTAGCATCCTATATCCTATTTAGCTGCAGAGTTATGATTTGTTGGCTTCGCGACGAGTTTTCTATGGAAGGTCTAACCATGCAGATGGTGCCGTGGTCAGGACTGTTCAGTTTTATTCTTTTTTTTTCCCGGCGTTGTGGGACAGAGCTTCGTTCTGTTTGCTAAACGTTATAAGTTCGACTTGAACACTGCAGAGCAAGAAGTCAGACTCAAAATAAGGAAGTGTATATAAGCCTATATGTGCATATTTACCTAATTAGCTAATATAGAGGCGGAATAAATGAACAAAGCTCATTGTCTGAAAAGACGTAGACCTCTGTATAACCATATATAAAAAAAACCCATTTCATGCTAGAAGACAAATGTTTTCATGTCTCCACAGTGTTCTAAATATTTGTACTGGCCGTTTGTATGTAAAACTATTGTATTGTTACTGTTGCACAGTATAAAAACATCTAAATAAACATTTTACATTTTGATTACTTTATTTCTGTTTTTTAGAATTTTATTGTAACGCTTTAAACTGAACGCAACTGGACAGTGTTCAGGAGAGATAATATTCAATTTTGGGCACAAGTATTTCTTGAATCTGTTACGTGTTAGTTTTATACAATGAAATAACTCATTTAAAGCTCAATTAAAATAACCAAGCGTGCCTAAAGGTTATATTAAAAGGAACTTTGACCCACGTTTCTCTGCCGTCATTCAGTAGAAGGAGCAGCGGAATGAATGGATTACCTACATGAATTAAGATTTACCTTCATCGTGGAGCCCGTGTTTAGTGGGTCCAAGTAAGGTTATACGTGGTCCTCTATTTATTGACCCCTTGGAGGAAGAGAGGATAGTGTATCATTCGTGGGAATTTGTAAGATTCATTTCCGTAGCATTCATTGAAAATTGTACCGTATTCTTAAGGACCACATAGGCCTGCTTTTGCGTCTTTCGACAGTGAGACCGATTGAAATGTCTCCAAACAAGACTCCTCCATGCATGGTTAGTGTCATACACATGTGCACCGTAATGTACCTTCTGTATTTACTCGGTTGACATCGAAAATGACTCACTTCCTGAAGTTTTATTGGTTTATTTTGAGATCAGAAAATACTCGCCACGGATGTGGTGTTTGTTGTCGACGTGTGGCATGCCTGGGTGTTTGTCCTTCTTATAGTGACTTAAATAACCATTGTATACAATTTGCAGTTCAGCACTTGTCTCCTCATTTGAACAACAATCATGTGTATTATTTACTTGCTACAGTTTGATTATGACAGGCATATGTATTTACATATCAGACTGAATCATGTTCAGCCTCGTATGTATCATGTTGACTATCTCTGAAAATGTAGGCCGGGATACAAGCAACGTTTCCCCTCAATTTTGGAGCACAAATGCTCGTGTTCATTCTTATCTTCACCCGACACTTTAGCTCGCCAAACCGTTCTTGTACAGAAAAGGCATTGCACTCAGTTGCAATTAAAAAATCAGGCTTAATGTTGACTAAATCCTTGTCATGAATTCTGAGCTGTAAGTGTAACAAGACCGTTGTGAAACTCCACCAATGCATTGGAATCGGTAAATCACTGACACAGCTGACATCATCTTTTATACCTTAGCTTTTGACATTACTTTGTTGGCATGATCTTGGCATCTTTTTGAATACATGCAGCATGTGAAATAAAATATAATATTATATAATAAATAATTTATACAATAATAATATAATAATAATAATAATAATAATAATAATAATACATTTTATTTAAACTGTCTTGTTAATCTTGAGACACAACTAGCACAGCCGGCCTGCATAAAGTTAAAGTTAAATCATACTGTTTCACATTTTCTGGAGGGAACTAATTGAACTGCTGCAATAAGTGAATCCTTGGGCTGTTCATTTTTATGCACTCTTCCAGTCTTTGTGAACTACATTATCTAACTGTATGTGATTAAAATGAAGAAATAATACCCCACATACCACGAAAAAACCATAGCCTACAGATACCGGTGGCTTTTTATATACAAGATATGAAAACCAACACAAGACCAACACAATTCTCTCTGAAAAATTTGATTTTTCTATGTTTCCGAAATTGAATGTGTATCTAACACAAGTCACTATTGCCTTGGTTGTACGTTTCTTCAAACTTCACAACAAACTATTTTGCCTTATGTTCAGTATATGTTAGGCTTAAAGATATTTATTTCTGTGATTACCTCTTATTTGGTTCACATCCAGCACGTGAAGGTATTGTTTTCATGCAGAGCAGGTAAATGACCGATATGGTGCTGGACAGGAGCTCAGGAGCTATCTTTCCCAATTCGTGTATCCAGTATCTGTTATGTATGACACGCTGCCATGAGCTAATGAATGTGAACACAATAAAAGGTGAATAAATAATTCTGAGCAAAGGCCTTCACAGGCCACAACATGTTGATATGTACTACTTTTCCTTCTTATATATTTTATACATATACAACACGTAATTTTGATGTTGTTTGTGAATATTTTTTTTTTTTTTTTTTCAAATTAATGCCAGAATTATGTAAAACACAATAGTGGTGTAGTTGTGTGAACTGCAGCCCTTACATTGTATTTTAATTTCGCATTGGATGACTTTTTCTTTTATACAAAAAAGCAACACCTTAGACTGAATTTTGCTGATAAACGTTAATGGTTATATACCAATAAAATGGAATAGGTGCATATGATTAAACATATTTAATTATTTTTTTAACAGATAAATAAATATATATTTTGTTCAGAAAGTCTTGAAACAGTAGGTAAATCTCGAAAGCGGGTATAAGTAATGCATTTTTTGATCGCGATAATTAATATTAAAGATATATTCTTCTCCTGTTTGTTAACCCTTGAAGTTCAAGATATTTTTTTATATAAGCTAATTAAGGAATATATAGGAAAATATTTGAACAACAGCCACACAATGATGATGATGATGATAATAATATACATTTTGAGTCATTGTTGTAGGCCACCATGCACCAAATGTTGTTCAGTGTTTTTAAAACAGTAAAGAATTGTCAAGAACTGTAATTCAAATTATGAAAACATTTTTAAATTAGTTAATTAATTTATTATTATTTTTTTTACTTTACTATCACAAACAACGTCGTCAGGGGACATTTGGCTTAGGACACGCCAATTTTTTAGGACTTTACCTCTGTATAAATAAAATATTATACGTCTTCGTGACATTATTACTTGCATTAATTTATTTCCAGACTATGAGTTATATATGTAACAGACCTAAAAATATTCTAGAAAATCGACCGAATTACCTCAAAATGAACGATGTTGTAGGCTAAACTGAAATTATTTATAATTACAAAATAAATCTTGGAACAGTTTATGAGGACATTTTCCATTTGCCATACTCCCACCCTGAGTTTGTCAATACCAATATAACAGATCGCATATTGACGAGTTATAAAACAAACGCTTGGGTTTCAGCTGGTGACGTAATGCCCATCAACGTCCGGGGACACGTGCTCTCTCTGTTGCTTTATCAAATCAGAAAAGTGGGTGCTTGTATAAAATGTTGCGGTTGAGACCAGCAATCAACGGTTTGGCCACAGTTCTCGGGACGGTATGGCAGTACCTCTGCCCCTTGACCATAATGTCATTATAGTGTATCTAAACGTACATCGAAACGCAAATGTTAAATATTGGCTCAGCTAATTTGGTGGAGAGTATGTTTTAAAAGTTTTAAGGCTACTGGTGAGTCTTACTGGAATGGGTGCAACAAACTAGATCCCATTGGCTAAAACAGATTGTATGTAATCGGTTACTACCCAAGAGGGTCCATATCTGATTTTATGTGCCAACCAATAGCGCGCAAATGTTTTGTCTGCAATATTGTTCACGACCAGTTTTATTCGTGTATGCGCTCATAGCTGTTTATATTGGTACCACATAGGCTATGATGTCTTGTGTTCCACAAGACAGACTGCATCATCGCAAATGTTTCCTCTCTGCTAAGATTCACAAGATAAAATATAAAACGGCTGGTGTCTTGACCTTAACCTTAACAGTTTTTATCTTTCAGACAAATATTGCTGTAGGCAATTCTGTTTATATGCATCTTAAATTGATATAAACATGATGTCATTTCTGGGTGTCACTTGGTATGAATATATAGAATGAGGAGAATGAAGAGAAACTAAGATGTTGACTGTTACAGAGCTTGTAATACATAACTGGAGAGAATTACAATAGTGTACATTCACTAAATGTGTATCTTATATCTTGTATGGGAATCAGTTATCTTACTTTTTAATGTCAGTGCCAGAAAACATTGGAAAAAAAAGTGGATCTGCACTGAATTGTTTTTCAATCCAAGAGAGAAAATGTGTGGTTTATAGGTCCTGATAGTGTTGAGGATCATATGGACTGCTTGTTTTGTTTACGTCACCACTAAATAGTCATTGTTTTGTACAAAAAAAAAAACCAGTTATGCCACATACATATTTGAAAAAAGGGGTTTAAATAATAATTTTGTATTAATTTACTTGGCAGACACTTCTCCTGTGCAACTGTCACGGTCATCATAGGAAACAATGGGCAAATAACATGTGTAACTAACAGCAGCCAGATCATTCTGTAACACATACTAACTTAAACTACAAACTACTTTCATTTGCAGCAAATCCTTTTAAATAGGACAAAATGCATACCTTTCTTTACCTTGAATATGATAACCAGCACAACACATAATTACATGAAACGAAGACACAAATGCATTTTGAGTTATTGAATCATAATATTTGAGAGATAAGGGCACTGATAGCATAATGTAAATCAAGGATTCAGATTTCTCAAAAAATCAGTCAAAAGTGATTCACATTAAATCAATATTTTAATGTAATATATATGTAAAAGACGTACCATATGCACTTTAGTCAGCTTTGCATCATTCATAAAGCTTTGCAGCCTTAGACAGCATACTTAATCAACACCGTGTTTGGGGTGGAAGTCCTTCTTGTCATCTCTTGAAGTGCCTTTTTCATCCCTGTAATGAAACTGTAACACCCATCCGCAGCCAACGCCAACCTCCACATTGCCACAAACTCTTCAGCAGAGATAAGACATAATTGTATGGTTAGTGACATCATGTTTAAGTCTAGAAGTCCGAGCCATTGTGGAGTACCAGTGCCATGCTGGACAAATGTAATTCCCACACCTAGATAAAGCAGATACACTGAATTATATGGTCCAGTCACTGGATTTTGAGGCATCATTGTTTTCTAAAACTGAAATACATGCAGGTGTCTACTCCCTCAGTTCTGTTGATTGCTGTATTATATTGGTTCCACTGTGGTTGCAAAATCTGCCTTGGCAGGACATTGCATTTTCCTTACTGAGAAATGGCCGTGACCTTGACCCTGACAAGCTACATCTTCCAATTTTTCTATTTTTAGTCAGCCTACTCCAGTGTCCTCAGAGTAATGAACTGATTATTAATTAAGTTGCCTTGTACTCTTATGTACTCATTTCTGAATATGCTGAATGTTATTTGTAAAGGGTACTAATCAACAGAGGCTGGACAAATACTTGTATTATATGTTCATCTTAACTGCCACGTGCTTGTTTCACCTTTTCACCCAATAGCCAGTTAACATCCCAAAAATCTCCAGAACAAGATTTATTTCAGACTACAGAAAACATTGTACAAATGATAATTGTATCACTATGATTAGTTTTTCTGTTAGCATTTGAACAGTGCTAATATGATAAAAATGATTTTGTTTGTCTGGTATGATCACCAATCCAGCATCATTTTAAGTATTAAAATGCATATTTCATGAAGCTGTATTGATCACACAATCAGTGTAATACGAGAATTAACCTTTTCATTTAATAAGCAGGGCCCAAAACCGCTGAGGCCTTTCTGCATGATCTGCGTTTTCTATCCACTTCATCCTGTCAGAGGCACGTGACAGGTTTTAAAGCCATGTGCAGTTTCCTGTTGTTTCTTTCCACCAAGTCTTAATTTGAGGCGAAAAACACTTCAATACATTTTTGACTCATCTTATTGGTTTAGGTACTGCATAGGTTCACAGTGAGGGCTTGGCTTTGAATAGCACTGACAATAGCAAACGGGACGCACAAATACTTTCATTTATCAACGGGGATCAACTGAAAGTATCAGTTAATGTAAAATTTCAATTGAAGAAATGACTAACAACATATACAGTATATATATTACTTATATTTCTATGGCTAAACGCAGGGCCTACATTAGCTAAGGACTTGCGTCAGGCCGACCCAATAATAATATTAAGCTTATTTCCCTGGGGATGATGATTGGCTGAAAAAGGGCTAAACGAGGTCGCATTAAAAAGATTAATTCAAAATTTAAACGCAGAAAGTGGTATTATTACTTAAATAACGTGGAGGGGTAAGAGGCGACTCCAAGTAGGCTACAGAATAAGCGTACTGGTAGCCTATTTTATGGTTAAGAAAACATTTATAAAAGTGAAAAAAGATGACAAAGGGAGAAGACATTGCACTGATTAAACGGATAAGTAACTTGCAATATATTGCACTGAATGCGTATGACTTAATCAACCGCTGACAATAAATCAGAGAGCCTTTGATTTATTTGAATGGAGCAACCAACCAAACCTCACGCTCTTGCTAAAACTTGAGTCAAATTTTTAGTCACGTTTTATTCATTTACATGAGGAATTTGTCATGATGACCTGTCTTTGCCAGGATTACTTATAGCTTCGATTTTAGTTTCCTATTGAAAAAGGAAAACCTAGTCTCCTCCAGCAGCTTTGGGTCTACAATCAACAAACTTTAACACATTTTTAAAACGTATATATGTCACTTTTTAATCCGTATGAGTTTGATAAAACTGTACTTTTTTAAAATGATAGAAAATATGATGTAATAAAGCCTTATAGAATCAAGGCTGTAGCGCGGTCAGTATTCTGAACCGACATTTCTAGCAGTTGGTCTAGATAAGTGACACATTTTTTTTTTTTTAAATAAAATAATAAATAAAAATATAAATGCTGGATTTTCTGTTTGATGTGAAAAGCACAGACAGTCAAGGCTATGCAACTGCAAATTTAAGGTACATTGCAACAGGCATTGTAGTCCATTTCGCAAGATTAACCAAAGATTTATACCAACTTGGTTGCGTGATTTGCGCTAACCTTACAGTATATTTAAGCTAGCCAACATAAAAAAATTCCTCTTTAATTACATGAGTTTTTATGGTAGGAACTAAATCATTGCGAAAAGCAATGTTAATTTGGAACTGTTATCTCGTAAAGCCTATCCTAAAGTCTACACCTAAATCCAAGAAAATCAATACATTTTTAAAAAATACTGAGATAAATTTTCTCAGGTAAATCCTGACTTCCACTGATAGTTTTGCTATTAGTTAACTATAACTTTTGTAGTTGTATTTGAAATAGTTAGGTATCTCCAATTTCTTCACACTATATAGTCTATGCCATTCATTTAGCTAGCATTTTGTTGTGTACTTTGTTCAGTCGCATAGAAAGAAGACATTTATTTCATACATAATTAATTACCAGCTATTTTCTGTTCGTGTCAAGCACAAAGACATGAGCTGAGTCGACTGAACTCCATCTTGGCGGCTGAAACGGGTCGGCTATTTATTTCATCACAATGTACTGCGGGCACACCCCGCACAACATGGAATTGACGTTCCACCATACAATGAAATAACTCATAAATTATATTAACAGAAATCTTCCATTCAGCAGAATTCTGGACGTCTTATCCACGTGCAGATCATTAGAATTCTCCAATGGTCGGTGCGAATAAAATAATAAACATTTTTAAGTTTAAAAGTAACTGGAATTAGGCAAAAGAAAAACGACTAACAATTAACATCACTGCTTGCTTTAAAGCTAACGGTTGCATTCATTTCTCACGAGTAACCCAGCTGTAACTTTCAACTGTCTTTGCACGGTTTCAGGGTGGCCTCGCAGGAAAAGAACGCTTCTGCATTCACTTCCGGTTTGTTGCCAAGACAACTGTTACTCTGCAGCCCAAACTAAGGTTGCTGGTGTTGTGCTATTGAAGAAGACGCTGGGCGAAACTTATTTTCTGTGGCTGTTTTCCTGCTGATATTTTCATTTGTGGTTTGTAACCCTTCGGAGAATTTTAAAAAATGAGTCAGCGGCAGGTTTTACAAGGTAAGGACGACAAACCAAAGAAGTCAAAAACCACGAAAAATCCCCTCGTTAGAAACTAAATATTTTTTGCCAATTGCTAGGAAAGTTACAACTAAGATAATCAGCATGCGCTATTTCTGGATAGTGTTTTAATGAAGTAACAATGCGCGCAGAGTCATTTGAACAACCAAGGTTTTTATTCGCATGTTGATCTGTTTGAATTTATTGCACGGGAATTGGTGTTCTTGCATGTCAGCATCTACTTATTCATCATTTCTTCCTTTTCTTCTTAACAACAATAACAACAACAACAGTACTAGTAATAACAATAATTAAAAAGAAACTCTCTTTCAGGGAGAATGATGCATAGACGTAATTATCTGTCAACATCGTTTTAGATAGATCATAAGAATCCCTACAATGAATGATAAATAGTTAATTCACAGAGCATGTTAAGATAATTTAACATGTCTTTGCCAGGGTAGCCAATTTTTATCTGCGTGTGTAGTGGGCTTTTGGAACAAGGTTGACTGTATATATATATATTTTTTTTTGCATTTAAATTTTGTTTAATTTTGATCCTCTTTTACTTTTTTCTAGTTTTTGAACAGTATCAAAAGTCCAGAACACAGTTTGTGCAGTCAATAGCTGAGCTTGCAACAAGGCCACAAAACATTGAGACATTACAAAATGCAGGTGAGTGAAAACGACAGCTTCTGTCACCCTTCTCATGGTTCTGTACATGGGGAAAAAAGGTAAGTATAACCATGGACAAGCAACAGACAAACAGCATAAGCAACAATGTGTTGCCCTTTAATTTTAAGGGATATCTGAATTGATAAGTCACATTTATGTCCACTGTTGCCTGCATAACATGCAATCAGTGCAAATTAGAAAAGATTAAGGGGCATGTGTAGAACGTAGATCTGATATCTTGTCCAGCTGTACTTTCTTTGTCAGCAATACACTGCTGATTTTCAGAAAAAAAGGTTAAATATTTAGCAAGCAAATATACAGAAATTACAAGTTTACATCAAATGTGTTTAAAGTTTAATATCTTAAGCAAGCATGTGTTGCTCGCTGTAACAAACAGACGGCTGTGCCAAACACGAGGCCAGAGAACGGTGGGGCACGTGTTACAGGCAATGTAACATTGCACTGAGTTCCCAGGATGTGGTATTACAAGCATAAATGTTGATTCCACTCTTCTTAGTGTTGCACATGGTTGTGATTAGCAGGATGTACCAACGGCACTGGCAAAGAGCCACATTTCCCCTGCCGCGACACACTGCTTACAACAGAGTACTTTTTTTTCATTGTCATCAGTCTTTAATTAATGACATTTTCCTTCTTTATGCACAATTTCACTCTGGCCAGAATTAAAGCGTGAACAGAACAAATCCTGATTTGAAACAATGCCTTGGTTAAAATCGCTTGTGTGTTTGGCACAATATTTTAAATCAAAAAGAAATAACAAAGTGATCACTATAATTTCTGCATAATCCTGAGTAATAACATACATATGCATATAGGTTTTTCTGCTTTCCATCATTTTAATCCAGCTAAATCTTATTGAAATTGTTATTCCATGGTTATTTTAATAAAACCCTTTTTTTTTCAAGAAAACAGTCATCTGTGCTCAATTTACCTCCGTAATTAAAATCATTTGAAAGTAATTGTTAAAAAAACACATAGCTGTCAAGGGACCACATGGTCCCCTGAAATGTACTTTCTTGTTGGCTTTCAGATGTTGGTTCACATCTGTTTTTGCATGGAAAACGTCTCTCTCTTTTTGTCTTTGACTTAGGTGTAATGTCCCTTTTGAGGCCTCTTCTACTGGACGTGGTCCCAACTATTCAGCAGACAGCAGCTTTGGCGCTGGGGAGGCTTGCCAACTATAACGATGACCTGGCTGAAGCAGTTGTAAAGGGAGACATTCTTCCACAGCTTGTATACTCCTTGGCGGAACAGAACGTAAGATTCCTTTGTGGCTAAGGAATGCTGGGCTCCGTACTGAGGCAGGGATAGGTAGCAGAATTCTTTCCCCTTTTGCTGGATATGAGTTAAAAGACTACATGGAGACAAAAACAAGGACTTACCAAACAATGACACCAGCAAGCTCAGCACATACATTTTTAGGTGGTATACATTTCAGGTCTTATTTTGTGCCTGCTGCTTTTGTATGACAAGTCATCTGTTAAGGTTTTATTATGAATTTGGGAATTCAGATGTTTCATTCAACATGATCACTCTTACGTTACTCACTATGTTCACCCTCACACTTTCTTTGTTGTGTGTAACACTAATATTGTGTGTTAAGGAGAGCAAAACCCTGAGTATGATGTGACCTGCATGTCATAACACAGCCGTTCGTTTACTTATAACTTTAATATAATTCAATCCACATGTCAACAAAGAAACCAATCAAAAGCATATCCAGGACATAACATCTTTATCCTTTAACACGCCTGTATACCTCAATGGCCATTATTTTTAGTTTGGCTGCAGAGGATAATGAGCCAATCAACTTTGCCGAAAGACAGAGGTTGTCATGGAAACACTTGGATGCATATTTTAAGTTACAATTATGTTTGAAGGCCATTCCTTTCAGCCATTCAGAAATCAGCCAGTGTCCCCACATGACCTTCTCTGGATTTCCAGATTTGTTCCTATAACATAAATATTGAAACCATGCAAAATATAAACATACTAACATTATTGTATTTTGTGTTGTGTCCCTCTGAACCCATGAGGGCTACCTTCAGTTTTGTCCTTTTATTAGGCAGTGAAATTTCTATTCATTCTTGACCAGCAAGTACTCCATCACAGATAGACATAAAGCCATGAAGTGTTAAGCACTGAAACAATGGTTCACATAGTTTTACACAATGTAAATAAATATGCTACCATCTTTTGAATATGTGAAGCCAAAGTCATGGGTTTTAAATGGTGCAAATCAGCAGTACCAATCCTGCTTGTCAGAATCACAAGATTAATCATAATTATGATGACCAAATTGAGATAAATTAAATCTATATTGCTTAGATGAGTGTACACACTGAAAACAGTTTTGTGCAGTTCATACTCTAACCTCGTAATGGATGAATCATGAGTAATTATGAGCAACGACATTTTGGATACTGACATTATTGTTTTCAATGCATTCACAAAGAATTGGGGGAGGGGCCAACCTTACCCTCCCGGTCCCTGTCCAGCTCAGTTATACTGTTAAATAGAGGATCCACTGTGGACATTTAGTTTGTGGGTTTTGCTATATGCAGACCTAAAAAGATGTTGGAGCTTGTTGCAGTCATATATATCAGCTTATAGCCATGTCTAGGAGCCATAAGAATTGGAAGTGAGCAAGTGTTGATGACATTAGCCGTGCTGTTTCTCAGTTGTCAGTATTACAGATACCATTGTCTTTCCCCTCCTGTGGATGAACCATCCCTGGAGGCATAGCATAGTACCCTCTGCAGGAAGCTGCCTTGGTAAGCCTGAGCAGGCAAATGTTGTTTCTACTTATGACTGGCTGGAAGACAAATCAATGTGCGGAGCCTGCAGAGCCTGAAATTATTTCCTCCTTATCTGGTGCTGCTGTTCCAGTTTAACTCAGTTTGGGTTTTCTGTGGTTTAAGCCCCCTTGGCATGGGGTGATGCATCCAGAGAAAGGCCCAGCCAGGCCTCGATGCAGCGATGTGCCCTGTGGAACAGAACTGTGCCCTGACTGTGCCAGGACTGTGGGAGTGGGAGTCCTGCAGCGCTACAAACAATCGGCTGTAGAGTCACCCATACAGTTGGCAGGGTTCCCCAACCTCATTGCGCTAGAACAGTTCCTCTGGGCCATCGGGCACCTGCATTCTGCCCGTGCCAACTGTGCCTGCAGTGTAGTCTTACAACACACTGACTGAACAACGCATAGCGAACTGCAGAGTGGAAAGGAGCAGCAGCTTGCAGCGCACGCCCTGGACTGCATGTTCTCTACCCCAGTGGTTTTCAAACTTTGTATCCTGGTTTTTTGTTTCCAGTTGCAGTTTTAACCCTTTTTTGACTTTTAATAAGCTGTTAATTGTTTTTAATAAGATAGTTTTAATGTGGTGATGAATGATTTACCCTGCTAAGCCATGTTCTGTCAGAAATAGGCCCATATTTAACATCCCAGGATGATGCCTTTGCTCTCTCATTGTGCCATAAGATAAATTGTGTCTTTAAGAAGAAGGCGCATATTAATTGCTTGAATTACACACACAGAGGTGGACCAGTGGAATCCTATGAGAATTCATGAGTAAAGCAAATGGCCACGAGCAAAACCTGCATTGTGTTAAAATAAATTTAAGAAAAAAAAATGAGCGTTGAACTTAAACACATGTGTTCAGCAATCTCAATTTATCAGGTGATTGGCAGAAACAAAAACCAGCATGCACAGAGGTCCCCCAGGACTGGGTTTGGGAACCGTAGCTCTAGCCCATACTTTCCAATTCAACAGGATTTCTGCAGCGATGGGACAAGCCAACAAATGCAACTGTCCATTCCAAATTTGGAGAAATTAACACAGAGGGGATACAGAGGACAGTTGCATGGCTGTGACTTTTTACAGACGTTGTGGCCTTTAATTACAAACGTGGAGTGATTCTATACTAAAATAGTTTTGTAGAAAGATTCCCTATGAGCCATTTTATAGGACTTGAATGTCAATATAGTCAGATGTTTTAAAGACTGTTGCTGAGTTGGAAGACATCACGAAAGTGAGGAATAAATAAGCCTTTTCATAATTTTTCTAGGTTTATTTTCTTAACACTGTTCTACACCTATGTAATTATGTGAGTCTATGTGAGCTTAGATGTGTTATGTTCTCATTGTAGAAAAGTTACCTTTTGATAAAGAAAGTCACTGTGACAGGCAATATTTTTCAAAGCAGCATTTGTACTTCTCTCAGCTACAAAAAAGCCATTCATCTTCTGTGAGGTCTCTTGACACCAGCGCGTCAGTCATAAACAGAATTGCTTGCTGCTAGAGAACACTGCACCGACACGGCTGGTGAAAGTGCGTTCACCCAGGATCTAGCGGATCAGAGTGGTTTTTGAACCTGAGATGATCTTAACTGCCTGAAAAACCACTGTCAACTGAGAAAAGCCACTGCTTTGTTGTTTGTTATGAAAGAATCAAATCCATATAAAAAGAGTTCCTTTTGCAGCCTTCATCGAGTATAAGGTATTGACAATATTTAGTCTGTGTCGCATTATATTTCTTGCAGCTTGTTTGCTTTCTACCAAGCGTTATGAATTCTGAGGTCTCGTTAACTTGCTCTTTTGCTTCGTACACCTTTGCCATGTGTGCTCGCACAGCGACTGCAGTGTGCTCATAGGCACAGTCATAAATCACTGAAGGAATCACACAGACTGGAGATCAAATGGTTTTTGAGGCACTGGACATAAGTGGGTCTGACATTAAATATGTGAAAAAATGTCTGTTCAGCTCCTTGTCCCCTGTCAGCCTCCCCGGACCCACACCTGGGCTCAGTGAAGCACACAGGGGAATGCTGTGTTCACTCTCATTCATCGGTGCTGCCGGAATCCTGGGCCTGGCCCCTTGAATGGGAGTGTTTTATAGTAGAGTCTGCGACTGAAATACTTCAGAGTCTTAAGAACACACTTCACGCAACTGGGAATTTGGAGGGGAGGGGTGGGGGTGGTGGGGGTGGGCTTGGTCCATTGGCATTTGTGTGGTTTTTGGGAAATTTTTGGTCATGTACACAATTAGCAGGATCTGTCTGGGCCCTGATTCTCGTGGGTGTAGATTGTGTTTCTGCAGCCTATCAGCTAAGTAAAATGTGTGCCCCAGGGAGTTCCCTTTTCCTCATGAGTTTGTGTTTAATCTTATAACATCGATTTAATGGCTGTATTCCAGAAGAGCATAATGCGCTTCATTTTTCTCGGTGGAAGCTGCACTCATTATTCAGTCCACTGTTCTAAAATGTGGGGCAATATACATGAAAACATTCAAATTCAGATCAGTGATTCATCTGCATTTTGTTAAGAATTGTATGATTTTTGTGTTTTCTATGAACAAACAACTGGCTGCTTGTTTCGGCTTTTAATCCACTGCTCTCAGAGGGCCCTTGCATGAATTACGGCTCACATTATTTCCCGACTAATTAAATTCAAATGAAACAAAGTGACTTGAATCAGGAAATGCCTCAATGATTATAATATTGGAAACTAATTTGGAATATGTTGGATTAATTATGAGGAAAAAATACACTTTCACTAAAAATAACTGACGGCAAAAATGGTTTATCAGCTGTTTTAATGCGATGCACAAGGTGAAGTAAAAATTATGCTAGTTACAAATTAGCCTATTCTTGATGAAACTGTATAATATGAACCGAAGGGGTTGTTTTCATAGGTTTGAGACCTATTTATAAAAGCAACTTGGTTTCCTTGAGATACATTTTCAGATGTAATTATGTAGTTATATACCATTGAATCTGATATTTCCTGCTTACATGTACTTGTTACAGAATATTAAATAAAAAAATGAGTTCACTGTGCTACCATTCCCATTAATGCACATCTGAAATATAAATCAGGAAGCTGTTTGTAGCTGTACGTAGCTAAACTTGACTGCCATCAGTATGACTTTGGTCTGTGGTTCATTTTAAGGTGTCAAAATTGTTACCCGCATAGCAGCCGTTCTATGCCCTTAACCTTGAGAGCACTCTCCCACGCCCTCCATGATAGAGAAGCAGGTTGGGAAAGCTTGAGACTGGAACTGTTGGAGTAAATCACGTTATAAAGTTACATATTACGGCCCATCTGGCAGCCTAAGCCCTTGACTCTGTGCCAGTGGAAGCTGGCCTTCGTTCCTCAGTACTGTAAGACAACACTTAAATGGCCTCTATTCCCTCCACATGGGGGAGATGGAACCAGAAAATGGTCAGACACTCATGACCCTTTTCGATTAGGACTGTAAGATGTGGAAAAACTCTTGAACGATAATGAAAAAGGTTGACTTTGTAGACTATGATGGCAAAGGACACAGTGATTTTGTTTGTTCTGCCGTTAAGCTGTGACCTAATATTATCATTCTGTAGTGGGAAATACTTAAAGTTAGATGCTGTATTTTTGCTCTCCTGCAGTAAGTCTTTGTAATGTTATGTCATATTGTTATTGTCTTGAGGGAAGTCTTTGAATTGTGATGTCATTTTACGTTCCTTTGTGGAAAATATTTGCACTGTGATTTCATTTTTTTTTGGGAAATGTGTTTACTTTGATGTCACTCTTTTGTTCTTCTGTGGGAAATCTTTGAGTCAGGTTTGGGTTTTTTTTAATTCTACACCTTAGATTGATAATGATAATGAGGTGGCATTTGCATCTCTATCCCTGTTCTTCCCTGCCACACAGAGGTTCTACAAGAAGGCAGCTGCCTTTGTCCTGCGGGCGGTGGCCAAGCACTCTCCAGAGCTGGCCCAGGCCGTGGTGGACTGTGGGGCTCTGGATGCTTTGGTCATCTCTCTGGAGGAGTTTGACCCGGGGGTCAAGGAGGCTGCAGCCTGGGCACTGGGCTACATTGCCCGCCACAATGGAGGTCAGTGGACAGATACACATGTGTGTATGACATCGTTTGTGCTCATGAGAACATTAAAATGAGAGGTTTGGGAGGACCACACTATCTAATGCACTGCTGTCAGGGGAAAACTCAAGAAAATATGTTGAAAGTTTGAAATGTTGACACTAGATTCAGTATTATATATCTGAGAGTCAGTACATGAAAAATTGATATAAAGCAGGGTAGATAATTAGAGGGCTAACCATTTTCCACTGAGATTCTTTCTTCCATTGTGCAAAAACGTTTGGTGCATGTAAAACTGCATTAGGCCAAAAATCACTTAATGGACAATGTAACATTATATATTATATACTGACAGAACATACAATAATAACTGTTACAGAACAATTATCAGGCAGTAATTAGGCTAATTAGTAATTAGCCAGTAATTGGGCACAAATCTGTAAGATATTTGCATAATTGTTGTCTCTACCAAATTATCTCCAAGAGCAGCATACTCCATGTCATATGAAAATATTTAGAGTCAGAACATACCCCTGTATAAGCAGCCACTAACTTAATATTAACTTAATTCATAATGTATATGTGTATATATATATAATGTCCCATGACAGCAACATTTATTGGACTCATGTTTTGATTTCATAGTGAATAGAAATAAACTGAGAGTGCTACAATACAAAAAGATCTTATTTTATGTTGCAGACTTTTAATACAGTATAGACAAACATATAAATGTAATGTACATATTATCACCTGATGTACTTTCGTAAGTTTATCTTTGTGAACAGATGCAGGACACCAACCATGCAAACCCAGATAACCTTTGAGATGAACATATTACAGCCATGGTAAACCAGTATAACATAACAATATCTGTTAGTGCCATCAGTAGTCAGACTTCTTGTTGAAAGTGTATAAAATGTCAGTCATGGAATCATAGAGCAGTAATTTGGAAAGCTTTCGTGTGTGGTTTGCCTTTTGAAAACACAGATATCAAAGTCCAGAGAGAAAAGGCTTGCATTCATTTTTCTACTTGCATGCAGCCTTGTTTCAGCGACACACTCCTCTTGTGTTTAATTTTCTGGCTGCTTTTTAAAATTTGATTAGAATTCGTTTTGTGTTACTCTGTCCCAGCTGGTGACATGCGACAGCGGTGTCACTGGAAATTGGGCCTTGCTGAAACCCCCCCCCCAATTCCCTCCCCCGTCTTCCTCATTCTCGAAAGCTCATTATACACACTAATGAAGGGGAATCAGTCAGATGGGCTGAGGATCGTCATTATTAGTGCAAACACTCTGCTGTCGCACGGCCCTGAGCCAGGTTCTGGACTTAATACAGTCTAAAATCGTATTACCATAGCCTGAAGATGCACATGCACACACACACACACACATCCACAAACATGCATAACCCCAACACACACACCTATACTGAGCTATACATGCACAAATTCAAACGCATGCAACATACCAACACAAAACGCAAACACAAGACCAGAAATGTACATTTGAACACATGCTTACACACACACACGTATGTGCGCACATACATGAGCACGCACATACACAAACTTGCATGCATAAAGGTGCATTCACAAACACACACACACACACTCACTCACACACACACTCACAGTGAGTTTTTTAGCTTGTGAAGCGTGCATGCTAATGGGCCCCAGTCACTGACCTGTGTCCTCCTCAGCATCTGACTGGTCCCCTGTGCGGCACGCAGGCCCTCTGAAGCTGATTTGAAATGCAGATGTAGGCAATGGGAAATCGACCCCCCCCCCATTCCCCTTTCCAGCCCCTCTACCCCTTGTGCACGTACTTCTTTCTTTCCTCCTTTCACTCTCCTCCGCTCCCTTTTACGCCCTCCCGGTCCTCTCCTCCGCGTATGTCAGACTGAGGGATGGGCCCTCCCGTGGGGTGGGGGTGGGGGGGTGGATGGGGGGGGATTGGGGGTTGCCCCTCCCCCCTCCCCTCGCTGAGGCTCCTCTCCCCCTGTGGTCCCGCAGAGCTGTCCCAGGCGGTGGTGGACGCGGGGGCCGTGCCCCTCTTGGTGCTGTGCGTCCAGGAGCCGGAGGTGGCCCTGAAGAGGATCGCGGCCTCCAGCCTAAGCGACATCGCCAAGCACTCCCCGGAGCTGGCCCAGACTGTGGTGGACGCCGGGGCCATCGCCCACCTGGCGCAGATGATCCTGAACCCGGACGCCAAGCTGAAAGTAAGTGAGCTCAGGTTAGCTGCGGGGCATGTGAAGTGTACCCTGTTCTGTGCTGGGGATCAAGCAGCCAGCAGGAGCAGCTGTATGACACTGCAATGAGCTAGCCCACTGGGAATCATTACACAGCCTAAAATGGGTCTGCTTGGATTCAGGTTTTACCTGACATTACATTTTTGTGAGATCATGTGCTCTTGTTTGTAGATTTTCCCAACCCTACATAAACAAGGTGAGTTGGAAGACAAAAAATGTGGCTGTGCAGAAAGCCATGCGGTAAAGCCTGCTGAATATTTCATTTCTGACTGAGTGTTTAGGTGCATTCTGGACAGCAGTATCATTGGAGTCATCAGCTGTACGCAAATGAGTTTTTTGTCGTGCAGAATAAGCCGTGTGCTCCTCTTAATGGAGCCGATGACATGAGCTTCCTCTTGTGGCTTTCAGTATCACCCAACACCCTTCCTCTCTTCTCTCAAAAAACCTGCAGCGCCAGGTCTTCTCGGCCCTCAGCCAGATCGCTAAGCACTCGGTGGACCTGGCCGAGATGGTGGTGGAGGCAGAGATCTTCCCCGTCGTGCTGGGCTGTCTGAAGGACCCGGACGAGTATGTGAGGAAGAACGTGGCCACGCTGTTGCGCGAGATCACCAAGCACACGCCTGAGGTAACGGTCGCGTCCGTCTACAGAGGACTGGTGCCCTGGACCAGCGGTTTCCACGTGACAGAGGGAGAAGGGATTGTTAGCGCCTCTCAATGACGTGTCTAGTGTTGCACTTTCCACCCTTTCAGAAACTTGTTTCTCACTGAGAACACAGGCTCTGATTGGCAGTTCCTGTCTAATTAACTAGACCACCTGTGGTGACATTTTAGATGTAGGTCAATGAAGACTGGCAACAGGATAACTCATTCGCTGTTGTTTTCAGGCAAATTCTGAGATATTGGTATTCTTGCCTCATCATTCCAAAAAAAAAATCTCAACGTTCATCCCTCATTAATGTTGTTTCTGAGTTTCTTTTGATCTATGCACCCCTGTTTTCGTACGTACAGGGAACCTTTTTCTATTCAGAATGAAAACTTTACTACCTGGGAATAGAAGATACTTTTTAAAAAGATGACTGTTTGATCATTGTATGTTATAAGGTAGAGCGGGTCGGGGGCTCCACAGGTCATGTTTTGTGCTTTTGCTCAGTGTGTAAACGGCACCCATGAGCAGTCATGAGGTGCATTGTGTTTGTCACTGGAGCACTGATCTGTAGGCTGCAGTGCTTGGGCTCCTCCTCCGGCGGAGAGCGCCGTGGCTGGGCATTTGGCCCGTCCAGCAGCGGCTCGAGCCAACAGGGAGCCACTTCACATCCCTGCGGAGAAAAATGAAAGCCCTTGTAAAGACGCCTGCCACACTGTGGTGCTTTTTGTTTGACCAACTTCTGGTTCAACCTTTTTCCCTACTGAGGCAAATAATCAGAATCTCTCTGGTATTGAGTTGCTCTAATGTGGTGTTTGATCTTAAAAATGTTAAAAAGACATAAATGAGATTTCAGGGAAGGGTAATTTTGTACATTTTGGAAGTACTTGGTACAAATTGGTACAAGTTGGTCATGTTTTATCATTTGTACTGTAAATCTACCCATCTTTGGCATCAACAAAAACCAGAACAACAGATTTTTAAATTTTACATAAGGCTGAGCTTTCCAGGCAAAGCAATTATATCAGCTGTGCTTTCATCAGTGTCTGTTATTTTGGCACAAATATAACTACATTTCCATTAATCTTACCCATTCTATTTCTCACATCACAATTGTTGACTTACTTTAACATTTGTTTTAAAATCTTACCTAATTATTACATAAATTACATAATAATTATTTTACCTAATGCAACTTATGATAGTAGTGGTTATTATTATTTTATTATTGTTAACTCATAGCAAAATATTCCTTACACAATTCTGTCATAGAACAGTATTCTCAAACATATGAGTATGTTCACTGTGGCATGAGTAAGTATTAAGCTGTCTGTACGGGGGCCTTTGTTGTTTCTGTGTGTCTGTGTGTTGTGTCTACATTTCTTGAGCAGCTGTCTCAGCTGATAGTGAATGCAGGTGGCGTCGCCGCCGTGATCGACTACATCGGGGACTGCCGGGGCCATGTGAGGTTACCGGGGATCATGATGCTGGGCTACGTGGCGGCGCATTCTGAGAACCTGGCCATGGCCGTCATCGTCTCCAAGGTCCGCCACCCCTAACGCTCTTGTGGTCCTCATCAGGGACTTACGGGATCACTTTTCTGGGGAAGGTGCCCAACAGCCTCAAACTCAAAACTCAACAACCTCAAAAAAGTCTGGGGACTCAGCATTGTGCTGTGTGAATGTGTGAACCCTGAGCAACAATTGATCAAAATGCTCATTGGAAACAATGTGTTTTTAAGTTGACAGGATGTATTTGTGAGGGTCGTGTTTTTCCATTCAGAATGAGCGTAAGGTATAATTTACGAGCATGCATCAATCGGTCCCAGAGCGTAATCCATCATGTCAGAGAGTGTCTCGTCACTGCTCCAGCACATACTCAACCGGAATGGATACAGGAATCCAGCTATCACAGAAAGCACTGACAACATGAGACGTGTGTTGTTTGGCTCCATTTTACAACAGTAAGAATTTAGAAGCCCCTCTCAGAGAACATCTGTTACCACTCTCTCATGTGTTAGCAATGGTGATTGTGGCGTACAAGCATTTGCGCTACCTCTTTAATGCTGGGTTTGTGGAGCCAGTGCTCAACCCCCTGGAAAAGATTTACTGCTGCTATCAAAGCCGGAATATGTATTTTGCATTCCTTTCAACAGTTTGCAATCAGCATTAGTCTTAGAATTTAAATTTATGAGGCCAAAGCAGCATAGGCTGCTCGGGATTAGATTAAAAACCTATTTTCTCTGTCCTCTCCCGTGTTTTTTCTTCAATATTTCCCTTCTCTGGCCCTCCTCTCATTTTTGCTTCACCTCCAACTTCTGTCATTGGTGTTTTCCTGCTGTTTTTTATTACATCTTGACCCAACCCAACCCCCTGCTCGCCCCCCCCCCCCTGCCCCACCCCCTCATTTTCGCTATTCCTCCCTCTCCTTCTAAACCTCCTCTCTCAATCGCTTCCCTCCGTCGTGCCCTCCCATTCATTTTGTCCCTGCTGGCTCCACCTTGTCACACTGTTTTTGCTTCCCCTCTCTGCTCTGGCTGTCACTCCTCCCACCCCCCCCCCCCTTTCTCTAGGGCGTGCCCCAGTTGGCGATCTGCCTGGCGGAGGAGCAGGAGGAGCATATCAAGTCTGCCACAGCCTGGGCGTTCGGGCAGATCGGGAGACACACGCCGGAGCACGCCCGCGCTGTCGCCGTGGCCAACGTGCTGCCCAAACTGCTGGCGCTCTACATGGACACAGACAGCTCCGAGGACCTGCAGGTCAAGGTGAGGCCAACGGGGACCTCTGCTCCCGCCTTAGACAGGCTGAGCTGCATCATATTAGTGTGCTGGAAATACAGTCATTTCCCCAGGGATTTCACAACACATTGATTATTCAGTTATTTGTTTGGCATGTGCTCTTGTTCTTCAGACTTAAAAGACTGTCATGTCTTAGAATACACAGCACATGAAAGTGGCTGCATGTCTGTAACATGCAGTGTTTGTGATCTAAAAAAACGTGCATGTTAATATGATAGATTGTTTGGGCCTACTATATTTACTGAGTTTAGGATTGTGTCTGCCCCAGGCGAAGAAGGCACTGAAGAGCATACTACAGAAGTGTACCTACCTGCCCGCTCTGGAGCCGCTGCTGCACGACGCTCCCAGCAACATCCTCAAACATGTGGTGTGCCAGTTCAGCAAGGTCAGGGCAGTGGAAAAGCAGCCTGCTTCAGTCTCACCTGGGGAGATTCAAGTGCTGGAGTAGCCGTACTCAGGACTGGCTGTGTAATGCATGTGCGATTCACTGGGCTTCCGTCTGTACTGAGCCATCTCTCTTCTGCTCCACCCCACCCCAACCCAACCCCCTCCCCCCTACCGTCTCCACAGGTACTTCCCCATGACAGCAAAGCCCGCCGTCTGTTCGTCACCAGCGGGGGTCTGAAGAAGGTGCAGGAGATCAAGGCCGAGCCCGGATCGGCTCTCCAGGAGTACATCAACGCCATCAACAACTGCTACCCCGAGGAGATAGTCAGGTGGAGAGCCTTTGCTCCCTTATACAGTGCAAGCTATTTCATCCGCGTATACACTACATTTCCCAGCATGCAGGGAGTGTCTGGCCCCCAACACCTTGTGAACACAACCATAGTGACCATTAGAAATAAGAGTTGCTGAGGGTATAGTGGTTTTACATTATATAAGACTGGTCTTTTTTTCCACTGCTCTTATTTGTCTTCTGTTTTATTCACCAGTGGGCTTGGTCTTTGTTTCATTCAGCTGTTAGCTTTTTCAGTGGTTTAATACTGAATCTGTTTCTATTGTTTGCGATGACATTACGACTGAATGAAGATTGATCTTTCCTCTTTCAGATACTACTCCCCGGGCTACTCGGAGACTCTGCTGGAAAGAGTGGATAAATACCAGCCAGTTTAAGATGCTTTACAGTCTTTTATGTTACATAATTGACTTTTTTAAAAATTAGCTGTCATGCATGTCATGTGTCTTGTCACTGTATGTGTAATTCGTTACAACACATCCAGCAAATTCATGAAACTAAAATAATGTTTTCCTTTTTTTTTTTTTTTTTTTTTTTTTTTACTGGTGAATATACTGTAATTCATGATAGACCTAGTGTTGAAGTTACCTGCTCAACATTCAAGTTTGTTTTTCTAATTGTCTTGACCTACCTTATCAATCTGATGTAAACTGTGACATTATGTTATAAGGATAGCAACAGCAATTTTTGTGTCATGTCCTGTAATTTTTTTTATTTCACCCCAAATGGAAAAACAATGTTAATTCAATGTAACAGAATAACGTTTTATTCAGTGTATTAGAATGTCTCATTTTCATGACAACATACATAAAACCCATGCTTTTATGTTTTTTTTTTTTTTTCCCATTTTGTACTTTCCAGTTGTTCTGATTATATTACACATTATATGAATAACTTCTATGCATCACATTCTCTACCAGCACTTTTGTTAATCGTTTTGTTCAATTTTCTCTACATATATCCTTGGAAAGTCCTAAATAAATGAGTATCAACTATACTGATCTTTGAATGATATGAGCTACCCTTCGTCATTTAACAATAAACGAAAAAACAGAGTGCATAGTTTCTTAAAACACACGACGTTTTCCGCTTGATTTAATCTTGGTGTCAGCTGTGAGGAGGAAACAGATTATCTGGTTTTTAACGCCATACACACTTCATTATTGAATATCACTAAAATGGCGCACACAACCTATTGCCAAAATTTGGGGAAAAAAAACTTTTGTTGAAATAACTTTACCTTATTTTATCCCATTGATCATTCATTTTATTATGCTACTTTGCGAGACGGGTGTCATGAAAAATATACTATATTTCACCAATAGCCTGGATTTCCTTGCAGATAGTGACGTCTATTAGGAACAAATTATATCGTCTGCAGACTGTATGTAGAACATATCATGTGGATATGTTACAATATATGATGGTTTTTAAAATGAAAGAGGGATCATTAAAAATGGTCGGAATTTAAAGCTGCAAAGCGCTTTGGTGCTCGGGGCCACTTGCATCCCTGGTCTACTTAAGAAACCTGGTGGTCAATATCACAGTTGAGTTTCACATCAATTTCCACGTGCAGATGTAAAAGACTATTATTTGTACTCTAAAGCTTGGGAAGAGGATGAATGACCATTTCAACACCGAAAGCTGTCTGGTGCAATTGTTGGAAGACACAGTATACCAACATCAATGAAGCAAGAACAGCGAATGCGAGGGTCATAACTGTTGTATCTCGATATAATCAGGGCAGCTCGTTTGAATTTATGAACCAGAATTTTATAACCTAATTAGCTATGTAAATTTACAAAGAAGCAATGCACGGCATAATTGCAGAAGTGCAAGTATCGTCGCGAATCCCTCTTCGCTCAGTATTTTAGGCTCAAATTACTGCACATACAGGTCTAGGAACCTAGCCTAAGTTCAGCTTTCCATAAGGGCAAAGGAGAAAACAAATGGCAAATTATCTTGTCATTCATTTCATTCTGTCAGCAATGTAGCGTCGTCACCTTGAGCTGAAAAAAGCATTAAGCATTGAAGAATGCTCATGGTCTTAGAAATTAGCGAGTCATAGATAGAAACAAATAACGAACATACATTTTTGTGGGCTGTTTTTCACATTATATATGGTATTTCAGGGCAGTTGCTTTAGTTTTTACACGGTCTGTTTTTATGTTTTCCACTGAATCGGCTATATGTGGAAAAAGGAATTTTGGTTTTCAATCCTTTACGAAAACAGTTGATTTGTATTCTCAAAGCTCTTAATAAATATTTACCATACAAGATATCATATTTATTGTATTTCGTACCGGCTATTTTTAGCCGTTCCATTGACATCGCATGCTTTCTAATGTTTATTTTCCGATCCGGTGCCTGCTCTATTGTCTTTGTCTGAGCAGCCTACAAATTGTTCTTTGTTGCCCCCTGCCGGCCACATATCCGCGGTATTTACACGCAGTAAATTGGCTGGACAGCTGTAAAGCACATGATCGCCCCCAAGGTTATGTTTTTAGTAATAACCCAAAATTGTAGCTTCAGCTGAGATGCCTGTTAATGCAAACTTCCCTAAAAGAAATTCCATGTTGGATACCCCTAAATTGGGCTTTTGACAGTGTGCTCATTGTTTTGAAATCGGCAGACATCCTGCCTCACGGGAAATTTATATTGTTTCATATGTTTTCTATCTACAAATCATCTAGTCTTTTTCACTCTTAGATTTCCACTAGATTATAGCTAGTGGAAAACAATTCACCATTTTTTTTAACCACAGCTTTGGGAGTTATATTTACAATAAAGAACAGGGTAAAATAAAGGAGCTGAATATAAAACTCAGTTCAGACACCGAAAAAAAACTAGGAATCAAGACGATGATGGAAAATCAGTGTAGGCTGTAGTCAGAACTCAATGCGCACTGAAACACTTCCTGTTTTCTGATCTGTTTAAACGTAGCTGGTTTTGGTAAATATGTTATCAACTCCATATAGAAGTATAGACTTAAAATTAACCAAAGCAATGCGGTAGCCGAATATTTTATGTTTTAATCATAAAACCAACGCACATTAGGTTATGAGAACGTGGCTATTGTGAGATGACACGAGCAAAACAGGAGGCATAAGGATGTTGTTAAAATTGTAAAAGTACGACATGTAGGCCTACATGCAATCAGTTCGCTTTACTAACATCTAGTTCCTCTTTGAAGTGCATCGCTGAAAACCAAAGAAGAAATAAATTAATGCCACAAAGACCTAGCCTATAGATTTGCTTCGTATCTATAAAACAACCTCTATTAAACAGAGCAGCCTATGTCGGAAATACAAATCAAAATGTCCTGTTGGCTACACTTAATTCAGATTTCTGATTATGCAAAAGCCAAACTAGGACTAGCTATTTTTTGTGTAGCCTGTTCAAAATTGCATAGTTTTAGGATAGTTCGATAAACCCGATATTCGACCATTCATTTATCTCAGGTCAAGACTATTATACAGCCTAATGATTCATTATTTGGAAGAACTGTTTTTTTCTCTATGAACTAAGTCATATAGGCTATCGGAGAACGTTATGCGATTTACGGAGGAAGACTATAATTAATGTGTTAATGCCCTTTGCAGTCCCTCGAGACCACTGGGTCATTACAGAAACATTCTCACCTGCACGTTTCTATCGGTACAGCATTCATATCGTCATGGTAACGGCGGGGCAGAATCCTTTGGGGTTTTCGGCAATAACGTCATCACGTTGGAAGTGTTACTCTTAAAGGATACTCGTTTGCGGTAGGTAGGCAGCTGGGAACAGAAGGAAAATAAAAATAGGATAATGTAAACTGCAGCAGGACTACAATGCGTGTATTTGGCGCTAGCCTGCTCGTTTCGGTCTGATCGAAGCCTTGTAGGGTATATGTTAGAAAAACGGTATTATATTCTAAATAAGGACATGAGAGGTACATGTAAGTCTTCAGAAAAAAAGCTGGTGTTTATTTTTCTGTTTGTACTGATTGAATTAATAAGAATTTGTCAATCCGGCCAATGCCACCCAAGGAACTGGAGAAGCTCTGCGGCAAGTCTCTGCTCCCGCAGGGAACCAAGGAGAGAAAGCCTGTAGGCTGTCGACAGATTAACGTACCCTATGGATCTACATTTATAGGTGCATATTCACTCGATACACAATAATATACATAAGAAATGTATTCGTTGAACCAAATAAAGATAACTGTAAAAATCATAATTGATTTTTAAAGGTCTCCCCAAAGAGTAACACCGCCCCTGTATTTTTTCTCCCATAGCCACGTAGGTGTTTTGTATTAGTCATCAATCGCCAATTGACTTGCGATGCAGTGGAGTGCAGCGCTTTGTATTCAATGGTTTTTCTTTCGTGAGATTGTATCACCCATTTGTGATTGAAATATTACCGAGTCGGCAGCATAAGTGTTTCCGTTATGAATGAACAGTGCTCTTTTAAAATTCTACAAAAAATAAAGAGGAAAAACAAAATGATTCCTTTTTACATGCGTTCTTAGTCGGGGAAAAAGAGCAAGAAAACAGTCAGTGCCTTACTTTTAAAACTATCTGTATATGTCACTGCTTTCTGCTTACTCTGTCTAGAACAACTGCAGGTTCTGAAATATGAACTTACCAAACTGTTATAATCACCAAAGGATCTCCATCACGGACAAAAGGGCCATTAAACAAAATTGTAATTGAAGGGAAGACACTGGCATTCTCTCTTGGAGACGGCGAAAGTTGCATCCTTCCAACGTTTGACAGACACTTCGTGTACTGAAATTAACTATTATTCTACTGATATGTGGAGCAAACATTAACAATAAAACAACAACTTGGAACAAGTTCTGGACTTCCCACCACCGAAAAACTACATTGCTAACGGTGCAGAATTTGGACTGCAAAAAAAAAAAAAAAAAAAAAAAAAAAAAAGGTCAAAGTGATTGTGAACGCTCATTCCGTCTGAAATGGGATCAACAGTTCATCAGAAATCACAACAGAAGGGTGTGTGATACTGGAGTGAGTGTAGAAAAGGGAGTGCATTGACAGAAAACTGTGATGGAGACCAGGCCAAGCAGACAAAGTGCTTTATTTCATTGAGCAATGCTTATGGAATGGAGTGTATAATATCGGTACTACAGCATACAACACGAGGCAGCCTCTCCCGTAAGAGTGTACTCACAATAATGACTTGCAGACAAAGACCCGTGAACATTAATATTGTTATTGTTATCACTTTATCATAATTATGGATATTTCGAAAAGCACTTTAAACATACCAGCCACACTGGAAGATGTCTTGTAATTTTCCATGAAAAAATCTTTTTTTTTTTCTTGAGACACATACAACTGGAAATGAAAATTACCTTTATAAATGATTAGCAAACAATAACAATAACATTTTTGTTACCAATCATAATGCTCAAAATATGCAGCACATTTTTTTGATCTTCTGTAATCATCTTACCCAACGTGGATGTAATGACACAATGTAAACGGACAGGGAGTATTCTTGCTTTTGGCAAAGTAAATGAATATGAAGGCCTATGAAGAAGGCTTACAGTCCAGCACAGGTGCCCAGATGCGGCAGACCATTTAGGAAAGGATTTCAAAATGCATGACGGCCTCCTCAGCAATACAAGACTTTCTTGTACTATAGATGATTGGAACCTTCCCAGCATGCATTTTTTTTTTTTAATCTAAAGTGGTGACAGATACATATAAATTTGACAAGTCTGTAAGGGTATAGGCCGTAACATGGTGCAGTTTTGGTTGGAACACTGTTTCATGTCAAACATTTCTCAATTTCCATTTATCAGCAATGCTTCAATTATTTATGCCACTTTGATATGACACAATCAAATGCCAGTGTCGGATTTTGGCTTCTGTGAAACCGCCCCAACAAACATGTCATTAAAGAAACTGTGGTGTCCGAATCAGTTGCTTTTGAATTTATGTCATGTTGTGGATGTAACGAAAGCTGCATAGATGTCACAATCAGACAATGGCACTGTCGTGTCAAAAAAAAGTTACATAACATTATGACACAGTATGCTACAACAGATGGCATCTGAATCACATACAGCTGTGACTCACCCAGAAGCCCGACTTCACCGAGGTTGACTCGGTCGGATTTAACATTCTTGCTTTGTTGTTCTGTGGACCCATTTCTCCCACAGCCCATTCACATTAACCAATCTACCACTGAGTGCAAAAGGCAAGACGAGAAATCAAGACCAAACTACCAATACATCGGATGGACTCACAACTCTATTGTTCCCTGGTTTGTCAATATGATGCAAGAACAGAGATGGCCCGACACCCACTGATGTTCTAGAACGTATGACGATAAGCGACTTGTAACAGTAACATGTAGGGGAAGTAACAGTTTGGTTTCCCAGACAACACCAATGAGGAGGCAGGGATACACTAACAGTACACACAGTCACACCTGACACCATACTATACCAACAAATTCACAACACGCACTCCTTCCCCCGACTGAACAGAGGCTGAGTGCGTTGTCAAAAGTCACCTCTCAAAGATAGATGGCTTTTTGTTTCTTTTTTTATTCTTAAACGTCAGTAATAATCTTATTGAGCTGAATCACTAATACATATTTATACGCTTACACAAAATGGTTCAATAGAACCACTGGATCCATTTTGACCTCCACATTTTTTTTTTTTAGAAAACAACCTTTTAACTTTTTGTTTTAAAAAAAAAAGATTTAAAGTACAAAATTAAATAATTTCGAGTAAAAAGGCACGCCTCTTGCACAGTGTATACATTGAAAACAGTATAAAGCATGTTAGGATTATTTTGGAAACTATACTCTGGAGGAACAGGTATCAATATATAATACTAATGGTTTCTGGAACCAAACAAACAAACAAGCAAATAATCACGAACCCGATTTTAGGCAACATGCTCCGTTTTGTTTTACAGTACTTAAGCTTGGTACAAATTCAAACAGCAACATCCTTCATTTGTCAGAACACTTTCACTCACTGGGTGGTGCTTTAAAATGCTTGCAAACCTATTTTCTTGATTAAAATGTAATGTAAAAAATATCTGTATATATACTCTAAACAACAAAAAAATACCATATGGAAGCTTTTAGCATGGGTAAATAAAAACTAGGCAAAGAGGATAACGTTCATTTTTTGCCCAATCACGATACCTCATATCATATTATTTCACTTGGTACAGGTATTGCTTTTCCCTTGTAAAGACCACGGTAACCACAATAACCATCAGGATCATATGCATAAACATTTTGGTGCATTTTATAATGTGCAAAATATACAATTTTTGTCTAACATTTTTTGAGTCAATTCTACATTTTCTAGTCTATGGCCGAGGAAATGAAAAATGCTGACAGTCCTACATGACCAGAAAGCAAAAACAAATCACTAAGGGATGACAGAACTATGGCCCTGAAATGAATGAGTTTGTTCCTCAAAATTCCACCCCATTCCCAGGTACATTAAAAAAACAACAACACGAGAACATATGCTGGAACAATGAGAGGAACTAGAATTCATGTGCTAGGAGTGCCTCTGTTTCATAGTAACACAAAGTCCAGGACTGCACTCAACAGAATGCTGTGGACCACTTCGCTGAATGCAATGAAAGATTCTGTGTAAAGGTCCTGCTACACTTGTGGGAAGTTATATGAGACAAAGGTATCGGTCAAATCTCACGCAATGTCATTATACTGCACCTGAAGAATGGCCTTAGAATGTTTTTTTTTTTTTTTTTTTTTGGCTACTCAAGTATTTTAGCATGGGTTCTAAGCCATTCAGATGCACACTCACTTTCCCTCAAGAGCTGCACACAGATGGCAGTCTTTTCCATTCTGTGCCATCTTGAGACAACCTCTCCTGAAGTCGCCTGTTATGGAGCTCTCCAGAGCAACGGTTTGTTCAACAACGCAACACTAAAGCGAAAGTGCCCCAGAGCCCTTTCCCTGTTGATCGCAATCCAGATATTTCTCTGGAGCCAAGAACATTTTGGACCAGGAAATTAAAGTCTACGGACAAAAAGACAACATCATAATATTTTGTGCTTCCCCACGCAAAAGAAGTAAAGGGCAAAGAAGAAGAGGAGGAATTCCCGTGTCAGGAGCGCAGGATGAACAAGTGAGAGAGAGCAAGAGAGAGAGAAAGGGGACAGGGTTGCGTGGTGCAGCTACCACTCCTTGATGAAGAAGGTGGATTTAGTGGGAAGGGGAGGGGCCTGGGGAAGTTTCAAAGGGCATCCAGGCTGCTGACTGGTCCACAGATGCTGAGCTAGTGCTCTCCATAACTTCCTGTTCCTCCCCCTCTGATCAGCCCTGTCACCCCATGTAAGCAACCCTGATCCACTGTCCACCACAGCTTTTTGCAGCAAAATAAAATGATTTGCCCACCCCAGGGGAAACACTGCTGTACCCCATCCTTTACACCACACCTGACGACTGTTTGCTCTCTCTACCCTTTCAACCCAGTCCACTGACTTTTTTCAATGATAAAGGCAATTAAAATAACAAAGATGAAGGTAATGAATGCTGGGAGGACATACTAGGCAAAAAAAAAAAAAAAAAAAAAAAAAACATATTGACAAAAAAGCCAAATTCCCACAAATGATCATTATTTATGCATTTCTTTTCCTCCTTTATCGCTCGTCTGGTCCCACAAAAACAAACAAACAGACGAAAGAAATTCTAATGTAAACAAAATGGCGGCTGTAGCTGCTGAGAGGTTCTCCGCTGGTGCTTTGTGCCTGTTGCAACCCTTTTGCAGGGGGCCCCCTCTAACCCCACCCCACCCCCCCCACTTCCCCCGTTCCTGGGCTCCCGTGTCCAAACCCTGCCCAGCGGACCCCCCGCCCTTCCTCCTCCTCCTCACCGCTGCCCAGGCTATGACAAAATGGTGGTGATGAAGTCGTAGAACCTCTTGGAGTACTGCTCTGGGTTCACCGTGGAGATCTCCGCTCCCGCCTGCAAGAACACAGAGGAAGAGTACAGTCGAAACTTTTCCGGATCATTCTACTACTAAAGCTGCGTGTCGTGTGTCACGCGTCTTGGTGAGTACCGATGCTGGCGCCCGCAGCCCTCGTCTGCGACACTCACCCCGTGCTTCACCGTCTTGGCTGCATGGGCGGCCTTCTTCTTTGCATCGTAATGCGTCAGGATGTCGATGATTGCCATGAAGTACACTTCCTTTCTTGGAGAATCTTTTGGAAAGGGGACAGCCGATATAAACTGAGTGAATAATCTGTGAACACCTGCATCTGAGTTGTGGCCTCAGACACTCAGACGAAGCGAGCAGAAGGACAAGTGTATAGAGGCATACATCTATTTATCGGTTGTGTTTGGGAGTTATCCAGAGACTGATGAGTCAGCACTGGTTTTATGTAAGAGGAGAAGAATGCTGGTGACTGAGTGCAAACTCTTCCACATTGGGACTTCCCATCTCCAGAGTTTTGAGCATTTGCACAACAAATGAGCGACTAAGGTATATGATCTGGCATATCATCCATGTGAAATTCCCCAGTGTATCTGTATATGTGTATATGTGTCTGTATATGTGTGTGTGTGTGTGTGTGTGTACGCATGTGTGTGATCCCCCAGCTCACTTTCATGGCTCTTGATGGCATAGACATCGATGGTAGGGTCGAACTCTCCAGGGCCGAATGGCTTGGTGCTGTCCAGCGTGTTGCTGGGGCTGTCCGGCGGGGTTCCCACTGCGCCCCCATCACTCTCCCCCTCCTCATCACCCTCATTCTCCTCACTCTCCACCTCCTCCTGCTCTGCCCGCTCCACATCATGGATGCCAACCAGCAGGCTGTAGTCCATCAGCTTCAGCTGGGCCAGGAACTAGAGGGCGGACACACAGAGCAGGGGTGACATGAACATGTGAAAAATGGGAATGAGAGGAGTTACTACCTCAGGTTTGAAGTCTGGAGAAATCAGTCTGGAAACCGGCTAACGAGGGAATAAAATATACTTTATCAAAATATACAAAAAATATTGAGGAATATTTTTGTTATGATCACATTCGATTTAGACAGTGAGATCATTTTACAGTGAGAATGTCCTACAGTCATACAGTAACATTTATTCTTCACACTTGATTTATTCAACACTCACCTCCACATCCTTCCTAAGCTTCTCCAGGAAGAGCTTCTTGTTGTTCTCATCAACATAGATCTTCTGTCCATCATTGATGAAGTCATTGTCCTTGTATGTGGGAAGTTCCTTAGCCTGACATTGGGACAGTAAAACCATAAAGAAAGGTGAATTCGCTCTCTTTGAACAAAGTTGTCTCTTGCCGTGCACTACTCTAATATGACCCTGTCTTTGAAAGCCAATGAAAAAACTTATAACAATCATACATTTTACAATGGCAAAAATGTTCTTCACTCAGTACCAAAACTACGTTACCCAAAATACTTTGTGTTCCACTACAGGCCTCCTAGACATTTCCTCTAATTTACATTGCTTTCACAGACAAAGCTGTAAAAAGCATATACTCTTTACAGTAACTCATATGACCACAGAGGGCGCTGCTGGGCTATGAGTGAGGTTCTCTCACTGCCTTATGCTTGGTTTTGTCACTGGGGACCACGATATATGAGACGACAGGCAGCCATTATGACCTCTGGAAGACGAGGGCCTCACTGTTGACGCTGCAAGATCAATCTGAGAGCATGCATTGACTCATGGTGACAGCACAGCGGCGACCACCCTGCAGAGCGCAAACACACACACACACACACACACACACACACACACACACACACACACACACACACACACACACACACACACACACACACACACACACACACACACACACACACACACAGCTGGTCCAGTCACAGTGACAGTAGAGGCCATACAATCTGACTCATAAAGGACATTCAGTAGAGGTCAGTCCAGCAAATTTAGACAGCCTGATTGATGCTAGCTCTGAGAGACACTGCAACATATTTAAATCCAATGAAAGTCAGTTGACAGAAGATTTTCACATATTGACCGCCTTTGTGTCATGCATACATTAAGCGTACACACATGGCAGCACATCCCCATATTTTGACTTTCCATCAGTATTAAGCACAGCATAAAAAGGACAAGTTCTTATGAGGGAACCTGGTGCAACGGGGATCAAACTGATTCTCTTCCCTTACGGAAACAAAATCCAAAGATGACTGTCCAAAAAGATATATCCGTGTAAAGTGCGAATGATCTAATTTGAGAAACTGCTCTTCCAAAATCAGACCAGAATATAAGATCAGCTCTTGACTTTACTATAACTACAAGATATCTTTGAGTATCATTTCCACCTTAAACCACATGTGCAAAGACTCAAAGAGGAGTATGAAATGAACAAAGGGAATACACCTGTAATGTTGCATTTATACAAAACCAATATGAATTATCTTAATGAAAATCATCCACTGCACGAATCTTGCTGAATCCGTATTACTGACAGGGATAGTGGCAAGCTGAATGAGGATATCAGATGGTCGGTTTTACACAGGAGCCACCAATGTCTTTTTCAAGAGCTCTGCTGAAAATCCTTCTCATGTTACCGCCTATGATTTCCACCTGGGACTGGACATGCTGACCACAGCCCCAAGATACTGTGTGAAACACTGCTAATGATAAGGCACATTGGTAAGCATGCACAATTAGGCAACACTGAAACACAATCTTCACCAGTCACAAATTCACAGCAATGACCTTGACAAAGTCACACAAAAAAACCGGATTAGCAGATTTAAAAAAAGGAACTAGACTCCAGAGATGCTTTTTGAGCATCTCCGTAGCCATGGCCCCAGCGGAATTAGTGCCTGTCTAAAAATGCCCTAAAGACATAAAAGAGTCTTGAAACAGCCAGGCCTAACAGATCGATGTGGATTCTGGGCCATCAGAGGACACCAGGACACACCCTGCCCGGTGAAAACTGCAGTGCCAGGCAAACAAAGGGCACAATTATCGCCCAGCTTTTGTGAGTGAACCCCTCGTTTGTTAAGAACTATGAAGACGACAGCTCACCACAGGACTAAACCGATGCACAGTCAGTGAAAGTGGCCGTCCTGTGGTGCAGTACACTGATAAAGCCATCATACGATCATATGAGGTGGTGCGGTGACAGTATAACAGCCTGGGTTTTTCCATACACAAAACAACATGCACTTCTCAGTTCAAAGCTTTGTAAATTTTTCCACGCACAAACATAATCAAAAATGCATCATGTACACAACAGATATGGCAGTAGCCAGCACAAAAGCGTCCTTTCTATTCAAAGTTTCCTGGCGTCTACAACTTTTTGATTGGTCCCGAGCTGAACAAACTGAGCTCCTGTCATGTGTCTACCTGTTGCAGTTTTCTAGTCTGAACTAGACTAGGTTGTTCAAAAGGATAAATCATCTTTACGAAACGTTTTGTGTAATTTCTGTAATTAGGTCTACATTATCAACCTTGAAAGTGTGAAAAAAAATGTAAAAAAAAGCACCAGAAGTCAACTCTAAAATGCAACAACCTCATGGACATGTATCATTAGCTTTGGCACTGTAGTGATATAATATCTGTTTTTGTTAGTCCCTAAGGAGAGTACTTTGTAATTACTGTTTTAATTGGCCACTCCAATTAGAGCTTTAAAATAAATTGGGCTAGGGCCATAGGCCTTTATCTACACTGATACCAGATCATTAAATACAAATTATGGCTCACTGACAAAAAATGGACAATTTCCAGATCACTGTTCTCGTTTAAAACAAACCAAATTATTTTCATTTTCTATTTAAAATGTCTGATGAAGATTGCACTTACAATGTGCAATCAAATTAATGGTAATGAAAGAGGCTTTCATGTTTGTCAAAGGAAAATCCATTATCCTATCCAGATGCAAAAGTACATTTTTCACATTAAGAATATGTCTGTCCTTAAAAATGGTCCATTATTTTTAAATAAAATTTTAAATAGCAGATCCCAATTCCATGTCAAATGAACCATGAGAAAAGCATCACTGAACGGAGCAGGCTACAGTCAACGAAGGGGTGGGCTTGAGTCACTGATCACTGGTCATCTTGGTTCACTCCCCCTCTGCTGCATGCCTCTTACGTTTCTGATGGCGCAGTAAAAACGCGTGGCAATCCTGATCGTTTGCAGCTTTTGTTGCATGCGCGATTTGGGGGGCGTGGCCTCCTCGGGCGGGCGGGGCTGCTACAACAGGGAAGGAGAGGCAGGGTTTTCAGCATCATTCATCCACAGCTGTATCATCTTATATAAACCAGGCCAGTGCTTTCTGGAAGTTACACACAGGTTTCGCAAACAGAATACGTTTTACTTTACTGCCGTTTTACTTCTAGTCCTCTGTCAATCACCAATATCATAAAAAGTTGCATTACAGCCTACCCGAAGATAGGCAAAATGAGTGGTTTTTAATGTAGGTGCCACAGTCAGATTTGTGCTTGAAGTAAGCTTCTAAACCCTTCAGGGGAAGTGTTTTGTTGCTTGCAATCCATATATACAAAGCTGAAGGTCAGCCCAAGACTGATTTGTATATGACTGGCATGTCCAGCCAAATGTGTTCACATTATAACTACACATACTACTTTTACAGTTTAAGGCCATAAGGCAGGTCAACAGAACCAACATAAAACATATTTCCACTCAGTCACCAGCTGAATTAACGCTTATCAACGATAGGCATCAAAAATTTGAGCGTTAGACCAAGTCATCACACATGAAGTGTGAGAGTTAGTTATGACATGTGAGAAAATCTTACTTAAGAGAGATATCCAAGTGAGATATCCGAGACCATATTCATTGTTCAATGGATTTTTGCAGGCAAACGAAACCAGAGGAGCGTTACTGGCAAAAGTCACTGATGCTCTTCTCAAAATGTATCTTTTAACAGCTGTGCTGTAGTATGTATGAGACGAAGCTTCTGTTTTGGTACAAATGCATTCCAGAGAACACCAGCCATTCCTCTTACCCATCATAACTGTGTAAAAATTATCTTAAAGTCTATATCTATATACATCTCCAAACTCATTAAACAGTCAGTGTTAATACATTTGAATTCTTGCATTAATTTATAAATAGCACTGATGAAAGTAGCAAACTGAGTCAGAGACATTAAGTGGACCGCACACTGGTGGTGGGTAAAGGTCCTGAGCTCCCTTCAGGGCTGTGGAGCTGGGGGCAGCAGCCAGGGACAGCATGCACACACACTGGGGTGTGACCTCAAGACAAGAGTGGAGTGACATTGCTGCAACGTCACTGATAAAGCCATGTCCCAGACCGCCTGTGGCAGCAACCGTGATGGACAACCAGCTGGCAAGATTTGTGATGAGAAAAAAAAACATAACGAAAAAGGAAATAATAGTTAAAAAAAAAACAAAACAACAGCCAGAGTAATTGAATTCTCATCAATTACTTTTGAACTTTTAAATAGGGTTTCATCATTGCATATATATCTTACAACTAATATATACAGCTTATACAACAGCAACACCGAGTGCTCTGTATATATGCAAGTAAATATAAGATATATATAATATATAAAAATGTATAAATGTCAAAATTCATGCATATGTGCAGCACAGAAAACTGCTGGAAATGAAATGTGCAGGCATTTCGGTATATGCATGATGTAAATACACATTCTGTACACTGCACCTCTGTTCACCCAAATACATGTCACTTTGTTCACAACAAATCCAGTTGTCCTAAATAGAGATAGACAAATTGTATGTTGTTTTTTTCTTTCTCCATGGTAATTAGCAGCGCTAATACAACTGTAACAGATGGCTCTTGGACTGAAAAGCTGAAGTGAACAAAGGTGAGTGTGTCCACTTCATGCTCATACATACAATCACAAACGATAGGAAAACAGAGATTAACTGTGTAACCCTTTGCTTCTTCAGGGAGTGAGTGAAACTTGAAAGGCCGCCAACAGCAGGAGTGAATGCATTCTTCTTCATTATCTACAACCACGATCTATGGCTGTGTTACACTAAATCCGAACGCCTTCAGTCACAATGGATGTCTGAGTCTATTCTGGAGAGCCCCTGTCCAGAAATGGACCACCCCATACATAAAACCTAAAGGAGAGATTCCACATAAATGTGTATAAACAGACACACTTCTTTACTTGCAGCAGACACTCAAAGCCCAAAAATGGCTTTTCCTCCGCATACTGAGTGAAGCTTAGACAAAGCAAAGACAAAAGACAAAGTATAAACACCTCATGTGGCACTTGATAATTAAGTTATTATTATTAAAATGTACACTCAAAATAGAGCTATGATTCTCAAAATGTACGCTCAAAATAAGCTGATGGTGAGTCACTAATAATGAAATTGTGTTACCACACTAAGCGTCTTTCTCCGTCAGTGTAAACAACATGGAGACACGTTTCACCGTTCAGCTTAATCCCCCTCATTGATCTCTGGGGGTTTCTGCAGGGGATGTAATTTATGGAGCTCGGAGTGTGTTTGTGTGTGCTATTTAGTGGGAAGTGCAGTGTTTGTACATGTACGAATGGTTTCCTCTTTGTGAAGAGTGGTATGCATGTATACAGGTTTGTCAGTGTGCTTGTTACCCAAAGTGGAGAGACCATGTGTTTCTGTTTCTCAGTGTGGTGCATGTGTGTACATGTAATGTGATGTACATGCATATTCAGTGTAGTTCAGTGAGTAGAGTTAGTCCTTACATTGCCCAGTGTGGTGTAATCGGACGAGCATGTGAACTTCAGCGTGTCTGTTTCATCTAGTATGGTATGAGCAGTGTGTGTGTGTGTGTGTGTGTGTGTGTGCTCTCTGATCTAAGTGTCAAAGGGCAGGGCAGGGATTACAGGGCTGAGCACAGGGGTGGAGCCAGATGAGCACGGCTCCAACAGCACAGCGGGATTAGCAGAGCCTGGCGGAGGGGCCCAGTCTCCAGTGTGCCACGCATTGAGTCTCTGCTGCCATGTGGCACGGCCATCAAAAGAGCCACTGTGCTCACTGCGACTTCGCTGTGCTCTGCCATGTTTGGTGTCACTTAAGGCCCTTCCTGAATGGGCCAGTGATCTGATGAGATTGGGTGACTCAATTCCCACAGCTGAGAGTGAAAGAACTGAGCAGAACACACTCCTCAAAACAACTGAGTATGATGGGGTAATGCAGTCATACACAATCTCTAGCTCAATTTCCCAATGCTTACGTATGTAAACGTGCTGCTACAATAGTAGAACATGCCAAAAGGCAACCATCCAGCTCATTTTAACTTCCAGTTTACTAGTCTTAGCCCCTGCAGTGAGTTGGGCCATGTAGCATGCCCCTTGTATCTGCATTACTTTGTATATTCAGAAATCTCTCTCAGTGGAAGATAAGGCGAAGGTCATTTCACAGTGAGAACACGCCAAAATGATCTCCTGAATCAGTAACAGATGATTTAAAAAACCAATGAATCCTCTCAAAGGTTCCTGCAGATTCACTACAAAACACTGTGGAACAAGGGGTACTGGGGGATCTCTATAACAGAGCAACATGTACCAAAGCAGGGGGTGCACAATTTTAGCCCTTTCAGTTCTTGACCATTCTTAAGCCCTGAACAAAATGTTTACAGATTCTTACGATAATCAAAGATTCCCATTTAAGTGCTTTGGTGCTGAAGCGCAGCAAAATCCAGCGCACACGCCACATCTCCAGGTCTGATGATGTGGATCCCTGATCTAGAGCTTCACTCACTGGGCTGTGGTCAGCCGGTCTTGGTGTACTTGAGCCAGTGGACCATAAGCAAAATCCCCTCGTCTGCTCGCCCATTTCATCTGTTTGAACGCCATTCCCATTTAAGGCCCGGGGTTCCGCTTCCCTGATCCACACAGCGCTCATTTCAGTTACTGTTGCAGAAGCCTCAAATCAAACACTCTGCCGGCTGCCCTCTCAGTCACTGAAAGGATTAAGCTCTGTCAGTTCCACCATGGAAAAATCAGGCTTTTCAGGTCAGGTGACCGGGCCACCCTGCTCCATTTTCATTCAACAACACTCCGGCCATGGATCGAGTTCTGCTTATGGTCAGAAAGTCACCCTACGCTTACTGCCTTTTCACATCAGCCTGTTCTGCAATACTAGTAAGGGTTTAGCATGCTTTTTCTGCCCTGTGATTATTGTTGTGCATGACATTGTAAAAATATTATTCTTCACTCAAGGCCAAGGCTTATGGGTTTACTCATGTTGAAGTATACTCAGAGAAAGCACAAAAAGCCAAGATGGAAGCATCATGTCTTACACACCGAAGTGGCAATACAGTAGAGATGAGTGGACAGAGCTAAGAGAGAACTGGTCAAATCTATTCAGGCACAGATCCACCCAATGACTGCTCCTGATTGCTTTCCATTGATCCAGCAGAAGATGAATGCGCGCATTAAATGAATATCCACTCCTCTTTACTCTCTGTCTCCTCTTTACGTATTGAAAAAAGAGTGCATGCAATACCACACATAGCCACAAACACAAACCCACATACACACGCGTACACGCACGCACACACACACACAAATCATGGAGCAGGCAGGAGGTCCATCAGTTGGCGAGGACAGCGATTCAAGCTTCCACATATCAGCCAGATTGAACAAAAGAGAGAGGATGATGTGTGACGGCAAACAAAAAACTGAACATGGAAACAAAGAGGAATGGAGATAAAACAAGATGATGTTTTTTTACCCCCATTTCCAACAGTTTCATTTTGCCATTACGGAAATGATAAAGGCCAGAGCTGGTAGCCTGCCCTTCTTATAGAGTCACATCCCCAGTTATTGTGATACCCCAGGCTGGCTTGAACAAAGGAAGATTCCTTCCTCCACATGGCTTGGTAGATGACAGATTATCAGTAGAAAACTGTTAACGTTGTTCTCATAATATTGAACGTCTCAACTTATTATACTGACTACATATTCAGCTAAATTGCCAACACTTCAAATAGTGCATCACACTTGATAAAAGGCAGTTAACAGTTGGTTTACCTTCTCCTTGTCACTGGCCTCTCTGGCTACTGTGGACCCCTGAAACATAAAGCAGAAAAACAAGTCAAAATGGCTTTTATATATTACATTCACACAGGAGAAATCTTATTGGCTGATTTGTATCTAGCCCTAAATTCAGTTTTTCAACAACCAGAAAACCTTCAGTCATTAAGCTTGACTAACTAAATTCAGGTATTCTGGATCATAAAATGGGGAAATAGTGGTGGGTGTCTAATAAGAGTGAACACTTTCTCCAGTCACCTTCAGGTCATACTTCTTGTAGACGGACAGCCGGTGGCTGAAGACGTTGCGAGTGACGATCATGTAGGTCTCGTCCCCATCCACCGTGAGGCGGTACATACCCAGGAACTGGGGAAGCAATGTGTTGCCATGGCACTCCACAATGAACTGTGAGGGGAAAATCCATGGTGAGGATTTGTGTGTGTGTATGTGTGTGTCTGTGTGTGTGTCTGTGAGAGAGAGGCAGAGAGAGTCTCTCCAATCTCAATACTTCCCCCCCAATGATGCGACAGCAATGCAAGGCTAGACCATCAAAAACAACCACCCAGACATATAACTGAAGGCCACACTTGAACCAAGACAAGGTAAAGCCATTTCAAACTGTTCTAGGCCTTAAGCAATGGTGAAATAGATGCTAAATCCAGGTTACCACAACTGAAAGAATAAAATTATCAGAGTTAACCACACTCAGTAAAGAAATTCTTAAACCTGAAATGAGCCACTCTGATTCTGGAATATCATGCTGCTGCACCAAATAACAGCTTTCATTCAAAGGCAGGGGAAAAGGAATCTATAAAGATCAGGCAGTAATTTCAACTATTCTGAATTCAATAGCTATTGTTATTGTACATTTCCAAACATGCCTCTTCAAGATATCTAAACAGAAGCAAACAATACCTAAACAGGCTATAAGCAATGGTGAAACATTACAGTTCATGACATAAAATCCTATCTGATGTTGCATAACAGGGTAAATCCACAGTCAAACCACAACATGTAAATCTGGTAACAGACAAGTGCAGTAAAACAAATGATAGTCAGACCTCTGCTTTGCATCATGGCTAACAGAAAATGCTAGAGAGAGAGACTGGCGAGCAGGTGCTGTACCTGGTGGTATTTCTTGAGTATGTTGTGCATCTCGGCTACGTCCTCGCTGGTGATGGTCTTGATGACGTACCTCTTGTCGTACGAGGTGTGGAAGCGAGCCCCGCTGCGGCCTTGGGCGTCGCTGGTGATGGGGGCACTCCGGGTCAGGGAGTTCTGTGAGGGAGAGGGGAGAGAGAGGGAGAGTTCCTCAAAACTATGTCAGTAACATGGGAAACATGCAGAGTCACTTGGGGGTGTGTCCCCTTTTTAGGTCTGGGATGTGCCTTAGATGATTTTGGTTCTCAAAGGTTCTGAGAGGATCAATCACCTTACTTAAACAACTAGCAACCGAGCCTCACATTCTCAAAAAAGATATGCTACAGACCTGTGGTGGAATCAGCCAAAGAACACCACACACAATTTTATATAATATACTAAAACATGTGTTCAGTAATGCATCTTTTTTCAAGCATTTAATGCTTTGAAACTCCACATTGCTTTGGGATGAAATATTGCATATACTTGAGGTTAATGGGACTGAGTCATGTTTTTCAGTCATATATTCTGTGGCTATAATGAGCTAAAAGCAAGCAGCAAACAAATAGGGCAATATGTACACAATCCAATACAAAAAAGGCACTGACTACATCAGTCTTCCAATACGATTGCTGTGCTAACTGGGCCTATGTTTGTTGGGGATTTATTTTTCTGAGATCAAATTCCAGTACAAATCCATAAAAAACACATTATTAACCAGAACCACTGTAAAAACAGATAAAGTGAATCCCCCCTTTCCAGGCAATTCTGCAGGCTCTGCTGTGAGAGATTTGACTTTGATCTGAAAAAGAATACTAATGTGCAAATTATAGAAATCACAGCCATTACACACTGCGCGTCTGTGTGACGGAGGAGTTCAGTGGTGCGGCTCAGAGGACAGTCCGGACGGCCGGGCGAGCATCGTCTGTCTGACTGCGGGCTTCTGTGATGCTTTTGCAGCCCTCTAGCCCTGTCCACCCCTGCAGTCTGGTGCAGTCCAGCACATTGAGCCTTACGCAGGAACCTTCACCTCCCCTGCAGTCCAGCATGGCAAACGCACTGAAGTCCAGGGCATTCTGGGAAAGGCGCCAAGCTCCTGAGTTTTGCACTGATGGGGTTTTTAAAAAGTTGCTCCTTGATCAAGAGGATCTCAACTGGGGGCGAAGATGAGGAATTTCAAAAAATATGAAGCTCGTAAACTCAAATCAAAGCTCCTGGTTCAGGACCATCAAATATAATAAATACTATAACACTTCCCACTTGCAATGTCTATGTCATGTGCTGCAGTGAATGATTGGCCTCTCTACCTACAGCCGGAGTCCAGTTCATGTTGGGGGGGCAGGTTACTTGTTATTGTCTTAGTCTTGGGAAGACAGGAGCTCTTAATTGTGCTGGATAAATTTTCCATCCTCCATCCTGACCTTTATGCTGTTGACCGATGGTACTTTCGTCCATCTGGGCATTCCTCCCTCAATATTGGGTTAGTTAATACCAGCCATCTGCATTGGACCTGCAGACAGGGCAAACTCAGTGCTGGATACAAGTTTCCTGAAGTGTGCTGAACGAGACACAGCAGATTTCCCATTCTGCACCAGCTCCCACACTCCTCCTCACTCCCGCACTGTTCCATATGCAAAGTGCCCGCTGGTGAATATACATGAAGACTTTCAGAGGAGCAATGAGACTCCTGTGGGATGGGGCTTGGCAGGGGTGCTGAGGTCAGCAAGGAGGGAGGGAGGGAGGGAAGGAGAGAGAGAGAGAGAGAGTGAGAAAAGGGGAGAGAGAGAGAGCGAGCGAGAGAGAGGTAGTGAGAAAGGGGGAGAGAGAGACAGAGAGAGACAGCGAGAGAGGGAGGGAGAGAGAGAGAAAGAGAGAGTGAGAGAGAGGGAGGCCCAGACGTTCTTGGGATGGCTTGTCCATTCCTGATACAATAATAAGGGAAACATTGCTCTCATTGCCTGATATATTTCATCAGGGGGATGAGGAACACAAATGCATGCCATGATGGTTTGTAATTTGAAAATCAAAACATTTGAGAGATATTTAGACAGAAAACCTGCTGCCTGTTATCGTGGGCATGATAAAAGTCTCTTGTGGCTTTGTGGCAGGAAAAATAATGAGCTGATGAGAATGGCCGGAAAAAGTTGCTGCTAAACATGGCCAAGTAGGTCTGAGAACTGCTGATCTCAGAGAAAGAGTCACTGAATAATTAAACACAAACAACTCTCAGCTCAAACTCAACATTCATTTGATTATTTATCATTTTTAAAAATATATACTGTACACAAACCGGGATATGTAAAAAAACATAGAAACACAAAATGAAAAACAACTCCCAATTTTAACTTAAATGGAATGAAAAAGGAGACAATAGTATAGTGTTTTGTATCATTTTTTGCTTGAAACTAAAAATATTACACAAGACATTTTAAAGTGTGATGTTTTAAAGAAATGGAAGACACCAAATGGATTTTGAAAGACATGAAATAGATTGTGCCTGAATCACAGGTGAAACTTCAAAGTGTCTCTGGATACTATGTCAGAAAGAATCATGGCATGCCAAACAAGCCAAAACTGTGTGATGACAGAGAGACAATGGTCTGGTCACAAGTGGACTCTCACCGGCAGGCATAGTCTGGCACACTCATGGGATAATTGCTAAAAACGGTTTTTTAAAAAAAAAAAAAAAAAGACTTCAAAAGTGAAAACAGACCTGAATCTACACCTCTGTGACGCAGTTTCAACAAAAGTATAAATAAAAAGGGCAGGCATTAAAATGAAATGGTAAGAAAACCATGCTTCTCCCCTACCAGCGTGAAATATGGCTGCAGTGATTTATTATTTATATAATTTTATCATACTGTAATGAAGCTGTGTTATAGAGAGTCCAATTAATTTTGGTTTAATACTTGCCATTGCTGGTAATAAAGATCCAAAGCAGTTAGATATTTGCAGTTTATTCTTAGAGCTAGCCCATTAGCTCCACTTGGCTTTCTTTTGAAATTGTCCAGCCATTTTATACCCTTACCTGGCCAGCCAATTGTTTGCCCCGTAAAAACGATTCGAACAACAGATCTTGAGGTGAACCAGCTTTTGCAATCCATCTTGTTAATTATCCCTAATAATGTACCTCAGTCATTAGTGTGTGTGTGTGTGTGTGTGTGTGTGTTTGTGTGTCTACTTTGTCCAATAAACCATCATTAGAACGGTGCTGAGGTTATAATGGAATAATAGGTTTTTCTTTTTTCACATTTTACTGGGACAATAAACCATCTATTCAGATGATCTGCCCATCAGCCCATTAGCTTGACTGTGATTCATCTCAACAGGAATAAGAACACATGTACATCTGGCATTTGAAGACATGCTCAAAAAAAAAAAAAAAAAAAAAAGAAATAGGAAAAAAAAACTTCCCATTTTATAAATGCCTGGAGCTGGGAGATTAAATGAGCAAATGTATTATGTGGACACAACAGGCTGACCTTTGAAAAGAGCTTCTTTTAATTAGCATACACTTGAGCTGTGTGTGGGGAAGGGAGCTGGGTAACGGGAGTCTGCCGCACGCTGCTCTCCCTGCTGGAATTCTATACTGATGAGCCGACCGCACACACTGCGCTGAATAAACCGCGATGCCCTTGGCTGCCTACCCTTAGCTCCACAGGTGCTCTGGGGGCACTGGGGGCTACGCCCATTAACCTGACCGGAAGCTCAGCTGAAGTGGTGACAAACGTGGGCCGCGGATTCCTGACGCAGCCCTCACTGACAGCCTCGCGCAGGGAAAGTCAACGTGTGCAAAACAGACCTCTGATAAATTATTCAGTCTTCTGCTGTTCTACTGGCCCTTGCAGCCAAGAAAAAATTGTCCCTGTCTGAAACAAGTGTGATGCTGCACCCTCGATGTACACCCACAGGAAAAGTAGAACACATACAAAGAAGAACTAAGAATATATGTACATGAATATACGAATACATGTATTTATGTATGCAAGTGTATATGTGGCAAGACAGATTTATTTTTGACAATGACAATGGCTTCATAATGGTTATGCTGAATGCACTTATGGTCTTATTACAGGACATAAAGTCCTCTACACACCGAGCTGATTGACCCTGGACTACCCCGGACAGTGAAACTCCTTACAGTGCACATTGGACTGACCCTTGCCCTTCACTGCTCAGTGACTATGGTGACAAGGGGAAACCGAACTAAACAGTCAGGAAGGAAGTGAAGCACTTTTCGCCCTCATCTCACCTCATCTCAGTCAAGGCTCAATAGAGAAAAAAATCCTTACTTCCCCAATTCATGTTCAACAAACAATATGGACATAATGGCAAAAATGTGGAACCCAAAGTGGTGGTACTGTAGTGTAGTCCAAAATTAGCATGAACCAGACATTAAGATATTTAAAAATGGTGGATTTGATTAAATTACTGAATAATTTAATCTAGGAGCCAATACATCTGATAAGTTTCTTTGCTTAGTTATTTATATATATACACCAACAAATATTTGTTGGTTGTATATTTTATAATAGCATTTTTGAAGTTTTACTTCATTTTGAGCAATACTACCAGTACATTCTTGCAGTTATGTCATCATGCGGTGCTCAGGCTGTACGATTCTGCCCTCCTGCACTCTGACAGGCTCAGTGTTCAACAAGGAGCTGTATGAGCAGATCCAAGACACGGCACACCGGATGGATTTTCGAAAACCGAACTGTTTCTCTGACTCTGACTGTAACTGTATGGTCTAAATGTGCATTGTTAATAAGAGGGAAAAGATTATCTCGTCTGTTGTGCATGAAAGGTAAAAGTTTAACAGAAAAAAAAGTAACAGGTGCAGTTATAAGTGCTGACAGCTTGACAGGGATGACTCAAATGTGATATTTTGATATAAAAGCAAGGTAAGCAATTTTGGTCTTCTGGCTTAAAGAAATGCAATATTACACTGCAGAAGCTCAGAAAAGGCAGAGTTAAGGATACAGCAGCCCTTATTTTAACACGTACAGCAAGTTTAGTGCACGATCAGAGAATATGCTATTTGATAAAAGAAAAACAAACAGCAGCTGACAACTTCTCAAGTAGTAGCTTAGTTATTTCTCTCCACCAAAAGAAACGATTACAAATGGCACCACAGTTGAGATACTATTTAAATCCGATAGAAAACTCTGTATGCGAACATGAATCATTAAATATGGTATACTGAGAAATGCTTACAAACAGAATAGTTGTTCTGCCTCCAAGCAGAATTTGTAAATAAGGAGAAACACGAGAGGGCTGTTGGCAGATAGCTGGCTCCATCTGGCGAATGGCCTTGTGTCTTGGGAATCCCTGATCTACAGGCTTCCAAACCATTCACGCTCTCACTACTGCAGCCTCAAACAGGCTGCATCTTCAGTCTGGCCAAGGAGCAGCACTGCTCAATCAAACTGAATTAAACATCCTGTTCACTTCTGTGGGGGGAAAAAAAATAAAGCTGGAGATGTATGTTGTGTGTACATTTCCAAATGAAGAAATATCTCTGCATTAACAAATACCAGACAGAAATCAGTCAGTCATGTCACGGCTCATTTTCTAATCCTCAGACCAGAAGACGGAGCACTGGACGTATTGCACTAGATTTTGAATACATTGAAATAATCCATTTCACAAGGATTTGGGGGACTGTAGAAGGTGGAAGCTCTGCAGCCGAACAGGGCTAACAAAGCATCAAACCTCCTGGAATATTCCTGCTTTGGTTAGGTGTGATCTGAATGTGGAATGAGCACCGTCGGTTCGCTGTGTCCTCTTCTCAGGTCGCAGCGCTGGCTGACACTCCAATGCTGCTCCTGCCAAAACCCCCCACTCCAGCCGCTGCCCGCTCCCCCGAGCCCCGGCAGCATACGGCCTTATGGATATAGAGCCAAGGCTCTGCCGCGCGGTCGGCTCCCTGCCCGCTATGCGCTCTGCGTGACGCAGGGGCTGTCGGGGGCTTTGCTGTTCACTGTGATTTCCAAGTCGGAGAGGGAGCGACTAAGCTCTCACACGCTGCAGACCGTATCAATCATTCAGCTCTGATCTTGACTCATTACGACAGCATCTGCCTTAATCCACCAGACAAGAATGGGAAGTGAACCTCCATGCAGAGTCACAGGGTTTCACTGGGTATCTCACCAACGCATGAGTTTTCAATTTGCCTGTATTATCTTAACTAGCAGTTATTAGACTCGTGTAAATTTCTCACAGATGTGTCCTTCATCTCCTGTTGCTGTTGGCAAGTGGTGGTGTCTATTTTGTGGAGAAGCTGACTTTTTGATCCTGGTCTCAAAAAAACCACAGGTCAAATTGGGGACTTCCTTTTCCCGTGCTTCTCTGCCGTCGCCAGGCCAGAGCGCTCTCCAATGCAGAACTGTGCGCGGCAGTGATTTCTGAAGCAAGCATTTACACGTTCTTAGCCACGCAAAAGAGACGAGCAAGAATGAGAGGAATTCAAGGAGAAATGCCCAGAGCAACACAGGACTATTGACTCGCAGGCTATTTTGCAATCCTTGCAACGCTCCCGGGGGCCGAGATGCCAGGACCGCGCTGCGGCCGATGCGGCTCGTTGCCCAGAGGTGGGGGCTCAGAGCTCGGCCGGCCCGCCCACCCACCTCAACGCCCGTGGTGACAACCTCAAGCCGTAAAGCCCCCCTGCAGCCTAATCCCTAAGAAACAGCAGGATCGATCGAGTGCAGAGGCAAGGGACCCGGGGGCGTACTGAGCTCTGTACAGAAGTGTAAGATCCAGGAAATTTGAAGTCTTTAAGTTGCCAGCCTACACCAAAGCTGAGGGATCTCACAGCTGCAGGACCCTCATCCCACATACTCCTCATGTCCGGCCACTGCATTCTCAGAGGGACTCTCCTATCAGTATAAATGACCAGGGTTAAGCTTCCCCCAGTGCAAGCTGACTGACAGCGCTCTTCACTTCTCAGTTATGTACAGGCACTGAAGAACAAGTACAAGTGCTTTTATTCTAAATGCTGTTCTTCAACACTGAGCACACAGCTCTTGAGAGTATCAGGTGATACTAAAGGAGATTTAGAAAACCCTTCTATTTTGGAGCTTAAAACCGCTGTGTCATTAAGCGGCATAATGATGCACATAATGACAACAGATTGAGCGTTGACCGAGAAATTGTCTCTCATTAATCATGTCCTATGCCTCGTCTTTCAAGAGAGTAATTACAGCCTGCTTTACACTGCCTAGTACAAGTGTAAGGGAGAGTGCATGTCACGAACTCAGAGCTTATTAAACCTCTCATTCTTCATCACTTTAAAATGTCAACGCTTAAACAGTCACAGACGAGGTGATGTAGGTCAGATAAGAGAACCGCTAACGTGCTACTTTTATCGCCGCTACCTTCTCTTCAAAGGGACATGGACAGAAGCTTAAAAGCTTTGAGCGTTACAGCGGATGTTTAAATTAAGGTGGTCAAGTGCTGAAGTTAGCTGCTCTTGCACATGAGGGGAAACCAAAGAAAGGAGCCACAGTGATAGGGCTACCTTTTGTTTCCTTTACATACTGCTGAACTGATGTGCTCTACTTTTCAGTCAGACTTTGATGCTTCAGTCTGAGCATCGGGGATGTGGCAGTGACGTGCTCCTGAGTCCACCACATTATAAGCTAAACCATCATTCCATTCTATTACATTACATTAAAGACATTTGTTAGATGCTCTTATTCAGAGCAACTTACAAGGCAAAGTTCATATGAATGGAACAAAAAAGTGCAAAGATAACGAAGTGCCAAAGGTGACAGAATAGATCAGGACCCCCTACAGACTATGTAAGGAGAAAATTGACAACAACAACCAAGGTTAAAAACAAAGCACAGTTAAAAACAAGTGCAGATAAGTGCCTTATGTCAGCAGGAAATCACTCGAAACACAATGTGAAAACAAGCATAAATAATGGATGGACAGTGATACCGTGTTCATTTTGTACCAACGGAGATCCATCAAAAATATTAAGAGAAAGTATCACACAAACCATAATCTTGCCCGCCTATCCTAGCATAAACTTGTCTGGAATAGCGGGTTTCATGTGGGGATGATCTGAGCCACAAACTGTCTTTGGTTCCTGATGTGTTTTTCTTCTTTTTGTGGAAACTGATTAAATTATTACATTAGAAAAATTTTGATATGGTTTCTTTTGATCTTAACAACAGCAAAACAAACTGATATGCATCTCATAACTCTATCAATCCTAACTTAATTTCCAACCAAAACTAGCTGATGCTTTCTGATAACTGTCTCTCCTCCTTCACTGTCAGTAGTAGACTGCACCCTGAACAGTTCATGGGTAAAACGTCTTATGTTCACATACCTGAAAGTCTTGATCATCGATGGCAAATCTTTCTCTTAAATTTCGGAAGACAAGAGGACAATATTCCTTGAATTTAAAATGGCTTGGCATGTTTTCCCTATAAAGCAATGAAAAAAGGACAAAAATAAATGGGATTATGATACAAATAGGCTGGTAATAATTGAAGCATAGTTTTTACACTGAACTCCCATAACTGATAACATAATACAGATAACATAATACACACAAATATACGATAAGTTGTTTAAATAATTGATTTGTTTAAATCAACGATTAACCCAGACTTGGAGAGGGAACAACTGCAGCTAATCCAGTTGGAGAAGAACACCAATTAAACCCACGTTTTTATTATTTATATAAAGCTATTTGAATCTATTGCCATTAAAATGGTAACCCAGTGAAAGCAAAACCTCTCATATAAACATTCCTGGCACACTTTGTTACAATTTCATAGGACATATAACTTCTATTTGACTAAAAATGTGAAGTCCAGATGGACTTTATAACATACATGCGTAGCTTTTGAGCCAACATATGGCCCAAGCAACCTCACAACATCATTTATAACCAATTATTAATTGTATTAATGTATTAATTAAATTAATCAGCAAACATAAATCACTTAGAAAAGGTATTTCACTAACCCTCACTAAGTTTATGGGGTCAGGTACCACACCTTAAGAGACTGTGTGTTTCTGTTGTTGCATTAGGATATTTTCTCTCTCTGCTCTTCTTCACTCCTTTAATATGTGCCTTCTAGTCAACTCCAATGTGTTTGCTGATACAGACAGATTCTGAGTTTTGCCCTGAAACTCGGAATGCCTCTGACATGTTGGGGCAATCCTTGCAGATTTGTGCTCTCTGTACCCATTCTGAGTCCATGCAATGCAAAGACCCGTACATGTCTCATCTCACACACATGTTCACATGTGTCGCATGATAGCAGTCTGCAAAACCCTGGTGAGTGGTGTCACTGGAAATGGGAGGTGTGTCTGCTTCAAAAACATTAGGACACAGATCTGATCCAAACAAATGTTTGTCGAACTGTGTTAAATCAAGCCATAAAAACATGAGTAGAGAAACAGCTTCCAGTTCATAAACTGGGTAAAACCACTAACTGCAGTTAGTTCGGCACTGCACTGAACTACTAAGGTTGCTATTCGCAAATATGCAGACATATTCTTCCAATTCTGAATCTCAGAAACATTTTGACAGTGATAAAGAGCAATTGAGGCCAATCACATAGGCCTAGGGGCGAAATACCAGCTTCACAATCAGGATCAAAAACTGCGACTGAAATGAGCTGCCTTGAACACAAATCTATATTGCTGGCAAACAAGTATTTCATCAAGTATTTCATGGTCCAATGAAGAAAACACATCACATTTCTGAGACACTCACTTATTGAAGAGGTGGTTGTCGACCTTGATCTTGGAGTAGGCCTTAAAGTCATCGGGCATCAGCATGATTGGGATCTGAACATGGCTGAGCTCATTAATCTGCAGGGAGAGAAAGCGCACTTTGCATTACTCACAGGTACACACAATGTCACTTCATTCTCTTTTATTGATTTGCTGGAAACCCATACAGCAAATATTGCTCATTTTTACATGACTGGAAATTACAGGTGAAATCATTTTAATCTGTCTCAAGGATACATAAAGTTATCGGTTCCTTTTACAGGGCTGTGGCAAAGAAAGGGGTCAAAAACCCACTGCATTAAGTTGGTTCCATTACCAAACTAGTGAATCTTACATAAGCGTACCAGAGCACAGTAGCACCTGCAACACAGCAGCCCCTGTGATGCATATTCTACATTACAACAGGATGAGAGCAGTACAACATGCTTACTGAAACTGTCCATTCTGCTGCGAACATCCCAAAGACAGCACTACATTTCTGCACTGTGCAGGTCTACTTTATGAGAATTAGGGAGGCTCTAAGTTTTTACTATTCATGAAATGCATGTAAGTTTAAACTCCATTACTACTGTGTTAGACTAAGTCAAGCTTCTACTTCTCCATTATAAGCCTGGCAAAAGGAGTAGAGGTCAGGTGAATAATCCACATTTTCCGCAAACCATATTGTCCTATTTTCTATCTAATCACTTCAATTCAGGCCAGAGCTCTGTGAATGAGTGGAGCAATTAAAATGGAAAAGCAGACTGCCCTGCGAGAAGCTGACCACTGTCTGAACTGGCCTGTCCCTGACATGGCAGTGACTGCTTCAGTAAGTGCTGTCCTCGTGTCGTCAGACCTAGGTTTCCAATAGCACTGCCCGAATCCCGCTGGTTCCAATCCCAGCCCATTACTTACAACACGACTTAATTATCACTATAATGCCAAGTAGCTGCCCTATATTTGTCATCTTATATAATTATTGCATGGTGAAGCTATAATCTCATAATGCTGCCGCTTTTCAACCGGGAGGGCCACATTAATAAACCTTCATTCAGTTAAGTCTAAGCCCAGCTTACAACATGTGCAAATACTGTTAGGCAGATACAGCCAATCTAGAAGAAAAAAGCAAACACTGCCTTCTACTACATACTCTCAAAATCACAGCCTGAAGAAATAGTACATGTCATGGACACTAAGAATAGTATATAGTTCAGGCATATAATTTGCATATTATCTTTGTTTGCTTTAGATTATAAAAGCAGTACAGATATCATGGCCACTGGCTTAGACTGCACTAAAAGTCTATAAGGGAGTATGTACATACAGATTCACAATCCCGTATAACACGTCTATCCACTCAATAAACAATCAATTCTAAACCACATGAGTCTGTTGGTAGAATTTATGAATGTGTTCACATCAAAGATGACTCATCCAAGAATCTGTAAAATTCAATTGCCAGTTCCAACTGCATAAAGTTTTACAGAGAACCATTTGTAGCCTCTTCATCAAGTAAAACCTAGGGTGTAATGCACGCTATGCTTAGCTACACAATAACTGGGCTGGGATGTGGAGCAAAATGAAGCACAACTCTGAAGCAGAACTACCATAACATAATAGGCACGGTCACAGTGGTGGCTGTGTGGCTGGTGCATTGTGGGAAATCTGGCAGTGATATCACTCAAAGTGCCAAGATCTGCAGTTAATCGCTTAACCCCGATTTACTTAGCCCAACAAATATTCAGTCACAGCATGCTATTCATTGCTGTCTTCCAATAAGATTCCTTCAGAAAGTACCCTCAGTTTGCTCAAAATTAACCAACTAATTCAAACCAACTTAAATGTTCTGCATTTACAAGGACTGTTTTTTAAACCAGGGTCAGCTTGCTAGTGGACACAAATCAAATGTCACTTTTTATTCTGATGACAGTAGGACCACTTTGGAAGTTGTTTTGAGGAGACCTTGTATGAAGACATCAATAGGAACTGCTCACAACCTTTTTTTTAGTCAAAAATAAGAAAACTTATCATTTTAGTGCCAATATATTGTGTTATTATGTGTTGTGTTGGGAAGAAGATGGAGAATGTACCACATTTAAAAGGCAAATCTAATCTCAAAAGATGTAAGTGAATATTGAATCACTCTGGTAGAAAGAGACTAAAATCTGCAGCTGAGGATGAATAAATATACTATGATAGGGCCAGTGTATACTGTTAGACAAAAGAAAGCATTTGCTTTAAATGAAACAGGTCTAACTAAGAAACAGTTCATTAGTTATTTCACAATTAGATGGTCATTTGGCCTACAGTATACCAAGTGTCCATTGCTTGTACAGTGAATGAACTGGAATTTTGAAACTCCCATCTAGTCGACACATTTAAATTTCATTTCCATTACCAGCACACACTTTTGCAGGAAAAATGTTAAAATAAGAACTGATTAGGCAGGTCCACCATTATAATCTAAAACAAAAAATGACACTAAAATAAAAGGGGAAGAAAGAGTAAGACAAAGGTGAAAGGTGCTAACATGTGTTCTCGTCTCCTATTTAGCCTTCAGTCTTTTGCCATTCTGCAATGCTGCTTGGCCGCAGAGACCGATTGGCATGCGGTATGACAAACCTTGCACCGCAGGGTTAAAAATAATGATTCCAGAGGTGAGATTCCGACCTCTTTTGCTCTCCATTAGAAGCAGCTACTTCTTTGAAGACAGTCAGTTCATGGGGAGTGGGACAGCCTAAAGGCACTGTACCACACACACACACACACACACACACACACACACACACACACACACACACACACACACACACACACACACACACACACACACACACACACACACACACACACACACACACATCCTTTACTGATAATCAAAGCATGTAATGCTAAGTAAAGAACATCAAAACTATTCAAATGTCTAATTCAAATAATTGGTTATATGAATGGTCTATGATTCCTGTGACTGGATAGTTATACTGGATTGGATATGCCATCAACGATTCATATATTTCCTCATTAGCTGTATGGCTCAAGATTGATCAGGAAGGATCATGTATATTGACCAAAATGATCAATTCACACTGAATGATAACATGAGTGAGTCATCATATCCCTGACTGCATCTAGAAACACACTTCAACTTTCATATAAAGACCCGGAATAAAGCACCAGTGATCCATCTCATTTCACAGTATGGAAATGTACCATGCATTATCTTTACATGATTTTAGCATCTCTCTGTAACATGGCTATGGCATCTTTTCACACCTCTGAAGCTGCAGGCATGTTTTTTGCTGTTCTGCCATTTTTACAGGCTGACAGTGACTGAAGTCTCACTTTCCCCACCGAGGAATTGCTTTTCATGTTCCATTGTTGAGTCGGAAACTCCTCGGATAGGGGCACCATAAAGGTAGGCATTGTCTGAATATTAAAATTTCTTCCATAATCCAAATTACATGTGACAATAAAATGACTGCATGGTGTTCAGTGAATGAGCTGACAAAATAATTGACCATTTCCACAAAAATATTCATCTTAATATTGGGTTCTCCTTAAAATCCCTTTACTAGGTTGAGTCCAAAGCAAACAGTGCAGTCCTTGCCACTGGTATTAGGTATGCTAATGAGCCTCAGAAATAATAATCAGATCCGCATTCGTGTGCTACTAATCCAATGTAAACTGAGCAGCTAGTCGAACATTTTAATTAAGGACTGCCGAAACAAAGTGGTAGAGGAACTCCAGGTCAAACTCGATCGTTTCATCACATCTGCAAATGCCTCTCAGGCATGAACATAAGCAGAGAGAAGGCTGTAAACCTCTGGCTGGGACTGCTTTCTGTTACTGTTGTCCGGGCAAAAAGACTGTTCAATGCATCGGAGTAGAAAATCACAGTTTTAACACAATAATATTTTTACATGTGTGCCATAGATTAACACCTCTGTAACAAATGACACTATTGGAAATGTTTTTTTTTAGCTCATGGGTAACTGAATAACTGCACTACAGTACTGCTGACCTAAAGAAAGTACGCTTCTACCTCCATTTATTCTCAAGCACAAACACCTCCCACCAGGACATGGTAGGACTCTACCTCTCAAAGGACATCTGTACCATTCCATGGCAAACAGCCATTTATAACAGGCGAGACCATTCCCTGTATCAAAAACACACTAATATACAGCATACTAAAACATTACAGCTCTTAACATCAACATCCTTGCACGCACAACCAAAACACACATATTTCTTCCCAAGGAATAAGGTGGCCACTGAACTCTGGAAGGAAACAAAGCCTGTGATGGATGATGAAAATAAGCACTCAGTCCCCACACTGGACCGAGCTGCACACACATTTAGATTTTCCAAACGGGCAGCCGAAAAAGAAATGGATTGCATGGTGCAGCTCTAATTACGCACTCTGTGTTTATGTAGCGGAAAGAGAGACGGATGATGAATGCGGCGGTTGAAATCTTGTGTGGAATACGTATGATGAATTCCAGCTGCCATTTCAGGCGTAGTCCACAGCGCTCATATGTTTCACTCAACTGCACAGAGGTGTTCCAAGCCTGAGACGTGTGCTTTCTACCAGAAGCTGACATCAGGACTCTCACATATCCATGGAGCAATCACTGACCATGTGCCTTAAAGGTACTTTTACTGATAATATATCAATTGTAGATGGAAACTAAATTTTTACACTCAATTTCTGTCATTTGACTCATTTCGATGGCATTGGACAAATGACCCTTTTTTACAGTGCATCGGTACAGGAGATGTCTCCATTGGAGATGAATGCTGTAAGGATGACCCTCATGTTGGATTCATATCATTGCCTGGTTCTGGTGCGGGAACAAGGTTGCAGAGTCAGCACAGCAATAGGTAGCAGATGTGCACGCGAGCCACAAATTTATGAGCTCAAACATAAATACACATACACACACACACCTATTTTTGAGAGAGCGAGAGCGAGTGCAGAAAGGCACTTTGAGAAAGTGCAAGACTGAGACCTAGAAAGAGTCCGCATTTTTGCGTCGAGCCCGATTTTCTGCAGCGTGCGTATGTCTAAAACTCACTGAAAGAGGCGATCACAGAGACCGCGATGAAGGTCACAGAGGGTCTTGCATAGCCTCACTTGGCAGCACTCAGCCTGCTGCTCACTCCATTAGAGAGCATGGTGCATCATAGGTAATGGAAAACAAACGGCTCAGGTTAGCGAGGCCTCTTTTAGGAGTGCACATAATCGACCAGCCATGACGTGACCTCGGAGAGGGAGCAGAGCAGTGGGTTCCTCCATGGCACCGTGCCTAACACTGAGCATGATTACTGAGCTCTAGCACTGAATATCTCTTTCACTGCCAAGCTATCTCCTTAATCTCTAGCTTGCGCCACCAAATCTTTCCTTAAATTCAATCTGTCATACAGAAGCGTCTTCTGTGAGGTGTGGAGTTAAGAGGTCCCTAACCCTGGACATTTGAGTCTGTCCTCGGGTCCATTCGGGTGCTGCGATGTCCCTAATTCCTACATTGCCCTTGAAGAACCCTGCACCCTTCCAGCATCACTCTGACACTTCCCACTCAATCACCTCTCCAGCATCCCACAGACCGCCATAGCACCGCGTCTGCGCCTGGTTCTATTTTGGCACACCTTCCTGTGGATTTCCATCTGTTTCTGTTTCATCAGGGGGCTCGACGAAACCAGCTTTGGGGCGCGCACATCGTTCACTGCAAAACAAGTGGAAAACGAGCAGGTTTTCCTTCTTCCCTCCGAAACCAGAATGAGACGCTCGAGCGAAGATTCATTATCTTCCTGACATTTAAACATACAGCTTCCTGTCACTGCTCTCTGCTGAGAATATTACGTCGGCAAATCTCCGCAGCTGTTGTCATCGGCAACAATGAGGGAAAGACATCAAACCAAACATGGTAAAGAGTAAACTAGTGGCAGGTTCTTGCAAGGTAATCAACTAACCCTTACACAATTTTGACATAGCTCACACATCTTACCTCTTCACACTAAAAGCCTAACCCAGAAGTTTTCACTGCATTTTTTCTACTGCTTTAAAAGGGCTGTACTTCTACAAAGAGCTTATTTTTATCAGCAACAAAAATAACATGAAAGGGATACCAATTTACCCAATTTGTTTAATCTATTTGGCTATATTTTTAGCAACCTCAATTGTTTGATCCTTTGAGCTGTACTATGTGTTTTAGCATTGGTGCAGCAAAGGTCAGGTGTGAACAGTTTTTGTTTCATCAGCAATTAAAATAATTAACAGCATACTTGAATTAGGATTCCTACAACATTCCATAAAGATAGTTTTAAACATCTTATATGGACTAATTTGGGTGTGAAATTTCTTTCACAGAACATGTTGCAGGAATGCTTAACATTTCTTTTTCAAACTACAAAAAACTACCGTAGAACAATTTGAGATGGTGAGTGTCACGGTTTGCTGTCATGGATTGACCCGAGAACAAAAATATGAAGAATAATATAACAAATTAATTTGGCAAAAAACAGCGGGGAAAACAAATTAGTCATTGTGGGATTGGATTCAGTGACTTCATTACCAGTTTCTCATTTAATGCAATCCACAATTTTTTTCCTAAATTGCTTATAAAACCTCTGAACTGAGCAGTGCTCTGAGTCACTGTGGTGGAACAAAATTATATCAAGGCAAAGTACATGTGTTTACAAAGTACACATTTTATTTTCAGGCTAAAAACCCAAGGAATCTAAAGCATAGGCGACACCAGGTACTCAACATATATTTTTTTCATAATCTTACAAATGATAAATAGCTCTTGATGTTCCTGCACTGGTTGGCCCCACATTTCTAAAGCAAAACATGTCAACTGCCTAGGTAAAGAAGACGTTTGCAAACTAAAGAGTAAGAGCACGGTGAAGCCATTCTGGAAAAAGCAGCACAAACTGGTAGTGCTGAAGTGCTGGCAGCTGGGGGTCTGAGACCCCGGTCAGGAGTGCATGGATTGATCTGTGATCCTCATCAGGCAGCGCAGTGCTGTGGACAGACCCTGCTTAAGGCTCTCTGAAGCAAGCCTTGGTAATTGGTTTCTTTCAGCTTCCACTCATATTTAAAGTCCTCTTCCTTTTCCCCTGCTCTATGTGAAAAGCACTCTGGCTCCTGAAGCATGTGCTCTCAGTGGGCTCCCCCTGTTAATACGTGAATAAAGAGCTGGAGTGGCCTTTGTCAGGCCTTCTCAAAACCTTAATTAACCTCCCCTACTGGAGTTATCATCAGCTATATATGTGTCATTATTTTATCCTTTTTTCCCTTTTTCTCTGAGAGTGAATGTATGTATTCAGCCATTCCAATTTCTGCCAAGCCTACACTGGCAGCTGTTTGTCACATCAACCCCCCCAACCCCCTTCATCAGCAGTGCGGTGCAATTGTAAATGGTATTACTGAAATTACTTTGGTTTTGGTAATCCAGTATTTTATTCCATAGCAACACAACAGAGATTCAAGGCACGCAGCCCACATTATCTAACCCACTCATCTTTCAACTTTCAAAGTGTGAACTTGAAGCAAATGAGCTCCAAGTATTTTCCCCAGTGGGGAATGCCTCTCCCAAAGTGCTCATTAGCAGGTAGGAGGGGTATGAAATTCACCAGAGGACAGATGGGAATATTAGAGGACATTTCCTTGCTCTTAATGGACAGCATGCACCTGTGCAGCTTTGGAATTAATAGCATAAAATATCACACAGCTATACATTAAAAAGGACAAAGAACGTTCTTTGAACTTGTAAGTTTTCCCACACACTGAAAAGGACAGATGCGGCATATTCGTTTCTTTGCTTAGACTGATTCTCCAGTGCACTGTTCGGCTCTTCTCCCCGGCACCCACCATTCTGACTCCCAGCATCCTCTCTTCCCTGCTAAGGTCTCTGTGGTTCACGTTAGGCAGCAGCTTGCGGCACTTTGTGTGAAAACAGCGGTGAAAATGTAAACCGATGTGCCAGCATAATGGCAGGACCTGCTGACTGACTGCGACATTCACAACAAAGACATAACACCTTTTCTGCACACAGTTCTTAAGATAACAAACACTATCTATGTCTCCCGTCTTGCCTCTGTTTCTGACTCCATTATGATACACAAAGCTCAGTATTCTGCGGTCATATAGCACTGATTTGCAGTCATTCTGCTCAGCTGCAATCTTTCCCCACTCTGCAGATACAGCGTCTGAAGCTTTTCCAGAACACCAAGGCGTGTCTCTCCTGTTCAGTCCAACAGAGACTTCATATGAGCTGTGAAGAAAAGCCGATCTGATATCAGTGAGCTCTAAATGTAATTACACACCGAAACCACAACAGCACTCATAAATCATTCATAAAGAATCACTAATAAAACCCACCACTGCTTTTTTTAAACATTTTTTTTTTTTTTTTTTTTACAACACAAAAACAAAGCCAGTTGGAATGCTTCTATCGAGCAGCTGGATTTAAATTACACTGTCAAATGGCTAAACCAGAGTGTACACAAAAGCAGCATTTATCTTCATGTCAAAGCATTAGCCCAAACTTGAAACCGACAAGGCTAATTTCATTTCAAGAAGGCTACCAATTTCTTTTAAAATGCTAAGTTCATATTAAGAATGGTCATGTTTTGTGATAAAAGCACTTTTGGAGATCTCAACACAGAAATAACTACATTTTAAAATTCATGATAATGAGCATTTGTTCAAAATAAACCAGATTGTAAAGTGCATTAGTATTCCAAGTGTTGTGCTTTTTGCTGGCCTTAGGCTAAAATGAAGCCGAACAATCATTCAAAATGAACCCATTGCCTTGACAAAATGAATCGATTTAATCCTCGTTTTGAAGAAATGTTCTGAAAAATATGGATTTCTCAGCCCTTGAGCGCAGACTCACAAGAGCCACACACAACTTCCAGGAATCATTTAAACATTTATAGAAGTGCCATGAGGTTTAAAAAAAAAAAAAAAAGAAATAAAAAAATACATTAGCCACTGTACTGTTAATCTCCACTGGAGCATGTTATATTGTGAAATATTATCTTTCCCATAAAACCTGTTTAACTAGAAAATATATACAGCACACTATATTTGGCAACAGTATTGATTTGAAATCAGCACCAAAAAAACCCCTCTCCTTCACATCAAAAAATTTCCCTACACTGCTTTGCCGGTCAATCCTGCCGGTGTCCTGTGTGTGTTTGTGTGTGCAAACACAATGATGTGGCTATATCAGGCTCAGCGTATGTGAAATTGTGCCCGCCCGCACTGCTGCGTAACTGCCGCCAGGAGCATGTGGAACTGACTGGCAATGCCAGGGATGATAATCAATTCTGCCAGTCTGACGAGGCGCGAGTCCCGGGCTCGATCCGGAGCTAATGAATACTAATGCCGTGTCTCACGGCAGAGCCGGGTCATGGACGGCGACCCCACGCGCTTTCGCTGACAAAGGCACTGAAAACTTACAACCGCTCGATCGATAAAAACCCGACTCATTTGCATTTCTGTCAGGTACCGGAGGAAGCACTCCTCCAGGGCTAAAGCAGGAGGCACGCCACAGGCTCTGTGGAATTTCACTGACACAATGCAGCCGCGTCTTTATCTGTAACATAATAGTGTTCATTCATAATACAATGATAGCACACTGTCATTTTCATTTGTAATGCCATAACAACACATCAATTGGACTACATTGTGATATAACAATATTTCCATGCCATTCACTAGCAACACAAAGTAATAAAGCAGTGTTGTTGTATTTGTAGATTACGGCATTGGTTTTTATTAAAATGTCAAATACATCATGGTCTTAATCTAACACATTTATTTGAGGAGCAGTGTAGGAGGACAGTGGCGCAGTGCTGCGCGCAGCATGGCTCTGTGGAGGAGAGGTGCATGTGCATGCGGGATGCGCGCCGTCATGGCTCACTGGCCCTGCGCGTCTGGCAGGCTGACGTGCAGCAGTGCTAAATCACGCGCGTTTATGACTCAAAGAAAGCACCACTTTCGTCTGTAGGGAGAGAGACAACTGCAGCAGATGAATGACACACACACACACACACACACACACACACACACACACACACACACACACACACACACACACACACACACACACACACACACCGACGTGGTCAATACTCCAACCCTGCATACACACAAACACAAGAAAGTACAGGACCTAAATACACACCAGCATACAGTTGAGAAGGAATAAGCATGAGACATAAATACAGCAAACACGATCAAGTGGACAACATCAAAGGAAGAAGGGGAAATTAGCCCACACAACAATCAACAATACAAGCACTGACACACCCACAACTCCCCTGACCCAACCTCTGACACTGACACACACACACACACACACACACACACACACACACACACAACACACACACACACACACACACACACACACAAACACTGACTCATGACTCTTGGATCCCCTTCTCCCTCCTCCCCCTCTCTCTGCAGACTGAAGCCTGGTGGTTGGCGTCGATGATGTCACAGCAGAGACGCCGGGCCCAGTGGGGCTGCAACACAAGCTGCAGCTGCCGCAGCACAGAGGGCAGAGTGCTGAGAAAACGCTCCAATCTATGTCCTTCTACTATACCAATAATAGTTTACCCCCATTTCTGTTTTTTTCCCCTCTTTGTACTGATATAATTTTTATTCTTACATTTGTTCATTTACATATTTATACTCTGTATAGTATCTTTATAGCTATTGGTCAACACCTCATAATGAGCCTCTTATGTATCTGTCCTCTATGTTTGACATGGGTGTCAGGTATACATGTCTACCATTTCAGTTGCTAATGTTCAATTGTGGAAAAACTTCAAAAATAAGAATTTCAAAGAATAAAATGTAAACATCCTCATAACAACCTATGGGGAAAAGCAAACCATATCCAAGCTAGCCTCCTCAGCCTCTGGAAAGTGAATTTATTAAGCTCTCCCAACTCCCACTTAGTGTCTCCAAACAGGCGAAAGAAAAAAGAGAATCCCTGCACATTTACTGGTGTGCTCATGCAGTACGGAGTGCCATTCATCTTCAATGAGGCACAGCCTGTTGGTAGCTGCTGGAACACTGACCCTCCTATTCTGCCTGTGCTTCTTACAGAAACTTGTGAAACGCTAACAAGAGTAACAATCTTCAGAGGATCCTCTTTGCTATAAAGCATGAACACTGATGAACTGTTGGTGTTTGATTGAGTAAACTGAGAATATTTTCCCTGTAAACCTTGTTAATTTGCTCAGTTCAGCTTTTAAAGCATTGTGCAGAGACACTTTCCCTCAAATTAGAAAAGAGCCAATCACAAACAACTCAGAATAAAAAAGTACCACATGACACCATTAAATAGAAAGCAGCAAAGACCTTGAAGTGAAGGTGGCAGATTTAGAATTAAATTACACTAACAAGTTTTATAGCTGGTGGTTTTTATTTCTTTTCGTTTGTGAACAGTGCATAAACACAGTCTAGACAATGTGTTTAGGACAAAACTAGGAGAGATGAATGAGTCTGGGTGACTCAAACACTAGGAAGAGGATGAAAGCTAGAAAGTGGATGTCGATTCACTATTTAAAATGTGCAAGCTACACAATCATGCTTCCTGTGGTACTGTAAAAACTTGCCTTTTCCTCTTAGACGGTTTTATGCAGAATTGGAGGGGGTGGTATGGAGAAACAACCTGAAAAAATCTGCAGTAAATCTCAAAGGAGAGGTCATTCATTAAAACTGGATTCATGCATCAACTATCTACACACACAAATGAGAATTCCAGACAGTGTCCTGCTAGCCTAGAACCTGACTCTCTACCTCCTTAACTTCATAATGTGAACCAGCCTTAATGCCTGGCAGAAACAAACACATTCACTGAATGTAGATGTATGTAGAGCTTTTATCAAGGACAGCTCTCTGATGAAGTGTCGTACTAGGAATTATACAATAAAGACTTAAGAGTATCAAAAGGCATTTCAGTGATGATTCAACCTTGTAAGTTCAATTGGATTTTCAGACTGTAATGGCCTTGGAAGGCCCTGAATGGTTTGCCATTCACTGACTTGTCTCTGCATCTTCCCCCTCCACTAATTAGCATAGACATTGTTTCTCAATGCATTCTCAATCCAAGTTGATCCAAATGGGAAAACCAAGTACGTGATACAAAAGATTGTAGAATGTAACAAAGCACCTCTATTTCAAAGTAAAAGGTGACCATATATATTGTACACATATATTCTTGAAATAAAACAAACTTCTACAGACTATGTATTAAGATCTTTTTGTGTGTTGTGTTACTTTCAGAGAATTTTAGGTCTCCAACAAATGAGCAAGACTAATACAGAAGGCCTCTATCTTTCTGTTTCAGAGAAACCGCATCCGTATCTTAGAATCACACTCTTGCATCGCATTTATCTCATGTTCCTAGTTTCACACCAGCATTTCCTGTGTGTTTCCATGGCAGCCACATTTGAGCTTTCTGATTCAAACACAGCGCGCGACCTCCTTGGAAAGGAAGTCTAGCAGAAACAAGGTCTACCAATGCCTAGGCAACAATATACATGATAGTTTTGACAAGCGACACTCTATAAAGCCTAAAATGTATTCAATCAACTACCCATTGAAATTAATATTCTCTCTTGCACTTACAGATAAGCACTAGCCCCCAACATAAATCCTACTGAAATTGTTTACGGTGCTAAGCACAGTATCAAGCTATATTAGAAAACAATTACTGAAGTGAATACATTGGCAAATGAAGATGTGGCAAAAAAAAAAAAAAAAAAAAAGTGTTAATTTAGGTGCAGCAAATATGGCACTCAGCAGAGCGGCCATTATACTGCTACAATTGCAATCTGTCACCAGACTGCAGCAGAAACGTTATGTTCTTATTTAAGTTGTAATTTGGTATTGATCACACTGTCACTTCCTCAGAAAATGCAGGGGAAAAAAACAGGAAATGGGCAATGCACTCCCAGCATTCTCAATGGCAGTATTTTATAGCAAAGCATTAAAATGGGGAAATGTATCCTCTAGGCAGGTAACACAGGCCCTGCTGTTTTAGGGGATTAGTGGTGGCAGGAAAGCAATTACAAATGAGTGCTGAGATGTGCTAAAACATTTACATGCACAGAGTGCATCTTGTTAGAAAACCCCTGAAAAGTATATTGTTAAAAGGTCACATTGTCACACTTCCTCTTGTAAAATTTAACTCAAGGTAATTCAACCTCAGCTCAACCCCCTCACCTCTTGTAAGGTGAAACATTAAGTAAAGAGTGGGAAGCCCTGGAGCATAGTGTTTTTGGGAAATATCAGACGGTATAAATGAATTACAATCACAATGTCAGCTTCAGACGTCATGTTGGAGACGGGGTTCATCTGAGAAGATAGCCAACAGGATGTCTTATGAATGAAGCAATATATAACGCTTCAATAATCACCCTTTCAGTAATCATAACTCCATGCATGAACTACCTTTCACTGTAAATCAGGGGTTCCAACATTCGGCATCTGACTGCCGAATGCAAACAAGAAGCTAAATGTATGATCGTGCTCTTAAAATAGTCCTGGAAAGTATAACACATTCTTCATGCATGCATTCTCCTCTGATGGTATCAAAGGTAAAGACAGCTTATGGCACTGTTGACATCACTAACTATGGTGTCAAGGTTTCAGAATGACTCCCCACAGAATGTGGAGGCACATAACAACAAAGTCAAAATGTTCTTCCAAAAGGTACGGCTGGGGGTGCATTTGTACGCATGACCGAATGTAAAGAACACTGCATAGGCCTACTTGCAGTTAACAAAAATCAGGTCAAATTTATCTGAATAAGACATTTCACAAAATATTTGCAACTTGCATTGTCACAACATGTTTTACAGAATGCTGAACTAAACCTCCAGAAAGAAAACAGAGGCAAGGCAAACCTCCCTTTCACCTGTCTGCTCAAATTTTGAGAGTAAATTTCAAAATAAACTCTGAAAAGAGTCTCCTGTTTTCTTCCTCAAAATCAAGAGAAGCTCAGATCCCTACTGTAAGACTGTTCAATAATAATAAAAAGGTGAAATGCCACACAATGCTCATTTAAAATGTATCATCCAGAGCTTGAGCCTTATTTGTATGAATTTGGCAAAGGTAAGTGATTGAAATATAAACCCTGACAAAGTGCATGGCTGAAAGTAAAAAGCTCAACCACAGCATGGGGAAATTCAAAGGTCTGATCAATATCTGTTTAGTGTGTCCAACAAACCAGATCCCCTGGGTCTGACACCAGAAAACAACCCCAGACGCCCTTCAAGTGTCCTCCTGCAAACTCTGACTGAGAACCTAATTTTAGCAAAGCCACATGAGTCTGCGTTTTTTTCTCAATTCAACAGTAAACTGTAACAGCAGGACTTTTCAGCTGTATCTTCATTCTCTGTCTGAAAGAGCATTCTCAGATGGGCTACAGCCCTTAGAGAGAGCAGGTATACGCAGGACCAGACAGAAGGGAGCTGTGGTACTCTGCTCTTAGCCTTAACGGTGACAGGATTACCAGTCGTGCTGGCACAGGAGTTAAAAGCCACTACAGAACTATAGTCCTGAATCACATTCATTTTGCCCTCACGTCCAAAAATCAGAAGTTTTGTTTCACCCAGAACAGCTAAAAAACATCACTGCAGGTCAAACGTGTACTTTTCTGTGATGTACTCGGATAGCTGAGTCAGACACCATTTTCCACAACGAAGACCACAGACACAGTACAGGAGAGCTACATCCAATCAGAGAAAAGATGCACTTTAACTGATAACAATCTGAAGGCTGAGGGTGCCTGGTCAGGCCTGAAAGAAGATCAATCTCCCAGCCTCTGCAGGTGGATTTATTTCGTTTGTACAGTGTGGTTTTTTTTCCCAGTACTTAGAAACTGGGCTTTGGGCAAATAAATGATTTTTTTGTCTTATCTACTCATCATAGGACTTGTTGGCCATAAGTATTGGTATTCTAAAGGCGGCACACATGGCTGATGAGTGGGGAAAGTCCCAGAAGCGGTGCATCAGTGTCAAATCTTCCTCAGTAACAAGTCGCTGCCAAACCAAACTGAAAATCAAAGTTGCACAATGACAAATGGAACAGCTCCGTTACTGTACTGCATTCCTGTTTTGTGAAACGCCAGAAGAGCTACCGTTGCTCAAAACATAATAGGGGGATGATAGATTGCACATTTACACCTTGTTACTTAGCTGAAAAAGTCTTACGACTGATCTTGCCTGTCTGGTGTCAGGGAAAACAGTCTTTGCCAGCTCAGTTGTGGCACATATAACGGGCGGGTTTCCGTTCCTCTCTCTTTCAGCAGTGTCACTGCAGCGGGTCTTTCGTAATTGGCAGCGCCAGTTTAAGTGCAACCTCATCTGCAGCTCATCACTCAGTGTCCCTGTTTCACTGTGGAAAGTTTAACGTGATTGGGCTAGGTGCTACCATTACTTTGGCTCTCTCCTGGGTTTCTATGCCACCCTGTCACAAGTAGAAAAGTGAGAGACTGCAGAAAACTGGTGACTGCTGTGCCAAAGAAGTGTCAGACAACACAACTGGGACCTGTGGAAAAAAAAGTGACCTGCATGCATGGATACGTCAGATCTATGGTGAAAACTCAGGCCCCAAAAACAAAGCAAGTTCCACAGACATTCAGCCTAACTATGCAAATAAAAATGCACACAAATGTGTGAATACAAATACAACATACGTTCTACAAACTAAGTGCTACAAAAGGTCCTGCACACAAGCCAGTTTTTTTCTTTTCTTATGCAAAGTCTTTTGTTAACTACTAAATACTTGATATGAGATTTGTCCAAAAGAGAGGAACACATGTGCACATAAAGCAAGGTCTGAGAGAATCACTCAAAAGAACCTTTAAATGTCTTCACTGAGCAAAGCTTTTAGTGCGAGGTGTTTGGAGTGTTCCCCGCTTGAGTGTATTTACTGGGGCCATCATTTAGCAGAGACGCAAAGGCGCATGTAAATATCAACCCTCTGCCTTTCTGTTCCCTGCAATTTCCAATTATTCCAATCAGCGGATAAATTGAATAACATGTCGTCGGTGTGATTACTGTGTTCCCGATTCAGACAGCTGTCAATGCTCTGGCAGTGGTTTCCATTCCGTAATTACTGCTTTAAGTCCTCTCTGCCTCACTCTTAATTAATAGGGTTTTATTGTGACACAGAAATCGGCTTCGGAGGCCTTTGCCGCTGGTGAGCGGAAGCCATAGTAACCTGCTGCATCCATCTGTCAGCCCAGCTCAGTGCCCTCTGGGTCTGCAGCGTGAGCTGAGAGAGAGAGGGAGAGAGAAGGCTTCAGCAGAACAAATCATTGGCGGCATTTTCTGAACCTGCCGCTATTGATTCAAAGGATGAGTCATGAGTGTGTGACTGAATGGCATTTTCGCTTAACACGCCTTACTGCTACTTTTCAGGCTCGGCTTGCCGGCCCTGCAGAGGGGAGTTGGCCCAATGAAGTACTGTGCCAATGCTACAATATCCACATTTTGACTGTTGGCCTGTGGTTATTTTTAGAAGGTCCTTATGTAATCCTGGCTACTATGAGTCAGAAACAGAGACGGGAGGAAGGAGTGAAGACAAGAAGCAAAAAGAGGGTGTACACTCAGAATGGGAGATCCTTAATCCATAATTTCCAACTGAATATTCCAGCACAGTCGGTGATTCAAAACAGACATGCAACTCTCCATGAGACTACTTCTTCAAGGTAAAGCCAGCATGCTTCTTTATATAATTACTTGGTATGTATCTGCTTGCAACTGAAGAAATACAGATAGGGTGGGACTGAGAATGAGCACAAATCGCACTCAACAGAAACTAAGAGGTATGCTATATCAAGGTGTGCTTTTTCCATATGTTATACCCATGCTATAGCGAGAGAAACAGAAAGCATGATTAAAATGCAAATACGAATAAATTTAGGCAACCCAACATGAAACAGACCACCAAAACACAATACGTAAACTCGTTTTCTGTCCTTGGTTTTACCATCAGTATCAAACAACTTCTACCACTTTTCACATAACATCACAAGTTATATTAAGAGAAGCAGAAAGCATCATCAACTGAAACTAAGACAGAGCGAATTCAGGCCAACGAACCAATTTTCTGTTCATGGTAGGAATTTCTATCATTTTAAACAGAAACCCATGAAATGACTAAGCTGGATGCAGTCCAGAAGCATCTCAGAGACAGAAAATTCAGGTTTCAATGACAGCATGGACAACAGGACTTCACACTGCAACCTAGCATGCAATACAATGGGATCTCAGACAGGAGCATTTGTGGAGGACTAACCAGAACACTTTGTGGCAATTGCACATGGATTGTGCAACTGGATAAGAAAATCTGCATAAACCATAACAGGTGCCAAATCATTAGGTTACATTCTGCATTCACGTTTTCTTACCCATCATGACAGCAGGGTGCCGAAACGCAGAGGCTGTTTGAAATTATGCCAAATTAAATAAGGGCTTTTACTCCATGACATGACAAATGGAGTGCCTTAGATTATTTGGCTCTTGTATGTGTTGAGGTATTATTACCCATCTGACTGCAGAATTGCTCTTTACCAGGCATCATTTCCATTAGCTACTTGTGAGTACAATTTTTCACAAATTTTAATTTTGCATGCGTTCATTTTTTGCTGGGCCAACAGCAGCCAACGTTAGCTTCTGGCTCAAGATCGGATCTGATCACCCACTACTCAAGACTGCAAGTGAGGAGTACTCTGATATGCAGTTCATTTTTCCACTGCAAATGACAAGATGAGGAGGGTCTCTTCACTCTTGCTCATGTTAGGGGATAAGTCATTCTCAGGTTGTGTACAAGGTCAGAACAGATGTGTTTCAACACACATCAAAATTGTACAAGCATTAACACAAAGGCCATTAACACAAAGTACTGTTCTGATCCCCATTAAACACGCCTCTGGACAGTCCAGATTTGCTATCATTTCATCCTGGCCTGCAAAGAGCCAGCTGGGCCAACACAATCCTATTTAACTATTTGACACTTGACATTCGGCTGATTTAGGAGCCAAAGAAACACTGATGGTTCATACCCTGGTGCCAACATCACATGCCAATCATTTTCAAAACAAATCAGTTGTCAGGCTTTATATCCAAAAAGCACTGAAATAAAATCAATTGAATGTAAATGAGAATTTAAAAATGTACATGAATAAAGTTTATAAAATATTCTTCAGACTGAGGTCTGAATGTTAATTACCAGTGAGAGGCTATATATCATGTAATTGCCCTTCTGCCCAATAGCTGTGTGCTGTTTGAGAGGAAAATAGCATGGGTTAGCAGCCCTTCCAAGTTTTCAGCTCAAGGGAAACATGTTAGTGTCAAACTTTCTCATCATTTTGGCTTGGTACAGACACTCTTACAGTCTAGATTGCTGGTATCTGTAAAGCAATGGATACTAAACTTAAAACAATACCACCTTGAGCTTGAGCGTACCTCACAAAAAAGACATTAATTAGAAAATGCAATCGTAGTTTTACTTTTGAAGAACATGGCCATGAAGAAGACAGCACCTCATCTCCTATGACACTATATTAGCAATCTTAAATCAAAACCATTACCAATCAACGGTTGTACATGACTCATTACCAAAGAATTTATTCCCCCAGCAGAATAAAATAAAATTCTTGCTAATGCACCACGAAAAGGCACTGTACATATCAATTTCAAACCTTATGATAATAGCTGTTTTACTGTTCTGGGCCTGATGCTTCAGAGATGGAAGCCTCTTTTTCTTGCTTTTGATGGGAAAGAACTTTATACTTGAGAAAACTGCTTCTCAGGAAAATATTTGCAAATATTGCCTTGGTTTTTACTGACTAAATAGAGAAAAACAGACTAGCTAGGCTATGTAAGATTAATGTTATGAAAGAAGTTATCTAGTATAAAGAACATCAAATTATTACTGGTTCATGCAGCTGTTGTAAACACTTCCTCTGCCAGGAGACCAAGATGAAAAGTGCCTTCCAGTACCTTTCTGAGTTCAGCATGTGTATCATTCTACCTAGTGGTTTTCTTGGAAAACCTTTTTTTTTTCTTGAATGCATTTTTTTCTTTTTGACATTTGATAACTTGGGCTATACTATTTATTATTTTGAAAGCACATAATTATATTTGTTTTTGCGGTCGTCTTCTACAAGTACAGGTAATGCAAGTTGCCTTTGTTAGGTTACGGTGATGCTTTTTCTTCCATTTTGGAGCATTACGGAATACTGGGAGCCAACATCACATTTTGAAGCCAATACCCTGCCCCCAAAAGACAAGCCAGCACAACCCTGGCAAACACAAACCCTGCCGGAAACCCTGCAAAGCTAACCTGTACTGTTCTGTGCAAAGCTGACTCAGAGGTAGGGGTAATTACCTGTATTCAACAGTCTGCTCCAACTGAACTTGGCCCAGCTTTAACATCTACACCTGGAAGGTATCAGCTGTGGGTTTGAAGCCCAGTACTGATTCTACAGATGACAATTTCAACTACTCCTAACAGGGATGTAAACAGTATCCCCAGTACAAAGCTGCATGTTCCATTTCGGATTTTACCTCAAGCATCTTGGTGTATCCAGCTGGTTCCTCCATACAAATACACTTTAACATACTTCCACACAGGTTCAATTCAGTCAACTAGCACTTCTCATGTAAAACCTGACCTAGACCTGGAAGGGGTCCATCTGCTACATACTGGGAGTCATTCAGCCTACCTCTCTGTGCAACAGAGCTGACAAAACACCTTATATCCACCAAGGGACTCATAAACGCCGTACCAGCACAGTCTGATTGACACTACGCAGCTGACACTAAGGTAGAGAAATGCTTCAGCGCTGTGAAGATTTGTGGGAATACCTTTCAGTGACGTAACCCAAGGTTAGAGATAGCCACTCAATAATCCTCCAGCTAAAATTTCACAACTGCAAACAAGTAAAAAAGTCACCGTGAGACCATGTTACGGAGTGAAACTTGGAAGCACAAAGGGAAAATGGAGGACTGAGGACACTTTTATTCATTGTCCTCAGCTGGAAAATAGTGAGACAGCTATGACCTTATCTTCAGTCTCCTTGAGGAAAGCAGCTTGATCTCCCCTTTCTCAGTAAGCATCCTCAGGCTGAAATGGGCTTTGGGTCCCTGCTAAAGCTTCCATCTGATTTTAATGAAAACCCATCTTAAATAACCATCAGGCAGTGAGACCTGATATCATGAACTACCACTTCTAATACTGCAGCTGTTTTAATACTGCAGCTGAAAGCTATAAATGCAATGAAATACTGGCCTGAGCCAAGATAACAAAAGCTTTGAAAGGAGGGTGTTTAGTTTTAAACCTCACCGCTCAGAGTAAAAATTCACACGTGACCCGTACTTTATCACAGAGACAACTGACAGCAGTTGGCTTGAAATGAGAGCACATATGTGCTTCAAATCCATATCTGTCTGAGGAACATGTTCTAAAATGTCAAATTAAACAAAATACGGTCAACCACTCTTGATCTTTAGATATGAGCACTGCCAGACATTTCTCCTCAGATATGAACAAAATCAAAACGAAAGCACCAGAAACCTGAATCATTGAGAAAGTTCTGTGATAAAAATATCTGAGATATATGAATATAGCAGATAACCTCTACTACCTCATTTGGATTGTGAAAGAGGTGCTGTGTGTGCCTGGCAGAACAGTCCTCGCTGTATGGAGTTCAATACTGTCTGTGCAATTCCCAAGTACAGTGGGTTCTGCTCAAGGATGTAGCCCAGTCGTCTTTGACAGGTGCTTCTACACCACAGAGAAAGTCACTATTCAATTTAAGTCCATGATATACACCAAACCTGCCCATGTGACATTCTTCTGTCTACATAAGAGCTCTCGTGACTCTTTTTCTGTCTTAAAACCCATTAGGAATTACAAATTCATGAAACAGCCCCAATTCAACTACTGATTACCTCTATGTATTTTACAGTTGTGTGTTCTCTGTACTCCAAATGTCAACTTAATATCAAGAGTTTCATCATTCATAGTGAGACAAAGTACTTGAATTAGGAACAAGAGTTTATAATGTCTTGTAAAATAACTTTTTAACGCAAGTTCCAGAATGCATTGCACTGCCAAGGAAGTCCCAATAAGCCGACAGAAGACAGTAAAAAAGGATGTCATAGCAAGAGATGCTTTTTGAATTTTTTTACTTTGTTTCCCTCTAGCATGTACACCTCATTGTAAAACTACCAAATTGAAAATACCTGCACTCTAGACGTTCACTGATGAAAAAAAAAATATTGAATTCGAAGATCAATATGTGTTAGCGAGCAGTAAACTTACTCAGGTTAATGGCATGTACCACACAGTTTTTTGTTCAGATTTCTAGCTAATTATGTTTAAGAATTCAGTCTGCCAGTCGTCTTTTTCCTACTTGTAATTATACAAATTATCACTGCTGTTTATGGTGAGGCAACCTAGGTTCTGGCCCCTAGGCAGAGAGAGTAAAACAGCAAAATTTTCTAAAGTTTAAAGTGGCTTATTGTGAAAATAGAGAACTACTGGAAAACATAACTGATTGGAAAGCTGCTTTCAAAACCTCTGCCCTGTGATGAGGACCATATTATTAAGGTCAAAACCAGCGCAGTATATCTCCAAGCACAAGTGTCAGGAATGGAATACAGTGCAAAAAACACACTTTAAAGAGCGGGAAACCCCTCAACACAGAAGATTTTGCAAGTCTAAAGCTGGGTGGGGACTGCCACATATTACAACACAGATGAATCCATGGACCAGCACCAACCCTCTTGAGTCATGAGTCTGGTATGGAATATAATGTGGAAACTGCAGCTAACCCACTGAATGAACTACTACACGAACCAGCTGGAGAGACTCCTTTGAAAAGTGGGAAACCCCTGAACAGTGCAGAGTCTGGTACTGAGGTATTCTGCAATGCTGGGTGGGGACTGTCACTGAAACAGAGATCCCCAGACAGTTGCTGAAGTGCCTTGATAATCGGTAGTCCCAGCACTGTTGAAACTGCCCCAGAAATGTCAGGAAGCCAGCAGTGCCAAGGTGGTATTATCTAAAGCTCTCGCTTTGTGAGGACAGTTCTGCCACACGAGCTGTCATTTCCACAGCGTCCTGGCATACCTTGGTCACGTCAACTCATAGCTGAGGAGAGATGCTAAGCTCTGTAGAGTTTATAGACAGATTGAAATAATGACTATTAGTGTTGCAAACATTTTGTAATGACAACCCGGAAGTTACTGAAATGTGTTGCTTAAGTAAAAGGTAAAGGCGTTTTTAAAGCAAGGCGACACAAACTGCAAGTAGATCAATAATCATGTGACCTAACTGCCGTGAAGCCTATATTACATTCATGTGCTGTGTGGTCACAGAAATAGTAACCTCAGATCTGAAATCCACAGTGACTGAGGTAAAGGGGGCATAATTAGTAACAGCCCACTCATTGACAATACCAGTAATTTGAATATTTTATACTATCATCAATTATTTACTAATAATGACAGTTTAACCGCAATTTTACAAGATTCCAGAAGAACAAAAACAAATTGGTGCAGGATATATACAAGGTTGTAAGATTTAATGTTTGCAAAAAACCATGAATCCAAAAAATCTAACACATTTTTTATTGCAAATGATAACACCATTTTCATATAATATTGAACTCTGTAATTCTACCACCCCTGGGCAGCTATGTTGACAATGTTGTTTATGGTAATGACAACCCATGACCATAAGATGAGAACATTTCAATTCTGGCTCCACCCTGCACATAGTTTTCTTGCTTTTGATGCAATGGTTGGAGCCTCAACTACATACTTTGACAAAAAAAAATTGAAGAATTTAAACAAGGTCGTTAGAACAGACGCCAGCGCCAAAGATACGCAAAGGCTTGGCCCTTTTCCAGGCAGCAGTTTCCAATGTGGTGTAATTGATGAGGTCATCAGAGATAAGGAGGGCTCTGCGCTGCAGCCTGCATGTTCCATTTCCTCCTTTGCTTCCCACAACTCTCACCATCAATTCCATCTTCACAGGACAGCAGAAGTGACCTCCATGGCCGACCTGCAGCACAGTGGGCTCCCAGACCATATGACAGCCTCAGCTACTCTTTCTTCAGTCCTGACAGGTCTAACTATGATTAACTGACTGCTTGCTCCATTCCCCAAATTCTTACAGGGCCAACGGTGTTTTCATTCGGTTTATGTTCACTGCTCACTTTATTCATCAATAAAAAAAGACATGGAATATGTATGTTAAACTGGAGGCACTGCTTTGTAAAGATAAGGATGGCGCACAGTTGTAAAGGTATGCAAAGTCGTTTGCAAAATTTGTGGCAAGAGACTGTAACTTACACAATAATTGCACCACTACATCATTTGTGACAACAGAGACTGTATAGTGCACGCACATACATAATATTTTACCATGATTAGCGTTTACTACTAAGGTCATTGCTATCGGAAGGGAATTCTGGTTTGTGGTTAATACTCTATGCTGCATGGCTGATCATTGGCACGGCCTGAATTTTAGATGCTGCAGACCAGATTACATGAGAATGCAGCGAGACAGATCTAAGGCCATGCACCAGCAGGGCACCCTTATGTTGTGGGACCACCGTCCCACAGCAGACGTGGGAGACTGAATACAAAAAACCTCAATGCCTTATCAAAGTGCTGGGCTGTTTTTCCAGCCAGCGGTCAGGGCAGGCAAACGCAAACTCAGGCTTGTCTATTTCCTTCCAGTAACACTTAAAATGTGCTCAGTCAATAATGGGACTCCGAAGGGATCCATGGAAAAGTGCTGGACACAGAAAACCATGACAGCCTTGTCATTTCCTGCAAGCATAACATTCTACGCTGCTAAATGACACTTTGCCTTGTTCTGTAAGCCTTCTGTGAAAATCCATGAGCTGTATCCTGAATTTTGATGAGTCAATTTCCCTGTAACTCAATACCTTTTTCCTCTCTTTAGACTTACAATGGACAGAGCTTAAACTGCCCTCTACAAATGAGACAGAAAACATCTTAACAGATGGATAGAGTAAGGTGTTAATTATTAGGTGCTAGCACAACCTGGAACGTGTCATCAGGTCCCACATCAAGCACGGGTGATTACAACAATAAGGTGCATCGGAGAGAGCATAAGATGTTAACAGGGAAATATACTTTAATCCACTGGAAGGCACTGACACATATCTTACTGTTCAGAAGCTGATGTACAGTTGTTTTCCAAATTTACAAAAGCCTGAACAAGTGATCATAAAAAAATAATTGAACAGATCATTAAAAAAACCAGCGCTGTATTTCACTTTAAAAAGCACTGTTTGCACATTTTTAGGTGATTTCATTAGAGCTCCATGCGAAATGTGTCTTTCCCATACTTGAAGACAGCTTATTTGCTTGAATTTTCAGCCTAACTGAGGAGAATTTGACTGTGATCATATGTCCATGCTTTGATTACGCAAAGGAAAAGCATGAATCATCAACAGATGCGGCAGACAATGGGGGAGAGCGGCATGCCAAGAAACCAAGCGAGGGTCATTCCATAGAAAATTCACTAAGGCCAAGGCTATGAGGGATTTTCTGCACACAGCTTTCAATTAAATCTGGCAAAAATAATGCTATTGGTAAGATGAGAGAAGAAGAAGGCCACATGCCAAGTCTAAGCAAACACTGCCCATACGGTCAGCGATAAACATGTCAAGCATGCCCCATGTGTACTCTGTTATTACATTGTTAACTATAATATTTTTACTGAGGCAAGGTCATTGTGCAGTAATGTTTAATGGAAAAGTTCTCAGAGTACTGTAGGCTTGAACTAATCACAGATAGCATAAAAAAACCTTAACAGCAGCAATAAAGACAACAAGAACTGAATATTATACAAACTGGCATAAAAATGGATATTTCCTAGGCTTATGCTTATTTGGGCCTTTGAAAAGATGATACATAAAGGTGAAGCAAACTGTAATGTCTGGAACATTGGCTAACATGGTTAAAATTAGAGTGAAAGGACAACAGATTCTTGAGTAGCAGCATCATGTAAAAGAGTATAACCCTGATCAGTGACACTGGATTTACAATGCTAGCCTAATGAATAAGCCATTTACTTGTCACCATACTGACTTGCCAGTGATGAGCGCTGTAGCTCTGACATCTCATGTGGATTTGTTCTGCACTGTTACCACCAGAATTTGTAGGCCATAAAAGGTATGTTTTAAAACAGTTTGGTCCTATGCCAGCCTTGCACTCTTGAGTAACTGTCTGAGATGTTTTTTGCCCAGATAACTGTCCTTGGGTTATGAACTTCTGTGGTCTGGAAGGCCACACCCTAATGAATACCACCATTTTCAGAGCCACGGAGCACATCTTCCAAGACTGAGTGCATGTGGATACAGGGCTTTTAAAAGTCCCACAGGGTGACGGCAAGGGAAGGAGTGAAAGGTACTGGTGTGGACTTGTTTCTTTCCCTGAAAACCTGCCATGTGGGAAGTGACATTACTCGCACAATCTTACGGCACAGCGGAATAAGGCTGCATAGCTGTGATGATTCACTTGCATGCAACAGACCCGATAGCCTATCATACACGCACACACAACAGGAAGCCCAAGGCCTGCTGACACACAAGCTGAACCTCCAAAAATAAATACAACAGGGTTTCTGCAGCAATAGTCAGCTGCAGGAAATAAAACTGCAGGAATGGAAAGGATCTCACTGCAAGGACCCAAGACCGATTCCAGGCCTTAACAGCTTGGATGAACCAGCAATCTAATTCTAAGTGCAATTATGAAAGTAGGAGCTACAGCTAACCTAGTTGTGCATGGAGCCTGACTAGTCGGAGGTTCAATTAGTCAACTGCAAACTTGGTTGAAGGCATGAGCCATAATGGTGTGCTCAGGGGTGTCATTAGCTTCCCAGGTCATTTTGAGAGAATATTCCAGGACCTACTGAGAGGCCTTGGGAAAATGCTACTTAGTGGGCCGGACCGGTCTGTTGGCAGAGAGCTTCCTGCAGCAGTTGCTATGGGACAAGAATAAGAATGACTCACGCAAGCCACATGTAATTCTGCTCAGGCTTCCCTATCCAAAGAGACCATCCAGCAAAGCTTGAACAGACCATGCGAGGGATATAAACCATAAAAGAAGGGAACATTGCTGGGGAGGAAGATAAAGAAAGAGAGGTCTATAAAATAACCTCAAGGTTAGTGGGCAACGTCTCGGAGCCACCTTCCTTCCGAACAGCGAGGTCACACTAAACTCAGCTGTGCACCCCACACCTGCCTATTCTCTTCACCGAACGTCACTGACCACAGAGAGGGCACCCATCATGATCACCACTACTGAATGCCTGGGGAAAAACTGCAAAGATGCCAAATGCACACCACTGCAATGCAGTTCAGGAGTAGGCACTTCAAAACTGCTTCAAGTTTCAAATTGAGCCGAAAGAAATGAGTGCTGACTAATTATTGTACTAGACCTGAAAATATCAGACCAATCATGTCTATTTAATAGCCATGTTACCTGGAAACTGTGTGAACACAAAACCATCTTCTAACATTTGAAAAAAGGAACATACTTTTGTGTAGTCCACCCTTCCTCATTACAAAAGACTTCAGAACACATATTTCCAATACAAAAGGCACATGACAGTTTCCGACAGTGATCTTAATACAAAATTATGTGCTCCCTCACAAAGGAAAAGTAACATTAATTCAAAGTGGAAAAAAACATCACCTTACAGCAATTCTGGAAGAAATTAATGTTTAATTCACTGAAACATCTTGTCAGCTGTATTCAAAGATTTTTCTCATCTTAAAATAACTGTGAAGAGGAAGGTCATACCAGAATGACACCCACAGGATTCCAAATCCCCATTGGTCCAATTGAGCCCTTCAAACAAATAGCAATTAGCCCTGTGAACACCTCTGTCATTGACAGAACATGGTCTGGATTCACACCTAGACCAAGGTGCTGCCTCTTTCATCAGGAGAAAGTCATCAGTAAGTGAGACTCTAATGACAGCTTATATACACCGATACAGAGGGGAGTGCTGGCCATATTCCGACCCATTGCCTTACCAGCTCTCGTCCTCGGAATACAGAGCGGAAGTGACAAGACAGCCGGGGCCATTACAGCCCTTGGGGAGAAGGTGTTGGCAAGTTTGATGCACCCTTCAAGGCGCCTTTTACAACATATTAAGCCATGCCCTCTCAAAAACGACAAGCCACTGCAAAAGGTAAACATCCACATAAAACAGCCAAGAGAAGAACGAATATCTTCTACATCTGTTAAAGATATCTGCAAACAAATCTACAAAGTTTTTTTTTTTGCCCACCATACAAAAGACTCCGCTTTTACGTCAAACTGAGTGAAGAAAAAAAAAATGTGGATATGTGACGTGAGTTAAGCAAAGTGTAAGACGAGTGCCATTTTGGCGAACAACAGCTATCACATTATCACGTTTTCCATTTATTTCAGCTGCTAGTGCAGGAACAATTTGCTCAGGCTTTAGCATCAAAGTGTGACTAACTCCCAGCACTGCCCAGACCACAGTAGAGATACAGTGATGTCATCCAGGCTACACACCAGTGCTCCAGCTGCTGCAGTACAGGTTACTGTTACTAAGTTTTTCAGGGATAAAGGGAAAAACTTTATGCAGTCAGTGTAGCCTAAATCATACACTACGCAGCTACAGCGTTTGAACAATGGTCATCAAATGCGATACTCAAATTTAATTGTGTAATTTGTGTATTTGGAGAGGAACCAGTGCACCGCCAGTTTAAAGACCATCTACTTGTCAAGCATGACACATTATGGTTAATGGTAAGTATCAATTCTCAAATATTTTAACATCAAGCTATCAGTGCAAGTGTGCAGCACACAGTAAACTGACCATGCATGTTTATGGGGATGTCTTTCAAATAAAGGTGTTTATCCAATGTGAATTAGGCCCAAAGGCCCTGAGCTAAAGACCCGATATTTTGAGATCAGGGCATAGCACTATTAAGGGTCTAAATGAAATATGCTACATGCCATGTGCTAGAGAAGGCTTTTGTCTTGCCTGATGGCATGTGTTAGACCTCATCAAATTGTTGCCATGGAAATACAATGTGTAAAATGTATAACAGCTTTTTTTAAGCAATCTTGGCAATGAGGATATAAACCCAGTATATATGAAGGATGGCCATATTTCTCTACTGCAGCAAGTAAAACATTTACCGATTTACTCCAGAAGTCGATTCGGATATGCAAACAACTGTACCTTATTAACCCTCAATCTAACACTGGGGTCGATACTGATGACTGAGTAACTGAGACAGCAAAAGGCTGATTTCCCGATGAAGTGGTTAACTTAAGTGATTAGGTTTGTTTTAAAAGCCGTTACAGTCCAATCACTAGCTCCCCACAGCCTGCTCACTACTGTAAAATTGTCTCATCCTATATCTGGCACAGTGCAAATGAAACACATGGGGACATATCCAGGATGACACTCAAACACTTCCAGTGGCTCATTAATGAGGACGAACATGTATCTTAAAAGACTGTATAATGCTTGAAGTCCAACAATTCATGCGAGAGAAAGAAAGGCATCTTTGGTGGAACTGATGTCAGCATTAAGGCTACTCAGACTAGATACAGCAGAGCTGTAAACTTGCTGGTTGCGTCTCAAAGGATACCATGAAATCCCTAAAAACCGGTGGAAGTTTTGCAGTATTGGATATTGAGAATTTACAAGCATCCTTTGCCTTCCCTGCAGAAAGTGTTAGCTACGTCCTCAAAAACGTCCAAAGCAGCAAGTTTCTTGGCAGAACCAGGCAGCTTGGAATATTCAGATCTCTGACACCACTTTGCTACCAACAGTTATACAATAAGAAACAGCAAAAAGGTTAAAAATTCAAGCCATACTTGGCACTGAAATGTTCATTGTTAAAAACAATTTGTTTTCAGTATTTAGCTTTCATCAGCTTTTCATAGAACAGCTCCAAGGCATCAGCTACAGAAACAAACAGCAGTTTCGCAACCAAACTGTTCTGACAAGTGGAGGGCTCTTTTACACTGGCACTGACAATGACAGAGCTAATTATTTATCACAGCCATTAAAATGCCATGGTATACTTTCACAGTCATCTCAATTTCAACTTGACCACTGCACACCTGCTAAGTCACCGGTGTCAAGGGATCATTCCAGCAAAAACTCCAACTGCTTATTAGAATTTTTTCCCTTGGGTAGCCCAGTTGGTGCGAATGGTTGTTAGTTTTGTGGAGCTCAGCGCGTCTGCAAGTCTGTTATGGAAAGTTATGTCACTCCCTGGAGTCAAAACAGTTGTTCTACAAGTCCCTGTACATGAACCCCTGATCTCTCGTACAGTGAGAGCGCCTCATCGGGAGTTCAACGGAGCCTGGGCTTCCCATTCAATTTCAGCAGGAGCCTCGGTCCAGTCTGTTTATTTTCCAACCCAGCATGCACACACTTCAAACCATAAAACTGAACCAATTACTACCGCAACTTAAACTATTTATACACTCCTTCCAGTGTTTTTGTTTTTCCTTACATTTACAAAGTGAACTGGAAAACCTCAGGGAGCCGTACCTTACGAGTACCAAGACTAGGCACAATACAAAGCACAAGCCCGTGCAGTGAGGCTGGTGTACTAATGTGAGAATGGAAACGCTGAAATGGGGTGAAAATATCCACAAATAAATCTATTGTAAACTCTACAATCTGCTTTTTATTACTGCGAACTTCAATACTTTCTTATCGATGATGGGCTGAATGTTGAACTCATAAACTGCGTTGAAAGATGTTGAACAGATGAAAAATCTATGTATCATGCCCATGAAGCAAAAGGACATTGGCATACAAAACCAATTTGACCATTACTATGGGTCAACAGGCCCAGCGCGCACAGTACCGTCGCCGAGGACTGGGTGTTGTACGCCCTGTCACCTTCCTGTGTTCGGAGCCCACCCCGGAGCTATAGTGCACTTAGTCACTGCATGTGTATCGCTACCTGCAACACTGACCTCCCTCATACCGCATCTTCTGTGGTAACTTGTATTCTCTTAGTTGCATACGCACAGGCAATCTTCAGAAAGTATGGAATGTAATTAAAATGCAGTTTAATCAAGCAGCATAACCGTATAAGGACAAGGACAAGGAGTGAATCAGTCTGAAGTGAAGAACATGTTTTATGGCACTGGCTGCCGTCACGACAAAAATGTAAAGCATCGTTTCAGACTGGATTGTGTATGTATTCATAATATTACGAGTGCCGCTGAATTAGCTGTGGCACTTATCAAGATAATGGCTGAACCGTTAGGGCATTTCTTTACATGCTAACCTACGATCAAGCTAATGATAGCTACGTTTCCAGGAGTCGCCCCTTTCAATCTAAACTGTCACAGCATCACTGCAGGAAAATCTCCGTTGAGCAGCAAGCTAGCACAACGTTAATTTATTTTGATGCACACTGATTATTGCAAGCAACAGCCACCGTAGCCAAAGCGTGATCATAAGTTACACAAATCCAGTACCACAGCTGACACATTCATTCAGTATCATCGCACGTAATTTACAGCAGTATTATCTAGCTGATTTGCAAGCAAGCCGGCTAGCTGGTTGAAACGATTTAATTCATTGACTAGACTCACCGAGTGGTTAACTCCCCACATTAGGACGCTGAGCAGAGGGTCGCTGGCACGGAACAGCTTCACTTTCTGAGCCACGAAGTGTTTCTTCTTCGTCTTCGTTTTACTCGCAATAGATGCGGCAATGCTGCCTGCCGTAGCCATGTTTAATATAAATCAATTTGCTCGAAAACCGACGGTTCGCGTTGTTACTGCGCGTATCTCAAAAACTGAAGAGCACAAAAATGTGGACAGTAGATAACGTTACTTATGTTTCCTCTTGTCCCAGCTTTCCTCTCCAAGAGCAGTGGATAACGTGTCATACAGTAACGTTAGCTAGCCTGTTATTTCTATTAAAATGCAACACAAACTTCGTGTCTTCCGATAATGGTAGCGAGCCTGCTAGTTAGCTAGCTACCAAGATAGTTAAAACTGCAGCACTTCCCCCAAACATCAGTCACCCCTTCCTTCCTGAGCCTCGAACCCCAGTTGCACTGCAGTTAACGTTAGCTACCAAGCTAGCTAGCTAGCGCTCTAGAAACAAGAAACTTGTCTTTAAGATCATTGACTGAGAGAAAATAGTTTTAAAACTATATAAAAATAAGAATTATCTACGGCCCAGAGAATTAGCTTGCTAACGTTTGCCAGATTGCCCGCTAAATACCAGGCAATACTGGCCAAGTCCCCTTGAACACCCAAGTTCTCACCAGCTAACGTTAGCTAGCTAGCTAGCTAACGTTAGCTACAATACTTTGCTTTCTAGCTTGCAAATTAAACAAGGTTTCTTCTTGTTTTTCGAAATTATTTCCATTCCTCAATGGATGACAACGTAAGTAGGTTAATAATAATTCCAACGTCAAACTATCGCTGTTCCACTCCTGGGAAACCTAACCTTACAGAATGAACGTTTTAAAATCTGCAGCTCCGTCCCAGTGCTTCCGGCTGGGTGCTGCTCTACTGACTGACAGCTTGTGGAAGGTGGAGGCCAAACAAACAACGTTCCAACATGCAGTCAGATTATCACTCCGTTTCCCAATCAGTTGTTCCCCTAAAACCTCCAATCGGTAGGGTAGTTAAAATGCATGCAAAGATTGACATACAGTACAGATCAGATAAATATTCAATCAGGTCTATACGATAATATGTATGTATGTATTGCTACTTGTGATGCAATCAGTTAAAAGTGCATATCTTGACCACTACATGTGTTCGTTTTTTCAGTAATTCCCTGCATACAGTGCGTAATCAGGAGCTAAAACCAAACTTAAAAAAAAAAAAAAAAAAACTATTACAGAACTTAATAAATGTGGGTGTTCAGTGATGAAATGTCTAATAAAACTTGTATCCTTTTAAATTCCACGTTGACGAACTCAGTGATGTTTGAATGTGAATTTGATTAAAGCATTTAAAAGCAACACACAAGAAATACAATGGGACATATTTGTTGTGCTAATATGAATGGAGGCATTTAGGGATTTTATTTATTTATTTATTTATTTAGTGGAGGCATAGACTGCAGCAGTTACAGTCCGGTTTGTTTTAGAGTGAGTCACTGTGGGTGCCAGGGATCCTCTTGGACATTTTAACACCTCTCTTACAGGCACAGGAATGACCTCACACTTTCTGCCATCTCATAACAACAATTTAAAAACATAAAAAAGAGGATTGGTAAAGGTAGATAATATAGAGAATGTTATGAGAGATACAGAAAATAATGAAGTTACTGAAAATGTAGTACTTTGAAAAAAGTGTCTAACAATAGAACAAGCCTGCATGCACTATAATGAATTGAAGTAGTCATTTGAATGCAGAACAAATTAGATGTTTTTTTTTGTGGGATTTAGATTGCAAATAAAATCTATGTTTTTTCAGTAATTTTGATTTGTCAGCCCTCTGAAAATGTATCATATTTATATAACTGTAATAGCTCAACATTCATCATACCTACCTATTTCTGCCTGCTGACAAAATAAGAAGACAGATTTCATTCAGCATATTAAAATATAAATAATTAGTATAATCTCCAGAACCACTTCAACATTTTAACCCCACAGTCCCTTGCTCGTCCTGTTAGTCATCTGTCAGTGCTTCATTTGTTGTTTGCTGATCAATCTTGCTGGAGTTATTTGTCTTGAATTTTTAAGAATACATTTTAGGATATATTGCAGCTTGTGCTTTACTAATGCAAATTAATTTTGTTTGTTCAAAATAAAAAGAAAAGAATTGCTGTGCAAGAACTCAAAATTAACTCTTGCAATAAATATATTCCTTTCAAAGAAACAACTCTATCTATCTTTTCTAACAACTGAATAAATTCTTACTTTGAACAGATCATTATGTGGCTTTTTCTGATTAGTTCTGTGGTGTGTGTGTGTGTGTGTGTGTGTGTGTGACAGAGAGAGAGAGAGAGAGAGAGAGAACAGAGACAGAGAATAGCTGTATGGAAAACAGTTGGAGTAAGATGTTTGCTTGCCCTCTGAGAGAATATTCAAAGCGCAGAGCTGTGTTGGGGCTTAGCTCACACTGCACAGCAGGATCCCATGCCCTCAGCCTCTCAGATCTCTAAGCAGCCTGATGCATGGCACTGCTGACTGGAGGTTATGGTGTCATTAAATAAACGTGAGCAGAGCTACCATAAGTTATCAGTGCCAATCAGACCAATCATCGATTGCCTGTCCATCTTGGCTCCACCCATCATGGATTTCTTGAAACCTCACTTTGCAATCATTATGTAATATTTAGGCTAGAATCTGTAATCTATAATAAAAAATGTATGCTGACAAATTTTTGAGGTGACACATTTTATTGAGATGTACTGTAACCTTGATTATTTGATTTGATGAAGAGGTAGCTTATCTGACAACTGCTGTTTGTCATGTAAATACATATACATATAAAATACCTGCGAATTTGGTTTAAATTCCAAGAATTGAATCAAAATACAAAATGGACTAAAATAATTTAATTGAATTAAATTAATAGATTTGTCCCTTGTCAGATGCAGGAAACACTGAGTGTGTCTTATTCTTGATGAATACAATACAATATGAAAGTCACCCCTTACATGTTCATATCTGAGGGACAGTTTCAGAGGTTTTATGTTATCTCCCCTCGACATTACGTTTCTTCTTTTGTATTAGCTATATAAAACACTGCCGTTGCTGATCTCATGAAGCCAGTGTATCCATTAACCTAGTTGAGGCCTGATAGAAATAGAACACACCCTAATGTTATCCAGATTTGTTGTATGTGAAAGAGGTATCACCACTGAAATGGAGGTAAAGCTCCTTAGTGCTCACATGTGCAATGTAGGAAGTGTTATTCTCTGCCTTTCACAGAGCACATCTGATCTCCTGGCCTTAACCGATTTCTGATTAGCATTTAAGTAATATGAAATCAGCCACTCAGTCATGACCCATTATGATGTAGTGCATCAAGCTGACCTTTCTTAAGAACCATATGGTATATAAAGAGATGGAGGAAAGGGAGCTCAGATGAGAGGTCAGATAAAGTAAAATGATGACGAAATATCCAGTAAAGTCATCAATAAAGTTCTGGGAATGAATTCATAGTGGATGATGTAACTTTCATACTCTGTATCTTGTCTTTCAGATATTCCAGTCCTCCATGTGAAAAGGATGACTCTGCTAAGTAAACTGTCCTCTGGCATAGCCGATTTGCAAATGTTTACAAACCTCAACAAAATCTGGCAGGGTATGCAAAATGTGACACATTGTAATGGCAGGATCTGTTATATGGAAATCTAGCTTGGTGATCTGTAGACACCATCCTGAAATGAACTGAGGTATTCTTCCTCAGTTCAGAATAAGTGATGTATATTTACAAACACAGACATGTCATTTCCTTTGAATGTCATGCAGCCAGTTGGCTTGCTGTAGGCTCTAATGAGTATTGGTTAGTCATGTGTTTCCTAAAAGCATACCCATATGATTTGGTGTGGAAAAACCCATGCCAAGGCCAGCCATGCATTTCACCATTAACACATGAATGATTTTAAACCGACTCAATGAACAGCTCATATGGTCGCATGCTTTTCATTCTGATGGGAGCATTGACTAACAAAGCTATGTAAGCAATATCCTCACACCACTGTCACAGAGGTGCCAGGGATACAATCTGTATTTAAATGCTCTGCCATAGTGATGCAAATGTCTCCTTGATCCTGGGTAATTAGCTGTCTGTATGAACTCACGCCCTGGAGAGCACATATAGTTGGTTTGGCTTTACTACTTTAAATGTTGTCCTGCTCAGATCAGTGGGACGAAGTGAGAAGGTTCATTCTTTGGCTAATTAACTTGCAGAAAAAATATTTTGGTCTTAAAAATCAATCGTACTGCATCTGAATTACCTTACTGCTGTTTTCACATTGATGTAGTGACACCTGTGCTTTTAACTGGGTTTTAGGGACAGTGGCCAGAATAACTTGCTTGCAATTCTCAGAGTGACAGTCATTGCAAGATAGATTTTATATATGTTATTTAACGGACAATACACTGGGGATAATTTTGAGTTGAACCCCAAAATGTGACGTCAATTCGTACTCTATGCGCCTGTGAAAAAAATCTTTGAATGCTTTTTTGTTTAAAGCTGATCTAGGACCAGCCATGAGCCCGTATTTGTGCTTAGGCTTACTCATAAACGTGGCAGCGGTGCCTTGGCAACTGCTGTCAACAAATGTAGTTACGGTCATCAACTCAACTCGCAACACTCAAGGAAAACTGTCCCTGCGGACTGCAATTCAAGGTGAAATAAAGTAAGAATTATGACGTATATAGGAATTATGAATTCACCGGTAATATCAGTCTTCGTCTGACGTCTTTCGGTCACCAAATGTAGTTTTTCTGCTTGACAAATAAAAACAGCGATGGCGTTATCTAGATACAGCAGCATGAATGGCGAGAGAAAACAGCACCTAGTTAAGGAATAGGCTTATGTATGACATTGTATGGTATTGAAGGAGAATAATTTTATAATTGGAGTTACAGCTGCCACATTATTTAGTGTTAAACGGTTCCTGGGTTTTTGCATTGCATTAATTGCTTGCCTATTTTAATTTGAGCCTGCTCACGTTGTTGCATATGTCGTAACTGTAGATAATTATTACGGGAAGTCTTGTATTTTTTTTTTCAGAATGGGGAAGAAAATGAAGAAAGAAGCCGAGGTTTCCTCTAAAGATGTGGTAAAAAGAACAGAGTGTTTTTCATCAAAGAAAACTTCTTTGATACTAAAGATCATCACTAATGTAATGAGCTGATTGATAGCTAGATTTCAAAGGATTAGACAGTTTTTATTAATATTATAATACTAGACAAGATATTTTCTTTCCCCCCATTCAACAGTGCTATACCCTTTTATGTAAGTGAGTTCATGTTGCACTATGAAGCATTAGTTGACTTGTTTTACAGTGTGTTATCTGAGGTGATACATCTGAGGTGTACTTAAGAAAAAAAGTCAAATAATATTTTAATAATTTTAAAGTTTTAATAATTAATAGTAACTTAAAACAAATAGTTCTTACACATTCAGGCTTACAAATCTGTGTCACAGCATAAGAATATCAAGGTGTAAATCTGTCACAAAGCTGTTGTGTTGTTTTCCGAAAGCTGTTGGCAAACATGGTTCTTATCATGAACTCATGTACACCCCATTTACCTGTTTTCCCAGTTTGACCCTCTTCCCATTGAGAGCAAGAAGCCAGCCACCGTTGTGCTCATGCTCAGTTCTCCTGAAGAGGACGTCTTGGCCAGAGCTTGTGAAGCCATTTACAAATATGCAGAAAAGGGTAAAAATGTTGCCTGACATCTGTTAATGAGGGAATCTTTTGGAACAGTCACCCCCTAAGAGCAGCAATTATAACACTCTTTCTTAGTCCCATCAGTTCACCATTTTTACTCTGAAAAATTACTTAATGAACTTACTGTCAGCCAAAGCAATGCTTACAAATAACAATAAAAAATAAAACTTCATAGGCTTATTAAGATTGAAATGACCTAATTATGAGGTTAACAAGTCTGACCTTGATATTCTGTGTCTTCTGTTCAACATTAAGATTTTCATGTGTTAACAACCCATTTCACAAGTAAAACAACATAGCAAAATCCATGGTGCTAATATGTTCAATTCACTGTTTGTTTAAATAGTGCTATACTTGTGTAACCTAATAAGCATTCATGATCTTGTTCGACTACATTTCAACATGCTTTTATGACAGTAAACAATCTGTGGAGGCAGAAGCCTGAGGCAATGTTGCTGATCTGTCAATCTGTCAGGAGTTTGTGACCTTCTTTAATATAACTACTCCTTGATTAATCTTGAAATAACTTTTTATTTCTTTTGGAAGTGACAAAGTTGTATGGACAATATGCTAGAACATATTTGGTTTTCTGCATAAAAATATCTGTTTAAATGTGACTGTGTGAAGGGCATCCACGACACAAGCACAGAACTACTTCTCTTTTAGAGAGTACTGCATGGAAATCTGTTTCTCTCCTGCCCCCTGCAGGTGATGAGAATAAGTGCACTCTGGTGGAGCTGGGTGCAGTGGAGCCTCTGTCTCGGCTGATTTCCTATGAGGATCACCTCGTACGCAGGAACGCCTTCATGGCTTTGGGAGTCATGGCTGCCAACAGTAAGGACTCCACTGATTGTCAGATAGTAATAAAGTGTAACGGAGGAATTGGTTTCAATTCAGCTTTCTTGTTGCTGTGTTTTCGACAGGCGATGCAAGACGGCTCTTGAAAAAACTTGATGTCATTCCAGCAATCGTTGGGAAACTTTCACCGGAAGGTGAGCCCTTGTCATATACTTTTAGGTTATATACAGTATTATAGTTGGTGGACATAGTGTTAATGTTCATCTTTACTGGGTAGAACTTGGAGCTGGCTCCTGAACTCTCCACTTGATGAGGGTCCCTAAATTGGGTCAAACTCAGTCAGACAAATTTTTATCCGATTCAGGCTACTAGGCATCTCGTCCAAAAATACATGCCTATAAATGTTATATTTTAACCGTGAGCAGCAGAGGTCTCTGATGCCATCACATTGTGGATGGAAACATTGGTGATGGGAATGGAAGTGACTGGTTTCTGCTGAATTACCTTGGTCTGTTTGCACTTCAGTGACTAACATCACACAAAGACAGTCCCTTACGGAGAGGATGAATGTTTTAGGTTATTACTCTGCTTTTAAGTTTCTCTCCCCACAGAAAATTGAGCTCCCTAATATTCATCGATCAAAAATCATCAGTCATAATCAGTGATCCCTAAAATATTTATATATTTCAGTATATCTGGTCCTATAAATGGTCGTACAGCACATATTTTATTTATTATTTCACTTAGGACATCTGAACTCTCTGTTGACTATTGTTGACTTTTTCCTCCATCAATGTGTTTTTCTGGCAGAGGATGCTGTTGTACATGAATTTGCCACCCTATGCTTGGTGTCCCTGTCTGTTGAGTTCACCACCAAGTTAAAGATCTTTGAAAGTGATGGACTGGACCCTCTAATCCGGCTCCTGGCCAGTCCAGACCCAGACGTCAAGAAGAATTCAGTGGAGTGTATCTACAACCTTGTCCAGGTTAGCCTACCTGTTTTCATTTCTTATTTAGTACAGTACAGAGAGTTTTTAGCATACATATGATCTCATAAATTGAATGGGGCTTGCAAAATGAGAGAATTCCAGTTACATCCTTGTCCCTGTATATCATTTGTTGATTTTCTTTTGTCTTGAGAAACTGGGCTACAGCAAAAACCCTCCAGACAGAATGCTTTGATGTACTTGTTAGTACCAGAACAAAATCTCTTGTGATCTCTTTTTTCTTTGCATTTTGTTAGATGTGTACACAGAGGTCTGCATATACAATACCTAATTTTAAAATGTTGTTTTACTACATTTTGTGAAGGAAATGTAAAACAGTTATAGAATTTTAATATTACTCTACCATTCAAAAGGGTTCATGTTACAGAAGTGTGTTTTGTACTCAGCATGGTGTGTGTGGTATGCCATCCACTGTGTCTGCAGGATACAAGTTGCAGTGTGTGTACCTCACCAGTCTCTGTGTGTACACAACAGCAACTAGTGTGTGTACTGCATTAGTTACACAGTTCCCACTGCTCTGCTTACAGTGTATGTGTTTCAGCAGTCATAGTGTGCAGCAGAGGTGGACAACTTCAGCTTCAGAAAGTAAAAGTCCTACCATATATTTGTGCTGCTCATTCACTAAACCAGCTGATTCTAACCAGCACAGTTCTTCAGATAAGCTAATCAGTGAACTCACCTGGTTTTAGTGAATGGGCAGAACAAATACGTGGTAGGACTTGGGCTGTCCATCTCTGGTGTGTAGCCTGACAGTCACAGCGACACATGTGCACAGGATTTCCCCAGCCGTGTGGCAGTGCGTGAGCTGGGCGGGATTCCACCCCTCCTGCAGCTACTGCACTCAGAGTTCCCGGTTATCCAGCAGCTGGCCCTGCGCACCCTGGAGAACATCACAACGGAGCCCGGGACCCGCACAGCCTTCGGGAGGAACAGGGACTGGACAGGCTGCTGGAGCTGCTGGGAAATGAAGTAAAAGACTTAAATGTGTCCATGAAAAGTAGATCATTTACACACTATTAATACAGTGCATTGTTATTACTACTACTACTAACAATAATAATAGTTCTAATATAAACTTTATTTATGTAGAATGGGGTTGGTTGTGGGATTTTGACTGAAAATACTCTGTTGAGATGAGGATGAAGTTGAGTTGTAAGCAGGTGTTGTGTCCTCTCTCAGGAGCTCAGCGACCTGCACGGGGAGGCTCTGCAGGTGATCTCTAACTGTCTGCAGGACACTGAGGCCCTGCTGCTCATCCAGCAGACTGGGGGACTGGAGAGGCTCCTGCAGTTTGTGCTCATGCCTGCCCCTCCCGAGGTGCAGATGAATGCGACCAAGGCTATCTCCAGAGCTGCGCAGATCAGTATGGGAGCTCACCTGTGTGTGTGTGTGTGTTTTCTGTGTGTATGAAAGACAAAATGTGGTGAGAAGAGGAGTAAGCGAATGTACAGCAATTTGAAGAGTGTACAAATTAGTGTAAGAGAGAATGTCTGTGTGAGGTAAAATCTGTTTAAGATAAAGACAATGTGTGTGTGTAATTCAGTATGTTGGTATGAGAAAGATGAGAGGATATTTGAGACTGAGAGAGGAGATTGTACATATAATGATACATTTGTGTATGTATGTGAGAATCCTTCAGTGTTCTCAGTAATCGATAACGCAGAGTGTGCATGTGTAAGAGGTCGTGTAATCACCTTTGCGTCGGTGTGCTGTCTAACAGCAGAGAACAGAAAAGTTCTGCATGAGCATGATGTGGAGAAGGCCCTGATCACCTTGCTGGCTGAGGATCATGATGGTGTCCGTACCGCTGCCTGCCAGACGGTGGCAGCCATGAGCGAGAACCTGGCCTGCAGAGACACTTTCAGAAATCTGGGTGAGAGCCTTCCTCTGCACTCTTTCAGAAACGTAGAACATATCATTTGAATTTCTCTAGGCTTTTCACTAGGCCACAACAGTTTTACTAGTGAATATAATTAATGGAGCGGTCTCCCTTCATAGTAGATAAAATGAAAAAGTTTCAGAAAAATATGCTGCAGAAATAATGTCTTACACAGCACAATTGCAGCAATGCTATAAAAAAGGTATATGATTTTGTGATAGCGGGGATGACTGTTGCAGAAGGCATTTTGGCTGTATGCAAGCAGCAGCCATGTGAGATGGAAGGCCTGTGTATTTCAGAGGGAGTCAGAGCCATCGTGCAGCTGCTGAATAGTGAGTCTGGAGAGGTGAAGGAGGCCGCTGCGCTGGCCTTGTCAAGCCTCACCCATGGCAACCAGCTCAGCGCCTAGTGAGTGACACTCCCACATACACACACCCACACACCCACATGCTCATACACACTCACATCCTCAGTACTGTGCCATATGCCCTGGGCTCTTGCAGTGCTCTTCTGACCGGACAATAAGGGGCCAGTAGGGGGCACTCTTCCCTCTGGACCAAATAGAGAACCCCAATGCCCCAACACTGTGATCAGGGCCCTGCGCTGTAGTTTCTGTCCTTTGGATGAGACGTTAAACCCAAGGTCCTGACTCTCAGTGGTCATTAAAGATCCCATGGCACTTTCCAAAAGTAGGAGTGTTAACCCCAGCCTCCCAACAACGCATTCCTATAACAACTGTCCCCCTACAACCAGCCGCCTAAATAGCCCCAATATCTGTTTGTCTGCGTATTCACTTGCGATCCCAGCCCAGATTGATCCTCAGGTTGCTGCTGCTAAACAGGATTGTAATTGTAAGTTGACCTGACTGGTTAAATGAAGGATAACTAAAATAAGTGTCATCTACACATGTAACAGCACAAAGTAAACTCTGAAGTCTCCATAGCCCATTACACACTGACACACTGGGTGGTTAGCAGATTTAGTCTTGAATGTAGTGGGAGGAAGTTGCAGCACATTCATAGCTCCCATACAAAGACATTGAAACCTAAAAACAAAAATGTTTACATCAGAGCTGTATGTATCCGTTGACTTTATCCTCCATTTAAGTTTACTTTTGCAGAGAGCACCTTTCCAGTCCAAGAGTGCTTTCCTTCCTCTCCTCCTGCTATTTTTGGCTTCACCAGCTCTCAACCCTCTCAATTTTTTCGTTAGGAATGAAAACATCTGTGAAACACGGTTACAATCAAGTTGGCAAGGACTGTAAAAAACAACAGCTTAAAAGGTTTCTGTTGGGTATTTATTTTTCTTACGGAGCCACAAGTAGTGGTGGTAATGGAGTTGTAATGTTTTGTGACCAGAGAGGTTAAATTTGTACTCCAGTGATTTAGGGTGCTTTCACACATTTCCCCCAGAGCGCTGCGCAGCTTGCCGCTACTTGTTGTTTCACCAAATTGGTTGTCCATTAAGCCCCCGTGAGCTCCAGACAGATATTAATAGGGCGTGCTGCGGACCTGGCTCGGCTCCAGTGGTTGTACTAAGGAGATCTCGAGAGTCAGTGTGGCAAGAAGTACCCCTCACAGAGTGGACTTCAGGCTGTGCCCTGCTACTGCACAAACAACAGTGTAAAAAATAACTTATCAGCTAGGAATGAGCTCATGTTTGTTTGTATGGCGATTGTCCATGACAGTGTGAAATACAAGGGCAAATATTTAAAAGAAGGAGCAGCATAAATAGTTGAGCAGTGAATTATACTAAACAGAATGTCAGTGCTGTCTCTAAGCCTAATACTTGCAGACAGGCAGTTACGCTGGCTAAACACAACAAAATGAGATGATAAAACAGATGTATTTACCTAAATGAAACTGCATTAGTTCTGCCTTGACTCGAGTGTCATGGAGTAGTTTTTTGCAAATACACAGATCAGTACTTAACTTCTTTGATACATTTTAGTGCAGGTGAAAGTACCATTGCAGAGAAATTAAAGGCCTGTTGGTCTTCCATTTAGCATGATGACCTGAGATAATTGTGAGTATTTGTGTGGATGCAATCTTGTCCTGTGCAGTCTATGACTTGCCAGGTGAGCTATCGGGTGGGACCATCTTTCTGTCTCGGCAGTGCCGTGTACGAGGCAGAGGGGGATAAGCTCCTGGTTCGACAGCTGCGGGATGGGCATCCGGCGGGGGCCGTGGCGCATGCAGCGGCGGTCCTCACCAACATGGCGGCTCAGGAGGCCCTGCGCTGTAACATCCTGGCCCAGGGTGGCATGCGGGCCCTGGTAGCACCACTACGAGCCACCGACACGCGCGTGCTCGCCAGCGCCGCCCTGGCGGTGGCCGCCCTCTCCTGTGACACTGAAGGCAGGGCTGACGTAAGTGCTTCCCCCTGACATTTTAAAGGCTGTACAGCATGAACTAATCTTTTTGTCCATTTACTATTTCAATTAAATATTTAACAGCTACTCCCAGTTCTGTGAACTTCTCAATACATCTTTTCACTTCAGAACAGTTTTATGTAACATTTACAATTTTACCTGGAGTTGCCTGGCATACCTGATGTTTTTCGCACAGTATTAATGTGTTTAATAGAACCGGCTATAGAGTGAAAATGGCATCCAGCACTAGTGAACAGTAAGTGCTTTCTGCTCTTGATTCTGATGACTGATGGAGACAGTGTCTTTGACCTGCAGCTGAGGGACGCAGGTGGACTGCCCCCCCTAATCAAGCTAATGAGCTCTAACAACACGGAGGTCCGCTCCAATACATGCTGGGCCGTCCGCGTGTGTGCCGGTGACGAGCCCACAGCTATTGAGATGTGCCGGCTGGGGTGAGTCCTCTATGCTTACCTCTATAATGATCAAATACATTAATCCAAAGTCTACTTTTTATCATTATAAGTCTACAATGTCTTTCTAATTCAAAATACCTAAACTTAACAAATACCATGGAGTCTTACTGACTATGCACAGGTGGCTTTAAGAATACAAAAAAGATATAGAAGTTATCTGTAAGGATAAAGATCTTTAAAGGATAAAGTCGTTTGATAAAAACACCACTAGATGGCGCTTTTTTTCTACATATGAAGATCTTCAACTTGAATTAATCTATATGATACATTATTAAATCTGATTTCAGTTATCAGTGGTCAGCAGCTGGTGAAGACCTGCATCAGAGCTCAAATGTAAATGAAATGTTAAGCAACACAATTAATCTGATTAATTGCATGTTTTCTGTTGAATTAATTTCGAACATGCTGTGAACATGCTGTACATTTCCCCCTCTACTCTCCCAGAGCCCTGGAAATCCTGCAGGAAATCAACTCCTCTTCAAACCGCCGAAACAAATTCAGTGAAGCGGCTCTTCAACGGCTGCTGGACAGCAACCTCTCTGTGAAATACAGCATTACAGGACACCTGTCCTCCGCAAACATCACGGCAGATGGATTTTATGACCCAGGGCAGGTAGCTAACATATAGCTATAGTCTCCTATACAATCACACTCCCATACACAATGGGAATACACACCCTAGTCCTACACTTAACCCTCTCCCTCTCCCTTCCTGCATGCTTCTGCAGGTGCGAACAGGTCAGCGAGTTCTAACCCTAGAAGAGTTTTCTAAGCAGAAGGTCAACCAGCATCGCCCTATCATTGCAGTTAATGGAAAACCACACCAACCGTAAGTCCTGATAAAGAGTTGTTTGCCGAATGTATATGCACATTCAGGCTCTTTACAGAGTAACCATGCCTCCATTTCATTATAAAACATTATAAAACTACCATTTCATTATAAAACTACAATTAAAAGTTTAAGATGAGACTTTGGTCACATTAAAAGAGAATAAAAACAATGCTGAGCATTGTCTGGTATTGTAGCAGTAGCTTCCTCCATCAAACTTTTATTTTTTAATGTGTATATTTTATATGCCTTTTTAATCAGTGTGGCATCACTGTTGTGAATGAAACTTATAACAACGCTTTCAGTTTACATACCACCCCCTCACTAACAGCGAGATTATAAAACCACCATTTTGACATTACATTCGTGAGAACGTTACACATTGTTTCGGTGTGTAAGATACAGGTATAAACAGATCTATTCATTGTGTACAGAACTGCCGATATGGACACATGGAATAGATGAGAGCTCCAGCTGTGCACACCTCTGTTAGACAGAGCTTTCTTGGTGAATTATTTTTTGCATTGTTTATGAAGTGGACATATGAAGTCTCTGAGGAGGAGCTCCAATGTCTTCTGTGAAAACAGCCCCTTTACCGTCGACTAACTTAGTGGAATTAAATGTAGAAAGGAAGCAGGGCTTTGTGTGGAATAAAGGCCAGCACAATGGGGTTTTAAGCTTGGGGTTTGGGTATTTCCGCTTCATTAAGCCCTGCACTGGCACATTACCACTTGAATGTTAAAAGGCAAGGCCTCTACCACCCATCGTTACATAACTGGAGCTAGCTGCCCAAACGGCGTCACACAGGCCTGAGTCTAGCACCTCTCGTCTTCAGGACTCACCCAGCTTGATGCTGTACTTGATGTAAACCATGTCTGTAAAGCCATAATTATGAGAATGGCTGAGTGAACATACAATCGACGAAACAATAACTCTGTTGTGTAGGTGCGGAGTTGGTAGCAGCATCTCAAGTAGCCCGTCGGTGTTGTAGCCAAGGCAGCATAAAGGCCATTTGTGTTCAGATGTAATCGCTCTCAGCTTTGTTTCGCCCCTCCGCTGGGTTTGGCCCCCGAGCTGCTCCTTCTCAGTCCCGCATTCAGACTCCATGCTGCACACTCTCACGTGAAACCCAGAGCCGTTCAGCCGCAGGACTCTGTGTGGGGAAATGGCCATGGGAGCCTATGGGCGATTGCAGGGCCAAGCACCTTCTGTTTTGTTTGTTGCAGGGTATCTGCAGAGCTGATGGACGACAAGCAGCAGGACGGACTGGTTTCCACCCGCTCCTCGTCTGTCCTCAGTAGGAGCAGTGGAAAAGCACTGAGGTGAGGCTTGGTCACAGGGGTGCTGGCGTGCTAAACCCACGGATATATCTGCTCACAGGAGGGAGTACTGCCCCTCCACACTTATTCTTCCCCCTAAATAACCCCCTCATGGTTGCTGCCCACAGTGACTTGACAGAGGCCTCAGAAATCAGTTTCTGTTTTGGGTAGGCGGATGTGCTGCTGCTTTTCTTATTTACTTAATATCTTTTCCATGTTGTTTTCTTTGGTGCTGTAAGTCATGAGTCAACTCAGTACAGTAAGGAAAACATTCTATCCCTGGGGATCAATTATACTTTAATATAATGTTTATATTGCAGACCAACTGAGGAGCAAGCAACGTCTGTCGTAAATGATTAATAACCAGAAATATTATGAACGGGTATAAACTTCTCTGTAGATGATGGCTTTGATTTAAAAATGTCTATCTTTGCTCCTGCTGAAGTTTACTAATACAGAATATATAATGAAATAGCTTGTCTTTTGGGGGTGAAATCATGCCCTATTAATGTACCACTTCTTAGTAGTGTACCATGGTCAGCCATGGTCAGCATGGTCAGCCATTGGCCTCGCCTCGCTTCTCACTTTGCCTATTGCAGCAGGGCGAAGAGCAGGGCCCGCAGGGAGGAAGAGAAGCAGAAGGATGCGGACGACAGCAAGGCGCAGCAGGAGCCAGCGCCAGTGGAGAAGCCTTGGATGCTGCCCCATGATGCAGAGTTTCACGAGCTGGTCACCGAGGCCGCCAAGTCCATCCTGCCTCTCCAGACGGAGAGGGAACAGTGTGTGGCTCTGGCCAAGTGAGTCTCTGCCTTCCTCAGACCTCAGGCTCCTCTGGCCTCAGGCCCCAGCATTTGGCATGAATGAAACGATTCTGTGCATTTGATTGAAATTATATTAGAACACATGCTTAATTTTTATTCTTCAACAATATGTCTTCTTTTCTCTTCCCTTTTTTGAAATTTCCAATGACTGCGCCACCTACCCCATTCAAGGACCAGTGAGTCACTGACTTTGTCACAGCACAGACCTGTGTTACAGGATCACACTGGTCAGAGCAGAGCCATATCTCTCAGTGGAAACTGACAGCTTATAGCCGGTTTCTACCTGATATGTTGTTAGGAGGAAGAAATGCCATGGAAACAGATCGCACCAAAACTGTTTTTTATTTAACCCCACCGCTCCCTGGGACAATGAAGCTGGCAGTATCTGTATCTCAGTATCTATGCTGTTTAGGTGTATATGTGATAGTAGAAACACGACTTTGATATTTCACAGAATATTGATTCCCTGTACATGTGTTTTCCAACTGACTGACCATGACTCATATTCTTTGACTTTTTGCGACTGACCTAATTTCATAACATGCAGTGAATACAGCCATGAAATGTGTAAAGTATGAACCATCTAAGAAATAAGCAACACTGCATCTGACTCCAGGCTGGCATGAGGACTCCCCCTTCATCATAAAGGCTGTACTGGAGGAACTCATCTTTCTGTCTGTTTATCTTTTGACTACCTTCACATCTCCATTTAATATTTAACACTTACTCCCAGTGATCAGGCCATTCAGACGGTCTGGAGGAGGTAACTTGTTCCTCACTATCTGTCCCCCTAGTTTGGACAGACATGCTTTAAGACCCATGACAGACAGTGTATGTGGAGATGAACTGTCCTGATGTTTCATAGGCTGGTGAGTGATGCCATGGGCGGGGCTGTGGACTCGGCCAAATTGCATCACTTCCTGTGGGAGCTGCATCTGAGCGAGCTGAAGGTGGAGCTTCAGTCCAACATCATCCCCATCGGCAAGATCAAGAAGGGCACCTTCTACCACAGGGCCCTTCTTTTCAAGGTACCCCCTGAACGCAGTCAAATTCAGTACAGAGAACAAAAGTCATGATTGTTGAATACAGGTAAGGCTAATTCTGTACATACTGCTGAAGGTTCTCTACTTGCTTTGACTCATTAACTTTGGAAAGTTTTTGTTCAAAGCTGTGAATTAAGGGGTATGATTACTTGTAACTTGGGTGGGTCTTCACAAGGTACATGTATTCTGTTTTCTTTAGTTAATCATACTTTCTGTGAGTTCTGGGGGCCAGAACGAACAGTGCAAGGAGGAATTGTTTTGTACATTTCAGGTACACGTAGAGCTCGAGAACACATTTGTTCTCTAGAGAACAGAAGAGCACCTTCAACGTACCCTGTTTTCAGTAGTTTGTACTTTTGTGCACTTTATCCTCTCTCTGCAAAGCTTATGTTTTTGCTCGATTAACTTTACAAAGTTAAAAAAGTACCATATCAAGCATAAAGAGGTAAACTTAATGAAAGGTAGAATCATCATGAACTTCATTTAAAACATCTGCTGGCTAGAGAGTAGATACGTACCTTCCTCAAACCCTTGTTTTGAGTACTTTGTACTTTTGTGCACTTTATCTTCTCTCTGTAGAACATATCTTCTCTCTGTAAACCCCTAGTCATTTAAACAGCTGTTCTGAATAATGAACAAGTGCACCCAACATGAAACCAAAGCATACATCTCATTTAGGATTTCAGTTTGAGACTAAAACACATAATTCAAATGAACCAAAATGTTCAAATGTTTTTTTTGAGTCGCAATTACATAACACACATTTTTTTTCTTTCAATGCTACACAAAACGTACTAAGAGACTGAAAGAGACTGTACAATATCGATCTCTGTAATGTGGACATTGATGACGCTCCCTTTCAGAAAAATATTTTCACATGGTCCTCCCAGCAGTGTGAGAGGGCAGCAGATTGAATGGTGAGAGAAAAACATAATGTGCCGGGGACAGAAAGAGCAAAGAGAGCATGCCCAGAATTACATTTTCAAGCACAGACAACTACTGAAATCTCATCGATTACCGACTGCATTACCCTTCGCCTCAAATATATTTTTAAAAACGGGGCCAGCTTTGAGGACACAAACATAAAATGTGTGACCCTCCCCAAAATCCCTTCATAGATCCCCTATAATAAATACTGTACAGGCCCTGAGAGGCTATTTCCCCTGATATGAGGGAAACCCTGTGTGTGTAAAGCACATGGAGTGATGGAGCTGATCATTGATGAATAATGATGTGGGGCTGTTGAGTGCCTGTGAGGGCCCCACTCCACCACAGTGTGGACCCAGATGTGAGTGATGACACTGTGCCATCTGTCCCTTCCTCCCCGGCCCCTTACCCACCCACCCCTGCGCTCCCCCACCCTCGTCTCAGGCCCTGGCCGACAGGCTCGGGTTAAGCTGCGGCCTGGTCCGTGGAGCGTACAACCGCGCCTGGAACGAAGTCCGGCTCATGGAGGGGCCCCCAAGGCCCCCGGACGCTACCCCCAGACCCTGATCTACATAGTGGACCTCATGCACAGCCCGGGAAACCTCCTGAGGAGTGACCTGCCTGCAGCCATCCAGTACAAGAGTATCTGAATCATATTTCATGGGCTCATAGACTTTTAAACATGGTGAACAGTGGAGAAAAATGTGAGATATGTGCTGGCCCTTTTTATTAATATGACCACTTTTTATTAATATGACTATAAAGTATGCAAGTCATGATATAAATAGTGAAACAGTACTTGCTGCTGGAAATTTGAGTTTAAACGAGTGCTGTTGAAGTGGAGTGATAGGTCAGGAGTTGGATTTTTCCCAGTGGGTAAGAAACAGAGCTTATGTCAATATGGCATGCCTGGTGGAGAGCAGGTTTAAACCTGACTGAAGCAGTGCAGGATTGGAGCAAGCACAGAGCTTCGGCAATGGGAAGGTTTTGGCTTTCCCAGACCTTCTGTCCAAAAACAAATATTTTGCTCCATTTTTCGATGTGTATCAAAAAGACAGGGATAGGTGTGTCGTCCTCTGTATGCGTCCCAAAATCCCACCTCCCAACCCAACTCCTTCCAGATCCTTCTGTGTTTTTGTCTGAGTCCCTGATCTACTGAACTGTCTGTGATGCACTTTTGTGACATTATTATTAAATAGTGATATTCATTGTGAAATATATATTTTTACACAAGAATATTTGCTTTATTATCAATTATTTCTGAGTTATTATACAGTTCTGTTGCTTTAAACTGATTTTAAAAATGGTCTTGATGCAGCATCCTGTGTAAAAACCCAAATGAAGGGAAAGATGTGTAATTGCCTGTAAAAGAACAGCATCTTCATTCTTACAACTGCATGCTTTTAAAATACCACTGGTGAACCATTAACAATTATAGATAATGTGTGACCATATGACAAATGCAAGGTGTTAGGTAACTATATAGGTAAACAAAATTGATACTTTTGAGAAATAAAACGGGCCTTGCATTCAATTATTGTTAATTCTACAGAAAGATTCAATGTAAATAATTCTGCACAAAAAATGTATTTACAACTTGTGCTAAATGTCTCTTTAATCACCCCCAAACGTGACTTAAACTTTACTCCAGTAACCTCATTTAAGTCACAGGCTGGAGCAAAGAGCATTGCAAACACAACTTCCAGGCTAAAACCAGACCGAGTATTTCAGTCCAGTCTGGTCATGGTGGGCCTCCATTTATCTCGCCTCTTTATTTGTACTTCATGTTCAAAGGTCTGCGAGGTTTGAGCTAATTATTGGATCAGCTTGTTCTTGCACATTTTCAGAAATAAATATTTCTCATATTTTTAGACCAACACTGACTATAATTCGACAGTAATTATTATTAAATAATAATAATAATAATAATAATAATTGCTTTTATAATTATACTAATACTATACTACTACTACTACTACTACTACTACTAATAATAATAATAATAACAATAACGTTTTCATGTGAACATGTAATAACGGTTGTTCAGAAACAAGCTGAAATAAATGGTAAAATAAATCCCGATCAATTCATTATGATTAAATCATCGATGACCGATATTTTTGTTTTGGCAATCCTTAACCCCGCACTCCACGCTAGTATGGAGAGCAAGACAGGGGGCGTCACCGGGCTATGTAAAGGAGCTCTCAATAGCATCTGTTCGGAGTAGTTCAGCTGGCGGTGAACGGTGTGACAACAGGATAGAAGACCACTCTTGTACATTGCTGTGTGGATTCAGTGAACATGTCTCGTATTCTCGCTAGAATTTCCTCTTTAATTGTGAAAGAAGCCACTGCTAAATCGGTGCTGTCGTCGCGGTGTTCGAGAGTGATTCGTCCAATTTGCACTGCTTCTGGTAAGTGTTTGACAATTGTTTAACAACAATGAATTAAGATTGATAAAGAAGATAAATAGCCTTTAAGTTGGTTGCACAAGTTGATGTTACATTGACCGATGCATTTTGTTGTATGTGAGACCGAGGGACGATTACAAATGTTGCCAGAAAATGTGTCGATTCCACAAAATATTTCTAAAAATCCACCAACTTCCAGCCAAGTTTCAAAGCATCTGTGCCACGCGTTTTCTTTAACAGTCCACAATTCATAATTTATTTACCAAACAAATAATTTTAACAACAGATCATTTGATAGATTTACATTTGGTAGTGATTCCTCATTCTGGCAACCCCGATGATTGCCGCTACAGTAACTCAGGGCTTCAATGTCAGTGGAAATTTCCACCGCAAAGTGCACATCTGTCTTATTTTTCCGGAGAGCTGCTTTTTCCAAACAAATGCGCATTTAAAATGCTCGCGGACGTTATCAGTCAATACACTGAGGGGAAGCCATTTATTATTTTCCCCGCATTGTTTTGAAATGTCTTACTTTGTTGATAAGCTAACACCAATAGCCTTTACTAACGTTAAAATAAAATTGCTTATTTGTGACATCACAGTTAAGTCGCTTTAAGTAAGTGACAAGCCATTGCATAACGGCACCTGAAATGGCAGTCGAATTTCAAGATGAAAGCACTCAAAATCAGTATGATATCAACTTTGCTACGCAGGATCAATGCTTGGCAGTGGTAGCTACTTGATTGTTTCATTCCCCAGACCTACGCTTTCCCTCTTCTGTTGGAAAATTAGGAGAGTAAATCACATCCAGAACGCACTCAGCCAACATAACTACAACGTGTTTGTTGAAATATACATTTCCTGCACCATTGCTTAGAAAAACGTCTCATTTTAATTGTTTGCAGTCCTTTCTTATCCCATAAAACACGCATGACCATGACCATGGACCAGTTCAGCATTTGCCTTAATTTGTGTGACTTCTTCCTGCACAACCTTGGTTTAGCAAGCAAATAATGGTGATCAATTAACTTGCTAAGTTGTATAATGAAAGGAAACACTTAGCATCTTAGGAATGATTTTCACTGGCATGAAGGTTGGATGATTTCATCCAGATTTGGCAACTCTGTCCCAAATTGTATTCTAATTTTGACATGTGGAATTAACCAATTTCTGGTGTGCTTGCCTCATGCAAATCTGGCTGATGTGGCCAATGAGGATTGGGCCTGGTGGACATGTGATGATGTTTCATATCTTAGCTGGTGTATAATGCAGAAGTGGGCTGTGATTTCAGCTACTGGTGAAAATCAAAGTATAACTTTTTTATTGGGGAACAGCTGCATGGATTTACTGTTTAATGTCTGAACCTTGCCACTTTCTGGAATGCCACATAAGCATACGGAAATGTAATGCAAATATTGTGATGCGTGGCATGTCATTGTTATCCCATGGGTCTGTAAAAATTACGTTTCTGGTCCACCTGTGCCTGTGTGTCCAGGTCTGAGATCACTGACACGGTATGATGAGTCTGGTGTGACCACGGACTGGCAAAAGAAACTTACCCCAGAACAGTATGTGGTTACAAGAGAGAAGGGTACAGAGGTGGTGAGTATAAAACCATCAGTCTCTGTCTTTAACCAGTGTTTCCCATTGAAATGATGTTGTTTAAAAGCTAATCAGTTAAAGTGAGATTATGGCCTTGTCAATTTGTTCATCACCCACATTTTAAGATCAGGATAAACTTTTGGCACTTCAGATTTTTACACACTGGAAGATATACTTTTACAATGCAACATGTTCAGCTATAAGCACCCAGTGGAAAAAAAAACATTAAATATCAAACTCAAAGGCACTGTGATCAGTTGGTAAATTTGGCCTAAATAATCATGCTGGAAACACTGCGGGTGAACATATGCGATAGCAGATGTGAGGTGGCAGTTCTGATTGTCAGTTGGGTTGGTGTGGATTAAAGGTTTTGGTCAATATTACTTGGGCACTGTTGTTGTACATGTGGGAAAAGAACTTCATTAATTCAGTCATTCTAGAATTGTAATATGTCAATGTGTCTGAAAAATAAGTATGAATTAACAATATACAGCAAATGATGTAACAATGTTTCCATGTTGAATCTATTCAGCCATTTAGTGGGATGTACCTAAACCATAACGAGGTGGGATGTACCACTGCGTCTGCTGCGACACACCCCTCTTTAAGTAAGATATCTCACCTGAACCAAGCACCAAATGAATGATCTGAAAGACAAACATTTACCATAACCTCAAAACAGGGAACTAAAAAATACACACATCTTACTGACGCACTCTTGTGAAAACTGTGCCACTATCTCTCCATGCTTGTGAATGAATTACATGCACTGGTGCTCTGTACTCTTAGTGAAGTGGGTGCAGTCTAGGTTTTGTGCTTTCAGTGAGGGGGGAGTAGTTTTGATCAAATTATTAGTGGCACTTGCTCTAAATGTCACTGTAAGGTTTATAACATGTTGTTCAGAGAATAGAGCTGAGTTTGAGCACTCACATCCATTAATACAACACTTCACACACAAGAGCAGTCTATACTTAACACACAGGCCTGCACAAGTGAAGACTATGGGCAGCGATTGAGCCACTTTACATTTGGGCTGTTCATTTAGGTCATGGTTTAAATGATCTCCTTCGTATACAAACATTTTAATTTAGTCAATTATGCAATTTAGAGTATAGATTATACAAACAAGGAAAGCACTGAAGAATTTCAGAGTCTGGGTGGGGTTTCATTTAAATGTAATGACTGTGAACATTTGAACTCGGAGAGGTAATCTTCATTCCTGCTTCAATTGATGGTTGCTGGAAGGAATAGATAATGAACAGTGAATACTGAGAACATTGAGGTTAAAACTAAATCTTGCAATATTCTTGGAATCAAAACCTTTAGACTTCTCTCCCCCAAATTTATGATCTTAAATTGGATGAAATGTAAACAACTACGGATGGCAGCAAGCAGTTAGAACCAGCCATTCAACTGCTTCCCCCTGGTGGTGTAGTTGGACTCAGCAAGCCTCTCGATACTGGTGGCCAGAATCTGGCAAAGACATTCTGGCAATTTGATTCCGGCTTTATTTGTTGCTATGTGTTCTGTCCCTATATCCTCAATAATTCCTTGGCATGATTTCATACCAATTTTGTATTCATGCAAACAAAGTCATAGTCCAGATCTTTAAACCCCCACAAACAGAGACTTGTTAAAAGGGAAACATGCTAAAATTCAGCATTGTTTTGTTCCTCTGTAGGCTTCTGGTGACATGAAAGGTTCCTAGTGTAAGTCTGCTGTTTTAAGGCTCTGTTACCTCATCCTAAAAGTCAGCAATTACCAAGAACACACTGTTTTCTCATCTTCCAGCTCGGAATCCAAATATGACTCTGGCACTGGGTGGCCATCCTTTTCTGAGGCCCACGGAACATGGGAGAGTGATGAGAGCCATGCCAACATTCTGCGTCGTCCTGACAACTCACTGGGCAGCACTGGGACAGAGGTCATCTGCAAACATGTGAGCAGCAGGGCCAGAGTGTCTGACTACACACAGGAAGTACCAGTAAACCTGCAGAATTGATTTAGATCGGATGTCAGTAGTGCTTCTTTAATTATGTTTGGCTCCATTACAACAATTAAATTACTAAGATAAAGCTCCTGATTGGCAATTCCTCTCTAATTAATGTGCACTCCTGGGCTGAGATATTGGATACAAAAGATTGAAATCTTCACATTTTCTTATCAGTGCAGTGTTCCAAAACATTCAAATCTTTATCCTAATCTTAATTAAAAAATATTGTGTGTAGTACATTTGGAGTGTAATTCTCTGTAATTTAAAATTTGTAATTTACAGGACTGAAGTGAGAGTGCTGTTTAACTTGCTTGTACTGTACTGTGTTTTACCGCAGTGTGATGCCCACCTTGGTCACGTGTTTGACGATGGCCCAGAACCCACAGGCCAGCGGTTCTGTATCAACAGTGTGGCCCTCAAGTTCCAGCCCCGGGCCAAGTAAGGGCCCCTGACTCCCTCATGTTACAGTGGAAGACTGAGGCCCAAACGTCACTGTTAGGACTGTGTAAATAAGCATGCTGTGTGTTTCCATGTGTCAATCAAGTTTTACTTTCCAACAGTATTGCAAACAGGTTTCCAATCTGATTTTGTCCATGTGTGGGAACTACACACTTTGAAGGGATCAAGACATTACCATTGGAAAAAAATACAGGGCTTTTGTGTCCAAAATATGTTTTTTCATTATTGATATGATTGTATGATCTAAAGTTATGACAAATTATTTTTAAATGGGACTACGTGTGTCAATGATGTTATTCTGTGTAGATGCTGGGTCTAACTGGAGAATAAGGCTTTGTCTAATTGTTTGTCTATGAGTGAAGTAAATGTTTACATATGTTTCCACCACAGTGAAGATGTCTTCTTTTAGCATGTTCATACTGAAGGAGTTGTGACTTGAAAGTTTGTCAGCTTTATATGTTAGTATAATATACAATGTAGTTTTATTCAGTTCACAGTTACAGCAAAATAACTGGTCTCAATGTACATTAAGGCAAATGGAAACGGCTTACATTTACAAAAATATACCCTCTTCTACGATGCGTTATAAAATCAGCCTCTCTCAGGTATGAATGAATCGGTCATTGCTGACACAACATGTGGGCCTTGCCTATATCTCGTATTTACCACTTCTTTGACAAAAAGCAATTTGGAAACAGCAGTCTCGCTGACTACTGTATGCACAGTATACAGTGACTGTGGTCCTGCAGGCCAGGTAAATTCACAGTGAATTTTATTGAAAAATTGCTGCTTAGAAGTAAAACAAAGTGCTGACTGACATCAGATTAACAGTTAAAACATTTCTGAAATGAAATATTCACTGCTGTTCTAGCATTTGTTCAGCTTTGTCTTCCTGTAATTGTTTTACAGTAGTTACACTTTATAAAACTCTTGTATGCACAGGGTGGGTATATACAACCAAGGAATTTGTCTTTTCTTTACTTTGCTCTTTCTGTGTAGAAGCCACACACCCTCAGTGCATTTCAAAGCTTTTTGTAAGGGTAATTCTTGTCCTTAAACCCTTCAGCTGAAGGAAAGTGTGTAACAAAATGGGAAACTCACCTTTACTATAGCCAGGTGGATTTAACCTCTTAATACTTGAAAGGAAACATTTCAGGCTATTAACTGACATCACAATTAACACTATAGGGTCAGGATTTTCTATCCATGCTGAGTTGAATAAGACAACTGTGATTTACCAGAGACAAATGTACACAAAGCACCCAAAACACTGGTGGGTGGGGCAGACTGTTTGTTTTCAATGCTTTATGGGGGCTTGCAACCCACAAGACTGTAAATTCTTATGGCTGTGGACCAAAGTCCTGAAGGTTTTTGTGATAACACCTGATAGTTGACAGGAGGCTTCTGTGCTGTCCCTGACCTAAAAGGGATTGTTACAACATAAAAACAAGTAAAATGGGAACCACTAAGATATGGAAGGCAGATTATGGAAAGAATATCAGAGTTAGAGAGTGCAAATGCATAAGTGTAAATAAATTGTTATTATTGACTTTGAACTAAGAACCTGAGAACAGTCTTAACATACAATGAAGAGAATATGCCAGTCAGTCCAACCTGGATCATAACTCTCCTTCCATCTACAGAGTGTCCAGTACTGCACCAAGGCTGGACTTAACACTCCAAGGGTCTCTGTCTTATAGTACTTGACCTGACAAGTTGTTCCAAGAACTGGCAACTGTCTGTCTAAATAATACTTTCTGATATCGGTTTGGAATTTACCCCAAACACATTTTAATCTATGCCTCTTTGTTCTCCTGACCAAACTCAAACTGAATTTTTTTTTTTTCCTTTTAAAAACGTCAATTAAATCCCCTACTTTGTCTCCTTCTGCTAGCCCTAAAAGTCTTTCCTAATAACTTTAACATTTCCTATGAGAAACCTTGATATCTTTCTCACAGTGTGGTCCTCAGAACTGCACATAGTACTCTGTGGTTTGTCTAATATAATAAATTATTATTTCATATAATGTAATATTTAATAGAAATGTAAATAAAAACTACTGAATTTTTAATCAATAACTTTTTGATCTATATTCTAGAATGCTGTTGGCTCTTTTTTATTGATTCAAGAAAATGCCCAGATCCTAACAAACTTATATTCCCAAGTCTTTTTCAAATTGAATGCAGCCTACATTTGCATCCTAATTACATTTGTTGCTATCTGACAGTTTGCCAGACCCCACAGTTTTTACGTTTGCAAATGTAAGGTACTGACCTGAATGTCAGGGTCATTTATGAAAATAAGGAAGAGCAAATGCCCAGCACTGTTCCCTGTCTCTGCTGCTCTTCACATTCTGCTGTACAACCACTCGACCCACTCAGTTATTATTTATGTAACTCCTCCTGATTTAATTTTGAATATGAGCCTCTCATGTGATATTTTGTTAAATGTTTTGGGGAAATCCAAATATATAATATCATAAGCATGGTTCACGATTAAAAAAAACATTGTAGCTTCCTTAAAAATGTCAAGGTTTGTTAGACATTACCTCTCTCTGCAGAACCCATGCTTTGTCCCTAATGACAGATTCCAGTGTTTACATGTGACACAAATTCAACTGACAACCTGGGTTTGTATGGTACTATTTGGTACTATACTAGTATGTTAGCTGTAGTCTTTTAAAAGATTGATCAAGAATAACCTCCAGACATTTAAAATATAGTCTTCTACTTCCTTTAGCACTCCTGGATGTATTTAATCTCAGAGCCTGCAGTGTGGTATCTGGTACCAGGAACATTTAAAAATAAAAGGAGAAAAAAGACAAAACTACAAGAGCAATACCAAGTATATTCAAATAAAAACAACCTACAGTCACTGTTATGCATGTGTTTTCAGAGGATTGTGGTTTCTGTTTCTGTGCATTTTATCTATTATCAAAATAGCTAAGCAAACACCTAGACCAGCTTCTCAAAAACATTTTATTCAACATGCCAGACAAATGACCAGAAAAACCATCAGTTATTGATGCAGAACACATGACTTATTTTTAGCCCTGTTTTGACCTGTGAGAAGACACATTGTACTGTTTTTACATTCTGTGTAAAATTTCTGTGAATTCTTGACCTTTTAAAAACTGTTTCTAAATAAATTAAATATTTAAAAATGGAATAAATGCCACCCTAATGTGTCTGTGGATGTTTAGCTAGCTACTGCTGGTTTAAATATGAGCAGTGGAGAGTAATACTGCCACCACTGCTGAATGCCTTGTGCAGATGGACAGTTTAGACAAACAACATGTTTGCCATGCACATGTTTTCTTTCTAAATGCAATGCATTCAAAATGTATCAGTATTTCATAGATGAGTTAAGCTGTTGTATTTTATTTTATTGAACTGAGGATGGCTGTGTAAACCAAAAATGTTTGCATTTTCTTTCACACTTGAGTCCTCTAAGAGCATGCTTCTCTGTCAATACTAAATACCTTATCTCTAAATCATCTTTTTTTCTGATGTTTTGTTTGTAATTTTGTATGCATGTAATACTGATAATTTCCCAGCAAGCTACTTTGCATGTGTTTACTGGGTGCCTGGTGCTGGCACAGATGTCAGTCCACTAGCTTGTTGGTTTGCACGTTTTAAATACAATTGTCCACTAGGGGACAGTCTAGGCAAGGCCATGGAGAGATGCATCAGCCGTTAAGTAACACGGATCACTTATTAACAGAAGGCTAAATTGAGGGTAAATTTTCTTGCCCATAGTAGATCAATGAAACATTCACTCATAAATACATAATATAAAATATACTCATTAAAATACTCATTCTAGGGTGATATTGTCAGGAAAAAAAAAAAAAAGATAAGGATGAAAAGAAAGTGTGATCACAGAACTTCACACAGCAGACCAGCAGTAACAATGAAATGAATGAGGCGTTGTTGAACATGAACCGTGCTCGTGAGTTTTGAAAGACACGTGCCATCAGTTCACGGATTGGCTTGGTTTTGTGTGCAACTAACAAAATCAACGGTCATCGCGGAAAGTTCGTGCACTGCAATCTCGGTCATATAAATCAAACGGTTAATCATTGAAACCCCCTTCTGTGAAGGACGGTGTTATTATGAAAGCCAGGCATTATTCAATCATGTTATGAAATAATACTTCATCTGTCACACACTCCAAATGAACCACATGCGTCCTACAAACCATCTACTGTATTCTTTAATGACATCGAACTGCATAACTATTACACAACAGAGAGATGACTGAAAATTGCATGATATCCCTAAGGAAAATAGAGAGTGTCATGTTTTCATTGTCTTCAGAGAATTGCAGTGACAGAATTTAGGAAAATAACAGCAAAACCACAACCAAACCAACTATCTCTCAGGTAATGCTAGCACAGGATATTTTATATTAGAGATAACATGTCAAATATGGTGTAGTTGTACATGACAAATAAGGGGAAATTGTTTTTGTTGTTTTTTTTCTTCATAAATTTTAGAAATTCTGCTTTCACCATTTCTTAAGGTCACATCATGGCAATTTAGTCATGGAAGTGTGAATGTTGCATAAGGAGAAAGGAAGTTAACCCTAAATATTTTTAACAAATTCCTCAGAAATCAAATACCTCAGAATCATCCGTTACCAGCATAAACTTACTAGCCTCATTTTTTTTTTTTAATTTTTTTTTATTTGGTGCCTTCATTTCATAATGAAAGGGTCAAAGTTCATTTATGTAATGATGAAAATGTCATTTCCAGTGACAATAGATTGGAAGTTTATATCAAGCAATCATATTCTGTCTCTGATAAAGTTGCGCACGTGTGACCATAAAATTTGAATAATCCTTTAATAGACGGTGCATGCACTGGGAGCGTATGACCACCTCACCTGTAAGAATAAGAAACCTCACCTGCGTCTAATATATAGAAGCCCCTCCCTGAAGCACTGTTCTTTTCACACTTAGAGCTGAGACCTCTCTATCCTTATTCCTGTGAAAAAGGTAAGACCTCCTGTTTCTTCCAGCTCACTGCATAGAGAGTTTGACTTTATTTGTCATATGAACTTTTGATTGTGTGGCTCAAGATGATACACCATTTGGTAACGCTGTGAGATGTGGAGGGGTAAAATAATGTTGCCGTAATTTCCAAAGAGACCATATATACATGAATACACTCTTCATAGTGCAGACCTAGCATGCTAACATTTTCATAGTTTTATATAATGAGTGTCATATTGCACGCTAAAGTAAAAAAATGAGGAGTAGGTTTTGCATGGACTTACATGAACTGTGCAGGAATGTTGCAGTAAATAACAGTTAGTAGGGCAGGGATTGTATCCGATTGTATGATAATGTAAGTCAAATACAACAACTTTTAATATGATTGGCAATGTACAGTAAACATGATTAAACAAATATGTTTCAATTTAAAGAATGTGAGTCAGACATGAATCTTTGTCTCAAACTGTGTGCTGGTCCAAGAATGTACGAGTGGAAGTGGAGAATGTATACAGGTAGAAAGCATAAGTGTGTTTGTTTTTGGTATGTGGACTGAACGTTTGCATGTTAGAGAAGGTGTGTACAGAATGAAAGGGTGTGTGAGCACATATTTGAGAAGCACGTGTGTGAGAGAGCATATGTAACAGCGTATACTGCCTTATTAAACATTACCATGGTGCACCTGTCTGTTCCTCACTCTCCCGTACCTTTACAACACTGAACCTTGTCTACCCAACCACAGCAACCGCGCTGTATGTCATACACGTCAAAGTACATTTCCACACCATGCACTTCATCAGTGAGATTCTATAATGTTGAATTTAAAACAAGAATTGTATATTAAGGCAGAGGGAAGTGTGCTTTGATCTTAAATGTATGCGCTTCAGAGGCACTCTTCTGAATCTAAAGCACTTGACCATTCAGAAATGTCCTCCTCCAATCTTCAATTCATATTTTATCTGAACAAAAAAATCATATTTATAACAGCCCATGTTTTAAGCTTGTTTTTCATAAGCACATCCAATAGTGTCCCAGGAATATCCATTGAATAACTCCGTTAATATGTTTTTGTAGGTTGCTACCATGGGAGATCACAATCCTGGACGACTGGCAGTTCTAGTGCTGTCTTTGGTAATCTATATTGTTGCTCTGGTTTTCAATGCGATGGCAGGACCTGGTATTGGTACGTTGTCTTCTCAGCTTGTCTTCTCAAGGTCTTCAAATAATCAAACAATCAAACGATGATCTTTGAAATACTGAATATTTGAATAGTTTTTAATGAAACTGTCTCAGGATTGCACACAACTTAAGCCGCCTTTGATCTTTCTCCAGGCCCTTTCACTCAGAGCACAAAAAATGTGTCGGATACATACGACACTGAAATCACGCCATCGGGCTGGACGTTCTCCATCTGGGGTATCATTTACGCCTGGCTGACGGCTATGCTCCTCTACATTTTCTCTGGCCTTTGCAGGAAGTAAGAAAAACTCCTGATATGAGTCAATGGCAATGAATACTCAAATCGGTTCTTCACCATAGCAGTAAAAGTTTGTGTCAAGCACTGTTTTCCAGGATTCCGTGCTGTTAGCGGAACATTGCTGTAACAGTGTGCTTCACGGTCTTTTCAGGAATGCCTATGGATGGATGTACTGTAGCCCAGCTGTTCTGCCCTATGGATTCTTTGTGTCGTGGATCATCAACGTGACGTTAAACATTGTGTGGCTGATCCTGTGGGACAGAGAGTGAGTCACAAAAGCTGATCGGAGAGAGGAAGCAGGGAAAATGTCAGAGAAATAACCGCACAGCACTGTAGACCTTTTTTTACTTGACAGGTATAGTTATCAAGGATATGGCTGCCAGATAAAATGGCACAAGTCACACAAGGCAGAGACATAGACAAAGGTTTCCATAGCTTCTGGAAGTTTAATATGTAATGAAACTAGTTTTGTCACTTTTAGAGGAATCTTCCACCATTTTGGATCTCCTTGCTTAAAGTGCTTTTGACGAATGTTCAGCCTGTCAACAGTAGATAACAGCTGATTGGCTGATTTTGATCATGTGTTTTTTTCCTCTCCCAAAGGGTGATGATACCTGCATTCATTGTGCTGGCATTGGTGGCGTTCACAAACTACCTGATGGTCTTCTTTTCTTCTCATGGGCTCTACGCATATGGTGCCTGGCTTAACAAATACCACAAAGTGGATCTCTGGTGTCTCCGTATATTGGTGAGATGTGGCTCTTTAGCCAAGCTGTAAGCTAAAGCTGTTTGGGACCTTTGATTGTGAATTAGAAATATAGAAAAACTATTAAAATACAGATAGTACTGTGATAGCAGTTACTACTTCACTGAACTGTTGAAACCATAACCCTGTTCAATTCTGTGTAATTGGCTAAACGGTGTGAATGATTGATAACATAAAGCATCACCTTTGTAAAGAGCAGTGTTGGGGTTGGCTGGGCTGGTTTACAAATGCTTCCAACTGGAGTCTGGGTTTCACAAGATTTTTTAAAATTAATTAGATGAATTAATTAATCAGAAGTAAGTTTATAAATGCTCTCAGCTGTGGTGGCATTATGCCACAGCAGAGGCAGTAGTTTGTCAGTCTCAGTAGTTTGTCAGTCATATTAATTGGCAGTTAAAGCTCATATCCACTGTCCCCTGGTGGGACAAAGCTTGCTGTGGCAGTTAGCTGATGACACAACCAAAACTCAAACTATGACATCATCACCAAGGGAGCCCATTTTTAAAAGTTCTGTGCTCTGAGTTCGCCCATGATGCCTGTAGAGCCCAAGGCAACATGTTTCTTGGAAGAAAATCTATTGTTCATATCTCAACGTCTGCTCTGCAATTTGCAGGTGCAGAATGGAATATGCGTGTACACAACATGGACCTCCATAGCCACACTGATCAACTTCAATATAGTGCTGAGCTACGTGGCGGACTTGCCCGTATCAGACGGAGGCACTGTGTGTCTATCTTTACTGCTGGTTGAGGTTCTCACCTGGTAAGGGCTATGGCAGAATGGACAGAACAAATCATGTGTGTGGCAGTGTTTGTGTGAGTGCGTGGTGCAGGAATTTGGATGCAAGACATGCTGTTTTCGTGAGGTTGGAACTACAGATGTTAATTGACTTTGCTGCATCCTCAGGTTCGTTCTGGAAAACTTTGTGCTGGAGAAACATGTGCGCTACATTCTCACTGTCTACCCTGTGGTGATTATGGCTCTGTCCGGCAACATGACCAAGAATTACGACAGCGCCTCCCCGAGTCAGAACGGAATTTTCATTGGTAAATTATGAAACAAATACGGCTCTGAAAAACATGAAAGCAGATTTCAGTGTTGAGTTAATGAAGGTTGTGGTGACTTTTTATTTGTTTTTTTTTTTCCTAGCGGTGCTCTTGGCAGTGGCTTCAGTGTTGTTTGTTGTGCGAGTTGCTCTGGTGATCTGGAGGCACCTAAAACAGCCGCTCTACTGTGGCAAGAGCACCAAAGAGGAGATGACGCCAATGGAAATCGCCAATAAACAGAAAAAAATATTCATTTAAGAGATGTGGGATTTCAAACAGCCAATCTTCAGGAGCAGAGCTATGCCTGACTATGCTGCAAATATTATCGACTGTAATTGGTCAAGCCCTTTGCTTAGAACAGATCAAGCATTGTATTCATGAAGAGTCTTACAGCTCAAATGCCAACATATTTGATATTGACCTTTCCTGTAACATTATAAAGAGGGGAAGTTTCAAATGTGGTATTTTATTTCGACTAAAGTGTCAGTTCAGAATTTGTTTATAGCATTGCCTGTACTGTAATACTGTTTGAAAATGCTAAAGTGTGAGTCTTAATTTATGTGTAGAGAAAAGACTCTCCCTACTGAGTTGGAAAAGTCTAAATGTATTCATTCATAATCCATTATTTATACATGATTTATGTTTACTCATTCTTTCAAACGTTTAGTGTTTTTTTTTTTAATTCTGTCACATGGCAGCTTCATAATTTCAGTTTGTGACTAGGGCCCATGGATGTACCTGTGGCACATTAAGCCAACAGTTGCTTGTTTTTCTTCCACTTTAAAAATCATACAGATAAAAATGACTCTCGCATGTGTTAACATTCAAATATTATGTATGTGTATTATGCATGTATATGTGCTGAAAAATACTGAATGTATATTTTGGATATTGATTAAATGTCTTTGTTGTAAGTTTGACTCATATTATTTGTGACTGACTCTGAGGATAGTATGAGGAAGCAAATCAACACTGCATCACTGAATGAGACAGATCAACACTGCATCACTGAATGACTGCATCACTGAATGTAGACAAATCAACAGTGCATCACTGAATGACTGCATCACTGAATGTAGACAAATCAACACTGCATCACTGAATGACTGCATCACTGAATGACTGCATCACTGAATGTAGACAAATCAACACTGCATCACTGAATGACTGCATCACTGAATGTAGACAAATCAACAGTGCATCACTGAATGACTGCATCACTGAATGTAGACAAATCAACACTGCATCACTGAATGACTGCATCACTGAATGTAGACAAATCAACAGTGCATCACTGAATGACTGCATCACTGAATATAGACAAATCAACAGTGCATCACTGAATGACTGCATCACTGAATATAGACAAATCAACACTGCATCACTGAATGACTGCATCACTGAGTGTAGAAAAATCAACACTGCATCACTGAATGACTGCATCACTGAATGTAGACAAATCAACAGTGCATCACTGAATGACTGCATCACTGAATGTAGACAAATCAACAGTGCATCACTGAATGACTGCATCACTGAATGACTGCATCACTGAATGTAGACAAATCAACAGTGCATCACTGAATGACTGCATCACTGAATGTAGACAAATCAACACTGCATCACTGAATGACTGCATCACTGAATATAGACAAATCAACAGTGCATCACTGAATGACTGCATCACTGAATGTAGAAAAATCAACACTGCATCACTGAATGACTGCATCACTGAATATAGACAAATCAACAGTGCATCACTGAATGACTGCATCACTGAGTGTAGAAAAATCAACACTGCATCACTGAATGACTGCATCACTGAATATAGACAAATCAACAGTGCATCACTGAATGACTGCATCACTGAGTGTAGAAAAATCAACACTGCATCACTGAATGACTGCATCACTGAATGTAGACAAATCAACACTGCATCACTGAATGACTGCATCACTGAATGTAGAAAAATCAACACTGCATCACTGAATGACTGCATCACTGAATGTAGACAAATCAACACTGCATCACTGAATGACTGCATCACTGAATGTAGACAAATCAACACTGCATCACTGAATGACTGCATCACTGAATGTAGAAAAATCAACACTGCATCACTGAATGACTGCATCACTGAATGTAGACAAATCAACAGTGCATCACTGAATGACTGCATCACTGAATATAGACAAATCAACAGTGCATCACTGAATGTAGACAAATCAACAGTGCATCACTGAATGACTGCATCACTGAATGTAGACAAATCAACAGTGCATCACTGAATGACTGCATCACTGAATGTAGACAAATCAACAGTGCATCACTGAATGACTGCATCACTGAATGTAGACAAATCAACACTGCATCACTGAATGACTGCATCACTGAATGTAGAAAATCAACACTGCATCACTGAATGACTGCATCACTGAATGTAGACAAATCAACAGTGCATCACTGAATGACTGCATCACTGAATGTAGACAAATCAACAGTGCATCACTGAATGACTGCATCACTGAATGTAGACAAATCAACACTGCATCACTGAATGACTGCATCACTGAATGTAGACAAATCAACTGTGCATCACTGAATGACTGCATCACTGAATGTAGACAAATCAACAGTGCATCACTGAATGACTGCATCACTGAATGTAGACAAATCAACAGTGCATCACTGAATGACTGCATCACTGAATGTAGACAAATCAACAGTGCATCACTGAATGACTGCATCACTGAATGTAGACAAATCAACAGTGCATCACTGAATGACTGCATCACTGAATGTAGACAAATCAACAGTGCATCACTGAATGACTGCATCACTGAGTGTAGACAAATCAACAGTGCATCACTGAATGACTGCATCACTGAATGTAGACAAATCAACAGTGCATCACTGAATGACTGCATCACTGAATGTAGACAAATCAACAGTGCATCACTGAATGACTGCATCACTGAATGTAGACAAATCAACAGTGCATCACTGGTGAGGTGCTATGGGCTGTGGAATGACTGGTGGAAGGACAGTTTTTATGCAGCTTGTTTGCTGAAGGTGAGAATAGGAGTGCTCACTGGGGATGCTCATGGCCAGAAGCTGCACTTACACCGGTGAGAAATACACAGTTTCCAAGTCCCATATTACAGGGCCGCATCTATACTTATTAAACAACACAAACTGGCCTGATATTGACAGACCAGGGCTGCCGTCTTCATTATATTATACATAATGAATACATATACATATTTGCCACCAATGGGATTGCTAAAACCACAAGCTAGTTCATTGCTGCTATGTTTCACCTCCACCTCAGACATAAGAAGAACATAAGAATGAGAACAGGCCATTCGGCCCAACTAAGCTCGCCATGACAATTAAAGAGTATCCAAAACTGCATCAAGTTTGGACTTGAACACAGCAAGGGTCTCTGCCTCAACTGCATGACCTGGCAACCTATTCCATGTACTGATAACTCTTTGTGTAAAATAATACTTCCTTGTATCAGTGCGGAACTTACTCTTAACTAGTTTCCATTTATGTCCCCTTATCCTACAGACTGAACTCATCTTAAAAAATGTATTGTAGTTAACCTTGCTTAGTCCTTTTATAAATTTAAAAACCTCCATTAAATCACCCCTTAGTCTTCTCTTGCTAAGTCTAAATAGGTTAAGGTACTTCAGTCTTTTAAGTAACTCATAGCTTTTATATTTCATGCCAAGACTTTCCCTTCCCATCACCAAGAGCTTGTCTATTTGGAACAACACATCAATATTCGACTGTGAGCAGCACATGTGAAATAGGAAATTAAAGCTGGAGGGCAGCTCTTGCTTTAGATCCCTTGAGTATCTGTTGCATTTGTGCAAATGTAAATGAATGTGCTCTGCAAATCTGGCGCCCTCTGCTGTCTACAACACAAAATAGCAACCCTGTCCTCTGCACAGGCTCAAAGGCACACAAACAAAACTTCCCCTGCTGAAAAAGTAATTATCAGTAAACGTGGGACCAGGTTTTATCTGAAGAGAATCTGAAAACAGGGCCTGGAAAACACTAGCAGGACTGCCATATTAAACCGTGAGTTGCCAAACACACTCAAATAAAACATTAAACACTAATTTTATTAAATTATATACATTTATGTTTTATCTCAGTTGTTTTTGAAATAGTTTAGATTTATCCTCTTAATCATTTGAACAATGACCATTTCCCAACAACGTTTTGAGAATTGTTTCTTTTCTCCTATTTCTCTCCTACTCCTATCTTTTTACTGTCATTTTCTCCAACATTAGCTACATGATATTTTGGAATTGTATGATTGATTCAACAGGCAAAACTGTGATGGAATGAAATTAAAAAGCAAGGAAACAAAAATAGTCCCCCAGAAACTTCCCCTTCCCCCAAAGCAACTTGCAATATTTTGAAAAAAAAAAAACAATCCTGAACGAACCTACAGATAGCCAAAGATGCTTCTCTTCCTTTGCAAAATATAATAACTCATTGCATTCACAATAAATCTTAACAGATTTATGCCACTGAGAAAATGGAAATACTCTGTCACAAGCTGAAAGAAACAAAATTGCTCTGTCTTGGGCAAAAAAGTTGTAAATCTGTGACACAGCTTGAGAATTGCATATTAGTGGGCTAAACACAAATACCGATGTTTAATTTTTTGGGCTGCATACCATAGTGAAAGAGTAGGCCACCATTGGAAAGTCTCAGTTAATGAACATAATGAACAACACCGATTCATTGATAACTACAGTAGAATGAATTCAGATGTGTATAAGCAGGAGTCTCAGACATACTGTATCCATCAGAAAATAAATGAGGCAGAATTGGGAGAAAGTAGAGGCCCTACTTCTTTGTTGCAGTCTCATAAAACAGCCGATGTGCCGGCAGAATCTCCCGTGTATGGTCCCAGGCTCTGTCGAAATGTCACCTAATTTGCCCTTTGATAAATTTAACACCCTTTTGTGGATGTACCCCTGGGACATCTCATTCTCATCCGTACCATGGAAACCACTCCCTCAGTTTGCGGGGCCGGAGATGAGTCACTGTCTTAAGCTGTCTGCGCCCAAACCCTAGCAACATCCACATCACACATACCATGACAGTCACATTATAGAGCCGTATATTTCTGATCCCTTTTCCTTCACACATTACAGCATCACCACTGGAGTGAACTGGACATTAGGATATCCTTCTTTCTGCAATATAAACAAATCAAATACATATATTTTTCTAGTTTTTTTGGATGGTAGGATGGAAGCAGAAATATGTGAATATCAGGAAAGCAGATAGATGCACCACTTACATTTGCAGATGTTAGACAGGGAGTAGGGACATCCTGTCAATGGTGACATGACAGTGTCCCACGGTGAATTTTATAGTTATGCCAACGTTCTTAAAAATGCTGAAAAATTAGGAATAAGAAACAATTAATGAGAATGCACTCATATTGACACCTTTATTTAAGAGTAATTATAAGTGTCTCCATTCTGAAACAATATGGTGTGAAAGAAAATCTGACAACCCGCGAACGTGCTGTTCATCTCTCATCTCCCGGCAACATATCTTCTGAGTACAAAACTATTTTTAAAACCTCTTCTGGTTTCACTTAATGTATAATAAAGGAAATGCCAGCAAGTCTGACACAATGAAATATATTTTTAAAAAATCAATAAACTGAGGACTGTGAATCATCCTCAGTTATGCTGCTGTACGTGTTAGTAATGTAAAGCCTTTTAAATAAACAGGATAACACCAATTTGCAGTTTAGAGGGACATTTTTCTCCCTTGTTTTAAACCCATTTGCCTCCAATGGCCTTCACAAAGCCTGGCAGACTATACTGGTGCCCAGAACACAGGGACCACAGGTAGCTACAGCATAGCTTATTGGCTCTGGTCTGGATCTGATCAATACAGAACAGTTGCAATCCATCCATCAACCATTATGCTATGTGTTTTATGTAGCCTTGTAACCGTGTAGACAAAATAACAGGGAACAAATCCTGTTCTGCTTTAGGGCAGTAAGTATTCAATGTCACGGTGAGGGGAGAGATTGATAGGTAAGGCAGTGGTGTAAAGATAAATGACATTAGATAGTTAGCAATTTCACATGAAACCAATAATGTCTGCGCACTGGTGACAGGAGTGAGAAATCATAGGCTGCCAGTGGTATTAAGTTATGTGGGATGAATTCAGATTATCTGGCTGTCAATCATTTCATTCATTTATGCGCATTCCAGACTGCAGTATTTTTGTGGACATTTGTTGACACTCTAGTTGCAGACATTTGTAATTGCTGTCATTAAAATGAGATCAACTCTTTGCTCCACAATGTTTATTTGATGCTCAATATACCATCAAATATATTGTTGTGCGTCGCAGGATTTACACTGTTGCCGATGGTGACATTTGAATATTTATTCTCCACATTTCTACTGTGCGGCATCCTGTTTCATGAGGCACATTATCTTTCATGTAGCCATTTTTATCTTCTGGTTCATTACTGCTGCAATAACTCGATGTCTGTCTGTGCTTTTATTTACCATATCAATAATGCTGTCATTTGCTCAATGGTGCTTTGCTGCCACAAGAGGTCAGTATTACACTTTTCATTGAGTGAAATTCATGCCCCTTCCTTAACTATTCTAGACAGTAAAGTCACTATCTGTGACAATGTTTACATTAGATATATTACCTGCTGCTCCAAATTACATGCCATTCTCTGTGCTCGTATGTTCATTATATTTTCTCCACATTTCTTAGTTCGATGTCAAGGTGGCTGAGATGAGAGACAGGGCTAAGGTGACAAATAGGGGGAAAGGGCTTAAAAAGATTGAAGGACAATGAGAGAATGAAACTGGAGAGAGATACAGAGGTGGGGGGGGGAAGAAGCAGGGAATGGAGGAGGGAGGGAGAGACAGTAATGAAACAAATGTGGTTCCTCCACGCCATTGTGAGAGGGGTAGAGCCAAAGTCTGGGAGAGATGGCTGTTTCTTTCCATGGTGGCGGCCCACCTGCTGGGTGTGATTATGTGGTGAAGGTGACTCCCACGATTGGGCAGAGGAAGCTGTGTGCCCCGCCGTGCTGGAGAGACTCCACTTACACACTCTGCCCTGGGAACGACGGGCCTGTCGAGAGCTATCGCCGTGGAGGTCAGGGCCTTGCGTCCGCCTTGGCTTGGACGGGCCTCAGGTTCAAATCCCAGCAGGTGACCTGCTGATAAATAATTTTAAGCAAGATGCTTTACTTGGGGAAGCTCCAATAAAACTCCAAGGTCATTAATGCGCTCCTGAATATGTCAAAGAGGAAATAAAGCACTGAGCCCACTGCTACACTCTCAAACAAGATACCTCAGTTAAAATAACCCTCACATAAACAATTTACAATTCCAGTTTCCTGGCATGATGAAATGGCTACTCGCCAAGTAATTAGATTATGTAATAAATTTTACATGATAGCCATTTAACTGGCTATTACAATGTAATAAAACAGTGGTAGGGGATGTAGGGAAAACTGAAAAACAGGGTGTTAAAATACATTAACATGCATAATGTAGATATGTATTTCAGATATGCAATTCAGAGGACTGTATTTAGTGGCCACAGAGCCCAATGCAGGATGGACCAGTGTGCATGCAGTGTGCATGTAAACATGAGCGCGCATTCAGCACATGCAGTCTGAGAGACAGAGTGACAGCCTGCTCATTTGCACAGCGCGGCCTGCCGGATCGGCCTCTTTGTTAGCTCTGTGATGTCTTGATCCCGGGTGTTCTGGAATGGAGCCATTTGCAAATGTTCAATGTTCAGTTTAGTCAGCACGATCCAGACCAAAAACACCTGGAGCCAGGTTGGGTCCCACCTGGACGGTCGTCTCGAGTCCTCACGCCCCGCTGATGCACTGACCTACTTCCTGATCAGACGCGCACCCTGCGTCTTCCTCTTCCTGCTCCTTTTGTAGAATGCATTTATTTAGAGTTCCATTAGGGTTGTATTTTAATGGCCTAAACTCATGATGTTCATTACCTTGAGTAATTGTTGTGTTTATTTCATAACAATGTGGTATTAATTTCACAAAGTAGAATGTGACAGTTACCTGCAATGATTCCCAAACGAGTTTTGTCCTGATATACAGTCCACAAAAGTCCAGATTTTCAAATGATCTAATATAATATAGTATACTTTTTATCATTTAACCAGGAGTTTGGACCATAAAATAGCACCAACAATGTGTTAAACTATCACAGACGGTAGTATGTGGGTGTACTCACATGCATAGTTAGCAGTCTGTCCCATGTCGACATTTTCAGGTTTGCTGTCGGTTTTCATCCAGCTGTTTCACAGCTGTGGCATTCAGAATGTAGGACGTCAAGTTCAACCAAGCCAGCACATGCAGAGGACCTCACCATCTGTCTGGGGCCCACCTCTTCAGACGCTGCGCCAGTGCTGACATCTTGGCCTCGCTGAGGTGGACATGCTAGACAGTAACTGTCCCACACTTTGAAAGGGAACTTTTCAGTAAGACAAGGTTATGTGCTTAATTTTACTGCTGATACAACCAATAACTCCACCTCCTGCTCAATGACCTGTCTTGGGTCATATCCTGAGTGTTTTCTGAGAAGTGCCTGTTCAGTACAAAGCACTGGTATGGTGTCTATTTTCTACTTTCCTCTGGTGTATTTTCTTTGCTGCTCTGCTGAAGGTAAAAGCCAGAAGTGACACCAGTCCAACTTGCACATACTGTACAAAGCTGTTCTCTAATAATCCGTATTGTTGGCTGTGCCCGCTGGAACACGCGCCCCACTGGAACACGCGCCTGGTTGCGGCCGTGGGAACAGCACCAATCCACGGCAGTGATGAATCACTGTGGTCGGCAGGCTGTGCGGTCGCGCCTAGAACAGAGCTCTGATGCGAGACTCCGCTGGGGAATGGCAGTTTGTAACACTGACCACAAACAGCGGGCGAGCCACTGTGAACAAACAGAGAGAGACAGAGAGAGAGAAAAGAGAGAGAGAGAGAGAGATACTAAACACAATGCACCAATGCCAGGAAACCAGTGCTGAGACATTAACTGGACTGCTAAATTAATTTACCATGGCCTGCCTTCAGCTGCATGGATGTCCATGGAAGGCTAAAATTGAGGAAGTTAAAACTGTGACATGCTGTTTCAAAGCCACCAATAACAAGATGAGTCTAGTCTGCAGGCAGGAAGGCAGTGCCACAGAGAGCGCTTTCAGGCTGAGCTGAAACAGTCCAAGGGGCTCTCTGGTTGAGAGTGGAATATGATAGCTTGTGTGGAATATTATGTATGAAGCATTAACTCGATGATTGAAAATGATGCTTCCAGTGTGTAGCTGGCTCAGATCCAAAGCTACTTCCCACAGCTTGATTCGCTTAACTCTGAAAGCATCATTCACGGAGATCAAGGTAATGTTTTTCCTGCACAGAATGCAGTACATCAAATGATAGTCTTCGATTTTTCTGTTCTATGTTCTCTCAATTTTTCTGATCATCTGGATGCTGTTGATAACTGCACCCCACCCACACCTCCATCTCCAATAATTCAAAAAATAGAGGAGCAGACTTACTAACACAAATATTCCAAGATGTGAGATCTTCCAAGGTGAAAAGAACGAAGTTTCATCGCATGTTTAGGCAATTTTGTATCTCCAGTTGTCATTAGAAGCTGTCTCTGATATATGCACCGCATGCAGTTACTGTAGGCGAGTGCTCATGGCAAACCATTTTCAGTACTAAGCTGATCAATCAAAGTACTTCCTCAAGCTGTTTGTCTCTGTTAGCGGATGCTTTGGGCGAACAGCTGACTGAAGACAAAAAGGCTTCAAGCATTTCACAAACATTTGCATTGTGGATAGCAGCTCTGGGTCTCCATGTGCAATTAGCAGGTGCTTTCACATTTCTTATTAGACTAGTGCACAAATTCAAATGTGCTGGGTTGGGGTGGGGGGTGGAGGTTGGTAGGAGCGAGGGGGGGTCAGGGAGAATGAGATGGTGAAGGTAAGGATTACAGTTGTATGGATTACAGTTGAACAGCAATCTGCTGCCGAGGCGGGGCCTGCCTCCCGGGTCCCCTGCTTCCATGGGGCTTGCTGTGGAATAACACGGGTGCCACGTCTCCTTTACATGCAGATGCAGCAGGGTGGGGAGCGCTCCACCTGCGGGCTGCCCGTGGTGAGGCCCCCGCGCCTGCTGCTTCATCCCTGGGAATCTCACTCCTCTAACACTCAGGCAGCGCCGTGATTCTGCGTCTCTCAAGCCATCTGTTTCAGTCTTTCACTCTCTCACCGTGTGATTTTTTTTTCCTTCCCAGGTTTTGTGATCAGATGTGCTTCACTTAAATTGTGCTGTGTTTCCTTACAGACAATACTCGAACTTGGAGCACTTGAGACAAAATTTTGCAGAGTGGTTTAAGCACTTCAGGGACATTACAATTGTAGGGTTCTCTCACACACTGAGGTAATTACAATTGATACAATTTTTCATACTAAAAGACCATAAATATTTCTAAACCATATATGAAAACAATGCAAAACTAGCTGTGATATACATTTGATGTATACTATACTTTTACAAACACCTGCAAAAAGAACCCTTTGATTGATAAAATAGTGATTTCAAAAAGGCTCTTGAGAGAAAATTCGATAACATGACATGCATATGAGCCATTTAGTGACTGAACCATTTACACTGATTCACAGTAAGTCTCAAGTTGTACGGCATGACCGCAGCTGAAGTAAACTGTAAAGGAGTGACGATCTCTGACACCTTTGCAAATGAATAGCGGGCGGTTTGTTTTGGCATAATCATCGGCATCTGTAACATGGCCACCGACGAGGTGGCTGAGAGGCCCACATCGATCGGCTGCTTTTCTCTCCAGCTGTAAGAGGCCTGGCTGCTGCTCCCAGGTGCCTGTAGGGAGTGTGAGGAGAGGTGCTTTATTTGATCATGGTAACGAGGATAACGAGGACCTGTCAAATCCACTCCTGCTCTCTTCCATGCGTCTTCTAATGGGGACTGTCATCCGCTAATGATCTCCACCCCAAGAGACGGGGCTTGGGACGGGGGCGTGTGTTGGACAGGAAAGGGATCCATAGCGATTTGGAGGATTTAGAAAAAGGCCCGAGGAGGTCTCTGACCATAGGTCTGTGCTGGCTCCTGCAGGGGAAGAGAGAATCTCATTAAAAAAAGAGTTTCTCATTAACCCTTCAAATTCTCCTCCATCTCAAGCTACGTTCGATAGCAATAATGCCCAGGGGTGCAGGAGTTATAGAGGATTCAATCCACCAACTCTTTGCAAATGCACAATTTGATTCTGTTAAACATCCTCCTCTTGTCTGTTTCTGGATGCATATTGTTGTGTTGGAATGCTACCAAAGCACCATTTTGTGCTTAGCACATTTAAACACTCTGTTTTTTTCTTCAGCTCACTCTGTCTGCATCTTAAAGGTGTCCTTCTGTAGATCATTAGTCTGTGGCCACTCCATTGACAGAGGGTTACAAATAGTCCTGTTTGAGGATTCAGGAGGTCTAGCCATATTAACAGGCGAGTGGCAGCGCGATCTTTACTCTGCTGGGGTCCTTTCTCCTGTGCAAAGATGAACCTTTATGCTTTCTCTCACATAGACACGTCACCTGTAACACTCAACCATACAAATTATATATGTATATATTATTGCTGCATAGATGATATTTTGATATCCAGTATTGCTTAACTGAACATGCTGTGCATACAAATGATGAGTTAAAAATGTATGCCAAAAATATGAAATAAGCTGTTTAAATTTTCATTTTCCAACACATCATTTTGATTTTGTCACATGGGGTTTTCACCAAAACTATGAGCTGTAGGGTCAGATATTAACTGTACACAGAGATGGAAGACAGCTTTTAATGTTTGTGGAAAAAAAAACTGTGAAAAAATGTATACTCCCTGCTTTTCCCCTTCTGCCAGATTGCCTAGCTTGGCTGGTTCTCTTCACTTCACTTGGTTTGGTAATGTTTCTGTTCTAGGTTAAAAATCAATCCGGTACTCATGGACCACCTGAGTGGCTTAGGTCAACACTCAGGCATGGACAAACAGCATAACAACTACTGTAACAGCTACTAACTTAAATAAACTGGAGCAGACTGTGTAAGGCCCACATGCACTGCTGTGCTTCGGGTCGGCAGAACGAGCCAGTGCATGGGTTCAGCTCCTCAGTCAGTGTATCGAGGATGGCTTCTGTTTTTGATGAAAGGATATGCCTGTATTGCAATGAATTATAGTACACATGGAAAGGAATATTCACTCATTATGATGTTGGCTGTCTCAGTCCCTTAACTGAGTTGATTTCACTTGTGTTGCTAATAGCATCAGAAGCTGCAGGTCATGGCCAGGTGGGCTTTGATCCATCAGACAATGCAAATGATTGTGTGCTACTCTGTGGCCTGCAGGAGAAGGTGGATACTGTTGTTTCATTGATTATGTGCACAAAGCCCTACATTTTCCCCATGTTTGTTAGGTAGGGTAGGAAAGTGGGTATGACTGACGGAATGTAATGTTTATTTCAGTTTAATGCTCTCCTTTTTGCATTGGTGATGATTCAGATAACAAAATTACATATTAAGGTTCATTCTTTTGTCTTTTGTCTGATAGCTTACTTCACTTTCAATTGTGTCTGGATATCCAATTGTTTGCTTCAATAAAACAAACAAACAAACAAACAAACAAACAAACAAACAAACAAACAACAACAAATCTTTAGGTGGACTAGCTTTATCTATCGAGCTTGTTAATTTTCTCAAGTTTGATTCTTTAGCAATAGTGTTATTGCTTTTTTAGTGTTAATTACAGATGTATTTTGCATCTTTTAAATCAGTGGACAGTGTGAGAGCATGCTGGTTCAGTGCTCACTTTTTGCATCAAAGGAGGCTATACTGTATATATATTATTGGGTAGATTATCTCCAGAGCATGATTCATGACATAAATCACTGGATAAACAACTGAAAAAACAATAGACCTGACACAATTAAATAGTAACTAAGTATTAAGTTGAAAAATATAGTTAAAATAAAAGCAATATAAACATGGTGCCTACAAGCAATTATCCTAAAGGGCAGCATAATTGCACTGCACTTAGACTGAACGTACTCACAATGAGAAGCAAAATAAACACTCTGTTGAATCAAAGTATTTAAACTGTGACAAACAACGATTCATCGGGCCTTAACTTGCATTGTGCAGCCAAGCCAAGCTCACGCTCATTAAGGAAATGTTCACATACAACTTTGAGGGGGATGTTATTTGGTTTCTTGTATGCCTGGAAGAAAAAAGAGATTCACAGTTTTACCACCACTACCTTGACCATCTGTTCTCATTTGCATAAATGAGAGTCTTTGTTGTAGTCATAAATGGAGCAGGGACATGGGCTCTTTGCTTGTTTATGTTGTACAATTATCAATCACTGTGGTTCCTTCGCATTCTAATTCTGTCCGCCATCAAGAACAGTAAGATACCTAACAACCACCCTCAGTCTGTACTGCATCTTAATTAGCTGGATGATGCTTTGCCTTATGAATTAAACACGTGCTTAAGGCAGTGCATCATTACATGTTCACTCATCTACCTGTGGTACTCTCTCTCTTCCTGTTCTCCTCCTGTACTCTGCCCATGCAGTCCTTGCATGACGTACTCAATGTAAATGATGTGGAATTTGATGTTGGTCATTGGAACTGGCAGTGATCAAACTCAAATTTGGCTGTGTTTAGCCCTCATGAATCATTTAAGGATGAAAGCTCTTCTGCCGGGCACACACAGATTGTAGGCACTTTCAGATTTTGAGAATGCCTTAGCGTCAGCTCAAAGAGTCATTCAGTCATTCAGTCATACATACATATCATATCGTCACAGGTAGTTCATATCACTTGGCAGTGGTGATGGAAATGCTAATTTTGGATGTTCAAGCACAGAGGATTCACTGTGAGAGCTCACCTGCCCATATACATGCTAGCCCAGACTCTTAATCCCTGCCTATTGTTGATTGGCATGAATGAAGCCCAGGTAAGTCTGTAATAAATACAGAACACTTCCTCTGGCGTTAGTCTGTCTGCTTCTTTTTTGACCTCAATCCCCACTCAGCTGGAGCTCTTTGGAACTAAATAGCTAAACAAAAATTATTTCCTACATATACATATATATACATATATTCCCCTTTGCTTCTGTGTGAGCCACACAGGCTCTCATTCAGATGTCCCAATGTGTTTGTAATCCGCTGAGTGTTGTATAAATTTAAACACAGCGGTCAGTGGGGCTCTCGTTCCCCCCTCTGCTGACTCAGGGGCCCTCTCTCTGAGATCTGGCTCTCAGGTGATTTAGTGCCAAAGTGGACTCCCGGTGACTTTGAAACCACTCCAGCGCAATTCTGATAAGCCGCTTTAGCCCACTGCGCCTCGCGCTCACTGAGAACTAAACTTCGTCCAGTTGGGCTCTCTGGTGCCTGAGAAACGCTGCTCACACATTTCACCCGTGTGTATTACTGAGGGGAAATGGGGCGGGCGGTGGGGGGAGAGACTGTTTGTGCCAAAGACATAGTAAAGGAAGTCATTAATTCACGCAGAGGGAATATTGTTCATGGTTCCCAGTTATGTAAAGCCCAACTAAAAATATTTCCACAGTCACTGCATTTTGAGTGCTCTCGGCCCTGTTTTTTTTTTATTGTAAAATATTTAGCACACATTTTGATCATTAGAAATACTCACCACATTTGTCATGTTTTAAGACACACATTAAAAGGCAAAGAATACGAAACAGAGACTGACATCGCTGTCGTAAACCACAAACTACCGTACACTATCAAAATATATCAAATATAACATAAAATCAAAATAGCGATGTAACCCCACCTAAGGAAAAGGCTAGAGACGGTGTGCTCAGTTTTGAAAGCCGTGATTAAAGGTGTGCTCTGCCGCATGGGGGAAATGAAGTATGGTAGAACAATGTGCGTTCATTCATCATCCTCACCTGCGGACGAGGCTGGGAACTGAAACAGCGCTTGGCACGCGGAGACTCATCGGGGACCTGATGGGAGTAGAGAGAGGGGCTTCCGCTCCCCTCTGCGGTCCTCCAGCTCTAAAACAATCCATAGCATGACACACGATATCCACTCTTAATCTTTGAGGAATCGCTGTTGTTATTTTTTTTTTTGTGTGAGCTGATCCTTCTGTTTCTGATCCTTTCACATTATCATTGGGCACAAAGCAAATACAGAAATGAAACTCTTAATCCAGATAATATAATATCATAAATGTTTGTAAACAGCATTAAGTCAATGTGTTAAAAAAGATAAACATGGTTAAGTAGGATATCTAAGACAGGCCTTTGGTGTGTAGTAACACACACATTGAATGGCATTTGTGTTGTGTGATAAAGATGTATCACTGGCTGGTGTCTACACCATAAGCTACTGTGGAAGCCAGCCACTTAGTTGTGGCATCTGTCATCTTGGTAGCTCGACAGAGTTGTGTTTCCTTGTATTATGCTCTGAGTATGCCACAATGAAGGGTTTTTGTGCTGTAACCTGATATAGCTCAGAGAGAATATTGTATAGGGAACCGGGTAAAATGGTTGTATACATTTTCTGGAGTCACAAGGTACAATTGCCATTGCTTAGACAGAGATATATTAATTAAAATCCCCTCCTATCACCCCTTTAAAAATCATAGGTTACATTACTCATTAACACATAAGGAAATATGATTATGTATTTTATGTATTCAAATCTGTAATGTTTACTCAAAACACTGACTCACCCCAATTTGCAGCCAAAAAGGCAGACGTATCTGAGTGCGAGGGCTGCAGAAGGTGAAAACAAGTACATCACACATTTATAATCCCTGCTAACCATAAGCAAGGTCTGCCTATGTGCTTTCACTTAAATAAACATATTATGTACAGTATATGTATGGGAACCCCTTTCATATTTCTATCTGTAGAAGATCTGAAATTACTTAGAACTTTATATTTTTATAACATTGTTATAATGTTATAATAACAACTTTATCGTTGCAGATTGACCTTGGTTATAGGTGGTTCTCAAATGGAGACATATCATCGATATCATCTTTATGAAGCTCACGATGTCCAGTTTAGGTTGAGACTCAGTTAAGACTTTTTTTTAACAGCTATCGTGTTTGGTGTCCATCTATCCCTTTTGATGAGTTACAAACTGCAGCCACTGATCCTCTGTCCTGTTGCAGTTTTGTCTTTTCTGGCATTCGCCATCATGATTCTCAACACAGTTTTCCTCGACACATTTAATAATTCTGCCATTTTAGTGACATTTTATTCTGGGTACCAATTGTATGACCTCTTTTAAATTTACATTAAATTAAATATTTCATTATGCTTGAGAAAACTTACATGTAAATCAGGGACTATGAAACATCTCTTATAGCAGAAACATTTGACAATTTGATATTTTCATATTAAACATATTTTTATTTGTGCTGTAGTTGCTTCAAAATATGAACTGTTTTCCATTATTTTGTCTATCCCTGTATATACTGCATTCAAACACACTTTTGAATAAAAGTGCATGATCCTCTCAGAATGACAGGAGAAAAGCCTGTATATTTCACATCTTTGGTCCAGACTCACCTCAAGCACTGATTAATAATGTTTCTTAATTCCTTTAAGTATGGCTGGATTAATCTTGTCCATCCCGGGCCGTTTGTTACTTTTAAGTGCACTGCATTCATCCTGGTTTATGGAGAACGCTAAGGCTGCGCAGATGCTGGTCATAACCGCAGACGTTTGGTGAGTCACGGGTAAAAATAAAACTCTCAAGTGATCCATTAAAATGTTTGCCACAGACTTTTATCATCAGTTGTTAATCCATTCTGCCAGCTACTTAAGCTGCCTTTTGCCTCCGCTGGATAATTTCTTACGCATGTGTTAATGTACTGCATGTTTCTAAAGTGGCCTGCTCCGAGTGTGTGTTGATGGAGTGTTCTCCTTTGTCTTGTCAATCCCTGCAATAGATCCTTTAAAGCCCAGCCGCTGCAGCTTTTTACACCCCAGATTTAATTACCTTTACGGGGACTTTGTTCTTCACACTTTATCACCCCCCATCCCTGTTTTCTGACTGATCTGATTTTCATTGTCCTTAGTCCCTTCATGACCCGCACCCCCCTGCCCCCCTGCACATAAAACGGTCCACAAATCCAAACCTCCAGCACCTTCGCAGGCTTAAGCTGTAATTTTTCAGCATGCGTCTCTCTCTGTGAAAAGTGGAAGGTGTCACGTTATGACCACATCATATCCTCCCATATTTTTAATCGATTTTCATGTATCGTCCTGGATATTTAAAACAAGAAAAGATAAAAATCAATAAAAGCACTGCCTCTCATGGGAGACTTTACAAATTGCCTGTGAAAGCTGTCAAATGCAGCTGCAGATACAGACCCTATGTCCCTCATTTCTTTGAAGACTGCAAACCAAAGGGGCGGAAAGACTTCAGCTTCGTGTAACCGAGCAGAATAGTTAATGAAACATATTGTATCATGCAAAATAGTGTACAGGAAGTTGTACATATACCTCGGACCTCTATATAATTTATAACTAATGTATTTTTGTTGTGAGGAGATGAAAGTTCTCATCCAGCATATGTTTTGTCTAATAACTTGGATACTACCTTTTGTTAAAATCATATGTGACAAAACCACAATTGTTTAAGTACATACAAAATCAGTATGTGATGAGTACAGAGATCAGTACTGTGATGATCTTAAATTTATTTTAGGCTTACAAGGTTATGAGACTGAGACACAGATGGTTTTGGTACATGAGTAACCACTAGGGGCACTACTTTTCAGGTAACCTGATGAAACTAGACTGTGCCTCTCTTGGAATTACTTCTAACTCCTCTCAAAATGCACAGCACTTACACCAAGGCCCTCCTCTGCCTTACAAATGGTGTCTTTATTTCAAAACCATGTTAAAAACTTAACATTTTTTAAAATGTTGATGCACATTTGTCATCAAGCATGAGAAAGGCTTATTTTCTAATTGAAAGAGAACATCATGACTCCATATGGGCTGAGAAATAAAAGTAGACCCAAAGTCCACAAGACTGGACTTATTCGGGATGATGGCAGTAATATGATAAAATGGCGCATTACAGAGCATAAAGGCGAGGGGATGGACTTCCTCATTCTCCATTTTCGGTCTGCCAGCAATGTTACTATGCCTGCAGGATTTTAGCAGAACCTTAAATAGAACCTTATGGGTGACACAGTTTCCCATTCTTACATGGCAGGTCTTAGTTCCTCCCTCAGAGAACCAGGGTTCCGCATGGAACTGTGATGTATTTAATCTGTCTCTTGTTAAATGTTTTCTTTCTTTCCATTTGCTTGCAGCTCTGTGGCTAATTGTGCACGTTTTTGCGGTCCTCTCTCCCATGCTGCTGCTGTAGATTAATAATCTGTGTAAGGCAGGCAGCGAGCTGTGCTAAAGTGCGACTCTTGGGACCTCATACACACTGATGCCTACTGTGACAGTATGTCCTCCTGGTCCTTCCCCCTGTAGATGGGGCTTTGATTGCACTGGGAAGCAGGGAACTAAGACAATTCATTGGCTTGGCCACTGTAAGCAGTGTGTTATGGATTGCTCTCTTTTACATTAGTTTCTGCAAATCAAGCATACGTCCCATTAAAAAAATATTGCCTGTTGAGCCTCCGAAGGCACACACACACACACACACACACACACACACACACACACACACACACACACACACACACACACACACACACACACACACACACACACACACACACACACACACACTCCTAAACATGCAGAAGTGCCAGTGCTTTAATGCAGTGGCCTCTATGATTGACAAAGTATTATTAGTACATACATTATTATATTGAAACTAGTATTATAATATAATATTATAATGCTATTATTATAATTCTTACACTTAAACAGTAACGGAAACCATTAAAACACCTATGTCAGAGATAGAGCACAGTCATTCTTATGGTATTGCCCCTGGGTCCTCATAAGGAGGCCCATAACTGCTGGCGTTAAAACCACAGGAGGTGATTTATATAATACTAAAATGCTATACAGCGCTTATGAGAGGCAGCGACAGCGGCAGCAGCCTGTGAGCAAGCAGAGATGGCAGAGGAACACTTAAACAGATATAATGGGTATTGTCAGTGTCCCACTCAGGATTAAAACCTGCAACCCCTTTCATCTGAGCATTGTAAACACTGCAAGAGACGGCTGATGTAACTGCACCGTCTCTGTTGGAGAGGGTGTGAAACACCTATTTAGTACCAGCTCAATAATTTATTCGATGCCAGTACCAATTATTCAAAGGACAATAAAAAGTTTGCTCTTTCAGCCACTTTTTAACATAAATACATTGCAAAATGGACACAAAATGCATGTATTATGTGCATTTATTTATTCATATTGCTACCTTATGTTTCTGTCTCATTTGTTGTAGCAAAATGACTGCTGTCAGTGTTCAAGCCTGTAGCCATTTTGTGTGTGGTCTTAAGGAATAAGGCTTGCTGTCATATATTTGTGAGAATCTTCAGTGTTGGCTGTTCCGGGTCGAACACACAAGGGATGGGACAGAGGGAGGTCCAACCACACCCCCACCACCACCCACCCCTCTCTGCCTCCAGCATCCCTGCAGCTACATAAGGAGAACTGCAACCTGTCTGGGGTCTGCCCCAGGATGGCTGCCTGGGGAATGGCTGTGACTATGAAGCAAGATCCCCCCCAAAGGAGGATCTCAAGCTGTGGTTCTGTGACTCGAACTGACAGGAAGGAGCCCACCCGTAAACTTGGCTTTTATTTTAATTAGCCTCAAATGAAGGAGAAGGAGGGGGAAAGCTCCATGGGAAATGATGCTCCATGTTGAGAGGGAAAAAAATATATTGCTACATAGTCAAATTGCCAAGGAGTACAGGGTTAGCTGGGGGAATAATGACTTGAACTTGAACCAAGCGGACTTGGATGAGCTATGTTTTGTTCCATCAAACCTTTGGACTGCACATTTATAAGACATTACAAGTCCTTTACGTGCTGTCCATTTCTCTTTTTTATTTCTGCAGGGTTTCATGGCCTTAACAAGTTCAGTGCCCCACTCAAGTTGTAATCCTGCTCGTTGGAAAAAAAAAACTCTGGAATAGTGCCTGTGTCAGTGATAAAATATAAATTTATCCATGTAATGCATTATAAACTGTATAACTCTTCTAAGAGATCAATGGTTATTAAAGCTTGATAGCAAGGAAAGACATGTAGGAGGAGGTTTGGTAATGTAAAAAAGGTTATGAAAAAATGCCAAATGGGCCAATACAGAACATATCCCTATGAAAGTAATTAAAAATGCCAACAGCAGCAACTGGTCCCCCCTCCCTGCAGGTGGACACACATAAGAGCTTTAATGTATACCAGAAAGAAGGTTCCCAAGTTCCCATCTGCACCAAGGTTATTTCCACTTGATGTGAAAATGGGAACTGATTAGTTTAGTGATGCACAGCATTTCACAATTAAAATAACCACCTTCTTGGTTGCAGTTGAATATTGAAATAAGACTGTATGCATATAAATATGAAGCAATTTTCAAGTAAAAAAAAAAACCCTGCAGGAACTCATTAGAAACGATGGACTGAACAGGACAAATGAGAGCAAGTGTGTGGGAAGTGGAAGTGATGGCTGTAGAATCCACAAGCAAGAGGGTGCAGGTAATGAGTACACTCTGCATTCTGTAGTCTGAGGTGCTGTTTAGTATGCCCAGAGGTGTGACTGTTTGGCCTACGAGAGAGTCAATCTCTCCGGCCGGTTCAAAGCTTTTAGCTTTCCGTGCTTTAGAGAGGATGTGTTTGGCTGACAGTACCACTGCTACTCTTTCCTGAAGCGTGTTATTGAAAATTAGGAGCCCTTAGTTTAGAGTTTGAGTTTCACCTCTCTTAAAATGGCTACCTCTGTGCTGTGAGGGCCGGTTACATCTCATCGAATAAACTGTAATTAGTTTACAGAACATTAGCGCTCGAGTGGAAAATGAACCCCCCAGGACAGTGGCTGGGACAAGATTGGCTGCCTCTGTCGTCAATGGCAGCGCCATTAGCGACTGGGCTTCTGTGTGGGCAGACATAAAGCTCGGCCTCTAAGCCGAACTGTCAGCCAATTGCCAGCCTAATTTACCGAAGGGCTGACTGGAGCTGTCTAGCATCACGTTTCGTCTGCGCTACCCACGATAAAGAGCTGCTTTTGTGCGGACCTGCTCAAGCCTTGGTGACATTGACTGTTATATGTTGTGCACCTCAGACAGACGGTGCTGATCAGATAAGAGGCAAAGCCGTTGGATTGTCAGAGTGATAAAAGCATTTAAATGTGGCTCGGCTGAAATTTCCTCTGGTGAATTGTGCTGGGAGTCAGATTGATCAGTGTTGATCTGCTCGCTGCAGGAAACTCTTTTTTTTTTCAACAATTAAGGGTCAATGGTCAATTGTAATTGTTTGCCAAACTGACAGCAGCAGGAGAATTCTGCCAGTTACCTGACTTCCATTTTGTATCAATAGATATGAGCTGTTTTTCAACAAGAAAGCCTGCAATAATTGAAACGTTTAGTCAGTCTGACATGGAACTGAATGGAGAGTGTAAAAAAGAGGCACCACAGAAACAATGAGAAGAAGAAAGACAGGATAAAGAATGAAGAATTAAGTACTGGGAAAGGAGGAGGTAACACTTCATCATCTTTTGATGACAACCTGAAGAAAACTGGTGTCTCACATTAGATGAAGGGGATGAAATGCAATTAGAGGAAGAGAACGGTAGACATTTTACATTAAATGAGCTGCGACTGGCAAGTCACGGGCAGTTCCAGCAAACACTACTGGGTAATTACAGTTTTACATTTTGTTATTTTTTCCCATAAACGTGGTCTGACATGATCACTCTTAAGTATGTGCAGCGTAGCCGTGTCCAAGAACGCCATGAGTGTGAGGGACTCTTTGATCCCCATGTTGACAGTCTCCGTCGGAGAGCAGGTAAGTGACAGAGGACAGAAGAGTCGGACTTTGCATGCCCATCAGTCGTGACAGCGAGCGCTGCTCCGGTTTCAGAGTGAGCAGGCGGGGAGCATCCTCCACACCTGTCAGGATGATTCACAAGGCACCCCGCGACAAGCCATTCGTCCCGCTCGCAATGGAAGTTTTTAAAAACCATGTCATTGTGGCGCGACAGCCTACCTGAAAGCTGTTGTTTTTCTCAACAGCGAATCAGGGGTGCTGCAATTGCATCGTGGGGTATGTAAAGCAGGGAACGTGTGGCGTGACCCCCACGGGCAGGAGTCACGCAGATCAAAGATGGCCGTCTCTCATCGAGGCAGCGTGGACGCTTGATGCTGAATGCAGTGCTGCTTTTGATGAAGTACAAAAGACTTATCAGGGCCCCTTTTTTGTCCTTGAAACAAGATAGGAAAAAAATCATCAGCTTTAATCAGCTGGGTTTTAATCAGGGCTACAGCAATCAATGATTTAAGACCAAAGAGAGGGATGGGAACATCATGAGTACCTTTGAATCACTGGATATATTAGGTTCAAAGTTGAAATTGTCCATACCAGCATGTGTGCAATTATCAATTATTCACTTACACATAAGCTTGTGCATGAAATATAAGATGTTCACATCCTATCTCTCAATTCTCATCTCATTTAACCCTACAAGCAGAGCCTAACTGGACAACTGAAATAACGGTAATTACCTTGATTTTTTTGTTTGCACTTTCTTCAGAACCGTGCTTTTCAATGTGTTTATAGTGTGTACAAATAGAAGATGCAGAGATAAATTATTAAATGGAGAGAAAAATCCTCTCTTTTATCATAGTCAATTAACCATGCGGGATTCAGTAAGTTCCAGTAAGTTCTAATGAAAAACACATATTGGTACTTCTTGACATAAACAGTACAGAAAAAATGAGATGAAAAGACCATCCAATTAAAATAAACAGTCAATTAAAAAAAAAAGCAAAATTGGGAGAAGATGCACTTGCTTCCTTCATCGCCGTCGGCCAGCTTGTAAATCTCTGTCAGCAGCAACCTGGACCATGCCTCTGATAACGGCCCCTCAGAACGAACGCGGCTATGGCAGCTGACCAGCCCTGGGCAAGCCCGTGTCACTTCCCTTTAATTACGCTCCTGGAGATGCCAGGAAACTCATTACTACTAAAGCTGTAACACCTGAGAGAGGCGAGAGACATGGTAAAGATGAGAGGTGAAGGTTGGGGAGGGACCTGAAGCTCACCTGGAGCAGCTGCCCCTCAAGTAATGCATAAATTCAGCCCATCCATTCCATATGCGCATCTGAGCAGGTCTCTCACAACAACTTTTTGGGAATTAGATTTTTTTTTCATCGTTAAGGTGTATAAATCAACCAGATTGAGTCTAATTTTAATTCATATTAACATTTCAGTCCTTCAGTTCAACCAATATTAGCATTTCAATCCTTCCTTTTTTAAAAAAAAAAATCCCATTCTGAGAAAAACTAAATCTCAAAACATCTTACATTAAACAGCTTACATTTATAAAACGAAATGCAATATTTGAAAGGAAGAATGTGACATATTTATCATACTAATGGTGATGTTGGTAGGTGTTGGATGTTAATTTTATTGGCTGATGCATTCATCCTGTGAGTGTGAGAATTTCAATATTCCATTAAACTCACAACAGGAAAGAGGCATAAAAACACATTTAGCTCCCCAGCATGAGAAAGACTGGACAGGAGAGGAAATATATTTTAGTGATAAGAGGTTGGTCCCTTCTGTAAATTGAAAGTTAATCTTCTGAATATGTTAGCACATATGTTTCTGTCTTTTGCAGATCATAGAATCATATGTCATATTGTAATTGATTACAATCTGGCTGCTCCAAATGTCAAAAATGCACTAGCTGCTTCAGATCTGTCTAAAGCCCCTGCATGACAAGTTATGTACATGCACACACATGCCTGTGTGCGCACACACACACACACACACACACTCACACGCATACAAACACACACACACACGCACGCACACGCACGCACGCACGCACGCACGCACGCACACACACACACACACACACGCATACACACACACACACACACACACACACACACACACACACACACACACACACACACACACACACACACACACACACACACACACACACACACACACACATATATTAATAGATGCTTGCTTTGTAAGTTTGTCTTGAAATGTAATTTACTTCTGCAAAGTGGAAATAAAATATTTTTAACAGGAACATAATGTTATACTTAATGTAAGTTTGCTCAAAGCCCAAAAGCCTCCCTGAATTATCAATGAAGATGAATATATATTTTAAATTTCAAAAGCTGTTTATTTCTCAAGAGACTGCAACTCCACAAAATCACATTATTTGGCATGCATAAAAGAGTGCAAGTTAAATGTAACTTGACAGGAGATTTCAATGATTTTAAGTCCTGAAAAAATAGCATATCCAAGGTCATGTATTTATGTAGCTGTTCAGTTTACAATACAAAATACACTAAAGCAAGCAACTCAATCTCAAGCATAATCATTGTCCCAAGAAATGCACACATGTAAATGTAAGGAACGCTTATGAAACATAGTCTGGATATGTATGAAATACAGTACTATTAGTACAGGGGTATTCACCAGTGCCCTTTGAAAAACACTGCGCATGATTTGTTTCTTTTTTAAATCAACAAGTAATTTAGTGTGAAGGAACCAGCTGAGGAAAGTCTGTAATTACTAACTATCAAGTAATGATCATCTTTAAAAAGTTCATTTTTTAAAAGATGACCATTATTTGATAGTTTATTTTTTACCATTTATGATCAAATTACATAGATTAAAATTAAAATGAAATCGTAAATTCCTATCCTCTCTGCCAGACATGAAAAAAAACAAGTGAAAAGGAGAACAGGCTGAAGAAACAGCCAAGCGCGTGAAAAAATGTATCTTCGACTGTCATCAGTTGTAAATGATCATAATGATGAAATTAGCTGCTCATCAGCATGGTTCACCGAGGCTAACATAAATGAAGAGGTAGACACTGACAGCTCAACATCTGCTCTTAGACACCCTTCCAAGATGGAGGCCTGCGGGAAACAGAGGTCATCCAGCCAGAACGGAAGACGAGATGACCAGAAATCCAGCCTCTGATACCGCGGCAAGCTTTTCAAGCTCATATAAGACGTACAGAGGACATTTTGCAGAAGACGTACTAGACAGGCAGGTACAGTTGTACATCATAGCAAGAGCCTCATTTTAGGCTCGCTCCGGCAGCTCATTTGGTAGAGCGCCTGCCACATAAGGCCAAGGTCTTTCAGCAGTGGCCTGGGTTCGAATGCGGCCCAGGTCCTTTGCTGCATGTCATGCCCCCTCTCCTTCCCTGCCCTTCCCGTCTCTCTCTCTCTCTCTCTCTCTCTCTCGCTCCACTGTCACTATCAAATAAAAGTTAGAAATGCCAAAAAATTATCTTAAAAGAAAGCCTCAAGGGCTGTATGCAGGGAAATCATTGTGTTTGCTAACATCAGAAGGCCTCCTGATGTCTGTGGTTGCTCTTCCATGTCTCTGCTTGCCCTCTACCTTCAGGGTTTGCTCATTGACCCATGCCATAATGAGAGACTTCCACAGGATCCTCTGCTCACTAACATGAAGATAGCTGGGTCTAGTGTGCACTAACATGAAGATAGCTGGGTCTAGTGTGCACTAACATGAAGATAGCTGGGTCTATTGTGCACTAACATGAAGATAGCTGGGTCTAGTGTGCACTAACATGAAGATAGCTGGGTCTACTGTGCACTAACATGAAGATAGCTAGATCTAGTATGCACTAACATGAACATAGCTGGGTCTAGGAGCAATCACACATTGAGCCAGGGGAGACAGCCAGCATGTAATGGCGTTGTGTTTACACTGTACTACGAGTCATAAACAAAAGGTCAAAGTGACAGGATCCCCATCAGTCACAACATTTATTTGTGAAAGCCATGCTCCAAATCCTCTTCATTGGATGTGGTATCTTGTAGCTTTGATCAGAGAATCTCCAAGAATCACCCTGATCCTCTCCAGAAGCTTTGCTAAATGAATGGCTAGAGAATGGCTATACATCTCTCCCTCCCATTGATCTGGTTATAGCTTGAGTTGTAGACCCTACTTGCCTCTCTGGCCTGGCTGGTGCACAGCCCCACCCCGATGCACTGTGGAGATCCTCAAGACAGTTCATCTCTCTGGGAAGGGGTGGGGGGGCACTGTGCTTGTGCCACACATCCATTGATAATGCCAGTCACATTCATCATGGTTTTTTCCAAGATTCAGATAGGCAATGATTTTATGGTAGAGGGAGTCGCCAGGCAGCTGAAATGGCTGTTTGATTGATTCGCTGCCAGACTCAGGCCACAGACTGTACCATGAAAGCTGCAATTGTGAGGCACTGATTCTTATGACTCATAATTCTCCCTGGGTACTGTGTGCTGTAAAATGCAATTATGCCTTTTTTCCATCCCCCGCCCCATTTCCGTTCAAAGCATCCCGTTATTAGAGCAGCAAGCCACATTGAACTTCTAGCATTGGAACTAGAGGCTCATCACTCATTGCCAAAATGGAAGGTAGAGCTGAGCCACATTCTAAAAATGTTCCCCTTTTCCCTGCCTCAACGTCCCCAGGTCTGGTAGTTAACTTGTCCACCACTTAAAGTTTCAGTGAAGATGTGTGTGGAAGCATATTAATCTCAGTAGTTCCGCACTGCTTAATTGATCCTTCTATCACACAGAATCTGACAACAGCATATTTTGGCAGAACCTTGTTTAACTCTGTTTATGTGGTTGAATAATATATACAAATAGAATAGTTAAAACTACATTACTTTCTTTAATTCTGAAAGAGAAATCAGGTCACTTTAAATATACAATATTCTCAGCAGCATCTGCACTTAAAGTGTCCTCAGTCACTCATTGCTGGGTTATACACACCTACATATGCACACACAAACACATACACAGATCTGCAATCACAGTTCTGTTGACACAGAGAGACATTCCTTGTGCTTGAGAGAGACACACACACACACACGCACACGCACACGCACATGCAGATGCACATGCACATGCACACGCACACGCACACACACACACACACCTCAAATAAACATTCACCAACACAAGCACAAGCAATCACAGAGCATACACCTTGACAACTCTGTTAACTGACATTTCCCCTCATGACCCTACAGGTGTGTGAAAACCCCAGAGATCCTTAGGTGCATCAAGAGCAGACAGGCTGGAGAAATGTGTACCCATGAGACCAGACACACTCAGGTGATTCTAATTAGGGGCTATGCTGACTCACATGTTCTTTTTGAGATCAGCTTTTTATTTGCTTTCTCATTCCCAACATACATGTTGTACACAGTCTTTATAGTCCTGTTGCTTTGCTTTGTTTATCTTAACTAATGAAAGTTCCATGAGAACAATGTCCTTGAAGCACAAAAGCCATTTTTGTATGGGAAGCTGATGTGGAAGAATCCATCTCTGCACTATCAATTTCTTTGCAGCTGTTAGTCCAGCCAGCCACACTTTACATTGCTGCTCTGTTAGAGGTAATTCAGAGTCATCATTAAGCAGAACCACCAATAGATCCAGTGGAATCTCTGTCTATCAATGCAGAGATCATGTCAGACTCACATGTTCTATGGATCAGCTAATAAAAACTGATACACTGTGATTGTTAAATACATGTCACAACACTTGGATAGTAACTTTGCCTTCTTCAGTGTTTTCCTGGTAAGCCCAGAAAATATATATATTTAAGGAAAAAAAACTACTGTAACATTACTCTCTTTACAACCAGCCAGTTTTGCTCTGGGAAGACAGCTAACCCTCTCTGGAGGAATGTCTTTCCCTAAGAAGACCCTGTGCACTTTCCTGTCAACATCGCCATGTACTGCTGTGATGAAGAGCTAGGGGAGCAGAGGATGATGGGAAAAAACCCACTGACAATAACCATCTCTGTGAAAGCAGTGAAGGACTATACTCAAAGACAAAAAAAATAATTAAATATTGCCACTTCATATAAAATAATAAGCAGCAAAACCTTGTGTCTCCTCCAACATCTATAGTCAGCCCTCGGGATTTTTGGTTTCTTCTAATAATTAGGATATTTGACCCTTCAGAGAGCCCGTGCTTTGAATGAAGTCCCCTTCCCCTCCAACGGTGGGTCAGGTGGGACGAATGGGGAGCCTAATTGTGTTTCAGGATGGTGGATCAGTGTTTATGAGCCAGTCTTGGGAAGAGCGGCAAATGGGTGGGCAGAGAGGAAGACAATTCCCCAGTTGATCCCAATCATCTATTTATTGCCTTCTCATTTCCACACTGCAGACTCTGCCTCCCTCTGGTCTCTCAACTATCCTGTGTCCTCTTTGAACTACCCCCTCCATTAAAACAGCATCTGAACAAAGGGAAAAAAATGGCACTGGGTAACAGAAGCTCTGAAAGTCCACCCAGCAAAGTCTGTTGAAAGCCAGTCAAACTGGGTTTGTCTTTCAATTATAAAACAGGAGACAGCTTATGGGCAAATCTGTGCTTGCGGTGCATGTTTCTCAATTGACAGTGAGGCAGACCCTATAAACACAGCAGCCAAATGACTCAGGGGATTCAAAGCATTCAAAACTGGTAGAGAAACAGACATAGTTAAAAAGGAAATTCCTAAAAGACATAGCCACAAAGTCGGATGAAATGTTTTGCAAAGCCACCTCATTTGTTTCCATCAAAGCTTTTTGCGATTCATTCTTGAACAGGGGGCTGGCAGGTGGCCGGTCGCAGCTGAAGCATTTGTTCACTGTGCGGTGACAGGCTTCATGCCCTGGGATTGAATCCTGACCATGCCAATGCTGATTTTGACTGGTTATGTCAGACAATGATGCACAATGCATGTAAAATTGTGGAGAAATTGAGGGTTTTGATACCAAAATAAAATTCATGGTGCTTTGCTAAAATGGAACCTTACTTTCACGCAGAAGGTGTAAAAAGCTTTGCTTCAGAATGTAGTTGAAGTATTATCATGTATTTTTTCACTCTTGCACTAAAACAAGTAAGTCTAACTTGTACAACTCGTCAGCCAGATATGGAAGCTATTTCCATCTCTGCTTTCACAGCATGAACAAAGACAACCTGGCATGTGATAAGATCACACTGTAGGTCACACTGGACCAACAAAACCGTCAAAAGAAGACCATGTGACTTCACAAGGTCTCCCTGTCTATTTAAATGCTTCATTACAGTGAAAAAGCTCATTGTTCCACCATCAAACACAAAGTCTTGATTACATCAGGCACCACAATAACACAGTTCTGATTGTAATTAACTTACCCTTGGCGGCCCGAGTATTGACCAGCAGATACTTTTGCACTTTGCTTTATTGTGTTTGTTTGTTTGTGTGGCTGTTGGGTACACTTTCCTGTTGCTAATGCCCAATTAGGGAGATTGTTATTGATTCTAGTGCCGAGGCTTGGCCACTAATCTCCACAACTCTCCAAGGAAGTGGTCAATCAACAGAGTACTCTAATGACGAATCTGGCTTGTTTACAGACAGCAACAAATTGAAAAATGCCTTTATTTGTTCTGATGAGGGAAATAAGACACATGCAGCTTACAAAAAAACAAAAAAAAAAAAACTAAACGTTAAAACAACGTTCTGTAAACCAATACAACAGAGGCTGTGGTGCCCTGTCCCCTCACTCATGGGAATTTATTTCAGCCTCGATCCTGTTATGTCATGGTCCATGTTATTGTTCCAGGGGTTCGTAATTATGTCCGTGAGGAATCGGCACCCCTAGTGAAAACACAGGAGGAGGGCCTGCTTTGCATTCAGGCTCAGAGATAAAAGCGCTTCCTTCCATCTCCTCTACTAATGAGTGACAAGGAGGACAACAACAGAGGATCAGCTTTGACACAGTATGCCCAAAAGGCCCTTATTTATTATTGCAATTAACAGCTCAGTAAGATGGTGGAGGTCACCCACAGGATGTCACTACAGCCTGCTAAGAGCCGTTTTGGCCCAGGAGAGACAATCATCCTCACAATTAACTTGAAGCCATCTGAAGGTGAAAGTCAGTCATTGGCTCGCAGAAGGGACCAGGTAGGTCCTATTTACTTCAAAACTTTCTGTCTGGCTCGCTAGCTACTCAGATTTAAAAAAAAGGAAAGGAGAGAAGTGGTTGCCAAACATAATCACCACAGGTTATTCACACCGTCAGGGGCCTGATTATATGGACAGTAATTAGGAGTGTGCACCGCTAATGGTCACAAAACAGTTAGATTGTGCTTAATTACCCATCAATGGTAATTTCAACTCCTTTTTTTCCCGCACTGCCTTTTTTTAAAAAAAAAAAATACATATAATCAGGCTGTCATCTGAAAACAATGTTCTGAGGATGCCTGTGCTGGCCTTTCACTTTCAAGTAGCTCAACTGTTTCCATAAAGAGGCCTGGAGTTTGTTCTGGAGTTGTGTGCGCTGTGAAGTCTCTCCCCAGTCAGATGCCTGGGGTAAAGATCAGCCACTGAACCTCTGCACTGAGCAGTTTGTTCCTCCAAGGCTGGAGAAGTTGCTCAGAAAGATTTTCTTTTTGAAAAATCAAAGTTCAGTTGCGCTGTAGCATTCTGGGGCTGCTTGCCTTGTAGCCTCGTCAGCCAGGCTCTTTTTATATCCTCACGGATACGCAGCCTGGTTGTAGGCACGGTACGTTTGGTGATATGCTGGCCTGTTTCACTAGGAGGAGCCCTGTTAATCCCCCTTGTCAGCGACTTGACAATTTCTTGAAGTTCGGCAAATCAAATTTGTATTGAAACTCATCAGGTGAATGAGAATGCCTTGATTGAAAAGCAGTGTCTTCAAACAAAAGGCATGCAAAAGCTGTAATTTACACCTTTAACCTGTGACTGAACATGTCCTAAAAGACTTCTCTCATCTGTGCTCCTATTAAGTGTAGTATTGCAAGAAAATTTCAAGAGTAATTTCACAGAAAGCCAACAAGGATGAACTTTTGGGACGATAGGAGGTGCTTAATTAGCAACCAAACAGCTATCTGATGAAAAGCCTGATGAAGTCTGATGAAATCACCCTTTTTGATCAACTTTACTGTCTACTTTAGCTGGGGGTATGTCTTCCAAAAATGACCCATGACCTTTACCATATTTCCCATGAAGTTCAGAGAGAAAGACATAAGCAGAATAATCTTTGATTTGTGTTAGTCTCATTCCACCAAGGCTGCCAGGCTGGCATCACTTGTGATTAAAGGGGCTAGATAAAAAATAAAAAGGATAACATTTTTCCACAATTCACTGTGTTCCAGATGTTGCCCATTTTAAACACTTCTGCTAGGCTTTTTTCCCCCATCTCTTCCAAATCAAGGAGTTCTTCAAGATCACCAATGGCAACAGAAAAACAAAAACAAACAACTTCTTTCATAATTTGCATTGCTGGGTTAAGTTTATGTAAAAGATATGCATTAAAGTATTTTCAGGCAGGAAACAAACGCTTCCCCTTGACAAGGGAGTGACAGCTATTTAAATGCAAACTGTCATTAGCAAACACATCCCTCCATGACACCTGCTTTAATCACTCCAACAAAGACACCGTGAGTGTCCAAGCACAAGCTCGCTCTCTGTGATATTCAAATGACGGGGTGGTGCAACGTGCAAACACAACAACATCAAAGAATGCTATTCATGGGTAGGGATTCACACTGCTATCTTGTATGGATGTTAATCATTTCTCTCCTCTCAAAGTAAAAGAAACGATTATGTAAAAGTTGCTGCTTTGCTTAAAGTGAGGGAGGCTACATCAGATTTTGACTGTGCACAAGTAAGACTAAACTTTTGATGCACACTATTGAGAATTTCATCTGTCTGTTTATATGTGTTTTTCTGATTCAGGGTTTTATGAGGTCACAATGACTGTGTGCACCCTAGGTTACTCTGTTATCATCAAGTCAGCACATGCCAAATATGCCAAGTAAATTATAAACTGGACAGAACCCCAGTGTTTTGATAATATGAAGATGAATTTGGATTTGCATTGATATGAGGTGATCAGGAGTACTGCATTACAATGCAGTATGAATGTGTTTGTTTGATGAAAACTGTCCCAAGCAGAATATATAAGAGCAACTGAAGTCTTTTCTCTGCATTAATTTGGAATGTGACAAAAGCACTCTGCTTAATTTCAGTGTCTCAGCTGTAGAAAATAAAAGCATTCAGTATGAACTGTCCTAGATTGTGTGAATCAGCACACAGAGAAGAGGGATTTGACTTTCTCACGCACTGACGCAGATTGGAAAGACACTGACTCTGTACTCTAAAGGAAGAAGGAAGGAAAAGGGGTTTACAGGAAATAGCAATATTTGGGATTCTGTCACACAAATGGACAATACCCAAAGGAGCAGCACCAGGGAGGGGAAGAGGAGACGAAAGGGGAGGAGAGGCGGAGGGACAGGGAGAGAAGCTGTGATGCTGAGGCACTGGGGCGGAGGAGAGAGAGAGAGAGCGACAGAGAGAGAGAGAGAGAGAGAGAGAGAATGCTGGGTGACCGGGGGGTTGGTGGCGGCATCTGTGATTGACAGACATCCTGTGACACGACAGTAGGGGATTGTTGACATTCCACTAAACAGGGACAAACAAACACAGCCTTGGCCACCTCTGACAATGAGTGGAGTCTATTAACTCTGCAGCACTTCTGGTACAGTGGCAGGTACAGCTGTCCTTCTGTATCTTCTGCTCTTCTGGTTAACTGTATATTTGGAAGACATGCAATGAAAGGAAACATAACAAACAACGCTTTTGCCAGTATTGATCAATTTAAGGAATAAATAACTGTCCATAACTTAATCTGATATAATGACTAAAAACTGCCTTAAACACAATATGGTAAGTGTTGGATTTAACTACACTACTTTACTTGGTAAAGCAACATGTTCCAGAAATGAATGTGTAGTACAATTCACAGTTTATTGGATCTGTACACCTGCTATATCAGTGCTGACTATGTCAGCATGTCAGTCACAACCAAGCTAAAATGGACACGATCAAAAACATGTGCTCACGATGAGGTGAGGGAGACATTCAGCTCTGTGCTGCATCTCTGCTTTGGTGAACGATGGGTTTAACCTGCATTAGCCTTTTAGCCTCCTCCGTGCCCTCTCTTTTTCTTCCTCTTGCTTGTTCTCTCAGCCCTAGCAGAACTTAATTGGATCAGAGTTGATGAGGAAGAAAATGACCTGTCGTAACAGCGGCTCTCTGTCCTGAAAGTTAAAAATAGGGCAACAGAAAAAAGGTAGAACAGTCTCCCGCCGTTTTAGGCAGGGCCTCTCACCTCCTACAGAGAGGCCCATTTCCCTGGCTGCGGAGGTCCATGCTGCCCCTGTCAGGTTTTACAAAGGGACAGCATTGCTGAAAGAGCTGTACAGCCATAGCATTGACCAGAGAAAGCACCCTCTGCTACCCTGGTTGCACTGTTTTTTTAATGGGCAAAAATCGAACTATGATGGGTGGCTTTACTTCTTAAGGCACGTCTGCTTAATAATTGGCTTTCATTGTGCGAGGCACGCCTTCCCCTTTGTGGTTTTATCGTCCTCTCTCGCTCCTGGCGCATGACTGGATTAGAGGCAGCGGCGTAAGCGCTCAGACATAGCAAACAGACGACAAACAATAACCGCTAACAGGATCAGCTGTGCGAGAGGCAGCAGTGTGAGTAATAGGTTAGATTAATGTTGTGGTAAAGTAAACCGCTAGTCTCCCCTTTTCACTGTTGTTTATATCTGCGAGGGAATTTAAGAGGTGCAATCATCTGCTTTGTGTTCTTTGGGCCATATTGTTTACTGAATTTTACAGTTTACTGACAAATTTACTCAGTATATCCCTTATATGTGACTATATGTAACATTCTAAGAAATTATAGGCTATATTTTAACAAACTTACAGCAAGGTGCAAATGCATGAATGGATTGTCCAAATCCATCTTTGATAGGCCCAAAAATGGATGAAGGCAGTAGGTGCAAGTTATGAAGGAGGTCATACTTAGTTATTTAATCAGTTAAACAGTGTTGTGTAATATACAATAAATGAATCTGAGTGTCATCCTACATTCCCTGCAAAAGCCACCTGCAAGTGCCCCGAGATGGGGTAGGGTTAGGATTAGGTGTGAGGGTTAGAGGTAGAGTGAAACTATTTCATAGGAATCAGAAAAATAATGACATAAATCTGGTGACAAATACCATATAGTTGAATATAATTCTTATTTGGAATTACCTTGTCTTGTGTTCTATTCATATCCCTGAAATATATCATTTAAACAGTAGGAACATAACATTTTAAGAGGGTTTGGAGCTGTCGATGAGCAGAAGCCTTAATGAGTCCCCCTTGTGCCCGGGCTGCTAGGGTCAAACTTCATTTTCTGTCACCTCTCAGATTTGGCAGCCCTGTTTTTCGTTCAGCTGTATTCCCTTTCATTCTCAATTCATGAGGCAAATTCATTCTAACATGGCTGTTGTCTTCTCTTCATGACAGCCAGTTGTAAACAGTTCATTAATAATGAAGTCATGTCAAAACATTTTAAACAATAATGTTTACTCTGGTTTTATAATGAACAATTATTCAATTTTTATGCTTATGATTAATATTTAAAATACTTTAATTTGTTTAGATATTTTGTGCAGAGGGACCAGTTCATATTTCATGCTTTTTGATGAGGGGAATGTACTGAAGCTGACTTCGATAATTTATTTTAAAAAACACTGGAAAACAGAAAAAACAGAGACACATTACTGCATCATAATGTGGATGGATTTCACAGTTTATCTTTATATCTGTCTTAGTTATCACAAAAACATATAATTTGAGAGAACTGTCTCAACGTCTTTATTATTTCATGCGTTTCAATTCTGTGAATGCATTTAATTAAGGAATTCACACATTCAAATTAATTTGCAGAAAGAGTCATGTTTTGCACCTGGGAAACTCCCTCGGAACCAAGTGGCTTCAAACTATACGTTTGATGACATAAGTTATGGCATCTGTGTATAACCCTGTCTCCATGGCATGCAAATTAACTGTGAGCTCGAAGGCAATGGATCCCAATTTCTGGAATTTCCCAGAATTTCTCTTGTTTGCTGAGTTTACCCTTGTTTATCAAAGTGATCGATAGCATATATTCACATATGAGCACCAGTATACTGAAAGCAGTGACTACAAGGGATTTTTCTCCTGCGTACTGATGGTGTTGCAATGGTTGACATTGGGCCACGTGATGCTAGCATTTTCAGTGGAAGAAACTTTGGGTCCCAGCGTCTACAGTTTAAACTGCTGCTTCCATTAATGTACCTCTTGCTCTCGGGTACAGGTCTACAAGGGTTCCTTTGGTTAATTAGTTCCTTCCCACAGCATGCTAGGTTAATACTCGCAAATGATACTCCTTAGATTGGTGCTAAGTGTCATGTAGTTCTGTGTGACCTGTAGTGTGGAAAGTGGTTCAGTAGAATTCTTTTTCATAAGCATTAAATACAGACAAAATTAGTACAGATGCAGATATCTGATCTTGGACTATGAGTCAAACAGGGTGGCATCATTGCTCAATGTTTGGGTAAGGTGAAGTCCCATTGGACCATTGGAAGAGAGAGGTAGCAGACAAAGGAAAGGGTAGTAGATATGAAAGGTGGAGATGGGAGTGCAGGGGATGCTGGAGGAAGCAGTGAGCATGATAGGAGAGAAGGTATGAGGCAATATGATACCTGTGTGAAAATCCGGTTTTGACTGGTAGAAGAATTTGAGTTTCTTGTTCAGAAAATAATTCTGTCTTAACAACCTACAGTTATAGGATTGAGGATTTATGCGATGGAGGTAGTAGTGGTCCTTATGCTTATGTGGCTGGCACAGTAGGACAGCACAGAGGTAAAGCTGGTAACTCCAAACTCGAGAGAATTTGATATGATATGATATGATATATGATATGAGACATGATATATTTTTATAAGCACATTTTTAAAGTGATAAATTGAAAGATAATTTGGGGTAATGCAAAACCAGCTTCTGCTGCTGTGAAGCTGCTTTTGTGTTTCAGAGTCAGTAGCGAACATTCTTAGCCAAAATGTGATAGTCATCCTAAGCTACACATGATAATTTACCTATACTTCAAAGAACATGTACTTCAAAGCAGGAGCGTAATAAGTCTGAAAGCATTGTAATCACAGCTTGATTGTATTCAGATCATCAAAATTTTATAAACATTGACAGTGAGGGATGAAAGTATTATTCATAACAGCAGATTCCATTGTAATGACATATCATAGAAGCGTCTTTAATAAATGCCTGAGATAATTATAAAAATATCAGTAAAACTAACTAGCTATGTATTAAATGTATTCTGATCGCTTGATACCAAAAGGCTAAACTAATAACTGTCAAATATGCTGGGAAATTCAAATAAACAATAAAATGAGATATGACAATATGTCCAAAAACCTGAAGAAGATACACATCATTAAAAGATATTGCAGGACGCTAAACAGTGGAGTTAGAAGCCAACTGGTGGTAATATCTCCAAACATATTTAGAGAAACCTCTTTAATTGAATAGCAAACACACCTGATGCCAAATCCTCAACAGGGAAACATCATTGTTATTGGGTACTGAGACAAGGGAATTTTCACAGCTCAAAAACCATTTACAAGACAAGCGCTTCTTAGGATTGACCCAGCAGGGTAATTTCCAGCAATCACAGCTAAGAGTATTAACTTTTTGATACCACTTTTAAGCTTGCTCTGGTGACAGACATGAATGAGGGACTAGCTTGGATGTTGAGAAGTTGCATGCTTATTGTACTCTTTCTTGATCAGTGATTTGGAAATGCCTGAAAACACTGATAATGGACTTGCTGGCTAGTTATAGACAGGATTAGCTGGATTCCCCACAGGAGCTAGCATTTGTAATGAATGCTTAAAATGATTTTCCCTGTCAAAATAAAAGCATTAATATTTTATTGTATTTTCTGTGGTTGTCTGTCTAACATTGGGGGCATGGTGCCTGTGATCTCATCGCATTCCACAGATGATTACTATAGATTTATTATACAGAACATTTACCCTTTTCAACAATCACTTTCAAAAGACTAAATTATATCCCTGGAAATATGGAGGCCTTCAAAACAGTTTTGGTGCAAATGTGGTCAGGTTTTTTTTTTTTATGTGATATAAAAGCACTGCACTGTGAGAGGGGCTGACTCACCTCATCAATCAGCAACGCCCACATTTCGGACTCAACTGATATCAGCTGTGTAGCAGAAGGAGGGATTTTTTAAATTTTATTTTAATGGGAGAATGATTCGGTGACCAGGTGCAGTGGGCGAGATTGGGCATTTGGCTAGAACACTGGGAGACCAGCTACTGTTTGTGATGTTTCACAGGAGTCCTAATGACCGTAATGAGTGAAGACCTCCATTTAGCCCCTTATCTGAAAGATGTGTAGCTGTAGTTGAACATGAATGAAAAGCAAAATAGCATTACAAAACATTCAGAAACAGAAGCTGGTGAAATCAGAGTTATCGAATACTGTTTCTGGATTTGTTACCAATGTCTGCTCTTAATTTGTTAATAAGATGCAATTTTTTTTGGTGTGACAATTCATATAAATTATTGATAAACACATGTATAAACACATGGTCTGCAGATGATTAGTGAGGGTAATCTACAGAAATAAAAAGAGAGTGCACTGACCCTCAGGCTCAGAGATGGAGAACCTTCTGCCCATAATTGTGATCTGAAAGCCCTATCAGGTCAGCCCTATCAGATCATGGCACAGAGGTACTAATCAGACTGTTATGGATTCCAGGCACCTATCGCCCAATGACAATTCATGATTATTCAACAGAGCTTCCAGTGACATATTACATCATTAAAAGGATCATTCACACTCTATGGTAATGATACCATCAACTCAAATACTTTGATGAGCTTGTTGACAAACTTGAAATTCTGCATGCTCTTAAAGGGCCCTCATTTAACTTAATCATACAGTAGTTCACACAGCTGTTCCATCCAGACTAACATTCTAAACACATTACACTTCAGCATATATAGTGTATAATAGCATTAGGACTATTGGATGTGCAACATCAAACAGAATGCATTGAATGATTCATATCTGCTTATCTGAATGAGTGGTGTAACTCATCTTGCTAATTATGCTATCTGAATCCACGCTACCTTTATCAGGTAGAAGCTTTATAGCCATGCATCAAATGCAGACTGAGGTTGACATAAGATCTGGTGTTTAGCTGTGATGAGTGCAATTTCGCTTTTAAAGTGTTAGGATACACGTGTATGATTCCTTAGCTAAATCACCTCATATCACATATATTCAGATTGGGATATTGGGTACACACCAAATAAATGTGTGCACTGGCACAAGAAAAAACAATAAGAAAGGAGCAAACAAATAATCCTTAGGATGACACAGATATGTTACAATCATATTCAAGTGAGTGTTTTTATTTTTTCAAAAACAGATAATTACCTTTCAGAATTTTACTTCAAAGTGGGTTCAAGCAGAATCTGGAGGTTCAGCTTTTGTACCTTACTTCATTTCCCCTCTCTCCAGCTGTGCTTCTGTCTGTGTGTTTCACTCCAGCCTGCTCCCCTTATACGATAATGGCCAACTGTGATGCTGTAATGTGGCTTCTCATGGTGCAGCTAAATTTATCCTCAAAATAATGAACCCAATTCAAAATAATGAACCCTCATATTTATAATGTGATTTACATGCACTGCAGAGACTTGTGGAGATAATCTATTGAATTATATTTATAACTGACAAATAAAAAAATACTAGTTGAAAACAATGATGGATTTTTTTACTAGCTGGGTCTAAGAAACAGTTTAACATCAACTATGCTCAAGCAACTAGACTGAAACAGAACTCAGAGTGGGCAGAAAACTGGCAAATGCCATTCAGAATAGTTATATGTGCAGGTGAATTGGAGACCAATTGAGCAGAAGATCCACACCTGTCATCACAAACATTTTTAGGTCAGACTTTACCTTTCTGCAAGCATTGACAATGTCAGTCTTCCGGTGGTTGCTATGGCATTTTTCCCATTTCTTTGGGGGTAAAAGAGGTGGGGCCAGCAGTGTGTGAGCTTCCTCGCTGACTCCCATGGTTTTATGGAGAAGGATATGAGTTACTCAGCATGGGTTCCACTCCTTTTACACACTACCAGGATTGGTTATTTGATGCTTTTTTAAAGACACAAATGAATATTAAAAGCTAATAATGCATTCACCTCCTGCTCTCCCCATCAAAATAAATTTTATGGCTGGCAGAGGAAATGTAAAATGAGGTAGATCAAAACGATCACTGAAGAAAGGACAACGTGCTGCGATTGCTTCTCTCCTGGGAGTTTTACTGATGCTTTCATATTTCATCTCCGAATCACAGTGTTGCTTAATAAACATGATGTTAAATAAAATTAAATATGTCATTAACCAACAACCCATACATTTCATAATAATTTACTATGTGGGATGACATTCACTAGTCTCAAATCAAAAATTATACTCTATTTACAGTTTCCCATACAAAATATAACCAGTAATATAGAAAGGTATCATACAAACACATGCTTCATCATTAAAATAAATGAAATGTAAGTATACATATGGAAACATATTGCATATGTCTTACCAGCTTTAATTTACAGGTTCAGTCTGTTATTAAGATGGCTTGTCACCACAATCATAGTCCATCTATTCAATCTCTCCTGAATGTCAGCTGGCACAAGCGCACATATGTCCTCTGCATTGGGTATTTGCTCTGTAGCAGGATTGTGAATGCAGAGAGCGGCATGTGGATGATCACCGAGACCACAGGACAGCTGTAACCGGAGTAAAGTAACATCTGTCCACCTCCTCGGAGATGGTGGATAAACATCGAGCTCAGCCAGTGTAAACGCTGGGGCTGCTGGTTCACCATATGTCACAGGGAGGTGGAGCCGGAGGATCCCAGACAACACGGCGTGTCACACAGGAGAGGATGGTTTGTGCCCCATGAACTGCACCAAGAATGAAACACAGAGACCAGAATAAACAAGTCAGGTAAAAACACCTCCATATGGAGTCTCCAGAAACGCCTCAGTAAGGATTACCACAATGGAAGGAGAACATAACATGTGCCAGAGAGGAAGGAGTGAATAACATGTGGATTGGGAATTTTACGATTCATATATGTACTTTGCCATTTACTCTGTACTGGTGTTTTTATTTATGGATGCAAATATGACATTTTACAAAGATATAATGAAGAAGTACCTCCTGCTCATTGGTGGTGTTGACTGATGTGAAATCACAGCTATTTTATATATCACTGCAGACCAATGACTTTGCTATATACATAGAAGTATCACAATATGGGAAGGCAGTTGCAGAACATATGAGAGGAAACGAGAGGGAACAAGTCATAATGTTTCATTTTAATTCTAAAAACGGGGTAATTAGATCAGAGAAATTAGAATCTGTTGTGTCACAAAATAGAATAATGCACTCAACATGTATAAGAAAAATAGAAAGGTTTCACATACACATTTTTCATTTGTGTTTATGATCGAAAACTGAAAGCTGTTAATTAAAAATGCAGTTTTGAAACCTGTATAGTTTCCATTGTGGTGATTGTGGTTTTCTTTTAATGCCAGCACCTCAACAATACAATATAAAACCTGCATCTGGATTGAGCACGTATATCATATCAATTCAAAAGAGTGGACCCCATCATGGAAAAACTCCACATGTGGGTTTAGCACTGCATGAAGAAGAGGGAGGCGCTCCGGCCTTTTCCCATCATGCCTCTGGTCCTGGAAACAGCGCTGTCATATCCACTGACATGCTCTAGTATTTGTTTTCTTTATGTATGTTAACCATGCTTTTCCCAATCACCTCCTCCCCAAATGCACTGAACTCAACTGCAGAAAATGCTGACGACTGGCTTGTTTGGTGTAGCTTTCTCAATGGACACCCTTTTCAGAGCAATTTCATATTGTAAAGATGTAACTGGTCACCTGTTTCACTGCCCTTCGTGTCATCACACTGATGACATAAGACTGGTGGTCATAAATTATTTTTGAATTAGCCAAGAAAACCAACACAATGATTTGATGGCACTACCACCACTGCCAAAAATCCCTCGTAATGTTATACCTCTCTTTTTACGATGAATGAACTACACTATAGCAGTGTTTGTACAGTAGAGCTTCTTGAATACAAATACACCGGGAAGGAGGGCCCACAGAGCTCTGGGATGTTCTCTGTTTGGTTTGCTACAAATGCACTTGACTTAAGCATAATAATTTACAATGCCATTTCAGAATCACACATGCCAAACTCAATGAGACATATCCACACTTAAGGAAAAGCAAAATCATGTGACTCACAGCTGTACTCAAAATGAATGGCAGATGATTCTCTGTCACTGGAGAAACTGACAGACACAACTTCTGAAATTGCCTGGATATTAGCAGGGCACAGGAAGACCATTACTGAAGTAAGATTATTAAAAACTGTTTTCTGGATTCAGCAGAAATTATGTGGGGTGGCTTGTGGAGTAAAGATTCCATTTTAAAATAAATAAAGGGGCTACAACTGCATGAGTCATCGTTCAACCAGAGGACTGAAAAAGGGAGGACATTTGGAAATGGCTGTAAACAGATCTATCAGCTGTGCCAGGCTTATTACTGAGTGGGATGAAAGCACACAGGTGTGGGTTCAGTTCCCCAAAGATGATTCACTTTGGGTGGAAACTTTATTGTTTATTAGCATTTCAAGGACAAGTGAGAAAAGGGATATTTTGGATGCACGTCTGAGCCTATTGTGATGAAAATAATCTAGACAACTCCAATCTTGTGTCTGGACAGTCACCAAAAATGGGGGAGGGGGGCAGGGGGCTCCTGAAGACAGGAGAGGATATCCCAACAAACTTTTTTTATGTTTTGTTGAATTATTCACCAGGATGATCTTGTGGATATACTTAAAGGACACCTCTGCTGCTTGAACACACCTCCCCAGCCCCCTCAGACTGGATCATGGTGCCAAAAAAGATGCTTCTGCCATATAAAAAAATTGCAGCCTCCATTGAGGTAGCTAACCTGCACGCTAAAAAATTTGAGAATGGAGACTATGGGCAGGGATGCAGCTAAAGTGGTGTCTGTGTGACTGCATGCAAATTACTGTCATTTGGGTTCAATTTCCATTTCCAATATGCAGCTTAAAGCTCAGTAAATCAAGAGACAAAAACATATTTATGTAGTGGGAGATAATAGACTGCAACTTAATGGAGTAGCTTTAACTGATATTATATTGCACGGCAGGTTGAAGGTATTATATTATTACAACTGTCACGCTCATATTTTTACTGTATCCTGCATACATGAGGTGTTTTCACATGCATACACTTATTAATTTGTTACATATCTAGTCTAATATCTTATTTTCCATGTCAAACATTCGACTGAAGCATCTTTTCTGTTGTGCTGTTGTTGCAGTATCATCAACGTGCATGTTCATCTTACTAAAACCTCATGGACAAGAAAATATTAAAGAAATATTTTTGCACAGTTGTCTCCAGGGAAGGGGCTGGGAGGTCCTGTAGCTACCCCTAAGATAGCCATAGCACCCCCATTGCACCCGCAAGAAATTTATGTGGTTTATTTATAATTTTTATTTATAATTGTAACTATTGTGGAGCGGGTAATGTGTTTGTGCGTGCGTGTTGCCGGGGTGTTGAAGTAGAAAAACAGTGCTGACTGGCACACCCAGGATACCCTAAATTTCAGAGCACCCTCACTGAAAAGTCGAGCAACCCCATAGCACCAGCAAAGAAAATCTCTGGTGCCTCCACTGCCCTCAACCAGAGCTTCCTCTGTGCTGCTCCACTTCACTGTGCTGCTCCATCTATGGCATCGTCTTCGTAACCACGTTTTTGTTTTTATAAAACATGTTTGTGTATACACAGATAGATATATAGCCTTCATTAGCACTGTCCTGCTGCAGGTGACACTGGATAAATCAGAGCTGGGGTTATAAATGGAAGAGTGTGGTGCGCCCCGGTAGCTCATCCGGAACAGCACATGCCACGTAAGGCCAAGGTTCGAATCCGGCCTGGGCCCTTTGCTGTATGTCCTCCCCTCCTCTCTCTCTCTCTCTCTCTCCCCCCATAACTGTGAAATAAAGTGGAAAAATCCCAAAAAATAAATAAATAAATGGAAAAGTGTAATGCGTTCTGAGTGACTGTGGTTATCTGTTCAGACAGGACAGGCCACAGTAGATTTTGGGAAACATCTGATTTATGTGAGCTGGTCCTGAAACACACTGCACTCCCTGAAAGGGGAGGAAAAAGAAATACTCTCCACGTCTGTCTGTGTGTGTTCATTTTGTCTTGTTTATTGTAATTAAGTTGTTAACCATTTTACTTTTACCCGATCATTAGTCATTTAAGACAGCTGATGAAGTGTCACACGTATTATTAAAGGAATAAAATGGCCATTCAAAGTTTTGCACTCAATTTTTTTGGGTAACATAATCAATGTGTATCAAAGTCATCTATGTTTTTTAAGCCTTCATTTTAAACTCAGATGTCCATTGGCAAAGCAAACTGTTTGGGTGTGGTAATAATATATATGCTGACTAACAGACCATTCTGTACTCTTTCCCCATCCCAAGGACAAAACACCTGCAACTTTCTCTCTGAGCCTTGGAATACAAGCAGTTGCTTTCATTGCAATTTACGAGACTACGGCACCTTCAAATGTAGTTTACTGTGCATTTACAGAGGTGTAAATTTGGAAGATTAATAGGAGAAATTACAAACTACGAGATAGAGTTAACATAAGGGACACGAGATGGGAAAATATTAGTGTTGGCAGGTATGCAAAGAGTATGTGATAACACTCTGAGCACACTGAAATCCTAATGTTATCTGCCAAACTTTGATATTTGACCATTAGTGCGTATTCTTGGGGTTGTGGCGTCATGGATGAACTTTTTTGAGTATAGGTGGAGAAAAGGTTAAAAGAAATGTGTCACCTTTATTTCCTTTAAATCTCTGTTCTGCAAGTTCTGCCCACCTGCCTCATCAGAACACTCTGTTCTAGCTTAAGCCCTCTGCTTTATCACAACCTAATAGATAGGTATTCCCAGGAAATAAATGAACATTTGAAAACTCATACTTGTGAAATTGGTTTGGCTGGTGATCACAGGCTGAAATAAAGATAGTATCCGGAGTTTCTTTCTTTTTAAATTTTTTTTCGACTTTTTGACTATTTATTCCAATTTAGAACAAACCTGTCTTATCCCTGCAGCATGCAGGATCAGATTTCAGAGAGTGTGTACCGACCAGCACGTCCTTCAAACCACGGGCTGCTACCTGCCAATCTTCCGCCTGCCTTCTGCAGGTACCTTAATGACCAGAGGATTCACTAATGAATGAATCCTCAGCTATGGTACTGTGTGCCTTTCCATGGATTCCTCTGACATAGCTGGTCCTGACATCGTCAGAATTTGATGCCAGACCCAGCTGGGAAAGTCACTACGCTGAACTGCAAAGTATTCATCGACTTATTTGACGTTTTCTTACTTGTAATTAAACAGTACTGTTCCAGACCGAGATATAACATATGACTCTGAGGGAAAAAAAGGGTATCTGAGGTCCTGAGGGTTAAGAGATACACTTTTAAACAGACGTTGACGCCCTGAACACCTGTTTCATGCTCCAATCCAATAAATTGTGCCAAGTAAGCAATTAAAAGCAAATACGGAACACCGAGGAGAACCCATGGGTCTCAAGTGTGTGCTGCTGATCTACTCAAATCCTTGCTCAGTGTGTGTATCTGCATGCTAATCAGCCTAAAGACAGATGAAGGAGTAGACCAGCGCTGGGACAAATGCACCGTGAAAAGGCTTTGCTTGGTTCATGCGAGGCGACGTTCTCGAGTGCCTTTGGGGTGTGAGCGAGTGAGCGACCTGCTCCAGGGGTGATGTGTCATTGCAGGGATTGGGGGGGGTTGAACTGATTTCAGCCTCTACCCCCTCACGGGCAAAGGGCGGGCCCCCTTCGAGGGGGGGCTCTCGATGACTCTGCTCTGCACCACCGGGGCGATCCAAGCATCTGGCGGCGAATGGCGAATGGAGGAGGAGCGGCGGAGCTGGCCGCGCTGACTCCCCTCGCCTCGGCTTACATATCCACCGAGCCAGCTCCCCGAGCCTGCGATCTGAGCAAACACAGCTGGGCGTCCAAAAGCCGTTCGGTATAACCGGGGAGCCTGGGTAACTTTCTCCGTATAATTCTATTCATTTGGGGTGTGTTGTAGAGATAATAAAAGAGCGCCTTCCATCTGTGTATCGCAAAGGACTCCAGGGAAAAATAAACTGCTGACAATGTGGCCAAGTGGCGGCTTCATCTGCTCCTCACATGGTGCCTTTACAAGGGAGAGATGCTGCTGCAAGCATCACCTGCACTATGAGGAAAGCTAATAGGGCAAAATCTAAAGCCTTTATATTAAGTCAACTCAAAGCAGAGACATACAAAGCAACTCTGTTTAAATAAGCTCACCATAAACATTTCTTTGCAGCTGATCTGAAAATGACAACTTGTGCAGTTTTCACCCTGGAATTTCAAACTGATATATAATATGTTACATGAATGCTGATACCCAAAGTCAATAAAAATATGTTATCTTACTGATACTTTGTGTTGACCTGTGATATTCTGGCTTCAGCGCTCTACTTATGCATGTCTGAGTTTCACTATCAAATATGGAAAACAATTCTGTTATTTAAACATGCGTTTAGGTACATGCATGTTTAAACCACACGCTCTCATTCCACTAACCAAACTACAAACTGTGTAAGGTCATATACCTAAAAGCTATAATTAGTATTACTGCAACCAAAAATAGTATGAGGCAAATTCTACTTTTTCCTTGAGTCGGCTTTGAAGTTCTGGCAGGAAGACCTAATGTACAGGCTGTGTGTATTTGTGTGCAGGTGCCTGTGGATTTTATGTCTTTTTTTATTTTATAAGGGGGTGTCTGTTGTTCTGTGTGAGTCCTTTCCCTCATATGTGCGAGGCTTTGGGGATCTCTGTCTCTCTCTCCTCTCTGTGTGCGAGTCCCTGCCGCTTGGCGTCCCAGCGCAGCACTGCTGTATAAACAGCCGGGGGAGCGTGCAGCAAGAGGAGTGGGAGGGAACGGTAATTAATTTAGCTGTGATGCTGCGATGGCGCAGAGGAGCAGGGGAGCAGAGTTTCTGCGCTGCGCACGTGCGCCATCCATCCTGACGCCTCGCAGCCGAGGGGGCGGGGGGGGCAGGAGGAAAGTTCTCTGAACTCAGCATCCAGCTGTTCTGTGACTCCTTGCCACATTACGCTTACGGTACGGACAACTAGGAGCCGCAGCCTGTCTGAGGGGCGACCGGCCACGCCCCTTTCTTTGGGGGGTCTCGGCCTGGAGTGCCAATTGGAATAGCATTTCATCACTACAGCAAGAGCATCCTTAAGATGCATGTTTGGTTTTGAAGTTGAAAGCGTATCCTGTCTCTGATGTTGAAAATATTAGATTTTTTTTATTTTGAAAAAAAGAAGAACGTGCAATTACAAGGACTTCTGAAAGCTTTACGCTTAAAATAGTCATCCCGAAAATGTTTAAAACGGTAGTTTTAATGATTTACTGCATTTATTATGCAATTCGAACATGATCAAACCCAGGCTGAAAAACCGTTGCTAAATTTCATTTTATTTCCATCGCACTCTGCAAGTATGTGAGGCAAACCCACACCTGGATGGCCCAAGTTGTGTCACATCTCCCAGTGAAACTGGAGCATCTCCTCTCAACCCTGATTGCTTATGACTGTCAGAAAAATGACTGCCAATAGCCTTACAGAGATGGAGTAGAGTATTAGACATACACATACAGTGTACAGAGCCGTACTCCCTGGGCCACATTATCTGCATACATCACTTTGAATGAAAGACTTCTGTAAGCAGTTTTACCATTTAATTCTTGTATCACATTTTTTCTTTCAAAAACACAGTAAGGATGCACTTTGCTAAATAAAAGAAAAACCCTGTTTCTTAGTGATTTAAAACCAATGCAGAAATAATACATCAAGTCTTTCTGAGTCCATGGATGCTACAGTCAAATGCAATGGTAAACAATGGTAAAATACTGTCTCTAATTATAAGGTAACTTGCTTCACAGCTTTTTTTGGAGTTAACTTGGGTACAGCAGTCCCCTTAACTCCAAGTCCCAAGTCATATCAAAGGTTCTCTGTACAGAGATAATTCTACATCTGAGTTTCATAACTCAAAAATTTATGTTGTGAGGACGTCTGTTGAGATAATTTACAAAAGTCAGTAAAGTTAGCCTGTAATTTCTAAAGTTATTATTTCAGGTTGGAGCATATATATATTTTTTACCAAAAAGCTGATGACCGAATTTAACAGGGTTTAACGAATTTGAGGTTAGGGACAGGTCAAACATACTTCATATTTTATTCTTGTTGAAAGGAACAGCAAAACAGAAACAAGCACTTTCGAAAATAAAATAACAAAAAAAGCTTTCTGTCGAAAGAAAAAGGAATAAAGAGGCTCACAAATGAAGTAAGGGAAGAAAAATAAATGGCATTGAGGACAGTTCATTTTGTTGGAAGTAGAAGACAAATTGTAAATGTGCTTTTCAATAGTGGTTGACATGTGAGCAGTCTCACAAAAAAAAACATTTTTTCATAAAGCGTCTGAGAAGAGGACAAGTAAGGTCAACTCATAGATTCCTCTAGGAGAAGCAGGTACACTGGATAGATGGAACTCACTCTCAGATTTGTACAGCCTTCAGCCAAAAGTCATTATTTCCCTTTTCAGGGGACAAAAGTACAATGTTTTGCACGCACAAAGACACGTATTGTATAGTTAAGCCAAATGGAAAAACTTCACAGCTTAAAGCTTATGAGTAACCAAGGACAAAGCCTGTGGACTAGAGTTGTGAAAACTCACACTCAGTCAGTATTAATATGAAATGACAGACATGGAAATCAGATGCCCATCTGAACCCCTAGAGCGATTGAGGGGTCCTCTCTTTGATGCCTGCCAGGTAAGAGCAGGAAATAAAAACGAATGGGCACACCACATACATATTAGGGCAACGCCTGTACACTGGACACACAGCCTCATGTATGTAATGGATTCATTTGGACTGCACTCGTGCATTCCACCATACCACTCCACTCTGCTTTCTCTGGGGGCCTTCCTGTACAGAAGGGATGCCTCTTTCTGCTCTGGCCCTCCAATGGTGGACTGAACTTCCTGCCACAATAAGAACAGTGGAATCGCTGCCCATCTTTCTCCAAAAACTGAAAACACATCAATTTGAATTACATATTCACCAATATAACCCAGAACTCTGAACATTTCATCTACCTCTTCTACAGTCAGACTGAGGTACCTGTACTGTCCTGGCATGCTAAGACTGCTTTATACAGTTTTGTAAATTGGTCTGGATTAGAATGTCAGCTGAATGTCTGAATGTTAATGTAAATGTACCCAGCGGGCATTTGGAAACGTAATTACCAGAGTGCATTCTTAATTTAAATGACTGCCTTGCATGGGGTTGCTATTACTAGGGTGTTGTCCTTTTTCACCTGTTTTCCAGTATTTTCCGGTCAAATTGTGGAAGAATATGGCTACAGAAAACAGGGAAAATGTGGGAACCAGTAACATTTTGGCTAATGTTAATACAGAATTAGTACAACAACGTTAATATAGAATTTATCATGTTATTAATGGAAAAAAGATTGCAGGATTGAAAATGAATGTCAAAAACAATAAAAATTACACAACCCAGGTACTCAATAACTAGTGAAATACCCAGACAATTAATTAAGTCAAGACGTCAAGGATGAGCTCAAAATCATCCTACTATTTATTTCCCATGTTTCCAATTAAGCAGCACCAAAATAAATTGGAGGGTGATTAATGTGATACCTGTAATCTCCACCTGTCTACAATGGAGATCTGGTGACAGGGTCATTTTACATTCTTCTCAAAGGAGCAGTATGTTTTGTAATGATAATGGGGAGGGGGCCCATTTTATTCTAGTAATGCATGTGAGAGACATATTCTTTTCAGGGTAGTGGGTGAAATGCCCCTGTTTCATCCCAGCTTTAACCAAAAATGTCCATGATTAGCTGTCCTGTGTCTTCATGTGCTATCCATTACAACTAACATAGTTACAGTCCTTATCTTGTATGATATAGTGAACAGCCTTTCTGTTTGCCTGGCAGAGAATGCAGTTTACCGCCACACCTTGTTTAAGTAACTCCTGGGCTCTATGCTGTGAATCGCTGGTTTCTCATGCATAAAGTTCAATTTGGGACACACTCCCTCACTCTACCTAATTTAGCAGTGCTATCTCTTTTCTTCAAGTACATATTGTCTTAGAGCTACTCAATTTACATACAATTTCACTACATTTCAATGTTGTGATCTAGCAGTAACTAAATAAAAGCTAGATTGATGTTCATCCTATTATCCAACAAAGGAAATTAAAAAATGAGAAAGCTAGTCAGTCAGCTACCGAGCCATTGTCTTTCAATTTATGACAAATGACATAACACTGCCATGATGCATGCATTAATAAAATGCATAACACAATAGCATAACAGTGCCTATGCTTCAGGTTTACCATATGACAAAGTTGTTGTTTAGTCAGTACGAATCATACCAAATTTCAATAATTGTGTTATGACAGTGTTATGACATTTGTACAATCATATCATGACAGGTGTTATGTCATGCTTATGGTAGTGTTATACAGGTTTTATGACACATAGTTAAGGTATCACCAAGCATTTATCTCAAATGTTCTGCTACAGCATTTATCGGCTGATCTTAAATATTCACACACTCTGATCGGATATTTTTTTTTTACTTTTCATGTTAGCACACTGCACATCATGTATGAAGCAACCAACATGTTTTTGTTTGCTTTACAAATGCTGCACATGAAGTGGAGTATGATTAACAATAAAAGCAGAACTGACATCATTCCATGCTACTGTGCAGAGATACTTCAGCAGCTCTCTGCATCCTCTGCTGTGGATGTAGGTCAAGCTGTTTACATTCAAGTGGGTGCAGAAAACAATCAATTTTTGCACATTACTTTTATTCTACTCCATTTAACTCTGGCACAGTCAAGCAGTCTTTCAGATCACGCAAGCGGTGGCACCCCATACAGCTGCCAGAAAACACAATGCAGTTTAAGGGTGAAAGAAAAGGAACTCAGCAGAAACAATGATTCACTGATCTCAATTTGAATTTTATATTTCCATTTGGCTGACCAGAAATGGTGTCCATGAACGAGTCTGGTGCACTGTTTAGGCTTCAGGATCAGAGTCAGAAGAGTAATTTGCTTTCCAGAGACACCAAACACAGTCAACATTGTGGTGTGACTTGGAGGCGGGCCTCATTAAGGACAGGAAGTCACATCAACATCAGAGGACAGAATAAAAAAATTAATGATGACCAGCGAATTTTTGGCACTCTAATTAACAGAGCTAAGATAAAACCACAGTGTTCAGTGCTGCTGTGAGCCTAATTCAAACACCTCATTAAGGGAATGTGTTTTTTAGGTGTCCTGTGTAATAAGTTCTGTCAGGACACTGTAAAAGGCACAGTCGTCTGTTACCCAATGGACGTGTGACATGGATTAATCACCTTCTGAGCAGAAATGACTGCCTCACATATAATGATCAGCAGTTGCTATTAGATACTGGAGTTTAAACAAAGGACTGAATTCTCACCTCATTCTGTTCTAAATCACACTGATGGATGTTATGCATGTGTTGGTGGATCGCATGTTATCTGGAACACGTTGAACTCCTGAGATGTGCTCATGTGATCAGTCCTTCTTAAAGTGATATTTTAATTTTTATGGTAACATTTTAAGCTCTATAGTTTACTTATGTCTGGTGTGACTGTGTGAATGAGGAGGAATCATTTTTCTGTTCATCCTGTCCTCAAAAAAAAAAAAATAGGAATACACAAGCACACAAGTGCATACAACCAAGAAGAAACTACCCTGAAAAGCCCATTTTGCTATGTTTGGATGGTCACTTATGGCCCAGAATGTGAGGTTGGGAGAGTAGTAACCATATTGTTCGTATTCTGTGGGTATATCTGAACACCCTGCTTACATATGGGAACTTCAAGGGTGAAAGAGAAATGAGCCTTACGACTCAGATGGACAAATTGGAAAGAGAGGTCATCCGAAATGACGATGCTTCAGGCAGCCATTAGACCAGTACCCTCCCCATACCCACACTCATCCAGAATGCACTGCACAACACATGCTCATCAAAACTTGATGATGAACAATCACATGCAATTACAGTAAGGAGCCTGGAAGACTTTAAATTAATGGGGACCTTACAGTATATTACACTGGGAAGGACAAGAAAGACATTTTAGAACTGAGTTGACTATTAGTAGCACTGTCACGATCACCATATAATCTTCAAACTGGTGATAATGAAAATGCACAAACTAAAACCCACATCTTGGTCTATGTCATGATCTCACATTTTTTTAATGTTTGTCATGAGTTTTCAGTTTCATTTAAGTAAATGTTGAAAAGCAGTATTTTTTCAATTACAGAATTAGGAACAGCCATAATCTTGTCAGCTTCAGTCAATGAGTCTAAACGGTACCCTCTCTCCCTAGGATGTCCCACTGCCTTGACAGGAGAAACTCATACATATGGTTTATTTATTACGATGTACATGCAGTTCAATTCATTTTGATGGAAGGCTCTGTCTTTTTTGGTGCTCCCTACCAAGGAAGAGAAGCAATTTTGAACTGAAGTAGGTGATATGCAGGGAGCAGAAATCTGTCAAATATTCAATATATATAAGAAATGCACAACCAAGCAGGAACAAATAAACAGAATTATGACAACATAGCAATAACAGAATCTGATAGTGGTCCCTGTCACCCTTGATGGCAGGCTGTTGGTGCCAGAGGAAGCCTCTGCAAGCTCTCAAAGGGACTTTGGGCATTCTATGGCAACCAGATGTGGTAAGGAGTATGCTACCTGCAACTGCTTTCTCCTTGTGCCAAGGCTGACATCTCCCAGGTAGCAGGTCTGGACAGCAGGCATCCCCAGTGGCGCTGGTGAGGCAGGAAGGACCCCTTGCCTCAGCTCCTCTGTAAATTACACTGTGGATCTGAAGGAGGTAAGGAGCTCCTGGTGGCGATACTCTCGATGCTCTTGACAGAGTTTGATTTGGTTCGGCTTTCTCCCTTCCACCACGGCCTCTAGCAGGTCCCCCTCTCACTGTTGGCTCCTCCCAAGACTGCCTTCATCTAGGGCTATGGGCTATAGTAATTTGCCAGCATGCCATTTGGACTTTGCAATATGCGCCCCACATGAAAAAAAAGTCTACTAAGACAACATCCTGGTGAATGTCCCCAGCTCTGACACAACAAGTTTACATGGCAGACTGGCTTTCTGGCCCATGGTGGAGGCAGTAAAGAAATCACCTGCTCCTTTGTTGTGGACAAAAATTAGCAGCTTCCTGGGCCTTGTGTCATGGCCTACTATGTCTGGGAAACAATTCTGATCACACAAAAAGACTAGGCAAGGAGCTGTATTTCTCAGACTTAACTTCCTGTTTCTTTGTTAATATTGTGGTATTTTGTCTTCTGCACTCACCAAACAAGCATACTTTGTGTGTCCGCAGCCCATCAGATGAGTGGGTTAACAGTGTGATATTATTGAATGTAAACAAAATGTCACCATGATGACTGACAGATCGCGGTCTCCGGCATGATTGCAAGCCTATGCAGTGCTGTCTATTTTTATTGAAACGATTTTGTGAAACAAGGGTGACCATGCCTGAGGCAGGGAATGAAATAACACAAGCCGATTCATTTTAACTCAGTCTGACCTTCAACTTCAAGTTACTCGTCCATTTTATCAAACATCTTGTGCTTATTATCTTTGACCCAAGACTTAAGTCCTCTGATGACCTTTTATTATTTATTTTTTACCTTATAAATATCTTATACTTTCCATGTTGATGACTACAGTGCACACCTTTAAAGCTTAAGGATTATCTCATGGTTTTATAAACTCCTACTGTACTTTAGACATCCTCTTTGTAGCTCAAAGGTATCTACACACTCCACCAATACAATTCAAAACTCCCAACAAATACAGCAGAATTCATTTAACCAACACTTCACATTTACTGAAGCACCTATGGCTAACAAAGCTGTTATTAGGTTTCCAATTCAATGAAAAAAAGACATAATACATATCATTACATAGTGATACATACATTACTTTCAATTCTCATTGTCTTCAAGCTATATTGTGTTTGGTGTCCACTGGAATGGATATCTGATATTTTGGCATTAACAGTATGTCCTCCTCAGAGATTTGGTACTTCATTTACCAGTTGTTTGATTGAACATTTGCTTTTGATGGTGATAGATCACCATATTTGTGCATATATAATTTAGTAATTGTGTGTATGTATGTGGGAAGAAAGACAAGCCATCACCAACGGTGGTAGCGAATATGGGGCTGTTGAATACGGCAGATTAGACTGGTTAATTGTAGAGTGCTGCACAACGCTGACATTTTCTGGTCTGTATTTCTGTTTGTATTCATGTGAGGAACAGCAGAAGCAAACTTGGGGTTGATAGCGTCTTATCACCGAAACAGCACAATATACATTCCCTATTCAGAGTGAGGCGAATCGTTGTTCCTAGCTCAAATCTGATGACATTCTGGCTCTCCAGGTGGCGGATGAAAGGGAAGGGGGGATGAGTCTTGGGACGACAGTGGAGATAGCAGCTTGACATTCAAGTGCAGTAATTTTTCAGGCACTGGCATTGGACAATTTCTCAGTCCCAACAGAATATTAAGGTGGGCCTCCATGAATGTCAAGAGGAAGCATGAACTGTGCAGAGCTCCAAGGCTAATGGTGCAATAGGGTCTTTCCTTGCATTACACCACAAGTTATAAGCTCATCAGGGGATGTTGGTTGAATACTAAAGCTGGCAAAATAAAAGTACTCACACTAAACACTGATTAACAGTCTTAGCAGAGTTCATATTTGTTGGAAATGATGTGAAGCAAAATTCATGAAATTCAATGCAGGTTTGGCTTTGCATTGGTGACCCTGAAGGAGGGATGGTTCCCTGACTAAGATAAAAGGGAATTGGTAAAATAAGCTGCAGACTTTCAATTTAATTTGATAATTGTTTTGAGTATTACGATAAACATAAAAATATTTCGTTTCTCTGTTTTCAGCTGCCATGTACAGATAGATTGTCAAATCAGAATAGGGCTCTGTGTTTTGATAGAAGGCCGATCAGATGCTGAGGTTCGCTGGCACAGCAAAAGGGCCTCAGCTCAAAATTCAGTTTTATACTGAGTTGACCAAACAGTCGAAAACCCAGGCCTCCCTTGCTCCCGTTATTAATGCACAGCTGAAATAGAAAGCGTGTGAAGAAGACTAACGGCTCTTCTGGCCTAAGGCCTGACATTGCAGGTGCAAATTTACAATAAAGGGTGCCCAGAGAGTCCCCTCTTTGTTCTTTTCATCTTCGCTCCATCCCTCTTTTGCCTTGCATACGCCCAGGATCCACCTTCAAAACTCATCAAATCAGAGCACTGTATGAGCAGCGTAATTAAAAGCCGGCCTTACATCTTGGGAGATACTGCGAGCAATATCTGAAAATTAGTCCCGGAATAATGAGGGGATAGGGACATGTACGGCTGGTTTAGTTATGCATTTTAATCAAGGGACTTTCACAGCTAATTGGTGATGGGTTAACCCGCTTGGCCAGGGGAGTCAAACACGCATGCCATCCCATTCCCGCGGGAACCACCAGGCCACACAAGCATGGCTGTTTTATTTCTATCTTAATTGCCACATTGAGTTATGTTAATATTATAATAATAAGTTTTGCGATGGATGATTTGTATGCCATTGTATACGCATGGCATGAACACAGTATAAAGCTAATTTACTATGGGCCAGTAACTGCCGAAGGACACAACAACCACAGGGTTGACACTGAACAATGCGTGGAATTTTAACAAAAAGTAAAACAGAAAATAGACCATTTTTTCAGGGCTGTGCAGAAACATATTTTGGAATCAGTATATATTTTTTTCTCTCTCAAAACATTTCTCTTTGAATATTAGAAGGAACATTTTGTGCCTACCCCAAATACAAATAATAGTAAAAGAGTTTTTAACATGCAATTGATACAAAAATCCAAGGAACTCTAAAGTAGTATCCTCATGCTATTTTATGTCAGGTATTTAAAACACAGAGTAAAATTACAGTTTAACAGATACTGGTATGTCACTCTGTAAGGACTGATGATGATGGGACCCCTTAGTGTGCACAATACTCAGACGAAAAGCTAAAGAACGAATTCCTCAACCACTAAGGTCTCGAAGGAGACAGAATAGAGGGAACAAATCACTGAAACAAAAAAACACTCCTGTGGGAGAACCCCAACTCTAAGATAAATAAAAAGAAACTAAGACTTCAGGAGTGAAAAAACTAACAGCTCTTAATATATAAAGAGCAAACAGAAGTACCATGCAGATACTTAAGCACCAAAGTGCTTCGGCGGGTGAACACGGATCAATCCCGCAAGAAAAAGAAAATAAAGAACTTCATAAAGATTCCTACATTATACTTACACACAAGGCATACTAAGCCAAAAACCAGCGGGCAGAATCTCTGCCAAAGCCGGCGAAGTGTATAGATGACACTAACGCAAAGAGATGCTGAAGCCCTGGGTAATATAAAGACCTCACACACCTGAAACCAATTACTAATTGGCCAAACACCTAGCAATCAGCCGATAACCAAAAGTTAACGTCGTTAACTTCCCGACAATAGTACAAGCGAGAAAGCGCAAAACAGAGTACCCATTTAAACCCTCAGACGCATAAACCTACTGAAACTACTGAATGACACTGAGGGGCCTGAATGACATTGTCATAGCCAAGGGCCCTATTAGAAACAGTGATTTTCTCCAAAGTGGTTTGTTTGTCTAGCAGTGTGTTTAATCTCATACAAATAGCAATACAAATGACAAAATGACACACAAAAAAACTAGGAAAATGCAAGAAAAAAAATTGAAGGTCAAAACCAAGAAATGAAATATCAAGTGACATTTTGTATGAATAAATAATGAAATAAATAACTGGGGGGGCGGGGTCTTTTTGTCTCCTCTTACAGATCTGCACATTAAACCCTTTAAAAAATCCCACTGATTGTGCCACCAGGTGGAGGACCATGAAAACAAGTAGTCTGAGTAAAGCAAAATCCCCGATGATGGCCAACTTAAACTGCCATTTTTTTTTTCAAAGAAAATGGAATAAGGTCACACTATGAAATTTGACTCCATGAATTGTTAAGACATTCACCATCATAAATATGAAACAGAACACTTTTCAGATGTAACTAAAAATCTCATCACGCTTGCAGTGCCTTCAGGACAACAGAGAAGAAAGCTCTATTCAACATTGGACAGCATTTGCCCCCTAAATGTGCGGATGAGTTCAAACAGAGAATTGTGTTGACCTACCTTCTCTGCAGCCAATAGCTTATTCCACAGAGAGTATGAAATATTTAGAAAGATTACTAGGCAGCCAGGCATGGTGGAAACCCTAATAGTCAGAAACCTTTTGGGAGCACGGGGTTCCTACAGATCACCTTGCCTTAGGACCAGCTAATTAATGTTGTCCTTATTATTTCAATGGATGTCCTTTATTGTCGCATTGACATAGTTCTGGGATGAGCAGAGACAGATAGCATTTGAAAACAAATGTCCGGAGCAATGTTTGCCTGATGATACACTGTTGCAGGGAAAGAATGATTTTTTTTAATGGTCAGGCTATATTACACCCAGTGGTAGCTTGCCCTCATCTATCCTGAATATGGAATTTGCTTGAGAGAAAGGCCAAGTCACATCCTTATTAATGCAGTTTTGTCTGGATCAAAGAAACACTCTACAGCTGTAAATCATATATACTTTATAGCTATTCTGTTCCACCATACCCAAAACTACAGCAATTTCCTATCATAATTAATGTCTAGCTATTGCTTGCTTTTTTACATACAAAAGTATGTTAATATTAATTTCTTCTCTATACTACAGTACTTTCTAATCATTTGTCGTAACTCTTTGAGTGATTTTCAGCATGTGTTCACTGTTTACCACAGCAGTGGTGGTTCAGAGCAGTAACAGGGGAAAATCAGAAAGAGGAAATCAATTATGGGTCGTTAGCTGAGAGACTGTTTTAGGCTGCACAGGTGTCTCTGGCACTTCTCTTCTTCTGCGGCTGGAACTGAGTGTACAGGTTATTGAACAGTTGTCACTGTTTGCTGTTTGCTATTGAAGTTTAATATCCTCTCATTAGAGCTGTCTCTCTTCCCTTGCTGTCACAGAGATTTTGTTTGACCGGGTGCTGGATTTTCTTCCCTGCACCCCTGAGCTTGATGGAGTGTCTTGCCAATGCTGTCATTCATTAGCAAACACCCAATTAGTCCTGACACATAAAAAGAACCAATTAATGCATGAATCACATTTAAATTGGGAGGTTTGTCAAATTTACGCAGGAAGCTGGCTTTCCAGAATCAGCAGTGTTTGCATTGCTAACACAGCCGAGCCTTCATACTCCAGACAGTGCCTGATTAAACAAACAAGCCAGACAAAGTTCTCCCACTCTCTTTTCTCCTCTCTTCCTCTCTACAAATTTATTCTGCCTATCAAGGTGTTTATCAAATGTCGTGAATAATGGATTCTACAATCTTTTCCAATTATGAATTTGTTTATGAATATGGATTTCAGAGTATTAATTAAAAGAATATTGCAAAATACATTCAGTGCCAATGATTCAGGCTCACGTATTTATACAGCACAGGTTCATTTTAATGGTGTGTTTACCAAGTTGTCGTATAAATCTGTAGACAAATCCTAACCAGGAAAATTGAAAGGTTGCAAGACTAACTTTTCATCATGCAGTGTATTATCTAACCAGTGTCTGTGGAGTTGTGGAAAACACATAAACCACTTTGGGGTTTTAAGCAGAATTTTAAAAATACACTTGCTCAGTATTGTACAAAATCTAAAGACTGGCCCTTATCATGTTTTATGTTACATTTGAGTTGGAAGTTTGAAGGTTCCAGACAAGAAGATGAATCCATTTCTGGTGTCTGCCAAACCGTTTTTTTGCCTGCTTGAAGTTGAAAGGATCAAGCATCTATAAAGACACCATAGTGATCAAATTGTTTGCATTACTGCCAAAGTTTCTGTCTCCAGGTCAAAAGGGCAGAGAATCTGTATTCCTGCTAGCAAACAGGAAGTAAGCCAGCATGTCATATCAGCACTGAAAAGCAAGTCTGATGGGTGGAATCTAAGCCATATTTCTGTACAGCTGTGGGCAGAAAAAGCATAATGGTACCTTAATAAAATGACGGTCAAAATTTCCTGATTTTTGTATTTTACAGTTTGGGAATCACTGAATGGCATGGGTACCTAGGGAATTACCACTTTGTAGTACAAGGTCTTTCTCTATTCGCAGCATATATTTAGAATGAGTGGCTGACAGGAGGTAGAATTACTTAACTGCACACAATGAGTGGAAAATAAGTGTCTCAAAAACCTTTCAAAATATGAAATGCAATTTCTTATTCCTGTGCAGTCATTTTGAGACCCCCCCGCCGAAGAAAAAAAAAAATATAGTAGACACAAAAAATGGATGAACATGTTTTGGAGCAGTGTCAGTCGTTTTTATATTCCATCCAGAGTATTTTATATTTCACTGATAATCGGATAGAAACTGGACACAAATGGAATCATGATGGGCTATTTTGGGATCAGCTCTCCACTTATACTCTCAACAGTAATATGTGAGTTCCAAAAGCAACTTGACAGATTCAACTGATTTTGAAAGAGGGAAAATGGTCGATTTTTAAGTTGTCAAGTTTGTCAGTCACAGAAATAGCAAAATCATTTTATGTGTCAAACGGAGAACACTGTCAGAAGTCATGACGGCCTACACCAAAAAAGGTAAAATTAAATCAAGAAAGTGGTTACAAGTCAAACTCACCAACAGAGAAACAATGGATTAGTAACTGGATAGTTGCTAAAAACTACAAAACTGTATCTGCAGTCAGTCAGAACTTAAAGTTACCTAATATAGTTGGATAGCTACCATTAGCTGCTATTATTAAAAAGCAAAAACACTCATGTATTAAGGACCAATCTCATGCTCTCACACCCACCTCCTAAAACCTCAAGCAGATCAATACATGAACAGTTCTGGGTATTCTCTATGGCAAGCTTTTAAATAGATTCCTATCTTCCCCCACGCTGCAGTCAACATGTCATCACCCCCCTCGATCCACATAACGAACACTTCTTCTTTCTTACATATTACCCTGAAAATGTTCCACCAAAAAGAGGATAGATTCAGAAGCAATCAGCGTCAGTTATTTTGTCTTATACTTTTTGAGTTTCTCCTTAGGATGGCAAGATCATGCTTTACTGCTAAATTTCATAACTGAGTTACATAACTGACTTGTCCCCTATTTCAGTGTGCATCAATGAACGGTAATGGGGAGTGCTTAATGATAAAAATAACAGATGAACAAAAGAATCCAAGAGCAAAACATTGTGCCGTTAAGCCCTCACCAAGAGTGAAAACAGTGTGCATTCTTATTAATTCTTTTAAGAAGGTGAGGCTAAATCAGTAGTTCAGCCAGAAATGGATTATTCCATTACGATTAGCATACTGACAGTGTTGCACAAGCACAAATCTCAACTCTCATTTTGCTTGAATAAAACATTATCAGGAACAGGAAAGAAAATAGTTCACTTAATGTAAAATAAAAACATGTATAAGCATATGGCATGCTGAATGGGACAATAAAATAAGATGCAATTTTGTTTTACCATGCATTTGTTTTCCACATTTAACTGAAATATTCCCTTTTTTCGCCTCACATTTAAGTGAGGAAAAATCACTTTTTCCTACATTTATGATGTTGGAAACAACAAATGTAACTATATAAAATATTATTCTAAATGTAAATATTGAAGAAAAAAATAAATATTTAAGCTAAATGTTATTTTTATTTAGCAGTTTTTAACATTTTAATCCACCAAATGGATTTTAATGGTGTTGTGTATTTTATTGATCAGTGAGACATTTTAACTTGTAAAACCTCTACATGTATAATGTGCTCATGTAGTACACCGGATATCTGAGGGGATCCATAGCCTACACAGTGTAAGAATACAGCAGACTAGCCTGTAAAGAGCCAGCAAGCAAAGATCAGTGCCATGTGTGTTAACTGGTATTTGCTTTGATGGTATTTGCTTTCAGATTCTCTCTTAAAATGCAAAGTTCATGTCATGTGATGTCAGAAGATGAAAAATTGAAGTAACCTGCTTTATTTATGGTTGATGATCCACTGACATCTCGATCAATGTGAGAATTCCTGGCAACTGCTTCTCTGATTGAGGAGTGTCCGTGTATATCACTGAGACGTCCGTCAAATGTGCGTGGCTGTAAAATCACCAAACCTTATTCATTGTCGTGGATGAAAAGGCTGCGAGACAGTATTCAATTTATCAAATGAGTGTGTAGCAACGACCAGCTGGCTATTTTAGATCTAAGTCTACCTTGTCAATCAGCTACAACTACATACCACATAATTACATACCACAAACACAGGTAATTGAACTGTCAGCTGTACTTGCATGCTTGCCACCTAGTTGATCACTGTGTTTGATAACTGGTAAGCCATTTCACGGCATTGTCACTGGAGCTGAATTAAAATGCAAATATTCATATAGCATATTTCTGACATTTTGTTGCCATGCTGTCCAGTAGCAGTGACGTATTATTTGAAAACCAAAGTGACCTTATGGACCTGGCCGCATATACCCAATCAGTTGCTTAAATTTTTAAAATGTTTCTTATGGGCCAATAGTTTTTTTTTTTCCAAATGCAATATTCCTAGCATGCTTTTACATATGGCACTAAATGACTTTCTGTCTGGTAAAGCATGGTGAGTAAGGGGGGCCACACAAAGAGTAGCCTAGGGGCCATGGCCACCTTAACCCTCCACCCTCCACTGGGCAGAATGGGGTTTTTTACCACTCAAAACAGTAGATGAAGCTTTCATATTTGAAGGTATATTTAATGTAAAAATTGAAGCAAATTGTTTTCATGTTGACAAGAATTGGCGAGGTAAAGGATAAATTATGGCAGATTGGTATAAAAGGGATTTCAGAATTCATCCAATTACACTTCAGTTATATATATTGTAGAAGGATTTTAAAGCAATACAGTATTTTTGTTTTAGAGTTTTAGGGCCCTCAAAAAATAATGAATATTACACAACAAAAAGAAACTGTGTTTTCAATTAACATAGATTAATAAAAAAAAGAAAACTAGTTTGTTTGTTGGCTGGAAAAAAATGGAAAAAGGACTAAGCCATCATTATCCAAACACCTGTTTCTAGTTGCAGATGGATTTGGAAATCAGATGAAAAGACAATAACATCATCAAAGCATGTCAGCAATAAGTCATTTCCTCCATCAACACCTGTGCATAAATCTCTGGGGTAAGACATTAAAGAAATCCAAATCCAGTCCAAAAGGCATAAAAGAAAATTCATAAGAGATATTTCATAAAAGAAGGGTTGTGAATGTAGTTTTTTATTGGACCTACTGGGTCAGGCCAAGTAATTATTTGCTAGGACAAATGTCAAATAGTATTTTGCGTTCTTGTGGCTGGTGAATGACTCTTTGATGAACAGCAGAGAATACACATCTTTTTTGTGTCAGGGTGTTCACCCCCAGTCATTTTTCACACTGCCCCAACACTGCTGCTGCCAGTGAGCCAGTCTTTTTCCTGGATGAGTCAACCAATGAGCCAGTCCTTTTCCTGGATGAGTCAGCTCTTCGGTGTCCCACACAGACAGACTCCCCTCCATATGTGCAAAATATGGAGGGGAAAGGAGATCATGCTAGATTAGAGGGGATTCACCATCTAGGATGTGGGGTTTTTCTTATGGAAGATGCTAGAAGATGACAGTTATGTACTACAGATTGTCAACAGGGTGTGTCTGGTGTTCAGGGCAGAGGTCTGCCAGCATCACTAGGGGCAATAGAGTGGTTAGATCTAGGCGGACATGCTGGCTGTAAATGTCCACCTGTCCCTGAAAGGGAGACCACAGCACCAGGTTCTGTTCTTCTGTGACTTGGGAGGGGTCAAAGTGAAACACTGCTGCCTCAGGTAACATCAAGCTGACTCTGAGGATTCACTGTCTGGACAATTTCAGGAGTGCTCATCCGTCTGGCATCTTTATGAGGATAAACAATAGGGAGAAGAACGAACACTCCCTGCCCTCTGATGTGTGGACATTCCTGAAGTGACCTAAAGGGGATTTTACAGGTCCATACCCTCAGTCACTAAGTAACTGCACTGCAGAAACCAGGGGCTCTCATTTAATAGAGATTCTAGAAAACACTTTACAACAGTAGTTTACATGCCTGTGCACTTAGCAGATTTATGATTCCACACCAGCAGTTTATTCTCTGCAGGTGCCTGCCTATGTAAATCTAACTAACTATTATTGCAGATTCAGTCGATCCAAACTGTGCTGAGATGCAATATGTATCTCAGTCTGCTAAAGTTCATGCATGTTGTCAGCTGAGCCAATCGTGTCTTAGAAGTTATGTCATGAGAAGGCTGCAACGATTACGATAGAGAGACTAACACGCAGGGACCATTTTCCTATTTCCTCTTCTTGATTGCATGTACAGGAAGCCCCAGGAAGACACTGCGTTATCCCCTAAGGTATTTCAGGCTTATGGAAGAAACTAATGTTAATTCATTATCCCTCATGGGGTTACTGTATTTTTTAATTGGAAAATTGAACATTGGGCAACTTTCTTTATAATCCATGACTTCAAAAACCTGTGACATTTGAAGACTCTAGAGTTTATAGGAGACATATTAAAGTGGAATAGTGTGAAAGTGTTTTCATTTTTTAATGGTGACATTACTGAAGTAAAAGTTGACTTGAGGAAAAACGGCTCCATATCATGTTTAGTATGATGATAGATATTGTTTCCTACTGAAATATATCAATACAATTTGCTGTTGTTGGCAGCCTAACATACTGATGTTCATGCTCATTTTATAATCTGCTAAAATGCACATACGTTTTCATAGAAAATGCGCATACATTTTAGACTTCAAAGGCTTCAAGCACACTTGATATTTGTCATTCATGTTTCATGAAAGGCGTTCTTGCTACCACGTTATGACAGACCGAAAGAAGCTAGCTTTGAATGTGATTTGTCTGAATCAGTGGCATGTGGGCTGGACTCCTGAACTGCTTCGTTAACTACAGGAAGACAGAAGCGATTAGGAGGAAGCAGCATTGCGGCCGTGCCGCTGTAATAAGCTGGCGCTCAGAGCTGTAATTCCTAGACCGGGGGTGGACCCTGAATGACCTGCCTCTCTGATGTTAATCAGTGCCAATCACAAGAGCCATGGATATACCCACTGCCCCTCATTATACAGCCTAACCCCAGTTATTTATACATTCACTCAGCCTGAGTAAGAGGGAGGAATTAAACTCTGAGTACTTTTTTTTTCTTCATGGTAAGGGAAACTATAATCCAGCTCTGGGATCACGCTTTCCTAATTGTTACAGATATGAAAAAGTGCTGCATTGCTCTGATATGTGAGGGAGTAGACTGTGAGTAGTAAATGGAAATACCACCTGGGCAGCAAGACGTCTTTATTATGATTGACATCTGTAGGCTATCCAGGGTATGCAGATGTCATTGTGAATTGTGTTCAAAAATGTGATTTTTAACAACAACGATGTTTACTGACCTGGGCGTCTCTTGTATGATTGCGCTAGAAATATGTTTTCACAGTTTTAAATAACTGCTTTCCTATGGCAATGAGGTAAACAGTGACAGAAAAAATACTTTATATCTTTTGGAAGCATGAACTGTCCTGTACACAGATCCTTACTGACTTCCCAAATACATACTTTAGTTTGGCACTTTACATCACAATGAAGACATTTGTCTGATGTTCTTATCCAGAGGAACTTATGCTTGTTTTTATTCAGTTATTTTATTCTTATTGTATACATTCATAGGACACACATTCACATGTGCACTTATGAGCCTGTCAAGGCTCTAATACAGGGAAAATATGTCTGAAACATGATTTATTCATGCTGTGTAGTGCACAGCTATTCAATTAACACCTGCCATTAAGCATTATCTTTATGTACATCTTATTCATTATCACTTATTATTGAACTTGCGCTGGTGTTTTGACAGCTCTCAGAGATATGTGAGTGAATAAATAAAGGGCTACATTAAGGGTGTTTATTTCTGAGGATGTGAATGCCACAGAGTAAAGCCTGAAACAATTAAACAATAATTATGGGTCTGTGTGCTTCTGTCTCTCTGGCGGGAGGCCATATTGGTGTTTCATGGTTTTTATTTTTGTATCATTCATGGTGGAATAGACTATAAATATCACCAATGATTGCTTGACAGACAGGGTCAGCCCAGACAGACAGTCACGTTTACGAGTTCAGCACTGAGGCGTGTCAGCATAACCTGAAACTCACTGACTTTACTGTGCTCATTCGCCACAGCACTACCGTTTCCCACAAAAAGCAATACCAAGTTATGAGATTCACAAGGTAAGGGAGATGCTCACTGATTGTACATTGATTAAGGGTTACAGACATAAGTTCTACACCATCACTTCCTGAAACTGGATTCAGGTTAACCAATGAATGTATTGATGTGAGCAGTGGAATTATGGCCTCGATTTAAGCAGCATTTGTTCTTAACTTTGAATGAAAATGGAATACAAGAGTAAGTTTTTATATTCAACAACACAGTTTGACACATTCAGCAATCACTACCTTAAAAGTGTTTTTGTGAATGAATTTCCCCTTTTTTTCTTGGGTTTAAGACTTTCAGGTTTAAAATTCAATAATAATGATGATAATAACCATAATAATAATAATAATCATCATCATCATCATCTTATGATATACTTGTACACACATGAAACTTCAGAGGACAAAGTCAGAGAACTACAAGTCATCCCTTATTTTAATCTTCCTTGTACAAGTGAACAGATTTTGGGTCCACACATTATGATATGTAAACTTTTAAAAATTCCAGTGAAGCAACCCACAGTGAAAGCAACACTGCAACACTGAGAAGGGATGGAAACGTTTCATAACAAGCTTTCTTTCTGACCGCCAACAGAGAGAAGACAGAGGCAGTCAGACGGCCCTTGAAATTTGCTGTGTAAATGGTCTTTTCACACGATTCAAAATTTCAGCTACATGGACATCACAACTCTATTACTACGCACTGAAATCATTTTACAATGCCCGAAGATTGTTAAGCCATAGCTTTCTTCTGTGTTTTTGATCATAACAAGCACTTAAGTTAAAGTCTTGATTGCTTTCTAATTGCAACAGTGTTCTTCAATTCTGCTGTCAGGGATTTACACACCTGATGCTCCGCTACTGAATTCTAAAGTGCTCTATGTTGCCGGCCCCCAGAACGGTTTCAGAATAGGCGTCTTCGGCAGAGCACAGCTGTAGATAAGACTTGCTTAGATGATCTTCAATTAGGATTATGAGAATGACTCAAATGCTGTCAAAGTGCTCTGCACGCATATGCAAAAATTGAAAGTAATTCTGACAGCTAATATAATCTAGGAGATCCAATTTAATTCATATTCAAAATTCAAATGAACACAGGCAGGCTTCACCAGTCAATGGAAGGTGAAACACAGGAGTCCAGCACTTCTCAGATGCGTTTTCCATGACTATAAAAAAGTTAGCTGACTAACTGTATAATCATTTTAAATCAGGAAGTGATTTGGCTCAGTTTTCCATTAAAGGAACAGCACATAATAAAACATGAACACTGAAATAGATAGTTAGGTTTATACCACGGCCATGTGGAATTCTCATTTCTGATTGGCTGGAGGGCTTACATTATGCTTGTGTATGCAGTACAATTCCAGCCAAAAGACTGACTCGTTCCAAATCAATAATCTGGCTGCTTTATCTCCTGTCAGAAGTCATAGATTCACCATCAGTTCTAGCTATCATTGACAGGAACTACAGAAGCAAGTCATAGTAATAATTACTTGATTAATAATTATTTTTATTAATAATTATTGATTAATAAAAGCAAGTTAGTATAAAGGAAATATTTTAATTGAAACAGCTTACACCACACCATTTTGTGCTTTAAAGTTCAGCATTTATTCATTTATGTATTCAATTATGCAAATATTAACAAAACATGCAAATCAATTATATGTCAAGTGGTTACCGTTGTCCTTCACAAAATCAATTAATCTGTGAGTAAACTCACCTCTGTGTCGGACATGGTTTTCATATAACTGCACACCACAGTAATCATAATTGTACATTTGTGCTTTTAGAAGTGTTTTAGAATTAATAAACCATCACTGGCCATGCAGACTGCTGCATAAAAGACAGAAGTACACAGCTTTGTGGATATGTACTGTACATTTCTTCAGGTCAAGCTGATCAAAAGGCAGAATGAAATCGGTGTCGGCTGTGGTGTAACTGAGCTGACTGGCTGAAGGATACCCATTTATCTGGCACAGTCTAATTGGTCTGCTAAGCTTTGTGTGGACCGAATGGATACCACTGTATTCCGTAGATGCCAGCCCAAATGACTGGACATGCCCTAGTTATTAAAAAATACTGCATGTGTGAATATTAACACTTATAACAACATGATGAATTAATATATGATAAATGCAGATATAAAAGTACAATTCCATTTTCATTGGCTCATTGTTTCTGTTAATGAGCCAATTAACTACGAGTGCAATAGGAAAACAGTGGGATTCTGCTTGGCTTTTAAGCTCCCCCATTTCTGCAGATGCACATGCATCAGGGTGATGGTTATGGGCTGCTTGGCTGTCTGAGGCTCAGTCCCTTCCACTAATGTGTGAAATGCCTTAGCAACAAAGGAGAAACAATCATTTTTACATCTGCCTTATGTAAATAACAAAAACTTCACTGAAAATGTTTACAAGTGCATTACAATAAATGATCTTTTGTCAGTCGTGTACAGCCTGTTACTAAGAGTGACAGTAACCCTGGAGATGAGTGTAATTGACCTTTCAGCTCAGGTATTTTGTGCAGGTCACAAAAACTAATCTGTTGGCAGATGCCGGCATGTGTTACAATGCAATTGAAACAATTTATTAACACTTAAATGCCTTTTAGTTTAAACAAAGCGTTTTCTCATGGGAGTATTTATTTTTTGCCCATTAGAAGAATGTTTACAAAGGATTATGACGTCTACAATACCTCCCAGAAAGAAAAAAATAAGTGGCTCACACTAAATACACACTTCACTTAAAATCAGGCTATTACCCTCCTTTGTTCTCTACACTGCATTCTGATAATTTTCCATTTGTTGTGGAAAGCCTTGCTGTAGCTGAAAATTCAAACATGGCATGTTATGAACAATTTAAATGTAACACATTTACAAAAATGGGTCGCTTAACTGTGAAAAATGTAAACTGCGAAGTCAATTAAACGGACATGAATCAAGCCTTCCTTTGGTTGCAGTATACTATTTATACTTTGGTGATACAATTAAGATTTGTGTTTTTTTCTACTTATAAATTATTTACTGGCACTGAACTTGAAATGTAAGAACTTAACAAGAGTAACACTTGCGTACATGTGTTACTCGAGGATAAGATGAAAGAGGCAGCTCAACTGTAGAGAGGCTTTAGATGAGCTGGAATTTTTCCCCAACAATAAGAAGGAGACATGCATAACTTTCTTTTGCTCCGGCAACAAACGTCAGACCAAAGAACACCGCAAAGGCATACCTGAGGCCTTTTTAAGAAGTTTGGTGTGGTTGCAGCCTGCCACAGGAGAGGAACTCGGGAAGATGAAACCGCATAAGTTTCCCCTCGCATAATACAGCTTAATGCATACAATCAAAAAGATTCTTATCTGCACAGTGGTATTTTCATAATGCTAATCCCTCTAAAGTATCATTAGCAGATAATTGTAGTTTGGTAAAACAGAGATTCGGGAGAAGAACTCTCAGACAACCCCTCTACCTATCGCCCCTTCTGGTCCCTACAGGTATATATTTTACCCATCGTGCTTAGCATTTCCAGAATCCCACCTCCCAGCCAAAAGGGAGGGGGGATTCCCTCTCCACGAGGACACGACGACTCCTCCCCCTTTTGACTCCAAGCCCAAGTTCATTCTTTTCTATCCCTAATCAATAAACTCCTCTTAAATACTATATCGTTGTTGGAGAGTTCATACAACTGAATATGGATAATATGGAGGAAAAGTGAATGTTTTATGCACATTACATTTTTCATCTATCGCCCATTTTTGGAATACTCATTTTTGTCACAAACAGCCATTGCTGTAGTCCTTGCCATCAGTCTTTGATTGCAGACATACCAGTGCTGTCCTCAGGGCCGCATGATGAGAGTCTCTGCTGCTTTTCACAGTACCCCACAGGAGAGTTTGCACAACCATGAGTCAGAGGCAGACTTTTCAAGTACAACGTCTTAAGCAATGAGACACAGACATCTCCCTCCGTGGGTGCCACTACTGCCAATTCTGTGCTGCCTGATGAGGCTGTCGAACACGCTGTCAACATGGCATGGTTTGGATTCAATAGCAGCCTCGGGGGCGTGGGGGTCATCTTCTCTTCAGGGCTGTGGCTTAACAGGGTGAGCCACCCAGAAGCACGTGGCGCCTTTGTCACACTGAATATTGCAAGCTGGTGCTCATGCCAAAATTTTGGCATTCCTTTGTCTGGTCCCTTTTGCCTGCGGTCATGTGTGGGACATCAGGGTAAAGCAGATGGTATTTCCTCTGGCTTGTGGGCAGTTATATCAGTTTGGACTCACTCCCATCTGATCCAGGATGGTCAGCAGTATTAAAGTTCATTTGGCTCGGTTATTTTTGCAGTTTTGCTCTTCCGGCTTCATGGAGAAAGTCAGACCCTGTAACCATGCAGAAACAGGAGAGAACTGTATTGCTACATCCTGATGTGAACATTACATAATTAAAAAGGTAATGTAAGGAAGAAGTTAATTTATGAGGGAAAGAAAGTTAGGTGACAAATGTGTGGTTTTGTTGCAGTGATGTCAGTTATGTTGTGTCCCCTCCATGTTGCCGCTCAGTAGTTGATTTCCACTCGTACCACGTTGGAATCCGCTTGTAGTCTAGGGCAACACAAGGTATCAAACCTAAAGGGAACTTAAACAATGAAACAGACTTCTATGCACACTTCCATAGGCAGTTATCAAACAGATAAACAGGTGCTGACAACAGAGTGCAGGGCATAACCAGGTTCGCCCCAGGATTCAGGTCCCCAACCTAAGATATGAACGCAGCGGATCTAGGAAGTCTATGACTTGTTGCGGCCTAGGCTTACACCTAGTGGCCTGCTATGTGTCTGGCCGCACTCAGAGGTCTATGACAGTAGTACAGTCGAGGCTTACACTCAGTGGTCTGCCGCGGTGTCTGGCTGCATACAGCCTAGGCTTACACCTAATGGTCTGCCATGGTGTCTGACCGCTCCTACAACCTAAAGGGACTTGTTGCAACCTAGGCTTACACCTAGTGGCTTGCTATGGTGTCTGGCTGCCTTCAGCCTGGCTTACATCCATCTGCCTACAGTGGTGTCTGGCTACACTCAGAGGTTTCTAGGCCTAGATCGGCTAGAGTTGAGATCCTAGGGAGCATACCCCGCTAGTCTTGCGACAAATGTTACAAGCAGAACAGGATAAGCTGCAGAACCTGGGGCCCTGTATCCGGGACAAACCTCGGGAAAGCCTCTGTACCTCAGCTGCCACACTGGATGCCCCTTGGTCACACACCTAGATGAAATAGAATGAATAGGAAGCATTATTGTGAATAGAAAATGTAACAATGTTTATTGCAGTGCACAAGATTTGTCACCATCATGATGTTACATGTAGAGATATCAACAAGACAAGACAAGGATAAACAGCAAAGCATGCACCCCCCATTATTCCGGAAATGACTATGGCCGCCAGGAGCTTGTTAAGCAATGCTCCCCGAATGTATCACTAAGCTTCCCTTAAATGCCATCCTGAGCAACCCTCTCCACTCCCCAATGTCCTTCAGTCAGCCAATAGGATTCTGCCAGGCACACTCTACAACCCTTTCCCCTAGCTTGCCATGAGGCCACCCCTACAGGCACAAAAGTAATTTGAAAGACAAACACTCCTGCATCTTTCATCCTGTATGGACGGAGTCCCTGCAGGGGTGCTCTCAGGGCTATACACACTTATTTACATACCGGGGTACAATTTAACCCATTCCAATGACCATCAGTTATTTGTTTCCAACTCTGCAGCTGTCTCACCCGCATGCCCCCCTCAGTTTTTCCCAGTGTTCATGGTTGACGTGGCTGCTGGTATTTATGGTACTAATGGATAACCCGTCTTTGATCACGTCGGGGTCACCAGTGTCCAGGTTCCTGTCCAGGCTTGCAGCATGGGAATGAAATTAGTCCTTACAGTAACTGTTGTAATTTTTCTCATTCCACATAATTATCATACTTAATAATAGCCTCACTTTATAAAGGTGATAATTTTGTTTAGCAACATTCTTTAGCAACTCATTAGCAACATCCAAGTAATTATAAGTCCACAATTCAGAAACATTTGAAAAGTACTCTCAAATGTCAACTAGAAGTGTAATTATTAGTGCATTCAAATGTTTACTTTCAGTAGCAATGTAGAAACACAGGTAACTTAGGAGGCTCAAAGAAAGATGCCATGTATTTATTAATTCTACCCATATGCTTTTCATAATAGAAAAACAAATTAGAAACATTTTGCCATTAATGTGACACAGACATATTTGGGAAAAGGGCCTTTCAAAATGTCATTGGCTGCTGTTTTCATATCCTGGACATTGACAGTGTCCAAAATGAAATATCATTACAATTTTCTTGGCAAATGACTAATTTTCATGTACCATGAGGCAGTCCTGACATTTTTTTTCATCCTTTTCATTGGAATGGCATAATTGTAAGGTTGACAACAAAACTAGAAACATGATCAAATCTTGTTAGTGACTACTGCAGCTTGGTTTCCATTCCATTCAGTTTCCATGCTGTTAAGGAAGTTACGCTCCATGAAGCTTGGAACAGCACAATCTCAAACTTGTCTGGTGAGAAGATCTTTTGCAGTCATGTCATGGGGATTATGTCTGTACTGGTTCTTATTCTGATCCTAGCAACGGTAGTTAACACTAGACTCCCGACTGTTGAACATAATGCGTGTTCAACACTGCTTGCCACTGTTTGCTTTGACAGCCATCACAGAATGGTGAACATAACTAAGATGACCATCTTCATGTCTTCTGTCATACTGGACAAAGACCACAGGTATGGCAAAAAGTGTTGGCTTAACCTTATTCTGTGGTTTGTAGTGTTCTGATACTGCACCACCATCAGTTTCATTCCATATGTGACTTTTGCCTCTGGCACTGGCATATAGTACTTTGAAAAAACCCTTTCATTTTGAACGGAGGGCATTTTTTTTAAAGGCTTTGGCCTTTAGGTTTAAGCCAGAGTTGTATCTGAAAGCTCTCAAATAAAATGACAGGCTAATTGATTTATATTTTATTGGTTTGTCTTTTGCTCCAATAAATTTAAATCAAAATCACATAGAGAACTCAGTGAAAATGAAACCTGTGAAACTGTGGCATGATAACATTATAATATAATAACTAAAAAACAAAGGAGCATTGAAACAACTTGGTACATCTACAGTGATATCTAAAGTCTACCTACAGTAGTATTTTATATCAACCATACCAAGCACTTTAACCCTATTGACGTTAGTGATACAGGAAATGATACAGGAGGTAGGAATCCAGAATTATAAGAAAGGTATCATATTTTTGTGGAAATAAAAACTGTGATTTGGAAAACTTGCAGGAACAACAGTTTGGAGCATTATCTGCTATGGAAAAATTGCCAATAGGGCTGTGAGAGAGAATTTCAAACTTCTGTTTAAATTCAAATCTGAAAAATTTTGAATAAATGCCCCATTTCACATCACATGATTTGAATCAATCAGATCAACTAGCTCTTTCATTTTCTGTAAAATGTTATATAACATATGATTCCATCACAAAGAGTTAGCATTTTTAATCAATTCTGTTCCAGACTACATGGCAAAATCATTGTTGTGCTAATTGCTGAGAGTGTGGACACCTGGTTCTCTGAAATGGAACCATTTGTTAAAAATGAAGAGTTGAATTACAGAACAACAGGCACAAGCCAAACATGTGCAGCGCTAAAACATTAAAAGAAAAATAATATGACAGACCTTAAAACTATCCTCTAAGAAAGCTTAACCGAGTTACAGATTGGCTGCAACAAAAACTAGCATGCAGAGAGTCCCCAGGGAATGTCTGCTCTAAACAATGTAAAAGTTCTAAAAACTTAATTAATATCTATAAATAATTTCTGGTTAGGCATGTGAATATTTACTTATATTTTTCTGGGGATTACACTGCATTTGTGAAAGCTTCAAATGAAGCATGCATAAGACCACATTAGCCACAGAAAATCCTTTGGCACAAACAAAAGTGCAGTCAACATGATGCAACAGGATGCACTGTACCTTAAATTAGAAAACCAATATCATGAAGCACCTTAAGCCGGCCGCAACACCACATTCTCCTTTTTTCATAAATAACAAAGAGAACAAAATGTTATCTACAGAACTGCAGTCACTTTCTCCTACGATAATCATACTGGTGGGTCAGAACAAACCCATCATAATTCAAGTAAATGTTAATTAACCAAGTTAAAAGGAGAAATATGACATGTGAAAATGAATTTAGCATGTATGTAAACTCTGAAGGACTGGATGCAACCATGTGTAAAGTCTGCATGTCTCTGCATGCTTGGGTTTAGGAAAGCTTACCTTATATTCTGCATTGCATTAGATGTGTGTCTCATTCTTATTACCCACGATCAAAACCCATCCACAACCATGCCAGGAGCAGGGCAGTTAGAAAATAAATGTTCAAATCTCCAGTGATTAAATTAAGTGTTATTCTGCATTACCCTGGAGGACACTAAAACATGAGATTTGCAAGTTCCCATTATAATGGGCCATAAAACCTAACCTATCAATGCATGGCTGGAGCAGAGACTTTAGTTAGGATTATATGAGTCCCCCTTTCCTTCGCCAAATGATGTCAGGTTACCTCTTATTTTGAGGTCACAAGGTCTCACTGGCCTCAGTAATTCACAATCACAATGTAACAGATGAGATAACACAATCCAAAATGCATCACCCATACAGCTCTTCATTAGCAAGCTCAGATTTAAAGAAACTGATCCTGGTAGCCAACAACGGTGGAGGTAGAGGTATTCTCTTTTCAGCAAGCCTGAGTTAGCAAAGGCAGAGATAGCAGCCCTCAGTGTAAGCACTGCAGCGTTACACAGCGTCACACAATTTGGGTCTTACAGCGAGGACCTATCTGTGTAGATATCATCTGTCCCACAGCTCAGTTTAAAGAATAGAGCTGAATTTGGCAGAACAAAAGCAGCAGGAAGATATTCAGAATATGCATGCAGCGAAGCTTGAGAGCCTGGAGCGAAAATTTGCCAACCTGGAGAATCGCTCATGCGGGAACAACTTGTGCCTTACTGGGCTGCCCGAGGGGGCCCAGCACAATGCTCCTGGAGACTGTCACAAAGAGAGCTGTTTCTGATTGGGCTCCCCTTCATGGCGAGGTAAGATTCGGAGGCCGAGAGCTCCCTCCAGCAGCCAACCGTCTGATGGTTAAAAATGCTGCGGCAGCGTCCCCTTCGGATTCAGACAGATAAACTCTCCTTTTTGCTTTAGACTGAGCTGTTTCTTTCCTGACTAATGTCCATCAAACTCTCACACAAGATGTTCATCTTCTGGTGTGCAGAGACCACCATGGGTGGCTGGGAGTCACAGTTTTAAAAAAGTTACCAGTAATAATCAGTCTTGTACTCTTTTCCCCTGCTTTGCTGATATCAGGTTGAGCTGCTCATATCCCTGCAATACCAGATTTCAGATTGCTCCCACCATCAGAAGAGTAAAAAGCAGAATTACCACCACTGAACAAGTGCTATTTATGTTTCAACACAATGGCAGTCAGGAGCCTGTCTTAGCAGACCCATTAAATTAACTAGGGCAGAAACAGTGGCTGCCTGTTGGTACAGCTGTTTCCCTTTTATGTTTGTACATCGCAGAGTGAAAAGATGGACCATATAGTATTGCTGGTTTGGCCGAACACATCTCAGCTGCAATATCTCCTTAATGGCGTGTCAGTCAATCAATTAATCAGTCAATTTTGAAATGATATTCAAGGCCAGGCTGACAGGTCCCCATTTTCATTTCTTGTATATTATGGCCTGCAGATTCAGGTCTCGCGTCTGATGTTTTGGCTCGGCAAACAGAACTTCCTTCTGATAAATCTCCTATTTTAGAGAGTAGAGAGCCTGGCATCCATCATTTGCTTTGTTCTGAAGTCTGAAAAGAGCCTGTCAGAGCTTAAACCTACTGCTATCTGCCCGCTTTTTCAAGTTTTGAAAGTCATAGGACCTGACAGTCATAATTTCCTCTCTTTGTTCATTTTGAACATTGATTTTCTGTGAGTCGCAAAAATCTGACATAAAATGCACTTGTCAAACCCATCCAATAAAATCCTGTCTTTGGGAGACACAGCATCTGCCATTTGGTCAACATATAATACTTATTAACCCATCATCTCCTGAAATAATGTCTGAGATTATACCCAAAATTGAAAAAAAAAAACATTATTTTCATCTGAATATTTAAACTAAAAATGATTGAAAATCAAAGTATTTTCTGCAAATAGATGATGACCATATGTGGTCATCCTTCCCAGGAGGATGAGTTTACAAAACTTAATATTTATTGAGCAGAAATCATGGAGCAGAAACCAAAACAAGACATTTGTGTCTAAAAACAAATAATACTGACACCGAAAACATGGTATGCAATAAATATATTTGTTGAAGTGAAATATTGATAGTCATCAGATGTGACAGGCAGCATCTGTTCTCAAAAGGCATGACTGAGCCGCAGAGGTGGATGCATAGCTGAGCAGAGGGGAGAATCAATAATGTATTCAAATAAGTTATGTGCCTATCTCAGCATACATTTGACCACAGGCAGGGGGACACCCTGGACATGTCACAACCATTTCAGGGCCAGACAGATGATCATGCACACATATACATATGCTCACTCACACTCAAGGGCAAAGGGTCTTTGGACCTTTGGAGGAAAATCAAACCTGGGTTCTTCTTGCTATGAGCCCCCAATGCAAATCACTGATCCACGGTTTTAATGGGCAGTAAAAAATACATAATATAAGCACATACAGACACCAGAATAACTTGTACAATATATTTTTGATATCCTAACAAATTTATGCAGACACTGGGAAATCTTTGTCATGACATCATTTTGATGATAAATGTATTTCTGAAAAATTTATCTTTTAAATATCTGAATATCTGTTCTCGGAATGCAGTCATATCACTGTATCCAAAACTCTGATTATTAGGCATCAGCTGCACTGTGTGTTAATGTCACGAAAGTTCAGCACAGCAGATGTGCCGTTTTAAAATAATCAGTGAAGCCGCCGTCATATTAAAAAATGGTCCACAACTGGATCTTTGACAAGCACTGTATGGTGAGAAACCTTATTTTAAAAAGTGATTTGAACAAGTCTGTATACTGATCTCAGTGGGAAGTAACGTCTTCATCTGACAAAATATGTGGGATTATGGACTACAAACTACCCGTGTTTTATCTCCAATTAGCCCAAAGTGTTTTCATACGGATTACACATCACCTGTACATAACCTCCCTGTAATGGCTCCCATTAAACCCAGAATCCTGCTGCAGAGGACTGGAAGAGCTAGGCTGTCATTCCTGGGTAGGATTTTTGTTCTCTGTGACCTCGATGGATCACAGCTTCAGGCAGCTGGTTACCTGCTCATCCCCCCAAATTTACAGAGCTAAAACGGGTGGTGAGGCCTTCGGATAGAAAATGAGTTCAAGTGTTTAGAATTCCCCCAGACACACCAAAAACCCGAAGTGTCTGAGTGGCTAAGGTAGACGTGTAGGCATCTTACCTAGAGCTACCAGAGCAGAACTAATGTAATGCTATCCCAGTTACTCAATTGTCTGACTCCAGATAGGGTTCTAAGATCTCTATTCAGGGCCCATGGTGCCACTCACTCAACAACCCACACCCTTGTTCTTCATGCCATTAGCTTTCCAGCAACACCAAACATGATTGAATCATACATGGAAAAGCTAAGGTTACATGATACTATTCCAACATACTGAAAAGACAACACAGCTCTGGGAGCATTCTACAGAGGCAGCCGGATGATTGGATCAGTGCTATCGAGGCAATAGCATACCTTTATTATCATACCTTTCATTTATCATACCTTGCTGAGTCCTTGACAGCAACATAAACACAGTCTGTTCTCCTTTGGGCCAAAGCAAGGGGTATATCTCTGCAAACAGCCCTACAAGAGTATGAAACGGAAAACTTCAATATTTTTAATCGAAACTAAAATTATTTTTCCAATCTAAAAACAACATTCTTTCATGTACATGTAATGTTTTAGCACACCGAAGAGGCTGCACATCACCCTTAACCAAAACTAAAGAAAATAATACAGTAAAATAAAGAAAATAACAAAATACTGTACAACTTCCATACCTCTTCTATTAACCTCTCCCTGCACAAAACCCCATAGACCGCCCCTCTCTTTTGATCTTCTCTGAAATGTGCCCAGTTTCTGTGTTTGATTTCTGCCCAGATCATTTCTCTGGATCCACACAAAAGAAACTTAAGCCCATAACCAATCTCAAAACTTCTAACACACAGACTGTGTTGTTGGCAGGGTGGCATTTCCATTTCAGAATCATTTTTGCCATAATTTCCACTGCTTCTGTGCAGTGACCCATGTGAAGAGCTGTGCCAGTATAATATAATTCTGCTGCTGACATAATAATAAAATAAATAAAATGTGATTGGTGAGTTCTTAGGCCTGGAAATGAGGGCTGGTACGTGAGATCTGACAGCTGATGGCTGGTCAATGCTTAAGGTGTGAATGCAAAACTGGATGAGACATAACAGCTGAGGAGTGAGAAATGAAAAACATGTCCAAAAATAGAAATTAATATTTCATAACAGTGATTTTGTTAAATACCGCAAACTCCGCTCATACAGTCCAAGCAGGGCTATCATCAATTCCTTGCTGTTTAGTGGAATCAATATCAAGTGAAACAGTTTTGGCTGGAGATTCATATTTTCTCAAGCATGCTTTAATTAATATCTGACTTTGACATGATCTGTGCTTTCATGTTTATTTTATTTGCAAAATAATCAATTGAATCAACCAGCTTATGATTTCTGAAAACTAAATCCTTCTCCTTCTTAATTTAAATCCTTCAGACTTGAGACATTGTAAAGTATATGTGATTTTTTAATTCAAAGTACAGGATTGTTACAATGATATTAATAAAACAATACACAGCCCTTGAATGACAAACTCAATTTCCCTTAGAAGTCTAATACAGTAATACACCTTTTAGCCTCTTACAGCCATTCATTCTTCTGCCGCCAGGTTGCCAATCCAGAACAAAGACAGAACACTTTCAAAGTCATTGCCATCCCCAGTTCACAAGCAGGGATGACCAGACCTGGCCTCTCTCAAAAGACAGAACATGTCTACATGACACAAAGTAATTACATTTTTCTCATCCAAGCCACTGATGGAGCATGCAACCCATTGATTTCTCCTTGCTGCAATTACTCTGAAAAGGACAAAAACTGGCAGAAGCTCATAGCTGGAGCTGCCCTGGCCCAGCTCCATAGCTGCTCTGTCATGCTTAATGGGAAATAAGTGACAGGGAAAAGAATTAGCTTTGTGGCAAAACTGAAAACTGGGATTCTGCACTGGCAAGGATGGCAGGATTCCTTGTGTAGCAGAAACACTTGGGGTCAGGGGATTTGGGCAGGGGAAAGGAAAAGCTGGGGGAAGAGTGGTGTTTAAAAGAATGTGTTAACATGATTCCAAGGGCAGAGACAGCTGAATGGGTTTTACATTTTCACTGAGTGCAGGAATAATAGGGGGAAACATCAATTCTACATTGTGCATGTATTAGCAGAACAACCCTAAGCAGAGGGCTACAGCAGGAGGGAAGGCCTGGATTAGGAGCTGAACATTGTTGGGACACCTTATCTCTGTGCCACATTCTTTCAGGGGCTGGAGGAGAGAGCAGAAGATGAGCACTATGTCCTCATTTGACTGCCAGTTCAGGGTACATTTAGCAATGTATACTTATTTAAGTTTACTTTCGTATAATATTTACTTGCTGAGCAGATGCAGACAGCCAACAATGAATCCTAAATGAATTCTAATTCTCTTTTGCATCAACGTGGATATTTACATTTAGTCATGATTTTAGTATTAACGATAATGGCATTCCTTTGTACGAAAGCTCTTCACATTGCCATTCGTCAGAAACTGTTTTGTGTGAAAATGTCCAGCAGCACACAAGCTTTCCTGGGTTGGCCATGAGAAGTGGCACACTAAGGGTTACAGGAGCAATTTCTAACTTCTAACCTATCTGACCGTAGATCTGGAGTCTATGTCATCATGACCATGATGGATTTATTGAAAGTACTGATGCGCTAGCTGGCACCCAACGTCTGTGATAATACAGAGAAAAACAATTAGAGCATTATATATTTTTCCTCCTTAATCAGGAAGAAAGAAAGAGTTTTACGCAAATAATTAATCAATTACGGCAGATCTTTGTGATATACTCTGGGAAGAGCAATTTCCTCTGAATGTTTCATAACTGTTAAAGGGACATAAACTACACTACATACAATAGTAATGTGATGTTTTCTCATATAGCATTTCTTCTCCTTTTCACTTATATTTCACTTTTGTAACTTAAGCAATGTGTTGGTTTGGCTTTTCCATCAGTACATCAGCTCTTTTTTTGGGCCTATATCATATGACTGTGCTATCTCTTTTTGTCCTAACTGGTTAGATTGAGCTTCCTGCTGAATATAAAATGCCATATTGAAATATGGCTGTTTGTAGCTGGAGTCATTTACATAATGACTTTTTGTTGATCATCTGCAAAGACTGCAATGGTAGCACATGCAAAAACTTTGTGGGTGCGCAAGCAAATCAAGACCCCTTATTTTGAATCTTAGCAAATCGACCCTTAGGAGTCCATTGCTTATGCTGAGAAATTATTAAGGAGCTTTTGTTCCATTAGGCAGCAAGCTGTGGGTGGTCACATCTCCAAGGGAGCACAACAGTTGATCAAACAAAGTCCTTAGCTTGACTCAATGTGCTCAGAGTGCTCTCCCCATGTCACACACTTGTGAATCTGAAGTGAGGTCGGCTAGATGAGAAAAGTCTGGACTTCCAGTGAGTGTAGTTTCTTAACCATGGGGGCAATGCAATTCGGGACCCCCTTGCCCCATTGTAATATTTGGTGTATACGTACATATATAACCGAGGAGCTGAAATATGAATGCATCTCAGTACATTAACCAAAGAATTGCCACGGTAAGTGTGATGAGCATGATCAGTTTGGATACCATGCCCTGAGAGTGAGGAAGTCCATTTAGCTCAATTTTCTCTCAACTATCCAAATGATCAGACATGTGTGGACACTGAGGTAGTCAAATTAGACGTAAGTTACTCTGAATACTCTTATCCACCATTTGAAACGTTTTGGCCAGTGGTCTGCCAATTCATTTAATATTGTCTCTTGTAACCTGAAGTAAGGCTGAACCTGAATGGGTCTTTCTTCAGGGTTTTGAGTTGACTGTCTGGGTTGACTGTCACCATATGCAAGTCTTTGCTCTTGGTCCGTATTTCACTTGTAGGGGACTATTAGAGTACAACTAATCAGAGGACTAAGTACAGAGTCTAGAGACTTTCTCATCTATGAAGCAACTGACACAACAATAATGTGCCATATGACAATAGTGCTGACTAAATTCCCCCAAAACCACATAATTAAGTGTCGAGATAGGTCAGCTCATTTCATACATTTTTTTTTAATCTTCATTGGGGACTGTTTCCTCTGTTTTTGATGATTTTTTGACAAATGGTGAACTCATTGTTTCATCTATACTGATAAATGTATTGGTGTGAATAGATAAATAACCTTTTGCAGCCCTGTAAACAGAGCTCTGAGATTATGCCACCATCCCTGCCAAAGGGTCATGTGACTCACCCGAAACCCATTTCTTTTGGCAGCTTAAATACTCATCATCTGAGCTCAGGGCAGGCCTCACACAGATCCATCCTATTTTTAACTCATTCTGTTTTCCCCCTCTTACTGTCATTTTCCCACATTACATGTTTAGTGCATAGCATGCAGGAACACTAGTCATAATGCCTGGAACAGTATACTTATATATTTGCCAAGGCTTGGCCATGATCCAGTTAGCATTTGTCCTTGACTTCCAGATAAATGATTATTTTCAGTGCAAACTTTTCTGTGCAAACACATTTTTCCCATTAATTTTGATTGAAACTCACATTTTCTCAAATATTATCATACAGATATGTTCATAAAACATGCATGCTGTGTTATATACTTCACATATGTCATATATAACACCCTCACACCGATGGCATTGGGAATAACGCACAATGAATGTGCTAATTAGCTAGATCTAAATAAAATGAGAGTCTAAACACTTCAGACGCATATAATATCCTATTAACTTTAGGAGGTATTCTGGGACCGTTTAAATAGCACACGTGCTCAGGCTAAGAATTCACAGCCAAACTAAAAGTTCTGTTTTAAGCTGTGCTATACAAAAAAAAAAAAAAAAAAAAAAAAACAAAAGAGATCTGACTTCTGTGGGGCAATTATACAATTCCCTAATGACGTGATTTAAATGAAATACTGTGAACTCAGATAAATGACAATATATTGAGCATAAATCTAATGCAGGCAAGAATGCAGACAAAAAGGTTTTTTTTTTTTGAGAAAAAGTTGGCAGGTGCTGGAGCTCTGTAGTAGAAAGCAGGTGTAAAAACAATCCATTCAGGTGAAATCCCAACGTCACTCACACTCCTCTACTAAGAGAACTGGGACTGCAGACTCTACTGTAGAGAGAGAGCGAGAGAGAGAAAGAAAGAGAGAGAGAGAGAGAGAGAGAGAGGGAGAGAGAGAGAGAGAGAGAGAGAGAGAGAGAGCGAGAGAGAAAGAGAGAGAGAGAGAGAGAGAGAGAGAGAGAGAGAGAGAGAGAGAGAGAGCGAGAGAGAGAGACATCCATCAGGCCTTCAGATGCAGACCTGCTCATTGCCGTCCGTCAGTGGCAGCAGAAGGAGAGCCATATGAGCTGTCCGTCAGCAGCGGGAAGCGACTGCTCTGCAGGCCAAAAAAGCTGCCAGTGCAGCTGAAGGATGCTGCTCAGTGAGATTCAGCCAGCCTATGGGGCCACAGAATAATCTCTCAGATACGTAGCTACACGTCTCAGGGAATCAATTAGGGTCAGTGATGACATTTTCCTTTTTCTTATCTATCATTTCAATTACACAAACTATGCATTTGTTTACCCTTAAAGTCACGTTATTGGCTAAATCCAATTGCCAGCACTTGCTACCGGTTACAAAACAATTGTTTTTTTTTTTCAGATAAATGTGATGCTCACGTCAAGAAAAGGTCACTGATATTAAAAGTTAATTGAAAAACTCAAACAACTAATTGCAGTACTGATTCTTAATTGAGATTGACATGCCCATAGAAGGCAGAGTGCACAAAGTAAGAAAACCATGCACTTTATGCTTTAACTTATCAATGTAAAGATGCAGGTCTTTAAGACTAAAGGTTCTGAGTAGGTGCAGTATAGTTAGATGCAACCATGAAATAAAATGTGTAAAATATAATATCATACATGTTTTTTGATATGAGTAATTAGTTGAACATAAATTAAGCAAACCGGTCACCTTTCTCATTTTTTAAAATTTTCCCTTTCCCTACCTGGACTGAACCTTACTTTCCACCACAACCATCCCCTCCCCTTCCAACATATTTGGCAGGAAGTGGCCATCCATTGGTTACATGTTAAAGTTACATTTGGTTCTATCCTTTGCTACCATTAACATTTTCACATGGAGTCAGCATAAGTTGTGAAAAGTTGACAAAGCTGCAGTTGCCTGTCTGGCCAGAGGAGGTCACTAGAGAGTGAGACAGATGAGACCAATGAGTTTCACAACATTACTCACTACATTGAGACTGAGCCAGTTGCTACCACTTCATTGTGGAATTTTGGCCATAGATGGTGATAGTGTGACAGGGGACACTTAGCTGAGCCACAAACCTTTGCCCTGACTCTGTGAGCCACCAAAGGCTCCTTCAATTCAGTTCTTAAAGAAATGAATACATCTTTTCATCCATTACCCATTTTCATTTTAATGACAGCCAAAATAAAAGAGTTGCATTAGAAATGAAAAAGGAACATTGCTTAACCTTTCATGCAAGTGTTACAGGCAGAGTGCATTCCAGACAGACTGAGGTTAGGCTTAATGCAAAGCAGCCCGCACCCACATAAAAGAAACGGTGGCTGATGAAAACGACACCTGCAGAGCTCCTTTGAAAACAGATTTATTTTTGTTTTACCGATGATCCTGCGCTCAGTGTGAAGCGGGCACCGGGCTCGCTGACGTTCTGCTTGCGCACGCTGACTGCTTGATTCCTCTCTTCGCTCACCTTGACGAGGGAGCTGTGGGCTCCGACAGCACAGCAGCTGGACGCCGCCGTCTCACATTAAGTCACTTCCATTTGGCATTGTAAATGACAGACATATTGTTTGAAATGAAAACCTTTTGCAAGGGACTTTAGGAACAACACATACACCACACTATTTCCCTTTGCCCACTCCCCATACCCTCATTTCACTTTTGTGTCAGATTCCCATTGAATGAGCTCAAATTGTGCCATATGATGTGTGTGTTGGTTTCAGCACCCTTTTACCTGTATGTGAGCTGCAGTAGGGGGGAGGGTGGTGCACAATTATTAGATTACCTTCTGGCTGTAATTCAGGGGAGGGCAACACAATAGTGCGAAATGTAGAACGTATCAGTGGCTGAACGGCTCTGCTTATGGAGGTACGCAGCATTTCTCTCACAGGATTGTGATGGACAAGACGAGCCATGTGGAAATGCTGAATATATTTTTATTCCTGTTTTCGCTCAGTACTGTGCCGCGCTGCTCTTGTTGAATGGTGTTTGAGGCCTTGGGCTTTACTTTTATTGTTATTATAATTATTGGTTTTACTGTAGTGTCAACATAACTAAATAAGCTTAGAAGGATTTTTTCAGCATGTACTTTTAATCCAAAGTGTGTTGAGCTAATATCCAGAAGGATGCTTATTATGTGGCTCTCCTCCTATGATCTCTGATACAATGCTTTCCTTAGAAAGATAAAAAAAATAAACAACCATGAAAAAGGATTTGCTTTCACTACTTTGAACAGCAAGCACACAAAACAAATTGCTTGTGGGGAGCCAGCTTCGCTGTTGCATTGCTTACTGCCTATTCAAACCAAAGGAATGCAACGTGGAATTTCAGCTCTCACCCACTGATTATATTCATGTCGATGAATAATGACTTTTGGTTTATGACACAGAGTTGGTGAAGAGGCTATTTGTTCCTTTGTGACTTCAACTATTAAATTTCAGACAGTGAAAACGAAAGCCCAACACATTTGACTGTAACCGGCTGACTGAATACTGACAGTGAACATAAAAGCATAACACATAAAAGCAGGCAGTTTATCCCAACTTGGCAAATCATTTACCTACTGCAGTTTTGACCCTTATTATGGAACATAGACCCTAAGAACTTCACCGATTCTGTTTCATTGTCTGTATGAGCTTAAAAAAAGAGTGTCTGATTATCTGCTGTGTATGACTTGTGCTTTTTGACAATTGAAACACTTTATTAAATACTTTATTGCTATTGTGTGCATTATTGGTACAGTGTGCTCCTCCAGAGTGATGCAATATTATCTCTTAGGATATGCAACTGAATATCAGGGAAAGATCTGCTCTGTCTGGAACACACTTAATGAGGATGTCATAGGAAGCCAGTTTACGGTAGAGACAGGTGATTATCATAGAGATGGGAGGGTGCTCTGGAGGTGAACCCGCACATTTTCATATTGGCTGATGGTGTACATTTAAAAAAAATACAGCTCTTCTTTTTGATTGGTTGGTTTAATGTGTACAGTTGGTGTTAATCCAATGGAAATTTAGATCTAATAATAATCACCATTTTTACATGAAGTCATCTATGGACCTAAGAAGAAAGCATGAATAAACATGGACACATACAAAGTATTTGCAAAGCAGATGAAACACATGGTTGTTTAATGCTGCCAATAAAATGCAAATAAAAAGCATTACTCTTCAGTGTGAACCTGGGAGGGAATGCATTAGTGTAATGTGATGGATCGAGCTTAATTGTAGCCTCTGGCCTGAGTTGCTTTAAAGAGGGGGAAAAAGCTATCGTAACTGCTCTCTGCTCTATAAATGACCATAAAGTGACCTTGTGATGTTTTACCTGTTTCAACTGGAGCAGAGTATTATCCTTATGAGTTTCCTGGAAAGAGTCCCCAGTGCTTTCCTTACTGTATCTCACTGAGAGATGTTTCACTGAGCCAGGATTTCAAACACTGGAGAGTGCTGTGTTTCTCTCATTCCTCATATTTCCTATCTGGCTTTGACTTGCCACCTCTGTTCGATCCCTACATCTCAGTCTCCACACCTCATCACGTCATACACTGCATTATATATTTCCTTTAGTCAATGTCACCCACTTTTTTTATGTCACCGACTTTACACAGGTGGGCCTCCCGCTGAAGCACCATGCGGTATATCGTCAGGATGGCTAATTCTCAACCAAGAGTCAGAAACAGTGACAGCAGAATTAAAATAAATGCAGTAGGCATGAAAGGGTGAAACAATGTACTAAAATTAGAGAGCCCTGAAGATCACCTTGGATAAGACTCCTGGATGAGCAAAAAAAAAAAAAAAAATCAAAATTATTTATAGTAGTAAGTTTCATGCTCAAGGATATCTGCATTCCTCTCTGGCATGCTCTTATCATTCACTTTCAATAATGTTTCTTTATCCTCAGAGTAGTGGTTAACTGTGGCTAGAGAACAGAAGGAGGCTGGAAAAGGACATTTTACTGAGGGCCGCCAAACAGAGCGGGCAGTAAAAAAATGCCCATCATATGAACACAGGTTTCAAATCCATCATGTAGGAATCCTCTTCCAGGACCTTGTCCTTGGCACTAGAACAGAAAGTGGCTCATCAAAGAGATGGTGAAAATGCCCCTTGCTAAAGTTTGGTCCTCCTCACCTCCACAGAACAAGAGATTCCTAAACGCGACTCCTTGCCTTTGTCTTCTCCCGGCAGGAAATTGCTCGCTAAGTTAAAACTGTATCCCCAGGGTAGGTTATTTATGGATACCTACTGGTGACATATCAATATACTAAAAGCGCTTTACTAATTTTCTTCCGGAGAATGAACACTGAAGCCCGAGGAAGGATGTGTTCATTTTTTTAAAAGCTGCAGGATGAGTTAATTAATGCTGTGGGAGGGAGAAAGTGCTGAATCCAATCCCTCGGACACAAAATATTTATTCATTGCTACATTAAAGTTTAATTCCTTTCATTAAGTGGAGGAAGAAAAGAAAAAAAATGAACATTTGACCCTAGTAAAAAAAGAGATTGTATGGAGTGCCTGAGGGACTTTTCTAATCATAAAGGGTGCATTAAATACTGAGAGAATGAACTGCTGTATGAATATTTAAAGTATTTCTAACTGTGTGTGGTGCCTGCTCTACTGGGCGAGGCCCTTTTCATTTCTCAGAGTCGTGCATAAATGCGCTAAAGGTCACCTGCGTGGTAACGGAGGAGTCACCTAGGCTAGTAAAATCTCACTTCTCTGATTAAACAGATGTATTGTGCATTCTCAATGCAGAAATGGAAAGCAGCAATATTTAAATCCCAACCCCTGACCTAAATGATGCAGACATGCTTTGGAATTGTTGTCGTCATATATGTGAGGTCACACATTAACGCATCATATAACTATATTTTACTATGGATGTCCTCCCTTCTCACCTCTCAGTTGTCGTTTGCATTGACTTTAATCTGTTTCAACAATGGCAGGTATCTGCTTGAGGACCAGATGCTGGAGATATTGTATTTCCCCACTTTGGCTACATTCCAAAGATAGTTAAACAGTAGATTCACTTGATTTTGCATTGAAACCACACATTCATCTTCCTTGTGAACAGCAAATCTATAATTGATAGAAAACCAGAGAGGATTTTTAGTGGCCCAAAACTGTTACAGAAACTCCTGCATATTATGTGGTCCACTCCTAAGCTTTCAGCTGTCTGCTGTGTCTGCCTGAAGCACAGTAAAAGGCATGGGGCGATCTTGGTTACTTTGGCCCATCAGACTTCAGCCTTAGTGCTTTGCTCTTCTGAGGGGTCATTGATAACTATGAGAGGGTGCCTCTTGCGTTCAGCTGTATCGATCCACACTGATTTGGACAATTGTGCATGCATTGATGAATGACCCACTGTGTCTCCGCTGCGACATGGAATATCTCACAGGCGCGTCCTGGTTACCAATCATTGTTCTCAGAAATCAGCCTCCTAGAGAAGGGCATTGGGAAAAAAATCGATGATAACCCCTTAATCCTGTTATTTGCTTCATTTGGAGAAGGAAATGAAGCTGTGACTCAGTAAGATAAATCTGCACGAGCTTGAAAAATGGATATTATAGATGTGCATTTGTCACACCCCAAACAAATAGACCTCTGTAAGAGAAATGATTTTCACTGCAGCAGCGAAACAAAAAATATATACATACAATACCCACACAAAATATGCCTACAAAACCTGTTCTGCAACACAATCTGTATAAATTTTAGCTAATTATGAATATTGTCCTTGATTATTAGGAAACACCTATGAAATTACATTGAATAGTATGATAAATTATTTAGGAGAAAGGACAGAGCTAATGCAATGCATACCTATATCAAAAATGAGACAACTGTCGAGCCTCATTATGTTAATTCACTAGCAGGTTGTAGTGGTAGAGTCAGCATCTTAATCTGAGCCCTGAGATTAAATTATATCAACGTAAATCATTAACACTCATTCAGTTTACTTGGTTTTGTCTTTGTGTCGAATTGTACTTTCTCATGTTTGCTTGCAATCACAAACTGTTTGTCGGATCTTAATAAGGTCTTGTCACATTGTAGTCTTACTCTACACAGTAGCAGTAGATAAAAGGCTGTGTCATGTGCCCATTATATGTCTGTTAGTCTGGAGGAAATCCTTCCCCATCAGCACTTCCTGTGTTCTGACAATTCAGACATCTGTAGTGAAGATTTCTGCTGCCAGTATCAAAGTGTCTGTTGGGGAGTCAGGAATACTCTGACATTAGGCAACCCTGCGCCCGTGTCCTGAAAAACACCCAACTCTGTGTTCGTTGAGGATTCCTGCTAAATACAGAGAGCAAGAACTTGTGACTTGAGGTCATGGTGTCAGGTGAAGACTGTGCTTGGCCCTGGGAAAAGCAGCTGAAGAATGTTCCAGATGTTCAGCTAATGTCTGCTTTCAGGAGCTGGAGCCGCAGTGAGCTGCACAGGTATGAACCGTGCCTGAATTCCACCCCTTAGGTGTACTGCTGGTTATAGTGCACCAGGGCTAACATGTCACTGCAGGTAGACTAACTTAGCCAAATATGTAGTGATATAGAGTGAATAGCTGGTTAACTGTCCAACCAAACCTGCCATTCTTCCACATTTTTTAAAAAGTCTTTTTGTAAATGAATTGAGCAAGATTGGTTAAAAATGAACCAGTCATGGTGGGTCTAGTTTACCTCTGTTTGATTGGACAACAAAAGCAGGCTCAGAGAGTTGTGATGTCCGGCATTAAATGTGCGGGTACGTTTCAGGGCACTGGAGGAACTGACTGCTGGGGGAAGACAAAAAGCTGAGGGAGGGAGAAAGCTGAGTGTATTGAACTGGACATTACTTTGAGTGGATGCCCTCAGGCAGAAGATGTGTTATCAGAGATAAGGGCACTGGGGTTATAGCTTCTGCTGTTTGATATGTGAAGCACTGTGTGCACTGTGTATGCGTGTTCGTGCTTGGAGAGGTGTTTGTGCATATACGCCTGTGTGTGATCAAACATGATATGAGCACATACAGTGTCATGAGAAATTATTTTCCACCTGTCTGATTGTCTATATTCTATGAAATTGCATTTGTTTGACACTGACTGTTATCTATAGCCAAATACAAATATTACATAAAAGGAAACGTTGATGAATATATTTCATCTATCAACTAAACCATTTGAAATATAAATTACCCCTTTGACTCGATAAGTGGTCATTTTTTTCTTTTTTTGCTGTATTTTTGGGCCAGTCCTTTTTTTTAGCCTGACTGGAAATTGGGGACCATGGGGTTTTGAACCTGTTGCTGTTGTTATACTACTACTAATATTATTACTTGCTAAAACTGATGCTAATATGTAGGGGTAGCAGCAATAGTAGTAGTTTATTCATTTCTTATTGTTCAATCTGAAAGTTGAAACACGGAGTATGTGATTCTGTGATTAAAATGCAGACGTGTTGTTATCTGAGTTGCCATCAGTGCATTTCACCCTGCCCATCTGTTTGATTTTGTGGGTTTGGGTTTTTAATTGAATATGATTTCATGCCTTTTGAACAAAGGGAAGCGTGGGAATTACGGTGGATTAGTGGGGTCAGTAGTGCTCTGTCTATTCACTTATGGCCTTCATTTGGTGCTGAAATGTATAATGATGCTTGTCACTAGCGGCCTGTGCCGATGTCAGGTCAGACCTGGGGCTTGAGTGCTCCCTCACATGGCCAACTTTCTCCCATCTGTCCTTTACTTCAGCTGCCTTCAAATAATGCCTGAGACAAGCTGCATATAAAATTTTGAGCATACAATGTAACACTTGGGAGGCCATATGGAAGTTTAAAACATGCATTTTTACATGTTACATGGAACTGAACTGGAGTTCAGTTCATCACAGAAATATGGGAAGCAAATCAAAGCATGTATGAGACATTCTCACTCAGTGTGGCAATAGTCAGATATTGTGGATATGATGTAATTTCCTTCCCCTGTGTGTCAACCTTTTCATTCCCCTGCTACTGAGCGAAGCAACTTGTTATGAAATTGTAGATATGACATTCTGCTCGGCAAAGGCCTTTTTTAAAATGAATATACCAATATTAATGAATTAACTCATTAACAGACTGTATATGTGCGATATTCATTTTTGTTTTGAGACTATGTCAGGGTTGAGGCTCAAGTAAATTCCTCAAGGACACATACCCAAGGTTTTAGCTTCAGCTCCTGCTCATAATTACCTTATTAATCTCCTCAGTTTAACTCCACATTTCTCTGAATTCATAAAGGTTAAGACAATATTTGAGCCTTAAGTTCAATAAATAATGGACTTATGTGTTTAGAATTGTGCAATTTGTGAGTAAATCAATATGTCCAATTAATTACCTTGGAAAATTACGGCAGAGAGATTTGTTTCAACCTTTTGCTTGATTCTTTGCAATCTATGATACATTTTTAAAAACTAGTTATTTTTCATGATCATTTACTGGGGCACAACAAATTATTACTGGGGCATGTGCCCCAGTAAATAGGGTCTGGTGACGCCCCTGGTCATGACTTTAATGTAGACTGGCCTACTCTTTAAGGGGAACATCACGTGGGAGACTATAATAACATCTCTATTGATGAGAGAGAAAAAATTCCCCTCCAGGATTGTGTTCACCGGGCTGAGGTTTAATTTTCCGAAGGTCCCTGGGAATGCAAAGTGATCAATCAGTGTCGACACAACACTGTTGCTGTCACTTTCTAGGGCAAAGGAATTCACAAAGCGCCGCATGAATCCGGGATTAAAGACTAGAAAACGATTGATTTCAGATGATTACCTTACTGTTAGCTGAATAGAGTGCTGCGGCAGTGGGCTGTGAATGGATAGACTGACCACCTTTTTTTACGATTGGCATGGCTCTCCGCTACGACGTTTGAGGAGTGTATTAAAAGTTGATGTTAGAAATCTCAAGGTAAAGGACGGCATTAATTAATGCAGCTATAATTAAGCTGTAAGCTTATCGCATGGGTGCCACTCTATGATAGGCCGTGCCACTGGCATTCACATGCATGGATTTGCAGGATGCAACAAGATCAAGGGATTTTCACGTTATTTCAAATACCGTATCAATATATTGCTTTTATCTAAAGCAAAATGAGTTTTGTTTGCCTGTCAAACATTTACAGTACGCCAGGGTGGACATGGCATGACACAGCGGTCTCACACAAAGGAACTCGGGATCAAAAGACATCAATAGCATTCATTCTGTATGACTCACTCTGCTCTAATATCAGGCTGATATCCCTAATTGCATTTGTGCATTTCATGACGTCACATAACGTCATTTCACTGGTCCATGCATAGTTCTCACACAGCGGCCAATGCCAGGAATGACTCCACCAACACCGAGGGGTGATAATGACATTAATCATTTTGTTGTGACCAGAATTGTTTCCTGTTGTCGTCATCTATCTGTAACACCACATTTTTCATCACAGACACCTATGGCTGTGAGGCACACTGTGCTGTGTGCCATGGCTGTGCCCAGGTTCAGGATCCCCACGGTGTAAAACCCTCAGTGCGCAGAGGTTTGTCCAGCTCCAAGTGGCTTGTGCTAATGTCACAATGCATTGGCCGGCTCCTGCATGCTAACTCTTCACAGAGTATAAATCAGCCGTGCAAGAGCCTTTTAAACAAGCCTTTAAAGCTGTGCAAACAAGAACTCGGCAGGACATTACAAGCTGAGCAAAATAATAGGAAAATAAATAATGAGAAGATTAAAAAGCACAGAAAATATGAATCCAGACAAATAAAACAATCAAATGACTCTCTATTCTCTTCACTCTTCTGTCAGTCTGCTGAAATGAAATGCTGTAGACTAAAGCTTTTGTGCACGTGCTCTTTTTTGAGAGAGTGCGCTTAACAATACAGCCGGCTGTCTCTCAATAGCCTTTCCTTGTGTGCGGGTGTTAGATGAATGATTGATCCCTCGCAGTGTGCCCCTACCCCCTCTCTGGGCTCCGCATGGTCTCACACACGCCTCACATCATTGACTTTCTGCCAGCACGTTCTGCTACCACTGCAGGACCTGACATTTAATGATCTTTAGACGGAGTAATGTCACATTTATCACTCTTCATCAGACGTGACGGACCGAAACCTCAAGTATAAATACAGGCCTTGAAATCAAACACCGACTGGCAAAAAGCTTCCTGACTGACAACCACGCAAGGAAAACATCTTCTAATGGAATGACTGTTTCTTTTTTCATTATGAATTAAAAATTAGTCACAGAGCGTTTATTTGAAAACACATTTCCATTTAAACGGAATAACCCCGCCATTTAAAAAAATGAAAGAACTAAATATAATACATCAACAATATGAATATGACTTGCAGGATTTTCACTGGGGTGTGCATGTGGCAAAAATGACCAGAAAAAAAAATCATAAAAATTGAAAAGATTGAGCAAGAACTCAATTGCAGTTATTTCCTCCACTACTGGATGCGGTCAGTAAATAATATCCAAAACAAATCAAATTTCAGCTGAGAAACTCGAGCAATGAGAAGCACTTCTGCAGATCTCACACTCATCATTGGGAGAGGCGGCATGCCAGCGACCTAGTCTTCAGGAGACCATACTCATATATTAGAAATGTGAATAATCTGGCGTAGCCCAGGGTAGAGGGCACACAAATCCACCCTTTGAATACAAAATCATGGCAGCCATCTGTTGCCTCCTCCAGGACGATAACAGTATTTTATATGCACTGCAAGTGAAAAAAGTGCTTCTGATATTTACATTTTGTTCAGGTAATAGTTCCCCAATCTCTGGCCCATTCTGCATTTTAGAAGAATAATAACAGTCAATCACATTGCGCTTGGCTGTGTAGGTATAGTATATCAATATATTAAATAATTCACCATTAATAAGGCACAGTCTTAAAAGAGGAAATTCTACTCTTTGTTAACTGAAGGGGTAAGCAGCGGCTTCTGGAGACACAGAAAACTATACAATGCAGAGGGGTCTCGACTGGGTCAGTAGTTTCATTCTGAGTTTTAAAAAACTCAGTCAAGGTTTTTTAACTCCTTCACACTTTCACAATTCAGGAAATATTAAAAAGTGCCTTGTTGAATGGTAAATAATAGAGACCCATCAAGTGTTGCAACCTTAACCCTATTCGCATTGTGAGAGACAATACATATCCTCCCTAATCTGGATAAACCCTTCAGTATGAATTTGTGTTGTTTAATTTCACTGCACAGCCATATGAGCCAGGAGGCTCTGGCCCATGTGACCTCCAGTCATATACCTGATACCAATAAAGCATTTTGCAGACCTGCAATCCAACATTTTCAGCTGCCACGGACCCACTGGGCGTTGAGAGACCCTTCTTGGGCAGACCACCTCTGTGGTTCTTTTATGCTGCCCTTTACGTAATGTTACCATAGTAATGTAATTTTATCCACACTCGTGCTCTTGAACCTGGTAGGTGACATTTACTTGAGCGGGTCATACATTTACTGATGCAAATCCATGTGTGTGCCCCTGACCCAGGGCTGGGGTTTCTCACTGGGTGGGGGATATTGATTGCATGTATGGTAACTACAGCCATTGCAGTACATCACTGTCAGAGCCTGTGAGATATATATATATATATATATATATATATATATATATATATATATATATATATATATATATATATATATATATATATATATATATAAGTATAGAGGCTGTCATTATCACTTTATGTACCGTTTTGGGTATTTTGTATTCTGCAACTCTGTGATCCTGCTCAATTCATGAGACCCTAATGACTATAAGCTGCTTCTGTAATGCTGATCCATCTGGTATACTAATTACAGTCCCTGACAATCGTTTATAGTGAGAGTACCCTGCAGTGTGACACGTGTCTGGAGGAAATCCTCCGAAGAAAGAGAATAATACATTATAACCGCACTGAGTATGCAGTATGAGTTGTATTAGCGGATCAATGACATGTTGAGATAACAGTAATGGAGGCACATGGAGCTTAATGTTTGAAGGCCCTGTCCAGTCAAAATCATCATTTTAATTCACGTTTAATTGTTTCTGTTCAAAATGTAGTTTAAATGGTTTTCCATATATTAACACTAAAAGTTTTCCCCAACTTGAAACGCGCAGTTTAGAGGCACTCAACTTATCTCCTGTATCTAATTACGTTACTGAGTAAATCTCATCATATACAGACCAAGAGTACAGTGTTTCTGATGTTCTCTTTACGGATCGAATATTCATGACTACTCATCAGAGTGACACTAGACGTGCCTGCTTTGTCTTCTATGCTAAGTAAACACCTACCATGACAAGGATTTGTGCAGTCACTGAATGTGAAATCAACACCAACATTCAACATGTAGTACTGGTTTTAACTGCTGTGTAGTTTCACAAGCTAACATTTTATTTTTTCGCACCATGTACCATGTGATGTGGACAGTTCCATACCTGAGAAAGAATGAACTCATTATCAAAAAGATGGATTGCAGCACAACACAGTCATCTTCTTAGCAGCACTGAGGCCAGCAAATAAAATGCATTTCTGACATTACGATAAATGCAATTGTGACAGATTATTCAATATCAGAACAAAAGGAGATGAAGGTACAGTTTCTGAAAGCAGAAGCAGTAAGATTAGATACTATCCTCTCCCAGAATTCTGCCTCGTCAGGCTATTTTCAGATCAAATGCATGAAACTGTGAGGATTTTAGAGAACACAGAGTGAATGTAGCATTATTTGTTCTTTTCATAATACACTACTGTCATAAAAAGTTTGCATGGTGTTGAATATGCTCTGTATGCAATGTTAAAATCAAGTTGTTGATGATCAGAATTCCTTGAGCCAAGAAAAAGTATTTGACAAATTAACTATGTCTTGGCCACAAATCCCCTTTTCACATGAATAACAACAAAATGTTGGACAAGCAAAAGTTATATTTTATATTTTATTATTTTTATATTTTATTAAATATAACTGAACCGAAGCTCCACTAGGAGAACTTACTGATCTTTCCATCTGCCTGCCCAGCAATTACTAATTTAAACAGCCCCAAACATAAAAATGCAGTCATTTACACTGCTTCCCACTTTTTTGAAGAAGATGCTTTCAAGTACCACATTCCTCAAGGGCAAAAACAATAACTAACCTGTCTCTAATGATAGCAGAAGATATGCAAATAAGACTGATTTTTTTTCATTGAAAAGGGGAAGGAAGAAGCGTTGAAACATTTTCCAATAATGAATGTAATAAGTGTGTGTTACACCTTTTTGTGGTTTACTCGCCACCACTTTTGGCAGATTTAGTTGACATTTACATGGGTGGACAGGTACCTAAGAATCCACCATGTTCAGGTATCTGTCATGGAATGACTATGCTCTGGGTGTTTTTGGTTTCCTCTCTCTTCCTGTTAAATATCACCATTAATGATTTATTTCATAAGTATATCAGAACTGTACAACAGGGTCCATGTTGTATTTTATTGACAAGTCAGACACAGCATGTTATTATTTATGTTTAATAAAGTGATATATCCCAGAACCCAAGCTTCCATATTATTGCCAAGCATTGGCACAGGAGTTTTGATTCCAAGCTGCTATGGTGTCCGTTTTTGGACATCCTGCTGTACTTGGTTTTCAGCAAAGGCTGGTATTTTTTTTCTTCCTTATAGCTCTGAAGTTATTTGGCAACTGTCACTCATACTTCAGCCTGTCTCATCTTATTTAGCTGCCATCCATCAGAATGCATTTGCTATCTTGCATTTTTTTTTTTTTTTGTTTTTCTCTTGATCCTGATTTATTTTAGTTGAAATGGCATCAAATATCCTTTCCATGAAATTATTTGGCTGGATCACAAATCATAAAATGGTCATCTGCTCTGAGGAAGGTGACACTATCATGTAGGAGAGAAGGCCAGTGAGAATATATTATTTATCTTGGCAGACAGCTAGCTAGATTGCCACATAACTTATACCCCAAAATATATCATTCACAAGATTTGGTAACCACATTAATCTAAAAGTGATATTCACCATACATATGTGTCAGGGGATATGTTATTGTAGACATGTCTTCTCATTTAAAATGTACACAGGAGTATATTTTCAGTCTTCAAGGTAAGCAGAGCCAAAAAAGTAATTTCACAGACTACATGTTAGCTTATCATAATGCGAAGAGCATCACTATGGTTAGCTTTCCAACAAGAAATGCATTGTAAAGGGCTCATCAGACATATAAGAAAAGATGTTAAAGATAAGAGCATTGCTGATTTGCAAATGCCCAGTGTGTTGGAAAATATTAGAATAGCAAATACTTTACTAAAAGAGAAATAAATCAAGCAGTTGTAATGAATCAACCATTAAGACCTCCGCTGGTACTGGACCTCGGTGAGTACAGCAAAACAGTGAGCGCGAGAGGGACATTTGCGCCTTTGTGTAACTGTGGCCTTCTGTCTGTCAGCAGGTGAGTTTACCCTGGTGATGTGCCCCCACAGGCAGGCGGTGATCCGCAGTGTCTTCTCTCGCTAAAGGCTGAGGGCAAAATTTAATAAGGGCAAAAAACGCAGCTGGTGGTGGAAGAATGTAAACACTGATTAGAATAAGGATATTACAGAGCGGCTAACACGTTATGATTGTTCCACCCTCTCACTGTCTGCAGATAGAGCTGTTCCTGAACATAAAGCTGCAGTGATGTGAACTTCACATTAGTTTTGCATCACACAAACAATGCACTTTCATGGGATATGTGTGTTTTTATTTCTGGACACTTGTTCGTTGTTTGATGAAACAACGCACCTGTAAGCCAGGCAGCTGTACTTTGAAAAGGTCCGGCACCACCACACGACACAGGATTTGATCTTTGGGTGCGTGCATGGCTCAAGTTCATGTGACTGTGTAATAGTGTTCGATTATCATGTAAATACTGAGATAAAATTTAATTTCAGAAGCTGCTTTCTTGCCTTTAGAAAATGGAAGACTTAGCCTCATTTGCAAAATCTCCACCGTTAAGTAAATCTGGCCCTTAGAGTCATAGATGATAAGCACAAACAAAGATGGCTAAACCTTGGATTGTCACAGATGGTAAATGACAATATTCAGAAAATATGCTGGCCACTTAGACCTTGTGAATGCTTTTTCTTTTTAAACCTTGTGCTGTTTACTTAAAACAACAACAACAACAACAAAAAAACATTTATGAATAAACATATTTGCACCATTTACAAAAAAGGTATAAAGAAGACACCTTTCTTTATAAGACAGACTTTCTTTTCTGGTGCAGAGATGGCAATAGACGAATTGCTATTCACTGCAACGTTATTCAATAAAATAGTTCACATTGTTTTCTGAAATTTCAAAGACGGATTATTGTCTTAAAAGGATTGCTTTCGTGTGTTGTCATAATGCTGAGTAGAGTTAAGGTAGCTGTAATTGGAACATAGAGATAAGCTAGTCATTTGGTGTGGGGAAATTGCCAATGGAACAAATCAAATGTGTGATCTTTTGGTCTACACTTTTAAGGTTCACAGAACTATTAGAGAAGATGCTAGAAAAGAACAGCTGTTAGCCGTTTAAAGGTGATTTAGTGTCTTGCATTATTTTTTTACAACCCCATGAAGAATAACCGAAGGATCAATGCTAATGTCCCCTTTAATTATATTTGAGTGATATGTCAGATATTCTTATCTACCGCTGTAATTAATCGATTAAGAAATACATTTCTCAAGAAGTGCCACATTAGCAGTTCAGCTTGGCGAAGCGGCAGGATGCAGCAGAGCAGATGAAGCAGACTGGACAAGACACATTTTTATGATTCTGATTAGTCCTTGGAGGGGATTTGATTCAGGAGCTGGGTAGCTGGCCCAAAGATTTATGATGGTATTTTGTACCTCAGCCCAAGCTTTACTGCTCTTACGTTATATTGTATTAACCTTTTTAATATTTGTCAATTTAAGCACTGGCAGCGTTGAAATGGCCTTATTGAGAGTCGTACCCTTCATAGAGATCTGGTACAGGGAGCAATCAGTCCTGGCAAGGTTACAGAACGGTCAGAGACTCATGGGATAGCTGGTCAGATAGGAAGCATTCAATCGCTCTGCTCATCTCTCTCTCTCTCTCTCTCTCTCTCTCTCTTTCTTCTCCACTTTTCCTTTCAGATGTGTAGTACTTATCTCCTCCTTATAAGGCCTTGGCAAAAAATGACTGATACATTCTGTTTTCATTTTCTGCTGGCTGTCTATTATGTAGTACATCTAGGCTGAGTAAAAGTAATGTTTTTGTAGATTTTTTTGTATGGACCTGTCAGCAAGCCTGTGTGCTTCTGATGGCACAGTCACAATGTATGGCCATGATACCACACCATACACACCACAGACAATGGGCTCAAGCCCTGAGACACGATTAGAGCCAAAGGAACTCCACGACTATCAATTATCAATGCTGGATGTGAATTCAAATCAGGGTTGAATAAGGTCCTACAGCTGCTACAACATTTTACACAGGCTCGTAGTCAGTTGGATCAAACAGAAACAGAATCTTATTTGTCCAAGTTCGTCCTCCCTCACAGAGTGTAACACAGCAGTGAAAAACCATTGTTGTCTCTTCCTGTTCCGTCAATATTTCCCTGTTATGCCTTGATCCACTTACAGAAGACATACACATTTAGAGAGCTGAAGTTATGAAGATATTTGGTTGCATATTGCCTAATAACATCTCATAATCATTTGTGTTTAAGGTCAGAATTGGTATAATGTGTACATTATTAATTTAAGATATGGATAATCCATGTCTTGTTACCTACTGAGGAAGGCATACATCAAAGTGAAAAATGTCCTTTCATGTCTATTGCAGAATAAAGCAAAATTGGGCTTTTTGGAGTTGCATCCTTTTAAGGCGTTGCTGAGATCTGCTCTGAAATCTGAGCAGTTCCAGCACCAATCCTGTTGCCGGATTATACAAATTAAATGCATTATTTATTTAATTTATGTTTTTTTTGGGGGATAAAGTCAATAAATTCATTGCTGCTGTATGCTGACTCTTAGTTGGAACTTTGAACTGCTGTTATGCAGAAGATACAGGGCACACTTAAATAGTGTTTATGCACAGATGAGCCGTATTCCTCTCACCTGGAACTCCACTTGCCAGGCTGTCATTAGGCTCTGAGGTTGTTTTAAAGCCTTGTTCTCCTCCAGCATAATGCACACAGTTCTCACAGCTCCAGTGTGGATTAGCGTGGTGCTGCACCAGTCACAGCTAGTTCATTACTGGTCCAGCACTGGGCAGCTGTATGCAACCTTTTGGCAACAGTCGAGCAAAGCCGGTGCTGATGCAACTGCCTGTTGGCCTCCAGCGCTTTCTCTGCATCTCAGCTGGAATTTCTCTGATGCGCTTCATCATTACTGATTCCACATGCTTCGAGCAGAATCCATCGATTCACTGTTTTTTTTGTCAATAATTTATGCTTGTTAAATGTCTTTTGTAATACTCAAAGCTACTCCTATTTAAATGTGCACACAAAATAATCTATTAATATAAAAAAACTGCATTTTTAACTGCAAAAGGGGAAAATTCAGATGAGTTCCAATAACACTTGCTCTCTCCGCTATCATGGATTTCCAGCACTCAGCTTTGAAACCTGCCTGCTGTGGTCCTGTAGCTATGTTGGTCCTCTGTATTTCAAAAAACATGTACCCACCACTGGGCAGACTGTTTCAAGCCCTCTCTTTGAGTGTACGCTCTCCCCCAGTAGTTATCTGTAGACAACATTGTATGATGTGAACACATCTTGTCCCCCTTGGCTCAATGGTTAAATATTGCATAAGATGTGCAAATATATAAAACATATTTAAATATATGAAATGAATAATACTCAGGCTAAAAGTGTGTTTCTAATTAAAATATATTTTCATTGCTTTTATTGTTACTGGCAAAAATACTATGGACATAATTGTAACATAAAGAAATCTCTCTTCATTTAAAGAGGCTTTAGATTTTTCCACACAAATTAAAGACATCCTCTCACAAATATACATAAAAGTATGTATATGTAATGTTTTTAAAAAAATTTTTTAAACTACTGTTAAATTACATATAAAATCTCATGCATCATTTGACATTTTGCCATCACTGTGTACACGGTCTACTATAATGTAAAACCTTACAATGATTGTGCAATAGTGATTATGTACCACCAAATGTTGCAGCAAGAATGAATGTGTGAAATATATCTAGGCCAAATCAGCAAATGCAATGCAAATGCAAATGGGAAAATGCAAATCTATGGGTAAGAGAAAATCTTATCTACAGATATGTTATAGAAATGAGATATGATAGATCAATTTTAAGGTCTTGATACAATGCTAAATATTTCACAGATATTATACATGAAAATGGCTTATCATTATATTTCCTGAAATTGGTATTTGGCATGGTGGAGTGTACTGGACACATACGTTTCCCCATCACGTAGCATTAGAGGTGATCAGTTTGGGGGTATGCCCATGAGTGATGTTGGAGTTGTCAGGCTGTGTTGTCCATAATACTCTCGATGGTTACCACTTCATTTACATTTAAAAGGAGTAAATGGGTAATTTAAAGTTTAATACATGCAGAATTATTCATAAAAGAATATTGAAGACCTCACTCAGAGGAGCAACTGCTCAGTAGTATTCGAGTTCAAGCCCTTATTTGAAGGGGACTGGAGAGTGCTTATTCAGTTGCTAACTGAACAGAACTCTACCTAGATAGCAGAAGTCTATGGGTCTGCGGGCTTGTGACTCAAGAACAGGCCAGCCAAGAATGTGAGGGATGAGTCAGTATGCCCTGCTCTGAAGATGAAGGGGGGAATTTGGAACTGGCGTCTAGACCTCCTGTCAGTTTTGTCGGCTCCCAGGCGATTCAAAACACGAGCTGTCATCGGGGAAACGTTTGTTTTTTATTAACACATCCCAACGTGCTGACAAGGAGGTGGTGGGGGGGGGGGAGAGTAGCTTTATCTGTTTCTTGTCTGGCAGACAGTTGCCAATGCTCTGGAGGACAGCAAAGCAATGAGAGTCCAGGCTGGTGATTTTAATAGCAGTGGAAGTGACAGTCTTGACAGGAACCATATTGAGATGTATCACCATCCAACAGGGATCTGGAGACAAGTCTTTTGTTGTTCATTTCTTATGTTTTAACAGACATTTGACCTGGGTTTTGTCAGCAGAAAATGAATTAATTTCAGTCAGAGTTCAGCCATTTGGATAGAAACATCCCTTTGAAATGTTAGATAATTTCCTAATGGCCTCTGTCGAGGTGGTATTCTTTTTACATATAAGTGTCTAATAATTTGTAATCACACAATCAATTCCCGTACATAAGTATTTTATCCTTTTAGTGGTTTGCTGTTCTACGCTGTTCCAAGACCAAGACATTTGTCCAGCTTAGATCATAGGTTAGCAACCAGCTACCCTTTTTTATCTTAACATTAATTTCTCTGACGCCATGCATCTGAAAATATATCTTAAATCTATGCATGAATACATGGAGGCTTGGGCTTAGTTTTTGGTGGGGATGGTGGAGGCACGGCCCACCAGTGACAGTGTGCTTTAAAATTTCTGATTCCTGTACTCTGTAGGGTGAGGCATTTTTTTTGAATCTCTAAAAACTATCTGTATCACTCGTAAATCATCATTACAGCATGTGTGTATCAGGCCTACAAATAAAAACAACAAAAAATTAATATATAAATTAACTGCCCTTGAATTACATGGATAACGGGTTATGTTGCATTTTCAATGTTCAAAGTGCTAAAATACACACATTGAAGACATCTATGCCTTGACTAAAAGTTAGCATTGTTATAATTTGCAGGTTGTAACCTTGCAGTATCCAAGGACATGCATTTCTTTTTTTCTTTGTAGAGAAATGCTTGGTCTTTGAACAGGACTGACTGACAAAACCCTGAGATGTGACTACACACATGCACACACACACTGAAAGGAGGAAGAGGGCTAGAGTGTAGGGAAAGTCCCTCTTTAGCCTGTTTGATGAGACCTCTGCCTAATTAGTTGGCAACAAATGAGCTGTCAATCACAGGATAGTGAATTGTCTGTTGTTATCTCAGGAAACTATCAAGACAACCCAATTAAAAGATGCAAGGAGACAGCTGCAGCCAGCACTCCTCTTATTCAGCTAATTCATGATTGCCAATTAAAATAAAATACCACACAAAGTTGCTAAGCTGTCAGGAGAGGCGAGCTAAATTACCCTTTTCCTCCCAGAATGATGGAGAATTTCATTTTTCCCCCCGTATATTGTTTGTTCCCAGAACAGCTGAAATGCGGTAGCATGAACAGTCACTGTAAGCCATTGATAAAATATATACAATGATGGTTTCATGTTAAAAGTTGTGCTCTTCTGGTATAGCTCAGTACAGCTTCTGGTATTCTGCCTTAACTCATTAGTTGTTTGCTATGTTTAATCAATGCAGAGTCTTTTCTGACATCCCAGTTTTATACATATATTTCCCTGTTTGCTTTAAATAATACACACTGCCATACCAATTGCCATAGAAAGCAAATTGATTTTGTTCAACCACAGCTTTTTACTGCTGTTTAGTAGATTCAAGGTCAAACAGGTCAAAGGGGAAAACTATTTTATTGACGTACTGAAAATCCACTCAATAAAATACTGTCATTTAAAAATATAAAAGGTCATTTTGTGCTAGTGTAGGTCAACTATTTTATTTCAGCGGAAATCAAATTGAAATAATAATGTCAGGTGAAGAACCCCATGAGCGAAAAGTAAATTAAGATTCTTTTATAGGCTGTTTCAAGAAAATATATGCTTCAAAATAAAAAAAATGATATTTCATTTTACATTTACACATAAATTGGAAACAACATGTATGTTCCTTCACCCACTCAGTATTATAGTTAGAAGTAAAACTTCTTTCTAGTGTCTTATTTCCAGAGAAGAACCTCTGTGCCCTCACATACACTCACACTGTGTGTGTTTATAGTCTCTGTGGCCTGCGCGGTGCTGTGAATGATGGGTACTGTATGCTGCATTAGTTTCTGCCTCAGCCACAATGGAGAGTATACCTCATCCCCAGTAACACAGACAGGCTGAGCCTTCTACAACATGAGCCACTGCTGTCATGATAATAATTAGTCTAATTAAAAATGTGTCAGACTGAAAAGCATCATAAATTGAGGGCTCAATTAATTACCACATTGGAAGCTGACTTCAATTTGCTTTGATTCTCTAATGTAATTTGAACTCGCCATCTGTAAGCTGGGATTCAGACAGGCAAAGTCTTTTATTCTTAGCTCATATCAGGGACAACATAATGTTCAAGTTGTTTCTGCTCATTCAAAGTTTTGTTGCTGATTTTTTTTGTCTGTCTGATTCAATGTCAACAAGCCTGGAAGCTTCGTCATTCTTTACTTTCTTCCCCTCTGTTCTGTTGTACTGTTCCACCTTGAAAAAGAATATGTGAACTTCTAGTGTAGTTCAGAGGAGATATACAGAGCGACTCGAGCTCTAAAAGACAGCAACAACCACGCTGCCACTCCAGAAAGGAGTTTTGTTGACAGATGACACGGAGTGGAAACGCTTTCTCTGCCACCTGTTATTCTGAATGCCTTGAGAGTTTTTTTGCAATGAACTGAGAGGGATCTATGTGTTTTTGAGAGGTCTATCATGTCAGTTCACCCGAGAAATTTACAAGGCTGGCACAGTCGGCCAGTCATTAAATCACCAGAGGTCTATGCCATAGTGCCGCCCAACCCCCTCCATGCCCTCCAATACCGCTCCCTGCCCCCAGCAACAAATATTAAATTTAATGTTCTTGTCTTAATAGAGAAATTGCAAACTATGTTTGAGAGACTTAATTATTTGTCTTTGATTAGCATCAAAAGAGTTTCACTCCATATAATACATTTTGGAGATAATTAATTTTGACAATGCCATTACAACATCATTGGCTGTATCGAAGGATAATATGTACATTGTATTTGGCAGCATTCAATTAGTATTTTTTCTTTCATATTTAGCAATGAGTCAAGACAATCCAATGTAAAACAATATCCATGATCTATTTTCTTTTCTCTTGCTTGCATGTGTTGCTAGCTATTCGGACTGGGAGACATAAATCTGTCCTGTGAATCAAACCCCAAGCCAGACTATGGGTTTCCTCCCACTGATTATCGATCACTACAGAATACAAAGCAGTGACCTAAGCTCACAAGGTGCTGGTTATCTATCACAGAACACATCAGGGGATAGCACACCCTCCGGGAGATGTTCCTTGCATGGAATATACTCTGTTTATTCAAACGAGACCACCTATATTTGTATGTTTCTCTATGTGTGCATTCATAATTGTAGATAAAATTAATTACAGCACTCACCCAAACACAAGCTTGTTCTCTACTGTGCCCTATCAGTCAGCTGTCCCACTTGTAGTAGAGTACATATGATATAAGTATGAAAAGATGTGTTTTTTTTTATACATCAGAGCAGTGCTGGAGTGTGGAACAAAACCTTTGAGTGATTCAGAGAGTGATATCGATATAGAGCAGAGAGAAGAGGTCATGCATTGGCAAGCTGGGTTACAAAGCCTTTGATATAGAGTCAGAGAGATAGAAGTAAGTTGCTAGATGGCTGGAGAGAATGCTTTCATCAGTGCACTCAACAAGGAGGGAAGACAAAGCCAGAGGCCCGTTTCAATGCCGTCCATTTGGACAGAATGCAAAAGTACTTTTTCAATATCTCTCTCTCAGTTTCACTCAGATGGAAGAGGACTGACAGTGAGAGACATCAGACAAACGACTGGTCTATATATGTGAAATTGCAGCAGCCAATTGCTAGGTCATAACTGTAGCTCCACACAACCAAATATCGACAAGATTTCATCAAACTGGAGAGCGCAGTCCAACATAGTCAGTTCAGAATTGAGCAGTCCACTGCTGATTCTTATTTTAGCCCTGCAGCTTGGGAATAATCTCACCAAGGAAATGCATTCTTAATCTGGTTGATAACAAATATTGACTGACTGGTGTAGGTGAGGAATAATCTCAAAAACTTTACCTTTGTAGAGACATTCCAGCTTTCCTTTGGATTAGATGGTCTCAAAAAAAAAAGCCATTCCATGAGAACAGACTCATTCCCACCAAAAATCTTCTCTTCCTGGAAGGAGCGTTGTTCTCTTGAAGAGAAGTGAAAAGCAGAGATATGTGAACCAGAATCTCAGTGGCGATTTACCTCACTGGCCCTCAACTATTCCATAGCAGCTCATAAAAAGTGACCAACTGCCCACTTCACTATTTTAGACTATGTCATAAAAAAACTCTATACTTCCAAAGACTTAGGACTTCATATATTTTGCATGTCACATTCTATCCCCACTGTTGTTGAATGGAAAGTTCTATCACTGGCACACCTCAACTTTGACATCATTCCAATTTTTTTGCTCGGACTCCCTCTGTGCTAGATGGTCTTTGCTGCCATTCACCTTTCAAATCTCGTCTGCTGATAAAGATTTTATACTGCACCTTATTGTATAATGGATCAACTCCACAAAGAGAAGGGGACCGTTTGAAGAAAGTTCTGAGTTTTCCGCCCACTGCAGTAGTCCTGATATGACTGGATAGGTCTGGTGCAGGTCTTTTTTTTTCAGCATTGCTGCTTGTGTTCTTTCTTACGCAAGGGAACAAAACAATAGACCACAGGGCTGCTGCTTCATCTGTATGCAAATTTGAATACATTTTGTACACTGTTGATATCATATTTCTTTTTTACACTTTGTTCATGCAGTATGTATACAACATGGAGTATGGGTCTACTGATTTATTGCATAAGTCAATGCTTCCTGTTGACATGGCTCCCACATTCAAGGAAACGCAGTGACTATGAAGATCCAGGAGATATCCTCTACTGACTTACTTGGTAGATTATGAGAAGTCACTTCATCTAGAAAGTTAAGCGGTGTGCAGTTAGTATGCACACATAACTCTGGTAATATCTCTGGAAAATTGTTCAAAGAATGGTTATTTCAGTCATAATGAACCGGTCTCATTCCGTTAAAGTCAGTTACCATTTAATAATATACTCCACTAGAGGGTGCAAAGGTTCTGCCCACCCTTGGGGAAAATGACGGGAATTGCAATATATTCAATAATAATATTTCATATATTTTAAAAATCAATAATTTTTACATACTACATGTTACAACAATTTCTCAGGGTCCTTCCCTCTCTCATTTATTCTCACAAGGGCGAAAAGAGTCATTGGACGCAGAAGGAAGGTACATGCAGCAACTAAGCCAATGGCTGACTCAAACTATGTTGCAACACAAGTGAACCTAATCAGCATCCTCTAATTTAATTTAAAAAAGGGCAGCTGGTTCAATCGCCAAAGCGCTCAAGTTTGGAAAGGGCACATTATTCGGTAGAATTATCAATATGTATAATTTATTACTCCAGCCACGTACACTTACTGTATACATAGAGGGATTGGTAATAATCATCTCTCAACTCTGACCGGAATGGATGCAGAGGGTGCATGCTCCTTCCATCACACTCACCATCACCCCCAGATCTGCCCTTAAGGGTAAAAAACAGGCCAGTACTTCTGAGGAAAACATGCTTTGGAAGTCAAAACCCCTTTATTCAGAAAGGTGGAAGAAGGGAAGGATGAGTGGATGTCTGGATGAAGGGCATGAAAGGGAAGAAAGCCTGCTCTGTGAAGACAGCCTTTCTGGTTATTGATTCTAAAACCTATCGGCATCCCGTTGCTTTGGGAATGACTCTCAGACTTGCATTTTCCCTCCTTTCTACCATCTTAAACATTGTGTATACCCTCATTGGAGTCCTGGTGTTAATACTTAATGACATGCTGTGGCCTGGGGGTATCTATGTAATAACTAGTATGGCCTGTTGTAACATGACGGCTTGGGTTGGTCTGTGCTCGGTATGATCAATTACTGTATGTAAAAGAGTCGACTAAATGCCTAAATGAGGTACATGTACCTGAAAAGGTAATGAATACCTACAGGTATACATTAATTTACAATGCATAACCATGTACAGGTTAGTTTTTGTTAGGTGTCAAAATGCAAGATATTTAATATATTGATTTTAAATACTGAGAGTCGTCCAATCATCAAGTATTGAACTCGTATTAGCGGTGTGACTTTGTAGAACTGTTCCTCACTTCCCAGATATTCAGAGTCCTGCCTTACCTTCCTACCATCTATTTTCACATTCAACAGACAACAGAATGAGATCCTTTACCCTTCAACTTTTTTCACTCCAGAATACTGACTTCATGCGCCTCCATTTAATTCAGTTATATATTTAATTGATGCATGGAGTTTGACACCTACATTAGCATTTTAATGGAAATATGTCAAGGGAAGATGCAAGAACTTTGTCATGGTGACTATGATACAGACACAACCTTTCTAAATTATAAATGAAAAAATAAGCAAACAAACACAACAGGAAACTCGGAACAGACAATCCATCCATGAAGTAGCCACCAAGTCTGTGGCAATATCTTTGTTTTTTTGTGGAATACTGATTCTGAAAAGGAGAAAGGCCAATACAATACTTTTTGATAAACACATTTGTCTTTTATGACACCTACGTTAACATCAAAGCTGCATGTACAGAGAATTTCTCCTGTGAAATAGAATACTCTCCGGACATTTCCCCTCCAAAGTGGCAAATCACTGATCGGAGGACATTCACATTGAAGGCCAAGATTTGTACCAGTTTATTTCTAAGGTCAGCAGTGTTATTACAATGTCCTGGGAACATGTTCAAATTGGGTCAAAAGTGAAACTAATACAGAAGAAATTGGAAAAAACTTTAAATGCTGTCCTTATTTCACTTGGCCAATGGGGTAATAACAAGTGCATTGTCCCTGAGTGGAAATGCATTTAAAAAAAGCATTGTTTATATTGAGGTTTTCTTAACTTCATGAACTGTAAGTGAACTATTTGTGAGACTAATATAATTCAGAGGTATTTATAGCAAAACAATGAACAAAGTAAAGAGGTGTACAAGCAAAGATGTATAAAATAAGAGTGAACTGGATACAGTTCAAACCTGAATTTAAATGTTTTCCATTGGGCTTTCCAAAAAGTGTTATGACTGAAGGCCACAACAAAATACATTTGTAGCCAATATAATCCTAGTTGCAGAAAGGCCTTTGAAGGGTAACTCTTTGCAGCAGAAGACTTCACCAAGGACCTGCAGAATGGCTGTCAAACTTTACTCTCTGACTTCATTTAACACTGCATTTATATTCAAAGTCATAATATATCTTTAAAAAACATAATTCTCAGGAACACAACACTTTATGCTTTTTCTCTGTTATCAACATAGACGTATGGTTCAGTCAAGATATTATGAAGCAACTTTAGTTGTTACTAAGTTTTTAATTAAACACAGCTTGAGTACAAGGATGTTCAGTACATGTTCTAAACTTTGCAGTTTGCCCCTAAACAACATTTGTGTGCATCCTATATCCTGCATTTAATCTCTTTTGGACAGCACCTGAATAAACTGCTCATCAAGGATCTTTACCAAAACTGCCACAGAATCCTTATTCAACTGTCCTCAACAAGGTAACTGGCAAAGTGGAACCTCATTGAAATCTCTGGCCGAAAACCAAAGAAGTCTAAACACTGTCAACTTAAGTGATTATGTCTGGAATTGAACAATTCCAAGAGGATTATGCTGGCAAAAAGAGCCATTGCTCAAACAAAAAAAAAAATGGAAGAATTCTGCAAATACTTTTGTAGTTTTGGAAAGTCTATAATTTGTTAAATGTACACACTGAGAGGCTGGAAGAATGTCTCCAGTAGTCAAAACGAGAGGGAACTGGACAGCCAAGCATGCAGTGTTAGTGTTAATGAATGTTTCCCTCAGTAGAAGTGCTCCTTTATATCACATACCAGGAGTCACTGACTCTCTGCCTTTCACAAGTGATCAATGGTCAGCTTTGTCTACTGGGTAAACCACAAAACAGGCCTAGGATCAGGTCGTAACCACGGCTTCCAGTCAGTGTCGTACAAAAACGCCATATTTACTCCAGTTTTTTAAATCTCTGAAATAGGTATACACTTGCCTAAGGTACATCTGCTGTCACTGGCCTTTGTATCACTCGCGGCACGATGGTTAGTGGGGACGAAGAGGAAGGGCGCTGCCCCATCGTCTCATGAACATCGGATAAGAGAAATTATGCAAAACCTTAAGCAGCAGAAGATTTGGCACTCACTTCGAGGGTCCACTGAGAAATTTTCTCAATAAGGATTCTTTAAATTACATTTGTGAAAGGGACAGCACAGGGGCAATCTACAGGCCTCCATCTATTGGTAGACCCTCCCAATTAAATTTTATTCATCATATATTATGTATTTAATTATCATTTATTTCCCCTGAGCGGTTAAAAGAGAAGGGTCTGGGGGTGGCTTGAGTGAGGTTTTACGGGGTGGGTATGGAGGTGCTCAGAAATATAATGTGGAAATGTAATAAAAAAAATGTCTGCAGGACTGAGTTACGGGCTTACTGCCTGACAGAACTAACTCATAATTATATCTCATCCTGTTAAGTTTTGCTGTGGTGCATGAAGGCAAACTTTAAGGTGTTGATGTATTGAAATATTTTATGTATACTTTAATTAGGATCTTTATAATGTGATTGCTAATTATAGATTGTTGCCTTCACTGGCTACAATTTCAGACATATCACTTGAGTTTAAGATTAAAGGCTAACAGCACTTAATTGTGTTGACCCAATCTGGCTGACTTTTCTAAAGTTAGTTTAATGCTTATCTTAAATTGAATGATTTGCACTGTTAGCGTTACTGTGACCACATCATAATGTTGAAGTTAAATGTCTGCATTCAGAGATTGCAGTGTAGCTTTACTGAAATAATTGAGCATCAACAGAGGCAGGCAAATGTGTAATTGACACAGAAACATACATGGGTATAACATGTAAGAACAGGGACCCAGAACTACACAAAGTGATGACCTTGAACTGCGTGACTAAAATAGCAAGGGGGTATTATTGTACCTCAGGGCACATTTTCACATCATGACCAGAGGCACAAATGCATTTCCATGTTTCTTTAAGTTGTGATTGGATTGTGGTCTCTGGGCCCCACTGTGGTCTTGCTGGAGCCAGAATGTGAATGCTCATGTTTGGACTGAGAGAATCTCTCACCACATCATAGCTGGTTGAATACACTTGAGTAGCTCTCTGACTTGTTTTCGGAGTAGGGGCTGGAGCTTTCAGATGTAGTTTGCATCTACGGCCCAGGAGGACCGAGGAGGCGAAAACAAAAGGAGGCAGGGGGAAGGCACCAGCAGCTGCGGAACTCCGTCCGGAGGCTGCGGCCGTTTGATCTGGCTGATCAAGCGCGGCGGCTTGCGAGCTGCGCGATTCTCACCATGGGGAATTCATGTTTGGTTGGAGCCCTGTCTCTATTACCCAGGCATCGCGTGTCACCGTGCCACGATCGAGCTGCTTCAGGCCCTGCTCCTTGGGCCTGATGTGGATCTTGTGTAAGAATCACTCGTTGGTTTGCCTGTCGCTGCAACAACTTTGCAAAATTGCAAATAGGTGGAAAGAGTATGAGATCTGGCCACTTTTTAAATGTTTTGTTCCACAAAAAACATTCATATTGTAATCCTGCCTCTTCAGTCTGCATGATGTATCTAGAAAAAGGGACACTATACCGAAATGAGCATGAACCTAATGAAGCACATTGGGTTGTGTGGTGATAAACCAGTGGATTAAAACTGAGGATCCATTTTCTGGCGTCTGGCCCCCTTGTATTGACCCGTCATGTAAAAGCCTTAGAGGGACATCAGGAAATGGCTGTCAGTGCTGGTCATGACAAAGCAAAGACATTAACGTTATGGGCCCCGTGCTCTTGGCTTCTGGAGGTGATGCGTTTTGGTCAATGCCTGTCAGCCCGTTAATACTTCAGTCTGATACCAGAATGTCTTCAACCTTGAGGAAGCATGTCTCCACAGACTGCTGAACTCCCTGACCAGCCATTCTCTGCACAGTTACAATTTAAACACTACTTTGTGACCAGTGTCTGTAAATTCCCTTAAATATAATAAAACTACCTCAGTAAAACAAAGAAAATATGCCTGCAACTTTCATAATATATTAAAAATCTTTTGAACAACATTATTTCATATCTTTGGTTGTACTTATAATGTGAATATTTGTGTAACACATGATCGTGTAGCATGCCTGATATATTAGAAAAATAGCAGTCCAGATCATTTTATTAGACTGCATCACCTCAGCTTTAGGTCAGTATATGTTCATGTCTGGTGTGCATATCTGTGTATGTTCATGTGAATACGCGTCTCTGTGTACACAAATGTGTAGTGTGTATATGCAATAATAGAACCATTGTGATTGTGTGTCTATGTGTGTGTGCATGTGTGCGCGTGTGTGTGTGTGTGTGTGTGTGTGTGTGTGTGTGTGTGTGCTCATATTGGCACTGAGTCTCTGCAGGAGGACGCCTCCTCTATCAGTAATGATGGCTGCGAGGGAAAGCCCACAGCTGTCCGTGAGCCACTGACAGGCAGCCATATTCATCATTCCTGCCATCTCGGCAAATGGAGGCAATAGACTGAAAATACCCTCTTTTTGTGCTCTTGACATTAATTTTCCCAGGATGGCAGAGGAGAGCAGCAGATCGAGTGGCACATCAAACATAAAGGGCCATGTTTGAACTTCTGACCCACAGCACTGCCAATCAATCACCATGTTAGGGCCTCTTCAGTCAGGCCTATTGGCCTTTGGTAGAGCCACACAAACCCATTCCATGGCCTCCCCTGCATCCCTAGATTCATTCCACCACAATTTACCATCCCCCAGCTGACCTGTTAATTGATCACTTTAATTTACCAATTACTTGAAACACCCACAATGGTAGAATAAACTTCCGGTTTCAATTAAGGACAGCAGAGTCTCTCTCCATCTTCAGCTGCAAACTGAACATACTGTTTGAATCCATTTAAATTGCATCTTGCCCCATCTAACCATGACCCTGAACATCTATTTTCATCATTCTGTCTCTACCCTCAATACACTCATACTAATATTCCTGTACTTCCACCTGCACCAGCTGGAGTAATTTTTTCAAGAAATGAGTTGAGGTTGCAGCAAAGGATGAATCTGAAGTCCAGTGATTTCAGACCACCAGGCCCAATCCCAGATTTATTTGGCTCTACTCATAGCTCATCCCACACCAGTCATGCAATGGAAGATCAACTCAGGAGAAGTACCTCCACCAGATACCCTTCAATTCTCAGTTCATTAGTGAGTGTAATTCCGGTGTGGTCTAGGCCCTCAGATACATGAGTATGCAATAGAGTGTAATTTGTTGCTTCTCCAGAGCCTCTGAATTATAAGATATCATCTTTCGTTATTCAGTGTCTTCAAGTTTTAGATGTTTGTTTGCATATCATTAATGCATAATAATATCCAGGGACTCCAGTGAGTATTATTTATCTTGATTCTCATTATTCATTCTGAATACCTGCGGGACCACATATTTACACTGCAACAAGAATGCTAATGAATTTTCAGCACTCTGAAATTACCAAACAATTTCTCTTTTGGTCTTTGCCTGCAGTTGTAATCATTTTCCTAATAATCTCATATTTCAAAGGATTGGTTTTATTATCTCTCTATCTTCACATCTGAATCCTGAAGAACTGACATATTTGAGGTTTTTGATACTTTTTTGATGTGACTGTTCATAAATGTTTTGAAATACCACTAGAAGGAAGGATTCTCTGAGGTAGAATTTCAGTGTAATTCATGGTCAATAACCTCTATAATTATAATGTAATAATCTGTGTGAAAATGATAGGCAAAGTTGACAATGTGCGTGTGTTGAGGCATGCAGGAATGTCACTCAACCCATGCCAGGCAGTACAAGTGCAATAATAAACAGTTATTGTACCCAAGTCCATGAAATTGGTTAAACCAAAGCGCTCTACCAAGTTTTTCTGACTGGACAATCAAGAGTGAGCGAACTTCCTGTTCAAAGTCTATTTGAATGAATACACTTGTCTTTCTTCAAGCCACAACAAATAATGTGATGCCAGCCAACTCTCTGGCAAAATCAAAGAAAACTGTCGGGTATCCACCCAAATACTGTGAGAGTCTTTGCTTCTTGAAGACAGCAGCTGCATTGCTTCCTCTGAAGGAGGTGATCCTGAGAAAGCAAAATATATAGCAGGCTTTCGAAATCCTGTCACTGCTAAACTGCGGAATTTATTTTATAATTTGAGTTGTTTTGCAAACAAATAGGTGGAATAGTCACAGTCTTGTGGCAAATGGACTTTTTACTGCATTCTTCATGTTGTGCACCAGCTACATCCCAACGCTGCAGGTGAGCACTCCTTTCAGATGAAGGTAATGCATGTTGATGTTTTTATTTCTGCTAGCAAGTTAGATTAGCTACAGTGTATTGATGTGAAACATAAAACTGTAAAAGCACAGAGGCCCCTGTGGCCATACAACAATGGACATTATGTAATCTTTCACTGGGATAAGCAGCTCCTCTACTATAAAATAAGTCCCATATTCATTCATCCTTTCATATAATTCTCCCTCCATAAAGGGTGACTATTTTTGAAATGCAGTGTATTTTGTTTTATATTCCTGCCTGAGGGTTTTTTTCTTTGCTGGTTGAAAATGCACTTCACTTCTGTCCTATCATTTTGTGGTCTAATAAACTAGACGTTTCAATATTGTGGAGTTGGGATTGTGTGCTGTATGGTAAAGGGGATCATACAGTCAGTGTGTGTGAAAGCCCAGATCGATAGATCACATTCGCCCCTTCGGTCCTTTTTCGAGCAGGCTGTAGCATGGCAGAGCTGGAATCCATGCAGAAGGCCATTCACGTCTGTGCAGATGGCCCTCTCTGCTCCCATCAGTGCATGGATGAGTCCGTTGCTATGACGCCACAGCTGCGCATTCCTTTCATGCAGAGCGCAGCCACGGCATCATTACTCATTCACTCCCTCATGATGCTTCAAACATATGGGCTAGAGCTAGGTCCAAGCATCCACACAAACCTCCCCACATCCCAGCTGCAAATAATCTTGTACCTGTGGTAGATTTCCATTCGCCTCAGGGAAGCTGCTGTTATCCCAAGCTAAACCTATTATTACCTTCTGGATTGTAAAAAGTGTTTACCAGACAGGTCAACGTTTTGAATTACTTTTCATGCCATTTTCCATTCCACTTTTATGCAGTGTTCTGTCGAGAAGCATTTACCCGATTATGCATTGTTTGTGTGACAGTGATGAGTTTAGAATTTGGTCGGCCTCATTCCTCCACTTGCCGGGAGGTTAAAAGGCAACAAACTCCATCATAGACAGACATTCTAACTCTACAGTGAGACTTGGATTTTATTTGCTGATTTAGGCTGGTGAAATGTTTGTAAAAAAACAGGTAATGGGACAGCAGTGGAAGAGGGACTGTGGAAGGATTGCACCTGACAAAGAACATTTCACTTATATGCAATAAACATTGATAAATACAAACAGTTCCTCATGAGGTGATTTGCCATCAATATAAATATACAGCTCAGTCTGTCATTTCTAATCAAACAGAATTTAATATATTCCAATTTGCTTGGATATGTCCACAAACAGTAGTGTGGACTGCCATTTAGGAAGAGGAACACAACATAATTTAGTTTGACAGTCATTGTGCAAAAGCTTAATTCAGGTAGCAGAAGAGGACAAATGAAGTGATTTCAATTTCAAACATGGAAGCGCTGCACTGAACCAAAGAAAGTTGTATTCAGGGAAAATAGAATACTTTATTACAAAGGAAAATATTAGCCTGTGGTTATATTTCTAAGAGGCTCTTTTCCTCAGAAAGTATTGAGGTACTCCATCACCATGCAGTTGTAAACACATACAGAACACCTAACACATCTCACAGTTTGAACCATTTGAGATTTTCAGATAATCTCATTTCCCATGTAGAGACTTTCCATTCAACAAATGGAGTAAATAAATGGTGCTTATCAAAATCATCAGAAACCCAAAAGAGTAAAAGGTAGTTACAAATATTCTTTTTAATGCTTACACATTTACTGGTCCATTTGCACAACCAAGTATATATTTATTAGTATTTTTATTAATATTGTTTTTTCCCGCATAAACAGGTCATGCTAACTGAACAACTTTCTCTCAAATTTAATTTCAATTTTCAGGTGGTAATAGAGTATACTCCTGTTTCATTCACAGGTGTACATGGACAGAACAAGGAGGGGGTTATTCATTATTAGGTGGGTCTACCTAATAAAGTGCTCTCTTAGTGCACACACATCTTCTGAAGCTATCTGAGACCATACATGTCTTTATCTTGCAAGTTCAAAGAAGATTAGATCAATAATACAGATTCTGAAAAACATATATTTTTATTAGTTGAGTCTTCTGTAATTGCAATTCTCTGAGGTGGATGAATAAGAATTTTATAGTGCAAAAGATGCTGATAATTCTTGCTGATAAATATTTCAGTAGCATGTTCAGTCATATTTTTTCAGTTGAGAGCTAACAAACATTGGACTTTTGCTACAGTAGCTAGTTGTCAGGATGGTGTGGCAAATCATGAAGTTTTTAGATTTAAAACTGTAATTATGTTGTGTATTGAAGTACCCCATGGGAAAATTAAAATTAATGATACAACATTTTTTCTAGTCTATTCTATACAGTTATTCTATAACACTTATTAAAGAACTGGTACCAATAAACTAAAGCACAGCCATTAATGTAGTATCAATACATATGAATAATGTAGTAACAATGATATGAATATTTTTCACAAATGGAATATGACAGTTAATATTTTCATACAGCTACTGGTGTTGAGGCTATGTATGACATAAAAATATATCCAAATGTGTACCGGTTCATCAACAGCCTTATTTCACAGATTCTCTTAATTCATGAATAAGATTCTTTTTCACACATTGAGTCTAGTCAACATTTTTTACAACCATTATTTTTTTATATGTAAAGCGTCAGTGCACTTAATAAATCAAAAACAAAACACATATTTACCAGGGCATCTTATTGAAGGAAAGCAGGGAGCACCAGCCTCAAATTAAATCAACATAAATTTTGATTTTAAAATGAGAAAAATTTTAAGTTTGGGTTTTTTTAATTGGCATCTACATTGGTTGTTTTTTTCTCAAAATTATTTTCTTGTCTTCTTTACTGCTAATTGGACGGTAGTCCTATGTATGTTTTTTATGTATTAAGATGCATGCATAAATGTATTTAGGAGTGAACGGTAGGCCAGAAGCAGTGAGACCAGATGATGATTCACCTTCTGGTCTTGCTACAACACGGTCCAAACATAACACATGGACACAAGGAATGGAGTCCCAAAACATAAAGTCAAATAGCTAGCACACATGTTTAAAACAGGAATTAGCAAAAGCCTTGTGCACCAACTGCCAGTGTGAACAACCTGACTGCACCAAGGGGAGGGGAGAAAGGCTTGGAACCTGTCAGTGAGTCATTGCTGCTCTTTCACTCACAGGTGACAGGATGGATGTGTGGACAAGCTATCCTTCCTTTTCCCATAGCATCCAAGCCTCTCACTTCCCAAGGTGTGAATGTGTTCCATCTTGCTCTGCCTGGGAGAAGCCTGAAAGAGAAGGTAAACACTGTACTGCTACATACTGCTCATTTTGCTTCAAAAAAGGTGTGAGAAATGTATTTGTTTTCCCCTCCATCCGTTTGTGGCCCTCAGGTAAATTACGTAGTTTCTGCATCGGGCTACAATTCTCAGCAGGCTGCTTGGAAAGGTTTTGTTTGGCTCTGGGAACTGTAAGGGCATTATGTTTGTCAGCCAACTGTATTTGTTTGTTGTAAAATAATTTTACCATTGTTTTTATTCAATAGCTAAAACAGCTCAGTATATTACCACAGGCCTAAAATGGCCTATTTCTTTGGACAGAATTTGTTAACTGTAACACCCTGGTATTAAGGAAATGAAATGATGTGAGTGAATTTCAATGCTATGTCTTTAGTCATACAACTCATTGCTTACTGTGAAGGAACATGGGCGGTCAATTTGAATTGTCAATCCCAGAGATATTATTGTACAATGTGATTAAACATATAGGATACAGAATTTGATGCAATATTTCTATGGCTCATAAACAAAGAATACACGCCGAACATTTCGATATGTACTGCTTTACTCCAGTTACTCTGTTCACTGTCAGAAGCTCATCCATTTCTTTCTACCAGCTCAGGCACTGCGCTCTGAAACACTGCTCTAACCTTCACTCCAGCCCCTTTGATTTAACATGTGTCATTGAGAATCTTCCATGGGTAAAAAAACAGGATGACCAAAAATGAACAAGGGAATATAAGTGACACTCTAGGGACTTACTAGACCCTGGGATACTCACTTACTTTAAGCTTGAAACTTGCCAATGCATCGACAAAACCCCCTGAACCACAACGTAAGCGTCCTTCCCTATGACGTCAGCGACACCTGCCTCCAAGGGTCACCTGAGGACAAAACTGAGCAAGTACCACACATTTTTATCAGATAAAGTACAAGGGAATACGCCTGTGTTGCTGAATCAACCTGCTGTGATCAAGACAACACTCAATGACGGGGATTCACAATGTTTCTGCAGGTCCAGCCACCTCATCCATGCTCACACAGAACCAACCTCCTCAGTGGAAGTAAAGCATCCATACACCCCTCAGTGCTCCAGGCATAAATGTGAGGTATTACACTTAACACACCATTCACGTTCCACCTTCTCCAGTTTGTGCTTACAGAACGTTGAACATACCGGTTGTTTACTCATCATCTTTACTGATGAACTACTCCTGAACTTTGCGTATTACTCTGATGGACTGCAACCATTTGATCTTATAGTGTTTTAAAAGGGATTGAACAATCTCGATGAAATGAGTAATGTTGGATACAATATTTAATAAGTGTTAGATAACAGCCGTCATCACTATTACTTGCACATCTTTCTCTGTCTGGGATGCACCAGCCTTCTTAATTGATGTGTGATACCATCTTCACTTACAGACAACCCAGCAGGGGCAGTATACTCCTTTGTACCATTGATGGATTTTTATTCTTATCCCTCATTCCCAAGACAATCTTACTTCAAACACAATCTCCGTCATTCAGGGAGAGTGGCTGCAATGTTATGTGTCAAATAACTCAGTTGTGAAGAAAACCGTTGCTAGTTTTTAAGAAGTGGGTGGGGTTGCATTCAGAATCTCAGTCCAATCACATTTTCCATGAAGTAGATCTGCAGGCTCCTCATGAATGAAACCATGTAAATATTTTGAAGGTGAAAAATTCAGTTTTGTCTTTGGTCCCCTACTGACACTGAGGGGGAAAATTATATAGGCTAGGTGGCTAGATATAGTTGTTGTTTCAGGCACTGGACCAATCAAGAACTTACACAGGAGGAAAGTAAACAATGCTTCAGTACGTGCTGGCTCCATTACATAAAATATAGAGACTCTGTTTGAAGGGTCTTATAACACAATGGTCAAAATAATGTATAAACAGAACTGTGCTTATTTCAAAACTACATGGTATGGGTACATTATGGCAGTTAAGTGGCTAAAAACAGTTAAATTATGAAGTGCTATAAAGTTAAATTCCCCAACACAGTTTATTCAAGATACTATGGTCATTTTACAAAATTGCAGGCCCATCCATCAAATTGATAATGCAAATATTCACTTTACTGCACAAATTATGGCATCTTCATTTCACAGTTTTAATGTTTCTGGCTGTCGCTCCAAAATCTCGAAGAACAAGGTATTCGATCATCCAGGGAGTGACAAAGAATTGTTGAACGTCCAAAGAGATCAAGCCCTTTAATGTAGCTGAGGTCAGTATTCATGACTCCACCATCAGAAAGACAATGGGCAGAAATGAGATTCTTTTCAGGACAGCAGGGTGGAAACTGCTGCTTACTCAGAATAGCATGTGGAGCAGTGGGAGGGAGAAACGTGGAGACACAGGGTTGCGGGAGGCTCACTAGGGGAAACAGTTGTTCATCTTTGCTCATGGTAAATATTTGCACTATTAAACAATTTATCTCAGTCTGAAAGTCCCCTGTGATTGTAGACAACAGTTATGGTGAACAGTAAGGCTGTTAGCACTGAAGCTACCTTTGATGGTGAGGGGGCAGCGCTGTTGTATCCAGATCAGCTCCAGCAGCACAGATACCCATCTGTGTGTGGATGCCAGGGAGGAGAACAGACGAATTCCACTCACAGAGGCTGCGGAAGAGTGCCAGCACTTCGCCTGTGTGAGATAGTGGCCTTAGAAAAGATAAAAAAGAGTGGCAATATCTGCATACATATCTCAGGGTCTCAGTTCCAGGATCAGCCAAAAACTGATCCATTTTCTGGTTGCATCACCACTATAATACCTACACCCATGTCCACAAATGTGTAGTACAAGGGAGTTTGTTTATCTCTTTTTTTTTTAAGTCTGTCATATCAGGGATGTCTGCACACTTCCACACAATTTGCACGAATGAAGGGCATAAGATTCATTCAGCTTCAACAGTGGTCTAACCGTATTTAGCTTGACCATTCAAATGACAGACATCAGGTGATTCACGTGACATCACTGGTCATGTGGGGAGTCGTTCCATGCATCTCTCATGATACACGCAGCATGCTTAGAACACTTTGCATTTAAACAGGTATTATTACACATCTCGATTTAGTAGTCCATGAATATTTAAATGCATTCATATGAAATTCTGCTTGTATAAAAGAGAATGAATTGCCTTGGATATTGAACCGAATGTTTGTTATGGTGCATGACTTTTCTGAATTCCTTTACACTTAAAGCAGCCAAGCAAGCGAAGGGGCTGATCATAGCGCATAGGGAGGGTTTCTTCTTTATTATCTAAGTATTATGACTGAGAATGCACCAGGTTCATCAGACTTTCCCAGACCAACTGTACATGTTAATGAATTCCATGCTCCTGATTGCAAAGCCACTAAATTACCATGGGGAACTGTGCCTGTAAAGGAGCCACTCTACCAATCAAAGCATATCAGTGTAAATTACCTAATGCAATAAGATCATTTAATGATGGATTGGTTTCTTGGGAATGCATCTTGCAGAAATGGGAACTTTAACATTCCACTTTGGAAAAGAAAGCAACAAATATTAAAAAAAAAACTAAAAACTATTTGAATAGAAGCAGTAAAGCAGAGTGATGAAACATGTGAGCCATAAAATACAAGCTGGCTAACATGTGTACCATTCTCATTTTTACTGTTATACAGTACATATGAGAGAGTGGTGGTATTCTTCAGTGTTTTGAAATATAAAAGCACACTTTTGTGCTTTTAATTCTCCTTTGCAGCTGTTCACTGTTCTATATGTATATCAAGTAGAGCATTCAGTCATTAAAAAAGATAAAGGTCATTCAACAACACCAAATCACAATAACACTATCATTACATTAAAAAAACAAAAAAACTAGCTTTCTTCAAGATGACACACAGCACTTATTTTGTGAACATAATAGCATTTGAAAGAGTTTCAGTCAACCTTCCCTGTTATAACGGATAATGAGAACAATAGATTTGCATGTGCAGGCCTCCAGCAATATACAATCTCATTTTATCATAAATAACACATCATAATGAATATTGCAATCTTGACAAAGCACTTAAAAAGATAAATGTTCCTGAAAGCTTGCCAAATTATGCTGCCAGCTGATCAATACAGAATGCACCACAGACAGTTTAGCACGTTTTTTCATAGTTGTAAAATGAGTATAGGTAGATTGCATGAAATTTCATTCTAGTACAATTATTTTATCCAATATCAATCAGTTTTGAGAAAACTTTTTTTAATGTCTTTTCTGTCCTGTTTGCTTAATATCTTTGCAGACAAAAATGTAAGCTGGCCTTTGAAAAAAAGCAACGTAAAGAAGTTATTGAACCAAGGTCTGCCTATACATACACATGCCTAAAATTCTGACAAATGGTGAGTGCAGGTGACTGGAGCCCATATATTCTGAATCTAAGTAGGGCTAGGATTCAGGCAAATCTTTTCTCCAACTTTGGTTCACTATGAAATGCTAGTGTTCAGTTTCATCTTTACCATCATAGTTTGGAATATTCATAAATCATAAAAAATGTACTTGTAAAACTGCTCCTGTTCAGAAAAAGCCAAAGACTCTTATTCACTCTTACTCATAGCATTCTCTTCAGCTCTAAGTGAAATTTAAGGACATATGCAGATTCAGCCCTGGCCAAGGTATTTGAATTCCAGATTGACATAAAAGTCAAATTTAAAAAAATAAGTTCAAAGCCCATTCAGAATCATTTTTAGTCTGAATAAAAATACTGGATGACATTGTCAGTGTTTTCCTACAGTGTTACCTGAGGTCTTCTAATATAGGGACATTCCAGCACATGCATAGGTCAGACCAATGTATGTGCTGGAAGCAATACTGTAACATTTGAAGAACGTTTCGAGAACCAAAAACCAGCCCATCTTGCAACCTATCAGTGCCTCTAGAATGTTGCAAAGCTGGAGAAAATATTCGGTAATATTTTCAGATCTAAGACTGAACATTTTGTACTGTAGGAAAACAGTTTATACTGTAGGAAAACAATTTCACCATCTGCACAGATCCAAAGTACCTATATTGCTCTAACCAGTTGTCATCTGCTCTAATATGTTTTTCTTATGAAAGGATTATATTTTTTTCTGACTACCCCCACCAGAGGGTAACACTGATATTCTTCAAACTGCTGGCCCCAGAACAGATCCCTGTGGCAATTCATATTTACCTCAGGTAGGATTTGTGTGATGAAAGCTGTCTGATGTTGTGAGTCTTTCCTAACCACAGGGGTGCCAACAAGACTCTACATGACAAAAATACGACATTCATGTGATCATGTCCAAGATGACCGGGACTGAAATACCGTCAAGTCAATCGGCACAATTATTGTATGTATTAACACTTACAAGTATATTTTCTATTAAGGTGTTTTTGGTGACAAAGCTGACATTATATTGCATTTCAACTGTTCAGATCTAAAGTATTGTCTGCTATGTTAGACTGAATACAAACATGGGAAAAAATGAAAATTCAATATCCATGCTCAACAACATTGTTATTTATGTATTACTGAGCTGTTGATAATTTAAATGTATGTAGTAGTTCAGGAGAGGCAGCTGTGCCCTTAGAGGTGCAGTGAGTAAAAAGAGTTAATTTACCTCTTCATGGACAAGATCTGTCCCAGAAAGCTGCTCTGGATCGAGGTTGTCTCCTCCTTCAATCAAACAGGGACACTGAAAACCGAAGGGTTAGTTCAGCTGAAGTTTGTTTAAATTTCTAACTTTTAGGACAGACTCATAATACTGATAATTTTTCTGAATGTGTCCATTTGTGTTTCATTGCTTTCTTATTATATTTTCTTAAACTATAACAAGGATGATGCATGTGGATATTATCTGTGAGGAGCACATTTTTGCAAAAACCTTTTGAATCATGCTTTAAATGGCGAGGCGGGCATGTAAATATGTTAAGTAGGAGCAAGGTACCGAGGCTGGTAATGTCCTCACTGAAAATATCTTTGTTATTTCTTTTCCTACAATATTAGTCTCACACCTAATTTCACCAAAGACATTTCAACCCATACGCAGTGAGAATACTGATGCTTAAATATTCACATTTTTGTTTTCCTCTGTCTCCTTTTCCTTTTGGTTTACAAGTAATTGTAGAGGAGGGGGAGCATATGCACTGAGCAAGTTATGACAATCTCTTTATGGAAATTGAAGTTAAAAAATAGCTTTAGCTCCCAAAGTACCACAGAATCATACATTATTCAAAGTTCCTCCTTAATTAATACTAGTTCTTCCTCTATTTAATTTCTTACCCCACCGGCAGTAACTTACAAAGTAGTAATAGAATGTGAGAGAGGATCAGGTACAATGTGAAAGCACAGAAGTGCAAATGAGGAACTTTGAAATCCAGCGAAAAGACAAATATTTCTGCCAGCTTGCATAAAACAGTGAAAATAGACACAGAGCTGAATTAAAGGCACATTTTATTTTGAAAAGGAGGCATAATAAAATTACACAAATGTGTTCAGGCTTAAAGAATGCGATAATCCCAACAATATCCACTTCAGATAAAGCAATGAAGTGAGAGAAGCTCTGATATGTTATTGCCTGGTTCAGCACCATACACGGGCAGAGAGAGAGAGCGTGTTGTCTCATGATTGCCCATGTCCGCTGTGCAGCTGGCCACATTCATCTGGCTTCTATCAAAGCATGGAAAGCACTGAGATGGTGCTGAACAGACAAATTCATTTTACAAATACAATTTTATGTACAATTATATATAAATTTTACACAGACTATCACCCCTCTTCCCCAGTTGCACAAAATGGAGATTTGCAACTTCTGATACTTGATAGTACTCATTATATCTCATTTTCTCTGTACACAGTTATTACTCTCTTGATCATGATATACAGTTTAATGAAATGGATACACAGGCAGACTGCTGGACTAAATGTAGTCAATACGTTGGTGCCGGAGCAATCTTAGCAGTCACAGAACAGAGACAAGGCGGAGTTCAAAGAGCAGGTGTGAGAGAGCATGACAGAAACCAAAAGGCCTGCACAGTCTGTTACATTTTTACATCCAAACCCGCACATATCAGGGTTTTTGGGTTCAGATAGATCTTTGATGATCCTTGCTTTGATCAGAAACACCCATGTTACTACACACTTATACATGTTTACACAGGAGGCTTATGTCAAAGTGTGCTTCCCTCGCTCATTCTACACATATCTATTTTGCACTATGTCTTTAAACACATTTTTATTATTATATACACTGCAACATTTTAAATCCAAGACCACCTTCTCAATTGAGCAAGTCTCTTAGACGCATTCATCACATTAATTATATTGAACCATTGATAAAAAAATGTTACCATATTATACAGTGATAAAAATAGCTAATTACAATCAAACTTAGATTAAGTAGACCAAAAGGGCCATGGCTTAGCTCTGTTAGTAAAAAAAAACTATAATTGGGATACCAGCTGTTAAATAAATCTGGAAAGCCACCATAGAAAAGAAAAAAAAATCAGAAATTCAAAAAGATAATCATCCCTATAATGATGATAATATTCTCAACTCACCCCATTAACACAGTTAAGAGCAATAAGTACGGTTATACTGCCAAAGTGCAGGAAAAGAAAGGCTTGGCTGATCATTCAATATAAGAATTAATTTAATTACCGGCATAACAAAACCTTCCTAGGACACAAGTGAGGTGAATATGGGTGGTAAGTTTACACAGATATTCTAACAGCCTCTCTGTGGTGAAGCCGCAGGTGGTTTTTCTTACCGTGTTTGGCCCTTGATAAGCACTGAGATGGATGTGCAACATGTGTGTATTAAACAATGTGTACTTTGGTAACATGGAAATAGCCCTTTGGACTAATTTTTAAATGATAGTAACGTGGTCCCATAATGTCTGTAATCCAGACTGGCTGTGGTGCAGAGCTGTCCCCAGTGTTCTCCATTTAGGAAATATGGCTCAATATGGCCCTTAGTCTCAGAAATTACTTTGTTGCCATTTCCAGACAGATTGACATTACATTAAATTACATTAAAAGCATTTATTAGATGCTCTTATCCAGAGCGACTTACGAAGTAAAGTGCATATGAATAGTACAAAAAAGTGAATTTCAGTTAAAACAAGTACAGATAAGTGCAATGAACATTACAAAGAGCACTGGAGGGGCGGAGAGAGGTGCATCCACAACCTTGGAGAGCATCAGGAATTTCCATTGTGGCATGCTGTGCCATGAAGAACCTGTGTGTGAGCCTCTCTCAGGTGATAAGGGCCAAAGTAAGATTTATGCCAGGCAGTGCAGCCCCAAAATCAGTCCTGACTGATTTGTGAATGTTTCAAACTGCCCCAGTTTAGCCCTTTCATTTGGTTGGGTTAACTTAGGGGAGGGGACTTTTCCATACCTGACAAATAAAAGAGGCACCAAACCTTTTTCCCTCTTCTCAGACTGTATACATTGCTATAAGACACACAAAATAATCGGACCAAATTCATACTAAAAATTGAACAGAAATTACGTGGAATAAAAAATACAATGTATTGCCTCAATTTTAACCTGCAGCAATTTAATAACTATCCTGGCCACCTAGGCTGAGCAGGGCTAAGCTCATCTCACTAGATTACCCAGTATTGATCAGTAGGTTTTTAGTGGAGGTGTACTTTGATCAGAAATTAGACAATATCTCTGGTACAGGTATTTCAGTTGAGGTTTTAGTTCATTGTTGAATTGGGAGAGGTTATATTTTACTCTGATACAGTTCATAAGTGGCTCAGAAAAGAAACTTTACATCTTGAATATCCACTATCATTAATGTAACTACCAGAGAATTTTATCCATTTAAAAAATGATAAATAAAAAAAAACACACCAATGCTGGAACAAAATTATATGCTAATATCGGGAGCCGATTGCAGCAAAGTTAGAGCACTGTGCCCCAATAATATATTGTGCTGTCGAGGCTCTCAAAACATGAATAGGAGAGGGAATTGTGATTAGCCATGGAACAATATACTTGTTTTCCCTCTGAATATATTAAAGGGTATTTTCACTCCACAAATGTTATTAACACAATATAAATGTACTTTCAAAAATAATTACCTATTCATTCGATATATTTCCGAGCAGTTTAATAAAAATTACATAATCTAAAACTCAAGTTATTAGGCCTGGTATCTATTTACTTGCTGCTGGCAATTGAAGAGACATCTCAGTTTACATATGACATGAATTTTTCATGAAATCAGAAGCACAATCTCAACAGAGGGAAATGGCTGTAGGTAAAAATTATACCCATCCTGCATTTAGCAATAACAAATATAAAGTGATTGACATATTTTAGATTCCATCTGAAATGGAAGTTGTATAATAAATAATAAATGACATTATCAGGTTATTTTTCAAATTTCCCAAAAGAATAACATGGCATTGTTTCAAAATAATAAAGTCACCTTCAAGACCTTTTATTTTCATGAACCACAACACTCCAGTAGTGAATTGCGGAACATCCACAAGAACACACTTGGGATTGAAGGAAGGAAATAATGTAATGGCAGTTCTTATTGATAACACACAAACATACACAACAGCCATAAGCTATTTAATATTTCTATCTTCAATAATGGTGGATCAATATATATTTCATTTCAGAAAACATGCCTTGATTAAAATAAAGAGCTATATGTATGATGCTTTATCTTATTAAATTGTAATATTAAAAACATTCCATCCTGAAAAACGCAATATCAGGATTGTAACAAATGACATGTAATACAATCTTGCACATAATTTGGCGCTGCCATGTAGCCTTATCTTATGAGACTGTGTGGCTTGACATGTTACTGTCAGTATTTATTTTTCTGCTAACCGCTGTACCATCACTTGAAATAAGATTGTTCTGTACCTAAGAGGCATCTAAAGGACTTAACTAATGGACCACCGCAGGCTATTTCATAAAAAATGATCAAAAAGTAGTGCGCTCTTATAATGTAAAATTTATATGTAACCAGAGCTTGAAATTGTACAGTTTCTGGAAACATGGCTTATGGCCTGACAAAATTATATCAAGCTATGGACATCATTTGGGAAGGCATGGCCAGCATATGAATTTCTCATCATCTATTTGTTCATGTACTGAAACCGTTTATGACAACAACAAAAATTGTAATTGGCTTTACAATTTTGGGTATGTGCATTAGTTGATATATTTACATCAAGTTTCCTTCATTTTAATGTTAACTTGATGTAACATTTTAATCATAATCATAATGACATGGTATGCATGGAGCTGTAAAGATACAACTTTTCATTCTGCTCATTGTGGTACAACCTGGCTAAATGTGGAAAGAAGGAAATTGTCTACTTGTTTCAGAAACAGACAATGACATAATTGTGTCATTTTATGACTCATGCAGAATGGCCACATCATTATTTGATAAAAAAAGATATTTCTGTTACATGCAATGTACCATTATTCCCTTCAGCTTTGCACAGAGAAAAGAACATCTATGCTTAAAAATCTGGAGAAGTTTCATAGTCATAATAGGATTAATAAAATAGCACTATTAAAAGAATTAAGCAGAGGCTGTGTTCAACAACTTGTACAGAGAAATTATATTCTTTCACTGGCAAATTGCACTGCATTCTTCAGTAATGAAAGTATGAAATACAGGTGGGTATTGAACAGCCTAAATGGATTTGGTTGGACAAAAGGCAAATCAGAGGTGCTTGCAATGGAAGAGAAAACCAACTGTAAAAGTCTGCCATCCAGGAGGAACAGGAAATAGAAAATCACATTTGAAAACAAAACAGGGAGATGGATGCACATGATAATAAAACAAATTCAATTTTTAGTTCTTTGGGTCAGAATTGTGAGAGGTGAAATGCATTTCCAAAACCCAATGTTCTGCCTGGTGAGTCAGTCCTCCGGAATTCAATACTGAAAAAAAAAAATTAAATAAATAAAAAAGAAAAAAACACAAGAAAGCTATTGGAAAATAAGCTTACTCTCACAAGTAAACACTCCTTTTGGAAGATAAAAAAGCAGCTCTTACTAATCCTATAAAGCATACAGGCGGAACAAAAGGAAACTAAAAAGGCCAGGTGGACAAAATAGGCATAATATGAAATGCATCCTCTGGTTAAGATATTAGTATATTTTCAGACTGAGCCAAGTAAGGCCTCTCCTTCATAACAGAATACTCAAGCTGCTGTTGACTGCATGTTTCACAGCCAGTATAGGAATGGTACTCAGCTATTCAGTGTCTTATGTGGATGAAACATGGAAGTTTTAAGTGAACTATCCATGAAGTCTTGATGTGCGGCTTTGTCAGCTGTCTATCTGACCATTGGAAAAAAAGATTTAAGCATGCAGTGCTTCAAGGAAAATAAAAAAAAGACTTTTTTTATATATTTGTTGATTTGGATATGATTTCATAATCCCCCATTTTCTACTTAAAATATGAAACAATCCATAACCTTACTGCACTGCATTTATATTTAGATTTGCAATTTGCAGTCAATGCTGTAATAGCATCTTAACCATAGCAATTTAGGGCAAAATTGGAGTGAAGGAGACATGCAAATTGGAGAGGCTGACTACCACCCCATGCAGCACTAGCATGGCTGGAAGAATGAAGTTCCCGGGAATGTCAAACCAATATGTAAGATCACAGAGAGACTCACCTATAATAATATAAATTATGTCATTCTTCCTGTAGGGTCATTACTGGAAAAAACATCTGACTGCAGAATGAAAATGATTAAATAGCACTCAGCTCTTCATTTTTCACTGCCCTTGTTGCGATGAAAATCATTTCTTGAAGGTAAACAAACTGAACCCCGTTGCCACTGTGCCTCTCTGTTGGTAAACTCTTCCAAAGAGATGTGTTCAAACTGCAAATTTCAAACAGACATGGCACTCGTTTATTCTTTAGGTAAGTGTAAAAAGCTTCTGTCACCCTCAAAAAATAATTTTATGTAAAATAAGAGCACATACACACACACATAAATTAATAATAATACATTAATTGAATAAATAATTGTAAGATACAGAAATGTGTTCATATTTATTTTTACTACCTCTAAAGAACTGCACCATAAGATACACTGTTATGCTGCCTCCTAAATATGAAATGGGAGGTCATTGTGGAGAGCAGACTTCACTGTCATGTTCCCAGAACCATTTCTGGGAAATTCTAGCCGTGCAGCATAGAGAATTATCCTGGCAGAAGAGCCTTTTCCCAGACGAGAGCACCCTATTGGCAGTGATGTTCCGATGTTGTGTGGAACTGGTACATTGCTGTACTTGTATCAGGGGACCTAATGCATGGTAAGTAAACACAGCCCAACCCCACAGGGTGTCACCACCAGCCTGCACTGTTGACATCCTTCAGAATTGATCCATGGACTCCATGCAGTTGTCACTGCAACAGGGTCTGGGACTCAACCATGCTTTTACAGTCCTCCACTGTCCATCGCTAGCGTGTCCCTTAGCCCACTGCAGCCTCGTGGCCTTGTTTCTTTTACACAGGTGTAGAACGAGGTTAGGTCATCAGCGGCCGTACCACATCTGTGAGAGGGTTTTAAATGCTGTGCGTTTTGACATGCCTCATTCAGCACCACTATTGCACTAGGGTGGTAATTGACCGACTGCAGCCTTACACATCTACCACCCTGTTTGAGTTGTGAAACAACAGGCTGAAGCCTGGGATGATCTCCAGTACAAACTGGACAATAGAATCATTTATTGAGGGTGGTTATGCATTTTGGGCTGGAGTCCTAAGGGGAGCGGTGTGAGCTGTTCTCGAGGCTGAAGCCTGGGATGAAATCATGATTAGACTGGGAATGGTTGAAAGGGGTGACTATGAAAAACAAAAACCAGAGGTGATTCTGGAGTCTGTTGGGGCCCTAGGCAGGCAATACCATGGGGCCCTTCTGAACATTCATTGCCATTATGTTACCTGCATTCATTTCCCTCTTGGGCCCCGTCATGCTTGGGGCCCCAAGCCGTTGCCTGCTTCACCTGCCTGTTAAATCATCTTCTTGGTCAGACCACTGTTATTGTTCTAAAAGTGTTTCAACCCTCCCCCCCTTTCATGTAAATGCATTTGTGAGGAGTTTAAAGCTACAGAGGAATGAACACATGGATTAAGGGATGACTGCACCTTCTATTGCACCTGGCTAGCATGAACGAGTACAGCATGAACTAATGAAGCACTAAACACCCATATCTCAGAAATGTATAATTATTAAATAATGATAAACAGGATAATGTATAAGATTGATATCATTTTTACAAATTACTTAAAATAATGATTAATGAAAGAGAAAAAGATAAAGAAATTAAATCAATTAATCCTCCTGTAAGGCAAAAGAAACCATTAAAGACTCTTTTTTGCTTTCATGGTTAGATAGCTCATCTTCCAACATTTCACCAGATGTAAAAGCTGCACAGCCATACTGCTCTCCAAGAATTAAGAGAGAAATAATCCCATTAAGTGGAGGGGATGCTTAAATTCAAAGTAGCTGTTTATAAACTGCTGTCAAAATAAGACCTCCCATCACAAAAGCTTACTGGCCTACATGCTGCTATAATGAATCCTCATTTAGATGCCGCTCCTCCCGGATGGCAGAGTCGCCCTTGCTCCCTTCTAAGTGTGTATATCAGTCCACATTCCTTCCTCAAATTTTAATAACTTTTCCTTTTGGATTTCAAATTCTATTAATTTAATTCTTCAGCCCCAGAATGTGTGTTTGCTAATGTAAGTGCCACTCATGGAAAATGCTAAAAATGTGAAAGCACCCGTTTCCTTCTCTCTGTCAAATTATGAAATGAAACCACTTTTGCATAAATATGGCTATCAAATACCGTTCATGAAAGGCCAAAGTAGCATCTTGAAAAATGTTTAAGAAATGAATGTAGCGACAGAAACTTTCCTTGCATTTATGATAACCTTAAAACATCATGTTTTTATTCATTTATTTATCCTTTACTTGTTGCTTGGCAAGCCAATGTGGACAGGAACAAAGCAGCTCAAATGAAAATTAAAGCGCAACAGGTCTGTTAGTAAAAGAGAGCACCTTGTTAGTCGCAGTATTATACACTGTTATTATTATTATTATTATTACACTGTTATACACTATTTATATATCAAAGAAATCTAAATATGTTAAGTGTCTCAATGAATTGCAACCAACAATATACAGTATGTCTCTTACTATACTCAGCAGTAAACATCAGACACAGGGACACATTTAGAGTCCCCTTTGAAGAATGTGAAATAACCTGCATGAATACTTCAAAACAGTCATCTAAACCAGACTGACTAGTTACTGTTCATAGTATGGGATGTACTTAGAAATCAAGCTCAGAAGCAGAATTCATAGCTGTTGAGTTATTTTGATTGCACTGGAATGCAATAGGATGAGATACTTTGGGCACACATTGTTTTGTTCTCTTCCTTCAGTCTCGATTACCGGAGTTGCAGGAGTAGAGAGGAAAGGGTTTTGCTGTAACTGAGTGAGTCTGGTAGCTGGGGAGCCTGGGCTAAGATGGAATCTGACAGAAGTTGAGTGTTCTGTCAAGAGCAGGGAAAATAAATATATCTATTGACACTGAGTCGAGGGACACAGGACAGCAGAGCATAGACAACGTTTGCGGTAGACAGAGAGGAAATCAGTGAGGGGATTGGGGGGTGGGGAGGTGGAGCAGCTTTCATTTTAAACTATCAGTGGCAGGAAGAGGCAATACATCAATATGGTCTGCCAGTCCAGCGCTTGCAAATTTTGTAATGTATGGCATAAGTGACACTGTTGCACCCCATTTGCTAACTGGGCACACTGCTTCATGTGAAAGAATGAAGCTGACACTATGTCTTTCTGTGCCACCGGTACAATGGAAATGAAACAATGCAGAAAAAGTACAGGAAAAAAAGAAAAACATACTTTGGAGTTTTGGAGGTCTGACTCTTCAGGGGACTGCAGCCATGGGGAATTTCTTCTCTGGCATTCAATAATCTTGAAGGCACATCCTGTTTTTAAACATTACAAATATAAATTGATTAGTGAAATCAAAGGGGCCAGTTCTATATTTACACAGGATTTCCTTTTAAGGACAACATCACAATGAATGTGTCCTTTTATGAGAACAAATGCATAATTCAACTGACTTAGAAGAAATCATGACTGGCTTGTGTTAACAGCAAAACTGACTGACTCTCCGATCATATCATCAAAACATAAATATTTCTCAGGCAGTAGCCTCGAGCAACAGTTTGGATGCAGTGTTACTGTTCAGACGTCTGTCTCTCCAAGTCATTGGGGTTTTGCATTGATAGACTATGAGTGCATGTTATATCAGAATGTAGGGTCTGCTTCTGAGCAATACCAAAGAAACATCACAGGACTTAGAAATCCACAGCAACTAAAATATTCTTGCATGTTATCTTGATTTTAAAAGGCCCTTCAAGAGAGCTGTAATGTTTATGCTTTTTTAGCACTATGGTCAGTGAAACTGAAGATATAAACTTTTGCATATTTTAAAAGAAAACAGTGCTTATCTTTTGAGTTGGGTATTATTGCTGGAAAATAGAATAATATAGTACATTTGTAAATTCAGTCACTCAGTCAATCAACACAAGGCTACATTCCTGTTCTAGTCATGTGGCTTTTGTCTTCTTGACCCTCACAGCCCAATAAGTATTCCTGGACCAAAACTTTAAACGGGGGCTTTATTTTGCCATTTCTTTCAATCGGAGTGCACTGCTGAAAAAAGATTGGAGAATAAATTAAGATAAGCTTCAAGGATGTTCAGCACTAAAATCACAGATTGAATTCTCGAAAAAATGTTCCTCAATATCAACAGTAAGCTCAGAAAAGTCAAAGGATAATGGTATGTGTTTGATCATTCATTTTTTGATAAAACAAATTTTCATTCACAAGGATTTTTCAGGACATTTTTAGCCATAAGCTTTTATTAAAAATTCAGTAGCACTCCAGTATTATTTTATTGACAAATAAACTTCTTTTTCATACACACACACACACATACAAACTTCAAACTTTTATGGTTATGTTATGTCATAGATCTTTAAAATTCTATTATTTGTTCACTCACCCCTAAAGATGGAAATATAATGCATGGCAAACCCCTCCATTGTATTCCCCATACTCTCAAACAGAACAAGCTATCTATGACTAAGCTCAGGAGTAAGTCAACATATGTCCTCAATTTTGATTTGCAGCTAAGATTTGGAAGCATTCCTTTTTGAAAGTAATGATATTGCTAAATTTTCCAAGCTGATAGTGTAAGAAAAAGCTAACATGACCTATTGAAGCCAAATGTTATAAAAATACAAGCTTAGCTCTTAGGATGTGTTTGGAAAGATCAAAGACTGTGGGAACTTGCCAAATTCTGCAGCATTTTATCTGCCCTGCATGGTTGGAATAATTGCATCACTAACTGAAGGTGTCAGAGCTTCTGCGGATGGCTTTGCTTAACAACTGGGTAAATTCAATGTCTTGTGATAATTGCTACTGAATACGCTATCACAATGACCTTTACACGTTGCGGACCCAAGCAGTGCCTCCATTGTAAATAATGGAATGCTTGAGTAATTCCTCCCTTGATTTCAGCTGGAGTTAAACAAATCTATTCCATATGAATATGTATTCCGATATTCAAGCATGTGACACATTGGCATACCAAGCCACCTGTATATCAGTTGCAGTGACACTTGAGGCATCAAGCCTACAGAGCTCCAGGAAGATATTAAAATGAATGAATCATTTGACATCCAGCTCAACTGACACTTTTTCGCCACAGGCTGTGATTACTCCTAATACAGTGGGAAGGGTAAATACACCTACAATCCGCTGTTGACAGTTGGGTGAAATATCATTGGCATAAATCTGAGCCTGTATTTTGTTTCTGATGTAAGACAAAGAAACAAGCCCAGCCGCAAATAATTGTAGGAAGCCCTCAGTTACATTTCCTTACAAATGCAATATTAGCGATATTCAAATCTGACTTAGCTTTGAACCATTGCACATCTAGGTGAGCAGATGAAGGCAAACTTTTTATGTATTTATTTATATAAACAAAATACTGTGGAGCAGAGTACTGTCGGTTTGGCAGCAAGCCTCAGGGCATGTTTTTGTTTTGATTTTGATTTTTTGGCATACATACTAAGCTGATTCACTGATCTGTAAACCATGTGCATCAGCTGACTGGGTGGGCTCAGTAAACAAAGGCTCGTTCACATTTGACCATTAAATTCTACCCTGCCACCTTTCATCATGTCGTTCACACTAGATGTTGCATAAAATATATGATATGTCTCACATGGTATGTGTCAAATTTTCTTTCTTTCACATTCTTTCAGAGGTAAATATTTTCTGACATCACAGTTTTGAACCCCCACCGAGCTACCACTCCCAACATCCAAATGATCTTTCACAAACATCTCTTCCTGCTGTGGTTTTAATTTTTCAAAATGATTGCTGTATGTTTCCCAGGTTTCAGTCCCACACAGCAGAATGGTGGAACTATAGCTTGGTTAGCACATAGGGCTGAATTCAGACCAGCACTGAAGTGCATTTTCCGTGTAAGTCTCCCATTCATGTAATGATAAGTTACATGGAAAAAGTACTGAAGCCCAGGTCTGAATAGTTTGGTTCTGGTCTGGAAAAACTCCCATCTAACCTGAAAAAGGGCCACCCGCTGACATACCTTTCACTGGCCAATCTGATGGCAGTCAGCTCCATATTGTGTTCAAGTGTTCCATATTCCCTGGTTTCCCCTCAACATGTATTAAAGTGACTTGCTATGTACAGAAAGCTTTGAAGATAATTTGAGCCTTTTTGATGTTCTCAGTTGCAATGCAAATAAAAAACAGGGTAGGTGAAACAATGCACCCCTCTATGACACCAAGTTCAACTCCGGGGGTTGGTTTCACATCAACTTTTGTTGATAACTGTTGCTGACATGTCATGATGGAAAAGTCACAAGATTCTCAAGAGTTTGTCTGGACAGCTAATTCTGCCAGAGGGCACACAGACTGAAGAGTTGAAGGCTTTTGTCAGTTCTGTTGAAGCCATTTGCACTTGATTTTGCCTGTGACATTTTTCCTGTAACTGCCTTGTTCTGAAGATCATGTGAGTGGTGTCTCTGGGTGGATGACAGCCACATTGTGACTCTGAGTGGATTCTGCCAAGAGCATCAGTTGACTGGCCAGAATGCAGGTTTTCCCCCATTTAAAAATTGAAACTCACATATCCCAAGAGCTGAACTTTGTTCTTGGGCCAGATCTTAAAAAATAATCAAAAACTAGGAGTATGATATCCTTTCAAATAGCACAGGCACAAAAATGTACCTGTAGTTAATAGTGTTCGGTATAGTGTGATAATATTTCAATGTAATCCTTGGCTTTTTGATTACCTCATGGAAGCTCATATTACCTAGCATTTGCCAGTCAAAAGATAGGCCTGTCTGAATGTAACATAGCTGCATGTGTGTTACTCGGACTTCCAAACTCACAAGTCAGCTTTGACGCCGACATTCTGTTCTTCAGCATCCCAACAGCTTTGACAGCCTTCCAAATCCGTGACACCAGTGGACTTTAGACAGTTACAACTAGTTCAGCTTTTCCAAAGCTCTTTTTTGTACTTATAGTCAGAGCTCCGGTTACATACCATCCAAAATTAAAACAAAAAAAAAAACAAACAAAGAAAGGAAAAAAAATGTACTGTTTGGAAATTGAATAGGTATGTATTACTTATTGGTGAATTCTGTATATAAACACATTTTTATATAAATATTAAACAATAGCAGAATGAAATTAAGTGCTCAATTTAAGTTGTAATGAAGTGTAAACAGTGCATGACTGGCATTTCTGTTACAGTTATGCACATTACAGAGGAGCACAGTGGGAAATGGCTGCCTCAATGAGCCCTTCGCTCTGTGAAATGCGAGAATGCACCTACACGTCACGCACAGACGCCTTGAGAAAGGCAACAATTTAGAAGTGATGATGCTACATACAGCAAAAACGCAAACAATATATAACATTTTGTCTTACAGTTACAGACAAATACATCTAAAATGCATTGTAGCAGAGGCATAAACCGTGAGGGTAAATGGCAGAAGTGTGATTCTTCATTTAAACCTCTCAGGACTACAGCTTCAGATTAACTGATCAAGTATGCCTTCTGCTAAACTAAATGTGTTAAATATCACCACTTTTAAACGATGGTTACACATTTCCACATAGAAATGGTTTTTATTATACATTAAAAAAACAATGTTTTTTCTGGTCTTTTTCAGGTTCAGTGTAGAACCACAATTGTAGTAAAGCAATGCAATTAAGTATGATGCGAAATGATTTGATTCAGCAGTAACTCAGTACTTTTCTCTCTCTTTCAGAAGCAATCTCCAGATGGCATTGCATTGGCGATGCAGTGCCAAGCTGCTGAATGTGCAGTATCTGTGAGCTGGGTTGTCAAACTACTCGACATCACATAAAAAGAATAATCTCCTTTAAATGGCAATATCAGAGCGAGGTCAGTTAGAAAGAGGAATGGAGTGGCCCAGAGGAGCATTTCTATTTTCTTAATGTGTTTTCCCATTCCTTAACCCTACAGTTACACTGAAAGGCATATTTCAGAGCATACCTATGAGACTTTTCGCTTTGTCCATAGACAGAACAATGCCCCTCTTGTTATTGATTTATTTACTTGACAAACACCTCTTATGAAGCCACTTAGGGCTGAATCCAGACCTGTGCTTAAATGCTTATTCTGCATTTTCATCATTCCAAGAATGAGAGAAACACCGGTAAGAGTGCAGTTTGTGAACGCCCACACTCTTTACACCTGTCATATAGGTTGGCTGTAACCTGCCTGATGAAAAATCTTCTGGTTGAAATCAATTTATCTGAAGTATCACATGCAATTATTTAATAATGATACAATAATATTTATGGAATTTCTTGAATATAGATAACAAGCTACAATAAAAGCCACAGTATGAATACCCTCCATGAACATGTACAATAACTAAATACATTCAATGTTAGTATGAACCTCTAATGTTGACTGCTGAAGTAAATATTGCACAGAATCTAATATATGCATGCATTAGTTGTAAACTATTATGTTGTAAAAAGTTGTCAAACTATTATGTTCTCATGACTTTCTCGCCATTTCTATTTCACATGCAAAAATATCTTTATCTACATTTATCTAAATTTGATTGATATTTTAAATAATTACAGTAAATTGTAACTCAATTAAAAATATATTTTGCCACTCATTTGAAATATTTAATAAAGCCATGTTCACATTGTTCATACATCGAAAATAATGTAATGTTTACTTTTTGCAAAGAAATATACTCTTGTACGACAAACTTTTATCTCATCCTTTATTGTCCCTCTTTTAATGTTTGAATCATTAGTGTTGCTGCCACCGTGTTACCATCATGGCACCCGGATTTCACCCTATGCTGTAGCTCTCAGCTGCGATGGAGCGTGTGAATTTACAGTGTTAAATAAAGCTAAATGAACGTAGCCGTTGTGGGTCATCGGTTTTCACTGTGCTCCTCACTAACAGTATGTCTCTTTAAATTTAATAGCCGAGTTCTCACCAAATCCCCCTACCCCCAGCCTGGCGCTAACTCAGGCCACTGTGATTAAGCCAAGTATCTCAAACACAGCCATGGTACAATTATCCAAAATGGGAGGCAATAATATAATAATATTCTCCTCAGAGCAATGACTCTTCAGAACACACTTACATATCTCATTTTATCAAGTGAGAGCATAGTGAGCCACTCTCAGTGAAGGACACATACACTGTAATGACATGTCAGACTATTTCATGTAATTTTATCTGAGCTCATGGGAAAAAAAAGAATATGTTCATGTTATACAGTTAAATAAACTGAGTTTTCACAGCATGCCAGGACTTAAAGGGCATCCACTGTAATTGTTGGGCCATAACGCGTTGAGTTACAGTGGTGTTGAATTTTAAAAATGGGGGAAAAAATAACTGAGAACTTTTTCTTTCATGTTACATCAACTGAGGATTTCTCACTTCACCCAGGTAAGCAGAGTCTTTGTTTTTTATTTTGGTTATACAGAATAAAAACAGCTCATGCCCGGGCCCTGGCTCCACTCCACTTCTCCATTGTCCCCCCTGCTCAAGCGACTGGCCGGCCACTCCCGCTTGATTCCTGCCCAGCCTGGGGTTCACAGCTCCTTCACCGGTGCCTTGGAGGATCTGCCATCCTCCTCGTCGCTCGCCCCTCTGGCCGCCGACACAGTCCCAGGTGTGGAGTCCGTGCCTCACTCGCACCACACTCACACTGTTAAAAGAATTCCATCCCCCCGTCCCCCAGCGGGATTTCTCCCAACACAAAAGAAAAGAAGAAACAAGTAAGAAAAACAAAACGTAATTAAACCAAAACCACGACAAAAACCGGGCATCTTAATTCAACGAAAAAACAACAAATCAACTAAACAAAATAAATGAAACCAAAGCAAATCCATAAACAGGAAAAAACTGAATTAAAATGGCTCTGAGCCTGTTTCCTCTCTGGCTGCCCGAACACTGACTGCCTCGTGTTGGAGGAAACGAGAGACAGCTACGCTAGATCACCAAACAGGCGAAGCAAAGGAGACCAATTGCCCTGTTCCACATAGCAAATGCGTGTTCCCAATTACCAATGACAAAAAACTACTCACCAAGCCGACAGCTTTCTCAGGCTCACCTCCTGACAGTCACACATTCTGTGTCCCTTTGAACGCATTTATTTGAATCCATGTACCAAATGAAACACCCATCTCAGATTCAACATGAGGCATACCCAAGTACCTTAGGGCAGGAGCCTACAGAAAGAATGCTTGTCTCTTCCACACACCCCATCCTCTCACCTGGCACACACCTGAGCCTGTCAATGCTCACACCAGTCTGCTTCATATTCCCCGACTCTCAGAATCTTCTCTTACTCATAACATTCGCACTCCTCAAGTTTTGTCGACTTTTGCTGTTACCGAGCAACACACATAAAGAAGCGCGTTAGACCCCCTGTCATCACTGGCAAACCCAATCAACCATACACGACTCAGAGTCAGTAGCAACAGCAGCCAATAAATAAGCCATTCTAGATCACTCTCTTAAATCACAGAGAAGAGCAGAGAAGAGGATATACCTGCAAGCTGCCAGGTATAAAGGAAAATGATGGGGTAAAATAAAACTACAATCCCTGCGCACACCCCTGCTCCTGCTAAACATACCAGGTAATCTTTTATGACCACTGTTTAGCATCTCATGCGAGGGACTGCTCCTCCTGCAACGCCATGCTGGGACACTGCAGTTCTCTTTGGTCCAGCGGCCTCTCTTACCTGACATCACCTCTTCGTGGAGAAACTTAATTTTCCCAGGAGGTTGTCCATCCAAGTGGCAGTCAAGCCCTCACCTGCTTGGCCTCTGCAATTTTCCATTAGAATGGTTCAGTGCTGTATAGCTGCAGGAGTTTTGCTACATAATTATTTCTGAATATCAAAATGTCACTTCGTGTGCTTTCTCTGAATTGTGTAACCAGTTTGTACTAATACCAGAATCCCAAAGTCCGACCCTTCCTAAGAGGTATAGTTGGGAATGTATCTTTAGTGTGGGTAGCTATCTGTTAATTGTGAACTAATAGTCTGTCTAGGGGAGACTGACCTTGGTTTGACTTTGCAGAAGTAAACAGTTAGCCAGTTTGTAGTTTGCCAGCAAAGAGCATGGATAAGACACTGGGCAAAGGGAAATTATATGCAACTTGCACTTTGAACGGTGAAAAATTAATATGTCAAAAGAGATGTGGCTGATATAAACACTCCTCTCCCCTAGTTATTCACCCGTCTTATACATCTTATTGATCTCATATAGATTTGACAGTAACATTTAAGAGATTGAATGAGATTAATCTGTATTGCCCTCACTTGCTACAACCCAGTACCCATGACCTGCATTGAACTCAGTCAGTCACTGCAGATACTTTCTCAGAGGAGTGCATAGACTTTTTTTCTCCCTTTTCCCACAAGATAGATATGAAATGAAAATTCTTTCTTGGTCAAATACAGTAGTTTTGCAAGCTATCTTAGCCATATTACTTATGATTTGAAAGCTAGCTATTATATGAACATGACAATTGGTTTTTGATACTTTTGGCATTTGAAACTTGTTTTTGCTTGTGATGTGCTTCACCGATGTCAGGTAATGAATGAGAACTGTGCAAGAAGTTTCCTTGTAGGGGTCGTTGCCAATTAAAATAGTCTGGATAACAAAGTTGCTCATTTTCAATATAAAAATGCTGAGGCAAAACCTCTCAGCTAGGGGAGTATCAAGTTTAGTTTTAGCTTAAATCCTAATCCTCTTTCCTCTACTCTGGAGTTAAGTATTGCTCCCTCCCCTCCATTGCAACCCAGTGGTGAGAGGTAGCAGCTCATGTGTATGTGCAATGTGTTTAGAGCGCCCCCTATGGGAGACTGACCAGTGGCGCTGTCTCTGTTGGCAGCACAGATTGTACAATGGTACACTTGGGCCTTCACTGTATGGATGCACAGAATAGCAACAGTAAGTATTATTAAGTATTTAAGATTGTTGGACACATTTGAAACAAATTCAGCTTTCCCTGAATTGCCTGCAGGCACAAAATTTTCTTAAATTTCGCTACCCTAAACCTTAATGCCATTTGTCTTTATTCCCAAAAGCAGTTAACCCCTCCCTCATGGTTCATGGTAAACCCCACCAGCCTTTCCCCAGCTTTGACCCTGATCTCCCAATGATTAACCTCACACCCACCCCATCTCTCGAGTGATGAAATCGCATTTATCTCTCTCAGCCTTTCACCGGCTGAGGACTATGTCATTCGCACGCACGTCACCTTTATCATGAACTGATTTTCAATATTTCTGCCTTGGAACTGCATCACCTTTGTGTATGAAGAAACAGTATCATATTTAATCAAGCTATTGTCATCTCCCTTCCAGAAAATGAAATATTCATTGATGTACTTGAATGGGCAAATCCCTAAGAATACCAGCTATGATTAATAACATAAGTGTCCTGTTGTGCTCAAGAAGTTTGCAGGGGGAAAAGGACACATCCTGCTGCCGAGGCGGTAAATCACTTTGGTCAAGGTTTGGTGACAGTGCATGCACAGTTCAAGTGTAGATTAATATCCCATCATGCCTTTGATCAAAAGAGCCATATTGACAGCGACAGCACATCATGTTTATGAAAAATATATCATCATCTGAGGCATGTTTGTGCACAGTGCAAGTATGAATGTCATCATTCTTTACTGTTATTGCCTCTAACAATATTTTAGATAGTCCCTTAAATTATGAAGAAAAATGTATTGTATTATGGTCACGCAGCAATACTTGTACCTCACCAGGTGATGTTGCACGTGTGCACAGGAATTCTTTCACTTGCCTATAAGTCCACTGCAGGTGTTCTTGCTGTTTTCCCATAATTTTAAAATCCCTGGATTTTTATCATCGTCAGTGAAACTCCAAAGAAGAGAGGAGCTGTGTATGTCACTGAAAGAAATGAGGTTCTCAAAAGCTGTGGGGAAATCTATACTACAAATTGCAGCTGTCACCTCACAGTTCTATGGTTTAAACTTTGAATCCAGGGATTTCTTGGGGCTCTGCTTGGTTTCCTCACATTCTCTAGTATATTATACCGCTATATTGTGCCAGTGTACTTAATATAAATGCATACGTACTAGAATAATACCAAGAATGGCCAGATGTGTGTGGTTGGTGTATAAAGTTATCATGTGTCCACTTGGATTTGGCATTTAGTTTTTTTCTACACAAGTGAATGTAGTGATACAGTATTATGAGACTTATTTCATCAACAAATGTATGAAGGTATAAATCGTTAGTATGTCATGGAGACAAGTATTAATGGCTCTTTCATGGATCATTTCCTGATCCTGAAGTGAACCAAGAGTATTGAGTGTGGTCTTTATGTGTCTGCTGTCTATGCAGTTGTTTATTTTACTGCATGGTTCTTTTGGGAAGCAGTTTTATTCACTGCAATTTCAGAAATAAACACACAGAGGTTCTGTATGTTCCAAGACACACTAAGAACAAACGTAACATCCTGGGGAAATCAAAAGAACAGGAAGATGAAAGGCTTTGTTCATTTGTTGTGCAAACACACTAGTTTGAAGAGCAAGGTGTTTCATGGAGAAAAAAAATCTTTTCAGATTTGCATGACGGTCCGTCTTATATCAACAAACAATAAAATATTCATGAGGAAATAGCTGTCAGGATGAGTGTGCAATCTGAAAATGATTCCAAACACTAATAACAGGCAGAAGGAAATGCGCTTAAGAAAGAATCTTCAAAGCCCTCTGCAGTCTGCTGATTGAAACGGGAAAGATTGTTCCACTTGCATTGATGTGTTGCAGCTATGCCAAAATACAAACAGCATATTAAAGGAGTCACCATTATGGCTTTGTTAAGGCGTTTATCGCCTTTTCCCTGACCTGTCACATTTGCAATTCATGTCATAGCGTGCTTAATAGAGTCATGCAGGTACGCTGCATGCGAGAATGACATTTTCCTCTAGTTGGCAGAGCAGCAGTGGCAAAAGCCATTGGTGAATGAGATTGAATTACTTGGCCTGGAGAGATCGCTCCTGCAGCCCTCGTATCAGATTACACTCTCTCAGGTAAAAAATACTGGTGAATGTCGAAGAGGATCAGTAAGCTGAGAATCAACAGTGACTGCGTAAGAAAGAAAGTCAGTTTCCTCGTACTTCTCCCTTCGGTTTCAGTGCCAGCAGTGGGGATAATCTTTGCTCACAGACATGTTATCCCTATTGATGTAGGACATGGCTAAATGGAGGGGATGGTCCATTAACAATGTTAATTTTCTGTAATCAGTGAGTGTAATTGTGATCCATCGGGCAGGGATAATTTTTATTGTGAGTGACTGCCGCACTATTTAGAGGAGCTGAACAGAACAGATGATTGCAAGGAGACCGTTGCTACAGCACAGCATTAACCAGGAGAGAGTGGTATTTAGGGTAATTTAGGGTATTTGTAAGTTTTTTATTGTTTGAGTTATTGTCATTTAACTTCTCACTTCAATTTGACATTACATTTTCTTCTTACAAACTCACCATCAGCAACTGATTTTAGGGAATTATTCTGTCACTATAGTGCAGGGAAAACATTTCATTTTTTTCTCTTATTGTATTATTTCAGTCCTAGTTGGACTGAATTGTTATGCTAGCGCTACAGTAACCATTTTAGTGGGGTATTTTAGCCCTGGCAGAGAAAGAATCAAGCAGCTGGCTTTCTCCTGTCCCATGACCATACATAATCACCTGATTGAAGAAACCTCTTCTTATTGTTTAAATGTAATTCATGCATCCCTCTGGGGTGAACTGGACTCTTCCTGGAATCTGTATGGGTGAACAGAGACTCCCTCACAACACTGGTATCTGTCCTTGCATAAGTTTGTGTTCAGGTTTGTTAACTTTACATTTCACTTGAAACATGAAGTTATGTAAAGTTAAATTACCACTTTAATTTAGTTAAACAAATCACAGTGGAATCAATGACAATTCAACCAGTCAGGAAGTGATGCTGACTCACCACAGTGTGAGTGTCATGTCTTCTTTGAAAGGTATCTACTAAACACAGGTAGGCTAAGCTGCAAGATCTGCTGAACCACTTCTATAGCATCCTCTTACAGCCCACACCAAAGAACAGCAGGTTAATGAATTAGTCTGATGAGTCAGAGTTGAGCACCACTTATGGAAGTTCCCTTAAAGTTAATCATCATTACTGGTTACAAATATATTTTCCTCAGAGGCTCAGAGGTAAAAAAAAAAAAAAAAACTGTAGAAATACTACCTGAAAATGAAATGGACAAGTCAGAAATCAAGTGACAAAACATGATAAACCCATACATCTATGGTTCTGTGTGGAATAAGTGAAAGCAGCCTGATAAGCAGAATACCTCTAATGGATAAGCTTTAGATAACATTTTCTGAAAACCACCCATAGATAACGTACTGAACCAGAGAATGCAGGGGGAAATGCTGTCCAACGACTTTCCTGCACTGTTCAAATAATCAACAAATGGTTCTGATGAGTTCAAATAAGTTTCCTTTGATGCTACTTTGAAAGGTAAAATCATTGCACAGTTCAAAATGTCCTCCATTTCTGATGACTTACAAATGACTTTCTGCTTGTTTTTGAACCTTATGTAAGGATCCTAAACATTAATTCACACTTCAGGATGTGAAAATGAACATGTGAGCTGCAATGTATAGCATCAGGAAACATCAGCAGTTTTTCATGGGCATGCTTTTTTTTCCTAATGATATCTTAACACAATAACTCAAAGCATGTTTTCCCTTTTAACTCTGAGCAACGGCGCAATACCTCCACCACCAGTCTCTACTGTGTGGCATTATCTGAAATGAGACATGTGTGATTCAAATGTTCCCTAACCAGTTCATTCTTCAGCTAAAAACATTGATCAATGGGTTCTGAAAATTACAGCTTGAAATCAATGTATTGCAAGAAACAGGCTAGTAAGCTTGCAGCAGGGGAGCAGCACTTACACCAGGTCTACAGTGCAGCATTATCCTGCTGCATTGTAATATGGTGGCATGGTTGCTGACATTAACTGACAATATGGTGAAACATGATTACATATCTGCCATTTTGATAGAACATTATACAGCTGCTTTCCTTTAAAAGTAAGGCATTTGGATTTACCTCATCGCTTTCAGAAGACTGACAGTTCACCCCTGAACTGCAAGCCCGGGGTAAAAGCAAAAGGATTGGGTTAACTTAAAACATGCTGAACTATGCCCAAGGAAATAATCAAAAATCTGTGAGAAAAAAGCTCATATGCTATCATATGCTGCCAAAATGAATTTCAGGGATAAAGCCTCCTTTGTAGCGCTCCCTATCACTGGACTGATGAGCTGCTTAACCTTGGTGTGAAGATGAAGGTTCACGGACTGCGTGGCTGCCAGCTGCCTCCAGAGCATACGTTGCAACTTAGAGATATCCACCTCTGTAGTGCACCAATGTCTGGGGCTCAAGTGGATTAGAGTGAGCTTACCATATTACATTTTAAAAAGAGCCTTATATCTGGGAACCACAAAGTATTGAAATGATTTTCACAGATGGAAGTGTAATCAGAGATTATGGGTATGCTGTTTGCTGTGCAGGATAGCGCCGGGTCAGCATACACCAGCTCTTACATGTTCACTACTCTCTCTGATGACTTTTGGGTGTTCAGTAACAAGGCGTTATTTGAAATAGCGTATGCATGTTGTTTAATGCAGAATCAAATGATGCCCTTCAGTAAGAGTCTGAATATGACATAACGCGAACACAACGCATATGTCACATTATGTGCCAAAAAAAAGAGGAGGCAGGAAATGTTTGTGATTTAATTATGAAAATCATAATGCTTCTGAATCAAGTTTGATTGCTGTGTCTGATTAACAGAGCTGGCAGTTTAAAGTGGGACAGGCCATCAGAAATTGCTCCCTGTGTATTTGTCTGATCCAGCATTACAGAACAGCTTTTTGCATTTGACAGGAAGTTATCTTGGCAATAACAACAATACTGGATTACATTAAGTGATTGTAATTGTAGGCAGAATCTGAAAAGGGTTTTGCAATGCAATGTTTTGCATTGCCAAAAGCAAGCATGTCTGTTCTTGTTTGGTTTAGCTTCCAGTACTGCATCCAACTGGACCAAAGAACTCTGCCTCCACTACTTGGCTTGGCAAGCTTTTCCAAGCATTGCCAATTTTTATGTGTATTTGAGTACTTCCTGACATTAGTTCAGATTTCACGATTACCTTACTTCAAACTATGCCCCCTTGTTTTGCTGACTGAAAAAAAATCTTGTTTCAGCTCACCTTGTTAAACTCTTCCAAAATGAATGATGATATATATTCAGAATTATTTTAGAATGTTTATGGATGATGACAAAATAGCAATGAGAATGTAAACTTTAAAACAATTTCATTTCTTATGGAAATAGATTGTCCATGTGAAGACCACACAAGCTATAAAACGATGATATGAAGGATAAATGACCTAGAGTTGAGTCATTGCCTAACTTAATATTAATATTTATAATCACAGAAACATGCATGTCAGACGTCTTCCTCCCATATCTATATCCCAACAACTGTAACTGGTGGCATTTTGTTCTCATATAACTCCACATAACTTTCAAAATAGTTGCATAAAACTGTTGCTCGCTGACAAACTAATACAAATCTCTCACGAATCCCCCAGAACAGTCACAAAAAAGATATTGGTAAATAGCCAATATTATTAAAATTTGTGTCATATATAGCCAACCTAGAGCACTTTGCATGGACATACCAATGCATTAGTTTTGAAAACTGAGTGAATTATTCAGCTGTGTATACATTTTCTTTCAGATTCTTGCTGAAAGGTGGCACTCATTTGTTTCTTAATTGATACCAGAATAATGGGACTAAACATAATTAGTGTCATACACTTCATATATCATAATATAACATAATATCATAATTAGTGGTGCTCATCTAACCATTGATCATGATTCAAAATCTGCATTGTTTTTCTGTCAGCTATCTGTGGTGCGTCTTTTACATCCAGCTATATGTATATTTTTAATTGTGATCTAATTAGAAAGTAATTAAATTCACCCATCATAGGTAAAAATAATATTATGACATAATCCACAGTCTGTAAAGTTGTCTGAGATGAAAGCTCAGTTCCACTGTACAGATTAGATGTTGTCTGGCCTAGATCTGTTTTATGGGTTTTCTAAAAATAACCCATAAAACAAACCTGCTCCTAAGCAATCTAAGATATTCAGAAGTCAAGTTCCATTATTAACAAATTCATATCTGCATGAGAAACAAACAAACAAATTTCCATTATTTATGCATTGTTTTTGAATAAAAAATAATTAACCAGATTATGTTTATAAAACCATTAACGTACTTTCAGGCAGACATGAAATGTCCAGAGCCCTACCCTGGCTGCCTCAGCAGGGTAAACATGGCGAGGAGAGAAGGGTCAGCGGCTCACTGAAGTGAAATAACAATGTGAAAAATACAATATAGTGCTGCTCATGCATCAGGGGAAACACAGTCAACATTGTCCCTGAGGAGTGGAATGACAACTATGTTTATTTAAGCAAAATCAGAGAGAAAAAATACTAATCTTGCTAATTAAGAGAGATATGTTTAGCCAAAAATAATGAATAGAAATGTGTTTATTTATGTGAGGGTCTGCTGTCCTGCATTCCTTGTGGTTTTGTTTTTCTCACTCTGTCTCTGTGGTGCAGTGAAGCGCTCCTTCCCATTATCATCACAGATGTCCAGAGTGTGCTGACCGTGTCTATATGCCCCTGCTGGTCGGGCCCTGGGCTGATGGACACCTTTTAGTTGGTTGTGATTGATCGCTCTGAGTGGCTAATCAAAACAAATGGCTAGCCTTGGGACCACGGTCGGTGGCTTTCCCCCTACTCGGTTTATTGAAAAGGAGTGGGTGGAGGTGAAACCCTTCTCACTAGCTCCTCTAATAGAAGCAGGCAGGCCTCAAACCTCAGCGAGACGATCTTTAAGGAACATCCTGGCTCCCAGGCTTTGATGTTGACTGACTGTCAGGGAGGGGTTGGGGGGGTTGGGGGTGGTTGTGTGGCCCAGTCAAACTAACGAAATACACTGGGGTGGCTTGCACACTTTGATCGAACACAATAGGATCCTTGGGGAGGTGAGTGCTGAGAGCTCAGACTTCGCTGTCCAGTCTCGGTCACAGTCTCATTCACACAAACCTTCCTCTCTCTCCTGATTATGTTTAAAGAGAGACCTATTTTCTCCCTTTTCTAAATGCATATCTTTCAGATTCCTCTAAAAACAGAACATCCTTTATATTTTAATTTTGCCAAAAAGCTTTACCATAACATAAAAGAACAATTATGAAATTACAGCACTTTGACTGTAATTTAGTGAAGAATAAAGACTTCATAGAATATGGTATAAAAGATTCTACATCCTTACATGGATACATGGTTACATTTTAGTCAGACATACTCCATTTTTGTTGAAGTTGAACCACCTTCAAAGCTTTAACTTTTTACTTTCTCTCCAAAACCAATAATAAGAGTGAGTACATACTCAATGGCTCAATGAAGCTGTTTAGGGCCATATTTGAGTTAAAGAGAACAACAGATTCACAGTTAAGTAGTTTAAGAGATGGAACCACTGGGGGTGTGGACAGAATTCATAATGTAAAGGACTTGCCTTGTTCTGGATCTGTGACAAATGTCTGACTGAGGAAACATGCGCTGTGCTACCACAGTGAAAACTGTCCATGTATGACAGCAAGCCAAAGCAGATTTAGACACCTTTCTTGCATGAGAGATATGACTGGGCATTGTTCAAATATGGCTTTTTCAGAATTTAAGGTGTTGAAGAAATTATTTGGCTATACCCAAATAATACCTCTGCTGTCCTCCTAGATAGTTACATTATATTGTGTGCAGATAGGACATAACATTCACTGTCTCAGGCGCCTGATTCAGGTTGGTGGGCAGACTGACTGCCTGAGCTTGTAGAGATAGCTGACAATGGCGTGTCGATCTTTAAGATTTATTCCTCTTGCTGTTGCTTGTTTTCTGTGGAGCTTGTTGTGGAAATATAAAACAAGTAATATTTCACTGCAACAATGAAGCTGTCATTGTAATAATTAATAAAGGTCACTCCCATTCCTGCAACATCATCTTTTCAGGCACTCTGCCTGCCTCGCAGTCCTAATAAGTTTATTGCATAAGCTGAACCCGGTTCAAGTTGCAGTGATAAGAGAGTTGAGGCACTTTCATAGTTCTCCAGGAATGTTCCCTGCAGCCGAGCAGGATCTTGCAAGTGTCATGTTGATTTCATAGGCTTTCTCCTGTATTTCCTGAAATGAACGACTAGATCAGTTTAAAAGCAATATTTATAATTTATTATCACATCCACAGAGTCATTGTCTTAGCTATGGCCAGAAGTCATAGTTGGCTCAGTCTCGCCCAGGGGAGATAAGGATTAATACACTGACGTGCACTCTGTGTTCTCAAATAATTGCCACACACAAGTTTACTTCGTTTCTCTCTGCGTGCCATGCAATTATCTACACGTTGCCGCAAGACTGATGAAAAACGCTGATTCCAATGGTTCCTAATGGAAGCTAGCCTCTGGCTTGCCGAGCTGCATTGAGTGTTAGACATATGCAGGCTATGTGAGGAATGGCAGCGAATATATTCCCATTAACCTTGAATGACTGTTCTACCGTAATTCCACACATGTGTACTTTAATTTTACACTCTCCCTTACTTACGCAAATAATTGCCGATTACTGCGTACCGAACTGAAATACGGACAGTCGTACGTTCTGTTCTGTCAGCATACACATACGTAAAATGTGTATAATGTATTCACCGGTGCAATAGCACATCGCCAGTTCTCAGTCTATCTTGATGGAGGTCTAGATGAGATGTTAAGGCTGAAGATACTTTATTCTAATAGATACTTTCACTCAAACGCTGACGTATTACATAGCCATATGACAGGTCAGGTTTAAAACCAAGAAGTTAAAGATAAACCGTTTGTTCACAACTAATGTTTATGTTGAATTACTCCATAAAATACTGCGTGTTCCTTAACCAAGCAAGCAAGCTACCTGTCGAAAATAGCTTGCTTTCATCATCAATCCCATCTTGTTGCTGCTGCCATCTCAGCATAGTTCTGATAGGTATAGGCTAGCTCCAATTCAGAGCCATTGGAATCAACTCTTTTCAGTCTTGCAGCTACAAATGGGCAGAAACTGTTGAGAGAAACTATTTGAAGTTAATACGTTTTTGGGACTGTTTACTTAATGTCAGTAGTAACAAAACAAAGAATGAAATGAACAGCGCTATGTTTGCTAAACCTCCTCTGGTGCATGGTGTGCATCTTTCCTCATTGTGCATAAATCAATGCCAGCAGCTCCGCTGCTTCCCTACCCAAAACCCGTTGGCCATTTGAGTTACGGACAAGCAACTAGAACCGCGTGTATACATAACAATACGCTGAAGCTTCGAATTTCAACATGATTATGAAAATGAAATTTAATGTTTTTGTCCCTAAAATGCACTTGCAATGTAAGTACCTGCCTCAATGCAATGTAATATGCAATTATTATAACAGGTGTAAATTGACCATTAATAACAGGTAAAAGTAATTACTCCCCCACACATGCCCACTGGTCCGTCTCACTGCATGTCACTGGGCTAACATGATTAGATTCTTCAGTCTCATTGCTCTCCTACATATGATACACATGTGAAAACAGAGAAAGACCCTGAAAAAAACATCCTGGGATTTCTGTGGGTTAAAATGTATTAAGATGATCGATAATGTTGAACAGAAGTGTGGGTTGATCAAACCATCACACGGTTCTAATTTCATCTTCTCCACATACTCTGTGATCACAATGAATTAATATACACACAGGAGCAATAGAGATTCAGAAATGCAACAGTGGTACATGAATGCCGTTTCACATTTATAATAATAACAATGTCAATGAGAGATTAACAGAGTATCACTGCTCTAATGAATAATTCATGCCAGCTTCTGTATTATCGTATATCAAACTGAAATACACAGTCTCCCTTTATGGAATGGTTTATTTGGTGATCTGAGATGCGTCTCCTGATCACGTTTTATTTCAGGATTAATGAATGTGTTAATGACGTTCTTAAAAACAAATATTCTCTCTGCACGTGGGTTTCCTAAACACATTTGTTAGGCAGACTCTTATGAGAAATGCGTGCACTTGGCAAAACCCAATATTTTAAGAATTAACAAATAGAATTTAATAAAAATGTAACATTTTAACAATTATTTTAAGGATATTTATAAAAGTCATTAAAAAAGGTTGTTAGTTTTCAGGAAACCCAGCCATGTTTTTTCCTGATCGAAATTCTTTGCCAACAGTGCTTCATGTTTTTACAATGCTGGTAAATCCCTTCTTGTTGACTCATTACATTCACAGCCTCACAATTAATTCACATAAAATTAATTCTAAAGTCTTACAGAAAAGTAATCTCAGGATTGATTCTAATCATTGAGTGAATAATACCTTAGAATACATGATGATGAACAATTTCAAAAAATCTAAGACTGTAAACTAACTTTTATAATAAGATAATTTTAAAATATATGAAAGATTAAAGCAATATTTATGAGGTTCAATTTGTGTCTAAAGTACCACATAAACAAGTTTACTGCAGGCATTAACAAATATCTTTTGGGTTTTTTGTACATAATGATAGACAACTCTCTGGCTAGATTTCTAGACAAGGCTAGAATACTAAATGCTAACTAAATAACTGCCAGCTGTTCGGAGGCATCTGTCAACACTACAAGACATACGTTATCACAGTCACCAGTGTCTGCAATTATGATGAAGTTAGATTGAATGCCTTTGCAGTAATGTGTACAGAGACCATTGAGTTAGGTTGCAAAAGGTGCAACTTTAAATTGTAGTGTAAGGTGAATAGAGATTCCAAAGATATGAATGATGCCCCATTAGATGTATTAGTACATATAATATAATATAATATAATATAATATAATATAATATAATATAATATAATATAATATAATATAATATAATATCGTTTTTTCACTTACCATACTTCCCACCATCATTTACCCACATTTCATTTTGTAACCAATGGCTGAGAATGGAGCTGATCTCATTTGTCAGAATAACAGGGACCAGGAGTTTTAGACAGTCCCTCTCCCCAGCTCCCAGCCTCACCTGCCCCAGGAGTGTTGCTTAAGCTCTTATGACATTTGTGCAGTATACCATGTGTTAGCACCTGTACATAAATGCAGGGTGAATACTGCATTTGTACTGAGAATAAAAGCAGGTAAGACATACTCCTCCCTCAACTAGCTAATCTTTAGGCAAAGGTAATGTTGCAATTGTGTTTGTTTGCAATTTTCTAAAACAGTATTAATTAGCTGTGGACTATACATGCACTGTTTGTTTGGCTACTGAATAACGATGCTTCATTTATCAGTCACCCATGAGCCTCCAGATTAGCATCTCGCTGATTCTGTTACGAGAAACATAGTTAAGCTGTGCCATTTAGCAGCTAAGGTGAAGAGGTACCTCAATCATGTTAAAATGGCCGTGCTTGACTTTGTATGACTTCTTGGCTTGTATGGGTCTGAATGATAGCTTGGTCCTCCAATGACATGTGATGAGGTGGGTGGTAGGGCTTATTCAGTGCACTTTATTCAGCTCTCAACTCCATCTTGTGGAGACATTTATTAGGTGCTATGCTGCTGGCATGATACCGCAGAAGCTTCATATTCTGCTAATTAAATTAACGCATCTGTAAATACACGCAGTGATTCCTCTTCCCCAGCTGAGTTGAAAGATAGATTAGTGTGTGCAGGTACAGTTGTACCTGATGCTAATCTGCTATCTGCTACATGCTGAAGTGGCTGGTGTATGCTGTTTAGGCCTCCACCTATAAATGTGTTTTAGCATTTTCTGTACGGTAATTTGATGAATACAGAATGCTGAAATAAACCTGTTTGACACGTTCCTAATGTCCCCTTGACCTTACCTGCATTAATAGTATCAGTTGACCCCTATTTACCATACAACACATGCTAAATACAGTGTATGAAGCTTAATTATATGGTCCAGTTATATATTGCTATATAAAACTATATATATCAGTAAGTAACTTTAAATTGTAAACCTTCCCATGAAGCAAATTAGAAACATACATGGCTGCATGTATTCAGGTCTTCTTGAGAAGTATCATGAGAAAAGCAAAATATTATTTCAACAAAATATTATGTGCTGTTCTCATTTATATTGTCTGTAGTGTAAGTATATACACAATGCATGAGAAGTTCTGTAATGCACTGATCTGTTTGTGTGACTCACATATTAGCTGCACATTTTAGACTATCAATCAGGCTGGGGGAATGTGGAGCTTTGCTTTATGTTTGTATGTCATATCTACTTATACGCAAAATAAATCATAAATGGATAAGGAAATGGGGGCAGGGATAGATGGATGTTTGTTTCATATTCAGAATGAGTCTTGAATCAATACAAATCAATGCTACATATATTATGTCATTTAAAAACATAATTTCCAGCATTTTTTGTATTTACCTCAGTTTTGCCTTGCGATAAGAGGTCATTATTGCCACAAATGTATTGTCAATACCTGTTTTAATTTACCTTTTCAATATAGAATTCAGTGCCCTGTGAGACTTTAATATGCTGATGATATATTGCTAATTAAAGTCTATGGAAAGTGGAGGAAAGTGACATTGATCTTTGATAACTGCCGTAAGACATTTATGTGTGTTAGAGGTGATAGATGCCCCAGAAACTCCGTTTTGTGTAACGTTGGCGCTGTAAGGAAGCAGGTTCCTGACAGTGGCCTGGATGGGAAATGTAATTGATGGGAAAGGGAGCTGAAGACAGCGGTCCCTAATCCAACCAATAGTGGAATCATTTCAACTACTCCATTCAGCCACATAGCCCGACATGTCCAAAATAAATCATGACTATTTTGTATTTTAGACAGGTGGTTGGGTAATTGCAGTTAGTAAATGCCTGTATTAAATGCACTTGTTTCCAGAATCACGTGTTTCTCATTCAGCATCTGTATGAAATTGTCTTTTATTGAATCAGATAAATTACTGGGAATGGCAAGGATGCTGCCATTTTGTATTGAGTTGTGTTGTGCTCCCATGTGAAAACCCTCAGAAATGAAAAGGGTGGAATTCATATGTGAGCCCTGAATTTAACACATGAGAACATATATGAACAACAAAACTCACATTCTCCTCAACAATTTCATGTGTGAAATGGCCAGAAACCACACTGGGATAGAAAAGGGCTGATCCTATTTTGAACTTTCAAACATAATGCTATCAGTAGTTGTTGTACAGGAGAAACATGATTGTTGAAGATATTCTGATTCATATAAGAAGCTTCTCATGGGGAAGTAAGTGAACCAGTTATTTCATAACAAGCCATTGACCCCCCTCATTGCTATTGCATGCATCCTCTTCAAAAAGAGTTTCAAGGCCATTACGATATTGACCTGTTTAATATCCTGTGCTTTTGATACGATAGTGATTGTATATAACATACACGTCATTATGAAATTAATGATGGACGAGGTGTCATCTTAGAGTGAAACTTTTTTTTATTGAGAAACGTTTCACAAAAATGAGTCCAGACATTGGCCATGAGACCAGCACCATCCCTGACCAAGCTGTGAATATATTTGCAAACACTCTTATCTGTAATCAATTAAAACTTTCACACCCTTTGACTATACAGCTTATTCTGAGTATAATAACAGAAAATAATCAATGTACTGTAAGCCATTCTGGCATTGGAGTTGATGGTCCATCAGGACCCGGGACAGCTCCCAGACAGAAACTTGTCAACTCTAAGGAAAAGACGTAAAGAGTGGTGACGGGAGCTGTCCGGTGCTGAATGTGGAAATAAACTGCACTTACGATGCTCCTGTTCCCCATCTCAGACCCAGAGGAAGCTATGTAAAAGGAGAACCCTGACCTGGCTGAAGGGAAGGCACATGCAAGAAAGAACTCATGGTTATCTCGCTCTCTGTCTTTGATTCCCACAAAGGCACAGACCACAGGCTCAGTGACAGAGAGGAGAACTTGTGGTTGAACAAAATCCCAAACGTAACCAGCACTGTGCTTCCAGATCCATCACAACCCACCTGCTCATCTCCTGGATACTAACCTTAACAAACTGCTCTGGGGTTAGATCTTTCAAATAAATCTCCATAATTTTGATTTGACTTTCCTAAACCTATTGCAAGCCAAGAAGCTGAGAAATTTTTATGACTTCTGTGAGTCACCTTTTTCTTTCTGTAAATAAATCCCCATTCAGAACTTGATTTTTGTTGGACTGTTTCTCATTTCCCAAGCCCACATCACACCCACTCCCCCTAATGGAGTGACAGCCAAATAAACAAATCATTCTGAAGTGCTATTCCAATCACATTCAGGCTGTATGCTGTAAATCACCGATTTCTCTCTTTATATAAAACTTTTTAATACATGATAAAGTATCTGGAAAACATGTATTGTTCTCTGTGACATCTAATCTTGCAGATATAATCCAATCTAATCTAATCTACAAACTCTTATATATAAATGACAAGTATAGACACATAATGACAAATTATTAAGCTGTATGGATTGCTCATGCAATTGTTCATGTGAAATGTAATTATTGGCTTTAGATAATGTTAACTAGCACTTGCTTCACTGAACGAACAACTCGCAAATATACTTTTTCCTACATTACTGTACTTGAATTGAAGCTATACATCACACAGGGGCAAAGGCAGACGCATTAGAAAGTCTTGTAAAATACTCTTCATTTTTGGTTTATTGTAAGACAAAAAACTGGACCCTGTTTAAACTCTATCCATGGTACAGCCTTTTCCCCTCCAAGTCTCAGTGACACAGCCTCTTTGTGGGGCTGGAAGAACCGCATTTCAGTCTGAAGGGGGAAAATGCATAAAATAACACAATCACCAAAAAACAGACTTTGAGGTAAATGCTTTTCCTCTTCCTTGTTTTGGAGATGTTGGATGTTTATTAGTCTGGAATACGTCATTGGTTATATAGAAAGTGCTTTGATGACTTATTTAAATCAGGTATAATCAGGTATTTTAGACTCCCAATGTTGATTGCTAATTCACAGAGCAGTAAGTATGAAGCAGATTCAAAGAGAATTCAAATGCAGTGATCTTTTAGCTGCCCTCGGGGCACTTCCTTATTTCAAACAGGCGCAAGTACATGCATGCACACAAATAAGCACTGAAGAACAAAGCATACACCAAAAGAAAGATGGACAAATCAGAACGTCAAAAAAAAAAAAAAAACAGTTGGAAACGCACATCTTTTAATCAGTTCTGAAAAAGGAATGAAATGAGTGTCTGTTGTTTTCAGTATGATTAATCAGCGACTGCATCAGCCACTAGTTTGGTCTCATGTTTGCATGGAGGTGTATGGTTTTCCACATCAAGAGTGAATTTGACATATTACAAAGTTGATATTGGATAAAGCTTACACACAGAGAGCTGTGAAATAAGTCCCCAACTGTGTTTTATTTTTTTACATAATGGACTGCTGTCTCATTAGAATTACATTAGTCACTCACCCATTTTCTGTCTCTTTATGTCAGCCATGTCTGCTCTGAGGAACCACATGAACAAATGAGTGTTCAAATTGCAAGAAAAGTCAATAATATAGTTCAAGCAAATACATAAAACATACTGGCCAGAGGATGTTGAGAGATATTCATGAAAATAAGAGGATAAGAGGAGACTTGTAGACCATTACACGTACTTGCATTGGCTAAACAGAATAAATATTACGTTTTTTTCACAATAAACTAGTGTTTAGCTAGCTACCCTCAATTTACTTTCAATTTTGTGTCATTATTTTTCAATCTAACTTGACAAACATTTAAGCAGCTATTAGCATTTTATAGCCAGCTTGTTCTATCTTTTCAACTAGTGTTCATCAGCAAGAAGACCATCAGCAGCTAAGATTTTTTTTTTTATGAACGGAAAGCCTGAAGTTGTCAAACACCTCCTAGAGGCACATCATGCCAAGATCAAAAGAAATTGGGGAAGAACTCAGGGAAGAAGGTTGTTAATCCTCATCACTTCTGTAACTGTTACAAAGTGGTTTCTGAGGCTGTGGAGCCCCACTGAACTTCAGTCAGTGCCATATTGTCCAAACGGAGAATGCCTGGGAATGCCAGTAGTGAATTACTCCAGAAGTGGCTACCCTGCCAAAAACTCTCCAAGATGAAGATGTAAAATACAGAGTTTTTTACATCTAAATGAAACAGAATAGCATCCAGGAAGCCCCTGTCACCGCTGGTAATGTAAGTGTTTATGGCTCCAGTATCAGCCATGGGGAATCAAGGGACTCCTAGCTGAGTAGGAAGATGAAAACCGCTGCTCACGATAAGAACATGAGTGCTCACTTCAAGTTTCCCAGGAAAGCACCTGGATGATGCTTTGCAGTTCTACAGCAATGATGTATGGCAACTGAGCAAAAAAAAAGTGCCCTTCTGGAACAACATGTTGACTGGAATGTTTGGTGAGAAGCGTGCATTCCAGAGTAAGAATCCCACTGTCAAGATTGAAGTGCCATTGCGATTGGGGTGTGGTTTGCTGCATCTGGACCTGCTGTCACTGAAGGAACCATGAACTATGCTCTGCATCAGATAATTCCACAAAACAATGTTTGGCAATTCCTCAAGGTGAACTGAAGCACGGTCATACAGAAGGGTAATGATCCAAAACATGCAGTCAGGTCTAAATCCGAATAGATGAAGAACAAGACATTTTCCCCCATTCAGATGCTGTGACAGGATGTGACATAAGAAGTCAATATGCAAAACTCGATGAATCTCAAAGTTGAAGCTGATTGGCATGGAAGAATTACTGCTCCATGATGAGAGACTGATAAAAATGGTTGCATTTGGTTGCTGCATTGCTTCTAAAGGTGATCTAACAAGTTATTAAGTATTAATGGGGGCATAATATGGGGACATTTGCTGAATAATAAATAAATAATAAATAATTTGTGCTATTTGTTCAGCTATGATGACAACATAAAATAGTGTGCTGAGTTCTCTGCACTGTCATGGTAAATGCTTTGGTTCCGGTGTGTTCTTTACTGATTCCAGAGAGGGCCAGCCAGTACTGCACTGAGAGGAAGTGGCTGGTCACGGTGGTTTTCATTCTGTTTGTAGGCAATTGAGATGAATGGCGCCTGAACCAGTGAATGCCTAGCAATATTTCTGGCTGATTCACTGTTTATTCAGGGAGAAATCACAACTCCAGTCTTTGAAAGTAACAGAGCTCCTGTGGTGACCATCTATTCCCAGGCTCCTTGCAATTAGGGTAAACACTTATGTTTCCTAGCAAGTAGCCACTTTAGAAAATCTCAGGAGGCACGGTGGCACAAATGCTGTGTCGCAGGAGAATTGTTGTATTTTCCTGCAGGGGATTATGATAAAGGGCTACAGCATCATTTCTGAATGCTCTCCAGTGTTCTCCTCTACAGCGCATCTTTAAATCTCTCACAGAGCTCTTGATGATTTATACACTCACACATACGCACATATAAATATAACAGAAGCTCAGAAATCCGCCAATATTCCAAATTGTTTCCCAGTCAGTTTTTTTTTTTATTTTAATCTAGATATCAATACAATTTGCATAAATTCCCACTAGGGTGAAACTATACATACAGCAGCCTTAACACTGGGTACTGAATAAGGAGAAAGCATCATATTTTCATACACACGCACGCACGCACGCACGCACACACATGCACGCACGCACACACACACACACACACACACACACACACACACACTCACACGCATGCACACACACACACACACGCACGCACGCACGCACGCACGCACATGCACGCATGCACGCACGCACACACACACACACACACACACACACACACACACACACACACACACACACACACACGCACACTCACCCGCCAGCCAGCCAGAGTGGTATAGCCCTGACAATTTGTGGAAGTATGAAAGTTTGTGTGACAGAGCTTGGTTGTGCTGCTGATGGGGAGACTGACTTGAGGGTTTATTTGATCAGCAAGGACACTCTACAGCTCGCTCAATAATTTGTACTTAATTACTTTGGATTTCTCCCAGCCCTTGTCTTCTACATTCATTTTACATGGCTTCAGGGCCCAAGAACGTCTGCAGTCACTATATAATATATATAAATATATATATTGTATATATGTATAATTTTTTTTAGAATGCAAACAGCTAACAAAGCTATAACAACTGGGTATAAACTAGTTACCTAATAAAAGATGAGAGTTGCAACAACTATCTATTTAACTACCTGTCTTTCGCCATCATGAACACCTGTTTAGTGATGTTCCAGGTTTAACAGGGTATCATTTACTTAATACTGGGAGAAATGTAAGTGGAAAGAGTTTCTTCTTTTTTAGCACTCATTGCTCCAACCTCTGCTGCCAATCAAACAGACTCGCAGAGCACAGACGAGCAGGCACCATCCTCCACGACACGTCAGCTGGCATCTCTTTTCACACCCAACAAGATGATCACAGAGGAAGACATGTGAAAGTGACTGTAGCACCTGATTGTGAAAGGGGATTGTGGGTGCCTGATTGGCGGCGAGGATCGCCGGTGAATGATGACACCCGAACATAACTGCCAATGGAATCCCGCTGTGACACTAAACCCAATTATGTGTGACTCTTCAGGGCTGCTGGCCAGTCAGCACTGGCATGGACCGGATTTGAGACCAGCCTGTTGGGTCCATCCACATCAACCTTATAAAGTGATAAACTGTTGTGATGAAGAGTGCTCCACACCCCACAGGCAGCTAAAATAGAAAGCACCAGACATTATGGATTGTAAATGAAGAGGGTGCATGTCAAAGAAATGATGAGATTTAGGGTGCAAAAATGCCATGTATAGTATATATTAATATGTGAATATGTTAAAAGGGAGTACCTCATGAAGAGAGAGGAACTGAGAGCGGAATACAATCTTATCAGAATCAGATCAGAAACAAGAGGGAATGTGAATCATGGCTAAAGTAAGAACACATAGTTGAAAAAATGTCTATTAATTACAGAAAAACATTCATTATTAGATTATTAGAATACTTAAGATACATAATACTTAACAACAAAGGTTGATAAATTCAGAGTGATAGTAAAATTCAAAGAAGTCAGTCATTTCTTCATTCTGGTTGGGGCTAAAGTGGTATGTCTGTCTGGGGGAATTTGGAGGATAAAAGTGCTACATAAAAAGCTGGCTACCACCAAAGGAATAAACCTAAATACCAGCAGGCAAGCAGATATCAGTGACAAAGCATTTAAACTAAGAGTGAGCCATGATAACTGGCATTCATTACTGTGGAAACTTTGAGTGGATGTGTGTGAAAGAAGCACTAGGGAAATTATGTAGGTGAGGGAGAAGTTGTAACTGTGCTATGATAATTGGTACTTGAATCAGGAAATTTTGTCCATTATATACTGGTGAGTACAACAAAAAAAAGTAATAATACTAACAATATGGAACTGGGTATGCAATGAAGGAAAAAAACATAAAAAAGAAGATTATGTGATTAAAACCCCTGCTCTGTAAGGCAACTTTCAGCTTTATCACACCTTTCTTGTTGAATAACTTTTTTGTTGACCAAAAGTTACTGCATAATTTGTGTTGGCCATTACTCAGCATACATAATGAACCTAATTTACACAATCCCCTTTCAATGCTTCCAAATTCTAACACAATTACACCTGTACACCAGTTTGCTACCTGAGAAAAATAGCCATTACTTTTGTCTCCCATTTATTGTGCCACAGGAATCAATTGAGTGTACAAACAAATTTGATCAAAATAAAGCACAGAAACAGCTTCAGCAATATTTTGGCATTTTTCAGTGTTTTCTAAACTGGAATTTATTTGTTGCAATTTCTTGATCGATTTCATGCATTATCAAATGCCTGGGTAATAGATGTGCCTTCTTGAAATGCTTTGTTGATATTTGATTGCATATTCAGAACAGTGTATTGTTTTGCTGCTAATTTTTGCTGTCTACCTAAACCATGTTGATGGCATCAATACTTTCTTCCCCGGCATTTTTCTTTCCTGGGGGAGTCACACCATTGCTCACACTCTTAGAAAATTTTTCACAGTCCATTTTAAAAATTCATTTAATGACATTTTTATTTAATTGACTTTGGACAGCAGTACCTTGATTTCAAATCTTTATCTTTATGTGTATTTCTCAGTTTTTTTTCGGTGGCATTTTTGTTATACTTTTTGTTATACATGCACATGGGGAAGCACAGAATCAGATTGTTTATGCATGTTTTATGAATCGGTTGGTTCTCTGGATGTTCCTCTCTCAAGAGGAAGTGTAAGAACATGCTAAGAAAATGCTACTGCCTGAGCCTCATCGATCGCAAAAAAGCTCAATCTTTCAGTAACTCTGCCCTTCAGTGTCTGCCAAAATCAGCTGGTTTTTCATTCACCTGTACTTCTTTCACACCACATACTTTTGGAGCAAATTCATCATGAGCAATTTTTTTTTTCTGAGTACTGCCATAGTGCTAATCATCTCCAGAGAAGTAAAACTCTTGAAAGATAGACAAAACGAGCAGCTCCTAGCGCTGTCTTCAACCCTGGCTTTAAAGGGACACAAACAGGACAACTGGTAATTATAACACTGAAGTGATTTTATGTGTCAAGTGATGGTTTGGCAACACAATTCTGATGAGGTTCATCATGAAAATTTGCTGAATGTAAAGGATTTATGTATTTCAGCCATGGTGTGATACTCAAGGTTGCAAAGTTTATTAAAACCAAATTTTTTCCAATTATAGAGCTTCCCTACAAATAACTACACAGTTTTAGACCTAATTCATGTAAGAAAGTCTATTTTAATTAGGTCCTCTTCATCCATTTGCACAGAGACAAACCCATTAAACTAACAGCAAATGTACTTTAGGTTCAATATTATACAGTAGGCTGAGAGGGTGGCTTGGTATTACTTAGGAGCATAAATTCCTCTTTCTTTTTCATTAAAACATTCATAGCAGCTGAATGATGACATGCATGCTGTTAATAGACATGAAGACAGTAAGGGGTAAGAGGGGCATACCTCTATCCGCACAGACCGAGACTGGCATCAGTCTTAGATATATTAACAGTGACAGTATGGTGGAACAGTAGTGGAAATTCTCTGCTTTTTTGCCTGTCCTTGGCTGTAGGGGAATGGGTGGGCAAGGATTTTCAATCTGCTTTTTGCCAATATCTCATACATCTACTACTCATTGCTCCATATATAATCCTCTATTATATAGCAGGTTTGCACTCCTCCTTTCTTCAGGTGAATTACATCAGAGAGACAGAGAACACAGTTGAGATGGCCAGCCTCTACCGTATCACGGTCACATGGAAAAATTAATACACTGTAAATTCCAAAATTTTTTGCTCTCAGTGTTTCATGTCAGACTAATAAAAAGGCTGTGGCAAGAGAACCAAGAATGTAGCAAATAGAAAAGCCATCTAAACGATTTGATCTATGGCTCACAAGATGTTTCAAAGCAAGCCTAATATTTTATGTCACAAAAAGCACCCACAAGTGCACATATTCCTGCTAAAAGGCAAATCCATTGAGTTAAAGTGCCTTTCATTAGACAGGTTGTGCTGCAGTGAATCTTGATTGAATTTAAGTTGCTTATTGAAAATTTCATTATTTCACATTGCTTCTGTCTCTCATGTGTTGCATGGTATTGACTTTTTGCTTTGCTTAGAACACATTTTTTCTCCTGAATCTTTTCTGAGGAAATAATCGGATATAGTTACCCTGGCAATTACAGCACAAGGCATGCAGGTTGTAAAAAAAAGACCAGGTATTTCTCATGGACCAACACAACTCACTCCCAATTGAAGAATATTAGTGTTTCACTATTCATTTATAATCTATAATTTATTTATTTATTATTATATTATTTTATGGTCATTTCACAGGACTACTGTAAAACACAGGCAGGGCAGTAGCCAGAAATACTGAGGTCATGAGTCCCAGCAACTGTTCTCTTTCCAAAGGTCAGCTGGGTTTGCTGGCGTTTCCTTCTCTTTTCAGTCTCATTGAATAAACACAGTGTCAATTAGCTATATAAAGTATGGGCTCAAGGTGGATGTGTAGGAGATGGCTGTCTGTTACAAATATAAAATAGGCCTATGATGCTAGTATAAAATCTCATTTATCACTGTTATTTTTTAGATTAAAACTCAGCCATTAGCCTGCTGAATTTTCTTCAATGGTCTTGGAAATGGAAATAGTGACCACCACAGCGTGTGTTATGTTAGCTATCGACATGTTTCTGTGGAATGTTCAGAAACTTCTTGTCAGGAGCAATGCATTGTGGTCATTAGAGTTATCTTTAACAGTGAGAAAACTCTACTGAGTAGGTTGTGCATGTATCAGAAACAACATTTTTAAATACATACCCACCTAACAGAGCACATTGTTAAAGCACCGACTTATTTAGGCTTATTTTTACAGATGTCTGACGATTCACAATTCATTTTTCTCACATTAAAAAAAAAACCACAAAAATACTGAGGGCATGACCATGGTGTCTTCAATGGTAGCCACCACCATGGCTATGCTTTAATATGAACCGAATGGATGCGTCGGCAGGGGTTCTTACAACAACGTCAAAATACAGGGGGTCCTCGGGTTATGTCGTTTTGTGGTTATGACGCACTCCCATAAATTACTTAAAAAACCTAATTTTGACCCAAGTGGTTTGGTTCGTAAATACGACCACAGAAATAAAGACAAGAAATTGTTCTCTCTTTTTTTATCACTGTTTCATTTAATTACTGTACTTTATTTGTCCTTCATGTGTTGTGTGTACAGTGTGAGTGACTTAAGGTGTTAACTTAGGTATAATTTAGGTATAAATTCCGACTTACGTCGAAAATCGGCTTACGACAAGTCGTAGGAACGGAACTTGTTCGTAAGACGAGGACCCCTGTACTTTCATTCACGAAATAAAATCATGTTCATTCACACACACATATAATGCAAAACATCAGCCTGAGAGGGAAAAAATTGCCGAGGTCCAGACCTCGGCGACCTCGTAGCTGGCTATGGGGGTGAGCTCAGGTCCAGCACTATGAATATTCTGATGGTTGACGTCATTTTAAATTCATTATGGATGCTTTTTTATCTCCCTTATCACAGTGACTTCAAAAACTCATCAGGGCATATGTTCTAGAAAGAGAATGTGGAACAGTCTATGAAGTCAAGGTCACAAGCCTGCAAAGGCATTCCTCAAGAGCCTCCTCTTGCCCAAAACCATTAACAGTAAAGACCAGCCCGGCACAGCACTGCATAAATGAGATAAGTTATTATTGCAATTTCCGTTATTATTAGTACAATCAATTTGGCTGATGCCTTTATGCACTGCAGTGAGCAAAGTTAAAGGATCATCGAGGCCTTTTAAATGTGAAGGATTCCAGGTAGAGGCCTTTGCTGGAGAATAAAACCATGGCGTGATTTGAGGCTAGCTGCCTCATTTCCCACATGTCTGTCTGTCATTAATGTAAGACTTTTAAGCTTTAAAATAGTGCCCAGATTTTAAGAAGAGCACGGAAATAAATGCTGAACACAGTCAAGCCTAACTAAGCTGAAGTATAAGCAATGACTCAGAGAGAAAACTCTTGCCAGGGGAACAAAATGGGTGCAACACAGAAATGTACTGTTTCTGAGAAGTCATATATGTCCCCTGATAGTGGCTAAACACTGTTTATGGCTTTTTCATTGGGTGAGGGGGGATAGAATCCCCCCCCCCCAACAGTATGACTGCTACACTCCGAACAAAACATCACATTGACTGCATAGACTTTCAGTTTGCAGGTGTATATAATTTGAAAAGAAGACTAGACCCTCTCTCTTATTGACAACAGTAGAGCTATGCTAGAAAGACATTTGAACAGATGTCTTAACGGTGTGAAGTAAAATGCATGAATTGGTAAATATTCATTCATTATGGCATGTCATTTCAGAAAAAAGAACAACCTTTGGGTTAAGGCCAACCTATTAACCCAATGCTGTCATCTTGAAGGTCACGCCCCTCTCTATTCCATAATGCAAGCCAACTGTTCATTCTTCCAGAACCTTTCATTACTGTGATTGGTGAAATATAATGAACAGTTCTCCTACTGAAAGTGAGAATTACACTGAGCTACTTGTACATGGTATTCATTTATTGTTTTGGATTGAAATATATTTAAAATCTTTTCAATATGTAAGTGCATTTCCTCATGCTTTCGTTGTGTCTTAAATGTCTTGGGTAACTGGACTCAAAACAGCCTATAACAGATCAGAATCAGGGAAAAGAGTACTCAGTTATGCTTCTGTAAGCATTGACTGCTTAAGGTAATGTTAGTCATTTTAAATAGGTGACAAGGATGTGACCTTAGAAGCCCTGTAGTCCTAAGCCAGTACAGATGTCCTCATTTGATTAAAGTGCATTTTTAACAGTGTCTTGAGCGAAGCAGCCTACTGTTATGAAGTCTGTATTTTCCGGTCCGCTGGCGTGCACTGCTGACCCACAGAGAGCAGTCTGTCACCAGGGGAACACACGTTTGCAGCTGGCCCTTCCAGGGGGGCCATTCCCTGTAACTACGGCCTTTATGGCCGTTAATGTGCTGTGACAATGTAGACTCAGGCAACATGCATAACCTCACTGAACTGTACCTGACAACGAAGAAAAAGGGGGATGAAAAAAGAGAGTGCAACATAATTGTTCTCTGATGTGGGAGGTCACATTGTGCAACATAAGTATGATGGCTGAATGAAACACAGGGGTTTTTTGGGGAAATGTATTCTGTATCTTTACTTCTCTGAGTAGTGAGAAGGTGGTCTTTAAGCTGCTACTAAAGTTTTGTTTATGATTTATCTGGTTCATTTCAGTTAGGGCAAAGATGACACCCAGTATATATGCTGTTGCTACAGACAAAAGAAAACTTTTCCAACATTTAAACAAGGATTTATTCAGACATGTACACATAGGTCTTAAGCCCATTTGCGAAAGGACCGACAGGCTATTACGTAATTATAATATATCATTCATTTCCTGAATAGCAAAGAAAATCATTCACATATGTCACAGACTGTTCAGTAATATGCAGCATTTGGATGCCATCACAATATGGTAATTCACATGAATAATCAGCATTAGTGTCCATCAATCTTAGTATATTAGTGTCCCTGCAGTGACTTTGGAGAATTAATGTAACAGGTTGTGGTATCACATTGTGTGATGCGCCATTTTTAGTGTCACTTTTAATTAGACATGACATGCCCACTGAGAGTGACCTGTGACAAACACGAGTCTCGCTGTGATTTGTCATGGGTACGGCTTGGCCAAAGCTGATGCGGTCTTACGCGGAGCAGACATGCTGGAGCACAGGAAGGTTATCTGTGGGGGGCTGGTGATTAAAATACATTCATCTACAGTAAAAAAAAAAAAAAAAAAAAACTGAATTGTACATGCAGTAAGATAAAAAAAATCAAAGCTTATCTTGGTTTCCACCCAGTAATCGTTGCCTTGCTGCATTTCTTATTATTCTTATGGATGTTCGCTCACTACAAAGATTTTTCCCCTTTTTTCTGAGGGACATTGGTTTGGAATGACATTCATTTGCCCATGTAGTTGTAGTGAACACAATGCAAATATAAGAAGTTCACTCAACATCAACATGGTAGGGATTATTAAAAGGGATTATCCAGAGAAGAATTAGGAAGTGAGCCCTTCTAGTCTAAAGAAGGGCTTCACTGTGCATGTAAAAGGGACTTCATTACCTGTATTTCTTCTTTGCTTTACTCTCTTTGATTATCCTGTGCTGGAGTTTCTGCTGCAGAACCAAAGAAGCAATGTTCAGTCTTGATAGAATCAAATATGATTTGCCATATCTGTATGTCTTTTTCATAGTTTTCTGCTCAAACACGCACAGACACACACAGACACACACACACACACACACACACACACACACACACACACACACACACACACACACACACACACACACACACACACACACACACACACACATAATCTGCATCATCTCAGATTGTCACTTGGCCCATACACATTTCAGAGTGATAACAGAAAAGAACTGAATTGTTGCTCTTGGAAAGGTCACTGCTGTATGTTAATGAAGGAGGATTTGAAGTGATAACAAATCAGGTCATACCTTGTTGGAAGGCGATACCATATCACTGGGTTTTCCACGCTGTCACACATGTGCTTCTATCTCCTGATTGTACGCTGCAGAAGGGATGAGCTGACATATGATCCAAAGTTTTTGAGCTTGCGCCTTCCACACCCTGAGAGTCATCATGGATAAGGGCGACTGCAAAACAGAGCACTGAGGAAAATAAAGAGATTACTTAAAATATTTATTGGTTTGGAACCTGAGCGCTGCAATTTGGAGGGCAGACTGAATGAAGATTGTTCTAGAATGTTGAACATGAGCGCATGTGTTACATGCCATCACTTTCCTCATATAAAACTCTCATGAATACAGTACTGGTTGGAATAGAAACATATGTATTCCAGAAAAGAAAGAGGTAACTCTCCTCTGCTAATTATCGTGACTCACATATGAGAGGCACATATAAATTCATATACATGAATAAAAAATGCAAAAGGACACCAAGAATACCGGCATCCGAGCTTCCACTCCATTGTTTTCCTTATTAGCCTAACTGGTGGCTTGCACTTAAAGATAGTGACACAATTATCAGGGTTTGTTATATGCAATTTCCCAATCTGTCTAACAATTCATACATAGAATGTTCTGCTCCATTTATGCATTTCCAACTTGAATTTGTTGTGTGCAAGTGAAAATGTACTTGGCATATACGTATTATAACTTTAAAAAGTATTAAATATATTTCATTCAAACCTTAGGGAAAAACTCAGTGACCCATGGAAAAAAGATATACAGAATTCAAACCCAACTGCAGAGAAAATCTCCCCTGAAATCACATCTAGCATCAAAATCGCTACTGCATAATCTATATTTAGAGTTCAACTCATATGTCCTTTATCACAAGTTGAGTATGTGTCCTTGCCCATTCCCTGCAGTAAGCCTCCTTACTTTGGCCCCCTGGCCAGTAACTTCATTTTGATCTTTTGGCAGAAGTAGACATAAAAAGAACAATCACATTCTCCTCCACTCTTGTCATACCAATTCCCCATCTTCTCCTTTTTTAACTCAAATTCGCCCTTTAAGGCCCCTCTTCTCCTGCACTCAACTTGCATGTCTGCCCACTCTTTACCACCGCATATGTTCCTGTGCTTGAAGCCTGTTTCTACATAACCCTCAGTATTTTCCTCTGTCTACCACCTTCTGTAACTCCTTGTATTCCATAATTTGGTTGGCAACATAATTCCTACCCCCCACCTCCCCTGGCCTACAGCCAATCGTTTCCTTTCTCTGGGGTAACTTAGCAACGCTTGAACTATATCCACACTGTCCAGTGAGTTACAGATTCCTTTGTCCTTTGTCGCCACGGAGATCAAGACACTGAATGATCTCACATGTATGGGTCTGCACAGACATCTGTCTCCAGACTGGGTTGTGTTGGCTTTATTTCTCTCCCCTAACCCTGTTGAGTTCCTCTAAAAATGGACTTGCAAAAAAACAGAGATGGAAAAGTGTCCACTGGGTGGAGTAAAAGTATAAAGAAGAATTATCCTGGGACGCAAACATGCAGTCATGTGTTTGAGGTGCCCCATGTTTCTATCGTGCCAGCTTTGCATCAGCTGCATTCAATGGTATTTACATTTTCAACATACGACCCAAGAACATGCTTCACACCTGGATCCCAACAAACAAAATCCAATTCCCAGCTCAAAAGCATTTTCAAAAAGTGCACACTGGCCCAATACTATTAGCACCTTCAAATGGGGCTATTGTTAAATCTCTTGTTTAAATTAAAAAATCCATTTGTTTGAATTTACATGAAGTAATGTGCAGGGTGTTTTATACTTTGTTGCTAACTCTGAAGGCTTCTTCTCCTGACTATTGGTGTGTTTCTTAAACTTAAATAAAAATAAATTCCCATAAATGTGCATTATGTTTCCTGGAATTATCTCATACATGTCAATATTAGGTAACCATTTACATTAACTGCACCCTCGTAATGCGTTCATAATGCGGTCACAACACATTCATAAGCAGTCCATAAGATTACATGACAGCCTCATAAAGCATGCATTAAGCTTTCCTTTAACATTACATAACAGCTTCAAAATGTATGAATAAAGAACCTTCTTACTCTGTTCATGAGCATTACATTACAAATTAAAAGAGTATTTAAATTCTTTATCATACATGATAATTAGCATGCTATAAGATGGTTATGTAACAGACTATGGAGCTTCCTGATAAATGCCACATAAATCATTCATGTGTGTTCTGTGGTCTGTTACAGACTAACGCTGTTATGTAATGTTTAAGGAAAGCATTGTACATGCTTTATGAGGCTGTCATGTAATCTTATGGACTGCTTATGAATGTGTTGTGACTGCAATATGAATGCGTTATGAGGGTGCAGTTAATGTAAGTCGTTACCCAATGTTACCCAAAATTATTCTCACCAATGCAGAGTTTCATATTCACAATGAAAATCTTATCACACCTGCTCACCTCCTGCAACATTTCCCAGATGCCATTAAAACCAAATTTCCTATAATGTGCATGAGTGCAGGTGAGCAAGTTGGCCAAATATGAAAATGTGCTATATTATATATATTAGGTGTGTCTTATTCTCGAGACCGGCATACATACTAAAACATCTGTGTTTCAGTCTTGTCTTGATTTTGGACCTGATTTGTCTTGATATCCAATGCTTTTATTTCATAACTCAGATTTCTTCCTAAGACCAATATCCAGCCAATATGTATGCTTTTTGACATAGAAATACAGTGGTAAGAACTGTTATGGTAAACTATGCTGAAAGATGCCTGCTGCTACACATTGAAGTCTTTGTCTCAGCTGATAAAAACTATTGCAGAGACGATCCAGGCATAAAGTCTGGATAATTGACGTTTTCCCATCAACACTCTTCAGTAAGCTGCTCCTCCCCTCTGCTGGAGTGAGTGTCCTTCCCTCGCTGATCTGCGGCTGCGGTATTTCTTTTGCTTGAGTTGACAGTAGGTGGTTGGTGCTCCTATCTGTCAAGGTAAATGGAGGAATTAAAGTTGAAACTGGACACTGTGGTGAAAATACTTCCATGTGAAATAAAACATAACATGGTTTATAACCAGCTTGTTAACTTGCAGGCGTTGTTAAATGTACAGAGGTAATGCTAGCTGGCTAAACTTTGCAGTTTAATATAACAAAAACATTAAAGGATTTAGTAAATAAAGTTTCCCACCAGAAACAGATATATTTAAGGCTAGAAGAAATGTAAGCACATATCCCGCATTAGTTTAACACAACATAAAAATTTCATCCATTGTCATGATAAAAACCGGATGTCCATGTCCATGTCATAATTTTTATGCTCTGTTTAAACAGACACAACTAGTAAATCTCCTGACAGGTGAGCTAAGTGTTTCGCTTATGGTCTGCCTATCTAGCAGGTGAATATGACTTTTGTCAGTCTCAAAATGCATGTAAGGTCTAACATTTGAACACTGTTGTTACACTGTTTTCCTTAGCTCACGTGGAGAGTGATAGTAACAAAAAGTTACAAAATATTTTTTGGTGAATTTACTCACCTTTTGTCTTATGGCAAAAGAAAAAAATATATATTTTTTTTATAAAAGGTTTCATGAATTTGGCCCCAGATTCAAAAAAGGACCATAAACAAAACTAGTGGAATAAAGAAATTCCAGTTACTCTTTAACTTTACAGCTTGCTGTGCCATGTTGCGCAATGATAATCCAGGTTATTGCTTGCTGTGTTATTAGGAGTTCCTTCCATGATATGAAACAAAGGCTTTTAACAGCCACACCTTTAATGGTAACATTTACACAAAAGTTTTACATGTTTATTAATTTACATAAGCATTGCATAAGCAAGTTCGCGATATACAAGCACGTGCATGTACAAACAAGTCATGCTGCTATTAACTTATTTGATATCCAGGAATGCATTTAAGAAATTTGCTTAGAAATCAAGGTTTTGTGCTTATTACACAACGTTTTGCCATGTTACACATTGGTTACAAGCAGTTTCTGAATGACAGTCGTACCATAAATATCAGCTTTGTGAAGCTAATGACGTTTTTAATGAAACGAGGTCATGGAAGTATAGATTCAGTCCTAGGATCATTTTTGAGGCTGTGTAGTCCTGTTAGTTGTTTATCTATTGCTGCTGGTGAACTTGTGACGACTGTTCCTCTTTTTTGATGCAATTTTCCCTTGTCTGGTATAGTGATCATGACTTTCGACACTGTTTGCCTTGACTGCAGAAATCACTTTGCTTTTTTCAGAGAGTTATACTCTTTCAAAATCTGATTTAGAAACAAATAGTTTTAGAAACACACATATAATTTTTATAACAGAAAGTAGTATTAAATTAACACGAAAACCATGAGTGAAATGCTTTGTAATTGCATTGTGGTAACAGAAAAATATGAGACCTTCTTATTTTGTTGTTTCAATGATTTTACCTACCAACCGTATGTCCTGTCATAATGCCTTCATTTATACTAAAGGAATCTATCTTTAACACAACATCAGACTGCACAGTGACAGTCACACACAAGGTGAATTTGTCAGTCTGCTGTCATTCCCTCAGAACTGGTCATTCCTCATCTGTCATCCAGTCCTCCCTCTATAAAGATGATAAGAATATTTCATACATATCCAAACCGCAGAGTGGGACTAAGCCAACGATGTAGAGCCAACAATATGTCAAAACAATGCATCATCATTTATGTCAGGTGGGAATTCTTATTAATAGTTATACATGCCATTATACTGTCTTTGAAATATTTGTCAGAGCTATATTTATAACATCCTGAAAAAATTACACCCGAAAGTAAAACATTTTCCCATTTTGTGCTATTATCAAGGTATGATAATGCTGCTACATTCAAATCAGCTGGATTAAAATATTATTAAAATAATACCTGTTTTAAATATCCTATTTGAATCTTATTTGCACTATATGATGTCTGATATGTGTAATTACATATTTATGTAGAAATTTTATATCCCAGTATCCTGCTTCAAGTGTTGCTGCATGCCTTGTAAATACACACACCACACACACACACACACACACACACACACACACACACACACACACACACACACACACACACACACACACGTGGGGTCCAAAAGTCTGAGACCATATTGAACTTTTTTTTCCATGTAATCCTGGATATAAACAGAAGCAAGTCATGTTTTACAACTTGTAATCTTTAATAAATATTTATTAAAGAAAAGTATTCAAGAGATTTTAAATTATGCAGTATTTCTGGATCATATTTAAACAAATTTGTGACATTGACCGCATCAACTCCTTTTTACAAAATGTCAGGCCCCAATCAATAATTTACGAAAGAAAGTTTATGGACACTTAAAGACCATGGAATAACAAGGATCATTAAGTTTTGCACAAACTTGTGGAGTCCATGCCAGCTGCAGTGCATGCTGTCATTAACGCAAAAGGAGGGAATACCAAAAAGAGACATTCTGAAATCCATGTACATTTTTCAAAGATTTAAGTTTTCGCTCAAATTGTTAATATAATTTGTAATAAGAAATGTTGTACTACATTATAAAAGAATACGCTCCACGAGTGGCTTGGACTGTTGGACCTCACTGTATATGTATTCTTTTCACTAAATCCACTTCCAGTTAGCACTGGAACACTATATTGTAGGATGTGCAATCAGTTGAATGAGATATTAAGCTGGGGTCAATATCCCATGGCACAAAGTGTATGGGTGTTCCCTGCTTCCCTGGCCAAAGTCTTAACCCAGCAGTATCCAATACCCCATCCAATCATCTCCCAGCCTAATTGGCCAGATAAATCATCCATCCTCCGCCTCAATCGATGTTTGATTAACATTCCACTGTAAAAGGGATGTCGTTTATCACTCAGCTGGGTGCTACATGAGTGGCAGTAGTTGAGTTACGCTGAGTTACTCCACCTCATTGCGAAACACTTCAAGGTTCCAAAAGTGCAATTACATTTGGGCCACAGAGTATGTGCTAATTTGGCACAACAGCGAAGGGGGGATTCATGCTGCATATGATTAGCGGGAGTTCTGTTTAGTATGAATCCAGCGATAATGCATTGTATTTTCATATCACTATATTGATATAATGACCTTTAAAAAAAAATACAAAAATGGTGCTGCTCTGGTGAATCAAGCAATGGCACATTCTCTTAAGGCGGGGGTGCGCCCTGCTCTGGAGTACATTCTGAGCTCATTCTGAGCGAAGGAATCCTGTGGCACGAGGCTTGATGGGTCACTGTTTCATCTGGAGGAAAGGGACACATCCTCATTCAGAAGCCGTTCCTCTGGCCATTCGCCTGCTGTAATGTGCTGGTAAAAGGGGCTGGTCAGGCGCATAGCCTTCCAGCACAGTGACTGCCATTGGGTTACTGACTGGCTTCAGCTCAAAAATACACATTTCAGTGTGCCTTCCTGAATTGACAAAATTTCTCTGGATCAATGAGATAGGCCTAAGTGACAACTGGACTTTCAAATGTTAGGATTCACTATATATTGAAAAATTAAATGATTAAAAAGGTCCAATTTTTTTCGGATTTCAAAAACAGCTCTGACTAAACCATATTAAATATTAATTTTATTTTCCTCAGTTTCCCTTCCCCCATTTCTCTCTCATTTATTAAAAAAAATATATCAATACTAAATTGTTTAACAACCACAACCTTAAACTTTTTACTTGGAAATGCCAGGAAAAGAAATCAATATTTTCATTCAAATATGCAGAGAAATAAAAACAGGGTTTTACTAATGCATTGATTATTGTTTCATGTTCTTGGATATGTTCTTAGAGTATAAGCACGAGCACACCCTCAGAGACAAACACGCATACATACATACTCTTAAATGGGACCTTTTCTTTTTAGTAATGCTTGTTTGCTGTCATGGTATTAGCTCAAGCCTTTGATCCTGGACGTTATGGCCCCACTCCTAAAAAGGCAGTATCATGCTCTAATTAGGTATATCTGGGTAATCTCTGTACTTCTCTTCAATCCCCTTGTTCTGGTCATTTGGGAACAACTACTCTATTGTACGGCCTGTGGTTTAGCCGTCAACCTCGGGAGAGTGTGTTTCAATATTGACCGTATCAAATCCAATCCTACGGTGTTTTGTCAGGATGGCCCAGCCTGGCTTCTCCTCATTCTGAAGTTCTCTTGTTCCCTGCCCCACAGAAGATAGAGAGGCCTTGTTTATCTCACCCCTGCTGGTAGCCCAAATCACCTCAATTTGTTCCAGCAATCAGTGCAGCTGCTTGGGGTGAAGGGGGGGGGGGGGTAGGGGTGGGGAGAGAAAGGGCAGGGAGCTGGGGGTGACTGTTTGTATGTTGGAAAAGGGGGTTGAGGTTGTGGTAAAGGGAAGAATGCCTGTTACCACCCAGGCAAGCAAGAAGACTATAGTGCGATGTGAATGAATGCGACCGTCCTCCTCTCTTTCAGACAGGCCAGTGATGCATGCACACACACACATCCCCCTGCAGCATGGGAAACCACCGTGATGAAAAGCTCAGCTTCTACCCCCCTTCCTTTCTGTCCATGCTCAATGGGAGTTTGGGCTCGCGGGGGTTCCACACAGTGCAGAGCTTGCCGTCACAATCTTAGTAACATCTGTTACCTTTCAGCCAAGCCGTGATTGAGGACAGCCTGTCGCTCTGAGAGAATGGCAGACAAAATACAGAGAGGGAGTAAAGAATGGAGCGCCGACAGTTTTGGAGAAGCTAAATAATCCACATGAAGAAATTTAGTTCCCCTCCGAAAAAAAAAAAGTTTTGCTTTAATTTTGTTTCTGGTGCGTCTAATGCAGTAGAGGTGCTTGTGATGTTAATTTAATTCTGGGCTGAATTTTCATACAGAGACAATAAATTGGATTAGCCTAAGTAAAGAGAGGAGAAACAAGCGGATTATGCACAACATTGCAGTGGCTATCAGAAACACTTTCTGACTTTGTGGACAGGCTGCAAATCAGAACGGCCCCTTGATTTCTACCTACTGCTCAGTTATCAGGTAAAATTACTATATCTGCAGTGCATTGTGCATCTTTTGTAGAATTATGCTATTGTTTCCAACAGACCCTTTCACGGGATGCTTATACTTATACCAGGGCAGTTAATCAGCCAAGTGAATCTGCGTCCCAGCTTATGGTGGCTGGGTGGATTTCCGTCAGAATGCATCCCTCCTGTGGCATGCTGCTTTGAATGCATGATGGGTTGCTGTCCGGGGGATGGCTCACGGCTAACGCTCCTGAAAGACATGCTACAAAAGGCTCACATTGTACTCTTTCTCTGCCCCTCTCTTCTCAATAGCGCTGTGGTACAACAGTGTATTGTCCTCCAATAAGGCCCTCGCGCACACAGCTAAGACCCTCACTCTTTAAGGCTTAGATGCTACCTTTAGAAGTGCTCAGGGCTGGAGTAGATCACCACCAGAGTAAAAAAGGGGAAGGTTATCCGAGCACAGAAAATCCTGTGACCGTATGAGTCACGCTGCCTCAGAGCCTTTTGTCATGCTAATCGATAACAGGATGTGTGTGTGGCCGTATTGGCCTGCATGCGTGCGAACGCATGTGTGCATGTGTTTGTTAGCGCTATCAAAGTGCAGATCTTAGGATAACCCTCTGCGATGAATGAGACTGCTTATTGACAAAGACAGAGGTAAATGAGGTGACACAAACGGACGAGTTCAGACTCAAAGGAGGAAGGGAAAAATGTATCTCTCACTCTATTAATAACAGTTTCATCCATCATGACAAGAATATTGTCAGGTGTGCATTAAGGAAGAAAGAACTTGAGGAAATACAATATTTTACATGTTCTATACCTCTTATTTTAGAAACACTGATCACAATGATGCCTACTTTTCTGTTTTCTGCATTGCTATATCCTTTGGGGAGAGAGATAAACAGAAAATTTGTTGTCACTTAGATCTAAACGATCTGCAGATTGTCTCTCAGGGGACAAAAGATTCACCTGAGCACAGTGTCGTGGGCGATCATTAAAACGTTTTAATTTGATTAATGTACATGATTGTCGATTCTGTGCAGCCAGGAGCTGTGCAGACTTTGCAGATGTTGTCATTGGAAAGCGATAGGACACACGTCCACCACCACTACTTTGGAGTCGACTCAGTTCGTACCTTATTCACTCCCCTCTAATCGCCTCTCATTTTGGAACGATCATGCTCACTCAGTTTTTATTACAGAGACAAATACATTGCATTACGTACATTGTTGCATTGGCATGTAGCCCTATGGCTAAAGAAAAAAAAACATCAAATGTAACGAGTGTCTTCTTTTTACCTGACTTTTCTCCAGCAATTTTTATCAGCTACACAAGAAAAACAGAAATCCATGTCGGTTCACAAAACTTATGGAAATGCCAAAAAAAAAACTGAGCATCAAAAAGCATCTTCACATGTGCATGATGTGCTTCAAGTACATATGAAAACAAATGCCAAATGTTTTTTCAGCTAATTAGACGTAAGTTAGATCAATTAGCTATATAATAATAATAATAATAATAACATAATCTTTAGAAACCTCTTACATTACCTACCCCAGCTAGCTAAATACATTTACTTAACATTTTGTTGAAATGTAAACAGTAACAGAAACAACCAACCGGGCAAACATTTACTTATATTCAGCAACAGAATGTGTAGCTAATGTTTGAAGCACACAGTTCTAGGATTGCTGAACAACGTTAACGACTTGTTCAACTAATTAATGAATAATAAAACTCTTTGTGGAAATGAAGAAGATAGAAGAGTTGAGAACACAAGATTTGTCTTACCAATAGACCATAACATGATGCATGCAGCCATTTTTACAAATAATAAAAATGTAAATTGCTAAATTGACTTGAGGATACTGCCCCCAGAAGAAAAATTCAACTGAATGAAAACTTTGACTTGTCCCTTTTCCTTTTGTTGGAGATTGCAAGTCCTGGGGAATTCATCTATCAGTATTTTAATCCATAATTAGAGTCAGGGTCAACATTCTGATGTGGTTGCAGGCTAGAGAGTAATTGGAATATGCTTTTATGGCTTCACTGTTGCGCTCTGTCATTCTCTAGATGTCCTTTCCCAATAATTGTCATCTTTAAAAAAGCCAAGGAGAGGATGAAAAGGGTGAACGTAAAAAATATGCATTGTTCTGCACATTCTGAGAAAAAAAATATGTTCCTTACATTAAAGTAAAATAAGGTTTTTGGATTTTAAAGCTTTCATACTGTTGCCAAGGGTAAAATGTGGCCCATTGATCTGAAATACAGAAAGAGCATTTAATGACCTTCTTTTACCTTTCCACATCATGATTGAAAACTGTTTAGCCATTCCAGTGACAAGAGGCCTTGATCTGTGTGAACTATCCAATGTTTAAAACATCTGATAAATCATAATTCACAGCCTAGGAAAATAGGCTGCACAGTTGTACAGGAGAAAATGGCCAATCAGAGGAGAGGCATATGTCGGATGCTTAAATGCGAGGACAGTGGATGGGGTTTTTTTCTTTAAGAGTGGCAATGATAACCCAGTTTGTTTCACTGTGAAGAATGGTTAATATTGTTTGAGTTATGAGAATGTTCACACATGCAAAGACACTTCTGATATTATGTGATATAGGTGTGACCTCACCTGAACTAGGTGAAGGGGCTCAAGGTTTGGAGAGTGACTACTATGTGCTGGCAGAGGGGTTAAATTTGTTTTGCTTACTTGTAACCGTTTCTGTGTGGGATTTTTTGCGGGATGCTGTTAATTGAATTCTGGGAAATGCAGCAAAGAAGGGATTATCGTCCTCACAGCAGTGGTGCCACCATGTTTTAATTTCTCCTTTTAGTGGATTCAGGAGCTTCTGTTTGGGACCAAACCCCTTACTCTGGGAGACATGTTGGTCTTGTGGCACTGTCCTTCATTTTTATGAATACTTCTCTTTGTAATAAAGTACCCTAAGCACCTGGAGGACTGCTCTTTTCTGTGCATTTTTTTTTACTTTTAGACCCAACCAATAAATGAAGTGCTCCAAATACAAATGGGGATGAAGGAAACAGTGCCAGGTCCTTTGAGGGTGCCTGCAGGCTGGCATGGTGTGAGACAAGGACAGTTTCCAACAGCAGATGGGGTGAGTCACATTACCTGTCTTAATGACAGGGAAGTTTCGCTGCCCTTTTCATTTCAGTTTCTTCATTTTATACTATACACACACACACACACACACACACACACACACACACACACACACACACACGACAAGTGGAAGTGCTAGTTATTTCTTTTCATGAAGAGTTCAAGAATCAGCTCAACCTCTTAAGAAGGAAAACAAATATTTAATTGTAAGTCAAAGTGAAATAACAAAATTAAGTTTGAATACAGGGCATAATTTACAAGTCATCCAGACCACTTGCTTGTAAGAAACAATGTGAAAATTCAGTCTGTGCACTCCTTTATTATTTCCCACCCAAATGCGCCAGCCAAACAAAGCGATGCTGAAGCATCTTTAAAAAGGCAACCCAAGTAATGTTGCTTGTATACCAAAAAACGATTATATGTCATACATTTTTTATATTTTGTTTAAAAAAATTAATGATACTGGTGCTGTATAGATTTACAGAGTCTTCAGATTGCATATGGAAGTTAAATAAACTGTACTAAGTCAATTAAAACGATAAATGGATTACCCTCACCATCACCTTGGTTGGCTTCTCCCTTTCATCTGATGTGAAACCCATTGACTCGGAGTGGCTTTCATAAGTGCATTTTGAGAGTCCTCACATTAAAACAACAATCTCACACAAGGTTGAAATTTACAGAATGGTAGCACTGAACAACCTTTTATAGCTCAACCCACTGAAGTTCCAGATCTATCGAGCTGTAATCTATCATAAAAGTTGCCTGCGATGGTCAGATCACACTTGACATGAAGCACATAGTGAAACTTTGCTTTGACACCAGCGGTCTGATTGTCTGTAGCTCTGCGTTTCTTCGCAGCAGGAAGTTATCAAAGCAAGCCAAGACAACAATGCTGAGATATGGTCAAGCTGTGATTTGATTGCTGGGGCAACCTATCCAAGGGCACGCCATGTTTCCAAGGAAACAGATGCATGGAAACAATGAAGGTTGCATGCTGTCTCTAACATCCCACAGGTCAAAGACTTGAGACTTGAGAGTGTGGATGGTACAATGCAATTTTTATGAACTGCCATTATGGGTGGTGCTACCATGACCTGTCAATCACTGAATACATTGGACCGATCAAAAGATTTTGCTCTTTTCGACATGTCAGTTTCAATACCCCAGTATTTCTATACAGTACATCTGGCTAGGATGTACCCTACCCTCAGGTCAACCTCAGGTGTGTGACATGCCACTGAAATGAGGACATTGGTAGAAATCTAGAGAGCACAATTGTTAATACGACCAACTGACTTGCTTAGTGGTGAATTCATGTTGTCTGAAATTATGAATATTGTGTCCCCAAAAACATCAGCAGAGACTTTTTGTTGAGCCATAGGTCAGCTTAAACTCTTGGGTATTTGTATTGTTATTGTAATTGTATTTAAATCCCCTGCTCTCTTTTGTTTTTGTGAACCTTCTTTTTAATATAAAACTGTTTTAGTTTGTATTAAGGTGATTTGTAGAACTGTAGTTTGTGGCAGTTTGTTACCTGCCAATATCAAGTCTCCAGAGAAAGACGTAGCTCAGCGCCCCTCTTATCTTTCATTCATCAAGGCCATTTCCCTCCAGCATATTACACATTTTCAATTAGCTTTCGGGGATGAATGCCTGACTTGCACAGTTTTAAGTAAGAGGGTCACATTCCGCTACTGTGGATATGGAGCAAGTCCCCTGTCGAGGCCAAAGACCAGCAACACTGACTCATTAATTAAGCGCAGAGCGCTTTTAATGTCTTTTCTCCTTCCATCAGGATTAGTGTCAACATTTTTTTTTTTTTTTTTTTTTATGAAGACAATTGTTTTCTTGTGCCTGTATTCCATTAGGATATTTTTAATAGACTGTTTGTGAAATGAAAGAATATCTTCCTAAAAAGTAAAATCAAATTGGCAAAAGCCATCTCAAAAAAACGATAACCCCAAAACCTCCCCCCCCATCCGCTGCATAGATGTTTTCCGTAATAAGATGACCAGCTCACATACTTTCTGGTTTCTGAGTCATAACTTAACACCGCCAGCAGGCAGCTTTGATGATGTCCATGTGTGACAGTTGCCATTGGGGAGGGGTATCACAATTAAGAGTGTCCTTGAGAGAGGTGTGAGGCTGGTGTTCTGCGATGTTCTTGCATCCTGTACACCTGAAAGTATGGACATAATTACTTTAAGGAGCATATTATGGCATTCTGCATCAGCATTGCAATGTAGAATGTCCTAATTGAAGCTCAAATCTTAATTATTTTAATATAAAATTCTGTCTGAAATTGTTTCTAAAACCTGTTGGCCTGTACTTTCTGTGTTTAATCCGCATGTACAGTAATACACAGCACCATTAGCAGTGAGGTCATTGTGTTAACAGCTGGGCTAATTACTGGAATAAGGGAGTGAATGAGGATAGATAGTCGGGTGATTGAGAACGAGGCACACCTGTGTTTCGTGTCTGATTAGCGGAGGCAGCGCCTTGGGAATAGAGGATAAAAGCTTCATCTGCAGGGAATGGAAGGTGAGTGCAGTTACCAAGGCAGCTGAGTCCCAAGTGCCATATGGTTTCAGTCAGTGGACCAATCACCAGTTGTTTAGTGTAGTGGTGTCTGGCATTTAGTGCTTTGCGTACTGTGCTTGGCAAAAAAAAACAACTGATCAATGCACATCAGAGAGAGGTTGTGGTGGTCAGACCTGGGTAGCAAGGAGGAGACACACTGTGGACCCGACTGTGTGCGACATGGGCAGGATTCCAACTCGAATACGGAACACCTCCTGTCTGGTGACATCGTGTTGTGGGCGTATGAGTAAAAGTGCAGCTGCGGAGAGCTGTTGGTAATGATTACCTGTTGGCAGGAGCTGGTGGCTGTCCAGGGCAATGAGGTAAAGCACAGATAGTTCGACCTGCAACCCAGAGCCGTGGTCTTGAAATACTGAGCATTTTCATAAACTTTTTTTTTTTTTTTTGTTACATTTATTTCATTGTTTATGACCCGGTGGAGTGGTTTGGACAGACACTACCTCTTTTCAGTCCTGTGTGTGTGTGTGTGTGTGTGTGTGTGTGTGTGTGTGTGTGTGTGTGTGTTGTGGGAGTATGTGTGTGTCTGTGTGTGTTTTGATGGGGGGAATCTTACCATACCCTGTAGAGTATGAGATGGGACACCAGAAGTTGGGGGTTCTAGCCAGTCTCACTGCTGAGGGAGGTTGCTTTAGGAAGTATTTGTGTGGTAGGAGCATTGTGCAGTGGACCTGATGTTAAGCGAATGTGATCTCAGCCAGAAACAGGGACACTTAGTGTGTGGAGCAGAGGGCAGTGCAGTAATTTGTGTCACGCTAACTGAGGAGCCTCTCTGGGTCAGCGCGGGATCCTACGGTGATGACCAAAGAGCCAAGAGGGACTGCAAGCGGGCGCTGGCCTTCCTGTATATCCAGTTTTTATCTTCCTGTCACTGTAGTGATGCTTACCTGTTTTGATATACCTGTACTTTTCCTGTTTTTTCCTGTTTCGTTCTCCTGTAACTATTTATGAGCGCCTGTTTTGATGTTCCTGTTCTTACTGTTATATTTGCAATCATTTGTGGAAATAAAAAGTGAAAAGTAAGACAGGGCTCTGGGGCTTCCCACAGTGTGTGAAAATATGCAATGTGAACGTTACTCTCTTATGTAACACTGAAGTCATTTCTAATGCACCCACTCAACTAGTAATCCTTTGCTGATGGAAATAAAAGTGGTCCAAAAAGTTCAAGTTCCCCAGTTATTTAAATTATTCACCTAGCCAAAGTAAGTCCACTTAAGTCACACTAGCTTGTAGGCACAATATCAGTTATCATTGTATCCATCTAGTTATTCACAATCTCTTGTATCTGGCTTTGATGCATGCCAAGCTACGATCACATACTACCTTTGCCACAATATGAAATTATTGAACTTAAGTAGGTAACTAGCTACCTAATATAAATAAATGAAGACTTTGCTCTATTTTAAATCGCTAACAGCATTACTTCTTCACCACCTTTTTGTTTTTCTGTGAATCTGTTAGGGACTTCCACTTCACATTGTACTAATTAGCACCCATTGATAAGGCAGATAAAGCACACATTTCATTCCAGACCCCTTAATTTGGCTCTGGAACAAGGCAGGCCTTGTACTCATGAAGAAAGTTGCAGGCTAATAAAAGTGATCATTGTCTAGCAGGACTCAGTTTCACAAGACTAAAGTTTTCTATTCAATCAAATACCCACACAATGAAAAGACTGTATTGAAAATGATCTTCAAAAGTTTTTTTTTTTTTTTTTTTTTAGTGGGAAGCCTCAATCAACAGATCTTCATAATTGACAAAAGAATGCAATTGAAAGAGCAATTTCCAATGTCTAGCCCTGTTTAAAGGCATGGATGGTTAGGAGTCAGGATGCTACACTAAAGCATTTTACCTTCATTTCAAACCACTGGTATCTAGGGTAAACCAACAACTCTGAAAATACTGTGTAGTTGTCATTATTCTGCTTTATATAATAAATTTAACTTTGGCTTTTCAAGTAGATTCGTACACTTCTGATCACAGCAGTGTCAAATAGATATTATAAGTACTTTGTTTATGATGCAAAATGCAGAGATTATTTTATGCATGTTTAGTATTGTGCTATGTAGCTCTTCAGCCCATTACTCATCTAGTAACTAATAGGTGACAAGCCCCTAATGCTGAGTTTTTCAACCCCCTTAAGCTTTTTTCCTCCAGAACATGCCGGGGCACAAAGGTCTGCCACTAGAATGACCTGTCCTTTTTGATTCCACTCAGAGTCTGCACAAGAAGAAAATAATAAACAATCCAAAAGGCAGTGAAGCAAGCAGCTTTCTTGCTCACACACTCACAATCCACGATCAATAAAAAAGTTCAGGTCAAACTTTGACCGGAGTTCACACTACAAACAACTGATGTAGTGCCTATAGTGAGGAAGGCAAACTGATGCTTTCCAGACTTCAACAAATGAAATATAACTGAATTGTATGGTTTTATTTAAAGAAAAACTGTTGTTTAAAACATAATGCTGAACACCTGATGACACCTTTTTTGCTCTTTTTGTCTGTCTGTATTATCCTTGAAAAATGTATTTTATTAAGTTGCTTTCCACTCATTTTGGATACTGAACAGTGATATCACTGTCTGTGCCTGTTCCAGGGGGTTCGCATTACACAGATGCAGAAACAATCCTCAGATTGGACCTTCCAGCTGTTCTCTTGGCTCGACATTTAAATGGCTTTTGCAGACAGATTAGGAAGATGCCTCATGTAGAAGTGGGGGAAAACAGTTCCAAACTACGCCTATCCAGGACCAACTGGTATGGCACACCTGGGCGATTTCCTGAGCCGTCGGCCTCAGCACCTTTTGTTGGCTGGCTGTGCCCAGGGCTTTGTGCCATGACAGAGGATCAGAGGAGGGGAGTCAGTCTAGATGGAGATAAAGCTGTGGAGGATGGGAAAGGGGTGGTTGAGACTGCAGGTTTTTTGGGGTGCTGTCCAGTTTAGACGGCTGCAGTGCTATTGTACAGAGCACCTCTGGCACTCTGTAACTCCCTGTGATTGATAGAAGGGAGCAGACCAGCCGAAATCCAGTGTCAGCTTCCAATTAAATAACTCTCACTCTGCTCTCTCACACCCCCAGCCCCTTCCTCTTCTGTTATTCTGGGTCTGACAGATAGGCTTTACTTTAAATGCCACTCATTTTGGTTTTTTACATCAGGTGGCGACTGCTACATGAAAAGATTCATGTTAGAGAGCACAGTTGGAAAGGGAAAGAGGGCGACACTCATTTACTCATTTAAATTCATAATGAAGCTGTATCAAAAAATACTACATAAAAAAGTACATTTTCACTGATAATGAGTAGAATACAGTGAGCGCTACAATCCTCATGGAAATGCATTGGGCATGTTGTCACTATGCACATAATGACTGGACCCCTTCCTTAGTGCTCTATTTACTTCAATATACAGTCACCACACTGTACAAGTGACATACCTATCACCACACAACACTGGGTATACAGGCCCACAGTCAGTCACCCTCAGGCGACTGTCAATATGACTGGCTCATTGGTGCAGCACAGATCCCTGTTCAGAAATGACTTCCACTGCTCTTCAATAGGCTTTAGAAAAGGAAGACATCAAGCAGTTGGACACTGAAACGCCACAGATGTGTGTATCTGTGAATGTATTGACAGCCCTATCCGGGACTTGTCCTACCGCCCATCTATGACCTGTTGATCTACGTGTCACTCATTGGTTGCTGAAGCAATTGCTATTTACGTCTTTGCTCAGGTGTGACCTCTTCAGTCCAGCCCAAACGCTACGCAGACCTGCAATCCCCAGCTCACTAAACCACTAAACCAGCCCCTTAAAAAGTACATTCTTCAGCCGTTTTTGGTCTCTGAATTTTGTTTCAGGGATGACAATTTATGGCATTGATTTAGAGCACAATCAGAAATAGAAAACAGAATAAACACAGAGATAGTCAACATTTTCTTTCAATTGATGGTGCAGAAATAATGTAACTAATTGGTTTATTTTAAAGGGTGTTGATGCAAACTGGGGCCATAATGTCTTATAGGGGGTAACTTCATCCTGAACTGTAATACTTAATTGGTTGAGTTGCTGGACTAATTGGATGTAAATAATGCTTCTCATGAACTAAAACTGTTTATAGGTCACTATGCGAAAGATACAGGGATATTAAAGGGAGCATGTGCAATTATAAAGTCTGAGAAGCCAATTGAGGGTCAGGAGTCAAGTTATTTCACAAACCTGGGAGAACAATTAAGCCAGAATTATGTTCATTAATAAAACGTTGTATTGTTCCAGTTAAAACTTTGTTTCTGGCTAAAATATCATTCATGTTCCGTTTAACGCTGGAGAGACATTGGTGGGTTGAAAACTTTAAAATGAATTATTTCTGTCGCTTATTATTGTGCACCCGACAAAGCAGTGGAGACATACGTGGGTGTTGCCTGACTTGACTGTCGAGCGGGTGCTAACGACATTCAAACTTGAGATACTCGATTCGGTGTGATTAGGGGCGGATTTTGAACGCGACGGTTCTTGACCCACCGAAACTCAAAAGCGTACAGGGCAGAACCTTCGGGCTATGGTAAAAATTGCTTGCAATATTAGGGGCTCTGTGCGTCTCCATCTGTATGTGGTGCAATGCCCACAGAAGTGGGAGGATACTTCATTGTAAATTTGCTTATCTGCCTTATGCTGCGGTGAATGCTTGTTTTTTTTTTTTTTTTTTTAAAACTCTTTTTCATCCTTGACAGAAACAAGAGGAGTGAAAATATACACCAATGCACTTTTAATGTGTTTAGAGCTTGTGGGCTTTCAAATGTTAATAGGCTACCACTCTATAGAGGATATATATTGGCTTCGGTCCCACCCACTGTCTCTATTTTTAATCGTAAGACCCGATCTTTTGATAGTTTTAAGACGGAGTTCTGTTGCGGGTCTCTTTGGAATAGCACTTCGTCATCCCACGGTGCTGTGGGAAGGAGCGAGTCCTGTGTCTCGTGCAGCCCCCCACCTCCTCAATTATTTCCCATCCTTTCTTTTCATCCCTGTTTTCTTTATTGCAAGGGTCTAAATTGAAGTGGCATTAGGGCGGCTGAGAATGTTTCGCACGCAGCAGTCAGGGGCTTAAGGAGATCTCCACTTCAGCAGGCAGTGTGCTCTTTGCACGGAGTCCGCTAGCTGCAGCTGCGACTTCTCAATGGAGCTAACAGCAGCAAGAGTGCGTATGTAAAAAAGAGGACCGGCGCAGTCATTTCAATCACCATAGACACAGTGCTGTCTCGGGCATCCTCCGAGAGAAATAGAGGGAATCCGGGAACGCAGAGGTAAGGGACTGTGGGTAAAATGTTTCATTGCCCATTGTAATGGTGCTTACTCGATTACCCTTTGATGTTTTTTTTATTGTGGATTTAGCGTCCTTCGCAGGATTTTTAATGGTAAATGCAATTTATATTTCTGTGGGAAAGAGGACCGCGCGGAAGAAGGATGAGCCAGTACGCATAGCTTCCCGAAGTGCCGGAGAGGCATATAACTAACCAATATTGGAAGTTTTATAACGAACATACCTGCATTGTTTCAGACTGAAACATGTTCACATGTTCCTAAAACGAGACAAAAGTTGTGTTTCTGCAATTCTTTAAGTACATTGCAAATATCAGGCAACAAAATACAGAGCACATTTGAGTTGGATTGCAAGCGTATATTGCTTGTTTCTAAGAAAATATTTCTGTCATATTTATTTGTACACCTAGGTATAGACAATAACTTAGTGTAGCGGTTTGATTTCCACGGCTTTAGGGACTCGCTCATCTGTAATGCATGACTCAAGCGGTAAATCGCTAATTCTTTAATTAGTAGTCAGTGTACAAGAGTTTCTCTGCGGCGGCTGGTCAATAAGACATTGACACGCTGTTTTAACGTACTTTTCGGGATAATATTTAGTGCATAGAAGCTTTAGTTTAAATGGGTAATATCGATTCCAAATGTATAGCTTCTCTTTTTCATTTTCTTTTGGATTAGAGCCGATGTACGCACATATTTTCGCATTCAGGTGAGATTTTGACGAACAGAACTGCAACATCGTTGACTGACGAACGGCATTGTAATGGGATTTTCTGTGGTGTGTGAGCATAAATGCGTAAAATGGACAATATTTTGAGATGTCTATTCCCGGGTCTTGCTTTAAAAATGTTTGCTGCGATGCTTTGATGTCCATCTACCTGCAGAATTTAAAAGCGAATGTGATTGTGTGTCCTACACAGAGGACATCTGATGAAAATTCTCTACAAATTCACACAGTTCTTCAGAAAAGTGCGCTGCTGTATACGCTTGAAAAGTTAAGATGATTACTGAGTATTCTTCTTTTCTTAAATACACATTTCAGTAAGGACTTTTATCTTTAAGGTTCTTTTGGCAGTCTGATATTTCAGTCAAAGCTAAATGTAAGACAAACAAAATAATTCTGTCAGTATAAATGTAATTACTTAAGGTGAATAATGATGAAAAAAGGAGCGAGAAAAAAAGAAGAAAAAAAAAAACTCGTAAAGTGGAACCCGACTGTTTCGTTGTGTTTCATTTCCCACAGCTTGAGCACTTTTATTTCATGAACGGAGTTTTGACAAACATACTAGTATCATGTTAGAAGCATTAATGTATATGTAGTCTGTAACAAATGAATAAAATGAATAATAAAGTAAAATACATTAACTTGACAATAAGGATAATAGGCCTGTGTCTGATGGAGATATGAGACGAAAATCCAAGGTTGTTAATTATGAATAATAACTGCTTATTCTAGATTTACTAATGCTAAATTCACCTAAATTCACCTAAATTCTCACCTTCAGTTGGAGGTAACCAATGACAGCGCCGTGCCTTCTCACTGCTGACCGACAGAACAACCTGTCTAAATACAATTCCTAACATTGCCACTAGGTGGCGTTGATAATAGATTGTAATAGCAGGTATTTACTGTATTCGGTGTTTCCCCTTGTGCCGCACAAACACAGCTTGCGTTCTCGGGATAAAGAAAGAAACGGCAAGCAAACACAACAACTATACATACATAGTCATACAATATAGGCTGTTTCATGCTTACATCTTTTCTCTCATATATAAATATGTATCTGTTGAAAATTAATCTACACAGCATGGCATATTTGATTAGCCAGTAAAAAAGACAACTCAGCAAGAACAAATTAATTCCCCCATATCTAAAATCATTTAAAATATCTGAGCTTCAGTAGTGCATAAGCTCTGGCATGGAAAAAATAAAGGTGAAAATCTGATAATGATCTTCGAGGTTGATCTAAAAGTGTAATTTCCTTGAATCTGTTTAATGGAACTTTCCAGTTGTCAGCATTAGTGAAGCTTTCGGCTGTCGATTTTTTCCATGGTCATCGTCATAGTCTTTGAGTAAAGTGACATTGGAGACTGTTCATAATGAACCACTCTGCAGATGTGACAAAGGCAGGGAGGGTCATTTTAGAATGGAGTCTGGTTTGCATTCTGTTGCAGTTAGGAATACCAATGCTTCGTTCCTCATACTTGTGCTTCTTATCAAGTTATGTTTATTTGTTAGGAGAAGCACTTTGTTTAATTTGAACATGCACTGAATTAAATTATGGCTGGTAAATAAGGCTGGCATCTTACAGTTAGCTAATGTGCTATCAATTATGTTTCAATTGTGCAGTTTACCCGAGTAGAATGAAAGTTATTTAACAGATGTAACTGAAACATGTATTTATTATAGTGTATTACACCCATATTATGGAATTGTGTAATGAAATTGAATGAGATGTTTTTGCGGTTTATACATTCTGGATGGTGGCATTCTCCACTGTTGACAATGTTATACTGGATTTAAACCCACTGTGACTTTTCCTCATCTAGCTATGATTTGTAAACCTTTCCAGCTGAAACGCAGTGAAGCTGTGATTCCACAGGGAGAAATGGCCCCTTACTGAAGAATGCTCCCATCCTCCCACGTCTCTCAAGCATTACACCCTGTCCTTGAAGAATAATGCCCAGCTAGTGGTGCTCCTGGATTTTTTTTTGTGAGCTAAAAAGATCCAATGGCAGTTAAAACAATACATTTATCAGTGTAACCATCTACGAAGATGCCTGTCTGTCAAGCCCTTTATAGTTGTGGGTAGGAACAATAGCAGGGCCATATGCCACCGGTCCTGCTGCACCATGTCGGGATGCCCAGATGTCAGGAGCAGTGTGCGCTCTCAGTGTTTGCTGTCCCTGGGGGGGGGGGTGGCAGGGCTGCTCTAACGGTGGGGGAGGGCGCTGGCACCCGTGAGCTCCTTGTCAGATGGCACCCGAGGCTAATGAGACTTCATCATCCTGTCCCGGGCCATTTGGTCGAGCCGCACAGAACACAGAGACTGGGTCATCATCCAAGACTGACACCCGCCCAGACTGAGAGTCAGGGCAGAGTCTGGGTGCGGGTAGGGGGAGGGGCAGCCAGCGTGGAGCTTGTGACAACACAACGTCTTTTTGGTTGACTTACAGTTAATATAACAGCAACAGAACCCGTAACAGTTCTAAAAACAAGACTGAATAAATTATTAAATTAATTAAGATGTGATCTATTTGTACTACCACCATGTTTTGGAAACTCCCACTACAATACCAAATGCTCAACACAACCAATGGCACCCACAGTGTATCATTGTGATGCTAGAACTTATCACAGTGTTATTTACAGATATATGTTATGCATTTTACGTGGCTAAAATTATGATGCAGTGGTATGGAGCCTCAGGGCTCTATGACAGATAACATGCGAGTCTGTGGTTTCCCCTTTCTCTTTGTCTAGTTGTGACTCAGATGCTCGTCAGTCTTACTTTTTATGACAATCATGTTTTAATCATAAATACAGTGTTGACCGAAATTCAAACGTTCATATTCCTAAACTCAGTGAATTAGTGAATTAATTACTGTGTTTGTTGATGTTTTTGTGGTACCAGTCAGAGAGATTATTTTTTTCTGACCAGCATGGCCTAAGCCAGCTATAAGTGAGCAAAAGATCAGCTCAGATAATCCGCCCATACCAGTTGGTCCTGAATAGGCCAATTGTCTGGGTCCATCTTCTTTTGATTCTACTTGGATAAACTTAAGCAATCTCAATCAGCAAGCAGCCTTTCATAAGTAAACCAATCAGAGAGCAGAAGGCTATGCTTTGAGGACAACGTTATGTTCTATGTGATGTAAAACAGAAGAGTGAGTAAGCTTAACAGAAAAAAAAATGTGAGTGGCACGTTGTTTCATTAGTAGAAATTGAACTCTTGTATACACAAGCTCTTCACAAATAATGTTCTATACATAGATGCTAAAATGCTAAAAAGATGCTAAAAAACTCATGCTTGTGACCAGGCCTTCAGTCCAGCTAAACCTAAAAAAACCTAGCAACATTTTTCTCTCTTTCTTTACAGTCACCACATTTGAAAGTTGCAGTTTACAAAACACTGGCAGACTTTAACCTATGTGTGTTTTTAGTGTGGAACGTATATGTAAGAGCAAGAAAGGTGTTTTCATACTTTCAGGAGGATTTTTTGTCTCTCCTCCGCACACTGAAAACAGATTCAGGGTCAGACCTTTGGGCCTCTGTGCCCTAATGTAAGTTCTGTCAAAAATGATTATTGTAGGAGCTCTTACAATTTCCAGGCCTTCATGGTCAAGGACTGTCAGATTGGTGTGCCGAGGGCTTTATAGGTGAGAGTAGAAAACAAGATGATAAATTCTAGAATGAAGGACATATAAACATACACACAGTCACGCAAACACACACACACACACACACACACACACACAAACCCAGATTTTTACATGGACCTGTTTGGTCTTCTAATTAGAAAATGATAAGGCACATAAGAATAATCAATGTTGAAAGTCTAAGCAAGGTAAACAATCATAATAAATAATAATAAAAAGTTTTTTTTACAGCAGCATGCTTCACAACCATAGTAAATGAAAGCAATGCCACCATTTGCACTGAATTAGAAATGCTATTTGAAAGAAACACTGTTTGTACATTATGAAAATAACATTATTGTACTTTGGAAAATGGATGTCCTTAAATTATTAAGGTTATGTTCTGTAGGTTTGAGGTAGAAATAAATGCACAAAAGTGTGTTTTAAGAGTACCCTTTCTGGCCTTTAGAAATCTGAAAAATGGTAATTCCATATTGTAATACCAGGTCTCTGCGAAGATAATGCCGACAGGCGAAATGAGGACATTCTGTATTTCAAAGCGTCCATGTTATAAGAGAATATTTCTACAAAAACATTTAAAATTCTGACCTTCATATTTTTGATGTATTAATGGTGTTACCCCACACAAAATTATTTGTCATCCAAATTGATTAAAAAAATTGTCCGTTTCTGAAGGTCATGTACTGTTCTCCTCAATTCCCCCACAAAAGGAAACTCATTGAATTGAAGGGAATCCGTAATATTTTGTCTCCCAGGGTCAGATGGAGAAAAGTGGCAGATGTTTTGCACATCACTGGGCAAAGTAAAGGCTTGCTGATTGTTACAGAGTGTAGATGAAACTTAAAACATTGCAGTGGACATTAAGAGGTCCTGGTTGATGGGGTGGGCCAGAGCTTTGGACATTAGTCAGTAAATGACGTGCATCTGCTGACCATCATTCACTTAAAGGCTTACACATATCCAATGGATGAATAATCTATTTTTAAATTGTTCTCGCGAGGCTTTTCGAAGATCTAACCCTCAAAGCTCACACATACAGCATCTGCAGCTGGGAAGCAGTGTGAGTGAGATATCCGTATCTGGAGTGGTGGAATGGTGTTTGAATCCGTCAAGGGGAGATGGGAATGGATGTGAGCAATATGGCTCCTCTACCCAGAGATGGGAACCTTAGGAGACAGGGAGCAGAATGGAAATGCAGCCAAGCAAGCAAACTCTATTCACTGTATGCCTCTCCCCAGAGTCCTGCTAATGCTTACGGGTGATAAAAATGGGAGGAAGCACTATGTCACAAGGTATTAGATGGTAAGGTTTAGGATGAATAATGTTAGAGAATAAACTAAACCTCCAAAAAATGCCCCCCCTCCCCTTTTCCCCTCATCCATGATATGGGGTATCTCAAGAAATCAAATTGGCCTTTTAAGCTTGCCCACTTGAACTAGATGCAGCGGCGCAGTGTCTTCTGTCAGGCATGAGTAGAACTGACGGGGAGGAAGAAAACGTCTCAGACTATTCCAGGCATTTGGGGATTGAAGCGAAGCTGAGCTATGCAAATCTCTTTTGGATTCACACTTCATTCGTTCTCTTTCTTTTCCCTCTTCCTCGTCTTCCCCTTTGGTTTCAGTGACTGTGAAATGCACTGACCAAGCTTTAGGGGAAGAATGGGAAAAAAAAGAAAATAATTTATCAGTTACTAAGCACTTGTAATCCTGCTGTAAGTTAAGGCTTGCAAATGAGATTAGAGGGCTTAGATAAGGCATTTCCCCCAGCGCCAGCGTCACCCCATCTCTGTTGTCTGTGGCAGGGAACCGTAAGAGCCAGTCCCTTTGGTGGGATCTTTCTTTGATGGAGAGGGAGAAAGATGGTCTTCCCGAATGGATTCTCATTGGGAATTGTCCAGGAAATAGTCATTTCAAATTCACTCTCTCTCATTTTCCTTTTGTTACTTTATATTTCAAGCCCAAAACAGGTAAAACCGCCAAACACCACAATAGGAACGGTGGTGATTTGACATGTTTTTACCTTTTGCACAAGAGCCACTCTGGGCCATGCGCATGATATTATCAACACACGCATCAGAGAACACTCCAGAAAGACAGCTCAAAACTTGAATTGGAAGTGTTCTTTTGCCTCGGAACCAGTGTTGCATATGTGTCTGGCAGCAGCATTCTCTGAACTCTAGGAAGGAAAGTTTCTTTGATAGTTCCCCCAGGGAGCTCCAGTGCTTTCCGTAATGCCTCTCTCTTTCTTATCTGTTAGCATCGACTAAAAAGGTTCCTCGAAACACCTTAAAGGTTTCCGCATAGCAACGGCCCCGGGGACCCCTTAGGAGGATCTTGGAACAAAATCCTCTGCCACTTAAAGATGGGGTTTTGTAATGGGGGGTTTCGCATGGCTGTTCGCAAACAGCACAGCCCGACCCCTGTAACTATGCTGCGGCAATGAGCCCGGCCTGCTCACCACACGCTGGAAAACTGAAAATACCTCCAGCTCAAGGTCAAAGACAGCTGTTTTTGCTCTTCCCCTGTTTTGATGTATAATGCATTCTCGGGTCCCTTCGATGTGGCTCAGTAGCCTACCCCTTTAGGAAGGCTCCAGGTTACATGCAATAAGAAGCATTAATTTCCCTCTTTCCTCCGAGCATGACCTGGCGCGGGGTCCTCGCTGACACAATAACACCATCGCACGGCTTCCTCAGCTCTCTGCCCCCGAGCCAAATCCGCACCACTTTCCTCAGCGGCCATAGGGATAATGGCTCAGACAGGCGGATCTTTGTATCTGTTTTGCGTACCCGCAGCAATGCCTGCCACTCCTGTCTCCAGGCAGATGATTCACCTTGAGAGTTCAGAAAATCAGAGAATAACGAGGAAATGGGCTCAATATGGCAAAAACCCTTGTGATACAAATTAGGTAGGACTTATGGTGGACATAGTTCTACCTCACACTTGGCATCATTGTGGAATCACAGTGGTTTTAGGAAATTGGCATCAAACCAGTTCATTTCTGAAGCAAGTCTTTGTGGGTACCCTTTGTGCCAAGTACTTATCTGAACACACAGCAGTAAATATTCTCATGCATTAATTGACTCTATAAAATGAAGGCTATATAAATTGCAAATGCTCACCTGCATTTTCTGAACTTGAACTGTAGTCTGAATAGTTTGCAGTGCAATGTTACTCTGAGGAAATAAGCCATTTCCACAGTTTATTGTCTAAGTTAATTTGTAACTTGGTTGAAAAAAGCTGACAGCACTGTTAGCTTTTTCACAACTGTCTGTTAATTATGTTACATGATCAAACCTGTTTGTTCCTGGTATATAAATGCATGGTAGATTTTTTCATTTGTAAGTATACTGAATACATATACGCTCAGAATGTTTATATGGCACTTCAACTCAGAAGAAAGTAAAGAGTAAAGTCTTATGAAGTCAACTTAATAAAAGATAATTCTAAATGTACTTCACACATATATGATGAATACATGTATTTGGCAATCACCTAAATAAGAACATGATGTAAGATTGAGTGTGCTTCTAATAAGGACTGGGAGAGCGCGGTCAGTAATGAGTGGAGAAAGGTGCCCTCTCTCTGAATAAGACTGCAGTGGTATACACACTGCTCTAAACAGACAAACCCTGCTGCACCCTGCATATGCTCAAGCTGCACAGATGGCTGAAATGAAAATAAATTTGGATCCACTCATATTACACCCAGTAGGGAAGCGATATTCCAGGCTGCCATGATTATTACGGAGCCTGACATCCACACTCACGCTCAGATCTGTGTGCGCATGTGTTTTTGTGTGTTTGCACCAGTGTGCTTTTCACTCCTTAAGCGCAAGCTGCTGATGGAGAAAAAAATATGTAACACGTATGCTGCAATGATTTATCTCTTCAAGTTAATTACTGGCCCTTGATAAGCACTTTGTTAAGGTGAGTGGAATACGGGGTGCATGAATGGGACATGATGTGGTGTTGGCTGTTTCTTTTTTATTTGTCTCCACGGAGAAAAGCAAAGATAGAGTGTTTGTGTGGGAAGGTGGAGCTTATAGCATGCAGAGGCAATTACCTTACAGACACATGCCATTATAGCACAGAGAGAGAAAGGTCAGGACACAATCAACAGCTCTGCTCTCACAATCCCAGGGTCAGCACAAACCTGCAAACATCCAAAAATACTTTTCAAAGAATTCCTTTTTTTCATAAAGTTCTCTACTGTTCCGTACGCTAGTATTGTAATACTCAATGAGGTTTAAGCTGTGTCTCTGTCAGAAAATCATTTGAATTCTGCAGGCATTGGGAAATTGAAGTATTTTCAGAATTTGAAGAATTAGATGTAAGCTCTGCCACAATCATGATAATAATGTAAAAAAAACCAAGAAGATGGCCTTGAGATATCACGTTCAAGTGCTCATTTAATCTTAAAGTCTCATCACTTTTCTTTTGTAAAGAAATGCGCTTATTGCTTTTGTGTGACTCACAGCAGATAAGCATTCTGGGCCAGTGCTAATGCAGTCCCCTCATGTCTGTTCACGCTGCCCTATACTTGTGGCAATGCGTTGGCTGGACAGCGAACGCTGTGGAGACAGCGTGGTAGTTGATGTATGCTAACTGCATACAGTATGAGCACACAGCCCTGGACCGCTGAGTGGGGAGGTCAAAAGGAACCCATTCCTTCATGTCGCTGACAGCTTAAATTTACTTTTGATCTTGTAGATGAGGCTCAGCTACACTTTTCATAAAGCTTGTTATTCTTGCATGAAAGGAAGTGGTGCTATTATGTTTTTGGGCCGAATAGGGAGGGGAAAATCATTCCCCCTCTGACCTTGCATAGTTTTACACTTTTTTAAAAAAAAAAAAACACAGAGGCTGTATAAAGCTGTATCAATAATCCAAGGGTCTCGATTCTTTACTTCATTATACTGCAGGAACTCAGAGGATGGGGATCTGCTCCACCGTACATCCTTTTGATGGGGTACATTGAACAGCCTGCAGAGTTATCTCTGAGTTCTTAGTTCAGAGTTCTATGCTTAGCATTTTCAGATGGAACACAAGGGTGGTGTTTCATTTCTGAACAATGTTGTGAATGTTTCCTTTTTTTTTACAATGCTTCACTTGTTTTTGGACTTTACAGGCCAACTCTTAATCACTTCTGTAAATGAAAAGAAAATGTCATATAACTTCATCACTGGGAACCTCACTCATGGTATAAAGTGATTGTAGTAAACGGGGACAGGGATGACCTCGCTGAGCTTGCTAATGTGAGTCTCTGCTCTCTGTCTCTCTGTTTTGACAGGTGCCGTTTACTTCTCCCATAATGCTGATCCCCCATCCCTGAAGTGACAGGAATCACCCTTTGGCTTCAAAAGCACAGAGCCGCCATCTCAACTCCATTCGGCCTCCGGACTTTCCATAGGGTTTTGCGTGTCATCTTCATCTTTTTTTTCTTTCTTTGTGGAGGTGACTTTTTATTGGTGGAGGCCCAAATGCGGTTGTGTGGCCCACCCGTGTACAGCTTGGTGGGAGTGGTAAGTCTGCTGCTGTCCCTGTGGGAGGCGGGCTGCTTGGAGCTCAGCATCAACCCGAGGCTTCGGCCCCCGAGGGCCCCTGGGGGCCCCGAAGGGGCTCTGCGCAGGCATAAACGCAGCTGGGTCTGGAACCAGTTCTTTGTGCTGGAGGAGTACACAGGAAACGATCCTCTCTATGTGGGGAAGGTAAGGGAACTTACATCAGACAGGCTTGGCTTTTATCGTTGCCAATGTGGAGTACGGATTTATATTGTGTGTGAAATTTACAGTGTCAACTTAGAGTTTCAGCAGAAGCATACACCTCCCAATGTCATAACAATACTTTATGTAGGTGTCATTTTGACTTACAATCAATCATTTATAGAAAACCAGTTTTTATACAAATACAATGAATGCTACTCTCAGAACTAACACAAAAAAATGAAAGATAATGAGGACTCATTTTCAGACTTTTGTAATACAAAGATCAAAGAATTAATCATATGAAATTTTCCACTAACAAAGAAATCCTGGCAGGTTGAACAACAGCAGTAATGCATGTAATAAAAAAATGCTTAAATTGGGTTTTAAATCAATTTATTTCCCTCAAAATTGATTACACAATAATCCAGCAAATATGTCAGTCACTAATTATTTAAGCTCTGGGAAAAGTTAGAGGCACACAGCATATGTGCTATAATTCATCGTAAGCCATAATTCATTCTGCTGAAAATGATGTTTTGCATAGACGTTTATGTGGCTTTTCATATTAGAAAATTCAAGAAAATTCACAATGAACAGTGACATAGGCTCATCTCTTTATGTAAGCAAGGCTGATATGATAATGATGATAATGATTCTTTTGACTGACAAGCCCTGGTTTTATGGTTTTTTTATGGAAGTAATTCACATATATCAGCCATTCATTTGACTGAAGATCCAACTGAACATACTCTTTCATAATTAAATTTGTCGTGGTGACCTTCCATTAACGAAAAAGCAATATCCTTTTTATGCAATGAGCCAGATTTCTCAAACAATGGAAAAAATAATCAGTTTAGTCTTGGAAGTGTTCCTACTTAAATTTACTTCAATTCATGTATTATTACAGTCTGCAATGGGCTTGATATCATCATCATAAAATGCTTGGATCGAATTACATGTATTCAAACCACTGATGAAAATCAAAAAGCATGGAACAAGGGCAGAAATGTGACTGAGTTTGGAAAGTCTCTTGGTCTGTCCTCCGACTGATCACTTAAGCCTGAGCTTCCAGTGGCTGCACACTTTATCTCACTGGATTGGACCTAGGCTTCTCACAGATTGGCTACATTAGCACGTCTTAGTGACTCATCAGGAAAAAAAAAAAAAAAAAAAAAACGTTGAAATGTTCCATCTGCTAATGTCACACATTTTGTGTGCAACCTTACAGCCAACTGTAAAAAGAACCCAATATAAAGAGATACATACTTACACATACAACATAGGAAAGGAAAACAAATGTGGACTAAGTGGGTGCAACTTTCATTGACACACAGACCTGTGATCCGTTGGCTTTTAGCTGGCTTGCAACATGTCTAAGGCAAGGCAGGTGAGGGTTAATTTCAGCTAAGACGTTGCAAGGAATGGGCAAACACTGGGGAACTGCACTGGTGATTGGAAACTGTCCGCAAGCATGGCTGTCTTTGGAGGTTAGAGCTTATTCTGATATCTATAGCAGGCAGGGGCTTGATGTACAAACACTCCCTCTGGACAGGAGGGTAGTCTGTCACAGCTCCATTACCCCAATCCATCTCAATTAATCCTTTGTGCCAAGCACAGAGGCAATAAGTACCAGTTCAAACTCTCCAGTATAAGACAGCAGGAGATTGAAAGCACAGCCACCCACAAGGCCATGGAAACTCATACCACAAGGCAACTGAACGTGAACTCAGATGAACCACTTTTACTGTTAGTTAGCATAGCTGGAGCAGCATGGAATTATTTCAGCACCACGTTTAAAACAGACAGCTCCCTTGTGGTACTGTATTTCGTTAACAGTCGATTGTTCAGAACTCTTAATAAAACATGTATCCATCAGTAATATGAAAGTGTGGAGAGCATCAATTTTGAATAACATACTTGAAGCACTAAATTACCAATTGATCTCTATAGTTACAGTGAAGTGTTCGTGCACATTTTGTCTTCATATACTTGAGTCTTTGTTTAATTCAAGCTCTTTATTTCTTCAAGTACTTTACTAAATCTTTAAAGTGTCTAAGAGCTTTTTAACATCAGTCTTTAAAACTGTGTGAAGTCTTGACTAATCTTCAGAATTGATCAGGTCATTTTAAACGTCTAACAATTATGAGTTCAGATCACAGGAGTTCAGACTCAATAGAATGTCAATGTAATTTAACAAAGCGCAAGCGGAATAGTAACTGCAGACTCAAGAGTAATTGAACATAAGTATCAATGTCTAATACCTAATTGTGTGAAAGGATTTTATGCTGGAAAAATCAGTGAGTCCTTGTGCTAATACATGTTCCTGTAACCTCATACACTATATACATTTCTGAATGTGTGTTGTGTGTATGTGTGTGCATGTGCATGTGTGTGTGTGTCTGTGTTATGCAGAGGGATTGGGGTGCTTAAATTCTGTTTTCATCTCGCTCTGTCTCTCTCACTCTCTCTCTCTCTTTCTCTCTGTGCATCTCTCGTTTTCTCCTGTTATCTGACCACAGCTCACCGTCGCCGGGTGTGTCACGCACGTCTGCTGCCAAATTGAATATTGAACGTAGTGATGTGTATATCAAGTGTTTGATCTGGGATTAAATGGAGACAGATGTGAAGCCGGGCGTGCTGCCCGCTGTCTGGGCTGAGCTGGGAAAGGCATAGGGACCATACTGTTCTGCCAGCTGGGCTGCAAAATGACACATTTGCTACTTTCATAATCGCTGTTAATATCAATATATAGGGGTATACAAAATAATGGAAGCAAATAAAGAAGTTTTTAATAACTAAATAACAATTAAAAAGATGTCTATACATGCGTATTCATATTAATAATAATACTAATAACAAATATGTTTCTGCTGTGGAAAACAGTTTGAAATCAACACTTTAATACATGAGGGATGTATTAAAAAAGGTGGAAATGGAGGTTCCCAAATTACTGGTGCATCAGGGAGGGGGCATGGCTTGCACAGGGTGGGGGGTCAACATAGCAAAAGGGATGGAAGAGAGCAGGAACTGGGGCTTTTTTTGGCAAGTTTTGCTTTAATGTAGTTCTAGTTGTGAAGACAGATATGATCTGTATTCTCACTCAGAGACTCTCAGTGATGAATTCATACATGGATGTGATAAAGAAAAACATCTGTACATTTTGACAGTCAGTTGGAATTTGTGCAGACAATTTGCGTGAAAGACAATTATCCAGAAGGAGTTGCCTCATGTACTTTAATCACAGTAATGCAGCTGCTTCTGCTTCTGTAACAATGCGCAATGGTTATAATCATGATAATGATTTTGTAATGTTTAATTACAGCTTCTGTAAGTTGACTCTGTGCATTTCTGCTTGAGCTGGTCGCCACACACATCATGTTCCAACTGACAATTCTGACCTGCTGAGTACGCATGTTTTAATGTGTTAATTACCTTTGTCAGAAATGGCCAGGCTGTAGAAAAGCAAAAGAAGGAGCATATGCTTAAAATCTCCTGTGTTTGCAAGGCCTTAGCCCTCATGATGTTAATCATCAAAAAATACATTCCTGCAGTAACAAAATGATTTAACTTTTATTTATTTGCAACTTAAAATACACTGTGGCAATGTGCTAAAGTAAACTGCAGTTGGAATGTGCATTTAGCAGTACAGAGATGCTTTAAAGAGGTCTCGTCAGGCTATTGATTTAGTGCATGCATTTTCAATTCAGCTTAACAGTCTCCATGTGGTTTCATGTTTGCAAATATTGATGAGCTTTTTCTATGAAAACTATATTCGGTTAAAAAATGATTCTGTTTATATTTTACATTTGAGCCTGCACTGCACAATGGTTACTTTTTTTTTTTTTTTTTTTACAAATCTTACTTAAAACGTAGTTCTTCAAAATATTGACAATTAAACTCAATAGCTCCTGGGATAAAAAAAAAAAAAAATCTTAAATAGCTTAATTTTAGTTTCTCTATTCCCTGACATATAGCTCCTTATAAACATTACAGTCACTGTTATTTTGTCTATACTGTAACATACTGAGTTACTGAGAGCTAAGGGTTGGTTCACTTTCTCTTGATTTCAGTAGAACTGTATTGATTATGTAAATGGTCTTTATGCATGAATTTGATTATAGTATTGCATCACATTTAATTTTAAGCAAGGCTAACAGCTGTACAGTTATATCTGGAATGTGCTGTGGATTTGAGTGACTGTGCCGAGTGGCTAACAGGCAACGTGCTAACGGGTAACACATTTGCGAATGGAGTGCTTTGACAAACAAGGTCATTTTCCCACATGCATTCATAATTAGCAGCTCAATGAGGTGTGGTATAAATGCCGAAATCTGACCGCTCACACACTGAATCAGAATATTGTTAACAACAGCTGTTTATTTTATTATAGAGAGAGCATTCGCTCTCCTGCTCTGCTGTTAAGGTATGGTGTGCTGTTAAAGTGGACTGCTCTCTGTGGAACAGTATCACCATATGCACATCCTCTGTACAGAGCACCTAACACATGTATGCACTTATTTATTTATTCAGCAGACCCTTTATCCAGATAAACTTTAAAGGCCATCAGAGCAAGATACATTGGATGGCATCACAGAAACAAAACCATTAGTACAGCACAGCTAGTTGCACAGGCATAAAGGATGTGATAAAATGTAAACATAATGCTATGACAACAGTGATGTAATCAGTTTGATAATGGAGAAAATGGCCCAGATACAATCACCATTTGACCTTCACTTAATTAAATTCAATTGTTAGGGGAACGTTTGCTATGATTGTCTGATTGATAAGATTGACTACAGGGATCCATACACTCTGAATGGTTTAATTTAAAAATAATACTTATATGTTTTTAGATATGCTGAAACAGAAAATGTAAGTAATTACAACTGTAAAAAATCAAACAAAGAACCTTTTATGTGACACAAATGGTATGAGACTTGCCAGTAAATATAATTATAATCATTTCAGCCCTGGAAAAACACCTCCCTCCTGGCAGACACTTAGACACAATCATTGTGTCAGTTAATAGTGAATAGCTGGCGAGTCCTGTGTAACAGTACAAATAGCGTAAAAGTGATGCTGGTTACAGTAGAAACCAAACGTTATCTCATATACATCTACAGGTAGTTGGCTCGCTGTGCGTGAGTATGTGTGGTTGTGACTAATCATGGGAAGGATCAACACTAAGAGGCTAAGAAGCTAACACTAAGTAGCTCATGTATCAAGGACACCAGGTTGTCTTCATCGGAGCATATAAACACATCTATCCTGCATGTAAGATCCCACGTTTGGGCTAATTACATACATTTAGAGCAGCAGTTGGCAGGATATCCAGGAAGAGAGACAGCCATACTTTTTCACCTCTGTTCTTTACGTCAGTTGGAAACTGATGTGTCATTCAGCCCTACTTTTTAAAGCCCAAGCAGTTGCAGAAACTTTCGGTCTATGAAACATGTCAAAGTGTCCATTATGTTATAGAAACGTCTCTGAAGGCTCTGAAGCTGTTGTTCTCAGCTGGTTGCTCTGTGGACTCTTGCAAAGCGGTTCCAGCCCTCAGAATCATGATATCTGTGATCTGAGTGCAGAAACACCTCATAACTTGCTGTCTATTGAGGATCAAAAACTGGCTGTGCATGTAAGAGAACTGTGATATAAGAGGCAGCAAAAACTTAAGATCAAAGCATTAAAATGCATGTGTGCTTGTTGACATAAAATAAAGAGGTAACCATCTAAATCTGGAGACTCATTATCATTTTGAATGGCTGTGGGAGTTGCAGATCTTCGGACAGACACCTGCTGACTGCTCTGTCCCCAAAGTCAAAAAGAAGCAGTGAAAGGCTGCTGCGCTCGGTCACTTTAAGCATCTGACCAATTAAAATAGAAAGCCATTTGCTTTTCTACTCCATGTGCCATTGCAAAGTACCTTGCCCTTGTGAGGGGCATACAACTGGCAGCCTTTAAATGTCATCATTGTATATTACATCTGTCTCTAAACTACTTTATCTTTGAATTCATACTTTGGCATTGCCTTAAAATACCCTCATGATTTGCAATTGGCAATATAGCTTTTTCAATTGTCAATACATAGTTATTTAGAAGAACATCCATGATATTCCCATAAACCATGTTTAATGTCAAGGTAATGGAAGGTAGACTTGCCACAGATGAAGGATAAAGTTGCAACTTCCAATTTAAAAAAAAAAATCAGTTAGACTCCTTGTGTTATAACAGCCTATTTTGTAAAAAGCAGAATCGCATTAAAAGTCATGGTTTTCCTAAATGCTATATCCATCTGGCAGCACCATAGCACCGTATCATGTGCTACAGGTCAATATTGGACCGTACCAATGCCAGCTGTGGCTGGGGGTCCACAGGGAGATGTGAAATTGGCCGTACCATTACCAGGTAGGCAGGGCTTCAATAGGGGACACAACCAAGTTTCTTATCATTCACTAACAACCCGTCTCATCAGTCAGGCACCACTGGTGTGCATCAGCTCTGCTGGCCGTCCAGTGCAGTTCGCATCATAGATTAACACAATTAGAGGTTAAACAGGATATTTGAGACTTTTCTGAACCAATAGTGGATGTTGCATCAGTTTGACAGGACCCAACTACAATGAGTCATTCAGCATTGGAGAAGACATACTATATTCAATATCCATATAAACAATCTACATTTTTAGGAATATTATAGCTTCACTCAAATCTTACTCGAAGTTATTATGATCACTCAAATTAGTGAGACCATAAATATAACTTTTGACTATTAAGAGCTAAAACAAGCCTGAATAATCCAAGCATTGACTGCTAGGAGTAGTCAGACAGAAGTGACGGCCTAGATGTGTATGTTGCATCATATTTTAACTTATGTACTTGACATCTGGGTTGTCAGTCAAGTCAATCCCTTAGTTCATTCTATCTCTTAGTCCAAACCACAGGAAAGGTGGCCAGTGTTTTCACATCACTTCTGTAGCATCTGCAAGCCCTGAGTGCTGTCAAGGCAAGTCAAACACCCATCCATTAACACATACGATGCTTGCTTCACAAGTAAGCCTACATGGAAAAACAAGTCTCACCGCGATGACTTAAAATGAATTGATTTCCTCTAAATCCTTGTTCATGTAATAAATGTACAGTATTTGCCAAGGCCGGATTAGATATTTCCCAAGATTTATTTAATCTTTTAATTTAACTCTGACCCTTACTTAAATGTGAGTGTTACATTTTTCCAATAACTTTTATTTATTACAAGTTGAACTTGCCAGACCATATCTATGAATCCAGATTTGGTTGCATGTCAGTGAAAAATAACACTGATCAAATGTCTACCTATTGTTTCCATAAATAATCATGAGGTATACATTCATATTTTTGTTTGCTGCTATTGAATTAAATTACTGAGTTACTGTCAATTATTTTTAATATTTTGATACAATGTAGTGTACTGTTAAGGTGCTGTTATTCCAGTGAAGGAAATTAAATTTGTTGCTGGTTTATCTGTTAGTCCAGTGAAGGAAAGTAAATTTGTTGCCTGTTTATCTGTTATTCCAGTGAAGGAAAGTAAATTTGTTGCCTGTTTATCTGCTATTCCCAGTACACACACAGCAAGCATGATTCTGTGCTGGGAATAACATAATCTACTCAAACACCTCATTGGCCTGATGAGACTGTTTATCATTGTTGTTAAGGTGTAACACACAAAAGTACAAAATTCATCTGAACTACTTATCAATGGGTTTGATTGAGCTGATACAAATATAAATTATCTCCAGCACATTTTTGTTGGTCCATTTGATGTTCTGGATGAAAAATTGGTCAGATAGACTGTTAGACGCTGAAGAATGACACGTGTGCTTGTGGTTGTCATAATCCCGGCGGTATTGTAATCTGGCAATCACGGTGCTCAGCAATCAAAGCTTCTCCTTATCTGTAAAACGCCCAAGGCCTGTTGGCATTCAGCTCACATTGACAAATCACTGGCACCACAGACAAATGTTAGGCAAAGTGCAGATACTGCGCTAGTTTTACATTTGACCAAATGAATAAATCAAAGCCAAACATCAGAGAAACAGGAAGCAATGAATCAAGTGTTATCTTGCAGAACGATGAGGTTTGTGTTTATTGGATATGGATTTGTTTATTCAGATGATAACAGGAGGGATGTGGTAGTTGAGGTACAGAGCCAGATGGTTTTTGGGTTTTTGTGTGAAGGAGATAGGCCATGGTTTTGGTACTATGTGTTTTGGGCCAGTGGGCATTACACCATGCAGTTGAGCTTGCAGGGTGGAACTGATCCTCCTTAGTTCCGATGAATGCATTTTAGTTGAATTGAAGGAGAATATCAACCAAACGCTCTTCTTAATGTTATTATTGTTGTGGTCATGACAGACCACATTCTGAAATATGTCTTTTGAGGTAAATGGACATTCATGGCTGGACATAACAAAGCAAGTACAATATCAATACCATACCATTGTTACTTACCAGGGTGTGAATTAAGTCCTTTGAACTCTCAAACAAATGATTTCCCTGGGTTTCATGAAGCACAGGCCCTATTGAAAAGTAAGCAATTGTACACTTGGCAGACTCTTGACACACACCATAAATGTCTGCAAAGAAGGAAAGTGGAATGTTGAGACTCCATGTTATGAATTCCTTATTGAGGATTTGTAAGCGCGTTATCGTTTTATGGTCCAGCAGACATCAGTGAGTCCTGTGAAGCAGTCTTAACACCTCCTCTCAAACCCTTTGTTGTAATACACAGTAGCTGATACACTTGTGGTCCTTCTGAGGCACTGGAAATCAGACCTTGAACCTTACCTTTGATTTCTGCCACAGGACCATGTTCTTAAAACCCTCTGAATAGTCCCTGAACTCAGTAGGTGGGGAAAAAAGAGAGAACTGTTTCTCCTTTTCATAAGCCTCTCCCTCCAAGGACAAAGTCAAAAGTATGACATTTTTATGTCCTGTTGTAAAACACAGAGTAATCAGAATTGTACCTTTGTGTTTTGGGAATAGGGGGTATCATAGGCTGACATGAAAAAGAGGCAGAGTTTGGCCTGGCTTCTGTTTAATTATAGAGCCAAAGGTTCATAAATAATAAAATAGCCATTTTCAGCCCACTGGAAGAAAAATCCTTTTCTTTTTGGGAATCAGGAGGAGGAGGAGAAGAGGAAAAAAACAGAACAATCCATCACGTACACCTCTTTATTATGTTCCCTCGAATTCTTCTTGTTGATTTTTGCTGTCCTGTTGCTCCGCTTGCTTCATTTGTCTAGCGCTGTGGAGGAATAGTGAGAAGGGTTTCTGCAGGGGAAGGAAGGTGATACAAAATAATAGGAAAGAAAACAATCTCATCTCTCAGGCCAGACTTTTCCTCCTGCAAATAGGTGGGATGCTGGCCTCTAACGTCGACTGTCAGATTTTGAATTTTGGAACCAGTACCTCATTATGTCTGAGAAAACTTGGCGGTTAGCCTGAGGTAAGTGCACTGACCTAAAATTCAGCTTCTGCCACAATGTACAATAAGATAAACAGCAAGTAAGAGCTGGGAGAGAAAGATTTTTTTCATAAAACTACAGCTTCTGCTACTGACTTCATCATGAACATATTTAAGTCAAGAAGTATTAATGGGACCACTGGGTCCTATTGAAGTGCTGTTCATCCATTTCAAAACATCCATTTTTTCAGATATGTAGGTTTTTTTTTATTGTAGACACTGCCAAAGGGCAAGCAGCTTGCAGGCTACATACGTAATAACATTAGCTTGCTACCCTTTTTCGTGCATAAATTAGTATGTTGTAATAATGACTTTGAAATTTTCGGGAGACATAGCTGTGTCTAATGGGTGGCTCATGCTGTGATTTTATTGTTCCTATGTGTGACGGACTGCAGTGCGAATAGCCGTAGCATCACTTAGCCAGAGGGACTCAGTAAGTGGGAGGACCTGGGCCTTATCACTCACCAGCAACTCCCGTCAGTCAGTCGGCTTCCCACAGCCTGCCTACGCAAAAGCTGCACATGAAGTGTCTTCCCACAGCTCTAATCTCCATTTGTGGACTCTGGCATAAAACAAAGCATGGACTGATATCACGTGTTTCGGAGGAGAGAACATCATTGTCTGCCCTCTCTAGAACTGACAGAGGAGACTAAGAATTTCAAAAATCCATTTCAGATTTTTGAATGTGTGCGGTTTCATGAGAAGCACTTTTCTGAGTGATAGTATGCACATTGATTTATTTACTAATTAAACACCATCCTCATTTTGGCTGCATTCATATGTGATTGTGCCTCTGCTACAAAGCACCAGAATAGCTAAACCACCCCTCTCAGTGTGAGAGCTCAAACAGCGTCCCTCTCTGACCCACAGGACTGTTCACGTTCCACTGGACACTGGATACAGAGTTTCTCCTCAGCCCCAGGCGAAGTGCTCCCACACAGCAATGGGTCACCACCACACACAGCAGGCAGGACCTCGGTGCTGCCACTCACTTATTTTTAGTCTGCAGCTCTAAAAGAGGACCATGAGAAGATGAACAATCATCCAATTAAAGTAGGGGCTTTATATATAAATATGAAATGTATTAAGGCCATATAAAATAGGCTTCCCCTGCCACACAGTTGTGTATGTTCTCCAGTAAGAAAACAACGTCTTGAGAAAGTTAAGATGTTAACACAGTTGCTCATGAAAGCATGCTAATCAGACTTTATATTTCCTCAGAGTAAAACTGTTGTAACCATAACATGACCGTGCTTCTCTCATGAGGTTTTTTATCACCCTCTCCAAAAAAAAAAAAAACAGCCATTATCACGCCACTGCAATTCCCTGTGTTTAGGAAATTATGAAGTTACACTCGGTTTGTGTTATGTTTTGATTGTGGATGTCACAATTGTTGATTTCAGTATTATTTGTAAAATTATTATTGTTGTTGTTGTTAGTACTAGTATGATGGACTGGGAGAAAAGGAAAGGATGCTGAAACTTTGTGGAACACACACTGAGGGAGATGAAAATGTTCAGATTGTGGAAGCAACAGATTCAGCTCAGAACAGTACCTAAGCTGATCACCTGATCTGAGATCTTCAGCTCAGAACAGTACCTAAGCTGAGTACCTGATCTGAGATCTTCAGCTCAGTGAGAGTAGACCAAATTGTTTCTTTATATCCTCCTGCCGGTTCATCGCTGATGATGCTCAATGAGAAAAGTTGACAATTTTGCCATGTTTGGGACCTTGATCATTGTTTTACTGAAAGTGAAAAGAAGAAAGATTACTACTAAAACCCTCACTAATTTTGTAGAGAAAGGACAGAGACACACTGAGGGGTAGCTTAAGGATCTTTTCTTCTGCCGTGGAATGACTCAAGCCTGATGGTCTAAGGGAAGTTTGTAACAGTAGTGAGAAGATGAGGGGGGTGACAGTAGCAGCTTGGAGAGGATTATGTGGAATAAGAATTTGACTTGTTGGTGGGTGTACATGATCGGATAACAATGCATATGTTAGAATTGAAGCCTGGCGAGAAGGTTGCTACAGAAAGGAGACTAACAGTTGAGGGGTTTTTAAGCTTCTTGGGGAGTTGATCCATTGGGTGAGTAAGTCTGAGAAGGGGATGGAACTGACTGTTAAGGAAATTTGGATATCAACAGTTTGGCAGAAGGCAATGCTTATAGAGCAGAAATGGAACATGGAAAAGGCGGCTGGAAGGAGCACAAAGTGTAAAATAAATTGCTGGATTGTTGGTGGAGACTTCAACTTCAGTGTGATTTTACTCATAGAAGATGACAGAGAAAGAGAAAGGAGAAGAGGGAGTAGAATATGACAATATCACTGGAGAGACTGACCATCCTCAATCTCTCCTCCATTTATAAGAGTCTCCGACACCTAAGGCTTAGAGAGAACCAGTAACGAAAGGATTATTTACAATGCAGACATCTGGTGTCACCTTTCCTTAGCTGTAGTTTAGCAATGTTACAGGTAAGCTGAGGGCTTGATCTAGTGGAATATGCTTGGCTGACAGCATGCTAGCCAGTCATGAGTAGGGTTACAATTTCATTCCAAGTTTATGCATCTCAAACTGAAATATCCTGTGCAAAATATTATATGGTACCTAGGTGATTCTAACTGCTCACATGATAAACTGAGCTTATACAACAGTGGTCCCCTATACAAAATACATATTCACTCATTGCGAACTATAACAAAACTGCATGTAATTAGTGGCTGTGACTCAATCAACATTTGTGCTTAGCTTTATATCACAATCAAATGCAAGTGTTTTATCTTCACTGACACAGTTTGGCAAAGTGTTCAACATGCTAAAGTGTTCAACATGCTAAAGTGTTCTCATAGAGAGAACAGCATGAAACTGTTATTTAGTTGAAGGAAACAGGTTCTCAGTCAGAACCCTGTTATTTTTTTTAGGATTGCAAGTTGGATTTGATCAGCATATTGATTCTGAGTAGGCTGCTATCATCCAGTTTCTGTTGATGTTCTGGTAGAAGAATTATATTGGACATTTTTGTATCTGTAGATAGTTCACATAATTCTCTGAGGATTCAAAATTTTGCTTTTGTTATGAAATGTGCAGTCTTCTAAATAATTAATATTTCCCTCTGTATTGAACTTGTACGCAAAGCCACAAAACATGTATACGTACAACTGTGGGCACTAACAAGGTAATTTGCAGTCTGAAGTTCCTCTGGGGTCAGGTGCACTTGAACAGTTGGAGAGACACAAATGGTTGAAATGCAAACTACGGTACTGGCTGACACTGGGTCACAAGATAATATGTTGTGGAAGACAACAGCAGGAAGTGAGAGAAAGGAGGAGAAGTGGGGGTAGTGGATGAGAGGAGAAGAGACTGACATCGTGGGTGAGGCTGTCACGGTGCACAATGTCAGAGAAAGTCACAGCACTGGATCTCTGTGCATGACCAGAATCGCAGTATAGGATTACTGATGTGTCACCATGGAGGAGAATAGAGCGGGAGATGTCCAGCTCCTGAAGGAAGTCATGGCAGGACAATAGATGTATTCTACTGCTAAGGGAAAATAGATTTAAGCAGAGACACAGCGTAGAGATAGAGATGAAGGGAGTAAGAACAGCCAGGAGACAGAAAATCACACCTGGGTATATGCATGTACATTCAAGGGCAGACAGTATTTTCTGCCTTCAATGAATCCACAAACACTCCATCGATATAATGATAAACCCCACCATCATGAAAAGGCCCGACACAGGACCAGTGTGTGTGGAATCTGTTTGCATTGACTCAGCAGGGGTGTGAGTTTTCCCTCTTGAATGCTGACTGACACCCCTATAAACCTCTAGAGTGAGCATGTGAAAGCGCAGTTTGGAAGCAGAGAGTGAATGAGGTTTGAGTGATTGTTGCTGAGGGCGCTGACAGGTGGGTTGCGGATGGCAAAGAGCAGGACGGAGATAACACACAGGATAGCTTGCACATTACCAGACATGAAGCAGTTTAGCAAACTTGTTTCCCTTGACCAGACCCTGAAAAGAAACTGTTCAAGGTCAGTAAAGTATTAAACTGTAACTTTGAAGTGTATGGTGGATACTTTTTAATGTATCTGAACATTTTTGTAGAATTAAATCAATCAAGGATCATCCCTTATGATACTGAACCTAAATTTAAGAAAAATGCTGATTATGAGATGGCCCGCCCTACACCATGAAGGACTACCAGATACACTGACTTCATTTTTACTTGGGGGGGGGTTATATTGGTTTATGATATACTCAATAAGTCATCAAATTCTCCTAGTTGGTCAACAAAAATACAGTTTTAAACCTAACAGTACACATTGACAGACACAAACATACATACACCATCATAGATAGATAGATAGATAGATAGATAGATATGTCTTTTAACCATTTCTCTCTGAGCTGAGAGAGGAAATTGCATGTAATTTTATGAATATTTCAGCATTCAGTCACATACAGTAACTCTGGAAATTTGAAAGTCGTTGCTAGAGATGATTTGGATTGACTCAATCTGCCAAGATTGTGAGAAAGGGGCTAAACGAATGCAGGATATTCTGCAATCAAGTCCAGCCCACCTACTCTAACAGCGCTGAACCACTCTCAGCTTTAATGCTGTATCATGTTGCCTGGGTCCATACATCTTCCTCATTTATAACATTCTGAATCTCATAACATTTAGTCTCCGCAGCTGCATCAGCGAATCATCGAACCGAACAATAAAAAGAGAGAAAAGACGAAACTAGGACAGGATGCCATAGATCTGTGAGATCGCTGTCTTGGTGAAAGAGTGACTTTCCAAGGATCTGAAGGGAAATGAATTTTCCCGGTGTCTGCAGTTTACGGGAGGATGTTCTCAGTCCCATTCCTTTTCATCTCACTGATGAGTAGTGTAAATGAAAGATGTGTCACTAATTTAGTGCATGATTCAAAATGTGGGATGGGTGGTTATTTTATGTATTTATTTATGCATTTATTTGGATGAGCCTTTCACATATTAAACATATTTTTATTGTTTGAGGAATGCAATTAAATTTGTGTTTGAGGTTGAAAAAACAAACAACTGCCTATGAAAATATAATAGGAAAACAAACCTTAACACTATAAACAAAAAAGAAAACTTTTTAAATTTTAACAGCTAAACCTATTATTTCTCCATCAGCACTGCTGATGATTAGACTATGATAATTTATTTTCTGTTGACTAAACTTTGTACATTTGCATGTGTAATGTGTCTGGTCCTGGGTCTGTTTATTTAAAGTAGCTTTGAAAAGGGACTGGTTTTCAGATAAAAATAAAGCAATGCTTAATGAGTCAGTCCTGACAGTGCTGAACCTTATTATCAAACCTCTTCTTGCTTATGAATAAAATCTCTATTAGGCATACTCATTAGGAAAGACAGACAGGCCTTGGGCACCGTTTAAGTCTTGGGTAAAGTTCTTCTGTTTTTTCTTGAAAATGTGGTCACATTATGTTCTATCAATCATAAAGACAGGGGACGCCATTGGACCCTCTAAGCTCTTTGGTTTGTGTGGTTCCATGTTGTAAACTTAGGATGTTTAATGTAACCTGGGATTTAAGTTGTGGGGTATCGACAACATGAAATAAACAGTGGACCTCCTTAATAGTATATTTAGCTTTCAGAGATACCATGTCATAACATTTTGGTTACTTCACAGGCTTCTTACAGTGCTTGTCTGCATTTATCTATAGATGAGTGAAAATTATAAATCTTCACGGCTAATTGCAGTTTGGTGTAACCCTGCTCATCTGCAATATTTGAGTTAAAGTTATTGTCCTACATAGAAGTTATAAATCTGAGTGATCAAGTTCACATATTATTGTATAAACAAATGGCTGCATCTCCATTAAGAGAAGAGTGTGATAAAATGCCTGTGATTGCATGCATTTTGATAGCGATCAGAGATTGCGCTTTGCTTGAGGAATTTCATTAACTGGGCCTCTTATGATGACAGTTGACAGCTGATGTTATTAGTGTGCCTGCGTCTGCCTTTATCTCTTTACACTCTTCTGTGATGTGTTGCTGCAAGTAGCCAATTTCCTGCAGAGATGCTGTATTTGGTATGTACTGCATCGAGTGAATGGTAGATACAGAGGATTTAGTTCTGCAGAACATGTTCAAAAATAGCTGCAGACAAGGGGAACAAGACGTTTTCGTGAGACTTTCTGAAGACGTCACATTGCAGAAAGACAGTCGGCTCTCTACAGTTTCAGCCTTGCTGTCAAATGGAATGGCTTTTTCATGTTTCCTTGACTGTCCATGTCATGCATTTGGCATTGTGTGTGAGTTCATGTGTTTACACACTCGTATGATTTCAGTTCATCTTTGATTATTAAATAGTCACACACAAGTCAACATTTTAAGTCCTTAAGTTCCTTTTTAATAATGGGATGTTGCCTGGTTTTTGAGGGTATTCACTGAACTTTAGTATGATTGAAAGTTATTGGCCTCACATATTAAGCCTGGGCTTTTTGAACTCATTATCATTCAGAGCCCACCTCTAATACCATGGCTCACTGGAGACTAGCTCGGTTATTTATTATTATTATTTTTTTTGTGAAGGCAGTTTGAGGAGAAAAGATTGCAATTACCATTATCAAGCCCTGGATACACTGGAGAAAACTCCCTGTGATGTGAACAAGCTGTTCAAGCACAGAGAATACTCTATTTGGTGATCAGGATTCAATCAATATGTGTCCTTAACTTTGGCTCACGAATAAGCGTTCCTCATTTTCTTTCAAAAGGCAATTTAGAGACTTCATTTTGGAGGTCGCTGAACTTGCCTGTGTTTGAGGATAAAATGCATTCATTTGTTTTTTTAGAGGCAAATATTTACTGAGTCCAGGCCAATGCATTTTGAAGTTTACTGGCTTGAAGCATTAGTACAGGAGAATGCCAGTGTGCAAGCATACACTGGAAGCCATTTTTTCTGTGAATAGGATATTAGCGACTTGGGAAAATTTTATATTGAGTGGAGAGCATTCGATGAAGCAGAGACTAGTGGTTTCACACTGTTAAGACTAAAAATAGCATTGACATCTGTGAAGAACACGGTCTGCATCAGCAAAAATAATTATCATGTTCCATCAGATATGGTAATGTATTTGCTGACATGGGCATTGAGTGAGGTCTACTGAGGAAGCATTAGATTTTTTTTTCAATATTAGCAATTATTAAATTTAACTGAAGGAAGGAAGATAATTGGTAAAAGAAATACAAACCAAATGGAAAAGAGATTAACAACATGTTTTTGGTGAATCGAGCACTGCCATCTTTCTTTAAACATTAAGTTTTCTCTGATGAAGACCAGACAGAGTATGCCACTTTGTTTTGTGATGCACTAAGTGTAAGTAACTTTATTATGTAACCCCTGCTACATAATAAACACCATTTATTTCTATGATATTGCTAATATGCCATTAGTTATATTATACTATAGCATAGAAATAAATAAGGCGGACCACAAAGTGTTTTGCATATACACACACACACACACACACACACACACACACACACACACACACACACACACACACACACACACACACACACACACACACACACACACACACACACACACACAAACTATGCAAAACACCTTTAGTTGATGGATATAGTATATAGCATATGTTGTGTGCTAAGTGCACCAGAGGCAGACTCAGGCTGGGGGTCTGAAAACGTCTCCATTTCCCTGCAATGATAAATCATGCACCGCTCCTCACACAAATTACACTGCCATCCGCTGAGTCCGTTATTGCAAGCTAACTATAGCGGCTTCTTTAAAATGCTGATAAATATGTGTTTGAATGGGAATTGCATAGATGGAGGACTTGTTGGAGGGAGCCCAGTGCAGTCTGTTTGAAGGACTGGGCCTGAGATTTATTATGCATGCGGTTCCAAGTCTCCAGGGTTAATTTAGTTATGTCAACAATTATTATGGATGACCACCGTGTCTCCTCAGCTGGAAAGTCTTCATTAGGAGGCTAACAAGCGCTGGATCTCACATGATGGGTGCTCAGGAGCCTATATCCCTCAGTTAATTGCTACAGTACGTCTGCCTTTTTCATGACTATTTCAGGTTAACTTGGCTCTTAAATTTAGAGACATGGGTATGCATGGCGGATTATGCCGAAATTCTCTGATGTTGACGCCAAGTATTTTTTAAAAATGTGTTTATTAATGTATTGTTTATCTTGCCTGAGAGTTAATTCCCTGCCTGAGGGAATAAAATAATCAAAACACTACCATGCCAAGGAGAAACAGGGACAAAGGCCCACTGGCTGGTCGTATTCAACGCTTGTTCCTGAAGCGTCCCATCTCAGAGTGCATGTTTGATCAGTCCGTTCAGAGCGTTCGCACCTAAAAAAAAGTGGAGGGCCATGTTCTCACCCCTCTCTGCCCGCCCCCCTGGAGCAAAGCCTTTGAACCCTACTCTAATTGGCGCAGGCTCTTTGATGAACCCTCATGTATCAGACAGTGTGCTGAGGCTGCTGGGAGCCATTAGCATGGGCTTGGCTTGCCTGCCAAATCCAGCTTGCCACATGCTGGAAGATGCATCATTGCAAACCTGGTTGAAAAACGTGGTTTGGTGTCTCCTTTTTTATCAGACCCCTTCATCTTTATACTTATTTATTTATTTTTAAGATGGCTTTGAGCCAATCAAATAGCAAGGAAGGGAGGGTTTTACTCAAGGGTGATGGCGGCCCTCAAGTTCTTCTTTGGAGCTGCTCCTGACATGTGTTTGTTAATTGAACATACGCAAGAGGGTCTTGCTTTGCCTTTTAATCCGGTCCCACAGTTTCGTGCCTCTGTGCCACCGTGGTAATTTGTCACTGATGCAGATGAAAGTCACCGCGCTGGCAATCAGGACTCCTTTCTCCTGGCTCGCCTGCTGCTTTTACAACCATCTCCAGAAGCATGCAGAAATGTAGAACATGAATAGACTTCTTTTCAAAGAGTTATGGAAGGGAAATCAAGGCTTCCTTGCTAACAGGCTCCTTCGGTACAATCTGCCTGACTGCTTTTCCTTCCCTCTGACAGTGACACAGCCAAGAGCTCGCATCTCTGATTCTATTGACTCTGGGAGGAAAAAAAGACCTCTCAGAGAAACAGGACATATATTGCCAGGAATGGTAGTGTAACACAATGCAATCCACTTCCATTAGCATTTACATTGTGTGGTTCATGCATTGATGGACATCTGGTTACTTCGCAATAAAAGGAAGGCTCAATGGGAAAAGGATAAGTACAAAATCAATGGGAAATAGTCACTCTTTCACAATAGACAGTTAACATAACCATATATTTCTGTGGAATGCCTCGTATATATTACACTCAAACACGCGTACTGCTGGTCCCAAGTCATGCACTGGATGCAGCTTAAAGACCGATCAATCCCGTACAGACTAAGAAACAGCCTGTTTATAGTTACTGCAGCAGCTAAAGAATGATAACAGAACTTAAGCTGTATATATTTTATGCAGTCACTCTTCACAACTGCTAAAAATAATATATTGGTAATTTTCTAAAAAAAATAAAAAGTCATACCTTGGATAGTTTAGGGTGTCTTTTCATACAGTAGCATTGATGTGCATTTTGAGTATATTCTTAGTTACATATACACTGTATTCTTTGTTTCTTAGACTTAGACTGCAGCTCTCTGTCTTTATCATAAGATTTGATTATTTGTCTCAGTCTATTTCAGACCGGGACGCAACTCTTGAATACCCAGCACATTGTATCAATATCTAACTGTAAAATTCAGGCTTTTGTTTCAGGCCAGAAGTTGTATCAGATATGTTGTGAGCCGTTTAAACAACGTTTCCGGCAAAGATTTTATAGGAAAAAAAGATATAAGAAAGGCCCAAACGGCTTAGTACAACACCTATAAAAGGATCCAGCTCGGCTGAATCAGAGCTTCTGTGTTTCTCTCACATTAGTTCCTTTGGCATTAGATGTATATTCCGCAGGCATGATGGCCCCAGCAGTGGTCTGGGAGCTGTGAAAGCGCGTATAAATAGCAATCAGAATTTTCCCAATCAATCCTGACTTTGATGGAAAGCTGATTCAGTGATGTGAGAGCAGGGGAGCGGTGAAGCCTGCTTTATTCCTGTGCCGGCTGCCCGTATATCTCCTCCCATTCATCGCTGCGAAGGATTACCCTCTGACTCTCTGTTGCTTACGCTGTATCAGGCTATTACATGCTCTCCACGCAGGGCCTGCCAGTCCTTGGGCAGCTAGCCTCACCTCCACTCCGCTGTTTAGAATGCGTTTGCTCAAATGAAAACGTGGTCACGGACGCCGCTGGTGCTTCCTTCAGATTCTGGATCATTCTGAACATCACAAAACACTAAGGAATAGTGCATTACCCATGAAATATATCCTGGCCAGACAACACTAGCTTTTGGCGAAACAAGTTAGGATATAATGAAAGTCTGAAAGGGCATCCCGAATGCTTAGAGTGCAGTATGCATTGTTCTTGTTTGGCAAGGTTAACCCTGTGAGCTCAAGCTTTTTTCTGGATTTTTGCTGAATTTTTCCAAACCATTAGATAAACAAAAACTGAATCAGTCTGCATATTCCAAAATATTTCAAGTGGCCGGTGAGTTTATGAGTTAAATACCAATTGATTAACAAACCGATATGCTCGTGTGTATGTATATGTCATGTTCATTAATTAGTTAATGAAAGCACATGTTTCTGCCTAGTTGGATTCATTCACACAAGCGCAGTACTCTGAAAAAAATGTTATAATTTTGTCATGTCTCGCCAGTCTCAGCCTCAAAGAATTACACTGTGTCTATTCTTTTTGTATGTACTTTGTCATACATTTAGCCAAAGATTACAATTTTAGGTGACCAGGTGCACCTTATCCTGCTGACATTGTTTCTACCAGATGTTCCAATATTCCAAGATAATACCATATCTACACATTAACAGTGTTAAATTAAATCAAGAGCGGTTTTATGATCATCAAGAGGAAGTCAGCCAGCTTCTATGGCCTCCTGAATCACAGATCTAAACATCATTGAGCATCAAATTTGTGGGAAGTTCTGGAACTTTCTACAGTAGATTTCCATCTCAGTGTTATCTAAAGGCAGTTCTCTACCCTGATGCTAAAGTAAAACTGTCTTGTTTCTGTGATATAGAGATTATATTATGTACAAATTCATAAACTTGTTCAGTGATACGACAGTTTGATACGACATTGCGAGTACTGGACTATAACGATGCATACAATTAAACAAAATAAGGTCTATTTTCCTACAGCTGTGATTGCATTCCTCAATGTTTCACATATGTGTAAATTGTCTGAGTGTTTTGTTTGCCACACTTTCCACATAATTGACGATCTTCATCTGTGGTACACAAATGACAAAAGGTACAAATTCACCAAATTTGTTCAGTGAAGTTTGACACAGAAGCTGCTAGTAGAGGAATATAATGACGAATACAATTAAGCTAAATAAGGTCTATTTTCCCACAGCTGCGGATGCATTTCTCAATGTGCTTCATGCATGTGTAAATTGCTTGTGAGTGCTTTGTTTGCCACACTTTCCATATAATTGAAAAAAACAACTTCACTGCTGTCTGATTTAAAGATATGATGAATCTGATTACAGCTATGACAATAATACGAGTGACAATTTACAACTGCATAATTAGAACAGAAACAAAGGGCCTCAATATGTGCCCATTCACTAGCAGTCACACTCATACAGAGATGCTGGTAGCATTGGTATTTGACACACTTTGGCCGTTGGATGAGGTGTTATTTGCTGTTGGGAAGGGGAGTTGTGACTCTTTACACCTATGCACATGAATGAGTGCGAAGGACTGTAGTGTACAGTATTCCGAGCCAAATGGGGGCTATCAGGATTTCAAGGCAAACACCTGTAAGTTTTGAAACATAAGCACAAGCTGGTGGGACCAGAACACCGTTTCATTTTAAATTATTTATATGAGGAAAATGTACTGGAGTTCTGGATAAATTTATTGTGGACAATCAATAAGGGCACTGATCGGAACAACAACTGTTTGCAGCAACACTGCTCTTAAGATGAGCCAAACTGAAACATTAACAGGGCATATGGTGAAACATGTCATGTGCATGCTGCCCTAAGTGATCGAATGCTTCCACATGACTTGTTGATCAGAAAACAACCAAAGTCTCTGAATTGCATTTTCGGAGTTCAGCAGCTTTGTTGTAGCAGGCAGTCAGTCTATACTGGAACAACCACACCTACGTACAAAGCAGGATTGAAGTAGCTGTTACTTGTGGAGACGCATTATGTGAATGTCCCATCAATTAAACATTAATAAAATTTTATTAGCATATATTAATGCTTGTTAACATTATTTATTTGCCTTGCTGTGCCTCTGTCTACAGTAGACACTACACCTCCATATAAACGACTTGGGAATGATCATCAAACATCAATTCAAGCTATAAAACGTGTCTCTTTTTTCTATGCCTGAGCTGAAGTCATTTACTAAGGGTGAAATGATGTCTACTGTAAGACATTCACTTCAGTGAATATCGATTGTTTAATGGTTAATTCATGGGAACTGGTACATTTATCTGGAGAAAATGTGAAAATACACACACACACATACACACACACACCACAATCTATTTATTTTACTGTCTTGTGTATCTTTATTTGAAGACGAAATAAGAAAAAAAGATCACAATCTGCTTTATAAATAGTCTTAGTAGCTTTTATATCTGGTGAAATACATGTCATATGTTAATCAGGTTTTAGTGTCCAGACAATAAATGTAATCATTGCAGCTTACTACATTGTTCTGCATGTCAAAGCCTTAGCGTATCATTGCCTGCTATCATCCCTGTTGTTTTATGGTTATTATGATAATCCAGTGAGATGTGTTGGATAAGAGCACTTTTCAAATTTTGAGAATAAATGGTCCTTATTCAGTTAGTGCACCCTGATTAGACTGGGTCTCTCTCCCTGTGGGGGCGTGTCAGCACAACACGACAGACCAATTTGAAAATGCCAGTTAGGTGAAATGAGAATATGGCTACATGCTGGCAGGCAGTACCAAACTGTCCAAACACCAGTGCTTATGAAGGTTTTGTGCCCACAGCAAATAAAGCACTGTGCATTCATGGAGCCGGCCCAATATCTGACAAGAAAATAATGCAGCGTTATACTGGGGCAAGGGATCAGAAACGCTTACTAATGTTATCTGGTTCCCCGAGCAATGTTTCTAAAGGCATTTAGAGACCCACTTAACTTATGGCTTATCTATCCCCTGTAGTTTAAGCATGATCAAAAGCTTTCTGCTACAGCAGTGTATTTTACCATATGTGGCATTTTCTAATGTACCTAAACTTTCCATCCCAAAAGAAGTCAGCATAGCCGATTCATATGGGAGCGGGGCGCTCAAGAGGAAGATTTAAGCATAATTACATAAAACGAGCAGCGGCAGAAACAACCTCCTGCCTGATGAGTCCTCACCCTCATAATGCTGAGCCACGCTTTTAAATATGCAAACGCTTCACCGTCATCCCGATTTCTCCCTCCCTGCATAATATAAAGTATCTTTAATATGAGAAACAATGCCCTGGCAGAGGCCGCTGTGCAGAGGTGAGCGATGCGTCCCGGCCTGGCAGACAGCTCAGCATTCATAATGCCTGCACATTTCAAAGGGAGCAGGGGGCATTACGCACACTGTTATGATAGGAGTCAGATAGATGAATGCTGGATTACACCAATATAAAACAAAAGCTTATTTATAATTTGCGGCATAACTGCCCTCTGAGACTGCCAAAGAAAAATGACATCACCCTGCAATGGGGTTGTAATGACGCTCTTAATTCCTTTTATTTATCACGGTACAGTGTGTTTGCTCTGATAACCTGTCCGCTTTCCCAGCAACGGGGAACTGAGGACGGGCCTCTTCCTCTTCAATAAAACCTCTTTTGTCCAAAGTGATAAAGGAAATCCAATAATGTACAGAATTTGAATGGTCCTTTTCAGAAGTGGTTTGATTATCGTTCACCCTGTGGAGCACTTTCATAAAGGCAGAGGGGAAACATATTGAAGTTCATATATAATGTAGTATCACATATAATGACACCCTCAGCATTTATAGGTATATTCATTCTGTTCCTATTTTCAATATGCTTAGGTAGGATGGAAATCCTGGCCTAATGGACAGTGGTAATTGAGAAGAGAAAGAGCATTTAGCTATTTAGACAAACTGAAGCATAAAACTGAAATATAACCAGTACTTGGAGAGCAATGCCTATTACCAGTACCAAAGGAACGCAAAACATAATATGGTATATTGCTGGAAACGTACAAAATCTGCTAGTGTACTTAAACATATAAAGAGCTTTATCCAACTCAACCTAAATTTTTGCACTGTCATGCCCTTTATTGTATGTGTCAGTGCACACAGGCTCAACACATCATGGCTGCCATTGGATTATAAAGCTTGCTCTTGTGCTCGCTCAGTGGACAGACGTTCCCACACCATATAAAGTGGTGCACACGGAGTAGCACAGCCCAGGTGGTGGCTCAGACTGGAGAGGACATGAATTGATGGACAGGGAAGGCCCAAGCCAGGTGACCATTCAGGCCCCCGTGCGAGCTGGCCTGGGGGGTGCTGTAATTGAGGTGTGCTTACAGGAGAGGAAAAACTAGTTTCGGATGCCATGCTGTGCCATGAAGCCTTCAGGAGAGAGAGAGGGAAAGCTTGGAGAGGCAAAGGGAGGGAAAGCGGGCGAGAGCAGGCCGTCGCTCAGTGTCATCCATCCAGAACCTCACCGCACTGCACCGCAAACACCTCCATTCTCCACAGAAGAGGAAGGGAGGGGCGAAAGTTTCACGCTGAGCCAGATAGCAGCTCCCAGCTGTAGGGCCCTGTTGAGACCCAGAGGAAAAGGTATAAGTGAATATAAAAAAATCCAAGCACAGCGGGAGCAGGACCAACATGACTGCATTGGTGCTATGGCCCACATTTGTCTCTCCTTCTCTTTTATATTTCTCATTCCTATTTCATCTCAGCAGCAGCTTATGATTACTGTGAAATCTCTCCCCTTGGGGGAGGGGGCAACCTAAGCTAAGCGTGTACTCCTTAATGTGTGTGATTGGGAGCATCTGTATATATAGCAGTGTCTGCATGAACATAAATGTCACTTAGGAGCAGAAGTGATGACTGCTCAAAGGCAGCAGTCCACATAGTTTTGGGTTTGCATTTGCGTTGGTGTTACCCCCTAGGGAAAACATGACCGTTTCAATTTAAGTCTCGAATGTCTCAATTGGAAAATGGTATACTGCATTTAGTGTTTCATTAATTGCAGTCTATCAGTGTTTAATATGGATGATGTCACCCCATGAGCATAAACCACTTTGTTTTTTTTCCCAGAAGGCCTCTCTATTTCTGCCCTCCTATTTCTCTTTTAAACCCCTATATTGTATTCAGGTGTATTTCATACCCATACTCTATTTGTAAGATAGAAGTTTCATATCCATGACTCCAAGGATTTGACATTTTTACATTGGCAACACTATTGTTTATCTTGTGGGCTTGTAAGATTTACAATAAAGTGAGATAAGGCCGGAAAAACATTCTCCTGACAGCAATGAACATGACCTTCTCCATCCACAGCATAATCACAAACAACGAGCCTTCCCTTTTACCCTTTGCCTGAAAAGCAGGTAGACAACCAAAATACACTCTCCGATCCAAAGCAATGATTGCTACAAGTAAAAACCATTTAAGCAACTTGTATTACAATAAGGGGAAGCAGATCTACATTTCTGCAGCATCCCTGCCTTTACACTAATGTGTACTGAACCCTCAGAGCAAGTCATGTATAAACCATTGATCAGCAGTCTTTAGATATATTGTCTGTCTACAGAAACAAAATACCAAATTACTACAAGCATATTTAAGTGGCCTGCTGTGGCTTCCTCTCCTTCATCATACTGTAAATTCTAGGAATTTCAACATTGCTTTTTCAAAACACAAGAAACAAGGGATTATGCACAAAAGGTTTTTTTTTATGTTCAGCTTTTCCCTGGCCTAGTGGGAAGATGGCTGTGGAGAATACATATTCTATATGTGGAAATTTCTGGAAGCTCCTGGCAGGCAATTGTTCATTAAGGACATTGAGCAGCACTTTGGAGAGCATTTTGTTGTACTATTGCCAGCCTTGCTTATAGGATGCTAGTGGCTATGGACTCTGTATTTTCACTTTGCTCAACACTGTGTACACAGTTCGCTGAATAGAAGAAAACCTCCTCTCCGGAGACAAAAAAAAAAAAAAAAAAATGGTAAGACTTAAGGCTTTTATCAGACATTTTTTTAAAGCCTTGGGCCTTCTATGCAGTTAAGGAACCTCTTGAGACTACTGTTAAACAAAGCTTGCAAACCAGAGAGGAGATTTGATAAAGAACAATGCCTTGGTCGGCAAAGTGGAAGCAAAGAAATAAATTAAATCTGAATCATAAACGCTGAAAATTGGAACCAAAAAGTAAAAGGATGATAGCGTTTCATAATTGCCTTCTGCGCTAAAGTCATTTGCATATGCCACATGTCATAACGAATGAATCGCTAGTTCGGGGCTTAGCGACCCTTTTTATTCTCCTGGTTTTTGTCAGTGTCTTGACGCTCAGGAGCCAACGAATGGACGTAAACACACACTGCCATTTCCCTCAGAGATCTATTTATACACAAAGCAGTGAATCAGTGTCAGCATTGATTCAGCTGGATTTTATTCCATTCACCTTCTCGCACTATGATAGCGCTTTCGGCGAGGTGTTCTTAAATAGCGCTGGTGAACTGTGCACTGCAGATCTCTGGGGAATCCACGAGAAGAGTCAGGTGCCGCTATTTATGTTTTGCAAGAGAAGCAAATGTGGCACTTGACGATAATTCAGCATAACGCAACTGGAAGTTTGAGGCATCGTGCGGCTGGCTGCTTCAAAAAACCCGTCCTTATTAAACAATGCATAAAAGATTTATTCCAATGAGGTGCATTTTGTTTATTTTCATGAAAGCTCTTCAATTTGTACGTAGGCAAATACTTAGGGGCTTGCGGCACTCTTCAGATGTTGGGCTCATTCAATATTGATTATGATTTACAAGAAACATTTGTAAACTCGCTCTACATGTATATTCATAGACCCCAAATTCACACAAGACTCATGATCTCTTCAATTTGAGTGAAAAATAAAATTTCCAAGCAAACAGAACACAGTGAACAAGATATGGTAATTCCATTACGCTTTTGGGAGTCACACTGATACAGATGCCATAAAGCCTCTTAATTTGTACCCAATGAACATTTACCATGCATTGCTTAGTTTTACAAATAGCTCAATTTAAATGAGACTTTTTTTCTATTATACAATTTGGCATTTTGCACTTTAAACACTGGATCCCACAGTTCTCATGTCCTTCCATTTGCTCTTGAATCACAGATATGTATTGTAAAAAGATTTGATTTCATCGTAGGGGCCAAATTATTTGAGTTGAAAAATTTATTCTGTTTTTAAAGGAATAAAGTTCTTAATGTCCAACAAGAACCTGTCCTTTGTCTGCTTTGTTAGCTTCACTCAGATGTGGATAAGGGCGAAGGCAACGTGAAGTACGTGCTCTCCGGAGAGGGCGCCACGTCCATCTTCACCATCGACGAGAACACGGGAGACATCCATGCCACCAAACGGCTGGACCGGGAGGAGCAGGCCTACTACACGCTGCGGGCCCAGGCTGTGGACCGGGCCACCAACCGGCCTGTGGAGCCGGAGTCGGAGTTCATCGTCAAGATCCAGGATATCAACGACAACGAGCCAAAGTTCCTGGACGGGCCCTACACCGCTGGGGTACCCGAGATGTCCCCTCTAGGTAAGATTCACACTCTCTGTCTGTCCGTCTCTCTCTCTCTCTCTCTCTCTCTCTCTCTCTCTCTCACAAAAACTCTTAATAAAGGTGGTAATGGTGACAATGAAAATGGCAGTTTCACCCAGCAGAATCATTGATTCATGTATCACATTCATAGTTTTGTTATGAAGTGGTAATAAGTATAGTAAGAGGTTGTAACAAGTGTAATAGTAACAGATCATAGTGACTTATAGTCAGCTGTAGTATTTTATACATCATGTTTTTTTCTTTACTGATGACATTTTAGTGTTCAGCTTTTGGTTAAGCTGGTTGGTGAATTGCCAATTTAAGAGGTTTAAAATACTTTCTTGACCACTTGTTACTTAATAACGATGGTTCAAGCCCCAGTCCAGCCACAGCAAGAACACCACTGCTATTGGGCCCCAGAGAATGGCCCTTCATCCTGCATTGCTCCCAGGGGGGATTGGCCCTTGGTTAGCATAATCAACTGTAATTCGCTTTGGATAAAAGCATCAGCTAAATGACTGTAATGTAATGTAATGTAATGTGAAGTAATGTAACAGAGTAGTTATCACAGATTTGTAAACATTTATTAATGTTACTATATATCAGTAATAGTGATTGACAGGTAATTGTATCGAGTGTGTCTTTCATCTGGTGTGAGGTGAGTGATTTTGTTAAATTGTTTCTAAGTTGAGTGTTACTGTTGTCACAGTGTAACAGTGCTGGTTTAGAGAGAGCAGTAAACACATTTATGAGTAGGGAAATGGCTGATTAGCTTGTTATCCACTCCTTCAGCAGTGATAATCCTAGCAGTGATGTTTATAAATAACCCTGCAAGTTTGATTGTGCCTGTACAAGTTTTATCCTTCAATGAGTTTGGGTAAGACCAGAGTTTGTTTTTTTAAGAGACCACCTCTGTATGCCTGCTGCAATCAGTGAGTGTTTTAACTCTACTCTACAGTAATGGTCTGAGAAGTAATAGTGGGGAGCAGTCTTTATTAAAGTCAGACACCAAGCCTGGAGGAAAAACAGGCCCTTAAATATAATTACAAAATAAGTACATAATAGAGCTGCCGAGGAAAGCAAAACACATTTTTGAAGATCTCTGTACTTTATCAGTACATTTAAATTGGACAACATGTGTAAAATAGCACTTTTTTAGTGGTAATATTCATGACAGAAGTACAAGTAAGCACCCCGCTTTGAGACCTCTAGCCCAGGCCGTCTACATAGAGAGCACGGGTTAGGCTTTCATTATAACAGCATGTGACATTTCGCCCCAGGAGTGGGGAAAAACACACAGGACAAAGTTTATAAAATCACAGGGTGATGTAAAGGTCACCGGAGCACTGAGCACAAAACCCATTGTGCTTAAGAGAGGCCATATGTGTTGTGATCTGAACTGTATCATTTCTGAGTACAGAGGGGGCGGAGCGTAATAGTGACACGTTAATGATGAGGATGACATCACATAATGAAAAATGCTTTAACTGGACAATTATGTTGTTCCAATGGTAAACATGAATGAAAGCGGAGCAGGCTATGTTTGTCTCCTCATATTTTTGTCATTAAATCCTGAATTCAATAGACATTGTCCTCATTCCCTCACAACTTCCTGCGCGGTTGTCCTTGGCATATAGTAATGAGTTTTCTGGCTGCATCTCCACTTGAAATATGCCTAGCAAGTAAGAGTTCCTCTACAGCCAATATAAGCTGCAACTTGGTAATGTTGTTAGCTAGCAAGCTAGCCTGAGATTTAGCTAGGTCATGTTAGTTCACTGCAAAAATCATAACTAGCTAGCAATCCATGTACTTACAGCTTTCTTTCCAGGTGTTTTTAATTAACTGATATGAAGGTTCATTCTGTTTTTTTTTTTTATAATTTTATGATTCTGTCAGAACAGCAAATGCAGCATGGCACAGATTACTCACTCCATTGTGTGATACTCTGCTTGCATGTTATTACCTCACCAAGACATCAACATCATTCTTACTTCAAATAATGGCATGCCTTATTTTCTGCTTCATGCATAGACATAATGTAAGATAACGTATAGTTCCATCACCAACATAGACCACACTACAAAAAATATGATATCATAATACACATTCAAAAAGCAAAATAACTTACATCTGTAGAATGCATGCAATCCATTCATATACTTGCTACAAATGTAGTCATGAAACACTAATTTTAAAAGTAGAAAAAAAAGGTACAACACATTGATCCATATGTCTCACAGAAATTACACAAGTGTCTCAAAGCACTTATTCCTTATTTCCTGCTTGCATTCATGCAATTTGGCTTGGTGTCTCTTCACCAGCATGCAAATAGTTTACATAAATAGTGTATGTCTGTAACTGTTTTTTATTTTCTTGTGAACATTTTTGTTGACTTTTTCCAGTTTTCGCTGAAAATACAGCATAGGCAACAGAAAAAAAACTGCTTGAATATATCATGCACTATAACATTAAGTCTTTAGATCATTTCTAGCCCGGGATGGAAAGAGCTGTATTTGATCTTAATGGTTTGCATTACTGGAGCATCAATACCCACTGAAGGTGTGCCAGTATTGTTTATTGTGTACATTATGTGATAGCTGATACAATCATGAGTCTGGAAACTGTATAGAGCACTGGATTTTAATGAAGAAAAACAGACATTCAATTATTCAATTTAATTGTGTCAAAAATTAGTAATGGTTTCAAATAGCATTCTTATGAATGAATGCAGAACCTTCAGAAGTGTCTTTGCACTAACCTCCGCAATCCACCGGTTGTCAAAGGAATAGCTGTGATATTAGTCATTTTTGAGGAAGTGATGCATTTTCTCGGACTCTATGGACTTGTATAAAACCCCCAAATACATAGCCTTTTAGCATTTTCCTTTGTGAAGAGAATTAATAGCTATGTACCAGCTGTGTCCATGATATGTTCAGAATATTAAAGTAGTAAGCTATCTCCGGACTCTATAATGTAGCAATGCCCTGCTAACGTTTTCATTTAAAGTCATATTAATGGTGTATGAATAATTCATCCATTCTTTGTAAGTATCCATATAAAGCAATTTACAGTGTCATAAACTACAGGAAGGGTAGGCAACTCTTGTCCCCAATGACTGTTTTATAGATGTGTTTAAATCATTAACAGCTGAAGACCTGGGATGAGTGATAAATGAGCTCAATTAAGAGGAAATAATGAATTTAATTAGGTAATTAGGAGCAGATCTGGCATGTAAATGCTCAGACCCCATGCCCAGAGGTCTGGGAAGACTACACTGTGTAACCGTGTGTCAGGTAAAAGGTGGGGGGCCTTGAATCTGTCATTGATGGGTATAGAACTGTAATAGATTCAGTGGAGCAGCAGGTGCACTGCTCATTGCAGGGTTCCAGAAAGGTAATGTCAAACTCAAGGCCTAAACCCTGCCCACCGTCGTCTGCAATCTGTTTGATCAATCCCTGCACTGAATTCTTGGAGGCAGAACAATGTTTTCCCGCAAGTAATCAGGCCTGTGAATAATACTCACAAAGTTAATTGTTACAAATTGAATTGAGGGCAAACTGAATTTGCCTTAAACTTGTTCACAGTGGATTCATAACAGCAATAACATTCTAGTATTGATTTAAGAAACTTGCAAACTGCACCAGAGAGCAGTTCATAGAGTGTTGAAAATGGATTGATGTTTTCCCATTCTTTGAAACAGCTGGGATTATTTATAGAAGAAATAGATACACACTCTTAACCCATATTAATAATAAATATCAGTCAGTGATTTGTGTTGTGAGCAACACACTGCTTTTTTGTGTGTGCTCAAGGAAAGGAACGTGTCACATGAAATTGTATGACGTTCTACCAAATAAACCATGCAGCTGTAGTCCAAGGTGCAGATATATTCATTCTGTAGTATTTTGTACAGATATGCTCCTGCCATATTTCCGGGAGACACCCAGTTCAGTAAAGACGGTAATATTACCTATTTTCCTTTTTGAACTGAAAATAATTTAATAAAAACTAAATAAATAATGAAGTGGCTTTATGTGATTTTATGAGTTTCCAAATGCAGTGGTGTGACACAAACTGGGAAGGTCCCCAATCCTTTTAATTCCACTTTATGACTGAAAATGGGCGCTCTAATCTCTACTTTCAGTGAGCTCTGAATTCAATAAAAGCCTATAAATACAGCTCATGGAAGTGACTGACAGTTCTTATGAGGCACTTTACTGTAAAAGTAAAATATAACCTAATTGTGAGCCCAGGCTTTCTTTTATGTGCCATAGGCACCGGAACAGCCAGTGCTGTGTACCCATTAAAATGAAATATGTTAAAATACAGACGGTTTTAGTATATTATCAAACTAGACAGCAAAGGGCATACTTTTCAGAAGCACACAATCTTCACAATACATTTTAAAGTCAATTACCTTTTGGACATTTCTGCAATTAGATTGAGAGGTCTATTTTGGTGAGAACAGTAGTGCAAATGAACCTAAGCAGCAGCTTAGCATAATACATGGAAAACTTCTCACCTCTGCCATGCTTGACTGTACTGCTCTCTCTAATGAATGTTATAATTATATATAGGTGTTAAATAATTTGCATTGAAAAGGGTGAGACTCAATTGGAGCTGTTTTTTTTTTTAAAATAAAAATTGTCCATCTTACAAATGTGATTTTTTTATGCATTTCATCTTATTCTGAGGCAAATCATTAAATAAACAACTATTGAAAGTTCAACCTATGTTCAGCCAAGCCCTCAGAAGTATCTAACAAAACACCAGAATGTGTGAGTAATCGTTCTTAGAAACAAGTTTTGTCATTGTTCCATTAAAACACACAAAGTACACTGATGGGTGTCACCTCTTCCTGTGCTGCTGGTTCTCAGGCCATACTTGTGTTGGTCAATGCAAAACATTGTCTGCCATGGGGTTAGTGTTTGGCTTATGTAGTAAATGGGCCTTAAATCACAAAATGAAGTGGATATGTGCTTTGTGTGGGCAAAGACTCATAGCACATAATGAAACTTGGAGGGGTTTGACTTTCTTTTGTGGAGAAATAAAGGTATCATTTTATCCTATTTGGCTACAGCTGAGAAGCACTCATTATGAATGGTAAAGGTAACTCATGCCGGTTTGTATTTGGCTTCACGCCGACCAAACCTTTATCAAACCATTACAAAATGGCCACATGTGTGTCTTCCTCTTCAGTACCTCATAGGTCACTGTGAACAGTGTTTTTCTGTGCCATAGACGGAGGAGTGAAAAATGAGTTCATAAAGTTGCCAGTTGAACAGCAGTTTACAATTCACAGTGTGGCTGTTTTGTGAAAAAGTAAGTGGCAACAGTAGGCTACAGACCTATTTGCTGCACCGTAAGTAAAATTGAATCAGCTGGTTACTCATTTTAACACAGCTAACATTTTTCATTGCATTTTCCTGCATGAATCCTGATAATGGCATTGATTCACTTTTAGTGCAGCTGGTTCACGTTTTTGACTTAAACAATTCAGCTAACTGCTACATACAGAATGCCTGACAGGGCCTGGTGAATTTGAAGGGGTTAAGCACTGAACTTTTTAAGACAACCTCAAGTTTGTCTCAAACTTCCATTCCAGTTGTAATTGGAATGGTGGCAGTGTTCAGCTTACACTCTGATCAATAATCGCACTCTGAACATCCATGAATGTTGTTTGCACTTTTCCTCAGTGGCGTTTTCTATGATGAAATGATAGGGCGCGGATGATGTTACCGATGTGCCTATGAGTGTCTTCCCCGGAACAGTTTCTGTGACATTGGCAGACCTTGTTTGGAGCAGAAAATAAGTGAAGCTAACTCAGGTCTGAGTGTACATCAGCTGACAGCCAGCTGGGTCTGCTGGAGTTTCGTGTGGCACCAGCTGAGCTTACACCAATCAGATGGTGACAGTGCTCCTTACCGCACATGTAGCAGTCTATTTAAATGCCAGTTAAAGCGTACTCACCAACACTGTACAAACCCTGCTGCTTCTCGGCCGTAATGATGTTTTCCTTTGTGTTTGTGCTTGCCATCGCCACCCCAGCCTCCGCTCTCTTGGCTCTGCTTTTCCATCTGTCATTGGGCGGATCTGACAGATTTGTGCTCCCTGCCTATCATTTAAGTTGGTTAGATAGGTACACACACACACGATTATGTGTGTCTAAATCAAATTAGAAATATTTACAGGAAATGAAACATCATTAGGTCATACAAATGAGTAACTGTGTGTGCAGAGAACAATATGTGGGCAGAAAATATAAATAGATGGTAAATAATACAAACATTTTGTTCAACTGGGCATAGACTATGTGAACCGTTTCTTGATTGTACATTTAAAAGTTTCCAGATCACCTGTAAGTTTAGTGTGTCAGCCAATTTATTCCATTACAGTGCTATGTAAAACAGCTCCTCCTACTCACCTGTTCAATGGCTTGAGCCTTTGGGCTCTGGAACGGGTGTGATAGTGATGCACCTCTCTGATAAGTGGAAACAGAATGGATACTATATGGTTATTTTATGAACAAAGCATAGTTTGATATGTATGACACTTCTTATCCACTGGCAGCTGCTTCTGTTTGTTAAAATTTTGCTTGTTTATTTGGATTTAGCCTCAGTCTATTCCTGATCCTTTTTTTTTTTTTTTTTTGGTTGTTTGCAGCTTATGTAAGTCGTAAGTGCAATAATGAATGTCCAACCTCAGGAGGTTAATGAAATCTCATTTCAACCATCTTTACATTCAGCTTCAATTTTGAATCCAATAAAAGGCCTCTGTCTTCCCAAGATGCAATGGGACAATGGGTTTTCAGAAAGCCAATTGTTATCATTGTCAGGCATGTTCTACACTTCCCCAACAGGAAGTGTACACAGACCCAATGTGTTCACCCCTATGCTTGACACATCAATAAACAGCAGCTGAAACAGGCTTTATGTTTTTCTCTTTGTGGAATGTCCTCATTATGATTTTATTTCACAACCAAATGTAAATCTAAATGGGATGTTGACTTGTTTGAATCAGCTGTGTGGTACCCTGGCTTTGGCATGGCTGTGCTGTAACCTCCAATAGGATTGTTGGTGTAATCGTTATTGTCATAGCCGTGTGTGGAAATGCTTTGGAATGACTGGACAGTGACACATTGATGTGGTGTAATTACAGGAACCTCTGTGATCCAGGTGGCTGCGACAGATGCTGATGACCCCACATATGGAAACAGCGCCAGGGTGGTCTACAGCATCCTCTATGGACAGCCATACTTTTCAGTGGAGCCAAAGTCAGGTAATCAAATTACACTGTTGAACCTTGATTTTTTTTGTTTTCTGTTTTTGTGTGCATGTCATAACTTTGACTGCAGTTAAAGAAGTTTAATGAATGTTCCTTAGAAAGAGCACAAAAGAAGTTGTTAAACACACAAATACAACAATTTAACAATATTTACAAAAAGGACTTTCATAGAAGCTGAGTAAGTTACTCATATTGAGTTATTATTGACTCCAGTTATAGGGGTATTCGAAGTTACACAAAGCTTATTGAATATTTAACTAATACCAGCTAAAATGTTATTGGTGTTTCTGTATAAATGCTAACCAAACCTGCATTGGTTTTGTTTATATATTAATTTATGTTCTTGAGGTTCATTTCCCATCTTCGTCCTCTGCTCTTGATGTCATATCCCCTATGACAGGGTAGGGGACCGGCTGAATTGCGAACTCAGCCAGGTAAAAATCAATTGGCACCTTTTCCTGTTGCTATTCCCTGACGATTTATGCTTTCTGAATTTAACAACACGCTTCTAAAAATGTTAAGAGGCTGTTGTCTGGAATAAAAATGCATCCCAGTGAATTAAAGAGGCCCACCATGAATACTGATGCACTTTTCGTCCCTGTGCCAAAACCGAGGGGACGCGGAGAGATCTCCCAGAGGCACAGAAAGGTCATTCTCCTTCTGTCTTCTCGAAAAGTTGAGTCCCAGGCTAATAGGAGAAGGGCACTGCACACGTGTGCACACACACACACACACACACACGCGCACACACAGACACACCTGCACTTCTGTGGAAGAAAAGAGACATAACAAAGCACACAAGCAAGTGTTTTTTGAATGCAAAGAAAGAGTCTTTGGTGATTTATGGCCGTTTGCCGCTCGGCGGAAGGCCCTGGTTTTATGGCGCATTTCGCAGGCAGGTCATCCCCCTGCTGGCTCCCTCACAGGGGCGGTTGATGAAGCGGTCAGAACAAGATGGAGAAATAAACTGTCTCTTGTTAAACACCCCAGTGATCATGCCGTCCTCTATCGATAGCGTCATCTTGTGTAGAAAATGACCCTCATAAATGAGACAGAATGTCAGAGGAAAAAGTAGTTTGATGTTGTCCCGGCCAACTTAAGAGTGGAGCTGATAATTCTGTCAGTTACTGTATGATCCAAACAATTTTACTGACAGCCACTTGTAGCTTTCCAAGTCTCTTTCCAAAAATGTATTATGAATATTACTCTAGATATGTTTGTTATCTCTTGATAACATCACGTTACATATATTCAGTATAGTTTCTCTAAATTTAAAATAGTGTTGTATTCCTTGGGCTACTTTGGTGTGAGGTTGCCATTTATAACTGGTTGCGTGACTGCAAATATTTTTCTACCATATCAAGCAATTACAGACGTTATCATTATGTGGCAGAATTAATTAATTAATTTTAACCTCACTCCTGAATGGCCCCAGAAATAAGAACACTGAGCTGATCTCATTTATAAACAAGAATATATTGAGCTAAACTGCAGTCATTTGCAGTCAAGAAAGTACTGAGCTGCAAGAAAACAATTTGCTACACTTGGATTGGTCCTCTGCTGGTCAAGTGGATCTGGTGAGATAACTCAGCCGCCATGTTCCCTACAGACCTGAGCAGGTCCTCGAGTGTAGCTCAAAATTCAGCAGCATTTCTTCCCTCATTTGCTACACACAGGAGTAGGCCACAGTACTTGCTCAACTGTTAGCCCTAACAAAAGACATAAAACTACAGGCACTTACCATAATTTAATCACAAATCTCTCCAAAACATTAAAAAAGAAAATGTCTTGTGAAGCTTCAAAAACCCATGTTACAGTAAACTGAATTATTCAAATCAGACACAGTAAACATTGCAGGAAAAAAAGACCTGACAGAAAAACACGGCGGGTTGGTCAATAACGTGAATGCTTCACGGGTCCACATTCCGGAGCCACAGACTACTGAAGTTGATTGAATGCCTGGAAATGGTCCATGTGGTGATTTTTTAATGAAGTTAGCCTCCCTCACTAGAGCAACAATTGGCAATTGATGCAGCATGACATCAGTTCCATTCAGAAAAAAAGCTTCATCTGATTAAGGGTGATGAAGTATCAAACCACCGGCAACACCTTAGCCGCATACTTTGCCATTACATTTTCTGCACTCGTTATTTTCACTCAAGTACCCGTTAATTAAAACAATAGGGCTTAATTGAACACTTTTGGGCTCTGAGTATATATAGCTCCGGAGTGGTCAATTAAGACTTGGGTTTTAATTAGCAGGTACTTGTGTGCTGATTTTTCACAGATGTTCAAGAGCCCCCTATGATTGGTGAAGTGACTTTTGAAGGGAAAATTGAAAATAATCGCACTTGATTTCAGTTAAAAATATGTTCTTTAACAGGACGGAAAAAATGCATATCTTCTCAGTATATTGCTGGTTTCTAATCAGACTGTCTTGAGATGCCTTATCTTATTCATTTAATTAATTTATATAGGTTATATATAAGATAAATAAAACAATCCATCATTCAGTTAAGCTACACGTGCTCTGTTAACTACAACAGTGATGTTTAAGATAAACCACCTGTTACCTTATTGTCATTTGTAAGATCTGCAGTGTCTTTCCATAGATGTGTTTACTGCAATTTTCCCATGGTGCCCCAGCAGCTCGAGTTCTTCCACCGTGATCCCCCGCTCTTTCCTTTAAAACTCAATTCCATGACCAGCTGTCATTCAGCAAAAGCTGAAAATCACCTTGCCATACCCAATTACCTCACACTTTCATGAATTAATGAAAAGAGTATGTTGAAAAGTCAGGCGGCTCTGAGGGAATTAATTATGTGCAAAGTGGAAATTTAAGAGCGAAACGGAACCCATGCATTTCAGTCTGACACACCTGATATTTCTGAAATGGCAGCATATAATGATTTAGACTTATCCCTGCTTGGACTGTTTAATTGAATGTGAAATACTCAAATAATGAGAAGACTAAAACCAACAAGGGAAAAAAGTGAAAAACGCCAGTTCTGTTTAGATTTGTCCTATCAATACAAGGACTGGCTTGTATTTTCGACATGCTCTGGTCATCCTATGACAGAAGGGCAAAAGCCAAGCATGGGGGATTTTTTTTTTAGCTAGCATGGCTTCAATAACTCTAATCCCATTCTAATTAAGGCGTACGGTGCCCTTTTGGGCCTCGGACTGTGGGATTGCAGGAGCTAATCCGTTTGGTTTTGGTGGCACTGAGGGGTCGAGGGGTGAGCAGAGGATTCTCACACACCAGTTGCAGCGTGTTTGAGGAAACACCAGAGAGGCTCATTTCCTTTGTTCTGAGTCTGTTCATTCTCAATAAAGCACAGATATGATGCATTTAAACTCAGTGATCTAATGTTTTAGGTACTTTTATATCCTAGACTATTCATGGAAAAAAAGGGGAAAAAAAGTTGTGCAATTCTGTTTTCCCAGCTGTTGTGTCTCATGGAATACCTTTATGTGTTACTCTGTTTTAACACATGATGAAGGCAACTCCAGGCTGAAACATTGTTTTTTAATTAAACCACACGGCATGTCTGTCTCCTCCTGCAGCTTGAGTTATTCCATAGCATAAAATATGGACATGATATGAATAATTAAAGCTGTACGTAACTCAGTTTTGTAAGGATACTTTAAAACAATGTATTACGCAATATAAATGGCCTTTAGTCACTCATCCCAGAGAGACTGAGCATTGGATGTGACTTGGGGATGTTAGTTCTACTCGGGTTGCTGCTCGGCCCAATGGCTAATCACTCCAGTAAAAATAGACTGCAGAGATCACTCCCGATGCTACCCAGGCAGGAAAACAACATCTGTGCGTTTCAGGTTGAAAAGGGTTCGCTGGCTGCCCCGCAGCAAACGGGCTTTGACAGCAGGGTCTGAAGCAGTCTTCTGTGCCATCCCCAGGAGCAGTAGCTAGGAGGGATTGGCTGGGACAAGACATGTTCTGTGTCATGGGCTGACCTGCACAATCACGTTAAAATGCAATTGTTCCCACCTCATCCGTGATAAATGTAATGGAAAGAGCAGAACATTTTGAAATAAGGGCGACGTACAGTTTAGATTAAATGGTAGACCGTCCTTACAGCACAGCAACCCTTATATAGGGCGACACACAGACAATGAAGTGAGTATGAAAGAAATCCAAGCGTTAATCAGGCAAATAATTGAGGAAGAATGGAAATGGCATTTACTTTGTGATAAAAAAAAAAAAAACGTGAACAGAACAGTCATTTGCTCATGAGCGCTGTCCTCCAAACGTGTTTTCTCACAGCTGCACTCCATGTACACCTAAATGATGGTCTCAAATAGAGTTTCAATTTATTTCTCGTTCAGGGATGAATGTCAAGGCTTGTGTGCTTTCGTGGTGCATGGCCGCCGTGTCTGCCAGAGACTGCTGGACAGTTAGATAAATATGTAGTTTTCACTGGAGGCAAAGTGGTGCGGTGTGAAGGGAGCCCCCTGCTACGACGCGAGGGCTGGGAGTTTAATCAGCACGTCTCGTCCAGTGACAACGACCGGCAGCGAGGGAAACGAGGACAGATACGCACGTCCCACACTAACCGCACTGCAGAAAGTTACAGCACTGTCAGCTTTAGCTATGCTGTGAAAATTGCTCCTCTGTTATACCTGCTGTACACTGTGCAAGGTAGGAGGTCAAGATATCTGGCATTATTAATAAAATGTCATATAATTTTCTCTACCATTTAAATGAAATGTTTTCAACATGTCAGGCCATATGTGTAATGATTTCAAAGCCATCCTTTTTGAGAATCTCAACCTTATATTTCTATATTTTTATGTTATATACTGTTCATGTATATATTTTTTTTCAAATTAATTTTAGGCCACCCATGGATAAAAAATAGAAATGTAAAAAATAAACAGAAACAAAATGATGGTTTTACTATGCTCAGAGTCAATGGCCCTTACAAAGCTTATTTTCAAATGCTTACTATATCCAACCAAACAATTTCCCTTGGGTTTATGTGTTTCTGAGAAACACCTCAGATGCTTATTTGCTTTTATCTGTGGCTTTGTTTGTTTGTTTATCAGCCACATAGCAAATTTATATCTGACAGTTCCTTTCGGTACATCTCCACATTTTTGTGTCTCTTGGTCTTTGAAAGAGAGGCTCTTATCCTGAGGGCTATTTTAGGAGTTACTTCATCTTTGATTCCAAGCTTTTATCTTTGCTGAAAAAAAAAATGTTAATGGTTATTCTGAGCTGAAGTTTGCTCATAAAAGTTGTGTGCAGTTTGCATGTGGGTAAGTGGGGAATAGCCTCGCTTGGACAGAATATGTGTGCTCGCTTTGAAGGGTTTCAGCAGGTTCATGGGTGTCACATCAACAAAGAAGACAGGATCTGTGCAGATGCTCTTTAATTGGCACCTAGGTTACACTGTGGAAAAAACAACGGGGATAGATTGATGGAAGGATGGATAGGCAGGTGACAGTCAGATAGACAGATGGATTGCAATAAGCCTATGGCAAAAGAAAAGTGTGTAGGCTGGGAAGCTGGTTGCCAGGGCACAGGAAAGAAGAAGGTGTTTCGCAGGGGCCATGAAAGCACAGACCCAGGCTCCAGAAACATGCTTTCCTGATTTGACTTGGCTGAAAGTTGTAGTGAAAAGTATCAACAACAGCAACAACAAAAATGATAGAGAAGAGGAGACAATTGTATTAGATTCACAATTCCCAAAGTTAATGATGTTGAGCATGTTGAAAGTTTCTTATTTTAATCACTTTTTTTTCTCCTTTCAATCAAATTTCATCAGCCTCACCCACTGTGAGCCTCCCACGCTGTCTCAGGAGGAAGTAGCTGCACATGTGACTTCTTTGATTCACGTTGCAACTAGCGTCAAAACTTTTACATTTGCAAATGTAACACTGATCACATAGGGCTGAATCCAGACAGCCTAAGTACACTTAATTATATCATAAGGAGAGTCTAGTGGAAAATGCAATGAAAGGTATGCATTCAGCCCTTATAGCCAGCACTGTCAGAGAATGAAAAGTCAGCCTATGTTTAGTTCCCAAGGCTGCAGGTGCCCAGTCACGCAGGAGGAGGCTGCTAAAAACAATAGATGAGTTTAACCAGCTTATCCAGCATTTTCACCAGCAAGGCTGAGCCAGTTGTTACTCACCACTATGGGATTCAACCTGCCAGTCTAGTGAATTGTATTTGCCCTAAAACTGACTGAATCTTGCCTGTAGCGTATATATTCTTGAGGTACAGATTTGCTTCAGAGGCAGGCAGATACTGTATCCATTCTCAGATGAATGACTGATGGGTTGACCTTAGCATGCATTAATATAGCTGAACTAAACTTGCACTTTCAGTGAGCAGTCTCTGGTGTTTTGGGATAGGTTTGTTGATTGTGGCTTGAAGGGGTGGAGGAAAGAATCCTGTAGGAAGTGTGTAGAAATCAGGTACTCTCTTTTCAGTCAGAGAACTCGATTCCTCAACACACCCACACTAGCCCAGTCATTTCCCTCTCGTTCTCCTCTTTCATTCTGTGCCCCCTCCCTTATCTTTGTCAAGTCGACAGTATGCAGTTTAATGAGCTCTATATCACCTGTTCGGTCTCACGGGGAGCGAGGGACAGCGGGAGAAAACAACCTGCGCTGTTTCCTATTTACAGTCTTCATAATGACCTCCCCCGCTCCATATCAGAGGTCCTGAATAAGGAGTCAAAGATCAGCCGCACTCTCAGTGTAATTCCCTTAATCGTCTAATTTGCGTAAATTTGCCAGGAGCGCTTTTTAACCTAATGGCTGCCATGGCATCAGCACAAAAAAAAAAAAAAACCAAAAAAACAATGCAAATAAAAGATCATGAAAGATCATGGAGAAGAACAACAGTAGGCTTATAATGAAGGAAAGAGAGTTGGAGAGATGTGCTGTACAAAGACAGTGGTACCCTGTTAACAAAAAAAAAAAACATCAGGGTTAGGATGTGGTGGGGTTCCACTGCAAGTCATGTGTGGGCAGGTGCTTCCTTTGGAAACATCAGAACGATGCGATGCGTGAGCGTGTGATTTATCACCCTTTGCGGTATGCTGTAATTTGCGGCATTTTATTAAGGAAGGTGGCGGGAGGTAGAGGTACAAACCAATAAATCCCACTCGCTGCCTTTTGTCAGTTTTCAAATTAACGTAGGCTCTGGTGCTGTCAGGAGCGGTGTTTACTGCCTCAATTTGACTTTTTATCAGCGGGGAGGGCCACGTGCTGAGCGAAGGCAGAGGGCGGAGGGGTTAAGCCTGCAATAAAAGGTGTGACCAACACCTTCACACCCTCTGATTAGTACTGATTTTCAGAGAGTTGTTTAATGTGACCACATTTAACATGCACACTGTCACACTAAGGGATTCCTTGTTTTACGCTGAGGTTTTTGTCCTTGTTACTCACAAACGTGCTGTTTCTTTTATCTATATAACAAATCCAAATTTGGCACATCATTGGGTTCACTAGACCCAAGCCCACATGTTCCTACCATTAAAAAGACACACAATAAACCCTTCAGAACGTTCTTCGGGCTGAAATAAATCCAAAAAAATCCCACTGCTGTGAGTTAAAAATACATGAAATGTTAAGGTCGTTATTGAAAATTTATTTTTACCCATTTTGTCATTACTCTATTGAACTATTGAACTTTTTAAGCCTTTTTTAACTTTTAAGCCTCCTACTCTCAATTGTTGACTTGTGTGGAATGATCTTTATTATTTGAAAACTGTTAAAACACCTTAAGCTATGTACACAAAGAAATGAAAGAGAGTGAGGTGGGGAAGGGGGGGTGAGCTGACTTCCTTGGAGGTAATACTTTGGAACACAGCAAGCTAGACTCACCGTTCAGAGAGTCATAATCACTGTGAATGAATAAATCCGCCACACATCAAAAGAAAACAATACCTTGTGGCAGTGTGAACATGTTCACTCCTCAGTCAATAGGTCAGTGGGATTCATGGGGTCAGTGTTGCACAATCTTTATGTCAGGACAAGAGGTACCTATGAATATGTAGGGAGGTTTTTTTTAGCTGAAGGGCATTAGATGTAATGGCATTCCTGAATAATGATTAATTATAGTGCGGGAGCTTCATATGCATATTTTAAGATGTGCTTTGCAAAATGATTTTTAAAATTTGGCAATAATTTTTCAAAGTACTCCCTTCTTTTTTCAATCCATGTATTTTGTAACATGGATCGCTTTTCTTGTTCCCTCCCCAGGCATTATCAGAACAGCCCTCCCCAACATGGACCGCGAGACGCGTGACCAGTATGTGCTGGTCATCCAGGCCAAGGACATGGTGGGCCAGATGGGTGGGCTGTCTGGCACCACATCCGTCACCGTCACGCTCACAGATGTGAACGACAACCCGCCACGCTTTTCTCGAAGTAAGACGGCTCCTGCCCGCCTATCGAATTACCACCCATGCGTAACCTCCCTCCCAGCTTTCAGAGCTCAACTACCCCCTCCTTAAATCAGCTCAGGGTTTTACATGCAAAATGCCCCCAATTGTTATGGTTGGATAAATTCTACCTTTCTCTTTTTTTTGCAATAAGCTTGAGCCATATGCTGCGTGACCCGTGTGACACCGGTTTTATAGAGATCGATAAACATCGCCTCCTGTCCCTGTCACCAATTCCCTGGACCCTAAATTTCACCCCATAAAACTTTGCTAAAAGCTAATGTCTTATTTTAAAGAGAAAAAAAAAGGTTTAATCTCATTCCTAGCTACAGTACCTCCTCCCACAATGCAGTGTACATTCTTGGCTTGAACCAAGAAACAGAAAAATAAGCTTTGATTTTGAGAAATGTTCTAAATAAATATGGAAACATGAAACAAATGCCCTGAGAAGAAAAAAAACAGATAATGCATGTGATGTTATGGATTATGAAGATTGAGATTTTGTTTTATGAATAATGAAAGTGAATACAGATACTGCAATTGAAATGCGTCTAACTGTGTACATCATCATGTACAGCATATATCCATCAGCATGTTGTGGTGTTGATATCTTATGACCAGCATAAGATGCTTTTATTGTCCCTCTTTGATGCAAAGACTTCAATCACATTTTTTTGCCCAGGGTAAAGGACTTTGCACTCAGTCAAAGCTTCAAGGCTCTTTGCTGAGAGAGCTTGAAAACCTGGATCAATCAGGTGCCTTTGCCATCAACCTATGTAACCCACCGCTAATGGTAGCCAGGCTACGTGTCTGGATTTAAAAGCCCAAGATGCCTGTGGTGGTAATGTGGATTAGCGATAGTCCTGTGGCAGCCCCTGCAATACTGACCACAGAACTGTAATGAAGTCAGTCCTCCAACTTCAAGGATAAGGGTTCAGCTGGGGAAGTCATAAACGCTGTTTTAACCAACTGCCACCATGTTGCGAGACGGCACCCAAGGTCACCGAATCGATTGGTTTTGACTGCACTTGGTGGCGGGTGCTGATTGCATGTGTGGCTCCACGCTCAGAGGTCAAGTGAGGTGGCAGAAGACGTTGCAGGTCAGCAGACCCGGGAGAGAGAATCCCCCACCCCACCGGGGTACAGAAGGAAGCAATTTTTGTCTTTTTTAAGAACACTCCATTCCACAGCAAGTTAAAAACCCATCACAGAAATGACGTGCCAGCAAACAACATTGGTGGGAAATTAGCATTTGGAGCGCGGCTGATGGAGACGCTGGGGTGAAGAACATGGAGAGGGGCTGGGTAATGAGCTTCACCGCCACGATAGGGGAGATTATGATTATGAATACGATTTTGGGGAAGAAGGAGCATGTAATCTGGTCTCAGAGGTGCAGATAAGGCTTAGGAGGATGGGCCAGGGGGGGGGATGTGCTCCTCGTTACCAAGGTATTCCAAGTGACGACTGTGATTCGCTCTCACCATCACAAGCCTCATGCCATGATTATTTTCATATTTCTAGTTATCCCACTGATATCAAAAATGTGCATTATCAATTGTTGCACTTCACTGTGCCAATCCAGCACCGATTTAATCTGTCTTTTTAAAAGATCTCAGTGTAAGGCCTTCATGGGCAATGTAAATTCAGCATACCGCAGCTGAACAGAGCTCACAGGAAAGAATAAACACCAGTATCAAACAAATTGAAAATGTATTTTTCTTGCTTTGGACGTGCCCTGCTTTCCCATCACCAGCATCACAGGGGTCTGTGAGGCCAAGTGCTCCCGATCAGAGAGAGAACACAGCAGCCTTACAGCTATGCGCTGCGCGTCAATGATGAATGGAGCTTTAAATAAAAGGTGCTTGGCCCACACTCCTCTCTTTCTTCAGCACAGCACACTAGAACACAACTGTATTTAGGTCGTTCCAGTCCCAATGTGCAAACCTTTTTGTAAAGAAAAAAACAAAGGAGGATCACCAACTACTTTGTCTTTATCGGTAAGCGAGCTGGGTTTTGAGTGACTTGTGTAAACAGATCGATGACGTGACGGCGAGCGTTAAGGGGGGGAAAGGTAAATAAAGTAGCATTGCGGCTTGGCAAGGCAGGCAGGATTGAACTGCTATGCGATAAGAGGGAGCAGATTGTCTCATCAATAACTTTGCTGGGTTTTCTGCAGAGTCCTATCAATACACCGTGCCGGAGTCTCAACCCGTGGCGTCCGTAGTGGCTAAGATAAAAGCCGCTGATGCTGATGTGGGCTCCAATGCAGAGATGGACTACAGGATTATTGACGGCGATGGCCTAGGGATGTTCAAAGTGACCACTGACAAAGACACACAGGAGGGAGTTCTAACTTTGCAGAAGGTATGGGCTGCGTGCAAGTAACTCAGAAACCAAGAGATTACTATTATTTTCATTGCTTTCTGAGTTTTGCACACAATACGTGTTGGATATGTTACCAGTAACTCTCTCAGCACTTGGCCAAAGATGCAGAGAACATGTATTGATGGCTGAATTCCCTTGAAGACACAAATTACTCTTCATGTATAGTTATGTTTTTAGTTGTACCCTGTTGTGCATATTAGCAGTTGCATAAATGCCATAACATGTCATCGCATTCATTATGATTTTAACAAGATAACAAGACAGCATGCTTTACAGCACACTGAATACATTTCAAATCCACAAAAGTTGTTGAAATAGAGTATGAAATTCACACACATTGGTTATCAGTAATGAGGAAAATGTTTCAGCGACGCTACTCCTAAGAGCTGAGTTTATTTCCGGGGGATTTAAGCTAATGAAAACGTCTCTCCGGTCTCACACTGCCAACATTCGCACAGAAATAATGGAAGTTAATTAATGAAGCAACAGCTCTAAATCTGTGGCCTCCATCTTTGAACCGCTGCCAAAGCCATTGACTCCCTCAGCCCGTCTTTGTTTTCTTGCTGAAAGCAACAAATGCGACTGCCAGAATTAATTGCTCAGGGGGGGCTGGACGTCATGACTCAATGTTCTTATTTTAGGCAGTTCCTGCCGAGATGAAAAAAGAGCCCACAGTGGCCAGTCATACCGTCGATTGTGAATGTGTCAGGTTGCCATTGACTAGATTTCAAACCATATGTTTCATATTTGCAAACTTGACATGGCAAACAAATTAAAATCTAAAGCAGATACTTAAAAAAAACAGGACTTACGTTTGATTTTTTTAATGTCAATATTTTGCCTGCATGCCAAAGAGAGTCAATACACATGTCTGGATGAAAGATGTGTACACACAGGATGGAGATGTATCTGTCTATTCAAGGTCATAATAGTTTAATGTTATGCTTAGAGGGAACAGCATTTGTGGCTCAGCAAGTTCAGAGTTATGGTTTTTTTTTTCTTTTACCTTTTCCTGTCTGTCTTTTTCTCTTTTTGACGTTCTTTCTTATGCGTGACATTCGTCTCTGAATCCACAGCCCATGGACTTTGAGACGAAAGCCAGCTACACACTGCGGATTGAGGCGACGAACCGGCACATCGACCCGCAGTTCCTGAGCCTGGGCCCGTTCAGCGACACCGCCACAGTGCGGTTGACGGTGGAGGATGTGGACGAGCCACCGGTTTTCTCAACGCCACTCAGCAAGATGGTGGTCTCTGAAGCCGCCAGGGTGGGCACCATCATTGGGACAGTCTCTGCCCATGATCCAGACGCATCCAGCAGTGCCATCAGGTGAGGTTATTTCACTTGACTTTACAGAATATGAGCGCCCGTTTGGTGCATTTTCCTTCCTCTCCTTATCTAGTAAACATCTAATAATTGGAATGTTCTTTTGACAAAAAAGTTGGAATGTTGTTTTTTGCTTCCTTCCAAATGGTAATTTAAGTCTCCAGATTTTAAATATGAGATCATATTTGTAGACTTGACTCAAGAGTTGTTGTCTGCAACAACTTCAACAGGAAGAGCAGCTAGATGGTGGAGAAGTGCAGCTCTTGGCAGAACATTGTAGACAGACTGCAAAGACCCATTCCACCAGAGGGGTCACCCTTATGCTGTGAGCCAGGGAATATCCTGCCAATTAAACCCTCCCCTATTGGTGACCTCACGGCCAATCATGTGCTTCCCTGCCAGGCCGTCTGCCTCTGTTGACACTGACTTGGTGCTGCTTTCGTGGATCTACAGGCACATTATTTAAAATAGTGCTTATTCTGTGGCTGAGTATATAGTTTAACAGCTCCATGCAGGTTCTAGAAAGGTTTGCCTGCCAGGCCATTATGAAATGGCTTTGCTGCTTCTTACCTCATCCACTGAGCAGTGATGAGTGTACATTGAGAGAAAAGTGAAACACAACATTCACAGAATTTCTTTTTGTGTTATACAACAGCAAAGACAGCAATGAATTTTCCCCTTTGTTGCTCTTGTATGTGTATTTACATAGTCTTCATTCATTAGCTTCACAGTGCGTGTCACGAAAATCCAGATTTGATATTTAACTATTTCAAAATGTGAGGTTAGGCACGTGTCTCATAGATAGAATTAAATATACCATATAGATTTATAAAAGGAAATTTATTCTAGCTAGCACAAAGGTATGCAGTACAGCCTCTATGAAATTTCATGACTGAAAACTTACTGTACACATTTTAATTCTAATGAGAATTACACACAGCTTTTTGGCATCTTTGAATATTTGAAATGAAAAACATTCATAAATACTTATAATCCCAAATTTGTTTGTATGTTCCGCACTCTGCTTTTCCTGGGACAGGTTAAAATGAATAAACTGTGTATAAGGTCTCATCCAGTATTATTTGAGCTGTGGCAGCTATGACTCTGGATCACAGAGGACACGATTTATGCTGTCAGACGTAATGGACAATTTCTTGTTTACCATTCATAAATGCAATGTTTCAGTTTATTCATCCTTTTTAATGTGACTTTGGTTTGACTAAATAACTGCATACCATAGCTCAACGAGGAGGTCATCTATGCAGTGTATGATGCTAATTGGAGGCTGTGAATAAAATCATGTGTCATCAATCTTGCGCCAGACGATATGGTGTGTCATCAGCAGCCCGTGACGTGTGCCAGAGATAAATGTCATCTTGGTCTTACTGGACGAGGTGCTCCCCAGTGGAATCTCGCAGTTAGCACTGGAGCTTTGGCATTTACGACAGTAGGGCCGTTTATTGAGTCAGCATCTCATTTAACTAATGGGGAAACAGTAATATACAACGGCAAATAAGGGCTTTAACAACATTACAAACCAGCTTTAAAGCAAGACTGTTGTATATTAAGGTAATTTATCTTAGCGTAGAATTTGGTGCAGTTTTAATTATCTAAAAGAGAACCTCTGGTGCCAGTTTTATCCTCAGCACAGGCTGGAAGGTGTTTACTTTCCCCAGCCTTTCTGAATCCAGAGCTGTCTGTTCATTTATTGTTAAACTGTATATAGTCTATACTGCATGCAGGCCTTTGAACTAATTTATAAAATAACTAGCAACAAATTCTCCATGACTGACGCCATTCCTTTTACTGCCTGGAACATTTCTGACTCATTTCAGAGCATGTACAGCCCTCTAGCTTGGATTAAATCAACATTTGTCCTTAGTTATGTTTTTTAAAATAAATGCAGGAAGTATTTTTTATTTCATTTTTTTTATTATTATTTTGCATTCCTTTTGATGATTGCTGATGCAGAGCTTGCCGAATAATGTGTGTGTACATATACAAAAAAAAAAAAAAAAATTGAATTGTGAGCCAAAGGTACTGAGTTAAGAATTAGTTAAGCATTGCTGTTGAATCTCAGACTTTTAAGCTGCAACTGACCCAAAGATAAGGACGGATGTGAGTTGAGTCCACATTCACTATAACACCCTGGGCTTCATGCACCTGTCTGTGGTTTCCAGGTACTCCATAGACCGCAACACAGACCTGGAGAGATTCTTCAACATCGATGCCATGAGCGGCATAATCAGTACAGCGAAGCCACTGGACAGAGAATCCAATGCAGTGCACAACATCACCATTTTCGCCATGGAAAGTCGTGAGTACAAAAGCGCAATCTCAAAATGCTCTCACCAACCACTGCCCCCCCATCCCTCCAAACCCTTCCTCCCTCCCTCCTGCCTCCCACTCTCCTCCCACCCCACCCCCCCAACATAAAACGCAGAGTCATTGAGTCATTGAGGTCTCCACGACAGCCTTGCGGCCCTCTTGATGCCACTGATGGGAATTGCTAATTTGTAGATTTTGACTTTTTGGGCTCTCTGAGTCACCATAGGCTGGGTAGAAGGCTGAGTCAGAACACACACGCATGCACCCAGTTCTGAACCACAGCTGACGATAAAACCTTTCGGTCTGATACTGTCAGTGTGAGTTCACCAAGGGTACGCTTTTTCCTCTGAAACTTGATGGATATGAATCTTATGGCCTCTACTGTACACCCTGACTGCTCATGAAACCAGAAGTGAAGTGGAATGATTCTCCCAGAGGAATACCATACAGCTTACAATTGATTTCCCTATATCTCTGAACTTTAATCTAATTTTCTCCATGTTTTATTTGTAGTATTACATTGAAAGAATTCTTTAGGTGGTTACATGTGAAAATAAAACCATACTAAACACATACCAAACATTTAAAATGTATGTACATTTACGCCAAAGGACCCTTTTGAACTTTTTTCTATTTTGCACTGCCTTTTATTATTTTAGAGATTGCCAAAGAAAATCTAACAAAAGCTTGAATCTATGAATCACAGTTTTATCAGAAGTCTCTTGGCTACCCCACACCCACACATTCTACATAGATGGTGTACACAGTCAGATACAAAAATAAAACTGAAAAATAAAATATTTGCACTATACTATTTACAATACATAACATGTATACATTACATTTTTGTTAGTCATTTCCAAAAATAAATATGTGAGTGAAGCTGGTGGATCTTTTCCTTAAAAACATTATAGAAATTGCCAGTGAAGATTGTGAGGTCTAATATGTTGGCCAAACCTGACCAGCTTCACCCATCTGGTTGGCTAGAGACGTGAACATATGAAGAACAAACGTGTTTTAACTTTCATCACAGTGATATTTTCCACAAGAAGACTTTTTGCGGTGTAATTACTGGCAGCGATAAAGAAGTTCACTTAATTTAAGAAAACAACTGAGAAGTATTAAGCAGGTTTTTATGTCCATTGCGAGGGTAGTATTTAAAGATAGACACTCTCCTGATCCATCCTGTGTCAGCACATCCTTTTTTTTCCCTCTCTTTTCCCTCCCAATGTCATCATCCTCCTTTCATCTCAGTGGGTTTGGAGTGGAAGTGGCGATTGTGGGAGGGATCTGGTGGGAATCCTGGTCAATGTTTTATTTGCGGTAAACGTTCAGCACGTAGTCTGTCCCCCATGTCTCCCCGCTCTGAAGCGGATATGACAAAGTGAGAACAGATGCCTTCCAGTGGAGGCAACTAAGGGCTGAGGGGAAGGAGGAGGTAAGGGGTGGTATGTGGGGGGGCAGAGCTTCTCTACTCCTCCGGAGGCCGCTGAGTTTGATTGAATCTTTCCTTAATTCCTCTGGATGGCCAAAGCTTCCCCTTCCCCCCCCCCCCCACAGTGCGTTTCATGCTTTCTGCCGCCGACCTTCATTGGAGCAGCGCGGCTGCTCGCACGCTACTGCCAGCGGAGCCATGGAGAGACTATTGATCGGGCTGATAGGCAGAAAAAGCGGCACTTAATTGTTATTTATTCTCGCATTTCCTGGTGTGCTCACACACGTGGCGCATGTTTCGCCGCTGCCGAGGCAGCTGTCAGAGGTGTACTCCTGCCCTGCGTATAATGGTGCCAGAGAAGACATATCTTCTGCTATTTATAAATGAAAGGAATGAGCTTACTAAGCTCCAAGTTCCCCTGTGTAAGCTGTTCCCCTGTGTAATTCATACTTAATGAAAAATGGCCAAGAGAACACATATATATGTGGTGGTAAGACTAAATAAAGCTATGATAACAGCCCATGATAAAAATAGGGGTGTTAGTTAAGGTGTATTTTGGGTACAATACAACTAACACAAACAGCCCAGACAACGTTGGTTCAGTCAGAGTGCAAACATCTTTTAAGACTCATGTTATTGTACACTATTGTGTACACATTAATAGACTGAACCCATTAACTGGCAGCCATAGACATAAAAATAGCCAGCTTTAACCACATATTGATTTGGTATTAACTAGCGGTGTAGTTGCGCGTGAGAATACTGTCAAAGAGGGTAGACATACTGTAACCCAAAAGCCCATATTTATTAATGGTTATAAGGCTAAAACAATGTGTATATCCGGTATACATTCACAAACGTTTATATGGGTGCCATCTACACATGTACTGTCAAATACACTGTTGGTCTGTTCCATGTATGTTAGAGATGTACTGTACATTCTGGCCTTAACAGTCTTGGTGGAAGCTGCAGTCTCCACTTCAAGTGATGTCAGAGTGCATACCAAAGTAACATCTAACGACTGGACATCGTTGGACCTTTGCTCTGACCAGCTAGCATAAAAGGAAGGCTTGTCTTGGCTGTCCTACCACCACCAAAAATCCTGCTCCATTAGCTTTGAAATAAAGCACTGACTTTTTGAAATGGTTGCGTGCAGCAGGACCATTATTAAATTAAGCCAAATGAAATGGTGCTGAAGCAGAGAATTTGCTGGAGCCCAGTCGTCCTTCGGGAGAACAATGCGCACAGATCAGGGGCGGAGTTTCCGGGGGGGCTGGGAGGGCGGCGCGCCCTCGGCCCGGGGCCCAGAGCCTCTGTTCCAGGCTGGGGGGACCGGGCCCCCTCCCGACGACACCGCTCAATGTGCGATATGTGTGTGCTTATATATGTTACCCCAGGCAGGATGAGTCATGGTTGGTAAAAACTTTACAAGACTGACTTCAGTGATGTAGTTAGGTGTAAAATATGAATAAAATGACGTGCTGCATGACTGGCTTTATTTTCACTCTCACATTTAACTTCATTACGTGCAAACTTACAAGTGGATCGCCGATATTTTCTCCAAGTGTATTTACGCAAAAAATGTGGGATTTATCAAAGTTTTCGTATATCAGTTTGTAGGATCCGAAGGATTTTCAACGAAAGTGCTCTAATATGTTCGTATTGCGTGCGTAAATGGAAAAACACGGCTGTAAAGCTTGTTTTTCGTGTTGTTGCTTTTATTTTTCCATTCACTCATTTTTTATTTGATTAAAAATGATTATTTGATTAAAAATGAGTAGCAAATTATTTGGCAGTAATATCGTAACATTATAACGGTTCAAAGTCTTATATAAAATCACTATTGGATTCAACATTAAAACAGGTCATTCGGCTTCATTTGTGTAATACTGATGAATACAATTTATTAGTTTGCTTGCCGAAGGCGCAAACTACTGTTCTTCTATAGAATCTTTACTTCTTCTTCTTAATATTATTATTATTCCTGGTTCTTCCGGACGTATCTCCCCCGACAGTTTTTTAAGGTAGACATACCGAACTTGGTGTAAATATACTGGTCAGGTCGCTTGTATTTTTCTGAGCGATAAATTCATTTTTAAACTATAACGCTTTAAAAAACGGCCTCCATTGACTTCACATTGGTGGAGTGTTGAGCGTGTTAATGTTGCTAACGTTACTAAGCAACAATTATAACTGCCGCTGCAATTTTAAAGTAGTTGAAAAAATTATCCATAGAATACAGCATGCTTACCGGTTAGCTACCTTACCGGACTTGAAATTTTGAAATAACTTTCCTGATATAATGACACTGCAATGCTGGTCAGGTATAATGATCTTCAATGACAATTTCAGGTTTTGAACAGAAAGTTCTGCTGTTCTTTGACTGCTTCTAGTACTCTTCCTGCTACTATATCGGTTCTTAGTTCTTAGTACAATCATTCTCGTTATTTTCGGTAAAATGACGTTAGAGAGGGACTGCAGAGTGGAGGGAAAATATCGATGAATGAGGCCCAATGTGTGAGCTGTTGTAAACTGTTGATGGTTGTTGTTTCTAGTAGCCCAGCTTATATCCCCTTCTTTCTCTCTCAACTGTATAGCGGTGATGTTAGGGACTCAGCAGTTGCTTGTGTCAAAAATGTAGTATGTGTGCTTGTAAGCCCCGCTGTTGCGGGCATGTGTATGTTGTAAAGCGATGTTATCATGAACTTTATTGGGTTTAAAGGGCCCGGTCATGTGCCCCGCCCCCGGCCCGGTACTGATTTGTTCCGCTAGTGGCACAGATGACCTGCTCGAGCTCTCGTCAGGCTTTGTGTTGAGGTGATGCCTTTCGTCCTGAGTGTACAGAATGCCCTAATATTTATAGCAAAGTGCTTTTTCAAACAAAATCTCCCGTCTGGCAGAACATGCTGATTCAAACCGGGATATAACTTACATTTCCTTTCCTCTGCATACAGCACAGCAGAAACAATGAAAGCATGCCTGCAGGTTGAACACGTCTTTTTTTTTTTAATGGCATCAAAGCAAGGGGCCCATATGTCAGCATTGCCTATCACTGCAGTGCCAGAGCAGATCATTTTCTTTGTCCTGTGGGCAGAATTGAGTGGTCTCAATGTTCTCAATGTTGAGCGTTCTCACTGTTCTCTCCCCTCATTTCACAGCCCCCGTAAATATCCCCGACCGCCACCGTGCTGGAAAGAAAGTCATTGTAATTAGCCACAGCATCTCCTCCTCCTCCTCCTCCTCTTATTCTTCTTCTTCATTCACCCTATTAATTCAACAACAGGTGTGTGGCAATCAGTGGCAGGTGCACATCGTTTGTTTACAACCCAAATCATAATCAAGGACAGCTAGGAGGAAATAAATGAAGCGGCTCCTGGCTTTGCTTTTGGGGCACTGTGTAATTATAGTGTTACACAAAAAAAACATCCTAGTCAAGGCATGAAATGAATGACCAAGGAGAAAGTGTATTGTATTGTAATCTGTGAGGGTCAAAATAAGGAAGTTGCAAGTTTTTCCTGAAAGAGAGAAGGTATTGATGTTTAAAAAGTGATGTGCTGTCATAAACTACAGCAGGAGAATGTTGTGGAAGAGCTGTGGGGAGACTCATCTTTTCTGCAGTGTAGGATGGCCCAAGGAAATAGAAATGCTACACGATTTTCCTTGTCTGGTTAATACACAGAACTTTGTCGCGCAGACATGCCACGATGGTTTCATACCATTGAAGAAGGGGATCCGTCTGATCTTGGCATACACATGAAGCCCAATCCTATAGTGACATGGAGCCAAATGGTGAAAACAAAATGCTCACTAAAGTCTAATCAGAAGGAGAGCTATCGCTTTGCACAAAAATAGCTTCTGTCTGCCGTGCATCCATGGCAGAGATGAGGCAAACAAGTGGAGAGAGTAATTCCCACGGTAAGCCAGGCTTAATGTCATAGGGCTTCAGTGTTTGTCTGTAATGGGCCCCTTGGGGCTGAGCAAAGTGCACAAGTTTCGGCAATCAAAAGGCAACCATTTTTGGCATCAGATGAATCACTCTCAAAGGGGTAGTGCTGCGAGTACAGCGGGGGTCTGAAAATGGGATCCAACCAAATCAATCACAGCTTCGCAATAAGGTCCACCTATGGACAAAGTGTCAGTATCACCTACGCGGATCCATTTTATGAAAGGAAGGGAGGGCTGTAATCTTTCCGGAGTTCTCCCGTGCTCCAGATGGCTTGCTGTTAACACAGTCAAATCTGTCAGTAATGCTGATGAAAATTGCATTGAAAGCTGTTGATGTGGCTCTATGGGCATCAGTCACTCTCTGTAACTCTGAATCTCAGTTCTCTCAGGAGATGTCAGCTGAGACATGCCAGAAGACCCACTGTTTATTATACTACAGATCTACGTTTTCAGCTAGTGGCTGAGTGTTCCAGTGTGGGCAGAGAATCAAAACGTCTATTAATTTTTATTCTTTATTTCTTAAAAATGAATAAATGGACTTTTGCATTTGTAACCATTGATTAGAATAGTAACATTTATATGTAATTCAGATTGAAGGTGAAAGTGATCCGAGGTGAATTCTGGAGACTGTGAGGCCCTAGGCAGAAAATGCCTTGGGGAAACTCTGGACCAGTGGTGATTGCCATTATGTTACCCTCATTCTTTGCCCTTGGGGGCCCCTTCATGCTTGGGGCCCCAAGCATTTGCCTGCATGGCCTGTCCATAAAATGTGTCTCTGACCATGGTATCAACAGGGTTGCTGAGAGCGAAACTGGACATGCTGAGGCTCTCGCTCCTCAAAAAAAAATGAGCGGATACTTGCCTGGTGTCTTAGTGACAGAGGCTCCTTTAGAAATGTGTTTCCCAGGGTTTATAATGATGAATTAGCACATGCAATTCCATTTATGCTCCATCCCTCTTCTTTTCGCTCCCTTGCAGAAGACCCATCTCAAGTTGGAAAGGGTATCGCTGTGATCACAGTGATGGACATCAATGACAACGCACCCGTCTTCGCCATTGAGTACGAGACCTTCCTCTGCGAAAACGCCAAGCCGGGACAGGTACAGCTGCCCTCTGTGATAAATCTTCCTCTCATTACCATGTTCTGTCCGTCATTATCAGCTCAAATTGTTCAGTTGTATTTGAATCAAGCCTCTCCATGGTCGACAACTGCTGAATCCGTTTTTAAAGCGGTTTACATTATTTAGGTTCATTTTTTGTTGAACAAAGGAGTGACCCAATTTCAGTGTGTAGTTTCCTCTTTTTGGTGCAATCAGTTACATATTTGAAGACACAATCATACTGAAATTTCTTTAATGTTTAGTTACATTTTTTAAAAAAGCATGTGACTTTTAAATCATTTTTGTATCTCTTAAGATCAGAGGCTGACTCAATATTTCTTTTGTACTGTAAAATCTATGTTATAAATCACACCTGTCTGGGTTAACATATTTTGAGACATTGAATTCAGAAATGCCCCAGGTGCATATGGCAGTCATTAGTGCTAGTCACTGGTGTTTTCTCATTGATACATTTTTTATGGAACCTGTTATTTACAGAATAGCTTAATGTACAGTGTTAACCTTTACATTAACAAATCTGTGAAAATATCATAGTTGTGTGGCTCTAATGTCAAATATGGGAGAGTAGCATTTGATTTTTTTTCTTTGTGTATTTGTGGGGTTAGTGCCAGATGAGTGCTGCTTTTCAACAGGTCTGTTTATAAGTTTTAAACTGGAAGAGAAAGGCATCCATTGCTGGCCTTCTTCTGATTCTGGCCATTATAATTAAGGGATCAACACACAGTGTGCTGAAGTGAAAAAGGCATTACAGCGACATGCAAATGAGATGAAGTGACTGTGGCATGAAATTGGCCTTTTGGAAAGGCGCTGTCGTTTCAAGTGGTCGGAGTCGCACTGCAGCCGCTGTGTTACTTGCTGTTTAGCACAGTCTTGTTGGAGCTCTGTGCCCTTAGCTTGGGCATTTGTTACTTGCTGTTTTTAGCACAGTCTTGTTGGAGCTCTGTGCCCTTAGCTTGGGAATTTGTTACTTGCTGTTTAGCACAGTCTTGTTGGAGCTCTGTGCTCTTAGCTTGGGCATTTGTTACTTGCTGTTTAGCACAGGCTTGTTGGAGCTCTGTGCCCTTAGTTTGGGCATTTGTTACTTGCTGTTTAGCACAGTCTTGTTGGAGCTCTGTGCCCTTAGCTTGGGCATTTGTTACTTGCTGTTTAGCACAGTCTTGTTGGAGCTCTGTGCCCTTAGCTTGGGCATTTGTTACTTGCTGTTTAGCACAGTTTTGTTGGAGCTCTGTGCCCTTAGCTTGGGCATTTGTTACTTGCTGTTTAGCACAGTCTTGTTGGAGCTCTGTGCCCTTAGCTTGGGCATTTGTTACTTGCTGTTTAGCACAGTTTTGTTGGAGCTCTGTGCCCTTAGCTTGGGCATTTGTTACTTGCTGTTTAGCACAGTCTTGTTGGAGCTCTGTGCCCTTAGCTTGGGCATTTGTTACTTGCTGTTTAGCACAGTTTTGTTGGAGCTCTGTGCCCTTAGCTTGGGCATTTGTTACTTGTTGTTTAGCACAGTCTTGTTGGAGCTCTGTGCCCTTAGCCCTTAGCATTGTATTTATGTACCCTTCAACAGACAGCCTACTGTTGCACAAAGTGTCAAAATGAGGACTTTGTTGCATGACAGAATTAGACATTCTCATGTATGTCATGCTCAGCCTACACAATTTTAAAAAGATAAGTTCAGAGCCGAGACCACATGCTCTCAAACTTTCAGCAATCATTTGTTTTAATTGAGAATAATGTCTGCATGTTTTCTCTTTTGTCTTTACTTTGGGAATAGTTTGGTTGTTTGTTTCTTTTTTTAATTCACGACAGAGTGTCACTTTGACTCATCAAAGCAGGGCCACCTGTGACTGTGTGGAGCGCCTGCTACCTTAAACAGATGGTGTGAAAATTACTTTGTAAGGCAGGGGCGTGTCAAAGCCTGAATGCTGTGCCGCTGTGTTCTGGCCGTGCTTGTTGAGCACGGTGTCGCATGTCTCATGCCGCCGTGTCCTTGGTGGCAGTTTGCACCGTTTTCATGTGACAGGGTCAAGGCTGATGCGAGCTGCCCCTTTCAATCACCCCTGATCCCAGAGCGCTACAGAGATTGCCACCGGAGGCCCCTCCGCGAGAGCAACCTTCATTTGTCCGATACCTTATCCTCGATTGTCCTTGTCACGTCATCATGCACTCTGAAATGAGGTTTGTGTTTACATGGAGACCCCTTCACCTCCACACACACGCGCGCCCACAGAATGCAGTACATGGCAACCACTGCCGCTTGGGTCCATCAGCGCATTCAAGTCAAATCTCCAAAGCCAGACATCTCCCACTTTTCCCACCTCGCCACCCAGCAGTTTTTACATAATTCAGCTGCATCTTTGTTGGAGGGGGGTGGGGTTGTGGAGGGGGGGGCAGGGTTGACATTGGCGCATGTAAGCATTACACTGTTATATGATCCTGATGGATTCTCCTGAGAACTGCTCCTCACCGCCAAGCCTGCTCAGACTCACCCTGAGCTCATCCCCAGCCGGCTGCATTGGGCCAATCAAAAGACACAATAACATTACAGACCAATTGCTTCACTGTCCTGACACTCATTACAATAAGAGGAGGGGAGGGGGGGTGCATGTCTAATAACCTGTCATCTTTCACCCTAATTAAGCCCCTCGCATGCCAGCGGTCCTCCCGTGAGACGGCTCTCTTCATGGATTGTTGGTGTGTCTGTCCTCTGCCATAATATTAATTGATTTTATGTCCGGGGTCACACTCAGCGATAATTTCCTCCGATGTAGCCATTACATACTTCAGCGAGCTCCTCCTTCGCAGTTTCGTGAACCTTCCTTTCTCGGTGGCGTAAAGGAAGAGCCTTTGTAGACATGTGGCAAAGTGACAGTGGCATGGAGCTGATGGCCTGCATTCATCTTTGGAAATTATGCTGACAGCGGAGAATGTAGTGGGAAGCTGCAGGTGAAGATCGTGTTCCGTGAGGGCTGCGTCTGGGTTTTTTTTTTCCCTCAGTCCTTTCACCTCTTTCCAGACAAACGCTGTCAGCCTCTTTTCATGTTGTTGCAAGAAATTCATACAAGTTTAGATGACGTTGGAGTGGTCAGAATGTAGAATGCATCATTAGTATTGCTTCAGGAGGATTCACACAGTACACATCATGTTTCCCAGTACTAGTTGTACAAAGATTTTGATCATTTAGACCTGCAATTGCCTAATAGGACTTTTGTTAGTTTAGAGGATGACTTATGTAAGAAATTTGATTTAAGACGTATGGATTTTAATGCTTTATATTGTATCAGCCTTCACTTTGGTTCCAGTGCTGCATTCCATGATCTCGTTTCAAAGAGCGAATCATCGTAATTTGCTTACAGTGTTTTACTGAAATATGCATTTAGCCAATGAACACTGAGTATCCACTGTATTAGTCACAACTACCCTAATGGTAGTTCGGCCCTGCTTTTGACCTCGGAGCAGCCTGAATTTGCTGGGGCATGGACTCAACAAGGTGTCGGAAGTACAGCACTGGGATACTGGCCAATTTTGACTCCAGCGCTTCCCACAATGGGTGTAAATTGGCTGGTGGTAGATCTCTGCTATCTTGCTCCATCTCAAACCGTAGATACTCTTTTGGATTGAGGTCTGGTGAGTCAAGTGGGGAGGCCACTGCAGTAAGCTGAATTCACTGTCATGTTCCTGGAACCATTCCTAGACAATTCGAGCCTTGCAGCATTGGAAAATTATCCTGCTGGAAAAGCCGGTTCACAGATGGATACGCTGCTGCCATAATGCACAAGACATATAAACCTCTGTCAGCCTCTTTCATCAACGGTTTGAGACAAAAACCAACCACAGGACCTCCACTGGCTGAGTGTATATTCGGCTGTGAAGCGTTCTTAACACACCTGTGACATAGTCATGTGTGAGATCCCCAGAAACACTACTGTCTCTAACACACTTGTGCCGGCATGTCTGGCCCCCGCTACCCATGCTGCATTCACAGACACTTTAGTCTTTAGTCTTGCCCATCATTCCCCTGAATTATGCATGCGCGTTCTGTAGGTACGAACGTACTTCTGCATTCTTAACGTATCGTGAAATGGTCTCATCTTGATCATGATGATGCAACTGACTGGGGAGTCAGAAAGAGCTGCTGCACCTAATAAAAGCAGCCACTCTGTATAACAAAGTGCTAGTACTGCGAAAGGGTGTAATGAAAGACATTAGAAACAGCTGTATCTTTGTTTTATCCATTGTTAAATGTATTCTTTGTATTATCAGGGATATTCCTTCAAAGTGACATTGGAGCTGACTGAAAGTATCTGCCATCCTTTTTACACAAATTCTATAACTCTTACTCCTTTCTGACTATACCTGTTAAAATGGGAAATTGCACTGGAACAAAGTTACAAATTACTTTAATAAGAGCAATTTTCGAGACAAAGACGCTTGATTGTACTGTTGATTAGAAGCTGTAAAGTAGTTTTAAGCAGCCTTCAATAATTCATTTTTTTAGAGGGTTGAAGAGAAAAGGACGAGAGAAAGTGCAAGAGAGAGGAATGAGTGAGTGTGTGCATTTCTGTTTGTGTGTGTGGAACCAGAAATATCAATTTGTAGGCAACGGATAATATATCCACACTCCTCTCCTCACTTCATGCAATCCAGTCTCCCACGCAGGACTGGAGGCTGATCATATAAAAAGTGGGTATGAATTATCATTTGAAGCTGTTGTAATTAAGTATAATTGGCTTTGAATATTCAGGTTGAATCAAAAGCCATTTGGTGAGCCTGAGGGTTTCTGAAGGGATTTTTTTCCCTTTTTTTTGGTATATTAAGGCCAGTGAAAACCCTTTGTTTGTCTGGCTTTAGGTTACTATGAAGGATAACAGAAAAATGAATATGACCTTCCTGACAGCTGCCAAGTCTGTATGGTAGCAGTTAGAACAGATAAGGAGGCTATAATTAGTATTACTGTTGTCATATTTTAGGTACAATGAACACATCTCTGTTTTTGAAATCCACTTAAGAGAAATGATAATAATTGTAAAAGGTTGCAAGATGCTCTTGATCTGATTAATCTGGTAAATTTTGTCAACAGTAAGTTTGTGTCTCCTCTCTCTGTTTTCCTCTTTTTATGTCTGTCTGTGATCATCAAAGGATGGTCATAATAAGGACTTAGTCATTAATTGGAAAGCCAGCAACGACAGACGATTCTGTCATCATAGTGGCAAAAAACAGATGGTATGTTTTAAGAACAAGTCCCCAAAGCCTTAAAATTTGGCACCTTGAGAGCAGTAATTTATGTTGCCTTGCCTATGCCTTATGCTTACGGTTACGGTGTGTTGCCATTCGGTGTATGTATGTGTCACATTGCCTGGGAACAAGGTTTTGCAATTGTAGGACCTATATATAACCCATCTGGCAAGCTTTGAGAATTTGTTTTTGTATATGCTTACTGACTTCAGCATTTGTACTACCTAAGATTAAGACACAATAGCCTTTGTGCCTATTTGTTCTTGTACATTACAGTGTGTAAACACAAAAGCCCATTAAATCTGTGATTTACCCAACCCCTGAGTCTCCTCCTGACAGGGATTGTGCCAGAAGCAGCCGTGCAGTTTATTTCTGATTCTGTAATTCTCACCTCACATTGCCTCTCGTTGAATCCTCTGTTTCAATGCATATCAAAAATACGCATATCAGTATCTCTGCAATGAATGCAGCTGGGCAGTTTGATCAATATTAATGTAGCTCTACTTTAATATCAACTTTCCATTAAGTAGAACTGTGAATCTTATATGAAGAGCCAAGTTCACAGAACTGTGATAGCTGTTCTGGTGATGAGCTGAGGGGTGGATATTTCAAACCCAAGCAATGGTTGCAGCAGGGGAGCAACTGTCAGCAGCTCAAACAGTTAAGACGACTTCCTTGATTACAGAATAATAAATAATCCCTTGGATAATTCTCTCTTTTAAAAGTTTACTCCCCCCTAATACAACATTGATATGTATGTATAGAACACTCATTTGCAGAGGATTCTGTGGAAAAAAACAGCATTATAAATGTAAAAAAAAACTTATAGTGGATTGTAAAGACATGCTCCTGTAACACACAGCGTTACAGCAGGCAGCTTTCAAAACATTTTAGAGGGAAAATGCTGGATTTTGTAAAATATGCACTCTCTGAATGCCATTACTGTTTATTTGGAAAGTCATTATATCTGCAGTTGAGGTCTTGCCTGTCATTGAAATACAATCAATGCTTCTGGTTTCAAGGAATCATTCACATTCATTTGTTAGTGCCATGAATGTCAATATTCTCAATAAGGAAGAGAACAGTACAATTCAACACTGATGTCTCTGAGTACGTTTGGGTAAAGTGAGGGTATGTTGAACCAGATGAAGAGGCCTAATCAGGTACATTCGTTATAGAGGCTTCACACTGAAATGCTATGTATTGTGTAAACTGCATAGTCAAGGATCAATGTTTTCAGTGACAAAGTAAACCGAGCAAAGCTTGGAATATGTATTTTTTAATTCATTAACCCTCATTTGTGTGAATCCCGTCTTATTTTGAAAGTTTAAGTCAATATTCTTTCTAGTTTTTTTTGTTGGTTTGTCGCTGATACATGCAGCTGTGTTTTGCATAATGATGGAATTTTTTAGCAGTTGAGGGGTAGACAACACAAAAGCATCCCTCTGCTGTTTCACACAAAATGTAATTACAAGTACCCCAGTCAGCCATTAAACGAAATCAATTAAAATGGTTTGCTTTTATGTTTTAACATCATTACATGGCATTTATATTTATTCATGGCAGTATTTATGTATCGCCCTCTGAAAATCATTATAGGCTTTTGTTTGTGCAGTGATTAAGCACTTTGTGGATATGAATATCCTCAAATCCACACATTAATCCAGAACAGACACATAATGTTGTGATTAAGTAAATTGATGTTGAATCATTAATTGGATATTAAGCATGGCACATATGTAGTGACTTGATATGGGGTGTGAAACGCTACAGACTGTTGAGTCAGCTTTAAAAGATGAAGGGTAAGGATTTTGTGACATAGAAGGTGAACATGATGTCTATACACTGACCCAATTGGTGTGTTAATGGGAAAAAAATGGAGGCACCATTCATTTTAATGAGAAAATCATCACCAAATTCTAGCCATGGATTGAATGCTGACCGGAAAAATCCCCCTAAGTCTATGAATCTGTCTGTCACTGATAAAAGTAACTACAGCTATAAATATTACCACAGCTCTAATATCATGACTGCATCATAAATAGACTCACTGTATGTATTTGTATATTTGAGATATGAATGCATATTAATTAAGAATAATTCCTGGTCAATGAGCCATATAATTTCAGTTGAAATCACACAATGTGTAAGAAGATTAGATTTGCCAATGTTTTGTGGTTAAGAATATAGAAATGACAGGAGTAAGGTATTTGCAGACTATATGTCAGTGTGTTGTGATATTGGTTATTTTGCAGTTGTACACAGAAAAAAAATCTGTATCATATATTGTATAAGACAAAATTATAAAACAAAGTACAAATAAAGATGACAAGTTTCCGAACTATAAGTATAAAGTATTAAAAGCAACCAATGTACAAAATAGATACATAATCCTGATAACAGCAAGGCCATATTTCTATGGCTTATAGAAATAAATAAGATAATAAGATAAGCCTATTTGCTGCTGAGATACTCACAATGATAGCCCTGGGCAATAAGAGATTTCCATCTTCTATCGTGGACGGAGCCTGTGTTTAGCTCTCCTCAGTGACTCGGCTCTGTGTGTTCTGTGTGCTCTGTGTGCTCTGGTTTAGCCCACAGAATGCCCACACATTAAGGGACCACTAAACTTGTTAAAATCAGTCAATCTCTTCATATCATCACCTTATGTTCTACAGGAACACACATGTGTATCCCCCTCTTAGCTCTTTTTATTTTCCTTATTTTTAATTGTGTTCATACACTATCAATGATATTACACATAGCAAAGATGTGTAGTTTTGTATATTGTGCAGTATGTACCAAAAGCATACATTCACAATAGAAAAATGGTACCAGTGCATTGTATAAAAACCAAAACCTAGCCACTTACCATCTCCCCAGACCTCTGATAGTGGTGAATTTGGCATAGATAAAGCCTAACGAGTCTGCTGATGGGGTACAGTAAAAAGGCCGATAAGTAACACAGTGACTGTATGATATGAAGGTACAAACCAGTGCAGTCTACATTCCTCCACAGAATATCAGTGTGCAATGTGTGGGGAAAGCGCTGTTGTTGCAAGCCTTGTTTACTTTTTACACCAAGTTGCAGCAGACACTTTGAATAGCACAATCTTTGATGGATTGCTGGATCTTCTGTAACTCTTGAAACGCCATCTCTCAGTCTTTCTGGATGTAATACACAGGGGTTGACAAAAGAAAGATGACACCAGATAGTGTCATATTTTTACTAACTGCTGTTGTTCAGTGCTATAGTATCAAAACATTTGGTCATGCATTTATTATAATTATAATATATTAATAAATTATTTTTTTTACATAATATGGGAAAATAATTTAAATAAACTGTAACTTACAAGCCAAGCCATCTACATACACTTTATAATGATAAGTGCAATAGTTACATTTCCATTTTCTCCACTATGTCAATACAAACAGAAATACAGAAATACATATACAGCAAGCAATGTATGCAAAGATATGAAACCCTTGATGCACATCAATTTCTCTTCACATTAGTCTATTCAATTTCAAAATTTTTTTCCATTTCTGAGGAGAAAAATAATCAGTAAGCTTGTTTATTTTTTTATTATTTATATATTTTTTTGCATTCCTGGCTGTTCTCTGTGTGAGGCTATAAAAAGACACACATAAATGTGTGTAAACGATTCACTGCATTTCAATAAAAATACATGACAAGAATGCATCTCATTGTTCTTGATAGCATTTTCTGCATTGTTTCAAAAAAGATGCTGACATATTTGTGCAAACATAAATGCCTTGTAAAGAATTAACTCTTAGAGACAAGTCTTCAGATGAAGGGAACACAACAAGGAGAAAACAAGGATACCTCCTGCATATCAAGCATAGCAGTCTTCTGGTGACTTTATTTAAGCTGGGCAGTATGAGAGGCTTTTGTAACACACATACCAGCGTGATCCACCTGTACACCCAGGATCAGTCTTAACAAACTCCAGCAAACACTATTATTTGCAAAAAAAAAAAAAAAAATATATATATTACCTTCTTGCAATTTACTTTACACTATACTCAGTGTTTGAAGGGGGAATGAAACAAGGAAAAACAAGAGGACATTATTCAAATAGATTTTTGTACAGCGGTTTTGGGTAACTTGATGGAAATCCTGTGTGTGATTTATTTCGCTTGATTACAGCACTTGTACTGGTATTCACTGGCTAAAGTAAACAACAAAAAATGAGAGACCCTCCTCTGTGGTCTGTGTGTTTGATTGGAGGGGTAACTTGGGATTTTCAGAGAAGTACGGCAGATAATTATGATCTTTAGTACTTTGTTTATATTGGTTAACGAAATCAAGCAAAGCAATGACAGTTCTAAGTAAGAGTACTGTATATATATATATGAGAAAAATATTTTATGTGATTCAGGTACATTTGATTTATTTAAATATATGTTTTCGTGCAGTGTCACACTCATTTAAATAAACACACAAACACGCACATAAACACACACACGTTTCTTTCTGATGGCATATCATAATTAGTATGTGAGAGAAAGTAATATTATGATGAAATAGCCCTCAATCTTACAGTGTTCAAGGTTGTCAGAGCTGTTGCTGTGTTCCTGCAGGTCATTCAGACCATCAGTGCCGTGGATCGGGACGAACCACCCAACGGACACCGTTTCTTCTTTGCCCTGAGCGCAGAGGCAGCCGGGAACCTCAATTTCACTCTCAGAGACAACAAAGGTGTGTGGCCTTCACCATTCAGTCTAACAAGATCTACATCTCTTTTTTCAGTTTCCAAATCATTGCCTATTTGAATGTTTTTATTTATAACCCATAAATATTTAGGGTCTTTTGGAGCCTTTTCTCATTTCTGCTGCTGGTTTTGAAGAGTTTTACTTTGCATTCACCAAAGAAAGAAAGGTCTTTATCTTTGAAAGTAGCCAGACCAGGGGGGAGGAAATAAATCAATATTTGAAAAGGAGGGGTGAAATGAAAGAGTAATAGCAGAGAGGGTGCAGCTAGCCTTCTGTGCAGGTGTTAAGTCTGGGCGCCAGAGACCTTAATCTGAGTTACAGCAGGACCAGTGGGGTCATTACGATGGGGTCTCAGTGGGACTCACAGAGCACCAACACACAGGACCCCTACGCAGTGACAAATGAGGTAGCACATACATGAGGATAGAGGCCACATGGCTCTGTAGGGGTGACTCCAGTTTTGCAAGTGCTGATACAGTGAAACATGGAATAAACAGTACAATTACAAATTAGAGTCAAAAGTCCTTGCACATGTGTTGAAATCCTTTTGATGAAAATCACATCAAATCTAAACCCTGAATCCCATTTAAAATGGTTGAAAATAATAGAAAAAAAACATGTATGGATTATACATGATGAATATCATGTGTCAGTTTTGAAATTAAATTGAAAAATCACGCAAGGGCATCACTAAATATACATTTTGAATAAATGTTGTCCACTCAGGTATAGTCTGTCGTACATTTCCGCTATTTCTTAATGTCAGGCCTGTGCTGAATAAAAGCTGTAAGTGCTTGAATAATGAAACTCTGAATTTGCAGTTTGCGAGGTGATGGAGAAGTGAACATATTTTCAAAGTAATATCAAGGGCATATCATTTTCACTTTAATGATAATCCATCTGCTGATAATGTTGTACACGGTACAGACTGCAGAGATATTGCGCTCCCTGACATGTTACTCTAATGTGAAAGCAGCTCTGTAAAGGCTACAGCTGCAGTATCTTACCCATGGAAGTGAAGCTGTAAATCAATGTTGCGGAGGAGCTGAACTGGTCCGTTCTGTGCTCGTCCCAGACAACACGGCCTCCATCCTGACGAAGCGAGGGGGGTTCCGACGGCAGGACCAGTCCCTGTACCAGCTGCCCATCCTGATTGTGGACAGCGGAAACCCCTCGCTCAGCAGCACCAACACCCTGTCCATAAGGGTGTGCGAGTGCGACCTGGATGGGCTCGCCCAGTCCTGCACCGCTGAGGCCTTCATGCTCCCCGCCGGCCTCAGCACCGGCGCCCTGATCGCCATCCTCGCCTGCGTCCTCACGCTGCTGGGTAAGTGGTAAACCGCCAACCTCCCCCCCACATCGAGCTGATTGGCTGCTTGATTGACCGCTTGATTGATTGACCAATTGATTAACTGAGCCGCCAGTTCCTGATTCTCGATGGTGGGCACACTCCGTTTCTGGGCGCCTAGAGGTTGATTGCTTCGTTGTTTGATTCATTAGATGATGTGTTGTTTAGTGTCCGTCTTTCTGCCATGGGGGCTCCTGATTAGCTGATTGGCTGTCCCAGATCCTCTTCACAGCGCTATTTTGTGTTATTAGACGGTGGCATGATTGACGAATTGATTGCGTGACCACTTGCTGAATGAGTTGTCTCTCTCGGTGCGATTGTGTTGTGTGGATCTGCCGTAAACCCTCACTCTGCTGGGTAGGCACTAAGCTATGCACCAATTTCCTGGTGGATTTCTTTCAGTGTTCACTGGCAGACACCAGTCCATTCCCAGTAAGTGGCATAATATCCAGCAGAGATGTATTTGTAAGATATTTGTACTTGACTTGGTTATTTGGAATGGTCACACATTTACTTTTTGTTAATGGTTGTTATTTATGCCGTTCACATAACATTTATTATTTTTGACAGTATTTATTTTGTTGGCAGGAATGGTATGGGAATCTCAATAAAAATTGTGGGATTAAATCATTTGGCCATGCACTTTCAGTCCAATCTTGAACATTATGAAGGTAACATGCATTAAACTATTTTAAAATGTGATTAAGTTAGAGGACTTTGACATTATAAACAATGAAAATGTGTAAACATTGAGATTACCAACACTGATTACATCTGAGTTGTGGGGCCATATTACAAATCCCACCATTTCCAGCCTTTTATTTGTAAATGTGGTTTGGTTTGGTTGCAGTTCTTGCCGTGTTCTTTATCGTAGCTCTCCTCTGAATCACTATATTTGGAAGATATCACTACATGAGAAAATTTATAATTAATTACTGTACCAAAAATGGCATTATAGCTTTGTAGGAATAGTCTAGCAATGTGAAATGAATGAATCCTTGAGTAGAATAATAATTCTTATCAAAGTAGAACAATATGCTTTGTGATTCCAATCTGCAAGCTGTGCTGCATGCTGTATTTGTGGCCAATTATTTAACAAACTAACTGGGCCTCATGACCATTTCATATTAATGAAATGTATAGTTGAAAACTTTTCTGTGAGAGCTGTCCAGAAGACAGAACTAATTATCAATGGAATTTGAAAACAAACTTCGGAAGGTATTTATCTAAGCACTACCTAAGTTAGAAGCCATGTTTATACACAAACAGACTCTTTTCTTGAGTTTATTTTCTCATGGAATAACATAGAGCTGGTCCTTTATTTAAAACACAAGAGAGGGATCAACAATTGTTTGAAAAGGGCGAGACGGAGGGGAGAAAGCAGCATGGCGTATCGCCCCCAGCTGTGGTAATGAAACACCTATTTAATTGTTTGTGGCTCCTTGTCACAGCGAGCATCTGAGCCAGCCGACGCACGGTCCGCTACTCTATGTATCCCTTTCTCTCATTTCGAGCTCCTGCATTACAGCTTCACACCTAACCGGTCCTCTCACCCTGCCACCCTGCTCCTGCGCCGAGCCCGTCACTAACAAGCCCTCAATCAATCGGCCGATTGCAATCCTGCTGTATTGTTTTGCTGGGAGGAAGGGAGGTGGAAAGCAACGTGTGGAAGGTGCGGCCTTAGTCCCTTTGTCACATGGCACGTAATGGCTAGACCTCCTGAACTTTTAGATCAGTCATTTTCATCCATTTCTTTGTCATATCATGGCAGACGAAAATTGCTGTTTCCTAGTCTTTAGGAATGCCGTGGTAAAAATACATCAGATTTATCAGTTAAAATATTTTTGAGGGTACCAGGGATATGTTTGTTATGGAGGAGTGCAATAATTTTCCCTTCAGGATGTTTTGGGATTGTCCCAAAACACAAGGATTAGACCGCCATGTGGTCCAGACAGGTTATTTTGGGCCTAATTAATCCTGTCTTTGGGTGGGATGGGGGAGTGAGGTTTGAGTAGAGATGAAGAGGGAATCCTAAATCTAAAACAGGCATATCAGAGCCACCATTTCATCAAATATGAGCATTGCAATTGCCTAAGTACAGTACATTTTTTTCTTTTGCTGTGAGGCCCAAATTATTTTTAGTTATGTGGTCATGTAGTTCTATTACATATTAGTGAAAGACATACAAATTTTTAGTGAAAGACATATCCTGATCTAGCTTTAGTGTTACTTTCCGTAGTTGTCCAGCTTTATGTGACAGTCAGAACTAATTTCAGGCCCTAAAACTCTGTAAAGACAGAGGTGATCAATGTTTTCCCATTCTCAGCTATGACATTTTAATACACACATCCCTGTGCACTTAAAGGTGGCACAGCACATGACTTGGCGGCGGGGGGGGGTGCAAGGCAAGTACCTCCTCATCCAAGTGTACCCTATTGTTTATGTGTTATTTTTAATGCGACTAAGCTGTGGTGCGCATTGTCATAAAGGGAGGCAGTGCCTCGAAGGCAATCTAAAGAATTTAAATAACACACCTCACCCCGTGACAGCTGCTGCTAAGCTTATTGTCACTCTGGGTGTGAAAGGCACGGTCTGCCTCCTCATTACCCTTGAGCTTGAGGCGGAGCGGGACTCGGGGAGAGTGAGGTCAGGTGAGAGAATGCTTGTATGAAGCCAAGCTTGGAGTGTCGGACACCTGAGTGCCTGAGCCTCCGGGCTGCGCGCTGCTCAGCGTACCCTGTGTTATATGCACTGTTTTTTATGTGCTAATTTCTTGGCCAATAGTATATTCATTGAATAAACTGTATCTGGATGCTTTCGTGACGTTGTGACAGATTTCCTATTTTTGCCCTCAACACAGAGCAGGGAGGCATACTGGTACAGTATGAGAGCCACCTCTATGGGGCAGCACTGTGTTAGTGTTAGTTTTAGTGTGGACAGTGCTCATTTTACAAAAGCTAGTTACATTGCTTCAGCCTTCGAGGAGTTGGAGATCTGAATCACTGTGAAGGGCCCTGAGTCACCATACAATATTCTTCTCTCGATCTTTGTTATCCGCCATCAGTGACAGAGCTGTGATCTTCAGTTACAATCACCAGGCGATCCTATATCTAGCTGTGGGGTGAGCACTGTTGAATGGATACAGAATGTCCAGTATTATCTTTTTTTTTGCAGTATATGACATGCACACGTACACTTTGAGTTGGAGAGGTTTGAATTGTGGGTTCTTGTTGATCATTGGGTCTCTCATTTTTGTCGAATGAGCATTAAATTAAGTGTGAAACCTCCAGCCCTAGCCTATGTTCAAATTCTGAGCTCTGACCCTCCAAAAATAACCTAAATTTCATTGACCCAGCGTTTCTTCAAGCAGGAGTGAAAAACAGACTGCAGAGTCCCATACCTGAAGCAGTGCAAGATGCACTGGGATATAAGGGACTAGAATGATCCTCTGCAAGCCATAGGGAAGAACCTGCCTCCATTAGGAGCCTAAAACACATGCTGGACAGGAAGAGAGGGAGCAGAGAGAAAGGGAAAGACAGAAAGAGAGAGAGAGAGAAACAGAGAGAGAGACAGAGAGAGAGAGAGAAAGAGCAACAGGGGCTGATCTGGTGGCGGCGGTTCATTGTAATGATAAACATGAGCCGGGGGCACCGCTGAATACTCTCCTCATACGGGATTGATTGTGCATGATGGATTGTTTTCACAATTCAATTATGGCAAATCGAGGATAATGTTGAATTGATCCATTTTGCTTTTGTACATCTATTGCATTTCAGAGCACAGCACTGTAACGAATAAAAAGCCATTTGCTCATGTGTACACCGTACACTCTGGAACTGACGCTCCAGTCCGTTTACGGGAATCAGAGCGTCTCATCATCCTCCATGTTTAAGTGGCTACATGCCCACGTCTCATTGGGTCTGCTCTGTCATCATAGAGAGATGGTGCGCTTCTACTGCTGTTCCTCATCCTTCATAAAGCTTTTTGGGATGCTTAATTGAAGTGGAACATAAAATATCCTTGAACAATGTCATATGGGGTGGTTTGCATTATTGAAGTCTTATTCAAGTTATTCAACACAATACACATGAAGAGCGATCACTATGTTTGATGATAAAATGGGTTGGCTCCAAAAATGACTCTGGGGTTCCATTATTTTTGGATCATTGTTGGTTCTTGCCATCAGTATCAAATTAATCTTTCACCACTGCCATATGGCCCAATTTCACATCAAATTGAATTGAACTGTATTTATATCACAGCAAATTGAAGCAATTTTCTGGAGGAATTATCAAGCTATATTTATTTCTTCCAGTGTCATGGTGTAGAATATGCCGTGATCGGAAATGATAGCAGCAGTGAAGTAAAATGACATAACCGGCACTAGTAACTTTGTGACTCTCATTGCGCATTTTTCTCCGTTTAATTTCTTACGTAGAAAGCCAGTGCGACAAATCGCTCCTCCTTTCAGCTATTAAATTTGATGGATTAGGCTGGCCGCCAGATTTTCCAGAAGGGCAATAAAATACAAAGCAACCAAATCCCAGGCAAAAGTGTATCCATTTGACAATTTACCACCGAGTTGGTACATGACACCCCCCAATCCTGTAACCCCCCCCCACAACCTTCCCTACCCGTCTATTTGCCTTTTGATTATGTGGTGGGAGATACAGTTTCCCCTCATTTCCCTGCTCTTGGCTTGTCTAGCCCGGGGAAAGTGTATGTACGGCAGAGCAGGGAAATATGGGCCTATGGAACAATATTTCACACTCACTCTGCTGGTGCTGATGGACGGATCATTAGTCGTTCTCCTGTTCGCTCCGGCACAAGAAGCTATTTTCAGCCCTCATACATCCATCCGCAGGGAAGGGAGGGGCCAGCCGAAAAGTTGCACAAGTCTTTTGGTTCTGATTTTGGTGGGGTGGGAGGGGGGGGGGGTTTCCTCCAAGGATTCAGAAACCTGCCATGAATGTAACAAGAGGGGCGAAGTGATTTTGGAAAAGACAGTATCTTGACATGCATGGCTTCCGTAGCAGTAATGCTGAGCTGGTGCTTTGTTGTGGGTTTTGTATTGGGGCTTTTCCTATCTTGTGAAAAACCGTGTTCTGCCTCTTCTCTGAAACGTGTGGCAGATGCACTGGAATGGAGACGCTTGGTATTGAAATGTTTCCCATGTTGTGTCTATAAAGCGCTTTCCTATTTCTGTCATGAGATCAGACTGATATAGAACTGGAAATCAGAAAGGCTGAGTTTGAATTCAGCTGTTGCTACAGTGCATTTATTGTGAAGATTTAACATGATTTACATTTAGAGTTGGCATTGCTTTGCTGGGTCATGAAGGAGTGCTCCTCCAGCATTAGTCTTTAAAGAGTTTGAGAGGCCAGTCGGACAGTGTACCTGAGGGAAACATTGAGTGTTAACACAGGGCATATCTCCTCTCACCCGCCGAGCCTCCTCTGTCTCATTGTAGCCATTACCACGCAGTAAACTGCTGTAGCCCTGGATACACTGGCCAAACACTATTGTAAGTCAAATTGATTAATTCAATTATAAACTGTATGTACTATTTTCTGAAAATTCAATCCTCTCACTAACAGCCTCCTGAGGCTTTACAAGCTATAATACAGAAATATACAGTATTTCCACTGTACGTTTTATTATTCTGGGAGGAAAAAAAATGCCTTAATTTAATTTTCTCTGAAATGTGTATCCAAATGAAGAATGTTTCCAAATGTAATAAAAGAAAAATGCATAAAACGAGCAGCTGCAAGTGAGGGAAAAATTAGTTTCATTCTCTTCTGATTCTGTCTAATAGAAGGTTTAATAATGTCACATTTTCCTCTGTTCTCATATCAATACTGACAGTAGACAGTGTTTAGCATTTATTATACTGACAGGCAAGTGCACTGTGGGAAAGCCACAGTCTTCCTTATTTCCATTGTATCTGTTGGGTATAATTATTTAGTATGGTAATATTGCGGTCAGCATTAGAAATTATATTGGCTGATAGTGTGAAGTAGCAGTTAGGAAACTAGATCTGTAGCCAAAGAACTGCACTCCCCGCTGGGACATTGCAGTTTTAGCCATGACTAAGGCCTTTTACCTGAACTGTTTCAGCACATGCATATACCAATGCATGTACCACGATTTATGTGTGTAGGTAAGTATTTATAACATCTAAGCTGTTAATGCAATGTTATTGGTATATTGTTTGTAGGTTATAACTATCTGTGAGACTGGAAGGATGTCCCGTTTCTGGGTGCATTGTGTTCACTCTAGAAAAATGACGTTTGTCTTTTTGGTCGTTTGCAGTTTTAGTGCTGTTGATCGTAACGATGCGCCGGCGGAAGAAGGAACCTCTCATCCTGGAGGAAGAGCGGGACGTGCGGGAGAACATCGTGCGCTATGACGATGAAGGCGGGGGAGAGGAGGACACAGAGGCCTTCGACATGGTTGCTCTCCGGAACCTCAACGTCATCCGGGACCACAAAGTCCGGCGGGACGTGACCCCCGAGGTGACCTCCTTCTTCTCCTCAAGGCCCGTCTACAAGACCCTCCCGGACAACGTCATCTTCCGGGAGTTCATTTGGGATCGGCTGAAGGAGGCAGACGTGGACCCTTCAGCGCCCCCTTATGACTCCCTGCAGACCTACGCCTTTGAGGGGAGTGGCTCCATCGCGGAATCTCTCAGCTCGCTGGAGTCGCTGAGCACAGACTCTGACCAGAACTATGACTATCTCAGCGACTGGGGGCCGCGCTTTAAGAAGCTGGCCGACCTGTACGGCAACACTGAGGGCTGTAATATATTCTCGTAGCCCTGTTTGAAATTTCCACTTCAAGCTGACTGTGGAGTTGAATGAATGGGGGAAAAAAGCCCAATGCTATTATTGTTATAAAAAGAACAATGCAGAGAGAGGCGGCAGAGAGACAAATTCAGATGAGACTCTTTGAACTGTTTTCTTTGGACTGTAGAAAACTGCTTTTGACCAAGGAAAAAGATGGGAAAAGTTACAAACAAACAACAAAAAGACTGTTTAAATTCAAAAAAGGTTTTACTTGTCAATTCCCTGGACAGGATTTTCTAAGAGAAATGGTGGGGAGTTTTGACAGAAACCATAAATATGACAAGGACAGAGAAAACGCGCCGGGCATTGACCATGAATACTGAGCGCTGAGGTGGGAACCTGTGACCTCACCCGCTGGACTGAATGGACCAAACGTCGAGCGTTAACCGCTAACCCGGCTTCTCTATCCAAGCTGAGCCCCAGCATCAGTGTTACTCGCCAAAAGCCGCGTCGCATCTTACTGCTTTCGTTGTTCTCTAGGCGACACCATTTTCCTTTTGTTCAGAAGTTCTTTGTCTGTAGTGATTAGTCAGTACAGCAGCAGTTTAACCAGTTCAGTGGTCATTGAGAGTGTACACTTTGATCAGTATAATGTAGGTGTTTTATTTCTTTTCTCCATGAATTTTTAAGCAAAACAAAAAATGTCACAACTATTGCATTGTAGCTCATGAGAAAGTCATAAAATAGAAAAAAAAAAACAAGGGTATGAAATCCAAGTACGTATCCTAGCAAGGATATGTAAGACATGAATCCAGTGAAAGTAACTGCTCCGTTACTGTGTACAAGAGGCTTCACATCTCCCTCTTATGCGCTTGGAAGGGGGATCACTCGCTGATGTATTCAGAATTTTATGTATTCTGACAGCTGATCTGATTGATGCAGGAGAACAAATGCTTTCTCCCCTCCTTTGATAAACATTGCGACAAACAGTGTGACCTTTTCCAGAACAAAATCATATTTTGAGAGTATGTATCCCCCGGCCTAACTTTTTAATACAGGGTGTTGCATTATGTGAAAGAGATTTTTGGACCATGATTGAGAGTTACAGTTTTGCTATCCACTCTGATATAAGACCTTCTATAACTGAAAGTAAACTTTAAGGCTAAATAGTCAGTTCTTTGAGAAGTACATTGAGACTGAGTTGTTGATGGACTCAGCAATGTCAATGACCTTAAGTTTATAGATCACAGACTTGTCACCAAACTGAACAACACAGTTCCTAGTTTAAAGGACAGTACAGCAAAGCTGGTATTAAGCTGTTGGATGTCAAGGACATTGGCAAGTCACTCTGAACTCACAGTTTAAGGATGATAAAAGAACTATGAGACCAATGTACGAAACAGAGTGGGAGGTTTTGCTTCAAAAATGCTTTCTGAATTTGCCTATTGAACTTTTTCCTGAATATGTTTATAATAACAGCAGTGTTTACAAGAGAACAAAATAGTTTTTTTCCTTTTTTTTAAATTTGCAGAAGCAAAAATATGTGACTGATGTTTTTCCCAGTTTGCTGACAATAAAAGGACATTCTGTTCCTCAAAACTTTGAAGACATTTCACTTATTTCCTTCATGAAAAAAAAAATCAATGATATGTTTATGTTTTATTATCTTATCGAGGCAAAGCAGATATAGCTTTGTACTAAACAGGGCTTCTGCAGTAAACACGGAGACATTGGGAGTGGGCAGAGATGTCTCCTCACCTGCAATGAAAGGCCGTATGAAGACGCTATGTCTTTTCAGCTGGGAGCTCATGAAGGGATGGAGTTTGTTTTCTCTCTTCTCGATGGATCTGTGTACTTGAAAGGAGGATCTGAGACAGATGAAGCTTGAAGCTCCGCAGTCAGCCAAGCACCCTTTGATAAATGGGACTGGTCTTGTCAAATCGTTTAAAAATCCTTTGCAAATTAGCTGGGTGTTCTTACGTGAAGGATGAAACTGTCGGTTTAGGGTGAGTAAACACTTCTGCAGATGAGCCTCAGCACTCACTCACACATGTGTGCACGCAATCACACACACATTTAAAGGTTTGCCACCTGCAGTCAAATATTCATAAGGTAATCATACTGCAAAAAATGTGCATTAAAATAGTCTTTCCCTGAAAAAAAAATCACCAGACTCAGTCACTGTTTGTGTTTGTATTAATGCCTATCAAGCCTAGCATGCTAAGCTAGCACCCTAAGCCAATGCAATGCGAGTGTGATGGACCCACCAACCGTTTGCGACATAAACAGCATGTTATAATCAAGCACATTGACTCATAAAAGGTTGATCCAAAGGAAAGCCAATGAGCTATGCATAAACTATGTGAAGAGGAAGGCATTTTTGAAGCTTGTCTCGATTCTTTGAGCTTCGCTCTGAGATTCTGACTGATACCTAAAGCTGCATCCTTTCTGTTGCGGTGAGTGCTGTTCCCATACGGTAAGGCAAGAATGCCTTTAGATCTAACCCACATCTGACCTTCTGGGACCTGTTTCCCACACTAATAATTACCAATTGCTGCTTTATCCATAAATAGGGCATTTTTATCCGGCTCTGGAAAACCAGTTTGTTTTCTCTGGCCTGTGCATGATACAGAATACATGTGTTAATTGGTATGTATGGAAGGAACAGTGGGGGCACAATCATTGTTATGTTCTGTTGTCTGCAGACCTCTTTATGTTCAAGCCTTTAACTAATGCCTTTAAAATTACCATCACGTGCTGCAATACTCCTGTACTATTTTACCATTTTGGCCTTTCACATGCAATTGACATTAATTGCAAAGATGAAAATACTTCATTTTACATTTTACAGAGTTGGTTTATTTTGGCAGTGGAAATTCACAGAGAAAGAAAATAAATCATGAAAGCATGAAAAAATTAAACATCTTTAAAATGGTTATAATTTATACATATCTTTATCAATTAAATAAACTGTAATCCATTATTCTTTAAAGATGCACATTTGACCCTATCACTAATGCAATTTCTTAATTACTCAAAGAATAATTTAGTCATTCTACTGCAAAGTGGAGATAATGAAGATTGAGAATATTGTCTGAGAGGGGCTTCTGCCTTAAAGCAAATCTAATTATTTGTTAACTGGTTTGCTAAACGTAATCTAAAAAGGCAATCGAAATCTCATTCTGCTCTGTGCAAAGTCCTGATAAATACCATTTTAATGAAGTGAATTAACAGAGGCCAGCCTTCGTAGCCACATATAAAAAAAACGGCACAGAAACGCTTTGCCTTCCAATTGTTTTGCCCTCCAATTGCTTTGTCTTTGGGGTTCAAAATATATGTGACAATTATTGCAATGCATATTTCATCCAAACCAAAATGTTCTTCCTGTACTGTGCAAAGATTTTCTTTTAGCGAGCGGTATTAATGCTGTTGGGTGGCTTGCCCTTGCTGCTTTCAGTGTCATGTTGTTTACCAACGAACATGGCCCTGCATTGAAAAACTGGCCACAGCGTCCCCAAGGAATGGAGATTTTTAGAAGCTTGGTTTTTTTTGGCCTTCTTCAGCACATTGCTTGTGTATGAAGTGCAGTGCTCTGATGTAATACATGGCCTGCCATGGCTGTGGGGGGGTATCTCTTCCATTCCCCTCTTTGGTCAGGGATTGAAATGCTTGGGGGCAGCATCACTGCAGCTGTTCTTTCTCACCAGCAGCTGATCTTCTACAAGTGCATGTGCCCGAGCACCCCCCCCCCCCCACACACACACATGTACAGATATGATGGCTACTGAGAGAAACTTGCCCCTTTTGTCATTGTATCACCATTTTACATATGGTGTGCACTAACTAGCCCACATCAGTGCTGCTTGCAGATGTCAGAAGACCAGGGTATATCTAAATGCCAAAAAAACCAACACTGATATTGACTGCTAAAATTCAATGTAAGCCACTTCACTGAACCAAATAAGTCACATTGTTGTGCTTATTTTTTGAGTTCTGTGCTCATATTCTGAACGGTTTTTGTTATTTTTAAACTTTGTTTCAGAGTTACTGGAAACAAAGTTTAAAAATATGGGTTTTTGAACCCATATTGTTCCTCTTGGTTTTAATTGCCCCTATTGTTGAGTAGAACAATAAGTGATAAAGTGTTGGCACGTTTACTTTGAATCCAGTCCACATATTTAAAAACTTCCCTTGCAGTACCTCGACAATCATTGAGATTACTTATGTATCAAAATGGAATGCTTGTTTATGATGATGCTTGGGAAAATACTATACAGTGACCTCCTTGTATATTTATATAGATTAGGGAATTACAAATTAAAAATATCAGGCATTTCTAGGGTCCAATTCATAGGAACGTTTAGATTCAGCTGGGCCTTGAATATACCATTGTCACGATCAGAGCCTTTTATATCTGGGTCATTTTACAATACAATAGAAGTAGGCCATCATGCACTGATTCTTGGTACAGTTTGTACATACGTAAGTGATCTTAAGTATTCCAAGATTCAGTACAGGGTGTTTGTGCCAATTATATATTATTCTGAGCAATATTTATCTTCTTCTGTCAGCCTGCAAACTTTTTTTCTATGTGCATCATGAATGTGCAGTTGGAGAAGAAAGACCAAGATGTATCATTCCAACCTGAGAAGACACATGCTGTCTCCGTACCAGGATCCATGTCAGTCTGAACCGACTCTGTACCAGTATCCATGTCAGACTGAACCGACTCAGTACCAGGATCCATGTCAGACTGAACCGACTCTTCTTGCAGCTCTTGGCTGGTGTTGAGTCTTTTTCTCTGATGACTTTGTTGTGATTTTCATGCTCATCACTTGTCTTCTCATTTGTCATAAGCATTTTCTCTGATGCAGATACACAGAGAGCCTCATTTGTTACATATTCATATTGGCATAAACATATTTAAATCCTAATTGCACTTTCTTTCTGTTTTAGTAATTGAACACATTCTCAATTGCAATAATAAGCTATGTTGGTATTTTAATTTGATGCCAACTGTAATTTATTATGTAAAAAAAAAACCCAGTGACAGCTCGAGAGTTAAAGTAATATTCATTGTGTTCTGATATGACTCAGGATCATCACATATTGTAGGCAATATAGATGTCTGAGAAAATAGATTTTGTCACTGGCTGCTGTGCTGTCATTAAACCACATACAAGATTAATGAGAGAGTATTGTTTTGCTGTTCAGTAATGTTTTGCTTATTCTTCAACTTTCCATCTCTTATTTATGTCTTAATTGAGCAATAAAAAAGGGGTATATGAAACAATTTAATTACGTGTTCACAGAACAACATGTAGCTTTACCGGTCTTTGAATATTTAAAGGTTCTGTCTTAACAAAACCTTCAACCCCAGAATTGAAAATACAGCTTGATTTTATTTTTGCAGTGGAGTCATAATGTCTTCTTCATCCAGTCAGGATCAAATTAAAGACTCAGATCACAGGGGTGATGACACATATCAAATGATCAACTGCCAATTCCATGATACTCAATATGGGGCAAATCCAGAACCTGCCAGAGTGCATTTCTCCATGTCATGATTGATTCTCATAATGAGTGACTTATGTGGAAAATATGCTAAAGTGTCATTAAATGCAGGTCTGGCCCAAAGTGCTAGCACTGTACAACTGGACTGGACACAACACTGACCAAATACAGTCCTGATCTTGGCAATATCTACAATCTTTTTTCCCCTGATAGGTCAACAGTCAACATAAATATAATTGGTTAAGTTAACATTGTTCAAGCTGTAATGTAAAAAACAAAACAAAACAAAAAAAAATATTCTTTTATTAACTGATATAACTGAAAATGTTCATGTTAGGAGTACTGGAGCCAGGCTGTGCACATTCTTACAATGCCACAAAAACCAGAGACCATACAGCACAACAGGAAAGAAACAGAACCAGGTCATATGGGTGGGGTTTCTCTCTTTGGTGACAGCTGTTAACCTGTGGGTGGTATGCTGTAGGGAGGAGCTGGTGCAGAAGTTACCCAATGAAACTTAGCTTAATGGTCACCCCCAAAAAACTGCATGTTATTTAATGTTGAGAAATATTAATATATGCTGAAGGGATAGGGAAAAAAGATCATTTTCTCTCATGAAGTATTCAGTGATTGACTAAGCATTTAAAAAGCAGCACTACATTGCATAGAAAAAATATGGTTGCATTTCATAAGGTTTGCTCAGTGTCAAATCTGTGTTTCTTTGGAGATGGAATCTACTTCTGTCCAGCATAATGTATTCCACAAAAGTATTATAATTATACATAGAAAAATATAATTCTTGCTATTTCATCTCAACAATAAATCAATGTGTTTCCACTATAAAACAGTTTTAACTAAATGATTAAATATGATTCTCTGTCGCAAAATTAGAGAACAGAATTAGTAACAGACTTTGAAAGAGGTCACCGAATTTCAGGCAAGTCAGTTTCAGAAGTTGCAAAATTATATAATTGGGCAGAGGGAACTGTGTAGGAAATCTGGACCGCATGATAGAACTGTGGCCAAGAAATACAAAGCCCTTTCAGGCAACTAGTTTCATTCTTATGGTGCAATTATTGTTTACTCAGAATATTTGCACATTCCAAAATGATAAAACCCCCCTACACGCTAAAGACTCAGATTCTAAATGCTTCGTAAATATTTCTATACATTTCAGGAATGTCCATTATTTCTGTTATGCTTGTACGTCCACTGGATGGTGAAAAGAGCAAAAACGCGCCAAGAAGCCTCAGTTTTACTTCAGGAATTAAATTGATCAGGTTTGATCCATTTTACAAATAATATAAAGCTGTTAAATTCCTTTGAGACCATCAGAAAAATTAAAGTAAAGATTTGTGTCTGCATCAGATCTATACTAATCCCCCCTGGACTCCCTAATGGATGAAGATGCAATGAGAAAAAGGAAAGCTGAGTTTTAAAGTTCAATACTGTGTCAGACTATCATGGGTCATGTGATGCTGCAGTGGTCTCCAGGGAAACCATGCTGCAATTCTCAAAGGTCTGAGAAGATTCCTGCATGTTGCACACAAAAAAAATCACTTGACAGAAATAATACAAACTATAGATGTATTATTTTTGCTTTTGTTCTCCTTTCAATACAACAAGGTTGATGGCTCATCCAGGCATTGCGGCATTATTCTCAAATCTATGCCTATTTATGCAGATTCATTTGTGGGCTCTAGCAGAGATATAAGCCTGAAACTCTACCTCCTAATTCTCTGTCCAACATGCTATTCTCCTGAAGCAAAATACCTCCTCCCTGAATGTATTATAACTCATAGTGTAAAGACAATATGTGTGCCAGTAATTTTTTGAAAAGATATTGGTTTTGCCCTGAATTAAATATATGATTTCATAAATTTCTCAAAATGACTTTACAGAAACTCCAATTAACCCTCCATAAGCTTCAAGGCAACCAGCTCAAATTCTGCTTTAAACAGCAGCTGTAAAAACTGTTACAAAAAATGACCCATAAAAACCTTTCCACTTTAAACCAACAGACCGTTATGCAAAGATTTTTAAAAGTGTTGGGCACCAGAATATCCATCCACATGATAGTGAGGGTTGTTACGATGGACAAAAGAGTGACAGCAGTCGTCTTAACATGTCCGATTTTTGAGAACAGGCCATTTCTGAAAGGTGCCTGTCTTGATTAGGCCTCCAATTCACAATAAAAGGCCCTGCATCCAAAAAGGCAAAACATCAGGGAGTATTACCCCAGGAGCCCAGATAAAGTAGATTCAGGCACAAGGTCACTGGACCCATGTGTGACCTTTAGCCAGATATACAGTGATGATCAGGAATCAGCCTGACCCTTGAGAAATTACCCACTAACATTGATTATGTCAGGAATGCAATCACTTTTACTGAGGACAGTTCACAGGTACCCAGCTGCTCAATGAAATGTGTGTGGAGCTATCGTCACATTTCCTCTGTGCCGTAACTACTTTAGGAATACAGCTTAGAGAGGGAATATTTATTTCCCTCTCTCTATCTTTCCTCCTCCTCCTTACGAGGACGGGATTTACAGCAAGAGGTGTATCAGAGCCGGGGAATGTTCTGGCGATATTTTAAAATAAAAAATAGCAATCTGTGATGCTCAGTTGTGAATAGCAATTCAATGTCTTAATAACCGTGTAACTTTGTGTCCCATCTTTTTTATACATGGCCTTGCTTATTGTGAGAGACGAGTAACAAAATAATAACTTTGGAAAATGTGTCCTGTTGTATACGTTTTTAATCAAGCTCGAACGCAATGGGGGTCAAGAGCTGACATCCATCATACTGAGGCACTCTAACCTCCTGAGGTTTATTTTATTGTCATGAAGTTTACTACTGACTGCATTTTCTGAGATGACATCAGTAAGGAATTTTGCTTGATTTAAAGTTAAATGCCTGTGATAGCAGCTATTAGACACTCGATTACTACTACATTAAATTTTTAGTCATTTTGAAGATGATAATATTAAAGAATCAAAGAAAGAATCAAACAGACATTAAAATGAAGTTGATGTATTACCTGGTTTACTGTTTATTGTCTGTGAAGCAAGGCTTGAGAAAGAAATATGCTTTCATAGCTTATTTAAGCTGTTTTCATGAAGTTGCCCATAATAACAATTCAAGCCAAAATTTTACATGTTGACATACTGCCATTTATATTACCTTCCAAAACCAATCATCTGAGAACATACTTTATATATTCCATCGTTGATAGAAATGAAGAATGATTTTAACCTTCATCCCCGGCAGCGCTGTTTGACAACTCTAGCATGCTTAATATTCATGCATTTCATGACCTTTCAAGACTTTATTTACAGGAAATATCCACCATAATGAGTGTGTGATGATGACCTGAGTGGTCCTCTAAACCAGTCACAGGGCCGGGCCAACACTTGTCAGAATGCAGGTTCTGTTTGATACTCATCACTGCTTCACTACATGCATTGTAATATAAGCATGACCCAGACTAAAGAAACAGCTCCTCAAACTATTGGGCAGAAAAACTGGTGTAAAAAACTTAGCGGTCTACCCAGTGGAGTACTCGAGAATCTTTAAAGTCTTGAATTTTAAAGGTTTATATGCATATTCATTTTATATAAAGATCCAGAAAAATAGAAAGAAATAGTTTCTTGAAAGAAAACAGCCATTAAAACTTGTTTGAAATGTCTGACCAAAATTCTTCAATTTCACTGCTACAAATGAAGCGCGGTATCCTTGTCTGCACTGTGGCCCAGAGGATCTCCCACAGTTTATGAATAAAAGTTCTGAAGGTACTTTTTTCTTTTGAATTTTAAATCATAGGAGTGGGGTGGTCCAACAGTTAATGATTTCTTATGTTGATTTGCTGAATTGAACTCTATGGAAGGTGAAACTGAAGCCCTTCCGTCAGACTTTGAGACTGTGCGAAGCACATACAGCTTCATAAAGACAAGCAGACTGCTAATGTTGTTATCATTGACTAGATTTCTTTGGTGGTTAATTATTTTCATTTTTGTTTAATGAATTAAGAACAATTATCTGCACATTAGTCAGGGGTGCTGTTTCTGAGAGAGTTAATGAGAGCTTCCAGGGTGGATCCATGCTAATGACTTTATACAGGAGAATGGATCTGCAGCACTATGTCAATACAGTCAATTTCATTTTCTATAGAAGCTGTTTGGGTCTACATTCAGTTACCACCACCAGGTTTGGCTAACACAACACAATTTTTTAGCCATTGATATTTCATTACCCATGGTTATTAAGAGTTAGTAATAAACAAATAATGAATACATTATTAGCAGATAAGACGCATATAATTTAGCATTTATTACAAGATGTAGATAAACCATTGAGTGATTTCTCGCAAAATTATTGAAATGCAATGTTACCCCATCAATGTTAATCTGTTCAGCGGTGCCCTGTGGTTGGGAGAAATCCTTTATCAACTCTGTGGTTAATATCCTTGCAGAATGAAATCATATTTAATAACCAACACCACTGTAACTATCCTCAACACCGTGCTAATTAACCCCATAATGCTGACTTCCTGTGGCATTGCTTAGTTATCATCTGCTAAATTGTTCTGCGGGAAGTAAGGCGGCGAGGGATTATTAGGACATGTGTTTTATAATTAGGATTTTTGGGTTTTAAAACAAACTTGGCACAGAGCAGAATGTTTAATTTAGAGAAACCATGGAGCCAGAGAGAGGAGTAGGCTCCCCCTGTGCACCATGCAAGCAGCATACAAGCACTGCTATGGCAGTGTGACCAACTAACCCAGTGCAGCAACACCGAGCCAAACTACATTATTCATTAGAAGGGTGTTGCTCTCTGGTCTGCCAAATTTATCTCATTAAATATACTTTCAAACCTTCCCGGTGGTATGAGATAAATCACAGGAAATGGAATATGCTATGTAAAGTGTGTACTGTAACTTAGTGAATGCACACATTCACATGCACAGACACACTTGTAATTTGCGATGCTGAAAGTGGTCTCATTATGTATTATTTGTACTTTGTGACTGTACCGCCTCAGAAATAATCACGGTGTAATACCCCAGTAAACAACATACAAGAAAGAGATCTCAATTTCCATTTCAAAAAAGCAGATTCCTTCATTCTTGAAGATATTGCCTTTCATTCTCCTCACGGCAAAATGAATATATTTTATTTGGCCTTCGGTTTTCTCTTCAAACCGCACTCAACAAAAGCCAGACTACAGGCATCTTATTTATGTATTTATTTATTTAGGAAAGCAGACTTGTATTCTTTTGAAGTGGGGAAACCGTAAAAGCCTCTGAGTTCCTCTGAGTCTCGAGGAGTTCCAGAGTACCAGTCTTTTAGAGATGGATGGCGATACACTGAATTCAAGATAAAAACCACAACAGGTGTTTACTCAGGTGAAAAAGTCTGCTGTGTGAGAGGTTGGTAGAGGAGAAAAAGAGAGGTGCTTTTGGGAAAGGATTGTGTTTCCACTCTGGAGTTTTTTTTTGTTTACAGTGTACACTTGTATGAGTTTTTATAACCTTGTACAGAACAACGCCAGAGGCAGTTGCATTGTCGGGAGCAGACGAATAAAGCAAGCTTGTAGTTGACTTGTGTCATGTAGAATTACATGCTACCCAGCTAGCAGGCACACCTGCCATTGGCTCAGCTGACATTTTTCAAACTGACACAAGAGCAGCTCACAAGCAGCAAGTCTATTCACTCATTGTTTTCCCTCTGCTAATAAGCCAGTCCTCTTGACTAATAGATGAGGCTGAGCTTGATTGCTGTCTAGCGGATTGCTGTATTGCTGATTGGAAAAGAGCTGGCAAACAGACAGTGGGCCATGAGTGAACGATCCACTGTGTGTTTGCACGTTAGGTTGGTTGAACCTGTCTGCTTTCCTCACACTAGGTTCATTATATATTGACTGGTTTGTTAGAACACTCAAGTCTCTTTTTTTATATTTGCTACACTCCATAGAATGTATCATTGCACTTATAACAGCTGCATGGAACGAGCGAGATAGAACCTCTTTTCTGTGCACTACCCTCATTTACCTGTCAGTGTAAGTATGTATGAGGAGGCTCCACCTCGTTAGAGAGGTTGCAGCTCACATCTGGTGATTGGCTGCTCCAGCTCGGTGGGGTAACCCGGCAGGTCCTAGGGCCGTCCCTCCCATCAATAGGTCACACAGCCCTTTCCCTCTCTGTCAGCAGGTCTCTCTGGGTCACTCTTGTATCCACAGCTGGCATCATAAACAGCTGTCAGCTCAGATTGTTATGCAGCTACATACAGTCTTGTCCAACATGCAGGTATGTTAATTAAGCTTCCCTGAGAAGTCACAGGTCAGTACAGCACCTAACAGCAAACATGGTTTACTTTTGTTAATGTGAACCCCCCTTTGGATGCCACTAACTGAACATGTGCAATAATTTTTATGACAGTATCACCATTTTAATGCAGTATCATTTATGTGAATCACAGGGAGAAGGGTGGCCCACTACTTTCATATCCAGGGGGTTCATGATGTAAACTGCAGGCTGACATGTTTTTGGTCATTACATGGTTAAGCCTGTGTCAGTTTTTATTTTGACCAAATCGTCTTTCTGCAGCCTTTCAGGGGGATGGCAAACAAAACAATTTGTGTGGATACTCTGGGTCACCTCCAGCAACTTTCATTAAATTTATAATAAACTTTTTATCATGACTGAACAACTTATGCTATTTAAAGAAATGATAAGGAAAGTGGCTCATATTGTTCTTTCCACTCAACACAGACATAAACAGCCTGGTGAAGGCACTGACATATAGACTGGAGATTGGATATCTAGAGGAGTTACAATTTACACAATTTTCAAAAATCCCTGTCTGGCCTGGAATTCAACTTTTCCTTTACTGAATCAATGTATCGTTAGTCTTGTCTACATGTATGTACAAGTAAGACAGTTGGCACTATGTTAAGAAATCATCAAAAACTCCACAGGTACATTAGCGTTCGTAGCATGTGCAGCTACAAATGCTAAAGGAAGTCTTTATCTACACATATAGGGAGTGGTTTAATGAAATGATGTGTAGGGCAGTTTTTAATTAGTCTGTTTGCACAATCTGCAGTGTTAGGGATGTGGAGACCTCCCAGGGTAGGGATATCCTTACAAACTGTGTGTGTGTGTGTGTGTGTGTGTGTGTGTGTGTGTGTGTGTGTGTGTGTGTGTGTGTGTGTGTGTGTGTCTGTGTGCTTTGTGTTGTTTGTTTGCTTGTTTGTGCTTTTTTTAGGGCTAGGACTGCTTTCATCCCAAGTTCGGAATGGATGCTGAATCTGGGGAATAAACCCTTTCCATATTTTTCATACTTTTCTTTTTCTATTCAATATATTTTTGGGGAGATTTTCTTTATTTTCTATTTTTTCCTTTTCTTTTTGTAAAACATCTACGCCATGAACATGAACATGAACTATGTCGTTAATTGTTTGTGCCCCACGTTAATTAACTTTGGTCTTTTGGAAATAGTTTGATTTGATTTTCCATTGGTTAAATAACTATTAGTTGCCGGTGTCACGCACTGTATTTACCTCTTGTAGGGCTACTTAACTTTGGCTCTGGAGTACAATTGTTCGACAAACTGGTATTTAGTGAACACATTTTGTGGTTGTGTATATAGCGGATTGCAATGTGTAAATACACATTTATCCCGGGATGCTGAGGTGTCAAAACCCACAGGACCCTGCAGTCTCTCTCTGCTCTAAATGTAGCAAAGTGGGCAGGGCTCCTGTTAGCACCCAGACTGACCACCATCGAGGGAAACATTACCGCCACTCAAGGTGACCACACGTTCCCCTATTTTCAAGGACAGAATGATCTTTCAGCCCCTTTCCATCCATTCCACTTTACATATAACATTAAGTCATTTGCTGAGATGAATTAAAATTAATGATGGAACGTTACAGTAGGACTGTACAGGTTTATGACCATTATGAGTAATGTCTGTGGTGTGAGCGGGAATCAAACCTGTAGTCTTAGCAACCTCACTGCACAGCTTCTCGACAGGAGACCTGATTATATTACCTGGGATTGGTGTCTGGTAAGGGGAATACTCAGCAAAGTGTGACTCCTTAAGGTAACATCACTGTCTGTAGCAGATTCAAGAACACATCACCAGATAAAAATTCCATACTAGCAATACGAAGGTTCTGGCCTATGTGACATATCTAATGCATATGGATCTCAATTTCCCCAACACCTTGTGTAACTGCATAGTGCATATATAGATGCCAGAAATCAACTGCCAACAGGACTAGAGTTTCCCATTGAGTACCTGCAGAATGCTAATTTGCTCAGGCTGACAGGTGTGTGTCTAGTCAAACCTATACTAACATATGTGATAGAGGTGTAGTTATAATCTCTGCAGAATGCTCCAGAGTCCAGAGGTATGTGTGTGTGTGTGTTTGTGTGTGTGTGTGTGTGTGGCTGTCACTTGCAGCCAAAACATAGGCTGAATAAGAGATCAATACACACAATCACTCAGACAGCTGTTTCTAGGGAAGAACCTGAAGCAGGAGAAACTTTTTTCTAGTAATGTGACTTTTCGTTTGGTTTACAGTGGCAGCAAGTGCACTGTGGAGTGCACAAACTCAGCATGGAATATAAAACACCTCTTACACAAACACAGGATACAGTGTTGCCTGGGAGCTTGGCACTTCAATTTACCTCGTTTTGGTTAAAAAATTGTAATAATAGTTTTTTTTTAATATTATTTAGAAATCATACTGATAATTATATTTCCATAAGATCTTTAAAAGGCAGTAGCTAGTCATACACCCTATGGGACTATAATCACCATTGGCATGGACAGTGTAGGCTATAGGGCCACTACACTGACAAGGGGTCCTTTAGCAGGGTGCGTTTAGTAAATATCCCCATTAATGATTCATATCTTCTGTAGCTGTATGCATCGTAATTTTGGGATATGAATAAAAGGAGCTGCATCAGAGGCATGCTGGATCCATGCAGTTTATTTTATATGTATACATTTCCTCTTGCTCCAGTGACTGTAAACACAGTATCCCTTCAGCACTGAACTTGAAAACAGGGCCGACTTTCACACGCCTTTCAAAAACGTATGCATCTTTAATAAAGCATGTGACAGCGATGAAAGTAACAGGGTGCATAGAAACAGGTGATTGATAGACCCAGGTGGAATGTGAACATTGTCAGAGCATTATGAGTTCTGGGAGAGGTCAAATCCATTTTAAATCAAGCTACTATCAAGCTGTGTGCATATTTGTCCTGAAGCAGACGTAACTCTTATGAGGAGTCAATGTCAGTAAAGGGAAAGTGATCCTAAGTCCAGGGCACATTATTCAATAATTGACTCACTCTGTTGTCATGGCAGCGTATCTTAATAATTCATTCACTGCACATCTTAATGGGATGAAGAAATTTACATCTATCATCAAAATGTTCCTACCTTCCAAGCAAAGATAATGTATTTGATTATGTCAATGACCACACCCAAAAGAGTATTAAAAAAGTGTTATGTTCCACAGGAAACGAGACTGACCCAGGAGGTCTAAAAACCTCTGTTATAAGCATATTGCACACATAACACAAAACAACACAGCATAACACAACATACAATGAAAATAAATAAACACAACATATGATATGGGATCATATCAAATATAAAGGTACTGAAATTACAATTGTTTTGACAAGGAAAACATAAATGCACAAGCAGTTACGCCTGTTTGTGGAACCTATAGTAAAGTGTGAACCTACAATATACAAATCTGTTTCACTGAATTAATCATTTGCCCAGAACATTTACACCTTTCATTTTCTGGGTACAATAACACCTTAACAAACCTTCTTGGCATATTAATTATTCTGTGGTAAACACCTGATCAGATAAGAACATAATTATAGGATTCATATAGAGACATATGTGATGAAAAATTAACATTAGTTAATGCATCACAGTTTTCATTGAACATATTTGTCTAATGAATATATATATAGACATACACCCACACACACACACACACATACACACACACACCTTATACAAATCTCTCTCACTTATCTTCAATAACATAACTGTGCTTGCAGTAAAGAGTATAGGAAAACCAACTAGTGGGACGGAATATTGCAGGAGTGTTGATATGGAAACAAAGAAGAAGTAGAATGTGTGTGGGTCCGGTGGCCAGCCTCCAGTTATCAAATCAGGGAGAAATGGGCTCGGGGTAGCCAGCCCCAGGGGACCTCTCACAGCAATCAGGGACACACGGATATCAGGAACTCAATCTCCTCCTGCTCAGATTAGACCCGGCAGCCCGGGGGCTCTGTCCAAGGGACGGCACGGACACTTTGCGTCACTCTTATCGTAACCTCAGATCACCCGCAAATTGCCAGCATTCAACAGGAACATTTCAGAGATGGGGGAGAGCAGGACTCCTCTTTCTGGAGCAGATAAATTCCCTCAGTCATCCCTTGGCTGAATGGAGGAGTTTAAAGGTGTGCTGAGGGTTGATTTGTGGAGAAGAATGGCTCCAGGACAGTACTGAAGTATGCTGCCCTACATTCTTAAAAATCTACTTCTTGTGAAAAGACAACTTTTTTATGAAATACACACTACAAAAAGTGAACCTGGACTTCCATCTGCTGAATTCCCACTGCCTCCAGGAGCTGAACGCTTTGGAACAGCCCCACGGATTTAACCTAATTGCTCCAATAATGACACAAAATGTAAAGATGCAGCAGCAATGAAATCATGGTGTATGTGTTCACAATGGTGGAAAATGACCTCTCCATATTTTATTCACTAAACAGCTACATGAGAAACTACAGGAATGTACACCATTTTAGGAAAGTATGGTTGAAGATTTTGAAATGGGAAAAGGTGCATTTATGCAGAATTTGATGTGTATTGGTTCCCTAACTGTTATTGCCCTAAATCTGAAAATGTGTTTTTTTTTATAATTCCTTTGTTTTCTAGGTCTTCACTCCTCCTCTATGATGACTGAGTGTGTTGAACACACTCAGAAATTGACATTAACATTTTTGCTTTTAACTAACCCACTACAATTCCGTGGAACCTGTTGACAAAATAAATTTAATTAAAGTCAATGTTTCATTTTTTTGAGTGCACAATGCATGTCCAAAAGTACCACTTTGAGTGACTCCTAAAATCAGCTAAATATACTTTTTCATTTAGGTATTCCTCTCCATATATTTACCTAGCAGTATGAGGAAAACTTGTCAACACTAATAATATTTTTACTGGTATGCTTGAAAAGTTTGATGAATTTACATTCAAGGGATGATGTCTCGACTTATTGATCTGTAGGGATGATTACTAATTTTCATGATTACAAGCAATGGAACAAGACGCCAGAGGATGTTTCCACTTTGCCGAAAGGCCTGTTAGCGATGTCTTTAACGAGACTTCTTGGAGTTGTGTTTTGTAGGAGATGGAAATTCCTGTTGGAACATACTTTTAGTTGACTATTTCAAACAAGGATCTTTTGAAAAAAAAAGAAAGGAATAAAGATCAAAGAAGCCTTTCAGTGCCATGTTTTATTCTCTATCTCTCTGAACACATTCCACATGCCTCATACGCCCACAGCTAAAGAAATGTCAAGCCAAAGGGCTGTATATGTATATGTGCCCAAATGAATCATATTCCAGACCTGTGCATTATAAATAATTCTCTTGTGAACTGTTGTCAAAATTGCTTACTTCTCAGGGGTCTCAGATACAAGATGGTCCCAGAAGAGGGCCAACAACATGGACATTCCAAGAAATGTGACAGAAAACCCCTACAAACTTTGACTTAAAATTATGTATTGAAGTGTAAAATGCTCACTGAGAATGGTTATGACAGCATATGCCTGAATAAAAAGGGGATACATCAATAGCAAAGGTGGTAGTATTTTAAATCCATATGTAGCTTTAAGGGTCTGACATGTGCAGGGTACAGGGTGATATTGCTGTAGGTTAAACCTGAGGTTAAGGTCTACCTTATCAGCCACCTGAGAGATTCTTGATCAGCATGTGCTTTAACGTGTTGGCTGAGATGGATCCACGTGCAAACCCTTCTTAGCTGAATTCAAGGAGTTGTCACAAAGTTATTCATACTTGTAGGAGCATGTAAAAACCCTGTTATTGCTATAATGTATGGGGAGTATTAAAAAGGCATTAGTTATTCCCTGCTTAAAACTTTGACACTATCATGTCTGTATAGCTGTATAGCTTATATCCCCAAAACCTGTAATTTTGTGAAAGGCACAGTACATCTGCCATCCCAGTAATGGCTAAATGAATGGTTTGTTTTTCCTCTTACCTTGCCTGAGTTCCTAGGATAGCAGTGGGACATAAAACCAATACAAGAAAGGCTAAATAAATGCAAAACAAAATACCTACCTTTTCCCCATAACTATTTTACAAGGCCATGCCATTAATAATAAAACTACGTTTTTGTATCTGTCCATGATTAGGTTAGTTTGACCATTATTATCTCAACTTTATCAATAATAAACTCATGCGTTATGAGCTCGGAGCTTGTAAATCCATTTAATCATTGAATTGTGCCTTTGTTGCTGTGTTAATATCTCAAAAACCATGTCTATCTTACCAGCTGTCAGACATTCTGTCTGTGTCATGCTAATGACATCTCTGTCACTTGGGTGTTGTTCTGCATACTGAGGCCCAAAATCAGAGGACAGAAAACAAAGCTTACATGTATGCTCACATCATCAACCCTCTGGTACATGAATGGACAAAATATTTTATGTTTTTGTCACTTCATGTGTACAATTCATAGCAAAATATCAGAGATGACACATGCTACACAATGAAAAAACTAATCATTATATTTTAACGTTTAACTTGGTGGTTAAGTGACCTACTAGGGCATGCAGTACTATGACCTGATGCTGCATAACTTTATGAGGCAGACAGTGAGATGCAATTCTGAAAATCCCATTTCATGATGTTATGATTGGAATGAAACATTCCACAAACAAAAGAAAAATTATGTTTGCGTGTTCACGTAGTAGGAGTAACCAAGGTAGCTATCTCCTACCTTGTGAAAATAAAGCTACAATAAAAGGGTTACTTATGTGTGACTACTCATTCATCTTTAATTTACCAATGCATTCCCTGCCTTCTGTAAAAGTGTTTAGTCTTTAGTTTAGTTTGAATAGCAGCGCTGTAAGTGTTTTTATGTGTGCCCTTGCGCCCTGCATCTGCCTTTCCTTTCCTGCTTCTCTCATCATGATGACTGAATGCATAAAATCAAAATAGAAAAATGTCTGCTCTCAAAATAGATGTTTATTTACAATAGCCGTCTATAAGCATTTCAGCTTGAGCCTTCATCAAGGAAATGTGTCACTTATGTCACAGTCACTACATTTTCATTTATGTCAATTAGAACTGATTTGTCGTTTCTGATGCTATTACTGTTGATCACCTATGATTCTTTGAGTCAAGAAGCTTTGCCACATGTTGTATAAGTGCTGTTGTAACAATGTAAACAGAGCTCAGTCCAATGTTAATTTGCCAGACGTTTTCACCAAGGTCTTCAGTTCAAAGTCTGGGCCACAAAACCACCTGTTTTTCACCTGTCTCAGGTGTACTCAGGAAAATTCAGCTCTGTAAAAATGGACTTTTCTGAGATTCATTCAAATTCACATTCATAGCAGATACAGAGGAGAGTGAGAGAGGGACATGGGTGCATATCTGAGTGAATGTGAAAGCTCCTTAGAGGAATAGCATGCATCTTCAGGTCTGGCAGCCTCTTAACTAGAGAAATCAAAATGCGATTCTGATCAGGGTGCGATGAATGTTGAGACTCCCACATACACACACACACACACACACACACACACACACACACACACACACACACACACACACACACACACACACACACACACACACACACACACACACTCTTTCAAACAAACAAACACATAAAATTAATGCAATCTGTAGCTCTGGATTGTGTGTTCTGCAGCTCTGTGGTATCATATATTTATCAGATTTCTCACAGGCTACCTAATTTCAAACTTTCAACAACTCAGAGTTTGTCCTTGAGAATATGGTAAGACCAAACAGACTCAATTTAAACCTGTTTCAAAATTCAGTTTTTTTCTAGTCTTTTCGGTACATTGATTTAACGTTACTGAGTAATAAGACATTGCCAAATGTCTGCTACTTACTAAATAACTTAGTAAATAATTTGCTGGATTACTTTCATATATGTGGGATAGGTTTCAGAAATAAGCCTTTGGTTATGTAAGGGATAATGCAAAAGAAAGTGCCTGGTTATAAAAAAATAATAATACGCAACATGAAGGTGCAGAAAAGGCTGTGAAGGGAAGTGTTCTGTCTGCAGACTGCATTCATTTTGTACAAGACACTTTGGGGTGCATTACCTCATTTAATACCCAAGCCAAAGTAAAATAAATAAATAATAATAAAAAACAATCTTTGTGAGACACCATCAGTGATATGGAAATAGCAACCAAATCAACACCCTGTCGGTGTGATATGTTGCAAATGGTTGCCAAATTTGCTATCTATGTTAATATTTTCAAATTTAATACAGCACCCAAACCACAAATCCACTTTTGATGTAACTAGCTCGATACAACTTGCTGCAACTAAAAAATTACATGGGTAAAAAATTCTTTGATATACAGATTCACCGGTTAAGTGAAACTGGTGCGGCAAACAAGCCAATATCACCATTCCCCCTGTGCCCTGCCCATGCCAGAGACAATCTGCATCTCTAGGAGAATGTAGGGAAAGTATTAATTTTCCATGGTGAAAATATGCCTTTCCTGAAACTACTTTGAAGTACCTTATTAGGAAATATCATACACCATCCAACTAATCAGAAATAGGAAATCAACCTGTCTATGATACCAAAAAAAAAAAAAAAAAAAGAACATATACGACAGCTTGGTTAAATATTCAATTCTCATTTGATGAGAGTTATTCATTATTTTTTAACCCATGAAAAACTTCACACAGCTGTATACAGTAATGAGTCTTGGCACAGTCTGAAATCCATGTGCAAGTTTATTCAACATAGTAACAAAAACATAGCACTACAACAAATTTGTTTAATTGTGTTTGAGTGCTGAATTATTTGGTTTTCAAGCAGCCATGGTGTAACCTAAACAAAGCACTCCAAATATGAAAATAAAGCACAGTTTGGAGAAATGAAGCAGCCCTTAAGTCAAGGGGCCATCAACCACACATAAGTTTATCAGGCCCTGACCTGAATTCACAGCCCCTTGTAGTTGGTTATTTAATACATCTATTAATTTAACTCACTCAACGCAACTCACCTGATGCTTGCATTTCACATTAAACCAATGCTTTCTGTTAATCTGCACGTAAGGTCAAACTTGTGTAAAGCCACTGTGTATTGTTCAAGTTTCACAAAAAGCAGAACGGTTAAGTGTAATTACAATTAAATCCTGCTTTAAATAAATGTTTGTTGAAATTAAAACAAATTAGACAGATGTAAAACAAACATGGAAAGAGATACGTGGCACATTCCTAAGAATTAAATCAATATGTGATGTACTTATTTAAATTTGAAATGACATTGATGACAATAACTGATTGGCTGACTGACTGAATGAATGAAATGTTACATTGGGCAACAGCTATGCAACATGAAATGGTGAAATAGTAAACACATATTTTCTATTCTCTGTTCCCCAAACCATTGAAATACCTGTGCTGAACATATTCTTGGCTAACGCACTGAATGTCATCCTCTGATGTTTATGACATGAATTCACACCATGGAAAAAAAAAACTTTTTTTATTGGAAATAGTCAAGTAAAAAAGCAGAAGGCCAGTGTTTACAGTTTTGCATAATGCTTTGCATTCAGTTGAGAACAAAAAGCATGTGGTTGTTATGATTGCAATCCGGATCAGCCTCTTGAAACAATATTTTTATTAGCACTTAGAAAAGGAATGAATTTCAATTCAGTCGCTTTCATCTCTTTTTTCCTCTTTTGTCTGCTAATCAAGAGGTGGAATTATAAAAGAGTGGCAATCCGATGTGACACAGGACAGAAGAGAGAATAAGTTACTTGAAGAAAATTTCACAGCCTGAAGTTGTTGCAGCAAATACTCTTCAGACAGAACAAAAGAATTACAGAAAATGAGCACATTAATAGGGCCCAAGTTTGAGCGCTACAATATATTTTGGCTTGTTCACTCTCTCGCGCTTTCATCAATAACCATAAGCAGTCTTGACACTGATGGGGCAGATACATTAAAGGCTACAGACTTCAGCTCCCTGAGCAGTTTCTGCTCTTCATGACAGCGCTGGAGTTGGATGTGCCATTATTATGTGTTATCATTCCGCAGCAAGAAGAGACTGGCTGCTACAAATGATGGTGTGTGGTGGCCAAGGCAAAATGGTGGGTTTTCCTTGTTCTCAGTCTGTGGCTGCTCCATGCTGTCTCTTGCCTTTTTCTGTTTGCCTCCCTTCCAGACCATGGGTGCTCACTAGGGTTGTGGAGGCAGTGCTGGTCTATCTCAGGGTCCGGGGGTACAGGTGCTGAGCTATAGAGATGACTGCTAACTGTAGGCAGACTCCCTATCACTAACACTGTCATGCCATAATGCCCTCAGTCCACCAGCCCCAACACCAGACCTGGTCCCCAGCATTGCCTGCTCATCACACCAGGGATCACCAGAGAAAGGTCACAGTGCCCGGGCAGCGTGCCAAAGCTCCAGGGCAGTCATGTGTAAGTACATACACACAACCTTTCAGAAACAGTCTACACCAGTCTCTAGGGCGGGTCTGTGTTTTTGTGCCATGACAAATGTACAGTACAGTTGATATGGGCCTGGTTCATTAGGACCAGCACAGGGCTTTCCACCTGGCCTAGAAATGAGCATGGCTTCTCTTTTCTTCTGCATTAAAAAGGATCTTCTCCCTACAGGATCAGCTTATTGGATGCAGAGCTCAAGTAGGATTTTTACTTTTAAAGAGGATGTCCTCAAGGAAATAAAGCAAAAAAAAGGAGAGTATTCAGAGTAAGTGAGCCAAGCGCAGCTCAGAACGGACACTTGGTAAAGGATGTGCATCTACACTTGGATGGTCAGCTATTTGACAACTATGAGCTAATTGTTACCTTTTTTTATCTAAAGTACACCATGCTTAGAGACTGTCATGTCTGATTGTGTAGGTTTTCCCTTTGCAGAGTGGTACATCCTAAGAGGCTGCCTGTTTGAACATGCATCAATATCTCTCTTTAGCTAGGAAATCACATCTTTAGATCAGCCTTTAGATTTGACATTTGGATGAGTAACAGAGTGTTTAAATACTTTGTGTGGGATTTACCTATGTCTGTTGCATTGCTTTAAATGGCAGTTGCATTACAATAAACAGTGTTTATTTCCTGTTCTCTATTCTCTGTTCCATAAGTCAGTCTCAAGCGGCAAGAAGAGGACAAAGCAGGATTTGATGGTGCTTGGGAGGGCAGCTTAAAAGACATGTCAGTGAAACTCAGGGAAATGTTTAGGCACTGTGAGGGTCATACTCAGACCTCACAGGCTGCAGTCTTTGAAAAGCTAAATTTCTGAATTTAGGTCAGTTTTGCATGCGATCCACACATTAGTCAGTCTCCTGAAATAGAGCGCCCAGCGCTGTATCTGAGGTCTGCTCTCTCTGCAGCCAGATGCATGGCTGGAATGGATTCATGCGCAGACCCAGTGTAGCACATAATTGAAAAAAGCTGAGTCTATCTCCACACGTTCATGTTTACTGTAGATGCAGGAAAATTGATGTATGCAGTGTGTTTTCACCATTAGACAATGAATAGAATAGTGAATGAATACAGCTCAAAGTGCAGATTTTACTTCAAAGTTTATGTCAAAGTTTATACTGCTGGTGTGTTTACTGTACTGCTATTAAAATGTTGCTATGGTTACTCATAGTAGTTACAATACATACAAAGCTGGAACATTCATTTGGAATGGCACTTAAACATCTTTGCTGGAACAACTTTGTGGGTATCCTGGTATTGAAAGTTAATGTACACCCTCCAGGCAATCAGGAACAAGAATTTGACCAGGCCATAGCATAGGCTACTCATATAACTATTTATGAACGGGCCAAAACTCTCCTCTCCCTCTTTCTCCTGCTCCTGGAGGGATTTCATGGCTGTACATGAAAACCATGTCAATTAATTTTCACTGTTTTATATGATGCAGTCTCCACACCGTCCCCACACTCATTTAATAAATACAAAAATCAACATTCAGAACCACATTAACCAGGTCCATTCTATTGATCTCTCCAGATTGATTTGTACCATGTCTGGTTTATTTTTAAAATTCTTATGCATTACTATGATTATTTTTTTCATTAAATAATTTAACAAACCACTTGATAACAGCCAGGTCATTCTATTGACCGGGTATTTACCTCTAATACCATGAGATTTTTTTGATTTCAGGTGTCAACTGAACATGTAAATCTATAATTTCTTCATTATCAAATAGAAAATTGCTCAATATTTAATTAATATTTCAAACTAAGCCAAATCAGAGCTCATTTAAGTAATCTATACTGTAAGCATTCCAAAAGTGAATTTCAAGAATATAAACTCATCCTTATGGCTGTCTCTCTCTCTCTGTATGTATGTGTGTGTGTGTGTGTGTGTGTGTGTGTGTGTATGCACGTGAGGATCATGTTAGTTGTTTTCCTATGTCAATTTGAACATTTTCAAATGTTTTATTTAACTGAACATGTTGTCATGACAACATACAAAAATAAATGTTGTTCATCCTTGTTTTGATCATAATAATATTTGCTACCTCTATTGGTTCTCAAATAATAAAACATATCGCTTTTCAAGTAATCTTGTCTCTCATTTGAAGAGCTTATGTAAATCACTGTAAAGTGTTTAGCCCGGACATATGGTGATATGGAGATTTTTCATAAACCAAAAAATAAATAAAATAAGATTTGTTTGGTTCCAATTCAGTTCGGCATTTTCCTTCCTACTCCAGGCATCAAATAAAGCTGACCTGAGGGTAATTTGATCTATTTGCTGTCTTTGATATGTGCAAGGCCTCTCACAGTCCTCCTGGCTACGTTGAGTATTTTTCATGTGGATTTATTGGAGTATGGGACTGCAGCTTTCACCAATTTGTTCAATTTGTTTTATTTTCAATAAGAATAGCCCTAAGCTAAACTCAGCACACTTTCTACAAATCTTTCATATGAAGGGGTAAAATATTGGTTTCAGAAAAGATACAAACCTCGTGGAAAATGCTTCCCGAACCCTTACAATGATCGTGATATAATTTCCAATACCATGCATGCTTCTTATATTCCTCTATTACATATGTAATACACTGTTAAAGGAAAGATGTAATTTATCCATACTGATTTGGGTGACAGCCATCTGATATGTTTTGGATATACTTTCTTTTCTGTTCAAGAGGGTTTAGAAAATTGGCAAGAGCCAAGATTTTTCACTTGCTCTAAGGAAATGCAATTCAAAGTACATGTGAGTCATATCAGACCTCTAACATTGGCTGTAGGTTCAAATGCACACTGTTACTGTAATTCACAATAAATCGGGGCCAGGGTCAATATTGCTTTAACAGATATGTGTATGTTGACAGGGATTCTTTTGCTTCTTTTGCTTGTTAAGGGGAAAGTAATCTAGTATTGCAGGCATCATGTAGAGGTGAGTAATAGTATTTATTTGAGATGGGAGTAGTCGGAGTATTGAAGGATAGGCCTTACCTTGAATGGTGGTCAACATTATAGCTATTTTGAACTACAGAGCTATAAGTCAACATTATAGCTGCTCTGAATGTCTGGCACCAGGAAATGTACATACAGACCTTGTTGTTTCATGCTGGTCGCACTAAAAGGTCTTGGGTGTATTAAAGCCTTTGTGAGTGTGCTTCATGGATTCCTACAGAAAAAAGGACTGAAATAGTACAGTCTGAAAGGAATGTGAAAAATGCTGTTAAACTTTATGCTGTGTGCTGCACAGTCAGATGGAAGCCACAGCAGGGGTACATCTATGCCTGTACTTCTGTTTTCTGAGGGAGTCACTGCACACAAGGCTTGTGCCTTCTTGTTCTCGGACAGTGTGTGCTGTGTGCAGCTCGCTTCACAAATGCTAACATGAGAGAAGGCTATTGCAGTGGTCAGTATAGTACCTGGCTAAATGGTCAGGTTGAATGTGAAATATATACAAAAATGTGAACATCCTTTTTCTAGATAAGTTATCATTAAATATAATTTAATAATAATTTGTTTTACTTTGGTTTCTGTGGTTTCAGTCTGAAGCAAATTATTAACCATATATATCAGCTGAGGACAATACTGATGGTAAGGTATGAATACCAAACACTATTTCTGCTCTACATTCTTTTGCAAAACACATGCACGCAGACTTATTACTCTGTTTGTTTGTTGAGGGATCAAAGGCTTTTATCACTGTATAAATGGCTCTTGTAAACACAAAGGATATTTTCCACAGAAATGTCAGCCTTAATTGGATGCTCTGAGAAATTAGACATTCGCCACAGTTACTAAGATAAAATATATAACCGGCACAATTATCATTTGGTGTATCCAGGATGGCTTGAACATCAACACAAATTAGAATTTTAAATAGGTTTATAACCTGATTTCTAACAGCATTCTGCCAAGAAACCTGTCATGGAACGAAAGGGCAGGTAAATACCTTCCATTCAATTCAATGACAAAAGTGATAAGGAACTTGTGAAGCACATTAGCAATGAATAACTAATGCCTATATTAAGGTTTCTGTCTATTTCTCATTCTAGCCTCTGCCTTCAGACAAATAGTTTAAATTATATGTACATATTTTTACAATGTTAAGAATATTAATGTACAAACAAACACATAATTTGCTAAAAGAAGGACTGTGTTTGGGAATGGGAATGCTCAGTCATTATTTTTTAAGTGACTTAAAGGTTATAAAACAGTTTTTGTTTTGAAAAATGTAATTTGCAGCCAAAACACAATTGACCAAAACAAAAACTTTTAATTGCTTCAAGACCAACATTTTCTTGTATAATTTATGATAAAGGTTTTTGCACAATGCTTTTAACAGCGAGTATGCCAAGCGTTTAAACTGCTGTGATGGAGCAGGAGTCCAGCAGGGCAGCTGCACCTCTCTTGTTTACTATAAAAGCATGGATGTGAATTTCAGCATCTCATAAACCATGATCTGGAAATGTTGCTGACACACAGGAATTGTAACACTTTTAAGAGTACGACATAAAAACAGGCTGTTGTTTTATTCCTTTGGATAGAACGGAACGATCCATTTCACAGCTTGAATTAGTGTGTGATTCTTATAAGTAAATCAATGCATTTTTCTATAAAATGATATGGTGTATAAGATATGATTTAATGCACAGATATCAGATTGTTTTGGTATGATTACCCATACAGATTACCATCACTGGGTTACATAATTCATCTGGAGCAGAGGTCATTTGACACTCTAAAATTGTTTTAGCTATGGAAATGACATGAAAATAAACACAAATTTTAAGAATTCTAAAAATTGTATACTTCATTATGTCATTAATTAAACTTGTGGTAGCCTTGTTTTTTAAATAGACTGGTCTAATTTGTAGATGTAATCCATAGTTTAAGCTGATCAATGTGCATATGGATCTCATTTAAATATATAAGACTTTCTCTTTGTTGTTTGTGTATATCATTTCTGATGGCATGTTAAATTTAGCCTATTCAGCCAAATGTCTTTGCTCTCTCCCTTCTTTATGTAAACATCTTTCTGACGTTCCAAAATATTAATTAAGAATAGTGATGAGACATGTCAGTTGTTTGTCATTATGATGGTATAATGGTATTTTATAATTGTGATGAGACATGTCAGTTGTTTGTCATTATGATGGTATAATGGTATTTAATAATTGTGAGACTCAAGTTTGTTGAAAGCTCAATATTTTTGCTTTCATTGCAACAATGACCTTGATAAGGTTGTTTCTATCGCTTTTGTTCATGGGTTTTATGAAACTCTTTTAGATATCTTTGAGCAACAATAATACCACACATTATTTATTCTACACAACTTTATTTTTTCATTTTGGCTCTCCATTGTTCTTTTCATCCCTTATTTTTTCAATGCACAGTAAATTATCATTCCACATTCTGAAAGACTCTGAAAGTAGCAGCATGTTGAAGCATTTGTGCTTTGTGTTTACAAATGGTCGACTGGCTTTTTTTCCCATTATTTTAGTGGTATTATATAGTATTTTCATAGCATTACACATACTTCATGCTTTTCATTCTTTTGCTAGTATGATAATTATAGTATTGTAATTTTTGTCATAATTTTTTTTTTTTACATGAATATGTTCAGTTGTTATTTTAGATTATACATTGCGTGTGTAATGGACGTCTTCCTTTGAAAATACTACATTGGATGTTCTGCCAAGAAAGCACAATTGAAATGGACTGAATTAAATCAAAGTGAATTGAAATGAATAAGTCTGGCACATTGAAATGGATGGAATATTGAAGGATTTTGGAGTGAAAGAGAGTGAAGAGACATGTTTGCTGTTAGCAGGATTGAGGGGCCCAGATATGCAAAGAATACAGAAAATTACAGAAACACAGAGAATGCCAAAGACAGACACATGCATAAAAAATTGTGGTGATAAATCTGAAAGTCAGTGGTTTTCAGTTTTGCATTTTAAATTGAACTGATACATACCAACACTGTGTTTCACGGTCAACGCAGTGTGAAGGAACAGAAAGTATGATTTCTGTTGTCTCACACGTGTGTGCTATATCAATTATGTGACTTTCTTAAGAATCATAGCCAAAGTTTCCATTAAGTGATATACTCATAACATTTACAATCCTTCTGTTTTGGACATCTGGCTTTGAATGGCGTAATTATCCTTGCCGTAGAAAATACCTATTCAGCTTGTTTTCTTGAAGAGGGGAAATAAAACAACGCAGAACAGGAAGCCGTTCTGATGAACACAAAGCCTCATCAAAAGCAGACAGATGCAATCTTTGCCCACGTTCTCTTGCCTCTCTGCGGAATGTGGGCGGGGGACTCTTGCCCCGTTGTGTTTGATGCGATTGGGATAACTGACATTTGTCTAAGTTTAACTGACATGGTTTCGCTCCCACCTGGACTTATTAGCTCATTCTCACATTTTCTGAGAAGATGAAAAACGGTCAGAAATGACATGGTTGCCTCACCTGCCTCTATTACCTGTCCATGGAAGCGCCAGGGTGGTTTTCTATTATTAGGAAAAGATGAATATGTAATAATCACCAGCCTTTAGTGAATCACTGTCCCCGCCTCCCCCCCAAAAAAAATTGGCATGACACTAAATGTAGCAAAGGAGCAGGCTGCTACGCTCTCCTGGTAGTTTGGTCTTGGAGAGATAAAACGAAAAGGGGGTGGAGGGGGAGAGATTATATATAAGACTTAGCAGGGCAGAAACACGATGACAAAATAAAGCTTTTCAAAATGGGGAAAAAAGAAATAGAAACAATTCGCAAAACACAGGAGCCCACGGCTTCCAGCAATGAATTGGAAAAGGGAACAAATGTACAGGCATTGTTTAGAAGCTAACAGAGGCTTATCCCTGCAGAGGCAGACAAGATGCTATCTCCAGGACAGGAACGAAGAGAAACAGAAAGGCTATAAACCATTGTAATATCGCACAGTTTAAACAATAAGTGACAGCTTCAGAATTTATTGGTTACTACAAACCATTCAATTAGAAACAGAGTAGGGATAAGCAGCACTCAGCTAAGATGGAAAATTTAATAGGTATTTTGCTCCTTCATTTGAACTACAAATAAATGTACATGCAGCAATGTCACAAAGAGTGAGACTGACATAATTAAAGCTCTGAAGAACCGATGTGTCATTCCTGGAACTCAAGTCCCTGATCATCTTAGGAAACTGTCAAAGGAGTACTTAGTACAGATACTATGAACGAGGCTCTTAATGTACACAATAACGTTATCATATACATATTTTGAATCCATAAATATAATACATGCAGTAAGTAAACCATCACCTTGCTATTTTGTAGCTAATGGTGTGCCATCTTATGGCTTGAATTGCATCAGCTGAATTAGTCAGTACAGTGTCATTCATGTACTTCGATATGTCAGTTATTCATCTCTCTGATATCCATCAAAGCATGCTGGAGCACTTTAACACAGCAAGTAGATCCCCATTTTATTGGAAACGCTTCCACAGAGCCTTTTCTAGAGCTCTGGTTACAGAATGAACCCCAGAGTGTGTGGTTGACATTTGTAGAGAGACAGGGGGAGAGCAGCGTAATGATGGAGAAAGCAGGGGGTATTATGGGATGTGGGGAAACACAGAGCCAGATGGCAGCAAGGTGACCCAATGCTGCTAATACTATACACAACGCTGTGAGAAATGGCGGATGGTTCCCTTGGGACTGGGGTATGTGCTCACGACACAGAGATGGGTGGAAGGATGACAACACATTGCTTTTATACCTTTGAGTGGGGCACTATGTATGACTGAGCTGGGTGCAGCAAGAATGTGATCGCATCCCTAACTCAAATATAAACATGTTAACTTGGCCGGTGCACTTTTCGCTCAATATATAAATGTTGTCTCATTATTTTTTAAGAAATGGTTAGCTCCTATATATATATATACACACACACACACACACACACACATAGTGAAATAATAGAGCGTTTGCTGTGATATAGCCTAAGGTTCACAACTGAGTTTTGACAATGTCAGTGAAAATTGCAGCAGGAAGTCCCATGGGTGACACATAATTAGCCATAGGATCTCCCACAGAGGGGGGGTCAGGAAACAGGATATACCTCAGCTCACTGCAGTTACGACTCCTCTTGCTTCTTGGGGAAATGTCCCATGCCAATGTCATTTGTACGAGTGGTGCAATACTCTAGTATGAAGACTCTGCAGAAAAAAAGATTATGTTGCAGCACAGGGAAGGGCCTACAAAACATAAAGACAATGCACCAGAATATGTAGTGAAGGCCCCTGAATGCAGGCCATGGGGCAATGCACTGATGGGACTTGTTGACCACAGATGTTTCACTAAATTTTAAAGACTTTTCGCACACTCTACCTTCGGCTGCCAAGGCCTACTATGTCTGCATGCCCTGCCATATAGCAGTGTCTCTCCCAAAAGATGGTGGTATAGAGTGGAGTAGTGATTGGGCCACCTGCACACACATACCCACACACACACACACACACACTAAAGTACTACAGCATGACCCATGCCATCCATATCCCAATTTTTCTGAGCAAGGACCAAATCAACTGTTAGACTGATATTAAAACAAAACAACAAAAACATCAAGGTCGTTGCAATGCCAGGTATGAAGAGAAACAAAACAAGACAACAAAAAAAAGCCCACAACAAAGGAGATGTATCCATCAAAGTCTCTCTCTCTCTCTCCAGGCTCTGCAGGCAATGCCTTTACAGCCAGTCCTGACAAAGAAAACAAGCAACAGCTGGGCTGTTTACCAATTAGCCTCAGCTGTGTGTGTCTGCAGGTGAGCCTGCCACTGTCTGTGGTCCACAAGGCCTCCTAGGCTCTGGCGGACAGCAGGGACTTCTGAAAAGCAGCCAAAGTGGAGGTCGAGCTCTCTCTGCTCTCCCTCAGCCCACTCCTGGCAACACACAACCACGTTCTGTTAAATTTACAAATGAGCTTTTGTTATCCTTTTTCAATGATATTTCACTCTCGGGGACCTCAGTGGAAAGGTGATGCAGGACAATGTGGGCTACCTTGAGTAGCTGCAAATTAACAGTTTTTATTTTGAACTTTGTGTTATCTTTGTTCCCAATCCACAGCTTGAGAGTGTTAAAAATGATGAAATTTCTATTTGCCAGTAAGATAAGATCATGGCAATATTCTTCTATAGTCTATAGAATTTTCCAGTATGACTTAAAATTGTTGTTTTCATAATGGCGATTACTTAAATGTTAATTACTATGTTAATGAATATTGACATATATTCATACTATGTGGACATTTAAATTGTTTGTCTGGAAATGTATGATAACAAGATAATCAGAAGGAATTAAGTTGTTTTTCCATTGATACGAATCACACAAATAAAACACAGCACAATACAATTTGGTCTATGACAGATGGGAACTAGATATGTACAACTGAACATTGTGATGAAGTAAAATCTGAAGCACAGTCCAGAAGTTGTGTAATTTCATACCTAGAATAACCTCACCGTTCAGTTAATGACTGGACACATAAATATGTGATCATTTAATGAGCGCATTGTTCCAGTCAAACCCTATTTTAACAGTGGTCAATTGAGGGTGTTAATTTTAATGATTATTATTTATGTGTTTTTATTAACTTTTCTGCTCTTATCACCAAACACAATGTCATGGTGTCCAGGCCGTAGAGTTAGCAAGCAAGCAGCCAAACTGCATTAAAAAATGCAATTTAACACTTGAGCTACTTTTCTGCTGCTAAAAAACAACTCTGAGTGTAATTTATTAGCTATTAAAGAATGCATCCACATACAAGCAGCTCAGTCCAAGAAATGCATACAAGTGACCAGATGAATATATTTTGTTTTATTTGAAAAATATTTTCTTACCAGCTTTTATTTACAGCTTAAAGGTATGGATGCGTACGTGTGTGTGTGTGTGTGTGTGTGTGTGTGTGTGTGTGTGTGTGTGTGTGTGTGTGTGTGTGTGTGTGTGTGTGTGTGTGTGTGTGTGTGCGCATGTTTGCAAAAAATTTAACCCTCCTCCAGAATCCATGCAGTACCTGGATAAATTAGTTGTCAGGAAAGAGCAGAGAGGGATAGATAACAACAGAGCTAACAACAGTACAACCCAGTACTTGGCTTGTGACTCAAAATCCTTTCAATCTGCTACTCCTATTTAAGAGAAAAACGCCTTGAGCTTCCTTCATTTGCTTCACCATTAGGCCAGCACCATTATTGACAGAAGTTTGCATTCAAGGATCAATAGCTTAGCTTTTGATCAGCAAAACGTCTACTTGTTGCAGATGGTTTGCTTTTGGGCAAAGCAACGGTTGTGAACTCTTCAGTTAAAACAATGATTTTTGTATTGTTTAGTGTTCTGTTTTAGTTACTGCATGGGAAAAACATGTATGTTAGCTCACTGATGCAGACTCTTTTGTAGGTTGTGAGTGAGCTTCCAGGGGTTGAAGCTACTGGAATCAAAAAGTAAGACTTAAGTCAGGATTGGGCTTTAAGTGTATTAAGTGTATCTAAGTGTATTAAAATGATTTGGTAGGTCAATTTCTATGTATCCATTCATGTGGCATTTGCTATCTGTGGATGTTTGACTTTCTGGAAAAACTTGTATTATTTGGTCATATGATTTAAATAATAATACAAAAAACTGATACAAAGAAACCGCAATTTAATATTGCTAATGATTTGTTTTTCTGATAAATATCAATAAAATAAGGCAACCACAATAATAATGACAGTTGTTTTTGGTGGTAACTTTAACTGCAATATCATATGTTAATAACATGTATTTGGAGCAATTACTCTCTCTCTCTCTCGTTTAGCTGGAATCTGGCTGTAAATATCATTCAGCAAGGGAATGCTCAGCTGTCATGAGATAAATTGTTGCAAAACACGTAATGGACACAAATGAGAAACTTTGGGTAAATAACTGTGGGCGAGCCATAATCTTGATCCATCAGCATGATAGATGGCCCCCCGGACAGAAACGATGAAGGGTAAAGAACGTTAGACACCCTTGAGGGCTGGTTTAAATCTATTGGATGTCTTGTTCCAAACGTTAATTACTTTAACTAATTTAGCTGCCTTTCCGTTGTGTTCTGCTTAATCAACTCAGGTTGTCTTTACGGCTAGAAAATAAGTTACTGTAAGTTTCTGTGGATAATATTGATTAAAATATCTAAGCATCTATAATGTATTTATAGTGTTAAACACATGATCTCAGTTATATTGAAGGCATTTGGTGATATTATATATCTATATATTATATATATATGTGCTATTTTAAGGGAAAAGTTGCCAAATCAATCCTTCCTTGCAAATGTTATTCCAGATAACAGACTTGGCTCTCCAAACCAGTCCCTTCTGAAACACTCCATATGCTATTTGTTTCATAAAAATGATAATCGTTTCACTGAGAAGAAAAGCCATACCCTTCTTATTCACTTTATCGGTAAACTAATATACATTTCATGTATAATGCTTGGTATAAAATATGCGTATGTCAGCACATATTTAACAGCACACATTAAAAAAGAACACAGCCTCTGCTTCACTGAGAAGACATTTCAGCTTTATATCTGGAGTTTGGTTTGTGTTTATCTCTCGTATTCAAATATCCTGTCATTAATATTATGCAATATATCTCACACTCACCAAAACTCCAAACTTATTGTGCCTGCAAAATTCAGCTTTGACTCTAACACTCTTTTTTTGTTCATGTGATGATCGATGTGTTGTACCTTCTACATGTTCCATACTGCACTTTAAAATATTCCCAATACAAAATGAAATTTACATGTGTCAGGCCAATGGCAATATTAATGAGTTATCATAGATGGCGGTCTAATTAGCCCCACATTGTACTCCTCTGAGTGTTTGGCATCATTAGCCAAGCCTAATGTTGATGCGTGGGTGGCATGTATGGTTGTTTATTATGTAGACACGGAAAACAGTTACACGGAACACAAAACCAGCGCTAATTGATACTCACAAGACTTTCCATTACATTTCCCTCTTACGAAGTGCCCCGCCCTCCCCCTGGCCTCCATCTGGCACCCCTTTAAATGACACCGGACTGAGCCCCTAACCCCGGCCATGTGGGAGGGTCAACAGTGCTCATAACACTAAAATGACCATCATTTCCATACAATGACTGCTTAAAGTCTGAGAGCCTCAGACATCAGGTGCTCAGTGTCCTCACTGGTCCTGTACTACTCTGGCCTGTGCTACACTCAGCCACATTCAGCTTCAACTTGTTTCGAGAATGGCATAAAAGTGCTATGTATTGGTTAGGGCTAACCCAAGTCAGACCTGCATGTTTACCAAAGCAGTAAAACAGCTGACGAGAATTAACCATTCAATTGGGTTGGTTTAACTAGGGGGCACTCATTTTTTTAAACACCAAACAAATGAAATAAGTTGCAAACTTTATAATAATTTATTTTTTGCATACTAAGACAACCCTCAAAATGACCTCACCAAAGTCCAAACATTTGAAAATGTGCATAAATACAGAGAATCAGACAGGGAGCGCATATTTTGTCACAGTGCTGAACGTCCGCGACTTATTTAGTAAAGGATCCTACAGAAAAGCAAATATTTCAAATCTTCTTCCTGTTTTATTAAAGGCTGGAGAATGTCCTGTCCAGTCGTATTATCGGTGCGTTTAATTAAGTTTGATCAGCTTTGGGTCTGGCTGCAGATTCCATGCCGCACTGCCTCTCTCTCTGACTAATCTCTCTGCAGAGAGCGCTTGTCTCTCTGGGGAAAGGAAAAGGCCATTAAACTTGGCTGATCATACCTGCGCTGTGTACCGTCTGCATTATTCATGATGTGAGGACCAGAGCATCTTCAAACGGCCTGCCATTCCACATTACCCCCATCAGAGACATCCCATATGCTGCAGCGCTGTGAGCTCAGCTGAGACACACCAAGAGCTGGGAGATTCTAAAAAACTCATGCTCTTTCTTTGTCTCTCTGTCTCTCTGTCTCTGTCACACACACACACACACACACACACACACACACACACACACACACACACACACACACACACTGACTGTTTGATGAGGGCTGGCATGATTGTAATTTTTAACTTGTGTAACTTGAGACTTGCAGGTTGTTCAATAATCATGTATTCAAGACAACACACGATACAGGTGCCTGGGACAGAAACTTAAAAAAGAACACTTCTGATTCTGTATGTTTCTGTTTTGCTTAACAATTGAATTGTTTTCTTTTGAGGGTCATGTTCAGTTGTAATGGCTTAATAACACGAAGTTGTTGATTATATAAATGACAATTGCAGAAGAACTGATATGAACATAAAAAGATGACATGACCTTTTTATCAAAAGAAAAAGAAAAAAAAATCAGTTTTCAACACAAAACTCAAAATGTATGAATTGTAGTCAGTAATTACTGTATGTGAGGAATATTTCACCATGGGATTTCAGCTGTCTGGAAATAAACCACAACAGGGAGGACTGATGCAGCACTGAAGTGAAACACAGTCACTGTTATCCACCCACAAAGCAAAGACTGTCGTACCTTCTTATAAAGAAAACATAAACAACATTGTTGTGGCCGTATGTTGTTTAATATTTATTTTCTGGCAGGAATGTCCATTTCATTTGTTCAGTTCATACTGATTTCAAACACTCATGAGGCTATTTAATTAGAACTATTTAATAGTTTCATACATACTACATAGTTGTACTTTATGCTGTTTGTCGGGCCTGGATTAACCCATTTTGTGTCCTTTTAACAACACAGTTTTGGCTAATTTTAGCTGGTCATATTTCATTTTGTGACCCACTTTCATCTATGTGAACTGGACATGAGAATGATGATGATGATTATGATGATGATGATGATGATGATGATGAAGCTGATAAAGGACAGCACAGCTTCAAAAAGAATGCAGTTATTTATTTCCCCTCAATATCGTGTCTTACAGATATGTTCACGAGTCAAATGTACCCGAGAGATGCCATTTTACCCCCATAAGCTTATTACGTTCATGATTGGCAATTATGTTTGCAATGCCCCCTGGAGTTTGATGCCCTGAGCTGTGCCATCCTAGGTTAGTACAGCCTTGCTGTTTCATGTTGCAGGTTATTTCAACATTAGCATCACCTATTTAACCAAGCCGTGATACACCTGATGTTGATGATATTTCCTGAGAACCCATCCAATAAGAGAGGTGTGAATACCTAATGCTGACTTAAGTTGCAACTTAAGTATCATTGAGTATCATAAATTTATTCCTGTAAATAGTTTCCATCAATGTTCATTGAAACACTGAAATGGAAAAAAAAAGAGATTCAAGGTTTATTTGAACACATTTAGAACTAATAAGAATAATGAAACTCAATGCAAGAAGACAGCGTCCTGATCAGTTGCGCTGTGCATACATTTCAGAGAAATAGAATGGTCTATTTTTGGAGACCAGTTACCATCTGAATGAAGTGAACACCAGCAGGTTGCCTTCCTTTGTGATATTTGTCGGCTTTAATATATCACCCACTTGCCCCAGCACTGATTTTTATAATACTGTTGGCACTTTCGCTTCTAGGAGGCACTGAACCCTAACATGAAGCACATCGATTTGAAAATGGAATTCTGATTACAAATTAAAATGATATGAGAGACTCTGCAAATCAAATCACGGGCATGCTCCTAGTTTTATTACTGGGTGCTCAGTGCAGATGTACTCCTGTCTGTGTAGATGAACATACACTGAAATTTTATTTGTGGGCAGGGTGGGGGGGTGGGGGTTTGGGGGGGCATATGCATATTCATCAAAACATCAAAAGTAGGAAGTTGGCTTGTAATCAACAACATCCATATAAAATGATAAATAATGGCAATGCAATCCACGTCATATAAACCTCCTTGGCAAGCTCATTTCTTAACCAGGGAGCAAATTATAAAATAAATGTATTGGTCCAGTCGATGGACACTTATCCTTACATAAGGTACATACAGGGGTAGAGAAAAGAAATGAAAGACCAAAGGAAGAAGGATCTGTGTTTTCATGTACCTGAAACACAATTTAAAAATATGTGCATATTTTTATACCATGTTTCATATCAATGTCTACACTAATTGCCAACATGTTCCTGGAATGAAAGCATTTTAACATCAACACTTTAGTGTGTGGGTTCCTAAACCAATACAGAAGATCTTACACATTCAGTTCAGACAGTTGGGTCCTGAATTTCAGGTATGTGAGGGCTGGCAGGCATAAAAATGTCTGAGCGCTGCAGTCACTAAGGGAGTCTATCCTTATCACTCTGAAACATGATGTACCCATGTATATGACGGCTGTATTTCTGAGAGAATCAACTTAAAAAAAGGGATGTAAGTTGATTTGCTGATTCAGCAGTGAAAATAAACAATACAAAACACTGTAGTTCAATTATATTTTCACACAGACCAGACCATTTCCACCTTAAGATGTGTCAACTTTAAGGACATGCATTTCCCGAGACGAAGAGGAGATTTTGGCATTTTGCTTTTGCCAAGAGAAATGCACTAGATCCCTTACCCTAAAGCATTGATGCATGATGGCCTTAACCCTGAATCTGAGCTCAAAACAATCCTGGTAGCCGTATTCATCTTTGGAAAACTATGTAGAAAAGTATTCACGGTCTTTGTGTAGTTTGTATACAGAACCAATGGTTACTTTATAAGGTACAAACATACACAGCTCTGGAAACAAAACCATGCTAATGAATGATTTCAACAGAGTTTTTGTGTTAACATATTATGCTAAACAGATGTGAATGCAAATGTCTAAAGATACTCTGTCTACGTGCAATCAGTGGCCCAGGAGAGTGGCAAGGTAAGAACTGGGATAATGTCACAGAAAGCTCCTAGAAGTGTCACAAGCCAATTTTAAGGCACTTTAGCATGCAAATCTGACTTTAGTCACACAAGCAAACTACTGGTATAGGCATAGCCACCTAGTTACTTATTAGCTACCTAGCTAGCTACTGGCATAACACTAGATACCTAGTTGGTTAAGTTTACGTGTTATATCCTCCCAATCCCTGTCCAAAATGAAAGTTTTCATCTATTTAACGTGTTTGTTAACGATCGTCATTTTGTGTGCCTGATGTTATAGCTGGGTTATATATGTCGTAAGAACAAGCTATCCGATTGCACTCCAGCTGATTGTGGGTGTGTATGATCATTTATAATGACTGCACAGGGGTGTCAGTTTGACAAAGGGGTCCCCTCTCCCTTCGCTTGCCACATAAAAAGGGACCAACATCAACTTCATTTAGACCCCATTGATATTTACAGAACAGAACAGCCACACTGACATGGAGGGTGACGCCAAAGAAAGAAAGAAAGAAAGAGAGAGAGAGAGAAAGAAAGAAAGAAAGAAAGAAAGAAAGAAAGAAAGAAAGAAAGAAAGAAAGAAAGACAGAAAGAAAGAAACAAAAAGGTAATAGATACATAGCTTAAATGACATTAATAAAAAAATAAATCTCACCATATTTGAGAACAAAATCATTTATTTATCCTGTGTCATTCCTGTGTAAGAAAGAGGAGGACAACAACGTTTACCGGATGTTACAGTGCTATGAGAAACAGAATAGCCTGGTGAGAACTTCTCCTCTTGATCTCGTTTTGCAGCAGATTGCCAAACTTTGAAGAAACACAAACACCATGGAAGAAGAATCTTATCTCCCCTCTGTAATTAAATATTAATGGCGGTGTCACAGATCTCACAACTGGAGTAATGTATGTTGAATGAAGATTAGAGGGAATTACTTCAAGTTATTAAATGATAGCAAAGCTAAATTGAAAAGGATTTATTTCCACAATCCATCATATCATTAAATATGAATGCTGATCCTTTATTATAATGCATGATCATTTAAACAATAAGCATGGAATTTTTTCTCATTAATAGGCCCAAGACAAACACTGAAAAAGGGAATGTGTAAAGCAATTACTATTAATCTGAACCGTGCGAACAACCGCAGCGCCACTTTTTTTAGAAATGAGTGTGTAATTTGCTAAAAAGGATGTCTTTTTTTTAGATTTTATACAATTGAATCAATTAAAGCCCTACATATATATGCATTATGACACTGGAACATGGCTAGGGTGACCCAGGAATCTCCTCTAAAGTTTGTATTTCTAAACAAATCATTTGTTTGTTCACTCATGATTTTACTCATCCTTTACAGCTGAACAGGGATTTTAAGGTTTAGCAATCCACAGAGGTATCTGACATTGCATTTGGATTTACTGAATTCATTTACTTACAAATATTGGACTGAAATACACAAATTGGAATGGTGCCTTATGGTGACCTCATAATAGTACATTACCAGTTTTCACTCATTTGAAACAGGCTGCGAGAGCAGATGGAAATCATTCACACATGTATTTACAACAGTGCACCAATAGATTACATCAATAAAGTTTTTAACATTAAAAACAATTTTAAATGAGCACTGATGCATTTTAATAAGGTCATTGTCCAACACATTTTTTGTACTTGATACAATTTAATGTACTATTTGATACAATACATTTTACTCATATACACTCTATTTACAATTCCAAGGATTTTTCTGAATTAGCAAATACATTGTAATTTTGTGTAAGAAACACAGGGCATTTTACTTCCTCTAAATTTGGATTCATTTTGTGCACCCACAGTATTGAACACAAACCACCTTGACCCTAATCTTCTCAGGGTTGAGAATAATATGCAGCTGGAATCAGGTTTGACAAGCCTGAGCGATCCAAATCAGTACACCAAATGCAAGTCAAACACATTAACACATGACAGACTTGTAACAAATTGCCTTAAAAAAGCCAGGAATCTGGTAGAGGAGGGGCTGGATGACATTTCCAGAGTATATTTGTTTTTAGTTTGCATAATAAGCCAATATACTATTAGTACATGATCACATAGTGATTCATAGTGTATGAGTTATTAAGCTGGTAATTTTAAAATTTGTGAGAGGATTGTCTTTTAACATTATAAAACTTGGATGGTCCATCATTATAAAAACAATAAAGACATCATATTGAACATAATTATAATGAATCTGACAATTGGTTATATGATCCATGTAATTGAAGAACAATAACACAATATGTGTGGGTGTAGCACACAGGACCATATTTTCTGCCAGGTGTCTCGTAGAAGTAGATGGGATAAGGTAAGTGTAGAGAGAAAACGAAAGTTTCTGCATTGCTTAATCAGTATAAACAGTGAGCCTTGCTTCCTACACTCTTAATGGGAGTTTTAAACATAGAACTCACCGTACCTCTCTCTGCAACTTCTTCCCTCCTTCCAGGTGAGATCACACCATTAACATCTTTTGTAAGTGTATATGACCCAAACTGAAGCAAAGTTGTGAATACACACACACACTCATCACCAATGATTTAAAAAATATATGTATGTAATTTATGTGATACACAGTGGTACTTTGGAGGAGTAGTTATGCATAGTGGTAACCCTGTTAGGATGTTTAGTCTCAAAATTGTTATTTAGCACATCAAAAGTGTGACTCATTAAAAGTGTTACACTTCAACTGTCACTGCCATTGCCTCTAACTGTTAACACATTGTTCTCTTTCATTGAAATTCCTTTGCTGGTGTGCATTTTTTCCAAAGGGGAATGTGTTGAATGAACAGCGTAATGAAATACAAACAATGGTGCCTACTCTTGTATAACAATACATGTTTATAACAAAACATGTCTTGTATAATAAAAAAAAAGCTTTCCCCTTCTCTTACATGGATAATCTCCTTGCTTCACTTTGACACATAACTTACGTTTTGCAATGTTTTATTTTTTTTACAGCACCTGGCATAAGATATCCTTGCTGTTGTCAGCTAAAGGGACATGAAATACATATTGTTTTGATGTGTATGTGTATTGGTTTGTTACACATTACTTGGTTTGTCTTTTACGTTTGTATGGTTTTGTCATGTATGATTGTGTATCCATTGCTTTTCATTTACAGAACGATTGTTCTGTCATCTATGAACCAATTGGTTTGATTGTCATTTATATTGGTTTAGTTGTGTGTATGTTTCCTGTGTGTATGTATTGGTTTGATTGTCTTTTATATTGGTTTAGTTGTATGTGTGTTTCCTGTGTGTATGTATTGGTTTGATTGTCATTTTCCTGTGTGTATATTGGTTTAGTTGTTGGTTTAGTTGTATGTTTCTGTGTGTATGTATTGGTTTGATTGTCATTTATATTGGTTTAGATTGTGTTTCTTTGGTTTGATTGTCATTTATATTGGTTTAGTTGTATGTGTGTTTCCTGTGTGTATGTATTGGTTTGATTGTCATTTATATTGGTTTATATTGGTTTGATTGTTTATATTGGTTTAGCTGTATGTGTGTTTCCTGTGTGTATGTATTGGTTTGATTGTCATTTATATTGGTTTAGTTGTGTGTGTGTTTCCTGTGTGTATGTATTGGTTTGATTGTCATTTATATTGGTTTAGTTGTATGTGTGTTTCCTGTGTGTATGTATTGGTTTGATTGTCATTTATATTGGTTTAGTTGTGTGTGTGTTTCCTGTGTGTTGTATTGGTTTGATTGTCATTTATATTGGTTTATGTATTGTGTTTGATTGTCATTTATATTGGTTTAGTTGTATGTGTGTTTCCTGTGTGTATGTATTGGTTTGATTGTCATTTATATTGGTTTAGTTGTATGTGTGTTTCCTGTGTGTATGTATTGGTTTGATTGTCATTTATATTGGTTTAGTTGTATGTGTGTTTCCTGTGTGTATGTATTGGTTTGATTGTCATTTATATTGGTTTAGTTGTATGTGTGTTTCCTGTGTGTATGTATTGGTTTGATTGTCATTTATATTGGTTTAGCTGTATGTGTGTTTCCTGTGTGTATGTATTGGTTTGATTGTCATTTATATTGGTTTAGTTGTGTGTGTGTTTCCTGTGTGTATGTATTGGTTTGATTGTCATTTATATTGGTTTAGTTGTATGTGTGTTTCTGTGTGTATGTATTGGTTTGATTGTCATTTATATTGGTTTAGTTGTGTGTGTGTTTCCTGTGTGTATGTATTGGTTTGATTGTCATTTATATTGGTTTAGTTGTATGTGTGTTTCCTGTGTGTATGTATTGGTTTGATTGTCATTTATATTGGTTTAGTTGTATGTGTGTTTCCTGTGTGTATGTATTGGTTTGATTGTCATTTATATTGGTTTAGTTGTATATATGTTTCCTGTGTTTATGTATCGGTATGTCCTTGAGGAATCTATTGGTTTTTCATTTGCATATTTATTGGTTTGTCATTTATTATTGTATGAATTTAACATTGATGTGTCAATTGGTCTACTATTTAAACCCTAACTGTTTTCTGTTCTTTTTCTTTCATGACCTTATACTAACACATGGGCATGCAAAGTTTATATATTATTAATATTTATACAATATTTCATTACTTTTCTAAAAGAGAAAAAGGAGTACAAAGTGAACACTGTACACACAATTACTAAGTGGACAGCTGCTTTACAAATGAATTATGGCAAAGAGTAATTGTGGTCAAGGTTGTGCTCCTTTTTATTGTGAAATCAAAGGTATCCAATTGAGCACTGCCATATGGCCTTGTTTTTTTCCATTTCCTGAGGAATGTGTTTTGCAACTTAAATTTGAACTCAAACGTGGCCATCAAAACGTTATTGAAAAAGAGGCAACATAGAAATATAGTTGGTGAAATAGAGAGTAAAATATAAATTAAAATGTAGCAGATTATGGCAGATGACTTCTTTCCTACCTGTTAAGTGTACAATCCTATTTGTGTTTCCGCAAGATTTTCTTTCATTATTTACTTATTTACTTTTTTCATAATTTTACACATTTTGAATATGTAATTAGATTTTCTTTTATACATTGTAAGAATGCAAAGGATGAGTAGAACATCAGTGTCATGCATCTTCTGATCTAATTATGTATTTTAAAATCAATAAATGACATGCTGATGTAGAGGATAGCCTATGGCTGAGCTCTTTTGTATCAGGGCGTATCTGATACTCTTCAGCAGCTATAAGGTTAACCCTTAGACCGTGGATCTTCACAAGGCAAAGGTTGTTGTAGCAGTTACACTTAAACTGCATACAATTCACTTCCATTAGAAATGATCTTTATTTTTAATGTAAGATTTATTTATTATTAAATTTTTTATCCACTGTGCTTCCATTTTGAAATGAATAATTATGTACAATGCACTTCATATATGTTAGCACTGTACAGGCTGAAGATTCTAACTCAAAGCTATGTGATTGTCCAGACTTGATAGCAGGCTATTGACATGGGACCTGTATTAGATTACTATTAGCAAACTATGGAACAGCAAAAGGCAGTGAGAAAGGCATGAACAAAAAAATCAGAAAAATATTAATATTGTCATAGCAATTTTAAATGTTTAACATCTCCAGGACAATTGTGCACATGTTTTGACATTCAGTATCACAGTTAGCAGTAGGAGTCTCTGTAATTGCTTAAGATGGAGTCTGAAAAATTGAATGTTTCTCAAACAAAACAAAATGGTGCAAATTTGATGTAAGCTGTGTCATGAATCAATGCAATATGTATTTTGAAACTTGATCACTGACAATCGATGACCGTAATATATAAGCACCAATTCATCATTCATCTACATGACTATTCTATACTGAATCATATTGAGGTTACATATTGAAATTGCACCCCTGCTTATTTCCTACCCACACAATAGGAAGGGCTGTTCAGCACTGTTTTACTGATTGGACAACAGTGTTGCACATAATGAGACAGTGATACCCATTCTTTGTGGGAGAGAAGGGTATCATTGACTGAGGCTATTCTCCAGACATCAATGGTTGTGTGGGTTTTGTAGTCTGATGGGTTTTAATGATGACAGCGATGAAACCATGGAAAGTAGCATTCTAAAACGGGACGAAGGGAAGCCTATTCATCAATCTGTCATTGCAAAAAGACCTTAGTTTTCCTATTGCGAGGGCATTTTCAAGCATTCATACAAGTGAAGAAATAATAATATGGGATGCTAAATCAATGTTTTTATATCAGAATATAGGTTTCAGCGTATACAGTATTCTATAAATAGCATGCTTGTGAACGTGGTTTGCATAGTGAAATCAGTAACGTGCAGTGGAAAAAGGTGGCTTAAATACAGTTACATTGATCTGGCATAAAGCACCTGTTTAGAGAAGAAAATAAAGGGCATCCTATCCATTAAGCCAATATTTCGGCTAAATCAAAGTTGTGTGAAAGGAGAAGCCTACATCTAAACGTGAAGGGCTTTTAGAAGTCATGTCCACTGCTCTTTAACTGAAACAGCAGATGGCTGAAACACGGTTGTGAAGCGACACGTGTGACCGTATGCGCCAGGACCTTTGGTGAAACTGCAATAATGTCCATCCCAGCTGAAATCCTGACAACGGGCCCTGATCCACGACTACAATCCGGACACCACATTGATCCTTTCGTTAACAGATTTCTCTGTGCTCTCCTGATCACAGGAGGCAGTGTGCATATCTGTCATATCTTGATGAGCCCTCCCTCTCTGGCTGGAGATTTGAGCTTTACGGAGCTGAATTCCAGACCCTCATTGCCACTGCAGATCATCTAATTGGGGAAGAAGAGAAGCAACAGAACTCAGTGCTACTGAAAACCTCTTTGTCAGTTGTGCAAGTCCGGGTGTCAGAACCAACAGATCCGTTCATGGGCTAGCTGCAGGGCCAGACTGAGCATGCTGTCACTGCAGAACAAAACCGCGCTGCCATGAACCCCTTCAGCTGCTGGAATGACTGGCAATAAAAAGCTAGCAAGCAAACTATAAGGATCAAAAATGATGGCAGCCATCTTCATCAGGATCACAGAAACCACTGCCAGCTAGACAGACAAAGCCAAACCATTTGTGCACTGTGGTGTCCAGAAAAAAAAAAAAGAAGAATTGAAGCTCAAGGTATAGTGGACTCACACACAACACACACACACACACACACACACACACACACACACACACACAATATGTATTAAATTGTAACGTTTGTACAGAAGCTTTTTGGTATTAGTTGCTTAGTGTGAAAGAACATTCACAACAAGCAGTCCTTCTGTGGCCAATCCCTATTCTCTTAGCTTGTTCATTTTAGAAGTCTATGATGATAATAAATACAGAACAACAAGGGTCCAGATGGAATAAAGCAGGATGTCCTTATAGGGGGCTTATAAATTGATGGATTAGGAGATGTCATTGTGTTGTATGAGCTTCAAATTGAATCCATTTGACTAAATGATGCATTCAATTTTCAGCAGCAAAAGGGATATAATACACTGGCAGGAGTCTAGTGGGGAATAGCAGAATCATGTGTCACGATGACTTTAGTGGTATAAATGTGTATACATGTATAAAGAGGAGACCGGCCATTTTACAAGGTGGCCAGAGTAGGTGCTGCCCCAAATCCTTTCTTGGCACCTCCATTGGTGCATGTACAGTACAGAACTAAGGATCCAAAGTAAATAAACTAAGAATTCAAAGTAAATACATGGTAATAAATGGTTATTACAGTTGAATAAAATAGTACTCTCTGAGTAACAACACATTGCATATGTTCAAATGGGGCCAGTAAGAAATAACCTGGTACATAGCTGGTCATTTAGTGGTAGTATAGTTATACACAAATTAATGTTTGACTTGTTCATGTAAACTACTAAAACGTAAAGTACAAAAAGAGAAAAAACCTGCAGCTGACAGTCCTGCTAACTACATTTTCTAATGTCAGCTACTCTTATTTGAAGAAAGGTCTTTTTTGAGGGGGGTGGGTCATCCTCATTCGCTTGTCTCCACAGTCAGCTCTAGATTTCTGATTTGTAAGCTTTTTCAGAGATAGATTATTTTGCAGTGTTGGCCTATAACTAAAGGCTGAGTGGTATGTTTTGCTTGTACCAGTCTTGAGAACCAGCAGAGTGGCAGACGGTCAGTTCTGTCTGTCTGTTTGGTGGCTGACTAACAGTGGCATGTCCATTAGCTGGTTCCTTGAACTGAGCGCTCATGCTGTCCAAACCCCATGCATTCTTCATCCCTCAGAGCCAAGAGTAACACTTGATTTTCTATTTGGTCCTCCTTGAGAATACACTCTGGCCATAGGGATAAAATCTTCCTTTATGTGACACTTGTTACAATTGTGAACACCTAATTAAATTAATAAAGTGTGGACCTCTGCTGAAGCAAGTTCTTTTTTTTTTCAGTGTCACTACAATAAGTTTAATCCATGCTAGCTTTCACAGCCAGGTGCTTTCCATCTCACCCTATACAAAGGAGAAAAGGCTGTTTTGATATGTAAATGATTTAATTAATTATACTTGTCCCTCAGCCCTTTCAGAAGTGACAAGAAAGGACATTCTGTTTTATAATATAATGCCACCTACAGCAATCTCATTTCTCCTGGCTTACTCAAAAAAGTGCCGCAACTTCAAAAGTTTGAAAGATTTTGAAACCGTAACACAGCTGCGCACATATTTAAGAGAAAGTTATATCCAACTTGACAGGCTCTCGATAAAGGCAGCGCACTGTCACTCAAAGCCCTAATCCCAATGAATAAATGTTATTATACTGTCAAGTGTGTTCTTGGTGTAAGGTTTTAATTAAATTTGCTAATAAGTACAAATTTTCTTGCGGATTAATTAATTATTTCATTTTTTCTGCCATTCCTCGGAGTGTAGGGCTTTCCAGTGGCTGGAACTTATTCTCCATACAAAGTTTTTGAAAATTGCCATCTCCAGTGAATACTGCTATTTCTGAGATGTGCTCCTAATTTTGATGGTGGCAGAACAAACTGATACCCTCTTGCTTATCTGCAGAGTGAGGAGACGCACGTTCTTGGGCATGTGGTGTTCGCTCTCAAGCATTCAGAGGACGACATAACGGTGACATCATGCTGCAAATAAGAGCCAGTATTGCTGACACTGTAGCAGACATGGCTGCGGTTTATTTCGGTGGTTCTTCTTTCAGGATTTGAATGTTCTAAATGTGTCTTGCAAAAATGTATTGTCTATAATCTGTAATCTGTAAGTATGAATATGTATTTAAAAAGACAGCAGTGGTGGCATGCACAGACATAGGTGTGAATTAATTTAATGTGTTTCAGTAAAATTTCTTAAATAGCTCTTCACAGATCTAACGTTGCTATGTCTGTAGAACATGTGCATGAAAAAGAGAAAATACCTTTTGCCTGTTCTTTAGTGGATTTAATAGTGTCTCCAAACAACAGATAACAGTTTCAATATAATGTGTGTTACTTGTGCTCGCATATACCTCCTGGTGGTGAATAAGACCCTGCACAGACCAGAAACTGAGAACAGGATATCCAGGTTGTTTTAGATTCTACAGATCATCAGTAAGCTCATGCAAGTTCATTCACCGTTTGCCCACCACAAAACCCTTTGCCTCTCTGAGCTAAAACCGTGGTGTCATGTCTCCCTTCCCTTTTTGGATATGCTTGCTAAAAGACTGTTTTAGAAGAGTTAAATTTAATCTTTAGACTTCTTTCAACTTTTCAGTGCCCTGCTGAGCCAAGTCGGCCAGGATGTCAATATCACATGAAGAATGTATTGTGCCAGTGTCAAAAGCTAATTTATCCACTACTTTACACCTGAAAAACACACTGCATTCCAAATATATTATTTAAAGATATTGGGCAGAGGACCATTTTTGTGCCCAGCATTTTACAGTACAAGCTGAGTTCCAAAGCCTTATGACAATATTCCTGAAGGTAAAAAGATAATTTATTTGCCATTATATTTTTTCAAGGAAGTTCACCTGATATGAAATAAACTCTCAGTGCATGTTTTCACAGGCAGAGCTGGAAATATCACAGAAATGTATCAGTGTAAAATACAACACGTGGTGTTATTGAAATGTGTAAACCATAAGGTACCACATTCACTCAAAATTCTGAATTCATCAAACATTTCCTAACTGAACACATATGTTAGATTTCCTAATACAGCGATTTCCATCCATTTCTGTTATATAAATTAATCACCAAACTAAAGGAAAAAGTAGAACAAAAGTTTTTACCAAAGTTAAGGACAAGTGTTGATTGGCCTAGGGGTTTGACTCTTAAAAAATGGCAGCATACAATTCATTACTGATTCTCATTATCTGAAATTGAAAGGGTGCATGAAGGTGGCCATTTTTTTATAATCTCACTTGAAGTACACAAGTTCATACCATAAAATTATTCAGCCTTGCCTTTTTGGTATATGTATTGGATCCCCTGCGTGCCAGTGAGAATCCAAAGGTTGCTAGGCCGAGTGGTGATTGAAATTCCAAATGCTGTTGGTTCAAGATGACGAGGACACAATGCTGAGATTGACAGTCAGACAAAGGCTGGGTATATTGGAATAGGAGCAGACTGCTGCTCAGCCCAGCCGTTTCATCACTGAGGGATGGTGTAAGTTCATTAATGGCCAGAATTACAGAGAGAACTTTACACACAGTACACAGAAGGATTCAGATAAAAGCTTGCTGCTGCACTTCTACCAAGAGTTGCAGATTCAAAGGTTGGGGATCCTTTGGTTTGATGATTTGCAATAAAGTTTTTGCACTGAAGTCATTTAGTAGACACTTCAAAGAAATGCACAGGAAGTGTTTTAGTCCAACAAGTGTAATTTTCATGAGCAACCAAATATATGAATTGCAAAATAAGACATGTAGGGCTGCAACAAACAAACATCAAGAGCTGTTAACTGTCTGCAGACCAAAAAATATGCATTTTATTTTATTAATTAATTTAAGATGCAGGCAGGGAGGGAGGATGCTGGTGCACTGGTTATATTGAACTTGTATTACATGTAATATTTTTGACACATTATAAATAGATATTGTGCTATTTGAATCGATAGAATCTTTTTTTTTTTTTTCAGAAAGCAGTGTTACACATTCTACGCTGTAATGGAGAACATCAGTCCTTGTAATTAAACTCATTTCTTAGATATCCATTTTAATTACCAAACATGTAAGCACTTGAAATGAAATGTACTTAACATTTCAGAAAACTCTTTAAATGTGTCAGAGGGTCCTTGGAAGAACTGCACCATCTGTACTCAAAAAAGGTAATAATCTTGATGTATGCATCAATTTCATCTGATACATAATTTCACCTGTAATTTAGAATATTGAAAAATATTCAAAGGACAAAAAGGAACAGGTGAAAGGTCATGTGTGATTTAATAACGTTATTTTTTCTTGTACTGTATGATAATATGGTTATGCTAGAGCTTTTATGACTTCAGTTATGTCACCATGAACATAATATCCTGGAGGACAGTAAAGTTGACTGTAGCAATCCATTCTGTGCATTACTGTTTTTATTAACTGATATGCAATGCAGATTGCTAGAGAAATAGAGTTAATGCATTACTTAGCTGACTAGACAGAGCCAACAGCTATGCCACCTTCACTCAGCATACTCAGCAAACTGTTCTTTTCTATGCATGCATGTATGTATGTATGTATGTATGTATGTATGTATGTATGTATGTATGTATGTATGTATGTATGTATGTATGTATGTATCGGAATGATTATTTTCTTTGACAGCTGCAAGTATTGGGTAGGTATTATGCTGAAGCATGGGCCCAGTTAAGGTGTTGAACTGAAGGTGTATATTGTTTCTCCATTGTTTGTTCCATATGGTTCATCACTGGCTGAAATGAAAAATAATGTTAGGTATTTCCTGAACTGAGCAATGTCAACAACCCCACCTCAAGACTATTCTTCTCAATGCACAGGTGATACCAAACGTTTCACAGATGCAATAGTTTTATTTTTAATTGCAATATGAAGATTAAGAGTGAAGGCCAATAATATATCATCATTTCAGACTTGTAGGACCATTGAATATCCAAAAGTCTGTCTAGTTCTGGAAAAATGTACTCTAGTATGAACAAATTCACAGGGTTCAGGCTGAAAATTGTTTCATTCTATGTAAGTATTATTGTCAGGGAACAAGGTTTGAAGCCTTGGAGCTGCTGCTTCAGTACCCAGGTTGGGCATAGACATTGTAACCTTGAATGACCTTAGTTAATATCCAATTGTGCAGAAAACATTTGCGAAGAAGACTCTAGATAAGAGCATCTGTTAAATGCTTAAATTTAGTGTCTTGTTTGGGAAAACATGATGATTTCATCCAAAAGACTTAATTATCTCATCTGGATGACTTATCTCATTTTAATTATTTAGTATCAAATTTGAAGAAGCTTCTCAGTTTGTTTAATTCATATCTTTATCTCTGTGAACTACCTGCCAGGTTAACATACCCTTCTGCCCGAGTTCACTGAGGTCTTTTTCAGCAACATTGTTTTTCAACCAACCAACTATCACCAATGTCATTACATGCCCACTGTGCTACGCACTCCATCCATCTCCACAAGCACAAGTGCTCTGTACAAACAAATGAGATGAACTGAAATAACTCATTCTAACTCATTAATAAGTCACTCATTCAAATCATTTTTTTCCCTAATTGGCCCTTGAGGCTTCTGAATCATATTGCATTATATTATAGAAAATGGGCTCCAAAGCTGTTTAAGAGAATGTGTTTGACTGTACCTTGCATTTATCAGCACTGCAAGGGCATACAGTTTATTTTAGTTTCATTTTCAGTGAGATATAAGAAATAATATTTTCCAAAATCAAATTATAAGTGCATGCTTGATGATATAATTATAATACTCTCAAATAAACAATTTTCCACATACATCATCCTATTCCAAATGAATATAGCCCACAGTGTTCTTTTTTCCCAAACACAATCTTCAAAAATGGATGAGATTTCCCATTGGCCCAAACACACTTACACATCTTTAAGGTGAGCCTCCTCTGGATGATGGTTTTCTGTCTGTTTCAGTCTTAATTGCTTCATTTAAATCACTGATTATCTAAAAAGTACACACCTGGCTAACAAGTATAACACCTGGTTTCCAAGACCCAAACTGGCTGGCAATTAAACGAAATCACAAAAGCCGGCAGACGCGGTGATCATCCATATCTGCCTGCTTGAAGGGAATATGCAATTCAATCAAAACAGATTAATCTGGCAAATTATTTAAAATACTGCACCTTAAACTTGATACTGTGGAGCAACAAAGACATTAACTGCCAATGAAAATATGTACCCACTATCTGAGCAACTGCTTAGCATACAATCAGTGGAAATGCCACCTCTCCATCCTACGGTGGGTCTCTCTGGGTTGTATTTCTTACTATAGTCTTTGTTCTAGCTTTCTGAATAACAGCCTTTGGTAGATAGCACATGATGAAAATAGATTGCGATGATTTCAAAATGGCATTCGGCCTTCAGGAGCATAGAAAATCAGTTTAGAATATTCAGAATCATGAATTACCACACATACACATAGAGATGAACAATAGTATGGATAACCAAGTATAACCACCAAAGAGTATAACATGTACAACTGCATGTAGTATTCAGTACTGTAAATTCAATGTTTCATTTGGCATGCCTGGTTTTACTGAAAGATTTACTTGCATGTCATTCACATAGCAAGGCAAATTTACACTGTGCTTGTGGATGATTTGTCCCAGATATAGCAGGTAAAGCAATAACAATAATGGATCAAGAACAGAACTCTGCAGAGCCCTGAACTTCATCCTACAGTGGTTTGAGGGTATTTTATTGTCATGGACAAACTGAAATCTGTCTGTCAGGTATGATCTGGACCACTGGAGCTGTTCTAGTTTCAATGTAACCATGGCAAGTGGTGTTGCTAAGGAGATTCTCTTCCAGTAAAACTGGTAAACTAAATTACTCTTCAATCCCTAAGCCCCACACCACCCCAGACACACATACACACACAGTTTGAGTTTGCTTGCACACATAACTCCTCACTTTCAAAGTTAGCAAAACCAGAGCAGAACCAGGGTGTGTAACAGATGGACAGCTTGGAATGAAAGATTGAAGAGAGCCTTGTGTGTGGGTCAAGATATGGCTTAATGATGGAGGACTTTCAATGAGTTGGGCACACATCCATAAAGTTAAGCACATGAATGCTTAATCCTGTCAGGATTTCCTTTCCTGCCACTCTCCAGGGTCCAGAGGGATCCGGGATCCAGGACACCGTTGGTAGTTTCTGAAGACATAACACATCCTTCCTTTTCTCCAGGAAGAGCTTCTTGTTGTTCTCATCAACATAGATCTTCTGTCCATCATTGATGAAGTCATTGTCCTTGTATGTGGGAAGTTCCTTAGCCTGACATTGGGACAGTAAAACCATAAAGAAAGGTGAATGCGCTCTCTTTGAACAAAGTTGTCTCTTGCCTTGCACTACTCTAATATGACCCTGTCTTTGAAAGCCAATGAAAAAACTTATAACAATCATACATTTTACAATGACAAAAATGTTCTTCACTCAGTACCAAAACTACATTACCCAAAATACTTAGGGGGATACAGGCAAACATTTATGAAGGATCACTACACAGTCTGGCTTCTCACAACAAGTGCAAGGGATTTAGAGAAGCATGATTGGCTTTTGCAATGGCATTGGATTTGAAACATGTGGCTGTTTTTATGTTCATCTATAAAACTAGAGGTAAGACAATCTTGCTGATACAAGTGCTTGTTTATATTGGGATTGAATATCTTCACAAAAAAAGATGAAAAACATCCAATTTGGTGGAATGCCTTTCTAGAAGCCTGCTAAAATGTGTTTTACTGCCCCATGGGAATAACTTCCATTAAATGTAGTGATTCTTATTAGAAATGAATCACTGGTAAAGTGGTGAGTCAAAATGAGTGTTACTCTATAAATCTGTGTTTTTATGTACTGTACATATGAGATCTTTGATTTACAAAGCCAAGTTGGAGGGGGGTTGGGGGGGTATACATCAAATTGCAACCCTGATGAATGCCGAAACAAACTAAACATACACCCTGTATCTAAACCTCCTGTATTTGACCCTGTGCACCCTCTGTCCAAATAATATAAAATAAAATACACATCAGGTCTTTCCAGGTCTTGAGACCCATATCTAAAACCTAAATAAAAAATCTGTATGATTATTTCTCAAAAATGGAAATAAAAAAATTCTTAGTTTTTTTTTAGTTTGCTAATATGACACCATTTCCAAAGTTCATTTCCAAAACCTTGTGTTTGATGATACTTAAAGATATCTGCCAGCAAAAGAATCGTAAATGAGCAGATTTTGGACTTATGATTCCAGTTTAGGATGTGCATGTGTGACCTTGAGCTCCCATTATTGCTCCAGGTCTCTGAGGGCCACCCGGCATCACAAGAGCAGAGATTAATATTCATGAGCGCAGCAGAACACAGCTATTGTGCACAGCATGTAGATCATTTCAATTCTTTTATTTATCATCTATTATAATGAGGAGGAGATTGAAGAGAGCACTGAGAGAAAACAAAACTTGCAAGTGCGAAAGCTCTTTTTCCACTTCCCATTTTCTCCCTCCTTGTCCTTAGCATCAAATACCAAATGGCAGAAACATTGAAATGATATTTAAAGGTCAGCTCGACCCGTCTCCGCTCTGTCCAGATTACAAAGCCTAATTTTGCCACAGCGGGGGAATCTGGGGGCCCCTGTATGGTAGATCACCTCACATGGCAGGAAAAACAACAGGCCTCGTGTAGGCCACAGCTTCTGGTATTACTGTTACTCTGGACATGACAGGTATCATGTTCTGCTTCTCACAGATGTTTATTTAGGGAGGATCGGAGACTTGTCAGCAGTATTCATCCTCGAGGGAAGAATTCAAGGCTGATGCCGGCGCCAGTGTTGTCCTTGCGGAAGTGCGGGACACAGCTTGGGTGTAAGTAACAGGTAACGAGGTTTACCTCATTTGTATCAAATGTGCATATATGGCTGAGGCTGGTGGGAGGTAGAATGTGCTCAATTAAACTGAGATTGAAAAGTATATTTTTGTGAAAGTCTGTTGTGAAGTCTGTCCTTTAACCAGGTTTTAAAGCAAATATTTATATACATTTTTCTCATTTTACAAGCTTTAACCTTATGAAATAATGTCATGCACTTACCACAATGTTATAATGTATTGTAACACGTGTTTCAGAAAAGATTTGTCATATGTAGATTTGGTATGGTTGAATTTGATTGTACAATCCTAAATTGCCTTTGAATGTGCAAAGAACAGATACACAAAATAAATGTTTGTTGACACATGCTCTTGGTGATACCATAGCTTTATGAAGTATGCAGATTTTCAGTAATTTAATAAACTCTATTTATTGTAATTTATGTAAAAAAAGCAACATCACTGATAGTAATATACCTAATTTACTGAAATACACATGTTACTATTACAGTGTAAGAATGTTAATTGTTGCATTCATTTTATAAAAGGACAAATGGCTTTTACTCATTATGATTTTTTTAAGATAGGCATTCACTGTGTATGGGGTTTTAACATTTCCTGGTTACATGATTAGTTTGCTTATCTTAGACTTCCTCCTCAACTTAAGATATCAGAACTTAATCAGCCAGGTGCCTTGTAATCCACTTGTAATCATCTGCATCTAAGTAAACACTCCAACCATCTGTTGTCTAGTGTGGTATGCTTTTGAATCTAAAGTCTTACAAGACTTGCAGATATTACTACATAATTTGTAGGAAAACTTTCAAATTTATTAAATATTGTCAAACTGCCAATCAGAGACCAACATTGATAGTCTTATTTTTGCACTTCTAGTGCATGACACATGGCATGCAGTGCAAGTGGATTTACAGCATGCCCAAACATCCATTTGGAAGTGTAATAGTAGCACAGCTGTAACAGACGTATGATGTCATGGTTTCATTATCAAGCCCACGCGCCGCTCAGCGTTAATGGCCTGAGAAGAGGCTTTGAGGTGCAGTTTCTGAAACTGATGTGACAAAACAGCAAATAATGCCTAATTTTATGAAGATGAGGCAAAATATTATTTAATTATATTATCCCATTGTAGTTATGTAAAACATACAAATTAAAGACTGGTATAAATACTCATATTTCATATTTATTTCATATAATACTCATATTTAGATGCAGTGGCAAAATATATTGATGTACAGGTGCAGCTTTGTCTAATAATCATATTTTGTATTATGGTGTAGACAGTATATACATGTGGTGTGTGTGTGTGTGTGTGTGTGTGTGTGTGTGTGTGTGTGTGTGTGTGTGTGTGTGTGTGTGTGTGTGTGTGTGTGTGTGTGTATGTGAGCATGCTGTAGAGGACATACTTGCTATCTTCTGCAGTACAGATATTTAATTCCGTGCTGCAAGTATTTGACACTTCCTTCAGTTCAGCTTTGCGTTATTACTTACTCAAATTATGGACAATCATGTTGCCATTGCATGGTTTATTTTCTGTAAATTGGTATTGAATGATTCCCATCACATTTCATTTCTGATGTGGGCACAGAGGAAATGAATGTCCTATTTCTTGGCTTCTCCACAGAAAGCCAGCACTGCTTTACTTAGACTTGTAAAAATCTAGAGAGGAAACCTAAAATGGATGCCGCCTGACGCAAAAATATCCTAAATTATAAACCAGTTTGACAAGAGCCAGACACCCACACATACTCAAAGAGGAAAGATGAGCAAGAGTAACAACAATCAGGCCATCACAATATTGTCATCCTTTCCTTTACTGTTCATGGATGGCACAAATGGTTGGTACGCATTGTAATTGTAGAACTCAAAAGCTTGGCTAAGGCTACCTGTAACTGTTCCAGACCCTTCCTTTTGTTTGATACAAATTCTCAATTTGTTCAGTACATCAACCTGCTAATCAGACACTGATGTATTTAAATGTGAAAGAAGCTGTGAAATGCCAAAAAACATCTGATGAGACAAATGACAGAAAACCCTCTTGACCTTTAGCAAAGCCCATTAATACAAACTGCCAACACCTGCCTTGTAATTAATGTGCTAATGCAACACTGGATGAAACTCTGTGATTCTTGTCACACCAATGCTTTATCCACCCCCCACCCCCATCCCCCATCATTCCCTTCTCTTTCTCTCAATTAGTCAGTAGCTTCTAATGTAGCTTCTCATTACTAAAAGCAAATTGGTTTTAAATTCCAAGTCCATCAAAGGCTAAGTAATCTACAAGAATATTAAGTCATAGCCCTACCCCAAAACTAATTTTGTCTCCACAGCAGAGGAGGAAATAAAGTGTAATATTCAGGGTAGATGTTTTAATCCTTCGACAGATTAACATTTTAGATACACAAAACACAAAAAAGCCATTAACTGAACATATTGCTATTTCAAGAAATTATGTGTGTATCTGGATTTGTGTCAGTACATAAATTAGTTGCTGATTTTAATGTGAATGAAAAACGAGTGATACAAAAATTTTATGGGTTTGTGTATCTGTATGTATGTATAAATCGCTAAAATATTTTTCCATGAAAATCCATGGCCTTTTTATTTTTCATAATCTGAAGCAAAAGCACAGTCACTCGCCCCATTCTTCAAAGTGTGTTGTTCAGAGTTGAGTGCCGTGGGAGCTAAAGAAACAGGGAAGGACAAGAATAAGCCGAGTTCACACTGAGTTCGGGCAGACTGGAAAATACATTCACTTCACTGCTAGGCGAAGTAGAGAGCCAGAGTAACAGCTTTCTTCTGTAGCACTGCCTCACTACCTATGGTGGTATGGACACTTTACACGATGACTGCAATGAGCCATTTTGATTTTGTAGAAAATGGCGTGTGTAGATAAAAGCTATGTGGCACATTCAGTGCATTATAGCTTTTGTCAAGCCACATGACCATTATGTATTCCTAGGGGTGGGAACAGTAATTATGCTAAATATATATAGTGCCAGTCAGGGAATTTATAATATCTGCATCCATGCCACATTTGGGGCTCCAGTCAGATCATTGCCTTGCTGCTGTCAACTCTCCATAGCTGGCAACATGGAGCTGCGTATTATGGCGAATTCACCAAAATAATAATGTTGAAATCTTATAAAGCAATTGTTTATCCATCCATTTATCCCTGTGTATGTGTGGATGAGACATTCAGGAAATGTTGGTCCTTGGAATTGACAAAGTACGTGCGAGGTGTGTAGAGTATCTCTATGCAAAAAAATGAATAAGTAAGTTGATGTCTAAGAGGTGGCAAAAGCTTGGAGAGATGGGGAATTCAGAAATTTGTCCAAATGTAAACTATTTGACTTTGAAAAAGTTTTTTTTTTTCTGATGCAGAAAGGTATAGCTAATTAGTATTAACATTGATATGTTTTCTTTGGAATGTAGCTCCTTCAATATATAAGTCCATGTTCATATGGTTTTTTCATGATTTATTCTACCCACTGTGTATATATATATATATATATATATATATATATATATATATATATATATATATATATATATATATATATATAGATACATAATGTAATGTGTTCCCTGGAAGAAAATGGGTATAGCACATTTCAAAACAATGTATGAAGTGCATTTTGTTATATCTTAAGTGGATCTGGAAGGAGAGCCAAGAAAGTCACACCAATTTATCATAAATGTCAGCGCTATAAATAACACAATATGAATAAGAAATGCTCCAACAATTTTCTGTTTTTAATAACAAGATTATTCTTGTAGTATTTTGCAGCTTTAAGGCTTGAATTGAACCACTTTGCTGATTGTTATTTAAAATGTGTTCTTTGATTTTAATTTCAGCACATATGGTGTCATTTACATCTGTATGTGGTACACATGGAGGGCAAAACCTTTTCTCCATGGATGACATTTTTGGCTTTTCAACCCGAGTATCTTGGTGACATTTTTCTGTTTTTCTGATGTCCTAACTGAGTGGACGTAACTGAGTTTTCTTTTTCACATGCATAATTTTACAAGTTAACTTGAGCAATTCTCATATCCATTTATGTCCAATTCAATGATAAGGACAAGTGGCCTCAAGGCAACATTGTTTAATACACAGAGTTTTGGTGCAAAGTAAATGTTTGATCTCCTGATTATGGCATGTGAATGTGCAATTTCAGTAATGGGGAGTATGTCCTAATCTCAAGGGAGTGAGCAGCATGTGTTTACTAGAAATGAAATGAAAAGAACAGTTACACTATTAAAGTGTTTTTAATTAACAGTATAAAAATAATTAGCTTGGTGTTAAAGTGATTTTGTAAATCAAGCCTTAGGCAGTGTTTTTTGTTTTAATCTGTGGTCAAAAACAGCTTGAAAACCATGTTTCAGCCCGATGAAGCGAGTCTCTTTTTGAGGTAAGATGGCTGTCTGTTACTTTTCAACAGTTACTGTAGCCATTTTCAGCACAGATTAAGTATTATTACCTTCCAAGTGTGATTCTAGAGTGCTTTATCATGTCACCTCCCATTTGAAAGGAAATTGTCTCCTGGAGGCAGATGTTAAAATTTTAAATCCAAATCTCACTGAGAAGAAAGTGGGAGAATGGAGTGTGTCTAAACATAATGCATTTTAGGGTCTGGCTTTTAGCTCTGTCATACAACGGCACAGCTTTCAATTTTCTAATATTGATGGGATTCACCAAGCAGCACTAGACAGCCAGCGATTGAGGGACCTCCATTGTATTCATAACACAAGACAGTTTTCAGAAAAAAAAATGTCTTTTCGCTGGATTCTCTCACTCTGCTATTTTTGGTTTTGAAGGGAATTTGATGTATACATATATAACATTTCCTTTAGAAACATTTTTTTTCCTGAATTGAATGTTAGACATTATGAATCCTGGGGTAATCGATACTGAATGAGCGCAGCAGCAGAATGCAAAGAGGATGGGTGATAACCCCCTGGGAAAACCTAGCGGGGTATCAGCACATATTGCCTGATTTAACATGTCAGAGTGCCATTCATCAACAGATTCTGCTCATAACAAAATGCAATTTTTGACAGTTGTACACACATTTTTCTTATGGGGGCAGATATCATTAATGTAAGGTGTGAGCATACAACAAAGTGGCAATAGAGTATTGAGTGGAATCCCATTATGTCCATGCTTTTGATCATGCCCCAGTCCAGCCTGCATATCACAGAATCAGTCACCGTTTCCCAGGGGACGGAAGCTCCAAGCTCATCACTGCGCACGGAGCCCATTTACTCCCGTGGTCCCTGTAACCTGTCACCAGCAATGTCATCCCCCCAGTCAGGCAAAACAGCCCTCCGCAATGACGGGCTGCCATTGAGGAGCGCAACATTCGTACATGAACAATCTGTCATCGTCTAGCCCTCTCCAAATCCCACCGGGCATTTTTCCGTTTATCTTCGCAAACAAACAGGCTCTGACGGCCTCGCGCGTCCCTAAACCGACGCGCCTCAGCCGCGAGACCACACCTGCATGCTCTCTGCATTAATGCGGCCTGGAGACCCTCATTTCCGTCTCTCAACTTGGAGGAGATCGTTCAGCGTTTTGATTGACGTTAATACCAGCAATGACGAAGAGGAGATATGGCGGCTGCGTTCTGAATGATTTAAAGCATCCAGACCTGATGGAGCGATGTGAAGAGATGCACACTCACATAATTGTTGTTGGCTCTGAAAGCTAAAAAAAGATTGCTCAGTTTCTGCACTTGGAACAATCCAGATGGCATTGAATGGGCAAACAACATATGACTTCAGCAAAGAAATTGCAGCCTGCAAAATAACATACATATGGATATAGCTTATTTTAAAATGCTTTTTGTACATTTGAAACAAATTTATTCTCAAAATATACTTTTTACATATTTATATGGCTAAAATGGTACAATGATTGGACAAATTTTAATAATCTATGCTGTGAAATATGGTAGAACTTCTTTGATGAACATCATGGTCAAAGGCTCTGAGAGTGATACAGCTTAGGGAATTTGAATCTGGTACCCTATATAATTGTCACCCACTTCTGATAAATGGGATATTGTTATTTTTTAGCTACCAACAATCAAACGTGAAGCAGGATGTCCTGTTTACTAATGTAGGCCCACTAATATGGTGCTAATCTCCTTGAGGAGTCTTTCTGCTGTGGCTGGATGAAGCAGCTTTTTCAAGCTGTTGAGGGAAGCTTGTGGGGGGGGATTGGGATCAGCCTTTTCAGGGTATTTCACATCTTGGTTCAGGACACCCAGCAGAAGGAGAGGTTTTATCTTTAGCTGCGTCGCTGTAGCTTCTGAGGGGGTCCAGATCCGTCAGATTAGATGCAGGCCTCTCCCCACCCCTTAAACTGATTCTGATGAGGAGAAGGGACACATCTGGAGCCAAAACTCAACCTTAAAAAATGTTATCTGTCTGCTCCATTCGGGAGTGCCTCAGTAATCTGCTGGACTGTCTCGGCAACTGGGCAGTTTAAAGGAACTTTGGGAGCTAGGTAATCGGCTTGTTTTACTGTTTAAACATGAAAAGTCCTGCTTAAAAGGAATCACTAGGGGAGATGAGGAAAATGTGTCTTCTAGATGTTGTTTTTCAGCTGTCGTCTAAACTGATGACAGTGTAAATACAGGATGCCCTGATTCACAGAGAAAAACAGGGTCAAATGCTGTGGAAATTCCTCATTTGCTAAGTGTGCTCTGGGTCCATGTACACAACAGATATGAAGATCCCACTGGATCTTCAGGAGGATATGGAACCTGCATGTGTCAAAGGGTTAATGTGCTCTGAGAACTTCTGAAGTCAAGATTCCCTCCCCCAAAAAAGTATACTTTGATTTCCCGCTTCAAACAGTGTGATCATTCTATGCATATTACTCTGCATTCTAAAATTGAGCCAATCATTTGTTGCCTCTTGAAAATAAGAAGGCAAGCAAGGTGTTTCCAGCCTCTATTCACCACTACCCAAAGCGATCCTCAGACTCACACTGAAGTACTTTTTATAGATAAGAGAATATTAGCTACATAAATGATCCAGAGTGGAAGCCGAAATTCCAGTCTTCATTGCTTCATGTGACCTTTAATGATAAATATTTTATTATTTCTGTTGAGCCATTTTTTAATGCAAGCTTTCTTTCTTGCAATGAACCCTTCAATGAATCCACATCTAAAATGAAGTGAAACACATTTGGGAGAGCAAAAACTTTTTGAAGGGATTCAGACATACATATATACTAACATACATACATGCATACATACATACATACATAATGTGGTATGAAATGTACAGTATAAACAGTGGAAGAACAGGTTTTTTGTTCAGTTTGAACAGGCAAGTTTAGAGGTTAGAGATAATAATTTAGGAAACATCATGATTCTGCTAGCTGTAACTGTAATAACTGAGGTCAGTTTTTTAGTGTATGCGCTCAGCCAAATAAGTTGACCCTGCCTCGCCCTCGCATTGCAAGTGCAAGAAAAACAAAGCGGAGAATCTCAACCCAAGCAGTCATATTCTCCCCTGTCACAGGTGGTCCAAAATCTAAATTTAGTCAAATTGGAGAAATCAGTTATGTTTTACCATGTCTACTAAAATACATTTTTTTTTCATTTTGCTCCCTTCAAATGGCACCGCTTGTGTTTTATTCATTTTGATCGGGAAACATCAGAAAGGCCAGACATCCATGCCTCCTTTGAAGTCTGATGTTTTAGAAACTGTGTGATGTGTAAAATCATAGATATGAAGTTGGGCAATTTCATATTTTATTTTATTCATTTACTATCATGTTTGCTCATTTTGATATAAACCTGTTGTTGTGTTTATAAAATGTCTACAGGGATAGATTGTGTGGCATAATCGCTATTTAAAAGTTATGACATTCAGCCACTACCATCGATGCCTCCAGCACACGAGTTGAGGTGGGATGAGGGGGATGTCATCCCCTTTGGAAAAAAGTTTGACCACAACCTTCCCCTTGTAAAATTGTATTCTAACCCTCCCATCCCCTTTGCTTTAATGGAATTAGTTATGCTAATTGTGCATAAATTGTAGATGTAAATGTCAATCCTATGTTATTTGTGCTTCAGTTTGTGGAGCCAGCAAATGCATGCTTCTCATTGGCTAATGCAACCTCACTGTGAGTTTTGCTTTGGACAAGGATTGCAGATCCAACTGGCTGAAATGACTAAGTGACAGGTTCAGCAGGACTTTAGAAATTTTTTAGTAAAGAAGAAAAAGATAGGTGAGATGATAACCACTCTCGTATTATTAATACATAATTTGCCCCTTATGTAACAAAACCTTGGCAACAGCTCAGCCAATGTTTAATCTTGAATGAGACCGCCACAGATAATAACATGTTCATGTGCTCGTTTGTGAACATGTTAGCCAACCTGTTCACCTGTGAGCAAACGTATATGAGCTATCCAAAATTTTTATCTGCTTGAAATAACATGCCCGATTTTAGATTTTAATGAGAGGGTGACATATTGAATGTAAAAGGTGTATTCAGCAGTAACTTGAATGCAGTTGTGATAGTGTTGAGAAATCCCTGTTTTTGAAATCCCACGCTAGGAATATCATTGCTGTTATTATATAAATAAAATATTATTGTAAATAATTGGATAGTTTTTGTATTTAATAATACGAGTTTCAAGTACATTTTCAGTTTTTTTCTTATGATTATGCATGAATTTAAAAAAAAAATTATGAATGTACCACCATCCTTCTGCTCTGAGGTTGACCATCCCCTTTTTTTAAAAATCAACCACTGGTCTTGATTATATAAGTTCAGTCTTTTAAATCCAATTTAAAAGATCTAGGAGGCCAAAAATCGGAGGTATAAAAAGATAAAAAATAATATTGTCCAGTTGTATTGGGCTCTCTTAATTTGTATTCATGTCAGGTATATATTCATTTATTTGTTTGTCTGTTATAGAGGAGTCAGCTGCTAAATTACTCCACTCTGAGTTGTGTACTTATAAATCAATGGGGTCAGTCAAGGATTTTCTCCAATCAGGCAATGAATTAACATTATAAATATTAATAATTTAGCAGGACATTAGCAATACTTTTCCCTTTATTTAGCTGGAGTCCATTTATTAGAATAAAAAGACAACACAGTTTCACATAAAATGTTGAAGTTGTTCTGTGAGTTAGACCGAATACAGGTGAGGATTTCAAAACCTTAAAAAGTATTAAAAAATATTAAAAATTCAGGTAAAAATTTACAACCTTGCATAACACACGATGACCAGACTGACAAAGATGACCGCTCATCAATCTTCTCAAAATCAAAAATGCATATAAACCTTTATTGAGTTCCATGGGGAGATTGTTACCTGTATACTGAGAAAATACTCTTGCCTTTGCCTGCTTTCACCACTAAAATGGACTTTCATGACATCTGGGGAATACACATATGCACCACTGTAACTGTAATTAAAAGTTTGTGGCTCCTACGGCGTTTAACTATGGTATGGAGCAGGACGGTCTGGATAAAGTGAAATGTAGTAGGGGGAAAGAAAAAGCGACCCTAAAGTTCATATTGGCAGTTTTGATAAATGCCGACATATCCCTTTGGCATGTAAAGATGGATTGCGCTCCATGAAGAATTCCTTTTTTCAGCTCAGATTTCATAGTGATGTGGAGTCTGCCATTGATGGCAGGCTTTGACGCCAGCATGTTTTATTGTCCATCCGTTGTCAGGGCATGGAGAGAAGAGGGCTAAATGGGCATTAAATTTGGCTGGCATTAAGCAGTGACTGGATCACTGCTCTCCTCTGATTCATTTCATGCTCATTTTTACATAGGGACAATAGTGTGTAATGTCAGTGCTCTCTCTGACATGTTGAGTAGATAGTTCCCATGCAGTACAGGGCCCTTTGCTCTGCTTAGTATTCACACACTTGAGTTCCCTAAAGGTTACCGAACCTAATTAGACATTTATGCAGGAACTTCAAAAGGTCTTTCTGTTATTAATGTTGTACTACAAGCTGCAGCGATGGCATTTTTACCCGTGAATACACATCCTTCACAATATGTAAATACACAATCGAGATGGGCAGTAAGTGTGTGAAATTTTAAGAACCCAACTCTAAAGCTTTTCTTCATCTTGACGAGCTCTCACAAAACACCTCACCTCTAAATACCTGAATTAACTCTGCATCAACTGGCTCTCAGAGAGTCTGCTGGGAGAATAAAATATAAATATAAAACTAATTGACCCCCAGTCAAATACTCAAGAAAATATATATATATATATATATATAATATATTTAATGAATTTCTCTCTCAATGGTCTTTAGTTCTGAAATGTTGTATTTTAAAAAGATGAATGATGCTTCAAAAATCCCAAGTTCAGAAATGAATTCAATATCTACAACAAAGTATGAATAATGGAATAACCAAATCTTAAGGCCATGTGTAAAAAAATGTTGTATTCATTGGACGACATGTTGAGCTGCAGCTTCTCTGGATTAGAACACCTGCTTCAGTGGCATTAGTGGCATTGATATCCATGTAATGCTATAGATTGTAAGCAACCATTTTCAAATGGATGATGCTAATATTATAAACAATGATAATATTGATAGCAAAAACACACATCAAGAGAGTTATGTGTGGCAAACAGAAATTTCATATTTAAAGTGTTGAGCAATTATTCTGTTGTTAAAAATAAACAAAAAAGTTCCTTTCTTCTTTCTCATAGGTGGGCCTTGCGTGGGACTCTATGCAAAACATACACAGGTAGTTTAAGTCCCTGTTGTATAGTTGTAACACTAGGTTTGTGTTTTGTAACATTGTGAGACATTGTGGCACCTGTAGCAGAAAGTGTGTAGTGACTTTGTGACACAGATGACTTACTGAGCCCACGTCTGTCTCCTGCCACCTCCAGCAACGTCCTGTAGATGCAGAAATGGAATTTGAGATTTGAGAATTTGAGAAGCCACTGAGCAGTGTATTCATTTTTGCCCAAGGAGACTGGCATCTTTGTACAGTCTTTTTCGCTCAATGCATCTAGTTTTATAAAAAATTCATTTAGTGAGGGATAAACCACAACAAAGCAGTGTGATTTGTTTCATACCCAGCCTGAAGTGATTTATGTCAATACAACACAAAAGCTTAGAGTTGGTTGTTCTAACATTACCATGGTTACTTCTCATAAGAATAAAAATATGCAAAAAGTACTTAGGCAAAAGAAACTACATTGCAATATATATTGTGTATAAGTATACAGTGTGGCTCAGAATCGGGCTGTTTAATTAAACTTAGTGATCAGCTGACCACTGAAGTCCATACATCATAACTATAGGCGTGCTCTGGCCATTTGGAGGCTTGCTTACTCTACTGTTACACAAGCGAAGAGGGTGGAGCAAACCACTAAGATGGAGGACAACTCATTGTGCCTGATTGAATAGCATATGCCTTCAAACAGACAAAAGACCCTGACTATATCTACACAGATCGTATTCTGCAGTGAGGACCCCAAGTGAGCTTGATTGCCATGCCTTGTTTCTGTGGTGTAAATTGGCAGCTGAATGAAAGGAGAACACAGATACCTTGACACTGCAGCCCCTTAGGGTATTAAAAAAACTCATAGCTACAATAAATTATGAAAAGAAAAACTTGGGGTACATGCTCCTTGGATGCACTGTGTGCCTCGCCCTGTGTGGCATGATGACAAGTACTGCCTCAGTTCTTTTGCTGTGAAAACAAAAGCAAAAGAATAAAACAGAAAGCAAGTGAAGGACAAGATAAAAATGATGAAAACACAGTCAAAACTTCAGCATGTATGATTTCCCATCTCAATGGAACCTGCAACAAAGGACAAATTTTCAACAGTCCTTTTTACAAGAACTGTGAAGTGGCCTTGTGAGAGGCAGACCATGCAGTCGCTTGGTCCGAATGGGTCTCGCTCCGTGCCTTCATAACAGGCCTGTCAAAGGTAACAAGCAACAGCTGGGATCATTAGCAGCCAACCTCAGCCGCCCATGGTCCAGAGGGCCTCCCAGGCTTTAGCGAGACAGCAGGATGCTCTGACACCGGCCAAAGAGGAGGAATGGCCCGCTCTGATCCTCTGCTACCACTTCCAGCAACACACACTGTTATATTGCATTTCTCAAAGTTCATGCAGGGGTGCTTTCTAAACAATGGCAAGGATTTTTTTTTGCTCCTAGCAAACTATTTCATTTAAAACAACAGCAGGCTTTGTTACTTCATAAAAAAAAAAAAAAAAAAAAAAAAAAAAAAAACAGTCTTGCATGTTTGTTGTCAATTTGGTAATTGCATTTATTTGATATGTACATTTTTGTGTCTGTGCATGTGATGGAGTATTTGTGTGTGTGTGTGTGTGTGTGTGTGTGTGTGTGTGTGTTTGTGTGTGTGTGTGTGTGTGTGTGTGTGTGTGTTCCTTTTGAAAGTCTGTATGTGTGTGCACGTGCATTTGTGTTCACATGCCTTTATCTGTGAGCATTTAAGTAAGGCCACTTGAAAAATATCGAATAAAGAGAAAATGTATAACTCATTATTCTTGTCTCTGTGGTCTGTGGATAGCCTACCGCTCAGAGAGAACAAGGCAGGCCCTGTGATTGGCTGAGCTGAAACTCCTATGGCTCCAATTCAAAACATCACATATCAATATCACTGGCCAAACATTCCAAAACTATATATTACAGAAGAGAGCCATACACCTGCAGATGTGCCAGTGTAAGGAGCTTTTCAAAGAGCTGAAGTAATGTGAACACATCAGTCCTTTAGCAGAGGGGTTTCTGACAGCAACCAATCTATTCTCTTTTAATGGAACTTTTCAAGTTGGAGGTGAAGGCCCTGGCATTTTATAATAGCATTCTCAAAGTGAAACCAAGTGAAAGGACAATATTAAATTAGAGCAGCAACTGCCCCTTGAATGAATAATTGAACCAGATGGCATTTTGTTTCATTCCTCTTCTTTCTCCCCATAAGTGAAAGGAGATTAATTTTGCCACAGGTGTAATTGTGATTTGTAACAATTTGAACAATTTTGAGCACTAAAGAATTTGATGACCAGGTACTGAATTTCCAGAAACTACTGATGTGACTGCAGGCACCTTTTATTTCAGTGTGTAATGCCTGGTGTGTGTGTGTGTGTGTGTGTGTGTGTGTAAACTTATAAGAGTGTCTGATTATGATACCAAAGACAATGGAAGGACGGGTCTCTGTGTGATTTGTGGCTTACCAGTGGCATCCTGGAGCAGCTTTGACTTACAATGAATGTGAATGAAGTAAAGTTTGGTAATTAATCACTAGTTATTCTGAAATTATTATTCTAAGTGATTGAATAGAGGAAGTTTCCTAAGCTGCTGACTGAGCTTCATAATGTGGTTTATGTGGGCATTGGAATTCCAATATTATTTTTGTGAGGAGGAGGAAGGGAAAAAAGTGAATCGGGAGAACTCACCAAAAAGCCTCCAGACCACTGAAAGCAGATGAATAAAAAATAATAAAAGAAGGAAGTAAAGTGTACAATAAAAAATAAACATCCTGCGGTATGACGTGTTATCTAACTAGTGAACGTTCTCATCATGTTTTTGCCTGTTCATGGCCTCATGCAGTGCTGTCAGACGGACTTGATGTCAAGGTAAAGCAGCACAGCAACAGACATTTACCTGGTGGAATTCATGTATATGTACAGTTAAGATCTGCAAGAAAAATATTTTTTAAATTCTAAATATTTAACAACATTAATATCACTATTTAAATTAGTGTTTACCTTCAAGTTTACCTGAAGCTACAGTGGAGGAAATGTTCAGCTAATTAACTGCTGAGATACCACAAGCATGTTTATGAAACATTCAAATGAACTGTGTGAGTCAATTAGCTGGGTGTAAAGCTGGGTGATTATTTTTAAATTATTTATAGTACACTAAAAAACAGCAAACCCAATAATATGCGCACATGTGCAGGTTGAAACTTATTCAAGGAAAGAGAGGTAAACTGAATCAGTATAGACTCCTAATTGGTATATTGCATTTTGCAACCACAGAAAAGACATTTAAAAGACAATTAAAATAAATCATTCTCATATTTGCATGAATTAAGTCATTACCAATCAGTGGGGTGTTCATTTTACAGAACGGCCCTCAAGCAAAAGGTCACCCTTAATGTATGACCCTCGAGAAAAAAAGAGAAACAAAAAGACCCTGAACATTAAGTTTCACAGTGAATTTTAAGCACAGAAGTTAAATGTTAATTATCCTGTCCTAAAGTCAAATATATCAATGTAGTGATATTTTCTCACTTGAAAAGTGTCAATGTATTGAGTGGCATGGAATCCCTTCCTATACTACTATTGACACGGCATTGTGACATTGAAACAGGAATAGTGTGGATACACATGAGAAAACAGAATTCAGAAAACTCAGAATTCAGCTCCCATGGAACTGAAAGAACCTGCTTTCAAAAAACACAAAAGTTCATTGATGAAACATACTCATTTAAAACAGTCCTTTTTATTCTAACAGTATAACTTTGTGAAGATGGTCCTTGATATTGTTTATTTTTCATACTTGTTTGAGCATTATTGGTGAGGTTGAATCTCAGTGAAAATGTTTATTGAATTAATTTTATTCATGTGAATTTTAATATCTTAACAAAATGATGAACAGATACTTTTAGAGACTTCAGTTCTTTTGTGATTCAACCATCCAATGACTCATGTTTGAGCACCAAAGGTTAAGACCAGGCTTGGAATCGAGGTTGAACAATCACAAGACATTTTTTCACTCCACTTTGTATCTGACTTTTCTAATGAAGATTCTCAAGATTCTCTTGGCCTCTATGGACATGGACAGCATTTGTGTTCAGCAAACAGAAGAATTTTGACATGTCTGTGCTGGGGATTTCTGCTTGGTTACCCTCTGTAATCCACCAGTGGCACATTACATCCCAGGATAGGTGTGCCCTGGCCCCAGTCACACTAAATGGTCCCTCTTCACGTCATCCGTTCGAGAGTGAAGCCAACCGGAAACAAACAAATCCTAATGTTGCAAATCTAGCAAGAAGGAACTCATCTATCTTCTTATCACTGTTTGCCTTTTTGTCATATTTTATTTATACAGAGCTTGTTTTGATAATTTATGCAGACAAACCGCACAAATCAAAACGAGGAAGAGCTCCACGGGGATAGCGTCTAAAACCACCTCCTGCCTGTGACTGCATTTTATACTTTCTTTTAAATTTGTTGTGATTAGCGCAGGCTGTAGACTTGATCCATTTTTAATCTGAGTAATTTGGAAGATAAATTTGGAATTAATTTCTTCCCAGTATTATACAAAACAGAACCCATTTGAAGAAGCAATTTTAACACAAGAGTGCACCGAGGCAAGGTTTGTCCCAGGCTCAGCAAATGTACAGCAAAAAAGGTTCCTGTCACATTAAAATAATATTAAACACATTTTACTATGCTAATGCTAATGCAAATGGATCACGGTTAGTAAAGTATGTGTACTGCTACCTTTCAATGCCTGAAGAATGATAACAGCAGGAGACTGATGGTGTGATGCATGCAGTGCCATACATATCCAACCAGTTAAGCTCTATTCAATGCTCTCTGCTATCTATAACTATATTTTAAGGGACAATTACATCCAGATAGCTCTTTACTCCTTGCAGATCAAAACACTACTTCACTTTGATGGATGGGATCAGATATTAAAAATGAGAAGTTGCTACCACATGCCTCTGCATGGACACTGGCCAGCATATTAGAGATGCATTTATCATTTTCTCCAGTTTTTTTATTGAAAAGGATCATAATTATTACATTTCTGCAGTTGCAATTGTGTATAAGAATGTAAATGTTCAGCAATGGCAAATGTGACATGCTTTGTATTTTTTTATTTAAGGCTTCTTTACAACATTACACTCAAATAATTATGACTTTCTTTGACAAATTGGTAATACAATGCTTGACTGTACGCGAATAGTATTATAAGTGCTGAGATAATATGAAAACAATGCAGTTAGTCTGCTATACATATAATTAGGAATATTTCAAGGCACTGCATCATTAAAAATATGAAAATAAAGTGAATTGTTTTAAAGGAACATATTTTGACAGTCCCGCTGCTGTGAAGGGTCAGAGTGGCTTGGGGGAAGCAGGGGAGCACAGGTCTTATTGTCATTATTTGTAGTCTCTCTAGTTCATATTTGGCAGTTATTCCTGTGAGTGAGCTCTCAGAACGTTGTCTGCTCCTCTCCACTCCCGGTCCACAGCGCCAGCCTCATGAGCCGGGCCCCTGGGTCCCGAGGTCGCTCCACGCTCGGTTCCGAGGTGCAGGAGCCCAGAGAGCTGAGGGACCCGGTGGCTGACCCGGTCCCCTCGAAAGCGTAGGTCCGCAGGCAGTCGAACGGCGGGGCATAGGGGTCATTGTCAGCATCGCACAGCCGGTCGAGGATGAACTGCTGGAAGACCTCGTCCTCGGGGCCGATGAGGTAGGAGTGGCGGAGAGACATACGGATGCTGGCCGCCACCTCCTCCCTCCTCAGCCTCCGCTCCCGCCGCCGGGGGTGGGGCCTGAGGGGGACCGGCTGGCACGCGCCCAAATCAGCCTTCCCGCCCTCCGTCTCGGAGTACCGCAGAACCTTCTGCGAAACCTCATCCCACCGGTCTGTCCCCTTCGCCTCTTCCCCCAGCTCCTCCTCCTTCTGCTGTTGCTTTCTGTGTTTCCTCACCGCCATCATTAGTATGGACAGAACTGCAAGCATGAAAGCAGGAGGGCAGGTTCAACGGCATCATTAGCAGTGATGATAGAAACAGGAAGTGGTCACTACAGGTCAAGAACAGGCCACAATCACAACCAGTAAGCACCTGATCTGAATAAATAATAAAAAAGAATGTGCAAATCAAAAGAAAACTATTTTAACAGCCAAGGAGAGGGAACACACAGCGGCAGTGATTGCAATTATGATTTTATACACTTCAGCAAAGCCTTATGATGATGTTTTCTGATTGTGTTGAAATATTACTGTCACTGAACATTTCACTGAACCATTATTCGCTGCTCATTTGTTAAGGGCTTAGCGATATTTAGTTGGCATTAGGAACGTTCTAGAAAGCATGAGTGATTTACTAGGCTCTGTGGAAGTCAACTGCATGATTAGGAAACATTTTATGGTCACAGCTTGAATACTTGCCAATATGATGAGAAGATGCCTAGTTGTGTTGCACTAGCTCAGACTAATGCAACTGCTCTGTTCAAAAAAGATGTTTTTATTAGTTAAAGTGAAAATATTTCTAATCAAATTAAAATCAGGACTTTTCAATACTCAGGGCTATACTATTTTTTTTTCCTTCTGAATAAATCAATCCTCTATAGCACTGCATAAATAAACACTATAATTTATCACATACAACATTAATATTCTACAACAGTCTGCATGTTCATCCAAGGCCTTATGTGTGAAAAATAGAGATGGAGTTAAAACCAACATGTAGGCTTGTGAATGGCTGAATATGCATGCACACACACGTATGCACACACACACACGCACACACGCGCAGACACACGACACACACACACACACACACACACGTGCACACACATACAGACACACGCACACACACACACTCACTCTCACACATGCACACACGCACACACGCACGCACATGCACACACATACAGGCACACGCACACACTCACACACATGCATGCACGCACACCACATATGCACACACGCACACACACACACACACACACACACACACACACACACACACACACACACACACAACACACACAGCTAAACCATCAGCGGTCCCCGAGCACCACAGAGCATATCGTCCCTGCTGCCAGAAGGAGAAATTCATCAGGAAAAGCTACAGGGGGCAGCAAGAAACCTGTACGAGAAACAAGCACATCATCGGCTGGCCTCGTCTACCGGAGAGGCGCCCGGCTGGGTTCCCCCCTCCACTCACCTGTGAGCGTGAGCAGAGAGACCAGAATACCGATGAGCGTGTGGATGCTGAGACCCATGGAGAGAGCGAAAGCCTCCACGCCCCCAGCGGGGCAGTGACCATTGGGGTTGCAGCTGCACACGCCGATGGTGAGGGTGGGGGTGCTGGTGAGCGCCGGGCTGCCGCTGTCCATGATCACAATGGGCAGCAGGTACTGGGTACGGTCTTGCCGGGTGAAAGAGCTCCTGCGGGTCAGGATGCTAGCGGTGTTGTCTGCAGTGTGGTGAGAAGGGGATTGGTTAAAAATGACTTCTGTGCTGATGGGGAAAGTGAGAATTACATAAAAATGATTATTCACTGAATACAGCAGTTTTAGGAATTAAACCCATTGTTTAGGGCCCAGTCCTCTAAGAACCAACCACAAGTAACACTAATTGCAAAAATGTTCTACAAATCCCTCATGTGAAATATTGTTCATTTATTTATTAGTTGATTAGTTAAGGTAATAAGTATCAATTAAATCAATGAACTTGCTGATACAAATGAGCAGAATACAAGCAGATACAGAATACAAAACTCATTGTTGGATTAAAATCAAGAAAAATGGTTATCGGACAGTTAACAACACCAGGACAATGACAGAAAATGTCTACAAAATAAATATAGGTTCAGTGCCTAAACAAACACTACAACGGGCCTCTGGGTGGTACATGCTTGGGGGGGGGGGGTCTTTTGGGGACATTGTTTGACATTTTCTGTCAGAAATTCCCAGTCCTCTTTGAGAGCTAGGTAAACTTAATATTTTAGGGCCTCGCAGAAAAAGAACGATGCTCCTTTTTTAACATGTATATTTTTACTGTTACCTTGGTTGTCTCTAAGGGTGAAGTTGGGGTTTATGTGTTTTTCTGGAACCATGGAAAAGTAGAAATGGTGTCCCTCTGGAGGGTCGTCTTGGTCCACAGCACTAATTACTTGGACAAGCTGCAGGATTGGAACACTGTTGTCAGATCAGAAGGTTTGAGACGGACCAAACAACCAACTGCTACAAGAAAAGGCTCTCAAATAGGCCAAAAAAAAATCCTTGATCTTCCCTCGAAATAATTTATGTGAAATGTAGAGGAGCGAGACGATGCATGGCTTAGAAGTACTGATCAGGGCACTGGCCTCATTAACCGAAAACCACTACTCACATCCGAGATGCTAACACTGCAGCTCTGGCCATGAGCAGGATAATTACCCAGAATTTCTGCTGTTAAAAAAATCATTTAATCATGGGTTATAAAATGTGTTTAATGTGAGTATGCGACTGTGTGGATTAACGGTTTATGATCGCAGCGTTACAGGTTCAGTTCTTGGGTGTGGAACTGCTGTTGCATTTTTGAATAATTTTCTTGAATTGTGGCATTAAAAATTCAGCTGTGTAAATGGATCATTTGTAAACCATATTCTGTTTGAGTTTCCTTGGCTAAAGATACCTATTAACAAAATAAATTATTATAGGACGTAGGAACATTTAATAAAGGGGACCTTAGAATGATTTTTAATCAGAAAATACTCACCTCACCTGACTGCACCCCTTCACAGATGAAAGGATGGTAGCTCTGGAGGAACTGTGGGGCGTTATCATTCACATCCAGAACTTTGATGAAAACCAGCACTGAAGAAAATAAATTATTTTGTTCTACAAAGACAAAACAAAAAATCATTACGCATTATGGCCAGCTGCCAGTAATTGAAGAACTCTGAATACATACTTTGACAGCTTCTTGACAGATATAATAAATCTTGGATATTCAGGATTAGACAGGAAAAACAAAAAATGCAACATACTTGTTAAATGTGCTGTCCAAAAGCAGCTTTCATGTCTTACAAAAATGGTCATTACTATCATTATTATAAAATTCACTATTAAAAAGCAAGCTGTTCTATGAACCAAACATCTCTATCTGAGTCTTACTGTTGTTCACAAGTTCTGGACAGGAGAAGTACAAAAGGATGAATTAGTACATTGATTGTAACCCCTGGCTGTAGGGCCTGTAATGTCCCTGTGAGTGTGCATGATTGGGCTTACTTGTCTCTTTGGCTGTAATGGTTAAATTGTGCCATGCTGAGGTCTCTCGGTCCAGGGCTTTCACGATAGTAATTGTTCCATTGTCCGGGTCTATTCTGAACTCTTTCTTCATATCAGAGCCTTTATCAATGTAATACCTGGAGAAGAACAGGTGCACGATGTGACTATTCAGTATCTCACCAAGCCATTCCCAGCAATACAATGGCCACTTTGGAGAAAGCAGCAGAAATTGTAGCACGTCTTTGAGAAAAGGACATTTTTCCTCCCTAAGTGTATAATTCCCTATACAGCACAGCCACATCACTATTGTACTCTCTCACTCTTCCTCTGTATACAGTATTATTTTTGGGGGGTGGGTGGGGCAGGACACAATCACGAATATTTTTTTTTTCTGTCTGATTCCCCTCATGAAATAAAAGCACTGCACAAGCTGTAGCTTCCTATTTCTTTAACTGTTCCTTATTTGCATGACTGATTTTAGAACAATGTAAAGACAGGACAAATATAGTCTATTATTTTTGTTAGTGAAAATGAAAGATAATAGCAAATGTGAGTCCCTGTGTGCCGTCACATAATCCACATAAAAGCACCTCAGCTGCTCTAGCCTGCAAAACAAAAGGTAAACACAAAACCACTGTGGTGGCATCTCAGGAAAATGAAGACAAAGTTAGCAGGTGTCAAATACGCTTATGCAGTGTCTATGCAAATCACAAATCTTGAGGGACAGAACTTTATTGTCAAAGTAATGAGCGTTCGCACAGACATATACTGTATCACATTGAAAGCATCCCCATTATTGTTAGTGTCATATCTAAACATTTTTGCACTAGTTCTCATTCTAAATAGTCTCTACATCAACATCATTTGATGAATGCCAGGAAATTATCCCAACTTGCAGTTGAGTATCACTCACGGCTGACAAATTAAATAAAGCTGCGCGCAACACGAATACCAAATGCTGCCACACCTCATGCATTACCCAGTTTTTCTCATCCTTTTTGCATTTATTATTTCATGGCGTTTTAACCCTATGGACATTGCTCTGAGATAGACCTGAGAAGTAGATGGGAAAAGCCAATGAGGAGAAAAGAGGGCATATATTATTCAGCGGTTTTCATTTCATGCTAAAGTAATATGAGATAAATATGAGCCCGGCGAGATAAAAAGGTAACTGAATGCACTGAGCTGGTAACACAGTTTAAAATAAATTTGTGCTCCCTGGAGCCAGCTGTCTCACAAAGCACCCTCCTGAATTACTGTATGCTGAAGTGGATCTCCAGTTGATAGGATTGAAATTTATAGAAAGAACACACTTTCCTAAGCATGCCACCCGGGTGAGAAGTGATGTTTACTGAGAGTCGGGGTACAGTTACCTGACGGGATTATTCACTACATCCCAATCCCTGGCACTCACGATGCCCACCGTTGTACCCGCTGCCATGTTTTCCTGAATTTTCCACTCGTACTCTTGAGCCAAGAACACTGGGGGCTCGTCTACATCCTTCACAAATATCTTTAGGGTTGTCCGGTCGCGGAATTCATTGTAACTTAAGAAGCGTGTGTCTATGTGATCGTTGATGGCCTCGGCGGCCATTACAAACCGCCTTTTGGTCTCGTAATCCAGTGGCTGAAAAACAAAAGCAGCAAAATGATCATTTTTTTTTCATTAAGCAAACAAATTCCTGCCAAGTAGTATTTATTTTTCTTGTTGTTAAGGGTATTGTCTCTGAAAAATGTATTCTTAAATGCAACTGTAATTTTTTAGGTACACAAGAGAAATTGCCAAAATTGAAACAAGCAAGTTATCTTTTTTACAGTCTTACCTACTCTACATCTGGCAACCATTTCCATTTCTACCAGAACATGATAAATGGTTCATTCATGGTCAATGAGCCATCTGCTCTCGGCTTGCTAGTATGTCAAGTGGAATATCTATAGAGGTGAAGTCTCAAACAGTAGGCACGCACTTGCTGTATTTCCCAAGAGCTCATGTTCAGTCAGCCATTTCATAACAGGTCCATTTCTTCTAAATTCATTTTAAAATGAGGATGAAGTTAAAGGTTTTGATGTTGCTGTGCGCTGGTATGTAAAATGCACATGCATTAATGGTAACATTGACAGTACCTTAGATCAGAAGAACCTATGAGGATATCCTGGGAGTTACTTGCACTTTGCACAAGTGAGTATTATTTTCTGCATCTTTAACTGGAATGTCTTTTGTTAAATTTCCATTTGATTGAAATAGAATCTAATGTTAAATAAAAAAAAAAACTGCATATCTTGTCCTGCTTGCAGACTGGACAATAAGATAAAAATACAATAAATCCATTAATGCACCATACAGATTGAAATATGAATTAATGAACTATGCTTGATAAATCAATTTTCAAAAGAAATGCCATAAAAAAACAACCTGATTTGCTAATAAATATAGAAAAATGCTTTCTTAATTTCATAGCTAAACCATTAATAATCAAGTAATCACAATTGTACCTATGAAGACTGACCCATTCTGGATCTCAGTGTTTTTTTTTCCGAGAGCAAACATCGACAGGTAGCACAAATCGAGGCACTGTGCTGCAGACTGCATCAGCGGTAAACAATGGGAGAGTGTATGGGTTTGTTTACCTTGGCAAGCACAATGACCCCCTCCTGTGTGACGGGGTCGGTGTGGATCTGAAATGTGTCACTGCCTTCCGCCTCCTCTAGGCTGTAGTTCATCCTGGCATTGACACCAACATCTGCATCATCTGCCATTATCCTGCCCACCGTGGTGCCCACGGGGGCGGACTCTGCCACGGCGAAGGTAAAGAGATCTGCACACATTTGGGAATTGTGTGAGTGAAGCACACAATTACTATTAATTAAAAGTCAGCAACATCTCCAGTGTGATCTTAAGATTTACATGGAGTCTCCATTACTTGTAACTAACCACGGCATTTAGTCCTGTCAGTGTAATTAATTTTGCATATGTGGTTAGGTAAATTAAACGGGTTTAAAATTGTTTAGCTTCTAAATCTGGTCTACACACATAATGTACCTAAAAAAAAGTTACAAAAACACATTTTGGACAAATCATTTGACAAATGCACTCTGCTGAATGCTAAGTGTAGCATCTGAGTCCAGGATTGGCCTTTATCTTTATAACTAAATAGGCAAGTCTGGCTCAGCTTACTGTGATGGAAAGCGGGTCCATTGTCATTGACGTCAGACAGGCTAACGGTGACGGTGGTGGTGGCCGAATGGCCCCCAGACAGGCCCATCATGTCTTTCACCTGCACAATCACCTGGTAGCTCTCCTGGGCCTCCCTGTCCATGTTGGGCCATGAGGTCACGACAAAGCCTGAGAATAATACATGACACAGTACTCTCACAGGGCAGCCCAAGAGGATAGCACTGACACAATGCTCATGACAGCGCAACCAACATCCTGGCATTACCCTGGAAGGTCAAGAAGGGAGCGTATCTGGCTAGCAATAATATAGCTATCTGGCCGGGTTGGTGTTTTTGGATCTATTGAAACCAGTTGCAAACAAGTTGCTAACCTGGCAATTGCTAACTAATTAGCTAACCTGGTGTTCTTCAATATTCCTGTCCTGGGTTTGCAACAATCAGTCTCTACTGTTTAATTCCAGCTTGTAAACACTCCTGGAAAAATAATTACTTCATAGCAATAAGGGAAATGGTAGCTCTGTTAAGGCACTGCCCTATATAATGGGTTTGAAGAACAGATTCAGTACTAAACATTATGATGTAATATTCCCCCAAAAAACATTAAGCTACATAAATTAGTGAAATAGTCCAATGATGTCCAAATACATTGTTGCACACAGATGAATATAACACTTTAGGTGTCATTGAATAATTATGCATATTGTCTAAACATTGTCAAAATCACTTTAAAATTTGCCTGCTCAGTTATTGCTCTCAGTCTGTTTTCAGAAGAGTCTTGGCATTCATTCAGACATTAATAATGGAGTCAGAGAAGCTGTGGATAAATTGTAAATGCAGCTCTTGGTAAGTTTGAAGAGTATGATGCTCTTATCAGCTGGATTTATATAGTTTACATATTCACACATTATCCAGTTATACTGATAGACATTTAATGAAACAATTTAGGTGAAATACCCACTCAAGGGCACAACGGCAGTGTCCTGGGTGGAAACTGAACCTCCTCCATTTTCATTCTCTTCATTTATTTTCATTCTTTTCTACATAGTAATCCTCCCAACATATGCATAACTCTAAGTCGAAGGTGAGGAGAGGCTGGCTAAGTGAATGAGATGAGCAAATGAATTCAGCAAATGAAAGGTGTGAAGAGGCGACTGAATGCACGTGAGAAAATGAGAAACGTTGATTGGTTGCACAAAGTGAATGTGAGTTAGAACTATATATGTGTGTATATATGTATATACTGTATGGTCAATGTTCTCTGAATGTACTGCATTTATGAATGAGCAAATAAAAATAACATATTCTGTTTGTGTTCTAATATGTTTTCATCTTTATTGTGCTTTCTATGTCTTGCCTGAAACCTGAGCAAGTATGTGTCTGTGAGTGCATTGGGTGAATGAGATGAGAGAATAAGTAAAGGTGTGAATACAGAAATTAAATTTCCATGAATATGAATTATTTGTGAAAGACATTGAATACTGGGAGAAATAAATATATCTGTATTTCTTTTTTTATCATACTAGCCTCACCCAGTTTTATAATTATTTTATTTATCTTATGTAAGCTATCAAAGAGTGCTTTGTGTAGCCTAAAAATGTTTCACAGTGTCAATGCATTTCTTGTTTTGTTTCATTTTGTGTTGTTTCTTGCCCGGGGAAGGTGTGGCTGAGGTTAGGGACTGAAGGCTGGGTTCTGAGGATTTGTCTTGTGTTGTTTATTGTCTTGTCTATTGTGAAAAAAATGGATGAAAACTTCCCACCTTTTTTCTCTTCTTCTCCCAAGAAAATTGAGGGTTTTTTACATAATAAAATATAATAAAACAGAACAATAGAGCATACCAAAGGACAATATGCAATAATATTATAGAATATTAATGTACCATGCTAATTAAGAGTTTCAGGTTTTTTGGGTAACCTTGAGATTTTACTTGGAGTCAAAACCTGATCTGGAGTTTATTTGCAGCATTAATTATTCATGGTGATCTCCAGCACTGATTGATTTGCACATTAAGCCCAGCTACAGGGGACAACAACAGTTCAATCAAATAGATAACATTGCAGGGTTAATGTTGAAGAGGTGCTGTTTTGACAGTTACTTTATATTTCCAATGGTAAGAGAGAGTGGCATGATTCATTTACTGTGTTGGTAAACCTGTTTACACAATCATTTTGACATCAGACTCAAATTTTGCCCACTGTAAAATATTATGCAAAATAACTGGCACAGGATGAAAGATTTAATTTATACCTGCACATGTGCTCTGCGGAAGGTCATATCCAAACGGGTAAAACAGGTAACTGCATAACTCTGTTAATGGGCTTCATGACACCTGTGCTGCTGGGACAGGTGGGGGGAGGAGCAGCAGTAGAATCACTATCAGGTAGGCTCACCTGTGCACGGATTATAATCTGCCCTGTTGTCAGCCATTGCATTTAAGGCCTTTACTATAAAGCACAACCTGTCTGGCTGAAGGTGGTTGTTTTCTGTGTTGAGTTTCCCCTGGTTACCCCCATACTCACAACTGCCCCAGTGCCACTCACCCTTTTCCACCGTGACAACATAATTCACATTGAATACATGAAAATGTTTCATTGGTGGACTGGGCGAGCATTGCTATTGTTTCCTGTTCAGTTTCAAATCTAAACAGTTTAAAGCCGAGTCTGTCTGATTTACAAAACAGTCACGGGCAATATATGGTGCAGTCGTAGTAACTGGATTACAGACCATAGACAGATGTCTTTCAAACTACCATACAATGGACTCATATGCTATATTTTAAAATGTAGCCTTCAAAGTGATGGAATGCCACACATTAATCTTAATGCATGGCATGACCAGGCATGAGCCAGGATTGGAGTAAAATACACTGCACAGCCCGATGGGGAGAGCAGAAGACTGAGCAAATAGTAAAAGTCACATGTTCACAAGGATGGCAACTCTAATCATCTAAGATATTCTGCTCAAGGTTCACAAAATCAGGCCACATGATTTGTAAACCAAAGCAGAGGAGGTAAACACTGTGATTAACCAGCCCTGAAATCAATCGACGTGTTTCCCTCTGACACTTAAATGCACGCTTTAAAAACGGATCAGGGAGATGAGGTCATGGAACTCATCGAAAATGTGTGATGCTTGAACAGAGACAGCAGTTCAGGATGTTTGTGGATACATTTCGCGCAGTCATTACTACCTGTCTTGGGTTCCACAGAGAAGTACGGTTCCCCCTGCAGTACGGAGTAGATGAGCTTGGCGTTGTTCCCATACAATGGATCATCGGCATCTGTGGCTGTCACCTGCACCACTGTGGTCCCTGCGTGGAGAGGCATCACACAGGCTGTGTTGGCTTTGCCCTGCTGCTCGTGTCTAAGGGAGGAAATAATTATGCGGGAGTCCCACGGCGGAGGTCTCTCGGCAGCTCCGGGCAGCACGTGGCGCTCGTAGCGAGTCTCCCATGCGGCGCCGGGATTTGCAGGTGCGTACGGCCGCCATTACCTTCCCGCGGTGACAAATCTCTGTCCCTGGCCCTGATTCAACAACCTCGATCTGCCATGTGTTTAACTCTGGGTTACAGAATTAAGCATGGCTTTTTTTCTGCAAAACTGTCGTTCGATAGAAAAACTACCAGTGTTTTATTGTAAAATGAATGGTAGCTTTTTCCAAAGGAAAAAAAAGCACCGATATAAGGCCGAGGCCTGGATTCAGTGATTATTTCTTGTTTCGTTTCGTACTAGCATACTAGTGTTGGTGTTTCAAATCAGCATCCCTACAATGAAACATAATGAATGATTTTCTGCAGCTAAGAATGAACATACATCAGGACTGCCTAGATTTTATTGGCATTCTTCTCACCGTATTTGTGACAAATATAGAGAGCATATGTCATGAATGAAAACAAGCTGGGTAAACAGCTAATACTGTTGTAATATTCAAAATGTGTCAAACATTACAAACTTACCCACAGGACACATTTCCGGGATGCTGGCCACATAGGGCTCATTTATAAACTGTGGCATGTTGTCATTTGTGTCCTGAACCTTAATGATGAATTCTGACTCGGGTTCAATCGGCTGATTGGACCTCCGGTCTATGGCCTGGCCTCTGAGAAGGTAGAAGGCTTTCTCCTCTCTGTCCAGCCTCTTCAGTGTCTGAATTTTGCCAGTGTATTCATTTATATGGAACAGCTCCCCAGCTCCTTCTCCGGTCAAAATGTATTTGATGGAATTGTCACCTCTGTCAGAGTCTGACTTGAGCTGTGTAAAAATATATCACAAAATGAGACTAAAATGTGAATGGAAAAACCAGGGGTACATTTTCAAAGTAAAAATAGATCCAGGTTTTTTTTTTAACATGCAAATACAAAATTATAATGCATCCATTTATAGTGTTTTATAGACACACGCATGATGCACCTACACAAACAGACAGCCAGCCTTATATTACTTGCTGTCATTACTGTATCTATATAAAATATCCTTATATTGTTCTATATGTATGGGCTTGGGGAGAGGAGACCTCTGCAGAATGTTTGCATAATGGTCTACACAGCGTTATTATGACATGGATCTTCAGTGTGTACCTGACCAATAACTTGTGGGGCCGGTACTTCTTCCTGGACAAAGAACTGAGTCCAAATCCAGCCGCGTTTTAGCCGATGCCGTGTTGAATTCTTCCTGTTTAGCTGGTGTAACCCCGTACTTTGCCTCGTCGCCTGTTTTTCGTTTGTTTCACAAAAACCCATCACAGAGGAGAAAATTAGCATGTGCAGCAAAGCAGAACAGTTCATTGTTCAATTTTGGCTGGGGCTTTTTTTTTCCTTCTTCGTCTTCCACTGAAAATTGGGCAAACAGGTTTCACTGTTCCATTAAACCGCCCTCTCTCGATATCACTGGAGCACACCGATAACATACTAATATCTCTGGGGAGACTTGCCACACAGTAGGAATCCTTTTTCTGTTGTCTTCCATCTCTCTGTAAAACACCAAGCAAAAAGAACAGATGATCAGGAACACATGCAATCCGAAATGATTGGATTTTCTGGAATTCTCATTTAAAAAAATAAACAATTCACACAGAGGATGCACCTTTGATTTGTAATATACATAAAAAAGCTAAGAAATTTTATTCATACATGTTCATTACTGGGTAAACAATATGCCTGCATATGTTTTTCCAATCAAGAGGTAACATCTCAGATTTTATATTAATCTATACTGCTGGAACAGTCCTGACTATCAGTGAGAAAAGCATTTGTAAAGCTACTCTTGCACAAACAGGACAAACAGAAACATGAAAAAATATTTTCAGATTTTTCACATTGAATTTGGTTGGATCTTTTGTGGTGGATTGTAGTAATATATAGAGACAGTCTGAGAAATAAAATGACACAAAAAGATTGGTGTGCCTTTTATTTTTTCTACCTAGCCAAACAATGCAGTCTCCAGGTGTGAAAAATGTTTTTTGTCTTCCCCTAGATAATACAAACCAATGAAAGGGATAGGTAGGGTCAGCTGTTTGGATACTTTGGCTAACTGTCAGGCCTGATTTGGGTCACTCCTGTCCGATATCAATCTGGCTGACTTTGGCCCTTCCCATCAGGAGCCTGTGGTTATTGACCTCTGGAAGAAGGTTGTTGATACCTGTCAGCCTGGAAATGGTCACAAAGCAATTTGTAAGGCCCTGGGGCTCCATCGAACCACAGCCAGAGACATATTGTCCAAACTGAGAAAATTTCAAGCAGTAATGAATCTTCCCACGAGTGGCCATCCTGCCAAAATCTCACCAAGAGCAAGGCATGAAAAAACATTGCGTTGGCAAGGCAACAAGTGGCTCAGCCTCGACAGGGGAAGATAAGCCAGTTAGAAGTCATCAGTCTCATTTCTCTCAAGTGACCTCCGCCAGGTGAGTGGAAATGTGTGGCATAGGCAGTCTGCAATCATGAGGTTTCTATATCCACGTTTTAGGGCTTGTGCCAACAGAACATTTGATTATCAAATGAAAATAACAGTCCGTGGCAACAGCAACAATAACGATTGTGTTAAAAGTCTTGTTTCATCAAATTTCAAATTTCACATCTTCATCTCAAATTTTGAGGATCTTTTAAAACTTTTTCCCAACCCTGACTAATGACTCACTGAAGCCAGCATCCTGCCAGCTATGGGAGGAAAGATGTAGACACGTGACTCACTTCTGAATCACGTGATGGCCATCTTGCTCCTTTACACACTGCAGGCACACCACTAAACACACCCAGGTGCCCCATCCTGGCTGTAACCAAAAATCAACCAGCATAAATGTATTTTAGTATTTCAGAAATGTTATTATTTCTGTTGCACATATCTGTGGTATAAGCAGAATAAATCACTCCAAACACTGCCTTATATGGTAGGCCTAACACTGTAACATATTTTAAAAAGGAATGCTCAAAGCCAAATGACAATCAAAAAAGTTTTGGTATATACATTGCAATACATAAGGTATGTATTATTGCTTTGCACTCACATGTTTTAGAGAACCTGTTTTGGAAGATGCCCTTTGTGCCAGAAGATTTTTGCAAATTGGCTTTTCATGTACTATACTCCATAAGAGTTTAAAAACATGTCAGATTAACTTGTATATGCAGCTGTGGTCACCATACTACGCAAAGCAATGGTCCTCCATGTTGGGAAAAAACACCTTTCTATGTTTTATTTACTTCAATATAATTTTCCTGAATACTGAAGGGTGTCAGAGCGGATGCTGTTGTTTTATGCACACAGAGCATCATGCTCCACCACATTAGAGGATGCATATTTCAAGTCTCAGCGACTTCGTGAAACACGCAATGAACAACTTCACATATTGCATATGAAGAATGTGGGACAATATGAGCCCATCCTATCGTATACTGTTGTTTGATATATTTGTCTGACTTGCAGTTAAATTAATCCCCAAAGAGATCAACATTAGCTCACAACGCTGAGGAACATGAACATTAAAAGAATTCATGTACCTTAGATTTCTTTACTGACATAAAGTAACTTGTAAACATTGAGACAGAGAATAAATAGACACCAGAAACCATTTATTTTCCTGTCTTCATTAAACCTGTAATCCCGGATTACAGCATCCTCTTTAATTACTCTTTTTTGGCTTTAACATGAACTATAAGGCTTGTGCTGCTCTCTCAATACTTGTATTCCAGTTGTCGGGAGCCTCAGCATTTCATACGTCTGACTGCCTTCACATTATTCATTCTAAGAGTCTCATCACTCCTTCATCTTTGATGCCTCTCAGATGTTGAAGAGGGTGGAGTCATAGTTTCTAGAGGTGCCTTCTTTTTTCATCTACTTTCTCTATCTCAATTCCTTGAAGAAAACCTCATCTGCACTGACAGAATCCCGACTTTGCCAGAAGAACTTTTTTTTTCCTGTAATACTTCCAGACTATTACTCCATTTCATGGTGTCCTGTGTGACTTTAGATTTTCTCAAAGCTTCAAAGTTAATACCCATTTAGAATCAATCGCTGCTGTTATGCATGCCAAACCTGCAGCAAATGACTTAAGTCAAAATGAGAAAACCAACAAAGCCTAGACCATGTCACCCATTAACCATATCACAACAGTAAATTACAGCTTCATGCCTATTGCAGGCAAGGCAACCTCTGAGTTACAGAAATTTTATTTGAATAATAATGTGCACAAATATTTCTAATTGTGTGTCATTATTTCTCAATCAGTGGTCAGCTCTTACATTGTGGACTTGGTACCTGAGAAGTCTGATGACAGATCTCAACCCCAGCAGGCACTGGAGACCCTTTCTACATGAGGAATTCAGCTCTTAACCACATTCTTGCTTGTGTGTGGAGGCGATGGTACAGACTGAAGTGCTCCAAAGCACAACCACAGAAAGAGCACTGTGACTTAAGAGGAAATGCAGGTCCTCTTGGACACACTTAAAAAGCCTGTTGAACTGTACTATTTCCCTGGGTGAGGCAAAAGCTGTCACAGTTCTGCATTCATTTTCTTATTTCATATCAAAAATAAATCTGCAGACCATGATTCAAATGTTGTAAGTTCATACTCTGCTGGGCAGTTCCCTGTGAACAGTGGCCAGTGATCTCACATTTTGAAAAAAAAAAAAAAAAAAAAAAACTAAAAGGCTCCCCCAGTCAGTGACAGAGCACAATGACATATCTAAATGATCTGACCAGTATGGGCTATGGCCCATTGAATGTCTATATTTAGGATGCCCCAAGAACCAATTTTTTGTTAATTGCAACAGCAGTATTTATTTGGAAAATGACTGTGCCGCAGCTGTTAAAGAGGCTGGGTTCCATATATACATATATATATAGTTTATCTATCATTTCTACCAGTGTCCAGCTTTATTTATTTGCTTTGCACAGGGGTTTATAGTGTTTTACACTACTTGGTAATGAAGTTGGTAAAAGTAGTATTTTCTTCCATATACAGAACAAACAACACTTTTGTTTGCACTGTCTCTTGGAATCAAGTAACTTGTTGATCACCTGATAAATATTTACTGTTCATATTTGAACCTATCATCCAAGGCCTTCAACCTTCTCTGAGTAAGACACTTCATTGTTTATGCCTTGCGAAGCAGAAACACAACAGAGAAAACAACTACAAGCTGTGAGTATCATCTGAGATTGGAAAATGTTGTGATGTATTGAGCCTCGGCCTGGTTGTGATAGAGTGTAGTGGAGTGCCCACAGACAGACGGGGAACACTATGCTTGGGCATAAGAATGAGTGGGAGATGTACTATCATGCCTGCCCTCCTCTTCCCCAGACAGGAGTAATGGTTGGCTTAAAAGGCCAAATACAAACAGCAGAGCCAATAGACCTCATAGTTCTCTTGCTGTGCTGCTCTCTCAGTCAGTAAAGTTTAACACACTAGCTTGATGGTGTGTCATCATCGATTTGACATGTTATGGAAAAAGACAAGAGGAAATACATTCTGAGAGGCCCCGGCTCTTCAACTGTCAGTTCCATTTCAAATTATACAGATTTCTGGATCTGTATCTTGCCAGTTCCCCTTTATTTCTTTGAGCTGAATGTCCTTGTGTGCTATTATATATATATATATATATATATATATATATATATATATATATATATATATATATATATATATATATATATATATATATAGTTCCCCTCTGTCATAGCATGTCATTAGCTTTTACTCTGTCAAAGTGACATGTGGCTGCTCATTTCTGAAGGGGCATTACAAAGGTGTTTGCGTGGGTGGCTGGGTGTGTGTATGACTGATTGCTCATGCCATTTTATGATAAAATATGTGGAAACCTGCACATGTCAGAATGAATTTGAATACGCTGAAAGTAAGTTTTGGTGAAATCCTAACATGTAGGGTTTTGAAGTACCTGATTGGAAATTTTGTATTAAGAAACAGAAGACATATGTACAGGAAACAGTCGATTTTTGGCAGATGACAAAGAATATAATGCAGAATTGATTAAGAGCACCCATGACACCCTCTTAATTAACATTTTCTAAGCTGGTAACAAGGGGGGTCCCCTGAAACCACTATTGGCTAAGCAAGCCATTTTTACTACTTAAGAGCCATGTATTTGGACAGTCTGTATTTATTCCTTGGGAAATGGTAAACTTACTTAAGGATGAGTCAGAAGAAAAAAAAAATCAAACAGTTCAAAAATAAAGTAGCTGAAAAGAGGGTATCATTTCATTCAGACATCTGACCAAAAAAAAAAATAATAAAATAAACATAAAAAGCTTTTAAGTATAAAGAGGTCGACGAATCCCAGACACACTTCCATTCCACCCTTTTGCCTGCATAATACTATACCATTCTTTGAATTTACTTTGCAATGCTGAGTCAAGTGAGGGGGTGTGGCTTGTTAGGATGCACCCTGTCCATGATTCACCCTCCTCCCATTTCTGAGCATCTTTTAGAGTATTAAAGAGGACAATACAGGGCTGAAACTCAGGGTAAAGTTACCCTCTGAGTAAGTTTTTCAATCAATAAAGCATGCTGGTTTATTAAATTACTGTATTGGTATTGCATTCCAATTTTAAGTCATGAACTTCAATTTCTGATGTTTTTTTTTTGTATTGATTGTATAATGCACCTATATTTAATATACCTTTGTTTATTCCCAATGAATCTATATGCATACCCATTCATTGGTACACTGCTTGGAACATTGAATGTTCCAAGAAAATATTTTTATGAAAAATAAATGTTCTAATGAATGAGAAATATGCAGCACATCAGTGCATCCTTCTCTCTCCAGCGTTGCCCCAGCCTTGTTCAGCATAATAACCAAATTGACCTTAACTAAAATAATCCACATTTCTTGGAATGTACAAAAGAGCGTATTGAATTTGTTGCGCAAGACATTTTGTGTAAAAATTGCAAGATGTCTCCAAAATGATGCAACTTTAGGAAAACCAATTTTAGAGCTGAAGAAGTGTGGCTGTAAATCCAGCCCAATGGAAAAGGCCACAGTAACATCCGAAAAAAAAGAACAAAACCCCTTATTGTGCTCCACGGGAGGAAACGTGTCACAGCCAGGATTCCTCTAACGTGACACTATGTGCCCCAGCTGTCTAAGCACTAATCTAATAAAGCCACTGCCTTACAAGCAACTTAAGAATGCCTTGCAATGTGGTCAAAGCTAAATTAAGGATGCTTCCTAAAAGCAGTTCGGCCTGTCTCCAGCTTCCCTCCAGACCCCTCCATGAAGCGCCAGTAAATGTCACACAACGTCTTTGTTGGAGGAGGGAGCAGCTTTGAGTGGAATTGAATATGATTGAATTGAATATTTGATTATTTTATTTTGAGGCATCAAGCTGACTGATTTGGAAACCCATCTAAAGCGCATCTAAAATTGGGAAGGTGTAAAACTGATATCTGAGAGATTATTCACAATATTACAAGGGCATTACTTATGTTTGAGTAAACATTATTGCACTGCCCTTTTAACATATCACAGATACATCAGGTTACTGGGAGGCTTGATCCATTAAACATGTACCAGTTAGCATGACCAGTTTGAACACTGACTGAGACTGAGCTGAGTGTAGATAGAATAAAGGGCGACATCCCTGAAAGGTATACAAATTCTGACCTGCAAACTGGAAGTCTGTAATGGAGGAAAGATAAAGATGACTGTGATGTTTGTTTATTTTTATTTATTTTTTTTTGGTTAACAAAGTCAAGCTTTCACATTTCAGTGAGACCTTCTTTTGAATATTCATTATGTTTTGACATACAGGCTTTGCAAGTCCCAATCCTAATACTGGCTGGGCCCACAGGCTGGGATGCCCTTATCAGTGTTCAGTATGAAAGCGTGTGTCTGCCCTTGTGTGGACCCCAATGCCAACATCACCACAGCACAGCTGGCACCCCATGGTAATGTGATACCCTGCTTCTGAGCACGTCTCTGTCCTCTCAGAAATCACACTGTAATCTAACATCTCCTTTAGATTACCTTCACATTACCTCCCATTCCCATTTCTCAGGCCTGACAGCACAGATGTAGAATGGGTTGGGAGATGAATAACTGAGTTTTAATGGTGACAAACTGGCTGTTCTCCCCACTCCCACACACTAAACAAGTATGAACACAAACACACACACACACACACACACACACACACACACACACACACACACACACACACACAAACACACGCACACACACCGTGTCACAAAGAAAAGTTATACACAGTTTAATTCTGCACAGCAGTAGAGGAAACTAAACCTACTTAATGGATTTATATACATTTGTGTATAAATTATGAGTCTTTTTTTCTGCATTGGCTTGTCGTATTAAAATAAGTCATTAGCAGAACAAGAACAGCTCTCTGTAATTTTGATTCAGCAATTAGCAAACCAGAAGCAAATTCAATTATGCAATATAAGCAACCATGGCATTTAGCATCTGTCACTATGCTAGCTTCAAATGCAAGAGCACACAGTGAAATGGCAGAATCTCTCCTAGTTGTGTGCAGTATACATTTACATTACCGTACACGTATGAAAACATTTTGAAATGTTTATGATGGGATACATATGGGAAGGTCAGTTTGATAATGTCCATATTTTACATATTTTGCTCACTGAAGTAGTTGTGGGAAGTGCTTGTAAGAGTAAGAGGTCTTATTAAATGGAATGGATAATTTAAGGATGCTTGTCTTGTTTGATTTTTGTAGGTTTTGTTGCATATCATGATAGCACAAATTGGCTTGTTAAAGCATTAAAGGTATACAAAGTGTTTTTTTCTCTTCTGTTACAGTAAACATGTCCTGTGAGGTCCAATAGTTTTAGTACATCATGTATTCAGTCTTGACATCCTTCTCTTTTCTGGTGTTGTTGAAGAAATTAAATATTCATCAAGGGATCACCAAAACATTTTTTACAACCGAGACAACACAGTAGTGCTTTTTCACATCACATCTCTTGGGATGTCTAACTTGCTCTGTAACGGTATTACTTTTCAAACAGACACACTGTTTTCCTGCATCTACATCTGAGAACTCAATAGCAATTACAAACTTTACTCACTGTAGATGTTTAAATTATTCTTCATAGAATTGTTATTTTTTTTATATCATATTAAGAATTAGCCTCTTTGACAGTCTGTTGTATTGTTTAAACATTTGCTGTAATGGGTATCATATGCAACATATCAGGGACTGCATATATCAGGAAAAAAAACATCCTTTCTCAATTTCTCAGAAAATGGAGGTGGGTTCAGGTTAGTTCTGCAGGGCATTATAAAGTGGAATGTGAGTTTGATACGAAATGCTAATTGAGGTCCTTCGTATAATGGGTATCCAATACACTTCTGTCATATGAAGCTAATCACTTCATAATGTTGTATTTCAGATCCTGGTTATGAGATTAATTACTGTTTCATGGATGCCACACAATGTGAATTCTGCATTGATGGTTGAAAATGTTAATATCATATTGTGAGGAAGCGATGGCTGGAGGCTCATGAAATGTTGACCTCTGGATCTCATATAGTATTCTACCCGAAAGCAACCTGGTTTTCGCAAGATCCAGAAATGTAATCGTCTTGCAAGTTTGGCTGTAAAATCACAGCAACAGGGATGAGAGAGTTGTACTGTCATGATTATGTGAAGTCAATGTGTTCATAATCTGTTCATTATATTTAATTGCTATGAGTTATGCAGTCAGCACAGCTTACTGAGTAGAGTTGTATTTGCCAAGAAAATAAATGACCTTATTCGGAATTAAGGACAAATGTTGATTAAATCCAGAGAGAAGTTGTATGGCATACATTGGATACATTGAAATGTATATGAAATACCAAATGTGTAGTGTCTGTCCATTCCGATTGCTGCAACATCCAGAATCCAACCTGTAAATGTCTCTATGTATTAGTTGTCTGAAATATTACATTATATAATAAATACTTTTTTTTTTCTGGAATGCAAAAATATTTCTCAATTTACTCAAAAATGCAGTTTATGAAAATTTTGTGTTTGTAGTATATTTGGGGAATTTCCACATCAATAAATCATTAAGCTTTTTATCTGTATTGTAAACCAAGCAAACATGTCGCAATGAAACATTCTCACCCTCCCCCCCCTTCACAAATTTCTCTTTTTGTTAATAAATGTGGTGTAACAATCTGATACGTGTGTCTTAGTGATCAATTCATTTGAACAAATTCTCCTCTACAAATTCTGTCTGATGTAAAACTGACATCACACAACTCATAATGCAATTTTGACCCAAAGCCAAAAAACAAGTTGGTGAGTGCAAAAGCATCAAAACTCTTGAGGTGTAGTGGCCACACTTATCAACTTGACTCCTCTCCTAATTTTCCTCTGAATCTCTCCTTCCTATTTCTTGACTCACTCTCTTAATGCCCCGCCCCCATATCCCATGCTCCTCAAAAACAAAGTCTTTGGAGTCCTTAAAGAGCCTTTTTATGCCTCTTTCCCATCAGCGATGGGGAAGACAGATAAAGGAGACTTGGAGGCTTGCTCTTTCTGTGGTTCAAACCTCAGTGAACAGGGAGATTCTTTGTAGTCTGTCTGATGACATGAGGCACACGGAGCACCAGAGAGATGCAGTCTGGAACTAATAATAGCGTAAATGATGCACAGCAGTTGCAGCTTTGATCCCTTCATCGTCTGAAATCTCGTCTCTTGCCATCGCGGTAGAGTGAATCAAACTTAAAGAGCGACTGCATTAAAAAGCAACTCAAACTTATTTTCTGTGTGGTTTGGATGTTTCTAATGACTAGAAGTGGTAGTTTTAGGGAACACAGAATGGGACAAGCCATAGCAGTAGCAAATACATGCTCAAAGAACCTTTTGCACATATGCTAATACGGCAGTCATTTCTGCACAGAGTAAAGGACATCCACTGAGTGGTGTGTGCCTCAGGGTTTCAGAGAATCGCTTTACATTCTGATTTGTATATAGCGTGTCATTATTTCCCCTCCATTAGTTTTCTAGCATAAGCAGATACCCTTCCCCAGGGTTCATTGTTAATTATGTAGGCTACTTTAATTAACGTGACAACTCAAACATCTCAACCAAGACACCAGCCCATAATTCTCTCACTACCCACTATGCAGTTGCAACTGTTCAACACATTAAGTATTCCATCCCTGTTGTCAGACTTCTTTTCTGATATACAGTTCAAAAAGTTCAAATGCTTCAAATGACTGGTGCATAAACCTTGTTTGTTTTATATTAATGTCAGTGAAACTTTGCATTAAGACTTAAAATCCTGATTTTCTTCAGACATCTCATGAAAAAAAGCCATTCTTGGTTCTCAAGAGACTCAGAAGGTGAATGTGCTCCTCATAGTTGGGGTATTACAGTAACAAGTGTGGGCCTCAGCTGTTATCAGCCATGACTTTGCCATCTCCCAATAATCTCACTGTGCTCATATCATCATTCAAACCCATGTAAGGTGCATCATTCATAGCCAAGGTTTCCTGTACAACTCATCATTAGAGACATTTGCTCCATACCGTACAAGGGACATACATGCTATGTGCATTACTCTGGCAAAACAATGTGGTGAGAATGCTCCCTACTTGCTTTCAGTATGTGGTATAGTGTAAAATTACACAGCTGTAGACAGATTCAACACTCCAACACACTGTATTATAATTTTAGTTAGCCCTCATTCTTATCATTGTTTCTTATGTTGCTACGTGACTGTCCCATTGAGCTAACATGATCTTATTAATTAATAATCTACTTATAAGTCAAACATCTGGACAGTCTGATTGACTTTAAAGTAAATGTGTGCTGGCATTTCATCACCAATTATTTTCACAATTATTGTATGTTAACCAAATGTATTAACCATCCCTAAGATACACCTCTCCTCAAAGAATGCTAGCTCTCTCTTCTTGTAGATGTTTTTTAGCTGCAGGGCTATAGGTACACTGGTACTTAAAGAAGTAACTTAAGAGGAATGTTCAACAACTTACGGAGCTTGAGAAAAAGAAAAGAAAAAAAAATGTAATCCACTTTGATGAGGTTTTCAACATTTAGATGTTAATATTTGATATTGGCATCCCATTTACCTTTGTGTGCTCAAGGTAAATACTCTCTGAATTACATAACTTTTGAAATCAGAGAAAGGTTTGTGACCTGTTGCCACCTTCCCACCACTACGTGCATTACTGCGTCACAGTGCTTGATCTTATGCTGAATCTTAAACACCATGAAGTTCATTTTGATAATGTGTCATACATATGAAGGTTATGCCACTGGTTCTGGGCCAGTATTGCTACAGATTCATGGATTCGTTCTGGATAACTGACAACAGGTCTTAATCACCAAAAAGAAGGAATTTCACTTCACATATGCGGCATTAGAGTTTATTTGTTTACGCATTTTATATTTTGATAAGGGAGGGTGCATGTTTGTAATGATGGACAATTTGAAAAATGTCCACCAAACAATCCTTTTTTAAAAACGTAGTAGCATGTTTAAATGACAAAAATAAGTCTCTGATATTTGGTTTTCTCCTTAAAATTCAAATTTGATGCATGATGCAAGCATATCTATGTGTCTCAACTGGACAGATTCATGTCTGCCTGCCTTGTGGAGTGACGTTTCAATTAGTGCTCAATGAATCGTGGGCTAATGAAGAGTTGTCACAAAGCTGCCAGCAGCCTTCACTGAGAACTGGAGAGTCAAAACACTGACATGTGAACAGACATTTCTGAGAGCAACTCGATCGATACCATAAATAAACTTCAAAAATGACATGTATCTCAAAAAGTGAAAACGTAACTTTCTCCAGCTAAATGGAAAGGCATCTATAATGTGATCCAGCATGATTGCTAAATAAGAATTGGGACAAGCTAGTGCTTATTTGTAACACTATCTATTTTTACAGTCCAGAGTCCCGCCACAATGATGAAATGACCATGTTACATAGAATAATTGGCACATCATTTATATGAAAGCCACATATTAGTGCCACATATTTTTAAACAAACATGGCACAAATTATTTGAGATAATATAATTTAACTCTCAGTTTGGATCATCAAAGTGTTTTCCACAAATTGTAAGTTTTCTTTATTGCAGATCATGAAAATCCAATGAACTTAAAAAAGTCACCTAAATTAAAATAATTTGTGTTCAGTAGGTTCATCTTTGTTTTTGTTTCTTTCTTTTCTCATTTGTAATTATATAACTTGCTGGTGGGGACAATTTATTTACCACTTTTAATACAATTACTTCACCAGAACCAACACGTAGTTTTAATTGGTCTTGGGGGGCTTCAAAGGGATAGAATGTTTACCGTTCCGCTTCACAAAACTATGGCACCTCATCTTTCCTGTGACACAGGGCTGGCTGCCCCTTGCTAAGCAACACTGAGTTCAGTAAAACCAGAAAAACAAACGTTTAACCTGAATAATAAAAGCCAAGCCTGTGAATTATAAAAATATGCAAGCTTTTATTCAGTGCGATTGTTTACATTATATTCTGTTATAAGGATGCACTTCAAAAATAGTGCTCGCCATACTTTTATCACTGAACTGACTTCTTTAAGTTAATTGAAAGTTCCTTGTAATACAAAAGATTCTCCCCAGAAAATGCAGTGAAAATTTTAGACACGATCTAAGCAAATTTCAGTTGTTTGATTACTTAATCAGAGAAGAGTGACAATCAGAGAAGAAGGTCAAAAGTGTGTTTGTTGACAAAAATTGGTGTTTGAAGTGCATGGTCACATAAAGCTACATGGAGTTAAATGTAAATATAGTTAACAAAAAATCAGCTGTAGTAATATTAAATATATATTTATAACATATTAATTACAGATTTCTATTTGAAGGAGTCTGGCGGCGTGCTGAAGAATTTACAGAGGGAGAAACGTGTAAAGTGACTGAACATAAGAATTTGTACATAACAATTGCAGACAAAACAACATAAACAAAAAGTTTCAGCATTAATTATTTATACTGTCACTCGACAGCTGATCCTCTGGATTGCTAAATCAGAGTCTCTTCAGTCACAACTTCACTTTGGGCTCAAAAACACTCTGTAATAAACTTTCAAAGCCTTGACTGTAAAATGGGACAGATTTTTGGGGAAAATGTGTTTGAATAAAGACATTAAAAGAACTAATAAGGTCCCAAAAAGTTAGCCAAAACCCTCTTGTATATACATTGTGTACAACTGCAACTTCAGCAAGAACAAGGCATTTATTTCCCAGTAATCAGTGGAAATACGACATCAAGCTCACCTACCTTTGCAGTTTAGATCCAAAAGACTGTGAATCACGTTTTTCAAGCTCCCCAGCAGTTTAACAACAACATTGTCAGCTGTTCTGTAGAAAGTCTTCTGTGCCACTCTGACTGAAACATTTACACGACTGAAAGGTGCTAAAGCAAAAACCTTTTGGGAGAAAAGCTTAGTGGTCACCCACACACTGAATACCCCCCTCCACTGTTGACCTCCTCCTCTCTCTTTCCTTTTTTTTCTCTCTGTGAACCTTCTACAGAGGAAGAGCAAACACAGGCACTTTTGTCTGAGGAGGTCACATCTGAACTGGGCCATACATTCACTGCCTTCATTACGATGCAGACAGCTAAGGCCTGTAGATACAAATGGATTTCTATCTCTTTTTTTCTCCTTTGTGAACAATACACCACTTATTACAATCTAGCTGGTGGGGATGGACGGTAATCCATCTTAAGCGAGTATTTCTGTGAACGATAAGAGGGTACAGACTCTGTTTTGACATTTGAGCGCGAGGAACAAAACCATCGATTTAACTGCAACACGTAAGAAAGACATGCTTCCTCCGACCCCTAGCTGTGACTTCATTAGTGCTGGGGAAGAGAATGCCTTTTGGACATAGAAAGGGCGACTGTAGAAGACCAACATGAAGGCAGCTCAGCAACAATAATATTTTTTTCTCTGATGACACTATTCATTTTTAAAGCATCTAAATATGCTATAAATTAGTTAACCATCTCTTTGCTCTTTGTGTTGCATAACAGTCTCTGTGCAGCTTACTAGAATGCATAACTACAATTAATGGTCTGTTTGTCCATTTGCATTGATGTCATGTTTCATAATTTATTAATTTGAAAAATATGATTGCATATTTATAACTGATCACAAAAAGAATGACTGGTTGTTTAATGTATTAAATTAGTTAATTCATTTTTAATGTTTTCTTGAGTGTTTTTGTGTGAGTGGTCATTTTCTCCTGGCTCTGTGTTTTTTAGATATTTTCCACACAATGGATCCATGGGTACGTAATAATTTATCAACAGTCTGTAATGATGAGTATCAAACAGATACACATTTATCAAGAGGGAAACTGCTACGTCAAAACCTCTATGGACTTTTTGTTTCATTGAGCTTCAACTAACTGATAAGTTATCCCCTTGTGTTGTCCTATATATTTATTTTATATGTTAATATAAAATAATGTAAATTTTATGGATTTCTTTTTCTAACAACAGATTAGCTCCCACCATGATATGTATTTCTAGTGTTTCTTTACTTTAGCCTATGCTGTTACAATGACAGACACCTGGTCAGCAGGTGAAGACAGGGTTGAGGGTGTGCATCTCAGGCTCATAGTTCACAACTGTTATAGTGACCTTGTATCTTCACTGTCTTTTTAATTTTTAATTTTATACAGAAGGTGGCTCATGCATGTGCAACTTTGTTTCACTGACCAGAAAAAAATGCTTAAAAATATGTTTTGAAAAGATGTAATCCCTTGAAAGCGTTCCTCTTGGGATTCATGCAGAATGAATTGATGCAGAGGTACTAAAGCACTCTGAGCTCCCTGTATTTCCAAAGGGTTCCCATGTACAACTCCAAACTATGTCTTAAAACTCCAAACAGAAAAGGACATTTTATTCATCCTTTTCAGTGACAGTTCTATACCTCCTGCTGATGCCCCCCTTAGATACTCCAGAGATTTGAACAGAAAATGTTGTTTTGATTTTCTGCCCATTGAGTTTTTACCTCTTAAATATTGACTGAAGCTCCCAGTGGAAACAATGTTTTATGGGGCATCATTAGAGAGATAGTATTTTGAATTATGGACGTCTTCAATCTAACCACAAAGGGACTTTGTTCTTTAATAATGTACTTTAAATTGCACATATCGTCACAGAAATATGCTGGAATTAAATAGCGCTGCACAGTGATATCATAGCCCGACATGATGCCTCTTTATTCTTCTTCTCCTCCAGTTGAGCAACATGTTGTTCATTTAAAGGATAGCACTTCTATTACCAGCTTTCTATTCATCTCTATCGAGCGTCATGACGATAAACCAGCGATATTGTTCCATCTCTGGAGCAGCAGGCCGCATATTGTGAGGAATGTGCTGAAGGCACTGTCTGACCGTGAGATGTAGTCATGTCGCATTTTTTGCCACTGAGCTGGAGAGCTCAAACACACCCTGGAGGCTTGTGCATCATTCGCTCCCCAGTGCTGCAGGGAGCCTCTTCCGCCCCTCCACCCCAGGGGTCTGGGGACGGTTGTGCATGACCGGAGATGGTAACCACGGCCTCCACAATGAAGACAAAGCAGGCCGTATGATCCAGCAAATGAAGCCTGTCTCTGGTCTCCCTCCATGCCAAGCCATGGGCAGCAGCGTGAGGCGAGGCTTAGGGCAGAGGAACAGGGAGGTTTCTGCCTTCAGTCTCAGGGGGCCCAGCGCTCTAATTTCCACAGCAGAGAGGAATACACCTGACTCTCTCACAGCGCAAATGGTTCATGTGTGAACTGGAAACAAGCAATCCTGAAGAAAAGGTTTTGGTTCTGCCAATATCTTACTCTTAAATAATTATTAAATTGGCTGGTTTAGCTGATTATACCTTACCTGGAGTGTTGGTATTTGACACCACTGTTGTGTTTGCCATGATCATAAAAGCAACATAAAGCAGTAGCAGCTGTGGGCATTCAGGTTGAGTATGATTTTGCAAGAGTTATAATACAACAAAACAGAACCTGCATTCACCATATATTCTTCAGTAGATAGGTTCAGAAACATGTATGATTTAGTTAAACTGTAAGTTTGTAATCTCATGTGTGATGGACACACTCCTTCATGTTCCAGTGATTAGTGAAAATGTTTGCCTGGGTTGAAAGCCTTCAGATAAATAACATTCATATCAACCCACTCCTATTGAGGGAAACTGCATCTGAAATTCCGCCCCTTATTTCAATTCTGAACTGAATGAAGACCTTGTGCTCAATACAGTATTTAGCAATATTTCATATCGTGCATGGCTTTGTGTTTCTTGAATGGAAAATATCACAACAAAATCAATTATACAGGTTTAATTCCATAATTGATGTTACAGTTAACTGACAAGTGAAATATTGACCACAAGAAGGGAAGGTTCCACTGTTCCAGTTGGTCATGGATATCTATTGAAACATTGTAAGTCTCTGCCGTAATCGTGAGTCAGTGAGCTAAAATAAATCAGTGTTTTAAGTCATTCTCTCCACATTCACCAGATGCATACAGAAGTAGGTGAATAAGAAACAGAAAGACACCCCTTACTGACAGCTAACAAATCTTTTCTCGAAATGTAAAGTTAATTAGGCCAAACTTCAAGAAGCATTAATTACTATTTTACAGTGAAATTAACACCCATGGTATTTCCAGACACTGCTTTAAATAGTTAGTCCAAAAACTTTTTTTGTTTTTTTTTCTTCTATTTTTTCACACCCTTGTAAGAAAGTGCAATGTTCTGGCAGGAATGATTTAGTTGATAAGCAGGGTGTCTGATCGATCGCAGAGAAACACTGCTGAGCTATCAATTAAGAGAGACTGGGAGAGGTAAAGACGGCGCATTAACATGGGCAGGCAGTAGTGTCCTAACAATGACCTCTATAGGAGCCTGGAGCCGGATGCAGGACACAGACTGCAGTGGATATGGGGTTCTGGTTTCTGTATAACATTTTCTCCAGTCTCTTCAAGATTTTACCAGAGAAAAAAAAAATATTTCGAGATACAATAAGATAACATAGCTTCTGAGTGAAAAACTGAGAACCAAAAGAAGTTGTTTGCTGGAGATTTGGAAAAAAAAGTCAGAAGTACGACAGGAATACAGATCAAAGGGTTTGCCCTTTGGATAAATGTTAACAGCCGCAAACAATCCACTGGACTTTCATGTGTTCATCCTCAGAAGACAAATCAGTCAAATGCATGTACAGTATTTGCTGCATTGTGAGGATAATACTCTCTCATTTGTGTTGGAGAATAAATCATTGTTATGCTAATTGCCAGTTTTCTCTCTCTTACAGTTGCCTTCTTGTTGGAAAGGCTATACTTTCCCTAACAAAGAAAAAGCTTCACTTGGGACCAAAAACAATGGGCTCATTCTTCTGTCCAAGACTACTTGATCTGAACCATTCAGGACTATGTGCAAATAACAGTGGCTAACTAAACCCTGTGCCTGATCATCTCTGAGACTGGCATTTCTGTGAAAGTGCTGCACTGCAGATATCCGCCCATCAAAGCATAGCCTGCCCAGAGCCTTTATTTGTGTGCAGATGCCATCCAAATGTAACTTTATTTATGGATACTTAAAAAGACAAATCATTGGTGATTAAAATTCTGCAAGACAGTCACTTTTTTATTATTGTTGTTGTAATCCTGAGGGTGCTAAAATGTATTTGTTTGTGTGTTTGTGTGTAGTAGGGTGTTCTTCAGGGTTCAAAATTTGAACAATAAACAAGGATGTTCTTCTTTCTTACTGCATTGTCCAATAAGGAAAATGAGATGGTTTGCCAGCTTGTATCCATTTTCAAATTTACTGTTTGTTATGTAATCTTAAAATGATCTTTGTATAAGTTTAATTCTTATAATGATAAGGGGAATATTACAGATGTGAATTCAGTAATGTTGAGTGTATGACTGAGCCAAGAAAAACGTGTGTAATTTTATTTTTCAGGTTTTTTTTTTATTCCTGTGAATCCTTCAGTGTTTGTAAAGGGATAATATAGTAATCTTTGTACCAAGAATGGCATTGATGTGTGGTTCTAATGGCACTATAAAGCTTGTGCTGTATGCTGCAGAAATTTGGAAGGTATAGTATATTACTTGTGAAAGAAAGTTTGAAAAATTTGAAAACATTGTCACAAGCAGTCAAACAATTTGAAATAGATTTTATTGTTGAATTGTATGGGAACATAGATTCACATAATTATGAAGTTTGATTCATTTACATGGCATTGTTAAAGCCAGCGTGTTCTTTTCTCACAGCTAGATTAATATGCCTATGCATACATAAACTTTGAATATGAGAATGGCTTACAAGAGGATCTAATAAAGACATACAAAGATAGTACATTAAAACTATCTATAGTGACAATGACAACCAAGGGCATAACATTACCATATACCATTCCATACATATGGTGATGAGTAAGTAACGTTGCTCTGTATTAAATTTCACCTGTAATAGAGTAATGCTAATGTGTGTGTCAGAGAGAGTGTTTTGGTGAGAGTGATTCTGTGCTCAGAGGCCTGTTCTCTCTCCCATAGAGGACTCTCCACTGCAGCTGTCAAGGCTGGTACGAATGGCCCATCTCCTCTGTCACCGCTGACTGCTGTCCTGCGCTGCTCTCTGCTGAGACCATCAATCTGAGCAATTGATATGTTTAACCCAATTGAATCTCTGTAACGTTTAAAGACTTGATGGACACTGTGGCAGGCTGGACAACTGCAGCCAGGAGAAACCCACAGCGGATCTCCCACATGCCCCTCTCAATAAAGCTTTATTTAATTATTGCTGTTTTTATTGTCATATAAGTACCTGTTTGTTTTTTTTTTTTTTTTTTTGTAGTGTTATTATCAAATGGGAAGTCCAGGCATGCTCTGAATAGATATTGGTAAATCAGTGCAAATGCATTCTGTGGTGTCCATTGCTACATCTGAGCTTAGTATTAGAAACGTAATAAAATATATGTGTTCTCATATTACAATTTTATGACATATTACCCTTATGTCACCCTTATGTCATTTCAACCAGCACACTACAAATGAACTAAGGTCATTTTGATTAAAGACATTTTGATTACACTTTTTTATAAGGAAGCAAAACTATGATCATGTGTGGCCATATGTTTGTGTGTGTGTGTGTGTCTTTGTGTGTGTGTGTGTGTGTGTGTGTGTGTGTGTGTGTCTTTGCTTGTGTATGTGTGTGTGCGTGTGTGTATGTTAGCGTGAGCCTATGCAGGTCCCCCTGAGTGAAATCACTTAAAAGGCATATTTAGAGTAAACAATAGGACGTGATTTATTAATAACAGCACTGACCCACAGATGACTCCCCCCAGTCACCACCCTTGCCCCCCACCTACCCTGCACCCCTTGGGCATCTCCTACTCCTGGCCCCCCATGCTTCCATGGGGCCATTCTGGCTCTCTAATTCATACCACCCCCTGGGTCTGTCTTCCTCTCTACAGTCATTGGCTGCTTATTGATCCAAGAACCTCATCAAGTGTTCCCTTTTAGTCCACCTGAGTGGATGCGATTGACTTTGCAAATCCCCCCCTCAAAGTGTTTTCATCCCTACACTGCTTCTACAGGGTTGTACTTTATCATGGTCTTATTGTTTCACCAATGCATGTGTGTCTTTATGTTTTATTAAGTACCAGGATTTGCTTTTAAGCCTTATGACGCAGTAAGATACCATTGCTCAGAAATGTAAGGCATTCAGGCGTATTATTTATACATGTACAACACCCAATCAATTTTTTATATTCATATTTATCTAGGATACAGGAAACGGAAGGTACAAATATACTACTTTTTCTTCAGTAGTCATATTGGCTTAGAAAACTTATTTGATTTAGAAAATATAAATATACAAATATTTGTGTTATTTAACTAGTTTAATAAGTTTAACTAGTTTAACTAAGAATGATTTGCAGAGCACAGCATCATTTTGGGAGGCGTCTGAAGACTGGAGCCGAAGGGCCTGTGAGTCTGAAAGTGTAAAGTAGGCACAATCAAATTTGAGTCAAAGCTCCCCTTATGAAGTTTATAAAAAGACAATCTCTGAGCACACCATACCCCGAAGGAGGCAGTTGTGTGCATGGATCAAAATTAATAAGGCTGAACAATGTCAGGATGACAGCCGAATGGGTCCATCACTCCACAATCAAACAGTTGCACGCACACAACTGTTTATTTGCATCAACAGGAATTAGCATCACCCTGTCGGGGGCTGGGGGTGGGGGCTGGGTTCACCCCTGCATAATCACACTCACTCTCAGAAAGAGATGCAAACCTTTGCCTCTCCTCTGTGGACTCGATGGCATTAATGAGATTCAGTTTTCAAAGCCTCTCACCAAAAATAAAAGAGCGATTGCAGTGTGAGGGATGGACTAAATTCATTTCCCTTCAACATTATCATGCATTACACCACACAACACTGACAGCTGAAGTTTGCATTTAGTATTTCTTTAGTGTAAGACAAACATGTACCGTGACAGACAGGATTGATCATTCTTACATGACCTCTACCTAAAAAAATACTCATTTTGAAGGAATATCAGGCAGATAATATTCAAATCCAAAAGCAAAACAAATGTATACCAGGCAACAATATGCAAGGATGTGCTATTCAATGTTAGTCTCGTATTCATGGTTCTTGTAGATTTTTCATGAGTCTGAAAAATGGGAAAGTGACATAGCTAAGTGATCATGATTCACATGTAGACTGGAAAAGGTAAGACATTCTCCTTCACATTGCCCCATGCTAATCAACACCACAGTGTCAACAACTGGCTCAAATGGATTAGCAAGGAAGAAAAAACAATCATTACAATCAGCTACTAGGTTATTACAGTACAATGCAATGCAATAGCTGGTTTATTACATATCTTGGTTAGATAGTTGATCCTCACTGTTTCTTGAGGCTGTTAATTATTTCATAGAAACTGCACACTCAGTGTGAAAAAATAAAGTATGGTTATGAAATGGTACGAGCAAAAGTAGCCAAATCAATATGCAACCCTGTTCAACATTATATTTCATTTGGTAATATTAGCTTCCATTAAAATAATGGTGTAAAGAAAAAAATTAAAGGAATCCTCCGCTGCTTGAACAATTTGAGTAAATTCAGTTAATTGAGATTATTGAATTGTTCATCAGCCTTGCCTCAGGACCACATCATACCAACCTGCCGTGGTTCACTTTGCTGTCAGTCATGGTTTATTCCTGATCTACACTGCATACAATTATACTTATATTTCTATACATATAATTATACTTATATCTTATTTAAATCAATGTTGCTGAATAGATATTACATCGCTCCTATGATATTTGTTGGGTAGCCCAGATGTGTATTGAGCTGTATAAACTGGCTGCATACATACTATGCCATACTGGTTTGAACAGTGAAACTGCTCTTTCAGGTTGATACCATTCCAGCTCTACATGAGCACAGTTCTGTGTATGGTATGCACCTTATGTAGTGTGCAGTGTGTATACAGGAGGGATTATTCTGTAAACTTGGGGAAATTAGTTGGCTAGGCCTGTTGGGTATTTTTCCTGGGTATTTGGGAACCTTCAACTCTTTGTGAGTGTCAGTGCATGACTGACGGGCTAGGGTTTAATGTCTTCAATGAGTTTTCTGTTTGGATTATAGGGAAGGCTGCCCCCTACTGGCACATCAACAAGACACATTTAGATTCTCTAAAGCTCTGCAATTCTAATACAGATCAACCTCACATAGCTTCAGGCGCCAGGCTTAAACAAGCCACAGGGCGGTATAGCTGTTGGCCTTTTCACTGTAAAATGGCATAGAAACAAATGGGTCATTCCTGAATGCCAATGAACCTGCAAATGGAATTTTATGCAGCAAATCTAAGCTTGCTGAATAATGAAAAAAAAAAACATCTACTTTAGTGTGAAGTTTGGTAGTTGAAGTGTAATCTCAAATGATAAGCAAAATGACTTTGAGAAAACTTGACCTACTGAAGCAGACAGATTACAGAGAATCAGGGGATTATACAGGATTCACTTTATTCCAGTGGGGGAGGCCCTTTACCTCAGCTTGAACTCATCAAGTAAGCTATATATTGCTAAAATGTATTTCTGTATTCCTCAGGCATCTGTTGGAAAAATCCAACTGCCAATATGACACTAATATTAGGCGGAATATAATTTTTACTCAATTCATAGAGCATGTAAAGGCTAATTCTGTTTGACCTGCTAAGCGCAGATAGAACATTTCATTAGAAAACCATCCATTTGTGTCTTTCTCTAAAGTCTATGTATAAAAACAGGATCAGCTCTCCCAAGACAAAGAATGAGGTCCATAAGCTATGTGTAAAAAAAGATTCCATTTTATGCAAATCCAAATGTACATCATAAAACGACTCCACATTTTTTATGCAGTTGTGAATACACTGGAACATCCTCAGTGTCACAATTTCCTTAACTCGACATGAGCATTTCTGGATAATCTCTATACAATAAGCATGGTGGAAATGAAAAGTACTCAATCAGCAGAGTAAAAGAAAAGATACTTCAGCAAAAAAGTCCTCATATGTATATTTTATGAAGTTACATACGCATTGATCTGCAGCTTGAGCTGGTATCATTTAGATATTAGGGTTCCAATAAGTTTATTATCTCCAGAAGTTTCCATGGGAAAGCACACTGCACTGGAGACATGCAGCAACAGATTATGACTAAACAGTTGAGGGGAAATATTGTGTGAGAGCTTCAGTGTGAAGGAGTGGAACTTCCTCTCATATTCAGATGTGATTTGCAGTCAGACGGCAAATCACTATTCTTCAGGGATTTACTTTTTTAAGGTTTAAAAACTTTAAGGCCTTGAGGGAAGTTATTTTGTGGGGGGAAACACATTTCTAAGAATCAAAAACTGAATATTAGAATAAACATGTAACACTCAAGAGAATTCTGTGTGTTTATTCATGAAGTAATTCAAGTATCAGTAAGTGAATTTAATGAAACTTTCTGCTCGATTTTAGCACATGTAAATGAATGAGTTATCTGCAGTGTTCATTTCGTAACTCAATGAATAAACACTCGCAGTCCTAATGATGTTTCATGAGGATGAGAAAATGTCAATTCATTGATTAAAATGAATTAATGCCACCATTATTAATTGTTAATAAATGCTGCTAAAATAGTAAAGTTTTGGTTTTTACCATGAACCTTTTTTAAAAAAGATGGCATTTTGAATTTACACGACTCACTTCATTATTTTATTTTAACTGGCAGTTGATGAAATGTTATGTCCCCCTGTATTTCTCTCCAGAGCTCAGAAGACAGGGACACTTTGTCTGACACACAATAAACACAGAAAACAATCGGCTCTGGCATTCTGCTTGTGAAAGAAAGTGCCTCCGAGGCAGTAGTCCTGTCTGAAAGTCTCTTTCAGAACAAAAAAAAAAAATGCATAAAATATTTGAGTAGAAAAAAAAAGGATTAGAAAGAGATTTTTCTCCCTGCATTGGATGTGAAATAAAATTCTACTGAGTGTGGAAAAATCTTAGTCATAGAAAGCAGTCCATTGCCACACTTGTGGTTTTATGTCATTTAACAGATCAGACTGGGATGCAGGCCAGACCTTTTGTGTTTCCTTTTCCACCTCCCACCAGCAGCGGACTAGTGACAGTCGGTTTGTGCTCCAGTGGTCGGTGGTGTCGCTAGGGGGGTCAGGGATGGAGAGGGCCAAGAGCCGCGATGCGTTGGGCCGAGGAGGTCACGCACGCCCACCCCCAGCATCTGCTGTGGGTCCCCACAAGCGAAGGAGGATTTACAGCAAGGAAGGAGAGCTTTCACAATCCCATGCAAATCCTCAAAGAGTCTGCTCTCTGCTTACTGATAACACAGTGGAGGAGTATGTCTGCTATGCCTGTTTCATGGGTTGGGTTTGAAATAAAAACTGTGCAGAATAAAAGAAGGGAACTTTCTGCCCTATGTTTTTAGAAAAAAAAAACTAATGCGGGAGGGAGTACGCATTGAATACTTCATGGTCGACTTTCTAAGAAACAGCCAAGATTCTTGGGAAATTAGTGTCCCTATCTATGCTACTGTTGCCTTTTCATTTCCCAAATGCATATATGGATATAAACTGACTTATCTACGATGTTGCATAAAAATATTTAGTTCTTCTCATAGTGACCAACTTTTTTCTTATATATCGACAGACACTGTAAACAAGAGAAACAAACACCCTAAACAGAAACTGTTGATTTGAAAATGTAGCATGTAAAGAGCGCACTTGAAAATAAGTGGTAATAAAATGATTGTTTTTGGTTTGAAGCGGTGCAGCTGGGAGGAGCTCAGGTGAACGATGCGCAGCAGACAGGGTTTAAAATGATCTCTGCTCTAATGAATAATAATGTTTACACAAACAGAACTCATGTCAGAGAGCTTATATAACACAAAACAAGCCCCTGGAGTGATGTCTCCGGGGTGCTGCTGTAACCACGGGTGAGCTGAAGCAGAAACATGTCTGTGGTCTATTGTACTTCACTGTCCCCTGAGGAGTTTGCACTGCCTCATCTCCACCCCTCAATTTTACTTTTCTTTGGTCAAAGGCTCCCATTAAAAGTAAATGAATAAGCACCACCGAAGGGAGCCACATAATTGCTGTTTTCTTAGCAGGATAGATATGCACTCCACTTTCCAGGAACTGACAAGTGATAACTTGAATATTAAAGTTTTTTTTTGTTGTTGGTATTATGTGGTGTTGTATTCATGGCATGGCTGAAGTCATTTTCTATGGCTCACAGTATATGATATTATTACAATGTTTTATTTGTATATGATGACATTCATAGTACAGTAATGGAATGCAATACGTGATGAACCAGCACAAACCTATAGTAATTAGTAGTGCACTTGTACATACTGTACAAAATATTAATAAAAAAACAGCAACAGGTGTGCCTTTTGGCCAGCTGTGGTTTTGATAGTAGCTGTCTGCAGCCTACCAGATGGTGCAAGATGACCATTGACCATGGGAATGACAGGGTACAGAGGCAGAAAGAATGAGGCAGCCATTTTGTGTGTACTTTCTGCCAAGTGTCGAGGGTGGTGGAACGGAAAGGCATTTTTTTTTAAAGACAGCCCGGTTGAGGGACTGACATGCTCAGGAAAGTGTGTAATTAAAGCCGCTGCTAGCTCAGCAGCCACCCAGCATTACACTCAAGTCAACAGTTAATGATAACACTGCCAACACTGCCGTCCGCTGGCTGCTGCAGAAAAGCTGCACCTTCCCGGGGGGTCGACCTCGGGAGTGAAAGCAACGATTCAGTTTTGACCAAATCATTCCTTTTCCTCTTAGTCATCCTCATTAACAAGGGCTGCCAAGACAAAAAAAAAAAAAAAGTGTCTGTAAAAAGATGGCCTTCCCAGAAGGTCCAACCATTAAGCTGAAGTAGTTGTGCACAGTTCTTTATGGAGAGTTTTCACTATGATGATAATGATGATGGTTGATGGAAATTTCTCTCTAAAACTCATAAACTGTGGTGATGTTGAAATGGTCCCCCAGATTTTCTGAATTTTTACACTGTTGATGGTGCGAATAATGCTTACATCTGGTGAATGGGAGAGCCAGTGAAAGGAGTTTTTCTTCATCTTGATGTAGAAAAAAAACCCTCTTTATCATTTTATTCTCATTAATAGTGTATAGAATTGAATATCATCTTATCATCTTACAGGGACAGTTGTGAGGAACTGAAGGTGGCACCACAGTGTGGGTCACCTGGAATGGCATTGTATTTGTTGGCCTTAATTCTACCATGCAGAGTAATAATCAAACCCACAGATATCCTTAGGATGGCTGCCCATACCAGAACAGCTGTACTACCATAATTTAAATTTGGGAATAAGCAATGTGGGTGTAAAGCTTATTTTAGTTCTCTTAGTAAAACCAACATAAACCTACCCATATTTAAGGAATGACTAAAAGATGACAAGTGTTTTTTTATAATCATTCTTTATGATCATCCATTTAATATAGTAAAAAAAAATAACTATACAATTAAATAAATACATGTAAATTAAAGTGAGTCTACATTTGTTTCATATTTATGCAACATCTAATCTAATGATTAAAGATGCAATGTGTATAACCAGAGCTGTGATAGTGCAGGTCTGTGGCCCTGCAGTTTTGGTGCAGTGATCAATAGCACAGATGTTTATCAGTTGCAGAGTTTGCAACAAAAATTTAATAGCAATTGATTCCTTTGCTGTGCCATCAATTCTATCTCCATCTTTATGGCCCTTGGTTGGTATTTAATCTCAAACTTAATGTATCAGTAAGTGCTGATCACCATAATGCAATGCTGGATATACTAAGGCCTTAATGACGGAGCGTAGACAGGGAGGGACCTAATGTGCATGTTACTCCAGTCTTCCCCTGCTGCACTGGCTTTGCCTTGGCCAGTTCTGTCTGTGGTTATTTCAACAAATTCATGCATGGCCAATTTCCAAGTGACTCTGTCCTGCTGATTTTCTCATTAACACAATACATTTACCTGTCCCCGCTAAGCACTGGTAGGTTTATTTTTAAATACTTAGATTCAATGTATTAGATTAAACCTTCCTTTCGTTGTCATTTCAGTTAGTAAATGTCATGTAGTAGAGTGATTGTTTTGATATGGGTGTGGATGCTGTATCAGGGAACTGCCTCTAGCTATTCCAAAGGCTGGAGGGGTGTCCACCCTGTGTGGTGTGGAAGAGGGCACATGTCCCCAGCACCCCTCCCACACCAGGCCTTCTTTCTTCAAACAGCCCCAGCCAAACAGGACCCAGGACAGCGCTGACAGTGCAAGCACAGGTTCAGGACCCTGGAGAGCGCCACTGTGGAGTCTTCCCTTGGCACACCTAATGAGGCACACCTGACAGCAATGAGGAGTCCCAGCTGCTGCCGCTCCATGGAGGCATCTTCAGGGAGAAACCATGTCTCTGGGACGCCATCTTAATCATTCTCACTTTTTCTATTTTACAGAGTCTAACAGAGATGCCCCCCCACCCCCACTTTTGAATGGAACTGAAAGCATTCCACACTCCTCTGTTTTCAACTTTTGGAGCATCTTGAAGTCTTGCAGTCAATCTTGCAAATACATCTATGAAATACCTTGACTGTGTGGGCAATCACCACTGACCTCAGTTACAAACTGTAGAATTACACATACAGGTCGACTGAATAAACTGTCTGAACCCAAAGGAGGTGGATCTCTTCATAATCCACCAGGGTTATTACATTAAAAACACAGAAGAGCACACTGAAGTGTGGGTTAAGGAACATCTAAAAGTAGACATCACCACAACTTCACAGCTGAATGGCTACAATGGGAAATGTATTTTATTTAATCAATGAACCAGAGTCAGATACGGCCACTATCCACCACAAGTCAAAGGCAAACAAACTGCTCTGTGCGTGAGACCAGAGGGTTTTCCAGTTGAACAATGTGCAAACATAACAGCACATTGAAGAGGAAGCAGACTAAAGCACACAGAGAGGGCTCTGCCTCCCACAATGCCAGTCAGTTGCACCAATAGTAATAACTGACAGCACATCAATACAGCACGAGGCAAGAGGCTACAGAGCCAGCTGGAGGCAGAACTGTCTTAGCATTTGAGACAGTCTGTCCAGGCTCTTCAGCTCTGCAGGCTGCACACTTTACTGATGTGACCACACCCAGGCGGACAACGCAGGTGGAATGTGCAAGCCCCAGGCAAAGAAAGGACTGTAGTCACAGGCCCTAGCAAGCATTATATCGATCGTGCAACACAACACAATGCAAAGATCTGAAAGGAAGTGAAACATTTTCTGGACTCAGGGAGAACAGGCCCTATGGATGTGGCCACACTCAGTATAAAGCTGCCAAGGATGAGTGATGAAACCCAACAGACAGGGGCCCGCACCCATATGCTTGGGATATGCTTGGCATTCCTGACAGACCATATGCTTGGCATTTCTGTATCTTGGTGCGTGACCTACTAAACACTGGGGAGTCATGATGCAGCATGGTGCTGTGACTGGCAGGCTGTTTGCCACATTAGAACACTCCCTCTGGGGTGTAGCCACACCCACACATTACAGTGCAGCTGCTACACCCAGTTTTGTGTAAGTGTATGGGAAGCAGAAAATTGGAGGGTGGACAATTTTTTCTGCTGCTGGCTGCATCTTAGAGTTTGCTTGAGGCCTAGTAGCAAGGTCAGTTTCCGACTGACAGCTGGTTTCGAAATGCAGCACAATGAGTAATTGCTTTGAGAGTCTACATCTTGTTTTTATATTACACCTGCATGAGTCAATTGATTCTTTCTGACCTGCTTCATTAAGTGAAAATTGTAAATTAATTTGAGGAACATTAATTCCTAATTAAGCTTCACCCAGATTAAAGCACAATTACAAAAATGCGTGTTAAATTCTTACAAGTGATACAAAATAATTAACACTGGCTAAGTGGCAAATCATATATAATGTGCTATCTTTAAAATACAGATACTGCATATTAATTGAAAGTTCTTAGCAACAGTAATTAGGAGCTACATCTATGCCTTTATAAAATATCACATGAGGATTTTCCCACCCCATCCCCCCAAAAAAAAAAAAAAAAAAAAGACAGAATTATGTAAAAATAATGGCCAAAAATTCCAACTCATTGCATGGTACTTTTCTTTATTTTATGCAACACTGATTATAGAATGTCCATCCATGAGACTGGGCATCCCTGTGTTTTATTTATCACCAATAGCCCACTTAACTTGAATACAAAACAAATGCGGCAGCATTTTATTTATAACTTTTATTTATTATTAACCTTTATAAGATTTATTTGATCATAAAATAAATCATCATCATCATCATCATCATCATCATCATCATCATCATCATCATCATCATCATCATCCTCATCACCTGGTTCTGTCTTCCTGCACTGCCCTGTATTCTTAGGCACACTATAATTTATGCAGACTCACACATGAAATAATAGTATTGGTCTGAAGTGAAATATCCTGCTTAGGTTATTTGCTGTTTATTAGTATTACAATCATTTTTTTTTTCTCACACTGAGACGTTTTCTTTTCATTGCTTTGTCATTATGTTGACAGTGGTACTTATAGCCTCTTATCAATTTGTCAGCTAGTGTGACAATTGCATTTTTCTGTGTGTATCTATGCTAATTGGGGAGTAATAATCTATGAATATATTCCTTTAGACTATGAGGACAAGCTTCAGTGAGCACTGGCTAAGCTACTGTGTGTGGTCAATAACCATATTTTTACCATTTCATGTCTTATATTTTAATACTTTCTCCACTGAATATGTCAATTTGCATAGAGCTTTTTAATTTGGGGGTTTCTTTTAGGGTTAATTTACAATATATTTTATTTCCATCTCATCTTCCATTTTACTCCATGATCTCTTTCATTTCACATTACATACAAATCACATTAATCAAGAGATAGAAAATTTAAAAAAAGATATCACTGCCATTACAGCAAAAATGATAAAGATAACAAACTTTATTAGTTGACTGTGAATATTTACACATTTGATAGCAATTGATATTTATTTGGTCTGTGTTGTTTTACAAAGCCACAAACTTATCATAATCAACATACAGCATTTCTAAATAAGTAAAACATTATAAATATATAAATATTATATAAATATAAAAATATTAATTTGTACTATGTATATAATGATTTAGTAATATGATGTTCCTGGGGACTGTGGGACTGTCACTCAGTTGATGCACGGTTTCCCTGAGTGGGCACTAACCGGCCAGATGAGCTGTCCATGTGGCCATGCCAGACCTGCAGTGTAAGCGTTTCTCTGGGGACTGACGTGTGGGTGACTTCAGGGACAAAGAAGACGAGGGAGGCCGCTGTCAAACTGAGATGAGTGACCCCACTTCTTGGCACCCCAGGGTGTGTCCGCACTTCCATTAAGGGGAGTGGAGGAAACATGGTATGTCAAAGTTTGGGGTCGAAACACAACTCGGTTGTATCAACTTTTCTGATGCCTTGCTTTGGCATTTAGCTCTTACTTTTCATCCTTTTTTTTGAGAAAAATGTTCCTTTTCCCAGTCTATCATAATTTTTCTTCAGGACAGCCCCGAACAGGCAGCAAACTCCGCACACACGGGAGAAAGACATAAAAGAACAGGAGATGATGAAGGAAATGCCATACTTTTCTGTACATTTACCTCGCTGAGAGATGCCAATAGAAAACATCATACAGGTAATACATCAAAAGGTGCAGAAAAGAGCAAGAAAAAGGGGAGCAGCGGAAATAGAGAGAGGTGGATAGAAAAGAGCGAGAAAGAGGGGAGCAGCAGAAATACAGAGGGGTGGATAGAAAAGAGCGAGAAAGAGGGGAGCAGCGGAAATAGAGAGGGGTGGATAGAAAAGAGCGAGAAAGAGGGGAGCAGCGGAAATACAGAGGGGTGGATAGAAAAGAGCGAGAAAGAGGGGAGCAGCGGAAATACAGAGGGGTGGATAGAAAAGAGCGAGAAAGAGGGGAGCAGCGGAAATAGAGAGGGGTGGATAGAAAGTGCGAGAAAGAGGGGAACAGTGGAAATAGAGAGGGATGGAGGGTGTTAATCACTTCTTGCATCACAGAATGCGGCAGCGGAGAGCCAGAACAATATGCATTAATTCCTTTGACTTTGAGAGAGCACACTGGAAGCAGACGCAAGGTGTGTGCCGCAAGGAAAGGTTCAGCTGCATATCAAACAGCAAAGCAGCAGAGAAACCCGACTCGCTGGAGAAACCGTTCCCCTCGTCTCCCCGCGCTACAACTCTCAATTTGATAGCTAATTAGTTCTCGAGCGTTTGTTGTCATGAGTCTAATTGCACAGCTGAGGTCCTCATAATGTCATTTTGTAATTGAGGTGGGTAACCCCTACTTGTGAAACCCACCATTCTCACGTCTTTATCTCTAATTGTATTTCTTGGTTCCATGATCTGAGGCACAGGTCAGAGGAGAGCATTGGCATAAAGGTGTTTGTTTTAGTTCATGCTTTAGACCAAAACAAAAAAAAAAAACGTTGATATTAAATAGAGTGAAATATAAAGATGTCATCAGTCAGTTTACTCAGATGGACTGTGGAAACCTATTTCTTTGAACCATTTGAGTAAGGCAAGCACATCATTTAGGTACCACTGATTGATTTATCCCACTCAGATTGTTCAAATTAGTGTCTTTAAATGATTTGAGTAAACATAACTTGCTGGGCTTTACAGTAGAGGGGGGTCAGCCCATGGTCTGTTTGCAGCTTGTTTAGTAGGGTTGAATATGGGAAATTCCCAACTCTGGGATGGATCAGGCGATCAAGGTGTGAGTAAGTTACACCTCTGTGTATTCTCAGAACAACCCAACAACGTAGATCAGGCTCTGATTGGCTGGAGCTGCAACTCAACTCTCATCACTCCCATTGGGTACTTTCTCTGAACAAAAGCAGGGAATTCTTTCTGGGTGACTGCATGAAGGTGCTTGCATGAGTTTGGAATGTTTCTGGTCAGGAAAGTGCCCATGCCCTCGTAGATGTATTAGCAAACATCCCTTTGGCCCTATAGCTGAAGACATTTCATCAGAAAGTGTTCCCACTGAAATACCTTTAGATGTGTGGTTGGATCTTATATTCCAGGATCAAATGGACAACCACTGCAGTGATCTCAAGGAGGACATTGTGCATGTGGGCAGGGAAAATTCTGTTGAAGGGTTTACTTAATTTTTTTTAAGATTCCAAAAAAGAAACCCTTGACTATTTAAAAAAAATGTTTTCTCTTTATCTCATCCATCTTTAAGGTCAGGCATGAAATTTCAAGAGTCTGGTCCTGGAGTAGTTCTCACACTAGGCTGCTAACTGATCTGTTTGTTACAGAAAAGCATATTTATGTTTGCATAGTGCTAAACTGTGGATATTTGTGGAGCAAAAGTCATGGAATTTACCTCCAGTTATTGAACCATATGCAGATATTAATTGAATGATGACTCTGAGCCAGGGAGTCGAATATGCACTAATGAATGTACAGCATGTTGTCTGCGTGTTCCACATTACTCAATGACATTTAGGTGAGTTTGGTGGCAAACAGACACAGCGTATTTGACTCCATGGATCATTATCTCAGCCATATTCCCACCATCACACCCAGCTCTTCACTCAGCTAGCAAGCACAATTCCCACACAAGACAATGGGACTGGGTGGCAAGTGGTCGCTCATATTATTTACTATGTATGTTTTTTTTCAGTTACAGAAACACTATGCTGTAATACCATTTTATGTCAGTCTAATTACAAATGGAGCTATAAGAAAAAGCCATTGAATTCAGATTTACTTTATTCACATTGTTTAGTTGTTTAATTGATAGTTTGAGGAAACAAATTATGAAACCATTTGAGTCGGACACCTTTAAATTATCAGCAGTCTTTAATACCAGCCTTTAGATTACACTTATTTAGCGAGGACAGCAATGGGCTTTCTCAATTCCCATTTGGGGAAGCAGTACTCCTTGTGTTTTCCAGTGTATATATATGAGTATGGGTCTCTCTGAATGAAATATTTCAGATTCCAGACATATAATATTACCCTGACAAACAAACAAATAAGTATCACAACTGTGTCAAGCAATGTAAACAAAGTGCATGCCATTTCTGTTTCAGCATTGACTGAACATTACCTGAAATGTTACAATGTGTCATGCAATTGTTTTCCTATATGGACTCCACTAAAGGTTCTAGTGAAAAATATTTTTTGTCCTTCACACATTTGCTTCATATAGATTTGGCTTGAAGAAAGTGTCAAATGAAGGACGGGTTTTATAGCCACCTTTTAGTGTTGCAAGTTTGTCACATTATGCTCTGGGCCTATTGCCCTGTAGTCTGAAAATTCCTTGCAATATTCAGAAAATTCTTAAACTTGTTACAAATCTGAAATATGAAAAGCCTTCGTAGCCCCCATCTGCTCTCAGTATTACAATGTTTAATTCTCTGATGTCATAAGAATCATCAACATTTGTATCACATCCCCCAATTATGTTGAAGAAAATACACATTTACAGATTAAGCTAACAAATAGTTCAGCTAATTGGTAACACCCTCCCCCAACCCTTACCTTACACCTTACTATTTTAAGATATGTAAAATGTCCAGTAAAGACCAATGGATCAAATCTTTTCCAGTTCTGAACCTTCTGCAATATTGCTGCCTTAGAAACTATAATGTCTCATGTATTTTCTGGTCTTTCCACCAAACTGCTGCCATGTAAATCTGTAAAAATATATATAGTTTTATTTACATATTCAGAAGAAAAAGTCCTTAATTTGGTATAGGCACAGAAAAAGGAGGCACTGACATCATGTCCGTTATCAGTTCTGCAGTAGCTTAAATGTCCAGTAAGAGGATGTTCCTGTAATTTTTCAATCTTAATAAACTAACCTTGGTAACACTTTCCCTTAGTTCCAATGTCTACTTCATTTTGGCAAAAGAAATAACATATATCACTCAGATATAAACAAAGTCAATTAAGAAATAATTTCAAAAAGGACTAATGAACTGCACTTTGTAAATGAGCTGTATTCAAATGTACATAATTCAGTTAATGAAAATGGCTTACTCCCTCTTCTCCCCTGCATACAAATCATCACATTTGAGCTTTGATCAGTCTCAGTTGGTGTGAAACATTTCCCAGTATTCAGATGTGACACTACCCTTTAGAGGACTGGAGCACCTCAGCTTCCAAAATAATAAGAGGAATGATGCTGAAATGCCATCACGTCATCTTAATAAATAATAATAATAATTATAAGAATAAGAATTCAGAGAGGAAAGCAGAACAACATTGATTATTGATTTGTCTTCTGTATATGCTGTCACATTTGGAAAGACAATTACAGATAACCACATAATTACTGCATTTATTCATTGTCTGCTAGGTGCTCACATTTGCTTGTGCATTTGTATGGACAGTTGGAGACTATACTTTTACAAGGACACAGTTTAAAGAGCTCAATATTACAATCCTTTCTTGAGAAATCCTTTATCTACATGCCACAAAATCCATCCCATATGCAGTAGATCCATTGTCTGGATTCATGGGGCCAAAATCACAGTTATGTCAAACATTCAATGCAATTCAATACATTTTTTCTCCCACTGAAGGGTTTTATTTCCCCTTTGGGCTATGCCAGGAGAAAATAACCTCCTGAAAAATCATTACTCTTCCTAATCCTAGCCACAAATCCTCAGGTGTATAATGTGTGTATGGCAGAAGATTGAGGGAATGAGAATGACAGAATGGGTAGTCTCGTACAGTAAGTGAAAAGAGGCATATCCTAAATTGCGTCAGGTTCACAAGGTGCCCTGGGTCCATGAAATCTTCTTTTTTTTGCAGTTTTCTTTGCAGGAGAAAATCCAGCATTGTGAGACACTGATGCAGAGTGAGTCTTTTACTTTTTTCTTGAAATATTGAAGCATATCCACCCTTCATACCACAAAATCTAACATGAGATTATTTCATGGAATGGCTCATCTATGACACCACATGATAATACCCTTTATTGGTTGATTTCCAGTGTATATTTTGCATCTCTTAGCTATGGATATCATGTCATTTATGCATTCAAATTATGCTTTCAGTCTTTTATCACAATCTAGCCCCTTCAATTGTACTGTAGAGAGACACTATTCTGTATGTCTAAAATTAACCTGAGAGAGATGTTTCCATCAATATTGGAGAGATGAAAGAACCCAACATGACTCATGAAAGAACACAACATGACTCAGAATGTATTAGAATGCACCCTGACTGCTGTATCGAAGCAAGATGATAAACCAAAAAGGATATTTAAATGAAACAACAGATGCACACTGCTTAAGATTCTTTGATAAGAAAATCCTGAACTTTACCTTTGAGAAATCTCTCTAAATTGTAAAACTGAAGAACAGATCATAAGAATTGAGGCTCTTGTGCAGCTAAGCCAGTGAAGACACTCCTTTTGAGTCCTGACTGAGACCTGCAGCTCTGAAATCACCCGGCTGAGTCTGGACCATGCCATTGACCAGTGATGTATGACCTGGAGTCTTGCATCTGTGGAATAGGATTGGGTTCATCCTGCTGCGTTGGGTGGATTTGAGTCATTCAGGTTTTCTCAGGTCAGCCCTGTATCAGTACAACTTTCAGAAACTTACCAGCTTGCATTGTTGTGCTCAGTGAATGATACCACTCCTCAAATCTTCAGATCTGTGGTAGCCGTCCTGTAATGCCATTGGTGTGCATTAAGGCAGTGCATGTGCCTTGCTTTGAATTTCTTAAATGCAGAGAGTAGAGTGGTACACTGGACATGGTCACTCTCATCTCAATCTCAAAGTATATACATAGAATAAATATATACGTGTACAACAAACACCAGAGAGGCCTTTGAATGAAGTTTTTGTAAACATTGAATCAGTTGTGCATTGTCCTGTCCAAGGTGCTTTGACCTTACATGGGAAATACTTACTGGTGGAGTAACGTCATCTTAAACATTCTGAATTGTACTGGCCATTTTCTGATTTACATCAAGAGGATTGAGGGTGATTTCCTCAGGAAAGGACAATTCTTGATGTGGTATTTATTATTCTTATTGATGTAGCTTAGTTATTGTATTATTTTCTTGAATGTATTGTGTTGTTATGTCACTGCAGCAATTTCCATTTGCAGAGTAAACCCCAAAGCTAAGGTATGATTACTTTGCTACCTTGTATGGGAAAAGTGGACTGCCCTTATACCATGCACTTCAAATATCAGGTAAGGTCATTCACATTATCTTTAATCTAATTAAACGGGTAATTGTATGACTGATTACAAGTGTTTTATTGACTGAAGGGGGACAGAATATTAATGTGAAGCAAAAATGAAGAGATGCTTTCTCTCTGCCATTTGTTGTATAATCCCATACCAGAAAAGAAAATTGCAATGAAGATGAGAGGCCATGTGTAATTGAAGAGCAGCCCTTTTGGTGCAGATAACAAGATGTATTTCTGTTTGGACTCATGCCCCTGGCACTTTTAACAGATATAGACACTATAATGGAGAAAAGTTCAAGGCATTTCACAGAAGGGTTCAGTACCATCTAAAATGTGACCGGGAAGTTTCTGATGTATTCACCTTGTGACTGTTCTAACAAGTACAGTTAAAAGTGCTTGCACATCTTTTTAATGTGAAACATGGGGATAATGGGAGCTCTCAGTGCTATTGTCCTTGCCCCTCCTTGTTTAGTCCTCCCCCTTTGACCCTGTTGGCTGATACACATCCCATCAGCCCACTCTTTAAAGTAATATCCATTACCAATACTGCACACAATGCTAATGATCTGTTTTTACCTCTGTTTCCTGTCCAAGTGCCAATCCTACATCCACAAAACCCATTGGCATTTCGATAGCATGAGCCGTTTCCCTTGAGAAGGGCCATTTGACCGTTATTGGCATGTTGCTCTGTATGTCAGCTGACTTTGATTAGGATGCGGTGGGATAGATCAGAATGCATCTGCATCATGATTTTCGCACTACAGATCACAAACCCAGCAGCCACCTGACTCCTGCAGCACCTCAGCGCGCCGTCTGTGCTGTCCATGATTTTAGAGAACCCTTGAGCAGGACACGATTCAAAGTTGCACCTTCGGCAAAGTGAAAGGGGACTGGGTTATGAGTAGCGTGGTGATGAGTAGACAATCAAAGCATTCCAAACCAAAGGAGGCTTTTCCCACCCTCTTCACACCCCGCGTCCTTCGCTCTCAGCTTTGTCTTTCCCCTTGCTCTCGGCTGCCCAAGTATCAGGTGCAAAGTGAGATCATTATCACAGGATCTGCAGCTTTCCCTTTTGCAACCTGCCAGTGTTATTATCTGCTCTCTGTCCTGGATAATGCATGAATAAATCATATTACAGAGATATGGAAAACAGGAGAGAGGAGAAAACCGAGGTACAGTCACCTAGATGCGGTGTTGGGTGAAACATTTATTAAAACGAGTGAGGAAGTGAAGATGGAGTTGCCCCTTTGGGCTGTATGGAATCAATGGTGCTGAGGTTGGCCAGGGAAATTAGAGCAGGAGGAAGGAGACTTTGTGCTGCTCACTGATGCAAACTCACTTCATACATCACAGTAATATTCCACTGAAAGATGATATTGTTTGAAATAAACATGTTGCAAAATTGGGTATTTTGGCAAAACTGAAAAGCACTATATGAACGTAGGACAGGACTGGACCGTTTTGAGGCTCATTGCCTGTGATGTTGAAAAGCCATATTTACACTGTTTATCATGTTTTAACCCTTCATAATATGCTATGTTAGAAATCAATATTAGTTATTCACATAAATAATTGCACTTTTTGCTTTTTGCCCACTGAATTTCTGAGACGTAAACTATCATACCTTTCCATAAGTCATTCTCATGAGGCACTGCACTCGACCCTTGAACCTCTTAGACATTTCTATATCACAGAGTGGCTGTTCACCTCGCCTCTGAGAACAACTCATCAGTGAATAGTCATTGAAAATATATTATTTCTATAAGCATAAGTATGCACCTGTCTCAAGCAATCATTTTTTTAAAGCAGCATAATTGTTATACTTTAGGGGTACTTCAGTTTCTCCACCTGCTTAAAAGCATTAACTCTTAGATGCACAAAGTCATAAAATGTACACTTTTGCATAAAGCGAACTGAAAAAGGTTTGTATTAGAAATTGATTAATCTGTGCTAGCTTTATCTGATTTTTGTTCAACATAGGAACTTTAATCTTCGCTAATTGAATAATATTACAAAAAACAACTAAACAAAAAAGCTAATGACAAAAAGATAAAACTCACCATTGCAGACTTCTGAACAACATTTTGTTGTCATTTGTGGAATTTCTGATTACTTTGCTACAGATGATGATGATGAGATGTATGATGCAAACAGTTATTGTATGATTGAGGTTTTGACCCAAAAACGATTGGATGACTGGATGAATGATTGCACATATGTACACACATACATACAAATGTGTGCATGTATGTGTGTGTATATGTATGCAAATTTTAAGAACAGAAATCAAAATGACAAATGAAAAAATTTTATTTTATAGTTTCTGCTTCAGACTCATACACGCACGCACACATGCACGCACAAGCACATGCTTACGCACATGCATGCACGCACACGCGCACACATGCATGCACACACACACATACACGCACACGCATGCGCACACGCACAAACACACGGACACACACACATGCACACCCAGACACACACATACACACACACACAAACACACATGCACACACACACACACACACACACACACACACACACACACACACACACACACACACACACACTCCTCCTACACGGGCATCCCACACTTCAATCAGCGGGCACAGAGTCAGCTGCTGCCCATGAAAACAGCCTAATCATCCTCAGTTCTGGGGTACCAGCACAGCACAAGGAACTCTGGGTAGGGAAGGTGGAGGAGCGAAGACCTCATGTGACATCGGAAATCCAAATATGTACAGTGTGCTTAACACATAGCTCATGTCCCTGTCACTTCATAGGTCCCTGGGGTGCGTGGCTCCTCCAGTAGGTCTGTCTGAGACACACCTGCTTTTAGCTGCTGGTGAGAGAGGGACATCTCCCGTAGAACTGTAATGTGGACTGTTTTATAAGTAACCTTTAAAATCAGACTCACTGCGGCCTTTGAAGCCAAGCGGCTGGGCCAGGCAATTTGTTCAATGAATTGATTTACAGATCATCTGACAGAGAGGCCCACACACTCAAAGAGCAGCTCCTCAAAGACCCAGCTATGCCTCAGTCAAAGTCTTCAGATAATTATTCATTTGGCTGGTGCTTTCATCCGAAACACCACAGACGCTCTGAAATCCATTTACACTTCTTTTTTTTTTTAGCAAAGACACTTCATGGTTTTCCCTCCCTCACTGCACGTTTCTACTTCACTTCAAGGTCGTTGAACAATGGTATGTAACATAAAATCAATATGCTACTCAAGCAACAACTTATTTAATTCTGTTTAATTTATATGTTCAGTCTAAATTCTCCAAACCCTGAATTATTAAAATTGGATACTATGATCATAGAACACTGACAGCATGCAAAGACAAATAACAGAATGCAGTTAAGCAGTTTCCTCACAGCACACTGAGAATAAATGACAGAAATGGAAACCAAAGAAAGAGGTATGTCTACATCACCTCATATTTATCAGGTTGAGCCTGACAGGTAAATTACAGCATTGTAATGCTGTAACTGACAGGGCTTCATCATGCTGCAACCTGCCCCAGTATCACAAGCATGAGCAGCTGCTTCTGAACTGGAGAAATAACGCAGACACATTTATCAGGTATAATGTTTCTTTTTTATGAAAACACAACACCTTTCTGTGAAATTTGCCCTCATCTAGGCAGACTAGCCTGTATCTGGGTAGGCATTTTATTCCCTGCACCTGGGTATGAAGTTCTACTGCACTCATTCATGCCCAGAGATGTAGCATCATGATATTTGTATGATAAGAGTACACACTCAGGGGAACACTACGGCTTCTCTTTTCATGCTCCACACATACAGTGTGATGATAAAAAAAGTGCCTTGCCTCAAGCAATTTCTGCCATACTAATTTACAAAAATACAAATTCTGACACCACATTGACACATGTGGCAGCAAAAGACACATTCCAAACAAGTACAGAATTAACTTTGTGCTGAGACAGATATCTTAAAAATCTTATAGTACACATAATTCAGTATTTTTAACCAAAAGTGTTGCTATTTTGCACTGGGGAAGTAGGGTTCTGTGTGTGAAAGATACTGATGTTTGCTTGCCATTGATGGTATTTTTGAATAGTTACACGCTCAGTTTGTTGACTGAATGCAGGCAAACATAATATCTCACATGATGATAAAACTGCATGAATGTTGGACTATGAAATAAGTAATGAATAAATACATTTAGACCCATATCACCGTTGCAGTGCAGAGCCATGTCTGCAACAATCACTTATGTACATCTGGACTCAGTTTGGTGAACAGGGAAAAGTGCATCCACAGAATCCTTCTGTTTACCAGCATGGCAAATCATAACCCCTTACCACCCCCAAACACCATATCGTTTTTAACAACCCAGCGCTGTATTTTGTGAAAATGTTAAAACAGCAGCTGAATCCCTGTATTGGTACGGGTATTTTGGGTCTGACTGAGCCTGAAGTGCAGGAACCTGTAGGGCGCGTTCAGATCGGTCGGGTGACGTCAGCACGGATAGGTCAAGTTTGTGCAGCGACAGCAGAGCGTCGGCACTGCCATCTCCCTCCTTGTCCCTGGAAACCTGACAAGTGCCGCAGCTGTTGAGGCTGCGCTGTTCTCATACATTTTGATTTCGGCTGCCATAATTCAGCAAATATTTAACATCTTGAGCTCTCGGCTTTTGGCTGCCGCCAGTGTAGCTGGCAGCAAATCGTATCAGTTCCACTAATTGCGGGATATACAGCATGCATTACATGGCACAAGAATCAAAAGCATCTGAATTTACCCCACAACATTTTCTGTTACAGAATAATTGACACTGCATGTTCTGTTTTATAAGCTGTGAGTACTAAATGTGTATAAACCCTACCCCTGATAGCAATATCATGGTAGCATGTCTTTCTCCCCCCTTACCCTGAACCCTGACCCACTGGAGTCTGTGCAGTAATCCTTAAGGGACTACTGTGCAATTGGGCCTGTACATACTGCATTTTCTGTTTTCTATTTTATTAATCTCTTTTTTTTTAGTGATCTTATTTTATATTTCTTATTTGGCTATTCTATTGCATTATCTCATGCAATGTTTATTTTACTTACCTATTTATTTTATTGTGTAGTGTCTCTACTCTATATTGTGCTAGCTACTGGACACCTGAATGAGGCTACATACAGGCCACAAATTATATTCTTATTGTATCTTAGAAAACAGGTTGTTTTACCAAGAAAGATTATCAATACATAATTTGTGGGGCTATATATGTGCCCATCTGTGCCCACACAGATGGGCACATATACACACACACTCTCACACACACACACACACACACACACACACACACACACACACACACACACACACACACACACACACACACACACACACACACACACACACACAAGCACATTTGTTTGTTTTGGGCAGCTGTTAGAGCACTCTTGATTGGATAACTACCTACAATATAGATTAACATGGCCTAAAGAAAATGAAGGAGATAATTATACCCTTCAGCGATGCTGGAATACTCTACTCCTGGACTTGAACTCAAATCAAACTGCAGTCAAAATTTTCATTACTCGCAATTCAACTTGGACCCAAGAGTAGCTGACTCGGACATGGACTCGAACACTGATGACTCAGAGTTGTCAATTATTGCTTGGAGAGTTTTCAGACTGGTCACAAGGAGAAATCTGTTCTTAACCAAGCTCACAAACCAGCCCGGTCCCATTTTTCCCTGCTGGCACATTTGGTTTCACAACTATTTGGTGTCTATCCCATTTTTAATTGAGATTTTCTGGGTTCTCAGAGTAAATTACTCTCTTAAAAAGGTTAATTTAACATTGAACATTCCAGTCATCAATCATTAAACAGCTGGGTCATCAAATCTGAGTCTGAGTTGAGTTCCAAAGCTAAGTCCGAGTCAAGCCCTGTGTTTTCACTTCCTCATTCCATATCTGAGTCACCAAGGCAGGATATGCTTTAAATCCCATATCAGACTATGGTATTTCATCTCAAGAAAGAAATCTCTGAAATCATTGCACAAGGTGTCATGTTGGTACCCATAGCCATGGAATGCATACAGTAAACAAACAACAACAAAAAAAATATATTGCATAAAAGCATCTCCATCCTAGCAGATGCCCTATTTTTGCATGCTTCATCTGAAACAGGCTGGTCCTGCTTTTCATTTGGATTATTAAAAATTATCAAACGGTTACAGAGCACAAGAGTTGCTTTGGAAAATAACAAATTCCCCCTTCTGTATTCTTTACCAACTCATATTCTGCTCCCTGAACATGCCTCGTGGAGGCGTCTGTATTTACTTATTTTAAGAAAATTCCTAAACTAGCTTCATATTTAAAGGCAGATATTGTTTCACACACCCAATGGGGATAGAACATAAACACACTTACCCATTTACACTGAGATATCCACTCTGAATGGTTGCTGTATTTGGTGATTTATACAGTTTGTATATATTCATGTCAATCAAGCTGTTTTTGACAATCATTTGATTACACTTGTCCATTCCTGAATATAAAACCAAATCACATTCTCATTTTACATGAATTATAAATGATGTGTTTATTTGGGTTTACATGCACTCAATCTGTATGCAAAAATAAGAGACATCTTCATTTATTGAATAAAAACCATGCCAGAGACAGCATGTGATCATTACTGTGTACTGTCATATTGGGCAATTAAATTTGAAAGTGTGAAATAACTATGCATGAGGAAATGTCCAGCTCGGTTGCAATCTCTCCATCATATCGAGACTCAACATGGCCCTAACCTGTGAGTGTCTGAATGATTTCTCTGGGTGGCTGGAAGCCTGTGGTCTTCCTGTTCAAGCTGCACAAAAGGTGGACTCCTCTGGCACCATGACTATGGCAGCTCAGCTGAGGGACTACAGAGCCAAAGTAAAAATCACATGACAGAAAGCACTCCAAAGTGTGTGTGTGTGTGTGTGTGTGTGTGTGTGTGTGCGTGCGTGTGTGTGTGTGTGTGTGTGTGTGTGTGTGTGTGCATATATGTGCTCATGAGCCCACACATAATGGAGAATGTCACCATGGTGAAACAGACCTATGAACTAAGTGCAAAAATATGTTGTTGATCTGCAGTGCTGTTCCTTGATTTCATGATGACATGTTGAGTGATCTGGCTTTGTCTTATTTAATCAGTCACTGTCAACACCAGCAATCACGGCACAGACCTTTCAGCTAACGACTGAGGAAACTCCAGACTAGCAGATTGCTAAACATTTCTGGAATGCTTAGTCATTTTTATTCTTTTTAGATTCAGTAGAAACGTTTTCGGACAAGGGGATAGTTTGGAAACATTTATTGAGGGTGGTTATGTACTGGTTTGGGCTGGAGTCCTAAGGGGAGCGGTGTGAGCTGTTCTCGAGGAGAAGAGCACCCCCCGAAGAGGTAGGAGATGTAGAGGAAGGTGGAGATGGGGGAGGGAGTGGGTGCCAGAGATACAGAGCACGATGGGAAATGAGGTACGTGGCGCTTTTATACTTGTGGGGAGACTGGGAATGGTTGAAAGGGGTTGTCCGAAAACGATTCCCCCGAACTTTGTTTTACCAAAACTCCATTACATGCATCAACATGCGACCACATGCATCAACACATCACAGTCAAGTGAAGAAGTGCCTGTAAGTCAAGTTTTCCCTATATTTTTTGTTCAGTTAAAGGCTGTCAAATACTGTATGTGAATAAGAAAGCAATTTAAATACTAACAGATCTTAATTTCTAGCTTTACAATGTAAGATATTTCTGTATTAGCATCAGTTATTAGAATATCTTCTCATGGAGCTGGAGACACGTGATACTCAACACCCTTCTAAAGTTATTTACGAAGCATAATTGTATCTTCTTTATGCATATACTTAAGATTTCGCAAAAGTCATGAGCCACAGAACACGCAAAAAAAGATCCTGAAACATAAGTATGTAAAAATAATTAATTAAATGCTTAGAGTGTGACAGAAATAGTATCTATACTTGGACTAAACTTTGGCTAGCCAGGGGTGTGCTATAAATTGAATATGCGCAATCTGCAACATCAGCAGCTTAGTGGAGCTTCACAATATAGTGCTGGAGATACAATTTCAGTTTAAGAGATGGATGTTTTAATGCATCCATAGAGATAAGGAGCTAAAAATATTATATTTCTTCAAGAAAACAGTCAATTATTTTCTTCACTGCAATACATCTTCATACTGTGTGAGGTGTGAAATTAAGTCATTACATGCAATTTCCTGCAACGTGCAGCATTGTTGTGCAACTGAACTATTAACAATAACAGTGCAAACTCTACAGCTAACTTTACCTGAGATAAGATGTAGCTAGAAGGTTAAAGTCAGTGCAAAATGATTTATTGACAATTATCAATAAATGAAATATGATAATTGGAAAAGCTGTAAATAATTTAAGAGAAGTAAATAAGTCTGTACCATCCAGACGGAAGAGATTTATGTCATAATAAGCAGATAGAGGCCATAATAAAGATACCCCTCTGCTTCAGCATCCTTTATAATGAGCCGGGATTACACCATCATTTGTCTGCAATTAACTGCTGTGCTATATATTATTACATTAACAGGTACAGCATATTTAAAAATCAGATTTTTTTGGTTGCAGAACACATTTCCAGGTTTAGGCACAGTTCTATAGTTAGACATGGACTCACAGGTTCATAAATGAGACCCCTAGATGCCACGTTCATTATGCAGAATGTTGATTCACAGGTTATAAATAGACATCTGTTCAGCACCAATTTATACACTACCTTTTTTCTGTTCTTGTGCACAATTTACAAAAAAAAACATTCTTTCCTGAACAGAAGTTAGAGAGAAAGGAAAAGGAAAAAGACAGAAAGGAAAGAAAGCCCCTGAGAGTTATGTTGATTTGTGCTATCAATTATTGTTTTTTTCTACATTAAATGTTATCTGTCAAAGAGCTAATGGGACACAGCCCTTTCGCTAATGAAAGCGGAGAAGAATGATGTCATTCCTAAATGCCTGTGAGTAACGATTAATATTATTTATTTCTGGAGCTCTGGTAGCAGGGCATATTTGCCCCTGTAGACACAGAATTTATATAATGGAAGATAAGCAAGGACTCCCTATTATTTTCCTGATTTCATGGCTTATTGGCATGTGTATATAAACTGATCCACTGTAACATTCCATGAAAACGATGTGACAAATGCCTGAAAAAGGCACATTTGCCAAACACAGGTCACTGAATGGCAAGGAGAACTCAAGGAGAACAGAGCCGATGGTGATGATGGAGCAAACCTGCAGCTGAAGGAGTTATGAAAAATGATTAATAAATGCCCAGCTGCTGAGATTTAATTGCATATTTAGCATCACTTTAGTATGTAAATGATTTCCATGGTGTAATTAAGAGAATGTTATTAATATTCCAGGAACATATTAAACATTAATGGTTGCCACTTATGCAACCTCTTTACCAGAGTTTGAGAACTCTTTGAGAACGGAATAAACAAGGTTGCAGAAAGTGCAAAGAGTTCACCATTTAAAGTTCTAGAAAACGCACAGCACTATTGAAAATTCTGTTCTCAGTTATTTCCAGGATGACAGGTTAAATATGACACTTTTGAACAATCCCTCGTGTAGCTGATTTGTGGAGCACATTCAAAGTCTGGTATAATTATCGAAAATAAAAGAGCTGGACAGTGACAGGCGTCAGGCAAGCCCAGAATGTTGAGCAGCTGGATCTGATAATGTGATACTGTTCCCATCTCCCAGTGTCCAAAACACTCTTTGCTCACAGCAAACACGATTATGTAAAGATCAGATTAATACACAATAGTGCTATCTGCCATATAGCCACTGCTGTCTATTCTTAATTATTTAACTTGCTGAATGATAGGGACATGCACATCCAGTGAATTCCAAACACCTGCTCGCATACATACATTAAAATACTCGGAAAAACAAACCAGGATGTAGCAGCTGGCTTCCTAATACTCAGATTGCATTGGCTTCTGAAAACAAATACCAAAACATAACATTTTGTTACATAGTGCTGTGACTTTTCCCATTAGCGGGTAGACTTAGCACACTCAATTTGATTTACTCTGCAAACAGATTAGCAGGAGTTTGCACAAATAAGACTGGCCTCCATTTTATTTATTATTTATTTGTTTTTTTTTTTCTACTATAATATCTGAAATTTCAGGAATTTTCTCATTTTCTGTAAGCTTTTTGTCAGGTTAGTCTATTCAGTAATAGATCATTGACTCATACGCTTCAGTAGTAAGGTCGATGTGATTTTTGACATGGTGGTGAGTGATTGTTTTTACCCCCATGTAAACTCACGTTTTTCCTGGAAAGCACATTTTAAAATGGCCCATGTACTGAACACAGGTAATCACACAGAGATCTGAGGAGTGTGACACTGAAATTGGCCTTGGTCTGCTTAGTCTCAAGAACTGAACTAATGTGGCTTTGACACCTTGCCCAAATCCTGGTGTTTGTTCCCCCTTGGAGTGGTTTATTTACATTTGGGTGTGTATCAAATTACCATATTGTGGTCCAGCTGAAAAGTATGGTCTCAGTACAATTGTTAGTAAACCACAGCGCCATAAGCAAATGAAAACACCTTACTACAAGGAAAAAATGTGATGAACTATAAGCTGAACTCAACTCATATTTTATCATCTCCTTGCTAAAAGAATCAAAATAGTAGCACATCTTCACTGAATACAATGAAGAGAAATGCATAATGTGCTGCTTGTAATCTTCACGGTTAGGCATACTGTTCAGATTCCTCAAATGGTCTGAGCTGGTATGAACAGCACAGGGAAATTGTAAATTATATGACCAGGACACTGGATTACTCCACTCAGAAATCGCTCTTGTAATAGAAATTACTTTAGAATTCAAACAAGTATGAGGGAGAGAGGAATTTATAGTGCATAGTTGAATTAATATGTGCTGTCTGTCCTTTTGATTTGAGGAGGAAGAAGGGACTGGCTAGATGTGGAATAAATAAAAACCAAGCTCAACCTCCAGATAGCTTTCCCACTCACTGGAAACAGAATTGGTTTACTTTAAAATGCTCTGTTGAATCTACACTAAGTTGACTTTTTGTAATCTACGTGCTGTGCATTGGAAACTGCTTCTTATTTCAGTTGTCTGCGGTGTCCTCGCTGTGTCACCCTCTGCCCTTCCGAGGGGATTGAGATTCTCACCATGAGAGCACACCCAATAGAATGGGCCCGTTGATTAAAATGTGTTGCAGCCCCAGCTTTTTCACCATGGATGGCTGCTCGTGACTCGCACACTGTGAGCTCGGACTCTGCGCTCTGTTGAGAAAAGATCGATGTTAGCACTTCACTTCTCTCAACACCAGTGTGATGCACCTCACAACCTGTGTCACTGGCTTCCAGCTGGTGGACTTACTTCAGCTCAAAAAATTTACAAAACTGATTCCAAGCTGCCTACAAAACATCTGTGTTTGCATTTGCTTGGATCTCTCTTGTACAAGAATTATATCCAATGAGTTAGGATTACTTTGGACCAAAAGTGATTAACTAGTACAAACTTGCTCAAATCCCTGTACACATATGCAACAATTACAAATATAAATGTCATTTTTAATGATACATACATTATTTATCCGTGTTATGTGGCAGAATTAGTATGTTTTGACTGCCAACAAACCAAAATGGCTCTGCCATTTAACATAGTGGGAACTTCAGTAACTCAACTGGACCTAGGAACCCTAATCCAGCCTTTCACTATGTTTTGTAGCCATGGGGACTCTCTTCAGACTTCTGCTACCTCCTTTTCAGCCCAAGACAATGCTACATGCAGCAATGGTAAAATGCTAATATATTGGGCTACCAAAACAGACATTAACACCATATACTCAAAAGAACACCAAACATGTTTACTTGCTAATCTGTTTAACAAACACTCAGAGAACAATTTCCACATGCACACACACACACGCACACACACACACAAACCAAGCACTAGGCTTAAGAAAGTAACAAATATGGGAACTGGAAACTGTGATTTTGTGCTTCCCACTGGCTCTTCTCCTCAGCTAACTGCTGGCCTTGCCCAGTTAATAAGATGTAATATGCAGTATGTCTGTTTCAATTCGTTACTGTGGAAATTCCTATCAACATAATCCTCAAATGAAGAATATCATTCAGGAGATCATTATTAAATTTAAAAAATCCCATCTCTAATGCTTATGCTGAAATTACTAATTAGTTCTCAGATTAACATTTTGATCCCTACATTTATAATTTGAACCCCTCATTAAAATGCTTCGATTTTCTAATTTGAAGTCTCAATTTCATAATGTCTACCTCAACGTATTCAATTAAGAGTTTCAGATCATATAATGACTGTGTGGATTATGAATTTGGTCATTCCGATGGAAAAAAAAAAGAAATGCTTCAAATCATAACAGGGTTTCAAGTCATAATTTAAGAAACTAATTTAAATTTAAGGCCCAAATTGTACATTTCATAGAGACTGAATTAATCTATGGTCCATATGTATAAGAACTACTTTACAGTAATTACATTCCACATGAAAATATTCTCAGATGTTTATAAAAAATATTAAGTCCACTGCTGTAAGATGATATGAAGATCATTACACTCAAACATAAATTCAAACTTAAATGTATCGTCCCTCAACTGTTAATGAAATAGGAGTCAACTGCAGCCACTATGGACCACAAATGGTCAGGACATTTATTGCTTCTACTTTGCAGCACAGGACTGTCCTCCAAACATTCACTTCTTTAACAGTATGTATCCACCTACTCATGTTAATGTCATTAATTGTGTGTTGCCTTTAATTAGTTAGTTTAATTAGTTTTGTAAACTGTTTTACACGATAAACTCTGGGTGAGATTGCATACTAAATCATAGTTATTGGAAGCTAGGAACAGATATAGGGTAAAGCTGTGGTGATCTATATGATGATTCTGATGCATGCAATAATATTTAACTGAAAATAAAATTGAACAAGGTCAAAATTAGAAAAGTTATTCAATGTGAGACAAATGTATTACTTCTGAGACACCAACTATGGTGCAACTCATCCATCAAGAACCCTCTCTTAAATAATGTTACAGCTCAGCCGTTTCTGTAACTCTGTAATTGTCGTATTTACTACATAGAAAGTTACACAAAAAAAAAAAAAAAAAAAAAACCAGAGAGACCCATACCCATAAGCATTAAATAACCTTTTTAGAAGACTCCAATGTTAGACCTGGTTAATATGCTCTAAGCATCAGAGTACAAATTTGGTTTTGTGAAGTAAACAAGAGCAACATTATTTATCCTTAATGGAGCATTATAGAGAAAACGTAATTCAATTAATAGATAACACAATTAATTAGGTGCCTTCTGTTTTCTTTTTAGCATCCAAAATACAGAGAATTGCTTAGTGAAAACTTGCGTTAAGTCGATAAGTAACCACACTTTTAAATTGTAAATTAGAAAAACACAAGAACATAAGTTTAGCTAGGGAGGGCTTAACAGACAAAACAATTGCAAGGGTCATGTTGAAAGATGTTTAGAATAAAGAGGATAAATGCATGGAAAATTACTACCTGTTTACTGAGCTGCTGTTCGGCTTATCCACTCCCATTCAGGTCTTGTTACTCAGCTAATTTGGGACACATTGCTTCTTATAATTGCCTCAGAATGTTCTGATCTTCTCAACCTGCAGTGTTAAAAACTCTACTCTGAAATCCACTCATGAAAGTCTTTGTGCAGCATGGTCATGACCTCAGTTATTTTCACTGTGCAGCACACATTCGTTTTGATCCCTTTTTCTGTTTGTTTTTTCAATTGCCTAGAAAATAAAATGAATACTGTCAACAAGGAAAGCTCCCAAACACAACATTACCAGATTCCGTCTTCATTATCAGTGCTGTGAGAATCGTTTGTATCTCACTTGAAAGGTGTCTTTCATGGCCTCCTTGTAAACAAAGAATAGAAACAGGTTTTTTAATTTGGATTCCATTGTGTTACTATTTTGTGTTTTTTTCCACTTTTGTGTTATCAAGCTATGGATTTTATTAGAGGGAAAATGATCTGAGATAAGACCTTAAGCACTATAGTTTCCTTACTTCTGGTATGTCATCATTAAGGAGATACACTTAGTTCCTGGTCAACCTGTACTGAGAAAGAACTGAATTTTGTACTGATCACTTCAGGCCTAACGTAAAATCACTGAAGTGAGATGTGATTTGAATTATAAGTTATGGAGGGTTTATGGGGGTGTTATTGTCTTGGAGGAAACAATGTTTGCACCAAACAGTGTGTGTGCACCTGGTCACCTACAATGGTTATATTTTGCTTTATCATAATTCTACCATACAGAGTACTAACTGGACTCATTCACTCCAACAAAATGGCAGTCTGTACCACAACATATCTGACACCACAGCTGGGAAGAACAATAGATATTGAGGGTTACCTTTGGTTTTCTCTAAACATAAACTTGTTTAGATATAATGATTAGTAAAAGATCACCAATCAGTCCATATTACTCTCATCCACTGCTTGCAACCTGGACTTACACCAGCTTAGTGTATTTGCACATTTTCTTTGGTTTCTGTATGGCAGCACTATCAGATATATTGGGATTGTGGGAAGTGGAATAAAATATTTGTTGAGACTGGTATTTTACAGCTTAAAAATAGCATTACAATGTAATTCAATAATATATTTCTATGATATAATAATTTGCATTGGTACTAATAAGACACTTGTGTACAGTCCTTTTTAGTTGTGATTTATGTATGCTTCACAAACATAACATAAGCTTCAGTACCAGATATCTTTGAATGAGTCATGTTGTCAGTAACAGATGTTGCTAGGAAACAGCTGGAGATCATTTTGTCATTTTAGCAGAGTTATGGAAAGTTGAGGAAATATTTTTTGCAAACATTCTAGCTGGGCAACCCTGGTCCCCATCCCAGGTCCCAGAGATCCAGGGCATGTGCTAGTTTTCAGGTGCTGGTTTCCCAAGAAACCGGGTGATGTGAGTTAACCAAAAAAACAGAAAAACCATACATTGCAACTGTCTAGGTCCATGAATGTGAAAAGTTGAAAAAAAGCATCTACAGTCATAATTTTACAAAAAGGGCCAGACTGTTCACACCGTACATAACCCTGCCAAGTTCTGTTTGTTTCTGCCTCGTCAACCCTGCTATATGAGTGCAAAACAATGTAATCATTCAAGTGTAATTTTCATATCTCTAACTTTAAAACTGACTGATGGGTGTAACATGAATGGGACAAGAACATATTCAGCCCATTTGTCCCACATACACTGGGAAAACATACCCTTCAAAATCATGTAGAAACTGTCAGCGGCTCTTATGAGACCAACCTTAATACACTCACAGATAAAGGGAAGGAAGGCACTCCGCTTAATATCATTTCGTCCTGATAATATTCAAGATACACCCCTTCTTTTAGTACTTTATTGCTTTATTCAAATGAAATGAAGAACAGCATTTAGCTTTTAAAAATTTTGGCTCCATATAAAATTATTTTCCTCTTACGACCCTGAATCTTCTGGTTGACTGGTAGTGTTTTCTCTCTTTGCAGATATTATCAGTGTACATTTAATCAGAGCAGCAATAAATTGCTTACATGTTGATTGATTTTATGTCTGTTTCAGTATTTTAAATGTGTTCTAGACATACTCAACAAAATTAATTTATTCTTCAATGTTCCTGAATCTCCTTCATTTTATGACACCGTGGATATGAGCCTCTGCTAATGGCTAATAATAATGAATATGTGAGAAAATGTTTCACTAGTTTCATCAGTGAGCTCAGTTGTTTCTGAAGGTCAAACGAGAGAGAGAGAGAGAGAGAGAGAGAGAGAGAGAGGGAGGCAGAAAAGAGAGAGAGAGAGAGAGATGCTCCATTTGGCAACTAGTGCAAAATTTTCCAATCCACAGAAATCCACCTCACATGTAATGATGGAAGTAGGGTAGCACCCTGGAGACCCCAGCTGGGAGAGTGGAGTGAAGGGTGGTGACGTGTGTGAGAGAGGCACCACGCCCGGGCCCTGATGCTCGGCAGACTCACCGGTAAGGGTGGAGGACAGGTCAAGGAGGTGTGCCGTTCTGTGCCGCGGCCTACAACACCATCTCCCCAAAGCCATTATAGCCGACACGAAATTGCTCCACATAATTCTTTTTTTTTTTTTTCAAATAATGTATTTCTATATTAATTCAGTAATGGCTTCACTGTCTCATGTCCTCAGACGTAGAGATCATCAGCAGCCTTAAACGTGCACCTGAATAGCTCAGCAAAAGGAGAAGTGATGGTTCACAACACAGAGCTGGCGTTATTATACTTGGGCAGTTTACAGTACACATTATGATATTACAGTAGGCACTGTGGTTATACCTCGCTCAAGGGTGCAATTACAGCTCCCTGCCTCAGAGTTTTAGGCCTGTGATTTTTTTTCCCAATCATTGGCAGAGTGCACACCGATGCTCTGCATGACAGATCCTCTCCGCCGCTGAGCTCGCGATGTCTGCCAATAGCCTTCGCAGCCTTCATTAGGCAGTTCACAGCCATTTGAATAGCAACTGAAGCTTGTTCTAATAAACAGGCGTACATTCTCAGCGCAACAAGACACCCCCTAGAATGCTTTGTTACATTGTTGCAGACATCAATTATTTTCACAGTGGACCCCGTTGAGATTATTGTGAGGTGAGTGAACCACAGAACCTCGTAGCCTCTGTGGACCCGTGGGCTCACATAGCAGCACTGTACCTGCCGTACTGTGTGAGAGGGGCTGACAGGGCAGGTAAATGGCTGTCTTACACAGGAAAGGGGCACATCCTGCAGAGCGTCACAGCCGCGGGGCTCCCCCTCTGCCGTAATGCCCAGGATCAGATTCATCATTCCACTGGCTCTCAATCAAGCTCTTCCAGTGACAAGTCAGCTCTCAGACAGACACAGAGAGACATAATCTGACACACTGTTATTCCAGGCATTTTGTTATATATCAGCTTCTTAAAATAGATACGGATTTTACAGAAAAATTGATTAATCTTGCACGCTGAGTATAATCCAACACCAGACCTGAAAACATCGTGACGTTCTCAAAGGTCATGGTATTCTTGTGCTGACTGAAAATTATTATGGTCTGGATTCAATAAGCATTCCCCCATAATTTCCATTCTCCTCTTAAGGCAGGCACCACTGTGCACTGCACCTGTTCTAGGAGTGCTACTGCAAAACCATGTACATGACTCACCTGCAAGCCAGTTAACCATTGTTCCTGGTGTAAGCCATTCCAAACTGCATACAGTACAGCTCGAAACAATTGTTAGACAGGCTTATCTTTCACTGAGAACAGCTGATTCCCTAAAGGCTTCTGCCGTGTTGCTAGGAGGAGATAATGCAGGGGTATTCTTTGGAAACCTGGCTTACCTAATATAAAGTCATCCTTCTTCCTGGGAGAAGAATGCCAGATGTGTTCCACCACTACAGTGTCCAGGTGAAAATCACAGAATGACAAAGCCCTGGCTCAAACCCTCCACCTCGTCCTTATTACACAGGTTTTATATGACTCTACTTTCACAGTTTGTTTTCCCTCCAACTGAGGCTAACATCAGAGTGAGTTAAATGACTTGAATCTGAGCACAAGAGTGTATTACATGTAAAATATTTACTGAATGTATGAGCATGGAAAATACAGATTTGTTAGTTCTATCAACTCTTTTATCCAAGGGAATTCAATAAACAGCATAGAAAGTTATTGTTCTTTTGTGGTGATTGTGAAGCAAGAGAAATGTTATGTTTTACTTACAATCTGAACTGCTTATACATGTGGTTCCATCCTGTTGTATAACGACATTTAAATCTGTGGAAAATATCACTGGAATCTGTTAAACAACAAAAAAATCATCTCAGTGTAATGGTAAACTATTCTTCCACATTTCATAAATTAAAGTGGTGATGATTAAAGTAACAAGAGAATCTTATTAAAAAAGAATACATACAACTGAAAATAAAGAATAACAGCTACTCTAAAATACAGTACAAATCAGAGTAGGTAGTTGATTATATGAAAATGACAAGTATGCACACATGCAATTCTGTCAGTAGAATTTGAAAGTTGGGTTGAAACGATTTCAAAGCTTTGAGTTTGGAGCAGACAGAGAGTTGACAATGTCAGAGGGCCGGTTGTTGCAGAGAACAGGTTGAGTGAGCTCATTTGTAACTCCGTATCATTCCCTCACAAATGAATTCCATTTATTACCTGCAGAGATAAGAGTGTGGGTCTCACTAAATACTGTGTCACCCTCTCAGGGCCCCAGCAAAATTAAAGGCTTAGTATTCAGATCCATGTTACCGACTTACTCTGATAGTCCATTTAACCATGTCCTAAAATGTCCTCCCATCCCATGTCCAAAAATGTCATTCCACTGTATTGAATATAGATTATCACTAGTAATTGACCTTTCCCTGTGTGATATTCTGCATGACTCATGACATCACAAGTGGAAGTGGAGATGTATATTATTATGTAAAATATAAATTAATACATCCAATACCAATGTGTGCATATCATAGCAGAGATTCCATTGCATATATGATCTCTTTTCTTACATTCATAAAGCTTTTATCTGATAACACTTTCTGGGTCCATTAGCATTTACTTATTTATATTTATGTCTCTCTCTCTCTCTCTCTCTCTCTCTCTCTCTCTCTCTCTCTCTCTCTCTCTCTCTCTCTCTCTCTCTCTCTCTCTCTCTCTCTCTCTCTCTGTGTGTGTGTGTGTGTGTTTGTGTGGGAAAGAGATCTAGTGCCAGCACCAGTCACTAAGAGACAATTTATTTGGTATGAAACACACTTATAAAAACAATGAAATATATGGAAATTTAGAAGATAAAGAGAAAGACAATTCTATCAAAATCTAAAGTGTTTTCCTTCACCTATTCTCTTTTTATCTGACAGCCAATGAAAAGATGAATAAAGAAATACACCATAGCTTTGTTGTGTCTGCATGACAGCTTTGATTTATATTTTCAAAATTTTATCAATATCAAAATTGCCAATAAATAAATCATAAATATAAACTTTGAATATAGTACACAGGCTGCCAGTTCAAAACTACATTTTTGAGGCCCAGCTTGAAGGGGTTAGATAAAAAATTCATACAAAATTCATATTAAATCTCTTATATACAGACTTAAGAAAAAAAACTACTAGCAACTATTATCAAGTACAAACCATTTTGCCATCTCTTTGGAATAGTGGAATTTCTCAGGGCATTACGAATCATATAATACAATTGGAATGAAATGATCGAGGTTTATCAAGGCCAATAACATAGATCATTCCTATGCTTCTCAATCAATCCATCTCTTTACTGGACTTTATTTTACCTCATAAGAATCACATTTTCTTAGACTAAAGATGTTGACATCACACTGGCTAAGTGTGTGTCTGTTTCGTCTTCACACAGTGTTGACAGAGTGCCTCTGAGGGTCAGTTCAGAATAGGGCAGACCCTATCCTGCACTCAGTTACGTATATATTACACATCCTTTCCCTCCAGTCTCACTACAGACAAGAAATGTGGCTCAGGAAGACACTATGGTAAACATCACTACACTGAAAAAAGTCATTTCCCCAGAATATACCTGCCCCAGAATAGGCCATGACCCCTGTAGCCAACGTCTTTACAGAACAGAAAAGGAAAAGGCATGAATTTAGCTAAGAATGAGGGGTAATAATGACTTGCACAAACAAGAAAGCATCAAACAGTCAGAGAGGGCAGGTTTTCTGGTCTCACCTGTGAGACCGTGTTCTCCTCTGCCCACAGGAAAATAGTTCCTGTTCAGCCGCCTGCACATCCACATACATATGCACACAGACTGCCTTCGGTCAAATCACAAACAGTCTAGCGCAGAATCTAAAACATTCCTTAACAGTAAGGGTTTGGCACCCTTATCTGCTGTTTCTGTCCCCAAGGCTAGTCTGTTCTGGGACTTCCTGCAGCTGCTTATAAGAACGTCAATGACCACCCTCTGCATTCCCTGCTCTTCTTCCCTCAGCACATGAAGCCTTTTAAAATTCCAGCCCACTATTCATGTGGAGAAGGTGAGTGTGGCTAGAAGCCTGCCTTTGTGTCCAATCCTTAATTGAATAAGAGTAGTACATTTTTTTTACCTGTGCTCTTTACCCCCATGTAAGCCTCAGATAGCTTTATTAAAAACATGCAGCTTTATCCAGTACATGTCCATACAAGTGTGTGTGTGTGTGTGTGTGTGTGTGTGTGTGTGTGTGTGTGTCCGTGTGTGTGTGTGTGTCTGTGTGCATGTGTGCATGTGTGCGTGTGTGTGCATATGTATGTGTGTGTGTCTACGTGTGTGTGTGTGTTTATGAGTCTGTGTGCATGCGTGTGTGTGTCTGCATGTGTGTGTGTTTGTGAATCTATGTGCATGTGTGTGTGTGTGTGTGCCTGCATGTGTTTGTGTGTGCATGTGCGTGTGTATGTGAGTCTGTGTGCATCCGTGTGTGTGTGTGTCTGCGTGGGAGTGTGTGTCTGCATGTGTGCGTGTGTGTGAGTCTATGTGCATGCATGTGTGTGTGTGTGTGTGTGTGTGTGTGTGTGTGTGTGTGTGTGTGTGTGCATGTGTGTGTGTGCGTGTGTGTGTGTGTGTGTGTGTGTGAGTCTATGTGTGAAGATGAAGGCTGAACCTGAATGGAGCTGAAATAATGAAATGAAACAGAAGGGAGCAGGGAGATGATGAACGGCTGTGAAAGTGTCTGCCAGACATAGTGAGGGAAGGTCAAAGATCCTGGCACTGCTGCAGCCGTCAGTCCTCTAACTGGAGATGAAAACTGAACCATACTGCGAGAGTGTGTTAGAGCTGGAGGAATGGATAGCAACGAGGAGCAGCAATGGAAAGAGAGGCTTCCCATGCTAGCCTCCATGAGCCAAAAAGAAAAAAAAATGCTTCAAGTACAGTATGCATAAATAATGTGTAATTTGAAAGCGGTTGATGTCAGATCTCTCCGAAAATGTGCATACTTCTTCCACGGAGGGAACTTTAACTCATTTGAATCATCGATGACAGGAATGGCCATGTCTCTAGAGGACATGTAAAAACATCTGACTGACTCACAATCATGTGATAGTCAGTGCAACACCCAAGCTTGCACAGGACAATAGTAACACACAGAACAGACCACGGGTGTGTATAATTTTGTGTTACAAGGTGTGATAAACCTCTCTGTCTCCATACAATTTCTTGAAGGAATATAGCATCATTTGGAAATTTTCCTTCATTGTTTTTTTTCATTTGAAAACCATACTGTCACAACCACTTCTCACCAATCCTGACTGCAAACTCTCATCCATCATTTACTCTCAGCGTGGCAGAAATGGGAAACTGTGGTAGATATAATCAAATCCAGACATATTTCCTATTTCCTCATGTTGTCATCTGCCATTGTTGGGGATATTGATGAGGGAAAAAAACAATGTTGGAATAAACTATGTTGCAAAACATGATGAAGACACAACATGGGATAATACACAACCCAGAATATGTCATGTCTTTGTCAGGAAAATTAGCTGGAAAAAAACAAGTACACCTCAGACACTTGAGAATTCTGATTAGCATATATTCAGGAATATTAATTATGTGCCACAGTCTACGGACCATATACACAAGAAAATCCTGTCATAGCCAAAAGATGAACCATAACTAAAAATTACGTGCATGTAAACATAGTTGGTGTCTTTTTGTGTAACAGGAGAATGTTACGAGCAGACATTCCTCGGTTTAATTTAACATGCCGCATTTGACATTTGAGATGTTTGAGTGTTATCTCTCTTGAGAACATTTGTGTGAAATCTGGGAGACAAATGAAAACGACACATTTTCTTCTGCGAAGGAAAAGTATGACTGCTGCCAGCATAGGAAGGGAAAAACAGAATAATTCCATTTGCTTCTTTGGCCTAATGTTGTCTATCACCTCTGCCTTATCTGTTGTTATTCTATGCATGATGCTAAAATGTTAAAACAGCGTGACATAAAGGAATTAAACATTCAACAGGCATACAGACCAGTCTTTGTGATGACTTTAGGTTGGTTTACAAAAACAAACTCAATATGTTATTTAGGTACAGATTTAGGTACAGATGAATTGAGGCACAGATATGTCGGGCATAAAATTCACCAGTTACCTCCACTCAAAAAGGCCCTTACCAAAAATGTTTACATAATGCCAGCTCCAACACAGTTGTTTTGCCCAAACAGTAACACCAACACAACTACCAAGTGTGAACTTTGTGGTGCTGATGAGACAGTTTCATGAATGTATTCAACAGATATTATGTCAAGACAGCTAAAACATAAACTCACATGGGGTAAGATGCAACAGACAAACAAACTTCTGTAATTTAATATTTAGGGCTTGTCGGTAGGTGCATAGGCTGTATCCTATATCCTCTAAACATGTCAATACATTTCAATGGAATTGCCACAGATTCAAAATAGCAGAAACCATTCTGCAAACAATAGCTCAATAATTTATCTATTTATGAGAGGAGGGAGCACTCATATCAATGCTGTAAATGTACTGTACTCTAACCAAGATGTCAGAAGAAAAGCAAGATTAAGAAGAAACATAACTTTTTAACTTTTGTAAGGTTTTTATTATTTTTTTTCTTTTTTAATGTAATTATTAATTGGCTAAATATGTAATCACACTTCATGGAGTACCCTTGGTTCTCAGTCACAAAAGAAGCTTTTCTCTGTTTGCATCAGTGTTAGCTGTTTTGGAGCTACAAAACTAAAACATTGGCTAAGGGATTAATATAAAAAGAGAGCTTGGTATACATTAGTTTGTGACCTCAAAAGATGGTCTAAAATCTTCATTGCGCTGCACATTTTTGCTCTTTTGATCCAATAAAAAACACAAGTTTATGTGTTTTTGCTTCTATTCCCTAATAAAGATCCAGCTGCAGACACGTTGCTGGGAGGTGGGACAGAGATGAGTAATGGGGTTCCCGTGCCAGTCAGTGCCACAGGGTGCCAACGTAATGAATCACACATTAAAGGATCTTGGGCAGAGCTGTGCAGCTGATTGTTCAAGGTCAACAATGGTAATATATCCTCTGTGTCTGCATAGGAGGAACATAATTTAAAAAAAAAAACAAGAGAGGTTAGTATACAAACACACACACACACACACGCGCGCACGCGCACGCACGCACGCACGCACACACGCACACGCACACGCACACGCACACGCACACGCACACGTACACGCACACACACACGCACACACACACTAGATTGTAATGGTTTTAAACCTTGGTTTTCTGATGAAGGAACCAAGATGTAGCATATGCAGGTCTGCTGTTACTGAATTGTAATAATAGTCCTTTTCAAGAAGTTATTTCCGTGTGTGTGTGTGTGTGTGTGTGTGTGTGAACCCACCACCACCCAATCACAATACGCTGACAAAGCACTGTTGTCTCACTCAGAGTTACTAAAAAAAAAATTCCATTTTCCAATTCTTTCCAATGCCACGGTGACGCAGAGGGGCACTGAAGGTGGCAACTGATCCTCAGACTCAACGTCAAAAAGAATATGATACCGATCACCAAACAGTATGGCACCCTCACTGCTGCTGCAGATGGAATACTGAACAAGGCCCTAACCTGCACATCAAACGATGCCCTGCGGAAACTGCTCATAATGACACTGAGACCAGATTTCCTTTCAGCTCTGCTAAAATGCAGGGAGCCTGGACAAGCCCAATCATGTTCATCGATTATAATAAGCTGAGCAACGTGGACAGCGCAGACGTGAAAGACACAAAGAGTTAATGCAGCAGTGACGTGGGGGAGAAGCACTTTTTTTAACACAGGGAATTATTGATACCAAGAATATTATGCGCATTTCTGATACCAAGATGCTGATATGAAAGGGTTCTTAAAAATACAGCTCTCATTTTTTTCTGGGGGAAACGAGTCGCTTTGATCCTAGCTGAGCTGCCTTGCAGAGTCAAGAGGAGAATTTTGTGTTATTTTTTGTTTATTTTTGATTTTACTGATTTCATCTATTCTTTTATGTACACAAGCACGCTGCCTGTGTGGATGTGATGCTATTATTTAGGCTGAAAGAGTGAAATAAGACTGAGACTGTTATTTCTTACCTGTCAGTTTTGTTCGGTTGTTTCCTTGTTTTTGTTTTCAGTTCCCTGTCCATGTGCTTTTGTTTTCATTCTGTGCTGCTCCGCCCACCTTGTTACCTACCCTGTTGATTACCCACATGTTTCACCTGCCCTGCTGTTACACCTGCGTCACATTGCTCATTAGTCTGTGTATGTATACCCTGCCTTGTCTTTTGTTTGTTGTGAGTTCATCTCAGTGACTTCTGTTCCTGTGTGAGCTATGAGCCTTTTGTTGCCCGCCTTTGCCCGGTTTGTTTTCTAGTTTTTCATTCTTTGCCTGGTGTTTTTGTACTGTTGCCGTGTCTTTTGGTTTACGAACTTCACCTGCCTGACTTTTGACCATTCTCTTGGATAGTGTTTTTGTATTTTCGCTGAGACTCGCTGGTCATGACCATTGCCTGTTTTTTGACTACGTTTCTGGATTTTGGACTTTTGTTAATAAAACCTTTCACATTTATGTCTGCATATATACCACTGCATATATATATATATATATCTCCCAAGGCAGTCCCCAACCCCCCCCCACTCATCAAGCACCCTCCAAAAAACATACCTCTGTACTATCACTTTATAATATTTACTCTCTAATGTGTTTCAGTGTGTGGTGCTTGTTGCAGATTTGCAGATTCTGAATGGTTACTAGCTTTCCAAAGCTTCACCTCCCAGGGAAAGGGCCCGCCCCTTTCTTTTTTGCTTACACAGCTGCAAGCTGTTTATCAATTTTCAACTTATAAAGACTTATAAAGACCTCAGCTGCAGTGAGTGGGAGAAGTACTAAAAAAATGGAATACATCAATGATAGCAAAGAGGCAAAAGTAAAACACTAAATCATTCTCTCATTATTTTACATGCTAAACATCTCTATATTTTACTACACATATTGAAGTAGTTATAAGTAGTAATAGTAAATTATTTCTTATTATATCATATTTTAAAGTAAATATTTTAATATAAATGAAATAAAAAATATTTTTTATTTTTAAAATATAAAATTTTATAAGTTTTCCCAATAGGTGTTCTGACAAAAATACAGCAAGGGACAGTACAATTTCTGCCCAGGCATGATGTGGAGAATAATTTTGTTTGGCTAAACTGTTTTCATCTATTTTAAACATTGAACCATTTCTATTTTGAGAAATATTATTGCTTATATCAGTTTCAGCTGTAAGGTAAACATATAATTTGAGTGCCATACATTGCACCGTGGTCTGTTTGTGGGGACCTCAAAAATCACCAGGTCAAAAGTTGATAAACACAGAGTGCACGTTTGGGCACCTTCGGCATCCCAGTGTAAGCCTGAATATCAGTCTTCAGGCATGCATGCCCTTCCCATGAACACAGATCAAAGAGCGGGGTAACCCTGATTATTCATTTCATTTATGAAATAATTCATTATCTTTATTTTTAAAAATAGAGCAACAGAGATGCAAATATGTGTATATAATCAGAATCTTAGAGTTTCCTCATGATAATGAAGATAAACATGACTTTGGAATCACATATTTTTATTATTCTTTATTTGTTGATGCACTGTGTTCACACTGAGCTTGATCCTTCTCCCACTCTTTTAATTAGGCATGTCTAGAAATTAACTAGAAGTTTTCCACATTAATGATTATAAGAAAATAAATGTCATACTGGAAAATGAGTTGAAACAAACACAGATTCATAAAAATATTAATACCTTGAAGGTTTCTCAGACTTTGGAGTGCACAATTCCAATTCACAAGATTCACTCCTTTCTACAATCTCTGTCAAATTTGGAGAGCAGAGAATAGCAAGCATACGTTCACCTACTGCTTCTTCTCAGGCCACAGTCCTCAAATGAATCTTATAGAGACATGGAGGGAGCCACTTCCATGTCCAGCTTTTGAGTAGGCAGACTGTGGACTCCCAGCTGACCTGCAGAGGTTGCTGTAGAGCGATGAGACATGGGCATGCTTGCTGACCACGTTGAACTCTTCCGGACGTTGCTGAAGCCAATCATGAGTCATCCCTGAGGACTGTCCACCGCAGCACTATCGAAACGATCCAATGCGGGCTTAGGGCAAGGCCCCACCCACACGCTGGATGAGCGCCTTGATTGGATGAATCCCCCATAGCCCTATAAGAGGAATATTTGAGCCATAAAAGGGACAGATTCACATTCACTTTTTAGCATGCCAACCTTTATATTGGTCAACTGTGTTTGTATCCTACTTATTGTGTTATTATTTTGAAAAGGGCTCTGTTCAGGGTCTTAAATGTGTTAATAGTAATATCTCAGCTGCAATGGGCAGGCATTGCTCAAGATTTACATATTAGAAAAGTATTTTGAATAATAACTACTGTGGCCCCTTTCCTCAAAAATATTATTCTACGTTCCACACTTAAACAATGAAAAGTCATAACTGTACAGTTGGGTTCTAAGAATTGCAATCCTGGAGATGAATATTTTGGAATTAAATGTGGTGTTAACTAGATCATTTGATAGAAACACTGTACACACACGAGAAGGAGTTGTATGTGTACCCAGGGGCATATCAAGCATTCTGAAAGTTAGGGGGACGAAGCTGCAAGTAGCTCACTGTTTGCTGACTCTTTGCATACTTGACCCACGCAAACACAAATGCTATAACTAGCCTAGCCTAGCCTACATGTTATATAATACATCTCAAGATGCAGCTGAAAAGGAATTGCACAAGTATTATGATTGTTACATCCACAAGTATCTAGCATACACGTATTCCACAGTGATTGTACGCTCATAAACCATGACAAAATGCAGGATTGAAACTGGCGAAAGTCTCTGCTGTGACACTTCAAGGATAACTCTAGCCAATGAATTGTGCGTCGCAACTTTACCTCAGTGGTTAGAGCATCTGACCCCTTGACCTGGTGCTGCAGGTTTGAATCCCAATGCAGAAGGAGTGTTAGCGAGATAGCTGTATGGGCATAGGTAAGGTTAGATGATGATACAGAAAAAGAGTGGGGGACATGTCCCCCATGGGTGTACCACTTGTTTTGGATCTCCATAATTGATCAAAGTTGACAGCCATGTGTGTAGTAGAGATATCACATAGTTAATATCTCTACTACACTCTACTAATACCTCTGCTGTTCCAGGCCTGATAACATGAAATTCCCTCAAATAATACCTTAGTTTTTCTCTTGATGCACAGTGTTGAAAAAAAAAGGTTTTCCAACATAGGGATTGTTTTTCCTTCTCTCTCTTATCTTGTTCAATTGATGTTGTGCCACGTTTTTCATCTAAGGCTTGGACCCCAGTTCAGAATACAAGGATTTTAATGTATTACCTGACACAACATCTAAAGAAAAAAATCAAATGCCATTCATCTCAAAAAATACCTGAAGATAAAATTAGAAAATATTGAAGATAATGGATAAAAATGCTACCAATACATAATGTTTGCTCAAAACCTAGAAACATAGGGTATTTAGTTTTAGTCATTTTTCCTGCATGGCATTTAAAAAAAAAAACAATTACTCCTTCACCTCCATGAGAATAAAAATGGTATATATTGCATCAGTGTTGCACATTTCGACACAAATAAAATAGAAATCCTCCACCTGGAAAAAAAGGATAAATGGAAGACAGTGGGGGTGCCAGACTGCTTTCAATCTTCCGATACCAGTGTGGTAAATTGTCACTGTTGGGTGATCTGTTTTGCATTTTAATTCTACGGAAAACAACTTGTCTCTTGTTGATACTGTATGTATCTCTCTTGCTTTTGTGGAGCTTGCTATCCTGGTAATTGAAAGAACAGGAGCTGTTTTTTTTTTCTCCCATGCCATTAATTTTGTTAATGCAGTATGTGATAATGAACAAGGTGCGTGGTAATGAACGAGGCACATGACTGCATCTGGGGCTTTCCCGGGTGGAGGGGGATGAAGTGGACCAATCAGAGTCTTTCTACCTGCGTCACAGAGCTGGATGGTTTCAAGGTATAAGCAGTCATTTCTGCCATGACCTCTTGGGAAGATTTGCACAAAGACTCATTTGATTAAACATTTCCAGTGTCCACATATACTAAACAACCTTCTCACAGTTATAGATGCATGGTACGCCCACCAAATCCCAAACTTTCCCACTCTTACCTTGTTACATACCTGAAACCAAAGTTATGTACCAAAAATACAACACAACATTTAGCTGAGTTATTTAATCCAGGCAGATGAAAGCATAATTATGGTCAGCTGTGTGAGAACTTTAGCACACAATAAGGCCTTTGCAAAGCTGCAAAGCATTCCTCAAAAACATGTTGGTGGCTCAGAGGGTAGAAAGTGTTTAACTGTTCTGTGAGGCTCTGGGACTCCATAAAACCATGTCCAGAGCCGTATTGTCCAAATGCAGAAAGTCTGGGACGGAAGTGAATCTTCCCAGGATTGGACATATTATCAATATCTTCAGTAACAGGGTGTAAGATCATCCCATGAAGCCCTAAATAATTTTAGAGCAACATCCAAGAATCCATAGGCATGGCTTTGTTGCGTCAAGATCTGAACAACTCTTTGTCTCTGGAGGAATCACGAAATGCATTTTTTAGGTAAGATGGAAAGTGCTATTTCATGAGAATGAAGCTGCTCAGATACACCTGCACTGAATTTCTGAATGCTTTTTTCTGGGGAGCCATTACAACATTTTGAACTTAACCAACTGTTGCTATTGAATATAAAAATGTTCCTCTTTATATACTATTCAAATAGCTGTGGTTTTTATCACATCCTTGAGAGTTCCATTGAAGATAAATTCAGCTTCTATTGACACTCATTGATTTGACTGTAAAACCCTCTGTGCCAATAAACATGGTGGCAGTGAGGGTATCATTTATATCATATTACTAAAGAACCCATTCTGAACTTTTATCACAACACTTCTTCCAGGTTTCCCCGATTGTTGTTGCCTGCATAATAATAAATGTAGATGCCCTTGAACCTTTATGAACTGGTACATTATATATTCAACTTACTCTCATTAGGGCATGTTTAAAATATTAATACATAGAACCTAAGTATCCATTACAAAGGACATAAATACAGATGTAGTAGAAAGCTTTAGAATATCACAATCATCAAGAGCCCTGAAACACATGTTTAAACTAATATGAATTTTACACACCTGAATATGCACATACATACAAACACCTCTATTACTGATTCCAAACTTAGGTATTCATCTACTAAACAATGTTTGATCATCTAGCCAAGACAAAACACTTTATGTAGCTCTAATGAATTTTGATTTGGAACATCATTTTATTTGTGTTAACGCCTTGTGTGTTATTTCATTTTGTGACCAGATTAATGTACAACTTAAACATAAAAGAACTGGAGATAAACACAAAGAACTAGAGAGAAATGGGATCCATTGATAATGTACAGTATGTTCTAGACATTTCTGGAGGCCTATGACATGAGGATGGCAGTGATTATGAGAAGGTAGTCTTGCTGTATCCAATCTGATTCCATGCTTTGGGATGTTCTATCCCAACTGAACATAGTTCAGTGGCATTGTAGCTTTTGGATTCAGTGCAAAAGGAAAGCTAAGCAAAATGATCAGACAGTGTGGAAAATGAAGGCAGGAGAAATGATGGCAAATATGTTGATGAAGTCTTTGGTTGTTCTGCATGCATTTGCTTTGTTTCATTTGTAATATTCAATCATGATTTATGTTTAGACATGTCCGTGCTACCATGATGTCTAAAGATTTCAGCTTGAATGGAGTGAAATTAGTTCTATTTTCCATCCTTCAAAGCATTAATTCAATTTAGATGCACAGCTTGTGTCTGCGCCATGAAAAATGCCACTAATTGGTCTTGTAGCTGAGACGCGTACGCATCTTTCCTGTGGTGAAACACTTACAGCAATATAATGTGCTGAGGAACTTTCTCATGGGTATTCAATTAGAGATCCTGACAGCCTTCCCTTTCAAGGTGGGAAAATAGAGGATTAGGAAGGGAAAGTAAAGTAGTAAGTAGAGTCACCACCACTGCAGTCTTTATAAGCGCTGGGCATGCCAGTCGGACCCTGACACCATTGTGCAATATTTAACCGTATGCTCAGATGGTGACTGGATAATAAACTAATACCTACCTTTATGCTCCTGTAGAATTTGTCTTCCATTGTAGCCACATACACATGGTAACACTGAACAGCTAAAATAATCAAATAACATATTAATGTTTAAAATTATTTTAATTAATAGCAATGGGCACAATTTTATAATTGTTAAATACATTTACTATTCAGACATGATATAGATAGTTTGCATCTTCTTAGTTCTTCATCTGTGTTGCTGTTTATGCCAATCCCACCTGCAACATGTGTAGACTATAGGTGGCATGTTGACAGAAATTAGCTTGCAAATGTTTGCTAATTCAGAAGAACCTGCATTCTGGAAGTTTGTGAGAGGAATGTTTGACAGAGAGAGATGTAATTCTGTTTTATTCATTGTATAAAAGTAATCCAGATATGTCACTGCCGTCTTGTTCATGTGAATCAAATAATATGAAGGGTTTTCACCATCCTTAGTTAGTAGCTAAAGCTAATTCCATGGGATCTGTTGAAATGATTCCCACCAAAGTGTGTCCTGGGCCCCAAGACTCCTGACTGCAGGCCTGCCTGTTCGCTTTGATGAGTAATAGAGGAAAATCGATGATCAAAACTGTGTCAAATGGAAGCTGTGATGCGATGTGGTGTCAAACTCCAGCATCCCTTTTTGTTCAGCCAGGGTATGAGAAGATGGGGAATTTGATCTACACATGTTTCTGTTTTATTTTTTTTGAAGAGGGCATGACACTAAATCCCCATATCCGACACCTAACTTGTTTATCAAGCACAAATTATAGATAGAGATCGTGCACATTGTTTTACTCCCTCTGCACTACACGATTAATGTGCCCTTAAAAAAATGACTGTCGCTGGCTCCTTGGTTTAAAAAGAAAGCAGACACAAATGTCATTTAGAGCTAGCTGCAATTAGAGTGATTGATTGAGAGTGACGTGGGGTGAGTGAGGGTAGGGCAATCGGGGTGATATATCTCACAACTTTCCAATACGCTTTTTGTCCCCCACTTCGCATTTATTGTAAACTTCCCTGTGTCCCTACACATTTAACCAAAATTTCGGAAGGCACTCATCATTTTGTTAATTATACTAAAGCCCGGTTGTAATTAATTCCATTGGACTAGCAAATCGATTTTTGATGAAAAGGAAGATTAAACAGATAGTTCCTGTCTTCATTCATTTGGGCGCTTTTTCCATCTTCCATTCAGCAGCATTGCTTTGGGAAGTCATTATTTCTAAATGAATTTGTAGCACGTCTCTGGCCCCAAGCCAACCGTAATAAACGGGAGATGGCTTTCAGGCTCCGCATGCCTGTATTGTCATATGGAAATATGAAGCTGCTTTGAAATGAATATATATTCTTTGGTACAGGCCTGAAATGTATCTCATTAACATTTAGACTATTGTGAATCCAATCACCGGGCCAATTGTCTATTAGAGACAGAATCCTTATTCCAGTGCTGGCATTTCTACAAACATAAATGGTCAGTTTTTTTTTTCTATTTTATTTGACTTTCTTTGAAAAATAATTTGTTTCTCTCACTTTTGTTTTGTTCTATTTTCTCCAGTGACCTCCTCTCTGCCCAGCAGATCCTTTTGAAATCCAGAACAATCAGAGATTATGATGATAATGAGGAAAGCATATTTGATCTTGCCCATTTACTGTGGGTGGTCCCATTCTTGTAGAGAAACACAGAGGAATGGCATGAAAGAGCGACAGAAGTTACTAAAGAACCATAATGTTCTGTGCATTTGGCTGAAGATCATTTGCAGATCATTTTCATGGTCGGTGTCTTATGTTTATTTGTTGTGCCCTCAGAGGACTTGTCCTTCTAAATGGGCCAGTTTTTGTGTGTGCTTTTGAGTCTGTGTGTTTATATTACTTAAATTAGTGTTGTGATTTTACCACATAATTATATTAGTAATAATATAATTTGCAGTACCATTTAATCATAATAATAATACAGATATTGCAAACCAAAAAAAATGTAATTGTTAATGTTAATTCAAACACTTCCATGTATGTTTTTAATAGATGAATAAAGTGACTCTCATAAAATGAATCCACACACACGGCAGTGGTGCATTCAATAAATTTTAAAATTACAACTTTTTTACAGAATACTATTCATATACTATTTCCTGAGAATGTAGTAAGGGTTAAAGTAGTCATAACTGGTAATTATTCCCTGTTACTGAAGGTCGTATTGCTTGTATAAAGTAGATACATTCACACACACACACACATACATATGTATAGGTCGGTATGTATGTATGCTGTCAGTGCCTACAAGTAACTATCAGACTACATGCCACGGGCTGAACTGTGTGGGCTGCAGTGGTTGTGCAGGTAGATGCAGGGATGGAACAACGCAGTAGGGATTATTGATCGAGTGAACACAGTTGAATGAACACACACAAGGGGAAGAGCACTTTGGTGAGGAGTAGTTATCTCTCTGGGAGACAACATGTCGGTTTGTTGGTGTATGTGTTTGTTCTTTTTCTTTGTGGCGAGAGTTTCTTTGTAGTTAGTCTTTGATTATTTTGGGCTATTTGTTTGTGTTGGTGATTTTGATGGTGGCTGTTTTTTTGGCACCCTGAGCTTGAAATTTGTAGATGGTCCCTTTGGCAGGGATTTGGCCATTTACCCAATATGAGGGTGGTAATGCGAGACACCTGCTGGAGATTAGATGTGAAGGGCTTTTAGGATTAAATGTAAAGGGAGTGGGGCAGGGAAGGAAACATTCAGGGAGAGTACAGCCATCCAGCAGAGGAATTGGTCCCTCCAGTTATTACATATCATTCCCACGATGTCTAATGTACACCAATTACTTTGAAAATATTCCATTATCCTTCATAAAAATGTAATGACTTAGTAAATACTGTATATTGTGATCTACAAGTTATCAGTTATTTCATGTTATTTTTGTGATCAATCAATTACTATGGATAATATGAACTATTACATAGCTTTATTATTAATTATTACACAAGTGTGACTTTGGCCCTTTGCGTACTGACATCTGAATTCCAGGACGCCAGCACATGGCGGACATTGTGGATACATTGATAGTGGACTTTGTGATGGTTTTAATCTGTGTGCCACAAAACCAATCCCTTACACTGTCAAATGGTTTGGCTTTACTGCATGTTACCACTTGATGCTCCCCTCTGATTCTCTCGGCTGGGAGAGGAGTGAGTGTGGACAGTGCTGCCAGTACCAGTAAGGATTCACTGTCCATCCATCTCTGCCTCAATGCTAAGATCTGCTATGGGATAAAACTGCTTTCAATTTTCTTTCAGGTATGTTCTTTTTACAAAATAAATAAATAATGTATTCTGGTCAAATTCAGCTAGATGGAAGACCCAGCACTGAAGTGAATGAAAACAACCACCCATATGACACCAGATATAGGCTGTTTTCCGTTGTGAAAGTGGCAAGATTGTAGGAATTCTAAGTGGATGCAGAGCTTTCAGCTTTGATTTAACTGAGTAAATCTTAACTGAATTCATTTAAAGAATGGGCTTGAATTCTCATCTTAGACCTCCACTACTGCAAAACTTTGGTGAGGGAAAAATGAGGCGACAGGATGCTGTGCCTTGAGTGTCATGGCAGCCTCCATGTGCTTAAAGTAGTTCACAAAAAACGCTAAAGAAATCAGCTTACAAAGGAAAACCCAACACATCCTCTAACCTGGAGGCTGGGATTCAAACAAAATGTGCCCTTAACTTTGACTTACAATTTAATAAGAGTGTTATGCTTCTTTAGAGGAACAGTTTAATGAGTTAATTTTCATTATTGTTGAACTCACAAAAATGCTCTGAACAATGATAACAGTGAACATTGTAAATTTAATTGTGAGTCAAATTTAAGCAGAAATGTTAATTTTAATCCTGTAAGCCAGTAAACACTGAGATGTTGCATGATGGGATGAGCATCATACATGCTGCATAACTGCATTTCCTGAGACACCATGTAGTTCCATTAATAATACATTAAAACAACACAGACCGTGCATCAATATTTGATAGAAAAAAGTCATTTCTATCGACATCATGTGTCGTTCTTGTTAAAGAGAGTAACACTATTGAAAAATGACAATACTCTTTTCGGTTACTAACTAAATTTCAAAAGTACATAAAACCTTGGATGATTAAACTTTAAATTTATAATAATGGGAGACTGAAAAAAAACAAAGGAAGAAAAAGTCTGATTTTGACAGGCTGCTTAAACAGAAACACTGCTGGTGGGAAGAGCGAAGAACGTGACATTGGAGAATGAGTCTACCTGCTCAGCTTAATGATAAGAGACAGCATTCAGAGTACCCCCTGGCAGTTTGGTATTAGCTTCTGAAATGAGCTGACATTTGGAAATCTTCATGTAAAAGATACAATTAATTCTTCAACCCCCAGAACCGTTGCTCGGCAGTGCTGTAGAATGCTGCTTGCGGAATTGAGCACTTCAGCAAAGAGGCTCGCCTGAGAAAAGTGTCACGTCAGGTGTATAACCTTGTGAGAGAGGATATGCTGACTGCTACTGCAGAGTCTCTCCTCAACACCTATACAAATAATACAGATGAATGTTCTTGAAAACCCTTACCCAAAACAGCTTCCCTTTGGACCCATTTTACCACGCAATCACTGCCCACTATGCACACAATTAAACCAACCAATATGCTATTGTACCAGCTCATATGTGATCTCACACCAGGTGTGGCTATTAAATAATGAGACCAATGCTGCCTCAGATTCAATTAAGATTCATCTAAAGATTCAGTGGCCGTTTTGTTCAGTTTCACCAAAAATGTCAAATTGATGCATTGCTCGATTTTTGCAAAATCATCAAAAGGGCCAACAAGTCATTGAAACAGATTTTCACCTTAAAGCACATACAAGCCAATAAAAATGTGTCACAGATTTAGAATTGAGGAAATTTAGTTTGCTGATTGAGATGAGTTCATTTCATATAATGGACTAGTTAAATAAATTCATTGCATTTTGTTCTTTGGTCTTCATTTTGTGCAAATAAATCAAATGTGCATATCACTCAAAATACAATATTCTTATTCTAATAATTATTATTGTTGTTGTTGTTGTTTTTTCCTGGAACAAGTCTGAGTAATTGTGTTTTGAGTGGAGAAAAACAATGGGACATGTATCTTTCTTAAATCCATTTGCAACCTGTGACACAAAACAACCTGCACTGTTATTCCCCATCAGCAAAAACATATGAGAATGTAACCCAGGTTTAATGGCCACTCACAAATGAAGTGCATGTACAACACTGCCATTGGAGAGCTGGGTGCTTCTGAAGTGCTGCACATCTCATTGCCATATTAAATGGTGTGTGAAATGCAACAGTTTCCAAACACTCTGGAAATTACATTATACATGAGAATTAATAAGCTGCTCCCACTGCATAAGTAAAGCGGTGGTCACACCAACTTTGATTCTATTCAGAGTATTCTATTCAGAGACAGTAGAATTAAAAGTCTGTGAGCATTTTTCTGGTATTATCTCAGCCTCGGAAAGGTAGACCAAGGACCAGATTCAATTTAACAAAAGCAGCTTTTGTGGCTTAGCTGGTGTATGATCCCCATATTAATGTATCAGCATGATTGAATACTCTGTGCATAATGCTTATGGCCCAGTGCAAGGGCTTCAACACTGAGGGCATGTTTGTCTTTAAGGTCAGCTGGACCAAATAACTGGCTCGGAATATTCTCTCAAAATAACATTGCACATTCAAACAGCTCACACAATCTTTCATAAAATGGTGGTATGTGCACTTCCTCAAAAAAAAAAAATTAATACAAGAAATACAATTCATTTCATCTGCTGAAATATGGGGAATCACGTATGTCATGTGTGAGTTTGGATAACACCATAACATGAAGGACACACGAGGATGCTATCTATTTGTAGCATACTGGGACACCCCTGGATGCTCTAAAACATAATCTAGTTGTATAAGAGGTAAAGGCACATTGAAAATGACCAATGGTATGTCAACTGCTTGTACCTCTACACATTCCAACGTGCGCTAGTTTACATTATTCAGTCAGCTTCTGTAAAAATGAAAAGGTTATTGATTTTACTGGTCTCAGGTCGAATCATTTAAAATAGTTCCCATATGTGCAGAATTGGGTGTGGAATCTCCAGTTGCCACATGCCTCTGCATCAGAAAGTCTCAAAAGGACACCTGGATGTTATCATGGCCAGGCCATCTATTGCACAGCGCTGCAGCTGCTCCAGATTTCCTTTCCGTTGCATTTGTAATGCTGTGCTGCTTTGTTGCTACACAATAAACTTGGGACAGCACACTGTGTATTATCTAGCATGAAGCCACTTGAGCAGAAGCAGGAAAACTGTTAAGCCCACAAATCCAGGCATGTTTGTGTAGTGTCAGTCTGCTAAAATGACAAGCTCCGGTCAATATTGCACAACTCATTCCGTACATCGTTGAGTCCTTGAATGCCATGTATATATATTCTGGAGCCAGCTCTCCCTCCCTTCTGTATTTTAAGAAATTATAACTGTAAAATTTTGTTTGTTTGTTGTTTGGTAGTGATATATTACAATGCTGTGATTTGTCAAACTTCACACAAATGAACTAAAGATCCCTAAAATCAAATTAAAATTCAACTTGGTGTTGTGTCACTACTTGTTCATGGTATACTTGGCAGACAAAAATAAATGTGTGTAGATCAAAAGGTATTCTTTCATCTTCCTTGTGAAATATGAAGTCCCATAATGCTCTGTTCTTGGGCCACTACTTTTCTGCTTTTACATGCTACCCTCAGGTCCCAGGTGGTTGCATGATGGGCTGGAACAACTGAACCAAAATGTGGCTGGCTTTTTATGAACGTCAGAGTGGAAAGGTAAGACAGATTCCAGTGTATTATTAGGTCCTGGCATCTCTCTGGGATCCAGAGACGTATAAACACAAAAGCGGAGCTGCCTTTTCTTCATCTCAGAAAAAGTGTACCTCTGGAAGCCATGAAAACACATGTGTCCCCTTTATCTTCTCACAGCTACAACACTGTGAAGCATTGCTGTCGGCTTTCTCAGCCATATTTTGTCCATTTTACAATTAAGTCTGGATTCTGTCACATGGTGATGAACAACAATTACCACATTTTGTTAACCATCTTCAGTGGCTTGAATTAATAAAATCAATCCATCATATTACCATCATTACCATTAGTTTCATCAGGTGATGCAGCCCTACTGTTCACTGTGTGGCAATGGCTTCCTGATATTAAGTGCTCATCAATGAAAAGACTGAACAATTGCTCTCAAACACAGTAGGTGTTAAAAACATGGTTCAAGGATACAGTTAGGCTATCTAATGGGATCGAGTTGTTTTGTGTGAATACGAATGGATATTTCTGTATATGAACCATTTCTCATGTCATGATTCCTCAAGCAGGACAATGATGCTTTGTCAGTTGTTGGGGAGGAGACAGAAGACATCAGGGATGTCCCTAATGTTGAGCGAGATCACTGCCCAAGAGGGAAACTCTACGGAAGGGTGGTAGATCTCAGTCTCACAGTAGCCATTCCATAAACAAAAAATCTGACCAAGTAGATTGGACCACAAAACAAGATCTTCAACGGCAGAGTGATATGAGTTATGCCAAATATTTTAAAAAATGAAGGGAACAGCATCTCATGAGCAAAATAACCCATTAATTATCAAAAATAAGGCTCATTACATGACCACTTATAATGCATTTCCAGTGTGTAATGTATAATCATTCATACATCATTGAAATATCATTGTTTTACTTTGGTGAGTTTACTTTTCTCTGAAGTGTTTGTTTCCCTGTATTCTATTATCTGTCTAGATAGAACTAATTTGATGTCTTATATGCGGTTGAATAGCATGCAATCTCATGTCAAGCAGAGAGGTACTCTAACATTAACTCTAGAAAAGCCTTTTTACCATTAGTATTTTTGTACTTCAATAATTTTTTCAAGTTTGGTTTTTCAGGATATTAATTATTCATTCAAGGTGTTATGTGGCCATTAAAAATCATATAAAAATCCAGATGATAAATTGGTTCTCATCTACTTATCTGGAAAGTTTGAGTTCAGAGTTTCTGAATATTTCAACCGACAAAGACTACTCCATTGTCTTATGAGTCAGATGTACTCATGGTGGCTCTATACAATTCACCAGTTTGAGATTTTTGCTGAAACCCGGTGGGGTTTGCTGAATCTGACTGTTTTTGACTTTATTCAAAGAAAAACTCCTTACAGATTCACACTCTGACCTCATGTTCTTCACGTGAAGTGGTTCCCTAATGTTTCAGTGAAAATGTGTGTTTTTTCCCCCTAGATATTACCATTTCAGACAGTGGTGGGTTTATCTGCTTGACATTTACAGAATATTAGTTATTGTTCTTATCTATCAATTACACCACAGAGTTGGATTTTCCATTATTAAACTCCCCTATTGCTTATTCTTCCACTGTCAAATAAAAAAAGATTTTTTTTTCCCTTAATTTAGAGTTGAGACATTGGCTATAATTATTTAAATGGGGAGCTCATATTTGCAGAAAAACGTTCCTCATCAGAATATCAGATACAACCATAAAACATTTAATTATGCAAATGAGACGAAAGTACCTCTGCTAGACAATGACGATCTCACTGTGGAGCTTTGTGGCACAAAAAGCAGGTGAATATAAATGAAGAGGGAGGAATGTATTGGGACCTCAGAATGTGCCTTTGTGACAGGAAATGGAAGATAACCTGGGGCAGGAAGAAAAAATCAATACCTGCAAATATCTTTTTAGATACAATCTTTCATTTTATAGATTGTTTTTGCTTGCTACGTTGAATACATATTACAGATTAAAAAAAAAATCCCTCACAGCCAAATGCTCAAATTCTGACACGTAGGTTGAGGGTGGTCTGGTATTTATATATTTATTAAATCTCTTTCATGTTTTTTTTTTGTAAGACAATGTAGCTTGCGTATACACAAAATATATTGCCATCCATATATGTAGTAGATATTTCCACCTTTTTTGAATATCGATGTCCAAACTTGTTGTTGTCCTCCCTGTCAGTCATATTTTTGTCACCCTAAAATCCCATACTGGGAATGAGTATTCTCTGGAGAGTTTATGGTTATTTCAGAATCACACAAATAAACATTATTCATGTCAAAAATCTCCTTGTTCAAACTGTAAAAGAGAGGTACAGAGATGTGCAATTTGCTCAAAATGAGACTATGCACTATGACTATATGCTCACCAAGCAAATTAAAAAGGCAAGGACCTTTAACATGAACCCAAAAAGCAGGCTTGTGTCACCCAAATTTGTCTGACATAGATCCTCTTCTCAACAAAATGTTGATGGATCTGAAATAGCATATACAGTAACATGGGGGCTCGATCATAGCAGTCCCCACAACTAAATTAGGAAAAAAAAAAAAAAAAAAAGGGAATCATTGAGCCAGTTTCACTAAGAGATAATTAAGTGGCCAGATGGAGAAAGCAAAGTCAGGAATAATTTGCCTGGACACCAGGGACCACCATACTGTTTGTGATAAGTGCATTGTGATCGTTAATTACCACAGTGAGTCAAGACCTCAATTTAACATCTCGTACAGTCAGTGTCCCCATCATTGCTGCTGAGGCATTGGAAGTTTGTTTGGCGCAGAGGAAGGACAGCTCCCACGTGGCCCACCAACACCACTTCCTGCTGTACATTTGTTTTCCCAAGAGGCCTCTCATTCCCTTGACAAGACCACATCTACTTTGCTTCTGCCATTCAGCAGAAGCAGGGCACATGGTGGGAGTCATTGGAGTCAATGATGCCGGTGCCACCTAGTAATCAATGACACATTAGTGAAGGAGTATTTGATAGGTACATGGTAAACATTAATGGATTAATGTTTCAAACATTTTAAACATCTTTGTCAGTTTAAATATCTCTTCTGACCTAATATTTTACAGTGATGGTGTTTTCATTTTAAAAATGTAGAAGGATCCATGAACCTATCTTTCACAGAAGGTAATATACAATCATTTAAGATATAAAGATAATTTCTTACTGCCTCTGAAGTTAGTATACATCAATGCCATCTGGGTAGATGACATTATGGTAAGGCACATAAGTACATTTTAGAATATGAAAAAAAAATACAAAATAAAAACCATTATGTATACAACAAAAAACATTAAACTAATAAGATTTAGGTTGAATTGTAGGACAGCCATCAACTGTTTCATTTTCAGCTTTGAATAAACACTCATGCTACTGAGTGCTCATAAAAACACAGCGCTGGAAGGTTTTTTTTTTTTTTTTTTTTTTTACTGGATGCTGGTTGCTGATCCCACTTTTTAGCAAACAGACTTATCCCTGATATTTTTACTGTTACCATGACAACCTGAATTACTTCGTTAACCATCCTTCATTTGAAGTTGAATGCCATTGCAGTGATTCTTAAGATGAAAACATGACATGGCACAGGCACACCCTGGCACATCCGTGGCTACGCCGGTGCTGTGGACTATGAAGGTGGGAATTGATATTTGATGAGTTTGAAAATTGCATTTGTGCTGGTGAACTGCAAAGTGGTTAATAAGATGTGTCACTTAAGAATAAAGGGCAAAGGGAAGGTTTTTCATTTGTTTATGCAGGACATTTATGAAATTATATATGCAACTTGCAATTAGCAATTATTTTGCAACGGAATACATTTCTTAAAATAGATGCTGTATACATTTCCCAATTAAGTAGCTACCATCCCCAAAGAAGACGCGCTGCTGGAAGCATTTCCCAATTAATCTGAATGAGTTCCCTACCTCTTCATCTCCCCCAACATCAAGCTGAGCAATTGGTGATCCTTAATGATTCAGTTGTCACAAGACATTTTGCTATTGAAACAATGGAAGCCAATGTGTCTAGAATATCACACCCCTCCACACTGATATCCATTAGAAATGGTGTTTAACTCTTTACACAGCATTGCTGTGTTGCAGCCATCTAATTTACATACAATCATAGCAACATGTGACTAGCACATGAATCTGCTGTGAGTAAGTAACTTACCTAAATGCAAATTAATGTTCAAGTTGTGATATTGCAGCCATAAGCTTCAAGAGATCATTATCCAACTTCTTGGAGAGGAGCTGAACAATAATTAAGTAAATAAAATCAGTGACTTAAGACAGTAAATATATCATCCCAATCACAAAACAGCATCAATGTCAGTCTGGCATATTCCTGAATATGGTTATGCAGTGATTATTACTTTTGAATGGTTGAATGGTGAGTGGAGTTCACTGAACTCCAGAGTAAGAAAGGCAGCCCCCATCCATGGTTCCCCTTTATTGTATACCCAGCTGTATCAGAGCATCCCACAGACAGCAGCGCTAGTTAGTGTCAACACCTCGGTTTCCACCCCAGAGGATAAACATCTCACTGGATGTGATGGCACAGCTCTGGTATGGTTTGGAGCAGCTCATGTTCACCACAGAGTGCTGCAAAAGCCTTTCTGAAATGATGTGCAGGACAGAGTTAGATGAGAATACCAGGGACATACAGTCATAACAAACAGGCAATGCACAGGAGAGAGGGCAGATTTCAGAAAAAAAAACTGACAGAATATTACATTCCCAAAGTGCAGGACCACATTTAATTCCACATAATCTGTTTGTAGATGTTTAATTGACTATCTTTTGTTGCAGAGTATCCATTTATACTCTCTTGTATCATTTAATATTCACAAATACTATAAGACAAATGGCTTGGCATTTCCACTTAAAGCTCAAATAGGTGATAGGCTCATATAGATTTTTTTAATGTTTAACTTGTAAAGTAATTTGTTTGACCAGCTTATATAAATGATGTATTTAATGGTATCAGGCTGGCAATTCAGCACTCTGGACAGCGCCTGCAGTACAAGCCCAACTACAGAACCTTGGAGAGTGGTGCTGTGGGAGCATTCCACGCCTCACAACCTCACCTGCTCACCTAAAAGCAAAAATCGGACCCACCTGCTGCTAATCAAGAGTGGACACGGAGAGAGACGTTTTCCTTCACTCAGTGAGATGTCGTCCCTCCATGTCCAGGACTAATCTTGATGTGCCTTGCGTTTCAGAGACCAGGCCTGAAATGCAAAATTATTTAAGCAACATTCCCTTGCTTAAATAATATGGGCGCTAATATTTGCAGAGCATTTGTGCGTAAGGAAGAAAGACCATTGGTCTGGGTAAAGGTAATACTGGAATTGACTGAGAGCCCACTGCTTTGAGGGTTGAGTAACATTTTAAAGCATATGAGCTTTCAACATTTAAGAGCTCAGATATTACTTCATATTATTCATGTTATTTAACTCATGTCAAGAGTAAGGTCTAAATTTAAGTTGGCTCTGTTTAACTAATATTGTGTGCTTAGTATTCTACTTATGCTTTAATTTTCCTTGCCATAGTATTTGCATATATTACTGTGGAGTATGTTTATAATGGCATGCAAATGGAGCGTTTAATTTTAAGGGGTCAGGTGTGATTTCACACAGCTTGCGCCTTAATGCATGCCTTATAAAAATTGATGAATAGGAATTAGCATAGTTCATTTTTGGCTCCAAGATAATGTCTTGCCTGACAGCAATGAACCTTGAAGGAACTGGCAGAAGGAGTGCAATGACAACTACTGCCTCCAAACAAGAAAAATCTGGCAAAGACATTACAGATGGATATGTCTCAAAAAAAAAAAAGAATGTAGAGGGAAGTAAACATAAAGAACATATTATAATGGGAAAGTGCATACAATGGTTAATTAGGAGCCACAGAAACACAATATAGCTGCATGTCTGTGGATAGTCAGGAAAGTCTGGATATTACTTGCCTGGATAATGAAAGCCCTGCAGTAAAATGTCTTGGAATTTGTCATAGGGAATATTTGCTCCTTGAAATGTGATTATTACTAGTTAAAAATATCAAAATGTGCCTGAATGTCCTCATAAAGGATGTCAAAACTAGTCCATACAGTTGTAAAATAACAGTTACTTAGTTACTGCTGTTCTGGGAAAAATCATAATAGTTTCAATGTCATCAAAAATACATACATCTGTATGTGCTGTATACATAACTACAGGCAGCATAATGTGATTCCTCCACAGACATACAGGAATCTCAGCATGTGCTCTGGATCTGCAGCCTGTCTTCTGGTGCTGGCTGTCCTCATTTTCTCTCTGACTCAGGGGTGAGTTGCACTCTGACTTTGTGATCTGTGGGTCACATTGTCAAGTATATGAACATCATAGAGTGGGGATGTGGTTTCCTCTGGCATGTTGTCCTACGAAAAGCCCAATGAAGACACAGAAGGAAGGAGGGAGGGAGAGGAGGAGGGAGGGAAGGAGGGAGTGTTAGCTGCAGGCTCCCACTGGCTCGCTCTGGCTCCTCATGCTTCATTAGGCTTCCACCATTATGAGGAATATTTGTCACACACTTTGCCCTCCGGAGCCATTGCTTTATAAGCCACCTGATAGAAATAAATTTTCAATGTCACATGGAATTACATGTGCCTGCCTTCACTCGCCTCTGGATTCTCAGTTTTTCTTCATCCAGGTTACTTCTTTTCCATTCCCCCTCCACTGTTAGCATCTGCTAGGTATCTTGAATTAATCACTGACAACAGAATGTCAACATGTACTAGCCTCAGACATTGTGTAGTTGCTGGAAAAACTACTTCTTTTTACTTTTTCAAAAGTGGAGCTCTTGCTTAGGGATGTTAATTTTCTCATTTTAAAAAGTAATGCGCCCTTAGAGCCCTACTGTGGTTACAATCAACTGTGGCCAGCTGGCCAGTCTCAATTACAGCATGTTAAACAACATATATGAATTTTGATTAAGTGATTAATTAATCTAGTATATAGCTTTCTGTTCAACAGGTTGTATTAGCTTATAGTCCATATGCTATTGTTCAAATCTACAATTGCGATTCTCCTTAGATTTCCATGAAAATAAATGAGAAAATAAAAACAGAATTTTAATGAACTGGTCCACCATGGGACCTCTACAAAACCGCTGTTATGAAATCTGTTAGATTGTCTCAGTTTATGTACTGGACTAATAGATTTAGCAAAATGTAAGGGAATTTTCAAAAACCATCAAACACCTTATTCACAATGGCAGTGATTGCACCTGTCTGTGATGTTTCTCTGGTTCCCGCCAGTTGCAGTATAATGCTGGACACCCACACTGAGAAGCTACTCCCACCTTGAATGGCGATAATGACTCCTAATCAAGACCACAGAGGTTACACAAATGTACGGTCCTACTGGGGGTTTTGCCACGTACTTAAATTGGATTCATCTAGCAAACCAAATCCAGCAATTGTTTATGCACAGTTTCCTGCTTGAGTGACACTACCTGCACAATGCAATACATACACCTAGCTACATGGACAGAATGTCCAGCACAATTTATTTTCTTTTTTCCCCAAGCATTTTATCCTATTACAGCTACAAAATGTACCGATGAAACATATGTTACATTAAACGCATTAGCCAAATACATTTGCTGTGAGGAGGAAGCTTTGTCCGTAATCATAGCTTTATTGTCTTTGCCATTGTGGCTTTATCATCTCTTAGACAGTCACAAAGCTATAAAATATCACAGTACTCCTGCATTACAGCATGGTGGAGGATATCTTCACAGTGGGATTTTCTATCGGTGAAAGGGGAAGAGAAGGTGTTGAAAATGAACATAAACTAAGTTCACTTCCTTTATTTGCGGTGAAAAAAATATCACACAGCTATGAAAGCAGGACCAATTCATAGGAATGTCATTAGATTAACATGGGGATAGGGGTAGCGGGGTATAATATTGACCTGGTAGACAATGGGGGTGTACTTGGAGAGTTAGGTATGTAATTCATGCTTAATAGTAGTAGTTATTATTTATAATAAGTTTCAGCTGAATACGATTACTCATGCATGTATTCTTTTAGAGGGCCACTACATCTACAGAATCCTTGTTGCGGTGAGACACCTCACTGTAAATGGGATCCTTACCCTGACGATGTGGGCCATGCCTGAGAGACCCACAGGGCAGCCTGTAATTGGTCATAGAGTTTTAGGTGACTCGCTGATCAGGAGCCTGCGGTCTGTGGGTGCCAGCTGCAGTGGTGTAAGCTATGAAGTCCTCAGACGTAACGAGTGCGAGGCTCAGGCTGCAGGCTGCAGGCTGCTGGGCTGCTGGGCTACAGATGGGACAGAATCAGTCTGTGGGTGCAGGGCCTCACGGGACGTGTGCGCAGGGGCACGCTCTCCCAAACTGACAGAGGATGTTGCAGAAATAGAATGGACTCACACACAAATTGGGAGAGCAGTAGTCAAATGCGAATGCAGTATAAATATGTATTAGGACAATAACTTGAGAAGAAAAAAAACATAAAACTGCAGTTAACTTGCCAGGATGAGGACACAAGTGAATCTTGTCTCCATGTACTGTGAGGAAGATAATGAGTGAGCGAAAGAAAATCCATGGGTCACAGTTGGGGGACTGCAGTTAGGTTGTATCACCAAAAGAATTGGCGATACAACAAGAATTTGAGTGATATCTACACTGGGTGAAATTTGCCCTGTGTACATTACATTTGTTGTATACACAGCCGTAAAGAGCTTAATATTCTACTTGTGCAAAATTTACACCAGTATTGAAGAGGCATTTGCTCAAGGCAAATCTCTCTGTTTTGATCATCACATATTTAGACCACTAAATTACAGTCTTAGCAGTAAAAAAATATCCTTGATTCTTGGGTCCACACATTTCTTATTGTAAATACACCAATGTAGAACACGTAGAATGTTATCACAACTGCAGTCATTACTATGAAAATGTATGTATTGATTTACCTTCCCTGACCTTAGAAAACAAACATATAACTATGTTTATGTCCTGATGTTACCTGCTGCTCCTTTCAATTCTATCCTCAATGGACAGTAACACAATTCACCCATACATCAAGATAAGATATTTTATTTACATTTTTTTTTTAAATCCTGTCCAAACAAATCCCGCTGGAAAAACAAGCTACACTGTGCACAGCATGATTAAATGTTAAATATCAGCTGGTTTCACAAAATTGCATCATATCATTGTACCCTTTTCCATATCAGGAGATTTACTTTTCTCAACATACATTTAGCATTTGACCCCTTTTCTCAATCCAAATGAGCTCTCAAAGACTCAAAAGGAGAAATCTGCACAGTCCAGGTAATGATTAGCATTTGCCTCTTTCCACTCTGCACATGCGACACCAAATACATAGCCTGCCCCATTGGAGGAACATAACATATGACTAGCTTATGTACCTTGCAGGTCCACAGACAGCCAGTAGAGTTTGCAAGGGAGTGTTGAGAATAACATTGTTAACCAGCTTAACCCATATTCTTCCCTAACAAGGAAAAGCAAGTTGGACAAATGTGGACCTCCAGCCATAGCCAGATATGGTGGAGCTAAAACTCAAGCAACCAGCTGCAGAACCCAAAAATGGCCCAAAGAGGGTGCTTTCACTCTGAGACCCCCCTAGCCTTCCACTCAATGGCTGTTTTAGTGCTATTTTATTTCAACCAGCATAACTGAAAAAATAGCAGAGGGGTGTGTCTCTCCCTTATTAGCAGGTCCAAAGGACTATATAGAGGTGCAGTATGGTGGATTCAGTTGAAAACTTTTCACTCCAGTTCATCAAAATAATACTGAGACAAGAAACAGTTACAGTTTAAAAACGGAATTACAAAAATGGGGGTATTTCTTTAATGTGGTCTCTCTATCCTCCATGTTAATCATCATTGTTTTGTAACTGGAGCTCATGGATAGCTAGCAAGCTTGAGTAGGGAAAGAAATTACTAACAAAAATGCAAGCCCTGCTGTAATGGCAAATAACAGACCAGTGGGTCTAGCAGTCAAGAACTCTTTCTGTTGCCATCAATCTTTTGAAGAATAAATCTGTTTACTGGTTGTTCCTTGGGCTCTACCTGATTTGAACACCATGAGAATAATTTGCATCTTAAAACTGCAGTTTTGTTCACAACAAAATGCCTGAACTGGACACAGTGTAGATTCACTAAAAATGGTCCTCAGAAAAGAACACCTAAAACAAAAAATTCATGTAGCTTTTTCACAATGAGCAATCAAAGAGAGTCACAGATATTGCCATCTAGGAGCTGACAGCAAAATTACATTTGTACTATGCTGGTTGCCAAAATTGTCCTGAAATAACTGTCAGCGTCAGGATCTTGTGCTGTGAGTTCAGTGTGTTTATTCAGCACCCCGCTGTTTAGTCCGGTCTCAAGTCTCTTTCCAATTCCTCTGCAGCAGAGGCCTTTCACTTTGATCGGCCACTCCAAAGTCTCTCATCTCTCCCCTCTTCAAAAACTCGGTGCTTGTGGAGAGTCAGATCTGTGTACTGCTTGCCAATAACAGCGTCCATTTCTCACAGACTGGGCATCAGCTCTCTAAAGTACAATTTTGCAGTTGGTGTTTTGATGCAGAAAGTTACAAACTCTGACGACAACAAACACCTTGGGATTATGTAAGAGTTGTGTGGAACTTGAGAAGTGCCAGTCAGAGGTGGTTGTTGGACATTTCCGTGGCGCAGTGTATTTAAAGCATGTCTGAACAGATAAAGGGCCGGGGCCTGAGGCACAGCACTGTAAGGTGATTTGATGGTTTCAGAGTCATGCTGTCTTCATTTTTGCCTTGCATTAGTTTGGGCAGGTTATATTTAGAAGAAGGTGTGGTCAGGCTGATGGCTGGGGTTGTTGCCACATTGATTCAGCAAAAGCAAAAGTTACTGCTAAAGGTGAGTCTCATTACAATCAAGCATTATCAAAATAGCTTGATTGAAAGATATTCCATCATATTATTTCTGATTAAATGGATTGTGAGGTGAACAAGGATCACTTACATTCTACCAGAGATGGGAATTTTTGTTGCAGGCTGGCTTGAATGAGATTTTTATAAAAAATCATTTGTCTTCTTTCATCAGTTCACTGACCTGTTCAACCATTTGTGTACAATTCCTTATTATTATTTAATTAATTTGTTATATCTAAGTAGTCTGTATATAAGGCAACACGTAAAGGATCTTTCATTTTGTTAGTTGTGTGAATAGTTACCATTATTTATTATTTGTACTTATTGAATATAACAAATGATTAAATTCCTGTAGGTAACACTGAAGTTACACTAAAGAACATGTGCAGTGCTAATACATATGTTGTTGAAGACTGTGTGAGAATCCAGCAGTAGGAATCCAAGACTGATATGAATGTTATAAGCACTTTCAAAAAAAATGTTCATGTCATCCTCCTTTGTAAGTATAAAGATGAATGCAATGCAATTGCTTGTCTCTCGGTTAGCACAAATACTTAGCCTTCTCCTGCATTTTATCAGTCTACAACAGAAAATGAAATGGCTTTGGCCTTTCTAGTGTTAAACCATTACCCTAATTTAATTACCTTTCATCTTTAGCAAAGCCCTCCCTTGCACAATTAATTCCTGTGACATCCTGTCTTTGAATTACACAAAGGTCATAATGCATAACATTAAAGGCTATGAGCGTTTGTTTTGCCTTGACAAATTTGATTTTCACAAGCCATCTATGTACACGAGGTATGGGACAGAGCCATAAATCGTGCACCATAACGGGCTTAGGAGCATGTCTGTGGAAGACCTGTAGCCATGGGCTGCTCTGTTCTGTGGGAGACGGCTGAGTTATGTTGACAAGCTAATAATGCCTGGCTGTCGGCAAGCCAAGGGATTCCAGCGGGAGACAGAGAGGCTGCTCTCCATGGCGATAGGTGAAAGAAAACGACTCCGATTACCATGGATACCCCAACTGAAGGGGGCCCTAATGCATGACTGAGAAATATTATTTTTGTGCTTTTCAGTTGTTTCTGGAAGCTGTTATGGCACAGCAGTAATTACATGCAGTTATTATGCAATGCTTTGGTTTTATAAACATATCTAAATATATTCATGATGATTTTTTGAGCTATTGTTTATCTGCTGCTATTTTTTCCCTAGGTTTTCTTCCTCACTTTGATTACCCTGTTTGTAAGGCATGTATTCGTGCCCAAAAATGTCAGAACAAGAAGTGTCCTAGCATAGTGGTTGGTGCATTTACACTACTGATGTACCAGAGTCCCACCTGTGCATATTCCTCTATTCTCCACCTGTATTGACATTACCAATAAAATCAACTCCATGCTCACCCTGCATTTTGTTTCTTTGTGCTCAACTTCGGTAAATGCGCAGCTGTTGTAAATTAATTTCTGAATCAGATTTTGAAGCTGTATAATAACTTTAGTAAAACTCTGGAGAGCTTCTTTTGTTAAGTCTGAAGTCTGTGTCACAATTGTTTGGAAATGCTGCTGTACCAATTTCTGCATGTGTGATTGAAATGGCAATGAACCACAGCCGCCTACACCTGTGCAAAATGCAGCTCTTGGGTGTGCTTTCTTTACAACCTGTAGCATCACAGTCTCTGGAGAGGGATGCCTCTGATTACTTGTATAAAACATATGAAGACAGTCAGGAAGATGGAGAAGAGCAGCATGGTCTGGAAGCTTCCACATGCTGGGACCCAGAGGTCTTAATGATGTCCTTCTGCTCGTTAATGGATTATTGTAGCTTGAAGGCTCAACAGTCAGGATCATGTTGTCCACTGTTGGCCAAAATGAGGGGGGAGAAAGCACCTTCCAAGGTTGTTTTTGTAGTGCAACCCAACCCCATAACAGCCCCCCACCCCGCCCATTTTTGATGGAAAGGCTCCAGAATTAATGGCCCATAACGGTGATGTGCATTAATTCTCTGGAGTGAGTCGATTCCTTCAGCATACATCACTGCTCTGATTGATTCCACACGCAGAGGACTTCAGGGTGAAAGTCTTCTTTCTGCCAGGAAGCTGACATGCACTAGTTCTCTCTCTCTCTCTCTCTCTCTCTCTCTCTCTCTCCCTCACTCTGCACTTTTGATTGTATTTGTCAGTCATTCTTATCAGTGGTAATGCTAATGGTCCATGATGTTTTAAAGGTGATACCTGTACATGAGACACCTTGTTTTGATATTCATAATTGCTGCAAGAATTATTTGCCTGAAATATTTTTACATTTAAATTCTTACATAGGACATACTACTAATCATAGTTTGTTCCAGACCTGGGTCAACCACTTTCTTTTAAATCTTTAACACTTTAGACACCTGTAAAAAATATACCTATTACTGACTATTTTAAAATAATCATATATTTCCAGCAAAATTCTAAACAAACCTCATGTTGTACTGCATAATGACTTTCATTGCATTTTATGTTTTAGGTAGTAACATTTTCTTTGACAAAAATAAGGGATGATGATGATGATGATGATGATGATGATGATGATGATGATGATGATGATGATGATGATTTTTCTTATTATTATTATGATTTGATGGCCATGATGATGATGATGATGATGATTTTATTTATTAATTGATGATTTTTCTTATTATTTCTTTGATTTGAAATATTTCTTTGATTTGAATATATGGTGTATGTATTGTAGTGCATTTTACACATGATTGTGCTCTGTGTTTTAGTGTAATTATCTTGTGCATTGCCTGCCTTCATGGATAAGTGTTTCTGCTAAATGATATTACAATGACAGCACTGCATTATTGCCGTCTTCATTTCCACATAAATGAGGGACACTCAGCAAAGGATAAATATGGATTTATTACTGATGATAATGTACATCACTTGGTCACAGGAATATGAATATACACATTATATGGTTTATTTCCAAAACCAAGTCAGGTGCAGTAGTGGAGGTCATCCTTAATCTTCAAAGATGGAGTTCAACTGATTTCAGGATCTACTGTATGAATTCAGTCTTTAATAAAGTGGGCAAAACATTAACTATATCCTAAGCCCATGCCATGGTAACTTCATTAAAATGATTTTTGAGGTTGTGTAATAAAATATCACCCTTCAAGAAGTTTGAAAATATGACACAGCTACATGCAGTCCATGATCAGATTACTTTAGTAAACTTGAATATTTTATTCAAAATGTTCTGTAGGGGTAAACACTCAACAACAGAAAACTTAATTTACCATGATCATTAATTTAAGGACAGAACTTCAGACTGACATGACTACAAACATGGTGTGTGAAAAAGCATTCTGTAAATAAATATGAGTGAACTTTCTGATTAAGTGCAATTCTTCCACAACCTGACAAGCTTGTTAATGACTAGAAACAATCCAACAAATGTTTTGTTTCCCCTTTAAGTTTCAGGAAATGTGTGCATCCTAACCCCTGAGAATATACACAGTCCTGAGGAGAGGTGTTCACAATTCACCCAGGTGCAGAAAAAAAACAAACATAGATGTCTGGTCTGTTCATGCCTAAGTGATGCCTGTCCGTCATGACCCCCTCCTGAGACAGGGGCAGCTGCTTCTGCACACTGCAGTTGGATGAGAAAACACAGACATCCTCAGCTCATCGCTGTTGTGTGGGCACTTTGGTGGAATGTTCACACAAGGCATAATGTGATTATAGGAACTACATTCATGCAGTTTCAGGGGAAAATAGCTATGCATAAGCAGTTCTCTTCAAACCCATTTTACCAACTTTTGTTTAAGTTAAAGATGTGTGATTTGTGGACTGAAAAACCACAGAGACATACTAATCAAGCAGTTGTGACAGCACAAGAGATTGAGGGTGGGTCTCTACCTCCTCAATTTGCTGCTCACCAGCTGTCACTGCTAACACGACACTGATGTCACTCCTGTGGGACCAGTTTGACTGCCAACCACAACAGCATCTGTTGCGATAGAATCTTGGCTGAGAGTTTCATCTGCAGATTGGCTCTGTTCTCAAAGCTGTTCTGTTTCAAGGGGTAGCAAGCAGAGCAGTGCTGCCAACTGGCATACCGGACATATCAATCTGTGCACGATTAGTCATGAAGCACTGTTAGTCACAGGCTTTATTTATCGAGAGCTGGTCTACTTTGCCTTCAGGTGTTGGCATCGATGTGCCATTTCATTGGTACCATGCAAACTGCTGTGTATTATTACAGTTTAAGTCAGATGTCAATTGTCTAACCCAAAACAAAGCCTGTGAAATGGTTGAGCACCATTCAAATCTACAGTCCTCCAATACGCTGTCTTCTCCTACAAAACTGGCACTGATGCCATTTTGTTTCTTGAGAGTACACTGTAATCACTGAGTAATTACTATGACTATTAAAGAAAGGGGTTACCTTCTCCTGATTGTTTAAAACATTTTTGCTTAGGTTCAATATTTGATTATGATGGTCATATGATATGTCTCTGCCAGTTGTATGTGCAAAATGTTAATTCATTTATTTTGCCAAAAAAGAGTGCAAGTGATACACATGTAGAATGGGTTTATAGAAATAAAGGCCATTGTGGGTAATTTTTTCTCTCAATGTCCCCTAAGGTGAATTTAAGAGAAGTGAGTTGAATTCAAAGGAAGTGAGTTCAATAACACTATGGTAATTTGGATTCAGCAAGTGTTGGTTATTATGTAATATCCTAAAATGGTTTTCATTCAGTCATTTGAGCACAGAGAAGTCAATGACATGGCAGTTTGATATCATGCCCATAGCTGTGCAAAAATACAAGTATATAAAAATGTTTATTCATGTCGTTGATGTAACGTATGACTTAAATCTGCCTCTATGGCTACAAAAGGATTAAGTCCATGATAAAATTGTCATCAGGGTATGAAAAAAAAAACATTGTGAATACTTTTGACTCAACATTGACTCAATGTTTTATTTGTATACTTCTGAATACTACACACAGTCACACTGATTAATATTAATGCATTTATTCTTATGAAATGTTATTTTCTTGAGGCTATTCCAGTCACAGTTTCTGCATGGAGGGGAGAGGAAATTATGTATCTTGTTACATATTATGGGTGTACTTAATAATTCATTGTGTTGTGAGTTATGATTTTCTTCAATTAAAAATTACTTTATGGCTTGCCTGAAGCTGTGTGCTGAAAAACACACATGAGAAACCAAAGGAAAATAAATGTACAAACACAGAAGTTTAAAACATTTCAGATGGTGCCAGTGCTTTGAATGCCTGATAGACTCATTATTTGTGAAGAGTTATGTTCCTGTTAGGAAAGCCATTACAGCCTCATGCAACTCAAACAGGCACCTGGCTACACCTTCATTCAACTGATTGATGTCTGTCTTTCAGTCTACATTTACAGGTCTTTACAACCCCCCCACACACACACACACACACACACACAAACACACACTAACATGCACACACACACACACTCCTGAAGTTGTATCTGTAAGGGCCCTCACACTTGGGAAAGAAATGTGTTTTTACTTATTGGCTGTGCTTCTTCGGCTGGCTTTGCTGGAAATCCCAAGAGTGCAGCTTTAAAAGGTTCCTCAGAAGAATTTTGCGATGCAGGCAGACAGCAGGTCACCCATGCTCCCATTCCATTACAAAATGACGTTCCAGTGACCGAGAGGACTGGCCTGCTCTCCGCAATTACCTCAGTCCACTGTCCAACAGCAAATCCCTCACTGTCCTCAAACGTATGTGGAGTTTATACTGCTGATTGTTCATCATCAGTCACACAATGAAGTATCACTTATGTTTTTATCAGTTTTGAACATATGCATCTGACTGCCTCGTTTGTCTTTAATGTCTCCGTATTTAATGTAGTATGACTAGATTTGGTGGTAACAATTTTGATTGACTGATTGAGTTGTGGCATTTGGGAAAGTGAAGACAAGCAATCTCCCTGTAAACCTGAACATGGGTGTGATGCAAGATGATCTTATGAAATATTGAAGGCTTGTGTCTAAATGCCTGGATGTAGCCGGGGGCGTGCAGCAGGAAATTGTGCTCTTAATTATGTGTGTGGTGTTCTTTCAGGGAAACTGGGAGGAAAGCATACTTTTCTGAAAGCACTAGAATGCAGTTTCACATTATGCCCTGTTTAGGATTATTCTCCATGTGCTTGCTGAACTGTTGCGACTCATTTTGAGAATGGCAAATGATTCATCACTATCCTTAACGCTTAAATAACATCAGGGTAATGGTACCCAGTTTTAATGTCAATATGATTATATGGCCTCATTCATGCAGTGAAAACATCCATCCATCCATTCCATCATGTATACCCACTTCATCCAATCCAGGGCTGGGGGGAGGTGCTGGAACCTATCCCAGAATACACTGAGAAAAAGGTAGGGAGACCCTCTGGACAGGTCTCAGTCCATTGCAGGACCAGACAGACACACACTTGCTCACTAACACACACACACACACACACACACACATACACACACGCACACACAAGTTGGCAATTTGGACCATGAGATGAAACAGGAGAATCTACCAATCTCGAGTTTCAGCCCTGAGGCAGTGAAAAAATCATAGGGATCAAAAGAATAATCCAACATGGCGGCTCCATCATGAAAAGTCAAGGCATCAAAGATTAAACAAAATTACACAGCTGGGCAATTTTGGTTATGCCACAGGATTCATCTGTTGCAAGTGATTTAAAATAGAAAAGGACCTCAATCCGTCTTACAGAGCTCTGTATAAATTCTACTTTTTTCATCATGAATCAGCAGCATATCAGTTTTAGGCCCAAATGTGCAGAGATGTTTGAATAAATTCAAGACACTTTGTATTGATGAAAATAACAATACAATCTACCAGATATTTTGTTCATGATATGTCTATTGCTAATAGTATTGTGCATTCTCACTTTTGGGAAAAAAATCCACCATGACATAGATCACTGCTATAGTAACGAGGTGTGTTTGTGTGTGTGAGTGTGTGGGGGAGGGGGGGGATATTCTCCCACTGGTACACACTGAGACACAACAGTGCATCTATTAGAGTCATGTTTTATTTCCCCATCTAACAGATAAAGTCAAGTAATGACCCCTTGGAATGTGAGAGCACACCCGGACTCCCTTTCCCAGAAGACCGAGGGATGATTAATGGAAAACGAAGACAGTGGATGACCTCTTGCCCAGAAGTAGTTTTATGTTATACAACACTGAAGTGCTGTTTGCAATCTGCTGGGTTGCTTGACTTCAGAGGTGAGGACCAACACTAGGGAGGTGAAGGTGCTTTTTTTGATCTGTATTTTTTTTCAATCTTTTTTTTTTTCAACTGAAAACAATGCAGAGGTCAGCGGTACCCACAGTTAACAATCTGTAAGAAAAGCATGTTCCAAAGAGTCACGTACTTACAGCCTGACATGTGGGTCAAGCTCTGCGGACCAACAGGATGTGCAATCATATCTTGAATTGATTTGTTACTTGGATGCCCTGGTCTTCACACATATGTTGTCATGATTTTCGTGCCAGGTGAAATTTTGTTTAAATTCTAAATGTTCATGTGCCTTTCTAGCTGAGGATTTGTATGAGAACTTTTTATATTTTAGTAATATATTATACTAACCAAGAGAAGCACTCGACAGAGGGACAAACAGACCTTGTGATTATAAAGCTTGGAGGAGCTGGTTCATGCGGTGTCATAAAAGACTTAGTAAATGTATACCTTATGAATGAACATGTTTAAAAAATATAATTGTCCGCAAGTATGCAAGTACCTTGAGTTGTTTTATTGGCCTTAAGCTGTGCAATTGCAAGCATGTGTCCTTACATGCTTATGGTGCACAAAGGATTATTATTGAACATAATGAACATATGCGCTCAATGTAAAATGTGATTAAGTTATAGTTTAAAGGTCACTTTTTTGCATCAGTGATAACAAGGATGTTACTATTTGCAGCGTTATTTTTCTAAGTATCTGGCTAGCCTTTTGTTTAAAGTGTGATAATGTTTATGTTTAATGCTTGCTTTTCTAAAGTTTTGAATTGAAAGGGTGTAATTAGATTGTTACTTGTGAATTATATTGTCTCTGTTTGTACTGTGTGTGCGTGCGCGTGGGTGTGTGTGCATTTTGCAGAGGAAAGACTATCCTACTGGCCCACCAACACCACATCCAGCTACAATGTTTTGCCAGGTCAGGACGTCTCCAATTCAAGTGCTAATCAAGCCTTGCTTAGTTTCAGGCAGTGAAAAAATCACTTTTATCACACAATAATCCAACATGGCGGATCCGCAATGAAAAGTCAAGGCATCAAAGATTAAACAGAACTACACAGCTGGGTAATTTTGGTTATGCCACAGGATTCATCTGTTGCAAGTGATTTTCAATAGATAAGCACTTCAATCTGTCTCACAGAGCTCTACATATACTGTAGTTTTTTCATCATGAATCAGCAGATCATGCAGCATGTCTGCAGGGAAGGATATGGTGCCTTTTCTGATGGGCTTTCAGGAGGAAGTCATGCTGAGCGAAATGATACGACTGATGCTCACTTCTGGTCAGAGGCATTTCTGAGGCTCGAATGGGAGTGATGGCATGAAGAAATTAACATTTCAGTTTTTTTTTTTCATTGCAAGTGTCTGACTTGGCAGAAAGATGAGCTGAAAACTGCTTGCCTTGGTGTCTACATGTCTTCAGATGTTAATCGGTTTTTGAGACGGCTGCAGTTTGTGTGAACGTCAGGTATGTTGGTTTTGCATTATCGTGGTGAGACAGAACAATGCAAAATATTTCTGGCCCCTCTGAATTGTGATGTTTGTTTCTGATGTCTGCCTCCCACTTACTGAAGCCAGCTCTGAAATGCTTGTTCTGTATGTACAGCTCTTGTGAATGGAACTATTCAGCTGAGAACTGCAAGTGGATTTAGCACGTCTCTTCTGCTTTGCTTCCCTCACATGACTGTACGTTTTTAATGATGCAAGGGATGTTGCCATGAAATTACTGAGCATTTAGGTGAGAAATAGAAAGGTGTTATCACCACAGAAAAAAAAATAAATGAATAACTTACTGAAGCTGGTTTAAAAAATGTTGTAATAAAAAGATATATATTCTCCCTTCAGACCAGAACTTTCTAAGGCACAACAGATTACAGCTGGTCATGTTCCCCTGTCAATCACTAACCATATAAAATAACAAAATTAAGCCCCTACAAGTGATATATATAAAAAAACATTTTAAGACAACAACTGAGACACGGTCAATCCACTGGGGAACCAGGTTATAGATGTTCCACCACCGCATGCAGACTTCTTTTATACTTTACCTTTAGAAAGTTAAAAAATATCCACAAGGAGACCATCAAAATGAAAAATGGATGACACTGTCTGTACCACTAGTGCTGTATGGCAAGTGGTCTTTGTATTAATAAGGTTGTTTTACATGTCCTTTAGACTCCCACTTAATCTTTAAAATAAAGGGGATGCAGTTTTGAGGTTCCAACATGAATTCTACAAAATGTATAATTCCCTTTGCACATATATCATTTCATTTGCTTCATAAAGAACTGTTTTAAGTGGACTCAACTCAACATGAAAGGGATACATTTTTTTCAAATACTACATTCAGTGGGTACCAGAAATATTAAAGGGGGTAGGATTCAGATGTGCAGGCCAGACAAACCAAAACTCCTTCATGCAATTCACGCTATGAGCAGACAACAGTACAATGTTGTACTCTGGCTCTTGTACAATGTTGATTTTTAGTCAAACAGATAAGGATAAAATTTGGCAGGGATATGGGATGTACCTCTACAATTATCTTGTAAGCTGAAATCCAGAGCGATATTTCACCCAGGGTGGCTGTCTGAATCACTGAACATAAATATATCGTGCAACGAAAGTGAGGCACAGGTTTAAATGACAGCTTGAGAAGGTACTTTTTAATAGAGGTGTCCCCTTGCAAAAGGAATAAGTGCTTTTATATAATGAGAGCTGGAGCCTCGCATAGTGTAACCAGGTCAGCGGAAACAATATCAAGCTTGTTTGTGTGCCCTCTTAATCAGTTTACTTCATTATCCACACGCAGCATAGGATCCGTTTTACCCAATACCCATGGATAAGAATAGAAGACCCATGTAGAGCAAACACGAGATTAAAACAGAAATGAGCACTAAACCGCAGTATACACATTTCAACATACAGATATCCAATAAGTAACACTTTATTCATTGTTATGTGGGGGGTTTTTAAATGAAAAACTAAATGATTCCCGTATTAATCTGAAAGAGATGTACTGAGTTCTGAATCACCCTTGGAGTATCTCAGATTGTGGGAAGGCATCCAGGAAGTGTCAGATAGGCGTTCTGACAGCGGAGAGTAAAAATGAAAGGAGGAAGGGGCTACATAGCTGTGCATTATCTGCATAGAAGTTGCATGACATGTAATGGAAAGCCTGTGGGAACTCATGCAGACCGAGGGTAATGCACAAGAAGAAAAACATCTCCAAGACAGCCAAGCATGACTGGGATCCAATACTACCATATCTGCATTTGAAAGACTTCAGAGATGTACAGTATCAAAAGAGGAAAGAGCGTCAACACAGGCAGAATGTCAGCCAGTTACACATTTTAAAGCAGTTTCTATACAGAGAGTGACTGGAATCAGACTTGGTAGGATTCAACACAACATGCTGGGAAATTCAAATTCTCCATACTTGGGCTTGGTTGTTGAATAGTTTTTGTGGGGAATCTAAGAGAAAGTAATGTACTTTTGGAGATTTTATATTCAGGAATACAATCAATTCATTTTATACATTATTATTGTGAATTCACTTTCTTCATCAAACAGCTAAATTATGTATCTTTTTTGTTAAAATGTCATTCCTTTTGACTGCAAAAACTGTTAAATACACTGCTAAATAAAGACTAAATATTGCTTGACTATGTAATCACCTTCAGTATGCAATCATATACCATCCTCCATATTCTCTTCATTGCAAGTTTTTTCAAGTTATTTATTCACTTATTCTACATACATATGGACATTAATGGAGGCAATTGTATAATACATTTATGGGTTTCATAATATGCATGAGCCAAAGTGATGAATGAACAAACAATACACATCAAAGAACTGCATTACCTTGTATGAAACATATGTCAATAAAACAATTGTCAACAAGAAACATAAATTATAATTAATTTGCACAAAGTGCATAATATATTTACGGATATAAATATTGGTTCCTGTATCTGTTTATTGCTCTTGGCCATCCCAGTTCTTGAGTCAAGCAATAGGGAGCTTCAGTGTAGCTTAAATCAGAGTACACGACTGATCGCTCCGCCAAGGACATGATGTCATGTCCCTCAGCTTGGGATCTCAGCATCATTGCAAGACCAGAATGAACAATTAACCTGATGGTCTTCCTTATTGCTCAAGTTTTGAGGAGAAAAAAGTCTCGCCTTGAACCAAGGCAGGTTATTTGCTGTTGTTCAAAGCATGTGCCCAGGGTTAGATGGTATAGATTTAAGTACTAGAGTAAAAAAAATTAATTACAGTCAGCACTATGGAGCTCTGCCAAATAGGAGGGCTCGTGGTGAGGGGGGTCCCCTCGGGTGCCAAAGCACAGTCCTGCTTCAGAGCACTCTCTTTGAACCTCTGCACTCTAGATTGATTGTCCAAGATGGAGTATGGATCTGTTTTTATTCATTGTCACTCGAAGCATCCACTCTCCTGACGTAGATTTATGTGCTCTCCATGTGTATCCCTCCTTTGCAAACGAAGCCGCTGGGAAGTTTCTGAGAGAGGAGCCCAACGAAAACTTCCTCAGCAGCCAGCGTCCTTGTGAATGATTAATTGGTTCATCTAACTGCATTGTGCTTTGTCTTTAACTTTGAGAAAGAAATGTAAACAAGTTTTATACTTTTAAACTCCTACAGATCATTTTTTGTGTTATTTAAGTATTAGAATCGTAAATTTAAAGTAAATGGCTTCTCTGATAAGGACACAAAGATAATTCAAGTTTGATTAAATTGTACTCATCGCCTAAACAGTACTGCACCCATCTGCATTGTGTTGCTATTGGTTTTCATTGTGAAGAAGCAATCTTGACACCAAGTTTAGAAACATCCATACTGTAATTGGTATATTCTGGATATCTATTGCCTATTGCTACTGGCATAGCATAAATAATGTACATGCAAAAATGCAAATTTGTAAAATACATTTCATATTTAAAAAGCAAATCAACAAGAAATACATGAAAAGCCATCTGTTTTTGGGAAGAATTTTGTAACCTTTTTACCACCCTTTAGGAAAGCTTTGTGTTTCTCGACTGTGGTCTCTCGTAACTAAATTACAAGCTATTGAGGTAATTAAATATACAGCAGAAGTGAAAGGCATAAACCAATTAACCTGACTTCAGCCTGGAGTGAATATACAAATCAGGGCACCCTGGCTTCTCTATATTTAAATAAGCAGATTTTGCAGTATTGCTTGACCGTAGTAACAGATGGATATACTTACTTCTCTGGCTTTTGCAGCAACCTTTCAATTATCTCTTCAACCTCACGGATCCATACATAATTGCTGTAATGATTTCTATCAATTTTTTCTATCAATTTCTTCTCCCAAGTTTACTGAAAGCCCTTACAAAGTCAGTATGGAAAGATATTCTACCACCAAGCCTCAGAGAATATTCAAAGCCTCGATATTCCTAACAGGCACATTAGGTGTTGTTGTTGAACATCACCACAAGGACCGCCGTGGTGGAAAGAGTAGAAAAGGTGTTGAGTGGGAATTTCCTTCATCAGAGCCTTAGTAGTGTTGATATTAAAATATTTAAAATTATATTTAATATATTCGCCCATGATGCTGTGGTACTGAAGATCTTAGCGGATTTGGTTTTGAGCTGCAGTTCAAAATGTTTAATCATGTTTCAGAAGTTTATTTTTTCATGGCGCACATCAGAGCAAGGCAGCGGCAGAGTGGCGAACACTGCATTCCTGCTGGTCCCCCATGAGCAGATTCCCCCATGGCCGCTGCTCTGTATGGCTAAATAACTTCTCTGCATACTGATCATTTCATCTGAACTTAACTATGTTTCACATTTAATAAGTTCAGATTTAAGTATTTTGCATTTTGCAGCATTTCCACTGCATCAGACGTCAGCTTCGTATATACAAACTTAGAACCTAAAAAAGGCTTGCCTGGACACACAATAACACGCAGATGCATGTTTTATTGTTCTGAAAAATGTATGTTCATGGACAAATGCCAAATGCACATTTTCCTTTTTACATACTGTTCTTTAACAACTTACAGGTTAAAAGTTGTAGGAAATGTGATATTTAAAATGTTTACACATTTTTTGTTTTTCTCTTTTGTATTATATTCCATGGCAGTGCTGCAGTTCCAGGCCAGCACAAAGAACATTGCAACTTGAAGAAAATGGAAGGAAGAAGTCACTGAAATCCACTGACAAATACAGGAGAAGAACTTGCCAGTTCCTCAAGAAGTAAAAATTCCCATTTTTAAAGGCCATTTTAATGCTGTGGCTTTAATTTCAATAATCAAATACAATGAATGTGTTACTTGTAGTTGTATTTAATTGCTAAATATTTTCATTACCAGCTTATCATTGAGTATGAACACCATCACCTGATATATTTCAGCTTGGTGGTTTCTTGCCCTGGACAGTATTTTACCAGGATCATTCTTCTGGACCGTTAAGTCATCCCTACACACTGAGAAAGATGCCTTTCGGATTAACCTCCAGTGACACCCAAATCTCTCTCTATTTCTTCCAAATTATAAAGTGATTCAATGTCTCTCCACTGGTCTCTATCTTCCCTGGTAGAGACTCACTTCAAAATTGTGGTATAATAAGCTGTGAAAATGTCTCTCTGCTATTAGTGACATCACAATCATTGATGCTCACCAATCTATATCATGATAATCCATTAGAATATAGACCTCTACAGACATCTGTCGAGGATGTCTAAAAAGTGAAACTGTCTATATTGCGCAAGTTATTTTTACTTGTCTTCTAAAGTGGAAGTAATTATTTGTATGTAACTACCGTGACCTGAAGCCTTATTTTATTGAAACTATTGGACATTTAAATACAGCTCTATAGAGCAAAAACCATGAGGAAAAACCGCTATCATTGCCTCTGGTATTGTCACACCATGGACAAGCTGGTCTAATGGAAAGCATATGAATTTGTCAGTGTTATAGAGCCACCTACTGGTGTTGAAGCTTTTTGGAGAGATATATTTACACTTGTGTCCTGCAGAGAGTTAAAGCATGCTTTGAATATGAATAAGACTAAAAGTATCTGGACACCAAATGAATAATGCAAGGAGTTCAGGGAGGAAACCTAAGAGTACAGTTGTGATTTTGTGATTATATGTCAATTAAACAGGTGTCAATTTTTTTTCTCTTTTTTTATGGCCTTAGGTAATATGGGGAGAATGCCAAAACAGACAAACAAATGGATTGTCATAATTCTGAATTCAGTAAATAGAGTTACTGACATTAGTGCAAGGGTTCACCATAGTTCTGGTTTAAACAATTAGTATTGTTAGTATATTAGTTAGTATATGCACAATGGACTGGCATTGATGATTTGAACATAACTATAATAATTTAACTATGAGACATTATTTTTACATTTATCCCATGGACTAAAGTTGAGGATCATACAATCTATGATTAGTGCTATTTCAGATTAGAATTGTATTCTCTGATGAAATAAATCATGGTTATATATTTATAACACATATCTGAAATGGGTTTCAAAAGCATCCATACGCTTGTTCACAGAAGAGCTCTAAAAAGTGCAAGCTGCAGAGACAGCAGAAAGTGCCATTAAGGTGGTTAGCCAGTCATCAGATCCACACATGGATAAAAGGCTGTGAGACTGGAGCAGACCCAGGGTCTATAAACCACAGAGACAGCCTGAGCATACTGTATTACCACACAGCTGTGAGACCAATTGGCTTGTGATTTATTTTATGTAAGCAATGAGAAAAGCTTAGCCAGATCATTAAATAATTAGCATATATGACTCAGCTTGACATCAGTCAAGTGTGGCATGAATTTGAATTTGCGGCCGCAAAATCGCAAAGCAAGTGTCATCCAAGTGCTACCTATTTCTGTAGATTTCTTAACCATATACAGAAATGTGGCCTATTTTCAGTTTAATTTTCAAAGCAATAATTTAGTAGCAAGTATTTATCTAAACATGATTAAACATGCTGTTTTCATGACAGAAAGGCAATACTTGAATGCTATTCAATATAATCACAGTACTATTCAAAAGTTGGTAGATGGAATTTAATTTCAATCCACACAGACATGACATTGCTCAGAAATGGTTAGCCAAAAAAAGAAATGGTTAGCCATCATATAAAGTAGCGCATTGCTGTTGAAAGAGAGTTAATGCTGTATCATGTGTTCTTTCTGCAATTTTAATATGGCTCCATATTATGCTCATGTTATTTCTAACTACCTGTTACTACATTTAATTGACATGTCTTACAGACTGTTTCTACTGGTATTATCCTGGAGACTTTGGTGAAGCATTTGTGACCAACTTTTGCTAACAGATAACTTTGGTTATTTTGGGGATTCAAGTTCCGGTGAAGTACCATTCCTGTCATTCGTAAGGTCAGTGGGTCTCTGACCTATGGATATACAATCACATTCCAACAGCTCCCATTGTGTGTTGCAACCTCATTTGAATAATGAAAAAGTCTTGCTGAATGGTTTGTATTATGAGTAGTTTTTGGTTTGTTTCAGAATATAACCAAGGTCTCCAGCCATTCTTCAGTCACTGGCTGAGTGGCATCAGTATACAGCATGAGACATTCCACAGAAAAGTATCGTTTCACAGCTGATCGTGTCAAGCTGGGTGACACCGACCTTACCAGATCTGGCTTTTATTTATAAAAATCAAATTTCAAAATGGCATGAAAATGCAATTCTTCTCTGACAGCAGAGACGTTTTGGAAACAAAAACTGAAACTTGCGTTAATACAAGAAACAGTGATATTTGTTTTTTCACAAAATTCTGTTCTAGTTCACTGGAACATTCCCGTGCCGTTGCTATAGCAGGTGAGCACACAGTTATGTAACCTTAGCAACCTAGTTAGATATGCCTGTGATTTTCATTTGGCTGCATGATGTGATTCTGCGTGCTGGACATGCAGTTATAATAACTGTAAAAATAAATTAACATGTAACAAGCAAAATACATTTTCAAGATTTTGTGTGTAACTGAGACTCAGTTTACTTTTGTATTGTATTAATATCTCTGCAATTTGGTCAGAGTTTACACTTAAATATGCAAATGAAAAATTAAATCACACTAATATGAGGCGTGATTGAAACTGAGAAAAATGGGGTCAATTGAAATTGGTCTGAAGTCTTATCCAAACCCCTGCATATAGGCCGTGAGCTACACTTTCAGAAACTGGATGCCATGATCCCATGGATAACAGACTAGATAGCAGACAGCCTCCTGTTCTGAAGGGGCACAGCGCTTGTTGGTGTTTTTGTAAATTGTAACATTTAGGTTAATAATTAAAGACAGCAGTTAATGCACAGAAGTGGTGCATACACATTCTATGTGTGGGATAAATGTGAGGCTGATTGTAAAGATCCCAGCACAGCCTGCAGACATTGAGGCCATCTGTGACATGGGCCTGCTCTAAGGACGTAATAAATGCACAGCGCTGCACGCAAGGCTCTCGTATTTTACAGCCAAATACGGCTTTAACCTTGTGCAGCATCCCTCGCAGGTAAAGGTGAGCCGAGTATATTGACACACGCAGTTCAATTTCTCAGTGTAAAGAGAGATGTCGAATGGCTTTAAATGAGATGCAAACATGTGAAGCACTTGTCCTTGTCACTTGTGATATTATCAGTGTTGGAGAAGAAATACCTGGTTAAGGATTTTTGATGGCACATTTGACCTCAGAACTGCTCTGTCATCCAGGAAACACGCTGTTGGTTGGCTTCCCAGCCCATTTCCAGGGCCCCCTTCTGTATACCAGCCTTCACTCGGCTTGAAATTTCCACCATTTAAAAGACCCATTAACTGAGCACTAATTAGCTTGGATTTGATAACTTGTGGGCCATTGTACTTCCATGTTAATGTAGCACAGTATTTGTTGTGTAGCAGTGAATCACTTTCCTTGTGATGGTTTGTGTTTGCATAGAGCATGAGAAAAGCATGTCACTTCCATAGTAATAGAAACCCAGCTGTGTGTTTCATTATAAAAACTTACACATGGCAGCAAGAACAGAGTGAAATGGAGACTGAGTCAAGAGTCACAAAGGCTTTTTAAATGTTTTTTTCATCTGCTTAAATGATATGACATGTTAATGTGCAATAATACAAATCTCTGTACTCTGAAATTAATCAATCAATTCCAAGAGCAATAAACTCCATGGCAGATCAGGGAATTCTACATGACTATATCAATGCGTACCAGAAGAGAGAAAAACATATCCTGAGAATTACTGAAGGAACAGCTGCAGTGACATTGGGCTGGCAGGCTGAAAGACGGCTTCTTTTTCCCCCAGACGAGTCCTCTTTTTGGGAACTAAAATATCTTGATTTTTAGGATTTCTAAATCCTAAAAATATCTTTTTTTTAGGTTTTAGTTGTCTCATTCCATAGACCATACACAAATAAACTATAGCCTGGTGGTATAAAATGTGTTCCATAGGCTAGCTTCATGGACTCAGGGTATCTCTTGTGTAAAGAGTTTAATTAATACAGAGTATGTGTGTGTGTGTGTGTGTGTGTGTGTGTGTGTGTGTGTGTGTGTGTGTGTGTGTGTGTGTGTGTGTGTGTGTGTGTGTGTGTGTGTGTGTGTGTGTGTGTGTGTGTGTTTGTGTGGTATTGTCCTAAATGCAAGTCATATATGATTTTTAATCAATAAAAGAGGAGAGAGACTGAATGATTATATTCTATATGTAATGTGACATGTTAGTATCACCAGAGGTGATTGTTTGTATTGTTACCACATTAAGGAAAAGAAAAGGAAGGAAAATGCTAATTTGATTTTTTTTTCCATCATGCAAGGAAAACTAGTCCTATTTCAGAAGGTACCTGGACTGAGAATGAGAATCCATATTTCAGAAATGCAGTAACTTCTTAGAATAATTAATACACACACTTGCTACCCAATGACTGCTGAGCAGGGTCAAAACAAAACCCTGCAGCGGTTGAGTAATAAATGATGCTGCCAACTAAACCAGAGTACAAAGCAAAAAAAAATTTATTTCATTTTGTGATATGATACCTGTCCACTCTGCTTGATAAGGGCAGATAGCATGCCATTTTTTTTTCATTGAGCAGTTGTAGTAGATGTAGAAAGTAAAAATACATATGGCATCAGTTTCTGTTTGTCATTGGAAGTATGAAAAAGAAAGTGAAAAGGATGGTGTGGGCGTTACCTCATTGTCTCCAGACAGGGTTTTCTTCCATGCAGTTCTCAGACCACACAACCAAAGGCTTTTAAAAGTTGGAAAAAGATCTGCAGAACTTTTTTCCCTGCCAATGAACCCACAGAGCTATATAGAGAAAGAGAAAAAAATAACTGTGGCCATATTAAAAAGCACTTCAGAATATACCTAGCTGACTGTTGTTCTCATGCCCACTAACAAACCCCTTCCATACACACACACACACACACACACACACACACACAAACATGAAGAAAACCATATTAATATTTATCAGTATAAATACATACATATTCATTCCTTGAAATGCTTTATTTTCTTGGGTGGCACTAAAGGTGTGTGTGTGTGTGTGTGTGTGTGTGTGTGTGTGTGTGTGTGTGTGTGTGTGTGTGTGTGTGTGTGTGTGTGTGTGTGTGTGTGTGTGTGCATATGTGCATGCCTGTGTGTGTGTGTGTGTGTGTGTGTGTGTGTGTGTGTGTGTGTGTGTGTGTGTGTGTGTGTGTGTGTGTGTGTGTGTGTGTGTGTGTGAGAGAGAGATACAGGGCAAGATTGAGTCGTTGCTCTTCCTTAGTACCAATTTACAAATATATGCAAGGGTCTTTTTCCAATGAAAGTTTGAAAAATACACATGATTTCTGTTTGTCCTAAAAAAAAGGAAAGCACTTCGATTGTACAGCAATGCTTATGGTGAAACATTGATGTACTCCATGCATACACATGGGCACTCACTCTGGTGCCCCCTAAAGGTGACCAGTATAAGTGCAGTCACAGCCACATGCAGGAGTCCTCTCAGATTGCTGGAGGATGTGCATTGCGTATACCGCTACAATATGTGAAGCTCACTCATGCAGAACCACTAGGCTGATACAATTCCCCAGCACTCCAGGTGAGAAGACATGAGTGATTGAGAAATTCTTCTCCCATTTCTGTCACATACAATATTTAAACTTTTCCCCTGGGGCACTGAAATACTTATAAAACCCTTCCAGCATTACAAAAACAGTCATATTTTGACATTTTAGTACATGGACATTTTATAACGGTGCATGTAATTTAATTGACCAACACATTTCAAACATAATATAATTCAGTTGACTATATTGCAATTATGGAAATATTTTATTTTTTTTTTAAATGAAGTTCTTACATTTGTATGCAGAGCTAAAAGAGAGGTCCAATCATAAATAGCTTAGCCATCAGTGGAAGCCGGTTAAAGAATCGATGGAGAAAGCACATGATAAAGGTACAGTGGGACCCTGGGATACCGCTCCTGTAGGTGGGACAGTGCTTTTAAGTACAGTACGTGTTACCTGTACAGTGGCAGTGGAGCATAAGTAGTTTATAATACATTTTGGGCTCATGTAAATGTCTTAAGAGCAAGATGACTGGGTGATGCTGGAGGTACCTGCTGGGCAGACTGATGGTTTAAAAAGGACTAACCTGTGGTAGGAGAGGGGGGTCCAGCAGATGGATGCTGTCTACCTAATTTTGGGTGTCTTTTTTCTTTCTTCTGTCTTCAGTATGATTTAAGATTGAAGGTTTGTTTTCTTTTGTCCATTTTTAGGAAGCTTACAACTGCCTTGTGTGTTTTGTGTCATGACTGGATTTCTTATTGTCCAGACGTTTAGGAAGAAGCCGGTAAAAATATAAACTTCATTATATGTTTTTAAAGTGGTTCTGGGGTGTAGCTGAGAAGCTTTTGTCTGAAATGTCAACTTTAAATACGTGACCGCATGAGCATGTGAAACTTAATTAATAATAAAGAATTGTACCTGCATTGTCTGTGCACTGCTTGGAGACATTGTGGGTTTACACACACACACATACACATACACACATACCTACACACACTCACACACACGTACACACACACACAAATTCATGCGCACACACACACACACACACTGCTTTAGTGCCACTCTTATGATTAATTATTGTTTGCCATCAAAATTTTACAAAGTATTTTCTCAGCACCAAGAACTGCACTCCAATATTTTCAAAGAACAAAATTTCAATTAGGTTCCTTGGGTCTAAAATGAAAAAATACAGATTAAATCTTGTTTTGGGGCTTTTCATTGTGTATTGACCTTTTTGCTTGATTAATGGCCTTGACAATGGTAATATGACCTTCTGGATGCTGGGAAATAATAGCCAGCAGCACAGTCATTTTGACCAAACACAGCCGTAGTAAACCAGAAAAAAAAATCAAATCATTGTAATCTTGCTAATCTCTATTTGTCACGTTTCAAACAACCTAATGGAGGTTTCTTTTCCTCGTCCACATCAGAGATTAATTCCAGTAATTCCTTATGGGTCTCTCAGCACCGTTTTCACAGTTGTTTACAGAAAAGGTCACAGGCCAGTAGTTAGAGACGGAGCTGCCTGGGAGCGTATACATTCTCAGAGAAAATGGACAGCACAGGACCGGAGTATTAGATCATTCTCCGAAGGTTTCCACACTCACTGTTTCCACCGGCCCTGCCTCCTGTCATCTGCTCTGTGGGCTCTGGGCCTTTGGAAACCGGCAAACTAATCCTCTTCTGTCTTTATGCAGTGGCCTTGATAATAAATATTTTAGTTTCACAGGTGGGAAGTTGTGCAGAGTGTACTCTGGAGTGTCTGCTTTGTGGTTTATCATTTGAGTAATGAATTTAAACATTTCTCTTGCTTTATGTTTGTCTCTGAATTAATCTCAGTGCAGTTAAAGAAAAGTAGAATCACTATAGGTGATGGGAAAGTCTATTTATGTAAACTGTATATGCATACCCCCACACACACACACACACACACACACACATATGCACCTCAATCAGCATAAGCAAAGAGGAATTTTTGTCACATTTTTGGCTTCTTTATGGTTAATTTTGTCATAAATCAAAACAAGCACATGCACACATTTGACAGTGTACAATTCCTGTAGCACTGGCATTGAAGCCACCATGCTCTAATCATGGTGGTTTATAACTTTATATAAGGCATTTAGTGAGCACTCTTATCCAGAGTGACTTACAGTGAGGAATATAATAAGTGAATTTATCAGATTAAAATGTGAAATAGAGCAAGTCCTGCATTCACATATCACAGAGTATATAATGTATGTTAAAACATTAATGCAAGCTAACTAAGCTAATCAGAGTAATAAAACCCACCCCCTAGTAAAAAACTGTATCCATAGTAAGCACAACTAAGATAAAAAACATAACCATTAAAATACCACAACTGCACTTTGTACCAGAAAATAATGTTCTTACTTTTTTAGAGGGACTGCAGGGCCCCCTGGTGGTGTGTTGCAGTAAAACATTATTCAATGCAAAAAGCCAAGTTACTGACATTAAAGCATATTGTGTGGACACATGTCCAATTAAAATTCAGCAAAGTTACATATAACAACTTTCACAAACATGTAATAAGAAAACAAGTTTCCTCCATTTAATTTCTTCCTATGCCACATCAGAAAGACACAGCTCAAAGTCTAAGGGCCGAATTCAGACCAGCGCTTAAGTGCATTTTCTCCTATTCTCGCAATGATAAGTTACAGGGAAAAAAGTACTTAAACACAGGTCTGAATTAGGCCTTAAGTGTGTATAAAGTAATTTGCAATTTGGCTTTCCATATTCTGCCAGTACATATTAATGCATACTTGTACACTTATTTTAACTACTAAATACAGTATAAATAGTTCTCCAAAATAACAACGGCTGAAATACATACTTTACTCTTTGTCAGTTTCTCTACAATTTTTCTGCTAATGTTGGCACTACACACACTGCTGTGAATTAAATAAAATTTGTGTATAGCAACTTTGTATGTCGTTGTTGTTTGCAGAAGTCTTGCTATGCACAAATTGTGATCTCACATGATCAAGCTGCACACTAGTGATATTTCTCATTTCATAACGCCTTTAAGAGTTAGAAACAGATTTAGAAAAAGTAACCTCACCTATAATAGTATGACTGCATGATGCATAGACACAGTGTATGTACTTGTGTATTTGAGAATAATAATTTAAAAAAAAATCCAGGTCACCAAATCATAATCTTAGATGTCATCACCATTTCTGTCTCTTTGTAACTGTATCTCCTGGGAGGACAGCACAGTGTTGATTACCTTTTAGAACGGCTTGTATCAGCTGCCCCTATGAACCACTAGAAGACGGCTGTGGGGAGGGTGATAGTTAGAACTGCACACTAAGGCATTGCTGCTGTCTGAATCCTGTATTAGCACATCCTGAAAATGGCAGCATTGTTATGCTTTCTCAACAGGGAAGTGATTCAGCCAATAAAGCTGTATCATGTTTCTAAACACCTCTTTTAAAATAGAAAGGTCGACATTAAAGTAATCAAGACTCTGCTAAGATCATGAGTCTACATTGTTGCAGTTGATTCAGGAGTTTTATCTACAGCAACATTAACATTTTCTTTGACTCAGCAATTATTGGAGACCAGACCAGCTCTTCTGTGTTAAAATATGATTTGCATTCCATCTTGTATAAGTAACTAGTGCTTACTCAAAACTATAATTAATTTATTTTAAAGTTTTAATTGGAATATTAATTTTGATAGTATATAATACCCTGTATTAGCAGGAGTGGGGTGATCTCCTACATCTTTGAGTTAATACCAACACTTCACCACTAGATGGACAACTTTCATAACATATAGAATTCCATGCTGCAGTTTGTATCTTTCTCCACTCTTAAGCAGGGCCAGCGGGGTCCTGTGAAGTTACCTAAGCCATTCATTCAGAAATAAACATATTTAAACCAATTCATATAAAATTGACACTGTCATGGCATCCTTCAAAAACACTGTGTGAATGTACCACTCAGCCTGGTATCAGCTCCTGACCAGGCTAGCGCCAGCCATGTCTGCCAGCCTCACAGGATGGTATACAACTGAAGAATGGTGATTCGGGAAATTGTTGAAATGGAACAGAAAATAGACGAATGACCTTTTAAATTGTTATAGCTGTGCTTATTGGCTGCTGTGAGAGTATAGAGCTTGAGATGGCCCAGACGACTCAGAGAATCATGGGATGCCTGAGAAAGCTTCCATATCTGAAAGGAAGCCACCACTCTGTCTGACCTCTTCTATTCAGATGAACAATAAAAGCCTTTTTTGTTTTGATTGCAAAATGATTTAATAGTTATATTTAAATGTCATGAATATAAGGCTGCCCTGTTTAAATGATCTAACTGTATGTCCACACACACACACACACTCACGCACGCACGCACGCAGGCACGCAGGCACGCAGGCACGCACGCACGCACGCACGCACGCACACACACACACACACACACACACACACACACACACACACACACACAAACATACACACACACACACACACACACACAAACATACACACACACACACACACACATATACATAGCATGCATGTTTGCCTCAAAGTTTGACATTAACTAAGATTAAAAACACCTAAGAAAGTCAGATTCTCTTGATTAAGCATGTTTTTTTGTAGTGTGCAGTTTATGTTCATCTTTCTTTAATGTCATATACTATGAAGTTGAGCAGAATTATTCCAGCATACATGGTCTTAGGAAGACATTTTCTGTCTAGCGCAATCAAGAGTGTATGCAAAATGAAATGAGCCTCAACAAGAACAAACATCCTGAGGACAGCAGTTGCAGAGTGATCAGATTATTAGAAACAACCTGCAGCATTTTAAAATAACTAAGCTAACTAACTAACCAGCCAAGCCAGTCACTAACAGTAATGGCATTGATGCCATGTTTGGTTGTGAAATAGACTCATTTGATTGGCTCCCTTGTTTTAGATTTTTATCTCTGTCCCCACTTGTAGAACCAGCTGCTTTCTTGTTTGTGACATTTTTCTGGTTAAATGCATGAAGTAAACTATAATGTAAAGATTTTGGTTTGGATTCAGCCAAACACTCTTGGCATCTGTAAGACCATGTGCTGTTTAGTCAAACCAACACACTCCCATAAAGATCTGCTGCATGCTCACAAGGATGGAAACCCTGACAAAAAAACAGTTTAATACTCCTTTCAAGGAACTTAACTTAGGTTTACAAAGCATATTATTCTGATTTGAGAAAAATCATGAAATTGCAATTCAATAAAAATATTATATATGACTTTACATTTACGTTATTCATATATTTAACATCTACTATATATTTTAGCTAATGTAATGTATTGTTTTTCAAAAATATGTTTTTGGATGTATGTATTCACTCATTCATGCATTCATTTTGCCATTTATTTTCTATCTATACTAAGTTAGAACACTATTATATCTTATATCTTCAAATGGTTTACCGTGGAAAGCCAGAATATAGCAAGGATTGCAGCCCTAAGGGACGTTTTCTTTTTTTTACTTAGCTGACTCCGCTAACTGAATGATATTGAATGGCTGATATCCACTATATCATAATTTTTGGCCATTTAAGACATTGGCAGCTATTATCTTGTGAATATACCCACATTCTGCTGGAGGAAAATCATAGCAAAAATCATTGCAAATCCTGGTAAAATAATTGAAAATCTTACAAGATTATGGAAATCTGGAACACTGTGAGATTTGTAGAAATGTAGTAATTAGTTAGTTCTTTCAAATCTAACCTTCACAATTAGTGAAGAAATGAAGAATTGCATATGGAAAAAACTAAATATGGGACATCATATGAGAGAGGAAAACTGACAACATGTGGTGGCAATAAAGGTTTTTTTTAATTAGGAGTCTAATACAGAAAGCAGCAGAAAATTGACCTTTAAAAAACATGTCACTGTCAAAGCCACACGATCTGACACCTTGAAATTTACTCAAGCATAATCACAGTTCCTCTGTCTAATGCAATTCCCCTACCATTTAGTAATTATGAAAGTAAGAAGGGGAAAAAATAAAACTAATAATAACATACCCCTGACTGTAATCCAATTTAGGAAATGTTTGCCCTGTCTGTCAAAAGCCTTCCATTATGATTCCAGATTGTTCCTGTAATTTCATCGCACTTATTCATTTATTTATTTATTTATTTATTTATTTTCGTACCTAATGAATGTTTGCCAGTTGTCCTGGGACGACTGCCTGCATATGTGCTTCTTAATTAGCGCTCACAAACAGGGACGTAAATGTCATTGTCTCCATTATAAATTGCATTAATATTGATGCCCGGGAAGAATTTCATGGGCTCAAATTATGGAAAGCAATTGCTCACTTTTCACTTCATTGTTGATCATGAGGGGACTTTACACATGATAATTAGGTAAGCTCTCTTTGACGTGCTGTACTTACAAACTACATGTCCCTCATAACCATTCCTCTATGACTTCATTAAAACTGCAAACTATCTGGATCAGAGGGGGCTTATCTTACCTGCGGAGGGACAGTGTACCTGTATGTTTTCATTCCAGTAAAGCAGAAAAACACCTGATACAACAAATCAGTTGAGGTGACACCGAGATAAAGTTTGTGGCCCTGCTGTACACTGGTTTCCTAACTGCGTTAAGATTATCCACCCATAATGCTGATATCCTGTGATAAGCAACATGGGCTTTCACTGTGGTGATCTTTATTATATATGGATTTTTATATGTGATGTTAAGAGCTTGGCATGCGCATGCCAGTGGTTATAAATACATTATACAGTTGTAATTACTGATGTGCATACCATTTTCACATGAGTTTAGAACAACCAATCAAAAGACTCGGCACCTGGATCAGAAACATTTGCTGGAGAGAATGTTGTCTTCCTTGAGGGCTGGCTCCTCTGACCCCAAGCGACACTGCAGTTTTGGGCTTTGGCTCCGATACTGCACGGCTCATAAGACACACTGAATGAATGCACAGAGCTGAGAGCACAAACCCTGGTGATTAACAGTCAATGTTAATCCACTACAGAAGTGGAGCAAATTATCCAGGATGCCTGGGGAGACAAGTCTAGCCAACAGACGGCACATTTGGCTAAGGCGCAAAGTGCCAGGACGAGAAGCTCCCCAGCCCCTGTGGAAAAGGGGTAACTGAATGTGCCTTTGAGCTGAACCAGCCGATCCCATTTCACCAAATCTACATTTACTAAATATTACATGGCATGGCAGTGAGGGTACCAATACCTTTAAAACCATTTCTCTTTTTTTTGTTTTAAAGAAGCAAGTACAGATTTTGACAAATGTCTTTCACACATTAAATGAACTAGATCGTTTGGTTTATGAGATTCAATGCTGCATTTGGCTTCACTGACATCAGTTTTTATGGGTTCCTAATATTATGATCAAGGGTTTTAAAACAAGAGGAAATGATGCAACAGGTTAAAGGGAACAGTCTAAAGGGTTTGTGAAATACTGCTCAACCTCATCATACAAGAGGGCATGACATCAGTGTTGCTCTTCCGGCCCCAGAGTCCCAGCCGCCTGCATACTTCAGGTATGTCAAGCATGCCATTGCATGGTTTGATATGATGACTGTGACATCAGCAAAACTAAAGAGATGTGTTTTTGAGGATTGTAAAAAAAAAAAAAAATAATAAAATAAAACACTGTGTCTTTTCAAATATGAAAAGTTTGAACAGAGCCTTTCATCAGATATCTTAATGACAAAGCTAATGGCAGGGCTGTGAAGAGACGGCATGTCTCTGCTCTCTTTAAACAGGCTGGGGGTGGAGGGCGTCTGAGGAGGACACAAACAGCCTCTGCATAATGATTTACACATTCTATCACAAGCAGTACATCATGTAATCTCTGACATTTTCAATCCAAGGACGAAAATGTAAATTGCCCCACCAGAGTGGCAGTGTTTTCTCCATAATCAGGCAGGCTCCGCCCAGGCTGAGCTACAGCTGATTCATAAGTGGTGATTTGGAGATGCAAATCCAAATCAACTGCAGGTACAGAATCATAGAATTTACTTCCAATTATGCATATTTTTAAACAAGAACAGGTGCAGTTGATATCACTTCATAATTGCCTCTTTAATAGTGCTTTCTTTGACTGACTGCTGTGTTGAGTTTATTGTCTATATAAAGAGAAATTATAATCTGCCAAATGTGTGAACAAATATGGTTATGTTTTTTACCTATTCCCATATCCTTCTCAATATTCCATGCTCTTTGGAATATTTTGTATTTTCAAAAAGCCGTTGGCTCAGTGTGCATTTATTAATTTCTGAATTAAAGGAATGATAATTAGTACACACAATCCCCCCATTTCTTACAGTTTAGGACCCATCATTTTGATATTTACACCCACCCAGAGAAAGGGACAGCCGCCCCATCAAACACCCCTCAGGAGCACTCAGGCAATCCTTGTTAAGACATAGTATTCCTGAGCCTCCCGAAAGCTCTAGCAAATGGAAAATTAGCTTGCTTGTTAAAAGTTTTCTGGAGGTTAGCTCTATACATGAAACACTTACACAGCAACACTTCTCTGCGATCCAGTGATTTCCCTCACCTCTATTCTTTCATGATATTAAAATAATAACTTCAGTTTCACATATCAGAGAACGGCTAAGCCATGAAGAATATTTATGGGTTGTGTGCCCCTCAAGTGCCTGAAGCTATCAGCACATTTTACTGCCTGAAACGCCCACGCCGACTCGCGTTTTAATGGCAGCGCAACAGAAGCTGTCAACCTCCATGAACAGGCCACAATGGGAACCCACATCCTTATGGGTACGGACAAAGAAACCCTGACGTCTGAGTCGGGCTGCCACCCAGCTACTGTTAATTACCTCCTGATTAATGAATTTCTGAAGTGGTCACATCTACGCCCTCTGATTTGGGTGCCATCATGCAGCACAGAGCATGTGAACTCCACCTAATGGCTTTTTCAGGCATCTCTCATTATAGCTGCTTGGTCCTGGGTGGCATAGCTGCAAAGAAGAAAAAAAAAATACATCAAACATATGTAAGTAATTTGCGATTCAGCAGGGAAGTTTCCTTCTGACTAATGCCATGTATTCTAGAACATCTCCTGACACAATGTGGCTTATTTATGGGTCAGAGAGCAGGGTGACCCTCACTGCCAAGAATGTTCATGTACTAAAAGACCGCAGCACAAGCAAAAGCAATCCTTTCTTTCAAATGCTGTGCTGAACTACCTAATAGTGCAGGAAGATTTTGTTGGTGGGGGGGGGTCGGGTTAGGGGGTTGCTGAAATGTGTGTGATCAAAACATGCAAAGTAGTGATATTATTTTGCTGGGGGGCGGGGGCTGAGACACAGAATATTGTACAATATGATTACATTTTTCTGGTGATTGTGGAGGCCATGAAAGATGTCTGACTTCACAAAACCATTCTTGAATTTAACAGTTTGTATGTGAATACACATGACGTACACATATCATCTTAGCATGTGCGTTCATCATGAGGGAACAGTTTGTTCCATAGGGTGCACCTGCTCTCATAAAATGCAATCATATTCCTTGGCCATCATGCAAACTTGCAGCATGTTTACCCTGCCCCACGACTCCTATGAGACAGTTTCCCATACAGTTACGTTTGGCAACAGACATTGTGGGTTGAGGGCTTCGTTTTGCTGTCTCCAAAGATAAACCCTTCCAGATATAGGCAGAAGAGTAAAAGAGAACACTTTGGACTATATTATTTTTATGTTTTCATTGTTCAGACATCCAGGTTTTGTGATCCTTATACCCGGTTCGGTGTCTTTGTAAAAAACAAGTAGTTTCTAAATGGCAGCTATGCCTTAAATACCCACAGAAAAAAAATTATTGTAAAAATGAAAAACATAAAAGAGCTATGTACAAATACAAACCCCATGGCATAATTGCAAATTGATGAAAAAGAATATCTTTTCCAACGCTGTTATTTCTGTAAGTGTAAAAAGTTGCATTGAATCCAGTCTTTTCAGTTATGATGTATTTGACATTGATGTGCTGATGTGTATTTATTCATTTGAGCCTCATTGTAATGTGTACTTTCATGTCTTTGTGAAATGTGTTTTTCAGAAGTGAGTGATGAGTAGCCTAACTGTAGAGGAAAAATAACATCAGAAGAGTCATGCCAAATAACGTGCTAAATTTCACTGTGCAGGGATGCAGAGTGATGTGCGCTGAAGTAAACTAATCTTCCAGGGGATCTATATCAATATGACTGAGGGCTTGGGCGTCGGTGCAGGAATGAAATAAAACGGCTCATTTAAAAGTTTGTGGTTTGTTTCTGCACTGAGTGGCTCTTAAAATAGCTTAGTTTGTCAGGGATGTCTGCTAATTTGTGTAGTCATCTCCAGTCACAATGTAACCACATCAATTGGACATGCGGATTGTGTGAAACTCAGTCAAAAAAACCATTTGTCATGAAACTCATTCCAACTGCAGGGTAGATGTTGCAACATTTTAGTGGATTACATGCACATAACTACTGTTCCTCCACAAATGAGTACATGTTTTCTAATAGGCACCAGAGGTCATGCTTAACATACAAGGTTATTTATATACATTTTTAATTATTTAATAATTCTGTAATACCAAATAAACAGACACTGAATACCAGCTACAGATGTATCTGCTCGGCCTCCATGTGCATGTCATTTATAATATGTCAATTTGCTTTTCTCACCTGCACACATTTAAACCACTTACCACAATTTGAGACACTATTGGACAGCTTCAAATGTATCTTGTTTGGCATGAAGAAACAAATAATCCACAGTATGGTATCATAAATAAGTTGACTATGTATTTTTAGTCTGCTTAAATCATAGAGAAACCCTTGGGTCTCTGGTGCAGTGCTTGCATTCCAGACAGAACAAAACATCTTACCAGATTATATAATACAGTTTTCCATGGTAGAAATTGAAGGATAATAATAGATTTTAACTGTCTTAAGTAGACTAAACATATGCCAATTAAAAAATGTAGGCAAAGAGATCATAAAAATGACATTAAATATTTTCATATTCAGCGAGCATTAAAAATTTGCAGTTCCAAATCTCGCACTGCGTTAACAATTAACAAGGACCTTTAATTGAATCAGGTTGGAAAGGAGGAGAACCCCAGGCCGATATCTAAATGGAGTAATTGGATGTTTGTTATTCTCACTTGGAGGGACTAATTTGAGTGTTACTGGGCAATTAGTTGGGCGTATTTGGAACTCTGGAGAGAATGTGGGCAAGTCGTAAGAGCGCCAGGCTTCAGAAGTTCCTATAGTGCTCATAATTCTCACATTCTGCTGCCGTGGTGTTCATCTGAGGTTTTCTTTAGAGTGTATTTAAGAATGTGTTTGCTAGAAAATGAAGAGAATGCCTTTGGTTTGTAAACAAGCCTTCTAGAAAGCATACACTTTGTGTAGTACTCAGTAAAATGAGTTGAGATGTTTTACGTATGTAAAATGCAAATTAAATATTCTGAAGTCAAATAAAATTGTAAGCATATTTAATTTATCGGAAGCAGTTACAACGTATGCACGTTTTGTAAAAGTTCATCTATCAGTCGTGTTTGGTCAGATCATCAAGTTCATTGCAGAAACCCTATCTTTGAATGACCTAGCATTCACCTTCCCATCCATTTTTATTTGGCCATAAGAAATGGCTAATAGTTTACTTTGAAATACAGTGGCTTGAATACAATTTAAAGACCTGCTGATGATAAAGGACCAGAGGGGAGTGAGGGAGCTCAAGATAGCATTTGTGTCCCAGACTTCCATTTCATTCAAGGTGTAACATAAAAAAGCTCCAATTCTCCCAGGTAATTTCCAGCCCCCGATGTAATCCTCAAATTAATCTTCAGAAAATGGGAATCTGGACCTGTAAGTCTGGCTATAAAGTCAAAATAACGTCATTATTGACCCACTGTAATGACTCCCAGGTGTTTGGATCTTGGAAAAGCTTGCAATGGACAATACTGTAAATTTTGTCCCCTGTTTATACTGTCGCGAGGGCCGGGGAGATTTACGAGAGGATTTTCACCCAGCTCCAAAGGGACTGCCCTTCATGAGCAGCAATGTTTTACTGAAGTGATCTGAGGCTGAGGATGCAAATCAATCAATCAATCAATCAATCAATCAATCAATCACACACACCCATGCAATTAATCCCAGAATGCATTGCCAAATGAAATCTAACGCAATGCTCAAAATACCTGTTGGTGTTTCACCCGGGGCTTCAATCAAGCAGCTGTTCTGATTATTGTCTGCCGCCATCGCTGGTGAGGAGGGGATTCCAGCAGATGTGATTTGTATGAGATTAAAACTGATTAGTGAAATGATCAAATTACTCTGACGGTTCACTAATAGGTACCAGCCTTAAGGGCTCCTCGACTCTTAGCCGTGTTTCCAATTGTAAACGATTCAAGGGAAAATGGAGGACTTCATATGTCTGAATAATGACTAAAGGTGGAATGAAATCCCAAAGTCTGTCAATGTTTCATTACAGTGTCAAGGTAAATTTGGCAAAACAAGGCAGCAAGAAGTGTACACTTTTAACTGTGTTCCTCTCAGATTAACTGAGCCATGTGATGAGACAGTTTGCTTTGCCAAATATCCTGCAAGGAGGGTGGGCGTGAATCAAATTCAGTTGATGATAGAAAAACATATGGTCAATTTTATCAGCAGTTTTTTTTTTCTTTTGTTTTCCTAATTTCAATGGAAATTTGTAAATGAGGTACTTTCCATAACATAATTGTGTTTGCAAATTTCACCTGTTCATTAAGACAGAGAAAAACATACACACAGCTTGTGTATTCTGAAACAAAAATATAAACTGCTCAGTAACACAAGCTGAACACCCTGAGTAGTAGATCACACACTGTCTTGAAGTCAGTTATTAGAATCATTCCTGCTTATATTTGGCCACAATGATTGAATACAAATTTCCAATATCTTTCTTTACCCTCAAAACCTTAAAAGGATCTACTAAGCATCATGACCTCGATTGTTAACTAGTATAAACATATACAGAGAAAACATGATCTGTCTACTTAAAATGCTTTTAATTAACACATAGTAGAGGACGTCCCTGACATATTGATGGTGGTTCGCAGAGTGTCATTCTCAAAGTCAAGGGCAGGTTAGGATTAACAGGGATAGCATGATAGGATGTAGGAGGTGATTGAGTCAGAGTACTTTGTGAATAAAATTCTTGTAACAAAATTGCATTACACTTTAATTCATTGCACTGCCACCCTTTGTCATGTGTATGGGAGTGCTGTGTATCTTACAGTGGTATCCTCTTTGAGCTGATGCACAATGGATAAAATCAGTGTATCCTGTAATCTGTTCAATAAGTTAGTCAGATCCATTACAGAGAGCTGGAAACAAATACAAAAACAATTGTCTTTGAGATAATATCCTTACTGTAATAGATATAGTTGTCTGCATCTTCTAAATTAAATCAGGACGTACCATAAAGAGCAGCTTGTAACTTATGGTATAAAGCCTGAAAACAAGCATCTCATGGCTTTGAGCGAATGCAATCCAAAGAAAAACAGAAAGAGGAAGTAGAATATATAAGAAAACAAGAGGCCAAATCAATCACCTGCATCTCTTGTCTTTTCCCAACTTTTGATACATGTACTCTAGTCTACCTTTGGTAAGGTGAACATCAGGTATTAGACACCTGAGAGAATAAAGAGGCTGTACTCGGCCCCAGCGATACCCAGGTCTCTGTCAATACATGTTTTATAAAGCTCGTAAAAACAGATGTTGGAAAAAAATACCTCTCTCACAGTATAACAATGGGTTCAGACTTGTTAAAAGAAGTATCCATTGCATCACCCTTTGATAAAGTGCTGTAAAAACATGAAGTTTCAAAATGCACATTTGCATATGGTACAGCAAGGTTACGATTGCCATGGAGCTCAAAAAGACCACATTTTAAGAGAAGTGAAGGGCCGATCAATATCTGAGCTCAGAAACTCAGACAGTGGGTGTCTGTGAAAATTGTGAACACAATCTTAAGGAGAAACAGATCAAGAATCATTCAAGTTTTGGTATCTGACTGCAGCAGAGATAAAGTTTGATAAAGTTTGATAAAAGGGTGCTGCAGCTGTAGCCAACACACCCTGAGTCCTCCAGCCCACTCTGTGGGTGAGACTAAAGTTTGCTTTGAGAGGATTTGTGCCAGGGTTTAAGAATGCCAGACCAGCTAGCTTCCCCTGAGAAGATACGGCAACAAGGGAGTTTTCCACTTTCAGCTTTCATAAATCTACACTTGAATGGGTATGTCTTTCACAGTGAAGTGAAGCATAATTCTGTGCAGTCTCAGAGAATCACCTCCTCTACCTCTCAAATTCAATGACACAAGGCTCCATTTTGTTGCAAGCAGCACTGCAAATAGTGGAATTGCAAATTTCTTGGGTGGGGTTTTGCAACAACATGTGTCAATAAAAACTTTCTGTAAGGTGTTGTTGTTGTCTTTTTTAAATCTAGACATGCATGTGTGTATTTCTGAGTAAATAGGGATATGTACCAGGTGGCAAATATATTGTCAAAAATAAATGACTTTTTTGGAACTTCTTTCACTTGTTAAGACCCTCATAATTTGTCAGTTGCCAACTGACAATTTGACCATGGAGAACAGCAAGGTTCTGAAGACTCGTGGTAGTCACGGAGTGACTTAGCTCCTGCCATTTCCACCAGCAGCCCTCTTTACGTAGTTTTCCATCCAACACCTCTGAATACCAGGCTTTACATTCATGCTGATGTCATGGAAACAAGCTTCGCCATACAAAATACACACATGAAAAAAATGCATGTCCAGTCTCCCCCTGCATCTTATATTAAACTGTCATGATTGCAGGTGCTATCTTGGGTTTTATTGTTTGTTTCGTGCTTTCTCGCTTGTACTATCGTCGGGAAGCTAATGACGTTCTTTTGGTTATCGGCTGATTGCTAGGTGTGGCTGATTAGTAATTGGTTTCAGGTGTGTGAGGTCTTTATATTACCCAGGGCTTCAGCATCTCTTTGCGTTAGTGTCGTCTATACACTTCGCCGGCTTTGGCAGAGATTCTGTCCGCTGGTTTTCGGCTTAGTATGCTTTGGATGTAAGTATAAATGTAGGAATCTTTACGAAGATCTTTATTTATTTATTGTTTTTGCGGGATTAATCCGTGTTCACCCGCCGAAGCACTTTGGTGCTTAAGTAGCTGCGTGGTACTTCGCAGGCTGCTCTTTATATATTAAGAGCTGTTAGTTTTATCACTCCTGAAGTCTTAGTTTCTTTTTATTTATCTTAGAGTTGGGGTTCTCCCACAGGAGTTTTTTTTTTTTTTGTTTTGTTCCCTCTAATCTGTCTCCTTTGAGACCTTAGTGGTTGGGGAATTCGTTCCTTAGCTTTTCGTCTGTGTATCGTGCACACTAAGGGGTCCCATCATCAGTCCTTGCATAAAGTGTAGGTGGATCAAATGATCCGGTTACCTGTGTGTATTAAATACATATGATGCAGTCATACTTTGCAGTAGTATGATAAGCTGTGACAGGGTGTGGTGATGACCAAGTAGCCACCTTGAAGTGATTTTCATATACAAGCACAGCCTTCAGCGTGCTATTCTAGTGGGCTATATGGAAAAAATGCACTTATTTATAAATACTCATTTTCAGTAAAACAAAGCTGTAACTGTTGTTCCTCTTAAGCTGTGGCATTAGTTTCTGCTAGAAATCAAATGTTCAGCTGAAATGTATTTAAAAAATGCAGAATTGGTTTGTGTGTGAAATGGCAATCAGACCATTTTCACTGGAAGCACTTCATAGCACCCATTACACTGTGTCAGTGTGTAGCAATCAGAAAAATAATCACCCTCTAAACTAATCTGAATCAAGGATTTAATAACGCAGTGGAATAATGTGAATTTATTTGTTCTAATTGAGCCACATTCAGCAATCAATCAGTGCTTGTAACCCAGTCTCCCAGGGCCCATCCATCACCCTGTCTGCAGATCTGTATGTGACGTGCCATACTTTGTACCTCTGTAAACATGTTGTTGGAGCAGTGGTTCATTCTAATGGGTTCTGCATTTAAAAACGGATTGAATTTTGACAATAGCAAGGATGGTGACATACATGAAAAACTTCAAACTTCTGTCTGAATAAATGCTACTGATTTCATATGGAATTAATAAAATTGACAAACCTAAGTCAGAACATTGGAGCAGTAAAATCTGTTTTATAATTTGTTTAATTTGTCACAGATGTCAGGGTTTGGATTTAATGGGGGATATCATATTGATCTCAGGAGCACGACCTGAAATCTCAGGGTCATCAAAACAAGAGTGACCTGAACATTAGCTCTCCCTGTTGCCCTGAGGATAATGCATTAAAAGACACCCAAATTGAAGGTGACAAAGGCTTTGGATGAACATTGCCATCTGAAGACTCACTTCACTTCTTCCATAAATTTTGGCAGGGGTGAGAATTGCCTGTGAACTTTTAGGATCCAGCAGAGGGAAAAATAAGCCAGGAGTTACACTCATATTCCCTCATGAATGGAGGTTTTGTGCTCATTGGTTCCTGTGTTTCTCGTTTTAATGTTGACAAATCTGGACCTTGAAGATTAGAAGCAATGTTGATGCGTGGGCCTGACAGCCTGGTACAATGGAGGGAGCCACTTCCATCACTGACCTTTGACACATATCCATGAAAACACTCACAACATAATGCAATCTGAAATCCTTTTTCACAATCTGTCAGTCTTATTTTCATTTCAGCTTAGACTGCACCACAGCAAAAGCACCTCCGTTACATCTGTTCCAGCACATAATTCTATTGCTTGTCCAGGGAAACGCTGTCCTTTGTATCATTAATGTAGGTATTATAAAATTGCTCCTGAGGAACAAGCTCTCGTTAGGCTTATTTAGTTTTATGGGTCTCAATTCTACCATCCATCTGTTTGCCAGGACAGGTGAAACAAAATGTGACATAATTATTACCTCTTTCACAATGTTGGGGTAATGAGACTTGTAGTATTTTCACTGTGGAGGTGATGGTTCCCTGCATTACTGACAGCTGTGTCAGAAAGATGTCTTCATCTCAGGGAAGCACCATCTGGATAAATAATGAATGAATGAAGTTCACACCATTTAATTAAAAAATGTTTAATAAAAGAACTGTAATGCATGTAGCTCTCTGTAGTTCGTCTCAATGAGGGAGTTCCTGTGTCTCACAGAATGCTGATAAAAGCTACAATTAAAGAGGTAGAGGGGTGTAGTTTTCTGTTCCTTCATTGTCTTCAATATGATTCATAACACTTTACTGCATGAATTATTTTTCAATTGCTTACTATTCTAGTTAATTGAGGGTTTTTTTTTAACAGATGAATGGAAGGTAATGCCAGTACAATTACATTAGAGTAACTTTGCAAAGCACTTTGTGCTACTGTCCACACTAGAGAGAGAGAGAGAAAAAAATGTTCTGCAACCACCCAAACTAACTGACAGAAATGAAGATGGATTGAGCAGATTTCATGGTTTTCCTCAGCATAGATGAATGATGCTACAGCTGTGATCTCTTAAAGCAGAGAGAGATTAAATTAGCTGTGCTACTTCATAAGGTCTTTGGAGAACAGTTTTTTTTTGTCTGGAGTAGAAGAGCAGGACAGGGAACTTGCCTGAAATCATGAAGATTAGCAATTATGTATCTTCCCTCATCACTGAGAATCCCATAAATGCTTTACAGGGTTCTGCATCTGGCATTGCAAGGTTGTGGCATATGAGTCGTGCCATTGTCATGTGACTCATTGCCATGTGACTAATCTTACTTACTTCTTTGAAGGGAATTAGAACCCTAGCCATGCTAGGTAAATGCACCCTACACCATAGTGAAACCATTCGATCCCCTAACTGTATGCCCCTGAAACTGAGTCCTGTAGGTCTCTTTAGGTATTGTCCACATATTCACTCCTATGTTTGAGGAAAAAAATGGTAAAGTGTGCTTTATATGACCATATCACATTTATCCACTCCCCACTGCTCAGCAGCCCATTAGCAGTGCGTGGTGAGATGCTGTACTTGTACCCCTTTGTAGGGTTGTCAATACACCTTCCCTGATAATACTGCCTGCCCATGCTCCCGGATTGAAATTTCCAGTCCATTGATTTAGAGCTGCTCGCCTGTTTAGCCTTGCTCTTCAAACTAATGCACAGACCTGGTGATCGAGGAGAATAGACTCCCTGCTACAGCCGCCCTTTGAAAATGATGTCTTTCCCTAAGAGATTCATGCTGACATCACCTGAGAAACCGTTCCCTGTTTTCTTCTTGCCATGCAAACCACACAACCAGACATGCCCAGTATTTCTTTTACACAACCCTAAGCATGCTGGGACATTAATTACATAATATCACCTGTTTGGAAGAATCTGCTGTCATAACATTTTGTGTTCCTCATTTGCTCAGGTATTTCTATATTTTGGCAACTACTGTATTTCTGTGTCTTGATCTGATATCCAGTTACAACAGGTGTACTGTTAATACATATAAGAAAGTCCTAACAATAAGGCATGGCAAATAGATTATTGCATTATATCCGCTGCTACAGTTAGCAGGAAATAATGACATAGTGTTAATTATGATGTAATAAAAATGAATAGAAAATCAAAAATTGTGGAATGTGCCAGTAATGTTCCCTGATTAATTAACAACATTTATTCGTCTTTCATTTATTTCACCTGTGCTGTGACACCCACACCTGTAGTCCCCTACCACCTCACCTTTTTCCCCCTTCATCCGCCAGCAGATTGTCTTTCCTTCATCGAGGGAGAACATCCACACAGTTTGCTGTCACTCTTGACAACTTCATTAACAAGGATCTCCAGCTGTTCCCAAATGTGGATGTGTTCCGGCTCTGGGGATCTAAACATGAGGCACACAGCCACATCTGAAAAGTGTTTTCTCTCTTCTGTTCGTTTGCTCCCCCACCCCACCCCCAAACCTTCCTTAGTGTGGTGACCACCAACCAGCTTTGCAGAGGGAAAGCTGGTTGGCATATTGGGCTCAGCGGGAGAGACTGTGAATGAATTTCTCCTCACCTGCGCTAAAAGAGAGAGCAGGAAACTAGTGTTGCCACGGAAACTGCAGTGGGCAAAGAGCTGCTCCTAGCGTCCATCTCCCCTGCATATATCACCTCTGATTACTTTATACATGAATAACTAAAGCCAAGCGATCAATACCCAAATGCTTTATATGCGTCCTGCACTTCAGCTTGGCTTCTCCACCCAAACTTATTTACTCATTTGTTACCTTTAATAAATATTGTCACTTACATTGTGCTTACTTTGCAATAATATGTTTGCTGGGGTTAATTGAACACTCATTCATTCTGTTGAGGGAATAAAAACAATGTAGGTGCCAAAACTCATTCACTCAGGATTGTATTCGGTGCATGGTGTAAATACATGGGCATGGCACACAGTATCTCATCAAGATAAATCACTGGAGTACACAATACATTCATGTTGAGCTGTGCAGGATACATTTTGTGCAGCATTGCACAGGATTGTGCTTTTTTAGGGTGACAATATGTGCTTACACTGAATATCTGTCACCTATTTATTTTAGTAAGGCAGAAGTGCCTGACAGGGCCTGGAGGTTTAAAAGAGCCTCTCTCATTTATCAGAGGGTTGTCGGATGCCATGGTGATGACAGCAGGAAAAACACGGCAAATAGAAGAGTGATCGCTACATAGGCCCCTCCCTTGCCTACAGGCTGTGTCTGTCCCATCTTCTCCTCACTGGGGGTCCTGGGACAGGGAGGCGGAAACAAGGGGCTGGGTAATCCTTCTAAATTAGAGTGAAAAAGAGATTCAGCCTCACCGTTGCATTTCCTGTATGCTTTTTCTCCAAACTCAGGGAAGGTGTGTACGCACCACCTCTTCAATGAAGCCTAACTTATTTTGAAGCTCCAAGATCCTGCTCAAAGGATCACTTTTATGGAGGTGGACAACAGGCCAGAATAAAATTGTTATGAAAGATTTCCTTCAGTACGCAGATGAAAATGTGCCTGAATTCAAAATCATACCAGGCCGAGGCCTTTTGCTGTGTTTTGGTGAGCCTCTGAGCCGCAGAACTGCCATTTTCAGGGCAAAGCTGAATTTGAATTTGAGTTACTTTGCTTTTGTAGTTACACAAAAACCTACCACTCAAGAAGTTATTTTAGGAGGAAGTCAAAAAATATACCTTTAAAGTTCAATAGGATACCTTCATTGACATGTCCATTTTCGGCAATGTGCAGCATTAAGTTATAATAATATTAGGCCATTGCCAAGCTATCATAAACATACCAATTGTATCACTATTTTTTCGTAGCATTTAACAAATCACGTAACTGAGATTAAGTTTGGGTTTAAATGGGTCTGTAATTTTAATTTCTAAAAGTGTTTTGTTCCATGGCATGAAAAAGGTGAGATAGTGGATGGATCAATCAGTGCATCCGGAGAGAACCAGGCTGTGGTGCCTGCCATCCAAAATGAATAAAATACTTTGGGAAGTAGATGGGTTTTCAGACCAGCCTGACTTTGGGGACTCTTCAATTACCTCCCTTCATCCGAAATTCTCTATAATATAAAATGTCTCTGGTATTCTTTCATTTCGTGCATTATTTAAAAAAATCCCCTACATTATTAACAGCCAGTCCAGAGGGACTCTCAGAATCACTTTCCTTTCCCTTTTTTCTTTGGGGTGCTTTCATAAAGGGTGTCAGTCATTTCAATTGATTTCGCAGACTGTGGAGCATAATTACAGTCTACTAACCAAAGTCACAGAGCACTTGACAATTCCATACTATATCTATGTGGCGCGGTCTTATTTCTTTTCATGTTTTCAATTCCATAGAATTGCATGCTCTCATTAATCTCGTTGGGTATGACGATTGTGCCACTATGGATCAGCTAATCAGAATATTTTCCACATGGTCAATAAAGTGAGGGTTTAGATGACACAATCCTCATTTTCTTGTGCTCATGGTGTGGCATGTATTGTTTGCCAAATGTAATCTCTGTCCTCAAAGGACAATTCATCAGTATGCCCTTATTATGTTATAAACAGAGCATTTAAGGGATTCTGCTAAATTAAAATGTTTAATATTATGAATATATGCTGCTTTAGTTGATTTACAGTCAGTATTTTTTACCTGTGCCCTTTTGAGGTGCCCTTTTCTGTTCTTTTCACTCCTAAGAGAGTCTGCATGTTCCACTGTGTGCGGCTATGGGTAACTGAGAGCATCTGATGTGTTTTACATTCTTTTCACTGCATAACATGAAAACGAAAAACAAACTTTTGCTCCTGGGCAAATATCCCTCAGTTTCTCAGGGTTTGTCAAGTAGAGGCAGACACATGGCTCAGGATCCCTGAAACGTGCCTTTTGGCTCAATCATTAAAAATCCTGTAAAAGCATTAAAAATGGATTACTCCTTAATGATTAACCTATTATGGCAGGAATTATTTACCTCTGTACTGTTCAATGAAGCTGCAAAGCTGCAACGTTGTTGGATATAGAGATGTGATATAAAGATGTGAAATGCTTTGAGTCCGTTGGTCTGTGTTGGACATGCCTTGCAGCTACATTCTCCAGCTGGGGATCCCCCATGCTGTCTTTGGGGGTAGGTACATTATATTTATCTTTTTCTCTTGAAGGGAAATTCAACTTTGGCTGATCTGAGGAACGTGACACTTTGTTCCCTGAAAAACACAATAATATACCCCCGCTGGAAATAGCAATGACCAAAACTGTTCCTCATGGACACTATTAGCCACAGGGTCAAAGGTCACAGTAGACTGTGGACCATATTATATCACTGTCAATGGGACAATTTGTTATTGATTTTACTCTCTACACACAGGCCAATTGCCAAGACATGCAATTGGATCAAACTAAGAACCCTCTGATCAATGAAAGACCCCTAAAATTTGCTGGTGCTGTTAACTGACCGTGACCTTGGTTTAAGGCTTTGATTTAATTCTAATATGAGTTCACTGGCTCCCAGGCTTTGCTGGCTGACCGTGCCATGATTAACCCCATGTCCTCACAGAATCAGCACAGGGAGGACTTATAGATGGAAAGCATGATTAATCAATAAATGAGACAAAAAGAAAAAAAACTGTGAGCATGGCTGACTTGAATTATTTAACTTTGCGCAAAGTGACGCCGGACACATGCAATTCATCATTAGCCTGCTCAGGTTGTGGCTTTCAGGGGGATAAGTGTTAATGACTGCCCACTGATGGAGAACGCCCTCCAGGGTACTATAGATATCTCCAGGGGGAGGGGCTGGCTGCCTGCTGATGGAGAATGTCCTCCACTGTACCATAGATATCTCCAGGGGAGGAGGTCCTAGACTTCAGCATGGCCAGCAGGTTTAAGGCATTGAATCCACAACATAAATCAATGTCTTAAGACATCGGGAAGAAAAACGGAATCAATCTCCTTTGAGCTGGCAGACACATACTGATGCCACTGTACAGAGGGATACATCATTAAGATTTAATTGGAAAACATGGTGAAAGGGTAAATTATTCATCAGTTGAACCAATGCATTTTAAATTATGCGTCATCTTGTTATTTTAGATTGTTTGGATGGAATGCTCCTTCATAAGCATTTTTCTCTGATGACCCTGATTAGAAATATTTGTTCTAGATTGTATTCATTATGTATTTAGGTTGGTGATTCACATCAGTCATATGCTTATTTAAAAAATATTGAACTAAACATATCCCTGGTAATAATACCATCTAATTAAAGGGGTACTGAGCAAATGCATTTCTTGTGCCGAAACAGAACAGCAAACACCGTACATTTGATTGCTGTCATTAAGTGTTTTTTTTACTTGTACATTAAAACAAAAATGTTGTTAAACTAAAAACAAAATGAGACCTAAAACACCTTTCATATTGTAAAGTTTTATTTTGATTTTAATGCTGAACTGACAGTGCATTTCTTCAGAAAGCCCTGTTTCGCATTATATCAAGAAACATTTAAATGTTTAAAGAGGTGGTTGACTTGAGCCTCAATGAGACTTTGAAAAATTTGAACCATTAAGAAAAAGACAAATGAATCGAAAGCCATTGATCTAACAATTCTGAAGATTTTTCTTCATTGACTGATGTCAAATACAGACCTACATTCTCTGAATGAGAAACGTTTACTGATGAATGACTGCAGGAATGGGAAACTGCAAATAAGAAAATTGGGTTTTGGTGCTAATCATGTACAATACATTGCATTTGACCACAATGAATACGTTTTCTAGTTTCAAGTTGACAATATACCAGAATAAATTCATTACAACTTTACATTTTTATGAAATTGAAAATTGTATTGGCATAAATCTGTGTATATCGTAAATCTGTATATCAGGGGGAAATTAATTTTAGTGTATGATAAGGAGTATGATAGAAGATATCTTATGCTTCATATATAACTGAAATATTATTCAATTCCTTTATTTCTAATTCTGTTAATTCCTATTACATTGAATCACTCTTGGAAAGTCATGATATGTGGTGTTGCAGAGGGTGTGGTTTACATTTTCTTTCTCTAGCCTTCCCAGGGTTAGAGTTATAACTTTTGTGATCACAAACTGTACGTTAGGACTCACTGTGGGGGAAGATGGTGTACATTTTATGTGCCAAGATTGATTTTTCTTCCCTCTGAAACTTTACAGCCCAATTTCTCTGAATGCTCAGTTCTTTCTCTCGGGGATGAAATTAGTTTCCTTCCCCCTCCTCTCCTTGTCTCTGGTCACCCAGCACAGCAATTCAATATGGAGTCGGTCCGGGCTGTGTGACTTGCTGTATTGATTGTGCTGGGAGGCCTCTGCTGGTGCATCTGCAGCCTGTGTGCTTGCTGAGTGACTGATGGCTGGATTGACTGGGCTGCCCTGGGTTCAGCCCTCAGGTGGGGGACATGCTCCCTCGTTTCCAGAGGATTAGAACCAGCCCTGGTCAGATCTCTGCTGGAGGACTGGCTGGGACAGAGCCCCACTGGGAAGGAGAGAAAATGTGTGTGTGTGTGTGTGTGTGTGTGTGTGTGTGTGTGTCTCTGTTTACCATATACACACTGTTCTCTATGTTTTTGGAGAGTGGTGCATTCTGCAGAAATATCGAGACCTGGTTACATTTTTCACCTTGGGGAGAGGTCTACTACATCATTTCTTCAAGATCAGCTGAATACATATGATAGAATTTATGAGGAGGATGGGCCCGGGACAGGAATAATAGCATACATGGAGTCCCTTTACCCTTGGGTATTCTGAAACTGAACTCTGGCCAATTTGAACAAGCCCTTGGTTGTACCTTCGGCAAGGTGACTGATCCCATAATAAGAATATGAATCAACCTTGTGCAGCATTGTTCTCTGTGCAGAAAACATACAGCGTCACAGATAATCTGGACCATTGTGCACATTTCAGTAAATAATTGATGCATATAAATAGAACTCTCAGATTTTATTTTTGCTAATTAATGCTAAGTATATATATAAATAAATATGAATAAATATACTGAAACATCTGAAGAGAAACATTGTATCTTCCTCCCAAAAGCTATTTTGGGTGATACTTCTGTGGGGTACTTAGCTGGCTGATGCATTCCATGACCAGAAGCACCCAGCACATTCTGAACAAAACGCAGGGTGTTGACATCTCCCTGATCTTAATCATTTCCTGCTTGTAACATGTGGACTGCATCCCCTGTGGTTTTTTTTTTTTTTTTTTTTTTTATGGGCTTGCGTTTGCCCGTGAATGTAATACAGATGTAGCAGCAGAATGCTGGTCTCCCATGGAGAGCTCATCTGTCTGATACCGCTGTACATCTCCTCATCACTCTCAACATAGTCCCATGACTGTATAATCCACTAGCGCATGTAAACACCCTTTGACCATTGTCAGTGAGCAACAGAGTGTTAAAGCTGACGGCTTCCTGTCTATACTGAGTCAACCAGCACAGGCTGATCAGATGGACATGATGACCCTGCACACTCAGCACATGTAGCAGATCTGGGAGACCTGTGCTTTGCTGTGAAATCCTGTCTATATCCCTACGCTATTTGCAAATCAGAACAGATTTCTAGGCCATGAGAAGGCAAGTCAGACTTTGCACTTGACAATGTGACTTTCCTCATAAGAGGCACTGTCTAGAGGTCCGAGAGTCATCTTTGCAACAAGCAAAACCAATCGTTTGAGTTTGTCTAATGTGACAATAGATGCCTGCACATACTGTATGTTATACTGCACCTACCCATCATATAAGTACTAACTAACATACAGTAATTAAAGGCATAAAGTGAGACAAAATAGGACATTAAAAAGGTTCTAAATGTTCTTACTTCCCACAAAGGATCAATACACTGGAAACTTTCTTTTTAAAACACATAGAAAAAAAGTCTGGGTTGTTGAAAAATGTATAATTTTCCCAGACTGGCTCTAAAACCCACCTGGCAACCCAGCTGCCAAAAACCGAGTGATCACGTCAATCTATTGTATGATTCACCAGTCAGTTGTGTGCAAAACATAGTGGAGGAATGTAATCTGGGAAAACTCCAGCTTTCAACATTGCCAACTCAATACCTTTCCAAAGAAATGTCAGCAGAACATTCAGAATGTGTGTTGCAAGATGAAATCTGTATCTTTTGTACACACACACACACACACACACATACAGACAGACAGACACATTCACAAGCAGATAGACACATACACACTCAAACACACACACACACACACACACACACGCGCATGCACACACACACGATCACAAAATTCTCAGCCACCCCAACATGCAACTGCAGAGCCACAGTGAGTATTACTGCTCATTCTGAGACTCTATCAATTCTGACTAACTAACCCAAGAAAGGGAATTCTTTGTCGAGTAGTGGAGAGTGATAGCATTGCTACAGGTGTGGATTTCTCTGCCTTAGTGCTTAAAAAATGTTCTGCATATTTTGAGGTATTCAAATTCTCCAGAGAGCTCATTTTATTTTCCAATATATGTCTTCTGTGCCTGAAAATGTAATGGACTCCTGAAAGACAGATGCTGCCTCTCCTACAGGAGGAGTGATCTCTCCAACTTGAGATGTTGGAGCATGGTAAACAAAGAAGTTCTGGAGTCTGGGACATGTCACTTTCTGATGATGACAGATAGTCGCAGTGGTGGGACTGAATTGGCTTCTTTCCAGCACGCTTAGGGTAGCTTTATGTTTGCCAAGGTTTCTCAGGTTACTGCTGGATTAGATCCTTCCAAGGACATGTAAGTTGCCCTCAGGCCACAAATTTTCAACAACAGTCAGATATACCTCTTTTTAGATTGGTTCTACATTTTTCCTATACAGGTATAGGCTGTTCCATGCTTCTGCATTTAATGATTTCTCCATAACAGTTTCACCATGGTGAGAAAAAAAATCAGTTCACTATTCTTGTTTTCTTGCATGAATAAAATTATTGCGAGTCAAGAGTCTAAAAGTATACCTAGTAGTCACCTAAGAGTTCAGAGTCCAATTTGATATGCATGTTGTTGCCAAAGAGACTTTTTTCTCACTTTTTTTCACCAATCAGCAACTGTATTAGAAACAGCATATTTCAACAGATATGAGGAGAAGGATGAAAATAACTTTAGAACAGAGTTTGAATAAACGTTTAGATTTAACATAAAAAATACAGAACTTTGTCTCAACAGTGACAGATTTTGTTAAAATAATATCAGCAGTTAACCGTAAAGCACTTTTATACATCTGTAGTTAAAAAAAAAATATTGATATGAGCTGAAAAAAGACATTTTTACCTCATTTATTTCATCTTGCCCTTCTGGACTTTCATAAATGCACAGGTAAAAAGTGAGAAACATTTTCATTTTAGGTGTCTATTAATAAGGCAGTAATTATGTGCTTATTACTTGCCAATAAATCATGAATTATCATTAATTGGCATTGTATCCTATTAGGCTTACTGATTAGGCTTCATAGCATTATTCCTTTATAAGCTTTTAATTAAAAAAAAAACCTTCAAAATCAATATTGCATTATATAAAGTTATTAAGAGTGATAAGACGTATCAAGCAACCAGTTATGACTAAGTGCTCAGGTTTAATTATTTATTTGGTGTAAATGTTTAACAACAAAGTGACCGAGCTAGAAGATAGTTCGCATTATATTAAATGATTTTAGATTTTAACTTTGACAGAAATTTTATACAAATTTTGACATTGGTGTGCTTAAAAATGTTAATTAGGAGAGTGAGTGATACTTTTTACTTACAAGCCAGCTGAATTAGTTTAGATGATGTTCATATGGTATAATTACTTCAGAAGCATCTTCAAGAGAAGGGAAACGGGGAAAATTAGCTGCCCCAGTCCACAAACCCTCTTTAAAATGAACGAATTAAAGGTCAAGAGGAAATCACTCTGACTGAAGTGTAAATACTTATGAATATTTAAAGTTTCTGCGATCAGATCTTGCGCTTGACATTGATGACAACCTCTGAGCCCTGTCAAACAGCTATGCTTGTGCCACTCCAGCTTTTGCAGCGCTGCGTAATTGAATATTTGTGTCCCTCATATGCTTCACCCTGTTCACCCTCGTTGCATTGTATGTGTGTCTAAATGAACATGATTTTATTTTATGAATGAAAGTGTTTTGACATTGTTATAAATTCCCTTGCTGACACATCTATTAGCATGGCCGTAGCTACCATTGAGGACGCCAAGGTCATGTCCCCAGTTTTTTTTTGTGGTGATTTTTATTTTTTTAATGTGAGACAAATGAATTGTGAATAATTCTGAGCGGTCAGACATTGGTAGGAATTATCCTAAATAAGTTAGCGCATTAACAATGTTTTCTGTTAGTCGGTCATGTGCTTAAAAATGTAGTTTTTTAAGCTAATTGACACTGTGTTTATTCACTGAGACAGAAAGGACAAGGAGACTCCAACAAACCCAGCTGACCTTTGGAAAGAGAACAGTTGCTGGAGAAGTGGAGACACAGATAAAGACAGAGAGAAAGTGAGGAAGAGGAGAAACAAAGTGCAGGTGCTGCCAAAGAAGAGATGTGATTAGAAATGTTACCTAGGCCCTTTAATAATGCTAAAATATAATGTGTTTCAAATGTATGCCAATTTCAATAGATTTGATGATGGGGTGAACAAAGTAATGAAAACATCTGTTTTCTATAAACACTAGTCATGTTGTCAAATAATAGTAACACATGAATTTTTCATTGAAAATGTTTTTCTATCTCAGAAGGAGATGGGTATGTTGTGGCTGGGTATCTATCTCAAATTATCTTAAAAGGTGCACCACTATTTATTGATGTTAAACAAATCTAAAACAGTAAAGATTACCAGCTATATTTCAGAGCAAGCATGGTGTTTATTTGGCCATCAGTTTTAGCCCATTATTGCCAATGCTGGATTCTGATTTCTAGTTATATTTTCGTCTGTGTTATCCCTGAAATTGTTTTCAAAGTGATTATTGTTGCTCTCTGGGAGGACTCATGACCTCAGTATTTTAAAAAATCCTGCCTATGGCCCTAACCCTGTTCTGCTGTAAATGTTAAAGACTATGCACACAGAACCAGAAAACTTTATCCACTTACTGCAGCAGTGGAAACCAGAGATGCTTAAGTGGTTTTAACATTATATAATTAAGACCCCACTCTTTTTCTTCCTCTTCTGAAAAAAATGTGTATGTTACTAATCTGCATCACTGTGGTGGTTAGAATATAATCCAAAACCTGTCTTGCTAGCAGTCCTTTTTCCATTCACATTCTCTAGCACTGCCTGTTTTTTTCTGAGATGCAATCGTTTTCCCAAATGTCTTCACAGCCAGCAAAAATGTCCCAGAAATTATGCAGTGATAATGTACACTTTAAATTTGAAATCAAAACGGTTAAATTAAAAAATAACATTGAATTTGAATGATTAGAATTTGATGTACAAGCATGTAGCACTGAGCACACTGCAGGGAATCAGTTCCAGATTCAGTATACTTATAAAGAAGCATAATGCTTTCTGACCAGAGACATTAATGTCATAAAAACCCCACATAGCAATTCAGAATAAAAAAATGCACTAAAAATCCCATCTGGCCCCCACCTCAAAAGCTTCCCACGTCTGATAAGGGATCCAAACAGTTATGCATACATATATACATGTGCCTGATTGAGACATTGCCTCTGATTAAAAATATAAATAAAATCCATCTGACCTTAAAAATTTATGCAAACCCGACATGGCCTTCATCTGGTATTTTAGAGCAGGACTGGCCCATTCAAACTTTTAGAGATAGCTTCTTTTTACGGATTGATTTTCAACATGAGCTGATTGCAGAGTTATGGTCGGTTGACCTACTCCTGCTCAAACAGACCATATTCTGCTCTGACAACATACATGCCCTGCTACACACTGTTGGACAGGGTTAAGTGCAGTACATTTCTGCAGCTGTCCAGTGGGCCTCCATTATCCTCTGCTACCCTGGCCTTCCTGACACGGTTCACTGTTTCTGTCAAAAGCCACTAATTGTGTTGTTCTAACCTGTGGAGGTGGCCTGTTCCCCTTCCCAAGGGAGATTCCAGGCATTTAGATGATAATTAATCAGGTAATATCAATGCAGGGGTGGCATTAGATAACATGTAATTGATTGAGGAAATTAATTGGGGGAATTTGTCTGGCATCCCCCTTAACCAAGCATGGTAAGAACACAGAATCACAAATACAATACAAGGCCTTGGTACTGATGATAGCAGTAATGTTAGCATAGGCGGATGGATTTGAGGCTCTTAAAAACAAATATCTCTGAACTCTGGATGTGTTGCATAATGGTCTTCTAAGTCTGCAGTCTGATAACACAAGTGTGCATTCATTTTTCAGAGGTCATAATTAATTCATGATTCCTTTGTTTAGTAAGTATGAAAACATCAACACAAACTGAAAGCAGGGATACACAAATTGTGCTAAATCGAGACCTGCACTCATGTGCATTTTCCATGTAATTCACAGTTGAAAGAGTGAGAGGTTTACCTAGAAAATGCACTTAAGTGCATGTCTGGATTAGGCCCATAACCTCCTCTGATGAGGGTTACATAAAGCAACTAATCTCAGTCACATTTCCTTCTCAAAAGTTTTATACCAGTAGTGGTGTAACTTTTATAGTACAGGCATAGAATTCATAAAATTATCTTATGATTTACTGTTATTGTATCGCTTGCAGTGCAGCATGTGTTTACATCAGCAATCTTTACATTTTTCCTGGAAAACAAGAACTAAATAGAGAAAATAAAACGGAATGCTTTGCAATTACATTTTAAAGATATAACATTACCTTGACCACCACTATAATGAACAATGTTATAGGCAATACCCTACTGTGGTTAGATTAGATAGACAGATTCCATTACTGAGCTTTGCAACAAAACTTTGTTTGGATAAAACATATATCTCCATGTAGAAGTCAAATGTAAAACAAATATAAACATAAATACACAGAGATACAGTAACAACAGCCATTGTTTTTTGGATTATGCAGAAAAACTAACATGCAACAGGATATGTGAGGTTCTATTAAAATAACACTACCAGAGTAATACTTGTCCTCCCACTGCATATAAACATTCAAGTGTGCATTTACCCACAAACCACTGCAAGGTCTCACCCTATAAACTTCATTTTAAGTAACTGTAAAACATGGACTAAGTGAAAGTTATTTCATTACTTGTATTTATAAATGTAAACTTGTTTTAGGAAGTGGCGAGAGATGCCTGTGGAATAGTGTACAACACACCCAATGTATGTACATATATATACTTTTGGTTTGAAAAACAACAGCTATTTTTTACACAATTCTCATTGTCTTTTAAGGTTGTCCCTTCAGTTTTAAATATTTCTTAAACTTTGCTGCAAGGTTGAAGTATTATTCACTGTATGAACACCATTTTTTTGAAAATGTAAGAATTTTACAAACGATCTGAGCAGCCATGTGACCAAGCCCACATAACGCTCATTGCCCAGTGATTTCATTATGCCAAAACCACTGACAATGAGCAGTGCAGCATTTAAGGGGGCCTATTCCATACAAACTAACCAAGCGGTTAAGGCAATATATTTGTGCCTGGCAGGGCATCAAGTAGTTTTGCTCTAGATTTTTTTGTAGAATATAAAATTTCTTCAAAAATTAAGAGCTTTGATGTGATTTTGTGAAAATTTAAATATTCTGTTGTAAAGTTGCACACCTTATTTTCAGCATGAATTATCCAGAATTATCAAATACACCCACATTTCCAGTAAGCGGAATGAATATGTCCAATGCAGTTTTCAGTAGACATGCAATTTATTTTAATTGAAAGTGTGTTTTCCCTGAATGTGTTTTGGTTAAAATCATAACATTGGATGTGTAGGATACATACTTGGGTAGATGGCATTCATTTCTCACATGTTATTACATCACCAACACTGTAATCCAATAGAAATGGATACGTTGGTCTCCACCAAAGGAAAATGGATTATAATGATGCTCTCACAGTTGGGATTTTGAAAATCCTTTTCTAACACAGGAAATGGTAGTGCATCTGGGAGAGTTATTGAAGCATTGGTCATTATTTCCACAAGTTCCTCTAGCTCCAAAGACCATCCCTGACCACTGACATGTGAGAATAGTTAATAGAGAAATGTCAGTCATATTGGACAACAATGAATCCTATCCCTAGCCATGGTCACATCACCGTACCCCTGCTTTCCTTTTTGTTTTTTAGCTATCTGCATTGCATTTTTTGAACTTGTGGTGGATAATTTGTAGCTAGATATAAATAAGGCTTATTATGATTTTATTCACCTGGTAATGATTTTTACACTGAGTATCATCTTCTTTAGCAACCTGCTATAGGTTTGTCAGAAATGCATTGAAATATAGTTACCAATGTTTTCCCTCTGAGGGCAGTACCTGACAATACTGTAGAATTACTCTTTGCTTCATCTTCATATAAGTATTTGAGTCATAATTTATTAGTTTTTACTTAACACATGAATTAATACTGTATAATTGATAATTAGTAGATTCTTGCAGTCCTAAAAAAGTTACATGGGAAAAGAACATTTACATAATGGAAATCTAAATCATATCATATTTCCTTCATGTCAGATGTTACACAGTGCATACCGGTGTTTTGGGCATTTTTCTCAGGGAAAGAGTCAGTTGACAGTAATGATTTCCCTGTGTTTTTCAGCCCCATGCAGCTTGTTTTTACAGCTCCTCCAGGTGAGCGCAGAGCAGGAGCTGCCGCGGTCCCCATGGTGATGTGGCTGTAAATTACCTGCTCTTCAGCAAGCACCCCCTCCGCCCCCTCCGTTTCCCTCGGGACGCGTTTCCTGCAGCGCTCAGCGCTGAGTCCGGCGGCGAAGCAGTCTCCGCAGGACAGCGTGACCTCTGCGCACATGCCCGGTGTCACATCAGCCATTGCAGCACGCACTGGGCACTGCGCTGATGAGACGCGGCAAATGGGGGAGGCAAATCACACCCATAAGCCAGGGCGGAACATCACAACACGCTAACTGCGTCACGCAGACAAAAACACATACGCGTATGAAAATGAGCTTCCGCTGAGAGGTGCTACATTTCATCTTAATATTTCCACATCAAAATCACAAAATCAGTAGAGGTCCAGCAGACAGTGATAATATATTCACAAATATAGCCTCACTGGAAATTGTGTATAAAGCAAGAAAACTTTCAAAAGTGAATATTATTGCTATGCATACAGAAACTGGTTATGTGAAGGATGTCTACTGTAGTAGATTTTTGCATTGAAGTACAATTATGAATATTTAATTCTCTTAGTACAGACACATGATAATTAGGTGGTATGAAATACAGTATGATAGAGGCACATTCATAGGAAAGGTGATAATAACAGAACAACCAGGCTGATCACATGCAAGAAACATACAATCAGAATTTTAATTCATTTTTAAATAAACATAGGAAATTTGTTTTATTTCTTTGACCAGCTAGCACAAACAGGTGTAAGTCAGGCTTGGCACCTTCATGTCGATGCTGCATTTTAAACTGATGCTTTTTTTTAATGAACTTCAAGATTTCCTTATTCCTTCAGGGAGAAAACCAACTAAGGTTCCCCAAAACTAAGGCTTGACTGAACTGTTACCCCTACTGTGGACTAATATGTTTCTGACCTTGGTTATCACTATTATTTGCATAGTGTGTTCTGTAGTTTCCTTGGGAATGTGAAGCTGTATTTCTCATAGAATGGCACTCCTCTCAAAGAAAACTAGTGACATCATCAGTAAGTCATACAGGACATTTAATATAAAAACGCTCCCCTTTGATCACAGGCAGACAGGCTTTAGGTAGGTTCCCTGAGGTGAGTTGCTCACCTCAAAGTGGATTTGAGGCCCACAGAATCCATTCCCTTCCTTCATTTCATTTTGACTGATTCCTTTTTCTCACCACATACTGAGTTTGACAAACCTTCATTCCATGCCACTTTTTAATTACAATGCAAGCACCTTGATATCACAGCCTGATTAGAGTAGTACAAGAGCCAGGATTTCTCAGGCAATGTTAATTACTAATTCTGCCGCAGAAACGTGCACAATACACTCTTTTATTAAAGGACTACCCTGGTGCCTTCAGGCAACCTTGTCATGAAAATTGAATACAACAGGAAGTCTGAAAAAAGATAGCAGGATGTCCGTTGCAGCACAATATCTCCAAGAATCATTATTTCTCTGACAGGATTAAGGCCACTTCCAGTTAAGGAAGGAGAAAAGAGTAGACTACATCTCAGATAAGTTATTTTCCTTTTTATTTAATGAAAAATAAAAATGAATGGATTTAAAGTCCAAAGTAATGTAAAGAGCTGAATTCATATGACATACACTCGTAAAGCAAAAATATCTATTCACTAACGCTCCGGCTATGCTAACGCTGCTGTTCATAACAGGGGCTTGTACATTTAGTTTGATTCAGATTTTAATCTGGAAACGCATTCACATCACAGTAGGTGGCAGAAGATATGACTTGTTTAACGGTCAAACTCAATACAGCACAGAAAGTAAGATACTACAGCCATTGAACATATGACTCATGAAGGGCTATACCTGATTCATATATATGTGCAGGACAAACCCCACATGTCTGCCCTTTCATTCAAAGACTGTGTTTTCACAGTTCTGTTGTCTTTATTCTAGCACATCAATGCAAAGCGTTTAGAGAACATCACAGCATGGGGAAATCAATTGCTACAATGGCAGTCTAACTTACAATAGATGGTAAAATTAATGAACAGTGTAATTAATAATCAAATTTATCAAATAATTTTACCATTAATACATAAAAATGATTATGCTTGTGTATAACAGTATGTGTATAACATTTATTATAAAATATCTGCAAATCTATGTATGATAAGTTTAATTGTGTATAACACTTTTTTTGTACGGCAGTTTCAGTTTGTTCCATCAAACGGCCTCCACCTGCTTTTCTATATGTCAGTGGAGGAATGTGGTTGATTTTTTTCTCCCTGCCTCTCATTTATTTTATTCCCGTAATTGCGGCTCATTGCTGATCTTTCTCTCAAGGAAAGAAATCAAAGAAATTACGTGGAAAACAAAGTCTTCTTCAAAGATAAAAGTAAAAACACTTACATGACAATAAGCACTGACTGAAATTAATTTTCCATAAGCAGAAAAATATGGCCAAGGACTGAAACCCACAACACAAATCATGTAATAATCAATGAGAACGACTGCAATATAAAGCCACAAGCCTGTGTGACGATTTTATCCACTAAAAATACTTCCAGTCGTTTATAGTGGAGTCTTATCTCACAAGACTTGTCAGCATCAGCAGATAAAAGCAGAGGAACTGGGAAAGGTCATTCCCACTCAGGTGATCTTCAAAGATCACTTTAAAATGTCAGATTATTCAAGTGAAGAAGGGATGGCTCAAGTTTAGTAGATGCTGCAGAGTTCTCCTCCCCTGAGACACTTTGCTAGGGCACACTCACATAAAAATGAAAATGGGTGAAACTGTTATAAGAAATGCTAGGAGGAGAATGCTATAATTGAATCCAAAATAAAAATTATGGTGCGTGTTGCTGATTGGTCTATATCTAATGGAACACAACATCTTAAAATAATTTCAAATGCATAAAGGAATAACACTACACTCCAGTACAACATCAAAATAATAATCTATCACCAAAGGTTGAGTAGCATTCACATATTGCTATCAATTTCTGCCAACACTGAAACTTGAGAAACTTTGTCTGTCTACAGATAATGACAAGATACAGATTAATGTGTACAAATATGAAAGTAATTATAATTGTGCATTTTGCAATGTGTACGTTTTGGTTTCTCATTTTCACACTTTGTGATTTGTGTTTATGTTTTAAAATTAATGAGAAGTAACATTCATGTTTGCTAAAATGAGCTACAAAGCTAACCTAATCACTCTTTAATTCACTCACCTTATGATGGAGTCTCTATGCATGGTTCACTGGATTCAGGAAGCAAAATCATTCAGCTTTTCTTGATTATTATGAGGCGGTTTGTGCATCTAGCATGGCAAACAGTAGTTAATGTCATGCCACTAACAACTCCACAGACACAACAGGTTGCAGTTAACTTAACTTCTTTCTTCTTCTGATAAACTATTTTCTTTCTTCATGACCATACCCACCAGACAATGGAGTCTGCAACACTTTTCACCATTCTTTCATGTCTGTGATCCAAAAACAAAATGTCTTTTGGCAAGACCGTATATATTTCTGTGTTTTGACTTGTGTGTTTTGACCGGTTGATAAATCCTCTCTCTTAGATCATTTCACTTTTTTCCCTAAAGGGTATATAACTCAAAAAGTAAAATTCTCTGGCCATCCTTGTGGATAATTCAACCACAACAAGCTGGATATCATAGAGACCAGGCTTGAAAGATTTCAGGCCAGGATTGATAACACGTCCCATTTCCTGCTGGCAGGCAAGCAAGAACATCTCTATTACGACACCTTTCAAACAAAGGCATTGCAGTGGAATCAAAGTAGGAGCCGGGAGAGGATTACACTGTTACTGTATAGTACTAGTATGAAAACAATAACTGAAAGAATCGTATGAAAGCAAAGAATTTACTAGAAAGTTTTCATCTACCTAAGCTACTAACATCAAGTGAGACTATGGATGTACAATTCAAAGGGATTGGGGGGCGTGAAATCGTAACTGCCCCAGCAAACCCAGCCCAGAGCATCAATCACACATTACCCACACATTACCCACACATAACCCACACATTACCCACACATTACCCACACATAACCCACACATAACCCAAACATTACCCACACATAACCCACACATTACCCACACATGATCCACACATGACCCACACATTACCCACACTTTACCCACACTTTACCCACACATTATCCACACGTTATCCACACATTATCCACACATTACCCACACTTTACCCACACATTATCCACACGTTATCCACACATGACCCACATATTACCCACACATTACCCACACTTTACCCACACATTACCCACACATTATACACACGTTATCCACACATTATCCTCTTATCCTGACACTGAAAGAGCATCTGGAGTCAGGACTATAGCTAGATCATTTAGGATTGCTATTCAATACATGACTTTACCCTGCTCCTTCAAAGGGAAATACTGGGGAATCAGTATAAGTTCCACAGTGCATGGTATTGTAAAACTATGTTTGTATATCTCAAACTGGCTGCAAAGGTAAACAAAATCACCCAATCGGCTTGGTTTTGAAATCTGTCAACAGGAGAAATACACTGTAGCATGCAGTTGAAAGAGATATAACTTACATGCTCATTGAACATGTGCTTGGTTGGAAAGATGCTGTACAATAAAAAGATGTGCTGTCCCAATTGTAAACTGCAATCTGCTTAGCACTGCCTGCCAATTCATTAACAGCGACTATATTCACAGCATAACACTGCCTTTCTGAAAATCAAAAGAAGCACTCCTCCTGCTAGAAGTGTTATACTCAGAACTTATCTGCGTGTAATGACAGACTCCATACCCCTCAAGAAATGGAAATAATCTCTTAATAATATGTATGATTCCTATACTGTCATGTTATTTTTTAGAATGTGTAAATATAATGCAGACAGGATATATTTGCAAGTGCTGATTGTATAGGTTTTCCTCAAGTCTTACAAAATGGCACTAATTAGAGGAATTATAGGTTACTATAATTGTATTCACTAAAATATGTTAACTACCAAGTTCACTTTTACTCCAGATAAAAGATGAACATTTCAAGCATTCATATGTGTGTATTGCAGGGACTGCATGCCAGGTTTCACTGTGGAGGCACACAAACTTCTAATTTAATTTACATGAGCAATGACTATGGAAAAGTCAACCATTACTATTATGGGAAAATGAAGCAATAGGTATGTTTTTATATGTTCAGATTTTTTTAGTGAAAACTGTTTCCAACAAATTCAGATAGACTATTGTCTCAAACAAAATAACAAATTCAAACAGTTTTTAAGAAATATAAGGAAAATAGAATGATGACTCCTACCAAAATGAAACAATACCATTGTGACTTTTTGCATATTTATTCCATTTCTGTTATTCACAGAAAAACAGAATATGCCATTGTGTTTCTGTACAAAATAACCACTAGCACATCCCATGCTCAGAGTGTGTGCAGCATTCTAATACTGCCTGATGGGATGGAAATGATATGGGCACGGTAGGTAAATTTCCTACCATTTCCTATCCATTGATTGTGAACCTTACACCTGTATTTCACTAGATTATCATCATGACAACATTTATTTGGGGAGGGAGTTGTCATGGTAATCTGTCAAAACGAAGGCGCTTTCATTTGTTAACAGCACAAATTGAGTGAGAGAGCCATGTCAAAGTCTTATGCTGGAGAGGGAAGAGTGGACTAACAGAATGAGAAATACAAATTGAACAAATCACTGTAGAAAATGTCAATTTGCAGCATTTGAAGGCTAAATTTGCCAGCTTCATTTTATAGAAAAGTAGCACCAGACTCAGAGTGCTCTGAAAAATACATTTTAAAAGGTCATTGCCTTGGGTTTTCCCTGTGAACTGAAACTTTGATTGATTACAATACATTTTGTCATTGAAATCAAATCAAATAGTTAGTGGAAAAACAAAATCACAATAAAAAAACTAACTCTTTGAATACATTTTAATATGTTAGTCGGATTATAAATTCCCTCTTTTGGCTGTACACCTCTTTGTGTGTAAAACCTTTGTTTGGAGAAGACTGCAGCGGATGTGAGGTTTTTAAATGAGAAAAGAGAAGTGCATAATAAACGCTGCCTTCATAGTGAAGAAAGAGGGATAATTTGAGGCATGTGAGACTGGAATCAGCAGAGTATGCATTTGCTAAATCCCAGCACACCACAATCTTAAACACTTGTCTGAAAACATAATTGGACAGTTTTACATGCACCCCAATGACATTGCACCCTAGGAACCTGTTGAAAGCTCTACAGTCCCCTTACAATACCTGGGAAACTGTTCAGTGCTGCACTTCTGAGTCCCTGAAATGAAAGAAAGCAAAAAAAAAAAAAAAAAAAAAAGAACAAATTCTGTATTATCCCACTTGTCAATCTGAATAAAGCAAATAAATGGAAATGGTAAATAGGAAGAACAAAGCAGGCAGAAAAAAAGAAGAAAGACTGAATGCTTCTGTCTAACCTTTGATTAAAAATACTTGGGCTGCTTCTGTCTTTGTCTTTGGGGCTGTATTGGGAATCGATGAGCGGTCTTATCTCCCTGGCACCACACAGCCTCTGGACTACAAAGGCAATGGCACCATGTGATCAAAACAGTGGCTTCCGTTTCTCCAGTCTCAGCATGCTGTCTTATTTGCACCATCTCTGTTCTTAAAAGGAAGCATAGATAAGGACACATCTATGGAAAAAAAAGTTCACTGGTGCCTTCATGTGGACTTCTTGACCTTGTTGTTTGTAAGTGTCACTTCCACAAGAACATACTTGTCTTCCCTCTCGTGTTTCAGCCCTTTCTCTCATCCTATGCAATAGCTGAGCAATTAGATCCATAACACCCTTCGACAAAATCGGGTTTTGTACTCGGGCTGTCTGAATAAAACATTGGAGATGGGATTTTTGTAAGGTAATGCGTGTAGCATTCTAATATATTGCACATACTATTATTTTTCCTAAAATTGCTTCCATCCCAGTCAAATCACATTTCATCTGGTAAAATAATGTACACCCGGTAAAGTGAGGACACTGAATTTTGCATATTGATTCAAAATAAAAATTAAATATTTATTTTTAAAATAAAAATGAAAAAATATTAAAAATGCATCTAGTTGCACTTTGTTAGTTGGTCAGTTCAGACATTTTTTTGACACGTGGTAAGAATTTTACGTGTTTTTGAATACAAATCTTTATTAAATCAGCCCTTAACACAATAAAGCATGTTTAAAAAAAGGTTTAAGGCATTAAAAAGGTTTATTTTTACATGCCACGGGCTGTAGCAGGTCATGCTCTGCTGGTGCTGAGCAGCACAAGGACTGGCACACTGAACGCACCGTGAAGTCTGCCGGGACAAAGCTGCAAATGACACATGACCGGGAGTGACATGGTGTTGCTGGGCAACATGACAGAGGAGTGATCATGCTCAGGAGTCAAAAATTACAAAACTGATACTCATACTGCGTCTGACTGCAGTACAGAACAGGTGCTCAGTTCTGAGACAGAACTTTGACAACTCAGTGTTGTATTTTGGTTGGCCAGGATGTCTTCAGTATTGTGAATTCATAAACAAAATTGTTCCAGCTTTGAATTCATGGCATGAAGACCAAAGACAAGGAGGAAAAAAAAAAATCAAACAGACCAAAGACCTTCTATGCGCCTTGTGCTGCAAACCGATGTGGTTGACAGTAATAAAAGGCTACACTTCAACTTAACTCTTGGCCAGTTGACTGAAGGCCTGACACTGACGTTGGGTACCATGTCTCCTTGGGGCAGATACACATTACTACAAGTATCATGGGAATTACAAAGTCAAACTTTCAAACCAATGTTAACCGTGGTTCCCTGGCTGGACACTGAGCAAAGCTCATCAATGTTTGAGAATGTTTTATATATAAAAAAAGGAGGAAGACGCACACCCAATATTTAACCAGCTTCTAATCATCAAAAATAGCATTAAAGAGAGAAAGAAATGATTGCATACCCTTTATGCTCCTAATTTATTTACTATATAGTATTTTTCAATTACATATGTTTTTAACCATTGCACTCATACTTAAGAACCCTGACAAAGGCACACTTTACCAAAATGTTGGTTGTTTTCTGGGAATGTTTTAAAAATATATTATATTAAAATAAAAGTATAAAAAAAGGATAAAATATTTTTTAAAAAATGCATTTCAGCTTTATTGCTACCTACGGTCTTATAGTAATGATTCACAAAGAAAATATGACCCACAGCATGACAACGTTCAGACCAGTGAATCATAGTGTAGGTAGTCTTGGCAAGTATCAGATTACAGACTCATGAGATGAGAGGAGCAATAATTCTTTATTTGTTAGGAAATCAACCATGAGAACAAATAGGGTAAAGCACATTTGCTCTTGCAAACAATATGTTTGAAAGGCTAGGGGCGTATATATGAGAGAAAATAAGGACACAACATTGTAAAATGGATTTTACTGTTGGGGATAATAGTTTTCAACTGACATGAAATCAGTGGCGCTCAAGGCTACACAAACCTGTGTTAACGGCAGCTGTGACAGCTCTCCCATATGACAGCCCTCCCTTCACAGCCTTTTGGTTGCCCAGTTGGAAAAGCTACATCTGAAAGCTTTTGAACGCAAACTTAAAACGGCAGAAAAAGTTCAAAATCAAACGGGGAATTGCTCATACTGCAAACCAGAGCAATCAAGAGCTCAGAAATGCAGTGACAGCCAAATACTGCAAGAACAACAACACAGAACGCAGGGGTACCAACACCGTGAGACACAAAAACTTTGAAATTGCAGAGTGACGTGTAATACATGAGCTGCGAGTGAATCGGTCTGGTGTAGAAGTCACCCTGGAAGTACCTTTGCTGAAGAGGTGTGCTAATCACACTTCTAGAACACAAGCTGAATTGTAAAAACAAAATGCCATGTTTGAAAGCTACACATTGTTTTTTTCACTGTATTGTTGTCGCTGATGTTTTCAGGGTGTGTCAAAATCAGCTTGATGCAAAACTGAAATCTTCAAATAAAAATCCTGTTTAAAATCCAATGTATATTATTTTCAGACCCATTCCACTCTACTGTACTGTAGCAGCCCCAGTATTTCTTTAAGTTGTGCCTTTTCACTTAATCCAGACCTCTGAAGCATATCTCCTACTCCCTAAAACACTCAGGGCCATAACAGTACGTATCAAAGTCTTTTTCAATTTGAATATCAAAGCTATGATCCTTAATAGGTTTCTTTTTGACATTTGGCTCAAAACTATGTGATGCTCCCAGTCCTTTTCCCTCCTGCCACTGCCCTCTGAAAGAGTAACAGTACTGAGATATCTCACCCTTAAAGAGCCAGTTCTGTGTATATACAATAAGAGAAACCTGGGCTGAAGTGAGTCCAATCATACTGCAAAAACAATCTAGTATTTATTTTAATCAAAACAATTATGTTAAAATATTCAAAATAGACAGTAAACACATTTTGATAGCATTCTTGATGTTGATTTATTGTATTGAAGTATGAAGTCTACAGTAATTTATACAGTCATGGCATCCAGCCTAACAAAACAATGCCATTATCTTAACGATACAATCACATAATCATACTTATGTATTGGCATCTTTAACAAATGCTGTCCATCAGATTCAGTGTAACTATATTAATTTAGGTAACATTTTAATGTAAAGCTGTAACGTTTAGGTAGGACATTTTACAGTCAGTCAAGACTGCTGATACTAAATCTTTGTACCTTCTGATAATATTTACACTGCTTATTTGTTTCACTTACGGCTGTTTCTGGAACCCATGAATATTAAAATATTCAAACAGTTTTAATATTACAGTTTGGTGTCACAGAGATCTTGGCACGTATTTGGGAGAGGACAGAGTGAAGCTGGTACAGGGGCTGATAATGAATTAGTTCACAGCATTCACTGGAGGGACTGCTGGGAGGTGAATGTCTGATGGTGGACAGGGTGACAGGAAAATCCATTTCAGCTGCGCCTTTCATGTCCTTCTTGATAAATGGGCAATTAACAGGTCCTGGGTTCACTCTCCCCTGATTTACAAGATACAGTACTTGCAAAAGCGTTCACCACTCTTAATGAGTTTTTTGGCCCCCATAAATATTCTGGTCCATCATGATGTTCGGCAAAAGTTTGATTGGTTTAACTGAAATGGCTGGCTTTAACGTTTGGCGCGGACCTGTGAAGACATTGTTAAGGGTGGTGTTATCGACATTTTTTAAGGATGGAGGGAATAAGTGGAAAGCCCTTGGGAAATGAAGGTAGGCAAGAAGTAAAGCCAAGAGAGTTGGCAGAGCCCCCCCCCATTTGGCAGGTCTGGATGGTGGCCAAACAAGGTGGTAATGTCTGCAAGACCAAAAGTGTGAAGATGGCCTGACAGAAATAGTGGACATTAATTAATAATTAAAACTGTAATTTGCCATTTTGATGACGCATGTGAGATACTGTCGCGTGTATCCTGCTATGAAAATAACATTTACAAATGCAGATTGAATAGGAGTCTCTCTAGAGGCTTATTCCTCTCCACAGATTATAACTATTTATGTCACATTCTAAACTTTCTACGTCACACACATGCTGTTATGTCAAAATGTGACATAATGTTTATCAGTGCATGCAGTATGGCAGTACTATTCAATTTACCATTAGTTGTGAGCCATTGTCATGGAGGGGTTTATGTCATGTTTATGGCATTTTATTGTCGTAATGATGCGTATAGTCATTGCTCAAAATCATTAGAGTCACCTATAATACATGGTAGCCCCTCCTATTTTTTGTTCAATTAAATTTCAAACCCCATCACTATTTTTAACTAATCCCAAACCCTTGAAGGAGGGTGTGAGGACAATTCAGGGGTGCTATTCAAGTATTAACTATGACAGGCCACCACTGGGATGAATAGCAAAAGAAGGCATGTGTCAAATACAATACACACCATAAACAGTAGTTTGATACTGCAAGCTGCCCTACTGCCAGTCTAATATGTCTACATCCAGATGGCCACTGAGGGGAGTAGGCAGCGTGTGAGACGCTGGCATATGCGTAGCCTGACAGGTATTAAAATTAGCTACTCTTTGCCCACATTGCCAAAGATTGGGAGCATACTACTTTAAAAAAAAAATCACCCATCTTTTTCAGTTAAAAGAAAAGACTTTTCAGCCAGCCAGCAGAGTTTAATAAAAATGATGACAACACAGACTCTGGTTACTTCCTGTCCTTTCAGAGCACTCTAAGTGGAGACAATGACAACACCTAATTGGCTATAAGTGGACTGTTTTACATTTCATACCTGTTTTTCAGTATGTTGATTTACAAGGCTAGTAATTACTTTAAATAAAACAAATGTTGATTAATGAAATAAACAAGAATTCTCTGCATTCTCCAGATCCTTGCTCACGTTATTGCTTTACTGGCTGGGGAGCAGGATTTTCAGAGAGTCACTCCTTAAAAGAACACTTCCCGAAGCAAGCAAAGTTTTCCCCTGAGCTCTCCTATTCAAGTGCTACCCGAGCGCATCGGTGTTTAGCCTCAGCCATCTGGCCAGAGTAATGCACATCTTAATCTCTTCAGCCCTAGTGTGGGGACGCTGTGGGGAGCCTGACAAAGGTGCTTATAATAAAATAAATGAGCATAGGGATGCTATTTCAAGTCATATTTTGTGAGCAAGAGTAGAAGGCACAGGTGGAAAATATTTTCAGCTAAAATGTATCGTTGGCAATTAGAAAGACATTTCCTCACACATGCTTATAGATTCATGGAATAATTTCCTGGGAATTCTTGTGAGAGTCAGGAATTCCTTGTGACCCAACTCTGCGTAGTTATAAACTCGCTATAAATGTAGGCCAGTGATGAGCTAAGATAGGCTTGATACACTTCTATTTTCTCAAGGCCCTCTTAGGTCAAAACACTGTTGTCTTATATTTTGTATGGTTTTTGCACATGGAGGCATTAAATAAATGTGTCGCTTCAGTCTGGATATGAATAAAGCTGAAGTGCTTAACTCAGAGGTCTGCAACTCGTGCTTACCTAAGCCAGGTCTGGATATGGCCCTTAATGATTAAGCATATACAGATTTCTTTCCTCAGAAACACATTGGGAATGATTTACCATTAAAACAGGAATTACCATATGGAAATCTTAAGGTATTTAAAGTACAAATCCCTCTTTCAGACACTCACATACATAAAAAAATGACCTAGTTGAAACATTTGTTTTGCCATTTGAAATGAGCTAAATAGCTTATGTTCAGGTATACCACAACTTTTAAAAACCAAAAATGCCAACCACCCAAGAAGTGATAATTACTGCTCAACGTTATGTGTGTTTCTGTAATTGCTGTGTAGGCATGTCCAGAGGACTAGTCTCAAATCAGGGAATTCCACAGTCTAGAACAATTATGGGTTTGGTCCCACAATTAGGTGGTTGTACATGTAAACCTAGAATGTTCTGAGCATATTTGTTTGAACTGGAAGAACAAGTAAAACAGTTTTTTCAAGCTATGTAGTAGTGAGGATGACCACTCTGCTTTGAGTGTGTTAGAGGAATTGTTATGCACGGGGGTGGGGAAAAGGGGGCGCCATTTTGGGGATGAGTTTAGTATCAGTGTGCGGAATCTAGAACTGCAGCCAGCCAGGCAGTGCTGAAGAACTGAACCAGCATGATGCCATCTGAGAGCTGGCACACTCATATGGGTGGCACAGTCCGCGCCACAGAGAGCAAATGGGACTTCAGCATTGCCAGGCCACTGGGAAGATACAGATGCTCAGTGGCCTTTTAAGTAAATGCTGAATGTTAAGGTTTGGACAGTGACACGGATGAGTAATTACTGTATCGTGACCCACTGGCAGCAGTATAGTCCCAGCTCATTTTATTTATTAAATCATTTAGTTGAATTTGTTTTTTTTTTTTTTTTTTTTTTTTTAATCACAAAAATAAATTATTCCTTGGATTCATTACTTGGTGTTAAGAACAAAGTGATTTTCAGTTTGATTGGATCCAGCTCTTGGTCCTTTGAAAGGGTCTGCAGCCCCTAACTGGTGCGGAGCACTTTTGAGGTGCCTGCCAGTCTGTCATTTGCCTTCCTGAGTCATCTTTGTCCTGCAGCTCATCCGCTGTAATAATTAGATTCTTTTTAATGAATCATGAGTGCATCCTCAGCAAAGAATACCAAGCAAGCAAGATTCTCTGATGAGTGATGCAGTTAATTTCTCGACACAAACCTGTGGATCCAATTTATTTATGCAAATTCCAGGCCCTAGTTTTGATGGAGTACAAAACTATAACCATGCCTCAAAAGAAAGGGTATGGATATATGTATATATTATATTTACCAATTCAGTGCTCAAATGGAGGAGGGATGAGAAAAAACATTGAGTATAGCAAAAAAATGTAAATGTGCATTCTCATGATCATAACAAAAAGGACAAAAAAGACACAACTGGAAAATATCACTCTCCTTTTTGGAGAGTGAATGGCACAGAAATGCAATCTATTTGGGCTTACAGTGACCCTGACACTGTTGTCTCTCCAGTTTTATTTTTATGCATCATCACAACATAACAGCATAAAAACATGCCCCCTCCTCCCCACACCCCACACCCCACACCCTCCCATCCCATCCACATAATACCCTCTAATATCCAGGACTGTGCTTTGTCGTTCAGCTGCCTTTTGTTTCTGACTCCTCTAAAAATGAATAAAAGGTTGCCAAGTAGCACTGAAGTGGTCAAATCCATCACGTGCGGTATATTATATCCGTCCATAGTATGTTTTTGCAAGTTTCTGTACTCAGATTTTACTCAGAGGCGCTTCTGTCTTCCTTCAAAATTGAAGAAATACTGTCTTTGCCATGATGCCATAATACAGATGTAAATCACTTTTCAGAAGTTGAAAATCTTCCCATTTTCTCAGAGGTTCCCAGCCGTATTAATGAAGGGTTGTGCTGTGTGTCTGTTTTTAAAATGAAGTAGGTATGTAGCAAGGTGACATTCCTGCCTGACATTTTTGTGTAGGTTGTGTAATTTTGATTTGTACAGGTGTATCCTATGTATGGGCTGAAACTGGATGAGACAGTTCTTGGGGCTGAAAGAACACCTTTGCATGTATTCCAGGCACGCTTCCCATAGATCACCTGAGATCTCTGCACCTAAATGTTGTTGTGAGACATCTCGGAAGCTCTCAACATGAAATGTAGTCGTGTGTAGTGCTTTTCAGAATGAACATCAAATGGGGGAGCATGGGGAACTTTTTAAATATCCATGCATACAGGTTTGACACTCCTACTGCCTCAAATTTGGAATAGACTTTTCAATGCAGTCTCAGATTTACAGCTATTTAAACAAGCCATTCCCAGGGATGTCTGTGGGAAACAAAGGAAGGGTTTCTGCCATTGCAAAGTTTGTATTGTTCAGGTAAGCAGTACAATGTTAAATCAAAACATTTTTGTTTTCGTGCATTCCCATTTTTAGTGCTTAAAAATGGACACTGTTTCACAACCAGATTTAGGGTACACAATAAGTAAAGAGGGAATAAATGAAGGAGATCAAACTCCTGGAAATTTGGTAGGTTGCATAAACTATAGCTCAATAAAAAAAATATATATATGTTGGAGAAAATGGATCCAATAGACCAGGACTTAACGGTGACATGGTGTCTTGGCTCCAGTTACAGCCAGCTCAACATAACCACACCCCCCCCCCCCCCACCCCAAACAGGCAAACGGGCAGATTAAGCAGTCTTGGCAGAGCTGACCAAAGGGATCTTGTCTGCGCAGCTGGGAGTCTGTGAAGTGGCTAGCAGGAGACAAGCTCGATGCTTGAGATTCCTGTAGCGCATTTTTTTTTAGCATGGCTGCAGTGGCATGTCCAGGACTCCTCCCTGCTGTTATTTCATGTTGTATGTGTGTCCTCATGACATGGAAGTGTCACAGTTACTTCTGTTATTTATTCTCTGAAGGCCCTCAGGGACTGTGCAGAGTGTGACCAGAGCACAGAAAGGGCATAGTTTGGCAAGGGGTGGTCTGGACTGGCAGGACGAATCATGTCTTACTCAAAGCACAGTGAGAGAAAATCATTGGCTGAAGTCGGAATCTACATAAAATATGTTTAAGGGTCAGAATATTCATTATTTTCAAATGAAATAGTGAAATATTGCAAAAGGTATAAAGGTCATTTATTTCTCTTTGAAGTGAATTGGCTCCATGGTGTGGTATTGAATCTAGGGTGGCTATGACCAATAGCGCCAGTATCTGTAAAATATTGTGTCTTTGAACAAACTGTAAAACTCAGTTTAAAAAACCAATAATTAGAACAGCACTAGTCCTAAATTCAACCTCATTTTGTAATCAGGTATTTTGGCAAAATTATTTTTGTATTAGCCAATTTTACCTCAATGTCACAGCAAATAAGGGCAGTAAGACATTTTATCTTATATTTCCACTATTACATTGACCTCTTTATATTTTTAACTGTATTTACTTTTTCATATTATACAGCAATGGGCTATCCTATTGAGGTGACGTACCGTGCACAATGTACTAAAAACATTAAAATATGGCCGTGTCTTTGTGGAACTCAATGAGGAAGCTCAGCTTACTGACTGTGGCAAGAGAAGAAGCATTGGATATGTTTTGGAGGAGACGGCTGGCTTGTCTGTACTCTCTGAGTCTACAGCAGTGATTGTAGTTTGTGAATATAATGGGGTATTCCAAATTTGGAAAAAAAGAAAAAAATATCTTTAAAAAATATATTTAAGTCGATTCTACAGGTTCCCAAGCAACCCCTTTGTCTAATCTCCCACAAAATTGGGTTATTTGTTTTGATTGAGGCACAATTCAAAACAATGAGTCCCAAAGTAACTCTTACTATAAAGTTAAGAATCTTGTCAACATATTGCTATCTATCCAGTGGAATTGCTATAAATGTGAGTTTGAGAAAAAAAAGTACCCTAAGAATTGTTTGTTTTTATAGAATAATGCAGAAAAGATTAATCAAACTTTAACAACCTGGATTGCTTTTCTTTTTTCTAGTTATCACTCATTTTCTAGCTATCATCTCTCTCTCTCTCTCTCTCTCTCTCTCTCTCTCCTGCCTTTCATTCACTTCACAGTAATGACTGCATGGGACACATTTTGAAAAGCTGAAAAGCATTTGAGGTAGATAGCATAAAAGTATTTTAGCACTGTGACTGAATGCTTTTCCCCTTTTTATTTCATTTTATATTTGAAATGAACAATTTCTCATTTTTCTTTTCTTTTAAAATGTACCTTTTTTGACAAGGTACTCACCACAATTACACTGCAGTGTATAATTTAGCTTTTAATGGAAACTTGCTTTGACAATCCAATTTCAATACATAGAATTTTCACCATTACCTATGAATGTGTATGCTATAACACCAGGGCTGTACTTTAGTCAGCTGATGAAGACAGAGGGGATAAGAATTCCTCCCTCTAACTGCTGAAAAGCTGTTATATCTGACAAAATTCATTGCACAGATTCCAGTGAACACACCCATCTTAACGTATCTATATGCAATATGACCATAAATTTGCTCCCTGATTTCAAAGATATTGAAAGGGCTGGTCTGCTTTTACAGACTGCCATTTAGAGCAAACATAGTTCATATTTCTGAATGATCAGGCTCATTACCTCCTGTTAATGGTTGAAATCACATGCAGCCCTTTGAAGGTAACAATCATTGTTATTATTCACAGCTAAGCTGGAAAAGTGAATTGGCATGTTTCTGCAGTGATGAGTATGCTAAAATACAGGGATAAAATGTCTTTTGTAAATTCTCTTTTGCCCATTGTATTATCCATGTCTTTTGTTCAGCAATTAAGTACATCCTTTATATTTTGTAATTAAAGGAAGGTTGATATTGCATCTATCAATTTCATACAGTTTCATAGGCTGTGTGAGATATTGGAAAATAAATTTGTTTTCATTTATTTTATTGTAAATGCAACAAGTCCACAAGCCACAATGTGCAAAACAAAAAAAAAAAACATTTTGCATGTTCTCATCAATACAGACCACATTTACTTTACTTTAAGGCGCTCATTTCCACTGCAAAAAACAGAACATATTAAGTGGTTAATATGTTTAAATAAGCTTGTCTCTTGAGGTTCTGCTTTCCGGAATGCCTATCTTGTTACCTGACTAGATTCACCTGCCTGCCTGTTCACCTGTTCCCAATTTCACCTCATCAGTCTCCCTACTTAAACCCTGCTCATCGTTCTGTTCGTTGCCAGATTTTTCCTGTTCTTTAACTTATAAGGCCCTTGCCTTAAAGTCAGTTATAAGTGCAGAAATAGATTAAATACACTTTAGAAGGTGATGAATACTTCGCAGTCATTAATAACTGTTGTGTTGGCAAATATCATTTGTATTGTTTCCCTTTGCTTTCCATCAAAGTGTTTATGCAATCAAATACATACTGTGTTTAATATAACGTTTGTTTACTTGAATTTGTGATTATGTAAGTCAAAACTATTTACATCGGTCTTTTGGCCCCAGTATTGTCTACAGAATTCCTCTATCCAGGGTCTTGTTCATCATTTGTGAAGGTTGAACGCACAAGGGCATTTTTACCATTTTTCAGTGTATGGTTTTCAATCTCAGAGCTTCTCAGGCTCTGGAATTGTGGAGCACTAGCAGGAGATTTCCAGTCATGCTGTAACTCCATTGAAAATTGTGTTCCTTACCTTCACATTGAATTAGCTGGTACATTGATTGACTTTCACTGAGGTGATTCATGTCACAGGGATGTGCCTATTTGCATGTTAATATGCCTCTTTAAAAAAAATTCTTGGAGATGGGAGATGGATAGTTGTCAAGGGAAACATTAATATTGTGAATAGATGTCAACATACTTCTACAGCATAGATTTTCACTGCTATGTGGAGATAGGCTCTGCTATTCCTTAGAGTATATGTCTAACATAAATAAAGTGTGTGTGATGGCAGTAATCTCCAGGGTTGGAAAAGCTGTTATTGAAATACTATAGTGAAATACTCAGTCTTGAACTATTGCAGGTTTACAGAGACATACTGAAGACCTGAACACACAGGTCTTCAGTATGTCTATAATAACCCATATTATTCTAATCTAGCAATAAAAAACAATTGTGTAGTTAAGATAATTCCACCATACCTTTCTGCATACCAGATTGCCGGTCTACCAGGACTCTGACCGTGTATTGTGAATATGCTATTATAGTTAACTGCAGCTCTTTGTATTTTCTGGGAATGTTGTTGAATACTCTAGGAACTCTGGGGCTCATTGTCTAGACAATAGAATACTATTCTGCTCTGCTCCCAAACCTTCACTATGAAGGGAACTGTGAAGTTCCAAGCTGTTTCCCAGTTTGCCAGGGCAAAAGGTTCCTGCATGCACTTATTCTGGTCCTATTTTCTGTGGAGCATTTAAGCCAAATACAGCAGTGCTGCAGTATGCTTCTCCTTCACCACTGGCACAGAGTATCCATTCAATTCATCAGGCTGCTTTCCCTCCTTCATCAATAATGCAATCCCTCCCACAACCAATCACTCAGGCTACGTAACGAGGCAATCAGACGACAGAGGCATGAATCAAACATTATCCGTCTAAACCCCGGTCGGGGAAGAACGCCCTGGTAATGAATGTCTGATTTATGCAATTACACCATTCTTACCCTGGAGAACATTACCAGTCCCCGGCAGACTGACCAGCATTTGATTTTCACACAGGCATACCCATTTCCCTGCAACAAAATGCATTGTTTAAATGGCTTTGCACGGTACATGGAACCCTCTCTGTCACCCCCATCAGGTTCTGTACTTCATTTATAGTTTGACCACAGACTACTATCATTGTGTGGTATTATACACAAGGGTTAGTCCTATATTCAAAGTCTGGTGTAGAGAATAATGTTTAAATTCATTGTGATATCTTATTTTCCATAGTGTCATCACACCCCATATTAAATATTAATTTCAAAGCTGGATGTCATTTTCCATTTCATAATTTATCATGAAGAATATCTCCTTTCAGGTGCACACAACTGAATCACATCCTTGGCCAGTACCCTAAATGTGATACTTGGCTGCACTGAGCTTAATCTGAAAATTCTATTCTCACTTTTCACTTAACTGGGTTTCACAAACGTTCGCAGCAATGTCATTTTATTCAAATAATTTGACATATTCTTCAAGTGAGGGCAAGAAAAATAAAACTGGCATTATACAGGAAATACGGACACAGCACAGAGACAATACAGTGAGTGACACAGAGAATTTAGGTCAACCAACAATGGCTAAATAGACCTGAGGAATTCTACTTAGACCTAAAATAGACAGGATTGTAGAGTTAAATTTATGAACCAATAACCACTCATGTCTTGGGTATTCATCTTCAGGTAGGCAATCAAAGGTTTCTGCTTCTAAGCCATTTGTGTCCTCTTCTGTTTAAGAGAGCTACACAATTATCACTCATCACCCACGCCATCTGTCTCTGACTGGACAACCACAAACAAATCAGGACTGTGTTTCCGCTAGTGGACCAAATAAAAACTCAATCAGCAAATACTAAGCAGTGGGTGAGATTTATATTCATTTTCATACACCAATCTATTTATGCATGTATATGTACTGCCAAATGGACAGTACTGATTTTTCACTGATTCTTCCAGTGTCCCCTTGGTGATTCTTTCTAACTTTGCTGTACTTCCCTTGATTTTTATACTAAGGGTCAGGAGGGCACTACCCTGGTCTCCCATCTCTGTGGCTCTTTAAATACTATTCAAAGCACAAGTGTATTTCATGTTGGGTGATGCTCGTTATGAGCATCTGCTGCATGCATTCAATACAAACACAATATAATTTAACATGGCAAATTCAAAGACATAAAACCCAAAAGGGATTTTTTTAAAGAGCAAATATTCCATTGTTATTTGTATGATGCACGTTACTTTAATGTAATTAGGGGCATCATAGTCAGGCAAGACAAATCAGTCTCTCGAACTGACACAAAATGCTTAATTATGCAAATCTGTATTGTTTGCCTCATACATGCATAAACAATGATTAGCTATTTTAATGTTCACCATATTTTAAATGACTTTGAAAATATTTATGAAATGTATTAACATTCATACCAACAGCCTTTTGCTTCCCTCTCTCAATTCAGTGCAAATTATGCTTTTCTGGCATGACTTCAGAATACCCCTTTTGCCAAAGCAAATCCACAAATTTCGAATATGCGGCACAATGATAACAGAAAACAGCAATAATATAAACAATCACTAACATTCACATAAATATTTACACAATTAATTCTTACTGTATTAAGAAAATACATTTACCCCTTAGCATTTTACAGTAAGTAAACACACAGTAAGTAACTGCACAGTAAGGCCACAAATGGAGAACATACAGAATGGCTGAGAGAATGCAATTAGACCACCTGCATTCCATTTACAGGTATGTGAGAAACCACATTTTGGACACAAACACTATCATAAATAATGCTATTTTAGTGGCTATAGGAGACACTGTGGGTGTCTCTGTCTCTGAACAGCCAAAATAAACGCTGAGTGCAGCTCACCTGACATTAACTTTTGGATTTCCAGCAATAGCTCAAATAAGTGGTTGAGAAACCATCTGTGGTCCAGGCACCAGACGTGCACACCGGTCAGCGTTTATTTAGAGTGTGGGTGCGATGATGGGCGACCAACTAGCATTGACGTGCCCATGAGAATGCTGCTGGAACAGGATCGTTCCAGTTCATCCCAGATGTGTACAAACTGCCGGGACGGGATATAATCTGACCACGGTATGAGCCTTAAAACTATGGAGAAGACAGACGGCTTTGTCAAAGAATCCTGCGTCCCTGGAGTGTGGCCTGACTCAAGTTCCCTCTGCAGAGAATCTTAAATTATGCTATGTCATTGAGCATCTAGACCTCTGTAACTTGAATAAAGTCTCAACGTCAGGTGTAGTTACCTTGCTGAGATTCAGAGACCACGCTGGCACGATCCCCAGGAACCAGGGCCATGAGAGTCTCTCGCATTTCAGCTTTTCTCTATGAGCCAAATGCACGGCATAGAAACAGCAATGACCCTGGCACCTACCCCAGCACCTGAGTCTCTGGCGCTCAGCGCCAGCTGGCTGCTCCTGTAGGACCCAAACGAGGGGGCACAGGCTCGTCACTTCCCCCGGCACCTTGGCATCACTGCCACAGCCTTCTACAACCCAACCCCCACCGCCCACCCCCCAACCTTCACCCAGCAGCTGCCCGCATAGTTTCTTGCCCAGCTGCTGTGCACTACTTTTCCTCTCAAAGTGCCCTGCCTCTCCATCTCCCAGCAGAGTGCCAGCGCTGAGGCTTGAGCGCAGAGGTCAGAGAAATCCTCAGAGGATGTGGTGCTGATGACTGTAGAATGTGGTGACCTGGCCTCCCTTGTCATTGTACTTCAGCAATCGGATCGAAGGAGACTGAGCATCTCTCCTCCCCTGACCCCAGCAGTACACTGTATGCGAACAATACAGCTGAGGTAAATATATCTCTCTATTAGGACTCTCTCTTGAGAAGTATTGTGAGATAAGCCTTAGGGATTTGTCCCAGCAAAACAATAGTAAAAAGGTATAGAGAGCAGGAGATGAAAGAGAAGGTAATAAAGCACAAGTTTTTTTAAGGACACCTACAGACTATCGTGGGACTAGTGGCTGGTTGCAGATAAAAATAAAATTAAAAAAAACAATTACTTTGTAATACGTTATAATATTACTGACATGAAAAAGACTGAACAAAAGTTTATATATAGTTTGTACAGTAAAAAGTAGCGACAATCCTTAAACATCTAACCCCAGTGAAAACATTAGAAGATTCAGTGTAGTGTAAAACATTGACTTAAAGTGAGAAAATACATATTAATTAGCTGGTGCTCTGGGATTGGATGACAACCATTATCTGATCTGTGCTGTAGACAATTCATAGGGGAACCATCATCTTCAGATGGCAGAATCATAACATGACATATTTACATTGTCTAGATGCTATGTTTATTGTTCAACATGGAAATGGCACCACAGCCAGGAAAATATGACACGAATATGCAATGGCATGCATTTCAACTGCCACCATACCATCGCTCCTCTGAGTTTTCAGAAGTAACCAGTGAACTGAACATGGAAAAAAAAACACTTTAACGGTTCCTATGAAAACTTTTCACAAGTTTTTTTGTAACCTAAGCCAGTTATATAGTAAGTAATCCTCCAATTTGCTTCTGGTTATCTTGGCACTGAGTTGAAATCAAACCTGCGCTGTCCTTTGCCTCACCACCTAAGGGCACCTGTGAACTGCTTCATGAATATATGAATATTTATGCCATACATGCATGGCAGAGCCGTCTTGGTCATTATTATCTCCTCTACTTGGGAGGCAAAACTAAATGGCTCAGAACAGTAATTTGTGATTAGCTGGCAGGTCAGGGTTTTGCATTGGCCTTAGCCTTAGGTCCAGTTCATGTTACCGAAAGGCCTTGGGCGTCTTTCTCAGTGTGAATATGATTAAGCTGTTCAGTGTGTGCATATGCCTGGGTAATATCATGAGTTATTTTCACAGTAGACTGAAATACTGTCATCATATCCATAAACTGTATGCTATAGGATTAGAAGCATAAATACTTGCGCTGTGGGTGTCAAGTCAATGACACTGGGAGAGAAGTAATCTAAATCATAAAGGGTTTATGGAGTGAGAAATCAGTTTTGATTTGAAATGTGCATGTTCCCACTACCAGCAGAAAAGAGCTGAGCAAAATATGAGACCTGTGTGTTAAGCAGTTGTTCATCATTGGTATTAAAAATGTTCTTCAAAATTAAATTTTATACTGGTTCATTTCTACATTCATTTATACATATCGGCAAAGTACAAAGCAGTACTGGTCTCATTTCAGCTGACATGTGAACATGTGAAGAATGTGAAATATGAAGAATGTGGCAAGGGATTTTTTCAGCTCGTGTAAATGGATAATTATCCTTAACAGCATCAATCTTAAACTTGTCTTCAATGAGTTGATGGCAGAGAATGCGCACGTGTTGTACCTCTGATTGGCTTATTTTTATTATCATTCCCACAGCTCAGCCACATCAGGGAACAACACGGTTACAAATTCAACAAACTTAACCAGTTAAGCCAGTTAAAAACTCTGCAGCATGGAGGGAAGCGAGGGTTAGATATGACATGATTTGAGGAGTCACATGCACATGAATCTGTGGGAAAGAGACACTCAAGGTGCTGCAGCAGTTCGATTTGGGTGGATGGAAGGGGATATATGGATATATATATATATATATATATATATATATATATATATATATATATATATATATATATATATATATATATATATATATATATATATATAGCTGCCAGGGTCTATTCCGAATTTTATTGATTTTCTCCACAAGCTCCTCAAGCATGGATGACCCTTTACATTTCCAAAGGGTAAAACCAAGGATCTGGTGAATTAAAATTTGGCTTATTTTTAAGCTGTGCGGTTGAGGAGGCAATAAAAGGAATTGCCCAGATGTAGTGAGACATGATTAAACCTTGATAAGATGTTTGTGAAATTATTGATACAAAACTGCACACTGGTTTCACTCTGAGCTGGTTTCATTGATAGAAAAAGGTTTAGGGCAAAACAGACAGAGAAGGGTACGCCCTCTTAAACCTCCAGAAATTCATATTACAAATACATAGTGCACACTATCATATACAGTGTATAAACTATGTATATGTGTGTGAAAGCATGTATGTATAACATGTATGACATATAACATATGTATGTATGACACTGCATTCTCAGTTAATGATATCTGATTAAATATAACACATTATTCTTATAAATTTTTCCTATTTATTCTTTCATTATTTTTTGTGAGCATCCTCTAACAAGCACACACATCTGTTCAGACACAGCTGAATGCGTCTTAAACCTAAAACCAGAGTAACTAAGTACATGAAATCAAAGCTCCCTCTCCGCCTTATAAGAATCTCATATTCGACTCTCGGAAATTCAAATCAAGTCAATGAGCAATTAACAATTCATACACATTAAACGAGACTCAGGAAGGACCCAGTCCGCCAAATAAAGTTGGAAAGTCTCTACTCCCCACAGATGTTGCTACGGTTTTTGCTGCCAGTAGTGCTTGTGCATCGAGTGAAAAGCGAGAGCCGAAGAAAAGCAGATGAGGAGAAAACAGAGCTTGCAGGAATGCGACAGTGCATTTCAGTCTCTGAGACCTTCTTTATGCAGGACTACTGCATCTGTCATCCAGGAACTGCCCTCCCATCAGGCCTTGAGCCAGCTGGATTCCCTTCCTCACCTCCGTCAAACAGCTCCGAACGACACAACAGGATCTCCTCTTCCCCCACAGTGCCCTGAACCCCGCGCAAAGGAACAGCCCACTTTGGCAATCAGTCCCAAACTCGCGGGCGTTGCCAACCCCCTCTAAGGAGTGCCAGTTCCAAAATCAGAATGATTTATTTTCGGTTTGTTGCACTGCTATTCAGGGCTGGGGAACTTGACAAACATGGTGCAGTTCAACCAGTCCAGTCACAAATAATTGGCTTATAATATGTTCATAAAATGTTTAAGTGTTCCATTGGTATTTCAGAGGTGAAAACCACAATCAATGTTTTCTCCCTGATGTTGCATTATGCTTTAGAAAATAGAACATAATAAGCATATAGGTTGTTTGTGTTGATTTATATTTGCACATGCACACTCACATGTGCACACGCACACGCACACGCACACACACGCACACACATGCACACACGTTCACACACACACACACACACATCTAAAACCGATTTGCTGTTTATTTGGATTGATTATTCATAAGGCTGAATTCCCCAAACACAGCTCTCTTGTTTCATTGTGTTTTCTCATTCTTTCACACACTACCCTATGCTCTTGTCTTTGTCAGATGCACGCTAACCAGTATTTTACATAATCAATTCTTTAACAACTGTACTTTTTTTCTTATAAACACTTATTTGCTGTGCTCTGAAATTACAGTCCGCCTGCCTGTTGACCAACCGTGGTTCGAAAATATTTTTTAAAAATCCAGAACATTCTTGAAAAAGTACATTTAATACTCCTGCGCACAGCGTATGCTATAATACTGTAGTCAGTATGACTTACAGTATGTGGGTTTTAACAGTTCTTAGAACACATACAGGGTAAAATTATATCATTTTAAATAAGTGTCCTGAGCAACCACGGTTTTTGCACATCTACAGATAAGGCGGGCTGACTGTAATTCTGGTTTAATTCCATTGGGAGGGCAGTAATACATCGATGTCTCAACACACCTTGAAAGCAGTAAGACAATTATATTGATGATAACTTCAGTCATGGCTGTTTGAAAAAATAAGAAGTGAAATACAATATTATAAAATACTTGGTTAACATTACAGTTAAAGCTATTGGTTGCTCAGAGATGTAGTCAGGAGAAAAGACTTGTCTGTCTGTATTTATAGCCACTAAAATATTGGCTTAGGCTGGGTTTCAATTAGTGCAGGGGAAAGCTTGGCTAACACATAGTATCAAAGAAAGGAAATGTGACAGAGATCAAATATACCCTGCGGTTGAAAATAAATGTATATGTATGACTGTATATGTATGTCTGCCGTGTAAAACTATGTTTGGATTTGCTTGTGCTTCAGGAGGTCTGCACCTGGTCAGCCCTCCATTTGCATGTACTGTAAACCACTTCATCATCTTCAATTTCATATGTGTCCTCTGACTGCACTACACTGACAGATGATGCCCTGGCTTCATTCTGCCACATTCTGCTGCTTCCGCCTTTGGGCTTGAGACAGCACATGAAGGTCAATAAATACGTGAAAAATAAAAGAGCCTTCCACTGCTCAGCACTACAGAGGTATTACCTTCAACTTTTCCACTGCATTAAATCCTGCCTTTTAAGGCTGGGAACCTGTCGATTAACATGTCACGCAAATAAAACAATTCAATAACAACAGCAAAAATCAATACAACTCAATATGCACAGTAACAGTCCTAAAAACACTGTTCAGTAATAGGCCAATGCAAATATAATTATGTAAATTGAAAAAAATCATTGGCAAAAAGCAAGTGTGTAATCTACTAACGATTAGAGAAGAGCTGAGGGGGTTGAGAGAGGGGAAGCAGAGTCTTCAGTCTGTGAAGGGAGGTGGCCAGCGTCTCTATGGTTCTGACTGCTGTGTGGTATCATATAGGCACCAGAGGTATCCTCAGGTAGCATGTTCGCAATTTCTAGAATGTTCATAATCCATTCCATTCCAAGAAAACCAGACAAGTTGATTATACTATTTATTTTTATTTTTTAATTGATCAATCAAATACTGCATAACCATAATATCAGCAGACCCCGTGGCCCCCTAGTACAGGGTTTCAGCAGATTTAACTATCACTGCAGAGTGATCTGTAGCTGCTGTGGAGGTCTGCTGGTCAAACAGACAGGTGCACGCTCTCAGCGTAGTCCCTTGCGATCTCCCTGTAGACATACTGTGCCATGTTGCCATGCAGCTGTACTGCCTGGTTACGGCTGGACCGAGGACGCAAACCCAAAGGCCAGGACTGAGGCTGAGCCGTAAGGATATTGTCTCAACTTTAGAAGGGAAATTCACAAAGTCAAGAAGTTGGAAAGTTTTGAATTTGAAATCTCTCCCCTTTGTTAAAAAACCAGAGTGGTACTGCAGATATGGCATTCTCAAAATGTTTCTGGTTGCTGAGTGACAGAATGTGGGTGGAGAATGGGAGGGATATCAGCAGTGCAGCCTTTTCAGCAGTGTGTTGCTCTTAAAACAAGAACATATAAAAACTAAAAATGTTAAAACTGGCAGTGTTCTTTTCTTTTATGCATACTGGGATAAAGGGCCAGTCTCAACAGAACACAGCAGCGGTGACAAACGGCACAAAAGGAAACATAATTTGCCACATTTGTTTTTCAGTCAATAATAAGAAGAGATGAGAGCTTTTTACGTTTTGCATATGAATAAAACTGCTGTCAGGAACTGAATCAGAGCTTTTCTGATAAATCCCAGAGACATGGTAGAGATGCAAGGATGCCCTACTTTAATATTGGATAGAAAGCTACTTATTCATAAGTTCAATTATTTATTGATTTTAACTGTACATAGCTGCCGACCACATTGACATACATTACCATTGACATAATCAAAACATGTTTCAATGCAGTAAACCTCCAGGGTATATGTGCCTATAATATGGTCGAAATATGTTTTTCGTTTTCCCAATTAAGTAAGGTTAAAAAAAAAACAACTTTATATTAGTGTGGTGCCATGACAGATGGAGGGAGGTCCAGACGGGCTGCTGTTTCCTAAATAACAAGTAATTTGAAAAGCAGGTGCCTCACAAACAGGCAGGCACACCTGTGGTGGATCTTCAATAAGCTCAGGTGTCAGCCATTTCCTTCATGAGGCCATCTTCAAAAGCACAACCTGCCAGGGTCAAAGGAGGTTTTTTTTTTTTTTTTTTTTGACTGTTTGGGTGCAATTGGCAGTGCAATGGTTCAGTTTGCTGTCTTCCTTTTCGTTTTAGTTTTGTGGTTTTATGTCTTCCTTGAAGAGGGATAAATTAATGGCTCTCAGCCATTATTGTTTCCTTAAGATCTTATTGCTTTCCACATTGTTTTTCCTTCCCGGTGACCACACCTGTCCCTGTGCCATGGTAACATCAGAATAATTATTCACTGAATCTGCCAGTCTATGTGTGTTTGCTCTCACTCGTGTGCACATAGCACACAAATGAATGCTTGTAGGGTTAATATGTTGAATTTGTATCTGTGAAAAAAGACAGTGGCAAAGAAGAATAAGACTCATTAAAAAGGTAACAACTTACCCTTCAGTGTAGTGCACCAGAAAGAAGAACTGCTTTTGTTTCTTCGCACTAAAATACAAAGGAACACTTAAACATTGAACGCAACATATAAGCCAATTATTTATGGCCTTAAGGCAGAACATGATGTTTTCATTTTAAATGAAATAAATATGTTCCAAAGAACATCTCTGCTTGTTTTCAATATAATATAGTACCCCCTAAGAAAAAATGTAAAATTTATTAGGTAGTCATAATTCCCCAGTATTTCCCTATGATTTTCTTTAAGTACTGCAAACATAATATGTCAAAATAAACTTTTTTTTTTTTTCAAAAGTAACAGCTATTTCATCTGCTTTACTGTTTAAAATAATGTTTGAATATTCCTCAAGATTATTTCATGTTTTTGGTCTTAATTGGTGATCTATATTCTGATAATAATGACCAGTAGGATTATATAGTTTAGCAGGTTCCACCTCTCTGTACTTCTCTTGTGAATAAGATGGTTTTATATGTGCTACTACCTGAAGGGGACAATAACGTGTAGCTGAAATGGGTTGTAGGGAATACATTAGTCTATGTTCCATGTTGCAAGCATTAAGCATACAACAATCTTTGACCCACAGTACTGGGGATATTTATACATCACTGCAGTACTAATGAAATGATGGTACTTACTACATTAAGAAAAAAGAGTTTCGTCCACTTGTCTACATGTTGTTTTAGAGATTGCCCATACCTGTTTTAGTGTCATTGTTAATGCTCTTCTCAGGTCTTTTTTGCAGGTGTACAAGTGTCCAGGCTAAAGAAAATATGTTTTTGAAGGTAGAATGTTTGGTCCAACTATTGAAAGTAACTTCATGTAATGGTTAAATAACTCAATAAGATGGTGTGTACCTGGGGAAAGTGTGAGTAGTTAGGGCAGTGATCTCAGTGAATTCTCAGCTAGCTTTGATGTTTTCAATTATTGTTCAGTCAGCCAATAACCCCTTGGAGACTGGAGAAGGCAAGCAATTGATCCAAGCAAAAATGGCACTATGGCCCAAATGGGCAGCACAAGAAGATGCTGAAATCCTAGCATGCTTAAAACAGAATGGACAGACAGCTTCTGATGCAGCAGGCAAAGCATTGAAAATGCATGTTTTATTATAGCCTGCAGGATGAGGCTGTATTTTTTATTCATCATGCCACATAACACTGCTATTTCCATGCATGTAAATTTTGTAAAGCGTGATTACTTTGGTTTAATGTTTGCCTTTATGCTTTGTAAAGAAACCATTTTTGTAACTGGCTGGTTACAGTGCAAACAGCTGATCTGTTGACTCGTAAAGCAGATTTGTACAACCAATTTTAACCAGCATATTCATTTCTCTAAATATTATTGTTTAGCATTAGTTGGAAATGCCCCTTATCCAAATATAATTGTGCTTTGCATTTTTGTCATTGTAAAGCTTAACCCTCATCTTCTATTAGGAGTCTGTAAGACCCCAGAGCCTCTTTAGCACGTCAAAAACATACTTAACATTGTTTTATCAGCTTGGTACTTCATGACTTTTCCTCATTTCATGAGAACTTAATGTAGACATGATTTTGACAGAAAAACTCACATTGGTTCTGTTTGGGGTCTCACAGACCCCCCAACTATAACACATGGCTAAATGCGATGGATTTCAATATGCTTTGAAACTTTGATCGATGCCTCCTCCGCCTGTCTGTCTATTTTTATTCTTGTGAAATGCACAGGCCCACTCTGTGGCAGAAGGGAAAGCTAAGACTTCCAAAATGTTCTGTTCATTGGGTTTTAACATGGTCAGAAAAGGAAAAGAGACCTGAGAAAAAATGAAATTGGTTGATCTCTAACTATTATATTTACATTTACAGCACTGGGGTCTGTGGGACCCCAAACAATGGGAAGTAAAGTCAATTTCAACAGAACACAAGGGTTAAGTGTTTTGGTTTAAAGTATGTGATTTTGCACCAATATTTCCAATGAATAAGGTACTTCAATGTTAAATGTCCATTCTGTTAACTGATGTTTCCATATGCATTTTCTGGATTTCTGAGGTTCCACTGTTAAACAAATTTTTACATGATTGCACTGTAAATTGGGCAAGTCTAAACAATGTCATTTGTTATTGCTTCTAAGACTGATGATTTCCAATAAACTTCTCATAATACATGATTATTGTTCATTGGGAAGGCATTCATACACTAAACTTTGTATTACAAAGCATATAATATTTGTATGACTAATTCCCAAAATGAAGCTTATTGGGGATTTTTTCCCATGTTTACAAATAATTATACCAGTTAAGGCATTCATGGGTTTTCTGATTTTCTAACGGCCTAAACAGCACACGGATATTTACACCGGACCAAAACAAGGAAATCCATTGAAAAGTACCAGCTTTTTTCACATTGTTAATGACTTTGATTTAAGACTATTTAATTATGCAGTTTCTCATTAATGGCCACTCTGGCTCATTTATTATTCATTTGTTGCATAAATAGTCTTGCAAGAATAGAAACGATTTCCTAATTCCTTTGTTGGAAGGTAAATCTTTTGCATTTGCTTCACTCTTGCATTTCCTTTTTGCCTTTTGCCACTGCTGTGCTGTACTTTTATTTGTACCTTACCATTGTAAGGTCAACAATATTTAAATATTAAAAGCTTTCCTCCTCCAGTAAAAATCAGTGGAGGTGGAGATGCATCTCTCACATAATTACACTGCCAGTGGGACATTAAGTCCTTCCAGAAGTCTCCACAATCATCTTGATTACAGTCAGAAATGGAGCTTTATTGCCATGAAGGATTCGATTTTCACTGCTAGAGTGACTGCTCACAGAGGTAAATTGATAGAACTTTCACATATCCATGGGAGACATTTCTAATTACGGTTCATGCAACTCCTTACTCCAAAACAGAGGTAGGAATATACACTTCTGTCCTTCAATGTAAGACAATTTAACCAGCCAAAGCTAATCAGCTCTTAGGAAATTGCTAAGGTGAGGAGGAAAGGTAATTATCTGGGAAATTAGATGTGTTAGATCAGTTTTCAAAACAGCAGTTCCTTACCCCTGCAGAAAACGAGGGCCACACAAAGGTGAGAAAAATAAATCTTTCACTCCACAGAGAACAGGGGCCCAATCAAACAGAGAAAACAATTTGAAATCATATAAGAATATTCATATACGTATTCATTAAAGAAAAAGCTAACCCGAACATAGTGTTGAAATAATATGAAGAAAGGCCTGGAAAATATGACTGACATCTGCCCCACACACACAATATAACTATTAAAATGTTGTCTTTCACTCAGATTACTGTGCGAAATGTTTTAACCCCATCCCATTGTTGAATGTCACCTGTGCAAAACAGCTCAGTGTACTGCTGCTGAGGTGGTATGTATATGAGTGACAGCTTCAACAGGGCGTTCACCTCTTGTGCCATTCTTCTGACATATTTGAAACATTGGTAAGGCAATGTAATTGCATGGGCTGAGACCGCGGCGAATTGAGATTTGATCTGGGGAGCAGAATTAACACTTACTGCAAAGATTTTCTCAAGTTTCAGCTGCAGGTTCAAACACCACTACAGCAAATGAAGGCTGTGAGATCTGGTGACAAGGACCATCATTTCCCTTTTTTATTTCACAGTCAAAGCTCCACATCAACCAGCAATGAAAACAGATTTATGAAACGAGTCATTCAGATTAACTATACATTAACAGCGACTCCTAAGGATGAATTTAAAGCAACATTTCAAGCCAGGCAATGTCTGAAAGCAGCAGGTTGGATGCGTGTTTGATAGCGCTGTTTCTTGAGCAAAGTATCCCTGTGAATGGGAATTTGTCGGCCCTGACTCAACTAATCCGGAAAACAGTGGGGGTTAATTAGTGAGGAGCAGGCAGGCAGCCAGCTGATGCCCACTGCGGTGGGGGTGGCAGCCTGGGAGGGGTTTCCCCTAGGACTGAGACTTATGGTCAAGGTGGCAGATGGCCAGGTGAAGGGTACCAAACTGCTGAGGCTGTGCAGTACTGACAATCACAGTGAGTGGATTCATTTGAACAAAGAGCCCTGTTCCAACAGCACCAGCACCCACCCATGTGTCACACTTTCAGGCCTTCCAGTTGCGGCACTGTTACTATCTTTACTGCCCAACCTCTGAGCCCCTCCAGTGATACAGCTCCATGCCCTTAGTTACTGTTGCTACCTCATTTATTTGCCTGGTGGGCTTTTAGTGGTTTAATCACCATCCTCAAATGGATATGCGTGCAGAATCCTATAAATGCACGTGATCAGCAACATAACTTTACTACACAAACATGACTAATTCAGAATAAATAGCTGAATGATGCCTCACCTATACTCATTTGTATGAAATAAACTATGTTAATACTTAACAAAATCACATATTACCATGTAATCTGGTGCATGCAATGCTTGTATTCCATACTTACTTAAATGCCTCTATGTTAGTGATTAAATTAAAGCTAAAAAACCCCTGTCGTTAGTACTGTGAAACATACAAACGGTGAATTTACGCACCTGTCATATTTGTGCTATTGTTTCTGCTCTGGATGCAGATAGAAAATAACGATCGACCAAGATCATGCAGAAGTAGAGCTGAGGCCTTGGTCTGTGGACTTACGTTTCCTATTCGGCAGCCCAGCTCCACTTACCTTTGAACGACAGCAGAAAAATTCCAATCAGCTGAAGAAGCAACAGAGGGAATGTCTTTCTAAATGTCATCCATGAAAAAATGAAGATAGGGCAGGCATCAAATACATGTGCGGTTAACAATATCTGATCGCTCACCATTACAGATGTCATGTAAAGAAGGTCTGATTCAGATGAGAAGTGGTATGTATATGAGTGACAGCTTCAACAGGGCGTTCACCTCTTGTGCCATTCTTCTGACACATTTGAAACATTGGTAAGGCAATGTAATTGCATGGGCTGAGACCGCGGCGAATTGAGATTTGATCTGGGGAGCAGAATTAACACTTACTGCAAAGATTTTCTCAAGTTTCAGCTGCAGGTTCAAACACCACTACAGCAAATGAAGGCTGTGAGATCTGGTGACAAGGACCATCATTTCCCTTTTTTATTTCACAGTCAAAGCTCCACATCAACCAGCAATGAAAACAGATTTATGAAACGAGTCATTCAGATTAACTATACATTAACAGCGACTCCTAAGGATGAATTTAAAGCAACATTTCAAGCCAGGCAATGTCTGAAAGCAGCAGGTTGGATGCGTGTTTGATAGCGCTGTTTCTTGAGCAAAGTATCCCTGTGAATGGGAATTTGTCGGCCCTGACTCAACTAATCCGGAAAACAGTGGGGGTTAATTAGTGAGGAGCAGGCAGGCAGCCAGCTGATGCCCACTGCGGTGGGGGTGGCAGCCTGGGAGGGGTTTCCCCTAGGACTGAGACTTATGGTCAAGGTGGCAGATGGCCAGGTGAAGGGTACCACATGGGTCACTCAGCATGAATTTCATACCCCCTTCACTATGGGTATCTCCATTTCCATAGCCTTTTGTTTTATGAGTCAAGAAAATTAAGGGAAAGAAATCCTGCATGAAAGTTAGTATTTTAACCAAAAATCCATCTATACTCTTTTTCACATTATTTTTAATCGGATGTCTTTTTTGCGGTTTTTAAATATAATTGTATATAGTTTTATTTCATTGTAGAGTGAATTTCTATTCATTTATTTTCCACTGTTAACTCATTGACTTTCCTGTGAGCTTGTTCACACTCACGTTGCCAGTGTGTAGGTTTCAGCTGTTCATTTCCTCAGAATTGCATTATGTTGTTTAGATAACAATTGAGGAAAATGAGAAAGAACTATATTTTACTTAACATCTGAACGAAAAAAAAATGTAAATAACAAATTCTACAGCTTAATATTATTTCACTGAGGACCAACTTCAGACCTACGTCTATGTGCATTTTCCACCAAGTCTCTATCATTCGTGCAGTGATGAGTAAAGTAAAGTGCCCTAAAACGTGTGCTCTTAGGTGGATAATGCCCTTGTTATAAGATTATACCTGTCATAATGATTGCTGGGGAAAAAAATTTTCATAATTAAGGCAAACCATACTTCTTGAGGAATGAAAGCAATCCAGTTTAAGAATCCACAAAACTTGTTTGACTAAAACCATTGCCCGTGACTGAATCTCTGATGTACACAATGTTGGCAGGTACATTCAGAATCAGAGTATTTGGAAAACTTCACTAGAAGTGTTTGTACAGTTTGTTCACCTGCAGCCATTCGTTAATGTGTGAGTGTGCAGGTGCTTAAGGTCATATCATACATCACTGGAAGGTTTGAAATACTGGGACCAGTAAGCAATTTCATAGGTGTTGAAGCACAAAGGTGTAGTCCCAAAAATGTATTACCAAATCATTATGTCCTAACTGCAATGATTTGTAAATAACATTTTTTTATGTGAATCATGTCTTTGGCTTGTCCTGGGCCAGAACTCAATTGCTATTTTAGAGTGCCCATAAAAAATATACATCAGGACCTAAGAAACAAAAACTGCACAAGTATGGAAGGAAATGGCTACCTTAGATCACATCATTTATAGAATGTATGCTCACGACAGAAAATGTGAACTAAGCCGAGTAAATAAAGAGGTTTCTCTGCATGTTGACGATTAACTTGCCAAGCTTTTGTTCTGTTAGATTTTGTCTGAATATTAGCCATGCTGATACAAATGACTGCTCTACACATTATACTGTATATGACCTGTCTGGAAAATAGTGCATACACAGTAAAGCAGTCCACAGCCACAGGTACAGGAAATGAAAAAGACAAAAGTCCTCATTCATACCCATTGTGAAAAGCACAATGACGCTGTGAACTCTTTAGATGGTTTCTGTTCATAGACCTAAAAATGTGTTTATTATTTTTAGCGCACTTTGTGTACTGTAATGCAATGATCCGGACATTCTAAGGACATTTGAAGATGATGGAATTCGAAATCAACTAACCTCTGTACTGCCTCTGGGATATGCTGTAAGTAACAACAGAAGTTAATTAAAAACAATTTCTCATGCTATGATATATCCTGAGACAACTGTAGACACCCTCTTTTTTCTTTTTCTCCAAACATCTGAGGCCATAGGTAAGAAAAAAGGAAGCTCTTAGGCAGAACTTGTGTGAGCAAAGAAAGAATACAAGCTGAAGCTGTAATTGTATTTTAATTTCCAAAAATCCCAGGTTATGTGTTCATTTAAACACAGGCATAAACTGTCTACATAAAGCTATTTCTGTTAACACCCAACATTTATCCTTTCACAGATTAAGCCAAAACCATAGAGTCAATAAGCACACCAACGCCCCCGCGGTGGTTAAGATGTGAACGGTAAACACAGTACAGTAAGCATAACCATGAGATGCCTCACAGCAAAGTACAAAACCACCCAAATCTGCCCCACAGAAGCATGAATGAAACAGACAGCATTATTCCTACAGGACAAAAACATATGTTAACTCAATTTGAAGAAGTTACTCAGCACTTCAGAACTGTTTCTTTTGACATCTTTGCCTCTTTTGTGCATATTCAGCTATGATTTGCCATAAACCTTTTTGCAAAATATATATGTATAAAAAGATACAGCTGTGTATAGACTATGGAGAGTAATACAACTTTATAAGAAAATAATGTCCACATTTAAATATTTATAGTTATAATACAACACCAGTAAAGTACCAGGATACACATTTCTACAATGAACAAAGCATTACAAAAATAACAACTTTTAAAATTTGCTGGATATATATATACACAGTTCATATTTTTGTGGTGATTTCTAAACACATGGCATCTGCACATGACATCAAATAGTTCCCAAATGCCACCCAAAACGAGTGCTGTAGAGTCAGATTTTATGACACAGAAAGAAAATCTCATTTAAGTACCATTTAAATCCCAAATAATTTTATACATAAATTAATTTCACTCTCATTTCAGCCCTTTGGGTTTAAAACAGAGGTGTATAGATATGAGGAATTCAGTACTAACACTCAACACTAAATGATCCACGCTCTACATTGTTTACTTGAGGCAAAAAAAATTCAAACGCAGTGGCGTTATCACTTCCATCAGTGACTAGCTGCTGTGTGCTGATGGCCAATAGCATGCTGTGGTAGAGCTCACAAACGTTCGATTGGAATCAGCACATTTGGCAATTTAACTGATGAAGGCAAGAGGACAAAAATGTCTGAATGTTTTAGCCTCATCTGAACCAAACGCATCCGAGTGTGGATCTTTAACTAAGGTAGCCACTGAATCCAAAATCATCCAACATATTTTAATATAAAATAATCCCTTCAAACCAACACAAAACACCAGTTTAATCAGGAAATGCCACACATTATAGAGTGGGAAAAAAACTGAAACAACATTGTCAAGTGTAACATGATTGCCTGCACACACTCTCTCCCATTTCACTCCCCACTGTTTTGTGGATCATGGTTAAGCTCACTAGCTTTTCCCATTAGTGCAAATGACCAAAAAAAAAAGAAAAGGAAAAAAAAGACAGACAATATTATGGAAGCTGACCGGCAGCATTCAGTTTGTAAACCTGGAATACCCTAGCCTCTTCATCACAAACCAGCATGTTTCCTCAATTAGTCTGATCTCCTTGCGCGGCATGTTCTGCCTCCAGATGTTAATGTTAGCTGGTGAGATATCGCCCTCATACATCAGGTTATACAGATTTGTGGAGGTGGTGAACATTAGTTGGTTGAGTGCAGTGGGTGTGACTGGAATCCCAAGGAAGGTGTGTATCCTTTCTGCAGTCTGCTGGGGGAGGTGTACAATGTCCTCGAATCTCACCTGCAGGTAGGAGTCCGCAGGCAGTTCACTGTTGACCCTGAGTGCCGCGGCCGTGTGCGCCAGCCACAAGTGGGCCAGTATCAGGACAGGGTTGGTCTCTGAGCGAGACAGGAGCCTCCGAAGGACCCGGAACTCAGGTGTGAAGCCCGAGCACTGGTTTCTGCTACTGTCCTCTTTCAAAATCAGAGCAAGGTGCTGTGGTATGTTCTTCAAAGAGTAGAGGCTGGGTTTACTGTTGTACAGCATTAAGTAGATCCATGCCCGTGGATCCCTGACGACATATATTGCCCTCAGGGAAGAGCCGATAACCTCATGAATGAAAGGCAGCTTAAGGGCCCAGCTGCCACTCCTCAAGTTCAAAACCACACGGGCATGTTGATACTGGCCCACATGACGGCGTAACTCTCTGATGTATTCGGCATCTTTGTCCAGACCTCCTTTTCCTCTCCCCTTCTGCTCACCTAAGGGCTCCTTCCTCCTCATTCTCTTCCTTTTGTCCTTGGTGGTGCCACCTTTCAGAGTCACCTTGGCCTTAGTGGATTCATGCAGCTGGATGTTCTGCAGGTGCAATTTGGTGTTGTAGACCAGGGAATGAAACCAGCCCTGGATCACTTTGAAGTTGCCACGCTGGAAGTCTGATTTTGACCACACGCAGGCGTCCACCAGCGAGTCGAACTCAAACTCCATCTCCGGAATGTCCAAGTGCTCTGTGGGCACTCTGATGTAAACAAAGTCAGACCTGTTGTAAAAGAGATGTTTCAGTATTTCAGCTCCAGAGCCGGGCAGGGTCGTTATGACGACTGTTGGCAGGGGGTAAGAGCGGTGATCGTAATGTTTCAACTGTGCGGTGCCCTCAGGGTCTATGGTGACACCTTTCCATTTCACACCACAGAGCAGCTGATCACAGCTATTGGACACAAACAAAAGTTCAATTATCCACAGCAGAAGGACAGAGAGGAGAGCGTAGCGCATCAGTTTGTTGAAGCAAATGTAAAACCTTCGTTGTAAAGTCAAAAATCCAATGGCAATGCAAAGGATCACGCCAGCTATCACATTAACTGTAAATCCAAAGTCAAACAGTGTGCTGTCTGTTGCATTTTGTTTTGGAATAATTTGGGTTCCCAGTCCAAAGCGGGTTACCTGATGCTCATCCTCTACCTTAGCATATCCTCCAAATCCCAAGTAGTTTAATCGAGCGCCTAAATCATTGTAATTTGTTGCAATGGAGACAATTTTTTCAGTATTGTCAATGACCACTGACAGCCTCAGTCCATTTTTGCTGTTGTCAACAAACCTGCAATTGGAAACTTTTACATAAGGACCATGCATAACATAGACTGTCCGGGTGACTGTATTCCTCATCGGGAAAGTGACATTGACAAACTGTGTCCACCTCTTCTTAAACTCTGCCACTTGCTCTGCCTCCTGTATGTCAGCAACTGGGCTGGAACCCTGACTGTCAAACCAAAACATTTTGTAATGAGCATCCCACACATCCATCAGCGCTCCATTGTACTTCTCCATTAACCTTAAAGGAACATACTTAAAATCAATGTCAAGGTTGTGGAAGAAAGCACTGAATGTGTTCACTGGCGAATCCTCTTGCTTCTCCACGTGGTCCACCACAAGTAAAGTTTGGGAGTTGAGTAGCACCAGGGCTCGGTACACACTTTTTAGCTTCATAGCGGAGGAGTAGGCTGGTGCTGCCTCTCCACTTACAAACATTAAGTCTCTGTGGGTGGAGGCAGCAATTATTTCACCGGCTGAATCCCCAACCTCTTCATCTGTCCAGCGCAGCCACTTAGCGCATTCTCCCAACTGTCCCTCCCATGGTTTGTTGCACTGGCTGGTGGGAGAAGGGCTGAAAACCAGCACATTATTCAGGTAGCTGTATTTCGGCCCATACAGTGCCTCAGACACAAACACCTGCCCATTTGGAGCAAAGGTAAAAGAGTTCTGGTCCGGGTGCTCGTGCCCTGGGTTGAAATTATTCCACCCACCAACCCAGGAATAAGGTTTGTCATGGACAATATCAAAAACTGCTCGCCCACCTAATTTCCCAGATTTGAAGGAGACAAATGTGTTACCTTGGTTGTTAGGCAGGCCGGCTCCATATGTTACCACGCCCCAGTTAGAGAAGATGTGCATCTTTGCTTTGCCAAATCCAGGGGGTGGCTGTGGGGTGAGGTGAGCATCGTACCAGATGTACTCTGTGTGCAGAGTGGTCCAACGCTGGGCAGAAGAGTGGCTCATAGGACCGTCTTTAGGTCGATGTTTTCTGATCTGTTGGGCAAGCCAGTTTCCAGTGCCATTCCGCAGCACAAAGGTATCCAAGAAGACCAGCTGGCTCTCTGGCCCATAGAACCAGTTGTAGTTGGAGTCAGCGATGCCAACTGTCCTCTGAAAGCCGGGGAGCAGGGTGGCGTAGAAGAACCAGAAGTGTGTCCTGAGCCAGTTGTTTTGTGTGTTGTCAACGTTGAAGTGACGTTGTGCCAGGAACACATATTGAGTGATAGACTTTGATGTGTAACTTCCGTAGGCCACACCCTCATCCAGTGACCCATCTACAATATGGTTCAGGAGGAACATAGTCTTTTCCATGTAGTTCACTGACACCTGCTTCCATATCATGCTCTCCGGGTCATCATGCATGCCAACTACAATGGCACCAATGAGGATGGCCAAAATGTTTGTGGCTTGATGGTTTTGTAAAAACTGCCTCCCCCAGCCCCTGTGCTTGGACAGCTCATAGAGTTCCCCTGTAACAGATCGTATTTTTTTTAGGTATTTTTCTCTTCGCTGCTCGTCCAGGGAGGAATACATGAAGTCATAGGCTGTGGCAAACCCAGTGAGGGAATGTGCTATAGGGACTTCATCATTGGGGGTATTCGTTACCTGCCAGTCTGGGTAGTCTGCCATCCTGTCCATGAACTTCAGTAGAAACTGTAGGGCAGCTGTATCCTGTGGACACACCAGACAATAAAGGGCTAGTGGGGGCAGGTTATTTCCATAAATCTCATTCCATTTGCTGGTAAACTCCTCGTGTTTCACTGGGGGCATGTACAAGGGGACATTGGACATCATGGTGGTGACGGCAGCCCGGATCACTTTGAAAATGTGGCTGTGGGTGGTGATGGATCTTTGCCTTAGTTGTTGTATGTCCAGTTGGTTAAAATATAAGTTGGGGTGAAGATTAGCTGACAGATGCTTCCAGTGTTCTGAAGCACTATCCTTATTGACTTTGAGCTGCTCCAAGTCATTAAAAGCATATTTTTCTGAAGCATTAAAAACACCAGAAAAGGCAGTTCCAACTGCCAAGAATGACAATAAAACCACTGACCGCCCTGTGCACTTCACAGCCATGATCCAAGTTTTTTTTTTTCTTTTACTTTTTCTCCCTCACGTACTCTCTCATTCCCTCTGTTTCAAAAGAACATCGGCAACTGCCACTGAATATCGTTCTGCAATATTCACTGGTAAAGCGAATGTGTATATTTGCCTATCCTTCAGAGTAACATTAATAGGGAAAGAGATGAGAGTAACTATTATGTTTTTCATTGAATTTTCATACTGTCATATCTCATTCCCATGCTCCTGTGATGTATGTGGTAAAATGTCCATTGTTAAATTAGTGTAGGTATTTTCCTTATTAGAGGTATTGTCATATTAATCAGATATACCCAAACTAACAAAATGAGGTTGACATTGCACATATTAGAATGTCACTGAGTAAACAAAAGGCTTTGTAAAAGCAAAAGGCATCTGAGTAAAATACACAGATTTCAGTTGGTCAGGACTTACTTTTGGAAATAAAATCTGTACAATGGTTGGAAGTTCCCCTGTTTAAAACATGGCACTGAGTGAAGAACGTCTAGTCCAAACTGTTCCAAACGCACAGGTTATTCCACAAAGTAGGCGCGGGTAAATGTTTGTTTATAGGGCTGTTATCAAAAACAACCCGATATCGAAAGATTCCGTATGTGTCTGAAAACAATGAAACCCAAAGTCCATCTGTAGCAGCAGAAGTTTGCGAAGCCACGTCTTATCTTTCCCAGTGCTGCAGAGAGTAAAGGGAAAGCGCTTGGCATATCTCCTAGCAAGAGGCAACAAACTTGTATTGATCTCCTCTCTCCAAAACATTTCCTCCTGGACAAACATCAGTCAGCCCCAGTCAGTGTCCGGTCCAATCGCTGCTACCCCAAAGCATTTTTATTCTTCTCCTTTTCACTCGAGCTGCAACACTCGCGCACACGCACACGCCAAAGTAACAGTGCTTTTTCAGTGCACATATGAGACAGCACTACGGATCCCTGCTTCAGCTCACATGTTTCATAGTCATCCCAAAAGGTATTGTTTCTCCCGCCCAGTTCCATTCCACTTTTCGCAACTTCATTCGACTTCCGTTAAAGGAGACTTTTAAAAAGCTTTAAGTCAAAACTGAAGTTAGTCTGGCCAAGTATTCAAGGAATGACCGATACACCGGCCATGTCCAGCTCACCCGATGCTTTCAAAAGCACCCGCAACTCTCACAAATAGAATCCACGTCTGATTCGGCTTCCACTCACGATAGTCCAGAATCTGGCATTCATTGTATCATCTCATCAATGCTGTCGACAATGACGTGCTTGATGCTGAAGGCGAAATGCGTGTGCCCATCTCGCTGTGTTCCCGGGTATGACTATTTGTCATTATATTGTGGTAAATTTATACTTTGTCGTCTTTAGAGGGCGCTGGGACTACAGCGGCGTTTGCAGCACCGTTTTCGTGGCATAAACCAAACCTGTTACAGGCAATCTCCATTCATAAAGTCGATAAAAGTATAATATGTGCTCTGCTTTTCTACGATTATACATGTTAAATTGTTTTAATAGTGGTTTTCGTACCACCCAGGTAACTCAGATAAATTGAAACACATAAAAATAGAAAATTTGAAAGTAATTCGTGTTGTGCAATTGATTCTGTGTCACTTGACAAGCAGTTATCCCATGTAGCGATTTCATGTGATCTTAAATATCCAGTGGCTCAACTTGATATTTAAAATAATCATGATAATAATGAAAAAATCGATATGTACCGAGGTGGAAATATAAGGTGGGCACAGAAACCCGGTGCTCATAATCAACAGTTTGGACCTTACACCATAGTATAATTTGACAACGTAAAAGGCTGCGTAAACAAATAAACGAATCTCAGTCAGCCTGCATTCACTAAACATGTCTAACTGGTCTTAGCAGTAAACCTTAGCAATGATGGCGTTAGTGATCAAATACTTACAAATTATTTTTAATGTGGATGAGTTTGGGATTGACCTGCTACTTGCGGCAAAACTATATACACTTTGTGAATCCAGGCACACATTTGTATTTACGAACATATACGAGTTTGCAGAGAGACACTTGGATGTTCTAATGAGTGCTTCTCGTGTATGTTATTGCTAGATTCATAAATACGGACCGAATTCCTGTTTCATTTTTATGAGTTACGAGTACATATCTTTACAGTCCAAAAATTATGAGGGATTGACTCAGTGTGATTACTACACAATATACAGATATCTATTCATTTTCGATTATCCACCTGCGTGTCTTGGCTCAAATGTATAAAACCTGTGAATTGAAGTCTGCGTTAAACATTGCATCTTCCGCTGTCTGATGGCAAGCAGGAAAGTGGCCTTTGAAAAAATCTGTAAAAAAAAACATGTTTATTTTCAGTCACAGTTTAGAGCAAAGCGAGCAACAAGCGTCCTCTGGTGCTGATTCCAACATGGTTTGTAAAACAGCTCTCCAAGAACGTGGATACTGATGTACATATCTGCACCAAGGAACTTCCTCCGTCAGCATACAATGGAAATTTCTCAGCATGGGATCTTCCCAACAGAAATACCATATGGCTATAATCATAATGTGCCATGCAAAACAGCAGGGTCCTCATTTGAACGTTTTGACATTTATCTCTTATAAGGTGCAACATTGTTATTGCTTATTAATTTATTGTTCTGTTTGCATGTGTCATTTAGGCGCTGATATTTTTTTCCATATAAAAACTCCCATATAAAATATAAAAACTTTAAAAACTTTAAAAAAAGAATCACCACTCAACATAGACAAAATATAGCACAGTGTACTTGTAATAATTTTAGTGATGACAATTTAATGAAAAGGAAATGAACTGTCCAACTGACAGCACAAAGAGACCATTAGCATAATCATGTTCAGGAGCATAGCACCAGGGGGAGAGGGTATACAGGGCCCAAGTATTTGAAGGGGCCCATGAAAATCTGGGATTTTTTTTAATAAAGAGTGGAGGGGCCCTCAGAGCCTGCCTGTGTAGGGCCCAGAATTTCTAGCTATGTCCCTGATCATGCTGGTTTGAAAAAAAAAAATGAAGACAACTTCATATCTCATTGCTTCCTTTTGAATCAATCCACTGAGTTGTTATAGTTCCGACAGAGTTTGTGCATGCTATTTAAATAATCACTTAAGGCCCTCACATGAGTACTTTGTTCTATCAGCATGTAAGAAGTGTTCCTCGATGAGCATTCAGGACACAGAGCCACAAGAACAAACTATGGAATACATAAGGGGTTTGCTCTGTTGTAAGCAGTTGCTTTTGACCACACACACATGCACACACACACACACACACACACACACACACACACACACACTGTAGATTTCTTTGTGGACCCCAGAGTTGTCCTGGTTATACATTGCTCACCAGCCATTATTACTTATTGACGGCCTCCCTAATAAAACCTGAAACATCTTTAATTTCATTTCTATTTACTGTCCATCTGCGAAGAGGGAGCACTGTTACTTCAGATAAGTTAATCAGTATGTAAAGTTAGATGGTTCCAATTTCCTCAATCACATTATTCACTCTAAGAGAAGAGGTGATTTATTTATTGTCCACACTAGTACATTTTTCAGATATGATTGAATATACAGGATGTTCTCTTTGCAAAATTGTTTTCATAAATGAAGGAACAATACAAAAAAGATTTCTGCCCAAGAGGTTTTTTTCTGGCATTTCCCACCTCTTGAAGATGAATGTATCAATATGCTACATGATAGATTTGTAAGAAGTCTTCACATTCAAATGAACATGTGGGTGCTTCAAAGGATTACTGTGACTGCCTAACAAATCAGTCTGAATGGAATAAACAACAGAGATAAGGCATTCAAAGTGTTGCCTGTGACAAGCTTTTCTGCTGTACACAAAATAAACAAACCCAATTTCAAACGAGGACTCAACAGGCATGATTCGTATTGAGGATGACGATGGGGATAGCTGTGTCGTACACTAGTTGTTCTGGTTGGTATTGAATCAGTGATTGAGCAACAAAGACACCGGTAGGGCTGCTTCCTCTGTTTGCAGCTGAAATACGGGAGGGAGTTCAATATGATTAGTGCATCCTAAAATCAATTAAAAATGAAGTTAAATGAAGCCAGCCAGTGTTATCCGCAGCAGCCAGGGGCTGCAGAAGCAACAGATTGAGACTGAGCTGCCACGGCTCTCAGAGGAGTCAGACATTGCGCGCTGCTGAGTCTTTGCTACCCCTTGTCATGGCTGTGGACATTTAAAATGGGTTTCTGCATTGTTTCTGTAAATAAAAGAGGGCAATAGTGAATCTATGTAATTCTCATATAACTGTGCATTCTCAGCATTATCCATACCTCTTTCTCAAGCCCATCCTCAGAACAGTTTAAGATTTTCGGTATCAGAAGCTATCAGATGTCACAAAGGTAAGAAAAAAAAAACATGCTAACTTGACGAAACAAAATACCAACCATGAATTAGTCAAATGGAAACTTGTGGTTTCCAAGTGTATTTTTGATGAGTGGCTGCTATATTACAGTGTTATTTTTAAATCTTCCTTTTCCCCTGTCTATTCATCTAGCTCTTACCTAATTATCTAGAGAGGCACAGTGTCTGTAAAGCACTCTGATGAGCCTTAATTCAAGCCAAAGACTGTTCTCTACTTTACAGGTTGCACCACATTACACAACAGTTTGTTCTGCCTGATGGAGAGGCACAAAAGTAAGTGGGAAAAACTGCCTGTCTGAGGATACAAGATATGCCATTGGGTGGAGGTTACACAGAATTAAGTCAAGACACTCTGACAAGAGAAAACAGATGATGGTGATGTCTCTCTGCAGCCACTGTAAGCTGATGACAGGCCAGGTTATGGGGCTCAGCTTGTGGTCAAGACTAGCGCTTTTGTAGCCCTTAAATTCACATTCTTTGCCTAATGCTTTAGATGGGTCTTGCTCTGATTCCCATCTTCGTTTGCTCCCCTTGTCTGCGCCGAGGGTGGCCCGCATCCATGGGGAGCCCTGGCCAATAAAGGTTAGGTATTCCATGAGAAAAAAGAATAATCCATGTCCATTCATATATATTGAAGAAGGAACGGAAAATAGGCAGCTGATACCCTTATTAAAAATATTGCATGCTGTGAGTGAAGGGGTGGGGGGGGTTTGGGGTGGAGATCAGGGAAATGAATAAGACAGTCACTGGAGACTTTGCTTTGCAGACATTATTAGTTCCTCTCCAGTGTCTTTGGACATTGCAACATATTGCTTCAAACCAGGGACTTCTGATTTCATCACTGCAAGTCTCAGAATTATAACAAACATAACACTTGAGAGGTGTATTCATAATAAACATTAAACTCCAAAACTACCGTATAAGGAGCTTCAAATTAAATTTGTACAGATGCTTTCGGACTAGGGGAATGTTTTCATAGTTCTGAGAATTGTTGGAGGAACTACCCCCATTTTATTGTGTCTAGACTGCAGGAACTGGGAACGATCATAGTTCTTAGAACGCCATTTTGAGGGACTTTTTTAGCTCCTACTTTAGGGTAGGTACTCTCCCAGCACAAGAGGAACCTTGAGTGACATAAGTGTACAGTGATTGGTCCAGACATAAGTGTACATTGATTGGTCGAACACATGAGCCAATGCAGCACCAGCAACCGCCATTTTTAAAAACTTGTATAAAATGTTAGCCGTGTACACAACAGCTCTTAATGTTGGCCTATTTCTCAGCAAGCAGCCCTAGAAATTCAATTTGTTTTAGGTGGGAATGTTGAGGCTTGGGTATTTGGTCTGTGGAGGGGAGTGGGCTCCAATGCCAGGTGATGCATTGCTGTAATTACTTGCACTCCTCTGAGATGTGTGAGATAATGCTTTTCATACTTCTCTGGCCTGACACAGGCTAGCCTTCCCTTTAGGGGTTGGATCCAGTATTTTTTTGGTAAAAGAGTCCATACTACCTCCTTGGGGCCTGATGTGTTGAGAACATACACACATCCCTCAAACTCCTTCACAGCTGAAACATTTTCAGTTCCCTTGGTCAATATTTTATTTGTGAAAAACATTATGGTATAATCCATGTGTGTGACTTGCATGTCGTGCATGATAGCACAGACAGCGCAATCTGCAGTTTGTGTGAATGACATGGGTTTCTTTCAGTCTGTTGAGAAAGGCTGGGCATATTAATACACATGAAACTGTACTGAAAATAACCTCTAAACAACTAACTGGAAAATATTGCTGTCTGCCATTGAAATTAAGGCTACAATAATAATAAAATAACATTTCTCACATCCCTGCAGGGTTGGCATTAAACAGCCAAAGCAGCAGTGACCTTGCTTGAGTAGGAAAGAAATGTTTCACCTTGTAATTTGGGAAACTGTCACACACTTTGATGTGCACAGCACTGTGATTTATTGGAATCAACAGCATTAAGATACACAAATGAAATTCTCTGCTGATTGCTGTTTTTTTTTTTCATCGATCATAGAAAATAAGCAGTTTGTATCTCTTTGAGAGTCAAAGCAAAAATTGCCACATTTGTTTGCATTATGTTTCCTCTTACACTCCATTCACATTACCTTATATCCCTTAAGATAAAAATAAAGCAAATGATGGGTTTTTTGCAGTTCCTATAAAAAGGTATTAATATTTACCAAAGCTCTAATAAAAGTCTAAAATGATTGTTACATTGGTATGCTGCCATTTGATTTTAAGAAAAAATGTTAATTACTTATGAATTATTGTTTTATATCACAGGGGTAGTTTCCTAAGCACAAATGGCAGGTGATCTTGCTGTACAGGTTTGGTATCACTCAGGGCAGCCACCTCATGTGGGGACTGTTATCCTTCCCGGTCAGTGGTGATGTTGTGTGGTACAGTTCGCATTTCGGAAATGCCAATAGGCCTTCTCAAGAGACACCCAGAATCCTTTCAAATAAGTAAAACTGCTTTTCAGGATGCTTAAAAGTGTTCTTGTATGTGCTATTTTTTCTTTTTCTTCCATCAGTTTTGAAAAGTCCTTGACCAGGTGTATGATTTAGATAAGAGGGTCATTAAAGATGGACAACGGGCTTTTTCATCGACACCCACGAGCAGCCTGTCAAAATAACTGGAAAAAAAAATATTATTTGAAAGTGACGCACTAATAAAATGAAAGGACATGCTTATTGTGTGCACAACACGCGTGTAATTTTACCTGAAGAGCAATGACATCTTTAATGTGATCTTTACTTAAATTGTTCATGCAGCAGCGCATGCACCAGACTGAGGGAGATCACCTCCATTTAGGTCATGATATTAAAAAGCCTGGCATAAATGTATAACTTTATCTGAAGTAAATGTGATCAAAAGTATAGCCTGAAAGTGAAAATAAGTTATTTCTGTTCCATGCATCATTGAGGCTGGACTGTCCTCTATCCATAGGTGACCGCATAGGTTACCTCTGTGGGGGAGGGCCCCATCCATATCTCTGTATCATTCTCACGGCAGGAGCAAACAGGGGCGTGTTTACAAAGTGACAGCCTGTCATCAGCATACCAAGTGGAATTTTGTCAGTGACGTGGTACACTGACCTCTGCTTCCTCTCCACTACCATAAAATAAAGTTTGGTATTTGGAGCTGTAACCTGACAGTTCCCTAATCACCTCAAACTAGCGTTGTTATGTCTGTCCCTGTGCCCTCAGCTGTGTTTTCATATACTGTGTGTAGCAGTCCTCATTATTATTTTGCCATTATGATTTTTGTTTTCAAAAACTGAATTTTTGGAAGTGAATTTCTGTAATATAAAGTGATGCCATTTTTGTAGCATATCAATAAAATAACATTATAAAATGAATACTGTTATTTCTATGATATGGGTCACTAGAATAAATTGGGGTCTGAAACAGTGGCTGTTCTGAATTCCCAGGAAAGCAGTACAAAAGTTGATATGAGTAGGTGCGCTCACGGACTCCTTATTTCAGCATATAGGTTAAGTCTCACTTCAGACAATTGTTTTCCATCTATGTGCTTTACTGACTCCAATTGTGAATGTATTAATTATGTTATTGCTAGCTCAAAATCCTTCACCTCTTAAAACATTTTAAATTCCATTAGGCACTGTTTCTTTGCATAACTTGAATTAACAACTTGTTGAACATGGTAGGTAAGTCACTAAATCAATGATTAACAGACTACTGCCAGACTGCCAGGTACCTCTATAAAGTACTGAGCTATGGCCTAAGCTGGGAATACATGTGACAGTGATGATAAGACAGTTTCTGTTCACACTGTGTTGACACCTGTTTCAGTCCTAGTAGGAAAACTGCACCACCAAGCTCTTCATTCAATATGAATATTTCAGGAAGGTAATTCGATAATCCCCACAGGCACCTGCGGTTAATGAATTTAGCACGACGTTCTTCAATCATATGTGTGAATGCACCCAAACATGGATGAACTAGTTAAAGCAATGGGAAAATAATTAGAAATATGGTTTTAAAAAAGTACAAAGCTCAGGCATGAAAAAGAAAATATCACCTGGATTTTGTGGTGTTCACCAACAAATAAATAACTAGACATAAGGTGTATGGTGCATAACAGAAATTACTCTACATGACTGGACTCTACTGCATTCTTTTTAAAAAATACCGATTTATGATATGCATTTGAAATAATGCAGTGACTGATTTATATGCGGTTTTCACCCTTAATTCTTCATTAATCACAGACGTCTGAGATCTCTCAGGAGTATGAATTAAAGATCCAAGCATGTGTGATTGATACTTGGCAAATTGTTTTGGATCAAGGACACTCTGTATGCAATGAGGGTAGAACCCCAGTCTTCCCCTTCAATACAATGTCTAAGATTTAATTTAAGACTGTCAAAACAGTCTCCTTCTCCACACACACACACACACACACACACACACACACACACACACACACACACACACACACACACACACACACACACACACACACTTTCTCTTCAAAGGGCTGCATGCACTGTATGGTCTCTCAGACTTGGTTTTCCATAATTTGGTCCCCTGTATCTCCTCTCTCTCTCAGGCTCTGATGCAGTGGGGAAATGATAACTTTCTGCTATGCTTGAAATGCCTTTGGGGGAAACTAATAGTGGACACTGACTGCTAAATAAAAAATGAGCTGTGATGCTCTGATAACTGAATGTTCGCCAAGATGAAAATCTGGAGAAGCTGAGGTTCCCTGATCCAGGTTCTGCAGTATCGCTCCTCTTAAAGCCACATGAGAGTAAGTGCACACTCGTCACTTCACAGCAACATGATGATACTCATAAAGTCAGTATGATTAGGTCCCTAATTAGAATTAAGTGTAATGATTATTCACTTAAAGCTAAATTATTTTTTGTCGATAATTAATAGCGATTTTCCTTTAAAGAGTGTTCAGTCTTATCAAGTACACAGTTGTACAGGAAACTAAAATAACAGTGCTCTCAATCCAATATTAATATCATTTTAAATTGTGTTTTTGTCCAATTTCTTAGGTTCTGTATTCATCTTTGAAATTAATAACCAAAGGTTAATCTATTAAAGTATCCTGTACTGCAATATTTAGTAAAAATTATGAGGCAGGCTGGCTCTTAACAAGCGTTTGCTTCTGTGGTGCTATCTTTGCTTTGGGGTGTTATTTCTTATGGTGGTATTTATTTGTACTCAGGTTACTGAATATCAAACCTCCCATGCACTGTATTTTATTCTCATAACCCAAGAATGCTGGGTTTGCTAACAGTAAATAGGATCCAGAATTGTTGCAAAAAAGACTTGAGTTTCCATTATTTAGCAATAGCTTTCATGAGGATGTGTCACAATTAACCAACTATTGGTATAAGTCAAGGAATCTCTCTCCATTTGATGATAATTTCCATCAGTCTCAATATCCGGGAATGATATTCTCTGGCCTTTCTGAAGCCTCAAAAGATAGACCTGATGGAGAAGGGTTAGCAAATGGACCGCACTGTTTTCATTTACATAAGGCAAATACAATACAGATGGAGGTACAGTTGACAGCCTCTCCACTAGAGCCTCATGGGTGAGGTCAAGCCATGGCTAAGTCACTGTTGCTTCTGCAACACTTCCTGTGCCAGTGTTGCTGTAAAGGTCTGTGGCCAGCTGAATGTTGCAAAGACTGAGATAGTTTACTGATTGGCTTGAAAATAGTTTAATCATAAAGTGAAAGCACAGACCATGCTTTGCATTTTCCGTAAGGAGAAAATTGTTCCTTAAAGAACTTGGTCATTACCTCCATTCATTTCCCAATGAGTGTACATCTAAATCCGGACAATAGGGAGTGATACTACAGTATCACATGTTATTCTTTGATACTGAATACAGCTTGAATGAGAAGGCTTACTTCAAGTTCCATATGCTTCATGACCTCACTATAATGAAAAGAATCCTTATTGTTATTCAGCTTCTGTCATTGCAGGTGACATATGATGTATTGCTGCTATAGTCCATGGAACACTGGATATTATCTCTCACCTCCGGCACAATTTTGTAGATATTTTCCCTGTGAGTGGATGATCCAGTGTTCCCTCTCCAAAGGTTACTCCCATGTAATCTTAGCAAGAGGAAAATTCTCAATATTGCAAATTCAAAGAGTTCTTGTAATGGTTTCTAAGAATAATCTTCAGTCACCTACAATATTCAGGACGTTCTCATGGTCCAATGGACAATCAGAGGCAGCCCTGAGCCTTCGTAATGAGAAAAATTTGCAGCATTATTCTCTGACCCTGATGGCCAATGATTCTCATACACAAAGAAATTAAAAACAGCATATTAGTTCATATGTTCACTGTATTGGGTTGGATGGGGGTGTTTTTTTTCACCCACAACATTTTTATGTGAAAAAATGTGTAAAAACACATACAAACCTTTACAACTTTTGAAGTAATTATTCTAAATTTGAGCTGGCACATGTCTCAGATAAAATCAAATGACATTTATTTATGTATTCATTTACATTTTAATCATGTTTTTATTAGAAAGAGATGACTGCATTTTCCATTTAGTCACGTGAAACATTCTTTGTGATGATATATTAATACATGTCCTAAAATCTGTCATGTGGGTGTTTATCAAGCCTATGGTTGACCTGTTCCAGAAAGGAGAGTCTAGGTTATACAGCCGGAGAGTGATGCTTAAGTTTGGAAATGTCAGAGTGTTCCGCATCTCACATCTGTGCACAGTGAGTGATGTCAAAGGGTCGAGACCTGAATGCAAACTAACAACAACATCCTGCCATCTGAGATAAACCAACCACAGGAAAAACAAGGGGCATGAAAAGTCAGTTCACCTGTGGTGGTTTTGGGGTTGGGGGAAGGGAGGGAAGGGGGGTTGTGGCCACCTGCGGTTTCATAAAGTGTAGATCTAATTGATGCGTGTGTGTGTGTGTGTGTGTGTGTGTATGTTTGAAATATTCGTCAAAAAAGCCAGTGTGTATTTAAAAGATTAAGGCCAGCATTACTCCTTGGTTAGCCTCTAGGGGCACAGTCCAAGCTAGCTGCCTGCTGCTGTGAAGATTCTGACACTTGCGCCTGAAGATATCCTCATCCTTTATTCAGCAGTTCATGCTTGGAGGCTATTCTGCTCCTTCACATTGCAGGTCATCCTTTATTATTATTTTTAACTCTAACCAGTGTTTTCTGTCTTCATTATTCACACGTGGCGCCTTTATCTCTGCTACTGCTCAACTCTGTTTGGCACTGTGGTGGCACTGTCACACTTCACAAAGTCCCTTCGTTTAGTTTGAGAAAAATTGCATGTGCCGCTGTTACATTATACAACTGGAAATACACGGGATGAACAACGGATATCAACCCGAGAGGAAGCATTTGTGTTTATATTTTTTTTGTAACCCTTTATAGTAGAAGCATGTAATGGATCTCTTCCTATGGTAGCTGTGTTTTAAGTGGCATACCCCAGTAATAGTATTATTCTGGGCTGACTATTGACAAGGGGCCATAGACAGATGGGAAATTAAAGTGCTTACGACCCAGAACAACTCCCATATGAGGCTGCGCTGGTTTTATGTTTGTGCAATTTAAAATTTAAAATTCTATTTTGTACTGTGAGTGGACTGTCATGTGATCTATGATGTAAGAATGGGGAGAGGTAAAGTAAATGCTTAAGATCCAGGATATTGGATTATAAAAGAAAAGACAGTTTTTTTGTCCAAGCTGTGTAATATTTTAATAAAGGTTCAAATTGTAATAATATTTTGCAAAACTAATACAGGAAGTAAGCTAGACATTGGGGGTCAAAGTTAAAAATTCCTATTGAATAGGTGTTCCTTTTTGTCAAGGTGACCCCACCATTCAGAGAAATGTTTGGGTTGTTTGAGCTACTGTGTAAGCTGTAAGTTTGAGGTTTCTGCTATCCAGCAAAGATCGTCTCACTTTGCGGCTGGTCACCCCTGTAGTACCCCATTCCAGTCCTTGATTGGACATACCTATGATTAATGTACATGGAGGCCATTGGCATTCACTAGGTGCTGGGTCAGCTGCATTCTGTTTGTGACACCTTCCCTGACATTACATTAAACTACATTACATTCTGGACATTTAACAGATTCCTATATCCAGAGCTATTCAAACAGCAAGACCTGGCTCCCTGTGAAAGTGGTATGTGGCATTAGGCCATTTTCAAATCATTTAGAATAGAACAGATTAACTTTGTTGTTTCCAGGGGGAACTTAAGGTGAAAGAAATTCCTTTTTCCTGAATCCCAGTTTCCCATGTGTGCTACAGCTGTAGACAGCGTAAAGTGACAGTGCAGGAGATGTTCCATGATATGATAGCAGATAAACATTTTTACTTTAAAAGGTCTTTTTCTGAGTCGAAAAGGATTCATATTATGTGAATGGATTTGATTTTATCAAAGCAAAATAAGATTGTCTGCACTTGACTCTGCATTTTGCTTAATAACACCCCTTAGTCATTCTTATATTCACGCTATAACATTCTGCATCATGTTAGTAAATACACAGCATGAATGAATGAATGAATGAATGAATGAATGAATGAATGAATGAGTGTTTTTAACCTTGGAAGAGATCTGAGGCTTTGTGACGTGGAGATATGTGGAACACTTTGAGTGACGCGTCAGGGAGACGAAGGAACACAAAACTAATAATATTTACCCAGCAACTACCTTTTAGTTGTTTGTTAGTAACACAGATCACCAAGCTGCTAATTTTTTTTTCCAATAAAAAAGATATATACAAAACTGAAAAAAAAAATATCTTGAAAAATTCAACATGACATATTCCGTATCTCAGGAGAGTTTTAGAAAGCAAACATTGCTGTAGATTCAATACTTCTAACAGCTCTGTAATGTCCAACCTATCGCTGGCATAAAATGTGCTCCATAAGTGCCACAGTGGGCATTGATTGGGTTGTAGACATATTAACCTGGTTTTTGTCAATTTCAGTCAGTGGCACTCATCTGCTGTGAGTGAACTGAGCCTGAAGGCAGGGAAGGATCCTCCCGAGTCTTAAAAAAAGACTAACAATATGAACTGAAATGCCAATATTAACTGCTTTGATGGGAACATGGTGCTTTTTAAATCGGTATAAGGGGGGACAGCAAGCCCACCAGGGCCCCAGGGAGGGTTCAGTCCCTGAAGGACCCCTCAGGGGTGTAAAGTACCTATATCCCGCTGTGTGGGTTCCTATAGGGAACTGACTGGCAGAGCGCACCACCTCAGACAGAGCGGAGTCCTTTCTACTACCTGAAAACTTTGGGACACAAGCCTTTCTCCTGCTCTGGGCAGAACTCCCAGGCAACCTCTCTCTCTTGGAAGAGGAAGAGGTAGTGACTGGAGTCTGCTGGCTCTGTGAACCTCATGTTCATGAGAACATGGGGACCGAGCATCACCCCTGCAGGGCTGGATGGCTGGCTGGCTTGGAGAGTGAAAGAGAAGTCTTTCTCCTCATCTTGCTGGCTGGCTGTAGTTGGGATTGCCAGCTGCCAAGCCATTGCTGTGGGTGTACACATGCAACGTCCTTGTTGAGTGTAATTGCAGCCATTGACTCAATTGCCCATTACAGTTTGACTTGGGATTTGCAGTGTGCTCAAGATTTTAAGTTAATTTTAAACAGTTTGCCACGTGAATTGTGCCCCATTTATAATTTATAATTTTAGAACTATATTGGAATAGCTGGGTTAGAGAGAGGAAAGTGCACATATTTAATTATTTATAAATCATTTATGTAACTCATTTTATTCCAAAAGCTTGTATTTGTGTTGAGTTCAGTTTGTCATTCCATTTAATTTTCTTGAACTAACCTTGTATTGCAATGCTTCATTTATGTTTTATACTTACATACAGGTGTTTAGCATATTTATTATTCAGAGCGACATCTTTACACACTTTCTGTTTATCAAGCTGGATATCTCCTGAGGAAGCTCAGGTAAAGAACCTTGTTAAAGGGAACAATGACATTGGCTTACCTGGGAATCAAACCTGTGAGATACAAGCCCAGCTCTGTTTCAGTTTTAAATGCTTCATGTGGTTTGATTTTTAACCTTAAGCAGTAGGTGGTATTCCAGTATCAATCCCACCTGAAGGTATCAGTAAAAGTTACCATAACCTTCTGAGTTAAAAACCCAAACACAGAAATAAGCTAGTTATCTCTAACATATTGAGAAGAATTTGCTGAGAAAAAAATGTCCACTATTTTCCTATGTATAGAGAATATGAAAAGAGCAGACCTCAAAAGAATGAAACTAATTTTAGAGATGAAATGACTTTTAGTAAACCAACAGGATTACAGAGAAGGCTGAGCGATAAGAGACACAGGCAGTGTTAGATGTGTACTGAGTCTACAGAGAACATGCAGATAAGTGCTTTGATGAAAAATGTAATTATGAAGAGAATACCTTCCCAGCTAAAGGATGCCTGACAGAAAAGGGACTGGCTCCCTGTGCCTTGAAGTGAATCCCTAGGTGTTTCATGATGTGATTTTCAATTAAAGTAGAAGTTTCAGAAACTTCTCCGCAAGAAAAGTGTTTTTGATCCACTTTCTGATGTTTCTGATGTGACTTTGAAGGGCCTCCTTTAATTCAGGCACACAGACAGAGTGCTTTATCTTAAAATGGCACTTCTTCCTGAAGTATACATGGTACACATACTTGTACATGTCCCTTTACTTGTAGTGCAAGTTCAAAAGTAGGCAAATCTTACATTCAACTTGAATAGCTTGCGTTGAATAAGAATTTTGCTTTTCACAATCCAAAAATGTAAATATCTTTTTCAAATTCAAAAGAGAAAAAAGAGCACACGTTTGGTACAATTAGTTTTCTATACTCATAATATCTGGGAAAACACAAGCGCTAAAACAATAAAAGGACTGTTCTGTCTGTAAACATTTCTTGCAGCCTCTTCACTTGTCTTGAATCCTTAAAGCTGACAAGGAGAGAGCATCTATCCTCATGACTGCACAGACCGAGAAAAGAATAAATACAACAAAAAAACAACAATTCCAAGTGCAAAAAAAAAATCCCATTATTGTGTAGTGTCTCTGAAAGCCAAGAGAACCAAGCTACCTTAAAAGCTCTTCTGTAAATGATGGCCAGGCATTGCAGCGGTTTCTTTTCTCTGACAAACACTCACAAACAGCAGTGCATCAAAACAGCCCTGTTTTCATTTGCTGGAAGAGTGATTGAATAGCAGAGGACAAAAGACAGCATGAGAGGTGTGTGTGTTTCCTAATCCTCTAATGTGACCATTGTTATTCTGTCCATGGTGCCACAATCTATCTTAAGAGTCCTTCTGCATGTAATAGCTGCTGTGTACAAAACCTTGTGCCATCTATTGCCATGTTTAAGAAACGGAGTCTGCACACTAATTCAATATTTGAAGGCACAGTGACCCAGGATTCATGCCAAACAATCTCATTCTCTCCAGGTTTTTGAATTAGGAATAACATATTACGATCTTTTTTTTCTAAATTGATCCTTGATCCACTCATGTTGTTGATCATTTCAGGTGATTTTCGCATGCATTTTCATTTTATTAATAACACTGGACAGTATTTTGCAACACTTAAGTATAACAAATACAATATCATATATCAGCTGGTCAGTTCTATGCACATCGCAAGAAGTCCAGAACGTTCTGTTGTGAAGACAGTAAGTATCAGTGTGGGCCAAATACCTGACTTTGAGAATACAGACAGAAACAATTTGTACTCCAAGAAGCATTTTACACATACTTATGGCTAAATCTTCAATTTTACACATTTCAGCTCTCTGAAAATCTGCACACTTACGATTTACCTTCAGTGTTGGAAGGGAAGCCCACATGATGTTTTAAGGCTTGGCTGCTCTGGGGAGAGCGCCAGATTCAGGGATCTGGATGGTTTGGCAGGGGGGGGCGGGGTGGTTGTGGGGATGTGAGGCTCGACTCTGCATGCCAACCATTGCATCCAAAGAGATGGAGAGAATTCTGCGCCTGCTGTGTGAGAAGCAGGGGAGCGAGCAGGTGCCTAATTGGAGAGTGTGCTGGGAGTGACGGGGGTCAGGTTATGTTGGTGTGGCAGCTGGGTTAGCCCTAATCACTGGTTTTAATGAGCTGCTACTCATCCTGGGATCTTCCTGTGTCCCTTATTTGTTTGACTCCGCAGTGTTTGCCAGGACTTTGGAGTTCACAGCAGCTCACCTGCCAACTTCAGTACAGGTCTATATTTTAGTGAAGAAATACTGCTGGAGTTTAAAATGTGTTGATATCTACACGAGAGAAACAGCGCGATAATGCAATCACCATTAACCTGTTTGGGAAGCACTGGGGTTTTCAGAGGGTAACCAGTGATGCATCAGTTATCATATTCACTGTAATGCCTTCCACTGTAAACATTCATGCTGCTGTGTTGTTTTATATGAGAGGCTGAACTCATCCTGCTACAGCATAGCTTCCAGAACCTGCTGTGATTTATTGTGATTGTCCATGTGACGCACTACTTTTGATACAGCTTTATGATCAGCGATTGCTGTATGATAATTACGATAATAATGAAATATCCTGAACAATTATAATTTAACATTTTATTGGCACTCTATGAAAATTGCAATTATAATTTTAAAAATAATCTTGAACTTTAGTCTCCTCATGACATCTTGCACATCACCAGCAGACTGTGGTCAATTCCCCAGACATTCCCTTTTTAAACAGTTGCTGTGTGGTAATTATATTTATCTATGATGATGACTGTAAAACCAACTCAACCTTATTAACATTTATTATTCAGTGAACCCACAATTATGACAAAGATGATACATAATTTAATGCTAGTAACATCAAAGGTGGGTTTTTTTCTGGTTTTTGAACTGGATTCTGTATTAACAGAACCAAAATGTCTGAGTGTAGACTAAAAGTTAAAACACTGTGGCTAATTTGTTTAAGGCCTTATTTTGGGACAAAAGTGACTTGTTCCAGATGTTTAACAACTTTATTTTTTCAACAACACACTTCAATATGTTCCTCAAGGGAAGGGATTCCTGAAGTACATTTCCCTTTTCGATGAATTTTGGAAATCCCTGGACAGTACTGATACATAGTACTCATAATCTTTTCCAGAACACTGATGGGTACATCACTAGCAGCATAATAAAGGGAGATATTACCCATTCACAGCCCCAGTCAGATAGCATCAGAGCCACTAAGCCACAATGAGATGGCAGATACTACAAGCAAATGACTGGCTTTGTCAAAGCATACGGTAAAAATATATTTTCATTAGACAATATCTGGTCTGGGATTTTCTTTTTGCTGTGCTAAGGATTCATTTATGGTATTATTTTCATTAATGCCATGGACTCCTTGCAATATTTTAGTTAATTAGCGGTGTTAATGTGATATGTTTCCTCTTTCATCTAGCCTGAGGGGCATACACCTCCAAAATTAAATAAGAAATAACACAAACAGATTTAGATGCAGGAGTAGACACACTGAATGGGGGCAAGATCATTTTCTTAGATTGTGTTTCATTAGGGATGTAACAATCTCTTAATCTGACTAAATAATTAATTTAAGCATGGTGTAGATTATTATTTTGCCAGTGTTAATGATATATAAGTGGATTTAAATGTAAAATTGTAAAACCTGAAACAGTCCACTCTCAGCAGAAAGGGGAGAGGTATTTTATAATGCTGTGTGGTGGATATGAAAGGACTATTGGTGACGTGGGCCATATGGAATAACAGCTTGCCTATTAATGTGATGGTACATAGGAGGTACACCATTAATGTCTCCATCTCAGCCCCTCCATCAATAAGAAGGGTACATTCTTCCAGTCTTATCTAATCATGATAGGCTGAAAAGAATATTTCCATTGTATTTCCACTAGAATATGACAAAGACATACATGAAAAGTACAAACATTCACGATGCTGTTTAGTCCATCTCTACTTTATGCATGGACCATGAGACACTTCATTCTCATTTTTACTTTTACATTGTTTGTTAAAAACATGGTGAGTTCTATGCAAATTCTTCAACGCTGTAATCATTTTAGTGCCAAAATTACTTTGTGGCGTTTTACATGTTCTCCATGTGTATTCTGATGCTGTGTCACTGTTGCAACAATTCGAAATTTAGGAAGATGCTAAGATAAGATAGGATAAGATAAGATGAGACAGGACAAGTTTTGTATTCTTGAAGTCTTTCTGCAGAAACACATTTACATATAGAGTAAACCTGCTGGTTAGTCTCAGTAAAACATCAATTTCTATCAGTATTAAGGCATACAGATATTCAAATGCAGCAGGTGCTGGACCTAATGGAAGATGTGAGCAAGATGATGATGTGGAACCACAGAGATGCTCATTCATCTGTCTGTTTATTCACTGGCTTTTCTTTTGACTTTGCAAGTAATTGTCACCTTGTTTTTTGTGCAGTTCTGCCTCTATTGTTTGACTGTTGTTTTCCACCAACAATCAGCAGTCTCCACTACCTCTCCTCCTGTCCCCCACATGTCATTATCAGAGAGTACTGGAAGGTTTTCATTTGTTATCTTCCTCTGACCTTCACGCTACAACTCCCTCATCTCCAGGAGAAAAGTGCCAGTATCAGGCCCTTCAGCTAGATGAAGGCTCTCAACCAATCTTGGAAAGACAAACAAGAAACGCAAGGGAAGTAAACACAAATCCTTACACAGAAATGATTTGCCCTGGACTTCAAGACAACTCAGGTGACTACAATTAGTAGTGTGTGTATGTTTGTGTGTACTTTTTTGGAGGGGGAGGCTTTGTCACTGTCCCTAAAACCATACTAACAATCTTACCAAACAAAATCCGTACTCTGGTCTGTAAACAATTTTAAACCACCCAGTTTCATACTGCTCTTTCCCATTTCCACTAAATTCACATAGCTGTTTATCTGGGAAATACTTATATTAAATAAACAGGGATGAGAGGAGCATTTTTGTAAACTTCCCAAAGGGTCATTTTTGATGTTATCAGTACATTGGAAAACCCTACATTACTCAATGCCATCAAAGCATTGACCTACAGACACTGGGATCATTACAAAAACATCTTTAAAGGGGAAATACATATTGGGATATTGTTTTTTCTTTGTTCAAATGACCGTCAATTTCCTTGACATCACAATAACATCATGAATGAGGTCTCTGATTCTGGTCAGCTGTATTTGAATGTTCTTCTCATATTCAGGAACAACAGCAGCAGGTTCATATGGGGAGAGTCTGAGGATAAAATACTCCTCTCTCCTTTGCACAGCGTCTACATCAACTCCAGTCTAATTCTCTCTTGTGTGTAATTTAAACACGTCAGTTTATTCTTTTCAGTCTGAGATCAGAACACTGGTGTGCAGCGGGCCTCATCCTTGTATCTGCTTTGTACCCCACACCCCCCCAATGGAAACGGGAGACCGATCACCATGCATGTTTCACATTATCCTGCGGTGGGAACAGTTCACAAACCAATGGCACGCGTCTTCGTAGCAGCACATCATTAGCCGAGAGTCAGGGGACCGCTGCAACGCTTTCCAGCGGCAGGGATCAACCTTTAGTTTGACACTCTGATGTGGATCCACTCCCCGTAGCAGGACAGCTGATGCCCACCCCCCCCCCCACCCCACAACCCCCCCAACCCCCCCCACAAAGGCTTTCATTACAGTGTCCACCACAGACAGCCGTAATCCTATTAGTTTAAATAAATAATGAATCCTCCACCCCCATTTGATTTCCAGGGCCGTGTTCTGCATGCTGGCATCCACACGCATAGGGGCCCGCCGCTCAGTAATTGCTGCTCCCTGCCGATCCGACGAGCTCGGCGGGAGCCTGGCAAGGTTTCACTGCGACCTTGCATGTTTTTGTCATTTTCCACAAGTTTAGCAAAACCCATAGCAGACAGAGTTTTCTATTTTTTATAGTGCACTTTAGGGGGACCCAAGGAAATGGGGGAATCCTGCATGAATGCATTTGTTTGTCATTTGCATTCACTTGTCATTTATGTGAAGATGAAGTAAAAAGGCATAACTGTAACAACAGTTAATAGCTGGGCACCAGGGCTAAGACTGAGAACTGCTGCTGTAGGTGGGTAGCAGGAGATCCAGGTGCTTTTGTGCATTATCGAGGATTCTGGCAACCGAACCACTTTACAAATTAGGTTGCCTTCAAAAAGGATTGTGAGATACCTGAAAGTAATCTTTCAGCTCACCATAGTGCAAGTGCTATCTTCTAAAAAGAGACTTTACTGAAGTTTTACTTCCAATCTCTTTCACACCAACTGTGCAAATGTAGCTTCATTTTTCGGGATGTATTGTACCCAGGTTTTTTAACACACAGTCAATCCTCTGTGCCATAGCAACCATCTGCACATCCATTTCCTCAAGTGCCATATCCCCAAATCCCTGTATTTTCATTTTCAGAAGCAAATGATCACATTCATCTTCTGGTGTTATCATATACATTGGAATATAATCAGCTTGGAGCTGTGCACTGATGCTTATTTTGGATCCGATAGCACCATTTTACCAAGTCAAGTGGGGTTAGAAGAGTTTCTGACATTCATCTCACGAAAGGCAAGTCTTTATCAAACAGCTTGATTTTTCCCAAGGCATTCCAGCTTCTATTCCTATAGCCTTCAGACAAGTGTCAGATACTGCTCACCCACTGAACAGCAGATCATTCATTTCCACCCGGGATGGCATAAAGGGGTCAATAGCTTGCAAGTCATAAGAAGAAATTTTAATTTGAGGGTATTTATTTACATTTCTGTGGCTAGCCTCTATTAATTGGCTATTTACACACTGCTGTTGCACTCCCTTTTACAACCACACGCACACACATGCACACACACATACACACACATACACATACACACATACACACACATACACACACACACACACGCACACACACGCACACACACACACACACACACACACACACACACACACACACACACACATACACACATACACACAAGCATCTGGCCCAAAGGATTGGTTAATAAACATACATCCAGATTACCCTGCCCATTCAAACCTAAATGCACATCGCTTTAATTATGCTAAACAAGCCCAAGAACTGAATGTTTAGCATAGCCCCATTATTTGCATCTCCCTCACTCCATCACTTTCTTTCTAATTAATAACGTTAATTAGGACAAGAGGAGCAGGTGGCCCCATTAGATAACGACAACCTGTCCCTGAGCCGTTAGAGCGGTTGAGTCAGTGTTTCATGCTCGCATCCAGGGCCCCTGCCTTGACATTTCATTACCTGGTGGGTCTGGGACCAGGCATTAGCATCTGTTATGTATGAAGGAACTCTAAGGTATATCAAGACATGTGGTTTAGACTTAACTCACACGCTTACATCACACATACAGGATCAATGAACGCCCTCCTTAGCGGTTTAATCTGTGTGCTGTGACATGGCCTCAATAATCAAATTCAAAAGGCCCATAAATCCAAGCAAATCACAGCTAAAAGACAGATCGCGGTATTTACAGCTCAATCCCAGTTAGCGGGCGCAAATTCCATAATGCCTCTGGTTCAGCCGCTGGTTTGAGACCCGATTCGCAAGGGGAGCCATTCGCCGTGCCAGCGGAAAAGCCCGACTCCGGAACTTCGAGATCACGGCCCCAAATCCGCACAGGTTAAAGTGAATTACCTTTGATTCATCACCACCCCTCACCTCACGCTGCTCAACAAAGCCTGCACTCAACAGCCATTAATCATTCATCCCTCTCCTTGCATCAGCAGACGATTCCTGAGCCCAGTGTTTGACTTTGAAAAGTGAACAGAGAACTGCGCAGGTGGGGCTGCTTTTGAATCGATATGCTTTGCCCAGAGAGTACTTAATGTCCCTAGTCACATCAAAAAGACGGTTAAGCGTGGAGCATCATCTGTCTTCTCATAGGCTCACAGACATCAAGACATGATTATTCCTGTCTTTCACCACATTTTGATTGCAGTCAGAAGCAGACAGCAAAGAAGAGTTGTTTTTAAATGTATGAATGGTGTTTGCTGCAAATATAGCTTGTACATGAGCCACTACCCCTTTCTATGGATGTGTGTTTCGCTGAAGCTTTTACACTGAATGGCACAGCAGCTATAAGTCATCCCATATGCTATCTCATAATCCACTAACTAGGTCAAAAGACTGATCACCACACTGCACAATGACTAAAACTACGTTACAGGACATGTCACCGGCAAAGAATTTGAATAATATTAAATCTATTTTACTTTACAAAGGTACAATATAATAATAATAATTATTGACTGTATATATTGATGATGAGTTATTTTTGTGCATATACACAGTTTGTGCTGGTTCATTATGGTCTGTACACGTGAACGTTCAGTGTCGTTATGAATAAATTTGACAGTCTACAGATAATAACCACTAGCAGTATCTGCACTCCAAGATACAGCATCTGAATTGTTTCTCATTAATGTTTTATAATTCTCTTGCTTCATGAGAGAGATTTGCAGCTGGCAGGGAAGGGTGGTGGAGCTTGCCAGCGCATAAGAATTCACGCAGTGGCTGAGAGGACCCTCAGTGTCTCTGAATAAATCCCACTGCCCAGGGCAACATGGGGGTAGTGCCCCAGCTCCACTGCCCAGGGCAACATGGGGGTAGTGCCCCAGCTCCACTGCCTGTTGTACACATTTCATAATTTCACCCAGCATTAGAACCCCAGTCAGACTTCAGGCCTGGGGCATTTCTGCTTTAAAAAGAAAGAAAAAAGGAAAACAACAAAATATCCAGGAAACAGGTTCATATCAGCCAGTGAGAACTCAGCACAGATTAAGAGCTGTGTGCTGTATTACTGGCAATAGAGAAATGGGTGACTATATGTACTCATGAAATACTATCAGCATGACTAAAGCCATGCAAAATTACATCACTGAGTGAGGCTGATATTGTTTCTTTCTTTGTGATTTATTTATTTATTTATTTATTTATTTACGTATTTATTTACTTATTAAATGTCATTATGATTCTGCAGCACTGCACAAATATTATTAAAACAGCTTATACTAAATAATTCAGAACAGACGTTCCCAAACTTTTCAAACCCACAATCCACCTCGTTATACATTACTTTTTGTTTTAATCGGGCTCCACAGTTTGCATACCGGAGATTAAAACAAAATGACAGAACTTTATCTCTGTGGGCTGAATTCAGACATGCATTCTTTGAGCACGTCTCTCATTCTCAGTGCAGCGCACATCTGAAAGTGGACAGATGAAATGTGTGAAATGATTTCAGAAATGACAACAAGTTTGAGCAGCCCACCTCTAAGGGGAAAACGTGTGGAAAAGTTAAAATGGAGCCATGATTTTTTATTTTCTTCAGTAGCCGTGATTGGGAATACACTTTCAACAATCTGGCACTTTCATGTAGAATCTGTGGTCCCTAGAGGGTTCAGATCCGCGAGGTTCTGCTGTATTTTATTTCGCACACTGAATTGTGGGAGCAGTAGCAGCTGTCCTCACCAAGCAAGACTTCATTCAGTGAACGAGGAACCCTGGTGACTCTGCCCTTTATTAATGAGAGGAAAAGTTTCAAGTATTGAAAATTGTAACACCCACGCAAGATCTAATTTAACATCTGTTTGACCCTTTGGCTGTAAAAATGCCAACTTGTACAATACTTGCAATGATCAATCAATCCAGCAAAAAAATGTAGTTATTGCTGAATTTTTACAGTTGCATTGTCACAAAGCACCGCAAAGAATTCATTTTCCAGAGGAGATTGAAGACATAGAAAGGAATAATCATGCTGGACAGCCCTTGAGCACAGGAATAAGACTGCTGAGGAAAAGAAAATAGAGAGGATTTGTAATTGAGTCTTTCAGTCATTTCGATCATGGTCTCCAAATATTGAAGTCCAAGTCACAAATGTCTTCACTGTCCCTAGCTGTCTTCATGCATTACTTAATGCAAAATGATTCAACAACATAATGAATATTGTTCTGTTTAGGACATGAAGGGTGTCTGAAAATACAACTTCTAGATACTGGTGGTATCTGGACCCTGAGAATGTCCTCCACTGATTGCAGTTGTGTGATATTCCCCACACTGTACATGATTGTAGCTGCATTAATTTCCTTATTAAAACACTACACTGTTATATAGCCAGTAGCATTAAATGGGAACTATAAATTGTACTTTATACAAGACATATACATATGCAACCATGGCTAATACCATTTGTTGTTCACTTTGAAGGAAAAGTATAGTCTTGTCTTTCAGGCAATTTATTATTGTCAGAAGCTTGCCATTTCCACTTGTGATACAGAACTCTCATAGATATACGGAGCACTTACTCTGTTCTGTCACTTGTCCTAAGCTGCACAGAGCTGTCAGATAAATACAGAGGCACATGTCAGTGAACTGAATCTGTCATACAATAATCAACATTTGACAAGGACCCCATTTACCCTCCTGAACAAAAAAAAAAAAATTCATATACTTCTTTGCTCATCTGAATAGGCAAGTGTTTGACTCCAGACGTTTACCATGTAGAAATGAACACGTGAAGTTTCCAGCTCTTGAAGCTGCATTCGCCTCTTGTTTGAGCTTCCCAAAATGACCCGAGGGCTTGTTGAATTTTGTCGAAATTTCTGCCGTCTGTGAAACCAGGAGGTTTTATGATGGTCGGTGATGCCATTTAGAGTGGCAAGGGAAGGCTACGCAGAATATGTTCAAATAGAGGAAGGGTTGGAAGTCGCTGATTGTACTAGATGCTGTTTGTTTTCTGAAACATGAGAATCATTCCTCCATCTGCTTTGGCAGACATTCCCTGGTGAGCCAGAGTAAAACTTGAAGAGTGGAAGTAGAAGATGGTCAAAATATTAAGAAACAACTGAAGCAACAACTTTGACACTTTCTACATGATGTGGATTTTTTCCTTTCCCTAAGATATTATTCTGGCTTGCAGGCTACTCTTGTCACAAGTCTTCAGTAGCAAGAACTACCACTGCAATTATCAGTATTCAATGTTCTTTTCATTAATCCACTTCTGAGTCTGGGTGTACATAGTTACCATTTATTTTATCAGTGATTACTGTGTAGAATGTACAATAAGTTGAAAGTCATGCTTAGTCATCATGTAATGCAATGTGTTGATCTGCTGCTCATTCATGTATTCATTCATCCTGTGTTTGCTCCTGTACTACGACATTCAGGCTCTTATCCCACTGCAGACGGCTGGCTGAAATTCTGTTACTCTATAATAACTGCCTTGAGGCTGGGTGCGTGAACGTGCCCATTGTCTGGGTATATTGTGTCATAATCGTGTCATAATAAAAGTGTGCCCACACTGTAAAAAGAATGTGACACGCAACGATATTACAGAATAGGTCATAGAATTTCCATTTCATAATTTATATCCAGTTTCACTGTTGCTGACATAGTATTACATATGTTCCCTTTGGTATACACGCATCAACACTAGACAATGCTGGCCCCCTTTTACTGTTAAAAGAGATCTTGGCCAAAATGTTAATGGATGACAATAAAATTGCTGAAATGTTTGGAACTATTTAACATATGGAGTAAAAAGATACAATGGAGATATAGATTGAATTCATATCCCAAAAACTTCTAAGATAACACAAGTCACCATTATAGTGATTTTATGAGGCCAATAACTGAGGGAGAAATTATAATACATATTAAAAAGTTTAAACAAGGCTATCTCCAGGGTATTATGGATATAACAATGTAAAAATGTCATCATATAAACCACCATCTAATAATGCTTTAGTAAAATGTATATGGGGACCAGCTGACAATGTGTTGGCCATGACTATAATTCATAACGAAGAAAAAGACCAATCAGAATTCATACTGTATATTAATCAGAAGCTAGTGTTTTCTATCATTTCAAACAGGACAAAGATAATTGTTGTAAATATTATTTGATATTTTGATGAGTGTGCGTTTCCACCTGATATGCAATTACTATATAACTTTGAAATACTGTAAACATTAAGAACCATTTAATTTCATTTTGTAATATAAAAAGAAACTGATTATTCAAAAATTTTAGATGCAGACAAAGTCTGGAACAAGTGTCATATAAGTCAGTTTGCTACTGACAACTGCTTTACTGCAAGTGACCAAAGCCATATGGTTGTATTAGCTTGGTAATTAGCATTTTGTTGCAGCTCTACAGCTCAAAATGATAAATGGTGTTGAGTGCTTCCATTAAGGAGATGACTCCACTTCTTCTTTTCCTTGTTTTGGTGGTATAATAAATGAAAGAGTCCAATTCCACCAAAGGAGAGAATTGTTTTCAGCCCCCCAACCAAAATTATAGTAGGTTATTTTAAATAAATCCCAGATGGTCTGTTTATCCCGATAATAGACCAATGGTAAAATAGACAGTGGATGGAACAGTGAATTAATCACCTCCTTATATGGTCCACATAAAGCATAACCTTTGGCCTGGAGAAGTGGCTTGTACAGAGTCTGTTTGAAAGATCTGCAGGGGAAGGTTAACAATTGGCCATTGGAGGGGAAAAAACTTCAGAACAGAAACTGTCCTTGTGTCACAGAGATTTGAACAGCAAATCTGGACATACGGAACAGTGGGCAGAACAGAATGGTCATTAAATGACTCACCTTTGTGCTAGCAGGGATATGACATCATAACAGTCTCCTGTCTAATGAATGCCTGTCTCCCATCCCAACTCCAGGCAACCCAAATACATGAAATTCATCCGTTCATTTTAAACACATGCGCCCACATTCCCTAGGTTACATTAGACAATATTATTTTGTTATTTTTACGATACTATATTTTTTTATTTTAAAATATTGTTATCCGGTTTTCTCATGGCCCAGTTTGTGATGCTCTATTTTATTTGTATGGCTCTTTCATCAGTGTCCTCCATGGGCATGATGGTAGGTTCCATTCCAGTTCAGCTGCACATTAATTGCTTGCCAGGTACTTCAGCTAGAACAGCCATTTTTCCATACTGTGGCTTTTTACAAAAACTACAAAACAAACTTCAGATATGGTGCAATCTGTTCTTGGAGATACTGTTTTTTTCATACTGCAAACTGGTGAAATTAGATCACCTCAATTTCCATTACAAAAATTAACACTGACAAAAAAAAAACTTGCATGCACTTAGATATGGTTAAGAAAACACTTCTCTCGATTTAGTAAATTAACCAAGCTGCACTTACTTTCATTAAAAACATCACATTCACAGCAGGGCAGACATACAGTAACAACTGGATATTTTGAGATGGGAAAAGCGCAGTTAAATAAAATACTTTAGGTGGTTGAATATTGAAGTTCAATTACATTATAAATAAAAAACAAGCAGGCCACGTTTGGAGCAAAAATAATATGTGGAACACTCACAAACAATATTCAACTAAACAATTATTTGAAAGCATTTGTGCTGACCTTCAGTGTGATAAAACAGCATAAAAGTGCCTTAAATGCACCCATATCCATTTATGAAATCGATCAGTAATTTCAGCTCCAGTATGATGTAGAGGACAGAGTGAATATAGTCCAGCTCCATGTTATCACAGTATTATTCAGCTTGCTATCTTTCCTTGTATATATCATCTGAAAAATGTTTACTATTGGGCAACAGCTAAATATATATGAATGACCTTTACTCTACCCTCTATTTCCCTGATATAGACACACAGTTCTGTACACTGCCATTAAAAGCTATTCAGGGCCCAGTTCCTCTCAGGGTTTAGAACTCTTCTGGCAGGGAAAGTGTCTATAAGTGATATAGAAATTACACTGCTATGCCATGTGAATTATAAAAAAAAAAAACTATTTACATGTATAGATTATTTTCATTAAAAATTCAAATGATTATTACATGTGTCATTCAGTCATCATCGTTGGACTTATACTGACATGTTATTATTTATGCTTCAAAATCTATTGTATGGATATAGCGCCACACTTTAATATTAATTCTATACTATATATTTTCTTTGTGTGGTATTTGCTTTTATATTAGTAAATTCATCAACCTCCTTTTCTCTGCGTATTTTAAAATCTCCGAAAAGGAGACAAAAATGTTCAGTTATTTATCTTCTGATCGTTGCCGTAAATTTCTCTAGGGCAGAGAAAACTGTTGTGCTCGCTGCTTTGTTTTTCACAAACTGGGTCTGGAATCGGTTGTTCTGATATTTATAAATAGGAACAATATTGTATTATGGTTATTTGAGCAGAGCATCATCCAGTCTACCATGAAACTCTTGCATGAATGCGTACAAACACTCTCTGTTTGAAATATTGAGATATTCTGCTTGTCTGCCATTAGTCTGATCTGTCTGTGATTCTGACAGCTGAGATCAGTCACAAGAGCATAGATACATGACCTCAGAATACAGAGAATGTTAAATTAACAATATCTGTTTTTCGGTTCATATTTCAAAAGTACATGCATAGGCTGTCATTCACATTTAAAAAAAAATTAAACAATGGTTGAGGCCTACACCATAGGGTAATTCATTATGGTATGGTTGGCTCTTTGGTTCACAACACGCCCTTTTTTAAAACATTATTGTTTCCCCTTTTTTTTTACTCTCTTTTTTTCCCAGCCCTGACTAACCTTCACTCACTGCAGCAACCATCCCTCCATCTTTGGAAGGAGAGCCATAGGCACATGACTCCATCATTTCACGTGATGACAATCACGCCTCTTTCTTTGCTGTAGCTGCACCATGACTTGCATACTGTCTTTGACGTCAGAGGATGACAAAGTACAGCGTACATTCAATTCGTGCCACCAGAGATATCTGGCCTAACCAGTCTGTTACAGACAGGTGGATTACACAATGTTGTCTTGAAATAGTTTTACAAAAGTCTATGTAGAGTTAGAAAGACGTGGCAATGTAACTTGCTCGATTACTTCAGAAAGCCATCATCCCTTGGGGTTTACTGTGGTGTGTGTTGGTGGTATATTATTGATAAATATCTTTTGCATTAGTATGGTTTTATCAGATTCCTTAGCTACTTACCCACTTGATTCAATTAGCTACTTCAAGGGTAAAGAAGTCACTCAAAGCAGCCATGTAAAGAGAGTAAAGAGAGTAAAGGGGTGCTGAAGCACACACACACACACACACACACACACACACACACACACACTCTCTCTCTCTCCCTCTCCCTCTCTCTCTCTCTGTACACACACATACACACAGTAATTAGTGAAATTAATGCAAAGAGCCGTTGGGTGAATGATCGTGGTGGTTGCTTGTGTCTGTATGGACCTCTGACTTTGCTGGGCAGTTTCCTCCCTGCAGCATTGCCCTTAGTGTCAGACTCATTAGCTATTATGTTGGTAAATTGCATTGTTCAAATGATTTTCTCTCACATCCAGATATAGTTTTCTCTAACAGAGCATTTGTTTCCACCATTTGGGTCCTCACCATCAGCTGGTCATGAAATACCATATTTACATATTTTTTTTTACATATACCAATACATATTTTTAGTTTAATATGAAAACTTTGTGATACATCAAACGTGAAATGTTTCAGACATGGGTTAAACCATTTTGTTAGGAAGAGTTTACTTGTCTTGCTGAGCAAGGTAAAGGAAGATTTTTCTGTTTTTATTCCACAAAATGTTCACATCCCTGTGAAAATAGTTCAACCTATTGTTAGAATAATGTGACCTCTACTCGTAATTGCCTTCAATTGTGCCACAGCTGGTCTGACAAAGTTCCTCTGTTGCACTGTTTTCATTTCCTGCATCATTATCTACATCATCACTTAAGAACAGGGCCTTTATTTTAATGAGAAATTACTTTTTGGATTGAAAAAGTACAGAAATTGTATACAAAAATCTTTAAAGCAGGTAGAGGTCAATTTGTGGTGAGCACATATTTTGATGAAATAGACCAAGACAGTTAAAACATCACAGCAATTACCTTAACAGACTAAAAAAGCCTCCTCAGTGTGAAGGTCAAGATAGGTCATTTAATATTTTCTTTCAATGCTTTTAACATCAACTTACAAGTCATTTATTGTATCAAACTACATGATAGATATGTAATTACTGGTCTGGTTCCCTAGATCGCCAGAGCTATATAACTAATGGTTGGTACAGCTGTCTGATATTAAAATGTCCTCACATCCAGATAAATATTTATCTGGAAACAATTCCAGTCGATTTTCAATTATCTCTTAATTGTCATTGGCCTATTTGATTGTTTATGTCCCTGCCTACTTGTCCGCCTGGCATTGACAGATAAGTGGGTACATGCCTGAGTGATGGAGGTGACATTGTGGAGCTCTTTTTCCCTTCCTTTTCATCCTGGTCAGTCTTGGTTATTGTGACAGTGGCTGCTCCAAAACAATATTTCCAGCTTCCTTTTCTCTCTCCTCTGATTACAATGCAAACCATGACAATGAGTCAAGCTGCGTCTGAAAACAAATTTCACAATCACGGTTGGTTCGCTGAGATGGAACCCTGGCAAGCGTATGTTTTCTGATGAATGTGGGAGGCTCGAAGGTGCCCCTGGGTGACCTCAGCATTTTTGGAAAGATGTCTAAGTGGTTGCACAATTTTCAGCAGGTGAGACATGTGGCCCCCTGTTTATCTCAGCTCACTGGGGTCTCACTAACAAGAGAATGCTCCAGGATGAGCATGGCCCCAGGGTTTATATTCTACAACAGACTCATTTGTGAAGTAAGGCTTGTAAAACCAGTTTTTTTTTCTTTTTTGACACTGGGTAATAGCACTCTTCTCTCCTCAGCAAATGTGCCAAATTATTCTGCAGAAGTTCAGGAAATTGGTGGGAATGATACCAGCCACCTTGTGCAGTGAGACACAGAATTGGAATATGCTAATTAAATGTCTAATCATTAGAATGTATTAGTCCTGAAAAAAATGTCTAAACTACCCATATTATTAGCTTATCAGATTAATTAAGTTACAAAATTAGCAAATACTTTTCAATGCAGAACATGTAATAACTGAATTATCCTATGCCATCTCAGTCATCATGATCCCAAATTCCTGACTAACCTTTTAAACTCTTCCTTCACCAAACAATACCACAATAAACATATTAGATTCAGTCCCAAATATCCTGAGCAATTTCACACATGTACAGTGTACTCGCCAGAGCAATTTAGCCGGACTGGTCTCAAAGCATGAGTGTGCTGGGACTCTTCCTCTGAGCAGATGACTACAGTCAGTCCAGTCTTTATTTGACAGTCATATCAATGCCTTCAGGCCTCATAGACTCATATTGTTTTATGTATAAACCATAATATGAGTAGGTTTTACACCCTTTATAGTGCCCTCATAATGAGCTTCCCACTGGCAGTATTGCTTTATCCACTGCTGCTAATATTGGCTTGACATTTGAGTTGAGGGAACTCAATTGTTAAGTTTTTTTCCCAAAAACTCTGCAGCTGAATCTAAATGAGAACATTATAATTGACTGCGCACTAAAAAAATAAAGGAGCCAAAAAACATTAGACTCTATAATGCATTGTTCTTGAACAGTAAGCTTTACCTGTTTAACTAAATAGCTGACTGGAGTTAGCTCTATACCTTACCATCTGTCTGGCTGGTCTTTGAGCACAGCACAATATGAGAATCATCGGTATTATTATTTCAATCATCAGTTCTTAACACCACCATTTTGATTTCACTCTCAGGTTTACTAACATCACTGGGTTTAGATGAAACACAGAACCAGCTCTTGGGTCATCTCTCATCTGTCAGCCCGTTTTGCCACCTTGCAATTTTTTTCACAAAACCTGCGTGGTCATGGTCTGTCCCAATGTTTTGCATTAAACAGTGGGTGACGCTTTGTCTTTAAATTTGTCACTTGCTGTAATTTGTTTCTCAAGTTTTTTTTTTTTTTAATTCTTGGGTAATGAAAGAAAATCCATAACAAAATGGCTATGAGAAACAGAAAAGAAGTGCCTAAGTTGTATAAATCCAAAGTGAAGGACCTCCATCTTGATAAAGCGCGAGGACACGGGGATATGGGCTGCTTTTTCTGACACCTTTTATTGCTGGAGGAACACAGTTTGATGTGTATTGCTTTGATCCTTGGGCCGGTATCAGGAATGATTATCTGAAAGGCTGTGGGGTGTCAGGATGATGAATGGTTATTTACCTTTATTTCAGCCTGTCTCCCAATGCGCTGAGGACTGTCCCCAACTTATTCTGCTGTGCCTCCCTCTACACAGCACACCCAAACACACAATGCCTTTGCACAGGCATATTGCCAACAGAGGTTTACCTTCATGAAGTTAAACCTGGAATGAAAGCGTTGACAGTACTGCTGGTTGCAAAGATGACTCAATCCTGACATTTCCACCTCAGCAGTGAGGTCAAATTTAGGAGGTGAAGGTTTCCTTTGTTTTTTTTCCCCCTTGTTTTCCTTTGATCCCTGGAAAATGCAATATTTTTTTGTCTCATTGGAATGGAATATTCACCCTGAGTGTACTTATACATGAGTGTAATGTTCTGGGCGCCACCACCGGCACATAGTCATTAAAGACATGCTCTTCTCTAAATTGCTTTGTGATTTCTGACTGCAGCCCTCTAATAACAAAACAATAGGTGGAATAACTTCCTTGATGGACAGGGAGGATTCAGATGCCTCATATAATAGCCGTAATCCTGGCTTTTAATGATGATGGACAAACGGCGATGACCGAATCCTCCGGAGTCTTTACGATGGGCTCATCAGGTAGCTCCATGGGCTGGACTCCTGCAGAGCCGGGGCTGTTTCCAACTCAATTATTCTTACAAAAATAAGTATGAGGAGTATGAAATATTAAAGGCCATACAGTAAGGGGCTGAAAGCTTCCTGGGTGTGGGGGTGTTGTATCTGTTTTATTTTTCATGATGATGGAGGGAGAACGCCAAGCAGTGCTCACTAGGGGCCATTTTGTGAGGGTAATGCACAGTGATTCAGCTGCGCTCAGAACTTTGCCCAAGCCCCACACACGGACCAGGTCCCGCGTGGCCACTCCCACAAAGATTATTCTTGTTTTGCCTGTCATTAAATGGGCTGAAAGGCTCCATCGTCAACTGTTCTGCAGCCTCCATGCAGCGTGGAACAAACGCAGTGCTATGTGCGGTACTGCCATGTATGCTAGCATATATCTCCCACATAAAATGCTAGATCTAGCGCTTTACATTGTTTTTCTGCATGCACTGTTTGTGTGCTTATGGACGTAATTATGTAAAATATTCTCTGATGACAAATATACTGATAGAACAATTACAAACCACTGTGTTATGATATTAAATCTCACAAAATTTTAAATAACTGCTGCAGACACAGGTATAAAACAATATAAACAGTGATTAATTACTGTAATCTCCACTGGAATGGATTTACAGTAGAAAAATTCAAGAAAGGATGCTTCCCTATTGCCAAAATATATTTGAAATGGCATTTCATGTTTTCCCAGGATATATTAATGTTCAAATTTGGGGAGTGGAGGTGTGACAAGAATGCATAGAAGCTCCTCCTGAAGGGGCAGATAAAGCCAAAATTCTGGCTGTTGGCATCACAACCAGATCAGTAACTTTTACATTGTGTTATCTCTGAAGACATATATTACAAACTCATTGACAAGTCCAGCAAAAGACAAATGGAGATATTGTTCTTGGTCGCTTTTTGAAAGTAACTTGTAGCTAGCTAAACAACATGATGTATACAAATTAGATTAGAGAATTAGCTAAGTTTGCTGATATTTGCATCTATCCGAGTAAACTGCAATTTTTTTAACATTAAGAAGTTGCATTATTTACCTTGGTATTGAGTGAAATCTGTTCATTGTGTTTGGGAACCCTCTCATTGACTCATATAATGTGATGCTTATTCTCTGGAAGATGTTCTACTGGTTTTGGTGTTGTAGATGGGCCTGAGAGAGGAGATCGGCGGCCAGACGCTCTTGGGGGTAAAAATGCTAAGTGGCAAATGACGTTCATTTAACTTTCAAGACAAGTTTCAGTCTTATGGGTGGAAGCCTACTGCATTATTCGGATCATATTGCATCATTTTTTACAGCATTCTTTTTGGATCGTGGACTTCTGTTTTTGAGAAATGTGGAAACTGTGATGTATTGCACTTAGTTTATGAATATTTTCGCCATCCAGTGGCCTTCATAAATAACAACATTCTAGTTTCTAATGTTATATTAACGTAGTCACAATTGGTTGTCTAAAACGCATGCCGTAAAACTCAATATGATGACGTACTTTGTGAAATTTTGGGTTTTCAGGGAGAATTCTTTCAGCTCTATTTCCTAATTTCATAGAGTACTCGCGAAAGCATTGCTTGTAAGTCGTTTGCTTAAAGCTATATTGTAAAAAAGCAATTACTTCTTGTTTAATTATGCTCGAAGCCTATGTTGAATATCTTTGTATACGAGAAATATTGTTAGCCTGTTGTATGCTAATATGAGTAAAATGGTAGCTTACAATATTACCTATGTAGCAGTGCCATGCTTATTTTCCAGTTATATTTTTTTACAAGTGTTGTTCTAGACTTACCAATTTATCAGTATGTAATGGAGTTTATTAACCCATATATGTGTGTTTTCCAGTGAACGCAATGCTGTAGAAATTCATGGCTGCTATCTTTTTATCATTTACTTTTGATAATGGTTTCTTGTTAGCAAATCATACCAAAGATAACTAACTATCCTTAATGTGCTATATGTATTTGCATTATAGTAATTGCTATTTGTATTTATTTCAGTTCACACCTTCAAAGGAAGCTCTTCAGCATGATAAAAGAAAGGACGAAGACATTCTTGGGGTGTTTATCTGTCCATTTTCTTTGTGCAGCCATGCACATTGAGAACAGAATAGAACCCCAAATTTTTCCCTCATGTGTCAACATTAGAATAAGAATTGGAAGTCTAGTTTTTGTAAACATCTACAGCAGACAACCTAAAATACCAACAAACAGCATGTAACTCAAGCAGTATCTGGCCATGCCCCTAAATGATCACCAGGCCTTAGTTAGTCATTTTCAACAGTTTGTTGGTAATCATAAGCCTCACACAATATAGAATACTGTAATGCTCTACTCTTTTGCATCAAATATGAAATTGATGAAGCATAACTAGAATGCAACCTCACTGTTTGCTCGCTGTTCAGTTGGCTATTATTATCATATGCCTATCCCTACTGTACATAAAGTACACTAGCTTCTATTTAATATAAAATGTTGTATTTAGGACACAGAGTAAAATGCTGGCTAACTTTCCTGGGAAACGTTATCCAGATTACCTCAGAGTTGATTTCCATTGGACAGACATGTTCATTCATTTTTCAGGAAGACATTTACTCTGTGTAAACACTGTGTCAAAAGCCATTTCTATAAAGTGACAAGCAGTTTCGTTTATCGTAGAAGGCAGTCCTTTGGGTTGACTATTTATGAGGCAGTAACGTTAGCGCACATTGTCCTATCTATCCATTAATGTTTAAGATCTCATTAAGGGGAGCGCAATCACTCAGCTGTGATAATGATGTTGATTATGAGAGCAATAATTATCCAAGACATGACATGAGTTATTGTTGTACTAAAAAAAAAAAAAAAGATCAATTGTGCTTTGGAATGAACACCTCCTCATGCGGCTCATAGGGAATTCACACAATGCATTCCAGGTCACATAAAAATATTACAGATGAAATTTTATAGACACTTCAATTTGCAAGCAGTTAAATGTTTATTTTTTGCATCTATAGTTTTGATTCACCAACAGCTACTGCTGGATATTTGAGACATTGACAGAAGAGCCTAAATAAATTACAGACATCCTGTCACACTAAAGAAATCATGGTTATTTTGTTGTCAGATATGGTTGGGTTGGATAGAATTCCTGGGTAGCACATAGTTAAGTATGAAATGAGCACATTCCTTTTAAGACTAAATAATTCCTATGCATTGCCAAGTATATAGATTGCACAATTTAAATCCCCATCAAGATTAGTGTTTGTCACAGGCAGGCTGTTTCTCCACTTTGCCCTGAACTCATGGGTGTTCCTGCAAATTAGAAGCTGTTGTTGATGAATTACGGTGTCTGTCCCTGTCTGGCCATCCTAAACTCAAATCAATTTAAGTGACTTTCTCCCCACTGAGATTATGGACTTTTGTTAAATGACTTCGTGAGAGAAATGATTGCATTAATTTTGAGCCCCACACCAGCTGTTATGGAGATTTATAACCGTACTTACGTTTAATTCACCTCTCCCCACCTCATATCTGATAGGCATGATAATACTGGTCTGAGCCACAATGAATGTTGCCATTGTTGTAGTTTTAGGGTTGTTTGTTAAATGTGTGGGAGAATAGGCTGAATAATTCATTTGCAATGATAAAGTGAAGTAGCAATTTGCTGTTTTGAGTAAACAGAGGACTTGTCTTTCTCGGGTGTATCCAGCTCAAATATAAAAGTACAGACAGCTGGCAGAGATCTCTTCCCCTACAACCAGTTTTGGCCTGTTCCAAATTGGTATGCACTGTAGTTAAGTAAAAGGTCTCATTGCAATTATTTTCCTTTTTTGCAAGCACATCAGAGACCCCACATCTTTTGATGTAAGTAAGTCTTACTTCACGCATTTCTCACTACACACAGTTTCATTTTTTGATTGTTTTGTCTAAATTGCAGATGTAAAGTGTGACAGCAGTGCTGTTGAACTCAGAGCCTTAATATGATGATCACATCATGTGCCCTGCTTCCTCATTTGTGCTGCCCTCAGCAGCCTGTGACCTCGGGGCAGGTCATGTGACTCTGACTGTGTTCCTCATGCAGTGCTTTTGAGGCTGTAAATACTCACCTAAACCAACTTAATACACGAAAAAGAGAGCAACTTTTTCAAAGAGTTTATGCAAAATCAGCATATGGAAAACTCGGCTTCAAAAGCCACAAGGAGTTGCCCAACAGGATTAATAATTAATGTGGAACACTGCCGCAAAATTTGGAACTAAAAGGACTGCCAAATGGCTAATGGGTTATGGGCAGTTTTTTGGCAGAGCTCTGCTGAGACTACAAGCAACCTTACTTATCTCTAGAACACATAAAGTGCAGTGTATGCAAGAGACATGAAAGTGTATAGGGCTTAAGTGACAGTGCCACTGGAAACCGCAAGACCTAAACAGCTGTGCATAAATTATTGAAGTGAATGAATCAATAAGCTGTTCCCATTTGTTCCGTGCTTCATAATAAATTCAGTTACGTTGTCCCTCTTTTTCAGAGGTACAGCGACGTGCCGCTGTCACACACTTTAACGTTGATCTCATTGGAGGCAGTAACTATCTCTAACTCCAGCTTTTACAAAGCTGAGAAAAGATGGCATCCTCACAGTACAAATCAGACAAACCTTTACATGTACAGAATGTGTTTCCTTAGCTGTTATCAATATACAGCATGAAATAATCAAAGCATACACTGTATGTTATAGTTGCTTGAAATTGAGAGAAAAAACCCTGGGTAACTACTCAATGACCAGGACCAATAAAAATAGTTTGTGGCAGTATCTGGTTGAGAAAATGTAATTAAAAATGTGGTAACACCCAGACATAAAATTCATTTTAAGACTGTTGCAAAGTGACTGTCAGACAGTGTCATATTCCAAACATCACTACCAAACCAAACATTGGTCATTGACTGTCATATGCCCTGGGACTGAAGTTCAGATAAAGATGTGAGAAGAAGGCCTGTCCAAAAAAGAAACGGCAGCATGTTAATTTAAACATTGTGTAAATGTAATTAAAAATAGATGGTTGAGCTGTTGAATAGAAATGACTTCTACGATTGTTGGCCAGTCCGCTATATTGGAAGAACACAGATAGTCACAGTACGCCACCTCATTTTAACTCCTTAGTGACATTATGTATCCTAAGTGAATGTAAATCAGACAGACCCTCACACCCTGTCATATATAAAGTTTTTATTATTTTACAGAATATGTTTTAAGAGCTAGACACATCCAAGGAGGGTTATACTGAGTTAAGTCATGATTTTCAGATCAAACAATTTCTTAGTCTTTGCATTGGCACCGAGATTTGTATTTTCACAACCATAACTCAATACTTAAATATACACAGTTCATTCACTCTGTCCTTCAATATTTTAAAATCTTTTGCAAAACACTTAAACATAGCCTCTCCAGTTAACAAAAGGTTTCAGAAGAGTTAGAATATACTAACTGCAAGATACTTTCTCCAAGTAGTCGAATGCGGATGAAATCAAGATCATTTTTTCAGTCGGGAGAGCACACGCATTTGGTTTGGGCATTTGCTTGCATGTAAGTGTTGTTATATTAATTTTGGCATAAGGCTCTGTTTTTTGGGGTGCTCCCTGCTGAGGACGCATAGCAATTACATGACCAAATTTAATAGCAGGGAACAGCCCGACATTCTGCGGGGAGGAGCAGATCGTCAGGCAGGTGGCGATGGACCAGTTTTTGCAAGCCCTGCCTCACAAAGCCAAGAAGTTGGTAGGGCAGCATGCCCTAGGCCTACAGTAATAGTCACACGAGTGCACCACCGGAACAAGGGGTACCCAAACAGGACCCTCTCTGACTGGGTCCATGTGATAGGCCCATGTCCATCTGGTCGGACCTGTTCACAAACCCTGGCAGGGGGCTCCATGTCAGCACACTTCAAGTCTGTATGTAATACTTTTCCTTTTTATTTTAATTTGGTACAGCATCAGACAAACAGACAACATGTTGACGCACATTTACTTCAGAGTCCTAAGCTTTGAAGCTTTATCTGTAGTAATTAGATGATTAACTGAGATGATTATTGCACCAAGATGAGGCTTGAGAGGAGATTAAAGAGATCATATAGAATATAGTGGCCTTGTCTTATTGAGGGGAGGTAAGAGTTGATAAGAGGAGTCATTTCTACAGGCCCTAATAATGACACCAGAAAATGGGAGGAGCCAACAAAGCTGATAATAACTGACTTATTTGAGCCAATCCAAATGTATTCCCATTCACACCAAAACACAATGGCTGGGTAAAATTAGTGAGGTACTGATATATTATGTTTGCAATCAGGTCACATTGCTCATATTGTGACTTGACGTCAACATGAGTGTCACTGTGCATTTGTCACCTCTGAGAGATGAGAAGTGCTTTGCTAAAAAAAATTTTTGTAGATCACCCAGACCAATTTCTGGTGACAGATTGTTCAGTGTTGTCACACCCCCAAATAGTCAATTCGGTCCCCATTTCAACAATCCATCTCAAACGCTCAAAAACACAGACGACTGTGCTAGAATGTGGATTGGCTCCATGTTGTCGTACTGAATGTAAATCAAGTCTGTGTTGACCATGGCCGGTAACCTCACCGAGTCATGCACATTTGGCCACAGTGGTGCCCTGGAAGGGGGGGACTCACTAGCCAAGAAATTGTCACTGGGCAGCCCCCAACCATGGCGCGCTGTGTTCCCACAGTGTACCTACATGGTGACATGTCTTTCTCTGTCTTGCGTTTGTGGAAGCTCAGTTTGCGGACTGTGGCTGACGGGGGTAGAGGCTGACAAAGCACGTTTCTGCCTGTGCTCTCCCACACTGAAATCAAGACATGGCAGCAGTGAATGTGGCATACAAAATACAATCAGGCGTTTCAAATTGGAAGAAAGAAGGAGAGAAAATCATTTTCAGGAACAAGGTCAAAACACTAACACAAGCACAAGTATAATTTTATGCTATCATGTCACTTTAAAATGCCAAAAAACCTACTATGTTTGTGCTAGCAGTGCTTTTTATGTTTTTAAAAATCAGGGCCCAGGTGTAACGAATGAATAAATTATACCAAATGACACCTATTGCATTAATCAAAGCAAAATGAAAGCATGCAAGAGACGGCCATGAAAAGAACAGTGTCCTCTTAACTATCCCTTTGCCATAGAAACAGGATCGGATGCACCTCACGTAACCAGGACATAGTGGTGGTGACAGGCAGAGGGGTATTGAAGAAAGCAGTTATTCTTATTCTCTCAAAATACAAATGTGTGCAAAAGTTTAACAGGCTATTGAATAATTCAGTGAGTTTTCAGGTTTAGGGGTTGTATAAAGGTCAGAATATTATGACTATGATCAAAGTATGCCTGAAATCTGAATATGAGCTTAATATTACACAGTTATTGGTTAACTGCTGAAGGTATGGGTTACCATACTCAGCTTGGTCTACATGTACTCATATATTATTGTAAATGAATGATTTGTAATGTGTTTTATGAGCTAGTCAAAGTAAATGCCAGTCTGAAGAAAGTCAAAATGTAATGAAAATCAAAGTAATAAAAACATTAGCATTCTGCTGAGAAAGCAAAATTCTGAATTTGATCTGCTAACTTCTAGAGCAGGATCACATACTTTGAATACATTTCTGCTGATGCAAATTAAAGAGCTAAATCTGGAGTTCACGTCCAGTCGTCTCAGTATTAATGCATAATTTTTCAATCCCCCAGAAATCCTTTTATGAGAATGTTTGAAGAAATACAAAACAGAACTGACCCGGTCATGGAAATTCCATGGTCCGAGTGAAAGTGTGCTCTGAACTCAGATAGCTTTTCTCAATGTAAATACATTTTTCAACTGCAAGAACAGGAAAATTAGGAAATAGTCATGAACCCCAGAGAAAACGCAGGGCCAGAAATATTCTATGATTTGAATACTCATTTTGGCAAATATGTAAATATTGACTACTGACCTCAGTTGTTGATAAGACAATCACAACTGTGAACACATCTACAAACAAAACATGCCTCAATATGGCATCAGAAAGCTAATAAATCAAACCAGCTTAACCATCTAACTTGGTAAATACTTGGTATTTGGTAAATACCCAAGTGTGAATAGACAATACACTAAGGTCATCCGACATTCAGCAATAAAGGAATTAGCCTTAGTGATAAACACTGAGCCTTATATAGGTCAAGAGGCTGAGTAACTCACTAAAATTCAATGCAAATATTCAAATATGTTCATGGTTTCATGGTCAGGCTTGTTATTTAATGACTGTATACCTTGGCTACTGATTTAGCCTGTGTCCTTTCCCATCGCTGCTATCAAATACATTTTGAAGACTCCAGTCTTTGACCCCTCCTCTTTGCCACTTCATTTACACACTAGAATAGGGAAACAATTCAGCACCAAATAGACGACTCTGTCAAAGAGCAATTATATAGGGGACAGAATTCTGCTTCCATCACTAGTTAGGAGACGTTTTCTGACAACAATCCTGAATAAAAATGTCTTTTGTATTCTGTAACTACAAGATCTTCAACAAACAGCTCTTGGCATATGCAAAAGCAACTGTGCAAGGATGGTGCAGGGAGGGTATTCAGCTCTTTAGCTGACCTCTACCGCTTAAACAACTGAATAAAATGTTGACCGCTCAGATCATAAATGTAGTGACTGTTGGATTAATCCCATTAGATGCAGAATTCGCTCCTTTAATTGATGAGTACTTTCAAACATGCAGACATTAGCATGCATCCTACACGGGTTAAATCACAATTAGTGCTAACCTTCTTTATCAGTGCAGTAGGCTGAGTTACTGATGAAAATAAGTGACATTGTTTAAATAAAAATAAAGTGAAATTAAATGAAAAAATAAGGTGAATTAAAGGTATTTATCCCTGAGTAAAGTGCATACTGTAATACCTGCTTCCCCAGTTACATCACATGGAGCCCAAGCTCTCTCTCATTCTCTCCTAATTTAGTATTATGAACATTCCCTCAGAGGAGGCTTTGAAGTGCATTTCAAAGATACATCAAAGGCAAATGGTGAATGGTTATCCAAATGTTACAACTCATATTCATCACTGTAATTTTCATGAATCTTCACGTGTTTCCAGCCCAAACCGACAACTACAACTAGAACCGACACTGCAGCATCTGATTGCATAATGCAGTCCAATGTTCTTTTTTCCAATAAAGAATTCTTGAAGTATTTGAATAAGTTAATGCTATATACAGACAGATGTTTCATTTAAATGGTACAGAAAATATGATGTTTTTTATCATCATTACGTAAAATAATAGGGTGGTTCATTATTTTGTACATTAATTGTCTCTAAAGATATATCCAGGTGTGTCACTGGGGTACTCTTAATTCCAGTTTAAACAGGAGGAGAGGGTAAACTGAGCAGACTAGATTAGGGTCTTACATAGACTGCAGGTATTTGCTCAGGGATCATGCAGAGTAGTCACCTTTACAAGTGTATCTGAGGCAGAGGGGAACCGCTATCCTTCTTCAACTGCTATTCTATTAAAAAGTGAACCACATTGATCCATATAATTTGATTTATTCATGACTTGAATCACAAGAGGTAAATAAAATTCAGCTTTGTAAGGACGAGGACCAGATTCTCATTGAATTACTCACTACTCACTGTTTATTTTAGATCAATACAAATGTTCCCACCATCTCAAATGCTATAACCTGACATGTCTGCTCTGTAAACTTTGAGTGCCATCTTGAACGGGTTTTTGTTTGTATAATTTAAGGAAAAAATTGAAAAACAGACTTACAGCGGGATACTTGAATACCCATGGAAACACATGAGACACCAGGGTTTTGACTCCACTTCTCATTATAAAGAAGGGATACATCACTAACATGAAACACAGCCAGTCTGTGCCAGAAGCAACAACAGCACTTAGCTGAACTCCTTGTGATTAACTTTCAAGGACAACTCCCAGCTCTTGTCACTGTGCCCTCATCTCACCAAAGGCTAGATGAGTCTGTTCTCTAGCCTTCAGTGCTGTTGTTTTGTCTTCATCTTTGCTTCTTCTTTTTCACATTTCCCTCCCAGTGGCCTTCATATACTGTGTATAAATGTGAAGCAAAAAAAAAAAGAAAACAAAAAAAGAATAAAAAGCAGTCCTCAGGTGTTATATAACATGCAGAATACACAATACAAATCTAAACTTGTAAAAGTGCGGCTGTGTATTTTTATTGGACTGAACCTTATGCAGAATCTACCAGTTCAAGATGACACATGCTTATATTCCCATTTTCTTTCTCCTCATTCAGTGCTCTGTATAGTACAGTAAGCGTAGACATTTTTACAAGGCTTTGGTTTTATAGTCTGGCCTTGAGATTGGAGGGCTGCAGCTTAAAGAACTGCTCCTGCGTCCATGGCCCACAAGGCCATAGTAATAACACAGCTATAAGAACCGATAGCTGTTTTTAATAAATAAGCCAGCTGGAAAATAAAAAAAAATATATTTATTAACAGAGAGCTTTTCACTTCATATTTCAGTCCTGACACTGTCAACTTCATCACTGGTTAATTGGAAAGGAGGCTGTACAGAATACTGCATTGCTGTTTCTTCAGTGGGAACAGGACATTGTTCATGGTTAAATAAAGCGCTACCTTGAAAAGGTCCTGTAATATTGATTGATATGTCAAGAACCTGTTTACTACAAAGCCTTTCAAATTCTGTTTCATCTGTACGTGGCAACTGCCATTTCAACGGCTGTCTACAGTTTGATGTAGATACAAAGTTTTGGCTGCTCCTTAAAGAGAGGCTTTGAAGTGTATTTCAAAGATACATCAAAGGAGAATGGTGCATGGTTATCCAAATGCTACAACTCGCAGTGATCACGTGAATTTTCATGAATCCGTATTTCCAGAATATTTCTACATTTCTTGAGTTATGTCAACAGTAGAGACAGCATAAACAGAATCAATTAATTCTGATGGTTTAATAACAGTCCTATCACAGACCGACAGCTGGATCCATTCAGGTTATAATTATGAAAAACTTAATGTATAAATATGAAAGAAAATCTAAAAGGTATGACAAGTGTCAGTAATGCTATCTGATATGGTGTTTTTCTGTTTTGTACTTTTAGCTTTGTTTGGTTGTTTTCGTATGTTTTGGTTTTTTCGATTTCCCCTGGCCATGTGCTTTTGTTTTCATTGCCCTTTTGTGTTCGCCCCGCCTTCCTCGTTACCTGTCTAGCTGATTGTTCATTCATCTCACCTGCCCTGTTGTTCACCTGTGTCTCGTTTGCTTGTTAGTCTTGTGCATTTATACCCTGGTTGTTCTTCTGTTTGTTGTGAGTCTGACTCAGTGTGTTTTCTACCTGCTGTGGTTCAATCCTTTTGATCCTGCCTGTTGTTACCTGTGTCTGCTTCCTGTTTTTTTTTTTTTTTAATTCCTGATTGCTGATTTTGTACCTTTGCTGAGCCTGCCTGTTAACAAACTCTATTGACCATTTTGACTTCTGTCCTGGATTGTGTTTTTGTGCTTTTGCAGAGTCTCTCTGGTTTTGGCTTCTGCCTGATGATCAACTGTGATTGTGGCTTTTTGGAATTTGGCTGCTTAATAAACTCCCATTTATTACTTATCTCTGTCTGTGCCTGGGTCTCTCTGAGTTCTGGCAGACAAGGCTGCTAAATTCCAACAGTTCTCAAAGGTTTGCTGTCACAGAAGGCGACCGTTGGTTTTTACCTGTATGTACGTGTAGCAGCATCCCACATACCTCAGCATCGCACATCACCATAGTGATAATGAGCAGTAGTATAGAAATGTCTTAATGTGGCTCTGTTTCTTGTTTCACTGGCAAGGTTTGATTGAATAATGGTGGGGGAAGGGGATGGATGGGGGAGATGAGTATCTCAGCAGAAAACTCTGGAAAAGAATGGATTAATGGACCGTTTTTTTTCTCGTATTTGTTGAGCATTGTGCTTTTTATCCATTATCGCTAATATTTCCTTTAACGGGGTCATGGTTTATTAGTACACCATCATCGCAAATTATGGTATTAAGGTTCCCCACAACCTCTCAAGCTTGTCCCATTAAGTTAAAGACATCTGAAAACATTTGCACTGAATATGGTAATGGAATATTCCCCAGCCCATCTACTGTATAGGACAGCGCTACTGTGAAAAAGCGCTTTAAGTGAGAACTTACTGTGATGAGAAAAGATGGCAACAGCATCTCGAATTTAAGAAAATTCAAGTCAACTGTTCTGCGGCAGGGCTATGTCGCTTTACCTGAGGCAGCAATGTCAATCTGTGATCAACAGAAATGTTCACCAAAGTTATTCTAACTGCAGTGATGTTTCTCCTGACCACCGTAACTTTATAAGGTTATATTACAGCAAAGCTGAACTAAACAGGGGTCAGAAGTAGCTATTGATGGAATGCAAGCAGGTCTTAGCATGAAGATACTTCTTGCAAACAAATTATGGAAAGTGTTTGCACACAGGTTTGCATGCTTTTTTACCTTTTTACACTAATTAACTCCAAAACTGTGCATCCAGCTGCAATTTGGCTTCAAATCACTTTCAACATATGGGACAATCTAAGATAAGAATCCAACCAATCAGAGGCCATAGCCATGGTCTTACAATGTTTTTACTGTTCTTGCATTTCTTGAATTGCCCATGAAATATTTATTAAAGAACATGTGTTATATTAAGAACAAATAAGATAGCACAAATATTTATTTTCTTCATATTAAAGGCCAAAACCACTTTGTTAGTCAGTTCTCTAAAGCTGACAGTAATCTTCTTAAAGGCAGATTTTCAAATATTAATGTCAATCCATGAAAGAAAATGCAGTAAACATGCTGTCAATTAGTGTGTGTATATATAATATATATAAACTTTTACAGATGCTGTGACATCTGACAATAATTTTCAACATTTCAGACGTTATTGCTTGTTGCAAAGTAACATTTCCAGCCTCTCTACATACAAAACAGTTACTGCTCATTGTGGTACTTTTTACTTCATCTCTGCACTGTGTCATATCCTGCACTGAGTCTGGCAGGAGATACGTCCAAGCAGACATAAACATTGCACTTCTTTTCCTCAGGTTCCTCATTAAATGCTAACTGAAAGATTAACTGAGATTATCTCAGCAATTAACTGAACGATTGCTTGACACGTGGCTTTAAACTCAGGCTGAGTGGCCGCTGACCCTGAGTGAAGAAGCACTGAAATAGTGAGTTAACAACCTCAGACCCATTTTCTCCAGACCCCTGTAATTATGTACCACCCATAACATCCAGTCATAGAGCCTGCACCATTATCTACATATATTTAAATATTTTGCTTTTCACAAGAATCTAATGAGTTTTCCTATCTAATACAGGAGGAGTCTAATGAGCTTGCAGATGAATCCAAAACGTCAGTTCCAGCACCATATGCTGCGAAATGCATGCTATAGGACTAATTATTCCAAATATAAAGAGACAGTTCTTGAGGGGTTTTTTTTGTGTGTATGTTTGTTTTCCTTTTAATTTTTTTTCTACCAACTCACAAAGGATCATACCCTCTCTGTGGAAAATGTGCATACAACACACTGTCACTAATGCATTCAGCATGTATTAGTTTTATTTAATAGGATGAAATACTTAATTATCAATTATTTGTATCTGTTACTCTAATATGTGTTGAGTGCTTATGAATGCCCCCCCATTATGCCTGAACGCCCTGAGGCTCATCAGTCCTCCCACTCTCAAGGTCATGAGGCAGGTCTTCTTCCTGCAAGGGCTGGAATCCGTTTGACACCAGCGAGATGCACCTCCATATGTCCCTATGAGTGCATCTCATCCTTCAGCTGTGCCCTGCCATAACCCAGCTCTGATTTCATCAGCATCCACCCTTGTATTGATCCTACATGCAGTAATAAGATGAGTCTATTTGCAATTCCAAAGTTCAGGACAAAGAAATGGTTTATGATTAAGCTATTATGTACACTGGCACTGTTTAGGGAAATGTATTGTCGTAGTGAGAGGCTTTGCTACTAACATGCTGCTCACTGCCAATGAGAAGTGAAAAGGAGGTGATCAGAGCTATAAATACAAATAATTGTATGTGTGGGTTTTAATTTGGAGATGGGATCGATGCAGCATTAATTCCATCATTACCCTGATGAAGCGAATGCATGGAGGATGAGGGGCTGGGTGAAGACGAGGCTGAGAGAGACATGCGTGCCAAAGCAAGAGCGCCATGTGCTCCAGCCACAGCGCTTATGTGTCATGAATCAACAGCAATACTATTGTTCTCAGCTGATTTTGTAGCACCGCTTTCTCCAAAAATAGTCATGATTTGTGGAAAACTGTCCTGATTCTTCACAATCTTATTTATTTTCTAACTGGTTGACACACATCTGGTATCTATAATTTACAGTGAACAGAAGTGTGAAAAATTGTAGCCTATAATACATATTCTTTACCCGGTTTTATCCGACCGGATCTTTACACCTACACCTACACACATTCATACATTGTAAGCTAGCTTTATTAGATTATAGTAATGTAAAAGTAATATTAATAATAATATAATATATGGACTTATGTTATTGTACATTATGTAATAACATAATAACAAGCAGTGCATCTGCTACAGATATGCCCGTACCATGCGGAGGCTGTGAATCCTCAACCAACAGCAGAAGGTGGCAGAGCCCCTTGGGAGACAGCTGTCTGATGTGGCCGTGAGCCTGTGATGACAGCAAACGTTGATCACAGAGCGCCACGATTGCAATACAGTTAGCACGCTGACTCATTATCGCTGCAGCTGTAACCTGGCAAGTCAGAGATAAAACTTCCACAGAGGGACCACATTCAGCACCTTGTGTCTGTACTGGAACTGCCAACTATAGACCATAGCACACATAGTCAAACTGTCCAGTGACTGCAAATATTTGGGCCCCAGTCCCTTTGTAGGACACTAGTTTAGAGGTTTTTGGCACAGTATCAATGAGACTACTCTTCTAAAGGTAGTTCACCTCTCATTTCATGGCAACCACTGTGAGATGAGATATTGAAAATTGCCAGTGTGTGTTGTCAGCATTTTCTTCTCAAACTCTGCCTTCCTTTCACTGGAAACACAAAACCAGACTGCTATTGCTTTCAGCACTGAGGACATGGCCAAAAAGATTCATATACCCCTCATATACCCAAAACATGATATATATATATAATTGTTTCCATGACAATTTTAATTACAGAACATGTTTAGCCAGAATTGATCAAGCCTTTTGTTGTGTTTGTATATGTGTTATTAGCAAGGTCAATATTTCCAGACTTTGCACGTTGTTGCACAATTTTTCAAAATGGCCTCTTCTTATCATAGATAATACTTTCAACTGCTAACAACAATGTATTGTGGATAAATCAAGGATTTTCTCATTAACAAGACTGTACGATGCGCATAAGAATTCAGCTGCCACAAAGCAAAGCAGTATAAGTCAATGTATTTGCAGCCAGTTTTGTGTGTGAATAACTGTGTTTTTGGTTGCTACAACAGGAAGTAATCTCTCAATCTCAGACAATTGCATTCAATTTACTCAGTAAATGATGAGCAAATACTATATAAAATAAATAATAAATATATATATATATCAATTTATTTCAGCCACCCTCTTGATAGAAATCATCTCCATTGTCATCTGCCAGGGCCAATGTGAGCTGAATGCCCAACATAGTATCACATTTCTAAATCAGTCTAATTCAGCACATCCTTTTGAAAGGGGGACACAACAGAATCAGGTCATAACACATCAAACAATCTGAATAAACTGAATAAAAGAAGAGACGTACAGACTCTGAAATGTGACTCTAGCAGACGGGTCAGAGCTGCTGAGCTTCTGAAATGTGATTCATATCAGTGTTCATACAGTGTGTCTATTTAACAGGGTGCTTTCTTCTTCTCACTTACATATGCATATCTTGAGCAGTTCACATTCCCCATGCTGTGTAGAAAAGGGACTAAAAAAATCAGGTCTATTTAATTTCAGTTGTCCTAGTTACCATTATCTCATTGCTGGCTGGCGACTCCGTGATTGCATTTGATTTTTTTTTTCACACATAAATATGTGCATAATCTGGGATTTATCACTTTCTAAGAGATGCCGTTTCCAAATAACTCCTGCGAGAAAATGATGAGCTTAGAGAGATTAAAGGAATCACTCTCTGTCCACAGGGGCATTATGGGTAAAATCAGCAAAAGCTGAAATCTCCTTTTTCACATATATCTGAAATGTATATTAAACATCCTAATTGAACTGGCCAAGCTGTATAAACCTGGCCATGTCTGGGATTACAGTACAGCCTCATCCTTATGTTCTGCACAAGATGGAGAAAGCCCTTTGAAATCAAAACCATGAACAGCACAATTAAATCCTTTGCTTAGTTGTCTAAATGATGGAAAAAAAATGGCCTTTCAGAGTTTTTATCCAAAACCAGAACAGTCTTTTTGTGGTGGATAATTATTCACCATAGGGAAAATGATGAAAATGATTCAGTGAAAAAAGTACAGCTTGATCAATGTCTGTGGTTGGGTGCATGCTATAAAGCTGATACCAACCTTCACCTAAATACAGCTAAGAGATTTCTATGTTATGCTTAACATGTTCAACATGTTTAACACGCTTAACATGTTCACACATACTATGGTTCCAGAGGGGGACAACAACTGCACTAATTAGTCTTGTCATAGTCACATACTGGGATCACTCCAGTTCATATGCAAATGACCATGGCCTTGTGCATACGAACGGAAAATTTTACTGATTTCTGGTAATGTCTGTGAACACTGAATAATTGATCAGTCTGCAAAAAACATTTCAAAACTGCAGCTTACCATCACTTCCCACCAGCTTTTTTTGTAAGTGTGCCATAATGAGATATGCCCTCTTCAAAATGTCTGGAATAATCTGCACCAGATATTCAGGGAACAGGTTGTCTTGATGGCAAAGCTGTTTAGTTTCCGTAATTTCCACAAAACATTGATAGGTTGTTCCAAGGCCAGCCTTGGGAGTGCGTGCGTGCGTGCGTGCGTGCGTGCGTGCGTGCGTGCGTGCGTGCGTGCATGAGCATGTGTGTGAGAGTGTTACTGGTGCTGTCTCTGGCTTTTGGTTCAGGAGTGTCGTATTGGCATGTTTGGGAACCATCAGCTTAATCACTGCTTGGGTTAGTCTGAGGGTGAAAAAGCCACTCTCTGTCATAGAATGCAACTCCTGCTCTTTCAAGATATTGCTGGATAAATGTAGGGCCCAGCAGACCATCCTACTGTGGCACCCACCGTCCCTTAGAACCATTCAGCAGCTCGCCTGCTCTTAACTCACACAGGATATGATGTCACTCTTTCTAGATTCTGTCATTTTCTCTAGAGCGGGGAAGTCCACAGCAACAAATTTACTTACCCATGTATCCATAAGCCCACAGATATAAGGTATCTCTGGAGGGGTGCGAGTCTCTGAGCCTCCAGTGCTTTATTTATTATGTATTTATGTAAACAATACTTATGTAAACAACTTATGTGGTTCAGCTAAAAGAAAATTGATCAAGGGTTCCTTGGTGAATGGATGGATGATTAGTACAAGGCACCTCAGAGCTCACAGTCTGACACTAATGGGCTTCCTTCTGCCCTAGAAGACAGCGATGTTGGTGTAATAGGTCATTAGCTTGCCAGATCCCAATAAAAGCATAAGACAGCAGAATACATGACATATCTCATGTTGTCCATGCCTATGGAAAAATACGGATTTATTTATAAAGGCAGGAACTAGATCCTACCCGAGCAGCGATTATCAACGGCTGGATGAAAGGGGATATCGCAAGGATTGTCATTAAATCAAGTCATTAAAACATGAACTCCATTCCTCTAATGCTGTCAGAGTCTTTAACTCTGGCGTCATTGCCTTTATGAATTCCAATGAAGTCCAAAAAGCATATTTCATGAAGCTGACTTAACTTCAAACATTCTGTTTCACTGTTTTTTTTTTTTTTTTTTACTGTTTGCCAAACAAGGAATGTTCAGCAGATGAAGTCTTTCAAGAGCATGCTTTAGTGAACCATCTCTGCAGCTGTGTTTCCAAGCAGAAACATACATATCCGAACCAATTGGTGATATGTCCTGACTGCAAAAACGAGGCAGAGGAATGCATTAGCTGGCAAAAAGTCAGTTCCGAGGAGAATGCAAAATTTAAATCGCATGGGGCTGTTTGGGAGAACCGTTATGCTTCAAACCCACAGTGTTGTCATATGATGATCCAAACCCACTTGCATTGTCCTTCCATAGTGCCCACACACATTATATGACAACAGCATTGTTATAATGCAACACTAACGCCCATTCCTTCGATCTCTCTCTTTTATGCCATTCAAAGACTCTCCCTCCGGTGCAGTGCTGTCTGCTTTTCATCCTGTTGTTATCTTCATAAAGAGGAGGCAGGAGGCTCCCAGACACAAAAGCTGGTCTTATCTGAAGCCCTTGGGCAGGCCTACTCCATTACCATTTCCATATATTTAGAATTAACCTTGACATTTGAAGCTAATGAGACTGTGAGGCTGCTGACAATCCTCATTTCTCATCGTGTGTCTGGGTGTGCATTTTTTTAGCTAGAGCAAATACGAGCTGGTGAATAGGGCAGCCACATTATTGTCTTTACACTAGTGCTTAAACACGTACAGACCACCGCGCAACCACTCATCTTGGGTCCTGATCGTTACTCTCCTTAATAGCCCATAGCATGACCTCATCCCCAGTTTGGACTCAGACTTGTTAGACCTCTGGAGTATGAATGGGTAAGATTTTAATAGAAAGGTCACACATCACATTTAATAGCAGTGCATCAAAACTAACTAATGAGCTCTTCTTTGAACTTGAGGGTGATGCAACTAACATGGACAGGTCTGATATACTTTCGCTAGACCTCCCAAGCCTCGTAGTAGGTAGGACACAAAATGTTCCCCTTGAAAACCTAATCAGAAATTATTTTTTACTTCATACCATAATCTGGCAGAGAGTGGAAGAGGGGGGAAGGAAGAAAGAGTGCAGTTCTGTACAGCCCAATAAATCATGGAAATCTGTGGGGAGTGGAGTTTTTAGAAGTCCATTAACCTGCTCTGGCCAGCACAGATTGTGTGGAGTTGTGAGTGGAAAGGCAGGTCTGATGCAGAGGACCTGCAGCAGATGGAGAGCAGAGGGCGCTGGGGAAGTGTCATGTGGGAAAGATCAGTGGCTTGGGAGTAATTCACATACATGCAGGCAAATATTAGTCAGCACGCCCTGCCATTATGTCACCCCAGGGTCATCTCACTGGACTAGATCTGAGGGTGGAAAGATTCTCATGCACACTGAAAAGGATTTGTGTTTTTTAATCAATTAACTTATGTATTCGTTTGTTTGTTTTGTGGATGAAAGAAAAATGTATCCTAGTAAGTTGTTGTAGTTACCTGTTTGGATAACTAGATTATTTGGGCACCTTCATGCCAGTCAGGAGTCTATAACAGTGGCAGGGTCTGACTGTTGCATGATTTTATTGCATCCATTTACAAGGTAAGATAGATAATTTACCTGGGAAGCATGCTTAATAGATCAATCAGTTCTTTCAACCTATTCAGCTGTCTACCTAAGTATCTAGCTAGATGGCTAAAATTTAAAAAAAGGTAAAACATCAGTAAAAGTAAAATTCGGAAAGTAAAAAGGACTATAGCTACTTTAAGATAAAGGTGAAAATTGAGTGCATCTCACTAGTTAATCAATAGCCAGTGCATCTCTTACCAATGCAATAGTTAATCAATAGCCATTTAAAGGATAGGATTTCAGGAAAACGCATGCCCAAGCATAGACTTCCACACAGACACTTTTAGACCATCTCAAGAGGAGAGGATGAGTGGTGTTTGTATAACAGAGCCTTGCTGCACAGTAAGGACTGACGTAAGAGAGATATAGTAAAGCAGGTCCTACACATTTCAACTTCAATGGCTCAGCCATGTATACAACATCCATTCCTATCAACTTGACCTGTTTTTTTTTCTTTTTTTTTTTTTTTTTTTGAGTGCAGTATTGCAATTGAATGAAATACGTCTTGGGAAGTTTGCATTGTCTTTCTCTAAGCGTATTAGACCAAAAGTCTGAATTTTATTTAAAGGTGAATTCCATGCTGGTTTATTTTCCCTGGCCTGGGTAAGGTACATCCATTGACTCTCGTTTCACTCTCATATTCATATTGAATTCCCTGTCAATTTTTTATCTCAGATGTGCAGCCTTTTTGACTTGGCCTCTCTTTTGTCTGGATTTTTTAAAAACTACTCTCTTGAGTCATTATCTCTACATACAGTACCTTTGAGATGCCAAAAGTGAGCCATTTCACCCCCTCATTCTTTTAGAATGTGTAAACTCATCAATGGCATTGAAGAGACAAAATTACGTTAATGGTGCAAAAATTGCCAAGGGTGTTTTTATACTCCATTAATTGAATTTGTTAAAAAATAGAAAGCTTAAAATTCTTCTTTATTCATCTATAACAGTAGAGCAGACTGTGGCAAAATCATCTCTGGTTTCCATTGCATTCTGTTGCACAACCTGGAACATTGATTTGTTTTGGGGCAAGTGCAGAGAAAAATGTTTCATGACGCAGCCATCATTAATTAAAAGGTCACTAAAAGTGGGATCACATTCCCAGTCGATGCCTGTGGATGGTTTAGTCTCCTAATGGATCTGGTTGGAGCCAAGGATCATTTTTAACCCCTGCAGCTCTGGGAAAAAATAAAGACTAGAATATATGGAAATATAATGACTATTTACATAATATACTTGTTTGGGCTGGCACATTTACTTGTATATAGACTGAAAGATTCACATAACTAGTTGATAATGAAGCATATGAAGCACTCAACCCAAGGGAACAGCAGCAGTGTCAAGGGAAGATCTTGTACATTGATTTGAACTTGATTATAAGAGGGCATTAAATGCTGAATGCCAGACAAAGTACCTTGAAAAATAGCACACGTGTATTTCTAGAGTTTGTCCCCGACAGGGTCCAAATGCGTTTGTGATCATCGTTCTTTCTTTCAATCAATCCTTCATTCAGTTTGATTTCACAAGATTAATTCTTTTCTCAGCTACGAGATTTACAGGGTGGATTAATGATTAAGGCTTAATATCCCTTCAAAAACAATTCAAAGGAATCCTTTCACAGTCTAACACAAAGATGGTTCTGAGTGAAAACAAAATAAAAAAATAAATTCACAATTGAATTTCAAGGTTGCCTGAAAACTGTCACATTAGACCTTTTTCACATTACATCAAAGTCAAAGAAACCTCTGTGTACAGACAAAATCAGGGTCTTCAGAAAGCCCTGAGATTTAATGCTATTAACCACCCACAAAGGATGTCAGTCATACACCAATAGGTTAAAATCTAGATTTTTTTCTTATCCGGGCCTATGATGGCCTTCATTTCTTGCAAGGACAGCCTTAAAAAAGATTCAAATGTGGAACTATTATTCAAAATTAATGGATAAAATTAAACTAAATGTGACAATGTGGCTTTTACAAGAGCAAAATCAATGATATGATTGAACCTGTATGAAAACACAGCACAAGCAGTCGCAATGCCCTTGTTCATTTTTGCCATGGCGGAAGTTAAACTTTAACTTCTTTAACAGATGAGAAAGGACATTTCCCACCTGTGTGTATGAGGATATAACAACAATATTTATCATGTTTATATCTGTACCAAGAAAACCACAGAGAAAAAGGAAGCAGCGCTAGTGACACATTTCCCATTTGTCCTTTGTTGGGGGCTTCGCCACAGACGATATTACATTGTCAGTGATATAAGCCATACAAATCCGTTTTTAATCTCCATCATAACAAGGAATACGATGGCACAGCTCATAGACTGTAATACCAGTTCCACCTTCTCTGGGTAGGACTCGAAAACAATCACAGGGCTCATATTTCACTTTCCAATACAGCTGTGATGGATGAGATGGACAACTGTACTGTGAATGACAGTCATCAGCTTGGAAAAACCAGAGGGGGGGTTAAGAAGCACACGTGTGAAGAAACTGAGCTACCCCACAGCCTCAGAACCCCCCACGCACACACACCCCACCCCCCTCTCTCTCTCTCTGTCATGCTGTGCTGCTGATAGGGATATAGCCAAGAAAACTGAGCCAACATGGAGCAGGTCTATGCCCAGATTGTGTTATTTAGTATTTCAGCCACTTGAGTGGACATGGGAAAAGAGGGAAGGTGGGTATCAGTGAAAAACACTTCAGTTTACATTACAAAATTTACAAAGGGACAACATCACAGGGAACATGTCATAGGATCACACTGACAGGATTCATTGAAAGTGGAACAGACACAATATGGCAGAGATAATACCAGTTAATGTCATTATTAGATGGTCTCCTCTGAATTCGTATTGAGATTCCTTCTAGCTCATTTTCTCCTGCATGCGATGTACTCTTTTTAAAAGAGCATAGAAGATATTCTCAGGTACTCCCAATATATCAGTTTGATCTACAGATCATTGATTGATGGTCATCATCAGTTTGTTTGCCAGTGGGAAAGATCAGGTGCAGTTGTTGTAGTTGCTGTTGTTTTTTTTTTTTTGCAGATATTTTTACCACAATATTTCGAATAATTCTTCTCGTTTTTGAATGCTCAGTTTCAACCGTAGGCCTTCCCAAGGACTGCCGTGTTCTCTGCCAATTCAGAAGGTCGTACTAGCGAGTGTATCCCTTTTTCCCCTGTAGATCGTCATCTCGTATCACAGCGTAATCTACCACCAGGACTGGGCAGCTGGGACTGTAGGATTGCTGGACCCCACGTGATCTGTGCTCAGGGATCTGGTGGGGGTAATGCTGTCCAATGAACAATAAAACACCACACCGTATAACTCATCACCATTAACATATAGTGCATTGCCAATTGATTTACATTATGATGGAGTAAAATCAAATAATGTGTTCACTTTTACATAATATGGAAAACAGGAGGAGCTTAAGCAAAGCAGAAGGGCATCATTGTTAATTAAACAAAATATTGTTGTTTTTTTTAGCAAGCATAGTTACAAAGGTCAAATGTTTCAGATCAGATATGTTTTTACTGTTTTTCTCTGTTGGAGTACATCTTCAATAATGTATAGCTCTTCTCACAGGTAACACAACGTCTCTATGGACCGTCAAATGCTTGACTAAAACACTTTTGGAGTCAAAATTCACGAGAAAGATTGAAATGCATACTATTGAAAGATAGTATCCTAATGTAATCAGTGAACAGATCTTGGGTTTTTAAAGTAATGTATTCTTTGTCGCTCATTGGTTCACAATTAATCTTTCTCCTATCTTGTTCAAAGTACTGGTTCAGCCAGTTCTTAGGGCATATTAAACTAATCCTTCCTAAAAAGAAATGGACTGTCTGAGTTATTCTTCCCTGGGCACAGTGGCATTTTGAAAAAAAAAGAAACAGAAGAGAAATTTGTGAGTTGAAATTTGAATTAAATTCAAGGATTTTTGTTCTGTAAATGGTACTGGCTGGCTTTAGCAAAGGTGTGTGAAACGATTGCATTGCTACAAGCTAATATGACTTTAGCGACCAAACCCTGCCACGTGCTTCGATTCTGCTTCAGACAACACGTTATCCTGCTTTCTTTTTTCAAAGACAAAATGGTTCATAAGTTTGCAAGCATCACCTAAGCCTACTTGTGTCTTTCTGGCCATTGTCATTATTGAATTCCTCAGCCAGCATCCTCTCTTTATTGTGAGAAAACTACCATTGTCAAAAATGGCCTGAAAAAAACTGACCTGACATTGGCATTTTAATTTTAACACAAACTCAGAAGGTTCTATGTTAAGTGTTTTTACTGTGCTGCTAAGACAGCCATTTAGGTTTCTTTAAAATGCCTTCCCACACAAGTGAGAATTAATTGCTCCCCTGTCTACTAAGAGAAAAGTCTGAAATTTCACTCTCCTGAGAATACAAACCCAGGAATAGGGAAACAGAACCCTGTGATATTTGAAACATCACTTAAGATTTCCCTTTCTTTTTTCACAACCTTGATATTGCCTTTATATGCAGAGAAGGGCTAAGGGGCATTTGTCTGAGGATGGAGAGAGAGAACAAAACAGAGAAATATCTGCATATTCAGATCCCATTCACTGCAGGGGATGAAATGAGACAATGCAGACAGTTTTTGCTTTTCTCTTGGCTTTACAAAATAGAGTATGAGAACATGAGGACTGTATATATATATATATAGACTATATAGAAGCTTCTTTTCTTTTGCATTTTCTTTATGCAACAGTCAAACCAACGAGTACAATCCAGCCTCAATGGTTTTATGGACTTTGCTCTCTCAGTAGCTTTCATCTGAAATGTAGAATGTGTTAGCGGCCCCATGTTGCTTTGTGGATTGAAACTCAGAAACGTTCACCTGTCACTCAAGCCCCTGACTGTTATACCGCTGGTGTTATGACATCAGTCCCTGCCAAACATGCCCCAGCATTCACCCTCATCTGATGTCACAGAGGTGTCCTTCTGTTCCCATGCCAACCACAATTACTGACATAATTACAGGTCTGCATGCATTGTTTTTACATCGCCCTAAGCATGCTGGGACAAATGCTTGATTAATTAATGAGACATGCTTGTGTGTTTGCATAGAAGTCTTGTCACTCATTTTCCCAAGCATAGTTTTTTATTCATTACATGTATTTCTGTATCATATGACTCATGCATTACATTTTAACTACAGTATGGTTAATATTTAACATTTACATGTTCACATGTTTGGCTGTACATAATCATTAATACACTGGCTGTCATAATTCTGATGTTATATTTTTTTCTTTCACAGCAAAAAGAATTGTATAGGAGAACCAACTGTTTTTCAAGAAATATTGAAATGTTTTCGGTTGTTCCATCCATGCAGTTATTTTTCATTCATGGACCGAATGGAGCTTTGGTTTACACAAAATAAAACAAATATAAAAAAAATAATAAAAAATACCTAAGAAGCAGCCCTAAACAACTCACAACTGTGAAAAAGCTAAGAGAATTCATAATGTTATGCTACCCTCCAGCTAGCAAATGGTGAAATATTTCAGCCCAGATGTGGATCTCCTTAATGGAGATGCTGGGTGTCTCTGCAGTTTACCAACGCTGTGATGTTTCTCTGCATGCGACAGTGTATTCATTACTCTGTAATTACAATAAAAAATAAAACACAAAATGTCCTCTGTTGAGTGATACGTCTAAAGGCTACTATTATCAAGGATATTGCTAGGTCCACTGAGCCAGATTTTTTTCATCTTTTCTCACACAGGGTAAAATAAAATAAACTCTTATATTAATATGGCAAGAGGTGGTCTTACTTCCTTTCTTTTTTCATTTTTGTATTTGTGTTTATGTGTCCACCTGTTTGTAGCAACACACCACTTTCCTGTGAGGGAAACAAACCAGCCCAAATAAAACGTCCAAAGAAAGTAAAACAACAAAAAGGAAAGTAAATCAGCAGGTTTTTGTGAATGTAATAGGAAAATAGAAGACCAACATCAGATGGGTGGACTTTATGCTAATGCTGTAATGTATCCAGCAACATTTAAAATAAAATAAAATAAAATAAAATAAATAACTATGCATTTTTATATAGTGAACATTCTTACAGTCATGCATTTGATTCTATTTTACAATGTGAGGTGACTCATCTAAATCACAAGCAATGTAGTGATTCACTTAAGTGATGCACAGCTTCTCTTTATAAAAACTACACATCTACTAAGGTAGAGTGGGAGGGATTCATTTGAGATGTGAACTTTGGTCAGGACCCCGATTCTCTTTGCAGTAAGTGCCATGGGATCTTCAATAACCACGATCCAGCAGGACTTATATTTGATATTTCACTCAAAGACAGCACCCCTGCAGCACAGAGCACTGTCATTGGTTTGGGACATTGTTTTCTAAACTGTCCTCAGCGCACACTAGTCTGTGCTAACCCTTCAGCACAACTTCAAGCAGCAGCCACTTTTCTGACCTCTTTCTCACTGCTTTCCTAATGCACTTCACACTCATTTACGCTCAAGCACAAGGCTTATCTTTTGGCAAAAGAGGGCTTTTGAACAAAAAGGTGAGTGGTTCGCGTGAAACGCATTCATCTAATACAAATCAACAAATGCTACAAAAGTGCACAATACAGAAATAAGGATTTCAGAGGTCAAGTATAGATTTAGTATCTCACTCACACACACACACACACACACACACACACACACACATATCCAGTCCACATGTGTAATTAAAAATGAATTCTACTATTTGAATGTCTTTCAGACCTAAAAATCTAAACCTTTAAAAATATGCGGATGCGAAAAATGATCCTCCTGATATTGCAATATTAACATTTTAAGACAAAATTGTAAAATGTGGCAGTTAGCTTTCAAAATCAATTAGTCCCTTCATTTAAACAAGAGATACCAGGCACACCTCCGAAGTGACATGCACAATTCACAGTCCAAAACTGGGCTAAATTGTTATTCTGCACCATTCTATGGAGAGAAGAACGGCACTGTTTGCCATTAAATTTTGATAAGACAGATGGATGAAAGCATTCTCAGGGGAAATGGCTTAAATAAATAAACTAGGGCCTAGCTGAGTCTAAAGCAGTTTGGAGATGAATCAATTGGCTATTACTGCTGGAAGCCATGCATGAAAAATGCATCTACCTTAAGCTGAGATTCAGAGGTCGTTGATGACACTGCCAAGGTGTTTGTACTTGTCAAGCGTGTTGTCATGCTTTGCGGTGAATGTGCTGTTGAAATGGCTCCATACCACTAAATAAATCCCCACAGAGAACCCACTCTTGTTTTATGGCACCATTTATAGTGCTTCTCTGAGCATGAGAAGTTCATCACAAAGTTTCGGTGAAGTTCCCATCGCCTGGTGAGTTGGTTTGGCAGCTTGGTAAATGACAGTTTTCAATAAGTATGCTTTGCAAACACTGTCTGAAGCAAGATAACTCTCTTGGCCTTAATAAATAAGTCTTCATTTTAAACAAATGAAAGGTGGTTATTATATTCATATACAGGTGACTATGCTCCTGATAATGTTTTCATATTTCTTATCTGTAAAGTGATCATTACATGGTATATATGACAACATATTAAAGCCCATTAACTTTTCAAATTTATGGTCCATAAAAATTGTATTTAAAGTTGATCATCCTCAAACAAATATGTTTCGTATCAACATAAATCGCTATAGGCATACATGTTAAAGTCTAATTGCAGCTTGGATTTCTGGAGCACACATGATTTATTAATCAAAATTATGTTCTTGACTTATTCTTATTCAGAGCCTAACTGGTGTTATACAGTATTCTCATTTATAATAATAAGTTATTTGCAACTCATATTCACCTTAGGTTCCCCAGCACTTAATTTATTTTTCAGTCATCAACAAAATGAGAGTGGAAAATTGGATTGAATTACAAGTTCATATTACCAAATAGCCATTATAAATGAAGTATAAGCAATCTTGCAGAGAGTTCTTTCAAGTGTGATTTATTGTACACATACAGTATTTGTAACAACATACAATTATCAATGAGTCTACACACCTTTATTGGACTGCTTGGGGAACAAATTTGTTTTGGGGTTTGCTGATGACAAATGCAGTCTGTTATCTGCAGAACTCTGTTGTTGTACAGTATATACGTGTATACCCTTGGCAACCAGTAGTCAAGGTAAAGGATGATAAAGGATGAGGCTTTCTTGTTCTGTTGTCAACCGCTGCACAGCTGTTACCTCCTGCTGTGCAGGGGATAGCAACTACCTCCATGACTACAAACAGACATGAGATGCTGATTAAGAAAACATTTATTGTAATCAAATTACTCAACAAATTCTTCTGATGTTTAATATATATTACTCCATCTTGGGTTGGTGAAAGAATATCTTTTGTATTTTGCATATCTCTTGGGCCCTGATTTACTCTAGCTGCCTTTATTTCTTTATCAATTAACAAAATTTAGTTGTTTTTTTTTCCTTACCTAACCATGTGATTGCCAGTACTTGTTACTATCACAATTTACTTTTCTACACTCAAAGCAAAGCAAAGTTTTTATAATATTTCTGAAAATGATAAACAAGTGCCTTGCAAGTGAATGTTGGCTTAACAGGACTTTAGGACCATATAAATTGGGACCTGGTCCCACTTCACCACGTAATAACATGCGAAATTGACGTTGTGGAGAGGGGCACTGGCTGGCACAGCAGAACAGTGGCAGTAGGGAATATGAACGGTGCCAGTTGTGCCAGTTGCCTGGTTTTATCCGTGATCGCTGGATGAGATGGAACATCAGTGTTCAGCTGTTGCCACAGTTCAGGCACTCACAGTGGATTTCTTAAAAAAAAAAACCTGACGGAAAGATAAATCAGAAGCATCTAGCTAGCTATGTGACATTCACTGTAGATCAGTTGTTCATTCATTTATTTTATCTGTAGTTTAAATCAAACAGCACTTCATGCACAGCGCATACAAAAAAAAACACTTGAACATGTGTCCTTAACTTTTCCTCACAATTTAATGTAATTAATTCTTCATTTTTTATCTTCAGTAACACTGTTTGTGGGCTCAGAAATAAAGAAAATAAGCAAACTAAACTATTCTTTCAAAGAAAAAGCATAATCATTTCATTCAATTGTAAGTAAAAGTTAAGGATAAAGTTAATTGAATCCTGGCCTTCGTCTTTTAAGGCCATTTGAAATGTAATCAGAATGGACCTTGTGTTTTTAAGAACATGTGCTATTCTGTTTTAAAATGAAAAAAGTGCATTCCAAAGGCCATGTTTGCTAAACCATAATGAAGTAAAACATCTTCAAAGAAAAATTTTTTGAAAAGTCTGTTTTTATTGGACTGCATTTTCCTGTAAAGAGATTAAGTGTGTCTAATGGGGTCCCAGGCCTTGTTCCTCAGCTTTTCACTTTGATAATGTCTAGATGAGTTGCATCATCATTTGTGTACTGTTAGTGTTTCTTATTTCTGTGACTAATGCATTTTATTCAAACTTGTCTGAAGTAATGTCATGTATTAAAACTTTGTTTTCATTGCTGAAAGGGTTTTTGAACCTGGTTTTTGTGGTGCTGAATGCATTATAGATACTTTTCATACATGTTTCCTTATGTTGGGAAATGAAAAAGTATAAGTGGCTTGAAGCCTACATCAACAGTTGGGTATAATAACAATTCCAGTTAATTCATTGATGTGTTTTTAAGAGACCAAATCACAGACATTCACAACAGCAGTGTATCATTATATTGAGTCAGACTGCAGTCTCATACGACTAATAAAATAATCATTTTGGCAAAAAAAAAGAAAGTGTGCCAGGGGACATACAGGGACCTAAAGGGATATCATACATGTACATTTTATAATGTTTTGTAAGGTCTTAAAATGTAATGAAGGAATATTGAACAGAGGGGAAATATGAATCTATTACTATGCCTCAAGGGCTACTGTACATCAGGTATATGGTCTGCATATTATGCCATGAATGATATTATGAAATAATGAATGATATTATACTGATATTATATCAATATATCATCACCTGTGTTTACAGACATCTAAGAAATCTAAATCTCATTTGCTGATGCTACTTGCGGTAATTCTCGATTCACTGTATGAGCAGATTCTTCTTCAGACGCTGCAATGCCACCTGGGAAACCAAAGCTCAAACCCCTGAGTTTATATCTGCACTTGGACTGCTTTGATTTCCAGGGGTTGTGTCAGGACAATCCTTCACCTAGCAGTGCCTCCCACAAGCATTCAGAACGGAGGGGCTGTGCTTAAGCAGAGTGATCAGGCATGGAAATTTAGAGTGGGCCTTGCTCTCTCAAAATACCGCCCAATTATCCCAAAGTTTAATTCGCTCAGAGTTGCTTTCTCTCTCCTTTTCCTCCTGCCACTGTAAAACGTTTTAGATCACTGCTGACAGCGTAAAGTAAGACTCGTACCTGTTACAATCAGCTTATCACAATAGTGTCAAAGTTATGACCAATTCATCTCATAAAATAGATCTGAAAATGAGAGGGCTCGGTTCTGAAAACATTTCATTCTGTGCCTTTACCAATAGCGCCTCCACAGCATCCAGCCAATCAGCTCTTTCCCCCAGATGGGCCATTGTACATCATGAATTACTCCCTGTAATCTGCAGCTCCCTATGTGGAGTCGTGCATTACTCATCAGTCATCAAAACCATCTAAATATAGAGCAGGGCTCAAAGTGTTAATATCACCTAGAAGGGTCATGAATTTCCTCCATTCTGTGCAATATGGTGGGAGCCTATCATTAGAATTGAATCTTACACATGATTTTTCTAAAGGTAGCACTTGACCCTTCTTTTTAAAAAACTGCATTACAGTGACAAAATTGTCTGAGTGACAAAATTGCAGAATAAATTATTTTAAAAACCATGCTGATTAGATGTTGGTGCATAAGCTCCTCCACGCAATGTGACTCCCAGGTACAGGCTATTTATCTAATCTTCCTCTGTCTCCTGTCACTCTGGGATATCAAAGAAGATAGCAGAACTTAAGTTTACATGACATTTACATTTCAGGTCAGTCCATCACATCAGACTGCTAAAAAAAATCTGGTGCGATTATTTGTATAAGATAGTTATATTCTTAACATAAATACACAGCCCAAAAGGTGACAGAGTATCTACTTACGCTATCAAAGTGTACCAGCATAAAAATACTACAATTGGATGTGATGGCGTCAAGCCTTGTGGTGAGTGGTAGTCCAAAACATTTTTCATCCTGGGCACTGTTAAAAATAATTTTTAATATATGTGATGGGTTAGTACCAGTACACAGTGGACAAGAAATAAAGATTTACTATCCTCATATTGTTTTCTCTCATATCCTGCTGAATATGTTTTCTTGTGAGCTCCAGTCAGGTGGAAATAAGTCATTATTTCAGTACCATGGTGTCACATAGAGCTGAAAACAACAAACTATTTGTAATTACCTGCTATGAATAAAGTAATTTTAAAGGAAATAAAACTGCAACAACAACCAAAGCAGACACTAGAGGCATTTATTGCAAAACAAAAGGGAAAAAAATACATTCCCAATAAAAAATGAACAAACATGATATTATTTTCAAGCCCCCTGAACGTATTCTGCAGAATGTATCAGGAAACAGTTCAGAAACAAGGTCATACAAATACCAAATAATCTGGTTGGCTATAATTCAACTGTCATTCTCTGGATGCCCCAAAGAACACAAACACAAACAAAGTACAAACAAAACTACAAACTTGTAATTTGTAAGCATAATGTTTCAAGATAAAACATGTTATCTGCAAAAGTAATGACTTTTTTATTTCAGTGATTTTATGAAATGCTACATATTAAGGCTAAAGCAAAGATAAAGTACCTTCATCAGATGTTGCAGTTCTTAGAATGCACATATCATGAATTTATGTAAATCGTCCAAACAGAACTTACTCTTAAGAATTAACATTACAGTCTATAATGCAAATGTCATGACTGTAATTTCGTGATGTCAAACAAAATTACTTCTTTGTTTCTCATGCAAAGGGCGCATAATCACATATAAAAGAAAACTGTCTCCATAATATTTGACACGGTCTCTGCAGAGCAAGTCGTTTCCTTCTTTAACAGTGGTAATCCAGTGATAAATCACTGCATCGCTTGGAACCCATTGCTTAAAATTTTAATCATCTAAAAACTGTCGCTTTCCATGTGCCACCAAATCCCTGCCTGATGAATGATGATAATTAAAATGGATTTCCTTTCAATTCAGCCCATTAATATCAGTGTCATGAACTGGCCAACCAATTTAATGCAATGTCATTCTTCTCTGATTAGTCTCCAATAAGCCAAGGCCAACACTCCCTTGTAGCAGAGATCTAGGGCTGGGGCAAGTAATATGGGATTTTTTTTTTTTTTTTCATTTTCAGTCAAGCGAAATGTTGCAGGGCAGGAAGAAGGACAAATGAACTGTCGGTTCTGCACGTCAGCCGATAACCAATTCCACAGCCTTTTGCCCACACCTGCCCAGGGCAGTGGAATACTCATCCAAATAATTAATAAGGCCCTCAATGATGAGATTAACTCTGAAAGAAAAAAAAAATTGCGAACATTGGTACAAGGCATGCTGAGAGTTCATATACATAAGGGAATATTATGGTGACAATGTTCCAAAGGTCACAGAGTAGGAGTGACATTTCACACAATGCTCATATGCAGTAAAATTAAACCTGTGTACCTTTTTTTTCTGTGAGAGAGTAAATTTTATTAGGTGCATATGCCTTCTGTTATGGTTAAATTGGATATTTCGCAATGTACATTTTGGTTCAAAGCAGAACAAGGAATGTGTTCAGAGAAAGGAGTATCATATATCAGAGCCACAAACCGCACATGAAAAACAAAACAAATTTCAGTCCAGCTATAAAGCTTTTCTTATTTTTTTTCTTGTGGTATTTGATAGCGGGATGATGTCTGCCTTGACTGCAGTAGGCAGCAGCTTTTCGACCCGACGGGCAGCTGGTAACGGGTCCCTGAGATGTTGGGCCCTCACAGACACCTGCCGCCCTGCTGGATTCAGTCCTGGCCATCAGGACGAGACAGATGCTGATCCTCACATCATCCTATTTTCCAGAGTTTGTCCGTCCCAGAGGAGTAATGTACATTTCATCACATTATTCATTTGACTATCCAGCACCCTAATCCAGGATGACTGTGCAATTTCATGTCTGACCATCTGAATATTTACAGAATAATTCAGTACCTCATAGGTTTCCTTTTTCAGGGGAAAGAGATTTTCATTTATCCCTTCACTTTCCTACGCGGTTATACAATTTTTTATTTTTGTTTGCGTTGTGTTATTACATGTATCATTAATGTATGTGCTGTCTGTTAAACTTTGTCTGTTAGGCCACTGTAAAGTCTTGTCATTGACATCTACTCTGCCTCTGTGCTGCCTTAAACTGCTAAACCGAGTAATCCGATTATCCTGGGGGGCGGGTTTGAAAGAGCAATGTCATTTAGGTTAGGTTGCTTAGCCAATGCCCACCTGAGCACAGAGAATAAGCTTCAGAGATCCTACCTGAAACCAGGCAAAGCACAGCTGGAGCTCATATCATGAGTCAAGCACCCTTAAGGCATCTTAAGGCATGCACAAATGCAATGTGATAGATAATATTAAACAGCACTGTATGTTTGGATGACCATCCAGATATCTACATGAGGTAATCTAGCAAGCAACAGGAGGGTAGGCAAGATGCTGAAAAAAAGGTAAAGGTGCTTATTCTTGAGCATCTTAAATCATATCTAGATCTAAAATCACAATAAAAACGATTATACATGTGGCAATTCACCAACAGAAAAAGATGTCATTGACAGGACAGCGCAAAAAAATCACAAAACAACGGCCTTGAAAATGACGACGGAACTGATTCTACAACTTCATGAGCCTGTCTCAACAGAAATGGTATGTTGTCAGCATCAAAAAGCTGATACTTATAGTAGGGCAGCTATTCAGATACCACTCATTCCCAAGGCCAATGCTCAACAATGCATGAGAGCATGGCTGTATTCCAGGGTGTGCACAACCTGGACTGGGTTTTACTGAGCACTCAGCTTCAAACTTTGAATTCCAAGCAGTTGAATACTAAACAATAGCAACATTATGTGCTGAAATGCTTCACTTATCACACCAAAAGGTTTGTAAGTGGCCTGTGGATGTCAACACAGTGTCACAGTATTGCTTCATCAGCGCTCTCTGCCAGTTAAATGGCGTAAATAAGAGAGTAAGACAGCCTCGAATCAAAATCAAAACAGTCCATTTTTTTATTAAGCCAAAAGTTGAATCTCCTACTCACATATTAGACCACCAGTAAAATGATTTTGTGCCACAGTGTATAATTAGACACAGTTCAAAAGTGCAGATTCCCCTCCAAAGCTGCCAGACCCCACAGGGAATGTTGGAGGTTCCTTATTAAGAAGTGTGTGTGTGTGTGTGTGTGCGTGCGTGCACTGGGGAGGGGCGTGCTGGTGCTGGATGGATTACTACCTTTAGCTCTTTAGACCTACAAACCGCTTTGCAGGCAAGATGCCCCAGGTTGCCAAGCTGTTGCTATGGTGTTGTCTCCAAGCAACCACTGATTTCCTCAAATTTTTGTGAAGTTTTTTTTTTTTTTTCTTTGAGAAGGTTAAAATCCATGTGCCTTATAGTGCAATTGTAAGGTATCGTTTCAATATGAGACTTTATGATTTTAAATTTAGGACAACCTCTGGGGTGTGAATAGGAAAAGGAGAGGGGGAGCCAGGTAATCTTTATTGCATATGTATCAAATTGGACAAAACCCAAAAATAATGAAAAATAACCATAATAACCAATGAGAAAATTTTGTGTTGTTTATTTTCAGATAACCCTGCTCAAAATTCCATGTCTTTGAATGAAGTCCAGTGGCAGCTAGGCTGAATATAGATATCACAGTAGTATAATCCAACATAAACCTTTGCAGAATATGTGGAGATGTGAGTAATTTAAAAAAAACTGTGTGAAAAGGACTGTAAAAAAAGGTCTGATAATGAAGCAAAAAATCTGACACAAGAAATACATGCACACCTACCCCTGTACAGAAATCTAACAAATGCTGAGATTGTGTGAAAATTTACAAATAATTTCATGGGTGATACAATTTTTACAGAAATCTTTGATTTCAAACAACTTCCAACTTTGTAAAACTCCAGACCATTTCCAGTGTCTCATTCATACATAAAATGTCAAAAAAGACCCAGGTGTAAGAAATGGTTGCAAACATGCTTACATCAAAATTAAAGCTCATTAAACAGTCACGTACATCCATCATTGCCTCCAATTTCCCACGATATCACATGTTACACAGCATTTGATTTGTGATAATTGCATTGAGTAGCACTAATTTCTGTCCCATTGTCAGGTGTAATCCAAAATCTCACTTGTAACACCTATGCTATGCTGCACAGATGGCTCCGAGAACAGCAGTCTGGGAAAACTCACTGCAGAGACATTTTATATTTCTCTTTCTTTCTTTTTTTTAACCGACCAACAATTCCAATTAAAACTGGCCCATATTGCCGTCTTCTGCCATAATTGTGAGGTCAGCATGGGAGACATGTGACCGTACTGTGCTGAGCCAGCAGTGCTGACGCAAACAGCATTACCAAAATGAACTCGGCTGCATGCGCTCTGAGGCCACAGTGCCCTGTGTTTGGAGGTACAAGGACACTTACCCAAAGTTCCCTGATTTAATAGCCCACAGAAATATTAAACTCTTGAGTCCTCCCTTAGGAAACCATGGCTGTATTGTAGCAGAAAGAATGTGGTTGTGTGACTGAAATTCTAAATCCACAAGTTTCACTGGTATTTAAGATTAAAAGGAAGAAAAATAAAAATTAATGCACTTTTCCATTTTGGAGATTCACAATATTGTTGTTGTTCCCTCACAATCACCAGTGTAGTAATTATACCAAAACACAAACTATCTGGAAGGATACAGCCCATTCATATGCAAATTTCATTTCAGATCCAGGTTCCCCTGTCAGCTAAAATTTAAGCTCCTTCAAAACTTTCACCATCTTTCACCAAAAATCTACACTACCCAACCCATTGCTTTCCCAGTAAACTTCCTCAAATATCACAAACCCCTCTGTGTCATTTTTACACATTCATGAGAAATAATGTTACAGCAGCCAGCAACTGCCAATTGGAGGCAGAGTAAAGAATAACTTTAATAAACCAGCCCCATCACTGCTCAGACTCACCACTTTTATGTGCTGGCTCAGTCTCCGTTTATTGTCCAAAGGGGAATGGATAGAATTGATCTCATTTGGATGACAAATACTATTTTGGATCCAAAAAGTTATGTCTTAGTGGAATTTCAAAAGCTAACAGAAGGGAATAATGGATATCTGCATTAATTATGGAAATCTGCTCTTTGCTTCTGTCTTTTTGTTCCAGCTATTGGGAATACTATGAAGTTTTTTTTTTGTGAACAGTACTAAGTGGTACTGATTGGACTTATGGCCCTAACAGCTATCCGTAAGGTACAGCAGTAAGTAAACATAAGTATCTCACAGCAGGCAGATAAGTCCTCATAAGGTCTTTGCAAACTCTTGTTCGGCCTCTTGGCCAAGTTTTGTATGGTAATACCTGTTGGAATCAAAGTGATAGTCACAACATCAAGTTGTGTGCTTTGATGTATCTTTCTGGTGTTTTTTTTTTTATGTCTCCGCATTATTCCTTGCATGTTTTTTGGCATACACGGAGATCTTGTCCCATGGTCGTTCATTAAAAAGTGAGCACACAGAAGTCCAAAAAATCCCATAAACAAAGCTGTAAGTCAAAAATACTGCCACAGTTCTATACCTGTCTTGTCTTTAAGCAATGGAAAGTCACTCAGTGTTGCTTAGTGCTATAAAACAACATTTAGCACACAGACTCACTTATTTTCATTCAATATCACCAGATATGGCTGCTGGCCGTGTTTTCATTTGTATTGCTATGTCTATCACAGCAGCTCTGTGGATTCAGCCTGTCTGAGAGTGACAGACAGCAGGCCTGAGAATGATACACCATACGCAAAGCTTCAGTTTTGTTAGTAAGGCCATACAGGACACTGTATGAATCCATTTCTAACTGCAATAAAATGAATATGTTAAAATTAAGGCCTTTGAAAAGTCTTCATCTTCACAGTAGAATGTCTTGAAAATCACTGTTCGCTTGTTCATTTTGCTGAATCCTCTGGGCCAAATTTATTTATTTATTTGTTTATTTATTTGACAATAAAATGAGGGTTTATTTTAATTTATCATTACTGTGAGTTTGTTCCTCACATTGCTACAAACACAACACAAACACAACCATTGAACAATATATTCCATAACCAATATCAGAATTCAGAATCATTGTGCAGTCCTAAATAACTAAAAACCACACAAAATGGCCTGCTACTAATGCAATACACCATTTGCACTGCAAGTAGAAAGCCCATTAAAGTGATCAAAGTAGTGGAAAGTAATTTATGTTGTATAATAGAGGCAATCATTTCAATGACCTTCCCATAGACATGGAGAACAGCACTCAAGCAGATATAAGAAATTAAATAAAACAACAATACTGGAGTTTGCAATCAGGAAAATATACTTTTCATATCTCTTAGGCTAATGAAATTCCCAAGATGATGGTGGAAATGGTGCCTCATTGCTTTTCTGGAAGATGTCGGATTATGCATTAGCTAATGTAAAATTACATTCACCACTGTAATGAATGTACAAAATGATGTAATTCTATCTCTAACAATATTATCCCAGACACATAAAAGGTTTTAAAATCACCATATACGCAATAAGATCTACTTCTGAACATTTACATGAAATCTACTTAGAAGCATGGAATAAAAACTTATATGGATGTATCACCGAATGCCATTCATTTTCAGTGTATGGATTATAAAGCAAGTCCTTAGCATTATACACATAGGACACAGAAGTGTTTCATTTTAAAGGACGTAGAGTAGAATCCGACAGAAAACATCTACGAATGATTTGTAAAGCAATACTTCAGCATTATGAATGCTGAAATGATAATTTTATAACAAGTATTTATGAAAGGGTTATGCAGCGCTGCTTTTGCATTTGGACATTGAAAAGGGTGTCACTTTACTGGAGCATGATGCTGCACAGTACATTAGTATGCTACAAAAAAGACTAACCAATTTTTCATTCAGGAATGTTCACACAAAAGACTAACCAATGTTTCAATGAGTTATAACTTTGGTTTTTAGGTGGAAGGTCATCGGATGTGAAACAAAAGGGAGAAAAGACAGTCAGAGAGAGTCAGAGATCACATCACATCCAATCTCTTGACCTCGGAGTAGGTACTAGTATTTACAGAGAATTCACTAATTATTCATTGCTGTCATAGCATATCATTTACCATGTAGTATGATGAGCCTCGAGGACAATTTCCCTCTGACTGAAATGGATCATTTCACAATATCAATATAAAGCCTGTGTTATGTCACTGTTAGCCTAGCATCCTTCATTGGCATTATCAGTGTCATATCTCTCTCTAGGTATGATATGTGTTTATGTATGATTTACAAAGCTATTACACCATGTTTATGAAGGCTTTACATACTCTATATAAAGCCTTTATTACATACATAATTGAAAGATCACTGACAGAAATGTGAAGATGGCCCACTGGAATTGTATGTTCATATAGTCATGATATTTTCCTAATATTCCTCTCTCGCTTACTTTTTTATAGATAATTGGGACTTGAGGAGAGGACCACACCTCCAGTGAAGTTTGGAACCTTCTTCTTGTCAGCATATGGCTTCAGGCACTCTAAGGGAGAACATAGGGACACCAAATGCAGGGTAGGGACCACATGCTGTTCCATACAGAATTTTTGATTTTCAGTCTCCATTTCCTCCCCTCTCCCTTCCAAGTAGACACCCCCTTTTTTTTTTTTTTTTAGAGGTTCCAGCTCTGCCGCATTCAGGGCAAGAAACCATCAAGTGAGATGTGTGGGAAATCTTCCAGTGGTGCCTCTTCCAGCTACTCTGTGCTCTCAGCTGGAGCCCCAGTAAACTTTTATTTTGAAGTCCCAAATTGAGTCAATTACTGCCTGTGCAGGACTGCACCCACAGCCTGTTCAAATGAAGCTGTCTCAACGCCTACACAACAGTCTCCTTTGGCTATACTACCTCTGGCACACGCTCTGACACCGCCTGGATAAGCAGTGAAATGTACCATCCCCAATTCAATCTCATACAGCAATGGAGGCTGAGCCCTGGCTAATTAAAGCTCAGGGTGTTAAACCACATCCCCTAACGGACAAACCCTAATCAGAGATTCCATGAGTCCTGCACAAGGTAATCTACCATCAAATGAGACTCAGGTGGTAACAATTAGGAACATTAGCACAAAGGAATTGCTTATATGGGCATAGGCATGAAACACAAGAAAAACATTCGCAAGGGAGACAAAACATTTTTCAAAAACTATTGAAAGCACTGTGGACTTGACAGTAAACTCTCAGCAAAACAGTAAAAAAAAAACAACATGACACAAAAAAATGCACACTTTTTGCAGAAATGATGACATGCAGCCAACAACTCAAAACCAGAAACATACGCTTTTCATCAGCAGTTTATTTATCAAATTTGTGTCTTCTGTGGCATTACAATGACTCTCAATATAATCATCCATTAAAATAGCATGTGTGCAAAACAATGTAATATCACACCTGTAAAGCATCGTGCCTATACAAGTCCTCATGGAACTATCCAGTGTACATACTGCAGAATTGCATTACATTCTGGAAAACAGAGCCCATTTTTAGTCAGCACCTACACTACTGTTCCACATTGCCCTCAAACCCATCTTTTAGTTTGCCCAGCCTCAGAATTTCTCAAATCTCTAAAGGTGAAAGATAAAGGCAGGTAGAAAAAGAGTTGTTGCAAACTTTGATGGTTAGAAATAAAGACAGCCGGCTTGCATGTGGAAGGGAAGACCTGCAGGCTACTACTTTCCTCTGTTTGTTTCTGGTCAGGTTACTCCCAGGTGTTAGTTTTGACAGGAGGCAGAATATTGCTGAAGACACACATGTCAGTCAAGAGGGAGGTTCTCCATCTGTGTAACCCTGGTCTCCCAAACTTGCTGGTGGTTTCTAAAATGCTGAGAGTACAGAAAAGTGGAATGGAGAGGTCAGATTTGAGAGATCACTGTGGTTGTATAGATGAAAAGAGTTTTGAATCTCATTCACTGTAACAGGACTTCACTTGATTGTTTGAAATGTATGTTTTCAAGTTAAATTGTCAACTGAAATAGTTGGTTTCACAAAAGTGACATGCAACCATTCAGTCCCAAAAATAATGATCAGTATATATTCAATGAAACGTCAGACCAATTTGCACTGCAAATACATACACATATTGCTGTGACAATGTGTTTATATTTATACAGAAAAAGATACAACATAGCTAAGTGTACAGATTCCTCTCTATAAATGCTTGATCTGATGTAATCCCAGTCTCCGCCCACTCGCTCTTCTCTCCAGGCTGAACCCCGTCAGACAGAGATGAAAGAGCAGCCCTGGTAATAACGGAGGCCCAAGTCCCTTTCATGATCAGACTCATCTCCATACCTCATTTGCATATCTCCACCCAGGGAGCCAAATGGTGACAGGTTGCTTGTGCCAGCATACTGATGTGGAGATAAAAACTCTGAAGTGAACAGACTTGCGTCTGCGGCAGCAGAATGCGTGTCTGCATGAATTCATTTATGGAGGCCTTCGGAACTGTCAGATCTGTCTGCATTTCCTACAGCGTAACCGAATATGGAAGAACCAAATGTTTCTGGAAAGCAGTTTATCCTCAGAAATCTATTATCTACGATATCCGTCACTTTTTTGTTACACATATGAGATACCATAACTTAACCGTAACAGCCACTGTTAATGGGACCAGTATTAATGGGTGCAAGGAGCCAAGTTATTATTTTAATGTGGAGCAACTGAATTCATGAGGGAAGCAAACGCTTGATGATAAACATTTCTTATTTTTCACAGTATTAGTTATATGTCACAAATATTTATAGAGAAAAACAAACAAACAAAAGCTTTTGTAACAATTGTTAATGGATACCAGGTATCACAATAAATGGTAATGTGGAGAAACTGAAAACTCCTGCAATGCTTGAATACATAGTAATATATCAAAACATATCTAAGTTTACCTGTCTTTAGTTATGTAACATATGGGTTATAACCAAGGAGGAAAGTACAACTACAGCATGTCAAACTGCAAACAAGTAGAAGAATAGCTGAACAGTCATTGTATGACCACCCAAATACAGTATTTTATTTAATTAAATCAAGGATATGCCTTATCAATTATGAGATGTGAAATTATGAAAATTACTAGTGGGTATTTCCTTCTTTGGCATGAATTCACTCAACCTTAATTAGTGACAATGGCTTTCATTTACAACATTTGTATGTGCAAAAATGGTGGTAAAAGATGTAGCAAAGTAGTCATAAAAATGGTTGAACAAACAATTCAATATAAAATGTCAGAATTATTAATAAGACTAAACCTGTATCTAAAATCAAATATTAATGATAGCTCCTGACCTTCCACACTCACATTTCTTTATGGTGCAAAAGTGACACTGCATGGCATTTAGTATGTTAACAGTCTGAGTGGAAACACCAGGGGGGAGCAGCAAATGTCAGAACTAGAATAATTAAAAACCCTCCCTAATGCTGCTAAATCAGTGTGAATATGGGGTGTCAGCAAGAAAAAACATTAATACATGTTTATACTAGGATAATTAGGTATATTGGTGATCAGAAGGTCTCTTGATAATGATGGGAATGTGGATTTTACCCTGCAGTATGATGGCTGTGCAGCACAACCTTGGCATCAGAGGAGCGCTGGATTCAGACTGTGGAGCCCAAACTGACCACGGCAGCCTGTTTGTGTGACACACTGATCAGTTATGTGGTAGGCTGAGGGGCAGCAGGCCAGGTTCCTCCTCCAGCACAGTCTGTATCTAATGGATCTGAAGATTATGGGGTGCTTTCACACACTGGAACAATAACTGAAAGCATGAGCTCACGATGAAGCGGCTGAATATGTTATAAGATGACATTACACATAAGTGACGATGATGTAACCGGCTCCTCCATGCTGGGGGAATGAGGTTTCATGAAATCCAAAATGGGGCAGCTATCACAGCTGTGCTGGGCGGGGCAGAGAGTTTTCATTCAAAGCAAGTCAATGCATGACATTTGATAGTAGCTCCGCCCATAACGGGGTTCATGACACATCACTTTTCCATGACTAGTGAGACTCGGAGAACCAACTTAACCCAATCAGAATGGACCTCAGCAGTGTGAAGTCCCACCTCTATCGGAACACATATGAAAAAGTGAAAGGTCAGGGGCCTCACTGTCACAATCAGAGATGGAAGCAGTCCCCATGGTATTGTTGTTTATTCTCTGATCCAGTGATAAGAGATCTGGCATGCCCTGGAACCATCCTGTACAGCATGTCATTCAGGTACAGGTTACATGACTCCTACATTTCTCTCAGAATTCAACACCGTGCATCTCTCTCTTGACAGCTACAGTGATTTTCTGAAAAAGAAGAAGTTTTGGCAGGACATGACACCCAATTAACTTTTAAACTCATAAAAATACAATTTTGTGCCTGGAGCCGCATCACCATCAACTGGGATTTAGCGAGGGACTCAGATATATTGACAGAATGTGCTCTGTGCACATTTAATGAATCAGATGTGTTTAAATATTACAGATGAATAAAAATAATAACAAATCTATGATGGTTTGATGAATAAAGCTCAAGGTTTGTTGTGAAAGCTGAGCCACTGAGTGTATTGATCTTGTAATTGCACTGTTTGGAAACTCATGCTGTTAGACAAAAGTGTGGCTTGTTGGAAATGACCCGTGTCATCGTTAGAACAGCATTCTGTCCTTTGGAGGTCCTGAGCAACAGCATCCATGGGCCTCCATAGTAACAAATCTTTATTTGGCCAAATGATCAAACCAGCTGCATGTTTTACTGCAATTCTATACACTATTTTCTATATTTCCATATCTTGACAGGGTTATCAACAAAGAAAACTATACTGAAAAAAATACATAAAGACAACATTTTCGATAAAAACGGAATAGCAAAAATGAGAAAGTATAGTTTTAACATGGCAAACAGTCATATTTAAATATATAATGTTACATATTTACATATTTTACATTTTAAATCAATCCAGCAAAAATGCACACACAGGCATGCGCCCACACACACACATACATACACACACACACACACACATACATACTGGATGGACAATGTAAGGTTTGCTCTCATTGTCTATGAAGCAGTGTGGTTTCCATGGAAATTGAGGGTCAATAAAATTGCCTACGCAAACCGCCAAACCAAAGCTTTTGCTCATATCCTCCCAGCTTTGCTCCCTCCTTCAGCTCTTGCAGTTCATTGCAAGACTTTGTTTGATCTCTTTGAAAACAGCAAGTTATTTCTTTCCCAAGGCAATTAGCTTTGTGCGACAACTGCCACACAAGTTCATGCTTAAGGCATAGTGCAGAAGTCCCCTGTGCAGAGTGCCCAGTGGTGGTGTAGGAGTCCTCTCGTCCTCTCGTGTGATGGGTAGGAAGTGGAGAGCCCCTTTGGCTTTGTTCTCTCCTTTCCAGATCCGCAGTTTTTGTTTTGTTCTGACCACCTGGCAGTCTTGGGTAGGCCAGAAATAGAGTCATTCAACTTCTCATTTTCAATTGTTTTTTTTTTTTGTTTATGTTTTTTTTTTGCGCCTAATTTTATTATGACACAGTTTAATCAGGGCTTTAACATAACTCTGTTTTATAGCAGTTTCTCAAGCTTACTTCTACTGAAATGATGGTTTTCCTCCCAGTTGGTGCAATGTTGCACTTTCTGATCTCTAAAAAGAAAAGTTTACAAGCATTTTAATTAGGTTTGATTTCCTTTTCTGTCCTTTTTGGATGACATTATCAAGAGGCAATAAACATTTCATTCCTGAATCAATAGAGTTAAATTATTACTATTAATGTATACAGTTTTCAAAGTGTATGGCAATTGAACTGAAAATCTAATATCAGTTGACTTTCCAGTGTGCACTGTGTAGATATACAGTGAATTTAAAAAGCAACATCGAGGCAACAGAGGGTGATGGGGAAGAAGTGTACATATGCAATAAAATGTTATGTGAATCATGAATGATAAGCTTGCAAAATAAGATAGTGTGCTATGCAATGATATTTGGGTAATAAGGAACATTACAGAACAACAGTGGAGAAGTACTGGGGAGGGCTGGTAAATAGAGACATAATAATGGGAACACAGGATAAGAGGAACTCACGAGGAGATATTGACAAGGGGAACAGGCATGTTTTGAAAGAAGGAAAAACGTTATGTACTGACAGTATAAAGTGTAAAGATAATGGATGATGTAAGTGCAAGATGGTTTGTGTAATTTTTGTTTAGAAAACGGGGCCCACCGCATGTCGCCAAGAGGACTTGTCGAACGACAGGGGGCGTGAATGAAGATAGGAGTCAGATCAAGGAGCCGGTCAGAAGGAAGAACGCCCCAGGAAACTATACCATGTTCTGTATTATAAAAAGACTGGGTCAGGGACAGATAGTGAGTCAGACTTCGCGAACTGACACACTCTGTTGTTTGTCAGGGACAGGAGGATCTCGACCCAGAGCTTTGTATGCTTTGTTCATTTACTGCTTAATAAAACTAGGGATTAATGACCGCATATCTTCTCCTATTGCTTCATTAAAAGAACACGCAGATTTCGCTCTCACATAGAATGGCAAGAATGTTGAGTAGAATGGGCAGAAATCCAACAACTGATATAACTAAATGTATATAAATGATATAAACTGAATAACTAAATGAATCAAGAGAACTATGCACATTAATAATTATTATATTGACTGTTTTGTGATTGGCATCCTGTCCTTTTATGAACCAAAGAACAGAAAAAAGTCCAAACATTGGCCTACAATGTTGAAGCTTCCATACAAATTGTATTATATTCAAAATTAATGTTGATTAGTCATCATACAGCAGGTCATCTGAATTATCATCAGAAATAGCACCATTCCAAAGAGGTGTTAAACGAGGACTCTCATTGCCCGCTTAAAATTAGTCACATGCTAAAATTAGTCACATGCACAATTGTGAAGGGTATAGAAGTAATTGCCTCCCTGACTCCTCTTTATGCTTATTGATTTATTTATATATATATATATATATGTATGTACAGCCCTTTGATGTACAAATTTAATGATATGCACCTAATCAGCTATCAAAACCTAACCTGAGGGTTAGTAAAAATTCACTTTACAGTGTAATTCATTTTTAAATCATACATAATGACAAAAGTTCACTTTTATTTATGTCTATAACTGAGTTTATGGTGAAGAATTGTACAGCAAGCAGTTGTGGTACTAAAAAGAAATTAGTACATATTTAATCCAACAAAATCTAAAGTTTTTTTCTAAATCCGTAATTATTATGGAATATACATTTTGTGAATTAACTTTTGTACCTTTTTTATTGATGTCTTTAGTGAAACATTTAGTTGTAAGCACATATACTATTCCACTCTTGTTCCCATTTCCCCCCTTTGTTTAATTAGAATCTGCAAATACTTCCAGCGGTGAGCATACTGTCCTCCTCTATTATGTTATTACAAATATTAATAGATTAGGCAGTCACCTGGAAATGTGGATAAGCACCATGGACTAAACAATAACCCCCAAAGTGACATATGTTTAATGAATTATTGCTGTGTAATTACCTAATGATTTAATAATGCAGCACTTTTGCCAAACAGGTGTTTATTCAATCAAATAAATTATCATTTTTCATGATTCCTTTGCCAACAAGCAATCTATTCACTGAAATTATTAGATGTACAGGAGGGAAGGACAGATTTATGAGTCCAGTCAGTGTGGGTTAATATGAAGATGGTTACATCTGTTATAACAGTGGGTTATCTGTGCCTGGGCAGACCTTTCCACCATCTGCGTATGCTTTAGAAAGAGGGATGAACATACTATAGCCAAATTTGTGCCAGCCGGCCCATAGAAACTGAAAACAGACTGGTGGAAAAAGAATGGAGCTGGTTGGAGGACATAGATATGCTATTACAGTATGAGTCCTGGCAGGGGATGGAGCATGAGAAATTCAGGCTCAGAGCCTAGGGCTAGCTGGACAGTGTGGTGCCTCAGGACTGAGGAGAGCTGTCTCTGGTTTGGCCCTCTCAGTCATATACACCAGAGCCATGGTAACCACACATGAACACTGAGCTAGTTATGCTGTCACAATCTCCTGGGTGGTATAAAGAGAATGCACCCCCCTCAGGCACAGTGGGAATTGATGTTTTGGCATTAAGGCTTTGTCACTCACTCCATCATGACAGATTTCTCAACAGGACACAGATTGAGCCCAAGTTTCAGAAAGTCTTGCTAAACGTGATCCAACTCTCAAAATCCATTAGCAGGCCTGAGGCCGATGATTATGAATGAACAGAGAAGTCATTGCATTGGTGAGACATAATCAACATCCTCAGGCTTTTGGTCGATATAAAGCTGATTTTTCGATACATTATTCAGAGCTAGAGTTCAAAACCGTTAGACAAAGAAAGATCACAATTTCAAGTACAATAAAAAACTTTAAAGGCAAGACTTGAAAATACCCTTTTATTTTCCACTTAGGTTCAACTCTGAGGACAAATTATGTCGCTAGCTGAATGTGGGACTAATAAACTTCAGCTAGCTAATTGCATTTCATTATTGTGGATAGATTAATATTAGCTTTATGTTTTCTTGATTACCAGTGCTTATAAAATGCTGACATGTAAATTAAGTGCTGCTTGTGATTAAGTCTATGCCTTCCATTATTTTCTTTTGAACATTTAAAGGCACGCTGTATTTAAACTGTTAAAAACACTAAAAAATACAATTCTGCAAACAAATTATGGTCTCTTTAGTGGTTAACTAAATATATAACTGCATATTATGAATTGATAGTACATGGGTAATAACCATTCAGATATAGATTATATAGGAACCTACTTAAGTTGAACTTTTTCTGTTTAGTTTTCAACAGTATGTTCAGATTTATTGCTTTTAATGAATGTGAAGTTATATATCAGTGATGCACAAAAGTTATTTCTATCTCTGTGTGTTTCTCCATAACAATCTGTGAAGGTGTGGGACAAATGAAAAATACTCTGGTCTGGAGTGGGCTGGATTTTCAAGATTGAGTTGTTCAGATGTTGGTATGTGAATGTGAGGAATAGCAATGTGAATATAATTTTGATTGAGCTTCATCATATTCACATTTTTGTTTTGCTTTAAACACTTTGTATTATGGGTTAACACTGACTTGTGTTTTGATATGAAGTGTTTATGACAGTCATAAAATCCGGGGACATTGTGAGAAATACAGCACGCTGCCAGAGGTTTCATAGGTGGGTGACCTCATTGCATTGTTTTTGGTTTGGAATCCTTTTCTGGACCACTTTCTCTCCTCTTTCCCTTGTACTCACAGATTGAAGTGTAGGGAAAACCGCGCAGAGTCTGATCTTCACAGTGGACACCACCAGGCTCAGGAGGCAAAGTGTTCACAAACAAGCTTTATTCAAGTGTGCACCAGGAGAAAACCAGCGATACAGGATCTAGATGGTGTCTAAGGAAGTCCATTCTGGTACCATATCAGAAAACAGTGTGCTTCCCATACTCCATCATACGACTATTATGGAGTTGGTAAAGCAGTAAAAATAGAAAAACTACTTTGTTTGGATGTTTGCATACTCAAAAAGAACATTAAAGCCTATAAAGATCATATTCATTAAGCCAATTATCAGATATCTTATCTGCTGTCACTGACAGCCTCTGTGTGTGTACTGATGAATTCTCAGAGGGATACAGAAGAAAAGTGATTTCATTCACCATTAATCATTAAACAGTCTTTGTGATTTTATATAATATGATAACAATCAGAACACGGAAGTAAATCATTAAACATGCCTGAATGTTTTCTGAATGGCCTTCTGCACATGTTTATCCTTAATAGAAAATGCAGCACCGAGCAATAATAATATGCTACGCTGAAGCACTGAAGGACACGCTCCTCCTGAGCGACAGGTAAACGCCTCCAGCCGCGGCGGCGCGAGGACAGGGCCGACTTGTTAAAGGTTTCCCCCCCGCCGAGCGGGGCCTCCGATGGTTTACCTCACCACCTGCGCAGAGCATCTGCATGATAGCCAAGCTTCAGCGAACATCTGCATCCTTCTTTGATCCCTGCGGAGATCGGGCGGGTTAAAACGATCCCCAGAGCGCTCAGATAACATTACATAAGCGAGATCCATAAGCTAGCACTAACCGCCTGTTCCCCCTGGCTGGGAAATGCAGCCTTATGTGTGCTCAGCCAACACTTATCAGGGTGCCGCTGTTTGCCGAAACTGAGGAATGTCATTTCTCTTTTTAAGGTGATGAATCCGTCAAGCTTCATTTGATGGTGCATTACTTCCCCTTAGGGTGATAGAAATCTTTGACACAGGCATTTATAAAAGTAAGCAGACGAATGGACTGCCTTTAATTTCATTTCAATAAGCATTTTAAGACCAGTGTGCCAAAAGTGCAGCACATATCTTGCCAAAGAAAATGTCCTCCACTTTTCATTCTGTTATTATTCAATAGTGAAGGAGAATTATTTGATGTAAGTTATTGCCTGCCATACATGTATAAATAGAAGTAAACCCTAGAATTACTGTAGTTTTAACCATGTCAAGTGCAGTCATATGTAGAATATTATACTTTTGAGATTAATGTAAAGAATGTGTTTTGTTTTAAATGTAAACCATTTTTGAGGTAACAATTCAACTTTACTGCCACATATTGCTCGACCCAAAGTAGCACAACATGACCGCAGAGAGGGGACAGTCGATTTACTTATAGACGTGCGAATCATGATTGGCGCACGATCTGAGGGCCGAGCGCTCCTGCATGGAGTGGTATTACAGCCAGCTGGTGGTGACGCTTAGCCAGCTCCACTCCACCGCCAGGGACCGTTGACCACAGCACCAGAGTGGCACACCCCTGGACCTTCCATAATGACAGATTGAGAGGGTCAGGTCTCCACGCCCATGACGTTGCTTCTGGCGGTGGGCAGGCTTTGCAGGGGACTGGGGAGGCATCTAATTGAAGCTTTCGATTCACGGAAGTGGAGGAACAAAGTGGTAATCACTTCAAAGGCAAGGCCTTAAATAGGTTTTGGGAGAAGGCATGGGCACAAATGGATGCTTACTAAAAGTGGATTTGGGATGAAAGACGGGCAGCAAACCTGTGAATAATTCAGCTGAGAGTGGCCGTGTACAATCCCCTCAACCTCCACTCATACTCTTATTTTAGGACTATCTCCTGGAGCAATCGATGCTTCTCTCCTGGGACCATTGAGGTCCCAGTTTATCAAATACAATTAGGTTTCCATCAGCATCCAAAGTCAGAGAAAGAGGCAACCACAAAATGTTAACCATTTGAGAGATATTTTCCAGCTCGGTTTTAAAATAAAATGTCAGGGTTTCTGTCTGTTGGAACCTGCTTGTTTGCTTGCTTGTGGTGGATTGATTATATTCCTGGCAGTCAAAGACACCACATGTATTGAAGCACACTCTGAACATGTAGGGGGAGGTAAACACACGTACACGCAAACACTCACACGAACACACATGCACACACAAACACAAACACAGAGACTCATTGTGCTGTGGCTACAAAGAGAAAATCCAAGTCTCTGCGGTTTGAAAAGTCAGTACTAGTATTGTGTGGCAAACAGGAACAGTCCTAGCGTACAGCATGGTTTGGATGTTGGTATTATGTAGGGTGCGGCAGTATATGTACGCTCATTTTCAGCCATACCTCTAATCTCTTCCTCTACGATAATCACTCATTTAAAATGTCTGTATGTTTTCTTTTCAGACCAGTCAGGGAAACCCAATACCTCTTCCTCCACCCACAGGCTAACGTTAAATGAACTGCATACCGAAATGACACAAGTGATGTCAACTTTTTTGTTTGTCTTACTGTATAATTACCGAACTGAAAACCAAATATCTGATTTAAATCACCTCTACATTTAATTTGTACTCGCCATTAGTATGGCAATAACTTGAATGACAGCCTGAAACTCAATTAATGTGCAGTTGAATCTCAAGGTCATGCAGAACACACCTTCATATTATATATTAAAAAAATTCCAACTAAGTTATCAGGGGAACTGCTCTACTATCTTCAAATAAAGCTCACATTATGACAAAAATATTGAGCTTTTTAATGTTTTTTTTTTCTTTCTTGAGACATATCATTAGAGATGCTGCCTACCAGAACATTTATTAAATGAAGCTTTATTGAAGACATCAAATAGGCTATGCAGTCACTACTGTTTTGGCCATAGACCAAAGAAAAAGTTTCATGGTGTAGCAAATGTATGCAAATACCTGAGCAGAAAACACAGAGAGATTAAGTGTTATTCACCAATTTTTGTTCACCTCCTACAGGGTCAGCAATCACCAATATACATTCACCAATCAGGGCATGCGCAGACTGCTGATTGAGCCACACAGACCACTTTTATTGTCCATAAATCTGATTATATTAATCATATTCATCATAAACATTTGAAGATTCACAATCGATCAGCTCCTTGATTTAAAGTAACACAAAACCTGAGAATAAAAGTAGAGTTCTGTGTTATTTTTTCTCAATGGCAAGTTTCCCATTTCTGGTCAGTATAAACATTTTCATTGCAATCAGCAAAATCCAAAAATAATAGTGGTAAGGACATAAAACTTGAAATGGATGAATACAAATAAAAAGATTTGTAAAGGGGCAGTTTGATCGTTTGAAGTCAGTGTAGACATACATAATGCAGGTATTTTCATGATTTCATAACTGTTGGTTATCAGGCAATTAACTGGTGATAAAATACACTCATTTGGTATCTGAATCTTTACTCTCTGCATGAAATTTAAAACCAAAGTCAGAACAGAATGCCCCTGAGGTGCCTTTGGCAAACATCACTGCTGGCTACTGCTTCTCTAAAGCACTACTGATGACAGATTTTTTAAAGTGATTTGATTCTTTTAAACAGCCTTTTTTGAGGATTCTTTGTTGAATATTTCTTTATCACAAATGCATTATTACATGAAACATGTTCAGTATTTTATTCTTCACAATTGACTATACAGATTGTGTATGAAATGTTATAACAAAAAAATAAATCTCTAAGATTTTAATTTTGTGGTATTTTGTTTTTGCCTCCTAATTGGCAGGAGTGCTACATGCCCAGAACCCTGATAAGTAACAGTTACAGCTATGTGTTCAGAATGTCAGCAGTGTTTGCCAAGAGCAGCTTTTGTGTTTGCTGTCATATCACCCAGTAGACCCTTTCAACTTCAAACTGTCATGATGCAATACAACGTAATGTCCTTCTCAACAAGAGGCAAGAGGACAGACTGTGTTTGAAATATGCGCAAAACATTATAAACCAATTAATACCCAGGTGAATTTGCATTAACATGTGAATGGTGAAGAAGACCCAATCATATAACAAATAAAAATTGCTTCATTTATGGAAAAAATGAAGGTACTGCTTGAGGAAAAACATACAGTGGGTGCCGTGAAATGATCAAAGGGGAGAAATAAGGTATTACTCTTGACATCAGCCTCTGTCAGAAAATCAATTCAGTTCTGCCATGATCCAGTCACAGTCAGTCAAAAGCCCCTTGTTTTGTCTCAGGTAAGAGAGCCAGTGAGACACAAACAGGTTTTTTTCCCTCTCTATTGTCAGAAAGGCCAGTTTCTGTGTCATCAGCGCTCACCTGCTCTCCTGTTGGCTGATTGGCCAGAGCGTCTTTGATGTGAGGCAGTCCGGAGGAGACGCGATAAAAGGGAAATACATGAAAGATAAGAGACAATGCTGGCAGGTCCGAATGGGCCGAGGCTGTTCGGCGCCAGCACACACTGCTCAGATGCTGAATCCCAATCAGAACCTGGACAGGGCCACTCTCATGATATAAAATTCCACTCATTTAGTGCTCTCTGGGTCAAGTTACAGTCTCTGAATTTAAAAAAATCCCTGCCCACCCATCCCCTTATGTGGCAGGTATTTTTAATTATACTTTAGGACCACTCCCACTTATTTTCATGTTACCATTCTTATATCTCCATTACTGCAGTATGTATCCAACTATACATAATAGACCCTCAACTCACTAATATGATGGTTCCAAATTCGCTATGTACCTCCATGCCAATCCTTCCTTCCCTATAAGGTGCAGCTGTTCTCTGTCAGTCTCCTTCCCTCTATGCAAGAAGGATCAATGCTTCCAACTACACCTGGGTCTCTAATTTCCATCTGATTTGGCATTATACAATTTTGCTGAGACACAGTAACTGCCACTGAATTACCATGCCTGAGCATGCACCACTGGTCTTGGTCTTTACAGGTAAATGCATTACAGGTAGCAGGTTATCTCTTTCTTTCTGTCTTTCTCTCTTTTGTGGCTCACAGCACAGGCCCCAGTTGGGAGTGAGGTTCACCCCCCGGTACTGGGAGACACAAGCCTTTCTAGCATGCATTTGCTGCTGGAGGAACCCTCAGGAGAACATCTGTCCCACATGGCTGCATTGAACCTTAGGAGAATGGCTGGCCTATGGGTTGACACAAGATTTTAAATAGTGGCTCTGGAACGTTGATTCCTTTTCTGGGTTGCATCCAAGAAACATACATCAACTTAAAAATACGCCACCAAATGTTAAGCAGATGCCATAATGGTACCAGGCAGGTGTTGAATTGCTTTCTGATGAAGTGTAAGAAGGGACTGGAGAAATGGCATCCTCAGACCCCAACTAAATCCTGTATCACTGGGTGTCTCCTGGTGCTCACTGGAATAAAGCTTGTCTGCTGTTTAGGCCAGACTCCGCTCAATTTTCCCCAGCACTAAAGGAGAAAAGAGGAGAAACTTGCAGAGTCGTATTTACATGGTGCAAGGTCCATCAATGCATATCTCTGCTGGCTCGATATCCACTGTAGTGACGCTGAAGCTCAAATCCATTGCACAGCGTCTCATCACTAATGCATGTGGATGGGAGGCGTGAAAAGTGAAAAAGACAGAAATGTGGGTGCAGATCTATCATTCATGGCAGAGTGGGGATGGACATCCATTAAAAACAAGAAGGAGGTGTGGCGCGCCGAGCGTAGCTGTTTGGAAACACTACCTTCAGGAGTTACTGAATTATTGAAAGACCTTGCTCAGAATCCTCCCGGCATGAATGTTGTGAGGACATACTTCCCTTTTCTTTGTGCTCAGGTTTTTTAATTGGTGTAAGTGTCACTTCTGCCTATTTTTTTGGCCAGCCAATAATATAGTCTCATGGTGTCTAAAGTGTCTTTCACTGAGAGAAAAGTTTATTCGATGAGCTAATTGCACAGCAGATCTGGCTGAAGCAAAATAATGAGAGCATCTGATAGATAGTACTGTTAGTTGTAGTCATTGCTCTGCCCCTTGTGAGATCACAGGTTAATGGCTCTCCCTGGAAGCTGTTCAGACAGATTAAGGCCGGTCAGGGTGCTACAGTACATCAGTAACAGCCAGTTCACCTTTTTTTTTTTTTTTTTTTTTGAGAAAGAGAGGTTGAACGTGTTAATAGAAGCCTTGCTGCTCCTCACAAAAGTGTCTTACTTTGTTTACCCTGAAGGTCAAAAGAGTATTAATTATGTTGCTTCTAGTCTCCGATCTTCAGGATCAACATTTCAGTACATGCCCCTCCTCTGATCTTGGATTGTTCAACCCAGTGTTCCATTACGGCCCCTTCTCAAGGTCTTGAATATTATTTTTTAACAATTCCCAAAGCTCTGTGCTGGCCAGTAATGAGGAGCCATAATTCTTCAGGTTTTGACTGAATAAGTGTTACCACAAAGTCCTGAGTTGGGAGCAGGACTGCAGACTTCAGTATAATTTATTGTATACAGTAAAAGGAGGACAGTAAATTTAAAGGACAATAGTAAAAGTCATTCATCAAAGCATGTATTCCCACTCAGAAGACAGCCATGATTTAGCATTGTGTGTAATACAGAATGTTTATGGTTTCAGGGCTTTACTTATTTAGAAGGAATTTAAATGCTAACGTGCATGGTTTGAAGATAAATACTGCATCCTGTAATTAAGGATGAAGGTATGTACGAACGGAGGCACTGTAAGCTTAGGCCAGCAGTCATTAGGTGTAAGAAAAATGCACTGGAAAAAATGTGCTTTTCCTAAAGTTAAGTGGTAAGGAAACCATTTTTATTCATTTTCTCAAACAACAGTATTGTATAAGTGGTTTTGAAATAAACAAAAAACATTGTTTAGAAATGGAGCTCCAGCTAAAATCCCTAATTCAAAAGGACATTGTTCGTTGTTAAGTTGACAACGGGTCCTAATCAAGAGAGGAAGGAATTGAAATGGGACTGTATATCTTTCTAAAAGAATTTAAATCCCACCTGTAATTGATTTTGCCAGTAGATGAAATCCTTGGTGTTTGAGATGAGACATGCAGAAATTATTGATCTCAGTCCGTCTACTCAAATTGTTGTTTTCCTCCCATTAAAACTGCAGCCAGTAAATATCAGGCTACATTAGAGGTTAGACATGACTCCGCTTTTTCTGTCAGCCATAACGCGTAATCTGCATAATGATGCCCAATGAATGAATTTTGAATGGAACACAAGGAAATGCCTCACATTAACCTTAGCACCAGCCCAGACACTTAAGATGCATACAAGGAACAACATAATGTCTAAATTTATTTCATATTTATCACAGTGCTGTAAAATTTCTCCTGATTCTCAGCACAGGTGGTTTGGACATTGATTCAAAGGGGGAAAAAAGCTTTGGCCTTAATTAAATAACCAAATTTGTTTATAGAAATGAGCAGTCCGGTGGATCAACTTTTGTCAGAAATATATACATACACTTGCAAATGATATAGTTTAAAATGTTTATTTGATGACTACAGCACTAAACAAGGACAAACGAGAATATTCAGGATCACAGATGAATGAAATGAAGAACAACCAGCCAATGTTTGTTTACCTTGAGGAATACCAAAGAGCTAATCCCAACTTTAGCCAAACCAAAAAAAAAAAAAAAAACAAGGTAGATCCCAAAAGTGTAGTAGTGCCAGTGGTGATGGTAGATAGATTTGAGCAGGAAATGAAGCAGGAAGGACTAAGCTGACAGACTAAGCAAACTGGGAAACAGAAGGCATCCCTTCAGTATTAACATTTCTGTGATCAGCTCTTTATGAGCATCACAATGACACCAAACATGAACATATGCGGGTTTAGGGAGGAGAGTTCACAGAGAGGAACAGGCCGTTCTGCACATGAATGGCTTTGCGGTTATATTGAGACACGCTCCTGTTGTCATGTGACTTTATTAATATGAAGAAGGTGAATATTAATGGGGTATAGAAGGGGAAAGTGACCCTAAAGTACACAAACACATGCAAGCACACACACACACACACACATACATACGCTCCAGAAGAGGAAGGAGCCAGAGAGAGAGAGAGAGGCGATGGACCCCCGTGTTTTAGAATGTTTGTCTATATTTGGGGGGCACCTTAGGGCTTACCAAGAATAAAGAGGGTCATTCCACACCCAATTCTGCTTTTAACTGGTCACTCCAAATGTAGATCCATATTGGCCATCATAAGTGGTTTGTTTTAATTTCTGAATAAAGGGTCTACTCCTTGCACCATGCTTGAAAATCCTGTTGCTCTTTTGATTCACCGAGTTGGAGGTGTTTATGGGGGAGATGGATCATTTGTCCCTCTCTGGTCGTGTCTGAGAGCATGGCAAGGGACCATAAAAAAGAGAGCAGGGTAAATAACCGTAAAATGTATGTTGTTCTCCTGACAATCTGTGAGCAGTGAGTACAGATATTAAAACTGAAAACAGGGAATGCTGTCCGGTCATTGGTATCAAGGCATACCCCAATATTTTGCCAATTAAGCCATTTTGTTTATTTACTAATAGCTGACAAACTTACCAGTTCCATTTTATTTTCTGTTCATTCATTTTGGAGAGATCAGAGTGCAAATCATCAGATTAGTGTTATCATTTATCAAACTGAATAGAACACTATGGGTCACCCCCAGGATCACCACCTAGCTCCAATCAAAATAGAAATTTCTTAATGGAGCCACCTTCTTCTTTATCTCTTCAACCATGTGGGTGAAATGAATATTTTCTGACATGGGAGTTGTTAAAATTGGTTGAAAGTGCTCTCTTGGGGGCATTGGTGAAAGAAGGTTAACATTACAAAGAAGTCAAGACTCACTTTGTGAAATGATTAAAAGAAAATGATAAAAGTAGGATTAAAAGATATGTATATGCGTCATTGGTCCCTAACCCAGCTGTTCAAATTAATTACAAAGCCCTGCTTCACAGCTTTTTTGCAGCTCTTCTGAGCAAAGAGCTTTACATTTGAATTTAGTTTTGTTGTTAATATGTTAATAAAATCACCTCTCAGAAACATTACTCTGGTCCCTACAGGAAAGGTTGGCACTGTGTGGTACTGCATATCATCAAGCGTGACAAAAAGCCATCTGAAAACATCATACGAAAATTGAATTTATTTCTTTGTTTTGTAAAAAAAGACCCAGCCAGAAAGAAACGCCTGAGCTGGTGTTGCTAGTTTCATTTACTCATAAAAATCCAGATCCCAGTTTAATGTCTTTGCACATCACAGAAACACTTGTGAAGGCGTTAGGAGATGTGTTTTAATTTTGGACCACAGATCTTCTCTTAAAAGTACTGCAGTAAAGATTTTTATATGTGCTTTCTGTTTTGACTCATCTAGCAGATGTACGGTGGAGAATTATTTTTTATTTTTTTGGTTGTTATTTTTTTTCTGAATGGACTGAATGCTCTGTAAAACCTCTATCTGAGTGATGCAAAACTGGAGGGGAGAGTGGCAACTTCTTGCATAGTCCTGTACCTGTTCCACACTGATTGTGCCTATACCAATGAGACTCCCCCTGCTCATTTTTTGTTTTTATTTTCACAATTGAAGGCCCTCTCTGAGCACAATTCATGCAGGTTTTTTGTCGTTGCTGTTGTTTAATTGATGAGCCTGGAAACAAATTGTAAACGGAGCACCTCAAAAAACTCTGTGACCGAGCGTCATGACAGAGAGCCGAAAAAGCAGCGAACGGACAGAGAAATTAGTGATGTAGAAAACGGACTGATAGGGCCCTTTTACCCAACATCAGTAATAAAAAAGGGGTTGTCTTAGTTTTTCCACACAATGTGAGGCTTTTAATCCCAACTAGGAGGGAAACACCCACAGATTTATTTAAATTTTTATGTTGTTTATTTCCTGAGAGTTTTAAAATAGCGGGCGTGTGCATTTCTGTTTAACAGCTGTGCGTCACGTGTGATTCAATGCCAGTTAACGTAAGCAATGAAGCCATTCAGCATGATCTTTTTTTCCTTTTAGTCTCATCACATTTATTTAATTTTCCTTTCAATGTCCTTTTGGGTCCATTCTGTATATAGTATAGAGCAATAATAATCAGATTTGGCCCAAGGGACCCACTGTCTATCTGGCTTTCATTCTTACCGTAAAACCCGTGAATTTCAATGAGCTGTTAATTGTTCTTAATTAGACACTTTTAAAGTCTACCAAGGACAATTTCCCCTCTGAGGATGACATTGTGCCATGTGTACCTTGAAAAAAGAAATGGACCATGTTCACATCCCAGTGCTTTCAATCAATCAGATGAAGTAAATGCTTTTGTTTGCTGTCCTATATGTGCCACACAGCTAATAATCCCATTTGAAAGAGATTCAATTTTTAATTGATCCAATTATAGACTGACAGCTGAAAATCAATATGGGGAGTGTGGAACCCTGCTCAATGAAACTAAACCTATGTAAACCAGTGTGTAAAAATAAGTTCAATGGAATAGCATGATACGTGTGTTTAAAAAGTTTAAGGTTTAAACTTTAATGATTAAACTTGATGTCAAACACAAAAGATTTTCAAGTGATAAGCTTTAACAAAAGCCAATATACAAAGTGTGGCACAGAACTTCCCTTTTGAACCACTGGTATGGGCATCTATACTTTTTACAAGAAAGAAAGTAGACACCATCAAATGAATCTGCTTTCTGACTCATGTCTAATTTTTTTTTTTGAAGAGTATATATTGTTGGACTCAATGTTGGCTAAGAGTTATGTTTGAGTGTGTGTGAAACCACAATGTACTTATACCTCAGCAAACTCATACTTCAGTAACATGAGTTGGATACTTCCTCTACCCATTAACACTGTTTGCAAGGTTTTTGAACTGTCTCCAGCCATCCACTCATGCTGCTGTGTGGTGAAGCCACACTAATTGACAAACACTGTATTGATTATATCACAGTCATTGGCAGGCTCCCAGTACCTGCTCTTACAGAAATTAAGCATTGATTGTTGTTGTTTTTCTCCTTTGTCAACACTTTCAGATACAAAATCCAATCACTAGTTTCTACTTTGCAAGACTTCGAAATGAAAAATAAGAACCTTGCTGTGGAAAGAACTCAAAATGAATGTCTCTGCATTCGCTGAAGTTAAATGTATTTTATTATTTATGTATTTTATGCATCCTTATTTCTCAGAAGTGATATACATAAGAATTTGAATACTCCTTTTTAGGAAATAATGTCATATATTTTCTAAAACACAAATATGCTTAAACAGCATATAGAAACCATTATATGCATTCCGAATTGCAGTGCGCAAGCAATTAGCCCAGTGTAGTTTAGTTCAACAATCATTCTAAGTTGCTCTGTTTTTAATTACAGAAACATTTATCAAATCACAGCAAGATCAGTCAATTACCTTCAACAAAGTTTTTCCTATTGATTTGTACTGCTATCATTGCTGAATATGCAGAATTGCAGCTAGCACAGGGCTGTATCCAATTTCTGTGAATGTGATTATTTATACCCATCTATCAGTTGTATTTGCAGTCGGTTATCTGAATCCAACAGTTATTCGGGGGTGGGGTGGCGGGAGGGGGCGGTTACCAAGGATGAGCTGTTTTTATTACTGTGACTGTGTCGATGTCCTTTTATTTCCTTGTATAGGGAACACACCAGAGCTGGAGGGGGGATTGGCCATGGATCTGTTGCCCAAAAAGTAAGTAGAAGCAGCCCAGACTGTGCGTGCCTGTCTGCCAGTACTCCCTATCCCTCTAAGCCAAGCGCTGTCTCTCCCACTCTGCTTCCCTGATCCACTGGCGCACATTTGAGTGATGAATTTCATATCTCATGTGAAAATGTCTCTCTTGAATCTTGAATCTCAATCGCACTGTAAGCTGCTCTGGATGAGGGCATCTGCTAAATGGCTGTAATATAATGAATCTTTGTTTGAAATTCAAATTAAAAGGCCTGACATGCCATCTGTAAGGTAAATGAGGATAATAAATTGAAAATGTAACAGGACAGTCTAGGATTCCTTCCTGTGCAATATGTTATATGTCTTTTTGGAGATAGCCAAAAGCATGACAGATGGACTAGTCCTGAGAAAACCTGAGGACGGTTTGTGAAGGCTGCTGATGTCATGACATAATTATATGAAATATGCATCATAAATGGACATATATAATGTTGAATGAGTCACCTTTCCTGCAGCCCATATTTATGCAGTTCATAAAGATGTCAAAAAATGAAACTGCAGGACATACTTCAGCATAAAAACCTCTGAAACTGAAGCCAAATGAACTGTTTTCTAATGTAAAATGAATCCAGATAATATATGTCTGACACATCCTCTTTCAGTCACATCTGAGTAACTGGTGTCAGGATTGTTACACAAGGGCAGGTGTGCCACTGCAGACAAAATGTGCCAACACATGGGCCGAATATTCGACAGTCATTTTATTTGTGGCTGTTGTGATTATACTAATTTACTTTTAGACTTACATTTCAGCACCTTTCAACATGTCATTTGGTTGTATTTCCTTTGCCTGCCATGTGGTGTGAATTATTATTATCCTTTAGGCTAGTCTGCCCATTTCATATCAGTAGATAAATTATCACTTACACTGCTGTTGTTATCTGGTCGTATCTAATTATGTGCAATAATTTTAACACCTCGGCAGTAATTGTCATTAGCTCATCTGATAAACTTTAAATGCTGTTTTCTACTTGTTGAGGGGGATTTTGTTTATGGCTACTATTTTTGAGGAAAAAAAAAAAAGATTTATTGTAAATTCTGCAGTCTGGTATCAAATCCAGAGCTGGTGCTAGCTATGGCTGGCCAGAGAAGAAGGTATGAGTACTAACGTATTCAACTGCATACCAGTCACCCTCTTTGGCCAGGTGGATGATCACAATCTGCCTGAACAAGCTGCAGCTGAAGAGTCCAAAAACTGTGAGTCTGACAGCCCTCTGGACTCATACTGATGGTTTTCAGCTGATGAAGCACATCCTGTAGTTTGAAAATAGTTTTTCACCATTATCCAGGTCCCAAGACCTCCTGCCATGTTCCTGCATGTTTAACAGATATGACATAGTTAGCCATTCTGTTTGTGTTAACTGTTCACCAAATGAGAGGGCGTAACCTCCACACCTATTTCTGTGAACTATTACATCACCACTTTGTCTTGTGCGTTAGAGCATAAAACCAGGAATTAAAATTGTTCTGGAGGGGAGTCTTTATTGGTTTCAGTGAAACTGAACATGTGCCTTTCAGCACTCTTTTAAAACTGTCAGAAGAGGGTGCAGCGGAGAGAATTAACACAACTGGGTATGCAAAATCAGAAGGAAGAAGTGACATGAAATATTATGTGTCTGTACAGTACACCTGTTAGACTGCTGCAGCAGCCTCAGCCTCGTGATAAAATAACACTACAGGAGCTTCTTTTTTATTGAGGAGAAATCTACACTGTACAATGATGGGCTCTGGAGCTGACAATTTGGGAATATAAGTGAATTTGAAAATGTCCATCTGCGAGAGCAGGATTGCCTTAATCTCATTGTATGCTCCTACATCAGCTGATACCATATCTTTTTCCACCATAAGACCTTATTGAGACCAGGCTGAATAAGAGTTATCCAATCAAACATGACTGCAGTTATGGGCCATGCCTCTGATAGGTTGTTGTGTCTGGGAAATTAGGAAAAGAATGCCCAAAATACAGCAACAACAGCTCATAAACAATATGTTCCTGCTCTATCCTTAACTGACACTGGCATTTCTTTATTCTGTCCACAAGGGAGTACATTTTCTCTCCACCAGATTTTTATTTCTTGTTTTATTTTTGATTTAGTATTTGAAATATTATGGTATATTCCAGCTCCTACAAGTAAAATTTCAGAGATGGTTCCCATGGCAGACAATCAGGCTAATTCGTCTGTCCGTTTTATCCAGCCACCTGAATGTGGCAGTCATTGGCCTTTCAACTATGCACTATGATAGAATTAAGAACTTTTCTGACAGTTTCAAGCAAAACTGAGAGAATTTTTATCATTTAAACCAGACTCCATAGCAGACTCACATATTCTCTGGGACACTGTTACGGGTTTCATCCAAAATAAAACATTGTATTTGCCTCCAAACTCAATAAATTATGTCGCAGTAAAATTGCAGCGTTAGAAACCAAATTTAGAAAACTTGCAATAACTATCACTCTCTGACTCCACTGCACTGTAGATGGGATTGTATTGTATTGTTATCATAACGGCAGTAGAGCCAGTCATTTTCTGGCACTGGAAATTCACAAAGAGGCCTGCTCTGCAGACAGCCCAGCACAGGGGACTCTGTTGACAGACCCCAAACAAATAAACTCTGCTTTCCATTCTTTTTTGCTGAATTGTACAGTTCCAAAGTTGTTTGGGATACGGATGACTATGCACCTCCTGCAGTAACCCTGTTTACCTTATTTCACATCTCCTGATGCTTCAAAGCTAGCTGAACCCGTTATAGTGGAAGACGTGCAGGAAGGACCTGAACCCATTACACAGTGAGATTTACAGGAGGCTCTTTAAAGAAATTAATAAACTTCAATCCCCTTACATGGATGGAATTCCTCAGCCTCGTTGTGATGTAGACCAGTGGAACACAGTGAGGACCCTCTAGATAAAGACCGGTGTTGCACAGCAGGACTGCACATGATCTGGTTTGGTTAAGCTCCATTTAACTCATCACTGAGATAGAAAATGAGTGTCTGCCCTCAGTCACTGAGCCGCAGATACCTGAAAAACAAAACACACATGCCTTATACAAAACTGAAGGATAGCAAACTAGTTAGTAGTTGTATTATTGCTTATCACATTTAGAGTTAGACAGTTTTCAGCATCCTCTCAGATAAAGAAGTCAAAAAGACACTGCCGCCTGTGACTGATTAACAGATTGTTGATATGGCCTTTACCTCCTCATTGAATATGGTCCAAGCTGTCCATGACCCCAGGTAGAATGTGAGGGCGAACATTAGCATTACTAGATGAACTGGCTGAGGCATACCAAGCCTTCATGCTGTGAAATAACATGGTATCCATGAGTCCAGCTCATGATACTGAAGCAGATGCATGTAGCTGTCTGTTTATTGCAGAAGTATCAGAGCTTTTTGCCCAGAATTATTCTAAGAGCTAGTTATTAAAACATAAATAAAGTGTTTATGATCTCTCAAACTGTGGGTGTGCTGCTAATGGTGTATTAAAGGAAGGATGTGTTGCATGTAGTTAATATTAACTACATGGACCACTGACAAGTGTCTGTGGTAAACTTTGTACAAAGTGTGTAGCGTTTACTTTGTTTACTTTGTAAACACTACACACTTTCCTATTTAAAAGCAAAGGAGGTCTTGTTGGTGGTCTTATTTGTCAAGAATAGAGTTTAATGACCTGAATTCTGTGCAATATGGACCTGTGCCTACTGAGATGGTGAAATAGATTCACTCATATAATCAAAGCTGTTTCAATAAATAAAGTGTATGCCCTTGGTTTTTTTATTATATCTTCCTTAATTGCTTTATTTCTGCATACATTCTATAAGCACTCTCAAAATTAAACTTTTATTACAAGTTCACAGCATTATTTAATACTCTTAAATAAAACTTGTAACTGAGCTGCATAATGAATAAATATGGTTGAAGCAAAGTTCTTACTGAAAGCTATGCATTTATCATGCTCTGAGACATGAATTGAATAAACAGAGTAAGAAAGTCTGAATCAGTGATAATTAGAATGGATGGTGAGTTGATTTTTCACAGTCGGTTATAGTTATTATGGAAAATATTTTGCTTTTTTAATTGCTTGTTCAACTTATTTTGTATTCAAACCCAGCAAGTACACCACATGGGCAGCTGCAATGGCAATGCAGAGGAATACAAAACACTAAATTCTGCAGAAGCTAAAGTCATATTTTAGAGCACAATTAATAACTTGTTACAAATGTAATGACATGCCCTGTTCAGGTATTTCCAGGCAGAAAATTAGGTTTACCAATATTTGGGTTTAACAATATTTGCTAATAGATGTTAATATGCAAAATTGTATTTCCTGCATCCAAAAAAATGGACAAATGGCTGCATACATTCAAAACATCAATCCAAATCAATATTATAGAAGCTCTTTCTTCAATGAATCAAATACAGAAAAGTGCAGCAGATCAAATAGTGTGCCTTTTGCCTACAGAGAATAACACATTGTAGAATCCATAGACCTGAAAGACCTGAGACGCAATGGCATGACCTTACAAATATCAACTGTCCTGAAAGCTTTTCTTTTAATACAAACACTTACCCAAAGAGTGTAAGGCTTTAGACCTCTGACCCATTTCCCATCTTGGTTCATAGTTTTTCATGGGCACACAGTACTCCCCAGTGTGTAGCTTTGTATGTGACATTTTTGACCACTTTAGCCCAACCATAACCCCTTTCATGGAGATCTTCACTTGACCCACCTGTTCCTCATGGTTCAGAGCCCAATTGTAAGGCCAACATGGGAAACTGTAGAAGAAAGGGCTGACTTAGGTCAGTGTGAAACAACAACATGGCTGAAGTCAATCAGAAACTGAACTAATCAGGTCAGGCTGGTCCCAGCTTAAGAGGAATGAAATTGGTATGTGGGCTTGTCTGCCAGGCCTGTGACAGTCGAATGGTGAGAATTAAGGAGGGTTATTGTGTATCTGGCAACCCCCTCTGAAAGTCCAGGAGGAATTGGTGGGTGTTGGGAGACTGGAAGAATCCTCTGTGTGGGGAGAAGGGCAGAGCAATGGAACATCCACTTTCCGTAGGTTCAGCGAGAGGATTCTTTTGGATCCCACATGGATAGAAATTCCTTTGATCTCTCCATGTGGAGTTCCATACATGTGGATCAGCATAAAATGATTTATATTTAAATGTCACATCGCCTTTAGGTTCTTGGAGGAAATCTTTTTCTCAGAATACTGTGAACTATATCAAGAGACAGAGCAGAGTATGTTTAAATTGCAGAGGGACAAATGCAGTTCTTCCTTTCCTTTGAAATTAAAAATGAACATAAACAAATGAATGGCATTGAGATTTTGTAGTCTTTAACCACACAGATTTATTAAACTTTTACTTTTCCTCTCAATTATTTACTTGATTCATACTCAAAGCAAATACTGTACATGACACATGTAGTATTACTGCTTTTATTTTATTTTCATGATCCATGAGAATGCCAGCTAAATGACAGAGTAAAGCATAAAGGCCAAACTCCGCACAACCTCCAAGAATTAGCTTTTATTCAATATACTCCTGGAAAGGTAATTAGTGGAGACCATATAAACTGGCCACATAAAATGTGTAATCAGGTCAAACTGCAGTGGGCTCACACCTTCTAGTCCTCACATACTGGCAGCTGTGACTGGTATAACTTTTATAAACCTTTTCAATGTATACATATTCAAAAGCCTGCAGATAACCTGATATGCCAATAGTACATGGTAGCCTATAGCTGTTAGTTAGGCAATCTCTCTGGTTCTTCTTTTTTTAAATGTTAATGATACCCAGATATAGTTTACGCTAATACAGAGAGAAGGAAAAGGTTGCTGCAATGGAGAACACGCATTCCAATATGACAGGCATTACAAAGCATCCATGTGTCCCGTTTCTGATACTGAAAGCGTTCATATAAGCTGTCTCTCTTATTGGGGGTCTCTCAGACTTGTTTGTTCAGAGCCACTTTTCAAACCAGTTATTAACACATAAATAAAACACTATGTTTCAAAGTGTCAGAGAACATTTTCTGCAATTGCCAGTGGCATATTAAGGAGAGAACCCTGGAGAGATTATGCTTTTAACAGCTGTAATCTGCTAAATGTTCTACAAAAAGCGATGTTTATGTTTTTATGTTTATATTTTCCTGATTCCAGCTCCCCGTGTATACATGAGCGGCTACACAGGTGTGAGCCCAATGCAATGTTCTTAAAACATGCACATATGAAACTGGAGCGGATGACTTTTGTGGATATCTTTATGAACTTTATGAACTTATCTTCATAATAAGTGAGCTTAGTTGAAATCACAGCTGTCCACTTAGAAAATGTCACCATGGTAATGTTGAAGGACAGAGGGCACTGTGACTCCTTCATGCTGTGCCCGTAATTCAATTATATTTCCCTGTGAAAACTCAAAGCAATGATAGTCGAGCACGCTGAAATGGGGAATTAGAATTTAAATAGAAAATTCACTTGTTCTCTGTATTTACCATTTCTTGCAAATAAAGGAAGTATGGAGTGAAAATTAACTTCCAGAATCATAAGTATATATTTAAAATACATGGATAAATTTATTCTGATAAATTGGAAGCATCCCTGTATTCTTTCCCCTATTAATATGCTAATTGGACAATATTTTTCAGAAGAAATTATTATAAGACAGAAGCAATTTGGTCCTTCCACCAACACACAGTTGTGGGAGGACAGCCGCTCTGTAAAATTGCATTGTATTCAACTGTATTTATTTATTTAATACTTTGATTTGTCTCTGCAGTGTGACAGGGTTAAAAATGTGGCTCATTATCCTTTTTCTCAGGCAGATGTTTAGTGTGTGGAAAAATAAATCTTCATCTCACAATCATGTTATGCAAGGCCCAGCATTCCCTCTGAAAATGAGTGCTGTAGGGTGGCCAACACCTGAATCAAGGACAAGCAAATTATTATGCAAATTTATATAAATATTCTATTTGATCAAGGTGCTGATTATGAGAGTTTGTCATTTCCACTCAGCCCTTAATAAATAAAGAACAAACACCTCAGCCACACATCAACAAGGTTCCTTTTTTCACACAAAACCATTCCACCAATTAAAACATCTCCTAGGAGACGCACTCCTGCGGACCTTCCATCCTCTGCTTCTGACTGGGGATGGTTGTTTGGAGACCACGACTGGGACATATGGGAACCCTCCTTTTGCACTGCACTGCTTAGCCACGCTAATGCCATGTCGTGATCAGTGCCATCATGATTTGTGGCATGCATGCACTGACAAGCCAGGGAAATTATGCATGAAATGGGGGCTGGATTAAAGAATAGGCAAACCAGTCACGTCAACAACACACATCACATTTCTGATCATAATGTATTCACATGGATCAAATCTGACCAGTCACTGAGCATATTTGTTTATCTTTCAGTCATTGCTGACTGCATATTTATTTAAAATAAAATGTGTGGTCACTGCACAGAATCTACAATCTTCATTTCATGTACTCTTAATTTTTGTTCAACAATTACTTGAAGATCAGCAAATCTGTGCAATGACCACTGAGTTATGGTCCAGATGACCCTACATGTGACACGTCCAGCGAAATGCCCAGTTTGCCTGTTGGTTAATACAGCCTTGGAAGCAGAAGGCAGGGTTCTGTCGGCGCTGGTCTCTTCATTGGTTCTTTACCAAGGCACTTAATCACCAATCTACCGGGACAGCAATGCTGCAACAAAAACCCAGGGGATCTATGGCAGGAATTTTATTTCATTGGCGATTGTTTTATATTGTCAGCAGTTAACCCTGTCTGCAAAGGTTTATCTGTCACCATTATGTGTTTGTTGAGTGACTGAACACGAGGTGCACAAACACCTGATTTTCATGTGCATCTCATGAGCCAATGATAGGTCAATAGCAGAGATCCCCAATAACAGCAAGGATAACATCAAGTCAATGACTTCAAAGACTTCTATCCACTTTATCCTTCTAATAAACTGCATTACAATTTGTTCCTATAGTAAGTACAGTTACAGTACTTCAGATGGTTTTTCATTCACATTTATATGCCCACTTTATAGTAAGGCTGGGATTTCATATAACTCTCTCCAAAGGTATAGAATTGTTCTAGCTGAATGGTAATATTTTTGCATTTTTAAAGGCAGAGCATAAGTGATTGGGTATTTACCTAAAGGATGATGCAATGGTAGAAGTATACACTCCCTCTCACAAATACATACATACAATGACCCAGGGCCACCTTGATCTATGGAGGTACTCCTGTATCTCACACGGCTCGACAGCTGCAGTACCTTAACGTATACTCCTCAATGCCCTAGGAGTCCTTCTGAAGCCGCTCCCTCCGAAACTTTGTGATGGCTTTATATCTAAGTCCCATGGTACACTTGAAATGGCCAGATTTTATAAAAGACAGAGCAACTGTTGAATTTTAAACACTGCTGGTACGTTTTATGTGGTAATAACAATGTGACTGTGGTGCAGAGCTGTGAAATCATGATGGTGTGCAGAAATGATATTCTTTCCCTTGCAAAGCAACAGCTCCACAATATTTTGGACTCCTCCACCTGAAGTAACTGGTGGTGGTATCTCAGCAGCCACAGAATACTCATGTACTCAATCTAAAATCTCTTCCCTGATACTGACGATCTCATTTAGCTCTTTGGATTGTTTATGAACAATACATTTTCAATTAATTGCAGTTTTGATATGAACAATGAATCTCACTGTATTGTTATTAAAACTCAGCAAGTGGTTTATTGATCATTGATAATTACTAAATATTTTATTTGTCAAGATTTCACTTGTTTTCAGAGAAAATTTTACTGTGTTTTTTTTTCCACTACGTAAAAGGTAGCATCTTCAATTCAGCACTATCCCTGTGCCCTTCTCTGAACTTGGTCTGAGCCATTCCTACCCCAGTACCACCCAAGCGGCTGAAAGAGTCTGCAGGCTTATCATCCTTTGCTTTCTAATAGCTGATGACTCCATCCATTCCCCCAACCCCATCTGCCAAGCCCAGGTGTAGGGTGGTGATAATAAATAAAGAGGTAAAAAAAAGAGAGAGAGAAAAAAAAACAGCACAAACACAATGAGTTCAGCTGCCATCCTCCCCGGGGTTTGAGGAATTATGGGAAATAAATAAATAAGTGTGAGTCTCACACACAGAACCTTCCCTCCCGTGGGAATGTTATCAGCTCGACAAGGCTGGCTCCTGGCTTTGCCTGCACTGAAATGTCACGCTCATTGGTATGGTAGGCAACTTCGCACGATGTCCACCCAACACCTTTTAAAACCTCCCCTCACCACATCCAAACTTTACCCGCATGCACGGATTCGGTGCACGTCTGTCTCGTTACGATCACGGGGTCGTCATGTCGAAATGCGTGGTATTCCGGATGCAACGGTGTGGCTCAAACCAGCAAGGTGCTGCGAATGAGAGGAAATTTAAAATTGTGTGTGCTTCCTGCTCACACCACAGCTGAGGAAATAAGGGTGTCATCGTACATGTAAATGTGGGTGAAAAGCATGTGACAAACAGGCTGGTGGTTAGTAGAGTTAGAATTCGTCTTGGTGACCTGTGCCGAGCTGCAGGCTTAAAATGATGGCAATGACATACATACTCATAGCTCCCTCCATATCAAATTGCCACACTATAACAGATGCCTTCCTGTATAGCTCTCCTGCCTGTAATCATTTTACCATTGCCCTCTGTGGCTTGCTGCATGAACTTATTTTGATGTATGTATTTTTATGGTAAGTTTGGTCAGAACTGTGGCACATATTTTGACATGAGGCACTTGATAAACCTTACATAAACAACCCTTTTGCTCTGCTCTCAGGAAGTGATGGACTGAAGATGTCAAATGGCAACAGCAATTTGGGCTCCCCTAAAATCTAGGATGACGGAACAGACCCGGCATCCAGACAGTAATGGTGGCCACATTCAAAGGAGTGAATGCACAAGCCGGAAACGTGGGCCCTTCTGTACTGTAATTATTCCATTTGGCCATGAATGGGGTGCACCCCCCCCCCCCCGCATCGTCTTTAATCTAAGACGACTGGAGCGAGCACCACTCATTTCTATTTACAAAACAGAGACACCACGACGATTTGAGCTATTTAAACCATCTGGACCAAATTATGTCAGAGGTCCATTAAAGAAGGAGCAGTAATTACCAATCTGAGCAGAGCCTTAAATCTTTAATGGTTTGTTGGGCACACTCACATGTTCTTCTTCCTTTTTTTTCCCCCACCATGCAATGTTAATGCGAAGTCTCAGCTGGTGGCAATGTAGGAGAGGAGACACTTCAGAGCTAAATGTACCCTGCTCTGCCCCTCCCCACTCTGCTCCACTAGAGCTGCTCTATTGCTTTGGAGATGCAGAGACCACAGCGATACAAAGGCTGGAGCCTGCACACTGAGTGCACCTGCACTGTGGGACTCCCAGCATAACATTTGCATTCCATGTACAATGGGCTCCAGCTCCCCAGCTTCATACAGATTCTGCCTCAGTGCAGATTGCAAATTCTGCCAGTGCAAAAATCTGGAAACTAGTCTGATATTAATGAAAAACTATCTCCTCTCCTTGAGGCTACAGCCAATAAAACTGGGTCGTGCTCTTGGAAAATCACATCCTTTGTCTGAGTCGTAGTTTCATTGTTATTTTTCTTTGGGAGATAACAGGTTGGTACTCTCGTTTAAATGCAGGTTCATTTTCTTGCCTGGCCAACAAAATCGGATCTGAACCCCATGCCAACCTAAGCAGAGTGCAGGTCCACCAGCCTGTATTTAAGTTTGTTTTCAGCATAGTTAATCTTTAACTCCTTTCCTCTATGAATAAAAACTATTAGTGACTACCTATGAGTACAGACACATCCCTCACAGCCAGGTTTCCATACCATATCTCCCCTCAACTAGTCCTGTGCATAAACTGACTTCCTCCGGTGCGATTTGTCTTTTTCGCCAGGTAGTTTCCTGTAAAGCATGCGATTAGCTGTCATGCACTTCCTGACTCACCACCCATCTGCCAGTGGAGTGTGAACACGTTTCCTCGCCAGCAATTCAACTCCGTTTGCATTTAATGAGGCCTCAAAACACCTTCCCAGGTGTCACTCTACCCTTCCTTTCCTCTCTAACCCCCACTTCCTCATTTTTCTCCCTCCTGTCTGTTATTGCTTTTGTGGTTTTGTGATCTCCTCTCAGTGGAGGAGTAATCAATTTGCTGACATTCTTTCCCCTGTTCACCAAAGCCAAATACTTGACTGTTCGGTTTTCTGACTTCACTTTTCTTTAAAATCATTTTTGTTTCTCTCCTTTCATCACAGGCATAACAAAATTCATTATAAAACAAAATTTGGCAGTTAACATATTCTGGATTCAGTTTCTCCTTAAAAAAATATATATTTTTCATGTTTATGTTACTTTGTGTTAATCAGTTTCCATGCAATTATGGTTCTCATTGGTACGGCTCATTAAAACACAAATGCTTTACTTTGGGGAGAAAAATGAAGAATAAATCAACATTGTGGATTAATTATACCAGCAGAAAAATAACATTCTCTTCAGTCTAACAGCCTCGTTATGACCTACAGTCCTCAGACGAAGAGAGAATAAACATATTGACAGCTAATGGAATGTCAAGAGTCAAAGAAAAAACAAAACATATTTATGAGCACTCACAAGACAGAAGATAAAAAAAGAGCACAACAGTTGACATGAAAAAGGAGCAGTTGACATAAGTAAGGAGGAGCAGAACAGCACACAGGCACAAATGGATCATAAAAGCTGAGACAGAGGTTGTCAGTTACCCTTGCTGCCTCTTCATCCTCCTTCCCTCTCATGGCCTTGATGATCAGAGCTACGAGCCTCGTTAGGGGGAAACGACGTTGTTAGGGTGGGAATGAAAAGTGCTTTTCGGAGGCGCAATGCCTTGTTGTTCGCAAGGGGTTAAGAAGGGATATAAATAGACCTCCTTCTGCCATCTTCAAGGAGCCCCATCATCAGAGGACCTTCCGTTAAGAGGATTTTTTTTTTGGTTGTTGTTGTTTTCTTTTTTTTTTTCCACACACGCCGCTGTTGTCAAGCTTCAGTTCGGCTCTTGACGTGAGCTGTAGGTGTGCCTGGGATGGTAATGAGGCCCAGGAGTCTCGGCGTGAGAGTTGCTTCTGAGAGCTGCTTCCCTCTGAAGACGCGTCCAATCACGGGGCAGGACTGCTCTGCGCGATGTGTGATCCTCATTTGGACGAGTGGCTCCCCGGTGGTCTCTGTGATGTTCCATAAGAGGTGTGCCACTGCAGGGCCTTGAGTAGATGTGAGAGCTGTCATCAAATGCTCGCTGATAATCAGATGCTAAACTTTGAAGACTCTGTTTGGTCCCTATCAAAGGTCTGAGTTCAGTGATAGAGTTACTTAAAACATAACCTGCAAGTGACTGCATTCATTTACAATTAACACCTTTTTCCTATTAACTTCAACACAAACATATACAATGGGAGCAAAAGGACCAGACTGTTATTAAAGTAAAAAAGGTCCCTTCTATTTAAGACTGACTTCACCAAAATGAAAATGTGAAAATTTATGTTTCTCACCTGCTCTGGCCAAAGATGTCCCAACAGGCAAATAATTAATATAATACTGTCTGAGGTTATTTAAATTCCAAAAAAAAACCAAGCACAGCACATACATTTGTGTCTAGCTTGAGTGAGTAATACCCAAGAATGAGCAAGTAAAGATCAGTGTTAATTATCAGTGATAATGTATAATGATGCTGTAACAGTGGTGAAGTACATCAGCAAGGACACAACGCATAATTCAATTCAAGGTCATCTGGGGCGCGGATCTAAAGAAAAGGAGAGCTGCAATGCATTGTGGTCTTTGAGGGTTATTCAGCCTTGCAGCTGGTTAAGAAACCACAGAAGGAATTTTAATTAGTGCATGACATTTGCAGTTGAAACAATTGCTAGCTACCCAATATGGGTACCTACTACTACATTACTGTGAGCAACAATACCAAAAAATGTAGAGAGGGCCTCTTTAAGGGGAAACAAGTAACCTTGACTATCATCGTGTCCTATAAAATACATTTAAGAGAGGAAATATAAAAGCAAAAATGAGACAACCAAACAAACAGAAAGTTTGTTCTCTTACAGAGATCACAAAAAACACATGAAAAAAAGCAAGGAAGAAGATTCACACCGGGGTGATGAACAACAACTATTTTTGGAAATAAATGTCACATAAGGCACTTCTATAGCTCACATCTTCTGAGGTATCATCCCACTGTGGTATACCTAGTGCTCCAAAGGATTTGTTTCAAAGGAAGAATAACCTGTCATGTTCTGAAGCACTTCAGGAAGGAGCTGCAATCGCACACAAGAGAAATGCTACTGCATATTGCATGAAGACAATAACAGGAATTTTTTCTGTTTCGCCTTTTAATGCCATATTGTTAGTTGCTTTTTTGTTGAAGGCACTGTTATATGCTGGATTAAACCTAAACCCCCTTTATGTTTCTTCTTGTGGAAGACGTGACACTGGGATGTTCGACCTTGGGTTTGTTTAGAAAGAATCTCACAGAGACTTCTGCTGCCACTTGGAAAATGGTGATGCATACTGATTGTAATGTTCAGTTTTTTGTCCTACTAAGGTTCTTAGCTTGAGCTACAGCCATGCATGACAATTTTCACTACTTGTTTTCCTGTTTTAATGGTGTTGGCTATTATGATCAGAGATAAGGCTGTTTCCTCCTATCAAAGGGCTCAAGTAAATTAACCAAAAAGTTAGCAATCAATAATAATTTAAGATAGATCAGCAAAGGCTTGATGGTATTTCCATCAGCCAGAGCCCACTTATTGGAATTCACAATGTATACCATACAAAATATACTGACAAATTATTTACAGGTTTGAAAGTTTGGATGGAGATTTTGAATGAGATTCATTCAGTGTTGCTCAGCTGAAACATATAACCATAAACCTGCACATGACAGACTGTGAAACACAGAACAAGGTCTGGGCTTTCTAAGGGGTTAAGAATCTTTTCGCAAATCAGAAAAGGCAGAATAGGGAACAAAAAAAAAACAGAGAAAGAAGTTCTAAAATACCTCATATGTGCAGAAAACCATGTCCAACTTACCAACTTCACTAATTGGCTCAGAGTGAACAGGAAGTAACTCTTAACTGGACATTTCACTTCGGTAAGACTTTAAGGTCTAAGGTTTCCTGACCTCTGATCTGTCTATTAATTTTAAACTTTTTAAACTCGCTGACAACATCTTATTATAAAGTTACACATTGATGGGGTTTGTATATGTGCTGGAGGTCAGTTTTCTAAGTTGTTTCATGAGGTGCATGCAAGTTAATCGGAAGTAAGGATGATGCCCAGATGGACTAACACGAGATTCAGTCCATTCGAAGCACAGGGAAAACAGGAAAGGATTCAACTTGAACCCTGAAGACACACCAGAGGTTTAGGAATCTCGACATCTTAATATCATACAAAAGTGACATGTCTCTCTTTACGAGTGTGAAATGCTGTCACACATGACTTATTGTGAGAACCGATGGTAAACTAGTTATAGATGGACAAAAGATAAAACAGATAATGTGTTATTTTAACAAAAGTTCCCTCATGAAAAAGCCTTTATGTAATTGAGTCTCTGTAGTGATCTCTGTAGACAGGGCTCGAGACACGTAATTTTCACAGATTTTCAGATGCTGTCTGCTTTTCTTAAACTTCTCCACAACTGAAACAAGCTCCCCAGCCAGGAATCAGAGCATATCACTTCACATTCTTTCCCCAAGTTGTAGATAATTAGCAGAGATCAAAGGGCAGGAGAGACATCGGTTCTGCTCAGCGCTGAAGTTGGAGCATCAAGGGGAAGACACAGAGCTACGTTCAAAAGCTTGCAACCTCTCATCTCTGCTTGCTCATGCTCCTCACTGCCTCTGAGACTGTCAACTCAGCCTTCAACGCGTCCTCCGATTGAGCTTCAAGGATGACCAGGGGATGCCACAACCTGCAAAACCCACCCGATGCCTGTGTTTAGTTTCTCTTCTTAGTTTTTTATGGAGTTTTGCTTATGTCTAGATTCACCATGTATGTGACTGTTTGCCACTGTAAGGGGTTTGATGTTTGCTGAAAGCCAAAATCACATTTACAGAGAAGCCTGATCGCTAGCCCCAATTCCCTCACTGTCTTCCCACCAAACAAGCTTTTGCTTGTCCATCAAATGAAGCTGACCCATTGATTTGGTCTTGCATGTGGGAACCAGCTTGTTATCAGTTCTTTGGGTCTCCACTGACATAGGCCCCTACCTGATCTGTGTGAGATAAGCATTGAAAAGACGTTCCTCGATCCAGCAAGGCCACTGACACAACGTGATAATGACTGTGAAGAGCCGCCAGGTAAGCAGGATCAATGTGGTCAGCACGTCTAGGAGCCATGGAAGGAGATTATCTTTGCTGACAGTGGCAAGTTTGTGGTTCTCTGGTGCAATGCAGGAAGTGTTTTGCTTGTAAACTTCCTACGCCTGTTCTTCCTTTTATAGACATTAAAAAAAGCATTTATGGCGTTTTAGTAAATATTTTGCTATTTGTGCCTGAGGCTAGTAATATTGCATACACAGTAATGAATGTGATGCATGTTGTGCTTTTTGTAACTGAAACTTGGTGTTTTCATGCAATAAGTGAAATACTTTAAAAACACAAAAATGTCATAATTTTCAATTAAATCTTCTCCTTTTTCACACCTAAATTGAACACTGTTATCAGCTCCACGCCCTGCCAACCTCCATCACAGACTCAGGGATCCTCCATGGAAACTGGCCTTCCCTATTTATCACACTTCAAATATGAGATAATCACATTTTATGTGTGCAGTTAGGAGAGGGTCAGAATATGTCTGGCTCAGTTACATGCAGGTACACGGCCAGCCAAGGGAGGTCACTGGAGGAAGACGAGAACAATCAGTTTAACTGTCCTACCCGGCTGCAGAGCTCACAGCTGCTCCACAAACATGTACTTACTCGGGACACTACAGCACCTTCAACTGACCATAGAAATCAGTTAATGAGAAGAATTAACAAAAATCTGCAATGAAACCATACAGGTAAGGAGCAGATAAAGGTGTCAAAAAAGGTTTTAAACCCATCTGCAAGGTCTGGTGCCCAAGTAAATGTGCTTTTTCAGTCAGCGAACAGATATTCAGATTGTCTTGAATAAAAATTCATAATAATATGTACAAGTTCATCATTTAATGATGCAAAATAGCAGGGACTTTATTTCCAATTCCCATCTGAGCTCCTGGCTGCTACGCTCTGTGCTCTCCTGATTTAATTCCTCACATTACTCAGAAGAGCTGGATGGAGGAAACAAAACAGAAGAAATGGAATTTTGTTTTTGTTTTCTAAATTCAGCTCTATTGAGAATAAATATATCAGGGAAAATGTTTGTTCACCAGAGTCATTTCCAATGCAATTTCTGATCTCATAATATCATTTATTTTACAAAAATATGCTTGCATGTCTAAAAACTACAATGACTTTAATGACTAAGCTTTATACAGAAAACACAGTGATTGTAGAGAAAGATAGAAAACACAACATAGGAAAGGTTGCTATTCACAATGGCCTTATTGGAAAAGTAGTATTCTTATGTACTAAATGCAACTAGGTTGTGAAATGCAAGATCCTATTAAGGTCATTCAAGGCCATACAATAAATCAAGCCCGTATGACATTCTATTTTTCGATGTATCAAGCAATCACTTCCCTATAAAATGTTAAGCTTGGACATCTAAATCCCAATCTCTTTTTTATTTATTTGAGGCAACAATAGGACAGGGTACTGTTTTCCTTTTCCTCCAGCTGGTGTAATGCTGTTTTCTTATCCACACGCTGACACAGGTTTTGCGTTATTCTCAATCAGTGATAAGGCCTCAGGCATTGGGCAGTAATTCAGCTTACTAAAGCCTGCGTGGCCCTCATCCAGGGTCCTGGGAAGAGGACCATGGGCGGCTGATGGGTGTTGGAGCCTCAGCATACTTGAGCCTCACACTTTTATTAAATCAGGTCAATGCTGGGGTCTTCACCCCACTATTTCAGGTCAGAAACACAATGCAATCTGCATTTTGCAAATGTTTGACAACAGATAAGATAGCTTCAGTTCTTTTCCTTATTATTGTGATATGATGTAGTTGTGATGTGGTGTTACAGGGTCCAGACAGCACACTTCAGTTAGGCTGTAGTGGTAAATAGAAATAGCGAAGGTGTTACTCACTAGGGATACCTTAAACATCATTACTGATTTATAGGTTTGAGCACTGCACAAAATGTAATGAGAAAGCTTGGTTATTTTTTATGAATGAAGTATGTTTACAGGTTTTGTGGGAGAAAGGGTGCATGGAGAGCTGGCAACAGCTGTACACATCAGAAAGGGTTAAGGTGCCTGATGAACGCTCATTTGGAGGTATTAGGAAAACAGCCAGAGGAAAGGGAAGTATTAAAAAGGAAAGAAATGAGAGAAAGCTTATCAGTAGCTGTCTTTGCCTGAAAGAGGAGATAGGAACAAGAGGGTAAATGGCATAAAGGCACACCGTAATCACCTCTTAAATTGCTAGCAGTTTTATTATATATTTTAAGTGACTATGTGGATTTATTCAATTCAGTGGCTTTTTAGAGGACTACATTAGCTCATGATTTCATGTGCGCTGTTGCATGTGAGTGTTTCATTTTTGCTTCACAGTAATGTTTTGGCATCTTTAACATCATACACTTGTCTGGCCCCCCAGCACCTCAGCATTAAAATGTTAAGGATATCAAAGGCATCAGTGATTAGATTTCATATAAACATTGTGTGGTCGCTGAGATATGACATGACAGAGTTCGAATTATGGAAATAAGGATCAACAAGACACACCAAATGGATAATGTACCACCCTTAGCTTGGCTTATTCCACTGGCAAATTTAACCTATCTTATAAAAAAATCTATTACATTTACACATTGAGACACAGTCTAAATGTAGTCATGGGGAATTCTGCATGCCATCCATAAAAATATAAGCCGTAGAACCAGCTGGTTTTTTTTTTTTTTAGATTGATGAGATCCACAAACGCTGTCAGCGTGTTTGACTGCGCAATGTATCTCTCTTTTCCAGTCCACTAAGTGGCACGGAAATGATGAGAGTAGTAAAGAGGTTTGGTGCACGAGAGCAGAGCCCCATGGCACTGCAGCAGCTCTGTACTCTGGGATCTCCACGCTGATGGATGGCTGTCTTAAAAAGCGAGCCGAAATGCGATCAGGTGAGAGTTTGCAGCTCTGCCACAGTTTAAATTGAGCTTCAGCCCCTCTTATTACTGCAGCGCCTTTCCACAGGCCCGTCCGGATTCTCCCTTTCCGCAGAGCTGACTCTAATGAGATTTCTTCAGTGGGTGATTCACCTGCGAGTCTCCCTTGTTGGAGGTCTTGGAGTCAACCGCGGACAAATACAAACAAATCGACAAACACACACAGCTGCGGTTGGTGAGTTGACATTTACAACTCTGTAAAACTGGGAGGCATTCCAAGTCAACTTGCTGACTTACTTTAAATGTGTTCTTTTACCTTCCCTCAGCCCGCAACCTACTCTTAATGTGGTGAGTTCATTCTCTCGTTACGCAGAATTCTGTATCGTCTTTAACTTGCGTAACTACGAAGGACTTCCTGACACAGCAGTCACAGATAGCTGGGTAGATTCTTTCAGATGGATGGTGCTTAATTGGCCCTTGTCTGCTTTTGTGTGTGACATTCAGCAGATTACTTTCCTGTGCTTTGAAATACATGACTGCACCAGTTTTTCAATTGTGTTTCTGATCTATTTGTAGATACTTTTCAGTTGAAACACATACTAGTATTTTCATTTCATATTCAAGCTTTATGGGCTGAATCCAGCCCTTCATTATGCACCATTTAAGTACATTTCCCATGTTAGTCTATCACTCTCATAATGGTAGAACTACATGGAAAATGTATTTAAGGCATCTAAAAGTTAAATATGTATTTGACTCTAATATATTCACAAAATATGTCAGTTAACACTTTGACCAATTTGATGGAAGATTTGACTTTTGTAAATTATATCTGCATTTGAAATGTCTATTGATTCTCCTTAATAAAGTTGCTAAACACTGTCCTCACCATTCTCAACAAGCCCAAACATTGTAAAACATTTCAAAAGTATATTTTGTTGCTCTTTTTTTAATTAAAATCTTTTGAAGTCCAAATACATTCATGTTCCAAGTCTCCTTTGTGCTGTAATACTGGTTACTGGCGTTTGAGAAGGAGCGCTACGTTTAGCTCAAACATCTGGGGTGTAACTGAATTCAAAGATGCTCAAAATGTCTTATATCTATGATGACTGAGTAAAAACCACAAATGACTTGTATTGTCAATGTGTTTCAGGTTGTAAGAACCAGAATATAAAATCCCACACTCCTAAAGGTGCCACATAGAATATGCAAACAGCACATAGCCATCCCCACATATACAATGTACATATATGTGTGTTATGCAAAGTGCATATGCATTATAATATCCAATATGCTGTTTCAAACATGATTCATCTATCAGGTATTATTGAAAGTCTGATGTCTCTTACTCTGGCCTGTTTGTTCTTCTCCTGGGTTTTAATTTTTCAGAAACCTAAATATAGCAGCCATATCTCCAAGTGTTTATTACGTACTGTTTTGAGTCAAAATTCCACTTAGCATCAGTGCTAATTATAGCATGTAAGAGATTCAATCTGAAATGACTTGTCACATACCAGCATGTGTTTACTCGATTTGTTTTATTCAAGTTCGTGACTTTGAGGGGTATCTGGTGAGAGGTTATGTCCAACAAAACAGATGCCGGCTCCTGGGATGATGCTATGTGATAATCCTTTGACCACCTTCAAGCATATGGCCTCCTCAAAATGGACAACACAGACACACAAGCAAAAATCGCACTGCGGCTTGGGAGAGGTTGATCTTGGCATCGGCTAATGTGTGCCTTTCTGAAGTACGCCTTTCTGAAGTAATCATACACCTGGAAAACTGTTCTGAGTGCTGGAGCTGTCGCACACAGTGACTGATTCTGGTTACAAAGTCAAACTTGCCTGAAGGGACAGATCATTGTGACGCCTTTCCTCTTTTCCTCCAGTTTAACTTTCATTCCATATAAAAAAACAATCCGATACAATGCCTATGGTTATGTGGATGGTTCCTCTCAGTGTAAACCACTGGGAAATAAATGCAAACCACAAATTAAAATAATCTTCCTACAGTCATATGCCACAATGCCTGTAACTGAGCCGTTGATTTGATATTTCATCTATCTTATGTACTTCTATGGCTCACCAATATGTAAAAATAAATAGATTTGGTATATAGCATGAACTCTGTGTATCAGAAAACTGGTGAACTGAATGCAGACTCCTAACCAGCCCGCATTAACTATCCCAATCTGAGAACCATCCCAACAAATCAAAATCCAATTTAAAACACAATGAGCTCTAATGAATTTTTAACACATGACTGCATTGTGTTAAAGGCCAAGAAGTTACAAAAATAACTATCTGGCATGGGTCTTAATTTTTTTAATGAGTGCTGGTATATATAATTTCTAGGAAAAGCTCATTTGATCCACTAAGCTGGAGGACTGATGTGATTATTGTTTCTGTATATTTTTTCATTTCTGTGGATATTGAGAGCAGCTGAACTCATTGTTGACATGGGATTTATCTTTGTGTGTTTATGGTTTTCTGCCATGAGTACAGCAGTGCTCTGCCAAGGAAGCTGCGACTGGGAACATTCCACAAATTCAGAGATGATGAAAGACATTATGTGTAATGCCTCTTTATGGGAGAGTGAGGCTTTTCAACCCCCAAAATGTGAGGAGCCACAGTTTATTTATACACATTCATTTCACTGGGTAGGTTAAGTTAAGAACCCGATCCCCATTTGCAGTGATGACCTGAGGACTAAAGGCGGATACGTTTGTGGGATATTGTGTAGCCAGTCAGATACGGAGGATAATTTCTTTGCTGGATGTAGGAAGACTGCCCGTACATACACTTGTGTCGTAGCACCAATGGCCTGTGAATATGACATCATCAAAGTGCTTTGCCACAGAGTGAAACTCGTCGCTTGGTTCATGTGAGGTTGAGGGCAAACTACAGCACAACATAGTATAGGGATCCCAAAGCCTCGGTCTCCTCACTTAGCTGTGGATGAATGATCTAAAGTTCACCGATAATTTTCAGGATTTGATTAGACTGAGGAGTCTTGAGAACAGCATTCTTTTAAATTATTCATCATTCACTAGTGGAAACAGCTGAACTAATTGCAGTGCATTCAGTACAAAAATCATGCAGGCCCAATCTGATGCAGCGTTCATTGAGCCCATCTGCATATGTATTATCCTATTTGAAATTCACAGCTCTTATCATTTTCCCACCCATCTTCCTTTGCTGTCCTGCCATACCAAAGCTTTAATCCCATTCTGTATAGACCTTAAATTACCAGAGCATCATTTTTTTGCTCAGCTGCCTCTCTGGTTTTTTTTTTCATTCTTTTTAATCTTCACCTCCCTGTGTGCATCCTTTCTGTCATTTCTGTTCCCTTGATAAAATGCGATTTTCTTTCAGTTTAATAAGATTTTCGGAAGCTTAGGCAACCATGGCTTATTATTGGAGGATATGCATATCTGTGAAAAAAAAGCAGCTGACAGTATCCGGAGTTCATCTCGGGGTTTGCTCAGTGCCTTTTAGCATGACTACATCAATGGTGTCAAACAGAGCTATCTGATTATGAGCTGAGTGCTCTGTCCATTCTGGCACCAGAGCCCACATGCATAATTACATTACACCAAATGATACCTCTTTAACACAAAACACTTAACCTGAGCAACGATACATGAGTGCATTCAAACAGGGTAAATGAGTGCAGCAGTAAGTCAGAACCAGTGCAAAAACTCATGTTAAAAATGTATGCTACATAATATGAGACGGTTTGACGAAAAGATTCATTTGTACATCTAGAACTAAACTCTCAACACAGTGGTTTGGATTGGGAAAGGGAGTCATTAATCTATGAATGAAAAACTGATGTACTGGCGAGCCAAGCAACCAACAGTTTTCTAGCAGTCTAACATGTTTGCCACTTGCCATCATGCAATTGTACAATACACACAAGTTGGATAGTTGCATTCTAGTCATGTTTAGTAAGTATAACATTGCTAGTAACTATAATTAATTTTATGGTACATAAAATGGGTTATGTTCTATAATATAAAAGAGAGTGTTTAATGTGTGTTCACGTAATTGTTACAAAATTACATTGTTTAAAGTTGTTGTGTGTTAAAAAATGAAAATACAAATGTTTAGCTAAATATGACTTACATTTTGTCATATTATCCAAAAGTGTAATATCCTGTAATGTCAATGTAATATCCTGTCAATAGACTCTCAGGATAATCAACACTAATAAAATCTGGTGGATTTAAAAGAGTTCAGATAAACTATACTGTAACATGGCATAATGATTACATTAAAATATATCCACAGAATGTGTCTTTAAAACATATCCTGCACATACATGCAGTGCTTTGGATTGGCAGGTTAAATAGTCTATGCAAGAGTGAACAATTGGAGCATCAGGTGGATTAGAACCTAAGCCTTTTCTGAAACTGTCATTCGGCAAATCACCTCAGCAGAAAGATTTAAAAGCAGTGTGAATGAAGACTGCAGTAGATACACAGCACCTCTCCAACCGTCACACATATGCACTGGGCTTTTATCAACAGCCATTGCGTATTTGACAGTAATTTGTTAGTCATACTTCAGAATGATAGATCATTAGCAAGTATTATTGTCAGGTCTGGCTATGTTGTTGCTGTTTCATTTTGTCTCATGCCATCTCACCACTTAATTTTCCTCTCTTCCTTTTGACTGATTTGGCACACAGGCCCTTTCATTTTTTCCAGTTGCTTGAAAATAAATTTGAAATGTTAGCATTCAGGAAGAGAGTATCCCCACTGCGCTGGTAATTCCCAGCAGTGCTGAAGTCTGTTTTTATGCTGTTGATCAAGTGCATTCAGACCACAAGCAATGTGAAAAAAAGGTTTCAAAAACCAACACAAATAAAAGCACCGCTGGTTGGTCCTTCATCCTCTGACATTACATAGAAAAGCTACTGATTTAAACCCTTTCACTTTGAGGGAGATTAGAGGGAATTATTTGCAACAAGCAGAGAGATGTTACCATGACCACTGCAGGTCTCTGCATGAGCAGCTGCAGGTGAGATAATCCCCCATCTAAATAATTATTGTTATTACACTGTTCTGTCCTGTGGCTGAAGTAAACCCAGCAGGGCTTCCATCATTTTAGGTCAGGAATTACTCCTTAATGGGCAGTCAGGCAGTCAGTGAGAAGTGGCAAAGCAGGCCTATAGTTGTGCTTATAATAATGCCACATCTTGCTCACACATTACATTAAATGTAACTCCACAACTACTCGCAATAATGATGCGGTCATAACCCCTCGACAGCCTCCAGTTCACCATTTTATACGGCACTTATATGTGTAAATGTGGTGTGTGATGATTGACACGGGATAAAGTCTAACTGTCTCCTGTTTTCACGTTCATGGTTTACATTTGAATTTACAGTTTTTTTATATATTTTATGAGCTGTGGTGCTGTCATTTCCATAAAATGTTTTGTATATCTTTTATGAAGGTTGACTGAAAACACACAGTGTTTCCATGAACTAAAATTTATTTACATTCATGAATATAAATCAGGTGCAATCCAAAAACACAATATCCCCTAGTGAGGTGAAAAGTGAGGTTATTATTACATTTTGTGTCTCAAGACGTTCTGCTGTCTCCACTTGAAAAGTCCAAGTCAAGGTGCAGCTGGACTTTGTCTAGCTCACATATGGCACACAGAGCAGAGTAATGGTTAGGACCGCACAGGTAGAAAATGCATGAGCGTTCAGTTACCCACGAGATGAAGCTCTTTGCATGCAGTCACCCTTGAGGTTGAACATTGCGCAAGATTAAAGGTGACTCGTCTGCTTTGGCAGTTGGGAGGGGCTGAGGGTTCAGGCGAATGGATCTCCTCCAAGCATTTGATGAGCTCAGAAGTCACCTCGTCTTTCACGACCTTTGAAGTGGAAATTGGCCAATTGTTCCCATTTAAGGCAATCGCATGCACTCTCTCACAACTTTCCCCTCCTGTGCATCTGACAAAGTGCGGAGGAGCAAATGACATTATACTTGCAAATGAGACACCAGGGCCTGTTCCCTGTTCTTGGTCCCTGTTTGCTCGCAGCCGTATGTTAAATGAAATGAAATGATGTACCTTAGCCTTCCCAATGAGGTGTGCCCTCTGTCACCAAGACGTGAGACAGGAGAAACTCACAAGCTGCACGGCTCATCTGGATGACAGCATGTTTCCACAGGAGTGAAGTAGGAAAGCATACTCACACTTGAGTGAAGATAGATTTTATACCGCTTTGTGTGGCAATATCACAATATTTAATATAGTCCTAATTATGACATGAAGAATGGATCATATACCATCTGTTAACATTAATATTTTACTTCTTAGCTAATACAACCTAAAGGCTGTCTGTTGAGCTCGAGTCTAGCAGATGTGTTATTAACTTAAATATATCTTATTGTAGTATACATTTAGAGAACTGTGATGCATTCTAATAAACATATATTCTGATGACATCAGCCGCTGGAAAGAATGGCTCAGTTATGTTCACTAGATCTTTACATTACTGTACAGCAAGCACATGCAAAGGAGGTATTTAGCAGACACTCCATGGCACATTTCACAGTTCACATTTGGCACATTATTCATATATACAGGTGGATATTAACTAAAACAATTCAGGTGAAGGTACTGGATTAAAGTTAGGTCAGACCTATAAACATACACTAAACTCCCACTACTTTAACACAACTCAACACCACCTTGCATGCTATTTAACTGTCAGTCAGACAATACACAATATAAAATATGCAGGTTTATATGTATTTTTACTTTGTGATGCAATATGCCTGACGTCCAGTAGGTTTCTGAATGACCATGTTTCTCAGGTGTTTATGGTCTTGACTCATGAACTGTCACTGAAAGGCAGGACTCCATGAAAACCAAGCACTCCAGCAAACCAATTATTTAAGAGGACTTTCACTACAATTATAAGAAAATAGCAAAATTATCATGGTGTACCATAACAGAAACATTATGACAGTGGCAAAGGATACAGTTGTATCCGTGCAACTGTCCAGGACATGTAATTTTATTTGTTCAACCACTTTTAATTATCAGGTTTGAGTGACTTTTTTATTGGAGTTGCACCTCCTGCTGCCCCTGGCAACTGCGGTTGGCAAAATAGAATATATTACTAAATTATAATACACTCGTGTTCCTCTATCCATCAATTATGAATCATGCTTGGATTCATGAAGGGTACATGTCACCTGAGCCTCCACACTGTGAATCACTAGTGCCTACGATCATTTATCTATGAAATATACAGAAGAATATGCCAGAAATCGGTTTCCTAAATTATAGAGAAGAGTAACTCTTGCAAAAAAATTATGTATTTATGTTCTTGTTGCAAGTAAAGTCTGCCTCTTGAGTCTAATATCTGGCATTGTTGCGGGCCCCGCACATAATTCAGGGCATTGTCTGGGTTCACTGTTCCACAGCAGTCTTTTGTTGCAAGCAGTGATTCAGTTCTGAATCAGAATATTTTATCCCTCTTGCACTGGTGTGCACCTGAGAGACCAGTAACAAGCAGCAATTGACTATTCACATGAAACAATGGAGAGAAATCACTGTGTCCTCTGATGCACTGTGTTGGTTAACTTAAGAGGCAAATGGAAGCACGGCCTACATTTTCCGGGCATTGATTCCCCTCAGATCCGGGGTCCTATTGAGAATGCAGATCTGACCCATGTCAAGTCCTTCTCGAAGCGCAATGCCACCAAGAGAGAGCCTTCTTATTGATCAGCCACGGCCTAAACGTAGGGCGAAGAGCCCAACAATGACAACAACAACAACAAAAAGGCAGCCTCCAAATCAATCGTGACCTAGAAGGCTCTGTTTCGATCAATAGGCCAAGTTCTCTTTCATGATCTAATGATCTGTGCAATGTGTCTCATTTCTCCCTCGCTCTCAGATGTGGGAAAAGATGGAGAACTGGCACAGATCTGGATAATTATGTGTACATTTCCTTTGAATGCATTTTTTTTTTCAGGGTAAAAAAAAATTGTATTTTGGACAACTTTATCTGATTAAGCACTTGACAAACACTTTAACAAACACATGTCAAAATATTTAGATTTGTTCTCATGACCATGAGTGCTGGCTTGATGCATGTGCCTTTAATTCCCTTGATCTGTAAGGAGCTGTATGGAGCAGTAGCCTCAGTGTCAAGGCACTTCAAGCATGCCAAAAATTTAAACAACTCTGGATTCACTGAAACTCTTCACTGAGACTCTTCAGACAAATAGAAGACAAAAAAGAGGCTTAAATGTGTCCACATTTCTATGTTTTACCTTTTCATACACACATTTTGGTAAATGGAGGAAGGGCCTTGGGAAAGCCCAAGCTGAAAAGCAGTCAAAATATTTTGGATGCAATGAAAGCCATGGTAATCATATGCACAGCGAGTGTGCTTCTTGCTAATTGCTGATATGCAACAAGTAATTAATGGTCAAAGGGACTGACTTCCCTGAAATGAGAGGTCAAACACTTGAATTAGAGCAGGAGTAGGGATGTAGAGCGTGGGGCGGGGGGTGGGGGTGTGAATTATGGGAAGCTTGTAGGTCATGGTCCTCTCCTATTCTCTCTTTCGGGAGATAAAAGCAACATTAGGCAATTATCGAATCAAATAACGGTTGGCCAGTGGATCATGGAAAATGTTTTAAAATCTTTTGATACAAAAGAATAAAATGCAATGAAAGTTTTTGCCATGTTTAAATTTCAAACACGCTTGGACGTTAGCGTTTTAGTGTTACTCATGCAGAATTCAGTTGTTGAGTGTTTTGATTTTAATGTTCTTGAATTTCATCTTAGTACTGTTTAATTCTTCAGTCTTACATTCTTGGGGAGATTAAAGTTTAAAAATAATCATCTGTTTTAGCTTTCAACACCTTGTTTTGGCCGACCAATATATGTTGGGTTGAAACATGATATATTAATTAGCCAATTTATGTGAAAAGTGATTTACTTGTTCATATTTAACTTTGCAGTGCAAGTCCTAAGCAGGGAGGCAATGTTTTTTTTTTTTTTCCTACACATTTAAAAAGTTTCAGAACTGAGCAATTATTGATTTGTTCTAATGTATAATACCACTTGGGTTCCCATGGTGGTTATTTTTATGAAGAATCAGAACCTTGGTGGATTTTTTAAAGGGAGATATATTCTTTCATCCATGGATCCCATAGCACATGACAAGCAGTGAGTAACTTGTCTCATTTACAATAAATGTCACTCATGGGATGCTGCACAGGATCCATTTTGGCTCAAAACTTATGAGACATCCATTACAGTGTGGAAGCAAATTTAATTAGTCATTCTGAAGGCCAGAATGAGAATCCCATCAGGAATATGGCCAAGACAGCAGTTTTCCAATCCTTAATCTTTGTAATAAGTGCCATGAGACATTAAATGATCACAGGGAGTTTGGATTTTGAATTAAAATTCATATGATGGGTGATGGAACATGCAAATAAATCTGGATTAAACCATTTTAATATTTAATGCAATCGTAAGTGCCAAAATCTTGTGCTGCTTACCACAAATTTGGAATTCACTACTTATAACTACATCAAATAATCAGTTCATATTTTAATAGTATTTAAATTTAAATCAACTCAACAGATGCCTGCCCAGTGTAGTTACTCTGCTTTCTGATTCCATTTCCATGGCTCCCCTTTTGGATTAAGACAGACTGCAGTAATCTGGTGTCAGAAAGGCCCGATTAGAGAGGTGTGTCAGGCATTAATTAATGCAGAAAGGGGGCGGAGGGAGCACTTTTAAAGCAGATATACTGAAAAGCTTGTTTTTTGGCTTTACAAATGATTCTCTTCACCATGGAAGCAACAGAAAATAAAGTATAATCTTCTGCACAATGGACAGAAATGTGGACACATTTCAGTGACCAGTTGTGGCTTGCACACTTTAAATAGGAGAGGCTAATTTTCCCTGCGGTCCTTAAATTATGATTCAACACAGTTGCTAATAAACAACTAAATAAACAACTAAAGATTCAGGACACTCGGCAGTATGAAGGTAATTGTTCCAAAGGTAAACACAACTGCTTATAGCACACACATCTCCATCGATTTATTCAAAGTATGTATTAAAAGCAGGCCCTTCAATGATAGACAAGAGCCCAGTTTGTGAGAGATGTGTGTCCTGTCTTGAGCAGATCCTCACAGTTATATTTCTACACTGTAAAGTGCTTTCCACACCAAGAGAAATTGTCACCTAGTCTGGAAAAAATATTCCTTCCATTACATTTAATGGTGCATTTTCTACCATTGTCACCACACAACACTGAGCGTTCTCAATAGGCCACTTTAGTTTGATTTTTGTCCTGTCACTTGGCAAACATTGTGTGCTATATGAGTGTTTTTGTGCTATATCCTGTATTCATACAGGTAAACTATGGTTTCACTGCCTTGTAAGACAGCAAAATGAGAACTCATTTAAGCTGCAGTCAGGGCTAAGGCTTAATGCAGGGGCAGGTTTCATTGAGGTTGTAACTACACAAACCCCTTCCACTGCAAATTGCAAGACATGTCACTTCCCCATGAATAAAAACATAAATATCCAAAGCCTGAGAAAATGGGATAATGTGTCACAGCAAACCAGCTACCTTATGCAGCTGAGGGCAAATTAAGGCATCCTAAGAAATAAGGTGTCTTTGAGCATCAGATTATGCATGTTGAGGTTAACCTCCATTTAAAGATCTATAAATCCATATTAAGTGTTTATAAACAGTTAATATTTAGTATGTTCTCAAATGAACTGTAACCTTTCTCCCCAGAAAGACACAATTCATTATAGGGACACTACTGGCCTGGGGCTGAAAGCTCTCTTCCAATAATTATTTTTGATTTCTTTTATCTTCCACCTCATGTGTATCTTTTCCATATAGCAGCAGTGTCCACGGCCTACAGCTGTCTTAGCCAAAGACAGTCCTTTTTTTCTGTAATGAGTGCCTCTATTTTGAGAGATGACATAATTGAGCCCGAACAGATGTTCCCAGAATGCTTTTGATCAGGATATGCAAATTATTCATATTAATTCCTTATAACAAGGAATTCATTAACACAGTATTAAAGGAGGGTCCTTATCTGACAGTGATGAGGGTTAACTGAGTGCCTTACACATGTATCATATTATTTTCATGTGTAAAGCTTTTCTGATGTTCAGTATTGATGGGGCAGTAAAGTTCTTTTTCTTTGTGCCCTTACTGTTTCCGTATTTTAGCCAGGCTGTTGCTCCGCTCCTGGACAGTGACGAGACGCCATCTCTGCTCGCATGGGTGGTGAGAGTGACGATGACTCAAGCTGACACGAATTTCATGCCTGAGGACTCCTGTCTACCCACCTCAGACGAACCAGATCAGGGGACAAATATTCATCTTCCGTGTTTGTATTCGGCTGATTGACGTACTTTAGCTCTGTTTAGCAAATGATAGAAAATTTTGTCATTTTCAAAGGTTGCCGGCTGCATGGAGTGTAATTGCATTTTGAGAATGGGCTGAGCACAGTATTACAAAATAAATGACAAATGGCTTCAGAGAGAGCTCTCAAACTGGTTCATAAATCAAAATTCATGAGTGCGTTTTTAAACCAATCTTTTTGTTTATTTGGAAATGTATTATTAATTTGGTACATCCTCCAGGGAATGACTGTCTGAATACGACCAATAACCGTTCTAACTTTGTGGCAATTATAAAAGTTTCAGAGTCTCTTGCTCTATGGAGAGGTATCCACTTTGGCCTGCTGCATCTGTCCCACCCTGACCTTGTGTGAGTAATGCAAGTCAAAATTTAGCTCCATATAAAATTCTGAGATCCTGAGACTTTCAAAGCTGCATTAATATCATATGTTGATTGGCAGATACAAGCAGTTAAATCCAATCCTATCAAACTATTCACCTTATGTGGAAATTCATCTTTCCCATGGTGACCTAAGATTTGGTGCTAAAGTAATTCCCAGTCCCTCTCAATGATTACATGTAAGGTGGATGTTTTGCATTTCATTTTTATTGCGTAGTTATTTTGTTTGTTTTGAAGACATGTTAGACGGTTTCATCCAGTCACTCATGAAGCTAGAGTCAAACCCTGAGAAACAATGAAGCCCTTTTAGGCCCGACAACAAAAACAAAATATTCCAAATTAAATAAGGAAAATACAAGTGTGAGAGTCCATCATAACTACATGGCCTCTGTAAATTTTAATCTGAGACTACATATTTTCGAAATTTAATGAAAATAAAGATTGCTAAATTGAACAAAAGGTGTATGGTTCATTTTGCACAATGTCAAGAAATTCTGAAACTTAAGTCAACAAATTAAAGTTGACTCACCCTCTGGCAGTTATTGCATTATTTAAGTATAGGATAAATTAATTGTATGGTCACATAGCCTGCTGAAATCCTCTAGCTTCAGTATTATCATGGGAAATAAAAGGTATTGGCATTAGTGACACTAATACTACTCTGAGAGTCTGTCCCAAGCATTGTTCTGGCATGAACATCATTTCTCAGCGGAGTACTGTACACAGATCTCTTCCAGTCCTGGTGTTGATAAACCCACTCCTGTTACCCTATCCGTGGGTGACGTGGACCGGATCAGACCGAAGCTGACAGCTCCTCTTGAGGATGTAAGGGGCTTGTGACAGCTGGTATCCCCCAAAGATGCTGCCTCGTGACAGTCATCACACTCTGGTGGGGGTGTGGGGAGGACAGGGGGCGGGGGGTGTGTGGCAGTATGACTGATGCGGATGCAGAGACTATTTGTGGCTGGTATGTGGGGGTAGTGGGAGGCATGCAGAAGGAAGAGCAAAACTATCCCAGTATAGTCCCATGGGACGTGATGGGGGAAGGGACACTGGTGCTGCTGTTAAAGCCAAGTCGTGTGCTTCTACAATAAAACATGACTTTAGGAAATATATCTGCTGTGATGGAGTAAAATAGAAGCACTCGCCATTAGGTTCAGCACAGTTCCTTAAACAAACATAACAGAGACTATGTATAATTGTCAGGATGGAAAGTGTAGTGGCATCAAATATAACTTTGAGTTGATGCTGGCAGTGCCACCACTAGGCAGCTATGTGTGAGACCAGACTGAGTTGTGCAGTTTGAGTCTGGAATGAGGAAATACAGGCTTTTTACAGTGCCCTTTGGGTTAAATAACATTGATGGAGAAACAGCACTTGCACACTGCAATTGTTGTTATGTTTTATCATGCAGTCTACAGAGACAGCATCTTCATCTTTTCTCCCTGTCACACTAATGAATATGACAACATACGCATGACAAAAACGATTTTTCAATAATCCAAGCATCACACCAAGCAATTACTCCAAAACCTGCCCAACCGAAATATCCTTTTCCTGACCAAGGAGCCAGGCAAATTATTACTTGTTCAGATATGTTTATCATGATGTTTTTTAATGTGCTCCACTGCAATGCTACAACCTCTAATCCCATTTTCAGAATAGAGGTACAAACATACCTCTTACAATCTGTTTCGCTCCACGGTCTGGGAGCACCTCACACACAGGGGCCAGGTGGTTATGAGGGGTTCTGAAAAAGCAGTCCACAGGTGATCATCAGATTCATCTCCAGGTAGTGCATTTACACTTGGTACTGCCTGCCTCCCTGAGGTGCCCTTGTTGAGGTTGAATTTCATTTTTACGAGCATTATGCAAAGTGAGAAAAAATTCTTCACCCTTCATCACTCTTTAACAACCAGGGTGGCTGTGAGGCACATGAGCCTCTTTTATGGATTTTGTTTATGGCAGCTGTGCGACGGATAGTCTTCACATCGGTGAGGAGCTGCAATGCTAAGAGAAAGACAGCAGCAATGAATGCTAACTATGCAAAGAAATAGAGCAGGGGGTCACTGACACACTGCTGCTGTGAGCATTTTAGAGTACTGCTGTCAGCGCTGCAGTGCAGTACCTCCTTTAAGAAGACTGAGAGCTTGAAAGCTAGATGTTATGCAATCAACATGTTTCTTCCGTTCCTTGTAAACACTTGTGCTGAGGGGTAAAAGTCAGAGATATGAACTAGCTAAGCTGAGAATCCCAAGATAAGCACATAATTGAACCATAACATAAAAGTCTTCAAGCTGAAAGGGGAACGAGTGGAAATTGTAGTTCATGACACTTTCTGTCCGGAAAGGAGGATGACCATTTAAATGATGTAGTTTGTCCTGATCAGAATCTGTGGTGCATCACACGTAGACTAGGCTGACACAGTCTAATATCAATCTCATCCTCTTCCTGCTGTGGTTTTACTGATCCAATCATGACTGGATATAAATATGTATTTTGTGCATTCATGCCTGCCCAGAATCATCTGATCTGAGCATTATAATACAAGGTGAAAAACACAAACCATATTTCAGAAGCATAACATATGCTTTGGGCAAATGATATTGGGACAAAATTGTTAATTGAAGGAGTGTTAAAAAAACATCAAATATTGTCAGCTTTATTTTATATTAATCCAAAAAATAGAAAACAAGAAAGGTTACCTTTTCCAGGTTACAATACAGCTTCCTCTGTCTTGTCGTCGAAGATCAATACCTGCAAACTCTTTTGCACGCTGTCAACTCATTCAGTACATGCCTTACCTGCTCTGTCATTGCAGTGTCATTTGCAGTCATTAGAGCAGGGAGAGCGTTATTCTGGTTCACAGTCTGCTGTTGATTCTGTGTGGCAGAGCTTGTGCAATAAACAGTTCTGATATCAGACATACAGATGGTGTGGAGATTAATCCAGACACCTGTGTTAATGGATTTGAAAACATTGTCCTGAGATGACAGGCATTAACTAAAGCATGCTTGTTCCCAGGGGGAAAACAATGGGTCTGCACAATTAAACATAATCCTAGCCATTACCATCTGCAAACGCTCAAAACCTTTTTTTTCCTCCCACCATTCTGAAAGTTAGAGACACAATGAAAGTTACAGTGGGTAGGGATTGTTATTACTGAAGTTCAACAAAATGTTTCTGGCATATTTTGCTGACTCAGTGCTGGCAATCGATTAAGTCCCTAACCATACACTCCATTACTATCAAATAGCAGCGGTTAGCTTTCTTATATAGGGATGCTGGCTGTCATTCAACATGAGAATTTACATCTTCCTCATTCAGTGATGACTGAAGCAGATCTGTCCTGTTCACTCTCGGATGGTGACCCTGATCTTGTCTGACCAGACTGAGAGTATTGCAAGCTGCCCTGCACAAGCCATCAATTAACTGCTATTGGCTTTCCTGTGCCACCCTCAGCTCCCCCTCTGCTCAGTGTCATTTAGGTTTGAGGGCATTTTGGACTTTATCCAGCATCATACAGCATTGAAAAATAGCCCAAGTCAACAAACGGTAAATCAGACAGACTTGCTCTTTTAGATCACGACACATTCATTTGTCTATTGTAAAAATTTATAGTGGCAAGATTTTTTTTCCATAATTGTAACCACAACTGGGGTCAATGGAGGGTAACATGACTGGTGCAAAATACTGCAAATCATATAGACAACTCCGCTTGAGGAGAAAGGCAATGTCCTTGAGTGACCTGGGCAAAGCCCAGACTTGGATCGGATTGAAAATATGGTGAGATGTAAATTCTGGTGCCCATCAACATTCCCTTCTGATCTTCTCAGTCGTGAGGCAGTTTTACATGGGAGGGGCTAAATTATTCCATCCCAGTCTGCAAGGCTCATGGTGTTAGGAGAAGGAGACAACAGTGTTTGGGCCTGAATGTGTATATGATGTACGTGGGTGCAGAGACAACAAAGACTGGACAAAGAATGTACATTTGTATATTAGTTAATTCAAAATGGTTTGTTAATCCACAATTTATTCGATTGCAGTAGTGCCTTTAACAATACACTAGTATGCACTGTGCATACCTTTCAGTATGAGATTTTGTTTGTTTGTTTGTTTGTTTGTTTGTTTGTTTGTTTGTTTGTTTGTTTTCAACCTTTAATTATCATATATGAAACTGAGCTGTTCGAGCAGTGGTTAGAACAGGACTTTGGATTCTACCTTGCTATATATACATGTGGATGAGTGCTTCCCCCAAGGCCTAATTTTGCTGGTTTGCAATCTTGCATTTAGTAACCACTGTTTACCTGACAACTGTGTCAAAGTGAGGCAGAGGGTGATGCAATTTTAAATGCAAAGTGCATTGGGGAAGGTTAAAGTACTGAAATATAGAAGATAGTTTTGAGAGCAAAGACAAGAAATCAGCAAATGCACTTATTTGTAGCTGACACATGTCAGCAGAGTTGGGGCGGCTAAAGATAAGCAAGTTAACTGGTCAGTGGAACACAAATAATGTATACCCAGAGAATTAAAGTGAAGACCACCAGTTTAAAGCAGAGGAGAATCACAGGAGGCTGCAAACTTGATATTGCTATTACTGACAGCAAACATTTTAATAGAAGGAAAACAACTTTTTTGGAGGATTGCCTGAGATCAATAATTTCAGCATGTTTCATCATAAGTACCAAAAGTTCACACATCAGTCAAAACTTCTTTCATACTGGAATATAGTAATATTCTGTATGTCTGTCAAACCATAATGTATATTGAGCCACTGTGGTCGTGTCGGATCCCACACTGCTGCCATAGTGTTGGACCTTAAGTCCTCATTCTGAGGCTCAGTTCCTGCCACTGCACCACAGGGGTAGTGTGTCCTTCCACTGCAGGGCTGAGAATATCTCTACACATGCTAATTACCTGGGAATAACTCTGCCTGAATGCTGGTCCAAGGCACCAAACACGATATTGACCCGCCCGATGGAAATTCACAAGGACCTGCTTATTTCATTCGGTGTCAGACAGGATTTCTTCACCTTGGTTACTAACATAGCGTTGAAAAGGGGCGGTTTAATTTTTTGATAAGCGTCCGTAAGGCTGGAGATGATTCCGAGGGAGATATGGTTGTCTAGTCACATTGCAGAGTTGACATTTGAGAGTTGCCCTATTTCTGGTTTTTATAAAAGGCATGCTGTATGAACTGTAGATTGTGGTAATATCGGAAGAGAAAATATACACTGAAATCTTTATGAATTGGAAATGCAAGTTTGTATGCAGGTACTTTCAGTGAGGCTTATTTGATGTCATCTCATATAAAGCAAATAGTGTCTTTGCTATTTACATTTTTTGGTCTTCTCTGCTTATGACCAATTGAGCTGCTGCAAAACAAATTCATCTCTGGCATTCACCAGGGGAAACCGACGTAAGTGCATGAGCATACATTTTAAAATACAGTGAAAAGACACTCACAATGAATACTTTTTCAGACTCTGCAGAGGAACGATATTGTTATCTTATAGACACACATGACGTGCACCAGATAGGCTTATGTTTTTCATAAAAATAGGAATGGAAGACATGGTTCAAACTGCTGGAGTGAAAATACTTGAGCTTTGCTCTACCAGTATATTATAGAATTGCTGACTTACATGTAGATTATGTAAGTCTACTAAATATGTATGCAAATAAATTAATGACTGTAAATTATTGTTAACACATTATAATAATCCTTCTAATGTCACACTGTTTTGTAAATCAGCATCACTGATAGAGCCTGTTCCCATGACATCAAGAAAACTTGCTTTTAGAACGTTATTCCTGGATGTACCTGTGGATGTACCTGTCTAAATCAAATGTACGTAATTCATTGAAATGTTACATTTAACAGTCACCATATTCTTGTAAATTGTTTCAATCAACTGTTTGGTGCATTGCAATAGTGTGGGAATACATTTTAGCTAGGGTTACAGTTTCAAAGGTAATGTTTCGAGAGGAGAACATTCAGTATAAGCTGACTTCATTGATATAATGTATTGTGATGCTCAGATTTTGAGGATACTCTCTACAGCTGAACATAATGTTTCACCTGTGTGTTTCATTTTATCATGCTTCAAATGCGTTAATAAGATGAAAATTCAAATCTCTGGCAGTCCTAAGGTTAATGGTTAAAGCTGGGGCTGTTGGTGACCAGTGTAGCTGAATGCCTGGGAAACCAGCTCTTGTGATGAATACCTATAGTCTAAAACATCTCTAGCCTGTAGCTACTAATACCTGACATACATGTTTAGGTAAGAGGAATGATAAATACTGAGGTGTGACTTCTGGGGTTTATACATCCAGCTACCTTTTTATAGGAGCATTGTTAAATATGAAGCACTACATCCCTGTCAAGCCACAATGCATTCACTTAATCATTACTTGTGAACAGGCCACAGTGGATGCACGTGCTTGTGTGACTGGAGAGATCTTCCGCAGCAGAGATGTACTCTCTAGTTCTTTGTTGCTACAGGCGCTATATGAAGGTGGATCTTTAGAGGATCCATTGCTACAGCCTCAAGAAATACAGTGAAACACCTGCCTGCACTTTGTCAATAGATATTTTAATTAGTAAGATGTAAACACTCTGTAGTATGATTGATTAAACTTAAAACCTTTGCAGCATCAATAAAAATGGAAGTATGGCTCACCTCTGTGCCGAAGTAATTTGAAAGATACAAAATGAAATTACAGTGTGACTGAGTCAGAACATAACTGAAAACATGATGACTGATGATCTATTTTAATTTTTATGTATGCTTTATTTTTTTTTTTTTGACATTTGACCTCACATTTGTTTTGACAATATAGGATAGTTGTAGAGAACCATCATTGCTGCAGCATTCTCCAGGTTGTCTCTGGCTTAGCTGGGCGTATCTGTGATGGAATCTTGGTGAAATGGCCAGCAGAGGCTTTACCTGGTGTGGAATACAATCCATAAGCTTAACTCCAGGAAGCAATATCCCACCAACTCACAAAGGAAACATCACAGCTGAGATCTCACAGGTGAGATTGTGTGCTTTTCAACAACCCGACAGCTCTGAATAACATTCTAAAAAGCCTTATTCAAGAGTTGGGATTTGCACTTTCATCCATGTTCTAAAAATCTAAAGTTGCAATTAATGTATTACTGCTCTTTCAAAGCCTTTTCAATTTATGGGACATTCATAAAGCCTATGATATGAAGCCATTTTCTCCAAGGCATACCAGATCGTTGATTCTTACAAGTATTTGAAGCATAAATGTTTTTCTCCAAGCCAGTTTTAATTTAGGTTTTTGCAATCATAACGATGTGCTGAATAATAATTAACACTTTGCAATTAGAAGCATAATTTTTCTAACTGATTTTGCATTTTGGCCAATTTGTTCTTTGGTCAGTCAATTATTCAATCCCTGTTGTGTGTATGTGTGTGTGTGTGTGTGTGTGTGTGTGTGTGTGTGTGTGTGTGTGTGTGTGTGTGTGTGTGTGTGTGTGTGTGTGTGTGTGTGTGTGTGTGTGTGTGTGTGTGTGTGAGTGTGCGTGCGTGCGTGCCTGCGTGTGTGTGTGACAGCAAGAATAAAGATGGGCCATAAGTATCATGCTGAGTTCACTGTTGAACTGTTTCAGATCTGGAGTTGATTTGCAGAGAGATCAGTCACACAGAGAACCTCTCACTCAAGGTCATCTTTACATTATGTAAGACCAGCTTTTGACAGCTCTGAAAGATCAGTTTTTCCTCAGTAAAAATGTTTTTTTGGAAAAGCAGCAACAACTGTATACCAGTCTTAACATCATTGTTTGGTGTCATAAGCATGTATTATAAATAAAAAGGGAACGTTTTAGGTCTTAACTGCAGTTATGACAAATCAAAGACAGGTTATTCTACAGGTCACCTGCAAGCTGAGACCAGCCCATGCCGGTGAAGTTCCTTCTTGTTGCTTCTTGTTTGTTCCTGACAATTAAGTGAACAAATTAATGCTAAATATTTTACAGATTATAATAAAATACTTCATGCAGGTCCCTCATAAAACTAACATGATGCTGGATCTCAATAGTCTTTTGTAATGAACCCATTGACACAAGACTCTTATTCCTGCCCTCAGAAACAATGGTTAACTAATAAAGTTTGCAGAAGCCTCCCTTGTGTGTTCCAGCATGACTTGATGGAGAGCAGGTTGAATTGTAGAATAAGGCTGTCTAATTGTGAAAAGAAAGACAAATGGCCTGAGCAAAAGAGCTAGGGTGGAAGAATAAATCAGCCGCTGAGCTGATTGTAATGTGCACTTTTATTGTGAATTAATTTGGTTTCTCCCATTGAGCGATTACCAAACAGACGTGTGAGCGCCATATTAATCATTTCACATGTATAAATCATCTCCCCATTTCAATGAATAATACAGTGCGCTACAGCGAACCAGTGACTTCTGTGACAGACAATAAACACAGGCGCACATATGAAATGACAGAACTGTGTTATCTCCTCTATAATGCTGGCAGAAGCCGTGCATTTTTTTAAAAAATGATGCCAGTATTTATTCGTATTGTTTTGCACCAGCAAAAAAGTAACTTTTTTTCTGTCAGTAAATTGACATTAAATTGTGAATTGATGAAAATGTCACATTCTCATAAACTGCTGCCCTGTTACCCAGCTCTTCGACTTGTTTCATTTCTGACACCTTTGCTCATGGGTCAGTGAAGTGCCCCAAATGTAACAGCCACTGGCAAATTGTTTGCCCGGGGGAAAACGGTGAACATTTTGACGATGGCAGGCTATTTCATACTTGAAGGATCCATTTATTTGTGTACCCCTTTAGGTCATTGGCCTTCGTTACTGGTGTTTTCCACAAAGACTTTTGCTTAAGGACACTTATAAATAGATGATGATCTGTCCTGGTCTCCAAACAGGTATGAAATATGAATGCGTCCCTCTCCCGGGTGCTTTGTCATCACATCTCCAGCTTCTCCACTTCCTGCTGATTGATACAAACATCCCTGCAGAAGATCTGCAAACAGGAATACTAACTCATCCGAGACGATGATGAATGTAATCGCTAACTAACTGTGACGTGGGAGCCCGTCCTGGAGGACCTCGCGGGTCCTGCCGGACTCCTGGTTTGGAGCTTCTCTCCTGGCATCCGATTCGGAGCTCGGCCACACAGCATGCACAGAGCTCCTCTTACATCCTGCCCTGAGAAAATAAAACAGGATGTGCCCTTCCCAAATAACCCTGGGCCCAGGAAAAAAAAACCCTCAGGCTTGTATGAATGTCAAAGGAAACCTGGGGCAAGTGGGGAAAGAGAGCTGGGTTTGGCTTCACGCTCCACATTGGTGGTGGAGCCCCCAGACCGGTGCCTCCGGGGTGGTCAGTGATGGCAGGATGTGGCTTTCGCTTACACGGCTGTTAAAAGACCAAGCACAAATGTCCTGGAGCATATATTCCTATCCTCTGGGCTAACAGGTTGCCCCATGAGCACAATGTTCCTCTGAGCTTCAGATTTAATTTTGAAACACTATAAATAAATACACACTGCACTTAATTGTATGAACGCTTCACTCAAATCCATCACATGTCCCCTAGAGTACATTTTCACCTGCAAATGTCAACTAGATGGACAATAATAATATTTGAACTTCAGAAAAATCAATTACATCTCATGGAAACTGCACAAAGCACTTTACATGCCAGTCCCTCTCCAGCACAACACCATCACCTCTTTGACAAGCATCTTTTTCTCAGAGTTTATGTTAGAACTTCGCTGAGGACGGACAGACGTACAAACATAGAAACACAAACGTAAAACCAATTAATAGTGTGTTGCGTTGCCAAAACAAATATGTTTGCTGAAACTGGCCCTTCTCACTTCTGGTTGAAATTTGCAGTCAACTCATCCATCAGTTCCTTCATCTCCAGTGCATTTCAAGTAAATGCAGGGACTATGGAACATGCACTTCTATGTGCTATTTCCCTTCTGCTCATATGTGTCACTGCTGATATCCACCCAGATACCTTTTCTAGCCAAACAAACAAATCAAGCTGGATTGTCTGTGTTTGAAGCTCCCACTATATCTGCCCTGAAAATCAACTCTGTTTCAGTCACTGAGGTCTCCTCTTTTACCCATAGCCATAATTATATGCAGCTATGTCTGTCCAAAAATATAATACATGACCCTATGAATGAAGGGTTGTTATTTACTTAAGGACTGGATAAACTATGCTTGTGTGGTAGGCACGGCTTGGTATGTGTACTTGCTGCCTTTATCCATGTGCTTAATTTTATGGTTCACTTTTTTGTTCTGTTTTTTTAGGGATTTGAGCATTAGTGGTCGATATGTGGTGTTGTAGTTGAAATGTTCATCCTCACATTTTTTCCTCACAATCAATGCAGTGAAAACAAGAAAACCTTAAGAGTTTGTTCATGGTGAAGGGACACCATGTCATTACAACAGTTAAGAAGCTTTCAGAGATTAAGACTCTCCTAGTACCTATCATCCAAATGCAGATTAAAGCACACAGAGCATGGTTTTGTGTTTTTGTGAAAAGAGCAAGGAATTTCATAGTTTTAAAACTGGTAAAGCACACGGAACACAACTATCAAGCAATTGTTTGCTAAAATGTTATCTGAGTCTATCTTTCCAAGTTGTCATGGCGACAACTCAATGGGAAAAATGCCTGTTTCCTTGAAAATCTGCTCTTATATGTCTCTGTGCTTTTTGCCTGATGTTTCATCAAGGTAACCCATATTTCATCATAAATGACAGGGAATTCATTTCTACATACTTTCTCCTCTGCATTGGAAGCATTTGTATCCTATCTATTCATATAAACCTCTGCATGCTTATCTTAGCATTATATTATGATTAACAAAAGTAACATTTTATTTGATTATCATATGTTGACCTGGCAGTTGTAATGATTGTATTTAATGTTAACGATGCTGAGGCACCAGTAGGTATTTTCAGTGTGTCTTTCCATAATTTCTTCAGTAAAACATGAAGTGAGCAGTTTTATAACATAATGGATAATAATGAACATGAAAAATAAAAGCCCAACAGCAAAACTATTGAATTAAGGAGGGAGGCATGTAGACAAAGACATTTTTCCCTAATTAAATCTTGGCAGTGAGAATTCCACGCATAGCATGTTACTCCTGGCAGATGTTTTCTAGCATGGATGTCTTGTGGGTTACTGATCATGACACACTTCCGAGTGATAAAGGGCGGAAAGACCGGCCTGGGAGATGAAAGCATGCGCTGTCGCATGCGCAGGTGCGTGTCCCTGTGGCTGTCCATGTCTATGCTGATGTGAGATGACACAGCGTCTAGAGGCTCGGCGACCACTAGCGCATGTCTTTCTGTGAGAGCGAGCGCTTGGAGGTTAGACAGATCCTGCAGCATTCATTATTCCTGCGCTCCACGCTGTCGTATATTTAGCAGAAGGCAAAGGCAAAGAGTCACAGCATTCTGGAATCACAAGATGTGTGTTTCGCTTTCACTTACATCAAACCCTTGTAGCTTGTGGAAAGTATGAGCCGAGGAGAAACGGGACGATAGCGCTCAGTCCTGAGTGCATTTGAGTGTGTGTGCGTGAGTGTGAGATAAGAGTGTGTGCAAGCTTATAAACAGCCCACAGAATCTATAATACTTCTATGTGTGCTTATCCACACATAATGAAATATCTGGGCTGTGAAAGCTGATTTTCGAGCTTTTTTTAAATAATCAGGTTGTCGTCCCAAAAATAGCCCTCGGCAAGGCCTGCGTGTGTCACCATTCTCTGGGGTGATTGCTTCGGGTAAGTCACCCTGAGTGCTCAAGGGGAAAATGTCTCTTTAGTAAATGATCGGGAATGAGAACAACTAGCCTTGAGTCTCAGCTAATAACTTTTTGTCATCAGATCCTGCAACATGCTGTTTAAATGCTAATTGATTTCTTTTCCATTATCTTCGAAAACGATTAGACTCCTTGTCATGTCCAGCTGGGAGATGTTGGCAATACCTTTAAGGCATAAACTAAAAAGTGTGACTGTAGATATGTGAAGATGGGAGTTTGTGTTATGTATCTATTTTAGTTATCACCACACTCACATCACCAGTTTCCTCAGCTCCGGCAGTAATATCTCTTAAATAATGGGGTCTGACACATGCCTCTGTGATTTTGGTAAATATTTGTTTTATGTCCAAGGACACTTGAGATCTGTATGGAGAGCAGTAACATGGCTGAGTGAAAACAGTCAAAGGAATATTAAATGAGGAACAAAACAAGAGAAAACACTAAAATGTATTCCATAAATTTGAGGAAGAGGTGTGTATCTGCGAGTAAACTATGTGATTGTGTGCATTCTTGGCGCCGCATCCATATAAGCACTGAGCGTGCCTGTGTGCATCTCAGAACTGTTATTCAGAATTTAAAAACCTGGTGGAAGGTTTCGTGCTGGCTTAGAATCTGAGGAAAGGAGGGAGGAGAATGGGGGATGGCTTCAGGCCACAGGATCCTGTCACCTGAGACCTGAAACTAGTCTGGCAGAAAATAAACAGGGGGTATTGGCACACTTAATCTGGCTCCATTGAGTGCTGGACTGAAGCACTTCAGGATGTGTTTGAAAAGAAGGCTCTACAGTATGACAAATGCACTGGCATGAGTAAAAATACTATGTAAAACAGTCAAAAAGAGAATGTTGGTTAAAAAAAAAAAAACAACTTCACATTTCAGAGGAACTTTTCAAAAGAAAGACAAACATACTGAACTGACAAAAAAAGGAAAACCCAAATTAAATTCTGTGGAAAGTTAGAAAAGTATTAATATGCTACCTCATATTCATAGAACAAATATTGTCTGTGCCTGATGAGGGGAAAATATATATGAGCAGAGTATGAATATATGAATGCTGCACTATTCCTGTACACATCCAGCACTACTGCTAGGGAGCAGCATTGGTGAATGTTTTTTGAGCCATTTAGTTGTAAACATAGAGCAACCAGATAATCTTTTTTATGGTTGGCTTTTTTTTTTTTTTTTTTTGCAATATCACACAATTTCATTCTGTGGTAGCGGCTCCCATGCTTGGAGGAGCAGTTGTCCCAGCGTCTAGCTCTAGGAGTGGATGTAGAGAATCAAGGCCAGTTACAAAACATGCTCTGAAAATCTTTGCTCTTTTCCACACAAAATGAATCAACTTGGCCACATCTCATTTCCACTAAAGTTGTGCCTTACAGCTACATCATTTGTTCGCATTTGCTTTGCTTTTGAGGGATGCTACCAAATGATTTGGACCAAAAGCATTTGAAGTTATCTGGAAGTAGAGGGTATTGGATACAAGGATTTGGATGACAGATGACAAATGACACAGACAACTCTATCACATCTGCTCAATGGTGAATCTGGTATGCTCAACAGCAACACTGCTACACAAATGCCAGAATGGTTCAGGAGTAGGAACTGGGCTTGAGGCCTTAATGAGACCAAAGAATTAGTTGTTGAATTCACTGGTGGGTCTTTGCCTCTGTACCCTTGTGCAAGGTATTGCTGAACAGAAGTCTTAAGAGAAACACAGAGCAACATACCATTAGCTTTAAAACTCACTATCAAACAACTGAAAATTGCACCTTGTGGGGTCCTGACAAGTATGTAAAAAGAAGCTTAAAAAGGACCTAATATAATCCTGGGCTATTATTGTGGACTCATTACTGTGTAAGTAGGTAATCCTTCCAATTCAATTCAAGGGTAGAGGCTATTCACACATAACAAGAGGCTTTCCTTTTTTAACTAGGTCTGGGTAGAAACATGGAGAAGCGTGTTATCGAACGATGTAAAACAGATGTACACTCCTGTAACTGCGTGCGCCACTTTGTGGTTTTAACCGTGAAAGATTTACAGTCGGGAGCTTCTGCCATCACTGTCAGCAGTGAAGAGTGGGTTGGTTTCCATGGCAAGTCTGTTGTTGACAGACCACAACAACAGGCTACAATTTTGCCCTGTTTTGGCATAGGCATGGGCTAGGCAAAAAGCAATGCACACATTAAACCAAGCCTCTGCAGACAACTCCATTTCCTCTGACTTTGGGTGAGTATTTCACATATTTACAGAGTAATTTATGGCTCCATACAACCAAATGATACATGCATGCGAGTTATAATTGGAAAGGTCTCCTCTTAAATGCCCGGCCTCGGGGGGGAAACTGCATTCTAAGCATGGAGCCATATGCAAGACTGGCCATAAACAAAATAAAAATACACTGAATGTACACAGACACATTGAGTGAGGCCTTGCTCCATCTCATCAAAGACACACCAGTTTAAAGGAACAAAGCAGTTTCTCCCAGTCCAGGTCCTGGGTACCCCAGTGTTTGATGGTTTCTGTTCCAGTTGAGCTCAATTAATCTAGTTTGATTGAGCTTCAGATTGAGTATTGATCTTGATTCCACATTGCTAAAAGGCCGTGCTGAAATAACTTTGTTGATAGTTTTTACTTAAGTTTCTTTATAAATAGCTATTCTTTAAAAACGAAAATTCAAAGCCATTATCTCAATTAACTGGGATTCATTAGGTCCTATTGGAAAGAAAGATCTTGCAAAATCAAGAAAATAGAGAATAGAGAAAAATAGACCTTTACTTTAACATTGCTATATGGACTACCAAATACAACAAATCAGAGAGTACACCCCCCATGGCTTTAGACAGACATAACATAAAAAGGTTTGAGGGCTATGACCTCAATTACCTTTTGCAAGGTTTCTCCATATAATAGCAGTCAACTGTTCACAAAAATCTGGAAAATTGGAGAGGGTCAGGTGGGGACATTGGTTCACTGGAATGACGCATTCATACGTACATAATACCACACAAGAACATGCACTCAGACGCATGCTCACACGCATGCACACACAGTTGTGAAGAAATCTGGTTTGAGAGATACAAGCAGAAGTTGAATTTTCTTAAATCTAAGAAAAATGCAATGACCTTACATTCCTTGCAATCTGTCATGTATCTTTAATGTTAATAGAAATCCAGGATAATTCAGCCAGTTTGAGATTCTTCCTCATTTTCGATACAGTAAGATTCATTTGCACTTTAAAATGAGCTAAATGAGCTATGAATTACCAATTACATGAAGCTAGAAGTCTGTGTCTGAGACATGAGAACTTCTTAAAGGAGATGTAACAATACAGCTTCTACAGTGATCCATCTGCAAAATTACTTGGCAGGGAAATTGAACATATTCATACACCAGTCTATTTTATCAGAGGTAAAAGTCCATTAGATGCTGGTTTCCTTCTTTAAACTTATTTTGCATAGGGCCTTAGACATGTGATTGTGATAATTCAAAACTCAATTTCAGGTTTAATTAGTCACTTCTAGCCACATTTCCAGAGCTTATCATTTCAGATAAAGTTAAACACTGTGTGTGTGTGTGTGTGTGTGTGTGTGTGTGTGTGTGTGTGTGTGTGTGTGTGTGTGTGTGTGTGTGTGTGTGTGTGTGTGTGTGTGTGTGTGTGTGTGTGTGTGTGTGCGCTTTTGTAAAAAGCAAAGAAACAATATCTACATTCGTCAACTTCCTGACCCGGAATTAGCATGGCAGAAAGAACGTTTGCTATGTCATCAATGCTTTTGGGAAAATATGGCAGCAGGAAGTTGCTAAGTAATTTAAATTCATTAGTGTATCCAAACCCACAACTCTGCTTCCCCAAGGTTAGATGGAGACATTCCAGGCACTAGACTCCAAAGATGATAATAAAACAGAATAGATTCAAAGAAAATAGATTGCCAACCATTTGATAAATGTGTTAAAAAGATGGAGAACTAGTTCTTCTCCTTAGGGACTGTGAAAGGGTAAAAGAGGGCATAAGAAACAGGGAGAAGTCAGCAACAATACAGAGTGCAGGAAGGAGAAAATACAGAGACACTTGAGGAGGAAAAATATGAGCCTGGTGTTTGCTGTACAAATTGGTCCAAGTCACAGGGGAAAGAGGAGAATCTTTATTTCAAACCTATAATATACACTGTGCCGATCTTTATTCCATATTTCACGAGTAAGAAACTACAATGCCCAGAATGGAAAGCTGACACAAGATGGCCACAGTATGAGTTTCAGTCAGACATGAGTAGCCATAACTTTCAAACCACAAAGACAGTCCAAAAGTTCAACGACCAAGTCTTTAATCCTGAAAATCCTTCGTTACGCAAGGACAATGAAACAAGATCCGCAAAACCAACAACCATAAGAAATTGTTGCAATAAATTTATTGCAACGTGCTTGATCATTTTATTTTTATTTTTATAAAGTAGTACTCCTTAAATAACCTAGAATTTACAAAAAAAAAAAACCTGTCTGCAGTGACCTGGCCTTGGAATTCAGTGCGACCTGGAGTAATTGTGTAACCTGGGAAAGTAGTTTTTGTTAGCTCAGTGCTTTTTAAATTCATTCATCTCCTTCAGTGTTCTTTCACCCAAACCCCAGCAACACTAAAACAGCTAAAATGATTTGCTGCAACCGTATTAAAACATTACAAAATAAGTCAGTAGTTTTTTTTTATACACCAAATGACCAACTCCTGTCTCTTACTGTAACCTTTGACCATATTTCTATGAGGCTGTACAATGTATTGACTTAAAAGGAAAATGCAACAGAAATCTTGCACAGGTGAATTTTGACACATTATTGTAACTGTAAGCCTTAATAACAAAAAGGGAAAGATAAAATAATGACAAGAAATAAAATTTTTAGCCACATTTTATCCAACATATGGACACAGGAATCAGTGACCATGGATGAAGCTGACTTAAGGAGAGGGTACTGGAAGAGGGGGCTGGGCCCAGATAGCTCTTGACAATACAGCACAGTTCATGAGGTGTCTGTATATCAGAACAAGATAACCCTTATTTTCAACGACCAGAGAGATCTTGTGTTACCATGGGGACAATAGAAGTAGCAAACTCAGGCAGACCCCAGGGGAAAGGAGGACTGTTACAGCTCCCGTAGCATAAAAGCTTTCATTAATCAAAGGTGAAGCACTTAGACACCACTGCTTGGAATGGATGGTGTGACCTGGGACCTTTGCTTCACCAGCTTCAATTCCAAGATCCGCAGATCACAGTGAAGCACGGCAAAGAACGAAGAGCTCTTCGGAATGAGCTCTACACTTTCTCAAAGCCACCTCTTCCCTTGTTTTAAGCTGCTTTACGCCTCCTCTCCACCTCCACCTCTTAGATCTCCACTCCACCGTGAGGTAGCAGTCAAATCAACGCTGACTGCACTCTGATACTATCATTTTTAAAGTATATTTCTAGAAAAGAAAGTTGATGTAATCAGGAAAACCAAAAAAACAGGGTGTGGGGAAGGGGGGGGCAAGAGAGTAGAAGGAGGAGAGAAGAAAATGATATTTTCAAGTACTGTTACTGAATTCTAATAAGAGTGTCCCTGCGTTAATCCACTTTCTTGTCAGTGGAGCTTTTCTCCTCCTGTTCCTCCTCTTTCTCCCCTGGGCCCTCGAGCTCCATGGCCTGTCCCTGTCCCTCCTCTTCCTCCTCCTCATCCGTAAGCCCGTCCCTCTTGAGCATTTCCATGTCGTCGGCGCCATCGTCGGATTCGGCAGTGCAGATGCCGTAGCACATGAGGCTGATGACACCCAGGGGCAGGCCAAACAGGAAGCAGCCGAGCAGCGGGGAACTGCGGAACACCGACTGGGAAAGAGATGAGACGGGTGCATGATTTGTTCCAGGGTCCAAATGGCTCCCCCATCAACCCATAAACTACTCGCCCAAAACCTAAACACAATATGGACACCCTAACTGATCGCTCCATTTCATCACAATCAGTTATCAAGAGTTGTGCCGATCTGTGTTATTAAACAATTCAACTTTACTTCAAACTTATTTTCTTATATTTCAAGAGAGTACCATCTTTACAAGAATTTTTGGTTATGTTTATACACAACTGACAGGACTGTATGTGTGATGCAGTGTATAATCTTTTTTTCTTTATGTAATGTGATAATAGACCTTATTGCATGTACATTTGCTCAAAAACATTTTCCTGAAAAGACAATAAAGTTTGCTCACTCATTCAGTATATTATATCTGAAGACATTATATTATAAGGCATGAACAAATAAGCACCTCAGAGGTTTAGATTTCTTTTTTTTTAGTTCTATCTGTATGATAACACACTGAGGAGCAACAGCACAGAACATTCCCCCGGCTGGCCTGCATTTACTCATCAGAATGACTGATGGGACGGTCTTCAGATGGGGCACCTAGCAGAAGCAACTCAAACTCCGGCCCCTGGGTTCCCTACACCGCATCTATTCCTCAACCCATATTATCACTACAAAGCATTTTTTATGACAGCTAATACCTTAAACCTGACAAAAGCAATGTTTTGCCCCAGGTTCTTATCAGCTTCCATGTACTTCTGAATCTCTTTCACTGCCCTGCCATTTCATTAGTCATTTCAATTTTGTAATCACAAAACCTCTCTCTTTTCTGTAAGTTATACTCCACTCTCCACTCCCTGAACTCTACAGTTCAGCAGTGAGCAGCCTGCTTTGAAAACAAAACTGAGTGTGAGTAGGAAAGCAGATGTAATTGGCCTACGGTTTTTCCACGCCTCTTGTGGCTTCTTTCATGTTGGCTGGAACAGCTGGTCTCCAATAGCCTGCTAGCTTCTGCTGGAAATCCATAGTGGTACTACCTTTACTCAAAAAGGAGTATTTTCTTTCACTAGTAGTATTGCCATTACTTCCATATAGAGCAAGACAGCAAATATTTCTTTTCTAGTAGTTGCAGGCAGCATCTCTAACAATTTTAATGCTAACTATGTGGACAAATCGGTGGATGTTTCAGCTTTTCTTTGAATTTTGCATTATGATATCTGGTGTTTAAATTTTAGATGTATAATCCTCTAGAGTAATGAGAGTTTTTTGCAGTCCCCTCTGTTTAAGTGTGAAAGCGGGACCTGTGTGGTCTTTCAGTTGGAACTGTGTGTATGTCTTGCGTTCCTCTCATGTTCCTCTGTGTTGTGTCATGCCAAAAGAAAAGGAAAAGACGTGGTTTTGCCTTCCTGTGTTTTGCAGAATCAAAAATAATCCAACTGTTGTCTTTTTTTTTAAATGTGGAACACACCTTTTTTTCTTTTTGAAGTGAACTCAAGTCTTGTACTGGAAACAACAGAACAACTAATTTTGTGTCAGCGGATAGTCTGTTCACAGGGTCACAATAACTGCCCCACCACTGTATATTATATGTGAGCCCAGAGGTAACTGGTACTCACACTGTAAATGCTATAGAGCGGCTCTGACTAATTGTAAGCTGTAGGGGCTGGAGTATGCCGGGAGAAGGGCTCTGTCAACGCTGCGGCTGCGTTCTCCAGGGGACGTGAAGGGGGAGAATTGCTCCTGTCCTCCAGACGACGGTTGAGAATGATGGTAATTGCAGGCCTGTTCTGCGGGATGAGGTAAGGACAGCCCCGCTCGGGTTACATTTTCACATAAGTCATGTGCGCTAATGCAGCCACTCCTTTGTTATGTCAAACACGCATTTCGGATCCGCGGCACAAGGTCGCAGAGAAACAGCGACTACGGCGCTGGTCTGACCGCGGGTGCTCTCGCTTTATCACTCCCTCTAAGAGCCAGACATGCCAGCCTGCTGTCTTAACTACAAGTTTTAAAAATGACAAGCGACCAGTGTTTTGACACTGGAACCAAAAACCTTTCATACCTACCTATATATGAAAAAAAAAAAGTGCTAATAAAAAGATGAGACAATTTGCTAGTCATGGCTGCAACCTTCACCCCACAATATACACTCACCATTACTGTGGTTTTTGCATCATACGCCACTCTCTTGATACGTTGAAAGAAACCGTCCCCTCCTTGTGCCTGCTCATGAAAGGAGAACCACTGTTAGCCTCATATCCATTTATAAAAAGCAAGCAAAAAAAAATAAATAAATGAAGCTCTTTGCTGGCACTGACCCTCAGAATATTGGCAACGGTGTTTATTGGGTGTGATCACTCTATTTCTGGGAAGTTAAAACGACCAGCCCTCTGGATCTAAGGCGTATTTGTGTTGAATATGGTTCTGACCTTTTGGATGCGTTTTACAGTGTATAAACAAACTGGGAAACACCAGAATGGAGTGATGCAACTTTTTTCACAACATAATTATAAAAGTATATACTGGGCTGAAACTGAGAGCTACACAGATCAAACACAAATATGTTAGAACACACAATTCCATGATTCCACGAGTACCTGATTGACAATATTTTTCCCGCTCATTTAACATATGTTTTTGAAGCACATGCACAGGTCTGACAAACTCGCCCCTGAGGGAGTTTTTACTGAATCCTGGCCATCGTCTGTGGATTTGACCAATGACCGTCATACACTCTGTGCTCACAGTAAAGTTAAAATAACTTCAGGACTTACAACATTTAGAGGTATATCATAACCTTATTTGAAAAAAGAAATGGCTAAAGGAAGCGGATGGCTGTCTGACCTGAGCAGTTCCATCCAGAACACTGTTGATGAGGTGGAGCAGTTGATCCATAGTTTCCACTGGCTCAGTGGGCAGGAAGTACTGCTCATTGGACGTGTTCAAAATGATGATGGAGGGAACGGCGACTTCTCTGGGGAAAAGGAAAGGGATGGCTGTCCATATAATGCCTATTATTTATATACACGTTCACTTATATACAATAAGAGCGCAAAAACCACTGGAAAAATATGTACATTACAGTATCTGGCACCACTAATGTAATTATAATGTGTTCACTGGGTGGCAGTGTGGAGCAGGGACAGTTTTGTAACTGAACTGCCATAGGCTAGCTACCAAACAAGCTATGCAGCTGGGAAGATACCCAGGTGACATAAAGCAGGGAAAGTGTAGCTGTCTAGCATTATTTTAAACACCCAACTTTTTGGTTTAAAATTACAAATTTAGTCCCAAGCTTTAAATCCTAACTTGTAATCATGTTAGCTGTCTGAGCCACAAAACAATTTGATGTTGGGTAATCATGTTAAACTACTACTATAATAAAATGTTAAACACATGCACACAAACACAAACACACACACATACAGTAAGTATGATGATAACATTCATGGGAGAGAAAAACGGTGCCCCACAAGTTTTTATAAGAGCGGGAAAAAAATATCACACGTGCACATCCGTATGTCCAGAATATGGATATGGCCTGCTGAGGGATTTTAACATGCCTGCTATCAACAGATGCTGCTATGTGTTTTTAAGCAGATCTGAACAGATGTTGTTATTGGCTGAAGTAGATATCGCCCAATGTGCAAATGGGAATTTATAATTGGGAGCCTGGAGCATTTCTGATGATGCAATCAGAGGGAAAATTAAGGAGGAGGAGTTGAAAGGAAAGAACAAGATGGGGTGGAAGAAGCAGGAAAACCACAAAATAACTTAATATTGGACCTCTATTGTGTGAAACTGTACCTGAGCAAGTTGAGCAAATCTATTCTTTAGATCCCTGTTTCTAGCTATCAGTTAAATAAGCTATTAGCTACAATACATTTTTTCCTGATGAAACAAATATTCACACATACTACTTCATATTTTTGTTATGATAGCATCAATATTTGCTTGCATAGCACCAAGCTCCATCAGTAAGCTTGTTTCTTTGCCATTTTTAAACATTATTGGAGCATTACCAAACGTAATTAGCACCTGCAACAGCATTAGATTGAGTCTGTTTTTGTGATTCTGTCAGTATGTTCAGTTTCACTACCAGGCATGCCCTGGCACTGAGGTGAGACTTCCCATCAGAGAAAACAAAGTGAAGAACTGTGGGGCTCATGACCCTCCCTTCACTGCCTTTATATGGGCTGCAATGGGACCCGAGATAGCTGTGATTTTACATATGGGTCACAATGAGGATGCCCAAGAGTGAGGGCAGATATTTAGTCAATAAGCGTGGTGTCCCAGAGCAACACTGAAATAAAAACAGTACATCTTTAATAATTAAAAGAGGAATGCCTTTGTCACCTGATTTAACTCAATATTTGATACAATACTGATACTAGAGAAAAGAACGAGAACAGCAATCCTCAGAACTACTGTGGAAACAACTCAAAAAATCTTTCGACTACACTGAGGTGTATTCTACATGCAGCTCCTTGTATACTATCACAGTATGGGGAAAATATTATCACTAACAGACTAACAGTAACCATGAAGATCTTGAAATCTCGCTAGCCTGAAAAGCTGTTGAAATGCTACCATTTGTTGGTTTCAAGTATCAAACGGAAATACGCCAATGGCCTGCTGGAATTATGGGATAGCACAGTCACCACATTTTTTCTTGAGGAGTCCATGTTCAATGCATCCCAGAGGACCAGGCTGTCTAAGATGGTCTTCGAGATCATAACCTCTATCTTTATGCAAACAGTGTGCCGCGGTCATATTTGCTGTGGGAATTAGAGTGCTGCGCTGTTAACATTTGGGTAGACCTTTACAAATTACGGCTGACAACTACCAGGAGGAGTCCAAGCACCACCTCACTGCTGCATCCAAGCCCAGAGTCAGCACATTATGGGCATTTTGGCCATAAAACACAGAAGATATCTGGGCCAACAGAGAGTCAATTAATCAAGGACAAAAACCACTTAAAAAGGGGGCTTTCATTTTAGTCTGTGCTCCAGAGCTATATCATCCTTTAAATGGAGACTTAACCACCATATTAACCATTACAGGTTATTACATTAACTATTACAGGCTATTACTAAGTGATAAGATCAATTTGTGAATACAATATTGAGGGTGAAAAGCAGAGCTCTACTCCGTTTTAAAAGGTCAATCCATCACAATTGCATAAAATAAAATGTCTATATCATAGTTACTGCCAAATCCATATTTTTATTACAGAGTACATCTAGTCGGCACTGCATACATTCTGAATTACGCAAGACAATACCTATTCCCTCTGTTTTACTGCTTTTGCTGAATAACCTTTACTGACAAATTGTGAATAATCATAGTTGTGCTGTAAACACTGAACAATTAATTTGGTTATGCTTGAATATTTGCATTTAATCATTGAGTGCAAAAACTGCTAAATATATTATTTTCTTGTAATAACTTAAATCTTTGTGGGAGGCGTTACGCCCAATGACATTTACAAAGGTTGGAGATAAAATGTCTACCCTAATGAATGAGGACTAGTGTGTACCCAAGAAGAATACATCTATTAGTTACCTAAATGCATTACTAATCAAAAATGTCATGTTCCATGGATCGCTTTGGATTTTCCAACAACTAAAGTATAAGAGTTCATATTAAGGTTAAAATTAAGTGTACACCACCTGAATACTAACACTTTTCCTCTATGCATGTTGTAATGGCTGACTTTCGTTCATTCAAATTAATTTCCATTTTGTACAAAACCATTACTCACCTCACTTCTATACTGTTGCATTTATTAAGATAAATTTCCCCCTGTAATGAAAACACCCTTTGGAGGTGTGAGTGTCCCAATGTGAATGCTTTTACATTAAGCTCCTCTGTCTTATCCTTTCCTTGAGTGTCAACAGCAACATCATAAGCAATATACACTACAACCAAGGCAGACAGGCCAACCTACCACATGCTGAGAGAGTGTCCATGATAAACCGTGTGGAGGAAAATGGTATCAGATTTATTTCCATAAAATCTCCTTGGGGACTGCATTAGGATAGGACACTTACAGGCTGGGAGTTGCTCTCTGTGGAGGGTAATTTATTCTCAGCAGGTCTGACCAGGTCTGTTCCAGAAAGCCCGCACTACAACACACGCATGACATGCATACACACACGCGCGCGCACACATACACACACACACATGCACACACACACACACACACACACACACACACACACACACACACTCTCACACACGCACGCACGCACACACACACACACACTCACGCACACACACACATGCAAATGCACCCACACCCCCACCCCACACACACACACACACACACACACACTCACACGCGCACACACACATGCAACGCCCCCACCCCACACCCACGCACGCACGCACGCACGCACGCACGCACCCACGCACGCACGCACGCACACACACACACACACACACACCCTGAGAGACTTAGGGCTGCACTTTGGCGTCTGAGGAAGGAGGCCCTGGGACATTTCTAATTAAAAAGCATGGGCCTGAGTGTGGGAGCTGCCATGCGTGGCAGTGTAATAGCCTGACACCAGGCTTTCTCTGGATGAGTGGATCATTAAGGAGATGGCTCTCCTGCTCGTTTCAAAACACGCTGGATACATCTGACACCATTAGCCCCTTCCTGGGAACATAAGGAACGAAGTTCAAAACTCACACCCCCCGTTTTCACGTGCCGCAAGTTACCGCTATGGTAACGACGCCACTGAGCATGGAGGATCCACTGAACTGCATCTCAATGGTTACTCCTGATGGCGCGTTCTTCTTACGGAAGCCAGCGGAAAGAAATTTGGGTTTTCCCAAACTGCTCTTCAAGCTGTAGCCTAGGGAAGTGGTGAGACAAATGGGAGCTAAAAGAGAGAATGCAGACACACTCACCCCATAATGAGGCCATTGATGTAGTCGTTACCATCCATGTGGCCAAACTGAAAATCCCTGAAGAGACACAACCAAAACCACTGTTCAGTTCATCATGTGACAACACCACAGAGCAAATGAAAAAAAAAAAAACCTATAGTAACATACAAATATTTTACCTGACAAAAGGGGAAACAATTCCCGATTGAGAGAGGCAAAAACACATTCATTAATGAAGCCCAAGATGAAATTATGCATCCAACTGTATATACCACTCTATCTTTTCAAAAGCTGATCAAACAAGGATGAGCAGGAATGCTGACTTGGTGCAAGACACAGAGAAAGTTCAACAGCAAAGGTCTAAGGCTGATATATTAAAGTGCTAAGCTGGAAAGTTTCCCACACCAGACAACCCTTTTCACAGATACGTCTGTATTAAACCCAACTCTGACTACACAAGAGGATTGAATAAAATGTGTTCTTACTGCATGTGCTCATGTGTTATACATAATCAGGATATCATTATTTAAAGATGCAAAGTAAAATCTTGAGGAAACATATTTCCTAACTCTGTGGGTGACATTTTATGTGAGGATTTGTCTTCCTCTTAGACCAGCAAATCTAAATGAACATAAAGTAGCCCAAGGTGTCTTAAAAACCTGGCTCTGTATATGATCAGGTACACAGCACTGGAGCGCTGTATAATAATACATTCTGGTCTTAAGCACTGGCAATTCAATCTGCTTATAACAGAGGCTGGAGAGGGGGGTGCCTGGCCTGGATGAATTGGTAATTGGACCATATGTTCTGGATGGCATTATAACAACTGCCTCTATTTCTTCTTCACAGTTCAAAGTGAAAATATTACTTAATTGTCCCCATCTTTTCTCCCTTTGGTGTCTGAGACAAAGCATGTGGCTGTCATTGTGTTCTGAGCTCCGACAGCTTTCTGGCAGCCCTCACAAAAAAAAAAAAAAAAAAAAAAAAGCCCTCCCTTTCTTCGTGTTTGGAAAAATGCCAGGAGATTTCCCCACATGATAAGACTGAGAAGAAATTCAATTTGAGCCTCATTGTATTGCATTGTGATAGGACAGAATAGCGGGGGCCATAGAGCATTATGGGAGATTGGAATGACAGAGATCGACCTGAGTGGGTCTCCAGGAAGTAGACATGTTCTACCTGCATAGGATCTAGCCAGTGTGACCGAAAACACATTTACATTCCACACAGCCCAGCACAAAATCTAAAGCCCAAATCTACATGAAAAGTGATCAACTTAAGCAGCTTCAGATGTTACTGTCATACCCTCTGCAGTGCTGAGACACTTAGAATGCAGAGCCATCAGAATCAACACTGTATTTACAGCCATACATTCATAATTTCCCCCTCCAGTATCATTCATGATACATTTGATCTGGGTTTCGCCAGTATACACATGATAAATCTAAAATACATTCAGCCCCACTGAGTCCACTGTCTACCTGGTTATAGTGGAGGCTAGTCAGTGCCATCAGGAGCCCAAACCTATTTTATGAGATGGCCCAGGGCATTTCCCCAAATGAAAAGGCATGACTGACCGCGCTGCTAACCCCAGTGTATTCTCAGGCCTGACATAAGGAGTGAGGACTGGGGGGAAAGAGCTGGCCTGGTGCTGCTGTGGACTAATAAGGCTTGTTTAAACACACAGAGTGTGTTGTCTGAGTGAAGACTGATGAAGAGCTCAGCCCTGGCTTCTCTCATCGGTAAAGTCACCCTGAGAGTCATGCGTGTGTGTGTGTGTGTGTGTGTGTGTGTGTGTGTGTGTGTGTGTGTGTGTGTGTGTGTGTGTGTGTGTGTGTGAGTGAAAGAGAAAGAGAGAGAGAGAGAGAGAGAGAGAGAGAGAGCAAGACACATGGAGATGGTCTGTGGTCATTACTCTTTCTGTATACACACACCCACACCCACACCCACCTCAGACTGACACCTGTAATATTAAGCCCTAACACAAGCGTGCTGCTGTCATCTCTCACTTCATTTCTGCATTGTATTAACCTATTGATACATTTATCACTCCCTGCCATTGTCTGCTAGTGTCATGATACAAAGTACCACCTTCCCTCTGCAATGTAAAAGGAACGAAAGCTGCCATTAATAGAACAGCACTATCACAGCATTTATAATGGACACAAAAGAATCGCAGTGTGATAAAGGAGGCAGCAAGTACTCATTACAGAGAGAATCTATCAAAGGTTTCATCTCACACTCTTCACAGTCTCACTTTATACAAAGTGAAACATTACAATGGGTGATCGGGATCTGCGATAATCAGACAACTCGGAGACAGCTAGCACAAGACCCTGGCCAAGAGCATTGAAATAACCCTTTCACTTCAGCCATGCTGCGACCGTTGACTTGACTGGTGCAGTAACGCATTCCTTCTCTGTCCTCAGGCTGATCAAATCAGCTGATCATTTCCATTAATAATTCAAACTAAATGCTAAACCACAACGCTGCAGCATTAGCCTTGGATTTGCAGCATGTGCTTGTAGCAACTGTGATGTATCGTGTCAGATACAATCAGCATGTAATGTAGTGAGTATAGTAAAACTGACCTGCAAACATTGGTCTGTAAAAAAAATAACTCACCTGCTAAAATGATCTCTGTACTCAGTTGCCACTCTCTGAATTAGAGTCTTTAACCTGGGGGGAGAAGAGATACCATCGGCAATAATTTAAACATATAACCTTGCAGGACAAGCGACACCTTAGGCAATAAGTTACATTAATATGTATATAAATAAGAATCATTAAACCAGAAACAGATCAGTTCATGCCATCTTCACCAATCAGTCAGCACTGAAACTGTAACCGAGCTGCTGAAAAAGCATGGGTTTCAGCCCTCAATACAGGTGCAATCATTTTCCAGGATGCAATTCTGCTACTGATTTGAGTAAAAGATAAGCCACAGTTCTTTAAACGTCCTGTGTACCTGATGCTTTCTTCTGTCGGGTTCTTCTCATCAACAACTGCCATCGCCACCAATTTGCCTGTTGTAAGAAAATATATTACAAACCCTTTTCCCTTTACAAACTGGCACAGGGAGAAAACAGTGAGGAAAAGCACACAGATAAAAGGTTTAAAGGAACATTTCACCTATCAAGAGAAACTAAAGCTAGAAGGAGAATTGTGGTGCAATAAATTAATCACCCTTTCCTTCTGATTACATAAGATTTTTTGGTAAGAAAAAAAAAACAGAAAGAAGGGATGGAAACTAGTTCAGACTCTCAATGAGTCTGAAATGCCCACTGTGCAACAAACTTGTGTGGACAGAATAACTTTTAAATAAATCTGTCTAAATCTATTCAGGGGCCTAAGGCTCGGTTCCAGGCTATGTTTTGCAAACGGGGCCCTTGTGGGATGTTCGAGCAGCACAGCCTGCCTCCTAGTGGCAGAAATGTGGAAACTTCATTTCAGACACCATAACCAGACGGCAGAATGTGGATCTCTGCCTCAGAACGCACTGCTTGTGACTGCGCAATGAGGATCTGATTATAATAACAGTGCAAGCTGGGCGTCTCTGATTAAAAGACCATGAGAAAGTGTGGCTGAATGAATGAGAAAGTATAGATTCATTTACATTTCTGCCATTTTGTTCTGAGGTAAAGCTTGCGAGTCTGACGTGCCCTCGTCTCCTGAATCACTGCTCTTCACACAGCCTCATTGTATGTAATAACCCAATGAGATTAAAGACCGCCAACGCATCAATAATACATTAATCCCAGAAGAGGGGCAATTGCATAATGCCATAATGATGAAGAGGATATACTCCAATATATAATTAAGAGTTTATGTACAAGTGTTTGCCATGTGCTCTTGACACCCTCCAGAAATGTTTCTGCCGGAAGTGGAGTGTGAATTTATGAGATTAACGCTGTGTACATGCTCGTAGATCCTACAGTTACCTACATTATGATGGATTCTGTAGGGCACCAGATTGGTTCGCTCTTGCCCAGCACTGCATGTGGCAAGTGTAGCACAGCAGCACCAAACATTTTGGAAATAAAATTATTGATAAATTACACATATTATATAAATGATAAAGCAGTGTCACAAAAGAAAGAAATGGAAGGAAAAAAAAAATCCAGCCATTTAAAGCTGAGGCTACACTAAACTATGCAGATGAACCAGAAATCACTGATACAGTTACACTTGCTCAATAAACCTGTCTGGCACCTAGGATGGAGAGGAGCTGGGAGAGCATAACCATTAGGCTGTGGATCTGCCTGACTGACTCCTTTATGAGTTTGCTGAACTGCCTTGTGAGGAGAAATGCCGGCCTTCACTGAAATTATGCAAAATGCCAAGGTCTACTTTAATGGCTCTAACCTGTCCCCCTCAATCGCTGTGGTACCAATTTGTAATGATAGCTCTGTTCCATGCTGCACGGAACAGGAGTATAAGAGCTCACATATGTCCGCACTGAAGATATACAACACAGATATAATTGCATATATGTATCTCAGTCTTACAAAAATTGTGCTCTCGGGTAGTCAAGTAGTACACTGATTGTACACTGCCCCAGCGATGTTGGTATTCTTGGGCCTCCCCCAGTGTAGCTGCTAATGGTTACCAAGGTAATTTAATGCATTATGAGCCATTAAGAGAGCGCGGAGGTTTTGTGCTTCCATGTGTACGTGGCTGTGTTGAGTCATACTATACCTGTCTCCCCGAGTTCATACAGAATGTAGCCATCGATCTGGAGGTAGCCTAGGAAACGTTCTTTGTTTACCCAGGCCGAGAGACTGCCATCCTGGTACTCTAAAAGAACGCAAATTTGCGACACGTGAGGCAAAATCATTACATAGAACCAAAACAGCCAGTAATTAAGAGCCATAAGAAAATACTGATGGCTTCCCTTGCTACATGCACACAATGTGCACACAAGTATATGCGTGCACACACATGCAAGCACACATGCACACACACACAAACATACACACACACACAGGTATAAAAAAAATATATGACTTACAATACTCATCAAGTCGGGGCTTTCAAACAAAATAAAAATTGTAAAGAGCACTGGACCCCTAAACTTAGTACAGTGTTAAATGCCTGGCCAGTTGATTAGGTTTGAGAATGGAGGACTTGTTATCAAGAGCTTTTTAAAAATCTCATCTGGACCAGAAGTACCCTCATCTGGTGTTCCAGGTGTCAAACAGCTGAGATGCTAATTGACAGAGGACTCCAAAACATGCAAGACTCAGCCAGTATTGCAAATACCTGAAATGTATTCTTAATTCTGTGCACATTGAGAATATTTTTGCTCCATATTAAAACTCTGCAAACTGACATCACCCCAGCAAATGTATTCAAAGAATGTCCACAAATGACTGCCTTTGGGAGAAATGGAAATAAATACTGGACCTGAATATCCCCAATTTAGCACGGACAGGCTGTTAGAGACAAGCCAAATTTCCACAAACATTCATAGCACCTTTGGGGGAGAAAAAGTGAAGTATATGTATTATAAAGACGTGCATGTCTTATGCACAAAAATAAAAACATGTTTTCCATGATGGAAAAAAAACAAGCCTTTTTTTCCTCACTTTAAAATTCTTTGGGGATATTTGTTGGCTGACTGCGGTGGATCTCCATGTCCGTGAATTAATAAGAAACTGAGGAATTTATGAAACAACCCAAGGTTATCTGGACTAATTGATGTCAAGAGACAAATTTCATACAACATTGAGGTTTTACAACATGCAATTTTAATAAAACTTCAAAAAAAAAAAAAAAAAAAAAAACACTGACACCCCAGTTTGTTTAAAAAGCTTCAGACTGATACCATGTTTCTACAGCAATTAGGAACAGGGAATATCTGATATCTGAGGGGGGTGGATTACACAGATTATCTCTCCATCAGGATCTCAACTTCATGTAGGTCCACATTTCAAAACCAGAAGACATTTCAGAGGATGTAACACAGATATCAGAAGTGGCCTCTTCTGGCTCAATTCGTGCACAGGGACAACCAGGCCAGAGCCACAGACTCCACAGTGATGTGTGAATGAAGCACATTAAAACAGACTGCTGGTTTAGAGGCGCTTTTCTTTTCCTTTCCCTCCATCGCTGATGCTGGTAACCCCAGCTTTTTCTGAGGGTTCACTGTCAAAAAGAGGTTCAGCAAGCAGACAGGGCCAGATTGCTCGTTCGTCTCCCTCCGGAGTTGGAAAGATGGGAAACCACACACTGACGGATGGCCCTGGAAGGGTCTCTGCTAAAACAGACAAACCCCCTGCTTGCCCCCCCCCCACTTTACTCAGCCATCTGCCCAAGGGGGGTTTGCTTTTGCTTTATATTTGGGCAGGCAGGCTTGTGAGGGGGACGAGGCTCACCTGTTGAACCATAAAGAGCCTTCACCTCTATGCCGTCCTCTAGATAAACACTCAGCCGATACAGTTTACTGTGCTGGTTTATCTCTGTGGTGTAGTGAATGAACTCTGAAGGCTGTGTGTTGGAAGGGCTTTGAGATTGTACATGCACAGAAAGGCCTGATACCTTCACATTTGACACAATGTCCGCATAGAATCAACAACAAGTCAATCACCACCACCTACCGAATGTAGTAAAAAAGGTAATTCATTCCGAAAAATTTTGCAGAAGGCCTCAAAACCATTGACTGCCAAGTCTGTTACTACATTTTTTGAAGCTGATCAAAGATGCTTTTCTTGTGCTCAAAAATCATGTCTTTCTGCCCAATCAACATTGAACACAAGTTATGTTGGTGGAAGTACATTAGGAGTCATTATGTTCTGTTATCTTCTTCTCTCACTAATGTTTAAGATATGCAAATTGGGAGCGCTGCTAAACACTCTGCTTATTGCACTGAGGTCCAATTAAGAGCTAACAAAACTCATTTAGCCTTGCTGTGGGCTGTGATATCACTCACTGTAAATTCTGTAAAACAATAAAACACTGAAACCGGAGAACTTCACAAACAAGGCCCAGGTATTGACCTTCCAAATGCTTCTGCTGGTGTGAAAATGAGTGAAATGGGAGATGTCGTCGCTGTAATTCTGACAAATATACCACTTACAGCCATGTTAAAAAACAAAATTATGCATTAAAACTATTCAGAGAGCCAAAAAATATAGAAGAGTTTTAGCAGATGCAGACAATCACAAACAATGAATGTCATTTGTGTACTGCTTGGTTATATCACAACTCTGCATCATGGACAAACAGTTGTTGTACCTCATATAGCCTAACTGTAAGTCCATGAACCCAAAGAGAATTCACATCATGCAGGACATCCCACTCATCCAAAGTCATACAGTGGTGACCTGGCAAGTATTGCAGACAGAACATCATACCAATTATTATTAGACTAAATTCTATTCAGGTGCGGTAAATAAAATGGTCACGCAAATACACTCCACTATGATGAAAATATCAGACGACTCAAATTCACCATCTATAATATGTTTCACAATGTGTACTCAGACTCTCCGGCTTCCCTGGGCGAGGTGCAGCTAACCGTATAGGACAGCTGAGCGCACAAGCAGGATGGATTCCATAAAACCAAATTAGAGCCGGCGCTATCTTACTGCCGATTAATCCACCACATGCGGTTCAATATTCTGTCTTATCGGGGCGTGATGTACGCAAAAATGTCACACAGTGGCGAAGCACAAAACTCACCTGGTGCAATTTAAAGTGGAAGGAAACATATTGATCGCTACACAGAGGGGGGGTTCAATCCCCACCTCAAACACCACCTCTATGCGAGTGCTAACCGCAGGTGCTGCAGTTCATTTGATCAATGAACACTTCTAGCGGCTGTGCTTTTGTGGAATAACACCCTTCAGGGAGCCCGCGCTAATAAGAAGAAACATGCCTTAAAGGACAGAAATAGGACCCTGCTCCATTCAACATTTCCACAGTGCCTGCAGAACTTTGCTCTCCTGGTGTTTCCCGCCCCATTTCTCCAGGAAGACACGCTTCTGTCTGCGTTCACTTCTCAGGAGATGATCCTGGGAAAAGTTGGGCTTCACTCCGTGTTATAAATATGCAGGGGAAATGAGCCGAGCGCTTCAGAAGCTGCTTACTGAACCAAGCCGCTGGGCGCTGCTCATTCACTGTCCCATCGGCCGATTGTCCTCACAATCTGGCAGATTTCAGCACGATTTCAGAAATGCGATTACCTGCCTTTTGAATTAGTTTCAGACAAAAAAAAAAAAAAACCACTAAACGCTGAGAAGGAAAAAATGAAAAAAAAAAAAAAAAAAAAAAAGGCAGACAGATTTAACAGACAGAGAAAACAGAAAACAAGAAATACAATACATAAAAAGAAAAGTATGAGTATGCCCATTTAAATGTCCAAACAAAAGAATATGGGGAAAAACAAGATGGGGATATGAAAACACTGCTGGACATATTGGGACCATATTCATCTCACCCAACATCTGCCAACTATTTGTTTTTTGCCATGCTGTGCACAGCTAGCCATAAATGGAACAAAACAAAAAGCACAAACATTTTGGATCTTTTTAAACACTTAATTTGCATCGGAGAAACATGTAACCTTCACTCGGATCTGTTGTAGTTGAAACTAAAGGGCCAAGGTACCTAAATTTTCACAAGCTATTTAAATCTCCATGAGGGTTTCACCTGAACATATTTTGTATTTTTTGCAGCGCATCACAAAACAATCAGGTCTTGACAGTGCTGTGTCAGTTTGAGTCTTCACAGGCTGGGATGCTGTATTTGGACGACGAGTCAAGTTCACTGGTATCTAATAATAAACAAGAAAAGCAGATTCTACGAGATGGGAACACTCAATAAGCTGTTGAGCGCCGTTTTCCCTGCTCTGCATGGGGGCTGATCCCTCTACAGCATGTACATCAGACATTTGAGTGACTATTCTGTATATTTATGCCAACATTACATACACAGGTGTGTGTGTGGTCTCTAAGCTCAATGACTTCATGCGACTGCATTCAGCACTAGTGCAGTTGCAGGGAGTTGGCGCTATGGTCCACAACACAATACCTTTCAGAAACCAGCACTGCTCCACTGCAGTACTGACCTTTAGGACACCAGCTAGCAACCAGGCTGGGACAGAGAATGAAAAGGGAAACCTGGAAAATTCTAACACATGCTATTAAAATATCCAAGTTACAAGGCCATACAAGGTTAAAGGAACATTGAGCACTTTTCGATTTACTAATCAGATGCTACTAATGTATATTTTAAGCACTCTTTTCAGCAGTACAAGCAGTGTTATTGACCTAGGGTATAAAACTATGGAAATGGCTCAAATGTAACTGCTTAGTCCTGACTGTAAGTCCACCTCCCTAAACACAAAGTCCCGCTACAGTGACTGAAAGCATGAGGGGGGCACAGAGTGGAGCTGAATCCATAATACAGAGATGTGGCTGTAGAAACTGGGGGAAAAAGAAAGCTTGAACTTCTCAGCTCTTCAACTTTTGTCAAGCTGCCTTTTCACTCTCCTCTCCATTTAATGAGCTCTTTATGACTCTGCTCCCTCCGGGCAATTGCTGCATGCAAATGCCAGGATCGTCTTGTGCTTTCGGTGGATGCTCAGTCAGACCCACAAGCTCTCACGCTGCCGAGCAGGAAACGAGAGACAGCAGCAGGATCACAGAGGACAAACATTGCTTATGGCTGAAATCTTCCAAGCACACGCAGGTAGAGTAAAGGTGCTGGCGCTTGGGCAATGTGAAAGCCGGTTAAGACTTGATGGAGTTCCATACAAATAACACATGCATTTTGCTGTAAACTGCCTGAGTACTGTTCCTAATTAGCTCTAGCCAAGCAGCAAACTTTCTACCATGTCACTGTGGGGCACTTGGGAAGATGATTTATAAAATACAGCATTTTAAAAACTAAAACTAACTTTGAGCATGTTTAGTCATGCATTTATATAGTGGCTCATTAGGGGCTGTCATATGATCAACAAAAATAGTTTCAGCAAACATAGATCAAACTGTTGGTTCTATGCAATATGAATTCCTTTTAATTGCATTCCTTAATTGTTCATGAGATGATATAAATCAATTCTTTGTATGTCAACATTCGTTTATTTGTTTAAATTCTCATTTTACATGCTCCAGACATGATTTGTTTTTACAATCTTCTGTTTTCCATCACAGGAGAGCAACACAACACCAGTTGGGGAGAGAAAGTGTATATGTAGAATTCCTCAACGTGTTTCAGCATAAGCTGAATTCTCAAGAGAAAAACATACAATCCTACAAGTGACCCTCTACTGCTGACCTACGACAAGCCTCTCCTCACTCTCCCATACATCCCATTTTCCAATCAAAGCCTCCCGCCTGTCTCCCCTCTCCCTTGTGGCCATGGCAGTGCCAAACAGGCTAAACTCTCTGTGCATCCGCATCCTGGAGGACCCCCTGACAGCGCCATGTTTGTGGTTCAGGTCCGGTGCCAGGACCCACTCCTCCTGGACTACTGGAGGCGCAAGGCCTTCTTCTGCAACGGCCAGGTGGAGCAGACGGACGTGCTGCTGCCGGCGGAGGGCGGAGGGCTGGAGTTTGTGTTGCGTGTGCTGCACCGCCGCCCGCGGGTCTCCGACGCACACTACTGGAGCCCCTTTGTGATGGCATTGTGCCTGGATGCCCTGCCATTCCGTTACCGCGTGGTTTCCAAGCAATCATGGAACGGCCACATTCAGGACATGATGCGGGGGAACACACTGGTCCTCATGCGTTGACGTGAGAGCGACCGACCAGGAAGGAACCATGTAGCTGCACTTCACAATGAGTTGCACTGACCAAGTGGTAGATCTCATTGAGATTGCCTTGGTTGCTCAATTGCTGGTATGAATTGTTGGAATTGTTAGGGTTAGGGTTGGTTGGTAAATGTTAGGCTTTGCTGAACTGGGACGTCATTATGGAGCATGGATCTTTCTGCATCAGTTTAAACAAATCTGAGTAGTCATTGTTCAATTTACATACATTTTGATATGTATTGTGTCTAGTTTGCTATGTCAGTCTTACACTATGCACACAATGAAGACACAAGAGAGAGGGCAATTTCACGCTTCACCTCTCATAAGCAAGAAGGTTGACACAAAGGCAACACAATTACAAGCTAATAAAGATCTTTTTTTGCCACAGCCTACAGCAGTACACTTTAAGTACAACTTATTTATTAAATAACTCAATCATGGGTGATTTCTCTGTATTGGTGCATGCAAATAAAATTTTCACATAGTTTCCACATTACTGTGTTTTCATCCTTTATGTCACCGGTAGTGGTCATAAAGCTTAAGAACTTCGAAATGCTACGGAATTTAGCAGTTTCTGAAGGGGTTAATTCTCTGCTCTTGGTTATCCCATTATGTTTTGAGAATGTGAATTTCGCAGAGATTATTTTGGCTACACATGCAAAAAAGGGAGCTGCACTGAAGTGGTTCATGTGAGCTGGCACTGCTTTTGTGCATTCGATCGTCAGAGAGGAAGGCCACAACATAGGGAAACAGTTGTACTCAAATATGCTACTGAACGTTCCCTGGCGCCTTGAAACAATTTTCATAGTTTCAGAAAAATTACAAGTTGATGAGATATCTCTGTGGCTAAAACATATGTTTGAATGTTAAATTTATCATTCTCACAATTTATGATCCAAAACATGAAAAATCGGTTTTGAATTAAGAGACGGAGTGATGTCCAACTCTGAGGTGGCATTATTTCTTGTGGACTTATTCATTGCATGTCTTTACAAAATTGATCCTTTAGCAACAATTAACCTGTTGGGTAGTTGGAGAAATGCATCTTGCTGGTTTACAAAGACATAACTAGATAAACGTCAATGTCAGTTGTAGCACACTCATGACAGACGTTATTATTAATTAATCCAGTTTACATGCCCTGCTCAGTGAAAAAGTAACAGCAATACAATTTGCTGAGAGACTCCAGAAACCTTTTTACAATGTCAAGCTCGAGTTTGATGGCTGGTAGTGAGACAGCAGCATCTGTGTTCACGTCAAGGTTTTGGACATTAATCACCGAGCGCTACAACACATGGCCCTGAAACGAGACGGAATCTGAACCCTGGGACTACGCTAATAGAGTCTCACAGTGGAATGTGAATGCGGCCACACGGACACAGCTGTAGGGGCTGGCGTCGCTTCTCTGAAACGCATCTGGGTTCGTGACGCTCTGATCGCCACTCTGCCAAACCCACATCAACATGTCTGCCTCTGCACGCAATGCATCTCGGTCAACGTGTCCAAGGAGCCATGCCACTACAACACACAGCTCCAACCACAGGGAGAGCAAGGCCGACGGATTTACAGCACCATAAAACGACACAAAACTGTATGTGGTGAACCATATCCTGGTTTGGGGAAATAAATTAAAAATGAACAGACAAATAACAAAAGAGGGCGTAGAGAAACGTCAGCCTTTTTGAGATGCTCAATTAATGTGGCTACTTTGCCAAAAGTATTCTATAGAGAAGAATTAGGATTAGAAAATGTGAAGGAGAAAATCTCTGAACTGGAAAAAAGCTGCACTGAAAGTGAAACTCACTTATTCATTATTCATTGATTTTCATTAACTGAAATACCGGAGATGTGATGAGAGCAATTTCAGAACTTGAGATGTGAAAGAGTCCCATCAACAGCAGGATCACAATGAAAGACAAGGAAATAACTCAACTACAGGTACACAACTCCTCTGTGTACACATTAATGAAGACAGAAATAAATGCATACAATTATTCAACCTGAAAATAATACATGGTGTCATTTTGGGCTTCTACTCCTGCAGGACTGTACTAACCCTAAATATGCTTGTCACATTAACCCCTATCAAGAGCAAGTGTGAGTTACATCACACCTCACCTATCACAGTAAGAGATAAAATCAGACCGTTCAATCACTCACCGTCATATGTAAAGAGTGTGCCATCCTTGAACACCACAACTGCAGGAAGCTCAGGTAAACCCACTGCCTGAAAACATACAAAAATACAATAAATATTTATTTAACCTATGATTGCAATTACCAATGACCAAAGCAGGCAATATTACTGGCTCTGAAACACAATCATTTCACATTTGCATTATAATTTAAAATTAGCCATTTGGGTCCACTGTTCCATCACAATCCGCTACAGAATGAGCAAAATTACAAATCAGTTTTTTGGCCGGAATAATTTGAGGAAAAAAGACGACCACTTTGATTCATTTCAGAGGCGCTCTTCATTTTCCAACAGTTTGCATTTTAAACTCTCAAAACCAATCCACCAAACCTCTCTGGGTTCCTGACTCGCATTTAGTAAAGTAGAGCAGAACACCGTAGAGAGCCCCTGCCACAAAGCCCAGGAGACCCCTTTATCGCCATTCACTGAACTGCTGGAGAGCTCACAGGCTCCATCATTAAGGACGCATGTGAATTCTGGAACACTGCAAGTGATTACTGCATTACACTGGCGCAATCAGCAGAGAGTATTCACTGGTGACTGAAACTCCACTTCAGATGAACAACCATCAGGCGACCTCATATCAATCGATAAAGGAAATTCTGACCCAAAAAGACAAACCGTACCAGAGTGGTATCAGAGAACAAATCAAGCTCGTTTCTGATTACACAGATTGATAGAGCATTCACCTCTTTCTCCTGCTGATGACATTTAAGATGTTTTTTAAGAGAGTCCTTATCAATGACCTTTAAATGAATCGATGGTAATATCGCATTCCACAACATGGTTCATTTTGAAAAACCTAATTCTCCATCGAATTTTCCTGACTCCAAAGAAGCTGATAGCTTTTATGGTGCAGTATTGATCAAATGACAGCAGGTGAGCTTTCACAGTGAGGGTGTAAGTTCCTGACTTTAATTAGAAACTGTAATGTGTTTGTAAGAGAAACTATCCATTTAATCATAGATACAAGCACTCAATACTGTTTGCTTCCTAGTCAATGGAGTTCAACTTTGTAACAAAAAAAAGAAAGAAATAAAAATAAGTAAATAAATAAATAAATTGTTGACTGCATTGCTGAAAAGCTTTCCTTTTAAGATATTATTGGCTGCCATCAGCGGGTGCTAAAAGTAAAAAAGAGAATATTAGTTCAAAAAGAAAAACACAACAGAGACACAAACTTGACAAAGAACATTATTGGATTTCTTACCCTTTGAAAAATCGAGCTCAGATACGTGACTTAAGGAGCAACACAAACCAAACGAATGCTACTGAATGCTGACATTTACATTAGCAGGGTATTAACAAATTTTTTACAAGCCTCTTGTCAGTAAATCATTATGAAGTGATTGCTGAAATCCAGCAATAAACACACTCTGCATTCATTTACTGATTTCTGTCTCTGCTCACTAAGACTCCATGTCTAAACCGTAAGCTGAACTCAAAAATATTCCTTTCAAAACATATTTCCCCCCCGTTTCCAGAAGATGAAAGTTGGTTATGAAAAGAAATGTTAAGAGGATAAAGATGAAAAAGAGACCCTGCTTTCCTCTGAGGTCGCTCTGAGGAAATCGCAGCAGCTGCGGAGGCTCTGATGAAATGAATTCCAAACGCTTAGCCTCACCTTGGGCAAGACGTCCTCGGAGGCCGAAAAGAAGTTGGTGTAGACAATGAGCTCGGAGGCCACCCCGGCGTACCTCTCCTGAAAGGGGGAGAGAGGGAGAGATCTCAGCTGAGGGAGCGCTCAAATGGGCATGGAGTGAGGTCAGGTCTCAATCAGCCATGCGACTCCCCGCTCCACACCTCACAAGTTCAGAGAACTGGGTCAGAATGAAGACAAGCAGTGTTAACGCTTTGCTTCTTTTCAGTCTGATGTGTTTACTCCACTAACCATGGCTGCTGGACTGAAGTATTTGTACTGAAAAAGACTGCTTTAAGCCAAACATTCTCTCCTCTCAAAATTACAACCAGCCGGAAACTTGTCCCAAAATGTCAGTGTGATCAATGTAGACTGTTTTGTGCCTTCTGTGGGACTAGGGAGCTTATGATAACACAACAAATGCAAGCTGGAGAGCACAGGCAAAATACCCCTGTAAAAAAGGATGAATGTCATTTTCTCCCACCATCACCGTATTGCTACACAAATACTGTGCTGAAATGATGTACTAAAACCATAGTATATGCAAGGCAAAATAACAAACAATGGCATTCAGACACATAGGCCAGAAAATGATATTGTACTTCATTCCCACACTGAACTGTCCCTGGAAGAGGGGTGCAGTTTTCTTGCCTTCATATTGGTCTTAAGGTCTGAGGTGACCCCACAGGCGGGTATAAAAAGCCAATGAAGAGATTTTACACAATCCCTCACCCAGGCATACACTGCTTACTACCTTTAATCACACTGTGAACAAAACCTGCCTAATGCAAAATCCAAAACACTAGGCACTGCTATAATCAACTCCAAAAAGGGGTACTTGGCACACAGACCCTGCAGCCTACCCATTTATGACCCACTGTCAAGGAACAAAAAATATTTAATGCATTTATGTAAAAGCTAATTGTGATATTGTGATATGAGGACATTATTTGTCATTACACATGCAATAAACTATTTGTTTTCATCACAAACAGCAGTCACATTACTCTAACTGAAACAAGCTGAGCCAATTAAATTGGTTCTTGGTGATCTTTGCTCAGAGAGGAAATCCATGTCCATCTTAATACTCACATTAATAGCATAATGATTCTAACCATTGTAAAGGGAACGGTATGAGCCATGGAAAATTAGCTTAAGATATGGACAAATCCACAGACTGCAAATACTCCTCTAGGGTAAAGGCTATCAGCAATTATGCAACACACTGCAGAGCTGCCAGATTCAGGTAGTGTTTGCAACAGGAGGATTTGATATCAGATTGCCTGGCCATGGCAGCAACAGTCAACCAGCAGCCCAGTCAATTTCACTAAGCCACCCGAGGCAGAAGTTATGGACTGACCAGTCACATGACTCTGGTATGAAATCAGAAGCAGTATACACAATTATCCCCTCTCAAAGTTTCCTATTGTTAACATGTAATCAAAGAGTAGTCAAACAGCAACTGTAACAGAATAACAGATGTTTGCACATCAGCAAACTTTGGCTGCCTTTTGTTCCTAACATTCATGATGTTCTAGAACATATAGCTGCTTACCTTGAGGGCGGAGTCTCCACCGATGTAGACGAAGAGCACGTCATGCCGTCTCATGACATGTTCAAACATCTGTTTGCTCGGGAGAGACCGCACCGCTGGCCTAGAGATAAAGCATACAGAAAGCTCTCAACTGGAACATTATACAGACACACTGCTTATTGGTTTTGTACAGACAGCAATAACTGTGAGGGTCAAAATGTCAATACCTCATAGATCATTTTAGTGCTGCTCTGATTAATACAAGTCTGCTTATAATGTATGTCTTCAAGTACAGATACAGCTGATCTCCGTATCGACTACAGCATGAAACTATCACCTAAATAATGACTCGATCTGAACACTCATAAGATGAGGTCGAATGATAATCAGCAAACATCACTGTTGCCAAGGACTTGAGTTGTCTTTGCCAAGCTCAGAGAAGACAGACAAATAAAAGCAATTGGAATGAATGCAGCGCCATCTAGTGGATGATAAAACATTCAGGACGATTTAAGGAGACAAACAGTTCAACCCAACAGTTTGACATGCATTGGAGTCTAGTTGAGCAGTATATTCTTCATATTTTCCAGGTAGATGCATTATTGTTTTCCCTCCTTCCACAGAAATGACAGTGTGGTGAAGCACTGGGTTAAAAATTCAGACTCACAGGAGAGGGTGTGCCATATATAAGGTCTCAAGGTGAATGAGGAAAATCTCCACAGGGTTTATTAGCGCTACAACTTATGCAATGCAACTCATTAGTAATTAGCCCAGTGTTTACTCACAGAATAACACTGATTACCAACACGATGCATGACATTTTAATCATCAGTTTTCTACATTTGAGTGCAAATGAAGGGACCCAACATATGCCCATCTAAAAATAAAATGACCAAAAGAGAGAGGTTTAAAATTGAGAAAGTAACTGCATGTTAACTTTACCTAATCGCTTGATACCATAAATGTTATGTAATGTTATGATTCCATCTCAGCATAATTACCATCATTATCACCATAATCTGCACACACCAGTCTCTGCCCCTCCCATGTCCTCGCCCCCTGCATGGGAGTCAGGGGCAGAATGGATGTAATTCTTTGTGATTCAGCCAAATCATGACCCCCAGCCTGAGATGAGCTGGAGGAGAGCGAGACTGACTCAGTGGCCTGTGAATATTCTCCTAATTTCTGCTAAACCACACGTCTTCACTGCCAGGCGGGGTGCAGGAAGTCACTTGTCCCTTTCCTGTGGGCGACCTACTTTCTAAGAAAAGGGTCAGTCAAAAGATAACTCAAACAGAACGTTCCTCTACCTCAGTTTCAATATGCGCACTGAAAAGCATGGATCTGATTTCAAAATAAAGAAATCTGAAATTCTATGATTTTTTTTTCTCTCACTTCCAAGAAAATCTGTGGCTGTTACAGCTCCTATAAATGTCACCCACCACCATTACTAGTCATGAGTAAAACAGCCATTCTATTACTACTTAATCGGGTGCTTGGCAAGATCAACATCAAAATACTAATGCTGAATGAATGAAAGCAGAATTTAGAATTCCTTATTAAACTAGTTTGTTCTAAACTGTATCCTAGAACTGATTCAGACATCTGGTCATTTTCCTTAGCATGCTTCTGGAATTTTGGTAAGTGCAATAGTGCTCGTCAAAGCTTGCAACAGAATACAATTGGAAGTTCTCTGCAAATTTGAACTCCAAACTTAATTACGTAATTAATTAGGCAACCTTCAGAATTTTTTTTTTTTAAGCAGAATGACTGTTTTTGCCAATAGGCATCTGTGTCACTTTGTTGAATGTTTTAATTCACCGCTGGTTAGTTGCTCTGTTTGTGTTCTGCACCTGTAGTTCTACTGTCAATATTAATCAACTGATAGATTGCAGGTTTTTAGTAATTCTGCCTTCCCGATTTCTTTTCCAGGTAGTTTAGTAAAATGAATGGAAGTGAATTGTGAATCAGGATGAGGTCTATATGAACCAGCACAAGATTCAGTCCATGCAAAGACAGAGGACCAGATAATGATCCTACCTTGTTCATGAAGACACACCATAGGTAAGGAAACTGTGGAGCTTGAAGTGTTACCAAAGTGAAATGCTCCTTTAAACCACAGTCTTATCTATAGAGAGCACACTTCCTGTCTGAACTCCTCTCTCTGATGTTGTGTATCCTGTTGCTTGGATAGTATTTACAACACCACATATTTTAACAGCAGGGATGACCTTGTAATTATTTCCCTAAATACTGCTTGGCAGGGCCACTGTGTGAGCGAGTGAAATGCTCTGAATTTGGGCAGCAAGCCTTTAAAGATGCCTCGATCATGTAGCTTGCACCGTCCAACACTAATGCCAGTTTACAGTTTCTTTAAAACAACCTCAGATGAATTTAAACATTTCACAACACCGCTGCCACTGAGGAGAAATTCAGTGCCTACATCTGTAACAGTCACTCAAACCACATGACTTAAAAACACACTGAAAATTCAAATCTGAGGATTCAGCCGTGACAATAATCTCCAGTTTTTTTGTTTACACTTTAAGCAAATTAACAGTCCAAGGTGAAGTCTCCTTCATACTTTTCTACAAATTGGAATTTCCTCAGTCTACCACTGGCTTGTTGTAAGTAATTTTGTGTGATGTACCTTTTCAAGGAATTTGTAATGACTAATGAGTCCATTAAATTGTGCCACCTCTCACTGCACATTCATTATGTTTCCCCTTTGCCTGCACCCCTAAATTATACCTAAAGGTGCAAGCTGCAAAACAAGATCAAACAACAGGTATACAGCATACCACTAAGGTATTGTTTTCTTCTGTTATTAAAGGAAATGGCTCCATGTTGCATTTCCATTCCACCCAACCCCATAAACAGCCAGACTTCAGTGTTTCCTTGTTTTTACTGATAATTGGTCCCCTGATTGGATAACTGGTCATGTGGGGCTAAGGGGGGTTTACTCAAAGGTATTAAATTAGTAAAAGTTTTGATAAAGTTCATATGCAAAATATTTATATGGAAATTAGTTAAGGGTATATGCCACACTAATATTAGAAAGCATTATTTTTACACAGTCTTTAATGCCTAGAGAAGGTTGCTTGATTAAGAAGTAAAGTCTGAGACAATTCCAGCGTTAAAATTCAGGCTTGATGCAGTACAGGATATTAATTTATAGAGGTAATCTGTGATTCTAGCTGAGCTGAATGGTCCGTTATCATTATGTGTTCATATACTTAGGTCAAACTTTGCAGGCATCTATGCTTTCCAGGATGTGTGTTATACATTTTAACAGGAAAAGGCTACAGCACCACCTTGAGGCAGAATCTCTGGATATACTGGATTGGTGGTCTATTCCCACAGCAAATCTGTCAAGTGGAGAATGCCATGATGAATGTAATCAACTGTTTGATCAGAGTTATTGTGGTTTTGAACCCTTAAGCATGAGCCTTTTTATATGTCGTATGCATATTTGCCATATCTAAACTCTTTGGAGCCGTATTCTACACAGCAATATTATTTTTATAAAATTTGTAAAAGTCTCAATTTAGCACATATTTAAGTGTAAACATGTCATTTACCTAAATGTAGTGCATGCTCCTAGAACCTTGACAACAATGACAATAAAATCACAACAACAAAAAAAAAAACTGCATTGACCGTTTTAATGAGAGTAGAAACAATAGTGCTATCACAGATTAGTGCACTGTGGACAAATGATTCATATGTAAAGTAAAACATGTTAGATATAGATATAGTGGGGCTTTTTTTGAGAAAGTAAGATCTGGCAGTGGTTTTAAGTCCTCTCCATATCAATGTCCACAAATTAGGTCAATGCTATCTGTATCTCTTAGGACAGTTTATTGTATTATTATTTAGAGATACATATAGTATGCTGTTAATTTTATACTAAAATGCTTCTGTATTGTACAAATATCGCCGGCAATGGTGTGTGACTGTCGCCTGTGCATGAACACTGCATTCCCAAATGTAACAGACAACCAAATGCTCAAAGGGATGGAAGAGAAAGACTGATGGAACAATGATGCAAGGAGACACCCAACTGAATAATCATGTGACTGAAAGGAATGCTGATCAAGCTCCCTTACCCCGCTACTCTGTTGGCAAACTCGATGATGTCATCCTTGGTCCTCGGCCCTTTGTAGTTATAGTTCAGATCCCCCTTTAATCTAAGGCAGTAAGCAAGACAAAATGAGAGAGATGGAAGGACAAAGAGGGTAAAATAAGCATCCAAATCAAAGGGGACTTATCACAGCTCTTTTTTAAGTGGACAGATGAATCCTTTTTTTTGTCCACAAAAACCCAAGAAACCCTAGCAGCATGTTTGTAGGGTAACTGTCCACAAAAACCCTAGATACATGTTTGGACACACATGCCACAGGATGTGATCCTACACCCAATGGTGCAAAATTGCAACCTTGTGTGTAAGCAGCACTCAGCAAGCTAACCATGAAACAGAACAGGCCTCCGTGTGGTTTTGCATTCTCAAATTAGTAAGGCAGGCCAATGTTTTCCACTTGGTCAAGCCTTGGTGCAAGTATGTACAATAGCACAAATATACACATCTTTTTTTCCCCCACTTAGCACTGGGAGGAATAAAAGAAAGTTCCATCACTAAGAAGCGAGAAAAGCTGTGTCGCTGTTGCTAAGTTCAGACTCCCATGGCTTGCAAAATACATCAAGGACTGTTTGCTAGGGTTACCGCGGTACACAAGTAGGCTATTCTTATGAAGCAGCACGAAAACTGAAGCCTGTCTCAAAGGCTTTATTATTCAGTACCCCCATGACAATACTTCACCCAAAGCTGTATTACTCAACACCTGTCAAGTGTTGAGTTGGGTGAAGCTAAACTGAGCTGAAGTGACCTTATTTCAACAACATAATTAGGTCACACCAAATGATGAATTAATTAGCAGAACAGCAGCCCTTCTCCTATAACAGAGATTTGATCAGTGTTGATAATAAAGCTCTTGGCTTATGAAAGTTTGTGTGCAAACCAGAGTCACAGTTTTCACAGTTTCAGGCATTTCAGTTCTGTGTTGTGCTCTCTTGTTTACATTTTATTTTCTGCAGAGATTTACAATGCTCTGTGAGTTGGTCTAAGAAAATGAACAATAAATAACCCCCATCTGCTTTACTGTAAACAAATAACTATAAAACTTCAATCCCACAGTGGAAAGGTATAAGCTTCCATGGAAACGAGGTCATTAAAATCACTTTAGAGGGATATAATTGTGCAGAGTAAACATTCTATTAGAATATCACACATGTGGTGCAATTATTCTCCAAGAGCAGGGGTGGTGTTAATTACAATTATCTTTTTTACAGTGGCCCAGAACAAAAAAAATACAACAATCAACCAGTCTGACTCAAATTAAAATGTGTAGTTATGTCACCACATCCAAATGGTGACAATGCTTGAACTACAAGTGTATACAGCACCATATACTTTGCAAACGAAACACTTACAGTTTTATTGTTGGGTAACCTCTTACTCCAAAATCTGATGCAATGCCTAGTAAAGAAAACACAAATCCAGTTAATTTTCATAATGGATAACCACCATCATAAGCATTCAAGTATCTGGGAAAAAAAAAGCTATATCAAGATATCCTTGGGCCAGATTGTGTGTGTGCAGAATGATTAAAATAAAGTAAATAAAACTGAATTAACACAAGGTGACTGACAATGTGTATGGCATCTCATTATTGGTACAGACAAACATAGTACCATTCATCTTATCCTCAGTCTTCAAACTTCCTAAGGGTTGCTCAACAGGAATAGCCTATTTACTGGCAATTTCACTGAAAAAGGGTGCCATTATGTGTGATAATCCTGCAGTCATGAGTCAAGCGCACAGTTAGAAGAGCTACCGTGGACATGATCCCTAGGCTAATCCTCAGCCAATAGCAATGGTAACCATTTCCCTATGTGGTCCATTTGACTATCATCTCTGCGAGGGACAAAACTCAGTAAAAGGCCTCATATACTCACTACCTCCACCTGCTGGACTGCACAAACACAACATTGTAAAATAGGTTCAGTGTGCCTCTTTGTGAATTACATTCGGTGGTCGTGGGCAAAGAAAGGCACACAATGTCTATCAGGGCTCTGAAGGCAGCATTAAAGCCTAGCTATATACTCAAGACATGCGGGGACTCAAAATTACACAGTCACACAAACCGGATGATCCTACAAACATCTGTCTAAGACAAATTGAACCTCATTAACTCCAAGGAGATATAGCAGAATTAAAAGATTTGCACAGGGAAATCTCCGGGAAGCAGAGCTGCATGGCTACCTAGGCCAAGACCTAAGCCAATTCCCTACTGGCTTTTAGAGAGAATTAAGATAATTTAAGAAATACGGCCCCACTTGTGATTTTGGCTAAGCCACGCCTGCTACTACTGAATGTTTTTAAACACCTGCCAATGAACGGACTTTAGTCCTGACTGGACAACCTTAGGATCCCTCTGCTCTTACTGCTTTGGTCTGTCAGGACCCTTCACGATGTGCTGGGGAATGCGGACGGCTCCTCCTTCAAGCCTTAGCACACAGGTGCTCCCCCGCTAACACAGGTGTTCCCCCACTAACACAGGTGTTCCCCCACTAACACAGGTGTTCCCCCACTAACACAGGTGTTCTCCCACTAACACAGGTGCTCTCCCAAACTAACACAGGTGCTTCTCAATTTGACTAGACTGTAGAGCTTAGACCTTCCCTACACTTTAACACCATGTGCAGCTTTCTTTCCTACTAAATGAAGCAAACTTTTAAATGTACTTTTTATGTGTATCTGAGCAAAAATCAGAATATGCCATCTCTTCACAACAATGTTAAAGCTGATGTGATGCAAACAAATTAACATTCACATTTATCATACTTGTAATTACTTTGCATTTCAGAAATAAATGCCCAAATACTACAAGCCTAGATATAATGAACGATGAAAGGTGGCAGGCAAAAATCACTTGAAGTATACTGTGGAGAACACATCAAACCAGGCTATTTGAACTAAGACGTAATACCAATTAGCACATAGAAAAGAACAATGTTTTCATTGTGTGTGTTGCTGTTCAACAAACCCAGATTTACCAGCATATGCTGTGGCATCCATTTTGCCCACGCGAACTGGCGATCCAGAGCTCTTCAACTCCACTGCCACTTCCTGCCACACAGGCTCCAGCTTCTTGCAGTATCCACACCAAGGTGCATAGAACTGCAAAACACCACCCACTCACACTGAACACAAGCAACCCTTCTTGTGGCTGTCAGTCTGTGACTCATGTATCTCCATGCTGCTGACAGAAGACCATGACGGCGCCTCTGTCGCTTTTATCAAGTCACAGGTCTCTGTTCCACATGCATGCCAACTTCTATTGTGTTGTGTCGCGCTCATTGGGACCATCATGTCTCCATTTGTCAGTTTCTGATGATGTGATGCATGCCTGTCTGCTCACCTGTCTGTCCACTTCTTTGTGTTGAACAGGCTGACTACCGCAGACTATGGACTAAGCTGTTGTCAGTGCCAGCTAGATGGCTGGCTTTGCAAAGGGCCCAGTCTATGACGATGGAATAAACCCTGCTGCATGCATGACTTCTCATTTCCTAAACACACAGTGCAGCCCACGGGTTCTTCCGCTGGGGATGAACTCAACAGCAGGGCTGTGGTACACTATCAAAGCGCTAGCGAACAGATCCAGACAGCTGGGTCATCAAAATATACGCAGTACTTACATCCACCAGCCACACATCATCCGTACTGCGATCCTTAAACCTGCAACAGTGAGAAAACAGACATCACAACAGCTCTGAAAATCAGAAATGTGAGGTGTCCTACAATGTTTTCTCATTTCTACACATGGAAAGACAGTTTAACATTACTAAGGTATTGTACACATGTAGAGCAAAAAAAAATCAAATCAATCTTAGCAACCAATTGCTAATTTCATTATTAAACTGATTATTAATTATTAAACTACATTATCAAACCATAATTAACAACTTCACCACCTGCTATTTTGTTTAAATTTTATAATGATGATTAAAGTCAGCTGACAATAAAATTCAACAATCCACAAGCTACACAAAAGCGTACCAAATCTGCCAGAATCATCTAATCATGTCTGGTTGTTAAAATTAACCAACAAACTCTATGAACTTGAATTAACCAATTAAGAATGATCAATTGAAATAGTTTAAAAGTAGAATTATAAATGAGATGACCAACGTTTGACCCGTATATATGACTGAGCTAAGGTATCAGTATCTGTACCATAGATTTGAAGATGCATGTGTTTATGATACATAGTAGATAAATCTTTACATTTCATGGGAAAAGAAGATTGCTACCTCACTAATGCAGGACCTCTATGGGAATTTTCTTTCTTTTCTCTTTTTGGAAATTTTCTTAGCTGTGTACCGTTTATCAAAGACTAGATGCAAATAAAATGCAATTCAATGACAAGCAGTCTGAAGGACGAGCATGTTCTGCACTTAAGTACCCACTGAAAATGCAAAGGTTTATCCTACTCTGCTTTCTTGTGTTACATGAATCAAAAAGCATTCTGTCTGCACTTAACTGGCAATACAGCAGATACCAAGAAATGACACATAATCAAATAGTAAGGGTCATAATGAATGTATTAACAAGTGAGAATTTTCCACTTACGTGTCATCGAGGTCTTCAACAAAGGCATTCACCACTGAGCTCAATAAAATCACTGCTTTAAAAGACAGACGAAAGACAAATGATCAAGTTGCATCAACAGCTATTTAGGAAATAAGATAACAGTACCGCAAACGTACCCAACTAGGCGCTGCAATTAACGTTACCGGCTAGCTAGCAAGCTAGCACTTAACCTCGTGAAACGCCAGCAATATGATGAACATAAAATACAATGCAACATCACGGCGAATCAGAAAAATATATATTTACAAATGTATTATCACCAATACCATTAATTGCACATCATGTATTAAACAGGGGAAAACGTAAACTGTCAATACCTGCACAAACCAAAGTGGGATTCACTACTGCCATCTTTCCGAGTGGAACCACCAAGCAGGAAATACAAAAAGTAATACCGACCATCGTGAGCATGCGCCGCAGAAACGTTATGTTTAACAGGAAGACAATTTTGAATGCCCGTAACAATGCACTCAGCGAAGTAGAAGAAAAATGTAAATTAGCCAATTGATTAAAAGAATGCAATGCCTCAACGCCTCAAATACCCATAATATTGGAATGTCGTCTTTAATTTTGTTGTGATTTTGCTAATCCATCATACACCGATGCTGTAAAAATGGCATGGACCACAAAGAGGAAAAGTCATTTTATTACAAAAACAACTGCTACCACTACTACTCCTCTTTCTGCTATTACTAATACTACTACTATTACTACTAATAATAATAATTGTGATCAGTCTCTAAAGTTGTACAGTTCATAATAATAATTGTGATCTGTCTTTCAAGTTGTGCTGTTTATAATCACACAGCACATACAGTATTTGGCAAGTGAGGCCAGTTGAGCTGTACATCTCAAATTACATTTATTGCTGTGGTTGAGGAAGAAAATGTCAGTCACAGCAAAACATGAGGAATGTGCCTAACTGCCAAGGAAGCCAAGACAGCAGTTTATGCTGTGCAGAATGGCCCAGCTGCAAAATAAAATCTGCTAACACTCTTATAATAGTGCCTCAATCCAGGTCACCTGGCATGGTTCCCACAAAGCAGTGAAGCATTCAAACGGAACGACTTTCCCCTTTCAACAACATCCCTGTTGGACAGGTTTGCAGTGTTGGCCGCTCTTCGGCCTGCACTCAACCTCGGTGCTAGGGGCTTCGTTGGGTGGATAAGTCACTAACCCTTTCGCCAGAGAGCCGCAGAGCCTAATGGTTTTTTGTTAACTCCTTAAAATGTTGACCTAAGAGACCATATGAGATGTGTTAATCAGTACTTATAACTGATTAAGTTCTGAATGTCAATCATAACTATTGACTGTGACCTCTGCCCTGAAGATGGTTGCAGTGCTTTGCTTGGATTCGCCTTAGCAAAGTCAACAGGCAATACAGAATCAATGCCAAACCATGATCCACCTTGGAATAAGGGTTTGTGGACCAGCTTGGCAGTGTTCTGTTATGAGGTTACAAGGCAGTTGTACATCACTGAACCTTTCAATGAGCACAGTTTTCCTTTTAATAAATCCTGTCAGTGAAAAGGGTATAATGTAATCATGTGAAATAGTTTGAGGAAATGATGATTGCCTTCCGTTAATTTTCAAAAGAAGAGAGCTTTTATAGACATTATGCAAACCTTGAATAAGAGGCAGGCTTGAGCTTGTAGTGGCACTATTTCATCAGTTTGATTGCTTTAAATAATGCCTTTACTAAGACCCCTAAAATGTGTATCAAAAGACACAGAGGAACCTGCACTCAAGCAACCTGCTGCCTCCATGTAACAACAGTGAAATACAGCTGTTTTCAGAAAGTGGTTCTTTCTTGGAGAGGTTTGGTATGTACATGTGGTAGGGTTCATATCCCTAATTCAACAGCTAAACGTAATGATACAAAAATGTTTAGTTTAAATGCTGACATACTATGTGGACTTGTTAAAAGCACCCTTAAACTATAAGTCCTTGTGAATTAGGAAAAATATCTTGAACTGAAGTTATTATATCCATGATTTGCAACAATCATAAATATCAGAACTAAAGCCGGTTACTTCCTTGTTAATAGTCAGATGTGTAAATTGACTCTGTCCTGTACAATCATTCTGTGTATGTACATAAGTGTGTATGTGTGTGTTCACGTGTTTAACTGTGGCTAACTTTTATAAAGATTAGAGAATATTACAACACACTCTCATTTTTAGATAACTGTTTATCTGTCAAAAATAAGGACCAGTTTAACAGATTTTCAGATATATATCACTTCCCGTAGTTTAAAAGTGGTGTTGCACCACAAGCCAAGTCTGAAAATAGCCATATCTGTGAATCTCAGAATATTATGGCTGTAAAAATCTTTTTCTAACCTGCCCCCAAAATGATTTTCGACATGCTGGGAATCACATTCATGTGTATATTACAGATGTGCTACAGCTATCCTGCTCAAACATTTACTGACCAAATGAGGGGGCATAACTTTACTAATTCATTGTTTTCCTATATCAACTCTCTCAACTTCCAGTTTTAAAGTAGTGCTTCAAATAAAATGAGGAAGTTGTGGTGGGGTGGGACTTATATTTTTAACCAGATATAGGGGGATGTAGATTGGATTTGTGTATATTGGAATCATCAGTATTCTGTGTTACCGTGCTCCAACGTAATGAATGTGACATTACCAAAATTACGCTGGAATTATCCATTAAATAAGAGCACACTTTAACCACAAGGTGGCAGTGTTACATAGATATGATCATAGCACCTGAAAAGGACAAGCAACACATGCTCAGATTCATTAATCAACAAAGCCTTACCTGGTGGCTTACTGGTGATGTATTTTTATATCCAGATTGACTTATCTTATCTTTGTTCTAGCTGTGTTTAAACTACAGACTGTTTGATGCACAAACCACAAATATAGAGGAATCTGACCCAACTTTAATCCAATGCATATGACAGAAAACAGATAAAAGGACCCAATCTCGCTACTTCAAGTTTTAATTTTATTAGAAATTATCTTTTATAGATATGTTACAACACTAATGTTCAGAAAAAACAATGAGCAGTTGAATTAGGCATTTATACAAGTAACAATGCTGAACTAATGTTTTACATGTCTGCTGTACAATCCATTGAATTGGTGGATGTAAAGTCAAAGTCCTTTTTATGTACACATCACCCTGCACCCAGTCTACAATGCAATGCTACAGGTACAGAAACAACAGCCTCTGGAAAGCTGAGCAGCCATCTTACAACACAGAAAAATGTTTTTGTTTTAGATGATCAATAATGTAACTACAAAAATAAATATCTTTCACATTATATTAAATTACAATTCTAGTAGAAAATCTCCTTAGTTCATGTATTCTATTAATCATTAACAGTAAGCTTGTGTGGCCCAGGGCATAACAAATAAAATTTTCATTTCATAAACAAAGTCACACCAGTATGCCGGTTTTCAGGTATGACTTCAGTGACACTACATTTTAATACTGGAAGTCATGTACCTGAAATGTAGCACATCGGTGAGACCTTTGGCATGACTAGCTGTCACGAACACAGAGGGAAACCGGCAGGCTGCGCTCACCAATCAGGACCGAGCAGCCTGTCCGGGAGTTCTTGGGAAGAAAAGCGTGTCATTTCCTGTAGGATTTCACCTTCAGCTGCAGACAACAGCATACACCTCTCAAACTAAGTCAACAGTATACCCCTCAAATGCATTTTCTCAAATAATGGATTGCAGTTTTGCATACCCAGGGATATGCACTGTACTCTCTGTTCAGTTGACTACAAAAAAGGGAAGAGAAATTCATAAAAAACAGGAATGCTTTCACATCCTGAAAAAAAAGAACAGCTCTTCTCTCATGACTGAGGAGCAGACATGACTGCTTTACTAAACAGACATGGCAAGGATGGTACTGGGATCCAGCGCCAAGTTTCTGAGTGTACATCTCCAGGGTAGATGAGGTTCATTCTGAAAGAAAGACCCCACAGCTAAGATGATATACAGATGCAGAAAACAGCAGGGAAGGAACAGACTCTGAACCAATGAGACAGACACTGTGTAAAGAGCTCAACCATGAACGCCCTCCAGGTTACACAATCAATCAATAGATCAAGTACACACAGTCCAGTAAGACCCTGCCTGAACCAACAGCAGACTATGACGTGAGATAGGCCACATGGCGCTCCAAAAACCGTCACATAGTCTTAATCTCCTGTATTAATCATAAGTACAAGAGAATATATTCAATTTAAGTGTGCTTTGTCCTTACCTTTGAGAGACAAATGTAACCAAGTTCAATTATTTTTGTGCTTCTCCCACATATTTTCAATCAATTCAGTAATGTATAAAAAAGAAAATAAATGATAACACTATTAGGCATAGGACAAGGCCAAACCACAGAAGGACTGAACAGCTCTCTTGGACTCACAAATGTACTTGAGCTGGCTCTGTTCCAGTTAGTACATTCATAAACGTATGTGTCAATAGCTCCCTCAACATTTTTTTGTGAATAAAACAATATACCTACGTGCAATATTTGTCACACAGAATGGGCATGTGCTTCCCAGAGATAAAGAAACAGCTTGTCCTTTCACCGTTGGAGCATGTGTAACAGTCCCACACTGGCACTGCAAACGCTGCTAACTTGGCCACAGCCCTAAGGGAAGCTTGTGCATAATAAGCCTCCTCTCACAAAAGCCAAATTCCCATTCAGCTCTCACTATAGACGCAGAAGAAGTGGGGCTTTCACTGAACCACAAAAATCTCACAAAATACTTATCAGGATAAAGCAATGCATTTTTTTTGGCCTTTCAAACCACACAATCCCAATCGGAAGTTTTTCTAAGAGGGAATTAAGTCCTATCTATGTGTAAGCACAGGGAAGGAAGAAAAAAAGCATTTGACAGAAGAACCTAAGCAGCTCCCCGATGGCACTCTTCTCAAGGTGTGGTGAATTCTCAAGCTGAGCTCATGCAGCTGGAGAAAACAGATTTGAATGGGAACATTAGTGCAAGAAAGGCCAGATAGTATCTGATGGAATATGGTCACCCACATCGTGTTGTAGTTTAGTCTGTTGGTGGCCCTGTTAAACAGAGGTTTTAGGATTTTTGTCTCCCGGGAGGACCGCCCCCTCAGTATGTGAAACCCACACACTGCATCAAATTTTCTTGACAGAGAGGAGAAAATTCAGCAGAAGATGTTTGCTATGTGCCAGGGCGGCTTCATGTGCTTAATTCCTCAAAATCGCTTCTCCATTTTGCATTGCAAAACATTTTATGAGTCATTATAAGGTTGCTTTACATGACATAAAATGTGATCCATGTATGGGTTTAAAACACTGAAATTGTACTGTGTTTGCAGATACAAACCAAGTCAGCGCTGCATTAAGAGCCAGCCAATTCATTTTCTACCCATGTCTAAACTGCACCGCAGACCACACTGGAAACTCCTAGCAAGCAGCTGAACCCAGAGTAAAAATGGACACTGGAGTAATGAAACAGTGACGAGTTATGAGGTGTTTCCTGCCCCCTCCTGTGTGTGTGTGTGGGGGGGGTGCATGTATAGCTGGTGAGATGAGGCACAATGGTCGTGTAGGACGAGATTGGCAGTTAATCCATTCTGTTGCGCTGATGGACTGAGCTCAATGACACTGACGGGTGCATCACACTGACAGCCTTCTCCATCCGGCCCTGGGTCTCCAGAACACCTCTTCACCCTGCAGCTACCGACCCCAAATCATAAGCAACACTCCAGCAGTGGCATCAAGGCTGCCATGGTAACACAGCTGGGAGCAGCACTCGGACAGAACATCTGAACTGTTTCTACGCAGGTGAGGGCGCGGCTTGTGTCACTCTAGGATGTCTGTCTCAAAGGGTACCAGGTGGTAATAAGACAAGTTGGTGACATAGGCCTCTGGGTCATCATCGCTGTTGTCGGGCTCCCCGGTCAGAAACTCCTCCCCATTTTCGAACCTTAAAATGTTCAAATGAAACAAATTACTGAGACAGAAAAGCAACCTCGCCTAAAACACCACTTAAACCATGGGTTATACATCAAAAACAGAAAGCGAAGAACAGAGGAGCCTTTGAATTATTCCAAATTCATAGTTTTGTAAGACCTAAACAACAAATACAGAGCACTTCTATTAGAGTGGGCATTCCACTCCATTAGACAGTCGTGCCATTTGAGAGGTACCCTATATTTTCAAGGGGGCTTTGCAGGAGCTGAATGAGAGTGCTATGAGTGTGCACCCTCCCCCAACTTCCTGCTCACACCCAGGGAAGGAAGTGCTGCTCCGGGCAACTTCCTGTGAACACGGAGACCCTGGGATCAAGCCGCATTCCAGGAACCCCAGCCTCATGCATTGTACGTAACGCTGCGGGATCAGGGCAACGAGGAGAACTGGCAGATTATGTAATCCTCCTGAACTATCTAATGTAATCAGAATTTTATTCGGTTTTATTGAACTGCTCAAGCACAGCCTTAGCATGTGGGCATCAGAACAGAGCAGTGCAGTATATGAAGTGCCTGGAATAAGCAAAAATTAACATCATGATGAACAAATAACCATTAATCACTATGTTAGTAAGTGATGGATAACTCACGGGTGCTCGGCGGAGTCTGTGGATGAGGGTCTTTCCTTTTCCGGCGGAAGACTTTCGTCATATACAATGGTCTCAGTGTTAGCCAGACAGAACCCATTTGATCTCATGATCTCTGTGAAAACACACATAAAATCCCCTTCAGTCCTCTCAAACTCCTTACTAACACCTTCTTCTAATGTGATAATTGATTCTGGTGGTCACAATTGGCAGCTAAAAACACTTATAACTGAGTGCATCTTAAAACAAGTCAATACATAGGTATATAAATGACACATTATATTAAATCAATGCAGGATAAATATCGAGCTCACCATCTTTTCTTAGCCCATCATTTCATCAAAGCAATAATACATGAAAAATCTCTGATTTGTTTTGGTGTGGATTCATACATATGAGACACACTGCTTTAACATAACAAATAGTATGTTTAATTGTGAAGAAGTTATGTTTAATGTGCAGGAAGTAGATAAAGGAAAACTGATGACAGTTAACTATTAAAATATTGTGAATACACTGACACCTCATTCAATCTATCACTGTGTTTCACACAGACACCTTGTTCAAAGATATTTTAATTGGCATGAGGTCACATTTTCTGCATTTTCTGCACTTAGTGAGAGAGTGCTGCCCCGGGGTCTCATAATGATACAGCACAAGCACAGCTGAATGGGGCTTGAACACACCGGATATCTTCACTGGACTCTGGAAGCATGGCTGAATCTTGTGAACATTGTCGTTCTTTAGCACCTGGTCCAGCGGCGATCTCTCGAAGAACGTCAGCACCACCTCTGACCTGGAGTACTGAGAACCACACACACAAAGATGTCAGTCACACTGAGCTATGCGCCATTGATGAACGCCTGATGGATTTAAAGAGTGAATACTGTTGTGTACTGTGGAAGGTGAATGTGTGTGTTTAGTGCGCATTGTGCTTTTGAATGGCCCATTTAATGTGTACTTTATCATGCTATAAAAACATGATAAACATCTCAGGGGCTACATCTGATAGTAACAACACAAAACTCACGTCCTACATTTCTGAGTGAGACCCACCTTCCAGGGCATGTTGATGGCATTTTTCAACAGTCTCTCCACTTCATTCAGCCTGACTTCAATGTCACTAGCTTCTTTAATCTTCACCAGTCCTGTGGAAACATATTTGCCATTAGCAATATGCCATTAAATAGCAATCTAAATGCTGACTACTTCATTTCATTTGCCATGGTGTTGTTCATATATTGAAAATCCATATCTGATAAACCTACTGGTGACTATGTTTTTTCTCACTCAAAAATTTTCAAATTACTTTCAAAAATCCTCTAGATGATTAAACAGCACATATTCTACTGCTTTCACACTGTGTTCCCGATATTGAATGGCACAAAGCCTTGGTTCCATGGATATATCAGTGCATTTGAATTAACAATGGCACTGATAGAGTTAGTCACAATTCGTGCTACGATCTAGCGTGCAGACCTTCCGTGCCATAAATTGTTTCTGTCTTATTCCAGACGTCAAAGTAACAGACCTACAGTCATGGCAGTGGATCATTTTTAGTCGAAGCGATTGTACAGTAAAGATGGAATAGCTGGAAAAGGGGACTAGCACTACTCACTTCTTCCTTACAATGTACCCTGATCTTTTTATTCAATGCCTCTGCAAAAGCATGAAAGTGTGTAGTGAGTTTCCCCACACACCAACTGCTGAAGAAGTGAAAGCATAGGAGGCAAATGCATTCTAACTGATTTAAAACAGATAAAATGTACTCACACCTTATCAACAGCCCTTATCATTTTTCATTTCCTGTTTTTTCAGGAAACCAGATCAAATAGCGGGGGTTTCAGGATGGCCAGCTGCTGGCCTTAACACGTCTTATTTCTACAGAAACCAAAATACTGCATGTTCATTTAGAGTACGCCACATAGAAACCCTGCAGAATAACATGAAGGAGGCTGCTTTTGGATTTATTGGCAATAATTTAGGATCTGCTGCACATGAACTATGTGATTAATTGTGTTTCAATAGCTTGAGATGGACTTCGTATTACTGGACATAACCAGTTTGAAAGTCTTGCTGGATGAGTTAGGTTTTGCATGTTTCAGGCAAAAACTTCTTATAATAAATGTGCTGATCCTCCAGAATGAGCCTACAATGTTATAAATTTAGCTTTTTTTTAAAAGTAGAAGCAGAAGTAGTTAACGCTATGCTTGAGCAACAGAGCATACAATTTTAAAACAACTAAAATAACAGCTGTAAGTTATGTATTTCTGTGGTTGTGTAGGTGAGGTCATGCTTTCTGATGTAACTCAAACCCACACAGGACCACACTTTGACCAACAAAGAACCCTATTTCTACACACCCTGCAAGTGTTCTCTGCAGCAAGGCTGATGTAACAGGTCTCATTAGATTAAATTGGGTTGGCGATGGTGACATCACCCTCAGGGTTATGAGAAGAGATTAAGTAATTTGATGATAATTAAATCCCCTCTAGGGTGCTTAGGTGAATGTATGTCTCACTTAGTGGGACTGTTTCTAATTTAGGTGAGTTTCCTTACATCCATATTTATGTGGTTTGAAGAGTAGCTGTATCAATTACACACTTGTCCAATTTAAAATGATGTTCAATATATTGAAAACAGTACATCCATGAATTGCATAAACCATTATTTTGTTGTATCACACCAACTTTACTACATTCCTTTATAAAATCCTCAAATGATCAAACAAACCTGATAAATGTGACACTGGGCATTGTGAAAAGTAAAGTTCACCAGTAATACCTGTAACCTGAATAAGTGTACAGCACACATTGCCTCTATTTATGTGTTCTTCAAATAAGGAGGAACCTACCCTTATATGGACTACCCATTGTTAAAGTTCAGAATTCAAGAACTTACATACAGAATAATTTATAAAACAATCAATAAATGCAAATATTTGTGTTGCCTACACCTCATAAACTGCATGTTGTCATTAAACCTGTAACAAACATACAGGATCTAAGTCATTGCCTCTTCCTCTTTGTTCCTCAAGTGTTCCTCTATGCACATTACAGGAGTGTTCTGTCAGGAAGGAAACAAGATTGTTTCCATTCTGTCCCTGGCACAGGCTAAGAGGAACCCCTGTCAGAGCAATGCAGGTTGGGAACTCTTTTTTCCCACCCACACAATTTTGTTGCTTAATATCTTTGCAGTGATGTCCCCATACCCCTGGAGAATGCTGTTATTATTCCAAGTGATATTATTTTCCAGGCACGCTAAGAAAAACAAGCAGGGATAAGTGTGCTAGCTTTCTGGACACGTCATCAAAAAGCAACAATAATGGTATCACTGCACGAATGGTCTTTGCAAACTGACCAATTACGATGACATCATTTAAATTTGATCATGGGGTTTGTGACCCCGGTGTTGTGTGACAGCCTGAATTTAAGGTCAAGTTCTGAATCAGACTCAAGTCATCTGACAGAACAGATGTCAATTTTTTTATCTTCTGAGCCTCACCCCAACCATACTTCCCCTTCACAAATGTTGGTCTTTTTTCAGTTTCTTTGCTGAAAAACAATAGGGTTCATAATCGGATATAGGAGACCAACATAACCATAGCACAAATTACAAAGAGAAAATTGAGAGGGTGACCTCTCTCTGCCTCTTTGTGGCAATTTTCAAAGACAATGATGTTTTGTGTTTTCAATTTGTGGTTGTTCATATTGTTTAGTATGTATTCTGAGGAATCTACATGACTCAGCACCAGTGAGATCCCTGGGCTATGGCTATACATGCAGGGGACCCCACAATCTCAACTAAAGCAAAACCATTTGTGCTTTTTTTTTTTTTACATTTTTTGGGATGTTCTTTCTGCAATACAGATATATGAGGTTCATACAGTTAGGATAATCTCTCATGTTACATTTAAATTGGTCATCTGTTTGATTCACAAAGGTGTGTAAACCTTCAATATAATGTGATGTACATTAAAATAGGTCACACCAATGTTAAATGTTGCTCACATTTTATACACACTGTTGTATTCTATACAACAGCGTGTATAGAATATGCAGCCAATGGTTGTATCCACTTTGTGTTGTCATTCTAACTAAAAATGAATCAAATAAATGACTTACGGACACCATCCTCAATCTACAGCACTTAATTAATGGCTGAACTAGATCAATGTGGCATATCTAAGGGCAATGTTGGGCATTAATAGACCAGATACTTGGGGATTTTGTTTGGGTATGTCTCACCAAACTGTACACTGTATACAAATTATCCTAATATACTGAAGTATATTTTTATATTTATACTAATTTATTGTCAAATAAGCACAAAATCATTAAAAACATTAGGGACCTCCAGAGCACTTTTCTAGTGAACCAAATGAGGTGTGTTCCTGCCAGGCTGGCTGAGCAGACTTCCTGTGGGCATTTCCTGTGGGCATGGGGCCTCATTGAGAAATCCTGTGCAAGTATCCATATTCTAACTGTCCTCTGCCTGCTTGGACCCAGGTTTAATGATTTTAATGATTTTGATGATTATTCATCCTCTGAACTGCTGTTATGATTACAAAGGGTATCCATTTATTGATGGTTGTTTACAAAAATATAATTTTACTGCCTCCGTGCTTGGCCACGTTAAAACCATTATTTTTGCAAAATGCTCCCATGTGGTGTCACAGCGTAAATAGCCACCGGGGAATTGGCTGTGTGGAGCCAGCTCCTGATTTCCTCCAGTGCGTAAAGCTTTCACAGATGCTGAAAGCTGAGGCTCTGGCTCTCCGTTCAACCATCAGCACTCTTCAGCATGATTGTTCATATGTAGTATTCAACAATTGTTCATTCTCCAAACAAGGGAAAGATATAGAGAAAATCTATAGGTGTAGCGGGTAAAACAGGATAAACAATTAATATTTAGATGGAACAGGTCAAGCTAAATTCCTACAGAAGCAATGATGTAACAGCAGTTTGCCACATTGTGCCTAGTGAGGCACCCAGTCCCCTAATAATGCTGACTTCTACTTCTAAAGAAAGCTGATGAGCTACGTGCATTTCTGCCAAACCTGGAGAACTGTAAACTCTATGGAAGTGCCTTCAAATAATGAGTTTACGATAATCGCTTTCAACATCATGATGCATGTGTGGTATTCAACATTCTAATCTATTTTATGAAATAGTATGAACACATTACGTCTGACTGGGACAATTCAAGCTAAATTGCTATTGCTAAATGACGCAATAGCAGTTTGTCGAAAAGTGCTTTAACTCAAGTGTGGCACCCAATCCCATAATTATGGTGACCTCTAGTTCTACCGTATGCTGTTGTTATGAGCTGACAGAAGTCATAAACAGCTGGGTGGGGCAGGGCTGTGCCTTCCAACCACAACTGAGGAACTCTATGCAACTGCAATATTGCTTTCCCCAATTTTAGTTTCACAAATGGCAAACAAACATGCAAGTCACTGTGCAGGAAAGTACAACCCACCGAATGAATGAACGATAGGACAGGTTTACACCCTGTCATTGCATTGCCTCACTTTTGCTAAAGCGTGTATCTAAACTGTCATCTCCTCTAACGGCTCAGACAGTTCCATGCTACCTGGCACATAAGCAGACAGCACACTTGGTCAATGATTGATGTAAACCAATATCAAGTCACCGTTTACTCAGCTGCACAAAGGCCAACATCACCAGCATGACAAATGTGAAGAATGGAGGCACAATCATATGAGCATGATCTACTCATGGTATGCTCTGTGCTCATGGGGGTCTGAGGAAGGGTACAGTGCAACTGACAAATGAAACATAATGTTCTGTACACACCACATACATGAACTTACCTACCCGAGGAACACATAAAGAATAGCTTACATATGTCGTGCTCATTGACAATGTAAACACAAAAAGGCTGACAGAAATCCACATACATGCTGAAGAGATGAACAAGGAGGAAATGAGCCCACTTTCAGAAAACCTTCCCCACACACTCTACAGTACAGAAAAAAACAAGTGTGACATTTGAAGAGAATACCTTGGCTCTGCTACAGGTAAGGTCACTGTGTGTCCGAGTTTATGTTAGTCTATTTTAAACCTGGAAAATATTTTTACTACCATCCAAAATGAACAACTGCAGCACCATGTCCCTCACTGATTCAGACCATTTTACATGATTAAGGCTTCTGATCATTTTGTGTGAGGAGGGACATACAACAAATCATAATTATAAAGGACTGGATTCACCACCACTATCCAGTCTGAGAAACATCTCCACACTCACATGCATTCCTGCACATTACAGAAGTACTGTATTTATTTCAACCCTGGGATCACCTTGTTGGTGAGTACCCACGCTCCACCAGCTATGAAAGTGAGCTGAATTTCAAAGAGCTATCCCCTACTACGTCACTGCAGAAATTGATTCATCATTGATTACTTTCTTCGGTGGACTTTCATTAATAACTGAACGAAGCTGATCCACAACATGAGTTAAATCATCTGCCTAAGAGGAAACATCAGACAGCCCTCAACCCCTGACATCGCTTAGCAGTCAAGTGATGGTCTAAATGAGCTTACAATTACCATGACATCAGGTCAGTAATATATCCATTTCAAGTAAGCTTATGACTGAACAAAGGTTCTGAAATAACTACAGCTAAGACTAAAAGACTTTCACATTTCCCAGAACACCTTTACACAGCAACTCTAAACAGTTGTGAAGTTCATTTTGAAATACACATCCGTGTCTTTTGGAACCAAAAATATTGATGTGCCAATAATAATAATAATAATAATAATAATAATAACAATACATTAATTGTTTATACATTATGCACTTCAAACTCCTAATCGTTCAGTGCTGCAGAGAGTTTGCATTAGTGAGTTAAGTCTTATATGATATCATACTCCTTGAAAGGCCTGGAGTCATATCAACCAACTGTGCAGTCAGTGCCATGGGAGTTTTTCCTGCCTTAGTCTACACAATGAACACCAGCAGCTCTTCATTCATCAGCATGCTTCTGATGCTGCAGGCTCACTTTGAAAGAGCATACTGTCTCTGTAAACCCTTTTCATACTGAACAACAGAAACATGCCAGCAATTTATCACCTCCAACAAGGTGGCCTTAACAGTGATGGATGTCACCTGAGCATTGCCTAACTTCTGGTGGGCACACTGTGAGAGACAAAGCTGTCTTATACTCTTGGTTTCAGTTTCTTTAAATCTTTGGCACTGCTCACTTAACCATAGGAAATGTGCTTTACAATATATCCAGATTAATTTTGATTATGTATAGTGTAAATAATGTAATTCTCTCCAGGTTATGGTGTCTGTTTCCCTTCTGTCTGCCTCACAGGTATGCTCACAGCTGGCAAAGTTGTTCCCCTCTAGCTCAGTTTCAGCACCTCTCAGTGAAAATTCAGCTGGAGTCCTCTGTAGACTGGCATGCCAAGTGGGCGTACTGGCATGGAGGGCAGGGGAGCTAAATTTAGGAGGCTGGGTCTTTAATCCAGTCCAATGTGTCACCCTCACCCGATGACATAAGCCCCAAATCGTCCCGTTTCCATGGCACCACACATAAACAGGAAAAACAAGCTGCACCAACCACAGAGGCCAGGACCAGACCAGCCCTCTGTCCACTCACTGAGGTGCTGTTTTCATCTCAGCAGAAATTACATGGATGTAAATTAAATATCGACTCCTTGAGGGTGGGGAGAGGAAAAAGAGACAACAGGAACAGATTTAATCTATTGCCCATGATACATCACTGACACAATGAAACCCACTGGCACCCTGGTTTAAGCAGGGGCGGGGATTACATCTGCGCTGCAATGGAGACCTTAAACCATGGCCAGGTCTGTCATGGCATACACCATGAGACAGATGAGGGGAGGTGAGAGAGAAGACAATCTGAGAGACATCTACTCTGTGCCTGCCCCCGCCCTGATGGGCTGTGTGCAGCTGCACCGCTGAAGGGCAGCTAGCCGTGGTCCTGTGCTGCAAAGCACAGGAGGGCAGCCAAGCTGAACACATGAAACCGCTGCCATGTGTTACCCAGGCACTGTCATAAGCCGGGACCTCTGCCAGCCTAAAGCGATGGCCAAGTCTGAGGGGCATCTGGAGAAAAGGTTAGCGCAAACAATCCTAGCCCCACTGTGATTCTGCCCCTCTACCCCTGAGAAAGTCACTCTGCACTTACAAAGCGACTGATTTTATTTATTAGCTATGAATACAAGTCTAATACATTCTTACAGACTGAATCTGGGCCTGGGTGCCAATGCTATAGGCCATGCATTTTCAATAAAGGGATCCTGGTGAAGAACAGAGGATACCAGTAACCATTTTACAATAAATGAGTGAAACACCAAATAACAACTAGATAGAACCATTCCCCTTTAAGAAGCATGAGAACATAGTGTGCCGAAGTATCTCAGATCTTGGTCTCTCTGCTCATACAGACCTGCACTAACATGCAACAGTGGAGAGATGTGGCTCATACAACTGCGCATATGAAATACTGACCAATCAAATCGACATAAAGGTAATTATGTAATAAGTCTAGTCAGACTACGTGCATTATTGAACTACAGCAAGTGTCAGGCTGTAGTTCAAAAATGCACTGTCAATGTCAAGTTGAAGTTGATGAAAATTTGATTCATTAAATATTATCAGATTTCAATGAACCCTCACATGATATTAACTTTACCTTAGTTTGTGGGCAGACTAGTGACATGCCAGGATGAAGAGCTGAGGAAGCCTTCATTTTTATATTCTCCATTTAGAGCAATGCTAATTAAGCAGTAATCCCTGAATAATTTATTTCTATTTTGTTAATTCAAACGTTTCAATTATGTGTTTAAAGATGGATTGTTGGACTGTTGTCAGATGATAAGCTACAACAGTACAACAAACGGCTGCTATCTTACACCACGGCAAGTAAAGCAACTTGCCAGAGTTGTAATCCTTCAAATCTGCATACCATTGCTACAGTCAGATAAGAACATATGAAGGTTTTTTGCTTTTGTAGTTTTAAAATATGCCTAAGCCTTAACCGTGATACCCGTCCGAGTGGACTTGATTCAATTTATAAATTTCATTTCAATCAGCTCCTCAAACACCAGAACCTATTTAAAAAGATAATCATTAAAACAATTATTTTGACGTACTACCATGCAGTTCCACAAAAATACGACAGAGGGAGGCATATGGTTTTTCTAGCCTACACAGAGTTGTTCTCAACTTCAGAAGGAACTCTGCACTGTAAATATATGCATAGCAGTGGAGAGTGACGAATGGTGTCAGATGTTGTCTGGTTCCAGGAGAGCTTAAAGTAACAAGGGAATCTTTGAGTCCTAAGGGAAGCCTAGGTGATAGCCCTGACGTACAGGGGACTTGAATTGGCTTGCTGAACTAATATATTATTGTATGCATGAAGGAACATAATTGTTTTAAAAACAAGGTACTGCCTTCCCAAATTTAATTAGATTGCATCCACATCCACTTTTCGGTTGGATTAAAAGTACAAAGAATATCTAAGGTAATTGTCATGTCAAAACATATAGTTTATTATTGTCTGAAGCCTATTTTTTTTTTTCATTTTATTATTTTCTGTAGCCTATTGCTTGACTGAGCCAAATTTGATGTGTAAAATAATACACCAGCCCTTTCTGATTTTAGTCATTCAATGTACGTTTATATTATGGGGCAATGCTTATGGCATACTTCTAACTGTGGCTTGCTTTATTAATAAATTGAGTTGGTGACCGCAGAAGCATGTTCAGTGTTCTGTATCTGAATGGCAACAAAAGGAACACATCTAACACAAAACACGTCCAATAATCTAAATGCAAACAATGCAGATTGTACGCGCGAACAAACCTTCAATTAGGGGCGATTTAGAGAGGTCTCTTCTGTCCTCGGGAAATGATTCCACTAGTCTCTTGAAAAGCCTCCCTAAATCAGAATAGCTCCGGTGTAAGTACAAAATGTTTCTGTCCGACCACTCGGTCCTGATCTCAAAGAACTCCTCTTCTTCTCCTCGCTGGCTGATGATCAGCCGCCGGATCCCGTTCACCCAGCAATCTTTAACAAACATGTTCACCAGCGACGTCCCCTCGAAAACAGCCGATGCCATTCCTTAGCATTCAGTCCAGCATTCTGGGAATAGGAGCTGCAGGCGCTCCTGTCAAGTTTTCTCGGAGAGCTAAAAAAGCCGTGCCCACCCCGAGCGAGAAATACCTTCGTTATTGCTCAAGACTCCAACAGAAAATTCAGAGACGTGCTATTTATTCCGAGGGCAGGGCACAGCTTTAGAACTCATATGCATTGCTCTACCATTCCTCAAACTTTTGACTTTGCCCCGTAACAGAAGTCCTGAAACGTAACAGTTAAACACGTTGTCTCCGGTTCAGTCCATCGTATACGCAATTTTAAACGTGGCACTGATAGCCTGCACAGGCTGAGGAAGGGTTGGAACAAGAAAATAACAAAACATTCTAGCCAAACCCCATTCAGCGTTTGGAGAGGATGTGGCCGTTAGTCACAGCCTGAATGTTTAAGGAAGATTTAAAGTGAAATTTAACATAAATACAAGACAGATTTTTCCGTTCGTTTTAAATTTTGTCCGGCGAGAGAATGAGAGAATTTAAAGCAGTCTATGGAATTGCAATCTAAAGAATCCAGATCGATTTTGCTCTTTTACTAGTTGTATTTTAATACAAACTCTTGTTCAGTTTACAATTATCGGCGAACTATAGCGTCTCGAGGAAATACTAAAATCTCGTTTAACAGGGTTTCAAAAAATATGAAAGTCCGCTTCAGTGGTTCCTACAAGCTAAGCCCTGGCAAATGCATCCAGTGTCCTTTTGGCCAAATTGTAGATGTGCGTGTTCTGTTGCTCTGAGCTTCACAGCCTCGGCTTTCTCTGCGTGCTGAAGTTGTCAGATTCTCCCCCTCTTCCTCAGCTCTGCGGGATGCTTTGCAAGGAACGCTACTTTTGTTCAAGAAAAGGTTTCGGACGCGTTTTGAGGCGTATCCGCTGCACCGAAATGCAAAACCCTTCAGAAAGTCGAAAAAAGGTCTTCTATAAAGACACTACACTTTAGTGAGTTTCCTTAACTAGCAATGTCCTAAACCTGTCCATCGCTCTCTCTCTCTCTCTCTCTCTCTCTCTCTCTCTCTCGCTCTCTCTCTCTTAGTCCCCAGTGCAATCATGCAAATGTGTTTTCCGCCTTTCCTTTTTCCTTTTCATGGTCACCATCATACGTAAGCTAGGGGAAATGAGCTGATGTTTCCTGCCTGTTCTTGACCTAATCTTCCTCAGGCTTCACATAGTAGGAGGTACTAAGGTACGCTGTCGGGGTCTCTAACTTTCAGTTTCTCTGTATCCGCCAGACTCCAGCCATATTTCAGTAATGCAAAATTTGCTCTGCTGACCATTCTTTATGATATATGTTGTTCCTGTGAAATGTATCACAAGATAGCTAAGAGCTCAAGCTCCCAAAGGAGTTGGATCCCCTTTTATAATGTTATTATTATTATTATTATTATTATTATTATTATTATTATTATTATTATTATTATTATCACTGACTGACTGTCCGTTGAAGTTGTTAAAAGAATGATGGATTCCACTATTAAGTGTATCAGATGTATTAAAAATTCACCTTTTGAAATACAATTCCTGAAAAATACACACAATGTTGTGATGGTAAAGAAACTACTGTGGTTTCTTTTGATCGTATTTTTATGCATAGTGAGTCATACTGAATCTAATGTGTACTGTACAGAGTACTGCATCATTTTGATTCACTATGGGGTATAACTTGAGTTTTGTTAGCTTAAATCAACAACATTCTTGTATTTATGGGCATCTGAAGATGATGTGTGTATATTTTAGTGTCATTTGGTGAAACGGTCTTGGATGCATTACTTTGGGGTTGAACGGCCATTTTTTACATAATCACAAGGGATTGGCTGCTGCATCCCTGCTAGTCTGTAGTTTACAAAAGATTCCTCATTCCAAATTTTCAAACTACCAAGCTTTCAAACCACCAAACCTACAAGCCTCCAAACCTACAATCACTGAAACCTACAAGTGTTTAATCTTTCAAGCCTCCAAACCTCTCAGCTCAAACATTCAAGCAGCCAAACCTTCAAACTTCCAGAACTCCAAGCCTCCAAGTCTTCTGTGGAGTCTTTGAAAGTTCTCATGCATGGATTCAGTGAGGAGCAGCAGGGTCAAGTTTAGTCAGGTTAGAGGAAAAATTAACTCCCTCTACCAAAGGTGCATTGACTCTAGTGGCTACACTCAGTCATTACTTTACATCAGGGCTATGTCTGGCACATAATCTCTATTTGGCATACATTTCCAGACTCAGTAATGGTAAACAAAGCACGTTCCCAACAATCCATAGTAGCAACCCACATACAGAATGAAGCTCCTCAAGGTTGAATGAATGACCCAAATTGCCTTAAAATGGAACAGCTGTGTTGTCTGCCCAGTATGACACAGTTTTAGCTGGAGGTACAAAATGCTAATGAAAAGATGTTTTTTAGTCTTTCACAATGAAACTATATACACAAGCTCTGGTCCGTGACAGCTAGCAGTAATAGGACTCTCCAGCAGAGCAAATAATTAGTCCAATTAAGTACTGTCAGGTGGAAGCCTAAAGTGGCACTCAGGCTGTCCTGGGGACTGTATCAGTGATCTGGAATTTTAAGTGGGTGATGTATTTTAAGTGGGGGTGTATGATACAGTCAGGCAGACTCTACTCAGAGCAGAATTTTGTAGGACTCAAACCTTTGGCATAGTCACTAATTAGAGACTAGAGACATACTACCAATGACTGGAAACTCTACATCAACCAAATCATGTGGTTTACATTGGTTTCAAATATTGATTTAGCTAAGGCATGTTTAAGTATTATAAAATTACATGCATATCTTTTCCTTTTTTTGAAAGCACCAGAAATATGAATAATTTTCCCTCAAAGCAAAGATATAACCAATTAATTCAAATTCAAGCCATTTTGATGGAAGTGCAGAACCTTGGCTATAAAAATCAGTGTCATGTAAATTCCAGTAAATTAGACACAGTGCAAATCCAGAAATATCATTCTGTTTTATCCATTTTCTTTTTCATCATGTGATGGAAAAAGGTTAACATTAAACTGAAACACAATTATATTTTCCATTAATTAAAAGGCAAAATGCTATCAAAATTCAACAAACGGACTAGTCTTTCCACTGGCAATGTTAACAAGCTGGGTAGAACACTCAACTAGTTCAACACCCTTACCTACTGCACCTTTCAAAGGAAAGGCTATGAAGCTTGTTAACCAGCCAAACAAATGTCTTTCTCCCTATTATTTTTATTTTAACTCATGCAGAAAGGGGAGCATTAAACCAAAATGATATGCCCTGTACAATGACAATAGAGAAAATAAACTTCCCTTTTCATAACTCATGCACACAGAGGTCCCTTGAAAAGTAGATAATTGTTGAAGGAGTAGCATAGTCCTCTAAAAACAATGATACATACACCTGTACACCAATCATGTATTTTTAATGAGTTGTTTGACACATAAATGGGTGCCTTTATTTATCAACAGTGCTCAAAGCCATTTTAGTCAAGCTGAATTGCCAAAAGCTGCCTGCTCATCATTCAACTGCTGCTCACCTTCCATGGTAACCTCGGTGATGCCGTGTCAATTTTGACAAAAGAACTTTTCTCTCATTTACTGCATGATCTCAGTATAACTTTTAAATCCATCTACTTGGTTCTGTCCTTGGTAAGAAACATTAAATTTATCTAAAAAAAACATATGTATGTTATTTGTTTTTACCATTTCAACTTTGTTTTTATAACTTTAATTTGTGAGAGTACATGAGTTTGTAGTTGTCAGCTACTGCTGCTACTGCAGTAAAGTGTACTTACACTGTTTGCCTACGCTTAGCTCAACAGATGGTATCAAAATTAGGATATACTTATGTAACACGTCCAATCAATAAAGGATTCAAATTTGTTGAAATTTTGTAGATTTATCTCATTTTCAAAGCTTAGAGTAGTTCAGAGACATGGTCTCTGTGAGGGTCCAGTCTGGGGGTTAAGAGATAGTGGCATTATCAGACTCATCTCTGTGTCTGTACAAAGCATGGAGCTCTTCAGTTTCAATTTATCTGAGTGAAGAGGGCCAAGCTGCTTAGTGTGTAATGACCCATCAACAATTACACCCAACTGTAATGTCTCACCCATGACACGATAAGCATCCTTAGCAAGGTCCTTTCTGATGGGTTTACAAGACAGTCATAACCTTTTTATTGAATAATATATCACAGTAAACTGCAATGGACCATAACTATCATACTTTCAATAAAGACAGAAGGAAGATACTGGTAATTACAATAGAGAAACAGATAATAACTATCACTCCTCCTTGCTTGGCAGGTGGTGGTGCTAAATGGAAATCAATAAGGTACAAGTACAGCTTCAGAAAAACACTCACGTCTGCTGAAACAGCGCATGCAGCAAATCCAGCCATAAATGTAATACACATACATACATTTAGAGAAGAATGCACTTCAGAAGGTCAGTCAATCAACTGAATTTACCAGAGCTCTCTGTCAGTTTGTGTAGTCATAGGTAAAACTGTAGACTAGATTAGGTCAACGCAATTTCAAATATAAATTAAATAGCCAGCCCCACTTTTCCTAAGAATTTCTGGCAAGTACAATTTAACAAGTGAACTTAAGTGGCTGTTGAGAGTTGAGGGTCAATGTGCCACAGCCCTGTGATTGTCCCTCTGAAATACTCTCACAGAACTGTTTGTGGCTGGAAGGTAAACTGAAAACTTCATCAGCTGTGGAGCTGAATCCCGGTGACTCTCCAGAGGGCAACATGTCTTAACTTGACAAAGTTATGATATAGGAGAAAAGCCCTTCAATGGGGTCTAAGGTAGGATAGAGAGAAAAATGTCACTGGCATATTTTGATCTACTTTTCTGCATTGATAAGTGAGATATGAATCATGTGTATATAAATTACTGTCAGCCATTCAGCATTAAATTCAGCATTAATCCAAACAATGGCCCACTGAAAATATGTAAGATTTATGGTGTTAGAATTTTGGATAACAATATCTGCATATTTAGACAAATTAATAGTGAAAGCCTTACTTCTAGTAAGAGAGCATGGGCATGAATGAGAAATAAGTGTGGAAATGCATAAAAACAAACTGGAGTCTGTTTTCTTGTTGGCATACTCCTAACACCACGCTTTTTTCTATAAACACTGCGCAGATGCACCATGTAGGTTCTCATTCTCATCACTGCGTTTTTCACTCTTACAGCTCAATTGCATCTCCTCAGTCATTTCACCCCCATCGTTTCCATGGATTTGGAGTCTCGGGGGACCAGGAAATGTGTCCATTCAGACACTTATGATGGGGCTGTGCACAGACCGGAACATCAAATCCCTAGCTTTAATGGCCTCATTACTGCGAGTTATCAGAAGGGCCCTGCCACACATAACATCTTTGGATCTGACTGTTTTAGAATGGCTTTTCTTCATTTATTTAAAGAGATAAGTGCTGAATGGAAGACAGAGGAAAACAATAATTTCCCTTTTTATGCATACATGCATTGTTAAAAGAAAATGGCTTTACACCCTTGAATTACTGGTGAGTGGGTAGCCACCAATTTAAAAGATGTAACAAGACATAATTTACGAGACCTTGACGGTGGAACATATTTGTTCAGTTGTAACAAAAGAATGAATGGCGGGGGAGGTTGGGGATGCTCTCTTGTGTTAATTTGTATTTTGGCCATCTATTACGCTTGTGTCAAACTGTGAATTCTTCTTCATTATTTTAATTTGTTCATCTTTTTGTGTCCCCAGGGAAAGCATTACAAAAAAATCTGGATTCTACAAAGCAGCAGGAAATGAGGTATACCCTCTCTATTTGTATAATTTATCACCTTTGAGTTGTGCTGAAATTGATTATTTGAAATAAAATAATGCCCAAATTTGATAAATGCCATTGCTGTATTTTTAGGCTGATTAGGTATCTGAGTTGAGGTGATTATGGCTGACCTCAGTTCAGACATATTCTCTCTGATTCGTCTGTTTAAAATGACAAGCATTTCTCCAGTGAGCGCAGATGAACCTCCAGGCTGGTTCTGGAAAGAGGGCTGGTCTAAAAACAGGCTGCGAGGTGTCCATGCCACATCAGCTATTTCACATGCAGATGTGGGTGACCTCTCTGTTCCATTGTACCAACTCCCATGATCCATCTCTCTTCTCAGAGCAAAAACAAATGTGCTTGTCCCCTCTTTCTCTCTCTCTCTCTCTCTCTCTCTCTCACACACACACACACACATACATACACAGACACATACACATTATATCTATGTGAAAATAATACTGTAGGAATCATTTTTAAACTTGTATATGACAATTTTCATAGCCACACTTAGGAACGTTGAGGTTTAAGAGGTTTAGATAAATATTGAGCTTGAAATGGTAATTATCAACTAAATAAAATGAATTATTCAATGCTATAATATATGTCTTTTAATGTATGATTGTTATTGGTATCAATAACCATTAACCATTAAGGGTGAGACGTTGTTATGAGTGTGTAATGATTTTATATCATGTGGACTCTCTTAAATGTATTCAGGATTTGCCAATGTATTAGCTACCACAGAGCTAAGGACTATGACATCCCTATGAAATCCCGCCCCAGGCCATAGTCACATGACAGAAATGTGCTGGAATGTGACACTGACCTATTCTTAATACAGTTTCACTTGGAATAAAAATGTGGCAATGAATCATTATTCCGTCACCTTTTCATGTTAACACAGAACATGCCCGCTTCATCCGTTAAACACCGTTTTAATGTCACAGAATAGCAATGAGAGGCAATAAAAATCCCACTTTCCCCCAAGCACAAGTTAAATCTCCTCAGCTGTCTGAAACGCTCTCTTCTCAATAGGGAAACCACTAAAATCTCTCATGGGAACGTAGTAAATTATGTATGGAAAAGGTGCAATAAAGGAAACATGAATTATAATTCCTCAACGCGGGCTTACACACATTATAAATTACATGCTCAGTTGCTCATTGAAGGAATATTAAACACGCAGTGGGTGATTTTTACCTGCAGGATAATGTGAACGGAAGGATGAGGTTGAGGATATTCTCTTTAGACTGATCTGAAGAGCAGATGCTGGTGTGACCGATGGCTCTCTGTGGAAAGCACCAGAAAACAAAGCCGCAGGTAATGACTTTGATAGCCCTTTTGTTCTTAGTGAGCAATTTATCTGTATAATTACTTTGCAACTACCATGTAACTAATGCATTACTACTGTGAATTGCAGGGATGAACTGTTATAGCTTATTGGTTTTTCTCCCAAAAGAAGATTTACGATGAAAGTCACACAAAAAGAAGCGGAATTTTCCTTAGATCTTCTCAGAGATCTATATGCTTAGAACATGTTCTTCCTGTTTATTCATACTTTTCTGCAGTAATGTATCAATATTCATAGGTGTAAAGGATAATCCTTTTTTTACCTGTAGTTATAATATGATGGAAATGTAAAAACACAACAAAAACAAACTAACCTCCTAAAAAAACACCCTAAAACAAATCTGAGTAAAGACTGGGTGTGCAAGATCAGTTATGTAAGCTCAGCACAAAATATAGATTGTTTTGTTGTGAAGTTTTTGCAGATTTTATGAATCCAATTCTGGATTTTGAATAAAGATATTTTTCAAGATGCACCACACAGCTCACTAGTGAAATTATTTTCAGTGAAAAGGCAGGGATGATGACAGGTGAATCTGAAAACTGACGGAGAAGGGCATAATATTTCTGGGTAAACTGGGTATGACAACGTGCCTTTGACTTTGTAAATGCTATTGGAACTACATATTTTGACACTTAACATGAAGGTCATGTTTCTTAATCATACTGATAAAATAATAATTCTATTCCAGAAAGATTAATTCAGGGGGGTATTACAAGGAATATAGATCCTCTTAATAAACCAACAGAAAACGAAGTTGTATTTAAGCACAATCTATTTGCCTTGCATTTAATTATCATGAGTTTTAAAACAGTGTTTTCTTCTTTTTCCCATTCAACTTAAGCATACCCAGAGATGTGCAAAGACTCCTCAAAAGAGTGTGTGTGAGGAGCCTGTGGGACTGATTTATGTGGCAGTCATTGGGATATCGTTTCACCACCCTGCGCAATGCTGAAGCAGTTATATGGGGGCTGCAGCAGGATCAGTGATTTGAATACAAATAGCAGCTGTGAGCTCAGGGCTGGAGACTCAGCGTTTGCCACCTGGCCATGTTACTGCAGCCGTGTGAAGCGTCGCTGTCCAGACTGACGTGAGCTATGATTCTGTGCTGCAATCCCATTCACGATAGACACACAAATCATACGTACTCTTTTGCTTTATTCCCTGTCATTCATAAATATGCGAAGGAATGGACAGAAAAAAAGGTAGCAGTCTGGTACATAACATACAGAGCTGTGAAGGGCTTTTTGCAGCCTAGCAAAGAGTGTGAATATGCAAATTACAGTCTGCCCTCCTTACATGAAGCATCATTTTGGGCAAAAAAATGAACAGTGGGACTAAAGATACATATTTTTATTTATCAAACCTTGCCATCATAAATATGAGGAAATAACCTTCCTACCTCAAAATGCAAAATGCTTACATTCAAATATTTTAATCTAAAATCTCTTTCATTGATACAACTTCTATCGATGTACAGATAGCTGGCAGTTCCCTGTTTGTCACAACTTCTAGTGAAAGCCCAAACTGAACGCTTAACTCACTGGGCTTTTAATGCACCTAATTGTTTAATTGCCATTTCATTCATGGCCTTACTGCTAAATGACTCCTATTACATTTATAACAGAAAAACATTAATTTTTTTACTTTTATAAGTGCTGCAGACAAAACCAGTCATTTGAAAATTCATCCCTATGCTTATTGCTAACTACCCTAGTCCTGACAACATCCACGTGCTAAGATCATGTGGGAACACCTGTCTGTGGGTAAAGTTGGAGCTGAATGGGTGCAGTCAGATTCTCTGCACTTTTATGGGACTTATTTTCATGCCCAGAAGCTTAAATGGGGTAGTCAAGTGTGATATCCTGAATTCAGACTGAACTATTGGTATTCTATGGCAGTGCCCATGAAATACAGCAGTGCTGCAATGTGCATGATCAGTTTTTCAGGATTCCATGCAAGCTCTCAAAAATAAAAAGATATTTTACACTCAACATCAGCGCACTTTAATTTTTCCTCCCAAAGGATATCCCTGATTAACGGGTGTAGCATTGACAAGAATACAACTACTGTTCAGAGTGCAGTAGTGTGATGCATAATGTTTTGTAACAGTCTGAAGTCCTAAAAAACAAGTACCCTCTTGGACTAAAGACCTGTTGGAGTCTCTCTCTCTTCTCCATCAAGAACCCCTTTCCTTCCAATAATTGCTCTGTTTGTTGGTTTATATGCCTGTCCAAATTTAACACAATCAGAACATACAGTCACGTCTCTTCTGTCTCCATCAATATGCTTCATAAACATCACCTACACAATAGGACACCAGAGGTCCAGAGCTCATCAAGCCTTAGCAATTTTCATATTTCAGATCCATTTGTCTGTCATTATATTGGTCTAGAGTTACACTTAAGTGAAGGATGGAGGAGGAGGGGAGGGGCAGCTGTGATACCACAGAGAAACAGTGGGAAGCTCGGATATGCCTTTCCATACAGAAACATCGACAGTCTTAAGGCACACCCAAACCACAAAGTTCCTCCAGTTGTTGGCCTACCCTTAATCAAGCATTGTGCCCTTGATAGAATTAGAAGTGTGATTAACTAAATGGTTGCTGTGGGACACAGAGCTGTTCCAGGGAACCTTACCCATACTTTGACCTGTGCCAAAACACCCTGACTGACAACGTTCCCTTCACGGCTGCGACACTTCAGACATAATTTCTCATTACATTTGAAACCTAAAGCATTGTTTGAGAATTTATGTTCATTTGCTAACAGTATAATCATTCAAAAATGATAAGCGCTGGCCATAGTGAAGAGTGAAGAATTATTATGTTTTTAGTGTGTTATAGTTTGTTGAAAACATACAGACATGTCCTTTGGAAGGTATTATTATTATTTCATTCTAAAATAAAATAGCTTGTTATGATGTTTTCCTTTTAGTTTGAAAAGAAAATAACATATTTATTCTTGGTGGTTAATCATTTTATTGTAATTAAGTATTCTCTTTTTATGTGAAAATATCAAGTCAGTTGTACCATATTCTTTGTGCTTCTACAGGACTGCTATTTGCATACACGCATAAGAAAATACATTTAACAGGACAGTTTCATGTTTTTGAAAGGAGCATGCTATATTTTGTTTAACTGCTTTCATTAATGTTGATAATAACAACAAATGCTAAAGGAATGAATTGTCTCTTTATTTCTTTAGAGTGATAATGGGTAGTTAGAAATAATTTTTGAAATGTTCATTTAATGCAGAATCACAGCTCTGATTTACAATTTTGCAGCTTTCCTCATTTGAATTATGAAAGCATCATACAAGATTGAAACTCTGCCCACCTTCTAAACTTACACACCTTGCAGTTCTACTGGTCAATGCCCTACCCCCAGCTCACGATGGGTTATGCATTAAATAAGTCAAAAGGAAAACAAATGCTTTGAATGTGGATGGAAAAGGCAATGCTTCACCAATTCATATAAAAAATCTGCAGTGTATAAACAATATGGAGTGTTCGATGGTTAGACAATGAGTATATAGCCTGTCAGCTCTCCAGTGCTTGGAGAAATCCCATGTAATCACAGATGCCATCCGATATGACTGATCATCGTCACATAAAAAAGCAGTGTGACCGATTATGTACCGAATGTTTCATGTTATTTGTCGATATACTGTAAGCCGTGAGACTATTAATCAAAATGAAAAGTAAATTTATTCAGGGTGAGGTTGTAATGCAGGCAATGCAATAAGCAGCCCAATTTTCCCCACTCTGATAATGCAAGTCAGGGACTGTTACATATGTATGCCCACAAGGGAATGATGGAAAACTCACACTGAATGGAAAATCTCCCGTAATGCTGCCTTTGTGTATATCAATAAATTTAACTACACCAGAATGCTGGCAGAGCCAGACAAACTGAGATAAAAATAGGATGTGACACTTTTATTTGATACATTTATGCAGATTTAGCTGGAGAAACAATTGTTCAATGTGTTTTGCCTAATGCATGATTAAATTGCTCCAGGAAAATGCTAGAGGACATGCTGTTATTCAATCCAAAAATTTAATAAAAATCATTTGATCATTTTTCATCAATACTGATTTTAGGTTTCTTTTGAATATCTCTGTTAGAGAATTGACATAATTTTAAAAATGTTTTTACCTGTCATTCCTTCTTTACCTTTTTTTAAATCTGGAAAAAGTATGGACCATACAAGTTCAGCATAATTTACTTCATTTTAATAATTTCATTACTAAATTTTCAACTAAATAGACTCAAAACACAATCATAGAGATCTGGAAAAAAAAATAATTTCACTCCATAACTCTGTTCTGGCACAACATGGCAAAAACCAATTTCTTTATATTCAGCGAACATGTAGCATTGTTCTCTTTTAATTTCCTGTCCTTTTTTTGGTATGCAGGTGACATCAGAAAAGGGAACAGTTAATATTCAAAAAACATTCATTAAGGGAGCCTGGGACTCCCAGCATGCTCCACTGCTCATCAACTCTCTGACATCACCAGTCTTTGACCTTTGAATGACACCAAAGTACAATTATGTGACAGGTTACAACCCTACCAGGTGTTGTTGAATTATAATTTCCAGTACATTCCCATGTCCACTTTACCTTTTGTATTCTGTATTACGTAATAAGGACAGTCTCTCTTACAAGCCTTGTTTTCTCCCATTGGTTGACTATGAGCTTGTGACCCAGCGGTTGAGAATGTATCAGGACTCAAAGTTCCCAGTGGAGAGAAAATTCCATTTGTTGGAAGTATGCGGCAGGTAGGGAGAAAAAACTGCTTCAATATAGTTTTCTCTGTTTTTATGAGACCTATAAAAATTCCCAGCGCATGCATTATGCAGAAAACGGGAGGGAAGCGAGTCTGCGGCTTTCTCCAATATCTCTCACCTGCTGGCCTTTTACAACGGCTTCACCACAGAGGAGTCTGGGATTGATGCCTGAGCCCCACCAGCTGTGTTCTGCTCCAGCCCATGGATATCTACCTCATCTCACCTTCTGCTGTTTAAACATACTGGAGACAAATCAATAGGATCCATCACTTCTAAGCCTCCCTGGCTTCTAAAATGAGCTGGATACTGGTTGCAATCCCACAGTTTCTTTTTGAAATAGAAATGCAAATCACACCTTTCATATTTCAATATTGCAGTCGGTGTGCATTAAGTAAATGGCTTGCAAATAACATCAATGCGGATTTCTACATATTACTGGCAGCACTGCCTTCCGTAGCTATAGCGAAAAGTGAATGAATGTGCAAATGTGGCTTTCACACATGTTCATGATCTTGATACTCTTTTGTTTTATCTTATAATCCAGGTAAACCCTCCCTGCCTTGCTCCTGAAAAATGATATATTCACATATCTCTGAAACAGAGTCAAGTCAGCTCTTTGTGTCCTCTGCGACGATCATGCCGAAGTTGATAGGCTCTGTAGAAGCCATCATGGAGACAGCCTGTCACGTTCCTGTACAGCTGTGAAAACGGGGCCGTGAATCTCCCCAGCGTCCGAGCCACTCGGCCCGCATTGCCGCTGTTCCCCTGTTTAATCAAACTGTATTTCACTTCTGCTGAGCCCGGGCAGCGGATCCTGAAACGCTGTAACTCCTCCAGAAGGACACAGGCATGTGGAGGTAACATGTTCAAGCCACAGTCGCCCCCACCCACCCAACCTCCATTATCCCCAACCCCAAGCAAGACAAGTCACAGACAATATTCGCAAAGCAACAAAATGGACTGATTTTCTGGATCGTTTTAACCTTAAATATTAACTATGAGTGAATATATTAGTGTTTTTATGGTAGAGTAATCTATTTTCCCACAGCTTCTTTGGTAGAAGAGGGTTTGCATTGACACCTACGTCCCGGTATAAAATAAGGTATGAAGACAGTATAAGGTTGCTTGAACAAGATCTTATCAAGATCATATTTAATCATTTATCTTATTTCATTCATTCATTTCAATATAGGGCTTCATCAGAGAAGCCATTTCATTTTTCAAGGCTTGATAATGCCTTGCATGTTTTACATGTTTTAAGTGTTTGATAAAAGCAGAGTTTTTTCTCGTTACCAACACAATACTGATTTTGCATTAGGTGTGTGCTGTTGGGGGCGGTGGGCTGGCTCCCGGCTCAGATTTAGCATTGGCAGTTTACACTTTGCCCCCTTGCTCCTGGTTGAACAGGTGCCCAGGCCCAACCAGCGGGGCCCTCAGTGTGAAGATGGTCTGCAAAACCACAGGAATAAATCTGCCAGAAATCCTCAAACCCCAATCTGAGAGCCCAAATAAATCCCACATCTCAGACAAGGCCATATGCTCGGGGCGTACTCGGGGCGAGTCCTCTCTCAGCGCTTGCCACACTCGCAGTCCACAAAGTGGGAGATCATAAAACCAATAAGAAGAAAAGGGAGCAAGAGGAGGGACAAAGGAAGGAAGCATCTGTCAGGGAACAAAGAACATCTGCCTTTAACTGGGGGCGGTCGCTCCTGCGGCGCCCGGCAGAGCAGCGGCCATCCCAGGCCGTTAATCCTATAGTCCACGCCACAAACAATGTTAACTGGAGCCATAACTCTACGCCGTCCACGCGTAAACAAAGCCCCTCCGTGGATCTCCGCAGACATGGGGGCGCCTCTGTCCAGGGGCCCTTCTCAGAAAGGGTAACGGCGAGGAGGACAGTGGCAGCGGCCCCCCTCTGCACGTGAACGGCTGGGCGAGGGGAGGCAAGCTGGCGGCCGACTGTCCTCTGCTCTTCGCTGACCCCGTGATGGACTGCAGGGACAGTTCCAGCATCTGCTGGGACACGTGCTTTGGGAGCATGTTGATCGTTAATGCTTCTATGGCCTGAGAGGCCACGCCCATTGTTTTTGGACCTTTTAACCAGTCTTGCACAAGAAACAAACATGCGGCCCTCATTTCTCCTGAAAATGGTGCTCATCGTGCTCGTGCTCGTGCTCGTGCTTGTGCTCGTCCGCTGCTTCCTTTTCTGTATGCAAACAGCAGGAGATGACCACACTAAGGCAGGAAACCATAGGAAGCTTATTAAATTTACTGTTAAATCCAGTCAGCCAGTTCCTTGAAGTTTGCTTTGATATAGAACAAAATCAGGTGCCATGCTAAACTGCCTTTTTTGAAACTGGTTTTGGAGCATTCTCTGGAGTTTTGGAGTACCCCAATTCTCAGGTTCTGCTCATTTTCACAGTATTTAGTACAGTATGGATCTTGCTCATATCCAGATAAACTTCAGAGAGGTTTTGGATCAAAACCACATGAACTTGTCCAAAGAGAAGAACTTCTTGTGATTCCTTGGTGATACATTCTTCATAGAGACCTGCAGCCAGGTAGCCTGTATGGACAAGAACCAGGAAGGGTGTGAGGCTTGTTTCAAGACTCCTGAGGGGAAGGAGGATGAGTACTTTTTAAAAGTTACAAAGAAGACAGTCTAATTGCTTGTGAGAAGCCAGGGTTCACACCTTAATTACACTAAAGACAGAAACACAATGCTTAGCCATCATAATTCTTCCAGGCCCCCACAGCACATTACATGCCATACAGTATGAAGTGGGATGACCACATTGCAAACAGGACTTAGGCTGTGTCTCAACATGATTAATGACTGAAAGCTTAACCTTTCTGGGTTCTTTAAAGGGCTTGTTTGCCTTGGTATAATTTACTGTATCTATCTGAATGAGTAGACAGAAGAATGCTTCACAATCGTATCTCCATCAGGGCCATTGTTGGACCCTGCGAACCCACCGCTCCCCACATGTTATCCAGCAGATGACCTCTCCAGAAATGTGACTGAGTGTAATTAATGATCAAAAGCATCCACTCTCAGCTTTTTAAAGAGCACAGGTAGTTTATCGTTCTCTTATCATACACTGTAGTATGTCTGTAAGACTGGACCTTGAACTTCAATTTTAAGTTTAAAACAAGCTTTGTATTGCCAAAATCTTACTTTTTAATTTGAATCTCTAATGAGATTCTTTAGAGATCTTTAAAAAGTACTTTAAAAAGTAAAGATTACACACATTCACTTACCAAGAGAAAATTGTTATATGTAAGGTCAAAATATGACTTGTAAATTGCTTTTTATGTATGTCTTTCATTTGTACATATAAATGAAATGTATATTGCTTTTATCTTGGTGTTTAATTTAATGTGCCAGTGCAAAGGAAAAGGTAATGTATTTAAGCAGTCCTCTGATATAAACCCTTGACAGAGTATGTCTAGTCTGTGACCTTTCAACATAAAACATGTCTGTTTAAGTCTAAATTCAGTTTTTCCTCAATATGGCCGTGGTTTTTTCATCTACATTAGACCACAATTCCAAGAGCAAATTGGCCTGGAGTCAAACCAGATCACATTCCATTTCATACTTAAAATGGTGAACTGTGGGCCAAGCGGAAGTGGGTGTGTCTTCGTTACGCTGTGTAATTAGGAATCAGGATGTTTTTGTTTGTTCAGACCTCCAGTATATAAATAGTGCAGAAGGAAATGTTTCTGTTTTTTGTTTCATTTTGTTTTTGCCACAAACATGACAAAATAAGGAGACAGATATCAATATGTATTAATGTAACTGTACCACCGCAATCAATCACGTTTCTGATTACAAGTCTGAATTTGTGCTGATTCATTTGAATTCTAACAAAAAATGACTACACGAGCAATGTCAAGACAATTACAGCTCATTCAGATTTCATTTACTGGTACTTTTTGTAAGAAAATGTACAATTTAAAATATTCTAAATGTAAAAAAGAATGAAAGCATATGGGAGTGAAGTGAGAACCAGCAAAGCTTATCACGTTGTTTTATGTTTTGTGTATGCTTCCTATGTTCTAATTTAACCATGTACTTTATTTATTAACTTTGCCGTCTGCAAGCCATGTAATTTATGTACATGTTCTACTCTTTATATATGCAAGTGATTACATGTGATTTGCGAACAACTAGTTCAAATACCACATTTGTTAACAAACAAAAAATGACTGCATAATTTTCAATCTCCTTTTTCAAAATTTGCATCATATGTCTTTGAAGTATTAGTCCTTCATAACAAGCTGAGAATGGCTCTGCATTGCCTGTAATACAGACTGATAGAGTGCATGGCCTTTCCTTTTCAAACATGGCTGGCTGAGTGAAAAGGATGATCCAGCAATAACTTACACATAATTCAGTAATCCAGAAAATAAATCAATACTGTATATTCTCTTTAGCAGTGTTTGTCTTTGGGGGTTTAGGCGTCGGCTGTACGCACTTGAAATCTGGCTCTTTCATTTAATGGCTCATCTGTCTACTATCTTTTTATATTTCAAAATCATGCATAATGCAAATTTGAATCATGTTGTTTTATCAAGGTGTTTATTTATCATTTAAACATTGACATCATTGTCCATCGAACCTAGATAAATGAATATTGGTACTCTGAAAACTATTTGAAATATATTATTTCCAAATGAATAGCATTTACAGTGTTCCATGTTCTGTTTTATTGATTTCTTGGTATGAAAGGTGATCTCATAAAAATCTCAGTTAAGCAGGTCTGCATTTATGAAGTCTTTTGATGTTCACAAGATAATCGGGATATAACTGTTTCCCCAGCGATTCAGGGTCAGCTCTATGCCGCCTCCTCTGTGAGTGACTGTAGTGCCATTAATCTAGAGGGAGATTTTGCCTGATAAACTGCAGGCCTCTGTATTTGGCTGAATGTGTATGTTATGAGAACACATGGACTAAAAAAAAGTTCAGAAAGAAAACTTGGGCTCCAAAGACAAGGGATAATGCAGGATAAAACATTCGAATGACTCTTAACCGATATTGTGTACTTTGTCCTACCCCTTTTCATTTTTCATTCTTTCACAGAAACATAGCATAATAAATTAAAAGAAACTGTCACATATGCAAACAGCTTATAAAAATCCATTCATAACTATACAAATAAGAATAATAGTCTGTGAAATGTTATGCATTCCTTGTGTTCAAACAGTATCAAAGGTTAGAGAAGATACAGCTCTCTCTACCTCACAAGGATTCCCTTTCAGTTCAGATGAGGTCAGTTAAGGTCCCAATAATACAAACATTACAGGCCCTTCTTACCAATTAATGAATTCAAGCATGATTGTCATTTTCCTGGTATGAGACAGAGAACTTAAACTAGAAGAGAAGTATAAACAAATCTGTTATTTTTTAAGTCAGCTTCTCCCCTTTATGAAAATGAAGTCAACCTTGTTACCCTTTTCAGTTGTTGCAGCTCCCAGAATCCATGAGCTAAGTCTAACATTCAGCAGACCTGATGCAATCCAGGGATAGTGTACACAGTGGTCAGGATGATTGTTTTAGTAAAACTTACTGGGGCTATTTTATGGCTTCCTGTATGGCCTGTCTCTCCACACTCAATGTCCTCTCTGTCAGATCTAAGCAGCAGAAGACTCTGCTCTTTTTCAAATTCTGCTTCCTGCATTTTGTAACAGTATTTTCCTTAAGGCCAGTCATATAATTTGGAGCTGTTAAATATTATGGAATGTCTGTGATTAATTCTCATGTTTTGAGTCGATCCTTGTGTCTCCAAACCATGAAACAAAAGCAGGAGCTGATGGTATGCCCATCTACACAACCTAGTAGACAATGAAAAATCTGGCCTCTGAGATATTGTTCTTGACTTCACAAGGAAATTCCACACGTTTCTGTATGAACCACATTCTAACAGTAATTAATTTGTTTCACAATACAAGTCTGCGCAAATCCAGTCAGGCTCTTAATGGATCTGAGTCTCCTAGGCAGTTATTGCTTATTGGAAATGTCATGATAAGATATGAAATTCTGGGGCATGTGCTTATCATTTTGTTTGGTGCTAACATTGTAAGTATAAATTTAGATGTATATTACATGCATGCATGTTTTCATTTATCTGCAATAAACATCTATTAAAGAAATGCAGGGCCCACTGTGACGGCTCCACAGAGACTTCAGCCAAGCGTGTGTTTCTGGTGCTATATTGTTTAATCTGCATGCAGTAAAACAGTTTGCCAACAGTTGAAGGCAACACTACCTTAAGGGATCCTCCCTCTGAGATGGGCACAGAGGGTCCCCAGTGAGAGATGGAAATGCTTCAATGCCAACAAAGCACTGTATGAGTAGTTAATATCAGCATGGTCAAAAAGCAGACAGTTTCAGCACATTAAACTGCACTCAAATGCTATGGTTGTATCATTGAAATAAATGTGTATATTATTCTGCAGTACCACAACCACCAATGCTGACATGTTGGAAAATTCAGTGAGGTTTGGGAGACTAAAGCCAAAGACCGAAGAGAACGGGGGAGCAGCCCCTTAATGTGGTGGGTTTCCAAAGCGCCTCAGATGTGGCAATCGGGGAGAGTTTGTTTGCATATGATCTCAAAGGGAATTTAAAGAATGGCATTGAGCTACTCTACAGAAAGTCTGAATGAGGAGTTTCAATGGTAGTAAAAATGAAGGCAAAAGCAGTGGGTAACAAAAGCGACACAATGCTATCACTTCAAGTAGGGTTGTCATCCCAAGTATATTTGTCCAGTCTATGCCCCTGCTGTATGTGATCATATGTAAACATGGACAAGAGTTAAAATATTTATAACACTGACAATGACAACAACAAACTTTATTTCTACAGTCATTTTCTTCCAAGGAATGTTTTACCATGGAGTTGTTCAGAGTCAAATAAAAAAGACAATATTTGAAAACATAAGAATAAAATGCATACAGAATGATATGTGTTTGTAATTATTGCAATCTTTTATATAAGTAAGGAAAGCAAGGAGCAATGTGGAAAGACCACATGACACCCCAAGCAAATCTTTCCTAACCTCTTGAAACTGGGAAAAAAAAAATTCCCTCAAGCAGTAAATCTACTCCACCTCCTCACAGTGATCATATTGTCGTGTGGGATGATGAATAAATAAAGATGTGGGAAATTTGCATCTCAAGGTTAAGTTCCCACCCTCTTTGGGAAGAGACACGCATCGCTCCAATGAGGCAACTCCCCCGTTAAAATCAGCCTCTCGTCCTGCGCTGAAGCCGCAGAATGTTTCCCAGGGTAGGGTACTTTAGGGGGTCCCAACAGGCCCACATGGTGCTTTGGCCCCAGGTTTAGGTGACTGAGCAAAGGGCCACACATACATACACGGGGACACAATTTCTTTCCTGCAGCTGGATTTGGTTGGATCCAGCTGAGAAAAATCCTGATCGGCATCCTCATAACCTCACTGCGGCTTGCCACAGCATCGGAGCAGCGTTTCAAGAATGTCACATGGGCCTTGGAAGGCGATCACACAGGCAGTGTTGTGGGAATGTTGCATGTTCGCTTGGAGGGTGATATCACTGACAGGTCTGTGCAAAGCAAAGGCAAGTGATTTATTAGACATTAGGAGAGGGGCCCTGCATTAATGGAATATCTAATATCAGCGAAGCCCAGACTTTAATCTCACATGAGCGGCGCAACCTGTTCACTTTATAAATCAGAAATGCAGAGCGCGGTTGGGGCCGAAAAGCCCTGAGTTATGATCAGGAGTCTCTTCCCAAGGAGAGGAAAAGAAGGCATCATTTAATACTACAGTAAAGTGCCAAACTAGAACGTACCATGCAGATGGGGTTGAGGGGTGTCAGTTATTTGGGTTTGAAGCAGTTTGTCATCCGTGATTACAAGTGATGCAGTCCCACAAAGGAGAGAATCACTTACTGAGATCAGTTGGAAGTGGAGCACGTTTAATAACTTTGATGGTAATATCTACAATAAATTACAGTTATTACAATAGCTTACGGCCACAGCCGAGATAGAAGTTAACAACAGAAGACTTGTTAACTTTTAGGTATAGGCAGCTGTTAAAGAGGCTATGCACCTGGCCTCCAAGGTCAAAAATTGATGACATTTGAAAAGAAACCACAGAAAACAGCAGACCTTGTGGCTCTCACAAATTGGAGTGTTCATTTTAAATCTACTGGTTGTCACAGCATCTGGTTTCCAGTAAATATTCCCAAAAATTCTTTGTATTATTTAAGCTTTGTATAAGAGTTTCAAAAATAATAATAATATTGAAGGTATAAAGATTTTTAAGAAACATAAATAGCTCTGCTTTGGTTATACAGACTGAAGACCCCCTCTTTAATGCAAAGCTTATGCTTAATTATCAATTCATTTTATTTAGCTAGCTATATAAATAAAGGGAAACCACCGCAGAGAGTATAAAGCGGCACTCAAAGCTGTGGGAAGCCACCGTTAATGTGAAAGAACGCCATATGCTACTCAAGCACTGTTCTCTCTATCTGCCTCCCATTAGGTAAATTAAAAGCATTCCTCTAAGGAACGGTTTTTCCCTCTTTTCCAAGATGCTGCTCATCGTGGTTTCTTCCCGATGCACGCTGTTATAATTAGCCGCCGTTGCTGCCGTGGCGTCTTGGCTAAGGGAGACGTCTGTGCCAGCATCGCACGGACGTCCTCGCTCAAGAGTCCCTATGAGATGACAATTTATAGAGGCCCACAAAACAGGCAAGTGCTGAGATCAATCTTACAGACCACTTAAACGCCGCAACGTGCTCTGCAGTCCTGAAGCCTTGGGTCTGCGTGTTACTGTACATATCAAACCGGGCTTTGGTATTCGACACAAAAGCGGTACCAGGTGTTTACAGCTAAATTCAAAGTCTTCCGTTTGCCATACAAAGTCTAATTCAGACCGACTGTAAAGTTGTCCGACTGTACTGTTTACTGTAAAGACGTTGGTGAATGTTTTAGTTTTATAGCCATTTTAGATTTATACATAACATGTTTCTCATTTGTGGATACAGTTCACTGAGGACTGGATTCCTGTCAGACTACGTTTGGAAATTTATGTTTATTGTTGCGGTATTTGTTTTTTTTTTTTTTTTGATGCTTAACATATTTTCAAAATTCAGCCGATGAATTTGTGATGTTATATAAAAAGAGCGAGGGATACAAAATAAATTGTATCATTAATGTTCTAGTACTTAAGACAAATATTACTAACATTTTGTTGTATTGAAATCATAAGATTTTGACATCATAAATCCCAAACCTACCTATCTCTCTCTCTCTCTCTCTCTCTCTCTCTCTCTCTCTCTCTCTCTCTCTCTCTCTCACTGGCACACACAAACACACACACACATCGTTCACATAGTTAACAGAACTGTATAAAAACAGTTGGGATTTCACCGTCCATTCTCACATTGGAGGAGGCTGTGTAAGGGTGAGTGTGTGTGTGTCGTTGTTTGTGTGTATGTGCATGCGTGTGTGTGTGTGTGTGTGTGGGGGGGGCCCTGGGCTCGCTCCCACCACTCATGCGGGGTGAAAACAAGTGGATTTATCCCACACACGCTGCCAGGTGTGAACCCACTGGTGTGTGAAAAGGCCGTTTCTCAGTCGGAACGCGCCGGGTCTCAGAGCAGCTGAAGGCAGGGCCAGCGGAGAGGTCCTAACCCACTGAGAGATTTATCACTGGACCCACTGAGCCAGGCGAAAAACATCTCACTGCCATTCACAAGGGAAGACAATGGTGAGCCAGCACCAGGCCTGGATTACTTGTGTAATACGTACAGCCCCCAATACCGTCCTCAGGCCCCACAAAGTGCTCCTCATCCCAACAGAGGCAGCAGTGTGACTGTTTGTGTTACAAATATGCCTACTGGCATGCCTGTAAATCCAAGTTTGATTCATTTAAGCTTCTGAGTGACCAGCGGAGAAGAAAGTGAACATCATCCAGTGTTGGGTGTTGCCTTTGAGTCTCATACCAAGCTTTTAATGTCTGCGGGATGCATTAAATCTATTCAGCATACCCACATTATTCAAATGAAGAGGCACCGTGTGGTCGTTAGTGTTATTAAGATGAATGCCTGTGACACCATGCCCTAGTTATGGTGAAATATCATAGAAGAGCTGAGATGGTTTTTGTTCTGGGACTCCCCATTTAACAAGACCGGCCTATAGCCTGTTTGTGGCATATGCTGTGCTGATGAGATAAACCAAAACCCCTTAAACAATAAATTGGGTTTATTTACATATGCAGATTTTCAGGAGGAGCAGTCTGTGGAATCTGTGTGTGATGGTGACCTACTACTCTGTTACAGAGTAAAAGGGGGCCCAGTGCCTGCAAGCCTCTGAGCTGCTGGCTATAGAGCTGGAGAAGCTTGGGGGGGCTGATGGGGAAAGGGGGGTGTTGGGGGTTTGGAGGAACAGATTTAATGAGAGTAAGGAGTGCTGGGGGCCCCAGAAGCACCATGGGGGTTCCTCTTAACGAGCATCTTGTGGACGTTTGACCGAGAGACGGTAGACTGGGGAATGGCCGTGCCTCGTGATGTAGCAGGAGCCAGGGCCGAGTCTGCCTTGTGTCTATCTTTGCTCTCACCGCTGACTCCATCCCACGTAAATGTTGAGTTCATGGCAGATTCACCACAGGTTCAGCCGCCCCTGTCTGTCTCTATTCTGTGCGCTGCTCCTGATTGGCTGGCCCTCCGACATCCAGCACTTTGTGCCATCCCGCAGCCATGGGGGGCCTCTTTCCTAAGAAAAGCTGCCAAGTTATTTTCCTGCTTGCCAGCGAGGAGCGAAGGCAAACACCCAGGCACCTCGTGTCGGGTCCAGCGCTTTAGATAGCGAGGGACACACATACAGACTTGTCAAACGCTGAACGTGCGCTCTCTTTCCAACACAAACATTAGTGTTGGCTGAGCAGCTAAACAGCACTCAGATGCTGCTCCTAACAGCATGTGGGATGACAGCAGACAAACAGCCCACTGCCACAGTGGCAACCCAGCAGCAACTAGTCACTGCTGCTGTCAAATGAAACGGATCGCAGCTCATTCATCTCACACACTTACATGTGTTAAAAAGGTGTTTTTTAATCATTTAATTACAGAAAATTGAGTGGGATGCTGTCGCTGTATTCATGTATGCTGTCGCTGTGCATTCATCAGGGCATGTGCAAAGCACAAATAAATTTGCCATCTCTTCAGGGTTATCTCACTCCCACCTTCCCCTCACAGATGGCATTCATGTTCTTTGGATGGAGGAGAGAAGCAATTAAAAGTAAAGAAATGGTTCACTTTTAATGTTATTTTTTTCTCTTTATCTTGATGAGTGATTGGTCAGTAACGAATGCTGTGCTCCATTTAAATATTCAATATATACACAGCTATAATGGGGTGCCCATATCTACAGAAGTTTTTTCAGTCAAGTATGTTCATGTTTTTTTTTCTTATAGTCTAACTCTTTAAAATTACTGTGAAAAACCTAAATAGCCAACATAATGAATGAATAATTTTTTCATTATAATTTCATATAAAATCAGTCACCTATTTATATTGGAAGGTCATGGTTTTTGAAGATTACATTGTTCTGTTTACACAGATAAGTAATATTCTGTTGTCTCTTATCCTCCTTGAACAGAATGTTTTTGTGGGCTCTCAAATGCTCTGCACAAGCCCAAGCATGGCTATCCTAACAGGATGAGGCAGAGGAATTCAAAGGATTGTGGAGCAGCGGAATTCACTCACAAAGTCGCATGCATGCATTTCCCAAGATAGAGTTACATTGATGTCTTTGTAAAAAAAAAAATAAAAGAGAGAGAGAGAGAGAGACAAAATGACATCAGCCCCAGAACTGTGAAATCAGCCCCACAATCATTCCTTTAATTGTTTGATTCTTGGGATTTTTCCCTGGTTCACCAAACCACCTAAGCAAATAAAACAGTGTTCGTAAGATTGCAATGCACATTACAGTAATCCTATTCCATTTTCATGCTTGTGTTTTGACCTTGATTCACATCTGTGTTGACTCACAGTTGTGTGCGTTGTACTGGGAAGGTGTCTGGTATGTAAATCAACGATAGTAAATACACAGTTCAGGTATGGAATACATGATTGGCCTCTTTCTGTAAGAGTAAAAAGGCCTGCCTTACGTGTCAGCTTCAGAGACTGAAAGTAATAAGAGCTGCTTTTCAATCAATGTCCCCCGCTGCACTGATGACTTCATCAAGGACAGGATCACGCTGCAGACTAAACAGGGCCCATGAGGCCAATTGTGATGGCAGAGATGAGTTTGGCAGTAATGCTTTCACAGCAAAGGCAAAATTACACTTGTAAAACCTTACGCAAATGCTGCATGTTCATTTGGTACATGTATTGTGCAATTTACTTTTGATGAGGGGGCTTTGTTACTTAAGAAGAGCTTGAAGGTGTCCACGGAAACTGTTTGACATATGTCAGGGTAAGATTGGAATGACAGGGAGTCTGGCCACTTGAGCAGGAAGTATAGCCATAGGATTTTAAAATAATGGTTAACTCTTCATTGTTAGTATCAAGACATATCATGCTTTTTCGGTTGTAAGATGGTTTTCCCAGTTTAAACTGTATTGTGCATCAATTCAGACAAAACTGGGTAACAAATAAAACACTATCATTTATGTGGCATACTGGAATGCTAGAAAAGACCATAACAAATAGAATCACAGTTGTTAATACCCTCCCCACATGCTGGGTAATGGGAGGAACTGCTTGCACACACATTTGTACATTTACAAATGGATCCATGAGATGCCAGTTCCCAGCGGAAAGTCTGTATTCTTCAAAATCACTTTGCAAGCTTTGTTCCCGCAGCTGGACTCCAGCCAAGGTGGGAGGAGCCATCCCAAGACAGGCAAGCCCTGATGTCTTCTGTTCATCAAGTTGACTATAGGTTAAAAAAGAAGATGGTGCAACACGCAAATCACTTGATCTTCTATGTGACATACAGAGGTATTAAAATCGGATTAGGACAGATTGGCACACCCATATACTGCACATCAATGCCAAACTGGCAGAAATAGTAGCATCTAGGCAAATCCAGCTACTTCTAATTTGGAACCAATGTATAGATACACCACTGTCAGTTTGAAATGTTTTAATAGCCCAAGTGAAGAAAACAGGGAAAGACATACTGGCAGCACTGGCATTAATCAATATCCAACATATATAAATAATTCCAAATTACACCTATGCTCAAATAGAACCAATAGAACTCTGAACACTGAATCCCACAATCCCATGCTCTAGCTGAACCCCTTACCCTGGATTCTTGTTTGTTTCTCTTTATATGTATTAATAGATTTAGAAATGCACCACATATATACTCTGATATTTTTAATTAGGGACCTCTTTGTATTGGTTTTGAATCTGCATTGGAATGCTAATTGGAAAATATATATTTACTAATGAAAACAGCTTTGCAAGAAAGTCTCTATGTGGAAAATGAAGGCTAGTTGCCTCCTCTGAGTGTTTCTCATTGACAGTCACATTAGAATGCTTTGCTATAATGACCACTTGGAGGCTTATTGCAGAAGTGTTTTTCCATTTCTTGGCAGTACTCAAGTGCTCAGTGTGGCTACTTTGTAGAGATGTCTGTTATAATCAGCTTTGGCAGCCTGTGCACCCTACGACTCTGACCTCACTATGCTTCTTAAATGTAACTTGGATTGTGATGAGAGGGCAAAAAGAACTGCATTATTGCATTCAGTGATGCTTATTTTGGTCTGCCACATGGAGCAAATTCAAGAAAGATGGGTTTTATCATTGTGCGTTGGTTCATTTTGTAACCCACCAACAAACAGAGCACACAGGAACTGCTAGCATTGAAAGTAAGTGCAATTTCTGTGCCTGGTACAGTATGTTACCTGCAGTACAGAGACACATATTTTTTTGTGATTTAATTGGGAGAGGCCAGGGTGAACTGGCAGTTGTAATATTACTTGTAATTGCATGAACAGACTCTGCTATTTAGTAATACTTTCAGGGAGAAGCCAGGGTTAGGGATGGAGAGGACATGAAGGGCCTCACATCTGCAAGTCTGAGATTTACTGCAGTTCTGACTCTTATCCATTTCTGTACAGAGCACGCTGTGGTGACAGCCTCACAAACAATACAAAGAGAGAGGGAAATGAAATGAGCGTCTGAAAGAGAAAGGGTCACAGGTGGAGGCCAATACAACAGATCAAGAAACTGCCTCCATGGGTCTACTCCAAGTGAGGATCTCAGTGAACACACTTCACACCCAGACTGCTAATTAGCAAATGGGCAATGGCTCTGTGGAATGTCCTTAAACCATGAATCCAGTGTAACGTTCTATACCCTCAAGCTCCACACAGCTAAAGATCCATCACTGAACACAATCAGGGCTGAACACCCCGTCTTCTCTTTCTCCCGTGCCGTGAGCAGTGAGGCCTCCACAGGAGAGAGCCTCAATCATCACCATAAAGCAAATAAATGGCAAGGACTTCCTTCCAAGGAGGGTTTTTTCAACATCACATGATGTAACCCCTTCACGTTGCCATGGATATTCTGCCCCCTTGTATTCCCTCTGAGGGAGTGTGAGAAAAATCCTTCATTCAGCCCCCTCGCCCACCGAAGCTGCAGTTTTTCATGGAGGAACAAACAACTGGCCTAACTGAATACCTTAGCTGAAAAAGAACTGTTTCTTGGTGCCTGCATAAATACCATTCTTTCTGAATTCCACTGATTCTTAAATGAGTCTTTGAATTTTTTAATTAATGTATTATACTGGTAATCATTAAATAATTTGTATTCATGGGACTTTTCAAAAATGATGAAATAACTGTTCTAAATATTTATGAAACATCCTTGTAAGGGTCATTTTTATTTCCAAAACAAAAACAAAAAAACCTTCAGAAAAACTAAGGGTCATTTAACCAGTACCTGAATTTTAAATGTAATGAATACATGTCAGGTGGGGTTGATGTTGCTTTTTTCATGAACATTCTGAAGTGAATTCAAGCTTGTGTGGAAATGATGGGAACCATGCATTAAACAGCACAAACCAGAGGAGAGAATGATGACATCATACCTCACCTGTCCATCATTTTTAACAATCATGTGAAAAAGTAACAGCTGCCGACAGATGACTCCTGGAAAGAGATGAAAGCTTTAGAGGTCCTAATGAGTTTAGAAGCTGGATAAAAAGAGGAAATGTATTTATTTTGTATTGTTCTTTTTTCCCTTTAAAACTTTTAAAGGTGTGTGGCACATTATGTTGATGGTAATTATTTTACTGTTTAAATCTGTCATGCTTATGTGATCATATTTTGTATGTATCGATACATTTTCCCTTGTTTTCAGTGAAGGTAATGTAATGTTTTTTTCAGTCTAGCAGGACAATAACAAAGACAGAGCAATGGGTTAGTGTTAAAATCCCTCAGGTCCAAACCCCTGAGAAGATGCAACAGTCACCTCTTGAGATAGAAAGGTAACAAACCTTAGGAAAATCGAGCAGCACATCTAGAGGACTGAAGTTATACAAACAGCAAACTCACACAACAGTTAAATAATGAAAATTCAGTGCACTGGCGAACTGTTTCATACTGTCCTCTGTGGTTGATGAGACAGTGCTTTGTGGTTCGGCAAGTAGCTGTGCAAGTGGTCACTATGCCCTGACCTATGAGCTAACAGACGGTAAAAGGAGGGTGTAATTACACCACCTAACTGCTGACTGAGTGTCTGATATTAATAGGCTGTGAGAGCCCCATGAAAAGGGGGGACTTCCACAGAGCTGGATCTGACCCTGTCCACCTGGATGGCAGGATGCTCTCTTAGAAGCTTCAAAAGGCCTGCTGTACCACAACTTACTCTCATCATGAATTGTCTACCGCTGAAAAAAATCTTACTCTTAAAAAAGTGGGACTTGACTTCCTCTCAATGACAAATTGAATGGATTTTGGGAAACTTGACTTCTTGCTGCTACCATCTAGTTGCAGGCCTGCTCTCACTTCTGGGATGCTTGCCCCCTCCAGTGGCAGCAAGGCAGAAATGCAGAGATTGTCTGAGCATCGCAGGAAACGTTTTGTTTGAGCAGCTGTTATACGTTTCACTTATCAGACTACAATTAAGGCAGTTTGAGCTGTAATAACATTTTGTGGCTGTTGGGAAGTCGAAATGTAAGTTTTTAGCTACAGGGCCATTGTAGGTTTTGCTTCCAGCTGCCAACATTGGCCGTGTTATGTCTGAATGCTACGTTCCACAGTGATAACCTCATAAAAATGGTTAAGTCTGATAGTGGTATTGTCATGGTCTGCTGATGTTTTCTAAAACAAGACCTGGATGAATCTGTCATTGATGACATTGTGAATTCAAGCCTGTATCATGGAATTACACAGGAGAATGCTAGGCCATGCATCTGTGAGCTTAAACTGAAGTGTAGCTGGGTCATGCAGCAAGACAATGATCCGAGACATCAAGTCTAAATCATAATGAACGAAGAGCAAAAAATGTAAAGTTTAGGAATGGCCCAGTCAGAGTCCATTCCTAAAACACCATTGAAATGTTGCGACAGGGTAAAATCTCAGCCACATTACTATAGGGAAGAAGCGGGGTAATGATTCTGCGATTCTAATTTTAGTCAGTCGATAGACCTAAATCATTAAACTATCATGCCTTGACCACTGATGAGCACTTCACGCTGCAATCCTTAATGTTAATCTCCAGAAATGTCAACTATAATTATGTAATCCAGGGTCAATTTTTGTAAGACCCATTGTAATTACTGTATAGTGTTTGTATATACTCAGTCCGTACTTGGGGACCGAAAATGTTAATCCTTATTTGTCCTTGTCCTGGTATATTTGAGCTCAACAGCTGGTTGTTCTCAGTCACTAAACTACGGTAGCCTATTGTATTTGTTTTAACTAAGTTTTCTGCTATATAACATATTTGAGACGTTATACTAACACAACATGAAAGAAATACAAATGACTTATCCTACAATGCATGCACTGAGTATTGTAACATTCCTGAGACAGTACTGTCTGTAGCGCACAGGGGAAAAGACCACGTCCGTTCTGCTCTTAGTTGCCTCATTGCGCATGTGTACAGCAAGCAACGAGGGATTCAAGAGCCGCTGAAAATGGCCGACATGGAGACCGAGGTGTACAGCAAGAGCCGAGATAGCGGGAAAGGAAAGGAGTAAGTAACGCTGCATTTCATACTTATTCATTTAATGGTTCAAATATACACAGAGGCGATCTGTCTATTTGGCGGATAAGTAGTGACATATTGTTATAAGCCGGCATTTCGAAATAAAAAGGTAGTTTGTTAGCTCGCTCTACATCGCTAGTTTGGGCTAATCAAGTAATATGAAATAGGTAAGGTTAACTAAACATTATAGAAGTGATGGAAAGCGTGTCTACTGGTATGACAGCAATAGCCAGTGCTTCTATCTCCATGTATCCTATGGAAAGTGGGGGATTTGTAGATGCTGACATGTAGCTTGCAAACTGTTTTTATTGCTATTTACATAGCCACGCGCTTTTGGCAGGTGTATTCTAGAACGCAAAGAAATACAAGTTCCAGATGTCCTGGAACCTCTCCGGTAAACGTTTGGTCGATACCTGGCTATGCCACTTTACTTCTTGTTTAACTCAAAGGGTGGATAATTCTCTTGTACTTAACCAAGTAATAGGGTAGATTTACACTGTCGCTTGCTAGCTAACGTAATGTAGTTACTCGCCATTGAAGTACACTAACGTTGGCTGTCGTCAAGGAAGCGTGGTTCTGTGTCTCCCTCAGTGTTACAGTGCTTTCTTGCTAACGTTAGCTCTTGCTTGATCTGATTATATTTTAGGATGTGGGCTACAATTCTGCTTCTTTCTTAACTATGTGATAGCTAACAGTAAACACGTTTGTTCTAACGCTGGCAGTTAAGTTGAGCCTGCTGCCTGGCTGTAAGAGTACCTGGGCCTACTTAAGCTTAGCAACTGTGTTGAAATGATTGCTAGTTTGCTGTCCTGGTAACGCGGGCAAATCTGAGATGAGAACAAGCCATGATCATTTACCTTGTTTAGACATGATATTTGGAAAGAATGGCTTGCGGGTTATTTTTAGTAGAGTTTTGCGAATCGCTGTGGTAAGATTAAAAAGAAAGGGCATAGCTAGTTGGCTGAATTATGTAATGGCTAGAGCTAGCTACACCATCCACAACAAACTTGTCTTTCTGGGATCGCTGCTGTTTTAACCCTTCAAAGGCAACCAGGCAGGAATCGCATAAAAAGTACAGTGCGTGAAATAACAAAGTATCCTGCCAAAGATTTTAACGCTTATGCATTTACCATAAGGAAAAAAAATAGACCAGTTAGACCAATGAACAAAATAAATGGCAATTGTAAACAACACATAATATTTGCCTCGAGGTGCCCTTCTATCAACTATGTGCTTTCTGATTTTGCCGATAAAAACTCAATGCACTTTTACCGTGTCAAGCAGTCACTCTTTCACCAGAGAGCAGATTTTTCTTTTTCTGCAGAAAGCTACCCAACCGCCTCTATCTCCTGAATTGATTTGTTACATTATTGATCCATGGAAACAAAATTCCTTAAGAAAATGTGCAGATCAATGAAAGGATTATTTGTGGATTTGAATGCATAAGTGGTTATTTCCAGATGGTCATTAGTAGCAATCCAAGTATTCCCTTTTGACAGTGCTGGCAATGTGTCAGCTGACCTTTATGTCCTTTCCCTGGCAGGAAGGACAACGTGGAGGATGCAGAGAAGAGCGGGAATGAGGAGGAGAATGGGGACTTGTCTGGAGAAGAAGAGGAGGAAGATGAGGATGAGGAGGAGAGCAGCGGCAAGCCTGAGGAGGTGTCCAAGAGGAGCAGCGGGGGTGCTGGTGGCAAACACAAGAAGAAGAAGCACAAGCACCGCAGCAAACACAAGAAACACAAGCACTCCTCTGAGGAGGAGAAAGACCGCAGACACAAGCATCGGCACAAACACAAGAAACACAAGCGCAAGGAGGCAGATGGTCTGTCCGCCGCCGCTATCAACTCCTCCTCCAGCCATGGTGCCGGGGGGAAAGGAAACGGCTCCCCCTCTGCCAAGCGGCCCAAGCTGGATGACATGGCCGTGTTGGAGGACCTGGAGAAGCAGAGGGCCATGATCAAGGCTGAGCTGGACAATGAACTGATGGAGGGGAAGGTCCAGTCAGGCATGGGCCTGATCCTGCAGGGCTACAATTCGGGCTCGGAGGAGGAGGGTGAGATCCAGGAGAGGGCCCGAATGGGGAGCAGCTGCAGAGGACCAGCACAGGGAAAGGCCTCACCCCCAAAGGCCACGGCATTACACAGGCTGGGATGGACACCAAGACCCGGCGGGAGTCCACCGACACGGGCAAGCCCGGCTCCAAGCGCCGCAGCCGAAGCAAGTCCAAGGACAGGGCCAGCAAGCAGCACAAGTCTGACAAGAAGAAGAGCAAGGAGGCCAGCGCAAAAGAGCGCACAAGAGGCCGCAGCCGTTCCAAAGACAGAAAGCGGTCCCGCAGCCCTGACAGATCCAAGGAGCGAGCTCGGAAGTCGAAATCCCCTATCGGCAGACGGAGGTCGTCAGCAGACAGGACCCGGCGCTCCTTGTCACCCCCTGGGGACGCAGAGCAGAAGAGCCGCCCAGGTAGGAGATTGTCGCCGTCGGCAGCTGCTCAGAGTGGGGAGATTTTGAGCCGTGAGCGCAGTGGACGCCGCTCAAGGTCGCCCGAGCGACGCAGCCGGTCCCGCAACCGGCGCTCCAGGTCAAAAGACGGAAAGGTCAACAAGCGGCCTGAGGCGGAGAGGGAGAGGGACCGTAAGCCGGCTAAATCCCCCTCCAAGGACACATCTTCTGGTAAGGAGAACCGTTCTCCTGGTCGCAAGAGGGGGAGCAGCCCCCAGCAGCAGCCGCAACGGCGCAGCGTTTCTCCGCGAAGAAGGGACCGGCGCTCTCCCCCGCCCACGGAACGGACCGCCAAAAAGAGTCACTCGCCCTCGCGGAAATCCCCGGCCAGGAGGGGGCGCAGCCGTTCCCTGGAGCGCAGACGTAGAGAGAGAGAGGCAGACCGCCAGCGCCTCTCCCCAGTAAGGTAGGCTCTGCTTTGGCTCATCCCTGATGCCTCAGGGAGTTTCTTTCCTTAATTAGGCCTCTTTGGAATTTTCTCATCACTCATGGCTTAGCTTCTCGCTTCTGGTAACACCACTTGGTCTGTAGTAGGCTCTAACACTGAGGGGGGAAAAAAAGCAGTGGTAGATTCTCCCAGAAGAATGTTCAAATGAAATGTTGAAGTGTGATCCTAAGTGTGTTAAGACTGAGGAACAGTTTAAGCATGAAGTGAGTTGTTGCCTTGTGCCTGATTAGTTGTGGAAACCACTTTTTTAAACGTATGTACGTAATGAAAGGTGTAGATGCACGTACTGACCTGTCTACTTCTGTCAGTACAGCTGGATCTTCCATATATTTCAGTGTAGACTGAAAACCCACCTTTATAGACTGTACCTTGGTCCTTCCCTCAAAATACACTTTCCCTCTCCCCATATCCCTAATTATTATATAAAAATTGTAACACTTACTATGACTATTATTCTTCATTTATTTCCTTGCTATGTGTGTTTTTTTTTTCTCCGTGGTTTTCATGCTTAAGCACTTGTTGAGGAAGTTGTGCATTTCTCATAGATCATTTTGAATTAAAAGTGTTTGCCAAATGACTAACTGTAACTGTAAATATTCTTAACGTAACATCTTGACTAGATTTTAATCTTTGGGTTATGTTCACAATAGCTTGACAGTTTTGTCATTTTCACCTGTTATTGTGATGTTTTTCTGCTTGTATGAGTACATATAGAGCGCTCACAAGCGTTTAATATTGTCTGGCTGGTGGAAAGATAAAACAGACCAGTGACAGAGTCAGTAAACATCATGACTCATGTGTAGAGCAGGACAGTGCTGCCTTGGAGCTGAACAGCTGCAGACAGGATTTTGACTAACATGCGCTGCAAAATGAGCCTAGAACTGCGCTCAGTCCAAGCCCACAGACTGCTCCCTTAAAAATTATGCATTGAAGAATAAGCAAAATGGGGTATCACAATTTTACAATGGGGCTTGTGTTATTTTGAAATTTGGTCTTCAGATTGTAAGCAAAGTTCAGAAGTCCAGAACAGTCTCACTCCTGCATTTTAGCTACTCTGCTGCTTCCTTTTTTATCCGTGTAGCCTTCCTCACCTCACCAATCCACCCAGAATCCTTGGGTCTGTTACCTAGCCTGCATTGCCTTGACAACCCTATCATGTTCTTTGTTCTGCAGGGTGCGCTCCAGGGACGAGGTGGGGTCACGGCGGGACAGATCGCGCGACGGGAGCCCGGCGCTTGGAGCACGGCGCAGACCCAGCCACTCGCCATTCAGGCGCCGGTCCCGCTCCCCTCTGAGACGCTCCCGGTCCCCCCGCAGGCGGAGCAGGTCCCCAGTCAGGCGAAGGTGAGGCTGCCAGCCCAGAGAACCTCATTTATAGCATATCTCCATCCCTGTGCACTCATAAATGGATTCAAAAGTGGTGAACACCAATGTGGAGTCAAACACCTTCCATGGCTTGCCCAATAGCCAGACCTAAACATCTTTTAAGCCTTGTGAATGAATAAGATGAAATCCGTTATTCAGCTTGGCCTTTCAAAGCTAATGAATTTTCTGCCTTTTGGGGAAAAAAGAGACTAGAATGACAGTGAAATGTAATTTTCCACTGATACACACATCTGATCTCCCACATTTTCATGGTCAGAAACATCCTGGTGCCTCGGTCACGTGACTGGCTGTTGTTCTTGGTTCCAGTAATTGCTGCATGCAGCTTCAGTGTTTTCCCTCTTGGGACTGTGCGAAATTCATCTGGTATTTACCAAAGAGCCTCTAATTGCCAGCTCCCGTTTTCCACACCAGTGAAAGTGCTTTGCAGAGACCAGCAATGTGTGACATTCTCTCTCCCTCGGCTCCGCTGCAGGTCAGGGGAACGGGACAGGCTGGGCAGGGCCAGGCAGCGCTGGCGCTCGGGCTCCCGGGAGAGGGAGCGGAGGCGGAGACGCAGCAGGGATGAGGACAAGTTCAAGGGCAGCCTCTCGGAGGGCATGAAAGCCGACCAGGAGTCCTCCTCTGAGGAAGTGTGAGTAGGAGAGATTCTGCGTCGTGCTGGTCTGAAACCTCCCACGCCAAGTTAGAGCACAGCACCTCGAGTGCATCTTATTCACAGCTTTGGAATGTTGATCAGAAATGTTGAATGTCAAACAGCCTCCTGTTAAATGACCGTTCTTTAGAACATTATCAAAGACATTGCACGTGATGAATTTAATAAATGATAAGACAGAATAGAAAGCCCCTCTCCTTGTATCAACAGCCCTCTCCTTATACCTGGCATGCAGATGATTCGCTCGGTTGAGGGGGCGGGGGGGTGTCCACATTTGTTTTTGTCTGTAAAATTTGATTCTGTTATGCATGTCCCTTTTTTGCAAACCAATGGACAAAACTCAAAACAAGGAATATCTGAATACAGAAGCCAAATTCTCATAGACTTTACAGCTTTTCCCTCTTGTCATATTAAAATATTTTTAGTTTCAGATCTTCCATTGACACATGTGCCTTGTACAGAAATGTCAAGAGTGACCATGGACAGTGGAGGCAAGAATAGAAATGGATTCTTATGTAAACCACAGAAGCAGGTGGCTGATTTCCAGTCTCTGTAGACTGTAGACTGAAATTCTATGAGCGCTGCTGAGCCCCAGAAGTAGAAACAAAACACTTGATATATATCTGGAATATGAACTGCATTTACCAGAAGAGTTAAGTGTAACAAGACTCCTAGTACTTTGTTTCCTTATTTTGGTATATAATTTGCATGCCCTTTGTTTGCACAGACTTCTGGTCTTGTCCATGGATGTTTTTGTTTTCGTTTTTTTCTCCTCTCTTCTGTGGACATTAAGTTAGAGTGTAATGCAGTAAATTACAGTCAGAGTTTACTGCATAACTAGTACTTTATTGCATCACCGTATGCACCAAGTTGCATAACATCAGAATTGTTACTCTTACTCTGCAATGTATTTACAAGCCTATTGTACAGATATTATTATCAGTCGTTCTTTTACAACAGTTCAATTAAGTATTTGTGATCTTGCAGTTCAAAGAACCAGTATTGCGTAAAAGACAGTACACAGTGCATTTTGACACTTCTTTTGTCCCTATTTTGGCATTCATAATGTTTAAATTTGTATCTGTTTATCGATGAGCTGCAACACATGGTGTATGGAGAAGGCTTTGTAGTTGTCTTAGAGATTTAGCCTGGCACATTTTTGAGATAACTGTGGCTACTCACTGTGCGTGCAGGTTGGAGGACTATGATGTTGACGAGGAGGACGAAGAAGCCCTTATTGAGCAGAGGCGCCTACAGCGTCAGGCCATCGTGCAGGTTGGTGTAATGCCAGCATTCGCTGTAGCAAACCTGGACCCTGCCGTTCATAGCAGTGTTCTCAGCAGCAGTGCTACATGCTTTAGCATGGTTAAGCCTAGACCATTGAACACTGCTAGTGCACCTGCTTTAAAACGCTACTCCAAAGATGGTACTTTAAAAGCAGCGTTTGAAATGACTGAGAAGGGTCGGCCAGAGGACAGGCTCCCCTTCTCAAGTCTGGTACCTCCTAAGGATTCTCCCTATCTGTTTTCACAGACCATTAGGGTCTATTGCAAAGTGTATTGTGGCAAATGTTTGTGAAATTTTGTATTCAAGTGAAATGTGATGTGCATCTCCCCTGTGCAGAAATACCAGTCTGTGAATGAAGACAGCAACATGTCCGTGCCCTCAGAGCCCAGCAGCCCCCAGAGCAGCACCCGGAGTCGCTCGCCCTCCCCAGACGACATCCTGGAGCGCGTGGCCGCCGACGTCAAGGAGTACGAGCTGGAGAACGTGGACACCTTCGAGGCCATCGTCAAGGCCAAGCACAACCTCATCGCCGCGGAGAAGGACGGTAAGCAGCCGAAGGGAGGCAGGTTCTCTTGCCAGGGGTCCTGATCCAGCCGAATCATGTCTTCCAGCTGTTTGTTTTATGTTGCTTGTCAGATAATATGGTCTTTGAGTCACAACATTGGTATGACCATATTCCTCCATGGTGACCATTTCTGAATAAAGTTAATTGCTTTTTGTTGGAGTCCCAACAAAAAGCCTCCTAATGGTATTTCCTTTATCTTTTAGCTTTGTAATTATCAAATTACACAGAATCAATGTTTGGGTGTACCTGTGTTGATCACTGAATTGCTTCATTATATTCACATTTGCTTTTGCATTTTTTCTTCTTGACTTCAAATGCATCCCAGTTTAGATTTGTCCAGAATGCCTCCATTATGAATGAAGTCGATCACACTGTTGACTAATAGGTTCATGATGTGGAAGACGTGACTCACACATAGCCGCTATCGCACACTAGTAAAGTGTCAGGGCCTGGCGTTGCTGGGTAAAGAACACAAAGCTCTTTTGCTTCTCCCATGTTTGCCAGCAATGTCTCCATTGAGTTTAGTCGATGAGCGGACAGTGCTCCAGTCATCTGTTTATTAGCATGTTGACACAGCACTGTGACTGTTACAGTTTATGTCATGCTTTCAGATTATTTAAAAACTGACTGAAGTCTTTGTATAAAACAACAACAGATTGTAGTCTTCCAAGTGGTGGATATGTTACATTTTCTTTGAGAATATTCCATAGTGAATATGGAATCTGTACATTGTGGGTATTGTTTTTTTTGTTATTGTAGTGCTTGGTCTCTGACAATGCTATTGGATTGCTGTTAGAATGCTGTTAGGTGTTGGACAATTCCAGTGAGCATTCCTCTGCTCTTCTACTGATTACACCAACAGGGTCCTGTTCAGACTTTACTTTCTATACCAGAAATTGCCTTTAAATTCACTTAATTTTAGTTTGAGTTTACATGTGTTCAGCTATTTGTCCACAGTCCCAGATTTATGTGCTCTTCTCATTCACTTATGTGAGAAACTATTTTAATGCATGGACCTTTTTCATTTTCATGTAGAATGGACTGACATGCAGACCAGGAAATGGTATATGTCATTATAGCATCGGCTATTCAACTGTCAAATCACTGTATAAGGCCAAGAAAAAGGGGTAAACTACTATAAGAGTATATGAGTATATAAAGCATGTATAAATGTTTCGTAACCATTAAATAAAGCATTTATAAACCCATGTTTATGAGTCCTTTATAGCGGATGCCTTAACATATGTCTGCTAGGCACTGAATGCTGCCGCTAATGAGGCATTGCTGTTTTAGGGCTTTGGGATATGTTATTAAGCTTGCAGATAGTGTTATGCCATTTGTTTTATTTCCTATCATGAATGTTTCTATGTAAGAGTTTATGAAGATATGTCATGCTTGTGTGTGCTTTAAGCATGTATTATGCAGTTCCACTTGATTCTTTCATGGTTTTGCCTAATTTTATATGAAATAACATAGAGCTATTATTAGTAGTAGTAGTATTAGTAGTAGTGGTCGTAGTAGTAGTACTGTCATTAATCATGTTTTTGAAATACCTTTATGTGTTCACAGTTTTTTTTCCCTTTGAGAGGCAAAACACACCATTTGCACAAATGGTTTATCTCTCATACATGTAACAGATTAGTAATTAGTGTTGCCTCCTTTCCTCTCCTCTCCCCCTTATCTTATAAAGCGCACTGCCGTTTGACTCAGATAGATATACTGTAGTACTCCCCTTTGAATTGGAGGCGAACGGGCCATTACCAGGCCCACATGAAGCAGTCAGTGCTCTCTCTCTCCCATCACTTTACCCAGTGGCCTGTGGAGGGGGGCAGCTCTGCAGGGTCTTACTCGCTGGCAGCTGGTGTGGAGGAGGAGGCTTTGCTGGGGCAGTGTGGCTCAGTGGGGATCTTCAGGGTGGGATCTGTCAGGGGTGAACTATGTGAGATTGCCATGGGGACTCCCAGTAGAACCAGCAGGTACCTCTTCACTAGAGCACCTCCTAACATGCATTTATACCAGCGGGCAGTGTAGGAGGACCGTTGATGGTGTCTGTGCTGTGTTGCTGAAGAAAGTGTGTGCCAGGGATGTCTTGTCTACATCATTTATTTTCACTTTTTGGTTAAAGGACCATTTCTGAGCCCTAATTTTAATGGAAATATTTTCATTAGGAGCAAGTAAATGTCCATTATTATTAATAATGTTCTCTTTCTGTTTTAGGACCAAAAAAGCCTTTGGCCCCTGATATGTTTACAGAATCTGATGACATGTTTGCCGCATACTTCGATGTAAGTGCCTTAGAATCCCTCCTTATTTATATTTGCTTGTTATTATAACCCTGATGTGATTTATGAATAACTTGTTTGATTTATGAAAGTTTTCATCTAAAATCCTGTGTTTCTGAAGCTTGGTGCATTGGTGTGGTATAAGGTGTGCTCTTCTGGAAAGCATATTTTACATGTTTAATTTACCCATAATCCCCTCTTGCATCCTGTACCATTCTTTTGCTTTGCACATTTAGTGATATACACTTAAGATGAGCAGATGTCATAGTTTGAATGATGGAAAATGTACATGGGTACACTTAATTCTGATGATTGAAATTCAGGTTTATGAAATGACTGTGATGAAGGTCAGAAACCGTATTAAAGCATGATGCATCAAAGTATAAAACACAAGTGGAGCTGAATTCCAGGCAGGGCTGCAGTAGGCTATTGCCTGAGGGTAACTCCAATGCTGTTTGAACTGCAGAGCGCTAGACTGAGAGCAGCCGGCATCGGGAAGGACTTTAAGGAGAACCCCAACCTCAGGGACAACTGGACAGATGCTGAGGGGTACTACAGTAAGTGTTTGCGATCCAGTCTTTTAATTCTTTTGGAAACCTTTCCTTTTAGAGACGTTTCAGAAGTCTTTGAAGACTTTTATCTCATGCTTAAAAGTTTCATTTCAAACAGTGCTGGTGCTTTTAATATATATTTCAGGTCATATAGGTAATATTTCCTTGTCAGCTTTGTCTTTTTGATCACTATCCTGTAGTTTAAAGCTCGCCCTTCCCACAATCTAGACAGGTGGGTTTATTTGAAACACTCTGAAGGGAGATTCTTCTTCTTTTTCCCTTAACAGTTTGGTAAGTTTTGTTGGTTGCTCAATTCACCAAACTTCTTCAAGAAAGAAGAAAAAAACGAACAATTTCATTGCATTGCATCAACAAAAAGTAGAAAAAGATTGATTTGAACTAGGCCTTGGTCTAACTTTGGTCTCCTCTTCTACCTTTGTAGGAGTGAATATCGGAGAGATGTTGGACAAACGGTACGGGGTTTACGGCTATACGGGACAGGGCGTGTTCAGCAATGTGATTCGGGCCAGAGACATGGCCCGGGCCAGCCAGGAGGTGGCAGTGAAGATCATTCGTAACAATGAGCTCATGTGAGTTGCACCTCAAGCACTTGCAATCAATTAACATAACTCCAGTGCCATTGAAAGACAAGCCAGCACAGAACAGAAAGTATTTAAGGTGGAAAGCGGTGAGTGAGAATCACTGTTGTGCTTTACTCCTACTGGTTGTAGAGTAAGAGAGGAGCTGGATGGTCTAATCTTTAGGGCCAGATTTATAAAAGGCTAAAGCACATGTTAAAATGTTTGCAAATGATTTGTGATTGGAGCAAACTGTCTCAATCAAAAACATGCTCTCTTAGGCTTTTTGCACTAGCAAAACCATTTAGCATGTAAATGCTTTGGTGAAGCAGGCGTTGAGTGTTTGGAGCTGCGTAATACCCTTAGCTCCAGCTGTGACATTAGGTTTCAAGAGGTAGTAATATTTTAAATCCATTGTCTTTCAGTGCAAATATTAGATCACCCTAACATTGAGGTAACAATCCATTACACTGTGATGTTCATATTTCACAATGTCACATGTTTTTTGTCATGTTTTACAAGTGACATCAGGGTCAAGGACTGTTGTTAAAAAAAATCAGTTGCACCAGTCTGCAGAATTAGTTCATTTTTCCAGCATAGTAAAGTCGCTTACAAAATGATGAAAACATATGAAGCATCTTAAATCTCATGACCCAACATCGTCATCAGGCAGAAGACTGGGCTGAAAGAGCTGGAGTTTCTGAAGAAGCTGAATGATGCCGACCCCGATGACAAGTTCCATTGCCTGCGGCTCTTCCGCCACTTCTACCACAAGCAGCATCTGTGTCTGGTGTTCGAACCCCTCAGGTAAGTCATGTACCACTGCTTTGACTTCACACCTCAAGTAGCCTGGTGGGAACTGCCTATGCCAGCTATCTGATATGCTGGACTCTAACACAACTGGTTAATTGTTGCCAGGTAATTATTTAAAGCAGATACGCAATAAAATGAAGTGTTATTAGCTCTTCAGTGAGGCAGAAAAGCCCTTCATTGTCAGTGTGCTAGTAAAATGCAGGTATGTTAATCGTGTTCAAGTGCAACAGCCTGAGAATTATTGCTCTGCCTCGTCTCACTCATGCTTTTCTGTCGTCATCGTTTTAACTGGAAGCCATCTCACCATGCGCTCAGACCATTCATCTGCTGTGGAGAGAAAAGTGAACCCTCACTAAAACTGCCCCCTAGATCAAACTTTTCTGACGATCCAAATCCATCATTAAAGTGTTGAATTGAGGAAGCCAGGTAGAGCAGAGCTGAAGACAAGATTTTCTTGGCAGAGGAATGACTCTTGCCGGTTGCCATTCCAGCTCAGCAGCTCCTCAAGGCTCCTGCACTGAAAACGGTCTTGACCTGACTAAGCTGTGTCAGTCAGCATAGCACTGCCTGCCTGCGGGGTCCCAGTCAGTCTGGTTTGATTTGTGTTGTCTTTGACCTTCAGTATGAACCTGCGGGAGGTGCTGAAGAAGTATGGGAAGGACGTGGGCTTGCACATCAAGGCTGTGCGTTCCTACAGCCAGCAGCTCTTCTTGGCACTCAAGCTGCTAAAACGCTGCAACATTCTGCACGCCGACATCAAGCCTGACAACATTCTGGTGAGTTTCATTACCTGACATCACTCCACCAAAGCAGGCGAGGTCTGTGTGTGTGAGGCAAACATGACTTGACTTGTACTCTGACCTATCAGCTTCAATGAAGGTAATGTGTGCAACCTTTATTGTATAACCATTACAGCTAATACAGATAATTCGGATAGCTCTCATATTTGTTGTGACAGCCTGTGGCATCAAATTGGATTCGGAATGCAAGGGACTGAGGAACTATTCGAGTATATGGAGATTAGTTTGCTGATTCCACTGCAACTAACTGTGCTTGCACATAACTAACAATAAACATTGAAACGATTCTCTTTTTTTCTTTTTTTTTTCCAAAAAGGTGAACGAATCGAAAACCATTCTTAAACTCTGTGATTTTGGCTCTGCGTCTCACGTCGCTGACAACGACATCACACCGTACCTGGTCAGTCGATTCTACAGGGCACCTGAGATCAGTAAGCTGAGCTTTCATTTTTTTCCAAAGAGCTCTCAGAGTCATTGTGTTCATGTATATGAGATGGGACTCGAGAACAAATTCTTCACCAGAGATTTTGTCTCTCTCTGGTGAAGAATTTGTTCATTTGTACCCTCATTGTACATCTATACTTGGTGTTTTAGGTTGAAACGGTGGGATTTTAAAAACACGTGGTAATATGAGGAGCGGTTTACTCTCTGAGCTAAATCTGTCATATGTTTGGTAATTGGAGTGTTTTGCACCTGACTGGAGCAGCAGCAGAAATAGACAGGATCTGACCCTGCTCTTTGTCTTGGCAGTTATTGGAAAGCCCTATGACTATGGGATTGACATGTGGTCAGTGGGCTGCACGCTCTATGAGCTCTACACTGGAAAGATCCTCTTTGCAGGCAAAACCAACAACCACATGCTCAAGCTGGCCATGGACCTCAAGGGCAAGATGCCCAACAAGGTACTGCCCGCTCTCATTTTCTGGCGTTGAAACTGAACTTTTCATGTATTGTCTGTATATGTTTTTCTTGTCGCCTGACTAAATTGGTATATCTGCAATAAGGATACAAGGCAGCACCAACAGAATTTTTTTTTAGGTGTGTTCTTGACTTCTGTGATTGGACGCTCTTGAATGACGGACTGAAAAGTAAAAATGTATCCTTGTTCTCTTGACAGATGATTCGTAAAGGTCTGTTCAAAGACCAGCACTTCGATCAGAACTTGAACTTCCTGTACATTGAAGTGGACAAAGTGACTGAAAGGGTATGACCACGTTATTGTTTCATCTTTTGTCCCCTGTGCACACCATTGTTTTTAATTGTCAGGGTGAACACACCATGGTTTTAGTTTGACAAGGTGAATGAAAGTAAATTCTTTGTCGTATTCCTGACTCGCAGACTGTCAGCTCTTGGGCTTTCAAATTAGGATGTACCTTGGTAACATAAAAGTTCTGATAATACTGAAGGATGGTCAGTGTCGTGGGGGTATCATGAGACTTTTATACAATAATTCATTTGTTTTAGTTGTACTTGTTGCAAATATCTCTTAAACTTTGGTAACCTGTTTAATTTTCTCTCAAAAATGGGTGGAGTATCAGCATAAAAAAAACAGTTCTTGTGAAAATCAAGCCAACTGTTGTTTGGAGTTGATCGTCTAAATCTGCAGCTGCTCCCTTCTGCCTTAATCAGTCACATCTTCACTATGTGACTCATGCAGCTTTGCTACTCAAAACGCTTTCAGTGTGTGGGAACCTTTAACTTTAAATTTTTCCAAATGTTTGGACTGTCTTCCAGCTGTTAATGAGCTATTTACCATAATCTTACCCCACACTCAACAAAATTTTTCTTTGCCAGTCTACCACAAACTTTTCAGCATGTTCAAAACGGTAGGTGGCATTTGAAAAATGCAATACAAATTAACACTGAAAACATATGAGAGGGGAAGGTCAAACGTGACTTGCCTCTTTCAGTATGGAGTAGGGTACTTAATCTTCAACACGTCAAATATCTGGGGCTTTGTAAATGACATATTTTCAAATTTAAATACAGAATTCTTCAGAGCACTTCTGTAGAGTATTATAAATAAAAGATAATTCTCTTAGAAAAGAGCATTTATTATGAAGGATAACCGTACAATAGGGAGCTGCTGTACCTCACTGCATCACAACTGTCTAATTGGATTTACTTTAATAATAACTACATGGACCGTATCATTTGATATCATAGTTAATACAGAATGCATTACTGTAAACTGAAAGATAATCTCAGCAGAATAGGACCCCATCAATGTTAATAGACGGATGCAGCAGTACCACAGGGAGCCATGGCTGGGACTCTGCATCAGCACAGATAGTGTTTTTGAAATTGGGTTACAGAGATGGATAGTAGCACATCAAGTGTGCTTCACTTTGAGCACTTCTCGAGTGTCCCCTGGCAAGTAGCATTTTAACTTCAGCTATAAACATGTTTCAGAAATAATAATGAACTTGTAGTTGCTTTCCTTAAATAACTCCGGTGCACTGCCAAAGTTTTGAATCTGAAATAATACAGCTTCATAACAATATGGTTGCCATATCCATATGTTTATAAATGACTAAAGCTCAAATTCCCCTTCATTAGTTTCATTTTAAAAGATTAATATGTGTTTTTTGGTGATTCAGAGACAATACTTCATCACTTTTATTAAGGAAATTGAAATTCTAATATTCTAATGAAGTTTCTTTTATTGTGTCTGTCATGTTACCAGTATCTCATGGAGATAATCCCAGTGTGGTTACAGAGCAGGTACAATATTAACATACGCAGGAATACAAATATATGCAAGTATATGCAAAATGCATTTTTCATGTTGTTTTCTTAGCTCCATGCCTGTTTTCCTGGAACAATTATCTTAAATATTAAATTTTTTCCCCACAGTGTAGTCCGTGCTAAGTATGGCATAATGAAATATTTGTTTTAAGCCCTCTTTACTGGTTGTAAATTTAGACTAGATTGTCATTTCCGTGGTCCACTCTTTCCTCAGACTACCCCCACTTACCACGCCCTCTCTGTTTCCTGTCCCTCTCCTCTCTCTGCGCTCCTGCAGGAGAAGGTGACCGTGATCAGCACCATAAACCCCACCAAGGACCTGCTGACGGACATGGTGGGCTACCAGAGGCTCCCCGAGGACCAGCGCAAGAAGGTCAACCAGCTCAAAGACCTGCTGGACCAGATTCTAATGCTGGACCCAGCCAAACGGATCAGCATCAACCAGGCTTTGCAGCACCCCTTCATCCAAGAGAAGATCTGACCGGACCGGACCGGACCGGACCGACCGCCCTCCACACCACTAAGTACCCGGGTCTGGCACAAAGCAAAGGCAAAAGAAATTCGTACATTTCTAACTGCAGAGACTTGACTCAAGAATGTTCTAGAGACAAACATATTTTTTAAGTAATGTAATATTTTTTTTTAATCGGTTTCGATGCGCGTACATATTCTTGTTTGCTTTTATTCTGAACTTAATATACAACCAAAGTAGGGGTCCAAGAATACATATGTTACGTATTTGTTTTTTCCTCCCTCCTCTCTCTCTCTCTCTCTCTCGCTGAGATAACCTATAAAGAACCCATGTATTGGGGAAACCATTTCACGTCAGCTTCATCTGTATGCTATGGAAGAATAGCTGTTGTGTTTATTGGTCATTCCATTACATTTTTAAAGAGGGGATTTGAAACCCCGTAATTTTTTTCTTTGTTATTTGTTTGTTTTTACTCCCCGTTTAGTGCTCCTTCTTGGGCCCTCGAAGCTGATCGGTTGCTATAATTGTAAATTTGCGAATGGTCTTGTTCAGATTCAGATATTATCAAGGAAAGTTTATTCGTTAATGGGTTGCCAAGGCTGCAGAGAGATAAAATTTTTTTTTTTTTTTTTTTTTTTTTTTTTTTTCACTTTCTATTTTTTTAACTTGACCTTTTTTTGTTTGATCAGGACAGAGCGTGCACAGTGCCCAATGCATATGTTAGGGGGTACGCAAGCGAGCGTTTGTGTCTCGTGCAGGCTTGGCAGCTGTAGCTGTGTGTGTAGCGCAGGCCAGTGTAAATGGCGTGTGTGTTGGCATCCCCTCCAGGTGTGAGCCCTCCCCCGGCCGCATGCCCCTGGTGTAGGTCTGTGTCCCACTTGAGCCCACGCCTGCAGGGACGGCCTCCTCTATTAAAGCAGGTTGTGTACCACTTTCAGTAGACTGAAGGTAAGCTCCCCACCCCAGCAACTTCACTGCTGCTCTCGCACATCATAGCTCTCACAAGCTCTGGCCACCAGGGGCATTTGTTTTTACTGCCTCTTGCATGTTTCTAAGGTTTAAACAAGAAATAAAAATATGGACATTTTTAATATATGGACAAACACTCCATTTAAAAGCTGCTGATGAATTTTTCTGTCGGTTTCATTTTTTTCTGTTCATTGTTTTCCAAACATCACTGTACAGATGTGCAGTCCGTATGTAAAATGTCGATATTTCTTCACTTCTTTAAAAAAAAAAAAAAAAAAAAAAACCACTCAGGAGTAAATTTGAACGGAATTGCCAAAAAGTGCGCAGAAGTGAGGGGGTCGGGGGGTGTAAGTCAAACTCCGATGGAGAAAATAACCTTCAGTGTACTGCTACTTTTATTAGCAACTCTATTACAGATGTTTTCAGAACTGTTTTACAACTTCTCAAATGTAAAGTGTAGTTTGCTGCTTTTTTCTCCTCTCCTTCTTTCCTCTTTTTAAAACTCTCAGAAGTTACTGGACAGTGTGTAAGGGGAGTCATTACATTAGTGTGCTTTTTTTAAAAAAAATATATTGAAATATTTTTCCCTCCTTCCATGTCTTTCTCTTTCCCTCATGTTTGTGATCATGTCTTTTGATACAGGGGTTTTCCTGCTCAGATCATTACCATCTGCTTGTTGCAAGCGGTAATTGCTTCTTTTCTCCTTTGTACTGCTTAAAGGTTTGGGGGAATTCAGGGAAAAATGTATAGTTTAGTTTACAGTAGTGAAGTTTACAAAGTATTTTGCTTAGTGTTTTTTTTTTTTTTTTTTTTTTTGTCTTTCGCTCTTTGTGATCTCAGCAGTCCATCCCATATATTAACTGAACGGTGCAGAGCTATTGTAAATTCTCAAAAAAAAATTGTAAAATAAAGTTTTTTGTGCAAACCAAATCAGAAAAAGATGGGTTTATGTAAAGCTGAAGACCTGTTTGTGGTGATTTTTCCATTTTTGGTTGCTGTTTGTTTTAATTCTGAACCATTTGAATTAACTAACTTCATTCTCTTCAGCTCTGGAATCTGTCTGAAATCTATAAGTATAAACCATAGGCTGATAAATCTAAGTATAACTCACAATCAAAGTAAGAATACAGCGCTGACAGTGTGGGCCCTGTACACCTGGTGGGCCCTGACTTTGTTACTCTTCAGTGAATATTAAGCTGGCTTACAGGTGTGTAAAGAATGAATCTTGTGTGTGTATCACATGACACTAATTGATGTTTGTGATGTTTTTCCCACCGTTTCCTGTGGTTGCTGAGAGACTGAAAGGGAGATAAACCTCCAGGCCCGGAGGCTCTCTCACCCACCTGCTACATCCCGATTCTGCTTTGAGAGAGGCAACATCTCCAGCTACTTAACAAGGTCATTTCTGATGGCATGTATAGATAAGAAATAGGGACAGTGGTATACAATAACACAGATATTGATACCCGTAATAATTATACCAACTCCTTAAAAAAAAGGTGACCAAGTTAGTGGCCATCTTGTTGGTATTTCCTTTTATTATATTCACACTACCACTTCAAGCCAGTTCTGCCCACCTGCCTAGAATGAAGGGAAGGGTTTTTATATTTTCTGTGTGGAATTACCACCCCCCACCTCCCCACACTGGCTTTGGTTATGTCAGTGCTGTTGGCACAATCTCTTTTATGTGATACACTGAAGTTAAAGATGTCCTACAGATTTTTTGGCCAAAAAGGTTGGTTATTTTATGTGAAGGAAGCCTCTTATCGTAGGAAGTAGTGGTGTCTCATACAAGTTTCAATTTCACTTTTGACTCACTGGGCTGTCACTCATAATGTCTAGAACCAGGCTTAAATCTGGAAGTTGCTGACAATAAGGGTCGTATTTATGTCTGGGCAAGTAAATGTACAGTGAATTCCTCCCGCAACTTGTATGACATTAGCTGTCTACGCTTGTAATCTTTTTATATTTTCAATTTTTTATTTTTTGGGAGGTAATGTCCACCTGGAGTGCATCAAGATACTCGTTTATGTGTTCTCTGTATTGTAGGTGCAGTCCAGTAGAAGACCCTCACAGGGGACCTCACCTGGACAAAGGTTTCTGATTTAGAGTGCAATCTGTTGACCTTGTGGAGTTTGAAAGAAATCGTTGTATTGATAAAAATTTACCCCTGTGAGGTCTGGAGTAGCAAAGGCCTCTTACGGACTATCTAAAATATGTTTTATTTTCATATGAAAGTATTTTAGAAGTGATTATGAAATCTTAAGTACTGCATTTGCATTGATTCTGATGAAACCTGACCCTCCTTATCTAAAATTTAATATTCAAACTGAATTGTAATTTTTGACTGCGGGGGGTATGTTATGGGATGTTATATTATACTGTAGAGGTAACCGCAGAACGGATTACATTTTCGGGGTAAACTGTGCAGGATGGTCTTAAGTACTTGAGGCGTTGCATTGTGAAACGCTGTACATATTAAAGTGATCACCAACAATAAGGTAATGCTCTTTTTGTATTTTTGCTTTGGGACAAATATGTCCAAATTAGTTTTTAATTATTTTGGTAACATTGCATTTTGAATTTTTGTGTTTCAGGGTAAGTCACCATTTACAAGTACCTTCTCTCTGACCATATGTGACTCCAGTGGATACTCCTGCAGAGGTGACCTGAACAACTGAGCTCCTGCAGTTTCACTCTGTTACTATTTTTAAAATAATCAATAGTGTGTCAAAAATTGAAAAAACTGAAACTTGAATGCTTTCCTGACTTGCATAGCCTGCATTTTCATATCTGTAAATACAGCTTTTATCCACAAATACAGCTGGAAAGTTTCACTACAGTGATTAATGTGAAGCATTTACTATTTAGTAATATTAAGTATGTATTGATATCCTTTATAATAAACAGATGATAAATGTAATCTGTCTTGCTGTCCTTTTCACTGCTGTTAACAACCCTCTGGGCCAAACTTAGTATCGAGACTACTACTTATTCTCCCTTCTGTGACTTAGATTTTGTGCAAAGCCAATTTAATAATGTAGAAAAAGGCTAGATGGCAAGTAGAGTTTAATTGGACCTGTGCTTATTGTTTGTTGTTGTTTATGTATGTGAAAACTTAAGTATTAAACTGTTGTTAAACACCCTTACTCAGGTATGATGCCCTGTCTGGGGTACTGATCGTCACTAGAGGCAAGATAGGGTTTTATGTTCAACTTCTGATTACAAAATGGGCATTCCTTAAGCCTGCATTTTCCCCTTTGCTGAACGCAGGTGTGTGAAGTGCATTAGTGTGACTGCTCTATATGTTAGTCCTTTCATTTTCACTTCTGCACAGCTGAAATGAACTATAGTGCTGCCCACAGAGGAGAGGGATAGAGATGGCATCACATGGGAATAAAATGTGTGGTTAGCAGGGCGCCAGCAGCTACATACTTCAGCTAGGCAGCAGCACCGTGAGAATTGGTGGCTGACTAGGAGCACCTGAGAGAGGTGTGCAAGCGCCTTTCCTGTTTCACAGAGAGAAAGCTGTAGTGATGGCCTACATTTAAGATGAAACCAAGAAACCTCTTCAAGACCTAAAAATGGAGTGAAGATTAATTAGGGTTTAATGCTGCATAACCTGAGAGAGCACAAAACAGCCCATAATAAACAGCCTGCTATCACTATGCATCACTACAGAAATGCGGGTACTTTCCAGCAGGGCTTCTGGCTACTGTACTATTGAACCTAATAGGACATTACCTATTGCAGAATCCCTCTCCTAAGTGCCCCCATATCTCTGCTGATGCACAGATGTACCAGGCATGTATTTTAGCAGCCTTGACCTCTTTCATTCAAATATTTATTTTTATTTATTTATTTGTGAATGTGTGGCTTTGTAAAATAAAGTAATTGTCAGGCTTGAAGACAAAAATGGTAAAAGACAACAAGCCAGTTCTGTTAACACTCTGCACCCCGTCTTCACACCATTCATGTGGTAACTATCCACAGAGGTTACACACATCCTGTTTACTGTGCTGACATGGCTCTGGATGAGCTCTATCTGATGTGATTTAGAAGTGTGCGTTTCATTTACAATAAATACCGCAATCAGAAGGTTTAAGTAGCTCAGTACATTAGAAGGTTTTCACAGGACTGCAGTTTAGTGTATGCACGCTGAGTCTTACTGATTTACATTAGAGTAATGAACTTGCAGCTAGAACAGGCTGATCGTAAAGCTGACCTCTGTTATATACCTTCTATCCTGATTCATTTCCTTAAGGGAATGGCTGTAGCTCGTTCATTCTTACATTAAGATTGGTACACACTTTCAGGCTGCGTGTTTCCACAGAGACTGCTGGAGGTGACACAGGATGTCTGAGCAGAGATTCTAGTCGACGGAGGGAGAAGGAGGTGCAGCACCTGAGACAGGCTATGGGGTCACACTCAGGGTGAGGAGGAGACAGCATAGGGAAACACGGCTGCTGGAAGAGCCACTTCCAGGTTGAGTCAGAGTAACGCTCCAGCCAGTCAGCGATGAAGCCCGTATTGGTATTCTCTCCAACTTATCTGGCCCAAACCCAATGAACTACACTTTGGGGAACAGGCTGCCTGGGGGCCCAGTAAGAGCTAAGTGAAAGGCCAGGAGAAAATGTACAGCTCACCTCTGCATCCTCTAACTGCATGTGCAGCAGTGGAGGACAAAGAGAGGATGTTAAGTAAGCTGTTCTGTTCTGTCCAGAGAGGGGTCTCTGAGTTAAACAAGCTGATCAGACACAAGGTGGTGGTTGCTATGAGTTTGGCTGGTTAGAGAATATCTGGAAGGGGGAATAAGACAAGCTCTCTGTAACAGGTACATATGTTTCCCCATCGTTAATCCCCCTAGTGGCATAAATCAGTAATGACAGAATAGAGTAGCAAGAAAAACATGGCAGAGAAGAAAATGAAATAGATTCTCAGATTCCTTGAGAACAACTGGTGATAATGAATTTGCTCACTAGATATAACATCACTAGACATAAACATGGACTCACAACCTGATAAACATTGATGCACTGTGTCAGTGCACCCGAAAAAGAGTGTTAAAAGTATTACCTTGCCAAATTAAACATGTAAATGAGCTTTTGCAGATTGAGAATACAAATGTTTAGTATTATGAAAGCTGAGGCTGGTCATATTATGGAGTCTCATTTCTGAGTAAAAAATAGTATGATCTGACTCCAGCTGTGCATGGCTACTTTGAACAGATGATGTTATTAAACAGGAAAATCACCATGGTGTATCTCATATATTAATATGAATGAAGAATGTCTGCCATTCTGAGACTAGCAATGCTAGGAACAGCCAAGAAAGAATGGCTGAGAAAGCAATGTTAGGATCAGCAACAGTTTATATACCACAAATTTAAAAAAAAAATACATGTGAAAGCAGCAGTACTGAAGTACTATATTCAGTCACAACTATAAGGCTGTATGCTTGCATCATTTGAGGACTGAAACAAGTTCAGTCAGTAAATTTCAGTCTGTAAATGTTCCTATGAAACTTCTGAGTTTTCACCACTAGAGGTCAGGCTTTGCAAGGTCACCAATATGTTGGGAGAAACAGGACATTTTTCCGAATGGTGTCTGAAGCTTTTGCATTTTTTTATCACATTTTTTCCCATCTTTGTCATAAGATGTGCAGATCCAGTTTTGCACAAATCATAAATATTAAAAGAAAAAAAAAACTTTCAAATAATATCTAAATATTTCCTCAGCATAACTTACATGATACAGGTTCGTACCACATGTTCTAAAAATATTTTAATTTGAATGACATGAGAAGGGGAATCCTCATGACTAAACGATAGAATTTCTGAAAGTCAAATGTTTAAATATGGCAAAGTGGAGCCGATGTAGACATTTTAAATGTGTGAAAATATCAAAGAATTCATTGATCTCCTCCTTTAGATCCCTCTGGACTGGCTCATTAAGTTGAGAGACAGGGGTGGATATTAATGTGTATCACTGCCCTCCCTAATGAAATCAAACAGAGTTAACAAAAAACTAAAGGTTTGTGAAGGGGAATATCTACATCTAAACCTCTGCAGTTCTAAAAAGAGAAATCTCTCATTGATTTGTATTTATGTGTTAGTACAGTTGGAGTTTCTATAATGAATGCCAGTGGTGATAAATAAATGTTACAAATATTCCAGGTAATTTACTTCTGTGTGAACCATGAAAATTGTGTATTGAAAATTAATTGTTTTTAAACAATTAACGCACATTTTTTTATGTATAAGGCAAGGTTTCTCTTCACATGGAAATTTTGTATACCCCTGAATTTAGACCAAATCAGCCTTCTTGCTGAGCGTAGGAGGAAATGGATGATTTACAAGAAAAGAATTAAGCAGGGACTAACATCACATATTTTTTAAGCCAGCATAAATTCAAAATGAGGTGGCTACGCTAGTTCAATGGCATGTGCAGCACCTGTACAAACACTTGCGCCAGACAGGGTTTCTACAGACCGTAAGCTTATATTGACATCATTGTGGCTGTGTGTGCATGTCTTTTCATGATCAGTCTATTTCTATTAGCTGAAATATAAAAAAAACAAGATTTAAAGATCAAAACAGCAGTTAAACCATTGATTCTCATCATCACTATGTCCTGTATGAGACTGAGAACTGCTAACATATTTGTCTCCTTACAGAGACAGCCTATATTTGGACAGAGCTTCCCTTTGTTTGGACAAGACCCTTTGGTAGGCCACAAATATAGTTAGTCTTCAATGGAGCTCACCACCAATACAGTATATATAAGTACTAAGTACAAAATTAACTAGGGAGTAGTATCTCATATGACATTGAAAGATCCACTTCCTTACTGTAAGAAAGTGGCTCTAGAAAGATGGTATGCTTTGGCCAATGCACACTGGTGTAAAGGTAGGTTGAAAGACTACAGCAATGTTCCCACCCTTATTATGGTCTGGTTTTAAGGCAGAGGTGTGAAGGCAAAGGCACCTGTAGAGTACAGATGGAGATGATGGTCTCAGTTTGTTCATAGCCTTTGACTGTGGAATGCTTGTGGAAAAAAAATATTCAGGGATCACAATTGCACCTTTGCATAAGATAAATGCCATCATATTTTTATACCAGCAAACCGCTACAAATCTCATGTATCTGTCAACTGTGTTTGTTGAGCCGCACACATCACTTCTCACAGAGAGGAATATGAATTCCTAGAGAGAGATCAGTTTTTTTGTTCATGAAGAATTTGACCACCGTCAACAAAAAAGGACCCCCCAAAATATTGAGTTTCGGTTGATTTGACAATTGGGGGAAATATTATGTGCACGGCCATTATGTGAAGTCCAAACTTCTCTGCATCATTTCCTTATGAAATGGATGTGGAAAGGAGTCAATCAGAAGAAAAAAATGTCAAAATCATTGCAATAGACTGAGCTGTATTTTTCTATACACAAAAGCTGTGATTTGCATTTATTCAAAGGACACCCACTTGTGTTCAGCCTGTGAAATCTTGTATTATTTTGTAAATGCTGAATTACAAATAGAAACTTGTCATTTTTCATAAGATAGCAACAGCACAAACTGTAACCTATTGTGGAATCTTGCAGCACACACATCCTCTTTAGTATTTATTATTACTAATATTTATTAATGTTGGATTAAATATCACCCATGTATTTTAAGATGCTGTAATTCATTTATCAGACACATAGCCAGACAGTCTATAAACTGTATAAAAGGGTGTAAAACATATAAATGATGTTTTAGGGGCCCAAGCACAGGAGGTGCGTAGGCACCCTTTTGTTTTTGTTCCAAATGTTTTTTTCCCCTCCTGCCAGTTTACACAAAATAGCTGTAAAATTCTGAAAGTTTATCAAAACCCCATAAACGCTGGCAGGTTTATGGAGGGTGTGGAGAAGTCGACATGCCAAATATGGCATTTATGTAAGCTCATGATGGACTTGGACAGTTTTTATTTTTTGTTTTTTTTCCATCTTAGAAAGAACTGACACTGTACACAACTGTACTCTGAAATGGCATACACGTTTCACTATTTTACTACTACCATGTTAGATTTTCCTCTGTTTTGGATGTTTTGTAAAATGCTTAAGCCACAACTTTTCTTGAGCCATTTATCATGTTGACATGCAATGTAAATTATTTTTTTCTTTGGATATTAATCTTTAAAACTTATCAAAAGAAAGTCGCTACTTGTAAAAACAGTCATTCAATTAATTTACTACATTAGTAAATCTGTCAATGTAGATCTATTACTATGTATTCTGGTAGTTTATATTATATCCAAATATGTTTCCATATTTTGTCATAATACATTAAGCAAAATGACTAACTCAACTGAAAGGTAGAATTTTTATTTATCATAAAATGTACTTACTTGTAAGATTGTATAATAGATGTATCTTTTTTCATAAATCAAAATACAAAGTACAGCCTACATACTATAATGCTGTGTATTCTTAATATACAGTATATGTTTTATTTATGGGTGTGTATGCACACATGTATGTATTATGGGTGTGTATGCATACATGTATGTATTATGGGTGTGTATGCATACATGTATGTATTATGAGTGTGTATGCACACATGTATGTATTATGCGTGTGTATGCATACATGTATGTATTATGGGTGTGTATGCATACATGTATGTATTATGGGTGTGTATGCATGTATGTATTATGGGTGTGTATGCATACATGTATGTATTATGGGTGTGTATGCATGTATGTATTATGAGTGTGTATGCATACATGTATGTATTATGGGTGTGTATTATGGGTGTGTATGCATACATGTATGTATTATGAGTGTGTATGCACACATGTATGTATTATGTGTGTGTATGCATACATGTATGTATTATGGGTGTGTATGCACACATGTATGTATTATGTGTGTGTATGCATACATGTATGTATTATGGGTGTGTATGCATACATGTATGTATTATGAGTGTGTATGCACACATGTATGTATTATGGTGTGTATGCATACATGTACGTATTATGGGTGTGTATGCATACATGTATGTAATGGTGAACAGAACAGATGGGTACTCCCTTTGTCAGTTACTCCCCTGTTCTTGTTTTAGAAAATATGGATGGATGACACAGCAGGATAGGGCTGATTTACAAGCAATCGTCAGCTTTTGCACGTCCTAAAATCAATAAATGTTCACTTGTTGCAGTTCTGAGGTATCTCCCCCTCCATTTTCCTTCATTACTTGCCTTTTCAGCATTCATTTTTTTCCACCGCCTGTCATTTTCTGATGACATAATCAACTACTACTGCTCTAATGTCATTAGAGTTTCCTTGGATTCTCCTTCCTTGCATTATTTTTGTCTTACACCTGCAATGTCTCGTAATAATACCCCTTCTTCTACTTTCATCTTGTCTCCCTCCTGTCACTTGACAATCTTTATGGATGACTGTAGCCAGACTGTATTTTGATTGGATGATGAAGTACCATCATTTTTAAGATATAAAGATGATTTCAATCACCTACAGTATACACCAATGTAAGGATAAAACATATACAAGAAATTTTTAATCAGTTAAATGGCTGGTGTTGTCTGAAATTATGCCAAATACATAGTCAGTCTGCTCAGAGGTAATAGATTTGGCTTGTAGCTGCTGATGTTTGTGTGTTTGCCTGGCCTTTCAGTCAGAGAGGTAAGACTGTGAGCTATCCACAGCTAACTGAGCCCCACCAGCACACCTGGCTTAGGTATGCTGCCAATAAAAGCATCATAAAATACAATAAAGCACTTCCATAATGACATTTATATTTCATTTCATTTCATATTATCCTTGGGTCATTATATTTTGTACCTTATCATTATTTTCATGCAGGTGATTAGTTTCTGCATCCATATTCAGTGTTGGGTGGTTTTTGAGATTTAATTTTGGTATTTGGTCTGTCAGGTAATACAATCTGATGCTGTATTTCATCTTACAAAACTATTTGCATAGCACATATTGCTATGTACATAAATGCATTACTTCAACAATTATCTAAACTGATCCAATTGATTTGCATGTCCAGGGGTAAAAGCCGTTATATTTATTATTGACAGTTCACATATCTATTTCTGCTCTAATGTGGCCTTACAGAACAAATCACTGTTTATGGCCAGTTCAGACGTGAAGTCAATTATCCGGTCTGCAGCGTTAAGGCCGCACAATTTTAGAATATAATAAAACATAAACACATGGGGATGGCAAAGAGTTCTTGGGATTTCCTCTCTTTGTGACTAAAAAAATGATGCAACAAATATTTTAGATATTACAGAATCATCTGACAAAATGCCCCTATTTACATACTGTTGTTGCTGACTGTCCTTTGTCCATGCAAACACCCACATCAGTGGTCAAGCATAGTGAAAGCTGAGCCACGGCTTGGGGATGCTTTGTTACATCAGGACCTGGATGACTCACCATCAATGAAGGAATCATCAATTCTAATCTGTATCAAAGAATTCCACAGGTGAAGGTTAGGCCCCCTGTCCATGATCTGAAGCTGAAGCACACAGATTTTATTTTTAATTTTTTTTTTTTTTTTACTTTTGGAATTCCCACACACATTTCAGACCTAAACCTCCCTGATATGTTGAGGCAGGATCTGAAAAAAAAATTCAGTCCTCTGAAAAAAATCTGAATTTCAACATGTCACAGAGTGGAAGCACTTCTGCAGAGAGGAGTGGGCCAGAACTCCTCTATAGCACTGTCAGACACAGATCCAAACTTCAGGAGGTGTTCAGATGCAGTCAAGGCCACTGAAGCTGGTTCACTAGGCACAGTACAAGAGGGTGCAGACTTTTTTTCGCACAGATGCATTGGATTTTGCATAACATGTCATATTTACCAGGTGTAATTAAGTTTGCTGTCTGTTTACAAATACTAGATCTATGTCTGATACTCTATCCATGTCTGGTAGAAACTGCTGTACACTACACTTTAACCTTAAACTTAAAAAAGGAGGAACTGCAAGGTTTCAAGAGTGTTCAAGAACATGTGAGGATAGTGGAGGCCGTTCTTTAGGATGAGTACATATTAGACAGAGCTTGAGGCGGGAGGACATGTCCAGAGAGAAAAATCAGAATGAATTTGTGCACATCTGGAGCTGCTAAAACTGCACAGAGCGAGGCAGCGTCATGCCAGGGTCACACCACATCTGCTGAGGGCATGCGCTCTGCACCCCTCTTTCACTCCCCCACTTATCCTCTTTCTCTCTCTCTCTCTCACCCTCTCACTCCTTCTCTCCCTATTGCTCCCTCTTCCCACCCTCCCTCTTCCTCTCTTTCTCTCTCTCTCATTCTCTTTTCCAGCCCCTCCTTCCCTGTCCCCACCCCTCCCTCCTTCTCTCTCTCTCTTTCCATCCCTCCCTCTGTTTTTTCTCTCTCACTCACTCATTCTCTCTCTCTTTCTTTCCATCTTACTTTCTGTTCTCACCTCTCCTTCTTCTCTCTCTCATTCTCTTTTCCAGTCCCTATCTCTCTGTTCCCACCCCCTCCTCTCTCCCTCTCTCTCTCCTCTCTCTCTGCAGTAGTTACTGAGTTTGGGGGAGCAGGGGGAGCTCAGATCTGGAGCAGCACCTGTGTTGGAGGACAGCCTCATTCATCTCCATGCTCCCTGCGGGAGGGCTCTGATCCGTCACGCGGGTGTGAGGCGGGGCTCCCCGCTGAGTAATGGGCCAGCCGCCATGACCAGGAGACCTGGGCTGGGACCGGTGACCTGCTGACCCCACATGTCATGTGACACAGGTCTACGCTCAGTGCTCACACTCTATGAGCTCTGTGTCAGCAAATGTCACGTTCGTCTGAACTGCGGTGACATCTTAGTTTTTTCTGACTTCCGGCAATTAAGAAGAGTTTGAAACTTTTCATCTTAAAGAGGACCAGTCTTTTTTTTATTACATGTGTGATCAAGGGGTGGCTGTTCAAACAGTCCAACAATAGTATCAGTGCAAAATTAGGTTGCATTGGTCAGCTGAAATCAAGCTAGCTTGATTCCATGCCCAGCTTTACTTTTAGAGGCCAGTTATTACATAATCAGTTTCAAAGTTTATAATACTTTATTTTATGGATACGTAAACAATATTCAGACTATATAGCTATATAAGCTATAATGAAACTTGATAATTAAAGTGCTATAAATTCCACCAAAAACACCATACATAAAATTCAATTGCAGGCTTGAATTTAAACCCTGTTATGAATAATGGTTGAATTGTCCAATATACACATATATTCTGTCAACTGGGGAGACTGGTGGCGGAATAATTCAGTAGCAACAGATTTTTAATCAGCCAATCAGAAGGGACATCAAACATTTTGTTTGCCCAATGATATGTTTGCTGGAGCTGATGTAACAAAGCCTAGATAATATCTGGTCCTCTGGCCTCAGAGCAAGTGAAAAACTCATTCAAAGTTCTGGACCCCTCCTGAAAATGCAGAAGAGTAGCGTTACCGTTATAGGCTAAATGGGGTTGACTTTCTAGTCTCTCGCGCTGTTAATATTTCACTCAGGTTCCAAGTCACATTCAGTGAGAGACATTTCCATTTCCACAGTTATTTTCCACCCTGTGTGTTGTCTGTGTGGCGATAAGTGCTGTGAGTGACTGTGACTGTCATTTATCACTGCCCAGCACTGACTGACAGAAACAGATCCATAGTGATGAGTAGAAGGACACCTCCAGCCCAACAAGGGATGCTAGCCTCCCTCTCAGAACCGCTAACCGCTAAATGCTCCAGAATACAGAGACCCAGTTAGTGCCTGAATATTTACAATGTTACTGCAATGCTGCAATAACACTTGAGTCAGCTTAAGTGACACTTTTACGAGCTGGGAAAAATAAACAAAATTGACACTGTTGCTTCAAAGAACCAAAGCGCTAAACACAATGTCAAATCAAAAACGATGGAATCCATCATGTGACATCATGACTGTGATCATATGGTACATAATGAAATTAAGTGGCTTAGATTGTTGTTAGACACCTTGTGGGTAGACTCACTCCAACACAACGTACCTGTGGGAGAAGACTGTCTGGATATTGTGATGCACAAACATTCAGAAAGTCAGTGAAATGATGAGAGCAGGGGATGTACATTATATTGGGTCTAATTGGGCAAAACATTAGTTCAGGAGGAAGGAAATTACAAACACTGTGCAATTAATTACCAGCTCCATAAAGCCAGTTATTTCTGTGTGAAGCCTTTTAGTTGCCCTCCCTCCTTCTTTGCTGTCTCAGCTGTTTTATGCATCCCTCTCTTCTTCCACCTGTTCTTAACTTTATTGCAGGTGGCTCCTAATTGTCCATGGGGGGTCCATTACTGTTATTCATTGGTCAGCTGCTGGAACCAATCACAGCACTCCAAATCAAATGTGACATCATGTTCCTGTCTAATATTGAAAACATATTACATTTTTATGTGGAGTTTTGGAAATGTGAATGATAAAAAGGAATGTATCCAGTGATGTTGATGTACAGTGTATGTGTACTTCCACACTGAGTGTGAATTTATAACTGTGTTTTCCAGTTGATTTAATGCTTTTTGATCTTGTGTCTCTGACAAACACAGAACATAAAAACATTTTTGAGTGATATATACATTTCAGATCCATCACATTGCTTTAAAATAAGATTTAAAAACCAGTCTTCTGGCTTTAAATAAAGAAAGCATAAAAAGCACAACAACCTTAAAAACTGTTTCATATATATCATTCCATAATGTGAAATTTTTATATTTTCAGAATGGACATTTGTATAGTTCCACCTGAATGCCAAAACATCTATAGCACCTAATTTACACATGAGAAGATGCTATGCCATTCTTTCTGCTGCTATTTATTGCTAATGTGTATTTCCTTCAGTATATGTTTTTATTCAAAGCAAATAACAGGGTCATTATGGGACAACATAGTGAATTCATATCACAGAAACATCATGCTCAGCAAATCCAGAAATAGAGTGAATAAGAATCACTCATGGCTACAGATACTAGGACTCAATAGTAATTTCTTTAGCCAACAGGCAATTCCAAATGATTGTACTTAACAGCAATTTTTGCATTATTACTAGCATGCCTATAGTATTGAAAATTATCTTTGGCAACATTACATAATGTCTTTCAACATATTCTTACATTTGCATAATTCCTATAGTGAAGGATCCCTAAGCCAGATGGTTTATGCCATTTAACTTTTGTAGCCATTTCTACATTGCTCTAATATCAAACCTCTGGAACTTCAAAGGTTAAAGGGCCAAAACCCTCACTTCAGTGGTGGGGAATTGGTTCAGTGCCTTACCCACAGACAATTCTATATTTCTGCCTTTCTGATTGTATATTTCTATCTTTCCTTCTCACGTACTGGTAGGTCATTGGTATGCCCGTCAGTTTCTTATGATACCATTCTCCACTTCTTCAAAAAAGCAGTCATTAGAAAGACGAAAAAATGAATTGTTGTAAATAACAAGGTTTGGATGATGGAATAGCCCAATTGCTGCCTTATTTACAGAGAAAACAAGCGGCCCATCCCTTTCAGTAGTATGGCGATGTACAGTGCGGCTTTGATCTTGACCAGGGATGAGAAAGATGTAGTTTGATGAAAAATTGATATTTATTCTTTATTTTGTCCTATGGGCAATCAGTCAGTCCTTACAAAAGTATAAATCTGTCCTGAATGCACCTCCGAAAGACAAACAGTCAGTTCATGGGAACTTAATTGGTGATAATGGCACGCTACACATTTTCTTTATCTCTGCTGGTATGATCTCAGACAGGAAGCAGTTTGTTTTTGAGAGTGATTATCAGTCTATCCTTAGTCTGTTTTATTTGGTGTTCCACAATGCTCAGTCTATGTCGGTGTTAGATATTCAGCCGTCCAGCCCTGGGACCCTGGAATGATTCGAGGCTTGTACGTCTCTGTGATGACCATGCTCATGTGTACCCCAGTCCCCCTAATTCTGCCTCTGATGCTTCAACTCTCACATACCACCACCTCTTATGGAGAGGGCTGGGTGACCCACAGCGCTCTCCATCTGAACCCACACTGTGACCTCTAATGAGCTGCATCATGTCCTCAGGAATAATCTGCTTCTTTACCCTCAAAGCTGATGGTCTTTAGTGGACTGCTCTTCAGCGGACGTAACCTGGGATCCTGGCGGTCATTCAGTCCTACATCAACAACAGGACTACGACTTTCATTTCCCATCTCGGAGAAGTACTTTATTTTACCATTTGCATACAAAAAAAATTCATTCTTTGATCATGTCAAGACTATGGCAATGCTTTATACATCAGTTGTCAATCTAAAATGTTAATGGATTGGAGTCCAAACAAAATGCAGCACATCAGAGATCTTTTCCTGCCATTCACTGCCTTTCCACTGAGCACATCTCACAAAATAAGGTAAAATGCATTGATTAAGGACCCAATGCAATCTCGAAGTTTTCTATAAACAAGTCCATGCAAATAACAGCATAGGAACTATGTATTCATGTAGTGTAGTGCTGGCAGACCACAAGAATAAGTTCAGAACTCTCTTAATTAGTCCATCAGTGACACCATGTAACAGGATTTACGATGGAAACTCGCAGGGAGGAAAAAGTTTGATTTGAAAAAGGAAAAAGTGACCCACATTCTCACAGTGACAAAGAAGACGTCCGCACACGAAATCAAAATCTGAATATTGATAACCGCCTTGAGTGCTTTTGTCTTGGAGTCGACGAAGGCACATTCCAATCAAGAAAAAAAAATAGAAGGAATTAATCGCGCTCGCACGCTCACGTACGTATACAGAGATAGACGCACGCTTAAAGACTTTTGCGGAGAGACGTGATTATTTCAACTTGAAGGGAAAGAAAAAAGAGGACTTCAGAGAAGCCGGGGGCAGGAGATAGGCTGGGAAAGGTCTCGCGTTTAAGTGGAATTAACATGCTTTCCCTTTGGAGGCCATTAGATAATATATTCATACCACACAAGGCTCCAAACCCCCTCCGTTTCATTATTTCATTTTAATCCTCGCCGATAAGGGGTGCAGGCATCTAGGTTTCATTATGTCGTCATTTGGAATCCGCATGAAATCCCTAGGGACGTTATCACAGAAATTGCTTAAATAGCCAAAGTGGATATAGTTTTGCGTTTATTATTTCTGACGGATTCAAAATAACTCTAAATATCCCTTCCGATTATGGGGGAAATCGTCTGTTATCAGTCACATACACTAATGGCCTACTCGCAGACCCCATACCGACATACCTCCAACCGAATACGGAGAGAGCTCTTATCTCTAACGGTCTTCACTGTTTGCTCTTCAGCGGATTTCAGGGGGGGCTCAGTGTGTATTGAGGAGCACTTCACGGGGACCTTATGTACACGGCTTTGACTGAGACCTAGCACACAACCGCCAGTGTAAGACAGGAGTAGATTAGTGGCCTGTAATCTCCTCTTTGTTGTTATTTATCTCGATCAGTTTCCTCCTCCCATTGGCAAACACTTAGGACCCGGCGCTATTCGTCCTGTTTGTTTGCCTGCGTGTCACCCTTGTCTAAGGGCAAGGATGAGAGGCAAACAATTCCCCCACACAATGGCGTACTGTAGTGATGACAATAAAGACCAGAAATTCATTAAGTTGAACTAGTGCACTTCACAAAGTGGATCATGCCATGTCTATTTGCCATGTGAAAGTGTACAGTTTATCAGCTTTGCACACTCTCCATTATAGTGTGTTTTTTAGTTTGTTCACATGACTTTTGTGATTTAAAAAAAAATGTTTATAAGCTTTCTGTACATTTTTATTTAGTTTACTTTGAATTCAGGGCCTCAAATGTTGGCATAAGTACTCGGTGTGGATATACCAAACATTACCTATGTTTTGAAATTATAGACACTATTTTAATTTTTTTTTGCCCAAGCACCATATTTCCCTTTATGTGTGCAGCATTTAGTTCTTATTTTGGAATTCAAATTGCATTCATATAGCTCATGGTGATCTCCAGTGAAAAATGTTGTTTGCAAAGCATGTTTCACATAATTTCTAATATAAAACAGTATTGCTGTCAGTTCCATTAATATACATAAAGCATTAAAATTACTTTTGAAATGATTTATCTTAACTCTACATTTATAATGCTAATTAACATAAGCATTCTCCCCTACAGTCACTTTACATCTTACTGTAATTGTTTAATCTTTTTCTTCATAGACAGGGTTCAGTGAGTTCAGATGGTCATCTAAATTGCCTTGCCTTATATTTGTGAGGAAAAAATATTCAACTTTGGTTTTATATGATAGTCAAAGTAAGGTGCAAATATTGGTTGAAACTAGGCCTGATTCTTGAAGCAAAAGAATAATTGTCATTAAATGAAAGTGTATCCTGTAGGTATAGTACTGACTTTGACATAGAATGGTTATTCCACTCTACTTTTATTTGGTTTTTCTAGTGAATGGAAACTCATCTTACCATGACCAGTACCATGACCAGCACTGTCACTGACAGAGCAAACATCGCAAGGCCAACTGACAAGAATTTAGTGGAAGGGTCTCACAGCCTGCATCATTGTCCTGTCGTTGAAAGATGTTTTGGAGCGATAGCTAGGAATAATTACCAAAAGTAAAGAAGATCCATTCATTTGAAACACTGACAACACAGAAAAAAAACTAACCCTCATGTGCTGTCAATGAGAAATTCAATACATTGGGTCTGAATACTTTTACTCTGTATTTGTAGAACATTCCTTAAAGGTTTAACAGAAGATGACTATGAATACTTTTACTCTGTATTTATAGAACATTCCTTAAAGGTTTAATAGCAGATGACTATGGAGGCACCAAAATACTGAGACTGGAACTAATATTTAAATAGTGTATTAATTATAGTTGAAGATATATTGAAAATATTGCATGGAAAAGTCTAACATCAAATGAAAATAACTGGACATTGTATGTGGTAAAAGTTTAATTTAAAACCTCGATTGTAAGAGCTATAAAAGGGATAACCACATCTTACACAGAACTTCTCTTAAAAACTGACAGTCAAAACCTCAGATACAATATAACCTTAAATATAACCAATACAACAAACAACCAGATTTCAAATGCAATACAGAATAAATTTTGACAAGGAATAAACTTGTTTTAAAAGACCAGCATTGGTCCCCAAAATAAAAAACAACAATGAAAACAAACGAAAACAGCATTACAATCCACAAAGCTCAGCTATTTCAACTCACTCCTTTTGTTGTTCCGCCAGACCTACCATTGCATTCAGTCTCTGGCAAAACTCTGTTAAAGCGTCAAGTTTAAAAGCATTGTGTGTGTTTTTTGTGTGTGTGCTTGTGTATGTGTGTGTCTCCCTGACTGCAGCAGAGCATGGGTCTGGACCCAGCAGTGGTTCCTCTCTAATTGGGGTGAGATCAGGGGCTTAGAGGGGGCCAAGAAGGGACCGGTACCCCTTTCTTTCTCCTCCAGGAACGCTTTGGCTCCAGAGGTGCTTTTGATGTGTGCTTTGGCTCTCAAAGTCCTACTTTGGAATATGTTCTTGGGAGACCATCGGTTACTTGCCTGCAGGCTGAATCTCAATCCCTGGGATCCAGGTTTCCTTTGATGAAATACTTTCGGGAGCTGCACCCCCACCCACCCCCCCATCCTCCCAGCCCCAATCCCTATACCCCCACCCCACCCCCAAACACACACATACACACACTCTCATCATCCCTCCAACAGTCTCTGCTAAGAGAGAATCATAACAACAATTCTCCATGTTGTTCCGAACGGACGGGTGCAAATAGGCAAGATATTACCAGTGTCTTATAGAGGATCATGGTGTTCTGCAATGCCAGCATATGTGTCATCTCTGCCATGAATGCTTAAAGCTTTACTGTTTACCATGGAGCTGTACACATTGTGTCCATTTTGGTCTACTTTCTATATCTGACAGAATCTTTTTGCAACAGGATCAAAGCAAAGAACGCCATTTAAACAAAATTGATAATTTAAATTTTCACTAACAGCTAGTAGGCATGACAGTTATAAACTGTTATGCCACAACAGCCTTATCATGAAGAAATTTGTTTTTTCATCCAAACAGTAACACTCTTCATGGATGTCCACCCTTGCACAAACAAGGCCAGTGACAGTGATGTAAAAGACATTTCTATTTTCTCTTTTTACTACTCAAAGAGATCAGGCAGTCCCACAGAGAAAAGTTAAGTCAGCAGATGTACAGTAATAACTTGGTCTATTCCTGTGTGAAATGGATCTGTTCCATTATATACCCAATGACAATATCAATCAGACACAAGTATAAATACACACTCAGGCAGAACATTTTCATTGACAGCTATATGGACCAAATAATTGACTGATTGATTCGTTTGTCTCTTTCATGATTGATTGGTTGAAGAAATGAGATCGCATTTTTTACAGATTCATGTTGCAAGAAAAAAACGAAAGGGCTATGTACTGGATATGCAGGATAAGAGAAGATGAGCCTGTTTAGCCATTCTAGAGTACAAGGAAACATAGGCTACAAAAGTCTCATGAGTCTCTCAATATAGCACATTCTGGCCTTATGTTCCCTGAATGAGCCCTCTCGGTCCTCAAGATCCAAGGGATTGATATTTTATTTAATCTATTTTCTTTTTTTCTGAGGTATTATTGTATTGTTCCTCATTCTACAATGAGTAAAATGAAGGTAATGTAAAGTGACTTGATGCAACCTCATAACAACAAACAGGCAAATCCGAGCGGTTAAAAGATTTGTTGGCGATTCTATCTTCCAACACGTACCTCCTTATCGATTGATGTTGGACTCTGAAGGCCTCTTTTACTACATAATTTCCCCGTATATTGATTATGTATATTGATTATGCCTAACCCTTCAGGAATGTTTTCCAAATTGTCAGGTCTCACTTTGATGTGTTCACAGGGGACAGTTCTTGCAGTGTGGCTTCTCTGGCAAGCGCACATGAGCTATTTCCTGTTAATAAAATTGAGGGACATCCCCTCACATTCAGCCCAGGTATTGATGATGAAAATATTAGATATGCCTTTTGTTGTAACCAGCGTCGGGTTGTTTTTCTCTCGTTTCAGATTTTGCTCATGAAAAAAATCCATGCAGGTATGCACTGCTCTGTGGCGCTATGGAGACTGATCTTCTCTGCCTTATTTGAAAATCTATGAATATGTTTAGAGCCACACACAAACACGCACACACTACATACCCTCTGTGTATCCATAGTGAATAAGGACGCATTACTGACAACCCACTGCTCGCCCTCCAGAGCTATGAATGCATCTGTCTCAATCTAGTGAGTCACCTCTCTTTCTGCCTAGACTCACAGCTGAGTTTGGGAGCTGGGATTTCCCTATGTCCCTTCACTGTGTGAATCTCCTGCATTCTCCATTTTTCTCTCTGTCACTCTATTGCTTCGACACACACACACACACAGTTCGCATAGAAACAGTGAGAGAGAGAAAATGTGAGGGAGGAAAAGTGACTACATGAGCGAGATTGTTGACCTGGACAGCCCAGTAGAGTACAGTGTATTTGAGTTTGAGAAGTAGCTATGTCTGCTGACACCGTGACACCAGCTGCATCCAGCTGGCTCAGTGTTCAGAGGGCACTGTGTTCAGGACCTTGAGCCGGGCTTATTGTTCTCGGAGGGGACCGCGCTCCGCTGTCCTTAGGCACATGTAAACCCGTCATGTGGTTTCATCTCCTCAGGGCTATTCATTCCAACCAATATTCATACTCCAAAAAAAGAAAAACAGGACTTAGGTCATCTCAATAAAACATCTGCAGGAGATTCAAATGACACACACACACAAAAAAGAATGACCTCAGCATGACCACAAGAGGGGATGTTAAAAGATGCCCTACAGGAAAGAGGTCAATATGAAGTGTGGCGGGGGTGAGTACTGTACTTGATAGGTGATAAGTGCTATAGAAAAGCAACCTCACATGAAACTGATATTCATTTGGAGTTGGGAAATCAAGTGTTGAATGAGGTGGGACCATGAGCTATGAAACTGCATAAACAATTAAAGAAGCATCACTTCTTAATGTGTAGCTTCAGTTACTCCAGCAGTGTAAAATTCTGTTACGTGGAGGATGGACATTGCGCAAATAAATCTTAAAATTATGGACGACCAAAGCCTCATGTTATCTCATCAGGTACTTATTAAGATATTTTATTGTCAATCCTCCATTCATAGCAGTTTATTTGGAAGAAATTCTGCTATATTTTCAAGGGTGCGTATCATTGATTCTTATATTCAATTTATCTGATGTAATGATTTATTTTGTCTCACTCTGAATTTTTTTTAACATTTCTTTTTTTAATTTTGTCATTTGTTTCCTCAGTTGTAAAAGAAATGTTCTGTTATTCTGCCATTTTGTTTACTCACCAAAAATAAATAAAAAATGACATAAACAATCTTTTCCAAATCTAAATCCTGACACCCGTAGAAGGAGTCTGATGTTGTTTAATTTTTCAAATACGATTTCTAAAGGTCTCTACATGGCAGGTAATTCAAATACATATATGCAGACATATTATTTGTCACTTGAATGTTCTTAGATTGTTAACTTTGTGGACCCTGAGAGCCAGGTGGAATGTGTCTGAATTTGACGGGAGCATGGTTTTAGTCAAACATACAGAATAAGAATAACCAGAAGCAGTGGGAAACATTTTATCCGTAACAAGCTTAGCTCCCGTATTGAGTGAATAAACATTTGCCCTTTACTTTGTCTCATAAGCAAATGTATATATTACTTTTTTAAATATTAAAACATATTTATTTTATTTGTTTTGATGTTTTGTGAACTCGGTGAACTGTTTAATAAAATTGCATGTATTTTTTTTTTACATTCTGCACCTCATTTAATTGTCAATCAACAGTTATGACAATAGGAGTGAATCTGGGTGGTGAGAGCACACTTAACATCCACCCACCCTGGCCCCAGGTTAACCGTGGTGGAGTTTCAGGACCAATACAGATCCTACACTTCTTGAAGAAGCTCACGGCTACATTGAGTGACAGGCAGACAGCAGTGGGTGGGTTTCACTCTTTCAGGACACACCCCTTGGGAGGAAACCTTTACAGCAGAAAAAAGCAACCATCAATATGAGTGATATATTGAGGACCCATAAAGCAGTATGGGAAACATCTTACACTTGTGCAGGGGCAAGAACTGCATAAAGTCCATTTCATAAACTTATTCTGGTCTGACCAAGATCCAAATGGGCCCAATGCACTGACTTAAATAGCTTTAAAAACCTACCATGCCTTCCACGCTATCTCCAGTCCAGCTCTGAATTGTGAAACATAGCCATGCATGCAGTGTCAGATAGTCCATGTCATCTTCATCATCAGTCTGCTCAGATTATGTCCTAATTAAAGACAGGCAATTCCATCAGTTAAAGTCAGGCAACTGCAGGGCCTGTCTTACTGCATGCAAAAGTAACTGATGTCATTCAAGAGCCACAGGCTGACTACATCCCAATGTTTGCTCTGGAACCAATATGATCCTGGTGGAGCTGGTCTTGTATTTATTTTTAATATCACAGCACCCATGTGAACCCATCCATCACAAACTAGATGCAGATCTGATCCATAAATGCTCAGTTACTGGGTGAGTCAAAAGTTATGTGTTTTGAATAAATCAAACCCACGGTGATGTCCACTGTAGCCCCCCCTGTGGATATTCCTACAGGAGGTTAAATATGACGATGAAAAAGACAGATTCTTATTCCCTTATCTATGAATCGCACATATTAACATGTGATCATTTCCTCCTCTCCAACCATTCACGCCTTCTTGAGCACACCAAACAGGGTGCAATGGAGATACCCCTTCACACTGTTAGCACCCAAAGACTGTAGCACCCCCTGACCCCATACACACACATACAAATGTGATTGGGGTTACCTCTCTCCAAGGCTCACATAGGGTGAAAACTGTGTGTGACTGTTCAAAGTCAGATTCACTTTAAAATATCACTTTATAATATTTTGACTTATAGTCATCAGTATGTAATCATCATATTTTTGTCTAAAATAGCAAAGTTGCCAAGGTTTAACTGAACAGGAAAACAGCAATAATTCGTTATCGTACACCTACGGAGAACTGGAAACAAAATATAATCAGACTATGTCAAACATTCATTAAACTTAGCCTGTACGATTGGCTTCTTCTGAATGTTTCAAACGCGTAATTATATTTTTGTATGTATTTAATGTGTGTTACAGCTCTTTAGCTTTGCACGTTACAGAAGAGCCAACGCTGGTACAGCGGCGAAATCGCTCCCAATGTGATTACGCCGTCTCTGCAAACTGCGCCGTGATTGCTGCGAAGCAGCGGGATCAGAGAAAGGAGGGAGGGAGAGAGGGGAAGAGAAAGAGAGGGAGGGAGGGAGAGTGTGTGAGAGAGCGATCCGAAGGGAGGAGTCATGCAAAGGAAAGAGCAGCTGGAGTTCCACACTTTGCCTCCTTCTAAACAAAAATCACACTAAATACAGTAACAACACTCCACGAGATATTTTTTGTGCACTTGTATGTCTCTTTGTCGTCAGCATTCGGAAGGTATGTAGCAAGGCAAGAACAAGCCGTTAGTTCAGTGAACGCTGAGGTCAGCTTACTGCAGGAAGAAGGAGGGGAAGGAGGAAAACTTCGCTCGAAGAGCGGTTTTGGACAGTTTTAGAAGTGAGGGTTGAGAAAAGTATAAGTTTGTTAGGCGATTCCAAAACGCACGACGCACATCTGCAGAAAAGGCGAAAACAGTCAAAACTGCGCGAAGAGGAAAGAAATATCAAGAGACCGAAGGAGAGAATCGACCCTCGAACACGTAAGTGCAAGAACACGATGAAGCGTGATGAATTTTGTTCTTCTTGTGAACGGCATGCTCCCTGGCAGCTTTGAAAGTTGGAAAAAAAAGCTGGATGTCTATTCCAGACTGTCAGAGGTATCACATTTCAAATAAGTAGAAGTTTGCAAAGTATTAATATAAATCGAGATTACGTGCGGCGAGAAACAAAACATAAAAAGGGTAACTGTTCCAGCTATCCATATTTATAAAGAGTGAACAGTATTCTAAAAGAGTTTTCAATTTTCTGAACTATGAACTTTTCATAATGCGGTGATCCGTCTTTGTCTTTTGAGAGAAAGGTGCAGGCAGCGTGATGGAACAGCGCTGCAAACTTTTTTTCAGAAGCGCTTGTGGTTTTGTTGTTCCTCGGCCAACTTCTTCGAGAAAGAGAGCGCGGTGATTTTGTACGCTTGTTATAATGTAAATATGATCAAGTGGCATTTATAGTGACAGAACTTATAATACAGTTTGATAGAAAGTGCATTTAAATGTAGTTTTCTGTTGTCACGAAATATATGTATTTTTGGTTTGGTCTCTTGTGTTCCTGAAAGCCAGGGAAAAGTAATTTCAGTGGTTAAAATGTGTGGTTAAAACTTTGTGTTCTAGTCACGCCACAGCTAGGAAAAAAGGTTTTTTGGAGTTTCGCCGAAGGAAGTGCATGGGGGCAAATATATATGTGATCATATTTCAGTGCAAATTCCCGATACAGTGTCTGCTATCGATTATATGTCTGAGCGTCGTTTTGGACTGTTCATTTAATCGTTGCATCGATTTATGAACCAAAGTTTTGCAGCCAGCAGATTTACAGCCATCGAATAAAACATTTACCAACTTAAATGTTCCTATTGTTGTAGTTCTCCCGATGCATATGATACTTGTTTCTATATTGATTTTAGTTAAATGTAATGTATAATAGTAAGATACAAATTGTTGGAGTGAGTTGTATTGGCTTAGTTTGATTGATTCAGCAAGCGCAGTTAAGGAATCCTGTGACACTATAAAAACACACTCGCCGACTTACACGGCCACAATGATTATTTGTTTTAAGTGAACTAATGTTAACACAACTACACTGACGTAACATTTTTATTTCTGTTGCCGCGATTTCCCTCTTTTAGTATTGCTTGCCTGCTGGGCTGATAGTTCTCTCAGATGGCAGCCCGCCACCTCATGTGTAGATATTTGTTTTAAACTTTTCCTTCTGCTCCACGCCAGCTGCTCCACATTTTATCTAGTTGTCGGATTCAGTGCGAGTGACTGGTGAACCGTTCGTGTCTCGGGTTTCACTCAACAATACAAACGAAGCGGGTTCGAGGCGTTCAGCCGTGTAAGACGGGCCTGCTAAACAAACCGTCTTTAGCACTTCGGGAAAAATGAACAGAGACACCGAAGCTTGCAGAAGGACAAGTATTTAGATTGAATATCAATGGGCACGATTTGCAGTCGTTAGAAAGTTTGAATGCATTTGTCAGTTTAATTTACTTTTACATTGTTGCTCTTGGTGTGCGACACAGAAGTTGTCACAAATGTTTTGACGACTGCTCCTCCAGTTACCTCCACAAGTAAGGTGGCAGGGGGTTATGTGCATCATTAAATTACGGATCGCTTTCTAACTACATTTCTGCAAAATATAATATATCTTATGTAGTCACATGGTGTAGTGTTAAATTGTTAAAGTAGAAAAATCCTATGCTTTTATTATTTTTATTGAAATGTACAAATTATTTGAAATATTCAGATGTTAGATTATTTCTGGTATTGCAAACAATTGTTGTAAATACTTTGTTTTGATTATTTAGCTTAATTGGCGCATGTTTTCAACCCACCTTTACACATCGGCACGTAGGGAACAACATGCTGCTGTTGGAAGGAATAGGTTGTTAGTTGATAATAATAATAAAACGCTTATTTCACGTTTCATTATTTTGAAGCGATTGTAGTTATTATTTTATTTTAAATATACTACGATTAATATCAAGCCTTCGCGGCTTTTAGTGTTTTGCCTTTATAATATAAGAACAATATTATAATGATGTAGGCCAGCATGTCTTTAATTCTTTGAAGTCTTGCTTCTTCGAATGACCCTGTGGATAAACAAAGAAAATGAAAAATTGGAATGTCATATGTCAAAATTTGAAAAATATCTGAACTGAAATAATTTACATGAATTGAATGTACGGGTATTTTAAAGATATCAATTTATTGTGACTTTAATTGACTTGATATGATTGATTTCTGAAGTCGTAATTAGCTTTATTTTTGGTTAAGGAAATGCAGTGGAGTGGATTCTAAAGAAAATTTATTCATTAGATTTTTTTTTAGTATTTGCTATAAATGCTTTGGCGATTAGACACTTCAGTCTTTTTGTTGTTAAAAAATAATTTTTTGAAATGCTTTGAGCTTTTGTTCACCACTTTAATATATTTTACAAGCTATGGTGTTGTGTGTGTACGAGACAGTGTTTATGAGTGAAATACATCTACTCACACTCAAAATGAACAAAAAAACTTAACACTAAACAGTGTGGATTTAATTAATACTAACCTTGATCTCTAAGCATAATTTAAGTATTACATTACACAAAATAGAACTTAAGCATGTTTAAGCACCAGAACTAAGGCAGTCATTATCATTAAATATTTTGTTATGAGTAATAATTTAAATAAGCAGGACATATAAATGGTGGTTGAATTTTTCTTATTATTCCATCACATTAAATATGAATGATATCTGATGAATGAATCCTGTATAAGGAATATGCTCATAATTTCCCAGTAGCCATTGCACATTTTCTGTTGAAAGGGGTTTGAAAATTGCTAAGACACATCATAAGAGTTGACATTTTCCAAAAAAATATTAAATAATAATAATAGTAATGCACAGACCCAATCCATATAACTCTATAAGATGATCACCCACTGCAGGAGATGTAATGGAAGAAAAAGAAAAGCAGAAGTGTTGTATTTGCATAGTTTGATCCGGGAATGGTCCGTTCCTGGCGAAAGGGGTGAGCGGGCACACTCTAAATCATGCAGAATCCGAGTGCGCCAGGAACTTAACCCTTTTAAAAGTCTCCCATCAGATACGAGCTCCCGAGGACTTTATCTCCACCGCGGTGTACCTTTACATTCAAATATGCATAGCTCCTGGTTAGGGGAGCAAGAGGTTATGGGTAGTCTCTCTTTCCTCTTTTCCCCCTCCTGCCAAAACAACCCCTTCACAAGCTGAATATTAATGCCCCGGGAAGGAGGATGGTTATCCTGAAAGTCAAGCCTCTCCTTCTACCCGCGCGGCCCACAAATCCGCACTTAAAGGCGGGCTCTGAGGACGGCTCCCTTCCCTGGCCCCCCTTGCATCCGAAAGGAGGGATACCTGTCGTTTTTTTTTTTCCTTCCTTTTTTTCCCCCCTTCAGATGGATATGTGGTGGTAATGAGCCGCGCTGTCATGCTAATGTGATAAGCTGCATTTGAAAAGATGCAGTTGGATAAGCAAAACAAATCAGCAAACAAACGGCAAAGATTGGAGATGTTTATTTTTGATGGTTGTTTGAAGAGGTGGGGAGGCGGGTGTTGGGGGTGGGGGGGGCTCAGATGCTGTATTGCAGAAGGGTTTTTCAGAGTAATATCTGCGTCGCGGGCATTTGCTGAAGTGATACTGTGCTGGTATTATTAGACCTCCTACCTACAGTAAATAAATTCCAGTGCTACGCAAAGCTTAATGGTGTAAAACTCAGAGCCTCTACATTAAATCACTTGCATGTTGCACTGTTGCACATTTCTCTCTCAGTTGTAGAACTTGTAAAAAAAACGAGTTTGAGCGGTTTTTACACAGCATGTAAAGGATGTGAAATAGTAGGATGTTTGCTCTGACATTTAATCACTCAGTTATGCTCAACAGTGATATCATGAGCAACACAATAATTGTTACAATCGGAATCAAATTATATTGTGTATTTTCTAAGTGACTTGGTATGGAGCAAGCCTTGTGAAAATACAGCCATAGTCAAGAAAAAAAAAGCCTGCAAATGAAATTTTACACTTTGATGATTTTTAACTTTGATATATTGACATCAAAAAAAGGACACTGAGGGAAAGAAAGAGGGCAAGTCAAAGAGAGTGATTGAGAGAAGGAGTGGGAGAGAGGAGAAGATTGAGAGGGGGGAAGGAACCGTGCAGCTTTTCATAAAAAGTTGGGCCGCCGCGTCGGGGTGGAGGAGCAGTGAAGTGTCTCAACACATTTGCGTTTATGCGCTGAAGAGCAGGGGTCTGTGGGCGCAGAGGGGGCTTCTCCTCAGCCTCCTAATCCCAAGGCCCGACCAGCCCTTCAGGGCATGCCTCAGATCTCACGCGCCGCGTGGCCCGGCTCGCTCGCGCTCGCAGATTAAATATGCTATGTGTTCCTGGCTCCAGCAGAACTGCTGCACCTCCCGCCTCTGTGGACCATCCCAGAACAGGACCCCCCTCTGCACTTTTAGGAGCTGCTAAAGGCACCTTTCAGAGGGGCCGACTCTGGAGGGGGCGGGGTTTGTGGGGTTTTTTTGGTGGGGAGGAGGGAGCACATGGCCCCCACAAGCACAGATGCTCATGCACACACTTGCACAGACAGTCTGGGTTTTTTTTCTCTCTCTCTTATGGTCACAGGAAGTAGAGGATCTCTTTTTTTGGCTGAAGCTGGCCCAGCAGCCCCTTCCCAGAGGTTGAAAGTGGTGGCCTATTTTCCCTGGCTTCGGCCTCCTTTACAAATACACACTGGACCAACCGATTTAAACCTGCGGCTCGTTTTCTCAGAGCGAGGCAGAAAGTAAGAAAAGTTCAAAAATACAGAAAACTGCAGAAGATGAGGGGAGGGCCGTCTGAGCAGCTGACAGTGGTGTAATAAGCCCTCCGAGGTGAGAAAGTGCAAACTGAGAGCTCGTCTGCACACACGTTTTCTTTTCACAAGTACCTGAGTGCAAACAAGCGCAGGTCACAAGTAGGTGAGTCCACAGCCTCTCCCGTCTACTGTATGTTAGAGTCGTAAAAGTGTCTTTGGGTCCTCGGCGTTAAGTATGACAGAAAGGAGGGGAACTGGCCCATTTGCTTGGAGGGCGAGTGTGTGGGGGGAAGGGGGGGTGATGGGGCATATGAGGTCATGTTTGGCGGTGTTATTCACAGTGGTAGGACTTTTTTTTTTGGCTATAGTTGATGTAAGGGCACAGGCTTTGATGCCTAATTCCTGACTGTCAACTCGCCCCCTGTGCCGAAGCAGAGGGGTGCACACGCACCCCAGTGTTGTGTAGGCAAAAGCGAGGAGGTGCTGAGATCTGTACCTGCTGTGGGGAGCAGAGATTTGGGCCAGCCCACATCCTTGCACCACTGTCAGGAAACTCACCCATCATGCAATTGGCCTACAGTGCTCTATCTCTCAGTTTTATTTCAAGACAGTGTTCAAGTTTCAGAATTATATGTACAACTTGACAAAAATCAAATGTAAAAACCATTTTAGGTTTTCACCAGAAACAGTTCAGGAATTCCTTGCCTTTGGGCAAAATCCTAATTAATGTATAGAAATGGAAAGAGGTAATTAAGTGTTACATTCAATATATTTTATTTATTTTTACGCAGGAATTTTGCGTCAGATCTCCATCACATGGATAAAAACATATTTGTTGTGTAGTGCCTGGCACAAACGAATTAGGTTTTTAAAAAATCATTTCAATATCATTCCTAAATATTTTGAAGACTTAACAATTTTTCTTTTTACATTTCCATACAAGTAAGAGATCAAAGGGGGTGATGACTGGCAGACTGCTGTTAAATTTTCTATTGAAGCTTTAAGTGAAAAACGAGTCATTTTGAATTTCCAAAAAAAGAAAAAATGCACCGCAAGAGATGTATATTATTTGGTTTATAAGTTTGCTAAAGAGAGTTCACAATAATATATAGCAATATGAAAATGGTGGTCTTCATCAACCCATATATAAAACATCATGCAAAGCTCTTAGCTCCACAGTACTCTATTGTACTGTACAGGTACAGTAATTCCCACAGTAAATACTGGGGAAACTGTTTTTGTTTGCGTGGACACCAGAAAAACGGCAGTGAAAACGGGAATGTTGACAAATTCATCATCGCGGTGAGACTGGGAACCGACAGATCTGCTGGCGATATCGATTTATCAGTGGCTCGTTGTTCTGCTGTATTTATCGGTGTTCCTCTTCACGCTGCCGAAGCAGTCAGTCAATCACAGCGGTGATGGAAAATCTGCTCTCCAGAGCTGGGTGGTGGTGGTGGTGGGGGGACTCCAGAGAGAAGGGGGTGGGGGGTGGAGAGGGAAGAGCGGTTATTGTTCTGATGTCAAATGCAAATTCCAAGGTTAATACCTGAATAAACGTCTTGCCGAGTTTTCCCTCCCTTCTGCAAACATGTTGAAATGAGGCCCGCCACGCACCCCCCATTCCCCCTTGACTTCCGCCCTGTCATTGCCGGGCTGAGGGCACAAGAAGGGGCCCCCCCTTTCTCTCTCCAGGGGCCCGTGGGGGCTACTCTGCAAGCGAATGCTAACAGCCCTTGCCTTGCAAGAAAAATAATGCCTCATCTTAGAAAAACAAAGGGAACTCCTCCATTTGAGCAAATTTCGGGCCCTGAGCTGAAAGGGCCCTCTTTGTCAGGGTGGGCATTTGAAGACTAATCGGTTTTTCTTATGCAAAGTGTGCTGGTTTAAGAGCTAGGCCGCAGAAAGGGACAGTGTTTTAACAATACTCTGCAGGGAGCGAGGAACCGGGATCCATTCCTTGTGTTTCCTTGACAAAGCCTAGTTCCTCATGAGGGTGGGGGTTTTGGGTGGGAGTTCTATAAGTTTTAAAAAGTAGTTCCTTGAAGGAAGGGGGACTCCAGCAGTTTTAAAGACTGCTGGTCATCAGCATTTTCTCTCTATCAATATACTCCCTGGGCCAGTTAGGACTCTACAGTTTACCGCATTACAACGAGCTGTGGCCTATTCAGGCTTGTCCGAAAAATCCAGCCAGGAAAACAAATTCAGAGCACAGCACCGAATGCAAACATATTTTTTACCCAGAACTTCTTTTCTGTTTTCCCAGAGTCTTTTTTTTTTTCTATTAAGAGGGGTCAACCTGCTTTAGAAATACATCTTGTTCACAAAGGAGCAGGCTTGACTTTTTAAGAATTCATTCTTTTTCATGTGGAAGCAGGCGTCTCTGAAGGCGTGTGTCGCAACGGTCCCTCGGAGGCCTGGCGGCGCACTGCGCTGCGCTGTAAAGGTTCCCTCACTGAGCGGCCCAATGCGAAGGGGCCCATTTGTCAAAGGTGGCGTGGGGTTTTTTTTCCCGCCGCCTGCTTTCCCCGGCAGCTTCCAGAACTCATTGTGTAAAGTCGGGCAGGGTATTTGTCACCGCTCCGCCAGCATGGCCCACGGGGCTCGGGGGCCCGGCCGCTAGCCGCCATTCCGCCGTGCTGTCCAGCCCGGCCCGCTGGAGTCCCCTGCCTGTCCGCACATCTGGCTGAGATGAGAGGCGGGGGGGGGGGGGAGGACAGGGGGATGGGGGGCGTGAGATGGATAGAAAGAAGGGAGGAGAGTCCACCTCTTCCTCAGAGATCAGTGTGTAAGCCCGTGTGTACCACCCCAAAGCTGCTTTCACAAAGAGATTTACAAGACAGGTCTCTGAGAGCTGCCCTGCTTTATGGGCATGTGTGTGCTTTCTGTAAACATGTGTCATGCCTGTGTATTTGCACAAGAATGCGTGTGTGTGTGTGTGTTGTGCACGTGTGAGCATTTGTGCATGTTTGTAAATGTCCAGTGAACGTGTGTGCATGACTGTGTGTGTCTTCAAACACACATGTACTGTGGATTTCATATGTGCATGCGTGTGTGTGTGTGTGTGTGTGTGTGTTTTCATGTGTTTTCTGCATATGTATGAGTGTGCTGGAATTCTACTCTGCATTGTGTTGCTTCAGGTAAGAAAAGAGAAGCACAGTTAAGTGGTAAAAGTACAGAGTGTACATTGGTAAAGAGACCAAAGGACGATCCAGCAGCACACCTTTCTTAATTTGTGGGAGTGAACGCAGGGTCCCAGAGCTGCTGTGGAGGTCCCCGTTGTTGGGGAGATGGAGGGGAGCTGGGAGGCGGGACTCTCAGTGAGGAGCCCTCTTAGCTTTTGGAATTATTTATAAAGCGTAGCTTTGTGTGGCATGTTAAATTCCTGTCTCTTCCCATTACTCCCTATGACTCTACCTGAGGCAGCCCAGCACCGTACCACAGCAACCACTGCATGAGAGAGAGTTCCCAGCCAGCATGGGGAGAGAGGGAGACACCAGAGCAGGAAGCAGGGAAAACTAAAGGGGAAAAAGTGTGATACCAATGTTGGCATAGTGCAGTGATGAGCTTGTAGCAATATCCTCTATGTAAATGTGGAAAAACAGGGCCTGCGTAAAAACAAGGTGGTCAGCGTGTCTTACCCTTTGCTCTGGGTAAAGAAATTAGACAGGTGTTTTAGCTTTTGTAATTTGTTTTCACTCACAAGAACTCACAATGTTTTACTGTAAATTAAAATTACGGTTTAATTTATTTGTCAAAGAAAAAGGCATTATTGCTGAATTAAACAGGAGGTGACTTTTTATGTAGTATAGACTTCTTATTTAACCATGCAACATCTGAAGCAACCCTTTACATTTCAATGTGCAGGTATTATGTTTGTATACTGAAAAAGTGTATATGTGAAATTTGACTAAATTTCAAATTAGAAATTGTTGCAGAATTAATCAAAAAAAGATAATATTGATAAAAGATAATTTAGATCCATGGTTTTGGAGTGGCATGCAGCTATTATAACACTAAACATTGAATGATCTTGACATTTGTCAAAATTGTATACAAAATTAAAAGAATATGAAGGAGAAAATGGGAATTGAAAAAAGAAAATGCACTCCATCCAAAAATCTCACAACGAAGAGGAGTAATGTCTGTGTGGCTTGGTTATATCATGCGACAGTGTTCACAAAAAAAATAGAAATGGGCTTTTTAAAAGCTTGATTAAAGCACAGAGTGCAGTGTAAGTTAATAGTGTTCTTATTGAAACTGGCTGTGATGTAATTAGCACCTTATTCCACAGATATTACCAGAGGACATATCTGGCTCCACTTGCTCTCTTGGCCACAGATCAATGCAAACCAGCTCATCGTGGGTGATAAAGAGTGATAAAGAGTGTAGAGCTGTCCTCTCAGCAGCGGAGGGGAAGACAGCATTTACCTAATGTGTCACCTGAGCATTCTGGTGGCAGGTGCAGGCCGGATACATCCTGGCATTTCGGGGTTCGTTCTCGGTGACTGCCTCATGTGAAAGACTCAAACGTTTGGTTGCTTGTTTGGTCATTTTGTGCATTTGCATATCTGATTATTTGCTATGAGTGTGTGTGTGTGTGTGTCTATGACAGTTCATATGTAAGCACACGTGCACTACTCGTTCGGCCAGCTTTTTTTTTTTTTTTTTTTTTTCCGTGGGCTTGGGGTTATCCCCCCGCCATGTGGGGGAGCTCCCACCCGCCTCCATCGGGCCACTGAAGGGTGCCAGATCGCACTGCTGGGAGCCAAGCTGTCTCGGCCTGTCAGGGAGGGAGCGAGAGAGAGAGAGAGAGAGAGAGGGGGGAAATGATCACACGCCGCGCTCCGAGTCCGCCGCTCCTTTGAGTCATCTTCAACCGCGTCTCCCGCAACGGGCGGACTTATTATCCCCGTTACAGCCGCCACCGCCTAGGCAGCTGTTCCACCCCCTGTCCCCCCCCAACGCCTCTCAGTTAACCCCAGGCTGCCTCCGCACAATCCAATTAATGGGGTTTTGTTCCTTTTTAATTTATGTATTTATTTGCGTGTGCATTTGGTTTTTATTTTTGAGCGGTAGGGGCGCTCCATTGACTGAGAGCCAGGCCACGGCTGTTTTAGAAGTTATTCAGAAATAACTATTATTGATCGTTATGCAGCCCTGAGATTTATTTATCGGAAGTGAGTTGAGTAAGCAAACAGCTGAAGTGCATAAACACACCCAGATGTCTGGCTCCTTGCCGATTTCTCAGGACCCAGAGGACGCGTGGTGCGCTAACACTTTTGTTCCATGTTTCTGTAATCGCTTTCGAAAAGCGATTCGTTTTGAAATTGGATATGTCCATTCAAAAATAGCTCAAATATTCCAGCTTTTAGGTAGGAATGCTGAAAAAGGTTTTTTTTTCCACGTGTTTTGCTCAAAAATAGAAAAACATTTCGCACATCAGTCAGCACTGCAGGACATGAATTGGAGGGATTTTGTGAGCTGTCACAGACAAGGAACGTTGCCTTATCACCTTACATATTAACATGGAAAAAGTATAGTATATCATATAACGTGTTGATTATTTCTTTACCCAACTCAAGTGCTCATCCTATACAAATGGAAAAACATTTATGGCTTCAGGGTCATCTTAAAGCCTGAAACAGATGTGCAAAGTTCAGCATTATAGCACGAAGCAATTTCGAACATATTTCAGAATTACTAATGCTGTTTTCCAGAAATTCCATACTGAAGTAAACAGTGCTGATTAAGATGGCTGCAGCAGTCAGGAATATGAAATGGCTTAATCCATTGCATGGTCCAGCGGGACAGGTCAGGTTTCGGGGGGTTGGGGGATGAATATGGGCAAAGGCCACGGAAAGTGGTGAGTGACTCTTCCGTTTGGAGGCAGCGGGCGGCTCTCCCCTCGGAAGGGGCCGGAGATGAAAAGGAGTGGGCCTGGAGAGGGGGCAGCAGGACAGTGGGAAGACAGACAGCCAGTGGCAGAGTGAGGAGCAGGGTGGAGCTGGAGGAGGTCTGTGGAAGTGTAGACGTGCTGGTACACGAGCTCTGAGACGCATGCGACCGGGTGACTGTAGCAGGAGGGGGGAGGTGAGGGGAGACTGGCATGTGAAGAGGAAGAATAGGAAGGCTGGTTGGGTTTTATGGGTCTTGATGATGACCTGGAGCTTTCAAAAGGGGGGTTGGGGAGAGACATATCAAGCAATCAACCAGTGTAGAAATCAAAACAATAAGCTGAAACGGTGTGTTCTTGTTGTCTTTTTCACAATACGCTCACACACACGCGCACACACAGACACACACACACACACTCACAGAGGTATCCCTGGGATTCCCACAGTCCTTTGCTCACCTCTGGTTTTATACATTGACATAAATTTCATTAATCCCATCTAAACGTCCCCTTGCCTTATTTTGTGGGAGAGAGTGCAGTTTGTGTTCTCCTGCCAGCTTTGGTAGCCTTATTAGCGGGAATGCAGTGTGCTCCCACCTCAGAGGCAGAACGCAGCGTCAGGGGCTACACAGCGTCAGGGGCTACGCAGCATCAGGGGCTACATAGCGACGTGTGTGTTGTCATGATGCTGGGGCGCTTTGGAACTGGAACTGATACTGTAGCGAACAATCCCAGGGAGGATATCTGAAAGGAGGGGGTGCGGTGCAGTAGGGGGCGTTTGAAATGGAATGCATGCTTCTCCTTTGCAGTTGGGAGATGCTATGGGGAGCTGGAAGTTTCTGGGACTTTCAGCGCGTCTCTTGCTCCTTTGTTCTCTGTCTTCTTTCCCCCATGCCAGGACACACTCTTTACACACACACACACACACACGTATGAACACACTTACATGCATGCACACACACACACATACATGCTTCCATCCATCAGTATATGGACACACACACACACACACACACACACACACACATCCAATTAGTCCAGGCCAACTATAAATGTGCCCAAAGTTGAATGTGCTCTTTATGTCTGGACAAAAAAAAAAAACCTTTTAGAAGTCCACTTGGAAGCCAGCCCACATCAGACAGGAAGTACAGTGTGATAATGACAGCATGGCTTTATTTTAACATTCCTCCCCCAAACCCCCCACAGCCCCCCACCACCCACTCTGCCCTCCCCCTTTCCTTTCCTTCAGAACAGCATCAAACTCCAGGAGGACTTCACCCCGGGCCCCGGTTCGCCCTAATCAGGTTTAAGCAGGGGGGCGGAGTGGGCCCAGGTGGGAATTAATAAGACATAATAACTACGTCAGGAGGACGTCTCCAGCAGTCTTTAAGTAAACATTAAGACCTCTTGAGGGAGACACGGCCACCGCTTGATAAATCGGCACGGTGCTCGGGCAGAATAATTTCTCACTTAGCTGCCCTAATGGGGCTGGTAATAGGGACTACTTTGCCTGGCTGATTGCCTGTTCTGTTTGTTATTTCACATTATTGTTGCCCCGTAGCTATTTAACGCTGCACCGGCGAGACCGCGCCATCATTAATCACAGCTTCTGCTCTCCTTCCTGTTCATCCAAATGACACAATAAAACACCGACACCTAAATGAGGAGCAGGGATTTTACAGGCTAGGCCGCTCAGCAAGATTGCATTTTCAAAATGTTAAAGTTCAATAGTAAAATTGATTTTGGTTTCTTTCTTTTACTGTGCATGACAGACTACTTTGTCCATTTGGATCAATATACTTGTCGATTGTGTTTTGAGAATAAGAATACTTGTCTATTTTTTTTTTCAGAGAGCTCAAAAGAATTATTGAAAAATTTGGTTGCATGTACGTTAAAATGTTAATTTTTTAAGTCAATAGCTGCTGGGATTAAAAAAACATTTGTCATTAAATTGTACTTACAATAAATGCAAATGATATTTTCTTTGTACGAATGGTTAATTTTGGCAAGTTAATTTTCATGATTGCTGAACTCTCCAAACTGTTGAAGATAAAAAATGAACACTTGTATTTTAAATATGAGCCAAAGTTAAGGACAAATGTTGATTGAATCCCGGCAAGTAACTTCTTTTAGGCCTGCTTGGACATGCAGCTGAGCTGATTGTTTGCTATTGGGCCCTTGAGAACAGTTTTGAACAGAAAATATAGCGACAGATAAATAAGATGTGCTGATGCAAATGTCTGTCAGGAATCTGTTTGTATATATGTGGGGCATTATGGGTATTCTGAGCACACCAAATACCCTCAAAGGAATGGCAGGAAAGTGTACTGTAAATACACCTGGGAGGCATGTAGATAACATTGAGATTAAAACTCTGTAACGGTACCGAAAATAGCGGCTGTCCTCCGCCGATAAATGAAGGATATCATTTGTCATTTCTGAGGGACAGGTAATGTGCCTGGTGGAGAAGGGTCCTGATTGGCTGCTGGAACGCGCTGAAAGCAGACCACCGTAGCCTTACCTGTGCACCCCCAGATCTATGCGCCTCTCAGCATCCCTCCTCTGGGCTCGTTCCCAGCCAGCGCCAGGGAGCGTGTGCGTGAGGCTGAGCTTTTCATCAGCAAAGGAATCCTCTGCCTTGATTCACCACCTCCCTGGGGTGCCTTCTTTTATTGAAGTTGCGCGCACACTCAGAAACGCAAAGGTATACACACACACACACACACACGCACACACATTCACACGGCACAGGATGTCTCAGTGCAGTTATTATGCGGCCCTTCTGGGAGGTTTCCAAGCGGTGTATGAAGCAACTCTCAACAGGCAGGAATGCATTGAGTTAAGATGTAAGGCGGGCTGACAGTGTGCGTCCTGCTCGCTGCTTCCGTGTCTCTCGGTCATTTAACCCCACTTTGAAAACATGCACCCGAGTTTGACGTTGGCAAAAGCTGGTTTTGAATAAGGGAGGATGTTCTTGGAGAGTAGCTGGGATGGAGGGGAATAGACCATCTTTGTGAAGTAGGTATTGGGTACAGTAGTAATGTGGTCAACATCTGTAAAAGAATGAGGTAGGATTTGAGACTGGGGCAATATCAGGAGTCTTGCATTGACTCTTGACTCAATGCGAACTAGGAAGGAACTAGAAAGGAACTAGAAAATCATATATAAATATGTTGGAGTGTATAATATTTTCATATGTACACTTTTTGTGATGGTAACATTACCAAATAATGAGATTATATACTATGATGTGTGGCTTCTCAGCACATCTGTGAGTACCGTAGTTCAACAGCACATATGCCGTTGTACATTGCCAACAGTTGAAACCAGACCCACCAACCAATACTGTGGTTTGCTTGACAAAGTCGGTGTTTTGGACCAATGTGACTCGTGTGAAAAGTAAACATCATTGACTCAACATAAATAATTTCATGGGTCTGTGCTTGTCCTTTTTGGAGAAAAATCAAGCAGATCAAGTGATCTCGGGGTGTGACCTCTGTGCTTGCAAAGGCGTCGTACAGGAATTAACTCATTAACAAAATCGATCACATGTCGTCTACTCACCCCCCACTTACCCAAGCAGCAGCGATTAGAGGGCAGACGCCTGAGGGGAGACAGCCCAGCCCCCAGTGGATTGTGGGAGTAAAAGAGGATCCCTCCCTGACATTTAGAAAATCCTCCCCCATCTCCTGCTGTCTTCCCTCCCCTTTGGTCTGTGGGATCAGGATGTCATGCTTCCAATGGGAGGGATTCAGGCTCAGAATTCCCCCTTTTTCCCCGTTGCGGAATTTCGGCATGTGTGTAATGCGCTTCGTTAATTGCCTCTGATAGTATTATTATTTAGTGTTCGGAATAAACTGTCAGTGGTTAGCAAACCAATATTTTCTTTAACGGGGAAAATGGATTAAAATTAATTCCCTCTGCTGTGCTTACCGAAATGATGAAACTTATGCATGGCAATTAAACGACACTCGTTTTGAATTGTTTCAGTTTTAATATTTAGGTTTTTGTCATTTTTTTTCCCAGACACAAGTCAATAACCTACAAACAAAAGGTGGCGAAACATCAAAGGGTTAACCGTGAAAGTGCTGGAGAACTCTGGCGGTTTATCGACGTGCATGTTTTATTTGCCCGTTATCTACGGGGTAGCAAGAGCAAAGGAATTCTGTAAGCATTAAGATTACATCGTGTCTGTTTGTTACCCAGGAATGTAAGATGTTCTCAGCTCATTCTGCTGTAAAATGCGCTCGGTCCCACACCAGTTCTCCAAAGCATCTTAAGTGGAAAGGTCTGGGAAATGCAGACGCGCACAAGGATAATCTTATTAGAGCCAGTGGAAAGCTGCTAAAGGGCTGGGGAGCACAATCGCATAGTTGCCCTTGAAAAAGACCAAAGGAGGATTTCCCCTCTGCAGTGGCTGCACATTCGCACGCCGCCACCCCCATTTTTTTTGTAAAAGTGTCCACAGTTTTCTTTGGGATGGTTCTCTGGTCCCCTTCATCAGGGCGTTAGAGGGACCTGCCTGAGCCCATGGCAGAGGTTTCCCCTGCTCTCAGCTGCCCCTAGAGCCGGAGCACGGCTCTGTCATCACACAGGGTGTTGAAACGGACTCTTATCTGCCCAAGGTACCTGAGGGGTGTGCTTGGGTGACCGCTCGAAAATGTCAGAGTGCTGAATGAGTCAGTGCCGTTCAGCTGTGCCCCCGGAAAGTTCTGGGCTAACACTCCGCACCGCTCTGCCAGTTCAATAATGTACAGTCCAGTGGTCATTCAGGAGCCATGCTGAGCCATTCTCACCTTGACAATACGCAGTGTGACTCCAGCTCAGTGATGTGCAGTGCATCCCCAGTTCAGCGCTGTGCAGTGCTCTGCAAGTTTATTCAAAGGTGCCAGTGTTAGCTGACTGAATCTCTGTCTGTCCCCACTTCTGACAGAAATCAAATTTCCCCTATAAAGTATTGTTGGGATAATCCAAAAGCTGGATTTTTGAAAATGTAACATCCTGTAATACTTTGACAGAGGTGGCGTGTGACGAACTGCAAGGCATGTAAACGAAATCCCACCAGACTGAGCACCCCCACCCTTTCCCATCCTCAGGCCAGGAGGTGACACGGCCACGCACAGCACGAGTGTCATGTCAATATAACATCATTGCTGTAGCACACGGTTCATGTGCTTTTCCGTCGGTTACAAACTGCATACACTTACACACAGTTTACCCAGTGGGAAGCTTTATGTAATCCAAACCCAACAGGCTAAACTTGGACCCCCTGCCCACTGCAGTTAAGAGGTTTCATCTGTCATCTTCAGATGACAGATGAAACTGGTACTGTTACACTGTTTATTTGGTTAGCAGACACACTTAAGCTATCCAAAGATGCTTGCATAGCTTGCTCATTTATTTGTTGTCCATTTATTCAGCTGGGTGTTTGCTGAAGTGACGTGGGTTAAGTAACTCACCCAAGGGAAGGAACAGCAGTGTCAGGACCAGGTCGTGAACCTGTAACCCCCCGGTTACAAATCCAGTTCCCTCCCTTTTACAGTTCCTCCATGGGGCAATAGAGACATGCCCCTCTGTTCACAGCCAGAGGTTGTTTCTCATCACTGATCTGTGCTCTCTCAGCCACCATGTCCCATAACCCCTGTGCATACATTTTCCAAAGCAAATGTGTTTGCCAAAGCCAGAATTTGTTGTTTTATTCCTAAATTCCCCTGATACTGTAAGGGGTAGGGAGTGTAAACGCCTTTTGATAAGATTGATGCAGAGAAAAGGGCCTGTTAGTTTTCCCATCCACACAACCCCCACCACCATGATAAACCTACTCCTTTCTCGTTCTCCCTCAGCATTTCCCCAAACAACCCTCCAGCCCTCTCAGCCCGCTCAAAATTAGGTATCTCCACCTTATATGAATCTTCCAAATCTACATGAAAGCATCCCCACCCCCCATCGTTTCTAACCACCCGGTATTATTTCCTTAAAAGTGAAGGCATAAAAATGCAATTAGGACCGATAAAGAGAAAAGCGTGTTTTGTTGCCTGGTCGATCAGTGCAAATCTTTCTCCCTCCCTCCCCCCCCTCTCCTCTCTCTCTCTCTCTCTCTCTTCCTGTGTACGTCGTTCTCTTTAGTGTATTTGCGCGGTGTTGATAAGCGTCAGATAAAGGATCTCCGCAGCCACTGATGTAATGATGATGAATGCTGCGCTGCTGCCTGGCCCCCACCCCCAGCCCCAGCCCCAGCCCCAGCCCCCACCCCCAGGGGCACACTGTGCACCGCACACCCCATAATGAAATGAATACAACTACAGTGCCGTCACACAGTCCCTGCGGGTGGGGGGTGGGGGGGGATCAAATAAAAAAATCACCAAATAAAAAAGACAGTTCAAGAATATATGCTCACAGTAGTATTCGTGCACTTATGCGTGTGTAGGTGGTGGCAAACGTGAGCGCATATTCCAGAATACACATAGGCTGTACAGGTTTGGTTACTGACAAAAACATGTATATAATAATAAAAGAAAACGTCCTCCATCCATCTTTCCCCAAAGTCACTTTTATTTCTCAGTTAGCAAGAGTCGTGCTGTGAAATATGTGTGTTTGTGACAAATATAAGGCTGGGAAGGGGGAAAAGTTTCTCTTTTATTTTTGACTTTGATGTGTACCATTGGTAACAGACTTTCAAGTCCCAAGCTTTTGTCACCAAAGCGTATAATTTATGTTAAATTGATTTGCTTAATGTGCTTAAAATAAGAATCATTATTACGTACAGCCTCAAATGCGCTACTTTAAACCTGGCTAATCGCTCTCTCTCTGTGAAGGAATTATGGTCCTAAAAATGGAGAAACAGCCTTCCGTTTTTCAGTGGTGAACGTCAGCGAGAGAAGGCATGTCAAGGACCAATAACCCATAACACGAGCATTTTTATTTATGCCTGTTCTTGTTCAAAAAACAATTTCCAGTTGATTTAATGTTAAAAATGTACTATATGTTTTTTCCTCCTCTCAGATAATTATTGCTGAACAATTGGCTTGTGCTTTTGGATAGGAACATGCAAGGCTGAGTAATATGTTTTTGGGAACAGCTGTATACCGGAACTGTGTGCATATTTGAAATGCTTTTGCATTATAGACGACCCTCCATCATGACCGGCTGTCCCTACACAGCTAAGGGTCTGTTTTATAGCTATTGACTAATTCAAAGACACAGAGGGTCTGCAAGCTGGGTGGATTTTTTTCACTTGAATGGAAACAGTAAAGTGTCTAATGAAAACTACAGAATGTGTTGGCCTAAATCTCAGCCATACAAGAATGAGGCTATCAGTGTTAAAGTAGGGAGATGACATTTATATGATTTTTTAAAACTGTAATATATACTAATAATCATTCAAATGGCAGTTTAAATCTTTAAACATAATACATTGCAATAAACAACCTGCTAATAGGCCTTAGTATTCATTGTAGGATATGTCCAAAATCCTGCAGCAATGGAAGTGCCATAGCAGTTAAATTAATTTAGGGTTATATCAGGTCTGTTAAGGAGCTACAAGTGCGGGGTGATGTTTATGAGGTGTTACGGATGTTATGGGGAGATGGAGGGGGAGCACACCTGCAGGACGGCTCGGGGCCGCGGTGCCAGTGCGGAGGACAGGGGGATTATGGGGAGAAAAGGTCCCGCTTTTAATTGCAGCTCTGGAAATGTGGCCCGCTGCAAGGAACACAAAGGGGGTCAGACACGCTTGAGTGGCCGAGAGCTGCGAATATTTGCTTTACCAAAGGAATGTTTATGCCCCCCTTTCTCTCTCTTTCTCCATGATTCTCCCCCCTCCTTCCCCCTTTCTTTCCCTCACACCAACCTTTTCTTCATTTTTTTTCTTCCCTTTCTGTCTCACCTGGGGGGAGAAGTGAGGGTCGTGGGTTCAAATACAGCCCTCACACTCACACATACGCTCACACTCACACTCACACATACACACACACACACACACACACACGTACACACACTGGATTGCAGTGGAAGGTCAAAGGCCAGTACTGTAATGGATACAAAGTGGTATCTTTTTCCCTTTTTCCCCCAAAAGTTCAATTGCTCAATCAAGACAGTTGAGCATGATTTAAAAGAGGGAAAAAAAGTCACTGAAGGCATTCTAGTCCTCTCTTTTTCACAGACATACTGTCACTTGAGCTATTTGTTACCTCTGTAAAATCCCTTAGCTGCTAACAGATGAAAATTGATGAGTAGCCAGTATAGACACAATCTGGACTGAAAATCAATTTGGTCCCGGAATCGCATAAGCTTGGAGGATTCTCAGCCATTTTGTATGCTTTCACTGCAATGGTGTGATGTAAGAATGAGTCTGAGCTTTAATTGGGGAAGCTTTTCTGATAAAAAAAAAAAAAAAAAGCTTGGGTCAACATCGATGGTAAAAGTTTTCAGATTTTAAAAAATGCTTGGGTCAACATTGATTGTAACAGATGGTCTCATGTGCAAATGATTAGAGGGAAAAATGTTGTGTTGTTTGATTTTGTTTTGATTGGTTGTGGAATAATTGCACTTTTCTGTGCCCGTGATTACTTCCAGATGTTGTTATTAGGTGGAAATAGACCTCAGAGTTTGGTTAAAGGAGGGAGGAACAAAACAAACAAAGCACGCAGTTTGTCTGTGGTCCTTAGCCCCAATTCTCAAGGACAATGATGGAGTCATCTTCGGTAGTAGTCGTGTACGATGAAGCCAGTTCCTCCAAAAACCTTTAATTGGGCAGATTTCAGGGGAAGAGGAGGTCAGTTAAAAAGTTGTTTGGCAATTAAGCTTCTCTTAATTGAAAGACAGTGTTGCCCAGACTAAATATTTACAGGAATAATCCTTGAATTATTGGGTATTTGGCATAAGTGAAGGGCTTGGATGAATGGTTGAGGATCACTGAGCGTGGAATTCTCTGTGAATTGCAGAGAGTCCCTTTCATCGTGGCAGTTCCGACACCCTGGGGCTCGATGCTCCGTAAACAGGAAGGGTCTAGAGAAAACCAGCACCGGTTCCTACAGAGGTTGACACTGATGGAACCTCTCAAGGGGTCCAAAGCAACACCAGACTGTAACTGAACGCACAAGACAAAAAAAAGTAAAACAACGGCAGTGAAAATAACTTTCTTAGAGCATAAAAGGGCTTTAGAACCCTGATATTCCCTGAAGGATCCTCAAACAACCCCTGGTTTTCTTCGATTGTGAGTTTTGTTTTTCTTGGTTGTTTCCCCTCAAGGTTTCCCCCCCACTCCTTTCTGGAACTGTGCAGAATGAGAGCTCAGTCCATATTTATCTGCTGTCCGCACTGTGGTAACTCCTGAGATTTACTGCATAACACCCTGGTAATGCGAGTGCAGGGATAATGTGTGAGCGGCCATGAAATGTTCCACATCCTGCTGTAAGAGGCCTCCAGGTTGGGCCTAGCACGTGGCCTCATCCATGGTTTAATAGAATTGTTCATATGTTTCAAACCCACTCAAGTGTTTTGGGTGAGCCTTTGGAGCAGCCACTAATCATGGCCCATGTTGAGCCAAGATGGAGTATGTTAAATAGAATCCTCTTTCACTGAGCACTTGCTGAGAACTGAAAACATTGTTCACTCTTGCCCAAATGAGAAGTTGAACGGGGAATGTGATGTCTTAGTTAGGTGTGCTGAAGTCTCCTAGTGGTGTCTTAGGCTGGTAGGCTTAAAGATCATAGACGTGAGCTACTGCACAGCTCAGTGTACAGACTCACACATCATCACATAGGATCTAGTCTCTGGATCAGCTGGTGGCTGTGCTTAACTACTGCGGAGGGCAGTGTGAGGGATATGGTCTCCATGGGCTGTCAGTGTGGGCGTTTTTACGACAGGGTTGACAAACGTCACCACACCGGCAACAGCTGTGCTCAAACCTTCATTTTCTTGTAGTCCCCTTGCTGTGGAAAATGAGCACCATTTGTTTTTGCGTGTGTGAGAAGGGACAACCAAATAAAGTTTTACCCCAGAGTGCAGTTTCTCTGCTCAGTGGAAAGCACATAAGCATCCAGTCCGTTTGTAGCACTCTCACAGCGGAAAGCTCCGCTCCCAGCGCTATCTGCGGTCTCTAAGGCAAAGCGAAGGGAGAGCGTAAAGAGAGGTGGGGACCATCTCCTTCCCACAGTGAGACAGGGGCCCTATGAGAGGAAGCAGCTGGGAAGCCTCCACACTCCGGCCTCATTTGTCTGCCTGTCGTTGCGCTCCGGCAGGTGTCCCGGCTCCATGAGACGCTGAGGAATGAGCAGTCGCCATGGAAGCCCAGCCCCATGCCAGTTCCGCAGCTGAGAAGAAGAAGAAGGTGGAGACCATCGTGGCCAGCAAGGGCTCCTCGGGCCGCGCTGACGTCAGCGAGAAGGCCGTGGCCTCCAGCACTACGTCCAACGGTAAGGAACTCTGGGCCAATAAACCCAACCCAGCCGCCTAACCAGCACTTTTCCATTCATCCTCTGTCACGAGATCTCTTTTGCTCTGTACATTATGTCTCATTTGTCTGGTGGATATCAAGTCATTTTCATATCATCCACCCTTCTTCCCAATTTGGTTTTTACTATCACTGTTTGTTGAATACCTTTTAACCTGGTCAGAGGTGTAAATTGAAGCCTTACACGCCAGGATTAAACGCAAAAGTCATCCTATTTTTTGATAGCTCAAGGCCTAAGTAAACCTTTTTGGCTCTGCAAGAGCACTGTGTTGACCTCTCTCACAAATGATTTGGCATTTGATGGATTTTGTCAAATAGAGGTATTGATTTCACCTGCAGTAGGTATGGGGCAGCGTTCTGTCCATGGTGCAGTAGGCTGCTGAATGATGTGTTTGTATGACTGAATGGATGAAATTTTGGGCGAACCGCTCTGTTCGTGGTCTATGTGTCAATACTCAGGATTGGTGAGCTGACAGACTCTAAACAGGACTTAGCAGCAGCAGGGACCAAGCTTTAGAAACAAGTTGAGGCAGTGATATGTTCACAGTTAGGTCCTGGCATATCCATGTCAGTGGAGAAAGCTGGTGAAAGTGCTTTGAAAAAAAGAGTGAATTCTGCCGCGTACAGATATTTAATGAAGTGTCATACTCCTCTCGGGCCGTTCCTGTCGCAGACATGTAGAAAACGAACATCTCCACCCAGGCTTGTGTTTGATGGTTGTGTGGTTGGCTCAATGCATTGAAACAAACTTGGTGCGCCGCCCAAACACATTTGCAGAGCCATACCATTTTTAATAACTTTTTGAAAAAAAAAAAAGGGGAAAAAAAACGAGCAAGCCAGCAGCCAGGCGAAACTCTAAACAAAACAGAGGGCCTTGCCTCAAATTACAGCTGTGCACATTTGCAAAAGTCACAGGGAAGACTGGCGGAGTCTGTGCATGTTAATGCCTGCGTGCTTGTGTGCGCATGTGTCAGCGGGCAGAGGTCTGTCGCCCGTGGTTACTGCTGATTTGTAGGATGTCAAATGCTATCGTTTCAGGTCCCAGGTTGGAGACATTAAACAGCCAAAGAGAGGGTTAATGACTTGTAGAGTTGCCGTTCTGTCCATATGTGAGGCTCTTGTGTTAGTGCAGGAAGTTGGGGGGCAAGCAGGGGGTTTTTTTGTGGGGGGGTAGGGGGTTGGTGGAGGTGGAATGCATCCTGAAGCGTCTTGGGAACATTCTCACTGTTACTCATTCCCAGATGGCCAACGCTGTTTTATTAATTAAAGGGAACGGGGGGAGAGCCTGACTGTGAGGGGGAAGGCACGGAGATCATTCTGCTTTGTGATTGTGAACTTTTCCTTTGTGAAATATTTGTAATCATTCTTTTAGATGACAGGGTGGCTTTGCCTTTGCTAGGGACTGTAGTGCAGGTAAACCTCTAATTTTGATGGAGTTACAGAATAAGGGGACATTGTAAGAAAATTAAAGAGAATGAAAAATTTTGAACTGTTTCACCAGTGTAATTTCCAAATGACAATTCAAATGTCCCTTAAGGATGTTTTTCTGAGAGTTGAACCGTTGCAAAACTGTTTGCTTGGATGTACTGCACAGTTAAAGATTGTTAAGGCCATTTTGCCTACTTTGTGCAATTTAGTGCATCCAACAAAGCAAGCTGTCTGTGGCTAATTTTCAGATGTTTACTGACTTTTGCCATTAAACTTTAAAATTAATTCCAGGTTCAATTAAATATGCAAAGGATTATTGTAAGGTAAACTGTTTTTTTCTGTTAGAATTTTTGCTTTTCAAAGGAAACTGAAAACAAAAGCTAGACTTGTTTCTTAATGCCTGTACCGAAACAACATTTAAGTTGAGTTGAGCAAAATCTTTTTGTGGAGTCAGAAGCCAAATCAAGAGATCTGTTGTGCATTATCATTGCTACACACTCCCAAGCTCATAACCTCTTATCAGGTGTAACCTAACACCCCCTCAACTTTGACCCCAGTGAACCCCTCCCTCCCCCCTCTGACAAACAAAATGTAATTGTGAGCAGCTGTGGTGCACCAGTGACTGGCACTTCACAGGAAGGGCCTAAGAAAATATTTTCCCCCTGATAGAGAGCCAGCTCCCCGCTCCAGGAGGAGAAACCCTGGGCAGAGTGAGAACAGCGTTAACTCAGTCAGGGCTAATGAGGGAGGGGGTGTGGGGGGGGGAGTGGGAGGAGGGAGGGGAGGGGGGGGGAGGGGGGTGGCTGCCCTCACCGGCCGAGAGGAGCAGTCCCACAGCTGGAGCAGCTCCAGCCCTCTGAGGAGAGAGTGGACAGACCATGCTGAGAAGATATGCTGCAGGAAAAATGCATGGTTCAAAACCACATTCAGATGCAATTTTGAAAGTAACTGTGCGCTCCAGTGGGTTAAAATCCTAAACGTTTGCATGTTATTTAATACAAACTGTTGAGGTTTGTGTTTCAGTACATTATGAGGTGATCTGGCATGATCACTCAGTCAGCCCTCTGTGACTTCCTGAGCTTTGTGTCAGAAATGTTCTCATACTCACTGTGTGTGTGTGTGTGTGAGTACAGTAGTGTTTCACATTTGTGTTTATGGGTTATGCTACGTGTATGCATGCATTATTATTTTGTGTTTATGGATTATTAAAGTGATAGGAATGTAGTTTCCAGAAACCCATGCTTTGGATTGTGCCCATGACCCCGCGTCTCTCTGTTTACCTTTCCTCTCACCCACTTCTGCCCTGCACAGACTTGTCTGAAGTGTCTGACTGAGTGCTCAAATATGCTGGGTGAGACTCCAGGTTTATACATGGAGGAGTGCGCTCAGCCCCCATAGCCGCAGCGCACGCTGTGTCTGAGCTTCGCACCATGGGTGAAGGCTTGGATTTTATATGGGCCTGCTGTCAAGAATGAGAATCTGTGATTACCTGGAGCTAGTTTGGACTAATGTCAGTATTTGCTGGGCTGCTGGGTGTCACATTGTATGTCTGATGATTATAACTACAGTCAGGACCAGTGGGTGTGTGCTGACTCATTATTTAACATGTTTAAGGAGGTGTAATTTCAGAATTACAATCTTTCAGACAAACTGTTCCAAGCACCCAGAATATCTATGCTAGTTACATCTCTGTTGTATCTGTATGTTGAAGAAAATCTGTAGTGGCAGGGACAATAAAATCTGACCAGCTGTATTCTGAGAAAAAACAAAGACCATGCAGTGTAGTTCTTCTTTCTATACAGTAAGTTAAAATCAATATAAAACAGTCATTTTTCTCTGGCATTTCTTGCTTGTACGTTGTCTATAATAGTTTTGTTTCATCACTCTCAACATACCAGAGTCTGTATATCTCAGAGAGATAGGCATGCAGTGTGCAAATCTTACCCAAGATGAGCATGCAGGTGTGTGTGTGTGTGTGTGTGTGTGTGTGTGTGTGTGTGTGTGTGTGTGTGTGTGTGTGTGTGTATATATGAGTGTATGAGTGTGTGTGTGTGTGTGTGTGTGTGTGTGTGTGTGTGTGTGTGTGTGTGTGTGTGTGTGTGTGTGTGTGTGTGTGAGTGTGTGAGTGTGTGTGTTTGTATGCACACGCCATGTATGTGTTTCTGTAGTCTCCTCAATTTCCAACTCAAAAGCAGCTGCTTTACCCTCACATGGCCTCTCGTGGTCTCCTCTCCCGGGGCTGGAGTTGCAGCCTATTGGCTGGCTGGCAGAGTGGGCGGGGCCTGAGGGGCTTTGATTGTTGTATAGTAGTGGGGGTTGATAGGGTGTGAAGGAGGGGGGGATGGGGGGTTGGCTTGATGCTTGGCTCTGAAGTCCTCATAAGTCAGTGCAGTGCTAGGAATGGCAGAGAAGTGAGCGCTTACACCTAAACAGTTAGGAGAACGTTTCTTTATAACCGACACACATTGGCCTTTATTTGAAAATGAGAAGAACAGATGTATTTGACACTATTTTTTTGCAAAGGCACTTTAAACATAAAAAGCATTGGCACATTGTTAATCTAACTGCACACTTGTGTAAATTTGAACCTGAAAATATTTTGTCAAGCCTTTCAACATCTTTTGAAAATATCTATACATTTGTTTAACTTTTCACAGTATTTTTATATTATTTGACCGAATCCCAATTCTGGTATCAAAAATAATTTTTTCCTCTAAAGTTTTGCAGAAGGAGACAGCTCACTGTGCTGCGATTCACTGGCACTTCACTATCACCAGTACCCTCTGGTCAAGAAGGGCAATTTGTAGCCTTGCCTATTTCTGGCATTCTTTAAACAGGAAATGTTTGTAGATTAGAGACAGGGGTAGGTCAACATATGTGTGTCTTATTATTAATTTACAAAAAGATTTGAAATGTTAAAAAAACACCCGGTCAATTCTGTAATACATATAATTCAAGAAAATGCATAGGCAAATTTTTAAAAATCTTTAAAAATGCTTCTCACTTTAAAATCTCTCTCTCTCTCTCTCTCTCCTCTCTCTCTCTTTCTCTCTGTAAGTTCTGAAAAAGTTTCAGCGCAATTACTGAGTCTTTGGGGAGTGTTCCCACATGGTTGGCTAAATGGTAGTTTCATCCTGTGCTCCTTTCATCTTATGGCCTGCTCTCCTGGCTTGACAGTTGAAAAGGTCTGACTGTGCCACAACAATGGTTTGATTGGTTTCTTTTTGGGGGGTAGGGGGGGAGGGCTCTCCCCCGGCCTCATCATTCGCCAGGCAGGTGGACCACAAAGTCTCCTGATTCTTTTGTTGCTTCCCAGGCAAACCCCCCTCACCCCCTCCCAAAAAAACCTCAGTGTTCTTTGACTGAATAAATCCCGTCGTCATGGGATAATTTGCTGAAAAAAGAGAAAGGAGGAAAAAAAAGCCCTGCCTCGATAGATGTGAATAAGAAAAAGTTTCTGGTCGGTTGGTTGGTTGGTTGGTTGGTTGGATTTTTGATTTGGGTGGTTGGGTGCTGAATTAATGAAATGGGTGATCCCCAATGAGGGAGAGAGAGGAGAGATAGAAGAAGAGAGAAAGATTGAGGGCTGAGAGAGTGAGAGAAAGAGAGAGAGAGAGAGGGCTTGCAATTGAGAAATCACAAGGGAATGTGTGCTCAGAGTAAGTGGGGTGCAGATGAACTTTGCAATGCATGAAAGAAGCTGCAGAGAGCTGTTTTTCTGTCTGGATTTTAAGGGCAAGAGCCTCGATTCAGTGGAGAAAGAAAGTCAGTTTACTGTAGCATGGAAGGGCAATGGGCTTTGTGTCTGCAAGAGGTTTACAAGAGAAATCACATTTAAGAAAGAAAGTATGGAAAAAAAGAGTGACTTGCATTTTGGAAGGAAAAAAGGTTAGCTCTGGGGTAGCTGGGGGGGGGGCGGGGGCGGGGCATCTAAAAAGAGGGAGGCGACCACCTTCTTTTTTTAAGCAGGCATTTAAATTATCAACAGCAAATACAGAAGAATGTCATCTGACAGAAATAAAGTTCCCGTTAACACCATGGATGGAAAGTAATTTACAGATAGGCTGTCCCCGGCCATCTTTGTGCTGCCCAGATAAGGATTCATTTCAGAAACGGATAGGAGACATTTTCACTTACGGCCTCCATTCTGCGACACCTGTGATAACAGCTTGTGGATCCTAATTGAAAATTGGTTTCAAAATGGATTTTCACTTTTCTTCTGCCCCCACCCCAAACCCCCACCTCCTCCCCCCACCCCCCACTCACACTTCTTCCCCAGTGTTGTCGTTCTTCTCTGGAAAATATTGAATGGACCAGGAGTAGCTGCCAGCGCGCAGACTGGCCGGGGAAATGGAGCTCCGACTACAGATCATCCCTCACGACTCTGTCAGCCGCGTGACAGCCGCGCGATCCGTCTTATTAATGAAATCATTGATCACTTGATGGGACTCATAATCAACTGTTTCTCCACCAGGCCCTCCCCCAGTTCTGCCCCCCCCCCCATCTTAACGTTTCTTCAGAAAGATTCACCTTTTTGGCACTCTGATCGCTTCTGCTTTTCTAGAGGGGGGGGAAAAAAGAATACATAAATAAGGTCCATCGGATGAACGAACACGCTGGTCTTCTTTTTGTAGACTAGTGAAGAGGCAGATCAGAGAGGGGGTGGGGTTAATTTGATGAAAGGATGTGAGGAATGTTTTTGAGTTGCACTGTTTTGCTGCCGTTTCTGCCCGGATTCCGTGTCAGGAAGCGCTCAGAGGTGTGAGCGGGAGAGGGAAGTAAGAGGTTGGCTCGTTTGCTGGGATTGACTCTGGAGGTTAATGAGAGAGAGCTGGGTGTGTGATTGCGGGGGGGATAAGGGATCTCGGGGGAACGGTGCCTAGTTTGTGGGTCGACCCATACAATGCGAGGGGCGTTATGGATCCTGACTCCGCTGCCCTGCAGAGGGAAGGCTGCTTTTAGTGTCACAGCTGGGCTGCTCCCCACCCACCGTGCTGTCTCTGTGAACACACACACACACACACGCATTCATATACACACACACATGCATTCATGCAGACACCCACACACACGCATTCATATACACACACACATGCATTCATGCAGACACCCACACACAAGCATGCATATACACACACACATGCACTCACACACACACACACACACACACATTCATATACACACACACATGCATTCACACACACACACACAAGCATGCATTCATATACACACATGCATTCATGCAGACACACACACACACACACACACACATGCATTCATGCACACACACACACACACATTCATATACACACACACATCACTCACACACACACACATCACATTCATATACACACACACACACACACACACACATTCATATACACACACACACACACACACACACATTCATATACACACACACTCACTCACACACACACACACACTCACATTCATATACACACACACTCACTCACACACACACACACACACACACACTCATTCATATACACACACACTCACTCACACACACACACACACACTCACATTCATATACACACACACTCACTCACACACACACACACACTCACATTCATATACACACACACTCACACACACACACATTCATATACACACTCACACACACACACACACACACACACACACACTCACATTCATATACACACACACTCACTCACACTCACTCACACACACACACACACACACACACACACTCACATTCATATACACACACACTCACACACACACACACACACACACACACACTCACATTCACATACACACACACACACACACACACACACATTCACACACACACACACTCACATTCATATACACACACACTCACTCACACTCACTCACACACACACACACACACACATTCATATACACACACACTCACTCACTCACACACACACACACATTCACACACACACTCACATTCATATACACACACACTCACATCATACACACACACACACTCACACACACACACACACTCACATTCATATACACACACACTCACTCACACACACACACACACTCACATTCATATACACACACACGTACATATATTCACACACATAAATACACACACACATATGCACACACACACTTATACACACACTCACACAATGCCCAGATTTCTAGATATGCACAGTCTCACTCACAGAACAATGCACACAAATGCAGAACTACACACAAATTTACAGACACACATACATACCTACACATACATATATACAACACAAACATACATGCACATGCACACACAAATATACAAATATACGGCTATACACACGTTGCATACGCACGAACGTACACAAATATATGTATATATTTTTACAGTACAAATAAAGACATGCATTTATAAACTGTTATTATTGTACTTTATGGACTATCCAGTGACTTGTACCTGTGCCTGTATATCTAGATTTCTCAGATCAAACATTTTACTTGACAACAAGAATATGCCTGAGCTGAAGGTGCAATTCAAAACAAATCCAATCAAAGTTTTATGTATTCTTTTTTTAATTTACATCATGTTCATGTGCATAATACTTCCATTGCCACTGTTTAAAATTTGCTGATATAATTAGAAATGGCTTCGTGTGTTAGTGTTTCTGACGAAGGAGAGCCAGCCGATGGCCGGAGCCCTTTGCAGAGGCCAGCTGAAAAGGCACTGTACCTGATGCACATCACATTCACCAGTGTGCAAGTTCCTTCATGGATCTCTGCACTGAAGGCAATTTCCTACAGCAGCAGGGTGACCCACCTGGTAGCTGCAACCTAGCTGAGCCAGAGGGGCAAGATTATCCCTTTCCTGCCGCTCTGTGGGTCAGAGACCTCATTGTTACTGCGCCCCCTGGTGTTTTGGGGAAACAGCAGTGCGGTAGCCTTAAGTTGGATCGCATAGTGAGAGGGAAGCTGTGGCTGATGATAAGTTCCAGCAATGATGTGAGTTGAGGTGAAAAAGTTTTCTTAGGCCATGATGTCCACTTCTTACCATGAACACCGAAGACAAAGCATCATTTTTGTCATGTGTGAAAATGGTTATAGCTCAGTTCCAGCATCTGCTGTAAGAGCTTATGAACACTGATATTAACAGACAAAACACAATCATGAACAGAACTGACAATAGCCATACAAGTTGAACAGCATTTACTGTTTGTTTAAATACTTAAAGGGAAGCATAATGCATTCACCATAATGTACCAGGAGCAACCTATGGGTAGACAATACCTTCTTTTATAGACAGTATATCATAACATGTTTTAATTTGTGGCTCAACTTGTGTAATCTTTGTACTGTGCTGGAAGTTCTGTGACTCCTGTTTGAAGTTACCGTGGAGAGGGGCCCAGCGAACAGTAACACAAGCTGCAATCAGTGTCCATTAACAGTGGTGTAAATCACAGACCTCCAGTCAATGGCAATAGCCTGGCTGCGACAGGTGCTCCCAAGGAGAGGGAGAGAGAGGGAGGGAGGAGAGGGAGGGAGGGAGGGAGAGGGAAGAGTCTCGTAAAATCATAAAACAATGAAGCGGGAAACAACAGTTGAGTGCTCTGCATCTCTGCCCATTTGTCGGCAGGCGTCACCCATGGCCCCTGTGCCGGAACAAAGCAGAGCTGTCATGACCCTGGCAACCCATCCACCATCTCTCTCTCTATCTCTTTCTCTTCCCCCCCCCTTTCTCTCTCTCTCTCTCTCTCTCTCTCTCCCCCTCTTACTCTCCCCCTCTCTCCCCCTGTGTCTTTGTGCTGTTTGACACACAAAGAGAAGTTTGTATAATTTCAAATGGATTTTATATAACAACTGTGTCCAGTTGATGCTGTAACTAGGGGTAACCAGGGGTAGTATTCTGGTCTGTAGTGACATGCTGCTGTTTATTTACATTGTTGGAAATGTGCAACTTTGTGTGCTATATATTCCAGATTTTTGCGTGTGTGTGTGTGTGCGTGTGTGTGTACACATGGTTGAGTATACATGCACAGTGTTTGTGTGTGTGTACATAGTGTTTGAACATGCCTGCATGCCTTTGCATTTAGCAAAGGATACGTGAGAGAGCTGTGGCGTGTGGCTACCTTCAGGATATACCGCGCTGCAATAATGTGGAATCAAGAGGTGAGCTCAGATTTCAGGGTGGAGGGGCCCCAAAAAGCTCTGGTCCCATTGCACGCTGCACCACACCCCCCTTCAAATCTTTGGTCTCCACTTTACTCCCTGCACTCTCCACGCCCTACCCCTTCCTCTGCCTGCCTCTTCTCCCACCTCAATCCATCTCTCAAAGTGCAAAAGAAGAGCCAGGATCAAAGGCCGTAAACCATGGCACTGATTTCCAGTGATTGATTAGAAACAGAAGTTGGAAGACCCAGAGTCCCCCTTTCTCTTACATTCTGGCTCCCTGCACAGGATCTTCTCGGCCTGGTGTAAATAGCTCAGGTTTAAAGTGTAAAAAGAGCCACAATAATTGGCAGACTATCTGAAGAAATGCACCTACACTGGAATGTCGAAGCTGCTTATGAATTTGTTTTGTTTGTTTTTATTTATTTATATACATTTTTTTTTTTGGTGGTGGGTGTCAGCTGAGAGGATGTATTTGTTGGCTCTGCTAGATAAATGAAGGGGACAAAAGGCATCGTTTCCCACTTGCGTAGTTCACATGGGGTAAGGAGGAGAAAAAGAGAGTGCTAGAAATGGGATGGATCAGAAGAGAAGGCCACGCTTGTAGAAAAGGCCTCGGTGGCATCTGTGTCATATCAGTTCCAAACAATATCAGGCACTTCTTGCCACGATGCTGTTAAGTGTCCCCTCGATCCCAGTTAATGCACCGGGTGAAAAAAGTAACAAAAATAAATAAATAAAGGCAGGCCTCTGAGGTAGGTTTCTCCTTGGGTGTTTTGGAGATCACGCCTTTCCGCCGCACATATTGATAGCTCTCTCTTTCCACCCCCCCCCCCCAATTCGTTCCTCACGTCTTGAGGAGAATAACACCCCCACTCGGGTGAGTAAGCGCCTCTCCCGGTCGGCTCGATATTATTGAGCTCTCTGAGTTCTCTGTTCAGAGGGAGCTCGTGTCAGACTCCAGGTTGGAGTGCTCGCCGAGCGGTTATCTCCCCCCTTCATCGTGGCAAGCGTTCGCAACGGCGCCCTGAACTGACTCCTTTGCCTTTCTTGAAGCCTTGTCTCCCTGCATCTTCCAGTCCCACCTGGAGCTCCCAGTCCTTAATGATGTTTCGTCTGTAGCCCCAGGGCAACAGAAGAAATCCAACTGAAGAGATTCTGCCGTCTGACTCTGTGCCAGTCAGATTCTGGGAGAGAAAAAAAAAATCACCTCTTTATTACTTCCCGTACGAGAGCTCTGTGAAACAAGAAATCTTAGTTTGCAAGTAATTTACCATTATTATATTTTTCTGTGGTTGATAATAATCATCAAAATTCACATGCTGTGAAATATATTACGTCTCATCATTCGCTATCGCCCAAATGAAAACACTTGTTGCTTTTGGCTCAGTGTTTGCACAGCTATGATTTAAGCCATGATTATGATGACGTGACAGTATCCTGTTTTATATTATATTACAGACATAAATTTTGCTGCGGTCAGGTCACCATGGAGTAAAAATGTGTTGATCAGAAAACTTAAGAACTGTTCATGCTAATAAATGTGCTAAATTTGAGCTTTACTCTATACATGTGCGTGCATGAGGAGGGAGAATGATGTGGCCTGGAATTAAAAGCTCTGGTGTCATTCCCCATAATGCGTGCTCTTGTGTTAAAGCGCACGCCCTCGCCTTGAGCTCCAGGACAGCTGCAGGATACGGGTCCCATTATTAACAATTTGGCGACATCATGACTTCACCTCTAACGCTGTCAGAAATCGCACTCGTTACATTTCCACCTCCTGAATGCGCTCTTTGTTCGCCGTTGGATCCCGCTCAGCTCTGCGTGGGTCTCTTAGCCCGGGAGAAGTCCGGGGGTTAGCGCCAGCGAGCGCAACGCGCGCTTGGCCCGCCCTGCCAGAGGAACCGGGGCACATCTCCAAGTGATGATTGGAGAGCAGCGAGTGGGAGGAAACTCTGAAAATCAGAGGAAACTTCGCAAGCCAGTAGTGCTTTTCAGGCAGGACAGATTTGCGGTGCCATATTTCCGATATGAAACATATACTTTGGGAGGCATGTGTGGGATTGGGGGGCGGGACACTTTAACAGTGGGGGCGAAGCATTTTTTTTCTTTGTAGGGGAAGCCTGTCCAATTTGTTTATTTTTGTTTGTTTTGTCTTTTTTCAAAGTAGCAGTCTGCTGGGATGTATGGTGACCCCCCCAATTCCCATCCCACCCCTGTTTAAAATAGCACAGGGGCTGCCTGACTGCAACATGGCCAAGATAAATACTCCATGGGTCAAAGGACTTCCTGGCTGCCGGCCATCATTCGCTTGATTTTTACTGCTTTCATCCGAAAAGTACTCAATCTGACTAAAATGGGCTGTGCTCTGAGGAGTTGTTTATTTCCTCTTCCTGTGGCTGCTGGAATAAGTGATAGGTGACACTTTTTACTGTACAGCACAAAAGTCAAATCATTTGGAACACATTTCATTCCCCCTTTTTTATGGATTCATGGAACACTTAATTATAACCAAAGGTAAAATACAAAATGTCAAACAGTTTTTTTTTTTTTTTTTCCTCCTTTGCCAAGGTGTTTTGTAACCACCAAACGTCAACCCCTGGGCCCTGCAGAGAGCCCTGGACTTAGCTCTGTGGAAGTTTCCTGAAGCCTGTGTGGAGAACGTTGGGCCCTTATCTGACATCACGCTCGGAGGGGCATGACCGAATCCATTCGCAACTATCGAGCTACATCACAAACATCTGCTGCTGAAAAGCTCAAATAAACAGAACACTCAATCTCCAGACGAGCCCGAGGGGGGGTGGAGGCGGGGCGACAGCGGCGGTGGCGACGGCTAACGGGCCGTCAAAAGTTTTTCAGATGGAAGAAAGGGAATGAGCGAAGCATGGCCCATTTAGTGGCAGAGAAATTACGACGTCGCGACCAACGCTTGTTGATGTTTGGGGGAAATCTGGCAGACCGATCTAGCGAGGCACTGCAGTTCAGGAATATAAAGATGTGGTTTTTGGGGGGATGGGAAGAGATGGGGGAGAAAAACCCTGCTTGGTGTACGAGCGGGACGGGGGAATGGTGTGAAGAATGTGGAATGAATGGGATTTTAAGTGGGCCGAGCAATGCGCTGATTAAAGATGATTGGAGTTTTATGGCAGGAATCTGCAGGAAAGGCAGGGAGGAGGAATCCAGCGGTCGGAGTGACAGGACAGGTCGCAGAGCAGTAAATCTTATTACTGAGCGAGGGAGCTGGCAGCAGCAGTGGCTTTCAGAGGGAGGGAGGGAAAATGAGAGGCAGTACTTCAGGGTCTTGGAGCAGAAAGAGGATTATGGGGGATATGAGCGGTCACCTGCTGGACGCTCGCAGAACTGCAGGGAAAGGCTCGCGGGTCAGGATGTCTGCGAGGCATATTCAGACGCCGTCTCCTGCTGTCTCTCTCCGCTGTTCGAGGTGACTCAATCTGCTGAAGCTTCGCCTGAGCAAATCATGTTTCTGCTGCCGTGCCCCCTTCCTCACCCCCATCCACCCCTACAGTGTCAATCGGCCTCTATGATTTTCCAGCATCCATGTCCCACACTACCATGGAGACATGACCTACACTACCATGCCTCTCCATTGACCCCTCACAATAGACAGTGGGAGGACCAGCTTATTGACAAACTTTACTTTCCATGAACCTTTCGGTTGGATTTTGTCACATGCAGTCACACCCCCCCGCCCCCCCGCCCCCCAAGGTTTTTCATGCCCATTTGGTCCTGTAATGTTATCCCCTTGCAATCTGTCTCATTTTCTAGCCCGTTTCCAGTTTCGCGGATCTCTGTTAATTCGCTGGCGTCTGCCGCGCCATTGTCTGTCATAGCTTGCGCCCTGTTTACAGAGAAGACACGCTGACCGGGATGGTTTAAACCTGGACACCGAAGGGTTAAACCCAGTGCTCTCATCCTTCAAGGCCCCTACACCTGTCCTCTCCCCAGCCTTCGCAGCTTTGCTAAAGTGTAATTAGGTGTTGTGTGGCCACACGATAGGTCCTGTAATCTGTCTAGCTTTCACTGAGTGAAGTGACACAGTAATAAGGGGGATGATGTCGGCCATGTGCTCAGGGGTTAAATTATATAGTATTAATAACGGGGAGGGTAATGGGGGACAGCCTCTCTCAGGTAACTGAGCTAAGGAGCTGGTGTGAGGTGTGTGAGCAGGAGGAGAAAAACGGAAACGAGAAATCAATGACCCCTGTGTAGAATTTGTCTGGCTTTCACTTCAAATGGCAGGTTGTCTAGGATCAGGAGATTAATATCCAGACAAGGCTCATGAGTTATTTTTGGCATATTTCCTTTCATAGACTACCTGGTTTTTTTTTAGTGACTGAAGTGACAGGGGTTTTTTTTTTTTCCAAGTGGTTTAATTATTGATCATTATATTCACATGTGGAAAACACACCCCGTCTCTCTTTTCTCTCCATTTCCCTGCCTGGTGTCCCCTCTCTGCGTCAGTTCAAAGTTGGGTTGATAGTTCAGAATCCTAATTGCAGTTTTGAAGTGTAAGCTGCTCGTTTTTTTAAATTTAGACAGTGGAAAACAAAAAGCTTTATTAGCGGCAACATGAAAGGTTTTTGCATTTTACCTGAATCAGTTATAGTGTCAGTGTCAGTTTCTCTTCTGCTTGCATACAGAATAAAGAAATGGAGCAGATGAGAATATATTATTCCTCAACCTGACAAAGCTGGGCCTTCCCCGTCCTCAGTGAGCTCTTTTGTGTGCTTCATTGCTGTGGATTCAGCATAGTACATTTTAAATGTGTGATTTTCTTACACCAGCATTTAAAGCCATGCATGTACATCCAGCTGCATGTATTCAATGTTCTGATTTTACATTAATGAAAAAGTAACAGCTGTGTGTGAATATGTTTCTTAGATATCGTCCCTATGTGTCTGAGTCAAGCGTCCACATTTCTGAAAATATCTAAATTTTTCCGTGTGTGTGTTTAAGGCTGCATGTTTATCCGCTGATCACCATGGAGTGAGAGGAAGTGAAAATTGCAGTCGAGAATGAGTTGACGTACAGTGGCCTGACACTAGCAGGCTGTGATTAGCCAGCTCCAGAGCTGGAGAGCGTACAGCAGTGGCTGAGCCAGTCTAGGGCCAGATATTTCCCCGTCATTGATAAACTGCTTAGCACCAGGCAAATTAATGAATCCAGGCAGGCTCAAACCCTTCTTTTTTTTTTTTTTTTTTTTTTTTTTTTTTTGGTGGGGGGAGGGAGAACGGGAGGGCGGGAGGAGGGATGTGAGGGTGGGGTGGGGTGGGGGGGTTGTGGGGGTAATCCCGCTCCAGCTAAACGGCTGATCCTGCTCATTCCTCAGATATCAAATGTCAAAAGTTAAATTAGCCTGCTACCCACAGATAGGAGTTAACATGCTATTAAATGGGGTGGGGTGGATGGGAGGGGGGGAGATTTCAGGTCCTCCTGGGATTGCGCGCCAGTGCCTTTGAAGTGCCTAATTATCCCTCTCCCAGTAAATGGTGGCTAACTGTTTTAAATAGAAGCCTAGCTCCCGTGTGCGCTGTGCGTATAGACACACTCTCATACACTTCAGGAATATGTACAGCTGTTGGAGAGGGAAAGTTGAAAGGAACCCGTAACGCAACAAAAGCAAGCCCGTGCTACCTTCACCGTCTTCTGGAGACGCTGTCGTTTTTAATTATTCACATGAAAGTTAATAATAAAGTGCGGCTTGACGTGTTAATCAATGTCATGCGCATGTTTGTTTCCAGTGGTCGTCGCTGGCTCTCCGTTCCTTGTCTTTGGCCGTTTCTCGCCTTTGTTTGGCTTGAGGGCTCTAATCTGTGTTGTACAGGCCCTGGTACATAACTCAGTCTGGTGTGAGAGGAGGCCTCGGCTCTCCAGCCCTGCTGAGAGTTTCTTGGCCCAGCCTGACCTTGTGGGGCTCTGAATGAGTGCAAACAGCAGAACGTTTTTAGGCCTTCACAGGGCAATCTTAGTCTACAGTGAGCCATGCAGGACCCTTTTTGGCTGAGAAGAAACCAGAACAATGCTGCTTTCTAGCACAGGAGAAACAAGCCTGGGCTCCTTCTTAGCCAAGGAGAGACTGGCATAGTGCTCCTTTTTAGTTCAATAGAAAACAATATATATCATATATCACCAGAGACAGGCCTAATGCTTCTGTTTAACACTCTTGAAACTAGCATAACACCCTTTTTGCAACAGGAAATCCCGATGGCAAAAAAGTTTTCAATTTTTTTCTTTTTTTTTTTCAAAAAAATTCATTGATGCAAATTTCAGACTGAGAAATTAGGCGCAACAGCTTGTGTTGCCAGTTTACAAGTCAGCCATTCCTATAAAGGATGTCTTATCAAAGAGTCCAAGGCGCCTCGTCCCACAACTGTGGATGTTATTACCCAAGTTGGGGGATAGTTTGTGAATCGCACCATGACACTGATTGGAGGTGAGAGCACTAGGGGAGACGCAGCTGAGATCTCTTTGATTTTGCCCCCCTCTCTCCCCGCCCCTGTTGGTCCCGACCCGGGACTCTGGGACGCCGTGTCCCAGCGACATCCCAGTAGAGCCCCGGCGGCAGGAAAGGGGGCAGGCTGGGACTCCGCGCGGCTCAGAGATGCACGGTACTGAGGAGCCAGGATTGAGACGTGCAGGAGCCGTCGAACGGGCGAAGATGAATATTGAGTAGAGCAGTCGCTGGCCTGCCAGGGAAATCAAACCCTGACAATCGGCCGTCAGCGAGGGGGAAGCAGCACTCCCGAACCACCGACCCACTCTCCCTGCAATTATCCAGCCCATCACTCACGCGTTGTCTGCGTCGATCCTCAGCCAGGAATATTCAAATGAGACCCCACGCCGCAGCCGCAGCCGCAAACCGCAACCGCAAAAAACAAACCCCAACTTTTCAAAGTCGCAGGAGTGTGGGTTCGCAGATCCCTATCAAACTTTCCAGTGAGCAAGCTTTTAGGTTTGTTTGACCGGACTTATAAAACCTCTTCCTTTACTCCTTTAAAGTGTATGACTGACAAATGAGTAAATATAAAGGGCTTTTGGAATGTTAGCATGAAATATATTTTTAGGAGATTATCGTGTGGTTTTTTTTTGGACTGGCTAAATAAGATTCTTTTTGGTGGAGAACAGGAGCGCAGTATTGCTGGATTTGTTTGCATGATCAGCTTGACAATTCAATTAATGGCACATCCTTAAAACATGCCCCACAGATGCAAAGATACACTGTTCAGGCAAAGAGAAGTGCTTCCTTTTACATCGTCATTTCCCTCATTTGATGTCGGTACATTTCCACCTTGCTTACTTTGGCCTTGAGGCCGTACTTTTCAGAACAAGTATTTAGAGCAGTCATTTCTACCAGCATCTGTTTCAGCGGACATAGTGATGCACTGGGCTTTTTGTAAAACGATTAAATGTTTATGTAATATTTTCGCCCCAAGACGTCTGTAAGTTTGGAATTTTTGGACAAGTGACAGCAAAGGAGGAAGTTGTAAATTGGATGGGATGTGGAAGGTGTATATCATGTAAAAACATCCTGCTATTGAAACATCCTAAAACTGAAACTTTTGGATTCGACTGACTCAGGATGCTCTAAAGTGAGTACATTGTGTCAGATCATCTTTGCTTCATAAATTAATTTGTGATGTGATTGATGATATGGTATGTCTTGGGCGAAAGTTCTCCTCCACTGAACTTTGGGGCCTCTCTGTAGAGCTGACATTGCAAGACCTTACGCTGTAGTGAGACAGTGTGATTATGTCTACTTGACCAGTAGGACAGATTACTGTTGGATTGTTCAATGACCCAGTAAGTATCCGCTCTTGGGGTGAGAAGAACATATTTTCAATCAGTGGTGATCAATCATGTATGTTTAGATTTGAACCGCTACTTGATTGTGGCAGGCTACGGCAACTCTACAGTCCACAGTCTGCACTTTGCTGGACATTTCTACTGTAAACCAGCTCACTCTGACAAGGAGAAATGTGAAAATCGTGTCCAAATGCCTTGATTTGATTTTTGCATCTGTGGCACACACTTAAGTTACTGGGTCTCAAACCTGTTCTTAGTTCAATGTGTCAGGCTGTGCTCTTAAAACTAACCTGTTAACTAACCTGTATTTTTGCTTTAGAGGAGAGCGTATGAAGATTGTTTGATTATGTGAATATTGATGGTGTCCATTAAACACGTTAGTTGAAATAATCGTCCCCTACCAGTGGACTCTTTTCCAGATACTGTACCCTGCCTATTTTCAGCCCGATGTTCTTGCCCTTGAGAACTTGTCGATGACTGTGACTCAGAGCTACATTTTCCAAGGAAATGCAAAACACTGGCCATGTCGTGCTATAAATGAAAGATGCATATTTAATAGCTGTTGTCACATGCAATGGATTAGGTCTGCGCTAAAACAATGCCAGAGTTTGGGATCCTACCTTCCTTTTTGGCTGGGCTGTGGGCTAGACCAGAGCAGCTTAGGGGGAATGTGAGTGTGGAAAAGTTACTCTCTTTTTTAAGGCCTGAGGGCTCAGCTAAGGATTTATTCACCTTCACATAAATGGAAAGAGAGCCCCTCTGTGCTTTTTTGCTCCCATCACAACGGGCTCCCTTGAGAAAATTGGAACTTTTTTTGTGCAGCACACATTTTCTTGCGTTCTTGAGTAGGAGGCCAAGAAGTTGAAAAATACACAACGCATTCGGCATAATCCCCAAGCTCTTGTTTTGTAACCAACCCAACCCCCTCCCCCTTTTCCCCATCAATTGGGTTTCCAAAGCTCTTCCCCCCCCAACCCCCCATGCCAATACTAATCGTGCGTGATTCTGCCATCTATTGCACAGGTTCCAGCCCGCGAATCAGGTACGCTGACTCCCGTAAGCTGATTGGGGAGGAGTCCTCATTAAACCCAGCCAGGCTGAGGAATTCTGCATCCCCTCTCATTGTTAATTGGAGTCTCAGTCTCAGGGAGTTGATTTGCAACAGAAAGAGAAGGGAGAGATTAACTCGCAGGAGGAGAGGGGCTTTTGAAGCAGTGTTTTTTTTTTTTTTTTTTTTGCACGCGCGTCCACATCTCCCTATTCCTGCTTTCCCAAGCCAATGTAACCCCCCCCAAAGACACACACACACACACACACACACACACACACACTCTCAACCCCAACCCCTCCAAAAAAAAGCTCAAAAACTTTGCTGCTTGAAAATCAGGCCGGCTATCCGAACAACCGTTCCGTTCCCCCTACTTCACACAAAAAAAAAAAAAAGTGGGTTGGGGGCTCAGAGAGAACACTGGTAAGAATGGTGCAATCCTGATGCAAGCGCACTTTGGACGGCCCTGATACACATTTACCAGCCGAGGCGAAAAATCTCTACCCTTGTAGTTGCGGAACAGTGCGCCTCGGAACTCAGGCGGGTGACGCGCGCAAATGGGCATGCCCCAGAAAGCTGCCCAGCCCTCCAAAACACAGTATCGGGAAAGCGCCGATTCCCACAAAAGACAGGGAAGGAAACTTTTTCTTTTTTTGTTTTTGTCTTGCCCATGCTCGTTGCTCTCAGATTGCCCAGATCCTTAACTTCAGACCCCTGTCCCAAAGCTGAACTCTCCTTCCCTTTTAAGAACCGCCCCACCCCCCACCAGCCCCCCAACTCTATCTCTCATTATCTCTTTTGTGTTTTCATTTTGTCATTTGTTGTGTGCATGCATGGCCTCCTTTGCATCAAGATCTTTTTCCCCTGGTAAAGCATGGACTTTTTGAAGGTACCCAAAACCATGTTTTACAATGGAGTCCTGGACATGAAAAGGAGAGAAACCTGGGCATTAGGATTTAATGAGGGCTGGCATGGGGAGAGCCAGAGCCGAGCACCCAGCTCCATTATACCGCTAGAGAAAGATCCTGAAATACTAGAGCCGGGACGTGCGCTCTGATCAGGACGGCAGCGAGCACAATTACCTTCTTTTCAAATCCTTCTGTGACACTGCGGGAGGAAGGAGGACTTTGAAACTTGAAAGGCAAGAGCTCGCTTTCAACCTCAAAAGCAAGCAGGAAAGGGCTCTGAAATTTGTTCAGCGCTCCCAATCCACCATTAGCCTGTTTCTTCCTCTCGCCTCCAGGCATTTAACTGCTTTTTGAAAAGATGTTAAGAAATTCAATCACCATAGAGAGACTGGGGTGTTTTTTTTTTTTTTTTTTTTTTTTTTTGTGGAGCATGTTTCTCTTGGTCTGTCGAGGTCTGCACTGGAGCTTTTGTGAGGGGGTGAATAGACCTGTGAACTGGTGGAGGACCGGCTGGGCAACCATGGGAAAAAAGAGGGAGGAATGAAAGAGGAATAAAAAATGAGGGGAAAAGTGGGGGAAAAAAGCCACAAGCCTTTATGAGAGTGATGGTCAGGGTTGCTAGGACGCTGTTGGGTTCATGGTTTCAAAAGCCCTCACCGACACGTGTTGACATGAGAGTACAAATGCATCTACCATTTCATAGTGCAAGAAAACGCAATCTTATTTGGGAGGAAAAGGAAAACAGGAGGAAATAATTGAAAGTTAGAAGTCAAGATGAGAAACCAAGCAACAGGCGAGGGAGTAAAAAGAAATAAAAACAGAGAAAAGACCAAATAAGAACAGGAGTATGATAATGAAAACCAAACAGCAGCATGGAAAACGTTTCTGAAACAAACTGAAGTGACCAGCAAAACTAGTCAGAAGCCCAGAAGACCAGACAATGCTCTGTCTTTAGTTTTGCTTGCAAATCAAGGGGCTATTGACCCCTCAACTCCCTGTGTTTGCTGAACTATTTATAGGTGATATAAACTGAAGTAATGAACAACTCCTCTTGATTGCTGCATGACTGTTTGTGGGAATTGGGGGGGGGTCACCGGCTTGATTTAACGATTAGTTGCTTGACCCCCTCAGAGGCACCAATGAGCTGGCTGAATAGAAAGAGGGTTCACTCAGAGAGAGAGAGAGAGAGAGAGAGAGAGGGTGAGGAGGAGGGGCAGGGGATGCTAATGAGTTCAGGAAACTTAGCAGGGTTAGCACCGCATCTTCTGTTTTATGCTTGTCCAACACAGGGAACAAGAGACAGTGAGGAGAGAGGGGAGAGAGAGAGAGAGAGAAGGGGGAAGTAAGGGCAGGAGATAGACGAGAGGGGAAAAAAAGCAGGGGAGAAGAGCTAACGAGGGAGAAGTGTCAGTGCTCGGGGAGACTACCAGTGGAGGAGAGCTACGATGACAGCAGCAAAGCTGTGAGTATGTCACCAAAGGCAAGAGCCAGGGTCTTGTCCTCCGCTCGGAGGGGCTGTGGGGAGGGGGGGAGGGGTGCAGTGGACCTCAGGGTCAGGCTCCTTCCCGAAGGGCAGGCCAGAGAGGAGAAACCCAGGGAGCGCTACTCAAAGGAAGTGGAAGGCAGACTTGCACACAGCGCTTCCTGTTGGACCATATTCATCACCTTTTTTGTTGTTATGGCATTCCTGCACATTTTATTTCAGGAACCTTGGAAAAAAAAAAGTTTTGTTTCTTTGGAAGAACTGCAGGGGAAAAAATGCAACCTAATCCTTGTACAAAGCTATCATCCGTGCACGTGAAATCTGTCTGTGAAGCTTCAAGATAGGGTCCGTGCATCGTTAGACTGGAGAACGAATTCCATCAAACAATAACCACATCCCGCTGGTCGGGACCGCTAGGGCCTGAAGCACTTGTGTTTCCTTTTTTGAGAAAGGGCTCCAGAGAGTTGAACAGACACGGCCATAGGTGCGAGTTGGTCTGGTGCAGCGCGACTTGCGGGAGCACGGTGGAATGTGGCGGCAGTGGGTCCCCCGTCGCTTGCCAGCGCTGGCTCTCTTCTCTTTTCCATGAATGGACTGTGGCTCCCTGTGTCTCTGGCCCGGGGCCGAGCCCGGCGGAGCGGCAGCAACAGTTGTCTCCCGTCTGCCGCGCTGCTGCTGTCGGCCTCCGCCAGGAAGCCGAGGCTGTTTGCTTACATTCTCGCCATGGAGCCGGCCCCGTTGCCATGACAAGCGGGGTGTTCCCCACAGTCATCCCAGGGCCCCTGGGCACAGCTCTGTCCAAATTGACTCTCTTTAGAGACAGAAAGCTTGCTCAAGGGGGAACAAGATGGGACTACTTTTGCAAGGGCCTATGGCCTCAATACTGAGTGCTTTGGTCAATAGAGGGAGGGATTGAGTGGTAATTGTATTAGGGTTCAAAAGGGCTATAGGATCCGGATGGGTCTTTATGAGGGGGTTTCGAGCACGTGAGGGGGTGATGGTGGGTAAAGCGGCAGTACCAGAGCGTCTCAGAACACCCTCAGACTCTCCCCAGCGCGGCCTCGACGGTCGGAGCATTCGCCTCATGAGCTGAGGTGAGAAAGCCCAGGCCTGTGTTTTCAGTGTAAAAATAATCAGGCTTGCCCTTGCGCAACAAAAACAGAGGGCACTTTCCATGCTCTGGTGAACTTTGTGCAATAGATTTTTTTCTCTTTTTTTTTCTTATTTCTCCTTCCTCATCTCGGCGACTCGGTTCGCCGTGGAAGAGCCGGCCTATCTTCAGCCTTTAGCCGCGCAGTCGCTGACGCCACGACTTTGATTCCGTGCAAAGAGGAAAAGGAGCCCGTTCCAAAATCCCTTTATGTTAATATTGCGCTTCATAAGAGCAGACCTATTAATCCCGATTTAGAGCATAAGTGCCATTATTCCCTTAATAAGATCACAGGGTGTGCAGTACAGGATTAAATACTTATAACATAACTAACGCAGTCAGTTTTTTATAGAGGGAGATGCCTCTCTCCTGTCAATTAGGTTTAGGTTTATGGAATTCGCTCAGAGCGCTGCTCAGCGCTCTCGGTAGAAGAAGGAAAAAAAAAAAAAAAAAAAGAAAGGCGGTGCTGACTGTGTCATGATCACACACGGCTGGCCTCTGTTCAGGTAATGGATCCATAAGAGTCGGGGCTATGAAAGACAGACCTGTACACTGGTACTCGGCAGATGAGATGAGAAGTCCAGTGCATTATGTAAGGTGGTCTTTAATCTTCCCTCTCCTGCTCCCTTAATTGTTTTTGAGCTGCTTCTGCTCTTGCGCTTTCTGATATAGGGGCCCTACAGCGTTCAGATCATAATGTTACCGGGGTTCTGGTGATACAGCTTAGCAGCTCACCTTGAAGCAGGTAGCGAAATAAAGGGGCCGTAGGCCGTTTGGCAGTTAATCTTAAAATGTGGAAAGAATTTTTTTAAATGAAGTGGATTTTGAACACTTTTTACCATTGGGATTTCCTCTTTTTAATTGGGATTCTTTCCATCTTGAAGATGAATGATGAAATCTTTCATTCACATGTTGTCATTCTGTTTGCATAATGCTTATATCAAGGGGGAATTTAAGGTGTTAATAAATGGCGAAGCAGGTATTAGTCATGTGGATTGCGGTGTGAGTTACTGTGAATTCAGCACAAGTTGGGAATGTTGGGGAAGAAAAATATGCTGGGTCAGGTGAATTTCAAAGAGACATAAGGACTCTTGGCAATACAGAATACAGTGCGCAGTACATACATGGCATGTAATTACTAACATTAAGATACACACATAACCACAGTTAATATGGAGAGTTACAAGTAGTCTTGCAAGTAAGTCTCCATTGTGAGCATGTGTACAGAACCTGACCTTGAACAGTTGAAGCCAGTTTTGTAAGTTTTGGCAGAATTCCTGCCCTGTGATTCCATGTCTCATACTGCTAAAACTTACAAAGATGGGTTTGGCAATGACCAGCACTGCGGTTACCTGGGATTGTGGCTGTATTTATCTAAACAAATCACGTGACCAGTTGCACCATGCCACTGTTTGGCCTGGCTCTCACAACCTTCCTCATCAACCTAAGGGAACTCCAAGTTTCAAACTCCACCCACACATGATGCAATAATCAAAACCATTCTAATTCTGGCAAGGCTCTCAGTTCTCAGGGTCATCTCTTTTATGCTGTCAGACTGGGCATGAACTGTAAAAACACTGTAGCTACATTAATTTACACCTGTCAGACCTGATATAAATTGTGTCTGGCTCCAGCTTTGACATCTCCTTGTGGCAAACTTGTGAGACAGCTATGTAATAAATGCATAAGTTACAGAAGCAGTGGAAATGGTGACATCAAGCATATGTTGTAAAAGCAGTAATTGTATCTGACATTGCTACATATAGTACTCTCTGTGAGTAACATACAAATACCAGCAACGGCTATTAATAACTGAATTTGTAAATGTATAATTTTTATGCTCAAATAGCTATGTAATCATGCACAAGTCATATCTTGCATTAGGTTGTTCATTTAGTGGCTAGCTATTCAGACAACCTGCCCAGGGAACCATGCTTCCCCTAGCTAGCTAACATTGCTAGCAAGCTACGTTTCCAGTTTCATGAGTCGAGTAACAGAAACCAAACTAACCCAACACTGCAATTAATGCACTAATTTCACAGCAGTTCTGGGGCATGGTCAAATAAAATTAACACATTTTGCAGTTAGTGGATCACAGGCTGAATACTGCTGGTGACAGATAATTATCCTATATCTCAGTTAACCCAATCATATACCTCCAATCAGAAATTCCTCTTTATTTTTGACTGTATTGCATGTTATTGTTTTTGTCTTCACACAATGTAATTGTCATTCTTTGCTATTGTGTTAGTTTTTTGGCCGAGGTGCTGAAGGTTTGATTGGCCAACGAGCAAAGTGGCTGTGCCCTAAAAAGGCCTGGGGTTCGGAAAATTCCAGGGCTGGGATTCAGTCAACCATTGTTCTTAACTTTTACTCACAATTGAATAAGAGTGTTATGCATTTTCTCGACAAGAACAGTTTGGCAAGTTCATTTTTATGATTGCTGAACTCACCAAACTGTGTCAGTAAAGATAAAAATGAACACATGCATTTGAATTTTGAGCCCAAGTTAAGGATACGATGATTGAATCCCAGCCGATGTGTTAAATCAATTTTGTGCACATCTGGACGTAAGGCAAGCTTAATCTTGATTTGTTCTTTAGGACAGGCATGTGGTGGGCTCTAGGTTCTGCCAAGTCCAGTGTGGGTGCTCTTATTGGTTCCGTTGGATCTGCTCCATGGGTCCAATTCCACGTATACTGTAGTGTACTGTTTGTCAGGGTATTCTCATAAATTAGCACTGGTTCCCAGTTTAGCCACCTGGATAAATAAGAGGTCACATAAATAATCAGGTGAACAGCTTCTCTGGGATCGGGGATCATATGGTGCGGGACCGATCGTTTAGTTTCAGGCCCCCTCTGTGGAGCTGTGCAGCTAAGCTTTTCCAGGCTTTATCTACACAAACCCACTGGACTGGGAAATTCCCTGGGGATCTCCCTGAATTATTTTTTTCCTTTTTTTTTCCCGAGCACCTGAACAGAGATTATTGGGAAAAGTTAAGAGGGGAATGGACCAAGGGCAATGATTCTACCCATGAGGCCACTTAAGCGGCAGAAGGGAATGCTGGGAAAAATCTGTCTCCCTCCTCTCTGTGGATCTGTTCTTTAGAGGAGAAGAAAAAAAAACAGAAACAGCAGTGATTACTCCAGCAGTGGTACAGGAGCCAGGCCTGGGTTAATACCTGAAGAAGAAGAAGTCGCTTTTTTCTCCCCTAATCAATGGCGAGCGTTCTCTGTGCACTCGAAGGCCCCAAAATCCTGGTGGATTTTACAGATTACCCATAAGGCCCACTCGGGACCAGGGGTGTGTAGCGGCTTGTCGCGCAAGTTCAGCGCCCCTCCTCTCGAGACGGCTCGCTGCGTGACCTGACTTGTTCCCTGTGCATGCAAGAGCCTGGTATGTGAGCGATCGGTGAACGAGGGCAGGAGAAATTCCCCTCGACAGCAGCAGTGGCGCAAAGCCACAGTTGCCTCTCATTATGATTCATTTGTCATTAAGCCAGCGCTGAGGCCACATTTTCGACTTGTCCCACTTTCTGATCACCACCGCTCTCCTGGGTATTTGTCTACTAAGAAGCAATCAAGGAGTAATCGGCCGTGGAAATGCCATTTAGCAGGCGGATCAGAGCTTTGACTGAAGTCACGCCGCCAAACTTGTCGCCCCTTAAGTTGGACTTCGCTGTTTCAGGTGTGGCGGTAGCAGAGGGATTGTGGGAAGTCCATTGTGAGGAATAATGTAACTGTGCTCGTACTGCTGATCCAGCTGTGTGTTGAGCCATCCAGGTGTATGAGTCAGATGTGAGCACTGAGTACGGAGGCAGGAGATGCCAGTGTGAACTGTGTCAGAGTAGGAGTTAAATTAAAGTGTGAAGTGTGTATGTATGAGGGAAAGAGATTTCAGTCTGCACAGTGTGAGTATGAGGATTGAGATTCATATTATGATACAGATAAATCATCCGCAAATCAGGAATAGATATGAATCTGGGTGCGCGTTCCATGAATTTAATGTAAATATATATATATATGTATGTATGCAGAATATATAGTACAGGTGTACAATACAGATGTGAATACCAGCTGCATAATCCAGATGTGCAAATGCAGGTGTGGGCCCCAGGTGTACAAATGTGCTGTGCAGGTGTATGTGATTTAGTTTCCACAATGCAGAGTGAATGCGCAGGTGAACGTGTTATACAAGCGTTGTGCACATTTGCTGTGCAGGTGTTTTAGTTGTGTAGTAAAGACCTGGTTTACAGGAGCAGGTGTGTTATCATATCATAATATATATGTGATGTGTAGGTCATTATGTTTTGCTAGAGTAAGGCAGGTTTGTGTAAATATACAGCATAATATTGTTGGTGCATGTGTTTTAGTTGCGTAATGCAAATGTGATGAGCAAGTAAATGTGTTTTAGTTTTTGTGTGGAAAATGGTGTGCTGCATAAGCATGACCTGCCATCTCTCCTTCTTCTTACAGAAGATGAAAGCCCGGGGCCTCCTTATCACCGTGAGAGACGCAACGCTATCGCTACACAGCTATCCCCCACCGGTCCAGCCATGGGCAAACTGAGCGAAGAGCCCTCCACATCCACAGATGAGCGCCCCCCGCTGGTGAAGAAGGAGCTGCACAGCTCGCTGCCGCACCTGGCCGAACACGCCCTGCCCTACCGTGGCACGCTCTTTGCCATGGACCCCCGAAACGGATACCTCGACCCCCACTACCGTGAGTTGGCATTATAGGACATCATTACTGCTGCTGTTAGCCTTGCCACCAGGAAAAGCTAGACAGCTCTCCACAGTTATCTCACAGTAGGGGGTTGCGTGTTGGGGAGCGGAGAGGAGACGGGGGTGTGTGTGGCTAATTATCATGTCGGTTTACACAGTCATTAGGGAGGGCTTTGAAATGGCCCCACTTCACAGGTTCTGCAGTCATCACAAGAGCTCCAGAGCCGATGCAGGCTCCAGAGTTCAGCGGGAGCACAACTTCAGAAGCGCTCTCCGTTCATTTATCATTAGCGTCCCCGCACTTAACGTGCAACACGGCATACACATTCTGCAACACTTTACGCCGCTAGGGTTCCACTGGAGCGGTGCAGGTGAGGTAACGCTCTGAAGGACGCGGCTCTTGACACAGCAGCTGCGCGGCAGGAGTTCTCTGTCAGCAGCAGGACATTGCTTCAGAGGATTTTTCATATGCGTTAGTTATTTGTACTGTTGAACTACGGTTTGCACTGTTACACTATTTGACCTACACACAGCGTAAGAGTATCAGGTAAGGCACCTTGATCAAGGGCACATTCTCTTGGGAGGAGTGAGACCAGACTGTCATCTGGCCTTTGGTAGGCCTCAGTCTGCCGGGGGGGGGGGTGAAAGGTCACGCAGTCAGTGGAATGATTGGGGAAGACAGTTGATTAGGGGCCCCTCTCCCTCCCTCTCTCTCTCTCTCTCGCTCCATGAGAGAAGTTGGTATGGGGGACGGGCGCTGCTTCTTAATTCCTTCATTAAGCGCCTTGCCGTGCATGGGACTCCACTCTCCCTCATCAACGCGCAGATCAAAGAGGCATGGCGGAGCCGCACAGTCTTCCCCTCTCTCTCTCCCCTGCTCTCTGGGACTGTTAGTACAGCAGGAAGGGGAAAATGAGAGAGAGAGAGAGAAGGGGGGAAGCAGGGGCAGCTGATAGGCACAAGAAAGAGGGGGGAAAAGGAAAAAGAAGATATGACAGGAGAGGAGAGGGAATAGGGAGGACAGAGAGGGAATAAGGAAATAAGATGAGAGGAATGAGGCAGGAAGGAGTGGGAAAAGAGAGAGAGAGAAGAATAAAGGGGAATGTGGGAGGAGGTGGGAAGGTAGGTGGGGGTGCAGGAGGTTAATTTTGTGGCCGCCGTGGCCTGGACGCTGCCTCCGGACGAGTATTAGACGTGATGGCTTGTTTAGTTTCGCTAAATTGGCTTCGAATTGGGCCTGACGGAGTTTTTAATCTTGAAGAGGTAATGAAGCCCTCCCCCACTCTCTCTCTTTCTCTCTCTCTCCCTCTTTCTCTCTCTCTCTCTTTTTCTCCCTCTTTCTCTCTCTCTCTCTCCCTTCTCTCTCAACACCAAACATTTACTGTACTTCTATTCATTTAGCGAATTCATTAGCCTGTGCTCTTGGTGCAATAGCGCGTCCCAAGCCATAGCCCCCTCTCTCCTTAATTCAAAAGGTTACTTAGATTTAGGTCGTGTCTCTGGAGCCGGAGAATGCGCAAACCCCAGGAGCAGAACATTATTGTCGATTACTCCCTGGCCCAGCTCAGCAAGACTGCCACATCTGATTCTGTCCGTGTGTGAGAGGGCGTGTGTGTGTGTGTGTGTGTGTGTGTGTGTTTGGTGGGGGTGTTCCGGACCACTGCTGCCAAGGGGAGAGCAGCGAGTAATGGGGGATTTCGCTGGGGGCAACTGGGCCTCAGGGTCATGTGGAAAAGTCACCGTCTGAGTTCAGAACCCGCAGCATGTCAAAGATAAAAAAAGAACCCTATCAAAGGCCTCCCTACTGTCTGCATGGGCGTTTGGACGCTGGAGTGACAGAATATGATTCAGGATGTCAGGGCAGCCACAGAGAGCAGCACAGCAGACTTTGTGGGCCTCCCCGATAGCTTACTGCTGGCCTTTCTGGGTTTTTCTGCCCGGCGATGAGAAGCTGCGGCCTCGTTTCTTATCAACAGCAGAGGCTGCAGGGTACCGTCGTTTTCATCGGGCTGTATAGTGCTGTAGCGTGGTGGCGTTACTGCTTCAGTAACGCAGTGCTGTCAGTTCATTAGCAGTTTTTAAACATGGAATTTCCTGTCTGACGATAGAGGTCAGTCCAGAGAAGTGGGGAACATATCTGCTTTCAAGCAGATGTCACTGTTTTTTGGGTATTTTGAGGAACTTGAAATTGATACTGTGTCAAGCGTAGGGATAGGAAAGGGGTGCAACCCCAAAAAGGGAGCACCCCCCTGAACCCTGTTTTTGATCGAGCACAGCACAGCGCCCATCGTCTCCTCGGGTTCCAGGTGTTGTAAATTTGAGGTTCTCCTGCCTGAGCTGGCCCCAGTCTGTCTGCAGGGAGAGGAGGTCTGGGATGCCTGGATCAGAGCCCTGCGGCTGGTCCCTCCTTCCTGCACTGTACGAGGGGTCGAAAGGGCCCCCGGGTCCCCGCCGGTGCCTTTGAACAGGGCCCCCGGCGCCCCGATAAAGAACCTAGAAGGTGTGAAAAAACATTGACCCTTGCCCTGGCTCTGCAACCACCACCCCCCACTTTACTCTCCCCACCCACCCCCATCTCCCCTGGCTCAGCCACCTCCTAAATTCATCCCAGGTGTGTGGGTGTGATGGAGAGGGGGCCGCCCGCCATTGTGCTGCGTTTGCAAAGCGAGGCGCCGCCAAAGCCAGGTAAATCCGATTACTCTTCGCGCGGTGGTGTGTCAGCGTCTAATGCGCCTAAACGCACGGACACCTGCAGCCCTGGCGCACCTGGCAGTCAGGTCGCCACGGCGATGGCAGGTTTTGGGGGGGGGGGTTGTAGGGTAAACGTGATACGGTGGGGGCCGAGGGGCTCCTGGTTCCACAAATTTCTCCTTTTCATTTGGCCTGCTCGCTCCCCTCGCCCTAAGACTGTGGTGTAATACTGTGTTTACTCTGATTTTCACACCCTCTGCAGAACACAAAGAGGAGGCATTAAGGAGAAAAAAAACCCTTCATAAGTATTAGCTAAATCGTCATGATGCCTAAGAATTAGGAGCTTTTCTTTGGCAAACACAGGATAAGAGTTAATATCCCGCTTACCACAACACTAATACATGGGGCTTTCCGTGGATAAGGAAGCGGGATCGGGGAGTAGATTAATAGGAGAGACCAGTTTTCAAGATTCTAATTGTGTGGATGCGTGAATGCGACGCGTGGCTCCGGCATCTGTTTACATTGTGCACCGATTAGAGGGTCAGTGGACTTTAGCAGCAGTGAGCTACGACAAGCAGTTCAGTACTCGCACACAATGGAGAGGCTTCCCTCAAGTACATTCTTACAGATTCCCTTCTTCCACAATCAAAGAATGTTGCATTATGGGACTTAAAACCAAGGGTTTTTTTTTTCTTTTTATTTTCTTCACTGGCGGCTTTCTTGTGAATTTGCACTTGCATTGAAACACCAGATGATGTTTGGTGTAGACGAAGGGGAATTTGGTGGTACTTTTGCTGTTTTCAGCAGTGAGAGTGCTCCAGTGCGATAGAGCGGGGCGACAGCATGTATAATAAGAGTGTGAGGGTCAGTCCTACTGATCTCTCTAACACTCAGAATAGAGATTTACTTTGAACCTATAGCATGTAATCCTAGCCTGTCAAAATCCTACCAGTGTCCCTCTCATAACACATTTTTGAGTAATGCTACAGTCAAGACATGTGGCCCAGGGTGGGTGTAGGCCTGGCCTTGTGCCTTCAGCGGCATCCCTGTAAATGAGCTCAGTCTGCCCTGACCACTGGCATGGAAGCGTTGTGTTTTAGTGGTACCAGGAATTTCTGGAGGCCAATAAGTGAACCGGGAAAAGGACCATAGGACATAGGAGCAGCAGACGTCAGACGTAGGTCAAATTTCCGCCTTCCCCAAATTCCCACCTTCCTCACTGGGGAGTTACCAAAGCAGAGGGAAAATGGGAGAATGATGCAGTGTTACACATCTACCTGTCTGTAAGGTTGCCACAGTTGTCCATTTCAATGGTAGTGTACAGTAACCAAGAGAACATCAGTGTGATAATCTCCACAATCTGTTATTCTTGGTGTAAAAATATTGCATCTGCCAAAATCACAGAGAACGCACATATACGGTCAGTTGTGACACGGGTTTGTGCAAAGGGTTTGTGTTGGAAGGCATGATAAAATGTGCTGTTTTCTTTACACTGGGTTTATTTATAGGTGATTTGGTTTTTAGGTTTTTGTCACATTCCTATCAGGGAAATTATTTAACCATTATTTAACTAAATTTTCCTTCTCGGAATTTCTGTCTGTTGCTGCAAAATATTATTCTTAAATATCATGACTTTAGATATAAGCTTAAACCTTATCGACTCCCAGTGTTTGCCTCAATAAGGGCACTTATGCTAATGGGGAAAGTCAATAATAAAAAGTCACAGTCTGTGGAGGAAACTTGCACCTGTGTGAAAATGTTACCTTAGCAGCAAGCCTACCTGTAGGCCGAACCCCAGCCTGACCATGAACTGAATGAACTTTGTATCACATACAAGAAGTAAATGGCAGCATGTATGTATCTGAACATGTGAGCACAGCTGTCTATGTAACAGCCAGTGAAGCACCTGTTATCTCATTTTCAGGCACACCGAGTTTAGGAAGTTTGGTTTGCACCTAAAAAACCAGTAGAACCAGCTTTGCGTCCCGACTCTCAGCTGGCAAAGTTTTGCGTCCACCTCTGCGCGGTGAGACTGACAGGGGCAGGTCAGGCCAGTCTCGCCTCCGTTCCTTCTCCCCGAAGAAATTAAAACTACAAGAGCAAACTAAAGGCGGCTGAGAGGCACGTACCCATTTCAAGGGCGAGGGCTTGTCTTTGTGATTGCTTCAATATTGGCGTTTTTGAAAAGAGAGGCGCGGCGGAGCTCCGCCAGAGAGAGCCGGGGCCCAGGCGCCAGGGGCGCGCTGCAGGCGATGGAAAGGGATGTCTTCCATCCCCTTCCTTTCATCAAGAAAGAGAGGCGGCGTCGACTGCGCAGAATTAGCCTTATTGTCTCTCGCACCACAGATAATCGGATGATCCCCTTTTATGCCGCTTATTAGAAGGATCCTGCAATATAAGATATGTCATATTCTCGCAAGTATTTTTCTTTTCTTTTCATTTGTATAATATTGAGATATTAGCATCAAGGAAAGTTCAAGGCGCTGAAGCAAAGTGGTAATGGACTGTGCGTTGGTCGTCTTTTCTTTGTTGTTTTTAAAAATGTTACTTTTGGACTGATTTTCATGGACAGCCAATTGGCATCTCTGTAATGAGAAGGACTATGTGAAGCTTAAAAACCCGATTTTTACAAGAATACTCTTAAAAGAATACTTGGGGGTTTATTGCAATCGTCTCTGCAACATCTGCCACTTTTTTTGTCCTCCCTGTTGAATGAAAGCGTCTAATCGTTCAACTCAAAGAACAAACGTGCGACCATAATCACCCTTTTTTTTGGGGGAGGTTGCAGCTTAACACTTACTGAAGACTTACAAAGTGTTGTCTGTGGGGGAAGACCCTGAAAAACAGCAGTGATGGCAAATTTGACAAACAGCAGAACCCAGGAGCCCCACAGACGGTCTGAGGGGCTGTCCGCTTGCAGGACTGTGGTGAGAAGATCTCTTCTGCCTCGTTTTTTCGAGCAGTCTGAAGCTCAGCCTTATTCTGAAGCGTACAGCCTTTTGTCGCAGGAGGGGCACACACATTTGGTGCCTGCCCCGGGGTGTGCGTCGAGTCTCCCAGCCTGCCTCCTGACAGGCGAGCCAAATTCACCCCTCGTATCGCCGCGGGATTAGCACCCCTGTCCCAATCTCCTGGGGGGATCGGCTACACTCATTGTTTTCCATGAGTAGGAACAGGCTGTAATTAAATTGTTCCTCCCATATTTGTTATTGTGCGCCTAAGAAAGAAAAAAGTGGAGTGAAAAGTGTTGTGCTGCATCTCTTGTCCCTTGAGCTGATCTGTGGAGAAGCACTCAAGAGACAGGGATGGGGGGGTGTGAGGAGAGAGAGAGAAAGAGAGAGAGAGGGAGAGAGAGGGAGGAGGTTGAAAAGAGAGAGAGGGAGAGATGGAGAGCAGAGGGGGAGATGTAACAGAGCAGAAAATGAAGAGAGACATAAAAGAATGTGAGCTCAAGGAGGTCAGATCCATCACGGGCTCAGTGTTGCCTTCAAAGATGGCTGGGACAGGTGGCAGCTCTAGACAATCTCGCACAGCAGAGCAGCATCCTCTCTGGAGGAGATAAGGGATTCCTCTGTCCCCCTCCCCTCCCTCTCCCCCTGTACTCCCCCCCCCCCAACCCCACGCCTCCCTCTCTCTTCCCGGCCGGGGTGCTTTGATGTGACTCAGTCGGAGTGGGCTTCTGGGAGCGTGGTCTGGCTCGGCTCAATCACCATTCTCCTCTGTGCCGAGCACTTTCAGGTCTCATTAAAGCGCTCCGGCAGGGTTAATCCTCTTTAAGGTTTACACCGGCTTGGTTTTGTCTCCCGGCCCAGGCGGAGACCCTGGGCACCACCTGCGCGAAATAGCATGACACGAGTTCCTCTCCCCTCTCTCCCTCCTCTACTCCCCAGTGCCTCCACCAACCCCCTGCCCCCATACCCTTCCCCCTCCCCACCACCTCCATCCTTCTCCTCTCTCCTCCATGCTCACCACCTCTTCCCCGCGCTAAGTCTCTCAGGGTTATTGGTGTAGAATTTGTCGACGGACGAGCTGTGTAAATGGATTACAACTTGTCCTTGTTTGTCAGGGGATGTGGAGGGGAGGTAAGAAGGGAGCGTTAAAAAACAAAAACCCAACAAACAACGAAACAGCTCAGACTCGCTTCTTCTTCAGGACTCAGCGGGGAAAAGCGGCAGAGAGGACTTTTAATTGGCCCGGAGGTGTTGACCTTCACCTGGGTCAAATGCTCAGCCATATTTTGGCTGATTTATTTGAAGCTTTGCCTTTGTCTGGTTTTGAAGAGGTGATTCGAGCGCACCGAGCACACTGTGCCCTCAAAGACAGAGGGAAGGACCTTACATCGGATGGCTCTGACCCATCAAGAGCTCTTCATCCCCTCATTAAAGTTTGCAAAGCATGAATGTGCACACAAGTAGTAGAGAATGTGAACAGCACTCTACACCACTCAAACCACTGCAGTCACAAGTATAACATTTTTTAGCTGTCATTATTCAAAATTAAAATGCCAAATAAAAAAAACTCTATGCTCTAGGCAACCTACAGGCAAACGTAGCATACGTCTCTCCTCTTTGACACACCCATAGGCCTACTGAATTTGCCTGCTATAAATACATGTGCCTGTATCAGTGGCCTGCCCCACAGTTACTTCAGCACCAATAAGAACACGTTAAAAAAATCATGTGTTCGCTTACACTTTCTGTCGGAGAGTCTATTCATTCAGGATTTTTTTTCCTGGAAATAAAGCTGCAGTCTACTTCCAAGCTACAGTGCAGACAGTAAATGTCTGACTTTATTTCTTTCCATGTGTTCTTTTCAAGATTTCACTGTGCTCTGGTAACGTGAGCATCTTGCTTGTTTTTTTTTTTTATTTTATTGTCATCAAATTTACTGCTCTGAAGCAATTAAAGTGCTGCAAGCATCATGGTTTTGTTTACATTTATTTGCCATCCTCTGCTTGAAAGCTGAAAGAGCTTCTAAGGAGAGGGAGAAAACTGTTGCCGACTAAAATTGTTCCAGTGAAACCAGTGAAAAAGCCTGTGCAGTTACCTTAAATATTTTATATTTCCAAAATTAGATGTTGTTTCATACTGGATTGTGCAGATAAACAAAGTGTGCTTAAAAAGAGCATGTTGCCATAAGCAACAATTATATTTAAATGGAACCATAGGTGCCCTGTGCAGTAAAGTGGAATGTGCCATTATCTAATGTGCATTGAGACTAATTCAACTGTACATAGTCTTTCTATGTATGTATACAATATCACCTTGTGCAATATAGAAGATTTTTATTGTTTAAGCAAGTTACAGAAAGCTACTTAGCCAACTGTATAGCCAACTTGTTATCGAGGTTCTTACCAACACACAGTACATTTAGTCCCCTTGTCATACAGATATAACTGGTGTAGAGGAATTTAGTCTCGTGCCAGGGTTCTATAGGCAGATATATTAAATGCATTTGTCAGAGGGCCAGCAGTGGAAGCACCTGCAGTCTGCAGGAGAAAGCTGTGCTTGTTCTGGTCTCAGTGGCTCTGTTAGGGGGTCATTAGCAGGCAGGGCTGAGCTGACTCACACCGGTTTGGAGGAGAGTGGGGACAGACGCAACAGCACGGGGGGACAAGGACCTCCTTCACAACCGCGGCACAGGAGGATGGGAGCAATTAGAGGAAATCAATTGGGGTGGTGGGGGGGGGGCGGGGGGGGGGGGTCGGTGGATTAGCATCCAGTAATGCAATGCACAGAGCTGTCACTGCAGCAGTCTGGCCAATCAAAACGCGGGTTGGGGAAACGGGACTTCGGTTTTCCTTAAAAACCGTATAAACCTTAAGGAACCGAGATGTAACCACAGCAAGCGCCGATCAGAAACGAAGCGAAGATGGAAACTGCGGCGTTTTGTCCGTTTGTGGAATTCATCATAAAGAAAAAAAAAGTGTTTGGGTCCCCGCACATTTTAATGCATAGTAACTGCTGTGTGTTTTAAAGCATTTCTTCCCTCTGTCTTTGTTTGTAGCGTAGCGCTCGGCAGCAGGGAGAGGCTGGAGCGTTTTAGCTCAGTGTTTCTGCTGGTAAATCGCGGTGTAAATCTCTCCCCAGCTGGGAGCAGAGGCAGGCCCGGCGCAGGGGAAACCAGCAGCGCTTTGTTCTGCTCCTCAGCTTAGCCCAATCTGCAAGAATTCACAAAATGCATTAGATAGATTGCTGCTCCGCAGAGACGAGGAGAAATAGCCTTCACTCAGAGTAGTCCCAGGACGAAGGGGGGGTGGGAGGGTGTGTGTGTGTGTGTGTGTGTGTGTGTGCATTGGGGGTGTGGTGGTGGGGGAGCAGCACAATCAGGGGAGCGTGCATAGCTTCTCGATTAAACAAAGAGGGAGCTGTATGAGCAGTTGCTGCCTGCCCCACAATTTGTTAAGATCGACTCCACTTTATAAATTTCTTGCAGATGCTGGGCCTCCATTAGCAATCAAGGGGCTAGGGGGCGGGCTGGGGTGAGGGGCTTCCACTGTGCCGACACCCCCCCACACACACACACACACACACGCACACACACGCACACACAAACACACACCCTCTTCTCTCCTCACCCAACCCCTCCCCACCATTCCGTTTCCAGTGCAACTGCGTTATTTGTGGGAAAACAATGCGCTTGTGTGTGTGGAGTGTCAGAATTGACTCTGCACAGAGTGGAAGCTGGCACCGAGCTCTCGCTCCCGCACAGCTCCTTCTCCGTCCGGCCCACGTCTCAAAGGAAACAGCAGGGATGACTCTGTTTAACTGCCTCTGCGAGCAAATGCATAATCACTCAGAAGTGGAATAAAATGTGCTTGATGTAATGGGGGGTGGGGTGGGGGGAGGGGAGAGGGTAAGGTACAACAGCGCTTTTCTTCAAATGAAATGAATGATCTTTTTTTACTTTTCGGAGTTGCAGACTACAATGTTAAGAAACTCTTTCTCTTCTTGTGTTTTTTTTTGTTCTTTTCCCTTTCATACTTTCTTTCTTTGGTTCTTTTTCTTTCCATTTCTGTGAACCGCAGAGAAAAATGCTTAAGTTTCAGACAGAGAGCATGAGAGAGGATAGTATTGATTTACAGGGAAGGGAAACTTGTAATCTGCCAACATGTTGCTCAGTGATGAATGGCAGAGAGTCTGAAGTCAATGGGCACACTCTTCTACAGCGATCACGCAACCTGTGTTCTCCTCTCCCTCCCTCCCCTCTCCTCTTATTTCCAGTCTTTCTTTGTCTACCCTTAACACCAGAGTTCATTTACTCCTAGAAAAAGGTCATTTTTCAAGCTGCAATTTAGAACCGTCTTCAGCCCACGCCTGAGTACCTGATAGAGCACAGCACAGCAAGTGCATTAGGCTAATTTATACAGCGGTAATTAGGCCATTTAACACAGAACAATCTGGGACTGTAATTAAGCAAAATGCACAAAAGTCAACAACAACTCCCACTGCGCTCAGCTAAACAGTCGTTGAAAGTGTTATTTACATGTTGAAACAGCTTGAGGTCGACGCATACCCAAACAGCAGCCTCGGCGTGTGGGGATTTTTCTCCAGACGACCGCCAGGAAAACATGTCGGGCAGACCGCGCGTGTGGATTCATGTCATTTGACAGCAGGATCTGGAGACTTACAGGTGTGCCGGTGCGAATGTGTCTTGTGGTGAGAGGTTAGTAAGATTAGGCCGATATCATGCAGCTAGTCTCCCAGATGTCACATCTCATAGGAGACCTTCAGGTTGTATCACCCGAGAGTGTCAAAGATTCTTCACCCACACACTGCCTTTTGCTTTTTTTCCCAGCACAAGAACTCTCTTTAAACATACATACACAATCTTACATACACACACATATGCACTCATGTGTTCAAGTAGACCCACACCCACACATGCACACATACTCCAACACACACGCTCAAAAACAACATGGAAGCATACACATAGAAGCAGAAATGCACCACACTCTCACAGACACATGCATATACAGCCAAACGCACAAACTCACGCATGCACATGCATGCAAACACACACTTTCACACAGTGTTCCTCCAGTCATCGCCTCCCTTGGACCATTGGTGCAGACGAACGTGTTTGAGCGGTGAGATCATGAGCGCAGAGAGAAGTGTCGTAATGAAATCTGGCAGTCGCAAGCAGCCCAAAAGCCTCATATGTTCCACGTTTACCAGCCTGCAAAGCACTCAGGCCTCCGATCGCCCCGATCCGCTCGCTCCATCGCTAGCCCTCCTGCCATTTTACCAACTGCAACAAAGAGGAAAGGTCCTCCGTTCGTAAATTATGTTCAGAAAGCACTTGATAGCTTAAAATGTAAAGTTTATCAAATTAGGATATGTTCCCCTCAACATTCTTTGCACATACACCATGTTGAACGGTACCTTCAGCTATATGTAGAATTTGTCCTGGCCCTTTGTACCTCAGGTCATGAGAGAGTGTTTTTTTTTTTTTTTTTTAAAAAAAGGCTGGAATTTCCTGCTTTAAACTTAATTTCTGCCTTCTGAATCATTAGTGTCCAATAAAAAGCATCACAATTATCATCCCTCTCTGTACTAACAGGCAGCTGTGGTTTCCTCTCACATGGTGTGTTTGTGTTTAATTAAAATTAATGAGCCCGGTCAAAGTTTGTCTCTAATTACCCTTTCATTAAGATCCATTTGTAATCATGTGTTAATGACTTATGTATTAAAAAAGAAAAAAAAAGCCAAATGAATAGTGTTGTTATGCAAAGCTTTGTGGGATCATTAAAATAAGACTTCAAACAGTCAACGTTCGGACAGTGATGAAACCGCAAACTGAAGAAATTCCTCAACTTTTACCACACTTGAAAGTTATTTCCCAATATTTAACTTTTTTTTTTTTTTTTTTTTAACAAAAAATGTAAAATGCCATTCATTGTGTTTTTTATTCTCTATGAAGTGGCTGTTAATGACAGGGATGCCTAGGATAGTACAAGCTGATTTATATGTATCTGGTTAGACTGACATTAATATAACCTCCCTGGTAAAGTCATTCATACATACCCTTGGAATACATTTAACAATACATGCTAGGCAGACTCCAAAATCAGTGAGTCTTACAGAGTTGATTTGTGAGATCTTGGCACATACCACACTGGCTTTAATTTTACTCCCTGTTGAAGCAAAATGATTTATTCGGCTATGTCCCATCACTCTACGCTGTGATGTGTTTGTATGAGAGAAAAGATTTGTACAAGCAGCAAAGCTTCCCAAAAATAGACTAAACCATCACCCAAGCCTGTGCTTTGGCTTTTCCGCCAGCCCAAACACCTCACCATTATAACACCACAGGTTTCTGGAAATTGAGGCAGGGCAGATGTTGGTCTTTGGTATATGTAGATCCAAACTTCAAATTCAAATGCAAGTGTGCTCGACTCCACGTCTCTTTGATTTGTTTGGAGAATAAGGGCAGTGTTTGTGTTGGTTCACTATCATATGATTAATGTTAATCTCAGCTAAATGACAGGTTACAGGTTTTACGTCTAGTAATTTTGTAGAGAACATGGTGTTACTTGTGTTGCTGAGACTGAATAAGGCCATTGGAATGGGTAGAGGAATTCTCACTGTTGACAGCAAAGTCTGTGAAAATCATGTGGTTCTCCCCCAGGACAATTTGGGAAAGGGAAATTCTTTCGCTGGTGATAAATGGCCTTATATCCATTTGACATTTTCATGGTAAAAGTTCTTATGAAATTAGCTCCCTAACCTAATTTGAAGCTCTTGTTGTAAATCCATTTAGGCAGCATGTGTTTACTAGAGGTTTATTAAGAATTTAATTTCAACCAAGACATTTGTATTCCACCCTTTGTGCCGTTACAAATTGCTTTGTAATAATGATCTCTAGCTAGCATTCTTTTTTTCGGTTACAACAACAAATGAGACCGTGACCCATGATATATTCAGTTAAAGAGTCTGGTTGGAACTGCTCCATCAGAGCAACTTAAAAACTAGTCCTTCATAAGTCCCATTTATAAAATGCAAATATACATGAAAAAAGTATACATGAAGGGATTGCAAATTCATAAATCATTATCCATCTTTCTTTGGCATAAGGCATTGTTGATTGCATCTAAATTATCATACTTACATCAGACTCTGAATTATTTGTGAGGGCTTCTGTTTTGAATATGATTTTTTTCCCCAGGCCTAGATCAGTGTCATGGCAGTTAGCTGTAATGACCCACACAAGAAGAGGAGAGCAGCCATGGAGTTGTACTTTGAGGCTGGAGGGGCGGAAGACTCCCCTTCACCAGGCCCAGACTAGCGTTAGCTTGTCTCTTGAATAGGCACAGAACAACAGGACACATTCCCACCTAACTTGTTTGTTGCCCCGTTGCAAAATCATTCTAAAATATATATACTTTATTTGTATTTTGTTCAATCTTACTTCCTATTTCACTACTGGGAATCTGTCCTATTTCTTTAAAGTTGTTGCACTCATTTAAAATGTATTGTTTTTTAAAGTTCGCAAGAAGTAGCAAGTGGCATAGTCTCCGATTCAATTTTGATTTATTGTTTTCCCTTGACCGGCTCTGCAATAAATATCAGAAGAAATTGCTAGCTACAAATTATGAGCCAGGTTCAGTGTAAATTAGCAAGGTTTTTTCACTTCACTTCACTGTTGATCCATCCTCCGCCCCCAAACTAAACCTGCTGTTAGCAGGGGGTTTGTAATTTGTGATTAACGGCCTGGTGAAAGTTTGATTTAATCTGGCCCTTTGGCATTTTAATGTTTCAGTCTTGTTGAGTATGAGAAGTGTTCGCTCATGTCTGAAATACTCATATTTTTTTTTTGGGGTGGGGGGGCGTGTTTTTTTCCTTGGTTTTCTTTCACACTTCCAGTACCATTTAAACTTAGGCCATCTGGTAACGAGAAGAAATACAAGCAAACTAAAAGCCCACATTAGTACACTGTAGCTGCCATAGTCTTTCGGTCTGAGAAAGCCAGACAGATGGTCACACTCTTCAAACAAACCGAGGTGTACTGAATACGTGTCAGGCGTGCACAGTGTTTTTTCTGCTGGGATGAAGGTGTAAAAAAAACCGTGACAACTAGTCCCATTGGAGCAGGCCATACAGAGGGAATGAGCTGCTGTTGACTGGGAGAGTGCAGGATTCTCGATGACTGGGAACATACTGAAATAGGAGCTCAAGCCGGACAAGGAATGTTTACTTATTGCTGAAAAACAGGGAGGCTCTCTGTATACACTTTGTTGGGGTCAGTGCATATTTGGTTTCGTCTGAGGCAAGGGGCAGCAGGGATGGAGGATTGGAGTGTCCTTTTTACACACGCCTACAGTCCCATGCATATGAATTGGGAACCTGCTATGCTGTAGAGCAGAACTGCGTACTATAAAACTTTCTGGAAAGGAGTTTCACATGGGATCCAAAAGTGCTGTGGCGAAGAACTGGATGGACTTTTGCTTTCCAACCGCTCTTCTCCATCCCTCCCTCTTCTTCTCCTCCTCCTCCTTCTCCTTCTCCTTCTCCTCCCCTTTTTCCCTTAGCTGTGTTTAACTTGCCTCAAGTGGCCTGTGCTGTTTGCCTGTCTAATGAAGTGCGCCGCTTGTTTGAAATAGGTGGCAAAGTCTGTTGAGATAGGGCCTCATAAAGTAAACTTCCGAGTGGGATTCAAACAAGCATTGCTTATCAGCTGTTCTGTGCAGACAGGGGGAGAGCCAGGGTGGAGAGGAGCTGGAGATGGGGGGGTGGGGGCTGGGGGCTGGCTGTCGGCTGAGCGTGAGGACTTCCAGAGGGATAAACAGTGAGGGGATCTGGCTAATCCAGCTGGAGGAGTAGGATGTGTAGGTGGAGGAGGAGCAGTGTTCATTCTCTCTGCTTGGTTGGGGGGGAGGTGGGTGGGTGTGGTCAAGCAGTCTTCGTCTGAAATCCTTGCCCAGGACTCTTTGTCATCTCACTGCCTCTCCTCCATCCCTTCCGCTGTGTTTCCTGGTTCATCTGGTGAGGTCAGAACAACATCCCCCTTCCCCCCCCAACAGCGGACTTGGAATGATCAGAACTCATCTCGCCATCTACATGTCTTGTAGAGCTGAGAGGCCGCATGAGTGATCTACTAAGGTACAGGGTTGAACTGTAAGCCGGAGAAAAACTTGAACGAGCCAACAGCGAAGTTCACCTTCTTGTCTCTAACGATCTGTGTGTTTAGGATAGATTCAAAAGCATGGGACAATGATGTGTCCAAAATCATTTTAGTAATGACTAAATATGGTGGCGAGCTAAGGACCTCTCAGAGATGGTGAATTAAACCACTATGCAGGGTGATTTTCACCCATTTTCAGTTGTCTTTCAGTTAACAACGTGAAATTTTAGTAACAGGATGATCTTCCTGTTGTGACTGTTACCTGAAAGTGAGATCCTCACAGCCGAAGTGACTGCACATCCAACACTTCCCCGCATAGCCCAGCTAAGTATTGAGGTTGGATTCATCAAACCCCATGGCAGTGTTCACACTCACCCTTGGGCCCCCACCTCCCCAACCCTCCTTGACTTACTGCGTTCTGGCATCCCACAATTTCTCTCCCCCCTTCTTCCATTTAGCATGTTAGTTTGCTGACAGAGGAGCACACAGCACTTAGCAGCAGGCGCAGTGAGCCATCACTCAGTCCGGGCTATGATAAATAGCAGGTAGCCAGGTAAGTGGCGCTCGGTTCCGCTCCGGCGGCTCCCGGCCATGCAGACTTTGGGAGCGTCGACCTGCTCACATGGGGGCTGAGCTGTTACATACTCGCCCCCTGAGTTATGATGTCCACTGGAGTCACGGTAAGCCATAAAGTATGAAGGGGACTGTGGAAGGGGTGACTTTAGTCCAGGGAAGGTGGAGCAAGGGGGATGGAGTGATGAAGCGAGGGATACTGAAGTAATGCAGGGCCTCGTTAAGAAAATTGCGTACCTTTATTTCTACCTTTAGCTAAACTCTCCTGGGTGAGGGAAACACCTCAAAGATGTCACTGTCATATCACAACAGTTTTTTCATGTTGTTGTTGTTATCATCACTAACATTGGCTTAAGAGTTAGTTTTACATATTATTCATCCATGGACATAAGGAGCTGGAGATAATTTTTAACAGAGAGGTTTTCCAAAGACAAAAGACTTCAAATCGAGATTTTTCTACCTACAACAAACAACCAGTTTAACCAACCAATAAGACTACTCACTGGAACCATCGTTCAAGTTTGTAACCTAAATATTTGCTTGGTTTAAAGCAACAAGCTGGTAAAATATCATTTTAAAAATGTTGCACAACAGTGTCCATTCTTTTATTAGTATTTTTTATAGTACAGTTTATTGAGTGTGCTGGGGAATGCCTTTTTGGCTGTCAAAGTTGCAAGCTTAGCAGTTTCCCCAGAATATCATTTTTGAGTTCCATCTTTCTGATGTGCAGTTCAGGTCCAGCGAGGCGAACCTGCGAGCGTTCAGCGGCGATTGGTGAAGTGAAACAGACTTAGCGCAGTAAAACCATAAAAACGTCAGTGTTTCTCAGCAGTGGTGCTGTGCTTGGCCCTCAGGAAGGAGCAGAAACACAAGTGGAGGCAGCTGGTGGGCACGTCTCCATCGCTGGCACAGTCAAACTGCCTGTTTACATCCAAAAACACCAGCAGGCCCAAGCGCCAGGGCTGTCCCCCAATCACAATATTATCATTTCAATCTGACTCATAATATTTAGGGAACATTCTTTGCATTTTTAATTGTATTTTGTAATTTGAAAAAAAAAAAGTTGTACAAGATTCTATTCAACCTCAGAGAGAATACTACAGACATTATGTCTTCATCGTGTGACAAAAATTATATTAGTAAGAATTTAGATGTGAATTTAAGACACTCATGAAAAAGGCTGTTTTATTTTTGCTGTGAGCTATAAACTCATTACCAGACTGCTGCGCTCACATAAAATATGAATTATACAATTTTTGTTGGTTAAAACAACTTTCATTTTATTTGGTTAAGTTGTTTAAATGTGAAAAGTTATGTGTTGTTATGGTATGTAGCATGAAAAACATTTAACCACATCAAAATCATCAAAAAATGAATAACCGTCATCAAACAATTTTCATTAACAAAATAAGAGAAAAATATAAAACCTAAAAAAAATATAAAAAACTTTCTGCTGTTGTTTGAATTTTCACATAGCAAATACCTTCCTTAAGTTATGGACTAGTTTTCAGTTGTCAATTAAAATCTTTAAATTCTGCCTATAGAAAAAGATTTTTTTTCAAGTTGCCTATCCTAGCCTAGCCTGAACCATGATTCTCCAGTGCGGTTCATCTATATTTTGCATAACAAGACAAAATAACTGACAAAATAGTTTTTCAATCATTATTGTAATATAACTCATTAATTCTGACAACTGTTTATGTACAATTTTAAAAACACTAAAGTACACTATCTGGCCAGACAGTCATATTTTCTCTTTTTTTCTGCCTCTGCTTGTCACACTTAAAATCATTAAATGATTTTCAGAGTCAGCATTACCAATCACCAGTCCACCCCCATCCCCCATGCAGACACGGGGGTCTGAATGGGCACCACCTCATGGCTGTCAAAATAGCGCCAAAGCTGGTGAAAGGAGTCATATTTTTATCCCTGTCCTATATATGCAAAGGATTTAGTTTTGGTGTTCCCCTGAGCAATCAAAGCCAAAGCCCACCCTCAAGGTATGTGTCTAAATTTGCACCTACAACAGACAGCAATTTTCCAGCCTGTGTGCTTAGAGACAAAGATATCTGTGCAAGACTAGTCCATAGTTTCTTAAATAAACTCCTGAATGGAGAAACAGGGTTCCTCCTTTTGATGTTCACTGCCACTGAATCCAGTGCCTGTCTGGATGTATAAATAGAGATCATTGCTATGCTTTGGTCAGCCCCCATAGAGGGGTAGGTAGGTGGCTGACCTGCGAAATATTTTGCAACCAGAAATTCTGCTTTCGGTGAATGACGTCAGCCATTTCATCCTGTGTGCAAAATCTGGCTGAAAGAGAAAATACAAGGCCTGCTGTGACACAGATGCACTCATTTTTATGAATTACTTTTTCTGACAGTTGTAACCAATCTGTTCTTTGTCTATAACAGCCAAAAAAAAAAACTAATTAATTATCATTTAAATTATATTTTATTTTTCAGTTCTATTTATATCTGCTTTTTGTAATAATTATTTGTTGCTGTTACATTCCAAAGGAAAATAATTATATAGCAGATTAATCTTTCAAACAGGAAAATTAAACATTTTCAATTGTTATATTTCTTGTGATTTTGGTATTTTCTTTTGCCCTATTATATTTGGCTTTGAGAAATTTATTGAGACAAACTTCTGTACACTGGAAGCTGGAGGTTGCTAGGCTGTTGGGACTGTGTGCACTCTGCTGTAAAGCCCATCAGTTAGGTGTAGCTGATGCAAGTTAAGCAGCAGCCAGTGACTTTCAACCTTCTTCTCAGGTCTACCCAAGATGAAAATTACCCAGGGAAATGATTTCCAAATAGTGCGAATGCTCCGTAACGTATTCATGGCGAGTGAGGAGATCGAAGGAGAAAGGAGTCTCACGCTGTGAAAGGTGTGAGGGGGCCTGAGCTCTTTGTGTCACCCCGTCAAGAATACGCTGTTCCTGGCCTCAAAATGAAGAGGGCTGATGACACTGATTACACAGAAAACCTTTGATATCTTAGGTTTTTGTCAGAGAACAAAATGGATGAATAGGCCAATGGAAGAGTCTTACATTCATGCAAAACTTATTACGCTGTGTGGCTAACATTAACCCCCTGTTTCCAGTTTGGTTTCCCTCCTTGAGAACAATGCGCTGCCAAACAGCCAAGACAACGTGAGTTTCACAATGAGAAGACGTGTGTGAATGGAATTGACTGGGCTTTGAATAATATCATAGGTGCATCTTAAAAGAAATGAACAATAGTTAACTTCACAGCAATCATTTGACATGTCAGTGGAATTTGAATTTGAAAATGATGTAGCTTTCTTTGAAAACAGAAGGAGCATACTAAGTCATAGGCCTTAACTGATTGTATGGTGTGTCCAACATGCATGAAATATGTTGAGTATTTTACCTGGGCTTTTGTTTTCCAGCAAACCCTTGTCGGTTCTCTTTAAGTATAACATAACACCATGCAGATACCAGCTTCTTTACTAGTGTACAGCTGCCAAAACTGTACAAAGTAATGTAACGTGGCTCTTGACCACACCTAAAGCCATTCATGCACAGTAAACACAACCAGGATCCAATTAGGACTGGCAGTATTTCTGCTCTCATGTTCATGTGGTGTCTATAACATATTGAGATTAGCATCACTGACAATTCAGGTATTAAACACACAGAGGGCCTCCTTCTTTTGATTACATTTGATACGGGAGGACGGTCTCCGGTAGAGTGCTGGAACAATAGGAAGCAGCCAACCTGGGCTCACATGAGGTAGGAAACCATGATCACAAGCTTTAGGGCTGGTGTAGAGCTACTTTGCAGAGGACAGCTGCCTGGCCTTTGATCTTGGTGCCAGTTGTCTTTGCTTAACACAATGGCATGTTTAGCTTGTGGATGGCTGCATGCTTACCCATTAAGTGCTGTAAGAACACAGGGTGCTGAGCGCGAACTGGTCATTAGCAGGTGGGTGAGGGGAATCCATGCGGTCAGCACCTCTAGGTTAATCTGTTGTTGGCATGAAAATGAGAGGAAGAACAAAGCAGAAGGTGTGGAGAAGGCAGGCGAGATTTGCAACGACCATGCTCACAGTCCAGTACACAAACATTGAATTACTGGGAGTGAATTCGTTGCTTATGAACCTTTGTAGGGTGCAGTTTTATCCTGAATGGGCAAAAATGTTTAGCGTTTAGAAAGACTAACCCACATTGTTCCAGCAACTTTTATATGTGATGTTTAGTAGAAGCAATATTTTGTGCTTCATTTGTTATTATTATGTTTTCACAGATAATTTCTTGTAAATTTAAATAAAAAGTGCTATATCCCATTCAAACTTCAGTCTTAACACTGTTAGAGTGCAAATGGGTGTGGGTAAAAAATTTGTACAGTTGACTACTGTGACGCTATTGTGCCGTACACCCCCTTGCTCTCCAAATTATCTTCACTTACTGCCTGGCAACAGCCTCAGAGAAAGCAAACATGCATGCAATTTTAAGTTGGGATTTACAATCAGAAACAAAAGTTGGTTTGCACCCAGATTCACATTATTCAAAGATGAATTCCCCTACTTCACTGCAAAAGAAGTTGTTGTTCTGGGTTTGGAAATGTTGGAGAAAATCAGGAGGGAATACAACTAACACTCTCAACTCTTCGGTTTAAGGAGTTAAGAAAATAATTTTTTTCAGGGGAACGTATTTATTGTCTTTTGCTGTGTTTTTAAAGGTTTATTTTTCCTCTTCTTGTCTCTCTCCATCTACAGCTCCTCCGCAGTTCTTCCCTGCCTTCCACCCACCAGTTCCCATCGACGACCGTCACGCTCAGGGTCGTTACATCTATGAGCCCTCCCCTGTGCCCCCACTCCATGTGTGAGTACCACCCCGACCACACCCTTACAAGCCCTAACCACACCCTTACAAGCCCTGACCACACCCTCTTTAGTGCAGGCATTGTGCACAGTCACCTGGACAACTGTCCCACGCTTTGTTATAGTTCTATAGACTCTCTAATCAACCCCCAGCCCCCCCAGTCATAGATGGTACATATCACCGTTGCGGTACTGTAACACATGATAACACATCAGTTCACACACATATGCTGACATTGTCTCTTGGTGTTGTCACGTGCATCTTTTTTTTTGGCATGTTTGCGTGGAATCCCAGCTCAAAGCTCTTGTAAATAGAGAAGTTTGAGATCTCTCACTGTGGAAGTGTTGCTGGAGCACTCGCACTCCTCTGTGCAGGTTCACCAAAGCATTTACTCACAAAAATAAATAAAAAAACAGAATGAGGAAGTCTTTCACAGCACTGTTGTGTCCTTGAACACATGCCTGAAGTCACTTAGGAAGGGTCCAATGTCCGTCCAGATTATTTTTCCCAGACTCCCCGTGTTTGTGTCTGCTGCGTTTCTTGACTGTTTTAAAAAGGTTGGTCCAGTGCTGAAAGCAAAATGAGCATCTGAATTCAATCAGGCATCTGACTCACAAATTACTCATGAAAAATTACTCATGTTTTTCAGTGTCTGAGCATTTTCGTCATTAGCTATTACTGCTGTTTTTGGCGACGTTTGCGAGTATGTTTTAAAATGCAGGGACAAAAAACAGCAAATCATTTATCTATTAGCTATCCAACCCACTGGTCCAGCATGAAATACTATGACATTTTTTTATTGTTACAGGCAGGTTTGTAGCCTAAACCTCAACGTATGCTGTCACGGGTCTACAATAAGCTGACCAACCCAAATGTAACCTAAGATAGGTGAACACATACTGCATGTGATTATGATTGTCTGAAACTACCATGGGTGTACTGCAGTATTTCTTGGAAGACAACATTTACTGTGGTTGCCAAGGACCGATTTGCTTTTTCTGTGCTGAGGTCTGCCAGCTCGAGCCATCACTCATACGAGCTCAGATTTTATAGAGGTTCAAGGTTTCCAAAACAATTCCAAAAAACTAAGCTAATAGAAAAAAACTGTAAAGCCAACAGGATAACTAGCAGTAGGCCCTGTCATCCAGATGTGTGTTACCTGGAAGCCATGTTGACAAAAGCTTAGGATCAGTACACTGCTTTCCATTCATCTTCCAAGTATCGTGTGTATTTCATGAAAACTGGCCAGTTTCACCTAAATGTACTTAACCAGCTGCTATGACTAAGATTTAATATGGCTTTCAGTTTATATTATGAAAATTATAATCAACAAGGCAGCAATATATTTAGTTATTTCAGCAGAAGAGGTATACTTTTCAAATTGAAGAATATATTTATTGTAGTTACATATGTTACTATGGTTTTAATAATGAAATATTGTTTTGAAAACAACATAGGCAAACATGATCTAATAATATTAATTGGATCCGTCAGCCTAATTGTGACATGGATCGTTGTGCTTTAGGATCTCCTCCGGCATCCTGAGTTTCCTTGGGAGTTCTGTTGCATTTCTCTGCATATGAGATCAAAGGCCTGGCCTTGTCTGTAGGTGACATGATGCACTTGATGTGAACACGTGTCAGCCAGAGGAAACGCAGGTAACAAGCGGCAGTGAAGGCTCACACCATGTGATTCTCTGAACGCGATGGTGAAGCCCTGACTGGGGAAAGGGGGCGTCACTCCGCCCCCTGCCCTCCCCCCAACCCCTGCCCCAGCTTCAAACGTCCATCACTGTCCCGGGCTGATGCATGGTCACCGGGGAGCGGTGGGGGAGAGGAGGAGAGATTAATATGAGAATAGACCCAGATGGGGAGTTTTGGTTTGGGAATGCTTTGAGTGTGGTTGGGCTGTACTGACAGCACACTGTTCGAGGTCTTTCATGGAGAGGTAATTACTCTCAGCTATGCCAGTGAACCAGATTGACATGATTTACTTGCTGAGTAGATTCTTTTATGCCTTTTTTACATTTCACCTTTCCATTCACATAACTGGTTAATGGCCTACTAATGGTACAACAACAATGTAAACTTCACCTTACATTGAAGCCTGTAAACCTTCAGGCCTTCCACCAACACCCCTGCCATATTTTTAAAGCAGCTTTTTATTCGGCAAGTGTATGATAAGAGGTTTCAGTGATGAAAGAATGGCTGGCCTATAGTTGCTTGACTTAAAGTGCCGAAACAGATAAGAGAATTAAAATGGAGAGTGTGAATTTTATTTTTTATTTTTTGTATTAGTTACATGTGTAATTCTATAATGTAAGACAACATTAGTAAACATCCGTAAATAGTGCTGATACTGAGATAATTGTTCTATTAATGTACTATTTTTTATGTCACACTCTTTCAAAATAAAAGAGAGATCTGAGGTTCCCCTGAAGTTATTTCTTCCTGTAGTAAACCATTGGAACAGATAAATTCAATCCAATACAGGCAGAACAATCAAAAGCATTCCCAGTGATAACCACCTTCGTTCATCTTCAAAGAACTTTAATTTACATTTACATTTTTCCAGGTTTGAACAGGTCTTTTTATTTATGTTCTTGAGGTTTTACCCCAAAATAAAATACCCAATTTATTTTATTTCACTGCTAGCATTTGAGGACATATTAGAAGACCAGCACCAAATCCAAATTTCATTTGAGTAAGCGCGACACAGGCTTGCTTCTCGATAAAGCGCCTGACACGGGCCTCGCAATAAAGATGAATGTCTTGACATCTGCTCCATCGCACACGACAAGGCAGAGCCAGCAGCAGCTACAGCGGTATCACACTCACCCAAAGCAGCGCCCGCGCACGCGACGACAAATCGCGGCCACTCGGTAGCCCTAGCGGCACGAGGGGAACTTCTACGGAAAGGAAGCAATCACCACAGAGGAGGGACAAATTGGATCGAGCAGCTACTTGGGCCGCATTATGTTTGATATTCTTCATCATTATACCCCCCCACTCCACCTCACCTCTCAGTGTCATATCTTTCCCCGCCGACTGCTGCTAACCGTAATGAATTTTTTATGCCGGTCCCCTCATCTCCGGCGCGGTTAGCAAAGGGGGAGAAAATAAAAGGGGGTGATTGATGCCCAGTGTCAGCACAAACAAAATGGCAAATATAATTTAGCATTTAGCTTATGCAGAGATAATGGGGCGAACATGGGAGAGGAACACAGCTTAAACAAACAGCAGCCTTGTTATCAGTCAGGAGCGCTTTGGAGAGATTTGGAGGACAGGTTAGCGGAAGGGAGCCCATGAATTAAATTAAAGGCGAAGTTGCGCGGGCCCCGACGCACGCAGCCTTTCTCCTTGGATGGAAGTTATCTGCGCGCTTCGTTTCCTTGCCCCTGTCAGGAAACGTATGGCGGTATTCTAATACACCTGCCGCGCAACCTTGGCGATGTTTATCGAGCCATGGTGTGCTCATTTCTGCTTATTTGCTGTGCATGCAGCGTGCAACACTGGGTTTGATGGTGAGCACTGAAGAGCCTTCATTGTGGGGCTTTCAGAATTTTACTGGACGCTTGGCTGTCACTGAACCTTTAAGAAGTTGAGGTATGCATATTTGTGTGCGAACGAGTGTGTGCAGAATGCCATGGGTGTTATATTTCCTGTTGGGGCTCCACAAGACAACAATACGCGGTTGTTTTAGTTTGGCCTGAGACTTATGAACCAGAATTGTTTTGTTTTGGGTGTCTGCTGTGATTTTGAGGTAAAAAAAAGTAATTGAAATGAAACATTTTTTTTTCACTTCAGACATTGAAATAAGGTTTCCAATCTTTTATTCCCTGACTTGGGGATTGGCTTTATTGATGGCCTTCGGGACTGTTGTATAGTACCAAATCAAGTCAAACTGCAGCTCAAAATCCCATTATTTCTCAAAATGTCCTTATTTTTTAGGGATTCAGTTTGAATTGTTTATTTCCACAATTAACTGAGAAGAAGACACAGACAAGAGCCGTAAATTAATCTGAAGTTTATTTCCTTTTTAATTGTTAGAGAAAGAAGCAAGGGCTTTCTGTACTGATGGGAAAATCACACAGGAATGCCAGTCTGTCTCTTAAAGCTACATATCAGATCCAACCAAAGCAAAAACAGGAATTCCTTTGAGTCTAGGCATAAGCTTAATAGCCAGGGCCTTCACAGGAGTCTACCAGTGGTGACACACGCACGCACTGCACACACACACACACACACACACACACACACACTGGACTGCCAGGGAAGGGGTGGGGAGAAAAAAGAGAAAAATTAAATTGTTTTAAGACAAGTTCTCCTTAGTGAACAGAATTAATCGTTATTAGCGCTCTTAAATATATGCCTAAGTACACATGGAATATTATTGCCATACTTTTTCGCACAGTCCCTCATTACGACTTGTAATTACAGTTCATTTTGCCCCGTGGCGATGCAATCAATCTGCCCAGACTCCTTTGCCGCACATTAAAGCAGAAGTGGGCATTTATGTCCGGAGAAAACAGCAACCGCGGCCCCGTATCCCCAGCAGTATTGATACATTCAGAGGCACAGTGCAGCCCAAGCACAGCCACATCCTATTATTTGGAGAAGTCTAATTGAAACATGTTTATTTATTACCCCAGCTTTGTTCAGATGAGGCAGCGTGTGTTACGCGTATCAATGATATGAGGTGGCAGAATTAAATTAAAAGCTCATAAAATGAAATATGCTCCATATTAGCTGTTTGACACTTAATTTGCCTCAGAATGAGCACAGGAAATCACAAATTAACCGTCCTTTGTTTTTGCACACAAGCCCTATTAGGCCAGAGGAAACCGCAATTACTGATGCGGATAATCGGCCCGCTTATGAATATATACAGGCCAGGCACCAGTGTGGCTTTTAATATTAAAGTCAGCAGGTCGGCCTTTTCCTTGTGTGGGCACGGCGGTTACAGATTAGTTATTAGGAAATAATACGATTCCGAATCTATTCACGCTTTTCTTGTTTTTTAAAGGAAACGGGAAATAATTCATTTACGTTTCACGACTTCCGCTCTTTCAAAGTCCGGTCTGCGATGGTTACGAGCAGAGCAAGGTCTGCAGGGCAAGGGCAGCCTGTGTTTGGTAGCAGTAATTAAATATTGTGGCACCAAGGTTAACCAGGATTTGCAATTTTTACACTAAGACAAACAGTCTTAGTAACATTAATATTAATAAAATTAATATTTTCAAATTACTATGGTAAATCTATATTTTGCTTACATAAGAGACAAAATAATAGAAATACCAAATATAAAATGAATTTTGCATCATTACTACCCAACTGTGAAATATAGTGGTGGATCGGGTAAGGTGTCCATGGGAATCTCATAACCTGGTTATTTCTCAATGTGGTAGAAATACAACCAAGCAGTAAAAAACATTTTTAAAGACCAGGTTTACTCTGAGATGCAAACACTTCCTCAATATTGTTCCCATATTCCAAGATAATAATGCCCCCATACACACTATCAATCAGATTCAAGATCAGTTTAATGTTTTCCTGGATGAGGACTGGCACCATCCATGCCATTCCAAGCCACCCAATGTAAACGTCAGTGAAACTTTCTGGGAAGTTCTGGGGCAGATTGTGAGGTAGATTTCCACCTCCTTCATTTCTCAAACACTGGGGGGCTTTCCTTGTGGAACAATGGTCCAATATACCACTATAAACAGTTCAGAACTTAAATATCAGCATGGCAAGAAGGCCCAAGGCTTCTGAAAGCAAAGGGCAACCCAGTTCATTATTAGAGAACATTTAATTTGTTTCTATTATTTTATATATTTGTGTACACACACTAGCATAATGAAAAATATTTGTATTTAAACAAATATTGCATTTCGTACAGACAGTACTGCCACTCATACACAGTTCCTAGCAGATGAAATGTGCTTTCAGAGTACCAGCTGCTGGGTTGGGGTTCAGGAGGTACTCACGCACTGGGCTCAAGCAGCAGAGGAAATTGCTGGGATTTCCAGGGCTGCACTGCTGAGCCCGGCCCGACCTCTGACCCCGGCTCTTTTGCCGTGCAGTCCAGAACGGAAAAACCACCGATGGAATTCGCTGGATCCCAAAGGGGGCTGGGGGCAGGGGGTTTGGGGGCGTAACAGTGAATGCTCGAGGCTCCAGTCATGCAATGGGGAGCCTTTCAGAGCTTTGACTTATTAGGGGAAGAAAGAAGCGTTTACTCCCGGGGAGTAACCTGGCGTGGTGGAGTGGCCTCCGGGCCAGTGTATGATCTGGGCTGGTTTGGGGATCAAGCCCCACAGTCATGTACCTTCACTCAAATACATCTGCTGGAAGTACCGCTGTTCTTTCTTTCTTTTTTTTTTTTTTTTTCCTGTGGTGAAGTGGGTCCTGAAACAGTGTGTGGCAGTGATTTTCAATCGACAGTATGGATTCCTGTTCCCTAATTTCATTGTAGGTGACTGACTTATCACTGTGGGGTGCTTGCCATAATTGGGTAATTGGCTCTGGTACCTCCCTTCTCCGTTAGGTATTCCAGTCAGGTGTGTTGTTCCTGATTACCACACCTGATTGTAAGGTGTTGTTTCCACCCTTCATTGCTCTTTAAAAAGCCTGAAATCAGGTCTTCTTGAAATTTATTTTTCTCTTTCCCTCAAATCTGCCAGACAAAAGATCCAGTTGTCCTGTGTCTGGGATTCTCTTTCAGTGCTACGGTATGCTCTGACCTTTTGCTTTTATTTCATTTACTCTTTTATCTCACCTCTCTTATCCTTATGCTCAAATTCGAGCTGATTTTCATTTGGTTGATAGAATAATAAAATTGACTAGATTCCCTCACTTATTCAAGGAGCCCAAGTCTTGAAAAGGACATTGCAGCTGGGACAGGGGAGTTGAGACTCCTTTGGTGTTTTGTTGTTTTCACTGTTTTGTTCCAGGGGTGTTATGTTTAAGAGGCATTCTCTCCTTAACTTTTGAAAAGGCATTTTTTGCTCATTAACCCCTTATATTTTCTCTTCTTATCCTCTTTAAACTTTTGTGGAGTTGTTCTGGTGCCCCCAACAAAATAAAATATTCCTGAGACTGATATCAATGTGGCAACATTGCAAAGGAAAAGCCCTGGTAGTTGACTTCACAGAAACTGCAGGGACTGAAATCTGTGTATTTCCCGGGGGCTACATGCTGACTGACAATTCACCAAATAAGAAGTGGTTTGATCCCCTCAGGTTTCTCCTTCTAATCAACCTCCTCATGTAAAGTTAATTTGTCCATTTCTACCAACCCTGCATGCAGGCATTTCACTGGGAGTGAAAAGCCATTTTAATGCAATACAGTGGTACAGTGTTCAGGGGCACACCACAGCTTACCTCTAGCCCCTGCCCCAAGATTAACACTAGTAGAGTAGTGAGTTCCAGCCGAACACCATGCAACTACCGTCTCTCTCTTTGCTCTGTCTCCTGGGCACAGCATCGTTTATCGCTGGAGAAACCACTTTTTTTTTTTTTTTTTTTTTTTTTTTGCTTAAACAAACACACAGATAGGCCGGTAAACAGCACGCTCCTGTCTCCCATGCCAAGTTCATTGTGTGCGACTGGCTTAGTGGGAGTCGAGAGAAAGGAGAGGAGTATGGGTCCCCTTTCATCCCGGCTCTTTTGCCGACCACGGCCCACACCAGAAACAAAGGCCCTCTCTTGTGCTGCTGCCGCTCCCTGTCTCCCGGCGACGGGCCTGAACAAATAGAGGAATCCACCACAAGTCAATTATCCTCATCAGAGTGGAGTTTACTCAGCGCAAGGCCTTTTGACCCGCCTGTAGCCTCTGAGAGTACCAGACAGTCTTTTAGAATAAGTAACTGACCGTTGTCATCTGGGTAAGTACCACAGATACTAGCGGCGTGTTTTTTATCTATACAGAATTAACAGCAGCATAATGAAGTGGGAAAAGTGGTGAAAAAAAAACTCTTATTTACAGCTACACTTTTATTACTTGGTTTTGGCACCTGTATATGTAATATATTATGCTGCTATTATATAATTTAAAATGCAAAAATAAATGGTTAAACCCATTTTGCTTTGTATAATTAATAAATGCTTATGACTTTTATAAGACAGACTATTTCACATTAAGTTTAAATTTGCCGCTGCAGAAAAGCACATACTCTTGCATTCTCATTCAGTGTTAATGCTCCACACCATCCCAGCCGTATCTATCCACTCTAACTGGCATTAGTCTCTCTTAAAGGCAGCTAATGGGTCATTAAAACCGGCTCGTACCCTCTAGTCCTTGAGACCCTTACCGTCCGATGTCGCAACCTTACGGGTAATATGCCTGACAGGTCAAACAGATGCGTATGTCTGCCTCTCACCCCTTCTGACCGGAGGGGGGCAGGGGCAGGGGAAGGGAGTGGGTGTGAGCGGGCCCTCACTCGCAGAGCCATTGTGTCCCCTGTGAGGAGGCGGCCGAGCGCAGCGAGCCCAGAGCAACCGTTCTCACAGTGGCCCCCTTCTTCACATACCCACCAGCTAAAAGACATAATACCACAAAGCTTTATAATCAACCATAAATGACCCTTAGCTAGACTCCTGTTAATCCATCTTATTGGGTTTTCAATTCTTTTTGAGTTAAATGGGCACAAGCAGTTGAACTTTGTTAACTTGCCGGTGTTGGAGGAAAACATTAAGTATGTAGTTATGGCTCCTTCTCCCGTGCTCACCGTTTCAAAAAGCAAATCCATGAAACTGCAGTAAAAGAAAACATTATATTAATGACAGTCAAAATATGACGGGATCTGGGAATGGCAGGGAAGTGGAGAAAGAAAAATACAGCGGTATGTACTTGCATTCATTTTTTTTAATTACAAACTGTAAGTCAGGGGCAGTACAGTGAAAACAAGGCAGAAGGGCAGAACTGAGCTTGAGACTAATTTAAAGGCATTAACATTATACCCGTGCAATTACTGTAATTCATTGGTCAGTAAAGCAGGAGAAAGTCCTGGGTCCGTGTGCGCACCTGGAGTTTGTGCGCTGGGGGCTAACAGTGTACGGTTCCTGTCTCCAGACTCATAAGATGATTAAATTCACAGTTCTGTTTTCACAGCTGTGGCGCCAGTCCAGCCCAAAGGTATTTCGGTTTTCGCCGGAGGGATCGTGCACGTTCCGTTAATTGGGATAGAACTCGGTCCTAACAGAGGGAAAAAAAAAACCTGTTGTGTGATGGCTGATGACAAGTTTTTTGTTGCATTTTTATTGAGTGTGTCAGTTACTAGGGACTGCGGCAGTGACAGTCATTTCATTGGTTGGTTTTGGCTGCGGTCACTTTGCATATTCATTCTAATCCCTTTGACATTAATCTGTATTTTTTTTTTGTTTTTTTTTTTTTTCCTCAGTGCTGCACATTAATGCACAGGTCTATCCCTTTATTCTTCTCGTTATCAGTCTCTTCCTCTCTCTATTTCCCTCTCTCTCTACCTCCATCCCTGTCCCTCTGGCCAAGAGCGTATGTTTTGTAGGTGTACGGCATGTTTTTATGTTATTTACATAAACTGTTGTCAAGGAGCCGAAGCCGCGCACTGTTTAGCATAAAGACCAAAGTCTTATCTCAACACCTCCTTCCAGATTTTGCCTTTTCCAGATGGAAGGCTTTCTGGAAAAGACGTCTGAGCACTACACCACAGACCCCCACGACAAAAGAGAGACAAAAAAAAGCAAAAACAAAAACACTTCTCATCATTTATGGCTTCTTTGAAGAAGTGGTGAAGTCATGTACCCTTCTTTAGAGTCTCCCTTGGAAGGTCACGGTTCCCTTGCATTTCTGTTGTCCCCATCAGGTCCATGCATGTACATTTCTGCTCTGTAGAACACAGAGGAGGTTACTGCATATTTGAGGAGGCCGTGTGCCAGTTTGCCATCTTTTGTTAAGCTGTTTATGTTGCCTTTGTCCAACATGGTGTCCCTAACCTCGTACTAGCACCAGCTTCCCCCGCTTGAGTTTGGGCCTACCGGGGCCAAAATGGGCTTACGCCAGCTATCTCAGGGGCCCCTCCTGTGAGATAAGCCAGTGTAGGCTCCCCAGGTGGTGGACTGGGGCCTTATGCTGCAAGCTTCTGAAATGCACCCACCATATGCTCTGAATATATTCCATTGTAAGCCTCACCATGTCAACAGGACATGCACTGCACAAGAGCGATTAAAACCATTACATAGCTTAATGTTAAAAAATAATCTGTAACCAACACACGTTTGGATATCTAGGTGTTTACTAAGCAAATACTGTAGAAGAGGAGATGATAAATCATGAGCATCTCCTATGAACAGAGATGGAAGTAGTGAGTATTGCTGCGTAATAACTTCAGATAAAGCACACAGCAGTCTATAATGTCCTATTCAATGAGAGAGGAGCAAACATCGAAGGAGAGGGAGGGAGAAAGCATGTGGTTTGAGCATGGAAAAAATGGAAAACTAACCAAGATGGACTACCTGTGCATGGGCATTAGCCCAGCCAGCGATGCGCTCTTTGGCTCTGTCCTTTACATGCATCTGAAGTTCATAGAGAGTGTAGTACTGTATGGTAATTTTCACACAATTTCCACGTGACAATGGAAAACAGTTACATAGCTTCCCCATGTGAAAATGGAAACACTTTTTGTTTTTATTTGTTTTTACCTTGTGTTACTCTTTGGACATATAAACCACAAACCAATCAAGTAGTTTATTCCTTGCAAAAACTCTGAAGGATGTGGGTATTGATAAACTCTCATGTTCTGTAAGACACTTTTTGTTTGTTAGTATTTGCTTGGATGTGGGGAGAGAGGAAATATAACAATAACAAAAGAAGGTAGCGGCAATATGTTTCATGTTTAGCGCGTACAAATGAGTGTTCTAATGGATATCTATTATTTAAGAAGAAACATTAAAACACATTAGGCAGTATGTTGATTTAATGAGGCAATCATAGCGCCTCGATCTCTGAGCTTTGGTGCCCACTGACAGCGCTTAAGAAGCGCGTGTTCCCAACGTGAGAGGATGAGGAAGTCGGAGGGCCGCTCTAAACTTACCGTATTCCGGGGAACCGCTCAAAGCACAACACAGACCCGCACAGGTCAACTTCCACTTGTAAAGTAGCAACCCGCCCGCCCCACCACCCCTTTTTTCTGCTCTTTTTCTTTCCCCCTCCTTTTAATGCTCTCTGTTCCCTGGCTGTCTGAGGACAGGCGGTCACGCGCAGCGCTCCTCATGATTAATGGTGTTTATTCTTGACAGGAGACTCCTTTATTTATCTGCTTTGCAGTTTCACTGATATTATCAGTCACCTGAATGAAAAATATTCAGTCATACCAATTTTGCAGTATAAATTGAGTAGAGTCACTTCCTTTCAGTTTTTCTCCCTCCCCCTCTCCTTCCCGCTCTATCTGGCAGTCTTATCATCGCCACAGTAATTTTCGCGCCGCGTTGTTTGATATGGAGAGGCTGGCTTTAGCCGTATTTGACATAAAGCCTCTTCAATTTTCACATGAAAAAAAGGGAAGAAAGAAAGTTGCGGCCCTGGTCTTTGAAACGCGGCAGGAAAAGTATCTCTCCTTCTTTCCAAGGCAATTTCAGGATTTAGAGAGAATAGAGATAAATACTTCAGCAAAACCTAAAATGAAGGGGGAAGTAAAATCTATTTTTTGTAATATGCCGGCATTATAGCCGTAATGGTTACTGCCCTTCCCACCGTAAGTCAGTATGGAGAGCTGTGATATTTTGAAGGTAGCTGTGCATATCGAGAATGATGGATGGAGCAGACTGGGGAAAAAGACTTCACCTTTTTTTTTGTTGGGGTTTGGCTGCTTGGGGGCCTGCAGGGACCAAAGGTTGCCCCCAAGTCTCATCCCCAGAGATCCAGCTTGCAACTAGCCAAGTAGACTCTTTATATCTGTGTAATACATTTAACAAAAATTTACATTTATATTATTTCAGATTTATGACCTGGTTTTTTTTTTACACCCAGTGTAAAATGTGGCGGCATACCAGCTTTGACATGGTTTGTGAATCAATTCATTCTTTTTAGTGTAAAGACACAAATTGCATGAGTAATTTCATTTAATATGCTATGTTTGAGTATTTTATTTTGTGTTTGTTGTCAAGAGAAAATTATGAATATTGCATTGTTTTGTTTTGATATTTAGGAGACTAATCCTTTGAAAGTTAGAAAATAGAGCTGTTTACCTGTTCTGTGCTGTTTATGTGCATGTGTGTGTGTGTGTGTGTGTGAGGTGTATGTGTCCATTTGTGTATGCATGTGCGTGTGATAGACTGAATGTACAATATACCCCCTCTCTTGTGAGAGCAGTCCATCAGCTGTCTCATTCAGTGCGGTGGAATGCGGGGTCTTCCGCAGTATTTTAGCCCGGATTAAAGGCAATATCCTTCCCTGCACTTTGAAGATTTGCTGCCCGTGTTTATTTTAATTGAGAGAAACATGCAGTTTTTGGCCGAAGGGTCATGCCAGGGGTTGGAGAGGGGTTTCTGGGGCAGGAGCATATCCCAGGAGTTCATCTCAGAACTGCTACACCGTGAAACTCCGTGAGACTTATTGTTTTAATTTACCAGGTTTTCCTTTCTGTCCCTCTGACCATACCTGTTAAATGCAGTGTTTATTTCAAATTAAACCCAAATACTGTCTGAAAAATTTCCCAAGAAAATATAATAATGAAAACCATGGATTATAAGGAAATTGATGAAATGCACCTTTTTATTTGCCATACATGCTTTCATATAGGCTTTATGGACATAACTGTAATTGAGGGTTCATATACAACATAGCAAAAAGTTATTACTGCAAATATAAAAATTCAGAGTTTTACCTGAATCCATACGAAAAGCAATGAAAATGTTGTAACCATAGAAATGTATACCTCTTTTTCTCAGAACGTATATAAATACATATGGCCTCATTTGCACAAATTTCCAAACCTGTCCTAAAGATGTTATCGTAATAGCCATGATCATAACGTGATTATAATATTTTGATTTCATTTGCTGTATGAGTAAAAAAAATTAATTCAATAATTATATTTATGTCCTCCCATTTTTTAACATGTTTTGTCTTTCATGAGCCTTAGTTCTTATGGATAAAATAAATTGAATGGCAGACATTAGAGAAAAGAGAAAAGCAGCAGTAGACAGCAGCATGCTTGGTCACACATTTACAGTGAAAGAGGGTGTGTGTGGAGGGGCAATGCCTCGTTAATCTGCCCAAGGTTAATGAGTTAATTGAGCTGTCTCAACTGACAAATTGATTACGTCATGATTAAATAAAACCCTCAGCAACTCACTGTTTGCCTTTGTTCGCCCTGGCATTTTGTGCTGTTAAATATTACCTGTCAAATATTTTCTCAGAAAAGGATTTTATACTTTCCAGCTTTCATTTAATATAAGATTTGGAAAAGCATGTGAGCAGTAAATCCATCAGTGACCCCCCCTCATCATTATATTGCTGTAGACACACTTAAACCTGACACACGAGCTGGAATCACCATTAAATGTTGTTGAGGAAAGGGGGATTTTCTGAAATATGCCACTCCAGCCCAGAATAAAAGAAGCAGGGGACTGCAGCGCAAGGTGAGCTTTGAATCATGTATCCCTCAACGCGTAGTACAGTCAAGCTTTGAATGTTATTGCAGTGCATAAATATATACTTAAATTATTATTGTGTGATAGAGGAAATATGAAAACAAATATATTTATAATCAGTGGCATGGAGGAGTGCAGAGATAAACCAAGGCTGTTAATTTTTTGTGCATGGTAATTGCCATTTTACCTTCAACAATCCCTGTTTTTTCAAAGTATGTTACATTGTATCATTCATTTTTACCCCATTACATGCTCTTTGTCCTGCATTAAAATAAAACAAAAATCAAAATCTTAGTAGTTATTCATTATAACATGCTGTATTTTGAACGAAATAATTGTGCAAATGAAAATTGTAATATTTACTCAGTTATCAGTCTGTAAGTCATGATCTCAACCTCATCCAGTAAAACTGAATACCCAGTTTTTAGTGATATATTTTACCCACTGTACGACCACAATAACTTATTTATATGTATTTAAATATTGTTTGAATTTGTTTTTCATCTTTGAGCTCTCTTAACATTTGCTGGGGAAAAAAATTAAACAGCAATAGACATGCAGCTTAGAAGTTAATTAATCAATGATGAGTATTGCTTAATAATATCACTTCATAAGAATGTCAGGGTTTTGTAATAATTACAGTAATGATGATAATAACCTCAGTACGAGTTTGCCTGCAGTCTCTGAGGAGCTCCTGTGGAGTGCAGGGCTGGAGGCTGTGTACAGTGCAGAGTACCAGCTGTCACATCAATGGGCTATTTCTACTGTTAATTGGGCTTGTAAATACTTTCCCCTCTCTCATTAGGAGCCATTTAAGACTGGCAGCACACATTACCCAATGCTGGTGTGAAGCTCTGTGCAGTTTTACAATTAGAAACGGGATGTGCATATTTTTCTCAAAAACAGCATCATAAGAAATATCAATGTACAGTGAAAGTTAACATTATTTGTGTCTGCTTGAGAACTACGGATACCTTTATACAACTAGATACCTGTGCTTGTATGTGCAGTTGTCTGACAATTTTTTAAAACGCAAATAGTTATCTCTTTATTTCAAATTTGTGAATTTGAGTTGTGCAAGTGGGTATATTCCACTACATGGAGGAAGGATTTAGTTTCATTGGAAATTTTCAAAATACTGACTGTGCTTAAAAACATCCAAAACTAACAATAAATTCTAAAAAAGAATTACTTATGAGACAATATATCTGTGTATAATAATTGAAAGTGTTGTGCTAGTGGAGGCAGTTGGTTCATTGTAATGCAAATTGAAAAAGTAATAAATAAAAATTGAGTCTTATTTCTTTAAAAGAGTCAAAAATAAGATTTGAATAGATGCTTTGTGTATGGTACATGCATTTCATAAATACTTAAATACTTGAAAATTATTTTTCTGTTCAAGTATGAATATTTGACAACTATTATTCTGATTACAGAAGCCTCCTAAACAATAGGGTTACCATTCCTAATGGCTTATAAGACACTCTTAACGAAGAAGCACTAATCTGATTATTTAAATGAGCAATATTTTAATTTGAATTCATTGCTTTTATTTTTAAATTAGTAACATGTTTATGAAACATGTCTAATGCCTCATGTTGATTTAAGTGTTTTAATCTTAAAAAATGCACAAATCATACGTCTGCCTCTATTCTAAAACCCCTCATGCGCCGTAGGTGTGCATGTCAATACTACTCATAAGCATGATACAAATTTGCAATATTATGAACACATATTTTGAGCTGGAAAATATCAATGAAGACGTTTTTAGACTGAGACATTTTTCTGAGGTTTATTTCTGTCAGTGATTTTTTTTCTCCATTCAAAATCATTGGGGCAGGGTTTTACAGAAAGTCACATTTTAAACAATTCTGTAAGAATGGCTTGAAACAGCATAGATCAATATGAGGTATACAGGGAGAATACTTTGTCTGATGGAGCAATACCTTTCAGTAGTCAGTTTCACACTCCTGTGCTTAGTGCATCCAACTAGACAATTTGTCCACATTTTGCTTCACAGTAACAGTTTTTCCTTCCTCCAGAAGGGGTCTAATTAAGCCTCCGCGTTCGATTGATGGCGAGCCGCGGATACATTTTTCGCTGAACAGCCCTCTGTGCCCTTTAAGAACAAGGAAAAAGAACAAATGACATCCTGCTGTGTTGTAGTTGTAACTGTGAGCAGGCTGTGTCCCCTGGCCCGGCAGTGAGAAACGGGGAAGTGTGCAGTTTCCATTACTCCAGCTCAGGCTCCTGGCCCTCCAATCTGACTCAGGGGGCCGGTTACAGCAAGTAACGAGATTTGGGGAACTGGGTCATAAATCTTCCGTGCCCTTCGCCAGAAAACTTTTCTCTCTTCCTCCTCCCACCCCACCCCTCCCCGTTCCTTTCCTGCTTCAAGTAAATCGAGGGAAACATTAAGTGTAACAATGTATAAAATTACCATGTGGCGCACTTTAAAACATTTGTTCACCAGCGTAAAGGTCCTTTAAAATCATAAACGGCTCGCGGCCTGGTGAAGTGAGGTCATTGACCGCCTTCCTTTCTTTTTACTTCTCCTTTTTTTTTCCTTCTTTGTTGTGTCTTTGTCCTTTTTTTCTGTCATCTTGTCCTCCCTCTTTCCGGACACACAAAACTGTGCCAAATTTCATACAATTCATTATTGTTATGGCCGTACCATAGCTGCGGTTTTATCTGATTTTCACATCTTATCAGGGCTGAGATTTTATTTAAGCAGAGAGGGCTGTGCTCTGGAGTTAGGTGTAGTTACATCCACGTGGAGAGGTGCGCTCGGTCTTTGTGAATGAGGGTAAATATGGCCTGGAAGGGACAGCGCATGTTGATGAAGTGATAGGGCACTCACTCACATGTATTTCCTCATTTCACTTTGTTGAAGGACAGAATGATCACATTTGGGGTATGCTGAGAAACAATGCAGCAGCCTTGTTTTTTTGTGTTTGTTTTTTTTTCCCCCTTTTCCTTTTTTCCCATGATACCTCACACACTAAGATAGGGGTCAGCCCGCGCAGTTGTCTCTGCATACATCCGGAGGGAGTCTCTCACGTCTGCGCAGTCATGTACACAGCTGCGGGGTGTCTACGCTTTTTTAGAGGGATACAGTGGTTTTGAATTATTCTTTTTGTGTGTGTGCATGCATTTGTATGTGTGTGTCTGTGTCTGTGTTTGTGTGTGTGTGCGCGCATATGTGCGTGTGTGTGTGTGAATGTCTCTTGATGTGTGTGTATATATGTGTGTGCAGATCCATCCATCAGCAATTAAGCAAGGCGTTTCTTCTAAATTACAGCTGAAATGAGGCTGAAGTATTCTGGTAGAAGTGAGGATTTAAGCTTTTCTGAGGAGGAGGAGGAGGAGGAGAAGGGAAACATTTGGCAGAGTCTGGTTCCAGCATGTACCCCAGTGAATTTCCCCCGGTGACTGCTGGCTGCGCTCTGTCTCTCAGGCAGCCGTGCGCGGGGTTGTTAATGGGCTGACGAGCTGTGCAAAGCGGGCCTCTCGTCATGGCGCAGTACTAATCTCCGCCGTTAGACACTTAAGCAGCACTGAGCCCGCGCCGGGCACCATTGTGCAGCTGATTTATGATTAAATATCAAGGTATGAAACATGACATTTTATTAGTCCAACAAGATGGATGAAATAGCAATAATAAAGTAGGCTACGTCTTGTTAGTTCTCACTCTCGCCTTTCCACTATCTACCCTTTTTTCCTCTCTCTCTCTCACTCCTGTATATTGGGGAAACGGCAAACTTGATGGATTTTTTTTGTTTGTTTTTCAAAATGGAAAGGAAATCTTTTTTTTTTTTTTTCCAACACACACTCTTTCCTTCCCTCATTCTGCTTTCTACCCCCACCCCCCGGTCCTTATCCTCCTCCCCACATACTGACACACACATACACACCAACACAAATCTCTCTCACATATACACACTTCATACACACTGTCTTTCCCCCTCTCTCTTTCTCTCCTCCTCCTCCTCCTCTCTTTCACTCAGAGAGGGATTAGTAAGATTTTGCCAGGGGAATCTCCTTCTTCCCTGCAGCGGTGGCGTTTTGCACCAGTCTCCGGCCCGCATCGGCGTTGGGAGCAGGGACGTGGCGCGCGCATGCCGCCGCACGGGTCCCCGTAAAACCCACTTTCCCTCCTCCGCCAGATTAATAACGGAACGAGCTCTGGAAGCGACTCCGGCCGGGCCGCTAAGCTGGCTTAGGCGGAGCTGCTGCAGTCCCCGGCGATCCCCGGCTTTATCTCCCTCACCTGTGATGTGCAGCGTTCACGCTCTGATTGACTCACCCTTCAAAGCTCATTAAAGACCTGTTCGGTTACTAAAGTGCTTGAACTCCGAACCTAATTCTCTATCTAGCTCCAGGCAGGGCTTTTCACCGGTGTCAGAAACCAGGGCATTGACAGCCTTATTGGGGGCTGGAGATATATGTTTTCTCTTTTTATTCCTATGGAAGTTTTAACTCTTTAATGGTGGAGTCCTGATATCTATGCTGAATGGCCCTCATAGCCTGGAGCAGGCAAAGAGGACTAATATAAATGATCCAAAAGGGTTCACTGGCGGAGCGAGGAGGTGCTTGTAGAATCCGTCTGTGAAAGAATAATAATGATAAATTATTTTAACTCATCTGGTGGAGTGTGGCTTCTATTATTAGACTCTCTGCAATAGGGAATTGCTTAGTAGTAGGTTAAGTACATTACTTCTCATGTTGTAAAGGAAGAAATGACAACTGCAATTAACAAGATCAAAATAAGAAGGGGAAAAAAAGCTGAAAAAGGACAGCACTTGTCACGTATTTCAGGAATGTTCCCCCATTTCGAGACCCTTTGAAATTACAGGAAAATGCTGCCTCATTTTGTATAATTTTGCTTTCATGGGTTTTTTTGTACGTCCTGTGTTTCTTTTTCCTGTATATTCTTATCTCGATTGCTTAAATTACACTTAATTGCACCGTTGAAATCATTTTCAAAACAAGCTCTGCTCTTTTTATTCGCTGAATAAAAAAACAAACACAGAGGCTAGCTGTAGCTTAGATGTTACTGTGCAGGGCGAACATTGGCTTGAACATGACCATTGCGTTTCCGCATGTTTGTGAGTGGGAGCTGGTGGAGCCATTCCCCAGAGTCAGAAAAATCAAACGCACATCATCGGATGAATGCCAGGGGAATTCCATGGTGTCTGAACACCCGAACTGTCCCCACGTCAACCATGTTATGAAGTTTTTTTTTTTTTAATAATTCTCTCAAATTGATCATCTATTAGACATTTTTGACTTCTTCCCTCCCTGTCATAAATTTAAGTTGGTCTTGACATTTTCTAGTGACCAAGTCAGGGGCCCTAATAATGCTGACTTGTGTGTTCCTTCACAAGGTTTTCCCCCATAAATCAGTATCTTATGTAACAGCAAAAAAACACAAACTTATCAAGAAGTGTCACATGCCAAAAAGTTCCACTCAAAAGATGGTGAAATCAAGGAAAATACCGTGAGAGCCGTTGAGCCCCTCATTCAGGTTGTTAGAACTGCTGTGTGTCTAGACAGTGTAGACACTGTGTCAGAGAGTGCCCCCTGTAGGTGGTTGAGTGAAGTGAAGTTCCTATGCTTCACCTGGAAAGTACCTGCAGGCAGGAGGAGGCACGAGGTGTCGGCACGAGGCCTCCATGTTTTGACTTCGTTGTCACAGTCGTTGGCTTACCTTGTAAAACATGTGTTATCCTACCACGGTGTGTACGTGACTACAGGTGTGTGTGACTCGACTCACGGGAGGAAGTACGTGCACTTTGGTGTTTTCCTGTGGGTGTGTGCATGCCCACCTTTGTAATTGGTTGTCTGTGGGAACAGGTTTATGTCTCATTGAGCAAACCAGAAAACGGCTTATTTTTTTTTTTTTTTTTCAGTGTCAGATTCGACCCAAACATCCTACTCCAGTGATGTGAGATTATGCAAGATGAAACCTTGTATGCGGTTGTGCCCTTAAGGCTACAGGCCAACTTTAATAACAGTGTTATTGTGTGAAGAGCATATAATGTTGACTGAAACTGATCTAAGTGCAAAGACCGGTGTCCTCAGCAGACTCCTGTAAGACAGAAATCACAGCCAGCTTCCCACTTGCCAAAACAGTTCTTCAAACAAACGCCAGTCTTACTGGGTGAGGGCAGCAACTTCCTCAGTCAAGGTAAACTGCCTATATCAGCAGCAGTTTTGTTTACCATCATTATAACAACCTGCCACCATACACTTCCCGTTAGATTTTGCTTAAAGCCATTGGAGATGAGAGCCACACAGGGATTGTGTGGACATTCCCTGGACATCCACCACCAGACTTGCTCATCACCAGGTTTCCGAGGTCTCTTTACATTTCCAACACTCCCAGAGCTGGGGAGGGAACCTAAATTGGCGTAATGGAGACAGTCGGTAGAATCGGGTTGTTTGGCCTCTGGCTGGACGGAAGGGCCGTGGACACAGAGGCCCCCCCTGGGACCAGGGTGGAGCCGGTCTCCACCAATAGGATGGCACCAGGGGTGCTCTCAGGGAATCACCCCCAAGGGGGCAGGCGGGGGGGAGGGGGTATTTGTCTTTGATGTGATGATGAATAGCTGTTGCCCCGCCCCTCTGAACCCTGCCAATGCCGGTATGAGAGAGAGAGAGAAAAACCCCATTCAGAGACGGGGGACGTAATTGCCCCAGCCTCTGCTGAAGGCTGACAGTCCCCACCACAGTCAGCCATGGCCACAGTCACACAGAGCTATTCTGGCTTTGTATTCAGAATAGCAGCAGGAATGCGTGAGTTTAGCAGGGGCCTCCTGGCTGCTCCTAAGGGTATGATTCACTATGATTTTATTTTGTACTGTGTTTCTCAGAACACACACACACATACAACACACACGCCATCTTACACTCTGACACACAAGCATATGTGTGCAGCTGGTTATGCAAAAAGCAGAAAAATATGTGTTGGGCCAACTGCTGTGCTGTAGCCTAATTGGATAGATTATTTACATGCTTGTTTGAAATTTATTTAACTTGAAAGGTTTTTTTTTGCCTTCTTCAAATTCATGCCACAATGAATTAAAATCCCAAAAAGAATAAGCTGGTTAAATAATTTTATGTAAATAATAACAGCGGTAATCCAAATAATTTTTCATGAGTGCAAGTGATTGGAGATAAGGCCTTATCTGGGACTGGGGCTGATTGTTTCTGTTTCACAGTGGATGTGGACTGAGAATTAAAATGAACAATAGCTATTAATACAAGCTGTAGGCCAGAGACAAAGACTTTTCTGTAAGAAATAAAAGCTAGTATAAAAAGTGAAAATATAAAAATGTTACTTTTTTTATTTCCTGTTAGAGTTGTTTCATTTTTGGCATTTCATTGGTACAGGCCTGGGCTAACATTTCTATTTTTCATTCATGCGAATGGTGACCGAAGTGTCACCGGTAGACAAAAGATTAAAAGGCTGAGAGTGCCACTTGAGCTTTCATTCACTCTGAAGTCTTCCTCCAGCCTGTCAGTATTGGCATCTGCTCTCTCATCCTACCCTGCCGCGTCTCTCCTAAGCGCAGGCAAATCTCCGGGCCCAGATTCTGAATAGTGTGAGCCACGCTGCAGCTCCAATGATACGCCACTGAGTTTATAAGAGCTAACACCCCAGAGCCATGTTAACCAATATTGATATAAGACTTAATGAGATACATATGACTTGAAAGCTGTCAGCTGAGTGGAGGATTGAGGCCTAGTCTGTTCAGGCCTCCAGTGAGGGGGGCTTATGTCGTCCATTGATTAAGACTGGAAGTTGAGTCTTCCGCTCGTTACGGGCGGGGCTGCGACAGCACCGGAGCTCTGATTCAAGCTGCCATGATCATCCGCCTGGTCTGGCTCATACGCTGGTGCTGATATCATGACATCACCCTTATTGGAAAAGTCTGCAGCTTGAAGAAGGCAAACCAAAAAAAAAAAAACTAAAATCATGCATATTGAATCACTGAGATGGAGTAATTACTGGTTGAAATTAAAAAAAAAAAAAAAAAAAAAAAAAAAGCACAACTCTTCCGGATCTTGTTGTAGACATCCTGTCTGGTTGCTGTGTTGTTTATTGAGTTCAAACACTAGAAATTAAAAAAAGAAATCCCCCCCCCAAAAAAAGAAAAACATGCAGAACCAGATGCATTCATTCTCCCTCTTTTTCATGGGCAGTTTTTCTTCTGCCCACTCTCTCTCTCTCTCTCTCTCTCTCTCTCTCTCTCACACACACACAGACAAAAACATACATACTCACACACACATAAAAACATGCATGTATGCTCTCACAAACACATTCGGTCTCACACTTTCTCTGTTTCCCTCTCCTCCTCTCTCCCTCCCTCGCTCTCAGCTCTCCTGCTCCTGCTCTTTGATCTCATTGAAAGTGGAGGTTTAAAGGACCACTTTTTCCACTCTCAGGAGACTCTTTCTTCCGCCCCGGTTTTTGGACCTTTCAGGGAGGCTCAGTGGAGCTTCCAGGGCTGGGCTGTGGCACACTGGCAAACGCTGTGCCCTGAACCCACAGTCTGTGGGCACAACCCATGCCTGGTGCCCTGAACCCACAGTCTGTGTGCACAACCCATGCCTGGTGCCCTGAACCCACAGTCTGTGGGCACAACCCATGCCTGGTGCCCTGAACCAGGGAGCAGGCACCACTCTCCTCCAGCACTGTAAACGATCACGCTAACAATACGCTCTCACGTCTCTGAGGAATAGGGACGTGACCTCCCAGTCATGGAGAGCACACAAACTTAAATGTCCATCTTCTCCTATTTCTCTCCACTTTCCTTTTTCCCCCAAAGGCATGCCAGGCCGATTTTGTACGTTTTTCAGGAAGTTGTTCTTCGTGGGACTGAATTTGTAACTGAATTTTAAAAGGGCAGAGCGATGCATGGCGTTGCTCCTAAATTAGATTTCAGTTTCTGCAGCTTTTAAAAAAGCCCTTGTTGGTTGTTATTTTAAATGCCCTCTACTGACTGTAGTGCTTGGTTTTTATGCAAGTAAGTTTCCCCTCTTCCTTCCAGTTTTGGCTGAACGTTGGCTTTACTTTGGCAAGCTAACGCTAAGCTCACTAACTTTTCATGTAATGCACATGGGGACCCAGCCTTTCACTGATAATAATTTCATACCAAAGAAAATACCCATTTCAGTTTTCCCCTAATTTAGTCAAGGAAGCGACGCAGGAACGAAATCGGTAAAAAAGAAACACCCAAGAGAAATGCCCAAAACCCACAAACCATTTCGTGTAAACACATGTTGCCTTCAAGGAGTAGCTGAGAAAGTCTCAGTGCTAAAACCAGAGAGAGAGAGAGGCCATGAGAGAGGGAAATGGTTTCCATATGGCAAGCTCAGGGTGCTCAATCTTTCCTCAGGACCAGATCTCAGGATAGAGTTGTTGAGGAGTAATAGGAATTATAAAGTGGGGAGGGGAGGGTGGAGGGGGCGGGGGCAGGAGAAAAGCTATTTCCCTGCATACATGACCCTGGTAAGCCAGAAGAGACAGAGCTCCCTGGGGTGGGACTTTGATGTAAATCTTAAATCAGGTGTAACTAAGACGGCACCTCACCGGCTCCGTATCTCCCCGTCAAATTCCTCCCCGTCAGAATCCGGCCCATCACGTTGATTAATGCACACCGGCAGATGCGAAGACGATCAAGGCGTCAGAAAAATAGAAGGAAAAACACACCAAAAAAAAAAAAAAAAAAGAACAGATCCTCCCTTCCTTTCCACCCCTTCCACGCCCCCCTCTCCTCCCCTCCCAACTCCGCCCCCATAGCCCAAACCCCCGGGCGCTCTCCTCTCTCCTCTTGACTGCCGGCAGCGCCTGACTCTTATATGCTAAATTAATTGGAAAAACAAGGGGACAAAAGCCATTTAGTGGGGGTCAGCATGTAGTGTCACGGCCAACACATGACAGGGCTGATCATCGTCAAGGCGATGTGCAGCTGCCCCTCCTGGCAGTCGCAGCCATCAGTTGGCGAGGGGGGATAGCATGACATGTGGTGTTTTAATTTTCTCATTTACATGGGGGAATCCTAAACTTTTCTCTTCGTTATGTAAGGGGAAAAGACACGCAATTACGCTACACTGTATCGGAGCATTTGGCTTTGGTTGTGCAAGATCAATGCTACAGAATGCTAGTGCGTGTGTGTGTGTGTGTGTTAGTGAGTGTGTGACTCATGCTCCCATGGAGCGCAGGTATTTGGTGCTCAGTGTAAATGGCGCGTGTCATGAAGGCTCTGTGGCATGGCTCCGGTATAGAAGTTGCAGCCTTATCTCCTACCTGCAGGCCCATGGCCCGCTGTCGCCACAGATACCACCAATGTACCAGTATGCGTCTGCCGGGTCGTCCTACAGAGCGGCACTGGAGGGGAACTGTACCGCGTCACGTCTCTGCCTGGAGGAAGCGGGCCGTGTCCGTGACCCCGGCACATGAGGGAGCATTCACATCACGCCGCCATTGGCTAACGTCTCTGTTTCAGACGCCTTCCAGCGCCAGGCTCCTCGCAGCCAGGCCAGAAGGCCCAGGGACCTGCAGCCTGACCAGGAAACCCAAAGCTTTGGAACAATCACAGCTGGCCCACATTTCACAATACTGCCCTGTCTGAAAACACAGGAAGGAATGCGGCATTGTGTGTGTGTACGGGCATATTGCGTGCGTGCGTGCGTGTGTGTGTGTGTGTGTGTGTGTGTGTGTGTGTTTTTGTGTACATGGGTCTGTTCTTGCATGCATGTTTGCTTATCTGTGTGTGTGTATGTGTGCATGAGAGAGTGAGTGTATGTTTTCTTTGGTGTGTTCCTGTGTGCATGTGTGTATGTGTAGGAGTGTAGAAATGTATGTCTCTGTGTGTATATATGTTTGTGTTCTTAGGTGTGTTCCTGTGCGTGTGTGTGTGGGAGTGTCGAATTGTATGTCTTTGTGTGTATGTTTGTGTTCTTAGGTCTTTTCCTGTGTGCGTGTGTGTGTGTGTGTGTGCGTGTCTGCATGTGTGTGTGTGTGTGTGTGAGTGTGTGCACACAGACTGTCCCTGCTCTTGATCCTTTTATGATGTGACCCGGGCCGGAGCTCTTTAATTGCTGGGCTGTGATGTGGAAGTGAGAGAGCAGTCGGGGCTCTGGGGATGTTTTTGGGTGTAATTGGACTGTTCCGGGCCCCGGGCCGCGCCAAGGTCACGCTGAGCCAAACTCCAGCCTGAACTTTCCCGTCCCACCACTGCTCTCTCCCGAGTGCTTTTGCCTGGGCTCCATCCAGGGACAGGCTGGGTCACGTCGATCGACACGGCCAAACATCCAATAACGTTTTAATCGCGGAACGTATCTTTTATGTGCTTTTGACACTTGGGATTCTCGGGTTCCTCAAGGGAGCACTTCTTTTCTTCCAGACCATCATTATAGAGATTTCTTAACCTCATTAGGCAATTAAAATAGGAAATGGCAGCTTTTCAGAGGCTGGCCCAGTTTTATGTGGTGTTTTTTTTTTTTTTTTGAGTCCATAACGAATTGTAAATTGCTGCGGAAATGTGTGGTATGAATGTTGACTTTGGGATTCAATGGTGTAAAATTGCAAATGTGCAACAGCTTTCTTTCCTCAACAGTAAAAGCCCTTTTTGCAGGGGTAATATCTTTATGATTTTGGGGTTTGAAAAACCATTACTATCTGGACCGACTGGCTCACTGGTACAGCTGAATGCATGTACTTGTACAGCTGGGAATTATGGGTAGTTGTAGGAAACGCGTCGTTCTGCTCGTGTCCAAGTAAGACATAACTGTGAAAGCAGGCTTTGATCTGTGAAAAAAGAGTGATCAATGGAAATATGGGTCTCTACGGAAGTCTTCCAGTGCCACATAGACAGCAGGAGAGAAATTGTGACATGATTAATCTCTGAATCATACAAGGCTTCTAAGACTTGAGCTGGAAGAGAAGCAAACGTCTGTTTCCGTGTAGCGACGAACATATCCCTCGCGCTTTCTACCTCATGTTTCAGCACAGAAGCTATTCTAGGGTGCCGTTTCCTCAAAGTCGAATAGCCCTGAGTTTGAATATACTTATTGAAACAGTTACTTTTCCGATATCAATATTTGTAAGAAAAAAAAGTACACACTCTTGGCATATTGGTACAAAATGTTACCTCACAGTAAATATGGCTCCTGACAAAGCTCTAACTGTAGCTCAGGATGATAATACAGTTTTTGCGGTTTTGCAGTTTATTCTGTTTTTGCGCAGGTCTCATTGAAGTGCAGCTGCAGTGTTATTGAGCACTGCATATGAAAGCATAAACATGGAGGTAAACATGAGGGATAAGCATGTCTGTGAGCAGCGCCTGACCTGTTGCTGTGTTTTTTTTTTGTTTCCCCAGGCCCCCCTCGCTGGCCGGCAGCCCGGCGTTTTCGGACATCTCCCTCATCCGCATCTCGCCCCACCGGAACCCCTCCGTGGGGGCGGAGTCCCCGTTCAACCCCCCGCACCCGTACATCAACCCCTACATGGACTACATCCGCTCGCTCCACAGCAGCCCCTCCCTCTCCATGATCTCCGCCGCTCGCGGCCTCAGCCCTGCCGACGGTAAGCACCGCGCTGCTCCGCCACGACCCTCTCTCCTCCCGTACGCTCAGCTCCTTGGTTTATAAATGATGGACTCCCTGATTGGAACTGTAACTGGCGATTCCGCGTCAGTTAATCGTCTGTGCTGATGTAATTGGCGATTCCAGCCTGGTTCGTTGCCTGTTCTGTTTTAATTGGGAGTCTAGGTTGATTGGTTAATTATCTTCATTTGGTTTATTAGGAAAGACACGCCATCCTTGAGCGTTTAGACGACAGTTGTCCATCACATGCTTGTCCATGGGTTGGGTATTGCATAGGGACATGGATATGTTTCGATAAGAATTGTTCTTTGCCGCTTTTTCTTTAATCAGAGAAAAATCAGAGAGACATCATACCTGAGGGACAGTAGGCCCAGGGATTTCAGGTGAAATTGGGAGGCTGGTGGGGGTTTGGAGGAGATTGGGGGGTTGGAGGCTGCTGGGAGTAAGTGCTTTCAACAAAAGGGCCAGTCTGGTAAATCAGTTAGATGCCTTGTTCCTCAAAGAGTCAGCACTTCGGCAGAACAGCCCTCATCCAGCTTATTTACGGACTGGGATGTAACTGGGGCCAGGAGCTTAATTACGGAAGGACATGGGACTCTCACACGGGACCACTGGTCTGACCTCTCAGTGACCACTGCAGTGCTGCACCATAACTATCTGCCCTTAAATCAGACAACTGACACCTGAAAAAGTACAGCTCACAGCACCTCATACACATCTATAATGGGCCAGAGAGTCAGAGGACATTTTGCAATTGATGGCTAAATTAGCCATAGCATCACATGAAGGGTGGGGGGGGGGGGGTTAGTGGATTTCGGTTCAGGATATTCCACATCAGAGAGACTCCTGCAGTCAATCAGGCACTTTCCGTTTGCCTGAGCCAGCTGCGCAAGACACGCTGACTGCGCAGTTCCGCCAGTGTACTGTTGACTGCAGAGACTGGTTAATGGTGTAAGAAACAATACTACTACATCATTATTTCTCTTGGAAAGTAAAATTCACACGTCCATTCAAAATAACTTTTCCCCCTGAGAATGAAGCAAGGACAGTCCCGCATAAATAGTGGTGCATTTAATCTGCAGTTCCCTACTACAGCGCATGCTGGAGAGGAGTGCTGCAAGGACTCATGGGAGTTCTTCTGTGTTTTTTACTCTCAATTTCACTTCACAGAATTTCCCATGTCCCCGGGTTCAGGAGCCTTCACGTAATGGCCACGTTCCCATCTTATGGAATTCATGGCATTCCCAGTTTTAAGCACGGATAGAGGGGGACAATCATCATTTTTAGCAGTTAACCCTTTTTTCACATGTAAATGACGCTGCTTATTGTGGGGGAATTGACCAGATTGCCTGTCCACTCAGCAAATGTCTCAGCAGTAGTGAGCTAATCTGAGCCGCTTGGCCCGGGGCACTCAGGAAGCGTTTCGAGTGTGCCTGGAAGGATCTGAGGACTTGTGGAGCGGCCATGAACTATCAGCACCTGCCCTGAAGTTGGCCTCCTCTCTGCTCTCTACATTATGTCCAAGGCTAGGGTAGGCCCTCCGCCATTGTTCTCAAGTATGTTTTTGAGTCAGGGAAGTAAGAGAGAGAAAGAGATTGAGAGAAAAGGGGGGACCGAATGGGATGGGGGGTGTAAATTTGGAGGGGCAGGGGGTGTAGATGTGGCCTGGTAGCCCTGTAGAGGAATGCAGGCTGCCCCCCCACCCCCACCCCCAAAGCCCCCACCTTCCACTGTCTTTCTAAAACCTGATCTAATTAGACAACCTGCTCCCCTACTGAAGCCCCTCTATTCATGCCCGCTTTGCCCCCTCTCCCCCACAACCCCCCCTCCCCTCCTCCGCGCTCCGCTCCCCTGCACAAAGAGGCAGGAGGGGAGCCCGGATCGCCGCGACGCTCTCAGCCTCGCTCATCCTTCAAAGGGCCCGGCCTGCGCAGGCACGCGGCGCTGAGACAAGCCCTGCCAAAACTTGGGGGGGAAAAAATGTATGAATAAGGAAAGGTAAGGTAAACATGTCCAGGTAGATAGATGGGGAAGAGAAGGGGGAACGCCACTGAGAGGATGAATCACAGTCATCCTGATGCCCTGTCTGGACTTTTTCTTTCTTTTTCTTTCTTTTTTTTTGTGCTGAGGGGGAAAGCAGAATGATGTGGGATGATTTCACTCCTCTATGTTTATTTGTCCTGCATGCTGCCGTGAGAAACATAACGTATCTGTTGGTGACTGACTCATTTATGCTGTCACTCTCCACAGCGCCCTGGTCTACATAGTGTAATGCATTGTCCATGAGTGACCCCCACCCCCTTATTCAGCCCTCGGGCCAACACCATGCACACGTTTTAACTCCAGTGTGCTACACTATGGACAGCGCCATCAAACTGCAGGGTTGCACAAACTGTAGATTCCCATTTAAATCATCTGAAATAATTGTAAAAAGAACAATAGATGGTCTAGCTCACATCTATCACTGAAGTAAGAAGGATTTACCAAAATGCCTGTTAAATATAAGGTAGTTAAAACTCAAAATGCTATTTAAAAAAACAGTTATAATTCTATGAATGGGGTTGTTTGCTGCCAGTAGATATGTATAGGATATAAGAATACATAAGTCCCAGCATGCATTGCTGTGTAAATGCTGTCCAGATTGAAATATCTGAGCATATGAGCTCGTATGTGTCATTTGTTACATGTGAAACTCTCAGCAGGCACAAGAAACAATTTTTCATGTGAAATTCAGAAAACAACTTTTCTATATTTGTATGTATATATTTGTTGTATTACACATGTGAGGCTGTAAGGGTTTTGAAGGGACATTTGATTAAATTGAGGAAATGACATTAACACTGCAGAATTTAAATTTCAGTTTTATATAATTAAGTGGTTGTAAAAATGTTATGTTGTTTAGAATTATGTCATTTAATATTTACAATCTTGAAAAAAAATTCAAAACATCTGATGAGCTTCACCAAAAATTTATTTATTTATTTCAGTTCATCACACAGAGATATAAACATAATTGTTTAATCTGAATAATTGCAAAAAAAAAATAGAAGTACATGTGTATAAAGAATTTGAAGAATAAATTCACCTCATACTTCCTGTTACTTATTTAAAATGTTGGAGGAAACCATTTTTTGTTACATATGGTAAGGTGTGCTTCAGGTAGATTTATGAGTAAGGAAATGTAAGACCTTGTAGCCACTCTCACAATGTAACGCAGTCTCAGGCAGCAACAGTGCTTTGATATAAGTAACTGTCCCTCAATTCCAAAATGGTGCTAACGGAGCGTTACCCACAGTCCTCACACTGATTCGGTCATGTTACTGTACTTACGTGCTCCGCTGTAGCTGTCATGTAAAAGAAATTAAAGCAAATAAATAAATACAAGGAAATGTTGATGGGCGACGACAGCATGGGCCAGACGTGTGTCCAATGAAAGCAGGAGTAATGCTGTGTGGCATGACGTTACAGTGAATCATTTGGAGTACCACCCCCTCCCCCCCATCCTCTCTCTCTCCGTCTCTGTCTCTCTCTCTCTCTCTCTCTCTCTCTCTCTCCCCCTTCTCTTTTGACTCCGAACACACTCTAGCAGTATTCTCATCCCACTGTTGTGTTGATAGTACAGCCCGTGGGTATAAAACAGAGTCGCCGGGTGTAAAGCTTATTTCGGTTTCTCCCCCCACTGAAGTTCCAAAGCAATGGCCCCGATCTGTGTGTCGGTGCCAAGGATTTTTTGATTTAGAATTCCGCAAAGCCCATCTGCGTGCAAACGGAGAATGAGACACATTACGGTTCAATCCAGAACCGCAGTTAAGGCGGAACAAGGAAGACAATTAAGAAATCCTCCCCCCAAAGACATAATACCCAAAACGAATTAATTTGGAATTTCTCCTTATATTCACAGAACCAATCAGAGACGCATATTGCGTGCATACAGACCGGTCTTTAGAGCAGAGCTTTCATCCCTCTTTTATTTATTTATTTTCCCTTCTTTATTTTTTTAAACAGGAATTAGCCGTATCACTTTATGGGGCTAAACTGATTCCCCATTTGCATCCAGAACCACAGTATCCGTTTTTCCCTCCCTCCCTCCCTCCGTTTTTTTTTTTTTTTTTTTTTTTTTTTTGCCTTTTCTTGGTGACAATATTTGCATACCGATGCACGATGCCAGATGTTTATTTTTAGGATGCAGTTCAAGGACTTATCTCTCTATTACTAAGGAAGGGGGAGAAAAAAAGCAGAGAGCGAGAGAGAGAGAAGGAAAGAGGGAGAGGGGGCAAAAACATGGTACTGTTTCTTTATGCATGCAGATCTGGGCAGATTTGGGCTTTGTTTTATTTGGTTTTAAGTGGTGGAGGAAAGAGCAGGTTGAGTGTCTGTCTCCAGCAGCTCTGCTCTTCATGATAACACCAGGAGCCTCGCTGGCTGTAGAACTGCAGATGAATTTGCACACACACACACGCACACACACACACACACACACACACACACACACACACACACATACAAACACACCAAGCACACCAAGCACACCAGAAAGACAAGAACAAAAAAATAAAAGAGAAAAGAAAATGGGTAAAGACACCAAATCCAATCTTTTGAGGCCCACAAAAACACAGCACGACAGAGATATAATGCAAGAATGTTTGAATGTGAGAGTCTTTAAAGCTAAAACATTTAGGGTTTACATAAAGAGTTGTTGTATCATCATTCTGTAGGTAGGCATGATTATGAAAACCTGGTCATGAAGTTAGATCTATTGGCACATTCCAATTTCCCATGCAATCACATGCACTGGATACTTTACCTGAATTACTTCAGTAAGTCTAGTTTTGTGAAGTGATGATAACTGTTTGTGGATTTTAATACTTTGATAGTTTGCTTACATTTTAATACAGCAATTCTGCAGTTCTTCTTATCCTAGCCATGCACACAAGTAATACATAGGTGCATTCAAATATTCTGATGAGAGCAGCAGTACTACAAAGATGTCTTTGTCTGAGTAGGATATAATCTACTATTAGATTGTGAATCTGTGATTGCAAGATCTGAGTTTTACCAATACTGGTCAAATACCTTCTCAATTTTCTTCATGTGTGTTTGAGCTATGAATATACTCAATATGTCATTTTTCTTTTTTCCCTATCCCCAGGTCCCCACACTGGCCTGACAACGGCAGAGTACTACCACCAGATGGCGCTGCTTGCGGGTCACCGCAGCCCGTATGCTGACATCATTCCTTCTGTGGCATCGACAGCTGGGGCGGGGGCCAGCGCGCTGCACATGGAGTACCTACAGACCATGGAGGGTGAGTACTCACCAGCACTACTGCGCAGGCCGAGATTGGGCCACACTGGTCCTCTGGTTAAACATAGGTACCATCGCCCCCAGTCTGTGCAGTGCTGACTCACTCAATACTGACGCACTTAACAAGCCTTCTCTTTCCCTTTATTCGGTCATATTCCCCTTCCTCCAAAAGGAGCTGTAGACTGAAGTTATGAACTTATAGCTATGGATGGGAAAGAGGGGGGTGGCAGAATCAAAAAGTGGTTTTAAATGAAACCCAGGAAATGGCACGCAGCAAGTGAATTACCCCCACAGTACTGATGTGTAAAAACATGATCGGTCTGTTCAAATGCTCTCCTTGGCCCTTATATAGTAATCTTTCAGTAGGTGCCTGTAAGGCAACTCAATGACATCACTACACAAGAAGCATTTTGTTTTACATGTAGCTCTTGTCAGTGATTAAAAAAAAAACAGAAACAGAAAACTCAGCGTTAGTGATTGATACCTACTTGGACTGAAAAATAACACTAACATTTCTAGAAGAATGAAATGTTCTCTACTTTTTGATAAACAGCACATAATTAGTTTTTCTGTACATCTGATTTTGTCATACATATGACCACTTTCAAACTACATCTGTAGTATTAAGATGAAATAAATAATATTAATCTTTGCATTTAGATATAAGTCATTTGTGTTTATCAAGTACACACAGTTTGCAGAAATATTTTGATGCCTTTTCAAATTTATCCATCATAAATTTATTGAGTACTTCATCTAATAAATGCCATAAAATTCAACAAAACAACATTAAATTTTATATGGTATGTCTGTCAACAAAACCATGAAATTTCATAGGTATGTCTGTCCAAGTCAGTGCCATAAAAGTGGAGATAACAATAGCAAAAAGGTAGAGGACTGAAAATAAAGGTGCTATTCACATCATTTAAATGAGCTATTGTCTTAATATCCTGGGCAGGGGGGATGCATGTAGTAGAGATATGCTAATGAGTTATTTTAAAGTGTAAATAGGAAATTAAATGCACACTGAATCTTAGGAAGGTCGGCCAGCTTCACCCTCTTCTCTTTGATGAGAATGTATTTAGTCAGCCAGTCTCTGCTTTCATGGAACCAGGGCGTGAAGTTACCCTTTTACTCCGTACAAACTAATTAAAACTATCCAAACTTGCATGGGTATCAGAAAATTAATTGCTATTAAGTGGGAATTGGAATGTCCCACCATTCATCACTGTAAAAATCCTTTCTTCTGTGTCAGTGTTTTAGATTAATAGACTGAAACAAAACAATTAGGAGCAAATTTAAATGGAGATGTTGGCTTTTTTAATTCGAATGGTCTGTGATCATGGCTGGTAATAAGTCATCACATTTTAACAATGTGTGTTCCAAGCTGGGAAAATTAACACTTTAAAGCTCTCTTTCATGATAATCAAGATGTATTTTTTAAAGAATACTCAGTATCAAGAGACTTTGGGTAATAACTGGGCCAGTGTATGTAGCCGGGTATGGAGTAGAGCTCACATCAGTGTAATTACCTAAATAAAGGGAGATCTTCTGTAATGGAAGGATAGCCCTACACTGGCTGTTTGTGTTTTAATGGTCTATTGTCTCTCTTTGAGCTTTTAATCGCTCTTTTTTTTTTTTTTTTCTGGCACTAACATCTGTATTTGAAAAAGGTCTTTCACAAGGAATTCCTGGGGTGTCTCTGAATGTCTGACTACAAACAGTCATTTCAAGCACTGCTTTTTGAAAACGCATCACCAAATTTAACTTCTGTTCATAGATGTGGGCCATTGTTTATTTATAATAATAATCATTTTGTTTTTATTAAATTTTTGCATTTCATTCATATTTAATTTTTTGTCCATATTGCTTTGTAATTTTTCATCCTTGGGTGTGGATTATTCAAACCAATATGATGGTTTCAAAGTAAGAAATTCCCTCTCCTTCTGACAAGTATCTGTAGGGTTGGTATCCACTCGAAATACATTACTCTAAACCATGTGATCATTGTTTTACTGTCATGGTGAATATATGACCAGTCAGTCCAAATGAGATTGGTTATTGTGTGTTGACTGTGATAGTTCCAGCATAAGCAGGATAAATCTAAAGAACACAGACTCCAATAGCAGCGGCTTAATATGCCACAGTAATAATCACTTCAGTTGTATGGGTCTAATAAATATTAACAACCACATTATTTGTGCAAGTGAATTGTGATTTTTTTTTTTGTAGCAATCATTCTATACATGCATAGCAGTCATGGAATATGCTGTGTGACCAGGGTGTCAGGGTTTGGGGGGGTGGGGAGGGGAGGGGAGGGAAGGGGGTGTGGGTTTTTATTTTCTACGCTGTCCATCTCTCCTGTCTGAGGTCTCCCTGTCCACTTGAATTAATGACACTCCCGCCTAACCATGTGTCCTATCCATAAATCAAGGGGAAAATGAGAGGAACGCTTCTGGTACGGAATGGGGCTCTCTTTTCTCCCAACTCCTCCGGTTGGCCGATTTATCATGCAGCCACACATTAATAAACAGGGCTCCCTTGAGGTTAGCCTGCCACAGGACACCTCTCCGCCCTCCACCTAATTCTCCACAAGTGGAGCCGGTCCATCACAGGTGGGCAGGGGGCAGTCTATGTTCAGAGTGTGGGACCTTCACTAACCCCGCCCCTAATCCCACCCTTATCAGTTGAAAAGGGAGGCGGCAGACACCTGCCTCACACCTTGTTAAAGAACCATGAAACCCAAATAAGGATCACTGGACTCTTTAGCATCACAGTGCAGCATTTTATTACTACCTGGATTATTGCCATGGCCAGGTGAGCTCAAGCACTTACAGGTTAGAAAAGTGCAGCGTTGTTCTGTTATTCATATGTACGCACCAATTTGTAAGTCCTCTATAACAACACTACCTGAACTGCAGGCTAGGGTGAAGGAAAAGTGTTTGACAAGTCCTAAGTGGTCTATGCAGTGAAAATAATGAAAGCAGAGATTAGCTTCACTACCATATATCTCACTGCAGAAATTAGGCTGTAAAACTCAATATTTATAGAAGTTCATATGCATATTTGCTTTTTGTTTAGTACTTTATGAATGGCAAACACAGCCAGGACACTGAATGTACATCTAGGTATTTCATAGCAAAAGTAAAGAATAATTTTACATGTGACTACCATTTCATGTGTGTGAAATGTGATGTGTGTGTGTGTGTGTGTGTGTAGTCTGTGTGTGTGTCTGTGTGTGTATGTGGGTGTGTGTATATGTTTGTGTGTGTGTGTGTGTGTGTGTGTGTGTGTGTGTGGGTATGTGTGTGTGTGGGTATATGTGTGTGTGGTGTATATGTGTGTATGTGTGTGTGTGTGTGTATATATGTGTGTGTGTATGTGTGTGTGGGCATGTGTGTGTGTGTGTGTGTGTGTGTGTGTGTATATGTGTGTGGGTGTGTGTGTGTGTGTGTGTGTGTATATGTGTGTGTGGGCATGTGTGTGTGTGTGTGTGTGTGTGTGTGTGTGTATACATGTGCACACATACATGTGCATATGCATTGTGAATCCCGTTCTCCTTTGAAATTGTTGTTTGAAAAAGAGAAAACTCTGTAAATGTATTGAAAGAGAGCAGCACAGTTCTATATAGGCCAACTGAGACAATGCAGGGGGTGTTTCTCTCCTCCCTGTACGATACATTAAAGACAGACACAGCAGCCAGCCCGCAGCCCCAGCGCGGTACATATACACTGATTTACATCTGAATGGCAGGGCTGTAATCGCTGAATGTGTCAGACAAGCCGAAGAGGGGGGAAGAATCAGCGTAATCTGGTTTTGTTTGCCTGTAAAAAAAAAAAATTAAAAATCTAAAATGGGTCTGAGTCACAAAGCCATTGTGTCACTCCCCACACAAAACCCTGCGTTCCCCTTTTTTATTCTCTTATTTCTACTTTTCAATTTTTTTTTGTTTGTGACATCTTGAAGTGAAAGGAAAACAAAAGTAATTTCTTAATCCATATATGGGGTTTGTTTTGTGTGCACACTCTGCCCTGTCTGTATTTTTTTATGTTTTTCCAGCTTTCAAGCAAAAATTAAAAAGAGAAAAATGCAATACCATTCAGCACAGTCACACTATTGAGAAGTGAAGCCAAGCTGTAATCTAATTCAGTTTTTCTGTACCTTGGCCAATAACCTGGTCCTGGGATGTATAGATTCACAACAGCCATTTTTATATTCACCTTGAGATGAAATTTGGTTTTGTGTGCTTTTTTTCTGAAGCTTTCCTCAAGTATTTGATTTATGACCCGGACCAACTAATCTAATCCCTTAGTAATCTTTCGTATGTAATGCCCCACAGAGATCCTGTTACTCTTGTAAAGCCACCAATAAAATAAAGTCAAATCACAGCTCTGCATTCCATGAAAAGAAAAGGAGGTTTGCAACAAGTTTTAACACCGGCCTGGACAGCAGCTCAGAGCACGTCTCCCCACAGACACCTCTGCGCTTTCTCTCTCTCCCTCCCTCCCTCCCTCCCTCTCCCTCTCTCCCTCTCTCTCTCCCCCAAAATCTAAAGTGCATCCAGCAGTGTGGAAGAGTGCTCTAAAATCACACCCCAGACCACTCTGAAGAGCCTGCCAGGCAGGGAGCTTTTGTTCTCCCGATTGGCTCGCTCTCCTGTCTCTCATGATGGCTGAATGGGCCATAGTGCTGCCGACAAAAGGGTGGGGTGGAGAGGGAGGACAAAATGAACACCAAATGGAACCTATCTGTGCATTTCCCATTGAGATGCATTGGATCCCATGTCCCGTAGCCCTGGAGTGTAATGGCTCACTAGCCCCCCACCCCCACCCAAGTCCTCAAGCCACTTTAAAAGGGTAAAAAATGTTTTAGACTGACAAGGAACCTGTTCCCTGATCAGACAGACATGCACAGAAGGAATGGGCAAGCGCAGGAATGCCCCCGCACACCCCCTTCCCCCCCACCCTGAGGGGAACGTATGGCAAAACAGACAGGGGAAATTGGAGGGATTATTAAAGACTGTTGATTCAACGTAAGCGCTCTCGGTGCTACAGAGTACAACGAGAGCTCTGTTCACTGCCTAGTAATCTACTTCTCATAAATTATTTCTTATCTGTTTCTATGTGAAATTATCATCAGTCTCAAATGGCTGTAGATCGAAACACAAAATATGAAAAGTTATGAATAGGGGCAGTGTCAGCAGCCGCAGTCAGAGAAAGTCATGAAAATATTATTACAGTCATTTCCCCTGCAGTAATGCTATAGAAAGCTGAGAGCATTGACTCACCATCTGTTGCATTTGAGTCTCTGTTGCTCCTGCACCTCCAGCTTTGTACAGCCTCCCTTTTTAACAGAAAAACGCTCCCATCTTTTGCTGTCTCTCCTGTCCCAGGGTCACGCTTCCCCAGTCCCCGCCTCTCAGCCCGGCCCAGCCGAAAGCGCACGCTGCCCATCTCACCGCTGTCGGACCACAGTTTCGACCTCCAGACCATGATCCGCACCTCACCCAACTCGTGGTCACCATCCTCAACAACTCCCGGTCCAGCTCCTCCACCAGCGGTTCCTACGGCCACCTGTCCGCCGGCGCTATCAGGTGAGGCCGCCTCGCTTCTCCGCATGACCTTCCTGACCCCCGCCACTCATCCTGACTCTCCAGGTCTACCTGGGAGACCAGCTCCATAGCTGCATAACTATATACTCACATCTGCCTGGATACACCTTAAGAGAGGAACTACATGGCAAATAAAAATAATCAGTGTTATGTTAGGACAACTGTGAAAGAGTACACATACTTTGTTACAGTGTGTTATATCCCAGCTGGACTCATGTAGACTAAGAGCCCAGCCCTGAAAACACCATGTACACCTTTTCTAGTCCTGTATTTATAGTCACTTAGTTGATGAAATCCTTTGGCCCTCTTCTCTGTGGGCCAGCTCTCTGATCCTGTGTCTATTGGTCCATGACCGCACAGTTTCTGCATAGCCACACGGTCTTCCAGAAGGCTCTCCTGTGGTTTTAGGCCCTCCCAGATTGTTGACTCAAAGCCCTTCTTTGCTTTCCTATGGTCAGCCCCCACCACTGCTACCCCTACCAGACTCCCCCCTCGCCCCACACAAACACACACCAGTTTTAATATGCCCTCTTCAAACCTCCTCTAGTACCTCAACCTGTGAACCAAGACCCTCCTTTCCTCCCAAACACACATACTCCAGGGTCAGGCAAGCAAGATAGAGACTTCCTGTCTGTCCGAGGCCACCACACTCTCTCCTTCTCCCTCTCCCTTTGACTAGACTCTACCCCCAATCCCTGAGTCACCATCCCACTGTAGCTTTGCTCAGAAGCTGTATGAGAGAGACATGGTCTCACAACCAATGGGTTTCAACAGGAGGTGGATCCAAGCTGAGTTTCCTGGGGTGTGAAAGTTCCAAGACCCCCCAATGTGTCAGGGAATCGCTCCCTGCGCTCCCTTTCTTGGCTCAAAGCATCACAGGGGTTCTGGGGCAGAGACTGTGGATCTGCTTGCCAGTGAAGCTTGTCACCAAGCTAGCCCCAAAGTGGGGTTTGCAGAATGGGAGGGAAGTCCACCATTTCACAGAGTCACTGCCCTGACTGCAAAGGGTTTACAATGTTGGTGGACATTCGACAGATCTGCAGGATCACTGGATCACAATCAGATTACAGAGTCTGACAACATGGTTGTCCAGAATGTTCTGAAGCTTCACGCCAGGGATTCTAGTGGTTTGCAGAGATTGCAGGTTTGGTTCCAGAGTGGGGCATTGACATTTTTCCCCTGAGCAAAATACATTGCCTGAGTAAATAGCTTCAGTAAATTTCCAGCTGTACAAAAATAATTGGATAGTATGTAACGTTTTAGCTACATATGTCATACCGAGTAAAGGTGTATGTTAAGCTAATACAGCACATGATGTAATGTAATGGGAAAGCCATGTTTCTGGAGTACGCCCCTTGCAGAAGTGGCAAGACTCAAAATTGAGAAGGGAGGGTGTGTTACTGAAAGAATGAGTGCGGTGGAAATAGAAATAATGAGAACGGTATAAAAAAAAAACAAGAAGAAAGAGGAGGGATGAGAGAATGACAAGAAGGGAGAAGTAAGGAAAGAAAGAATGAGGGGAGCGCAGGCTCCTTGCAAAGGGAGTGATGAATGAATGGACCGTTGGAAAATAAATTGAAGGGAACAGGCAAGGGCTCTCACTGAACATGAAATCTGCTATTAGGGGGAAGCGTGTGAACAGATCTCACCCCCCCCCACCCAACATCCCTCCCCGACTGATATGCATCTCCTGATTAATGTCCCCTCCGTCAAGCGAGGAGAGCTTACCTTAACTGGACGTTAGAGTCATATTTCATGCGGGGACGAGAGGAAAAGGGGGAGGACAGATGAAAAGGCGCTGTCGGTCTAGAAGAAGAGTGGACCTGGGGACAGGGTGACAGTCGTGGGCAGCCGTCAGTGCAGACCCTCAGGAGACACACACAGACAGACACACACACAGGAGCATCATGCCAGTGTCAAATAAGATGGACAAATTATTTCACCAAGCCCTGTTCGTACAGTACGTTCAGTGCTGTACATTTCATTGAATTAATGGCATTGCCTGTATCTGGAAAGAACAGTGATACTCCCTTGGCAGAGATCCTTAGGCCTGGTCCTGGAGAATGAAAGGGTCAGCTGCTTTTTGTTATTCAGCACTTCACTGATTAATTAAGGCAGTACATTGCACAGTTAACTCACCTCACGGCTGAACCACTGGGTCTGGTCTGGTTGTGGAATCTAACGCTTAACTACAGGCCAGCAGACCCTGCCGCTCTACAGGACAAGGATTTAGGGCAACCACTGTGCTCTGGTTGCTACTGGTTGTACACCTTAGAGCCTGTTTGTGATAAAGTAAGGCGCAGCTCTGCTCCGGCCATGATTAGCGTCATAGTTGTCCTTTCCTGCGAATGGGACATTTGTTTCCCGAAAAATGAGCGCCTCCCTTGCCGGAGATGCGGGCGATAATTTATTTCATGTATCCGTTTAACGGGCCGCGCTCCTCTGTTGGACGAGGTAAATGCAGATCCGGGAGGAGGTGGGTTTCGGGCGGGGGTGGGTGGTGGGGGGTTAGCCGCACACACACTACCTCTTGTCAGTGTGGAAACATTGGGGGAGACGGGCCCAGCTGCACACACTAAGGGAGACCAGGGCCATGCATCAGGCCCCCAGGGGCAATGAGGCCAGGTGTCAGAGGGACGCTGTGCATGGCGACACCTGCGCCCACACCAGACAGATACAACCCCCCCATCCCCCTTCCTTCATGCGCCTCGGTGGTGGTGATGGTGGTGGTGGTGGGGGGCCAGGGGGGTGTTATAAATGAACATCTCTCCGCTCTGTGAGCAGGGATGTCAGGCCTGTATCCAGGTTGACTGGTGGTTTAGGAGAGTGGAGCTCCTGTGTGGGGGACTCAGCCAGGCTCAGCCAGCAGCTCTCCACTGGAGAGGTCAGGTGATCAGAACATAATAAAAAGGAGGTTTTGGATTGCTGTCTGCACGCTTCTGTGAATTTCGCTTTCTTTTGAATTTGCTTTTGCTGGTTAGCAGTTGACTGCCCTGGACCAGGGTGATTAGGTGAATTGTGAAAGTCATTAGTAGTATTGGGATAATTTTATCTGTCAGGTGGAGCGAAAGGACTGAAATATATTGAGGGCCTCCATGACTGGAATTGGTAGATTGATTGTTTATTTTTATTTTATGATTATTATTTTTTATTTTTTAAAGTGTTTTTTTATTATTTTAGTGTTTCAGATACATGCATTGTTAATTACGCTGCAAAGTCAAGGTTTTTTTTTAGGTAAATTAATACCTTTTTTAATCTTGAATTTGAAGTCTGCTTCTTAGATGTAGAAAAACAGTTTCCCACTCAGCTTTGATGTGTGTGTGGTGGGAGTGATTACTGGAGAAGGTTTTATCAGCATTTCAATTTTATTTATTTGCTTAATCCCAGCGAATAAATCATGCTTAGAAATTCTTCTTCTGCATGTTTTTTAGGCGCGGCAACAAAAAAGAATAAAAGATCAGCAGCACTGAGCCTGAGAGTAATTGCATTATGGCTTCTTGCAGCAGTAGGTGAGCCCTTTGATTTAGCGTACTTGAAGGAGGCGGTCATTGAGGGTATTAAGAGGGTCTAATTGCTCACCGCAGTATGCCAGCCACCAAAACAAATTTCTGTCTAGGACATAGGACTGTGCCACTGCAGCTCTGAGTCATGAATATTGCATGCAGGTCATTGAGAGCATATATTCCTTTAAAAAATGGGTTTATTTCATATTTTTATTAATTTGCTTAGAAGATCCAATGCAAGTATCGATTGTACTTTTCTTACATTTGTAATGTGGCCCCGCTGGATAAATGGCAGCCCGTTTATAGGAGTAATGCAGTTAAAGTCAGTTGTTGGAGGGGATAATGAGACCATGGAACGTGGGAGTTGCAACCACATCCCATAATCATCACTCCAGAACACTTCCCTCCATTGAGCGTAGTCCACACTTTTTTTTTTTTTTTTTTTGTGGGTATGGCATTGTCAGATCACAGAGCGATCAGGAGGACCGTTGTCATGGAAATGCCCGTCAATCAAAAAAACCCGGGTAGGCATGGTGATCACAGGTAGGAGAGGAGCCCCCTCTATCATTCGCCGGGGAGCGATTGATCACTGATCGAGAGTGTTTGGTTAGAGGGGGAAGCTGATCAATCATAGCGCAGGCTTGGCCACTCCACCAGCGACAGGGCCGAGATGGGCTCCGCTCCGCGGTCCACACAAACAAATGAGTGATATGACAAGCGCTGGGGCTGCTGGCGCATCTCGCCCCATTGATTTCCTCTCCACTGATAATAAGATCAGCAGACATATGGAACAACGTAGCCCCAGCTGGGTCAAAGAATGAATGGAGGTCCCTTGCAACGGCAGGGGGACTTCTATCAATCCGGACGCGTCTCGGAAGATCCCTGCGGTTCGGTTAAGTTCGGTGGGTGATTCGGCTTGTCTGCACCTTTGTCTCTCCTAGCTCCAGAACAGTTGTTCTGGTTCTCCTCGCTCTGAGGGAGCTGAATTTGCTCTGCAGCTCCAGAGTTCATTAGAAAGGGTTCAGGGCATCATGATTCTACGAAGTCCCCAAAAAAAGGCAATACTCCAGGAACAAGGTAGCCCACCCCTGAACTAGCAGAATATTCCTGCTTACACACCAGCCCGGTCTGATTTCAGGTCTTCATTAGTTATGCCGCATAAAGGACGCACCACGGCAAAACGTAACACACTGTTTACCCAGTAATGAGCCAGAGTTTTTTTTCTCAGGGGATTGACTCAGTTCCAGTGCTCTATTATTGCCGCTGTGCCCCGTGTGAGAATGACTCCAGGGAGTATGAATGATCCAGAATGATCTACTCGCTGTGTCTGCAGCTCCCTCCCTCTGTGCCTCCCTGGGAATTGCAATGTGTTGCTGTATAACCCACAGTACTTGTGAAAATGATTGCCAAGGTGTTCATGCATAACAAGGGGTGCCACTCGCCAAGGCTGTAAAAAGCCCTTAATTAATACAAGGTCTGTTGACGTCCAGTGTTATTTATCATGTGAAGCTAACAAGGCGTAGCAATAAGTTAATGAATGCATAATAAGGATAGCGTTGTTCATGTATCCCTAAACTAGTACAAATGTGTAACCATGTGTACCTATTAGCAGAACATGAGCATGTCACCGCAGCACGAATTATTACGTTATTTGTTTAAGCACATTGGTGAGCACATTATCAACCTGGCATATTTCTCTTCCTCTCTCCTGCTGTCTCTTGTCCCTTCCTCCACTCTTTATCCCTCTTGCCAACCCTCTACCCCCACTACCCCCCCGCCACCCCCTTGTAGCCCAGCGCTCAGTTTCGCCTACCCCCCAACACCCGTGGCTCTGCAGATGCACCAGCAGCTTATTGGCCGGCAGCCCGGAATGGTGGGTTCGGCATTTGGCCACAGTCCGCCCCTCATCCACCCGGCGCCCACGTTCGCCACCCAGCGGCCAATACCGGGCATGGCGCCACCCAGCCTTGGGTCCTCAGAGCGCAGCGCTGCCCCAACCGACTCCTCACAGGTGAGAGATTGCAAACCAACACACATACCATTCATTACTGTATATAATAGTTGATCGGTCACACAGTGATGACATAAACAAGGAAAATTAAACATAAAGCATAATCTCATCACAGGCAGCCCACCTTAGCAGGTGCTCCTCCTGGGAGTTTTCCTTACACAGTGTTTCATTGCATCATGTCTTGGGCCAGTATGGTTCTTTAGAATACTATCCCAAAGGGACAGCAAGGGGCTTGTTAGCAAAAAAATCCCACCGCTGACACCATTAATCATGAGAATGAGGAAATGTGCGAGTACCAGAATCTGCTCCACAATGGATGAATTTAAGTGTATTTTCCCCTCTCTCCATTTCTCATGGCATGTAGTAGCTGAAGTATAAGGAAAACACTAAATTTTTTTTTGTTTTTTTGCACTTTTTTTTTTTGTACTATAACAGACCTACATTATTTTGTTAGTTTTTTGCCGTGAAGTAGTCCAAGAAAGATTTCATGTTTGAAACCAGGCCTTTGCAGACCAATCCTTCTTCTCAAGCCATTACACTGCGCTGTCCAGTACCTTGAAAACAACATCCATTTTGAACGACTGATATTATAGACAGCAGTGTCCAGTTTAATGGAAGTGAAATGCTTGGCATTTATCATTTTCTGGGGTGTAAAAGAACAATTAAAGGAAATAAATGAAACCACTAGCAATCCCTCATAACACCAGACTCAAGTAACATCCAAAGCACCAAACATTTCTGGCCTTTATCCCTGAACCTGTGCCGACCAAAAAAAATCAACCAGCGGTGTGGCCTCTCATGCAGTTGTGCATTTACAAATGCAAAGCATGCCACGACACTCACTTAAGTCATGTGACTCTTTTCCATCAAGCCAGACAGTGGCTGTTTCTGTCCATGACAGTCCATTTCTGTCCATGGCTGTTTCTGCCATTGAAAAGAATATGTACTGGAAGTGAGTAAACATTCATGAAAAAAGAGAGAGAGAGAGAGAACAAGATGCTCTGCTATGTGACTGCAGGCTGGCAAGGAGAGCGCACCAAGGGGCCAAGGAATCCCACCTCTTTTTCCAAATTTTTTTTTTTTTTTTTTTGGCCAAACACCCTCCCACGGCTTTTTTTCCCGGAGACCTTGGCTGGGAACAGGAAGCTTCCCTCCAGGCCAGAGTCATGCTCCGGCCATTGCAGTGTGGAAAGAGAAGACAGCGGCTGTCTGGAGGGCTCTGTATCACTGCGATAATTTTGGGGGACCACACCATTCTTGTGCAGCCATACCCTATCTGAGATTAATTCATTTTGTGACAGTTTGTGAGTCTACAGGTAGTTTTCCATATTTTAAAGACATCTGGACTCTCTATTGAAACAAAGAAGAATCCCCCCTGAGCTTGGCATGTATCAGATATGGGCTTTGTCACATCAGCCTGGGTAATAGTTTCTCATTCCAGAGATGTAAGATATTGAAGTGAGTCGAGACTAAGGCAGATCTATTGCAGGCTTTCAAGTTTTCAGTTTCACCTGTAAACCTGCCTGGAGCTCACCTGGGGATGTTACTGAGATCACATCAAAATCTGGCATTCCAGCTGTCTTTAAAAATATCCAACAGGGACTCAAAGGTTCCTTAAGGCTAAGCTTTAGCTACACCAACAAACCAGAAAAATTGCATCTGAAGTGCTTTCATCATCAAAACTAATGTTTGTCCCTTTACTCTCCAGATCGTGTATATTTTCCACATGAAATCCCATTAAACTATTGCTGAAGCTAAAACACGGGAGCTTCCTTTTTCACCCTTTCAATAGATTCAAATGAGTGAGACTTCATAGCTTTTACATATTTTTCAATGCCTTTTGATACAAAACCAGCAAGAACTTTTAGATTCTCTAGTTCTCTAGCAACTGTCAAGTTAGACATTGATCGTTCACAAAAATAATTATTGTTTTGATTCAACTGTGCAGTTGGAAAGGCACTCCAGCAGGGCTGTGAAAAGGGTTCCAAAAGTGCTGTTTGAATTACCTATAAAATGTAATGAAATGAAATTCAATAAAATTGTAATTGAATTTGTCTTACACACAGAGTAAGCCTACAAGTGAGTCTGCGGTCAGCAGCACCGGAGACCCCATGCACCACAAACGCTCCAAGATCAAGCCTGACGAGGAGCTGCCCAGCCCCGGGGCTGGCAGTGTGCAGGTGAGAACGGCCTGAGCCAATCAGAGTGAGCACTGGCATTCACTAACTGGATCTTACACAGCTCTTCACAGTAGACACTTGCCTGAACCAATCACGAGTGAGCACTGGCATTCAGTAACTGGATCTTACACAGCTCTTCACATTAGACACTTGCCTGAACCAATCACGAGTGAGCACTGGCATTCAGTAACTGGATCTTACACAGCTCTTCACAGTAGACACTTGCCTGAACCAATCACGAGCGAGCACTGGCATTCACTAATTGGATCTTGCACAGCGCTTCACAGTACATACTTTCCAGAGAGAACCAAGAAGAACTCAAAAATCTCAATTATTTGGAAAGAGCTTGATTTTTTTTTTTTTTTTTTTTTTTTGCGGAATTCCTTAAATGGCGGTTGAGATTAACTTCTGGAAAATTATAGGTTTGGAAAGCAGAGTTTAGGAAACTGAACCTGTGACCAAAGGGCTTGCCTTGGGTCTTCACAGTGAATGCCCTTAAATAAATTAAACAAATGGATCGTAGGATGTCACATGTAAGCAATGTGTGTAATGGTGTCTGCCAAGCAAGTACATTTATTTACATTTAAAAGGAGATCATCTCTCTGGACTTCATTTCCTGTTCTCTCTTGCTCTCTCACTCTCTTTCTCTCTCCCCTCTGTCACTTTTCTCTGTTCCCATGCCCATCACTCTCTCCATCAACACGAGCTCTTCTGTTCTGTAATTTACTTCTGATATGCACCAGGGAATCTGAGCTAAACGTTCACACACAAACACACAAAGAGCTTTGGGACCAATTATTTGACATAATTTAAAGCTATTTATTTGGCCCTTTTATTCAGCTGCTTGTTGTGGCTGCAGCTTCAGAAGAGATAAGTCCCATTGATCTTAGGGGCACTCAAAGGAAATTGTTTTCCTTTTAATCAGATGCCGAACTGAATGGAAAAATGAAAGCAAAATTAGGCTGTAGATTTTATTAACGGCTCTTTATGTGCATGTGGCTGTGCACTGGAAGACAAGTTCACTGCCAACATTCTTGTGAATGGATTCTCCCTCTCTCTGCCCTTCTCTTTTTCCCTCCCTCCCTCCCTCCCTCCGTCTCTCTCATCCCCCTCTCCTTACCAAAATGCCTTGTAGTCATGCTTTTCACGACCTCTAAAGCGGCGTGCCGTGCCAGGCTAATGTGAAACAAATGTGCTGGATGGGACGAGAACATCTTACTTTCAGCAGGGTCAGGCCTGAGGCTCCCTGCTACAGCATCAACCATCACGCACAGGGGGCAGTGTGTGTGTGTGTGTGTGTGTGTGTGTGTGTGTGTGTGTGTGTGTGTGTGTACACGCAAGCCGGCTTCTAACATTGTGCCCCCACCCTTCCTCTGCCCCGCTGTTTCCACAGGGGAGTTATAAGCCAGCGCCTTTCCCCTGTCACTGCTCTAGACCCCGCGGTGCTGCCCCACCCTCACTTCCCCCACCCCAAAAAATACTAAGAGGACCTTTATTAATCACAGCTGTGGGGTGCAGGGGGGGTCTCAGCCCAGCCCCAAACCCAACCCCCCCCCCCAAACATTTTAAGTTGACAGTGAAATATGTCTGGGATAATGGAACAACGTTCAGATAGAAGAGGGGGGAGAGATTCTTCAAATGCTCGACCCACACCGGGGCGTATATCAAGTTTTAACGCGGAGCGAGGGTTTAGTGGTACATTTCCTCTCCCAGACTGGAGTAAGCTCCCAGACTCCTGTGGAAGACCTGTTAAATCTAATAGCTGTGGCTCCAGTGCAGCGGCCCTGTTCTGTTCCCTGGCTGGAATGGAATTTACGCGGCACCGCGCGCCCTCACAGACATGCGTTTGGCCGCTAGGTCTGACTGCTGCTTTTTCGCTGGGCTGTGGTGGAATGCCAGGCAGATCCCGCGCTGTAAAACTCAATATTAACAGCATTACAAATGCAAACAAGAGAAATAATAAACATTAACCCAGAAGTGTGATGTCCTTAACTCTGTCAACATACTCAGTTTTACGATCACTCATATTAAGTTAAAATGTTGGCCATAACTAAAAAAATCTGTGAAGTTAAAGCCAAACTGTGGTGTGGTTAGATGTGTTTTTCTGCCCCTGTGAATAATTCTGCCTCATGTGACTCCATCCTCTGCACTGTGTGCATCTCTTACTGCTCAGGCTGACCTCCTGCTTTTTCTCTCACACTCCCAAACTGCCTCTCACACTCTTCCTGCACTGCTTCTCATCTCAGTCCTTTTGCTGTATTTCTGGTAAAACCACAGTGGGCCCAACAACTGATATCCAGTCGTTCCTCCTCAAGAGAGGACCCCTACTGTAGTTTTATTTCCTCTTCCTCATTCCCATTATGTCTTCTTCCTAACACTAGATATCCTGTCTCTTACTCGGCTGGTGTGAGCTTATCCTTCTCTCCCTTATTCTTTATTCAGGTCCAGTGTGAGGGAACAGGGACGTTCCCCATGGGCAGGTTACGTCTGCTCACTGTTTCTGTACATTCCATCAGCAGGGGTTAAGCACCAGGGGTTAGGCCAGTGGCGCCCCTTTGCCTGTGTTGTGCTGTGCTGTTGCTGTGCTGTGCCCCACCTGTGCTTCAAAGCGCGTGTGCTTCTGTAGGACCAGCCCGAGGGGATGACGCTAGTGAAGGAGGAGGGGGACAAGGACGAGAGCAAGCAGGAGCCGGAGGTGGTGTACGAGACCAACTGCCACTGGGAGAGCTGCTGCAGGGAGTTCGACACACAGGAGCAACTGGTCCATGTGAGTTTACCCACAATCCCCGGCATGACAATCTATTTCTCCCGCCGACTCCACTTGCAAAACCACGCAGGTGGCAGGGAGCAGTCAGAGTTCACACACAGGCAGGAGTGAAGGTGGGAGGGGCTTGAGGGGACTTGAGTAGGCACTTAGGATCTGTTGGGCTCAGGGGCCTTCGTTGACCTACAGCCAGTTTATTGACAACAGCTCACATCAACACACATGCCGAACACACCACTGACAATATTCCTCAATATCTCACACCAAGGTTCTGGTATGCAGTCTGTTCCATAGGAACAGGATGTATATCATGTTCCATGTTACATGCTAAAGGCCTGCCTAAAGAGCCAGGGCAGCCCCTGCAGCACTTTGACATTCCTTCTGGAAGCCCCTCCAGCCTCACAATGCTATACAATACTCTGCATTGACCTTAGGGAGGGGGCCCACCACGTATCCCCTCCGCTGTGAAGCCCCAGGCGTCCCGACCTGCAGCCTCACGTAAAGGTGAAAGGGTTATGACATTTCACCTCTGGCACTCTTACGGAGTCAGGTTACTCCGAACCCACGTGCATCGGTGGAAGGTGAGCGACCGTCGTCCTGCGTGCCGGTTCAGCCCTTGATTGTTGCTGGGAGCGGCTGCCCCTCCCGGCCCTGCAGTGTTATGCACAAACTCAGCGCGGATTACTCGACACCCATCTGGATCTGTGAACCTGTTCTGAAATCTGGTCCCTGAATCCAAGATTGGTTTCAGGGATTTGTTTAATGGGCTCTTGGCCTGAAGAGCATGTTCTGTTGTGAATACCATGTGAAACACTAGAAGGTAATTGATTTAGCCTGTTCTGGGCCCTGCAAAATCAGACCATAAGCTTCCTTTTGTTGCTCTCTGTCACTTGTCAGTTGGGACCCTGTGAATAGAGATGGATTCTTCTCATCATGTTCAGAATTCGGGGTTCATTGTCAAACATATCGTGATAATAAGTAATAATTAAAACAGTTTGTTTAAGAGACTCTCTCAGTTGCATCTAAGTATTCTGTAGACTGCATTTAGAAGACAGGGGAAATGTAGAATGGCAGCATATTCTGTTATGGCATTCATTTGGATTCATGGTCATTTTACGAATGAATCCTGGGCCCTGAGATTAGCCTCCATTAGTGTAACCACTGCTGTTTGTCATAAGTCTTAGAACACTCTTTCAATTTGAGCTTATTAGATTTTTAATTTTTGGCATTCTTGGCAAGGCTGCCATGATCCCTGGTCAGAAATGTGTGTAAGGCTGAAGTCATGCACTGGCTGTTCATTTCAGCTGGGGAGGGTGTGCAGCTGATGGGGTTATACCAGTGGACTGTCAGGCTCATGCAAGGACCAAATCGAAATTGACCCAGTCACAGACCACAAATTGCAACCCGGCGTTCAATAGCGATATTTCATTCTTGGAGGGGAAAAAAGAGGTTTCTGGCCACAATGGAAGGGGGAAAAACGGAAGAGGTCATGGTTGGGGGTCACTTCAGGTTTCAGTCACTGGACCTCTGTCTTTCTTTTTCTGAACGGAGTAGGTCACATCACAGAAATAAATCGAATGTCTCTGGAGAGCTGAGGTAGCTGGAGACTATGATGGATACTCATCATTTCCCATCCATTATTGCCTGAATAGAAGGTTTTTTTTTTTTTTTTTATTCTAAATATTACTCTAGGTATAATTTTAATTTGAGCTCCCCATTCACAAACACATGTATATCTACACAGACTCATGAATGTACATACAAACACATTCAATCTACTAATATGATTCAAATTAATATACATTTATACTTGATAGTATCAATATCTGTATTCTGTCCCTTACAATGTTTACAATGCAGTCAATGAAATGCCCTTTACTCTTCTACCATTACATACAAGCTGTGCTGGATTCTGATTGGCCCACAATTTCCTTGTGACAAGCCTGGTATGAGTGTGAGAAAAGCACCTCACCCTTACTCCAGCACCAGAAACATGAAAGCTTGAGCTGGTGGTAATATATACAGCTGTCCCCCAGCCCTCTCTTTTAACTGCACACATCCCGACGCCCCCACCCCTAGCTCCCCCCCCCCATCCCCACGCATCTGATAGAAAGATTCCTGGCTCTCCATGGCTGTCTATCTGCAGTCTGACATTGCTATCCACAGCCAGCCGCGGTAACCCCTATCTATAATTGATATCCTCACCACGGAATAGGCTGCCGCCCGCAGTTGAAGGGTTCTGCTGAAAGGTTGAAAATCTTGACAACTTCTTGCCCTTGTTTCCGGCGCCCGGCGCTCGGAGTGTCTGCCTGCGCCGCCAGAGCCCGGGCAGCACAAGGGGTGTGTGTGTGTTGTGTGGGGGGTGGGGGGGGGGGGTGCCCATGGCGGCCACAAGCCCTCACGCGTTTCTCATCAGCGCCAGTCCTTCGGCTCCAGGTGGGGCGGCTGTTCCCTTGGCCGCCCCCTGCTCCCCCTCTCTCAGGTAGCGATCAGAGGAAAGGGGAACGCACGCGGTAGAAGGAATTATTCTCACAGTGGAATTCCTCAATACTTTCTTTTCTCGCCCTCCCTCAGAGATCAAAATTGTATTTTTTCCTTTTTGTCATTGTGATTTATTTTTCATTTTATATGCTGGTGCTGATAGGGTTGACATGCTAATAAAAATATTCGCCTACAGAGTCCCTCCTCTCTAATTTGCAAGAGCTGAAGTGAAAATGGTCTTATCTCTGCGGTCCTCAGTAATAGGATAAATACTGTACTGGGACCACAGTGGCTCTCAAAGATATTCGATGTGGGAAATTTCCATATATTAAATGTTTAAACAATGGACCACCCCTCCCCCTTTATTTAAACTTGACTCTTGAAATAGTACTCAAAATTAACACCAGCTACTCTTAAGATTCATGATTTTAGCTTTTCAATTTTACCGTAGCTTGTTTCATTACATACTCTAAAAAGTTTACTTTTAGAGCAAGTTACTATCTGCTCAGAGTTTATTACAGAAATTACATGCAATATATGGCATTGGCCCTATCCTAGAATTAATTTCTCATCAAACTGTTCACAGAATAAAATTAAATTTAGATACCAGAATTTTAATATTATATCCTATCTTTTGTAAGGATATTGCAAATATTTTTCAAAGGAACTGTATTCTGTACAATTTTTTTTAACCTATGAATAAATGAGGAGTAGCATTTTTGACAGGCCTAATTTCATAATTCAACCCCCTGCCACTAACCCTGCACTCCACCTTGTTCAAAAGCAATCCTGCAGAGTCTTCAAATGTACTTTTACAGTTTCAAATGCAGTCTCACCATGATAAACGGAAATATTCCTTTATCGTCCGCATTTAAACGGTTTTGGTTCGAGTGATAAGATAAACATCATATCTCTGCAATTTAACTCACTTATCTTTCCTCCCCAGTCGGCATAAGCAAGGCGGGTGTCAATTTTGGTCTATTTATTTATTTATTTTTTTCCATGGAATTACTTTATTTTCATGGCCTGTTTTTTTTTTCATTGGAATGGTACCTTTTTGTCATTTCCTTTTTCCCTCCTTCTTTTCTTCATCTTTAAAAAGGAGAAGATGAGAGGGGGTGTTCATTTATTTATTTTTTTTTTTCCAGTGTTGTTTCATGTGTTTGTGTATTTATTTTTATGCGTGCAAGTGAGGAGGAGGTGGACTTTCATGCTGAAGGCGGGTTCAGCCAGTGCCTCTGCTAAGGTTTGGTTAGGGAGGGGTGGGGTGGGGGGGGGGGGGGGATTGGTGGTTGTTGGGGGGGTGCCATGGGCAGCCGACACGGCCTCGTCCCTTTGCCGTTCCTGCGCAGCCGGTCCCCGGCGCCGCGGCGATGCCCCCTTTCTTGGAGGGAGATAAAGTGTTCGGCCCCCGAAAATGAGGCAAAGCTGGGACTGTATCCCTCCCTTGTGTTGCGGCGAGATAAACTTGGGTGAAGTCTGAAAGCGGCCCCCTCTCTTGCTTCTGGCGGGGGGCTTTAATTGGTAAAATGCAGATTTTTTTTGATCAGGAGGAGGATTAGGCGCGTTATCTGTCTGGAGTATCTTACTCCGAGATGAAAAGGCTTCGCTGAATTACACATGCCAATTCCAGCCCCCCGCCACCCTCCGCCTCCTCCTTCCCTCTCTCTCTCTCTTTCTCTCTCTCTCTCTCTCTCTCTCTCTCTCTCTCTCTCTCTTCCTCTCTCTCTCCTCCCCGAGCTCACCAATTTTTTTTCTTTTCTTGTACAAAGCGCTTCAGCGATTGACATCACAAAAGAGCGTATGATTTATTAGTCTGTACTTGATAAAGCTAAACGGTGTTGCGGGTCCCACAGCTTTGTGAAATTGCCTTGTAAACAGGCCCCTTTTTATGCACGTCTGCATTTTAATGTAAGAGGGATATTTGGGAGAAAACTTTTGATAAGAAGAGGATATAAATAAATCAAAAAAGGGACTACACATGGAAAATAGCCAAGTAATGAAATGAGTTTACAGGGATGTGAAAGTGCCAGATATTGTGTGTTTCTGGGGTATGTGGGTGAGTGTGTGTTTTGTGTGTCTGTTTTGTATGTATGTTCTTCTTTCTTTGTCTTATGTTCTTTGTATCCAAACATTTATTAATTTCTTCCCTACCCATTAATTTTTCTTTGTCTCAGTTTTTATCTGAACTTTAATCTGTATTCACGCCCAGCTCCTTGCGTGTGCGTGTGTACATTTATCTGTATTTTTGTCGTGTTCCCATATGTGTTGGTGTTGGCTTGAGTGTGTGCAGTGCGTCTGTTGCTTTGCGAGGGGGAGCGTTTTTACGCACATGCGCGCCCTCGTCTGTGAGGAGGAACCAGAGCCATCCCCATACACATCAGCCCCCGCGCGCGCCTGCTCCTAAATCCATCTTGGTGGCATTTTTACAGTTGTTGGCCGATAAGCTGGCAGGGTGAAGATGAATAACCGCGACAGGGCTGCTATCAGCACCTGTTTGTCGATTTCCCAGGAAAAGGGCCTGTCTGCTCAGCATGGAAATTATTGATTCAATAAAAATTGCTATTAGATCATGCCATTAGATCCAAGCGGAGGCTCGTGGTGCCGTACCCTCCCGTGTCAGCGTGCTGGGCCATGCATCACAACCGTCTCTCTAGGGGTAATTTATAGCGGCCGGCGCGGTGACGAGCGGCGTCGAGGCCGCTCCGATCTCTCCCCGCCCAAGATATCGAGCGACGGCTCGGCAGACTGATAGGGTGCCAGAGGGAATCCCTCTCTGGAAAAACACAGAATTAAGCGCAGGGTTTTTCTGCATTGTGACAGGAGACAGGGGAACTCCCCTCTGTGGACAGGAGGCTAGGGTGAAGGCAAGGCCTGCTCCATCTTTGGGGATAATGTTGTAAAAATAATGAAGTGGTACTTTAGTGGGGACAATAGCGTCTTTAGGGGGACGGTGGTCAGGCCCCCGGTCTTGGTGTACTTTACTCCACGTTTTGGCTCCTGGGGGCGGGGGAGGTGAACCATGGTGCTCAGGAAAGACAACAGCCCTTTTGTTTGGTGGAGTTAGTCCTGGGAAATGAATGAGCACTTTCCCATGAACCTTTGCACATCAAAGCTCAATCCCTCAATACCTGACAATTTGGTTGCCATGAGGTCAAAGTGCAGTAGAGGAGGTCAGCTCCATTTGGAGTCATTTTTGTCAAATGATTGGTTTCGATCTGTCAAATGACTGGTTTAGATCTAATTACAGAACATTTTTTTTTTTTTACTATAACCAGTAGTATTAACAATGTTATTATTAATGGACAGCAGAAAGTAACTGTGGGATACCTGGTGACCACATTTATTTACTAAAATGTTTCAAATAGCTGTGGATCACTGAGATTCAGCACAAATACGTGACAGTCCTTACAGCCTGACTGCCAAATGTAAATCACCTCTCAGCTGATCTCCAGGAAGCATCTACCGAACTCCCATATGACATGTTCAGGATGGGTACAAATCAGGCAAAAACTAGGCCAACTTGCATTGCATAATCAGAGGTCCTTAAGCATTCCCACAGTAGATATCCCTGAAAATGATAAGTTATGCCCCCCACCCGCCCCAGCGGCAAGTAGTTTTTGGCGACTCAGACAACCCAGGTTTACCAAGTCTCACCCCACACAGATAGCTGAGAAGTTTCTTTTTAGCTGTGCATCGTGAATGGTGGAGACGATCTGACATCGGCATCCTTTGTGGCAAGAAAAAAGGGATCCGGGGATGAGATTCCCCCCTCTCGTTCCCGCATTCCATGAAATTCCCCCTCCTTCTCTCTCTCCCTTTTCCCCTAAGGCAGATCCCTCCCTCCCCCTGTTTAGGAATGTAATAATACAGGTTCCCTCTCTTCAGGATATTGTGTCTGTCTCCCTGTGTTTAAATTGCTCTCGGAAAAGCACTTCAGAGGGCAGTACAGTATTTTCTTTGTAAGAGGGCCAGATGTTGACTTTATCCCTGGAGGATTCTGTGTCTGTGTTTTTTTTTTTAACCACCACCACCCCCCCATCTGCCCCCTCCTCACGCCAGAAGCCGTTAACCCCTTTGCTGGTCAGTGCTTTATGTCAGAGAGAGAGAGAGAGAGAGAGAGAAGGGGGGACAGAGAGAGAGGGAGAAGAATAGGTCCCCAGTCCACAGATATAATGCTTTGGTGGAGTTGTAAAGCCCTGGCATTTGAGATGCTTTGACTGAACTTTTGATTCCTCCCACCCCTCTGCTTCCCCTTAAAGCCTCCGACTGGAAGTTGCCGCGGCAGCACAACTGTCAGTGCTCGTCACGGAGGGGCAGGAGCCCGATTGTGATGGGAAGTGACAGGGTTTTATTTCAAATCCCGCTAAATCTGACTCTGAGATTCCCGGCTCTCACTTTATTCCTCCGCATTTGGAGTCCAGTGTTAGCCATAATGAAAGAGAGAAAGAAAAGGAATGAAGACAGAAAGGAAGAGAGGAACATTAAGGGGCCTCCTTTTTTTGTCTGTCCCTCCCTGGACTCGTTTGGTCTCGCCTCTCTCTCTCTTAAAGAGTTAGAGAAGCAGCAAAGTTTTGTTTTAATCGCTGCCGAGAAGCTGGCCAAAATTGTCTAGCGGTTCTTCTGGAAACCAAACAGGGATGTCTTTGTTATGACAGATGGTGTACGTTCCTGCCGAGTCTTTAAGCCTGTTTTTATTCATTCTACACTATAACCATCCTCAGTTTCCACTACAAATTGAATGTAAACCACACCTCGGCTCGCCGTTTCTGCAAGGGATTCTATTATCTGCTCTAACTGTACTTCTTTAAAAGTTATGAGGGTTTGTCAGCAACTGAACTCCCCGTAAGGGGAAGAATTCGGGACCATGACGATTCACGCTGATGACTGGTGTCACTTTTTATTCCTGTTTTGAGAGGAAATAAAAACACGGTTTACACGCCCATAAATCATACTTATCAAGTGGAGCTGAAGGGTCTGCCAGACTCTTGCCAGCCGGTAAATCCATTCCTGAGATCTGAGTCTCATACACACTTTCCGTGCGGCTCATAATTAGCCTCTCTCATTTGTTTCTGCTCCGCTTCCACGGGCCCTCTAGTGGCATCTTATCAGCATTACACTTTGACGGTGTGTTCACTGGCCACATCATATACCATTGCTGTCAGCACTGGGTTTCACACAAATACACATTTATGTTCAGTTCCATTGGCACAAAGTCTAATGCACAACACAACTTAAAATATATTAAAGGTATTTATAGTGTCCATGTATATGCTGAATTTATTACTGTGCTGCAGTTACAGAATTAGGGTGTAATGGGCTTATTATAACAGTTGGGCTGGTTTTGTTTGAAATATGCGCCACATTAGTGTCATGTCTTTTCAATGACTATTTGACTTTATAACCTTATTCACTAGCTCGATCCCCTAAAACATCCACATACACCTTCACACAGGGGTTCAGTAACAGCAAACACAGTGACAGGTTTAGTTGTTTATAGCTTTGTTTCAACAAAATGAAAGCAGCGCTGATTTGCGGCAATAGATAAGCACATGGGCGGTTTTTTTTTACCGTGTTTGAAAGGCTGCCATGCTGACCTTATCGCTGTGTGTGCTCTCCCCACCCCTCCAGCACATCAACAATGACCACATCCACGGGGAGAAGAAGGAGTTCGTGTGCCGCTGGGAGGAGTGCTCCCGGGAGCAGAAGCCCTTCAAAGCCCAGTACATGCTGGTGGTCCATATGCGCAGGCACACCGGAGAGAAGCCGCACAAGTGCACGGTGAGACCCCGCGAGAGGCTAGAGCGCTCCCGCCATCATACGCATTCCCACCAACGGACATTGGGGCTCAGGTCCCAGTCAGGCAACTGCAGGACTGCATTATGACTAGCTCTGGACTTCACCTCCCATCATCCCCTCTGCCAAACATTGCAAAACAGCAAAGTAATGAATGCTTGGCTTACAACAGCTACAATATATGAGCACAGCACTAAATTGCATTGAGGACATTAAAGTTTGGATTAAATCTGGCCTTTCATTCTAAGGAAACACTGGATCATGCCAGCATCTCTAAATACATTCTAAATCTCAAAACCATTTCTTTTTGGACACTGTACATTCAGAGGAGATAATACCTAAAGATAAAGTATAAAGGATCAAATGCCTGCTGTGATACTGATGTTGCCCCTTTTGGCAAAGGCAAAATCTGAACAGCAACAGTAAATATCCAGCTGATATCAGTGAATGTATCATATATTAGGCACCCTGGATAAATGAATGACAGATTTGGGGCAGTACTCTAATGGCAGAGGAGTTGGGCTCACGATCAGGAGGATGCAGTTTGATGCCAAGGTGGGAACATGGTATTGTTTCCTTGAGCAGGGGACTTATTTTAATGGTCGAAGTATCCAGCTGTTAGTAAATTGAAGTATGATTGGTTCCAATGCAAACCATATCGGCCGAATGAGTTTCCCTGCATCTTTGAGGCAAATCTGCAGCGTCCTAATGTAAGTCATCTGTGGAAACGTTATTTATGACCAGCCCCTCGTTTCCTCTGCAGTTTGAGGGCTGTGCGAAGGCGTACTCTCGGCTGGAGAACCTGAAGACTCACCTGCGCTCGCACACTGGAGAGAAGCCCTATGTCTGCGAGCATGAGGGATGCAACAAGGCTTTCTCTAATGCCTCGGACCGGGCCAAGCACCAGAACCGCACACACTCCAACGAGGTACGGCTCCCACACTTAATTACATGCGCAAAAGCTTCTGGAAGCGCTAGAAGGAACACATTTCAATGATGTATAGATTAGATCATAGGGAAGATCTGTATTCTCCTACATACACACACATACAGACACACACAGACATATAGAGAGAGCATTAATTCTTCAAGTACCAGAGATACAGACACTCCAGTGAGGTGCAGATATACACTGATATGCTCCTACACACACACACACACACACACACACAGAGCTTATATGCTGCAAGCAGTGTAAACACGCCCACTCCTGTGAGACACGCACAGAATATGATCCCTTAGCGCTCTGAGCACTCCATAGCGCCCACAAATCCCATCCTCTGCTGATCAGCTGATGCGCTCAGCGCGCCGCTCTGATCGGTAAAAGGGCAGATTCCCCTCTGTCGATAACCTGCTACGCGTGTAATCTCTACTCCGCTCTTCTCATCGCCTGCCCTACAACCACTCCCAGTCAAACCAGCTCAAAGCATTTCCACTGGGCTGATGTCAAGGGAGGAAATGAGAATGGGTTTTATTTAAAAAAACAAAAACCCCAGTGATTAAGCACTCTGTTCACTGCCCCCCCTCAGAAACCCTACATCTGCAAGATCCCAGGCTGCACCAAGCGCTACACTGACCCCAGCTCCCTGCGCAAGCACGTCAAGACAGTGCACGGCCCCGAGGCCCATGTCACCAAGAAGCAGCGTGGGGACTCGCACCCCAGGCCCCCTCCGCAGCCCCGGGACCCCGGCAGCAACGGCCAGAGCCGGTCCCCAGGACAGCTGCCCCTGGGGGGGTTCACTGACCAAAGGGACTACAACCACACTACCTCAAAGCAGGACGAATGTCTGCAGGTCAAGTCCATCAAGACGGAGAAGCCCATGGTATGTGCCTTTCCTGTTTGCAGCGTAGCCTGAGGCCGCTTTAGCCATCACAGCATTAATAACACCGTATAAGTCTGCTTATGCAGCTAAAATATTCATCCCCACTGTAACTTTGACTTACGATGGGACCTTGTGCTATGTATTTTTACCCAGCTGCTAACCTACACCTGCAACCTCATAATCAGCAATAGTCTATGCATTCTGGTAAAATTTTCAGCTTCAAGGAATTAATCATATACAGTATAACACTCATTTTTTTATATATACAGTATATATACAATGTCATGTATAAAGAATGCGTATTACAGGTTGAGTAGCCCTTATCCAAAATGCTTGGGACCATAAGTGTTTCTGATTTTTTATTTTTTTGGATTTTGGAAGATTGACATATATAGCCATTCCCCGACTTACGTCCAAGTTCAATTCTGACTGACCGGTTGTATCTCGAAATGGACGAAAGTCGGACGTATGTTAGGATGGCTTGTAGAAGTACACATGTAGCATGTAGAAGATGTACATAATGCCGGGATATCATCTGACGGTCACAATAGTACGCACACAGCTATTGTAGTAGTAGTAGTACTGGCAGATGTACAACCAAGCATAATTTTTATATTTACATAAATTTTTTCTTGATTTTTTTTTTCAATTAGCCTTTACAGCACTTTTTTTGTTTGTATGTACGGATGGTCGTACGTCACATAGGTCAGGTGTGAAATTTTCCTCTTGTGGCGTCATTTCGGTGCTCAAAAAGTTCCGGATTTTGGAGCATTTCAGATTTTGGATTTTCGGGTTAGGGATACTCAATCTGTATATATACCTATGTAAAATGTGCAAGCTGGGTCTACATATGATTGAAGCCCTGCTCTATGAAAGAAATGACCATTTTAAAATGACACTTCTAAGGGTGTAATTGCTGTGACATTGGGGGAGAATAGCTAGCACTCTGTGTCTCTGTGTCAGCTTGAATGTTCCCCTGTAATAACTGAACATTTCTCTGTCCAATGCCTTGTGCATTCTTTGCTCTCACTTCCTAAGGACAGTGGGTAATCAGGTGAGAAGGGCGTGTCTTCATACGTTCTATATGTCGCCATTTCATTGGTTCACATTCATGACATCACTACCTATCATTTGCATCATTTTTTTTTCAGAGCATGATCTGTTTTTGCTCACCTTGAGCAATGACAGAGAATCTAGAAGTCTTCCTCCTAGTGCCTTTGAAAGTGTTAAATCATCTTGCGCTGTAAATGAGTTGCATGCTGGTTGGCAGGCCAGTATGTATTTTAAATGTCACCAGTGATGCGGTGACGTGAGTCAAAAATAATCAGAGCGTGTAGGTGCTAAAGGGGTTATTGTGTTGTGGCATTCTTCACAATTAGGATGAGAAAATGGTGTATTCAGAACGCTGTAAAAGGAAGTGCTGTTTCACCGCGCTCAACAGGCTCTCCCTTTCAGTGGCAGCCATCTTTTAGCTTTGCGTTAGAGTAAACAACCCAGTTAAGTGTCTGAAAAGAAGTCATTGTCTGCCTTCCACTGTTTAGAAAATAGCGCAAACAACATTGTCTCTTCTGCTCAGTGATGCCCATTATTGAGTTTGGCATTTTCTATATTCATAGGTTTTTTTTTTTTTTTTTTTTTTTTTGGGGGGCTTGTTACTCATGCGTGTTTAACTCACTGTGCTTTTGTGCACACTAGAGGGGTCATGTGCAAAAGGGCATCTTTAAAATGAGAACATTTTCAAAGAAATTGTTTGATTGAATTCACTCTGGAGTTTTTCAGCATGTATTTATGATCTTACAAATGCAGCCCATTTTTTAATGTTTCATGTTTTTAATTTCACAAGGCTGAGCTTGCCTGTACGTTTTCCTATTCATGAATGTTTGGTGACTTTAGTCTTCGTTTTGCCATTTCAAGCCATTTCTCCATAGTTGTATTTTTCATTACATCTTACGTCTTCTGTACAGTATGTCCCCAAATGCAAAAAGCCTTATTCGTCTGATAAAGGGCTTTCTTCTGAAGCACATGAATATCACCGAGTGATTCTATCTTTTAATGTGGTAGTGCCACTTTGAAGAAAGTTAATTAGTCTTTTCAGCACAAAAGTACAGTAAAGTTGCACTATTGGTCCTGTAAGTGACCGTCCCTGTGTATTGTCCCACCTCCTGCTTCAGGCGTCTCAGCCAAGCCCTGGCGGTCAGTCTACATGCAGTGACCAGTCCCCCCTCAGCGGCCATTCCGGCAGTGGAGTCCGGCTTGCTGTGAGCGGGGGCGGCGTTGCGGAGGAGGAGGACGAGGAGGATGAGGAAGAGGAGGCCCCCATCATGGATTCCACCGTGTCCACCGCCACCTCCGCCACGCTGGCGCTGCAGGCCCGTCGCAACGTGGCGCACCCGCTGCGCTGGATGGAGCACGTTAAGATGGAGCGGCTGAAGCAGGTCAACGGCGTCCTCCCCCGGCTGGGCCCTCACTCCCCCACGCCACCCCCCAAAGGCCCCGCCCTGCCTCCAATCACAGGGAACGGTAACAGCTCTATTTCATATTCATATTCACCTGTGTTTGCTCATATTTTTGCAATTTATAATTTGTAGTTGTTAGTGAGTGTACACTTAGATGCACACTTGAGGTGAAGAGATCACATTATGATGTATTTTGATATTAATTATTTAGGAACTGTACTTGTTTTTATTTTGGAGTTACAGCACAGAAGTTTGAGTAAAGAAGGTCTGATTACTCTAGTTGTGCTCTGAGGTACTCCTGAGTTGTAGGGTTCTTGTTTTTTGTGTTCTTATAGAATAACTGAGTGTTCTCTCACCCCTCTCTCCTCTTCAGGCACGAGTCAAGGGCGAAGCAGCTATGGGGGGGTGTCCCAGCTGCTCCCACGGCCGGAGCTGTCCAGCACAGATCTGACGGTGCTGAGCCTGCTGAAGGAGCGGCGAGATAGCAGCGGCAGCACCGTCAGCTCCGCCTACCTGAGCAGCAGCCGGCGGTCGTCCGGGATCTCGCCCTGCTTCTCCAGCCGCCGCTCCAGCCAGGCCTCACAGCCCGAGGCCGCTCAGCACCGACGCCACCATAACATCAGCGCCACCGACTCCTACGACCCCATCTCCACCGATGCCTCCCGCCGCTCCAGCGAGGCTAGCCAGTGTGGCGGCGGGGGAGGCGGGGTTGCGTGGGGTGGGGGCGGGGTTTGTGGGGGGTCAGGGGGCATGCTCAACCTCACCCCTGCACAACACTACCGGCTGAAGGCCAAGTATGCGGCCGCCACTGGTGGGCCTCCCCCGACTCCACTGCCCAATATGGAGCGGATGAGCCTCAAGACCCGGATGGCCATGATGGGAGACTGCCAGGAGGGTGGCAGCAACCACGGCCTGCCCCCGCTGGTCGCACCACGCCGGTGCAGTGACGGTGGTGCCAACAGCTTCAGGAGCCATGGCATGTATGGAGGGTATGGCCGCCGGGGCCTCTTTCCCCATGAGGCCTCTGGGAACGTGGAGAGGAGGGCCAGCGATCCTGTGCGGATGCAGACCTCAGACCCCTTTAACCTGCCCCGGGTCCAGCGCTTCAGCAGCCTCAACAACATGCACCCCCTGCCTCCGCTTCCTGGTGCAGGGTTCCCCGCGGAAGGGCGGAGCCTGACCCTGCAGAACTACACGCGCTCAGACGGGAACCTGCGGCGTGGCCTGCCTTCACCCTGCCCGCCCAGCATCAGCGAGAACACGGCGCTGGAGGCCCTGGCAATGGAGGAGGGAAGCCTGCTTAGCGACGAGGACATGCTGCCTGACGACCTGGTGCAGTACCTCCATTCGCAGGATGGACTGTATGCCCAGCCTGGGGATGGTTCGCTGGACTCTCACCTTCCTGGGAACGTTACGGACTTTGACCTCCTACCAGGGCAACCGCTCAGCCAGCCCTACCAAAACCCAGAGCAGGCGCTGGGGGAGGAGCCTGGTAAAGAGGTGATGCCCATCCAGTGGAACGAGGTGAGCTCCGGGAGTGCAGACAAGTCGCCCAGAAGCAGCAGCAGCAGAGGTACGGGAGATGGCCTGTGTCAGAGCAGAGCGTCTCCAACCGTCCATTCGGTACGTACAGCAACATGATGGTACAGCAGCAGCCGCGGCACCCCTCTGCGGTGTCTAAGGACTACCAGGAGCAATGTGCCCTACAGCAGAATGGCTTCCAGCAGATGGGAGTTTTCGGCAATGGCCATGCAGACCCAGGCATCCACGGCAGGGGAGCAGGCACTCTGCAGGGGCTGGCGATGAAGACGGGACAGCGACAGTCGTGCAGGGCAAGCTCGGGAAAGCCGGACATGATTTACAGCGCCTGCCCCGAGGCGCGGCAGAACGGTCTTCCGTCTACGCACAGCTTCTCCCAGCCCGACTTCTCTCAGATCTCTCACATGCGGCTGGGCTGCTCGGCCCCTCCAGCGAGCTTCCAGCAGACCCATTCCACGAATCGCCTGCACGGTGACAGCCTGATCTTTCAGGGGCTGGCCCAGGTGACCTCTCCCAGGCCTCAGAGCTCCACCTCCACTCCCAGACCCCAGCCAGCGCGAGCTGCAGGAGCTCTGCCAAACAGCAGCTCTACCTCAGCAACGGCGCCCTGAGCCAGCAGCAGTGCTCCAGAAATGAGAACGGTGTGAATGGGTCTCTGTCCCACCAGGTCTCCGGCCTGAAGCTGGAGGCGACAGACCACCTATCAGCAAACTCTTGTGCTGAGACACAGCAGCAGCAAGGCTTCCTCGAGCAGGGGTACGGGGACCATGGAATGTGCTTCGAAACGCCTGGCATTGAGGACTCCTCCTTCCCTGGCTCGGACGGCCACTGCCTCCTGGGCATGATGGCCGCGGGGCCGCCTGCAGCCAACGACACGGCAGTCCTCTCCCCGGGGGCCGACCAGGTGACCAGCACGGTGGACAGCAGCGCCGGCATCCTGGACAACGTGGCGCTAGACTTCGACGCGATCCTAGATGACGGATATGACCACGGAAGCCTGATTTCGGGGGTGATGAGCCCCGGAATCTTCCAGAACCTCTCCCGCAACTCGTCCCGCCTCACCACTCCGCGCACCTCCGTGACATTCCACAGCGTGCCCGCCGGCATCAACAACATGGCCATCGGGGATATGAGCTCTCTTCTGACCACCCTCGCTGAGGAGAGCAAGTTTCTGGCCATCATGCAGTAGCTCTTCTCTCCCATGGGCCAATGCTGGGAAAGAAAAAAGGGACACATGTATAGCTAAAAGTTTAAAAAAAAAAAATAGAAAGCAGATCTATTTTATAACCATCTCATCCCCAAGAAGTGGGGATGTGTCAAACATTATTAAATATTCCTTTTCTGGAATTAAGGCTATTTTTTAAAAGACCTTCTTTTGTATTGTTTATTATAATGACACAGGGAGGCTGCCGTCTTCCACCTGTCAGTTTGAAACAGTATTCTGTGTATTGTCACCGTTTTTTGATGTAAAATGTTGGTATAAATGCATGTGGTAAAGAAAATCAAATGTAAACATCATCTTTGTTAATACATCGGCCAATCCAACAATATATCTACCAATTTACCATTTACTGATGGTGAATTTACACGGACACCTGCTTTGATGTCCTCATGTCAGCAGGTTAAAACGGGTTTATGTATCACATTTAACTGGCCCCAAGGATGTATTTATCTGATTTGTTGTTTGTTTTGCTTTATTCTTCTGATATTGTTGTTTTGCTTGTATTTTTTATGTTTGCCAAAATGTAAAAGTCAGTGTTTTAGTGGCTTTCCGTGTCTCCTCGGTGACGTGGTCTTCTGAACATTCTAATAAGTCCCAAAAAAGAACCATTTTGGAAAAAATCGAAATCATTCACAGATATCATAAATGACCATTAATGCATGATTGAACAGCTCCGTTTACACTGTCTGTGTATGTATTTACATGTATATAATGTTTTTTTTTACATTTGTGAAAATTGTGTGCGTGTGTATGTGTGTGTGTGTGCGTGTGCTGCCATTTTAGAATTCTCTTACATCTTTGGTAATAATTGTTCTTGTGGTTGTATAACTGAGACCATTTTTATACTGTAAGTGCTGACATGCTTTCTGATCAGACTGCATTTACATGTGAGCACCTTGAGTAGTATTAATTCATTTTATACAGGAAACAGGAAGTGAGATATTTGAAAGCCTATATGTACATATCATTTTTAACTGTTGGAATGTGTCACATTTAATAACAGGACTTCCTTTGAGGACCCACCTAAGTACATGCAAAGGTCTATTGTGCGGTTACATGTAACTCCATTTCAGTGACAGAGAATACAATGCTGATTCCTGTCCCTGGTCCATTTATTGATACTGCCTATACTTTAGGCTGTTTTTTTTTTTTTTTGGGTTTGTTCCCTAATAGTTTCGGTTTTGCCATACAAGATATTCTCGTTGTGTTCAGTTACTTAATGGCATTGATTAGGAACTATCTGGATTCTGTTACTCTAGACGATACCTCCCTCACATCACTTTAAGTGACACTAAAAAGACTTGATTGTGAAGCGTACTGAGTCAATCTTAAGTCAGGACTTTTGTTGATGAGTCCTGCAGCAACAGGACAAAGACAAGTATTGGTAATGAATTGTTGCGGGAGAAAATGCATTCAGACACTACATATTGATTTGAATGTTTATCATCATAACGATAAGGTACTGTTTGTTTTTGTAATGTAGTTTTAGGGTTTTATTTGTTCGTAGTCAGACAAGTTCAGTGACACGCTGAAAGTGGTATGGGCTTGTCCCCTGTAAGGAGAGAGTGTTCATAAGGTATGTGCCTTATCTCTGTTTGTCGCTTGAAATAAGGAACACTGCCAATCCTCCATGGTTAAGTATTAAAAAAAGACATGAATACTGTCTTGCAAGATTTATAAAATTCACAAAATAATATACAATTTTAAGAAAAAGGATTTTCTCTTCTTTAAATTGCTGTGGCAAGATATGTAAGATACATCAGATGTTTCATTTACAAAAAAAAAAAAAAAAAAGTTTGTGGAAAAAAAAAACCATGATTTTCAACTTATCACGTCTTGCCTTTGTTGTATGTGTGTAAATACATTATTCTTTCTGTAGGTTTAGTTGAGACATGAAGAGGCCTCACAGGCCGAAAAAGCAATTACTTTTATAGCAGGGCTCCTGTGGGCCTAGTCTTAGCCCAGGCAGAATTGGCTCTGTAGCAGAGAGTGCATAGCGCGACTGTTTGCCAGCAGAACCACTTAGCTCTTTTATAACTGACAACAAATGTTTGTATGATTTTAATAAAAAAAAGGAAATTTGAAACCTCCCTCTTGCACTCTTATGTTTGTGATTGCGAGTTTTACAGAACGTGCAGTACACCGATTATACACCCAGACTGTCCTCACCTTGTCTGACCCTCCTGATGGGTTTGTTCATTTTTAGCATGGAAAAGGTACATTTTTCTTCCATGTGATGCAATGACAGAAACTGGAAACCTTCCAGGAAACTGAAGTATATTTAACCTGTCATACGAAAAGATCCATATCATTTCTTTGTGAAGATCTGTAGAGCGCATAGCAGAAAACAAATAATAATCGAGGGCCCAAGATACTCGGCAGAAAAAACACTCCCCTAAAGAAGAGGCTGGGCCCTTGAGTTTCAGGCTCATTGATTGGCTGTGCCATTGACTAGGATTCCATAAGGGCAGGTTTCAGTTGGCCCAGCTCTGCCAGTGGAAGAGTAGGTTTAATTCAGGGGTTCCCCAGGTAACAAATGCATTCATTTCTGCCTACAACTCGCTGGTCACCCTCAGGGTTCCAGTTGTCATGAAAAAGAGAATCCAGTCAGAGCTTGCATTCTCTCTATCCTGTAGTACTGTGTAGAGTCTAGGGTGTAAATAAAACATGAACGGGTTTACAGGTAAGCAAATCATATGACTACAACAGCTTAAGCTGCAGTGCCCCAGGACTGGGGTTAGATATGGTGCAGTGGCAATTTAAAAACCACGTGATTCTGAACTGGGGAGATGAAGGAAAAGGGAATATAATCATTTTTTAAAAAATTAACACAGAGAAATGGTCTTGGATGTAACCATAAGGCTCAGAGGAGCATAAAGAACAAGTTGTATGTTAGCTAGAGCAGGAGTTAGCCTGTACCCTAAAATGCACTGGGTTTGGTTTCTGGTTTGTTTTCAAACTTTCTTGGAAATTTGCAGATGCTGTTTTAGGGTCACACAGGAATGGGTAGCCCCTAGAACATGGATCAAAGATCTTTTTTATCTCAAACATTGTAGAGCAGTCATATAAGAAACAAGTTACCAACTAAAAACTGTGTTGCCTTCACTATTGATGTAGGAGAAACCAAACAAACTCTGCAGCCCGTTGCTGGAATGTGATTAACTTACTTCGTGAAGAGAATCACGTCAAAACTGTTCTGTTTGTGTGATTGAGAAACTCAATTATAGAGTGACTTGCTGTTAAAATCTAATTATGGCTGAAATAGTTGTACTACCAACTGTCTGTCTGCTGAAAGACATTTGAAGCTTCAGTGTATTTTTATAATACAGAGAGAACTGTGCTGAACAGACAAATGAAACACTATTCTTGACCCCATGTCCCCTGCCCACTCTTAAAAGTTTTGTGTATTTCCACCTGATTAATAATGAGTTAGTAAAATCACCTTGAGTGGTGGTCTCCCTCTGCTGTTCTTTTAAGGCAATTGCATTTTAAGAAAATTTACAAAAACATTTTGAGTAAAAAACACAACCTAAAGGAAAGCTAAAATAAAAAAAACAGACATATTAACATTAAAAAACAAAACTTTTTCAAAAGCATTAAACCTAAAGTTGCATGCATGTACTTTTCTAACTCTTTTGCATTTTTCACTATGTCAGGTGCAGTGACTGCACTGAAACATCATTAGTGCATCAACAAATACTAAAGTGTTCTATCAAAATCAATAATTGAAAAAAGTTTCTGTGGCTTGACAGATGCATTTGATGTGCATGTGAACTTTCACTATTAATGTATGAATAAGGGTTACACACAAGTTTCAAGGAGATTTGAATTACGTTGCTGATAAGAGCATTACACTAAGCCCCTACATATGTAGTCTTCAAGATCGAAACTCAGCCAATGGACAAGAGTGACCATTGGCTTTTGGCCCTCTGCAGTCTCAACACACAATTTATAGATTACACATGAACAGCTACAATTAAGTTTGGAAAATCACACTCAAAACACCAACACCAACATTCAAGCGTATGAAAAAAGCTGTTAGCAGCTATGTTTTCTAAATGAACTGCAACACACCTACAAGCAGTAGCTCTGTAAGGAAGAGGCAGATACATAAAACTTTCATTCTGTTCCAGATTTGCTAAATTCGAATATTATTGTAAATGCTCTAATATCGTACTTATGCTTGAAAACATTAAAGGTGAGGGAAGGCCCTTATAATATAGGCTACCAGACTCTTGCAGTGTTCCATGTTCTGAATCAATAATTTACACTAAAATGGTCCATTCCATTCCCTTTGAAGTCCCTCCATACACTCCACAGCTATATTGCATTGTGTTCTTTACATCAGCCCCCGTTATCCCTTAGACATATTAAATCCCAAAGGTGGGAGAACATTTCCGAATAGAGTAATGCCTTTAAATGCGGGACAGGACACAAACTGCACTCGTAGAGGAGGAAACACAAAAATCTCAAAAGGGTTCTGTAAAGAATATTTTTTGATGGTGGAAAAAAAGACTCCTATAAATCATTTCAACTGGACAGGTGAGGCAGGCTTCTTGCCTTTGAAGCTCTTGGCTGCAGATGTTTTAGGGCAAGAACATTGTTATCTTCAAAGGGCCTCTCTTCCCCTCTCTCTCTCTCTTTCCCCTCTCTCTCTCTCTCTCTTCCTTTTCTCTGTCTCTTTCCCTCCCTCTCCCTACCTATTGCCTGCTCATTGCCACTCTCTCTCTGCTCTCAAACAATGTGGAGCGTCAGAAGAGAGAAGCTGCATCAAGGAGTTCTGTCAGTCACCAGAGAGGGCCCCGTGGCCCACCCCACGGCAACACGAGAGACACCTATCAATCTGACACAAGCATCGGATGTGTGTTATGCACCTCCCTCCCTGAACAGCCAGGGCAGGCCTCAGACTTCAAGGCTGAGAGAACCCCAACAATTTATGATTTGTTGAATGGGTCCTTAATGTTGAGGCTTCAACGACAGCACAAGCCTGTCCACCATTTCCCTTTTTGCCACTTACCCTCTTTGCGAACAGTCTTTGCGAAGTCTGTCACTGGTGATTGAAAGTCTCTCGTATGACACAGACTCAAGGGTCCATATCTGAACCTGAAGCCAGATAGGCTCCTCTCTCCTGAGAGCTTTGTCCAGTTGTTTCTCATTTGTGCTGTTTGTGTTATTCTGTGCCTTGTTCTTACCGTGGCAGTGCTGCTTTTTGAGTTTCCATTATGCATCTGTAGTAGTATCACCACGCTTTACAGGCAGGCCCAGCCCTTCAAAACGGAGCCACTTTATTTACTTCATTTAACATGTATTTATAAAGTACATCAATACAAATGTTGGTAATTTTAATGTTTATCTTTATCACACATTGATGGCCAAATAAAACCTGATTCATTTATCAAAACCAGAAGCTCAAGATTAGTCTGCCCACTCCCACGCCTCTCACACGTATGTACAGGGATCTAGAATAACATTTAAAGAAAAGATATCATGGCTGCTCAAATGAGTTGGACTTACTCATTAAATAATTGAAAAATATTAATCAACTAATATTTTGATCAAGACAGTCAATAAATTGTTTGTCTAATTTGAACTGAGGTAACGCAGCAATTAGGTGTGTTCATTGTTGCCAGGAATAGAGCAAGGAAAGACTCAATAGACCAGGGGTTTCCAAATTTTTTCTTACCATGAACCACTAGATGACCTTGAGAATGTTATACAAAAAGCATGAGGCGCAGACAACACTTCAAACAATATTATTGATTAAGAATGCTCAACACAAGAAAGAATACTCAAAGAAGTCTGCGCCCTTATTCAAATCGCTCATCGCATTTTCTTTTATTGTGGGATCTTGCTGATGTGTTGCACATTCATTAGAAACATTTATGCTTTTCATTGGGCCTGACTTTCATCTCCATGAGATGTTGCACATGAAAAAAAAACTACCATGACCGAATTATTCTCCAAAAGAATAATGCAGAAACTTTATAAGCCTAGGACTCCCTCTAGTGCAGAAGATGAGCGGAGCATGCAGTCCGCACATCTACAATAATAATAAAAAAAACTGAAAAAATGCTTAGAAAACAATATTATGGCATGACATGTATGTTTTTTCACCAAATGGAATTCCAATAATGCCTTAGAGAAGAACTTATCATTAATGTATTCAGAGCAGGTGTAAGAAAAAGTATAAATCTCACTTTGAAACAAGTCACCCTTTTCCAGGTGAAAATCTGGTTTGAGGTCAGGTCTAATCGAATCCCACTAGAATGCGTTTGAATTGATCTGTTCGAGCACAGCTGTGTGCTTTGTGATTACGTATAGTGGAAACAGCCCTGGAACCGTAAAGAATAAGATACGCTGTCTAAGTGTGAGAAATACTGGATGGTCGTTCTACCACACAAGACTTTAAATCCATGCTTAAGCATACTTTCTTTTAGCCCTGTTGTTTGATACTCATAAGCAGGAAAACAAAACTCCAGTCCCATTCTATCCTATCCTAGTCAAACAGGAATGTCGATGAAGCGGATCTAGAGTAGATAAACGGTTAGAAAGGTGGGAAGGTAAACTATTTGGTCCCATACAGCGAGGACGCAGTTTATTTCTAGCTACTCTGTTTACATGACCATTTGCCAAGAGGGTACAGAAATCCAAGTTAGTGTATGTACAAATTGATTCAGTAACAAATATGGCCCCATACAATTTTCTGCGGCCTTAATACTTGAGAGGGATTAGCATTAACACCAAGAGTAAGGAAATATATAAACTGGACCGATTAGGGCGGGGGGACATTTTGTCCTTCCTTACTAAGAACTGCTACCTAGCTATGACCAGCCTACTTGCCAACGAACAAAAAACAAGCTGTCTGAAAGCCGAGCAACCTATAAAACAACAGATACGATTAGCTTTATTCTGAAGAATAAGCCAAGCTAACAGTAGTAACTGCAACCTCAAAGAACAGCCCGTTTCAAATTTACAAGTGATTTCAGCCCTGGGTTGGTTTTGAAAATTTTCAGTTCATACAGTTCTGTCCCATGTGTGAATGTCACACAGATGTTAGCTCTTATTTAGGCGCAGGATTATGGTGTTGAAATACAGAACATGAATCTGAGCGTGCTAGAACAAAATAAATATTGCGCACAACTTTGAAACATGGTATTTGCGTTTCCATTGCCCTTACCCTTAGTTTAAAACTCCAAAATCTTGCTCACCAGTGCCCTCTGCTGTCAAATGAAAGTCCCCTCTTCCTGCGCGCAGATTTCCATGAGGCCGTCAAAACTAGCGCCCCACGCTCAGATTCCCCTTGCTCTCTCGGCCTTTTTCGCGGTCAGATTGCAAGCAAGTTCAAAACCAGACGATCATTGTCAAAATTCTAGCCAATCAACAACATATAATCAAGTTAAATGTTCATGAGGTTCATATATGTGCTAGATTCAAGTTTTCCATTGTTGCTTCGTAAATGAATGGAAGTGAACAGTAGGTTAGGATGAGGCCTAAAGGAAATGGGATAGGTTTGGTTCATTTGGAAAACGGGGCCGGCAGATCATGATTTACGTCATTGAAGACAAGCCTGAGGTAAGGTAAATATAGAGTTTCGAGTGTAACCAAACTGAATTGCAAAAAAAATGAATTCAGGAACAGTATCTGATTGGTCAAGAGGTAGGGCTATGAACTGGCAGATTTATGCAAAATGACAGTTTTTAAAATGAAAGTTACTTGTACATGCATGGTGAACACATATCAACACAGAGATACCATGTTAAGTAAGCTGAGCAAAAGAGGTAGTTCTTTGAAAAAGCGTCAAAGTACTGCTGCAGACTTACTTGTCAAAATAGTTGTACCACAACCACATAAAGGTGTTCTGCAGCTCCAAGGCTTGCAGGAAAGCGTCTCTTGGCCTCTCTGCTCACGTAGGTGAATGACGCCAGAACAGCACAATCAACCGAGAAGGCCTCAGAGTTTTTATTCTTTGACAGAAAATCAAACAACATTTTGATGGTTAGATGTGCAAAAATCAGCTGTTACCTTAGTGAAGTGGACCTCTGAAGCTGCAGAATTACAATGTGCTAGCATTAGTACCGTGTACCAGTAGTGGAGATAATAGTGAAATATGTTGTTTCTTCTCTAGTTGTCTTTGCTGCTTGTAATCTCATTTCACTGTGAATTCTTTGTAATTTCAGTCAAGTATTCACGTTTAGAGCTGCAATGATTAGTCGATTAATCAATTAGTTAATAGAAAGAAAATTATTCGCCAACTATTTTATTAATTGATAAATGAAGCAAAAATGGCAAAAATGTGATGTTTCTATGTTCTCAAATGCTGCTTCTCTTGGGCTTACATTATAGTAAATAGAATATTTGGGGTTTTGGACTGTTGGCCAGACATAACATGACATTTCATGATGTTATCTTGTGCTCTAGGAAACTGCAATGGACATTTTTCACTGTTTTCTGATGTTTTATACACTACACGATTAATCAATTAATTGAGAAAATAATCGGCAGATTAATCAACAATTAAAATTGTTGTTAATTGCAGCCCTATTCACGTTACATTCATCCCTGAACATTGTTTAACCCTTTGTGAAATCCTCATATCCCTCTCCGCAATGCTTAACCTCCCAACTTCAGCCTCAGGTCAGGCATGCCTCACATCACCTTTTGTTAACGTCTTTGGTCCAGCACTGTGACAAGCTGGCAATGATGAGACCGCGTCTGTCAGCAGCATTTCCCCTGTTAGCCAGCTCTGCCTGGCCCCTCTGGGCCTCATGGTGATGGCTCCTCCCTCTCACCTGTGGTTTTGGGTCCTCTGCTGTGTTTGTTTTGTCCTTGTAGCGAGTTCAAGTCTGCGTGTTTTCATCAATGTTTATGCTGCCGATTCACTCCTCACCAATATTAAATCGGCCATAAAATGAAGCAGCACTTTCACTCTGTGCTTTTCATTGAAGAAGTGTGTAAAACATGCAGTGTTTTGTAATACAAACACTTTTGTTGACCTTGAGGTTGGTGGTTCAAGCCCCAGTTCAGCCGCAACAAGAACACCATTGCTGTTGGGCCTCTGAGCAAGGCCCTTAACCCCACATTGCTCCCAGGGGGATTGGCCCTTGGTTAGCATAATCCACTGTAATTCGCTTTGGATAAAAGTGTCAGATAAATAACTACACTAAATAACTACACTACACTTGTAATACCAGGAGAACCTGGCTTGTGGGTGTTTAAACAGGTATGTGGGATGTCAAACCCAAACCCACAGAAACAAATGTAAGAATTCTCAGGTGGTTTTCCATTGACCAGAAGTCAATCTGATTTGAAAGCCTCCCCTGTCCCTGTAAGAAAAGCTGACAGAATTAAGGTGACATTCTCCAGTGAATCCCGCTGTGAATGAAAGCTCTCAGTCACATTATATTACTGTGATGATACTGGATAACTTTATGAATTCAATGAATTCAAGATGCAAATTAATAAATAGTATAATAGTATAAACAGTAGACGTCTAATATCATGTACAATTCCTGACCTTAAATTTGCAATATGAGAAATTTTTGTTTCAAATGGTTCTCACATTTGTCTCAGGATGAGAACAAGGAGCAACGGCAGAAAAATAGCAAAACGTACATAAATGAGCTGGAAGCTGTACAATCACATTGGGCGTCCCATTGCAAAGAACATGTTGTTTTGTGTGATTTACCTTACCATTTCCTGTTGTGACAGAGTGTGGTGTCACCTGCTGTGATACAGGTAGTCTGCTTGAAGCAAGAAACCTCAAAAACATTAAACCTGTGGTCTAGATAAAAACTGGAGAGTATTGTACAGCCTAGATCCCAAACAGTTACACTGTTAACCTCTCAACTTACAATGTTCAGCATATTTCAGTGTATTTTTTTGAAGTTAAATGACTTTAAGAAATTTGCAAGCATTCACTCAGATTCGAGATGAAATAAATAAACAACTAATATCCTATCCTTTGCTTCATATGGTAAAAGGGAGTGGGTTGCATGTGCAAATATCAATAGATGTGGCTTCACTCATCGAACTGAAATAACCTATGCTTACTAGTTCTATTGTTACCCTTTAAACTCCAAATTTAAACATGTATATTTGTTTTTTTTTTTTGTAGTAATTTAATCAATTTAGTCCATGAAAGCCCATATAAAGAAATAAAACCAGGGGAAGATTTTTAGCTTGTCCCAACAAATTGACAGATGCTAAGTGGGAGAGTGATATACAGCATTTTCAGCCTATTTGTGATAATTAAGGTATTCTACTAATTGTAGAATCTTACCTGCCTCTCTTATCACGTCTGTAACAGCTATCACCCTGTAAATCAATCTCGGCCTGATTACATCTGGTGCTTTGATGCCAGTGATTTCAGGTGAGCTCAGAGGAGTTGTGAAACTTTGAGAGTGCAGTGGGGCGGTGGCGGGGGGTCAGCTTGCGGCTCATTCTGAAGATGCCTGCTATTAAGCAATGGAGGGAACTTTAGTGGACCCTGCCAATGGTGCCATTACTGTAACTAAAGGAGTCATTTTTTCACACATTTGCTCTTCATCTCTTTGAAGTGCGTGAGCTGCTTTATTGCCATTGCTGCTCGACAACAAGCTTTTTCTCACGTTGGCATTTTTTTCCCCACTTTGTATATGTGCAGTATAATGTGCATTTATATAACTGAATTTTATGAAACTCTATGAACCGGGAGGGGGGGGGATTGGTGAACCAAGTCCCCCCCAATGTTTGTGCCTGCTTCTTTTGTCCCCCACTCCCCCATAACACAGGCCTGTTTTATTTTTAAAAAATTTCTCTAATTGAGTCCGAGTGAGTTATGTCCCCCTCCAGCTCTCTCCCACACCCCTGCTATGAACTTACATTTAACATGCCAGTCAGATCATATTCATCTGTTAAAGTGCTTAAGTTAATTGTGTCTGTGTCTGGTAACTGAGTGTAATTCAGGAGTGCAGCATACATGTTGTGGTTTTAAAAATGCATCATTACTCAAATTTCAATGGAAGGAATTTTAATTCTTGATACTTATGCTTGGCTGTTTCAGAGACATTAGCAATATCACCGAATTGATGCAGCCAGTGGTGATAAGCTCTAACAAGTCTTCATAAAGCTACACAGACATGGAGTATGAAACTTGTCAGAACCCACAACTTTCTCCCGAACACGGGGGCCAAGCAAGTATAGTTATCTCTCTCAACGCAAGTATGTTAAATCTTCTGAATATTTTGCGTAGTTTCATTTCTGTAGTTTGCTGTCATGTGAATCCCAAAAGCTGGGAACATAAACTCTCCTTTGACATGCACATTAGGCAATTAAATTTAATTGAATTTAACAGAATGGGACATGTTGTTAGATTGTGCTCACGCTGTCTGTTCAGAATGACTTGCTTCAATGCTGCGACTTCATGCGGTCACTTCAAGGCAGAAAGTTTCCAAACTCAGGCTGGATTGGTAGTGTGTTTCAGTTTTGTGTTGCTTGCATAAAAATGCCAAGTCATACCCTTACCAGTTCAGGGCAAACTGACATATCTCCCTCCGAGCTTCTGAAAGTGCTACATCACTGATCATCAATGGCATCAGCAGAAATCTTGTGTCTCAGAGGAAAGACAGTAAAGCTGAAACTGAACAAGTTGAAACCTCGTTGGTCTCTGACCACAGATCGCACGTTACCAGTACTCTTGATTACTACTTTAATTTCTCACAAGACACCATGCAAAAACAAGACACCACAATGCTTCAACTGCAGATGAATGCAAAAGTCTGCAAGTCCTTTTTTGGTTCTTTCTTTGGCAGTTTTGAATGAGGGAGTATTGTAATTCAAGTTATAGGGTTAATTTTTTTTTTGTCATAACCCTGACCTATATCTGATTCCAATGAGCAAATTTTACGCATGGGGAAAAGTGATAATTAACTTAGTAATTAAGTAATAGGTAGGATCTTGTATTATTACTAATGACTAATCGAAAGTTTGAAAAGATGCACAAATATAATAAGTATAAAGTTTGTGTCTGCAAATGAGTTTTTATTTGTTTCTTTGTACAGATTAATCAAAAATAAAACATGTAAATGGTGAATACATAGTAACAGTCATGTGTAAGACTACGTCCAAACTGGAGCAAGTGATACATGCATGCGATTGTGATTGTGGATGGCATAGTAACATATGAAGGAAAGGAGATAAACTTTTTAACAAGCATGTAGGGGGTTTCTAATTATTGCTAGCACCACAAAATTAATTCTGATTGGCTGTTGTTCCAATAGTAGCTACTAAATTAAATTTATCGCCTATAGCAAAATTGTATGTGTTTTTGAAAAGGACAGAAAGGGCATCTGGAAGGTTCTAATATAATAAGCATATTTACACCTGCATACAATATCTCAGTGAGAATCTGATTGTATGGGAAATGCAGAAAGTATATATTATGTAAATTTTCATTAATATGAAAAAGGCAGAACAAGAACAGTTATTTTAATCTTTATTTTATATCATATTATTTACTTTTAAAAAAACAAAATACATTTCTGATGAGAAAAACATGTACATATGACAGTATCATCAGAGATAAATGTAAACAGAGAAGTTATCATCAAAGAGGGAATGTAAACAGTACTTCTTCACATTTAGCTATTAATACTATAATATAAAAACTGAAAAGGCACTAAAATGAAATGCTCAACGTAAAGCATTAAGGACAGGTAAATTATTTACACTGTAGCATGTTGTTGATGCTTGCTGCCACCTATGACAATATGGGGCACAGGGGAATCCCCTGATCTGTACAGTGAATCACCTGATACCATTGGCTTTCTAGGGAGATTCTAACTCATGCCAAATGGGGAAGAAAATCAGTTCCTGAAATAAATCTCTGTGGCTTCCAATGTCATACACATACTGAAACCTTACCTGGGAAACCATCACAACAGAAAAAAAACATGTTTGTAACCTGCAGACATGTCAGCCACTCAGCCTGAGTGGAATCAATACACAAATCCATCGGGATGTCCACTCTGTTCATGGGCTGAATTCATGAGAAATTCAAAAACACCTCTTTCGAATCCCCTCCCAATTATCTTCATCAATACTGAGATGCCCGTATTACCAAGCTGGTATCCTCAGCATCCAAACACCACATAAAGTCTTATCAGTATTGTCAGGATGTTCCTGTCATGTGCTACTTGAAGAGAGATATTGTCAGCATTCAATGCACATAGTTAGTGGCTTTGTACTCCTTACTCAAATAACTCTATGCGCACCAACATTATCCTTTGCTATGTTTACATCTGGAAAGTCCTGGAAAGCAAACCTCTGCTACAAGTGTGGTTGCTGTACTGCTTCTGCAACTCCAACTTTTGCTTGCAAAACCATGGCTGTCACCAGAATGACAGGACTTAAGATACAGTTATAAGGACAGTGCAGGTGTGGTCTCAGTGTCTGACATGACAGAGGGGCGCTTGGGCACACCTGAGGTCAGCTTGTTGAGCTTGCCATGGCCAATGCAGGTGCAGGCTCTCAGCATTTTGAGCAGGTCATTGCGGAAACGCACTCCAATGAAGACGTAAAGGAAGGGATTGAGGCAGCTGTGGGTGAAGGCCAGGCTCTTCATCACTTGGCTGGCGATGTCAAAATTGCGGGCTACCTTGCAGTCAGTGATGGTGGTGTTGGCAGCCTGTGCAGCCGACACCACCAGCAAGCTGTTGTATGGAAGCTGGGAGAGGACAAACACTGCTACCACAGCAAAGATCACCCGCAGTGCCTTGTGCTTCTGGAAGTTCCTGGCCTGCAGCAAAGTGTGGATGATGACAGAGTAGCAAAAGATCATGATCAGAAAGGGCAGGCAGAAGCCCACAGCAATCTGCAGGGACAGAACCAGGATCTTGGTGCGATTATTCTGGTTGGCCCAGTAGACCATGGAGCAGGTGGATTTTTCATAATCATCAGTCTTCACCTGGGCAAAGAGGAACTCGGGGAAGGCTAACAGGCTGGATACCGCCCAGATGCCCACGCACACCAGCTTGCTATAGAAAAGCCGCTTTTGCTTGAAGTTCTGGGCCTTAGTGGCCTGCACAATAGCGATGTAGCGGTCTATGCTGATGCAGGTGAGGAGCAACATGCTGCTGAAGAAGTTAATCTTGTAGAGGGCAGACACCATCTTGCACATAGCCAAACCAAAGACCCAGCCACTCTTAGCATCTGAGGCCCAGAAAGGCAATGTCCCAAGGAAGAGGAGGTCGGCCAAGGCCAGGTTGAACAGGTACATGTCTGTCATGGTCTTGAAGCCATTGCGGATGTTGATGTAGATCCAGATCACCATCAGATTGCCTACCGCACCCAGACAGAAGATGACCCAGTACAGCGGGGGCTCGTACTGCCTGCGGAAATCCCGGACCAAACTTTTTTCACAGAACCCAGGGTCAGGGGTGCTAGTAAAATCATAGTCTTCATAGTTTCCAGAACCCTGCAACACACAAGCATAAAACACTTGTTTCAGTCAGAGTTCCACTTGCAGCTACAGCCATTGCTTCAACACAGTGATCAGCATCTTTCATTCTAAATATGGATTGAATGATTGAAATATGAAACATTCTGCGATCTACAATCGGTCTCGAATATTTCACCACTTCAGGGCTATGTTTTCGTTTCCACGGCAATGTTTTTGGTTGCACGCTCAGAGAATTTTCAAGAACATCTCTCAGCTCCACTGTCTTTCGTGTGGCGAAGAACGGAAAATGCTGTGCGCCTTCCTGCCTACGCAGTCTTTGTGTATGTTAGCCAAGACCCCCCTCCAGCATCGACTGTCGCTTTACTACGTCAAACCCCAAGGTGTGTTGATGTTCCAGTTTAGCCCCCGTAATCCCTCAGTGTAACTTGGTGCAGGTGCTGCCTCTCCCCTAAGCGCAACCGCATCAATACGCCGCTTCCTCTTGTCGCCCTGCGATACCCTGGGGGTCTACTGATCCTGGGGCGCAATGTGCGTCAACACTGTAGCATAGCAGACATCACAAACTGACACAGATGCAGGGGGAAGATAAATCAGGGGCAAGAGTTTCTGTCACAAGCAATGGAAACTCTGATGGTTTATATGTATACATATGCTTCAGCATCACAAAATACTCCTGTGCTTTTTAAGAAAAGTAACTTCATCGCTGTAAATATCATGGATGACCCATGCTGGAAAAGTATATCAAAATCTGTTAATCTACATCAACTACTTAACATGCGGCTGAAATGGTGAAATATTGCTTGTCTGAAGTTGTGTTATTTGCAGAGGAATTGTCACTGATCTTTTTAAAGCAGGATGGCTACCTGTGGTCCCAGGGGCCACAGTGCCTTTTGTTGCTGCATAGAACTTGAACACATTTTTGAAATTGAACACAGTTCACACAATTTACTCACCTCACTTGGTTTCTTCAATTTAAAATTGTTATAGATTTTAGGGTAAAGAGGGTAACAATCTGCAACCACCCATGTTCAGATGAAAATTGTTTGCTGTTTTTCAATTTGGTGATGCTTTGCATGTTGACATATCTACATATGAAAACATCCAAAGGCTCAAAATAAGGGTTTGCATTCACTTCTCCAGGACTGGAGCAGCAAGGTGGTCTGCATCATGTCCCTGAGCTCTTTAAGAGCAGTGCTGTTGACAGCTAAGGGTTGTCTCACACACTACCACACAAACATAAGCACATGTGTGCATTGCATAGACATACCAGTAACACTACACCAGTACATAATGAGTTATTCACATGTATGTTGTTGAGGCCAGTACAGTCCAACTCTGGTTCTGGTGTTTGTTTTTGTTTAAACTAATATTTTCATTACTTAAGGTAATTGAAAACGCGCCTAAGGTGACTCAGTTCATGCTAAATCAGATTTCAACACAATGAAATCTACGACATTCACATTTGATTTCACACTATCTCTTTATGAGGCAATGTAGCTTTCAGAGTATAAATCATCACCTATTTAGAGGGATACAGACAAACAATTGAGACACTATCAAGAGATGTATAGCCTATGCACTCATAAAATAATAAAAGCTTCAAAATGTAAGTTGTAATATTTAGAACATACGTACAGGTTCCGTTGTAAAGTCTTCAAGAACAGTTGGCATCTTGTCTCGTCTGGAGAAAAAAAGAACAGTGAAATAATTTAATAATTGCATTACTTTTATATTCCGCCATATATTACACTAGAACATACAAACATTTTGCACATTGAAGCCAGTCACCTCTCAGCCCCTAATGAAGTGTGCGCGCACAAAATGATGCATTGTGCATAACGAGTACATTTAATATGACATATTGGACATATATGTTACAAACCATCGTTAATCAATAGGGAAGACAAATGCGTCAGATCAAATGGGTTGATGCGCGCAAGGATCCCGTGCGCAACTTGACCAAGAAGTGAATTTAAAGTCCACGGAAACAAAAGGCAGAAGAGATGGCAGGCTGTTCTACTTACTCAAGCTGTGAAATGCCGACAGGGGAAAGTGATAGTTTGGTGCTAGACGCTTTCCTTGCAGTTATTTCTCGACTGTGAAGCGTGCTGTCTGATCATCACCAGCTTTTATGGTTTCAGTTTCACCACAGTGACGCGCGTTGGTTCAAAGGATGGGTATATCTAACAAAGTGAATACCCCAATTCAGGTCTTGAACAAATAATAGAGCTAATTATCTTGTGCTTTACAATGTGGTGTGTGCTTTTTAGCTCAGTTATGTTTTCATAATTTTATATATTATTTTGTAAGCATTGTAGCAGACATAAATGCGACTATGCCATTAATTTCATCGAACGTCTGACATCCCATTGCTTTCGACTCATTACATTAGGTGGCGATGTTATCTGCTCACGCACTTCGGAATGAAGCATCTAATCTCAGTGGCCGATGTTTTTCCCAAATGAGCGGTGTTAAGACTTGAGTTTAACTCCTATTGAAAGTCAGCCTTAGGCACTACATTACAGACAACTTGAATTTAACTTTTTGAATGTAATACTTTTTTTTAAATCTGTGTATAAGGAAGGGGGTCAGTCATCCAAAAATGTAAGCTTATCATTACAGGAATCAATGTAAAAAATGTCCCTTGATGGTGATTGCTGTGTATGGCTGAGCTGGCCCTGAGAGCAGGCAGTTAGTTATCTCTTTGATTGTTACAGCACCTACACTCTTTTACAAGGCTTCTTTCTTGCCTTATTCTGTCACAACACAGCTGAAGATACACATGAACAACTATTCAAAGATGTGCAGCTTAATCACAGCTATTGTGTCCGTCCTTCTTTGGTCCATTCTGGCAGCATCATGCCAGGTAAAGTGGAACCATCTAATGGAGTACCAAGGCACTGGACAATTTTTCAGCTCAGAACAGCATACTGTGAAAGAGTGTTGCTTTTTTAGTTACACCTACCTAATAGTGAGCTGGTCCCACTTTTCCCCTCAAATCAGCCTAAATTCATCAAGGCATGGACTCAAAGAAGTGTCAAACGCGTGGCACTGAGATGTTAGGTCATGTCAACTCCAGTTCTTACTGGTTGTCTTACCAGTCCAACTCGTACCTTGCTCCATTTCACCTCACGGATACTGGTGACTGGGGAGATTACTTCAACAAGCTGAAATCTGCCAAGTTCCTGGAACCATTCCTGGACAATCCTACCCTTGTGGCATGGAGCATTATCCTGCTGAAAATCCCATTTGCAGATAAGGATGCTGCTTCCGTAATGGAATCCATCTGATCAGAAAAAAATGTTCAGAATCAGATATCTGGTGGTGGACACATGCTGCTGTATTCATATTAACAGGCCCATGGAAACACATCGCACCATTATACTGCCACCACCTGCCTCCATTCTTGACACACGACAGGATGAACCCATTGAAATAGAAAGACATCATGGCCTTGTCTTTCTATTTCCAGCAGGAATCAAGACTCATAAGACCAGGAGTACACCTTCATGTGCAGCTGAAGTAGCTAGACTGCAGGAGGTTGATTGGACTGGAGGAGCATAATGAGTGTTTCTAACCTGTTTTAACACTTCCTCCCTGGGAAACACTTAACCTATTTGTTTGCCAAAGTGTGTGGCTGCCATTTTGATGATCAGGACTAAGTGCCAGATTGTGGGGCCTATCATTGCAGCTATTGGAGCTAGTGTCTTTGCAGGGATGTGCCCTCAGCCATTCCAAAATAGCTCTCTCTTCCAAAGTGTAACTGAAGTGAACAATATATGTTTACCCAAAAATAATATGAAACATGGACAGAGATATTCCAAGAGTCACTGCAGTGTTACCCTGCACATATGAAAGCTCACATCGATAAAACAAGTCAGCAGTTTGGTCCCAAAAAAAAAACCTGCATTGCACAAACAATAGATATGATCATCCAGCTAACCACGCTTAATGAATGGTGCTTTGTGACGTGCATGTGTGACTGCTAATGGTCACATGCCTACCTTTTAACCTGACATTTAAGAGGGGAATCTGAGGGATGAGACAAAACAACATAAGGACATGCACCTTTATTTACTACTCTATGCTCTTCTGCTGGCTGATGTACTGTTTCCTGTTTTTGTGTGTTTATTTATCCGTGTCTTAAGTGTGAACTACAATTTTTTTTTTTGCGGTGAGTTGAAAAACTTCTCAGCCAATCAGCTTGTGAGAGAAGGCAAGAGATGCAAACAAGAAAAGTTTACCAGAACCTGCTGAACCATGTCAAGCTGTAACTGTCTGATAACCACTCTCATGGTTTAGTTTATATCTGTGGACCCATTTGCAAATGTTCTAATGCTTGCATTACACTATTTACATGGCATGGATTATAACATGGATTCAGCTGGTACAACATAATACATAACTATAAAAAATAAAATAACTACAGACTGCAGTTCAGTGGATAGGGCTGAATTTTGATGCCATTCCCAAATGACATGGAGGCAGTAATCAGCTGAGATATCTGTGCATCATGAACATGCTGTTAAACCGCCACACCTCCCAAGGCCTAACAGTTTGTGTTTCTACATGTGTACTCTGGCATTCTGAGGTTTTATACTATAAGTACTATTAGCTTGTGCTAATTTTCCCCCTTCACTTTCTAAGGCCTCTGACACACAAGGTCAGATGAGGTGGAGCTTGTTTTTCACACTATAGTCAACCTGCTGAGCAAGTGCTGCATCAAAGGACTGCACCAGAACACAAACCAGCAAACCATCTGATTAACCAGAGGAGGAGTTCTTATTGCTCAATGATGCGTAGATTTCTCCACCAGTTTAACCGAAACGGAATGAAATAGTAAACACATTCAGTTCATAGTGATGCACACCTGTTTGTCTGATCCATTGAGAATGTGCAGTTGCTGTGTGGGTCACCTTCTAAAAATAATGCAGTGGTGACAACCCTTCACCCGTTCTCTCAGATTGTGTGGTGAGAAGAAGGATCTCAAGATGTAAGAATTAGCTGGGCTGGCTCAATGTTTGCTTTAGAGGCTGAGATTTTCTTTCCTGTATAGGTCAGTTAGATCACTGGCACAGGTTGTGCCCACAGAGAAATGAGAGGCTTCAAAATCAAACTGGGTACAAGAGAGAAGGCAGGTACTGATAAACTTGGATTGTGTTGCATTAGAACACTCCTTCCATCACACAGTTAGTAGCTGTTTATCTTCACTTTAAATTCACCAGGGCCCAAACAAAGTCTAACTGTATACAATTTTTTTTTCTGTGTCATACAGATTAATCATGAAAAGTGCCAAACCTGCAAAATTCAACAAATGCACCTGGCTAGTGGAAATGGGTAAAGGGGTAAACCACCTTTCATTACAGTGAATCATTAGAAACCATCTCTGATGTTTCATTGTGTATTCACTCAGTCAAGGGTGTGTGTGAGTCACATATGTATAAATAGTGTTAAACACACAACTACCACCTACACGTGCATATTGTGAGATTCCTGTATTTTCTCAAATACGTAGTAATATTTTTGCCTCTACCCCACTGGATTTATAGTGGTAAACTAAATGTTACTTAGTATGGTAGTGTTATGGATCTCTGTATTTTCTGTTGTAGACATATACATTTCTAAACAAGGACACAATACCCCATAAAAATGAATCTGGAGAATTATATTTTCAAAGGATTTGGGGCAGACTAGAGGCTTTGTCTTTAGGCTTTCCCTCTGCCTCCAATAACAGTCAAGTAAAGCAAACTGTTCTGCAACTGCATTACAAGAGATACAGAAAACAAGGTATATTTATATACATGGAAATACCTTGGGCTTACAAGTTATGGCAGATTGATCTATTAAAATACTGATAGATGTGTGTTATTTTGGTTGATTTTGGTTCATTGATTTTGGTTCTTTAACAACAAACATGTTTGAAAAAAATGAATGCAATATCCCCAAAATAATAAGACAATTTTTCTGGTTACATTATGTTAAGTTATGTGACAGGGTAGGAGATAATTCTATCATTCAAATAAGACGTTAATACGGTAGATTTAAAAATGTGGACAGTACTTACCATTACTCCCAGTCTTACCGTAATGCAGACATTTTTTGCTGTCATATCCTTTTTACTCATGAACATAGTCTGTGCATAGTTGTGAGACCAATAATATAATAATAATGAGGACCAATAAAGGTTTAAATGTATCTCTCAATACTATATTCAAACCTAAGCAGGATACAGTGTTGACCATGCTGAGGTTTACCAAAGAAATAAGCACCATCGATACTTGTAATTATAAAATCCCCTTGAGCACATTTGTTTTTAAGATCTGCTTCTTGTTGCGTGACAGTGAGTCATCCATGAAAATCAGCTTCCTCTTCTGAAGACAAACCTAAGAATTCTAAGTATCCTTAGTTACATCAAAAGCACTGATTCAAGATAGACTTTTAATGACGTATAAAGATAATGTGTGAGAGTAAGACTTCTATTATCTAAACATTTCCTGCTAAACTTCAGCATTTGTAATTGGTTGGACAAGTGTGAGGCCCATGAGACCTGGAATATAATGTGTTAACCCCCTACATATCTACCAGTACTCCCCAGTTAATATGTCAGTAAGACAGGATAAACTTTCAGGTAGCCAGGCTGGCAGTTTTAGCTAATCCTCGCTTGTGTTACCATAGGTAAAGCTAATTCAGTGCTAACTGCCGCATTTGCTTCATTGAGTAGTTCAATTACTGTAAGTGCCCTGATGTTACTGCTTTGACTAAGAACAGGTTGAGGAGGGTATCATGCTAAAAAAAATGGCATATGGCCTGCACACTAAGGAACAGGATATTAATGTAGCGGTTCTGAGCTAGGACCCTGGGTCAAAGAAGGCGAAGGAACTGCCTCTATATCTTGAGAGAACAGTGACCTTTTTGTAGCATAGCAGAGAGAAAGTGCCAAACCATACATCCTGTCTCCATGGATGTTCATGTTTTCTTTTACCAGAATTCAACAATACCATTTCCAACACTCACATGGGGATGAACCGTGCCATTGATTATGTCATCCCCCAGGGTCAGTAATTACTCCTTGGTGGGGTTGAGAGGGGAGGCCACAATGTTAGGTATGACTAGAAATGTATGGCGTTGGCGATCCCTGGTAGCTCATCCAGTAGAGCACATGCCACATAAGGCCAAGGCCTTACCGCAGCAGCCCAGGCCCAAATCCAGCCTGGGCCCCCTGCTGCATGTCCTCCCCCCATCCATCTCCCCACCATAACCATCAAATAAAGTGGAAAAATAACTTAAAAAAAGAAACGTATAAACTCTATAATAACTTCTAAAAAGAAATGCATGCCATTCACCTGTGTTATCATGAGAGTTAACATCTATGCATGTAGTAAGAGGAAGTGAAGTTTCAGTATGTGTCATTCATTTTGTTCAGTGTGCCAGACATTACTGTCATTGTAACATACTGCTGACTGCGGTTGATATGTTATGTGAATCTTGCGTGACCATACTCATTTGAACTTTCCCAGCCTTCACCCCAGATAGCCAGTCTCTACAGGGGTTTTTTACTTTGAAAATTACTTAACAAAAAAAGAAAAACACTGTTTTCTAACCAACCCCCTTTTTTGACTTTTTCTCAAATTTTCATGCCTAATGTGATGGTACTCCAAATACAACATCCCCTTTGAACTGGAGAGCAGAGACTTGCACATGGCATTCAGAACACATGGTGTCATCCATTACTTCTGCTTCACTCTGCAATCCATGATTTTAAATGCACTGTGTATGGTGTATTGCATTTTATGCTAAACTGATGTAGGCAAACTGCAGGTGACATTTGGCGTCAGGAGTGTTTCTTGTGTGGTGAGACTGGGATAACCCAGCTGAGAGAATCACTTCTCCCAGGGCGACATCATCCAGTCCTGCACAGCTCCATGGGTCACCCAGCTGCGGTGGACATTGGCAAAGTCATGATTTTGTTCCAGAGAACAAGGCAGCTCATTGAACCATTGGACCAGTGCTGAACAGAATTCACAGACTGGAAAGCCATGAATCAATCTTATGTTATTTCTTCGCACCAGTTACATGTTTTTTATCACTAATCACATTTTTACTATCTGCAATCAGTGAATACATTTCTGTTAAATACTATGGGTATGTAACAGATACTACTAAACGCCTTATCTAGCTTGCAAAGGAAGAAAAACTGATAAAAAGTCAATAGAACAAAAACAGGAAGAGCGTTCTAAATAACCACAATACTAAAAAAAAATAAATTCCCAAAATATTAAGAGAGGCTAGAAGAGAGGTTCTGCTTGAAAAGAGGAGGTGAAAGTTAATGAGATCACTTGTGATACCTGAGTACATGTTTATGCAGAGAGAGTATGTCTGTGCCAGAATAGCTATTTCTGGACAGAGGAAGCTGTCATCTTCTGCTCTCTAGTCTTCACTGCAGCCCTCCAGACAACAGATGCTACTTAACAGATAAAAACTGTGGAGCCATTAAACGTTCTGGCCATAACGGTTTCAGTATCTAAAGCTGAGCTTTCAGTTTACAACCAGGTTAATCTTTTTTGTGGCCTTTTTTTTTATAGGATGACAAAACCTGGTGTCAAAAAGTGCAGATGTTAAGACACAGGACTCTTGACCTGGGGTTTCCTTGTTTTTCTCATTTAAAACCGCAAGGTACCTGCTGGCAACAGTAGAGATGTTTCTCAGAATCGTTTTCAGGGAGCTGAAGGCAAATGACAGGTTTCATATCGTAACAGTAACGGAAGAGTGGGATCTGTACAAGAACATCTGCATGTTTTCACACAGATTCCACGCAGGTCGTACAGCAAACCTATGAAAGATCACAATTGAATAGCAGAGGAGTTGAGAGGCAATTAAATCTGGAATGTGTACGGGTGATTCTGCCAGACATAAAATGCACGAGAATTAATGTTGCACAACAGCAGCGTTGCCTTGAGGTGAGTCCAGAAAAAGACACAGAGTTGAGATATAGCAGCTTCGTTCAAAATAATAAAAAAAAAACCAAACAAATCAAATAATGACAGCACATTTCCAAGTACTGCGGTAAATTAGGGAAAGGTATTACTTGGTACATTCATCATTCATTGATCTTTGATCTTGACGTTGGTTTAGCTCATTTTCCTGGGACCCTTATGGTCAATGTGTTCACCAACATCAAATGAACAACGTAAATGTACAACTGGTATTTACAGTGACAACAATAATGACAACCACCGCTCTTGTTAAAACGGGTTTATTTAGTGAAGGGGAGGAGCGTTGCCATACTGCCATACTGTCCTCAGGCAGTTAGGATTCCTCAGGGTCAGAGGCGCTATTAGTCTCTGTGTGTTCCTCTGAAAAGAACAGACATCTATGAACTGAAATTGAAGCACAGCTGAGTCATGCAGCAAGGCAATTATCCCAAAACCACAAGAGAGTCTACTTCAGACAGTTTGGAAAACAAGAAAGTTAACATTTCGGAATGGCCTAGTCAAAGTCCTGACCTAAATCCAGATGAGATGTTGTGGCAGGTCTGGAAATTACCAATACATGAAAACCTACAGAGCACTTCTGCATGGATGAGTGGGCCAAAAATCCATAGTACAGTGAGAGAATGCTCAATAACTACAGGACTTGTTTTGTTATAGTCATTGCCGCTAAAGATAGCCTAATCAACTACACAAAGTCAAAGTGACCAAGTTTTTTTAAACAGGTGTTTTGCTGTTGATTGTCTTTCATGAACAAATAAAAGAAAAAAATATCAACACATTATTTTATAGTTATTTGTTCAGTTGGGGTCCCTTTATCTAATATTAGATGTTATAGCATTCAGTGTAGAAAAAACATCCATAAATGCAGAAGGGGTGCAAATACTTTTTCATTATACGTGATACTGGTGCTTGTGACCATGTGAACAGATGACATCTACCATATAAGGCTACTCACCTGTGATGTTTTCCTTGTCCTCAACCCTTTCCTCTGTAGGTATAAAGAGGTATATATACAGAGAGAATTGAAGTAAAAAAAAAAAAAAAACAAAATGCAAATACATGAAAAGACAGCAGCCATTTCCATGTCCAGTAGTACACTACTGTGTCATAACATGACATGAGGATGAATACATATGGGCATTAATACATATTGTTTTAATATACAGCACATCTACTGTGCTAACTACTGTACTACACAGTACAGTATAATTGTACTGCAATATAACTCTCTTTGTACTGATTCAAACTTATTATCAGTCCAGACAGAATCGTATTGCTTATTGTGTGCTTTTGTAAACACTCAGTTGATGATTACTTTAATGTTTTATGATATGCATGTTCATTGGAAAAATGGCAGGGAACCTTATCCGACTATCTGACAAGACTGTCCTGGGTATTTCCGTTCATCTCCACACTACAGCTGACGTGCCTACAGTCACTCTCCTCTGTATGACATATAGCTTTGCTTGTTTTACGATCTGCGCTGTAGCTACTGTGTACATCTGCTCATCTCCGAGTCCAGTTGACTGCTGCGGCAGCATGAGTCAAAGAGGCACTTGGCAGTTTCTGGGAACGATGCAAACAGTGCGGTGATCTATGCTATTTTGACAAAATCAGGCCACAAAGTAACGGCAGGCAACCGATACTTTCATTTCACACCACAACACCTTGAGACGTTTCTACAGCAGAAACCTAAGCGTTCCTGCCATAAAATGGGTGTTCTATCATTATGTCTGTCTAAGTTTAGTGTAACTGGGGGATGGGGATGGGGAGATAGTGGTGGGGAGTTGGGGACTCACATTAACTGCCACTGATGTGTAACTTTAATGGGGCTGGACCTGATGGTACCAGAGAGGGTCTGTCTTCCAGGTACCATCAGGACCAACCACACTAAATTCAGTTGAGCTGATGGAAAACACAATGGTGTAAGGGAATTTATATGTTTGGCAAGCAGTGTAGGAGCTCAGCTTGAAACTCCATTTCCCAGGTTGGACATGGGACCCTGAGGATTTTTTTCTTCAATACTGCAGTGAATAACCAAATACACAAATGGCTGTGCCATTAGTATTTAGAATTAGCATTTTAATAGCTTTTAAAAATTATAATGTATGCTGTGTTAGTCTTTCTGGATAAGGGTATCTGCTACATGCCACAAAAAATGTTTCCTTACCTTTTACAGATTGGGTGCTCTCTGTTGAGGAAGACGCTCTGAAAGGCAGATGTAAAGCAATGGTCAATTTTTAGTAAGACTTCACATTTAAACAAAACAAACAACCAAACAAAACATACTTTTCAGGCTCCTCGGGTGTGAACTCCATAGAGGGAAGGGAGGAACTGGGGGACTGTGGGTTCTCAGCAGGTGGTGCCTTGGAGTGTGAGGAGGGGAGCGGGGTGTTTGACATGTAGAACGCTGTCAGCCCAGAGTCAGGTTGGACAGAAGTGCTGAGGGATAAAAGATAAAAGCGACGTCATAAAGGAGCAAACACATACACAAAAAGGAGCAAACAGCATATCTGAACACCAGCAAAGTCACATTCAGCATAAGACCATTCTGCTTTCAGTCCACACTTCCATGTGTAGATGTGTAGGCCGTCTCTGATTGAGGAAGCAGGGCTTCATAGAGTTTCGGATTCAACATATAACTGTCCAAGTGTGAATGTAAACTCAACCTCCACACTGTCATCACAGGCAGCTTAATATATCCTCAGTAGAACAAGGGAAAGTTAAATGACATCCACCAAAAATAAAACATTGGGAAATGTAGTTTGTTTCTAAATGTTAATGGGGGGCTTTGGGTAGGAAAATCAATAAATGTATCAGTTTAGCAAGAAAGCCTGAACTATAATTCTACAGGCAGTGCTGTATAAAGGGTCACCATCCAATGGGATATATTTTGAATTCCACTTATTCAACAATGATTGCGCTCACCTGAGGTCATCTGCGTCCAGTATCTTCTTGTAGGTGGAGATCTCCACGTTCAGGGCTAGCTTGATGTCCAACAGTTCCTGGTAGGCGAGGAGCTGCTTGTGCAGTTCAGTTTTGGCTGTTTCGATGGCGGACTCCAGACTAGAGATCTGGGCCTGGAACTCTGCTACAGCTACGCCAGACTGGGCCTGAGCTTCGGCCACATTCTGCTCCAGAGTGAGATTCTGGGGGGAATTAGGGGAGCGAACTGTGGCATAAAAAGAAATGACGGCTGATGTCATGTTGTTCATAGAAGAATGTATGTTTGTCTGTGCACTCCCAGACAGGGACAGCAGGTGTGGCAGCAATGGGGCATCACAGTATGGGAGAATAAGGAGGAAAAGCACAGATAGGAATCTGAACATGAGTTACTTTAAGACTGAAGAAATTTTGCTGAGCTCTTTTACTGCATACTTGCAGCTTATTGATGGGTTGGATTATTATGTAGCAGTATGTATTCAGGAGGGGTGCATACTTTACAGCTAGTATAAATTAAGCATCGTCATGAGAATCTATGACGAATTTGACTTGCATTTGTGGTGTTCTCTCACTCTGTGCAAACTAACGAAAAAATCTCACGCTTCTTCTCTTCTGTTTTATAAGTCCTTATGTTTCCCATCAAGAGCTTGTTTTTAACCAAGATTGCTGACAACTTTCTCTTCATCAGGGCTGTAAACTCCCTCTCCTGACTTCCGGTAAAGGCAGCTAGAGATTACGATGTTTCTTCCAGGAAGATCATGGGTTCATATGTCTGGCATGAATTTGGCTAGCCACTTCCTGTACTTCCTGTATAAGCAGTGATTTATTTTGTAATGGGGCTGCTTTGTCGTAATCTGATGTTTCAGACTGGGACCAACTATTACTGTCATTGAACACAAGGCAGACAAGCCCAATAACATGTAGTCAATGTATTCATTTGACAGGTAAAATGGCCTGTTGTCTATGTGTGGGAAAATAATTAACATATTCTTTTCTGAGTTTTAAAACGAATGAAAAACTTGGATTGATAAGTGTAGCCTGTCAATTTCATGGCTTTGCAAGTAAAATACTTTATTCATTTAAGCCTGTCAAGCAAATTTGTCAATTCATTAACGGTTGCATTTTTTGAAGGTACAAAGTTTTCTTTTTTACAATGCTTGCTATATGTAATATATGAGTGCCTGTCTGTATCACAAGTCCCCTATATCTCTTTCTGTCTACAGTATCAGCCTCCATGTTTTGACAGGCTTGTGTTGTTTTTGCAGTTGATCATCACTGCTGTGTTGTTCTAACTGTTAGCTCCAATGTTGGGCAACCACCACTCCACTGAGCTTGGAGTTGGAATGTTACGTGTCCTGTCCCGACTGGCATCAGTCTCTTTTCTTTTCATACCACCATGAAAACCCCCAGCTCTGTGGCAGAGAGAGTGACATACCACACACAGCACGGGGCCTGGGACTTTACAGAGAGGTTCTTTCTTTTTGATGTCTTTTGGTTTGTGAAAACATGAGGGGCTTTCATGCATTGTGCGGCTGACTCATGGTGGCATCCCTGTCAGCAGATTGTCAACAAAAGGCACTTTGCCACTACCTGTTTTAAGAGGAAGGCCAGTTGTTCAGCTGATAAAACACACCTGGGGTTCCCTCTTACTCAGCGCCACAGGGAAAAGTCTCACTGGGGTTGAAGTATACTTCCAAAACTGTTGCTTCTTACACTTTTATGTCATGTTATGACTTCAGAGTCCCTCTGCTAAAACTACTGGTTTCTTTATTCAAAGATGAAGTCCTTATCAGTGGCTACCGCACACCCTCTCCTCAATCCGCTGTCCTCCTCTGCCCTGGCACCAGTAGAAGTGCGTGTTTGGTTTGTGTGTGTGGTCTCACGTTTCAGTGACATTGTGAGAAGGCAAAATAGTGGGATGGCGACTGAGCATGTGAAAAGCAGGGGCTCACCGCGACCACCAGGCTCTGTAGCTCCAATTGTAGAACCTGCAGCTCCTTCTTGGAGGCAGAAATCTCTATTTTGGTGGAGGACAAGGCCTCTGCACTCTTCACAGTGGCTGACTGAATCTCTTCCATCTGTAGTGAAAGGAGAGCTCAAGTCAAATAAAACAGGAAGCCATCTTCCTGCTGATTGTTTTTGGCTGACTTAACAGAAAAAGGTACACTTGTGTGTGTGTGTGTGTGTGTGTGTGTGTGTGTGTGTGTGTGTGTGTGTGTGTGTGTGTGTGTGTGTGTGTGTGTGTGTGTGTGTGTGTGTGTGTGTGTGTGTGTGTGTGTGTGTGTGCATGTTGAATAGAAGAAGTTCAGCTCATATCTTGTGTAGAGATCAATCAGAGTTGTGATTCTGTATGCCTAGATCCACCACTCAAGACTGTAGGATTAGGTTCATTGTGGGCATACCATAGCAACCAACTGAAAAATGCAAATATTCCCATATAATGTATATATTTATACAGGAAGTCTCAGGTGCCTCAGGCTGCTTCAGAAGTACCCATATTCACTCATCTCAGCACACAACAGATCAAGGTTAAGTGAGAGCAGACTGTGGCTTTTACTGACTGAAAACAAAAGTTGTGGGAGCGTGGTGATAAACAAAAACAAGTAGCTGTGCTCACCACTGCTATCCACTAATTTATCACTATATGGCCTAATATAGCCCCCTTTCTGAGCAAAGGACCTTGGCATGGACCTGAGACGACAACTGTCATATACAGGAGATACCTGATTTAAAAGCATGAAAATAATAGTGTTCTACTCAAACATTCAAATTTAGGCCAGCAAAATCTGTGATCCATTGCCTTAAGCAATGAGTAACTTGACAAATACTGTTCTTAAGTATCACTGAATTTTTATTGTATCTCTCTTAAACGTTTTAGCTGTAACCAGCAGCTGTATTAGCACACTCTGTGAGTTGGTTGGTTGTTCAGTCCTCAAAAATTTCCCCACCCTTTGGTGGCCACAGTTTTTGCCCTAGGTGGCTGAAATTTGGCATGGAGGTCAAGTGTGTGTGTGAAGTTGTGTGTGTTTCTGGTCATGCCAATTGGCTAAAAGAGGGTGTGGCAGTGTGAGCGGCCTGGTTGCAGCTATTGTGAATTACACCATCTTGTAAATTCTGCTATATATTGCACTTCTATTCAGTTTATTTGTATGACAAATACTTTCTTTTTATCCATTACTATGTCTACTCTGAGTAAATGCATTTGTACTTTATTATAATGAAGTTCAATTTTAGTTAAAAACCATGAATATTACAGAAACTAGATAAACATTTAACCTACATGTTTTAGTGTATTAACATGATATGGGACTTAAATTCAGTGCCACCTAGTGGACGTGCCCGGCATTTGCTACCACAATAGTCACAACTACTGAGTACCAAGGATATTAACATCTGCAGCAAACTGACAGCAAGTTGAATGTTGGAATAGTAATGCAAAGATTTGCAGGACAACTGTACCTTGAGTTTGTAATAAGCGTCAGCCTCCTCTCTGTGCTGCTGAACCGTTTTTTCATATTCCATCCTTATCTTATTGAGCGCAGTCGAGATGTCAAAGGACTTGGCCGTGTCCACCTCGATCATCGACACGGACATGTCCATAGAGGATGGGCCCAACTTGGCCTGGAGGCTGGACAATTCCTGTAGAGGCAGGCACATAAGTACCATAGTAAGTTCTTAATTCAATACCATGGACATGAAACAGTGTCCAGAATAAACAGATAAACACAGAAACACAGCCTGGCAGCAAGAGAGCTGTAGTACTCTCACAGAGCAACACAGTAACACCCTTAATACATTATGTTGCAGTTGTTGAACAGTTCGGCAGAGGCACATTAAACTGCAGTCGTATGGCCACACAGTTAAGCACTATTGTGAACATGCAGTTGCACAGGATGACACAGTTATGCACTACTGTGAACATGTCGTTTTACAGTCTCAAACAGTTATGTGGTCACAGGATCATGCAACTGCTGGATGTTCTACCTCCATCTGAGTCTTGTTCACAAAATCCAGCTCATTCTTCAGGCTGGACTGTTTGGCATTCAGGTCAATTTGCAGGTCAGAAGCCATCTCAATGTCCTAAGCAGGAGAGATCAGACTTTACTGTCTTTCTGAGCTGGATTTGTTACCAGTGTCTCGACATTTCATGTGGATTTTCATGAGTATGGAATCTAATAAAATTACTAACAGTACAGGAAGTGCAGTTTTGTGCAGCTGGCAAAGCCTGACTTTCTTGAATGTATTTCAAAATGTAATGAAAAGTAAAAAGCACCTATTAAGATAAAATGTTAATCAGAGTAGAACAAATGCAAGATGTGAAAAAAAGTCTAAAAATAAAGCTTGAAATTATCAAGTCCTATTCTTAAATGGTATAAATTATTTGGAGTAGGTTATTCTACAGTGGATCACTGCCCCATCTAGTGGTGAGACAAAGGTACTGCCATTACTGTGGGGGAGCTATTCCGTGAGGGGCATCATTTCTTTCAAAGCCCAAATTCATTGAATGACTGAGAGCACAAGGATTCTTTACTGCTCTCACACGCCTCTCTTTTCACTACCTTCCTCATGGCTGTAATGTCGGCTTCCAGCTGGAACTTCACTCCCTGCTCAAAGTCGTACCTGCAGAAGAAAGGATGGAGTAACTCTCAGTAAAATTCTTATTAATGAACATTACATACAGATTCTCCATAACTTTGCTCTACAAACTTTTATGGCAAACTCTGATTTACAAGCATTTTAAAAGCAGATAATTAAAGTAAAATACAACTTAGCAACCAATGGTGATCTGTCAGTCAAAATGTATCATAACAAATATACTATTGTTTTTACAATGACAAAAACATTAAACTCTGAAATGAGGTACAGTATATTAAAGGCTAAAGTTTGATACCATGTGATAAAGTCAAACACAACTGTTAGTGCTAAGTTACTAAAGACTTGGCCACAACACATTATTGCACTGAAACATGAAGACCATTGCATGTCATTAAAAATGTTTTCTCTCTAGCTATCTAAATCTCAATAACATTTTCAGTGTCTGTTATAATTCAAAAATAGTGCTCACTGGCACATGTAAAACAGCAATTATCTGGACAGTGAGATCTAAATGAAAAATGCAGATATTTAAAAAATTCCGACTTAGACACCTACTTGGCCTTGAGTTCGCTGGCAGTGCCACGGATGTTGTCCAGCTCAATCTCCAGTTTGACAGTGTCCATGGTGAGGGTCCCCAGGATGCTGCGGTATTCATTCAGCTGGGACTCACTCATGGCTGGAGGCACTGGAGGTCTCGGGGGGCATGTCTGTCCCTCCGGTCAGCTGGGCCAGTTTGGCCTCCAAGGCGGCGTTCTCTTGCTGCAGCTCCTGCACTTTGGCCATGTAAGACGAGAAGCGGTCGTTCAGCCCAGACAGCGTGCTCTTTTCGGCTGCCCGTGAGAGCACAGGGGCCAATAGGGGGACTGCCGGGGGCTTCACCAAAGGGCCGATCCACCAGTTAGGCCCCCTGCCGCGATAGTGCGGCCCATGGTGAAGGCAGGGCTTGCCACCAGTGACCCTCCACCGCCTCCGCCCAAAGCGCTGCCCATACCCAGCCCGGCTACGCCCCCACCTCCGAGGCCCATACCGGCACTAGCCCCCATACCCAGGCCAGCTGCCGCCCCACCTCCAAGGCCAATACTGGCACCAGCCCCCATGCCCAGCCCCAGGCTGCCTCCCCCTAACCCCATTCCTGCTCCCCCTAACCCCAGCCCTCCCCCAAAGCCAGCTCCACTCCCAAGGCCCAGGCCCATCCTTGCCCCAACACCTCCACCTAGGCCGAGGCCGCCTACTCCTCCAGAGAAGCTGTAACCTCCAGCCCCTGACATGGGGGTGGACAGAGACAAAGCCACAGACATGCTCTTTCGATGATGTTCACCACAGGGAGTGCAGAGTAAGTGGTGAATCTGGAGCTCTGGATTTATATAGACCAGGCAGAGAAGGAAAGAGGACACGTCCCCACCTTGTTCCTTGTAATCCCTGAGGGAAAGCTATTTAAATTGCACCCAGTGGCAGGCTGTGTGTTTATTAATCTCTTCTGAAAAGAAGTAACTGCAGGGCTTTTCCAAAACGACAGCTATTTCTGCAACTTGGATCCTGCATGTTCTCTGCCAACTTGAAATGTTTCATAAAGATCGGTTTGCTGAGCATGAAAGAGAGCAAGTTAAAATCTCTGGTGCTTTAACATATATTGGCCTCTTTTGTTACTTCATTGAGTCTATATCAAAGTATTAAACTGATGGCATTGTTTTATTTTGTAAACATATTCATTCATATTTTTCCAGTATTATACGTATTTATGAACTGAGCCAGGAAAATTTGAACAAACATCCTTGTGAGAAGCTGAAATATAAGAATTCTTCTCATCACATATACACTTGTAAGCATACATGTATAACACAAAAAAGAGAGATGTGATCACATATGTGACAACTTGCATTAAAACCAATCTGTGTTACTTTAGTCCAAGTGCATACTCATGTATTTTCTGGTTGTGCATGGTTGACTTTGTTCAGAGGAGGCAAGCATGTATCTTAAGGGCCTACTAAATATTCCTCTAGGACCCTGTGTTCTTTATGTGTGAGCACAAACTGTTCCAGGAAAATTCTTTAATAGCAATAACATATGAAATTTATGTCAGTACAGTGAGTGACAGGGACATTGCTCAATCTTGAAATGCTTCTGGAGGAATTTGATTGCTGTTCCTCTCAGGGCATGAATAAAATAACTTCTAATGGCAAGTGAGGCACGGTTTTGATCCCAGTGGAGACTTGTGCATATTGATGTCTGGACGTACCAATGTCAAATTTAATGAATCATTCATTCTCTAATTTATACCTCTTTAATAATTCCTTCATGAAGCACAGCTACCACAACAAAAGTTTCAGGGGACAGGCACTCAGTTTTTGTTCCACACTTCAAATCAGTAAGGTCTCTATCAAAGCTAACAGGCACAAACTTTGTCCTTAATTTCAATTGAATATTAAATAGATGAACACATTTATTTTATTAAATGGATTTTAAAGCAACAGCTAAAAGTCACTTAAAATGTCCTTTTATGACAAAAATAACCTCAGTTTAATTTTGTTATTCAAAGGATAGAGTAGTTTCTTCAATCTGTTTAGGCTGAATAAGGCCTAAGACTTGCAGAGCTGAAAAGCATATATTGGAGGGTTATACTCTCAGATCTGAGATACCCAATCCAGATTTGGATCTGCTGAAGTTTTTGAGTCAGCCAAGTCTGCTGTATCCCGTAATCAGGGCACAGCACTGGACCAGCTGATGGTGAGACAAAGAAAGAGGACAGAGGAAATGAAACTCATCTCAATTGGTATTTATTTTCCCAGATCCTGAACTTTATTACACAGCACATTCACGGCTTAGTCACAATCAACTTAATGACACTTTGTCCTGAGCACTCAGTTCCTGTGACTACGAATCCATCTATCTCTTCCTCACGTCAATCATGCTGAAGGAATCCAAAATCCATGGCCCTTGTAAAAATAAAGCCGTTTCTATGAGTAGAATCCACTAAGGGCTCTGCTTACACTCAGGGATGTAAAAATATAGATATTTATATACATAATTGAAGACATTCTTATTCATAGAAAATCACTGTTGACTTGATGCCATAAAAATACCTTTGATTTAGGACACGAGCATGTTTCCCAGATCACTACCACATTTCTCCAAACGACAAATATTTTTCCAGAGTAGGTTATGAAAGACCTTTGATAGTGAGGCAAAGAAAGCATAACACAGACATTAAAAACACAGACATGAGGCAAGATGTGATTTATGTAACTCAAGGACCTGTTAATATCTGAATCCAAACTTTGGACCCAAATCAGGAACAGCCAGCCCCATCAATCGTTCAGTTCTATAGCACCTCTTGCATCTTAAATTTCCAGACTCCCCTACCTGGCACTAATGAATATAAGCCTGTTATGTCTGGGCTGATATGGACAGTCCAGCCAGAGTTCAGCTACCTGTGAACTGCTGGGGTTAGGCTACTGTATAAGCTCCCTTTTGCAGAGTCTCTTTGTACAAAGCAGGGTACACTGCTAGGGTAAAATGTAGTTTGTCAAGTAAGAGAAGTCTCTCCAAAAGCTCTGCTCTGTGGCAGTTTTGGGCTCTTTTTTTATTTGAGCTGTCTGTCCCATCTGCGCACATTGCAGGACAGGATATCCACCTTTGTTATTCATTCATCTGGTTCGTACCTGCAACAGAAACAAATGCATGACATGTATTGACAGTTGGAAAAAACATTACTATAGCCAATGAACATAGCAGAAAATGGTATGAGATTGTAAGACTTCCTCTGAAATTTCTGAAGTTTCATCAATACAAAGTATCCATCATAGTTCTGACTTAGCATACATTTAAAAGCTAGCATACATTTAAATGTTCTGGGTAAATATCTCTGTGGTACAATGGAAATTTTACAGATCAGAATTGTGATCTGGAAGGGTAATGTCTTTAATCAGGATGGCTCTGTGAGGGTTTGAATGGTCAAGATGCCAAGGCGTGGGTATATCTCACTCACTTCTGCAAGCGCTTTCTGATTTCCTTGATCTGCTCATTCTTTTTGGTGAGGATCTCCTTCATATTACGGTAGGCAGCAGTCTGCTGGAACTTTTTCTCTAGCTCCTGGAAGTCACACCAAAAACAGTAAGATATTAAGTTAAAGTGTACTGTTTCTAATCTAAAGGCCCCTTCACACTGTGAGGAAATCTCTAGTCTTGGAAGAAGGCACATTCCATGATGAATTTGTATGATTTAAAGACAGACACTTGGACTCCATATGTGAGTTGCCTCTAGATTTCTACACTGCATTGAGGGAGGGTATGACACCTTCATAGCATAGAAAGAAAACACACTTGGAATATGACCTTTGGTCATGTGATAAGTTACTATCAGAGGTCACAGTGTATGAGGTCCCATGGAATGCATGTGGGGCTGGATGCACCTTCTCGGCTAACGACAGCTGTTCCTGCACCCGCAGCAGGTCATGCTTGGCGCTGATCAGGTTGTCCTGCAGGTCTTTTTGGGATGCCTCACTGGCACTCAGAGACTTCTGGAAGTCTGCCTTCATGGCTGCCACCGTGTCCTCCAGACTGCCAATCTCCTGAGATTGCAGTGACAGCTGGGAAAAAGGACGCAGGAAAGGAATGTAAAAGTATCTGTAGTGATGCACAGTGGCAGCAGGGCAATGGTTTTAGGCTACTTTACGCTCTCAGAGGGTCAATAGCATCAGCTAATTTAGACAATCATGGAGTTGCTTTACTGCACACAAGTGGAATTTTACCAAAGTCAAATTTACTAAGTATTAAAGTCCTTTTTGGTTTGACATCAAAGCAGAGTAATTCTTTCTGACAAGGTCAACCTTTGTCAGGTGTATTTATCATACCAATAGCTATCTCCCACCTGTTGGTCACCCTGGATCTTCTGTAGGTCTTTCAGGGCCTTTTCCACCTTGGACTTCTCGTCTAATGCACTTGTAGCCTGAAAAACAACCATTCTCTTACTGCATGGCATAACTGCTAATCCTTATATATGCCTGATGTGCTATGAAAGACAAAGAGATGGTATCACGTTATAGACTGCTGACACTAACACATACCAACCACTATAAACCAAGCCTAAATAGGAATTTAATGTGCTTAAAACAGCTTTCCCTGGACAGAGTCCAATAATCATTCCTAAATGATCTGACTGCCTACTTTCATTTCAGATGGAACAATCTACATTAATTGGTGTTTTAAATGCAGTCCTGTTCCAGTAACATTGGATTTGGAATGTAGAACCTCATATTTCTGCATTAATATTTCATTGACATTGGCAGCCTATAGCCTAGTGGCTAAGGTACATGACTGGGACCCCTGAGGTTGACGGTTCAAGTCCCAGTCCAGCCACAGTAAGAACACCATTGATGTTGGGCCCCTGAGCAAGGCCCTTAACCCCACATTGCTCCCAGGGGAGATTGGCCCTTGGTTAGTCTAATCAACTGTAAGTCGCTTTGGATAAAAGCGTCAGCTAAATGACAGTAATGTAGATTGTATTGTGGATATACCTGTGATTCTAATGTCCTGAGTCTGGCTTTCAGCCTGTCATTTTCCTCTTGCAGTCTGGCAATCTCCTGCAATCACAAAAAAATGAGTAGCAGCAAAGCAAATGTGACTTATTATCAGTGCAGCCTTCTCAGTCCATGACCTCATATTTTGATAATTTACAATCAGTAAAAAGTCAGTTAGAAGTTAGAAATGAGCTCATTTGTGGTTTTGGTGTTTTGGTTTGTGTCTTCTTCGATGTCACCTGTTTATTCCTCCGAGGTGTTGGTGGGGGCTTTTTTTTTTCATAAAAAACATTACTTTATTTCAATAAATGAGTGTAGCATTTTTCAGAGATATTCTACAGGTATCAGTTTCACTATACAACGGATTTACTCAACAGGATAGCCTTTTATCACAGGTGAGTAACTCTGCATGGTTGGGAGCATCCTGCCAAGCCAGGTGAGCTCTTAGATTACATTCAGTTGAGTTCAGTTCAGTGGAACACCTGCACACAGGTGACTAAACCAGTTGTTATGTTTGATTTAACACATGAGTTTCTGCCTTGTGATCTCAGCGCTACATGCAGCTGTAGAATAACAGTCTAGAAAGTGACAGCTCATTAAAACCTGAAACAAAACAAATAGCTTTTTCTGCACAACCACACCCACCCAACCGAATTTAACTAAGAAGGAATCATAAGTATATACGATTCCTTCTGCATTGAAAATACTTCAAAAACCCCATGAATATGCATGCATGTTTGGCATTTTACAGATGTAATCAATGTAGGGGGAATCATAACTACATTTTGCAGGAATTGAAACATAGACAAAAATAAGCTCTTTCGTTATGAATAGATTTTGACAGTCTACTCCCTACACCACACGTAAACATGGAACATTGTGATTTCAACAAACATGGTTAGTGGTTTTCACCTTATTGAGTAGTTCAGAGACCCCTCCTTCATTCAAAGGAGCTAACTTTGGTTTGTTGGACTCTTGGTTTGCCTGAAATGAGAGTCACAAGAAACAATCAGAGAACAAAGACAGGTTTGGTAGGACAACCACAGCAAGCCATTTAAAGAGCCACAAGAGACATAAAACATGTAGGAAACAAGAGAAACTTGACTCTGGGCCTGCAAAGCAACAATTGCTTTTAGTTGAAGACATGTTTTAAAGGACTATTATTTTTATATTCATGTGTTCATGAACTAATTATGTGCTTACCTATTTTAAACAATAATGCTTTAAATGCTTTCAAATGTGACTACCACACTTTCCCAGAAAATGCAGAGAGTGAAAGATGAAGGTGACAGTTACTGACACCGGTACAGTGTGGGGAAATGTCACCTACAGTAAAATCAGATATGAAAGCAGTGACTTTCACTAGATTCACCAAGGGTGCTACAAACAAAGATATGAAAAGGTTGGAAAAACTCATTCTGCTGGCCAAGAGCAGCATACTACAAGCACTCTTACTATTTTTTCCACAGCCCATATATAGCATGTGAATCTAAATGTGTGTCACTCTTAAGTCAGACACTACATTTACACACCCACAGCAACCTATTCAGTAAATACTTTACATGGCCAATGTGCATTGGTACATGTGAATGTGGGGCTTGTCTCCAGGTACACTGTTGAGATGTTACAGCAACTTGCTAATACTGCGAAAATGATACAGAAATGATGTGGGCATTTGCGCTGCTATGTGTTGCATTACGACTACTGCTGCTCACCTTCTTCCCGGTGGTTTTAAATTCGGCCTTTTCAAACTCTGCAACTTGTTCCAGCAGCTCCCTGGATAGATGTGAGGGAGAGAGACAGGTCATGGAGGGAGTGCAGTGCTCTGACTTCATTCATCTGAGTCTACAGATAGTTGTTAAGCTGCTGTATCAGCAGTGGTCCTTAATGATTCCTTTACCAGCAGTGGTTTTTATGAGTGTTGTGTACAGAGACACATCCCAGATAATGGCTGAGATGTGTACACATGGAAACGTCCATGATTAGCTAGAGCAAAGCCGGAACACATAAAGGAAACCTTTTGTTCTGTAAAGTACATTCGCATCTGTGAAATTTCCAACACATACCCTTTTTCAGATTCACTCCAGTCCAGTTCTGGACCAATAAAACCAAGAACTGCAAATCTTACCGGATGAATTCCATGTAAGCATATTACATTTAAAAGAATCGACTCAAAGTCAATGATGCACTTTCTGAGAAAAAAGAAAAAAACATAACACTGCTGTTTGGCTGGTAAAAAATTTTTATAAGAAAAACAACTTTGTCGAAGACAGTTTAACACTTTTAACGGCTGTCCTGTGTGAAGCCTCCTCCTCATCGCTTACATGTGGTTTGAGGAGGTTGATGCTGTGCGCATATTCAGAGGCGAGGAGGGCGAGCTCTACGCTTCTGTAACCCCACACTTGTTTCTGCGATATAGGATCAGAGCAGGACTGGGGGGCTTCTCTAGATACAGATGGGGCGGTATACACAGCGTGAAAAAACACAGGGAGGCAACCGACATGTAGAGAAACCTTCTGCTTTGCTTGCTTTCCTCTCACAGAGTCAAACACAGGTCACACTCAGACACTGCAGTGAATGAAACAGATGGAAACCTGGCAAATTTAAATGGAGACACGATGAAATAAATATTTACATAGCTGAACAATACAGCACCCCTCATCTGCGCAGATTTTGTCTGCTTGTAATTCGAAATAATTAGCACTGTACTGTGATAAATTAAAATATGGACACTACACATCTACTCAGATGTAAAACTTCCTCTGTGATTCTATAAAGTTGTATCATGCAGAGGCCCTCAATGTGAAAAATGACAAAAAGAAAAACATTACTGCTGCTGCACAATTGCATTTTAGTCTGAATTCTTGTTTTCATAACCTGGAAAACATATTCAATTATATATTTTTTCTGAACTACTCTCTTAGTCAAACTGAAGCCATTTGTAAACATTTGTCCTTTTCGAAGTAAAAGGTTTTTACTGTCCTGAGGAATCATTAGCAAGTAATCATTATGAGCCAAAATTATCTTTTTGCTTACCTGCTTTCCCCTCTTCATCTAAAAAAATCTCAATTATTCACTCTTCTTTACACCCCACAAAATATATGACTCAGCAGATAGCAAACACACCCCAACCCCTACGGCTCAGCTCTCGGCCTGCTCACAATCGCTGGCACCAGCTGTTAATCTTGTTTCCCTTGGCAAATCCTTGCACTCCTGAAACATGTTCAGATGCATCTCAAAGGAAAGAGGTCTTTTACTGACAAAAGCTGCTCCCTCTGCTGCAGATACACACTGGAGAGAACACACTGCCATAGCACCACCTCCTACCTGACAACCCCATTTTATGTCAATGAGAAGCTGGCTAAATGTTACAAGATCCAAACGTTGTAGTTTCATGTTAATCTGATTCACTCAATCACACAGAGTTTTTTCCTTCTCGTTCTCATTTTCAGTTGAACACAATGAATGAAGAATGAAGCCTTTGGGAACACTTATGCTAAACTGGTAAAAATATCACTTATCAGGAAAAGCTTGCTGAGCAGTGGTGCACATTCCGGAACATCTCTTTGCCATGGCTTGCTATTGAGCAGCACTTGAGGGCATTCTTGGCAGCTGTACCAACAAACCCGAGGTGATGATGAAGGTTTTTTTCCCCCACTCGTTTCGCAATGTTTGGTTTGTCTCCAAGTTCCTGCAGCGTTCAAAGCAAAGATGGGAGATGGGTGGATGGCACCCTGGCAATAGTGGTTCTAGGCAATGCTGTCTCTTTTAATAAAGCGTTTTTAGCAGAGAAAAGAAAACTGAGAAAAGCTGTGTGTACAGATACCATATATCTTTTCTCTGTTGTTTTTTTTCTCTGATAAAAAATATAATTGAAAAAGACTTCACAAATATTGTATATATATACGAGAAAAATTTCAGGAAAAAGTAAGGCCCTTTCTTAACTTACAGCACAAATGCAAAGACAGGTCAGTCTGACTGTGGCACACCATAGCAAGTATCATTACCTCTAAAAACACATGGAACAACCACACAGGCACAGCTAACATAAAACAGCAAGGTGTGGGTCTTGTGGTATGATGTTGCATGACTTTAACCCAGCTGTCTGAAGTATTTACAATGTCTTGGCACAAAGGAATGTGGCACTGACTCTGACCGCAATGATGCTCTTGAATTTGCAGAAGCACCTTGGGGGGCCAGGGCTGAACAGGTTGAACAGGTGCTGACCTACGAATGAACCCCACACTTCCTTGTATGTACTGTGAGCGACCGGTTCACCTAGATTATGGCCCTTCTGATCTATCTGAACCACTTGTCTCTTTTAAGCCATTTGTACAACTTTGCTTTGAACTCTTGAAGCTTCTGTGCGTTTTGATCTGTTCAACAGTTCCGGTGAGTGCTAACAACCGGAAAAACCAATTACTCAACTTTTAGTGAATAATCCTGAATTAGTTTCTGCTGTTTCACATAGGCCTGTGTTGATTCACAGTGTGAATGATTCACAGTTTTGACACTTGAACATCAACAAATGGCCAAGACAAGACCAATTCAGCGCTTATCAAATGCAAAGCTTTGGCATATAGAACATTTAGACAGAGACACCATTATCACGGGAAAATGACACAAACTAATCTCTGAACAAACCTGGCAAATAAACACTTAACCGCTCAGTTTGGTTAGTTTACCTGTTACCACAGAATTCTCTATAAAGGTCCCCTACTGCCCCTGTCTCCTGCTGCTCCCAACTGTTTTCAGCCCTGTACACCCACCTGTTCTCCAGCTCAGAGATGTCAGTCTGGAGTTTGAGGTAGAACTTCTCTGCCTGGGAAAAGAGCTGGCGCAGAAGGAGCACGTTGGTGTGAGCCGTGTTGATGAGCTCTGTCTCCACCTCACCCCGAACCACCGCCTGCAGCCCTTCCAGCATCTCCGTAACCTCATCTACTGTGAACGTCTCCTCCACCAGTCTGTGGAGAAAGAAAAGACTGTGTTCAGCACAGCACTGGTGAAAGGGCTCCTGACTGCAGAGGAAGTGGGAGTCTTAACACATTCAACAGTAACATTCAATACAAATGTCAATTGCTTGACATTCTACAGTCTCAAATCTTCTACAACCATCGTGATAAATAAGCCTAAGTGAAGTAGCAGCAGCATTATGATACAGTAATATTCAAAGTAAAAATACTGGCTACAACATTAGAAAAAAAACTGCCTCATAGGCAGACATACATATTTGCAAACTTTGTCATGGTAATAGCATACCTGCTGTCCTTGAGATCCTGGAAGCAGGAATCGATGGTCTTGAGCCTCAAGACTCTCTTGGAACGAGCAAAGCGCATGTAGTTGATCACCTCATTCTGGTGGTGCTCATTGAAGCCGAACTCAGCCTGAGGTGCCAAACAAGAAGGAACAAGGTCATTTTTATATAAGTTATTTGAGTCTGGGGAGGCCATTTTCTCAACGATGTGAAGCATGTGTAAATAATTTGACAGCAGATGGTGCTGTTTTGTTGTTGAATATTCCACTGGTCAAACTAAGCTTACAGCATCCCATACTGGTGAAGAAGCATCACAAACACAACTAAATTAATAACTATCAAAGCTGCACAAAATGAGTTGTTAAAGGATACAGATCATCATGACAAGTCACAGAAATAAAGTGAATGCCTTTTTCAGCATGTAAATATTTCAATAACCACTGTTTTCATGGTCACTAACTATACTAAAAACTATCATGCTAGCTTTCAAGCTAGCTGTAGAGCTGCATTTTAAATTAAGTGAAAATTAATGAAAACTGTAGCTACAACATGCTTAGTGACAAATGTATTGCATACTTTTGAAGCAAAGCTCTGTCACACTGTTAGCTAGGTACTGCCTGATTTGCATAGGTACTAACTTATATCTTAGCCCAGTGGTTGTAAAACTTGGTGCTGAGGACCTACTATGTAGATTTTTGTGAAATCCTGTCTCTTCATTTGTTAAGATTGCTGAAAGCCCTGTGTTTATGGTCTACCATATTTTATCCTTCCACTCACTTTAACATCAGGTTAGGCTTGCTGCTATCTGTTATATCATGATACTCCTCATTTAGCACACATTTATTTGTTTCCTCGACCAGGTTTCCACAGTTTTGACAATTTAACCAATTTATTTTTGATCAATTTATTTGCCACTTAGAACAGAAAACAGGCATTGGTTCATCTTACTGATTGAAAGTCATAGAATGTTATTATTGGACATTAATTACTATTAAATAATACTGGATGTTAATTGTCACGACATGAAAATAACGTTCTGTACAGTTTACTGAAGAAATATTAATTTCTCATTATAACACAGGGGTGGTTGCATTCGCTCCAAAGACAACCAGCACACCCAGGGGGTCCACAGAACAGATTTTGAGAAATCTTTAGTTAGCAAATTCAGCAGCTCCATGCAAAGCATTTTCATGTGAGCGGGGGGAGGGGATGTTGCATCGGGGACCGTGAGTGCATGGAAATAATGCGATTAGGAAGCTTGCGATGTAGCTTTGGAGACATATCAATACCATTGTGTTTGAGAGAGACATTGCTTCATTTTTCATGCAACAAATGACATGCAGGGGTTAAATAGAGAACAATTCAGTTGATTCTTCATTGTATTGGCTCCCAACTGCGTGTAAATTGGCTAAGTCACATCACTGTTAGGGCTGTGTTTACGGTCTGATCAGTTCATCAATTCAAGACGACCCAGTCTTTTAAGTAAATCTGATCAAGACATTTAGAGCAAAGAATGCTAGCTGTGTTGATAGATAACTTTAGCTTCACATCTTACAAGCATGACAAACACGGCCCATGTTTAACATTACAGTGTTAACCGGCGAAGTTGACATTAGTTGGGCGATGGTTTTGCGGCCTGAGCGGAACCAGAGAAAAAGCCATGTTCATCAGGTTTAGATGAAACAAGGTGAACCTGATGACAAAAACAGTAGGACTCATCGCTCATTTTGATTTACCAAACGTTACATTTATATGACGCAAAACCACCTTTTTAGTACTCCCAACACCCCGCGGCCAGCAATCGTAACAGAAAGCTGTTCGCACAAAATCGAACTGAGCAAGTTTGTTTCTCCCAATGACATGGCTACTTGATGTTACATATTAAGTTAACGACAGCTATCACTGGCTAAATAGTTTAACATCTAGTTATGTTAACTGAATAAATTGATGGATTTCATTTCTGATAACGGTACCTACACGTAGCTAGCTCGCAAGACAACTGGTGGTTATTTTTTATCTAAAGTTTTGCCACTGGTTTTCTGGTTCTTGTACAGCAAGACATTGCATCCTAAGTATATTTCTGGGTTAGATAATGGCTGACAAGTTAACGATGTGACAGTCTTGTTTTCAATTTGTCCACTGAAACCGCATGAGAGGGGTAGCTATCGTTAGCTAGCGCTATCTCTCTAGCTAGCTAGCTACCTATTTAGCAGCTACCTAGTACTCACCATTTCGCTCAGTCCGACAAACCAAAGCCAGGTTGTTACAGTAAATATGCTATCTTCCACCCAAGAAAATATTTAGATGTGGTCAGTCAATATGAACAGAATGAAATTGCACTATTTTACTTTGGGGTGCACGTTAGTTTGTATAATTAGCTGTGTTTCTCTGACAATCCTGAGTTTCGATGTACGGTTGTTTCAGTGAGCTGTTGTCATTGCGATGGTTACCGGCTGCTACGCAACTGAGGTTGACGTGAGCGTGGAATGCGTGCTGCTGCGCAGACACAGCACGGATGTCAGTTCTGAGAAAATGCAGCCATGGCTAATTTGCTATTCGAGACCATGTGTTTAAACTCTAAGCCCGAGACACTAGTTGTAATAACATTCTTCAAACGCATCCCTCAAACCTTCTCAGTGGAACATTGGCTCCAACAATAATGTGAAATTGATCAGGTTATTTTCGATATATATTGCGTCAGTCCACCACTCATGACCGCAAAAATATTCAGCTCCTCTGTACGTTTTTGTGTTTGGATTTCGTCTGGGGACCGTAATTGATCCTCCATGGACGATGCCCTATTGACATCACAGTGATAAACATAGAATAATAAGTAATAAGGCAGCTAATACTCAGGTTCAATAGATTTTACAATAATGAGGGAAAGTTTGTGGAAAATATTTATCCTGCATGCACCATTGAAAATAAACTGGTTCAGAGGAAAAAGTAGTTTCAACAATGTTCTTGAAAACATAATCTCTAAATTACTGACATTTTGACGTTTTTATGGTTCTACTGTGATTTGATTAAAAAATGTACAACAAAGAATTAACAATAGTTTCCCTTCTTTTGTAATACATAGTGTTTCACGCAAGGAATAACATACATCCAACAGCCAGAGATATTTAGTTAATGCTGTATTTTTAATAGTTCAGTTTACATAAACACAAATCTCTTTTCTGCAACTAGTTGAAATTATGTACATTAGCGTATTTCTTTGAAATCTGAGATTTGGAGAGGTGGAAAGAGCCATTTCTGCAGCTGTGAACGGCTTCATAAGTGCTCTGCTTTTCACTGTCCACCACAGTTGTAGTGTTTAGATGTTCCCTTCTCCCCCAATATGGCTGTGTGTTCAGTGTCTTAAAAAATATTCATGAGTATCAACATTCTCCTTGACAGACATTTCAAACTTTATTAATCACCAAACAGGATTGTGACATTCTTGACCTTCCAAAGACCAAAACAAACATCCGTGCTCCAGATTCTATGGCAAAGATGAAGAATGGAGTAATTTAACATTAAAACCAAGATGGAGAATAGTGATCCCCATTTCAATCATGTAAGGGGAAGAAATTCAGGAAACAAAAACTAAAAAATAGATGACTTTGGAATAATGTTATGCAAGGTTGGATTACCTGGCCAGTATGTCACCAGACAGTGGCAGCTGTTTGGCTCCACCTGGATGTCTGTGCTGCCTCTGGCCTCCAGCAGTAGTATGTGAGGTCTGTATGACGTCTCGTCCACCTGCTCCCAGAACCAACTACCATCCAGCGAGCCCGCGGTGAGGCCGCCACAGGGGACGGAGCTGGATGCAGCACAGGGAATGGAGGACAGGGAGGCCACTGGAAATCTGAGTCACAAGTAAAATGTGACATCAGTCTCCTCTCCATGTATCTCAATTTATTTTACATATACTTGGAATCTCCTTGATATTCTTCTGCCACATGGGCACTCTGTTCTCACCTGGTCCCCATTGGGATGAGCTCCTGGACATTTGTCTCAGCAAGATCTATATCTGTACATTACATGAGAAAGTACGAGATGAATGACAGCTTTATTACCATTGTGTCTAAAGGAGGTAATGCTGCATTGACACACACAATCCAGCCACACAACATGGGTTTCAATTCCTCACAACCAGGCAATTCTGTTTTTACACCAAAATGACTTAAGCTATATTGTTTGGCAGGGGTACTGAACTCCTAGTCATGCTGTCTGCAGTGCCTGCAGGTATTCGTGTCAACCAAACTCCAACTGACTTTAGAAATTACCTCCTTGATTTAAGATGTGAGGTAATCAGTGAAATCGGGTGGTGTAGTTGTGGGCTGGAGCAAATGCAGACCCTGTCACAGAGACAGGACTAGGAGTTGAGTGTGTTTAAATGGCCCCAGTACATTTCAGGCTAACACAGTTCATAGGAGAAAGAACAGAAGCAAACTGCCCTCTTGTTCATTTAGGGGTGCTCACTCGATCATTTTCAACCGGGTCAAGCTTTCTGACTGAGGCAAAGGGGCACATTGGTGGGTGTTGGGGTAGTCGCCCCTCGTGCTTCTTTCATCTCAACCATTCAGCTGCCCAAGTATAGCTTTTTCACTATTGCGTGCAACAGGAACTTCCCGTTTTAAACAGGAAAATGAACAGTTTTGATGATAAGCTGAAGATTTGGAGATTCTCCCATACTTACTAGAAGATTCCTTAGCCATCTCTCTGAGACAAGCTATTAGTAGCCACTGAACAAGTACTCTGCACAAGTCACATCTGTGTCTTTCAGCAACGGTCTGTTTTTGGACCACAGGACTGCCATTGTCTTCAAATTTTCTCATATTTATAATAGAAGGCCATTCTTGAGACACCTGTGGCAATGTCATATATCCAAATCCCAGCATATCTGCCTTTGCAATCTCAAACCAGAGGGACCTGTAGAGCTGAAACACACACACACACACACACACACACACACACACATGCACAATCTGTCATGGCAGGTGTCCATTAAAGTGGCCACTTAAGAGCATTTTAATTTCTTTTATATTAAAGAACCATTGCACTCATTATCATTATAAAATATTGCCAGCTTTAACTCTGAGCCTGTCCACTTTCTCAGTGACAGCTCTAAGGGAAGGATTATGGGTTGTGCGATTATAGCAATCTTTGAAATAACACATTTTACCCAACAATTGCGACAATGTAGTGCACCACAATGGCCAACGCAAGCTGTCAGAACAGCAATACACAGGTCTGCGCTATGGAACATGGCTTAGAGCCCATTCCATAACCTAATAAGGAATCCAAGACTCAAATTAAAGTGCGTAATATAATATGGATTTAATAATAACCAATTATGTTTAAATGATGAATTTTTTGACTTACTGAATTCTAAGAAACCACCAGTGCTATTCAGAAGCATCAGCTACTCAGTATAAACTCTTCGTGCTTACGCCCTCGGGGGGCGCTACAGAACAATTTATTGTGGCCAGTCACCACCAGCATATAAATGAAGTCAACGATCAAAACAATCTAACAAGAATGCGGGTGACCATCAGTTCACATTGCGTGTATTCCAACTTCCAACTCTAATATTCAAGGCACATTTTGGTTTTGAATCGCAATTTAAGTACGTTAGTTGTTCCAATGTACACTTAACAAAACCACGCTCTCCGTCACGAGCCGCATCACTCACTCCCTGCTCTCCAGCTCCATGGCTCGCTCACTGCTTCCTGACTAGCCAATCAGCTGACAAACCCATGACAGGCCAGGGGTGAGCGCGTGCGCAGTGGACCCTCTTATGGCAGAAGGAAGATGGCAGCGTCCTGAGTTCTAAGTGGAGAGAGCGCAGAGTCGACTACCTACAACACCGGATTGGGAAAATAAAACAGCAACCGCTTGCATTGGAGGGAGGGGGGTAGAGGGACTGAAACAATTTGCAACTTGTAGCGGCTATCCAGGTAAAAAATCTGACCGCATATAAAAAGGCACAATGTCTGCTCTATTGGCATCGCACCCCCATTTGAGCTGTACTTTTTTCCTTCTCCCCTAGAGCTAACAAGCTAAATAGCTACCTTAATAGTTAAGTAGCTAGTTAGAAAGCTAACGGGCTGTGTGCTAGCAGCATTTGAATCGTCGAAGCATGAACATGCTTTCCTTTTAATATGACAACCCTGGATTTCGCCAGCTATCTAAATGGTAGGGTTGCCAGCAACGGACTTTTATTTCAATGCATTGTGAGGAGGGATGGGCCTGCTGTAGAGGCTCGGTTTCATTTTGTTCCTTCTGAAGTCAAGCTGAAGTTGTCTTCACATTACGTTTAGGGTGCGATGCAGTGAGTCGGCAGTTATTTTATTATGTGGAGCTGAAGCCTCTTGGCAACATAACCACACAGAGCTACTTTTACATAACGTTGAAATTGACGTTTGATGATTGCCTTGCTAATGTTAGCTTATCGTATAAAAACACTTAGCTTTCACAAGCTAAAATTGGCCAGACAGTTGGTTAGCTAGACATGTCAAGACCCTTAAATCAGCGGATGAATGATGGAAAATATCTTTTTGTGCAGTTCCGAAATAAGCTTATTAGCACTGTTGACGTGACAGTAGGTATAGCTGTTCTGAACGATTTTACTTGTTTTGCTAACCAGTTGGGAAAGTTTGGGATAATAGCCGACAGCGCCCTCCTCGCCTGCTGGATTGCTAACTGAAGTCAAACTGATTGTGTACGCAACTGTCCATGCATTCTTGGAAAATCTTACTCCATCGTGTACGATTACATTAGTGAACTGAAAGTGACTGTTGTGCGGTGCTGAAGACATAGCTGACAGGCACTGTGATTTTGTGTTCATTTGATGTAGACATCACTTTGTCTATTAAGTTCATGTGCAGTTATATGTAACTCTTAATAAATCTACTTAAAGGTTGAATCTCGCTGTGACAAATAATTACTGCAGTAGTCATCTTGTATACAGAGTGACGTCACAAATCATGCTCCTGCTACGATTGTATTGTTAATGAGCATATGGACTCGTTATGTTTCAGGTGCTGAATCGTTACTGGTGCAGTATTTACTTTTCACAGTGTCAAGCATTCATAGCAGTTCAGTTTTAGTACCTGAATTTCTACAGTAGAGGGCCATTCAGCTTCTGTATTCCAAGTTTAACAGTTTTCCATACATCAAAATGAGCTGACAATGGACAGATGTGGAAGATAGATATTTAAAAATATTTAATTATTCTTGTGTCCTGAATGGAATTGTGTCACAGACGGTATACAGTAGTGTTTTTCAGCATGAGTGAACGACATATTGATAGAAAGATAATTTTCACCCCTTCCATTCTTCTTCATGGATGAGTTGAGGAATTGGTAGAAATTCATTTTGTAAGTAAAGAGCAGCTGAAATGTACTTTGGCTGCCCACTTTTGGTACAGTTTTTAGATTTGAAATCCAGTACTCATGCAAAAGTTAAGCTGGCATTGCATTTCTCCAGTCCTATAATGACCTGTCAGAATTCAAGAACATTTCTGAAATGTAATCAGCAATATACTCTAGTCCTGGCCCTGTGGTTGTCACAATGAATAAATATACTCTTACATTTAAATTTCCTGTCCAGTGAATAGGTTAAACCTTATATTTTTCCTTTGATCAAAGCCTTTGCATTCGTGTTACAGATTCATAAGGTCAACTTTCGCCATCCTCTTCCAAATCATTTCCACTGTGAGTTTCTTCATTGTTTCTTTTTCTTGTTTTCGTGGGCTTTATTTCCAGTAGTTTAACAGCTGTGTGAAAGACAGGATTTCAGAGGAATCCAATGATGGAAATATGCTATGCACATTTTATTTAAGGAAATCAGCATTTAAATACTCTTACTCATGTTGTATCATGTGTGAGCAGATCTGGATGAATATTGTAATGTTAAACATAATATTTACTAATGAGTATTTTTATGGTTTCTCTTTTTAATAATGATGATGAATTAAGACTGCAACAGCATGAATTTGTGTTTGATTAGTGTGAGATCCCTGTTCAATCAAAATGATATTTTTATGGTCTATACTGTGACAAGTCAGTATTTCCACATTTTTGTGAAAGGTTAATTGTGTGGAAATAATCTGAGTGTAATTCAAAGACTACACAGCCTTTGATCATATAGACTGGCTATTTTTCATTTAGGCTGGTTATCAAAACTGTTGAATTAAACCTGTTCTATGTGAACAGACATTGTTTTTCTCTGGTACCAGTCATCTCATTGTTTATTTTAATGAGGATCTAATAATATACAACTACAAAATATGTTAGGTAATTACTATTTATCCTGTAGGTTTTGATAACACCCACATTATGAATACTAGAATAATGCCTAACCAGTATATCCCCTTAAATATATTTCTTATACTGGTGAACTGATGTCACATGCTAACTAATAGCACTATGACAAATGGCCTGTGTTCATTAAATAATTTGCTGTAATGTCTGAGTTTTTTTTCCTTCCATGCAACTTTGGCGAGATAAGGTCATATCCATAGTACAGTGTCACACCCATACTGGTGTGCACAGTTAGTTAACATTTTCTGCTGAGGACCTCAGTCAGCAGACAGTTCTGCTAAATGCAGAAAGCATATAAACCCTCCTAGCGTATGTCACATGACCCCCCCCCCCACACACACACACACACACACACACACACCCTGTGGTCAGCTCCAAACTGCAAGTAATTGCACAGCTTCAGGAAGCTCCTTTGTAGTCAGGCAGTGCTGATTGTCAGTAAAGGCTACAGCGGCAGAATGGCAGTGCATTTCCCCCAGCACTGTGGGCTGTGGGCTCCACTGCAGCCTGGCCTGTCAGAAGGCTTTTAGCGCTGCTCTATTGATTTGCGCCGGAGCGGGTGAAGGGCCATCACGTGATCGCCCTCCTCCGCAATCATTGCAGGTCTTTCATGTTCCTCGCAGTAACAGATTTGCACTTGCTGCCATTGACATGCAAGTGTGCTCATGCTTTTTTCTGTGCATTGCAAATGTTTACAGAAAAGGTGCCATTCTCTTCCTTATTGTTTTCCTTGACTCATTGGGCACCCTATAGGAATCAGAAACTGGCAAATGAAAATCCCCGTCTTACTGTGATAGTATTCCACTCTTTACCTGTACCTGGCTGTACCCATTTACAGCGTTTCTTTGACATATTTTCTGGAGGTACCACATGCATGTCTGCTTAACTACTGTGTTCTTGGCCAGAGTGAACTTTGAACCCTGAGGCCATGTTAGCCTTTAAGTAAACTGGTATCACAGCAGTCTCAGCACAATATACCATGAATAGACGCAGTGCTTAAATCCAGCAGTTTGGATGGATTGCAACGCTAGTTGCTGAGTTTGTTTTTTAACTGTTGACTGGAATGGAGAGGAAGGAAGAGTGGAGTCAGTTATTTCCAGGGTTTTGGCAAAATGCTGACGAAGGTTCTCCCATCAGCAACCTGCGGTGTGAGGTTACTGTGTGTGCTGGTTTGTGAGTGTGAGACACTGTTTTATTGTTTATTTCTTGCTTGCTTGTTGTTTGTATTAATGGTTATAGTCGCTGTACTGTCTGCCTTTTTGTGCTCTTTGGTCTAGGTTGTCTGAGTAGTCCATAGCCTGTATATATGCAGCACCATAAAAAGTATTGCCCTCTGATCTTCTGTATTTTTGACGCTGAATTTTATCATCAGTACAACGTAGTTTCACAAATCTTGAAGGATCAAGAATGGAGTCTCTCCAGGTTCCTCTTTGCAAACTTAGTGAGCAGTGTCTTCCACCTTACCACTCTGTACTGAATCCAGTTTTTCCCCATTGTCCTTCTGATGCTGTTTCATCAGCACTGGCTTTAGATGAGACAAACATGGCCGGCAGATCCATAGAAGCAGTTTTTTTGTGAGTTTCTTAAGCTTTGATTTTGTAAAGATTTTGGTAGGACATTCATTGCTTAATAGGTTGCCCAGTTGTTTGCTGCCATACAGTTATTGCATCTATAACACCTATGTGTTCTGTGTTTGAATTGATCAAATCAATCATGAGTGCGTGCTCGTATCATTACTGCATCCTTGTTTCATTAGCTGGGCATATTGTTGCTGTTTCTAGGGTGCAGTCTAGTAAAGGGTGAGGTCCAGATTGTTTACAATATGTATGTTAATGGGTCTCAAGGACAGTAATAAAGAGAACGGTGGGTCCCTAGCCTGAGAAATGCTGTTATTCAGTTTCTTCTTTTATTTAAATAGCACTAGCCATACATGATTTGTTTTTTTCTGTCTTGCTGTTTAGGCTTTTTTTTCCCCATAGTCCTGCACTCATGTGCTCAAAGACAGTAATGAGATATGAACCTGAATCTTAGACATGTTGTGTGCAGTGAAGATCCCTTTCTCATCATTTTCATGGACATTTTTAACAGTCTTGGTTCTGGAATACCCCAATGTAGATTCCTTTTCCGCCACAGTCCTAAATTCAACCAATTACTCCCTAAACTGAACCAGCTTCATATCTCCCTCTGTTCTTAGATTTTTAGTGTTTTAAAGAAAGCAGGAAATCCTGATGGAATGCACCTGGCCTCCCTGGTTCAGATAACACAATAGGTTTGTCCCTGTCTGTGAATTTCTGCAGTTCTCGCTTTATTAGTTGTAGAAACTGTGCTTCCAGTGTACAGGTCAGTGCTGCATGATTGCCTTTGAACTTGGTGCTTTGGAGTTGCACTCTTTCTGTTTAAATGCATTGAAATGTCAGGTATTATGAAATACTCTGAAGCTATGTCCTATAAAAGTGACTATGTGCAGTTTTGGAGAATTAAATCCCCAATCTTGATGCAGGTGTCTGCCCGTTTACACTCGGAAGCAAGCTGGGTAGTTAGTTGAAAGAATGCAAGCACTGAGCTCGTTATAACTAACTTTAGCCAATTTGGCCAATTACGTGGAGCTAGATATCACCAGGAAGAGATGTTTCACCATATTTACTGCTATCAAAGGATTGGTAAAAAAAATCTACCTACCAAGCATGAAAGTCTGAATACCACACTCGTATTAATGCTTGTTTTAACCAGAACTCTTTTGCTATAAGCTGGTGATGAAGCTGACTTTTTGCTTGCCATATGTGCCATTTCATTTTTATTTGATAGCAAGCTACCACTAAGAACTGAGGCTCAGTTTAAGCTGTGTTTTGCTTTATTGCTGTGAGTTTTGATTCACCACAGAAAAGGAAATAACTCATAGACTTGTTAAGGGATTCAGAGGAGGAAACGGTTTCATATTTTTACTGGAATCACAGTGCAATGTCACAGTTGATTTAGGAGTGATGTATTAATGAAAAATCCTGCTCTTAACTGCTCCAGAACTACACATGACTGCTTAATGGTTCCACCTTCGAAATGACACCTTCAGCCTGAAGTCACGGTGAGGTAATCCTCCAGTAATCTGATTGGCTATATAACTGGGGGTATTGGAGTGCCTGCAGATTGGAGCGGGAGGGTCACTTCGAGCCAAGAGTGATGGTTATTGACAAAGTAGTCTTCTGTGAGCCTTCCATTTGTTGGATTTTTTTAAGTTATCCATTTTACCAGCTCTTGTAGCATAGTTCTCTTTAGATAATTGTCATTTGCCACGGTATATCTAAATGCTGTTTAATAAAATAACATATACATGAGATTCCCAGGTTAGAACTGCAGTCGATATATGCAGCTGCTGCCTCCACTGTATCACTTTGATGTCATTGTATTCTTTAGCATAGGGACTGTTTGTGCTGGGTTACTTCTATGTCTCAGCTTAGTGGATGTTGGTTAGAGTTTACAGTTTGGCCGTTGAATGTCAGTGGTCAGTGTGAAGTGTGTGTTCTGTATTTTAGGAATGTGAGATAAGCTAAGAATGGTACTCGAGGGTTGAGGTCAGTGTTGGTCTTGTGTTGCTGTGATAGTGATGGGGAAGCAAGGTTTCACTGATCCAAAAAAAGGGCAAAGTATCATACAGGTTGAGTATCCCTTATCCAAAATGCCTGGTACCCAAAGTGTTTCTGATTTTGGATTTTTTGTAGATTTTGGAATATTTGCAGATACAGCCATTCCCAGACATATATCTGAGTTCAGTTCTGACTGACTGGTTGTATCTCAAAATGGATTGAAGTTGGATGTATGTTAGCATGGCATGTAAAAGTACTCATGCAGCATGTAGAAGATGATGGTCACTATCGTATGTACGCAGCTGTTAGCACTGCAGACATACGACCAAGCATAATTTTTTATATTTATCTTTACATTTTTTTTTATGTATACAGTTTTTTTGGTGGTATGTACAGATGGTCATGAGTTATTTAGTGATTGACAACCTAACCGGGTTCATGAAACCTCATTTCAACCATCACCACTTGTGTGGGCTGTGACACAATGACTGGGTGCATAAACCACTGTTGGTTACTAACAAATTTGGGCTATTTATGAGGAATCCGCATGTTGAGCGCTGTAGTGCTCAAGGAATGTACCTTACAGCTCAAAGTCAGTGCTGTGTCTCTCATACTAGGCTTTATTATGACATCACCAGGCTGATTCAGCCAAGATGACCTCATTATAGAGAGACTCAAGAGATATATATAGTATATATAGAAATAAATAGTGGTGACTTCAGTTGTGCTGTTCCATGTTTTCTACTTGCAAAAATGATGAGCTTGCATTATCAATACAGTTTTGCTTATTGTGAGTCTGGTTCAGGTTTTTTTGTTTATGACTTTCCTTCTTATTATGTATCATATTGCCCTTTGTCTTTCAGTTCTTGCCAGAAGATGAATATCCTCAAAGACAACAAAGACTTGGCCTGTTTCTACACCACAAAACACTCCTGGAGGGGAAAGTGAGTGTTTTTTTTCCCTTCTTCATTGTCAAAAGATAAGGCTGTCTGTCCCAAGGGCTGCTGTATTATGTGGATGTTATTGTGTTTTTTTGAAACTGTATTTGGTGTCACCATGCATGCAAATAACCGATTAGTAAAACCTGAGTATAGGCAAAAATCTGAACTCACACATTTATCACATATTTTACACACAGCATTCAGATATTTTACAGATTTCATTCTGCAGATCAATAATTAAGAGTGTCTCATATATACAGTTTATTTTCTTCGGATGTTGTCAGCTGACAGACATCAACACTACAGTCAAGTTAAAAGACACGGTTCATAGCTGCACTATTGTACATTTAACTGGTATATTTAATTTGGCCATAGGAGACCATGTGATGTTATAATTGCCAATTGCAAACCAGACTGAGAATGAACTCAGCTGGCTCATAGACTTCACTTGCTCACTCAACTTATTCTTTATTGTCCCATGTGGGAAATTTGAATTGTAGCCAGGGATTTCAAAGCATTGAGTATCACACATTAAACGAAGTACAAAAGAAAAACTACGCTCAGCTTTTTTTTTTTTCCCACTTGCATCTGATTTTTTACAACTTGCAAGTAATCATCTGCACGTTGTCAATCATAAACTATTAGCCCTTAGTTTAGACCTCGGAGTACAAGTGACCTGACTTCCTAAGCAGTGAGTGCCCTCAGTCAGGCTGGTCTGTCTCTGGGGTGATGCTGTGGAATGAGGAGGCCTCCTTATGGCCTGTCCCTGTATGACTGGAATTTATCACCTCCCTCTGAGTTTTTACAGTGTGACTCATTTAAAACTAGTGTTCAGTGGGTGAGAAGGACATGTGTAATGCTAAAAAAACATAAATGTGCACATTCATTTGGCCACTCCTCTACAAGGGAATGTGTTATGAGCCAAACGTGCAGTTGTCCAAGACCAGGTGAAGGTCATGGTGTGATCACGTGTTTTGTTTTTTTTTTTTTTTTTTTTTTTTTCCCCAGCATATTTTACGTTTGTAGAGCACTGCAGCTACACTGGTCTACATTCAAATAAGTAAATTATAAAGCAGATAACATTGTGTTTTTCTCAAAATCCATTGCTGCCCAGGAACCATATGCTGCCAAACAGATGTAAACTAGCTATATTTTAACGCTGAAAGAGAAACGGATGGATATTTTTTTCTGACATTGATAGAAAATACTTTATTTGCTAGCCAAAAGTGAGGTTGGGAGTATTAGAAGGAGGAAAGAAGCTTACGCATATGTTGATGCTGAAAAACAAATTTATATCTTGCTTTCTAGCTACTATGCAAACTAAGCTATTTACATATTTATAGTTGTTGGTAGTGACAAGAGACTTGTAAGAAGAGAATTATTAGTTAACAAGGTATTGTAGTTTAAACAGTGCAGAATTTGCCATCATCTCATGAGAAAAATTCTGAAATTTGCTAACTTGCTGTAAGTGGCTTCACCAGAAATATGCAACTTCCTTATTGGAAGGATTTTATTTATATATATGGGTAGGATGTGGTATGATTGGATGCCAACATTTGGGTGCCAAGTGTCCTACTATCACTGGAATGATCTAGGCTTTGCACAGTGGAGTCTGGCACAGCTGCCCATAGCCATACAGTGCTGTCAACTGGTCACTTATGGTGCCCCTATAACGGTATTCAGCAGTCAGCACAAACCATGGACACGCAGTCAACAACTGACTCCAACGGGCTGCCAGGTTGTTTTTTTTCCACTTACTGTGTTATCATTATTCATTGTTGTATTTTTTTTTTTTTTTTTTAGCAATTATCAAGAATTAATGTACCCGATACACTGAAAGGGTTACGCTGAGGTACGGTTTTATTGTGCAAATGTGCAAGAAATATGGACATGTGCTCCGTTAGGCCCTTCCAGCAGAAATGTTTTGTTTTGCATGACAGAATTCAGTTACTCCATACGGGGGGGGGGGCGGCGTAGTGATGGAGAGTCAGGCTGCAGTAGAGAGAAACTCACCAGACAATGGGGATTGTGGTCCGCAGAGCCACAAAACCAACCCTCTCTTTTCCACCGTCACATTTTCTGAGGTCTGCTATGGAAACCAGCTTGACAACTTTACTCCACTCAGACTGTTAGTGTTTTTGTACAGTAGCTATCCATGTAGGAATGGTCCCATTTGGGCTTTTTTTTCGATGACTAAAGATTGGCGCATCAGGCAAGGAATTCTGTTCACCTGAAACATTCAGACATATTCAAATCCATCAAAAAGGACGAAGGACACTTTGCTTACCAGCCACACTGCTTATAACATAATATTTCCCCTTTATGAATGAAAAGGGTTTTTCAAATTAATTTTGTTGACCCTGATCATTGCAGGGAACTGTATGAGCTACACAGTGTCACACATCTGTGTGTTCCCGCTTAGTACTGTATGTCTACGTATCGGGCCACTTTCACATCAGCGCTTGAGTCCATTTCCCTTACACTGATTTAGAGAACACGAGTTAAATATAATGAATTCATTTCCAAATTAGATTAGATTCAGAATTTCCAAAAAATATTGCTTACTTTAAGCCTGTTTAAGCTCATAAAAAAGGACAGTGGTCAAGTTAAAAAAGCACTTTGTAGTTTTAACGAAAGTTAAGAAGCTAAGACCTAATAAGGTGTTAATAGCCCTCAGATTTCAGCCAATTATGTGATAGGGACTGTAGGTTAGTCCCTTCACCCAAACTACATTCCACAGCTGTCCCATGACAATGCCCTCCTCTTCATCTTTGAGTAATTACCATACGCCTGCCTAATGACAGACTTTAATTAGATTTTACCTCCATTAGCCTCTTTCCAGTGAACGAGCACTCGTCTGTTTAATTATTTCCTTTTGAAAGTAGGTTCACTTGCATATGAGGAAGCGTGTGAGATCCTCTGAAAAAGCGATGGCTTTTAGAATGTCTTAGATTTTCTTCTGGCTTATGCACTGGTGACTTTGCCCATGTCAACTACAGCTATGAATACTGAAGGGGTGTTTTAAGAATCCTGTGACTCACACTTTCTTTTGGGCCATAATTTGATTTGGGTGGTTGTGTGTGTAACAGGGCCTCCACTCTTGTGTGTACAAAGGGCTTCTCACAAGGACATTGCTGCCCAGGCCGTGGAGAATTTTAAACTCGCCAAGCACCACTGGACCCCAGCTCTTGGTGTGGGGGGCTTGGGTTACACATGTGTGGAAAACAGGCCTGCGTTGGTACAGGGTGAGCTCAGGTGGAAGTGGTTTGCATGCAGTGCGTTCAGAATGTTAATGCCTTTTTGGCACAGCCGGTTTAGGAAAGGTGCTGGCCTTTTAGTTTTCTAGGTTTTAGGATGCTAGATTGAGGAAATATAGGTGGTTTCTCATTTGGTTTATTTTGGTAAACCAGTCAGACAATTGGTGGTCTGGATCTAGTGTACTTGTGTTTTTGGCATGGAGATTTGTGGTCAAATGCATCCTGCTAGCCTCAGACCTAAAGTTAAGTCTTACTGGCATATTGTATGGTGGTTTACACCATACAGGCATCTACAGTGTGGGAGCTGTGTGCAGTGGTATTCTTGTCCTGTCCTTTTGTAACCGTAGCATTATAGCAATGTTTTCTCTCTGTGACTACAGCACATAACATTGTGGCCCTTTCAACAAAGCTGACTTGGCACAAATGTGTAGTAGTAGGCCTTATTACACACTAAATTACATTGACTGGCTGCTGCTGCTGCTGTTTCTCTGTCTATTGAATTCAGAGTCATACTGTAAACTACATTCTGAAAACTGATTAAAAGGGAATATCACCACACAGGGCTGGGTGATAATGCACAGTCGCTTGCCTACTTCTAATGGTTTAGTTATTTGTAGTGCTTCTATTACATTTTTTTTATAATACCTAATATTAGGAGAACAGCAATGGAGTTAGCAGACATTACATGGCATACTCATTAGTGACAGCTCAGTCTGAGCTTTTGTTGTGTGCGAACCCAGTTTCTACTCAAAATCAGGTGCTAAAGACCAGTTCCTGAGCCCTCATGGTCCTAAAAATAGTGTGCATGTTAGATTGCTGAGATGGTTAAAGCCAGATGTAAAAATAATTTGTCCCGTTTTTCCGGTCTTGCTCAGAAGAAGGGTAATTTCCCTGGGTTGATTTCTTAATAAAATCAGCACACATGATATCCAGCTCTTGTTACCAGGGGCTGTTCGGGATGATAGCTCTGACGTTGGCACAGCGTCTCCCATGCGGAGACCAATTGACTTCCTGGGTCCTGCCTGGTCACTCGGCAGGGAAATTTAAGCGAGCTTAGAGCATGGCTGCACCCACTGTTTTCTGATTATTTTGTATTGCTGTTATCCTTTTTCAATGAGCTATTTATAATGGCTTCTTTTTCAGTTACCCTGCTGTCTAGAGCAGCTCAGATCGCTGGTCAACAAAGCATTTGGATGGAATGCAAAATCTGAGTAAAACTTCTGATGTAGGGTGTAGAATTGACTCTGCTTTCGGGCATAGTAGGGCATCTGTATGAATATTCTGTTTTTGTGACTTTAAAAAACAGACAAAGAAGCATTCCATTGTAGTCTGATGGTGACCCTCAGCCTTTTCCGTCAGCCTTGTTCATGCCCCAGTCTCATGTCTCAGCTTCCTCCTTCCTGTTGACACAAGTGAATGAAAAGATTAATGGGGAGTCCCTCATCAAAGACAAAAAAAACAACATGTGACCTGCACCTCATCTCTGGGCATCTCATAAGAAATTGTGTAAAACTGATATTGATAATTTCCCTGTTCAACAAGTCATGTCTGTGATTTTATTTCTTTTTATGTCCACCCATCGATGGTCCTTGCGCAGAAGACAAGGAAGACAAGGATTCAACCTGATTTGTACAATGGCTGTTCTTCTGTGATCTTGATTGTGACTTGCAGAAGGGACACCAAGTTGAAAATATTTCCAAACATCCAAGCATTCGGAGATAAACGCAGATAGTCCTGCCCATTTCAAATTACACGAACTGTCTAAATGAAAAGGAGGCAAGAAAGAATAACACTAATTTCTCCTGATCCATTATCCAACACTAGATGCATTGGATCCCATATGGCTTAATTCTACTGATCCAGTCATGCTGTCATTTCAGTGTGTTCCAGTACTTGAGTGTTCGATGTTTTTTAACAAAGTGTAAGTATGCTTAGGTGTGTGTGTGTGTGTGTGTGTGTGTGTGTGTGTGTGTGTGTGTGTGTGTGTGTGTGTGTGTGTGTGTGTGTGTGTGTGTGTGTGTGTGTGTGTGTGTGTGTGAGAGAGAACATCTGCTAAAAATTGGGATGGCAGGACTGGAGAAGCAATAAGGAATAAAAGTGCAGTTATGTCCCTTGGCAGTTTCTGGACCCTGGCCTGTAGCTCATTGAGCTAATCATTGTGAATTGGCCAGAGAGAGCTTTGATTTAAGAGTAGACCTACCTCTGTTACACATGACTGTATGTAATTAAATGTATGTCTGTATTGGTTCTTTGGTGCTTGGATTATAAATGACTAGGCATATTGGTCTTTCTGTAATACTTTTTATTTGGGATTCACACAGCTCTTAAATCATACAGTCGTTAAAGTAGCTCTAGCATGTTCCATGCGTCAGCATTTTTAGTGTGAGTTTACCATCTGACGGTCATTTGCAAAGACATTTCAAATGTCCCAGTATGTCTGAGGGCAAGATACACTTGTGGTTAATGGTTCAGGCCAGAGCTGTGTCTACACCCATTGAACTTTAGTCTCTGTGGGCGTCTGTTTCTTATGTTAAATGCCAAGTAGATTATGGTCCCAAAACACATTTTTTTCCCTGTGACAGTGAAGAGAATAGCCACAGTTTGAGTGCCCTAGTGTGTGAATAGAGCTTTCTGGTCCAGTGCCCTAGTAGCAGTGGTGGGTCTCAGACTGACTGCAATAGGATTGCTGTCTGTTTCCTTTGCAGCAGGACTGTGAGAATCTGGCAAGAGCCGTAGATGTTGGGAGGCAGACAGGCACACCGCATTGGTGTTTCTACCTCAGGATGTTACACGATCAAACGCATCTAAATGTCAAGCGGCGCGATGGAAAGAGACAAAAGGAAAGCTGCAGATGTGTGCCAGCTCACAGAGACCATATAACGATCCGCACAGAAGCGCGTGTAGTGTGCTTATTCGCCTTGTAGCACCATCGCTGTCTATGCGGCCTCAGTGGACAAATGAGTCTCCTCTGTGCACTGCCTCCTGAAGTCATGCGATCTCGAGCCGGAAGGGGGACGCCTGACAGAGAGAACCTTTATTGGACAGAAGAGTTACACATTGATCAGAACAGTTACTCCCAGGAAATGTTATCTTGCACAATCGCCACCCCCTCCCCCTCTTTCTGTCTGTGGTGTAACAGAGAAGTATTGTGCTGGAGAGAATACACATACATACAGAGGGAAACCACTGGCACATTGTGAATAAAGAGAGCGTGCACGCTCGTGCCCGTGCATGTGTTCACACCACTGTCTGGGAGGTTTGACTGTGGGCTGTGCCCCAGTGACCTGAGATGTGCTGGGCTGGTAATTTCTTGCTGTGTGTGAAGTGCTGATCAGTGTGACTAATGACCTCACAGTGCAGGCAGCGTTCGGGTTTAAAGTCTATTATGACTTCTCCTTATTTTCAGGTTAGTAACTGTTACTGTCACTTCACTTGTTTTGCTGTGATTCATCTGAACACTGTGACCTGAAGCTGAAGCAATCATTGCATATTAAATATTCTCAAATGTGTTGAGTCCGTTTTACAGTTCTAGAGATTGGCGTAACAGATTTGGCTGTGTAGGCCAAGAAAGATGATCAAATGCAGCCACCCCCCCCCCCCGCCACCCACATACTGTCTGCTGGTTGTGGATACAACTGTTTCGTTGTATCATTTCTGTCAGCAGTTTTCTGTTTGGTTGTTGCTCTCAAACAGAGCTGTCTGGCTTTTTAAGCATATTACTTTTTGTTTTTTTTTTCCCAACTCACAGAAACATGGCCATGGTTATCACACAAAATGATTACAGTTCGCACAACAGTCTGTTAACCGAAATATAATCCTCTGTCATTTATTGGTGGCCATCTTATTATAATTGACTTTTTATATTGTATTATGTTATATTAATTACTTTATATTAGGCTTTCATGTAATAATTTTGCAGCCATCATATTTTTCTGGCAAGATAAGGTATGAAATTCTCTCAAATAGAATCAAAATAGTCAGTTTGTTAAATTTTGTCAGTTTGTAATTTAATTTTTTATTGTCAGTATGCATGTTTACATACTAAATTGGCAACTATCTTCATATAATATAATTGGACAACTTTTCTTTAAAAGTGATCTCTCACAAGATTTCACTAAAGGTCTCAAGAGTCCTGCAGCATTTTTTATGGTTTAATACTAATGTCAGAGCTAATGTGAGAGATTCCAGGGCTGATTCTATGGAAGTGAAAAGTGCTGTTTATTTACTTTTTTAAAGCCAGGCAGTTGAAACTTTGTTTGGACAGGCGTATGCATTTTGTCAAAGGATACACTGTCACTTACACACATGGTTTATCAACAGAAAAGAATAGCAGAGTGTTATTTGTTCTTCTGCAGAAATTTGTTTGTTGTAGCTGCAATTGTTGTGTCATTTTTCCACACTGAATTTAAGGGTGCAAGCATGTGGATGTGTTCTGCTGAATTGAAATTTACAAGCAACAAAAAATGGCATAAATTAGCATTAGGGAGAAAAGTGACATGGCAAAAACATGAGTTAAAAACATACCACATTTGAATAAGAAGATATTTTTTAAACTTGGCAGCAGGCCTGTTACACTACATTTGGTTGAAGATTTGTCCTGGTTCTCTGTGTTCTGAGCTATAATGCCTCAAAGCAGTTGTCAGGCTGCTTTTTAAAAATGTCCCATGCAGTCATTTTACAAACTACTGTGATTTCAATTTCATGTTTGATGCAAAGCACCATAAAATAATTTTTTTTCAACCACCTTCTACTATAGTTTAATCTAATGGAGACTAGACTCTGAAAGCAATTGGCAGTTAAACTTTGAATTAGCTCCATTTCACGTAACTTAAATACACACACATACACACACACAAAGAAAACACAACCCAAGTCTGTTCTTTCCATTAAACTCTTTCATCAGGTTCACTTAGATTCCCTAATTTGTCAGACATTTTGTTTTACATGCTGCTAGGCTAAAGGCATACATCTAGTATCCTGGCCTCCAGATGGATGGATCCAGTAGCTTCAGGAATATGAACTTTGGCCCTGCCCAGACTGTGTTGACAGCTGCTTTCAGGAGACTTAATGTGGAGGGCAGAGCACAGTCAGCATTGCCCATTTTTGCCATTGCCATTTTTATTTATGGGTGTTGTTTTCTTCCTTGTTTGATATTTATTACTTACTTCTAAGACCTTATACTTGAGGCTTGAACCATGTTGCTTAATGCTGTGACAGATGGCTTGGAATGTATTATAGCAAAGACAGGAATATTGATTGATTGATTGACACCACTGATAGGCATTATTTGGCTTCTCTGAGCACGAGGTGTTTATAGCAAAGAGGTTAACTGTTTTGAACCTGTGGTTTGCTTGTTTGGTGGCATCTCCTTATCCCTATTTAAAGATAAAGTATGCCCTAATGTACTTTCGATTACGATGGACACATATGAATAGTGCATTGTACTGCTGCATTGTGTCTGCCCCTTCGTGATTGAGTGAGCGTGCGCGTCGGCCAGGAGTAAAAAGGCTCCCCATGAATAATTGATCTCCATTGTGATTGTGGCCGTGCCTTGTCAACTGTGCATCAAGGTCAGAGGCGATGAGTGACACACCTCACTCCTCGGGGGGGTGGAGGATGAGAGATGCATGCTCTCTCACTCAAAGGCAGACAGCCAGAAAGAGGTGGCCTGTGGCTTCCATGCCAGTAGACCATTACGCAATTGAAGATAAGGTGTTACCATCCTTTGCCTGAAAGAGCGCTTTACATGCTGCCTATGTTGTGTGGTGCATACATTGTTGCCATGCAGCTTCCTCCCAGTTACATAGTTGACTATCTTTGCTTCACTTCAAAGTTGCCGGTTTTTACCCTACTGGGAGCCATAATCCTAGGGTTGCCCGTGGACTCTACCCTTGAAGTGCAAAGTTCTGGTGTGGACACAAAATATGAAAATAACAGCTGTCATAAACAAATTGTCTTGCACCTGAAAGCTTGAGTTGATAGTCATTTAAAATGGCAGGGCTTAATAAAATAAAATGAGAGGCTTTTTGGAATTATATTCATTGTGAGGTTTAGGGAGGGTGAAATTTGGCAGTCTCCTATAGGAAGTCCAAATATATAAGAGAGCCCGAAATGGTCTCCAAAAATTCTATGCATTAAATGGTAGATACGCTAGGATGCGCACACACATAACCTTGCGTTTGATGGATCACTTCTTATACCAGTGGGAGAAGCAGACAGTAGAACTGTTCTATAGCTGCAGAATGGAGCCCATATATTTCTTAATGCAGCAGTCAGCAGGACCCCTAGCTGTTTTCTAGGTAATGCTTAGGTGCATGTTCAGGAACAGTGGTTCTGCATTAAGGGTAGAGGAGAAAGAGGGCAAGAAAATTTGTGAATGAGATTCCTAAACTGTTTGTGTAATACAAAAATGGGCTGGGGAACGCTTTTATTGGCGAGGTGGTAATTTGTGACTGCATAGAAACACTTATGTGGGCCTTGGAGGATTTGCATGACTGAAGTTGGCACCAGCTTCTTTTGAACCATAGGGTGGTATCCTGAATAACTGCCCCACACAAACAGAGGAACATTTCTGCGTGGTTACTGTCAGAGCTCAGGCCCAAGTCACAGGCCGCCCTGCAGTTCCACTTCTGAGTGTTTAAGCCACACAGCTGGTGTGGTTGTGTGTTGTCTCTTACATACCAGGCCAGTGTCTCACCACTTGAGGAAGTTGTGAGTTGTGCTGATACAGTCTTCCCTCTTGGTAGAAATGAAATTAACGCAGAAGAAGTAATCCGTTGTTGGTGTTGATGATGTTTACAGCATATTTTTTGCAGTGAAAATTTTGAAGATGAAAAGATGAGGTCATGTGCAGCACAGCTTTAACAGTTATTCTATTGGCATTACCTCTTGTTAGACATAAAAACCGAATTAGAGTGAGTGAGTGTGTGTGTGTGTGTGTGTGTGTGTGTGTGTGTGTGTGTGTGTGTGTGTGTGTGTCTGTGTGTGTGTGTGTGTGTGTGTGTGTGTGTGTGTGCATATTGGTGTTGAGATGAGTTTCGGCAGTATTATGGAACCTACAGCCCCTGAAGTGCACCAGACAGTATGTCTGGCAGTTCAGAGCTGCATTAGCATGGATGCATGACTGCTAAAACAGACCGGGGCACCAAGCTCAGGGCTTTCACAGCAACGCAACCCAAAATAGACCTTGCCCTGTTTTTGTTATCGCCCGCGATTGAGATGCCCTCGTCTTTGGCTGCTTATAGTAATCACACCTTCACAAACTGGAAGCTGCATCAGCCGTGTTTCCACAGTCAGATCAGCCGATGTTCATATGTAAAGCCTAATGCTAAGTTTTCTAGTGTGTTTGCTCATCCACCATTAGACCTCAGAGGTCCCGATGTCACTCATAATTCAACCCATTTTCACAAAGTATATTTTTACCCGCCTGTGATTAAAGCATCATCTGAAGTCTGCACTGGCAGCGCCTGGATTCGATCTGGACCATTAGCCAGATCATTTAATTCCAAAAAAAAAAAAAGGTGACTCGGTTTGAGACTTTATCCAAGAGCCACACTCAAAACACAGTTGATGTACCCATTCAGAAACCGTATGACCGTGTGTGCTGACTCCTTTAATATCAATAGTGCTGTGACTGTAAACAGCCCCACTGAATGGTGAAGTATTTATCCTTTAATGAGAAAAGACAGAATTCACTAAATGCTCATTGCTCAGAGCAAATGTTCTTAACAGCTGGCTTGCTGAGCAATATACTCTCCAGAATGCCTCTTCACAGGACCCATATGCTGAACAATAATGAGCGCAGATATTGATCTTTCATATTAAATTCAGTCTGGAGCTCCTAACATTTATTGGCCTGGATATCACCAGTGCAGTGCTGAGTGCTGAGTAATCTTGGGTGCTGCTTCCAGTGGCTAATGTGAACACAAATGTGTTTGGGTAGACCCTGTGCTGCTCTAATTGCTTTTAGATGAGATCAAGTAATTAACACAAACAGCACATAAACATTACCAGTATTCAGATGCTCAGCAAGGTGGAATGTCTCTTTTGTCTGTGTATTACTGTCTGTCTGTGTGTGTGTCTGTGTGTGTGTTTGTGTGTCTGTGTGTCTGTGTCTGTGTCTGTGTGTGTGTGTGTGTGTGTGTGTTTCAGCTCTACAGGTCCCTCTGGTTTGAGATTGCAAAGGCAGTTATTTCTACAGAACAGAAGTAACTGCCTTTGGTGAAAAAGGTCCAGATAGCCACTCCTGCTTTGAGTTCACGCTCATTACCTGAGCTGTGGTTTTGGCACTTCTCTGTCTGAAATTCACTACTTAATCATTGAAAACCACATTGAAGCAGTCTGTTATGTTCTGTGTGAGTGCAGGCCTGGTGTTTAGCTGTGCGCTGACACAGAGGGTAGACTCAATTCCACTTTAATTCTGATGTAGAAATGTGCCTTTGGATAAATCCTGTGAAGCACAGTTTCAAATTAAACAGCAAGGTAGCACTGATATGCTGTAATCCTCCCTCTGCTGAAATACCCCTGATGTTATTGCAGATGTAGCAGCCATGCAAATAGATTTTCTGCACATCTTTGGAAAGAATTATTTAAATATATGTGGTTTTGAGTCGTGATGCCGCTTCAGGGGTGGGGTGAAATGTTTGGAATCTTGTAAAAAGGGTCTCAGATTCCCAAATGGAGTTAGAATTTTTATGATGTTTTTTTTTTTTTTTTTTTTTAGTCAGGTACAGAATAAAGCAAAGCAGGACCTATTTTTCCCACAGACTTGATAATGAACACAAGTGCCCCATATACATGCTACAGGAAGCTTGTGGGCTACCTACTTATGCAACTATACGTCAGCTCTACATGCAGACTACCTGATTAAAATCATGCCATTCTTCATTGGCATTTGCTTTAGGTTATTTGCCGCTGCACTGCATGTGTTGTACAGTCACAGTCTAGCAATGTGCTCTGAGTAGGTGTGTGGTAGTGTTATGCTCCTCTCCCTGGCTTGCTCATTGTGAGGATGCAGAGTCTCTCTTGGTGACCCCAGCAGAACTTGGCCCTGCAGGGGCTCCCAGCCTGCCCGGGTCCCTCTTCCTTGGCGATCTGGCTGGAAGCGCGGCTCTCCTGTCACATTCGGTTTCTCCCCTCAGTGGCGCATGGCGCGGGATCACCCCCTTGTTGCGAGGCCGCCTGACACGCCTAAGAGGGCTCAGGAGTGCAGTGTAGCGGAAGGTGTGCAGCCACGCGGGGTGGGCGCGACAGAGACATGGGAGGGGTCCAGCTGGATTTTTCCAGCAAACAAGGGCCATTATATGCATTTACTACCCCCTCCGCCTTGAGTGGGATTTTAATTTTCACACTTACAAGATGGTTCCGTGTCTCTGTAGCCCTGAAAAATCAAAATACAGTCATAACAATCTGGGGGAGGGGGGGTGTCTTCATTCCTCAGTTTCTGTGAACTTTTCAGAAAAAAATATCAGTGGTTTACCATGTAAGGTTTTAGGATTGCATCTGTAAGGTTTGAAACATGAGCCTTTGGGAATGTATGTAGCTGGACATACCAACACTTTGAAAAGCCAATTGCTGTTAGTGGCAGATTTGCTGTGGTTCATAATATCTTGTGTTATTTTCTTATGGAGTAAAAAATCAGAGCCTTCCCCAGTCATAGGGGTGTTGCAAATTAAACAAGAACATCTATTTTTGGTTTTAGGTTACTCATTACCTGTTCCTGACAATGGACACCGTTGCCGGACGTGGGTGTTGTCTCTGGCTTAAAACCATGAGGGACATATAGGCAGAGGGAAGAGTTAGGAAAGAGAGAGCTGGATCTGAAAATGACATTATGTAGCCTACTTAATGTCAGAACTATGGCAGTCTGAGTAAATCATATTCTTCCCTGAGGAACAGTGCTAGGAGAAAGCCAAACTCGTTCTCGGAGATGTGAGGCAGGCCCGACACTTTTAGACCCCCAGCAGCTACAGCTGTGAAGCACCGTCAGCCAGAGCTGTCCCCATATCATTACGCCATCCATTATTCAAGGCCAGCCCAGGACAGGAAGTACTTTTGCGTGCTGAGTAATAGAGAGAACAGTGTCAGAATCACTCCTGTTCATTTTTAACTCTCTGTCACATCGTGGTAAATGGAACCGCTTGACGTCCATGTTGAAACTTGCTGATTGGATGTTCCGAGCAGGGTGACACCTCTTTCACGTAACAAGCCCAGGTCACGAGTTCACAAATGTGCGTGTGTGTGTGTGTGTGTGTGTATGCGCGTGTGTGTGTGTAAGGCATAGCTTACTGCACTGTAGCTTTTATAGAAATTGTTTGCTTTGTTTTGATTAGTGGTTAGGATTCTTCACTGCTTGGTGGGTGCGTGTGTTTGCATATTGAAAAAAATTGAATATTTTGTTTCACAATGCTACTGTATGCATATGTCTTTAAATGGCTGCCAGACATATCTTGGTCACTATTCAAGCAAGTTAAAAGGGAAGGAAACTGTGGATTTTGGCCTTTATCAGTTTGTGTAAGCTCATACTTAAAAGGGAACAGAAGCAGTTCATTATATGATTAAGTAAGTTAAGATTTTATGAAGCATCCAGTTCATACCATTGTTGTTCAACATTGTATACTGTGCTCTGGAAAAAGAGTGGTGTCAAACTGAAATAAAATATACTGTACAATATAGTCAAAAAGTGAATAAATTATTTATTGGTACTGGGGAGTAAGGAAAAAAGTTTCCATAATAGTGCATATTCTTCATTTGTCACGGACCTGACTTTCATTTACACTGGTCATAAAAAAATCCAGCTCATAATTAACTGGTCTGCTGATTTAATTGGCTTTACTCATGCCAAAACTGGTATTCTGTGTGGAGAAGACCGAATTAAGGATCTAATGCAGAATTAAAGTGCTAATTATATTTTTCTCATCTTCAACAACACTAAAAACTGAAATTATAATTTAGTTGTATGTGATGGATTTGTAACAATATAAACAGCAGAATTTACATTTACGGATACATATTTATACTGAAACTAATTTACAGTGTATAACTTTTAGAAGGCCATCTTTTCTGTTTATATAAGCATGGCATTAAAAATTTCAGATAAATACAGCATGATTGTAGAGGTAGTTGCAGTGGTGAAATGTTTTGATCCCCCCAGAGTGTGCAGTGTGTGACCTGCAGTTGTTCCAGTGTTGTCATTTTCCAGTGTTGTCGCTGGTACTCAGGCAGTTGGCATAAGTTCTGTTTGTGATGTTTTTTTAACAGGTACAAAAGAGTCTTTTCTGTTGGCACCCATGGCATCACCACGTATAACCCCACCACGTTAGAAGTAACAAATCAGGTAAGAGGAAACCTTTTCTCTGTCCTCATAGTGCATTTTCGAGTGGGTGTTAATCCCTCATTGTGCTTTTTTTTTCGTGTTACAGTGGCCTTATGGGGACATTTGTGGGATCGGCCCAGTGGGCAAGGGCCAGGGCACAGAGTTCAGCCTCACGTTCCGCAAGGGCAGCGGCAAGAAGTCTGAGACACTCAAATTTTCCACTGAGCACAGGACAGAGCTGCTCACAGAGGCACTGGTGAGTATAACAGAGGGCTGGGCACCAGTGCAAAGACCATGTTCCCACTCAAAGCCTCTGAGTACAGACCCAGGGCTGTCTCATGCCTTACGTACCTGTGAGTTTAACTGATTGAATCCTGAATGAAATTTGCAACTGTTTTCGGAAAATTGCGTTCGGTGTGTTGCTTTAAGGGGGAAGGAAGTGGCAACAGAAGACGCACTCATACTCTAGTTGTGTCTGTGATAGCTATCAGGGTGCTTACTGCAAAATGCAATGTTGTGGTAATGTGTTTGTCAGTGACTAATTCTGGACATGAGTCATACAAATGGGGAACACAAGTCTAATAAATACATTCTCTCTCTCTCTTTCTTTCTCACTTGCTTCTTACAGAGATTCCGAACAGACTTTTCAGAGGGCAAGATAACTGGCAGGGTTGGTATTTATTTGTGTGTGTGTGTGTGTGTGTGTGTGTGTGTGTGTGTGTGTGTGTGTGTGTGTGTGTGTGTGTGTGTGTGTGTGTGTGTGTGTGTGTGTGTGTGAGAGTGGGTGTGTGTGTGTGTGTGTGAGAGAGAGAGAGAGAGAGAGTGTGTGTGTGTGTGTGTGTGTGTGTGAGAGAGAGAGTGTTTGTGTGTGTGTGTGTGTGTGTGTGTGTGTGTGTGTGTTGTGTGTGTGTGTGTGTTTTGTGGAGGGGGAGGAGGGCTTTGTGTGTATTTGCTTATTTTTATGAAGCGTTGGTGTGCATGATATATTGCTGCTGAGAAGCTTTGAACCCCACCTGGGAAACACTGACTCTGGAGGATAAAATGCACTTCTGCATACTCCACTCTGACTTACTTCCTGTGCAGAGAATAAGATCACTGTCCTCACATGTCTGGCTCTTCATATACTTTTTCATCCCTCATTTCTATTTTATCAGCACAACTGCATTTCCGTACACCGTTTTATAATAGGACACAGCTACCTCTGGGGTGACTTTCATCTCCGTCAATCAATACAGCTTCCTGTTGTTTCTCATGCTTTACTGGCACTTAACCTCCATTTCATGAGCCCATGGAAAGCTTCACTGTAACACTGACCATCTTTGCTAATGCTGTCACAAGGAAACATTTCAAACATTCAGATACTTGTTTACCTCATAACTGGAGAACACTGGAATTCTGACTACTGGCGCACGCACACACACACACACACACACACACACACATATATAATATATATACTGTATATATTTTTATACAAATCATGGATATGAAGCTTTTCGGAGTTGTAATTGGAGATTTGAAATTTGGATCATTTTTATCTTCACTCAACACAGTTTGGCAAGTTCAGCAATCATGAAAATTGACCTGACAAACTGTTCTTGAAGAGAAAAATCAATACTAGTATCCTGTTGTAAGTAAAAGGATGTTGATTGAATCCCAGGCATTGTACATGTGCCGTGCTTTGTGAATAGGCCTTTCAGCGGAGGTAAGCTGTCATCGGCTGAGTAGCTGCTGAGTATTAACATGCCACAGCGATGTAAATACAGTAGCGTCATGCTAAGACCCCATAATGCACGTTTCTCCGCAGCGCTACAACTGTTACAAGCATCACTGGAGTGACTCAAGGCGGTCCGTTGTATTGGAGGTCACCCCAGGAGGCATAGATCAGATCGACCCGCACACCAACCGTGTGCTCTGCTCCTATGACTACCGATCTGTGGAGGGCTTTGTGGAGGTCTCTGACTACCAGGGGGGCTTCTGCATCCTGTATGGAGGGTTCAGCCGGTTGGTACGTACGAGTGCATTCTTATGTATGCGTTTGTTAGTCCATGTTTTTTTTGTGTGTGCATGGGTATTCTGTTATTTTCTTCATGAAAAGACTGTTGGAGGAAGCCAGTTGAAGGCACAGTTCTCTCAACTGTTAGTAAATGTAATTTTAAAATCTATTTTTTCTCTTCTTCTCTCTCCCCCTCCCAACCTCTCCTCCATTTCCTACCCAACCCACACCCCCCTCCCACCCCCAGCACCTCTTTGCCTCCGAGCATCGGGACGAGATCATCCGCAGCGCCATAGAGCATGCTGGGAACTTCATCGGCATCACGCTGCGACTGCGGAAAGAGGCCCTGAACTTCGAGGGCTTTGTGACGGAGCGGCTGGGGAAGTACAGCGCGGATGACTGCATCACGTCGCTGGCCGAGTTCGTCGTGCAGAAGATCTCTCCCCGACACACGGTCGGTGGCCCGCTATTTCTGGTGTCTCTCTCTCTTCGTCTCTCGTTTGAGTGTCATTGTACTTCTGTCACTTTCGTCCTGATTATACACTACTGTGTGCATAGTTGTGTATAGATTATAGATTACATAATTCGTTGCACTAGCTACAGGCAAGAGCACTTCTTAACAACAGGGGTTTTATAGCTTTGCACACTACCACACAAGCACGGCGAGTTCATATCGTGCTGAATTACTTGACACACTGTTGGGTTAAAGAGGTATTTTGTTTTCTCCTGTAAATATGTTTCTCAAATAGTTTTCTCATTTTTAGCTGCCAATTTTCCAGTTTACATTTTAGTTTCAGTTTAAAAAGTGTTGCTTATACTTCATGGCAACAGATGGCAAAATTGCCCTCATGAAGCAAATTTGCTAACCTCTTCCCACATCTTGGCTGATAATCTCCATGCGGGAACATCTTTATCTGCCTGACTTGTCAGTAATGAGGTGTAAAGGAGAGCTGCTGCAGTGTGCTGTCAGGAGGAGTAACCTCAGCGCCGTGTGCCTTTTTTAGGAGCCGGTGAAGAGGATCCTGGCTCTCACTGAGACTTGCCTGGTCGAGAGGGACCCGGCCTCCTACAACATTGTCACCATCAAGCCCTTTGGAGAGGTGGGTGCCCCCCCCAGCCAGACTGATGTCACTGCTTTAGGGGGACTGAAATGTCTCTACCCCTCCTCCTCTTTCAGTGCTGAGGGACCACAGTCCGTGTCACGCTGTCAGCCGTCTCCAAAAGCACTTTCTCTCACCATGTCACTCCTCAGGGTGAAGCCAGCCTGAGGACGCTATGAATCCCCATACAAGGAACAGTGTCCTCGCTCTTGTCAACACATGATCAATAAAATCAGGAAATAGAAGGACGTTGGTGTTTAATTTGCAGTTTCCATTATGAATGTAAACCCATTTGCAGCATTTGACCACCTCTCATTACACCCTCTTTTTAATCATATTCTTCTGAAAGTTCTGTGGCAAATGCAGGCAAGGACAGTTTTGTCATCTGAAATTCACTCTGTCTGCATCACCCTTGTCCAGTCCCTGTCTCATATAGCAGCTTGCTTGTGCTTCGTCCCATGTAGACAATTTAATCCCTTTTTTCCAAAATATGAACTGAGCAAAATGGGACAGGGGAAAATGTACAAAACAGACATAATCTCAGAAGATGATCCTGATACAGGCGAGACCACTATACACAGAGAATTACATATGTTCTAGATAAAATGTAAGCTAAAACATAACAGGATGTAGTTTGTATTGAACAACATGGAAAGGCCTGTGCAGAAGTTGAACAGTAAAAAAATATCACTGGCTCAGCTCTGTCAGTCACATGAGACTGCAAAGTGAAACCAGACCCCCTCTGCCACCAGTGCTTCCCTGTCTGTTAGACTGAAGGGATTGTCTTAATTTTCTAGGGCCATGTGCTAATCAGTCAACTATCACCCATTTGTATAATCACTGATATTCTTTATGGTAAAGCAATGATTAATAATTATTTATTTTATAAATATATTATTAAATTCTATTTGTTCATCTGGCCTAGATATCAGGTTCACAATTCAGAAATCCAAACACAATAAACTTGGTCATGAAATTCGTTGTGAATCTTTGTAGTATGGTAGTAAAGCACTGCTTATTAGCGCTAACATAAGAGAAATCATCGACAAGCCCTGAAAGTGCAAATTCACTGATAAGCAGGTGGGAAGAAATTGCCCAACAGAAGTTAATGGACCTAGTGACTATTCTGGTTTGGCAGACATTTGTCTGTACACGAGTGTGGTTTTGACATTAGGAAATACAGACTGTGTATTAGATCCATATGTGTGACAATATGAAGATTTTTTTGCACAGAGGATCAGTTATGAAAGGTTTGCAGGTTTGTGAATGCGTACTGTGTCAGAGAGTTACATGCTTGTACAGCCTATAGAACCAAAAAAAACACAAAAAGTGTAGACTTGATGTTAAAATGCAAAGCATACACACATTGCTTTGAACATAGCCATGCTGTCCAGTAACAGCAGCAGTTCACTAAGGTGCAGAATACCAATACTGACAAGACATATCAGCTGTCTGCTCTATGGATGGAAAAATCTGTCATAATTGAAAATGAATTCATTGGTTGATGAAAATGTAATAGTGGAGTTTGCCATATCTTCTGTCAAGGCAAAATTGAAACAGTCACCCAGTTTGCATTGTCAATATCCTGTTTGAGCATATTTTCTGTGTGACAGATTGTAAATTGAAATGTAATTGTTGATTTTATGATTAAAAAAACAATATCACGCTCTGCTATTACATTTTCATGAAGGACATAGCTTTTTTTCCTCCGTTCTTGCTTTCCTCCCTTTTTTCTCAGTTCTTGCTTTCATCAGACTGGAATCAAATTGTGACCCATTCCCAAAGGCAAATGGTGAAATCATGAATGAAAATCTGTTATTCTTTAGAAGGTAACAGTTTCTATCTTCAGTAGGAAGGTGTGTAAATAACTGCAGAGTGAAACAAGGTTTTGAATTAATTCAAGCCCCAAAAATTGTCCTATCTGCTATTAGTCACAATTAAAGTGCTGATGGCACAGTCTGTTATGTGAATGTTATTTTATTAGACTTAATGCTGATGTTGTGTTACTCGTTGTATGTGCAGGTGTTTGCACTCATCTGTGACGCGGACAACCCCCAGGTGTTCACTGTGGAGTTCATCAGAGGGCAAATCAGAAAGTACATTTCCACAGAAAGGTACTGTAAGGCTGTTGTTTTTGGTTGTTTACGTATGGAGGCATGGACGACTATACAGTAGCCTTTATATAAGCTGCTCATTGTGTTTGACTTGAGTAGTTGGTTGGCTTCTCCTGGATTTTAAATGTTTTATTGTGTATATCTGTGAGGTCTGTAACTTGTAACTCTGCTTCAGTGAAAATATTCTTTTTTTTTTTTTTTTTTTGCTCATGTTTGAGTGCAGTATGTTTTTGCACGTATATATTTGTATACATGCCAGTCTATATATACGCAACCAGTCTCTCTTTGCTTTGCTGCAAATGTTTTTGATTTGTATGTATTGATAGTGCTTGTATATACATATGTAAGTATGGCCTTTTGTGACTATTGTGCATTGAAGTGTGTATGTGTGTGTGACCATTACTAGCCACTTATCGCCATGGTTTGTGTGCTCTTGCAGGGACTCCCTGATGGCCAGCCTGCTGGACGGAGTGCGGGCGTCTGGGAACCGGGACGTGTGCGTGAAGATGGCCCCCACGCAGAGGGGCCAGCGCTGGGGGCTGCTCAGCATGCCGGTGGATGAGGAAGTGGAGAGCCTGCACCTCAAGTTCCTGGCCGCACCCCCCAGTAAGACACCACGTCTACAGAAACGGAAACGCTAGTATTTAATGTGCTATCGTGATCAGGAACAGGATCCGCAAAGATTTCAAACAGCAAAGAAGTTTCAGACTTCTTCCTGGCTCGTTTCGTACTTTTCATTTGCACATATTCCTCAACGCCAGCTATTCTCTTAAGCATAACATTTATGGGCCAGTCGCAGTTTACTGTATGGAATGCTTAATGAGAAAAACGGCTATGTTCAATGCAGAGGAAAGCATAATGGAGCTCCCAGGTGGTTTAGAGACTGCAGCACAGCTCAGTTATGGCATTGGCTGTGAAACATCAGCGCACTGTTAGCATCACTAGCTGCCAAGCTTTGTGGTCTGTACAAATCCAAGGATTTACTCTCCCTAGTCTCCGTGCAGCTCAGTCTAATGCTTTTCATTGTTTTTATTGAAGGAAATTGGAATGAACGATGATTTTTTTTTTTTGATTGAACTGTTGGTAACTTATGTGTATATGTAAATGTCTTGAATTTGAGTGATTCATACAAGCAAGTGCCAGGAAGTTTGATATGAGTGTGTCTAAAAGGTCCGATATTCATTTCCTCAGATGGAAACTTTGGGGACGCTGTATTCAGGTTCAATGCCAACATCTCCTACAGCGGAGTGCTGCACGCCGTTACGCAAGACGTGAGTCCTCTCCCTCCGCCTTCCCGGCCACCAGATGGAGCGCATATGCTCTTGCTGTCCAGTGCTGATGGATGTTCTCTCTCTTTCACTCTCCTAGGGCCTTTTCTCAGAGAACAAGGAGAAGCTGATCAACAACGCCATCCTGGCCCTGCTCTCCCAGGACTGTGAGCTACCGGGGCCCAATGCTGAGCTGGAGAGCCAGTTTCAGGCCATCCGCCGGCTGGTGGCCTCCAAGGCTGGCTTCCAGGCTTTCACCCAGCTCCCCAAGTAAGCGAACATCCCACCCACCCCACCTACCTCTGCCTCCCTCTGCCCCTCTCCCTCTTACTCCTCTCCACCCCCCTATCACTCTGATTTCTCTTGTGTGGGCTGGTAGTTGTGGCCACTGCATAATGCAGACATACTCTGTCATTCTAAGGTCTGGTCAGGTGGCTGGACCCCCAGGCGAAACGTAAATATGACAACGTTCATTTCACAACCTCCTGTCTGTGCTTCTCTGTAGTCTTCAAATACCATGAGACACTTTTGCAAAGAGGGGGGGAAAAGTGTTGAGTGGATTCTGAAGGGTTACTAACATGGCTTGCGTGAAGGGGGGTGCAGTCCGTGTTACCGTCTGAGTGGATTCTGCATTCTGCTAAATGCCGTCTTGAGTCCCAGTTTGTCCAGGTCTGCCATGGATAAACCCTCTTTATATTTGTATAAGAGCAACACAATACAAATATTGATCAAAGCCTTCATGGTGGTAGTTTGCAGAGCCATATTCCCTAATGTTGTATCAGGTGGAATGAACCCTCCTTGTCGACTCATTGTGTTTCAAAGGGTGTTGTTTATTGTGTGTGCTGTGCTCTGTGTTTGAGTTTTACACTACCCGAGGTTATGGGAATGTTTCTCTCTACGTGTGTTTGCGTGTGTTTTTTTTCCCCAGGTTCAGGGAGAAGCTGGGGGTGAAGACGGTCAAGGCTTTGAAGAGAAATAACAATGGGGTGACCCACGCTGCTATCGACATGCTCTGTGCCCTCATGTGTGTAAGTGACCGTGGTTCATACACAGCGAGCTCGGCTGTGACTTTAATAGAGGGTGATGGTGATGAGTGAGAGAGGGAGATATACATTTTCTGTGCGATGAGGTTCTGCACCATCTTCTGTGAAGGATTTTATATGACTGATTTGTTATGCCTGTTGCATGTGATATTTTTGTTGTATTTGATTTATCATGGTAAAGTGATATTTGACATGAATTGTGGCATAGTATACCTTATGACAGTTGTCATTTGATATAAGTGTTTGAATATTTATCTGTTGCTTGTGGAAGTACGATTCTTTCATGGTCCTTTGTATCTCTCATAAGGATAGTAAAGTGATGTTTGACATGAATTGTGGCATAGTATACCTTATGACAGTCTGTTATTTGATATAATTGTTTGAATATTTAGCTGTTGCTTGTGTAAGTGCAATTCTTTGAAAGTTCTTTGTATCTCTAATAAAGATGTCATGAAGTTCTAAAGGACCCTTGATAGAGGTTGTGCCCATGGCCATGTTGTTGGCTAACGTAGATATTGTCACGGTACTGGTGCTGATGATGGTTAGGAGTAATGAAGGCCCACTGTCCCTGCAGCCGATGCATGATGACTATGACCTGCGTCAGGAGCAGCTGAACAAGGCGTCCTTGCTTTCGTCCAAGAAGTTTCTGGAAAACCTGCTGGAGAAGTTCATCAGCAATGTGGTGAGTATGTATGTGTCACCATGGTGACCAGAGGACAGCTGTCACCCAGTTCCGTATTAAATTATTGGTATTCTTTGATCACAGCAAGTTGGCACTGTTTCTAACAAGTGTAGAACGGGTCAGAATGATGACATATCCCTCAAGCTTCATTCCATAATGCTGTGTTTTGGTGTTTCAGTCAGTGACTAATGTATCAGACTCACAAATGATTGAAAGCCCAATATTAAAGGGAATATCTCATTCTGCTCCCTGTCTTCTCTCCCTCCCTCCCTCTCTCTCTGTCTCCCTCCCTCCCTCCCTCCCTCCCTCCCTGTCTTTGCAGGAGCATGGCACTGGTGCCCTGGTTATCAGCTCTTTGCTGGACTTCCTGACCTTTGCCCTCTGCGCTCCATACAGTGAGACCAGCGAGGGCCAGCAGTTTGACATGCTGCTGGAGATGGTGGCCTCCAATGGACGCACCCTCTTCAAACTCTTCCAGGTGGGATGGAGAGGAGAGGAGAGGAGAGGCTTAGGGAGCGAGAGGCTGAGGGAGCACTAGGAAGAGCACCAGAAAGGTGGAGAAAAGTTGTGTGTAATTGAGTCAGGGTGAGAAACAGCAGGCAGAGGTGCTGAGAAACAAAGTTTGATTTCGTTCTCACATCTATAAGTCTGTCTTAGGAAGCTGCTTTGGCGAAGCGCCATATCTTCTGTTCCAACAAAGCTTGTTTGAAGCTGGATTTTTTTTGTTTAGAAAAGAAAAGTTTGAGGGAAGACACCTGGGATTGTTAAAGATTTTGAAGATCCCTTTGAAAAAAAAAAAACCCACACAGGCCCTGTGGGAAAAGCAGTCAGCGTTCCATGCTGACGTTATCTCGGTGTTGGATGTGAGGTGACTGCATATGCGATCTGTTGCCACGCGATCCAGTTTGCTCAGGGTGCCCCTGTCTGTGTGTCTGTCCACAGCACCCTTCTATGGCCATCGTTAAGGGAGCAGGCCTGGTCATGAAGGCCATCATCGAGGTGAGGCCACTTGATTTGCAGCTGTACCCTAACAAGTAGCCTTGTAAACCCTGTTTTAACAGTGAAGTTCAGCAACATGTTAGTCATTGTAACATGTTGTGATCATACACAAGTGCCATTTTTAATTGCAGTATGATCACTGAGGATAATAAACTTTATTACAGTTATCTGTTGTATGTAGTATGTAATAAGTGGTCTTCGTATTTTCTTTAGCAAGTGTTAATAGAATGGCTATTACTCACCGACAGGCAGTACAGGCAGTACTCACAATCAATGTTTAGTGAGCCTAATGAGAGTAACTGCAGTGGTGGCAGTCGTCATTAACGGCTGTGTTTCACGTGGCTCCAGGAGGGGGACAAGGAGATCGCCACGAAGATGCAGGAGCTGGCTCTGAGTGAGGGAGCGCTGCCCCGACACCTGCACACCTCCATGTTCACCATCAGTGCCGACCAGAGGATGCTCACCAACAGGTCAGCGCTGCAGACCGCATCGTGGCCCAAATAAAAACCCCCCTCTGCAGGGTTTCTGCTGAGCCACGGCCCGCACCCGAAGCAGCTGCTCGAGGGGGGGGGTGGGGTGGGGTGGGGTGACGTTCGTAAGCTTTTTACCTCCCAGACCACATACAGCCCTCCTAGGTTAGCTGGCTCATCAAAGTGTTGGTATGCGCACAATTTGATGAAAGTGCCTTGGAGGATTTTTAGCACTGTCAGGCTTTAAGCCCCTCTGTGAAACAAGAGGTGAGGAAAATTACTGCTCCTTTTTATCCACAGTTTTTTTTGTGTGACTGAAAAAACACTGCACTGGCATAGTACCAAATTTTCTCCCTCTTTTTCTCTACCATCTTTTCATGAGTCTTTGTGTCCAAATAATACATCTCTCTGCCATCTTGTTTGAGCGATCATTTGCAGTCATTTACACACTTAAAACGTAAATCATCTTTCATTAGTCATCCAAAATTGTCTGCCAAGTTTGAAAAAGAGCTGAGAGCTGTACTGAAAGGCACACATCATTTAAAGAATTCAAAGCCATTTTAATGTATTTAACACTTTACAACACTCCCTCATATTTTGGACTGAGTGGAAGGCACAAATCTCATGGCTTCATTGTAGTTTAAAAAAATCAATCTGGCAAACGGTTGGATTCATTTTTGAAAGGTGGGTGAAGAAAATGGGTCAAAGTTCCATTCCACCAGCCCTCTTGGACCCTGGATTTAGATGTGCTCTTTCTCTCTCAGGCAGTTGAGCCGTCACCTGGTCGGACTGTGGACCGCAGAGAACCCCATTGCCATGAACCTGCTGAAGAGAATACTGGTGAGGGTTCTTATCCTGTTGACAGTGCAGAAGCCTTTGTCTGATTCCCCAGACTGTGGTGTGAGCATGTGGCCAAGGCTGGGATTCCCACTCAGTCACATGGTTGCATGAATTGTGGGACAGTATACATGACAGTTTTTTCCCCTCCTAGTGCTTCCTTGAACTGTGGGGCCAATGTTATAAATCTGTGTAAGGGATTGGCAGCATGCCAGTTGTCCCTCTTGTCTTCGTTCTGTCACATGATTGAGATCCAGTTTAACCAGCTGATTTAATTTTCACCTCTCTGCTTCCATTGATGGGTGGCGCTCACTGTGGTGCATATTTGCTATTGTGCATCAGCTGTGTGTGAGCATGTCTGCTCTGTTTGTATGAATCGTCATAATTTTCCATTGAGAGAGAGAAATGCCTTGGATGGGCAGTGCATTAAAACATCTCACCACTAGTTATCCATGTGCGTACAAGCATTGTTACCTCTGTCCCTCTTCTCTGCAGCCGACAGGTTTGCTGGCATACCTTGACAGCTCAGAGCCAGTTCCGGAAAAAGACGTGGACAGGATGCATATCCGTGACAACGTCAAGATCGCCACGGTAACTGTGTCAAATGTTCCCCCTCAGTCTTTTGTCATTGAGTTATTTTTTTGCTTCTTGTAAACTGGAAATGGTCATTTTGACAGGCCCAACTGATGACTAATGGTAGCCATTTTGTCTCAGAGCTTTGTGTCTCTGCTCTGATTATCCAATCTGTCTTCAACAGGACCAATTTGGAAGGAACAAGGTGCCGGAGTGGCAAAGACTGGCAGGCAAGGCGGCCAAGGAGGTGGAAAAGTTTGCCAAGGAGAAGGCAGACATTGTTCTGATGCACTGGAGGGACAAGATGGGCATAGCACAGAAGGAGGTGAGCAGCATTCTTACCCTCCTCATTGGGCTTTCAGCCAGAGAGGCCTGGGCATGCCCACTGCTGCTGCGCTCCCACAACTGCTCAGCACACGCTCCCCCTGCTGGCGCTGGGCGGTGCTGCAAGCACAGCGGCGATTGGCTCAGTGCTGGACGGGGCTGTTCTCATTGGCTTGGCAGGCAGCCTGCTCTGCACTTGTGGTGACTTTCCCTTTGAATGGGCTACTGGAAGACCGCTCCTGTGGGTCACAGAGCTTTCATGCAGCTCGTCTTAACATGGCTTCTGCGCTGGTTTGTCTCGGGGTGTGCGACGCTTTGTGTTTTTGCATAAATGAAAAAGGCCTCTTTTGAAGCCTTGGACTGTTTCTCTGACAGGTGCTGTCTTTGTGCGAGCGTTTCATTGATGTTGGATTCTTTGTTTCTTCCGCTCGCTCCTCTTCACTGAATGGTTTGTCTGAGAGAGGTTTCAAAGACAAATAGACAAATACCGCCAGCTGATTGCTACCTGTCCAAGCTTACTCCATTCTAAAGCTGAGCTGTCCTTAGTCCTGCTGGACTTTAACCAGGGGGCTGTCAACACCCACCCAAGTCCTGTAAGCTGCCTTTGGAACTTGCATTAATGGTAGAGGTCACTGGCAACACTTCTTCCATCTTTGATCTGGCATATGTTTTGATTCACAATAATTATCTAGAATCAATATGTTCCTTTGCTGCTTCTTTAACATATCTCAGCCACCCTGTTAACTCTTCAAATCAGCAAAGATAAGCACTTGGAATGGTGTTATTTTTTTAATCAGGAAGGCGTATTCATTTTTTTTCTTTACTTTTAGGAATGGTGTTTTTTCAGTTTTAAACCTTGAAATGAATCTTTTCTTTTACTCATCTTGTGAGAGATTTCACCAGAAATGGACAACTTACCTGCAATTTGCCTGGCCGGATTATAAATTATTTAAATTGGAAAAAGATTAAGTGTCACCCTGTCAGTGAAATCTATTATGAATCAACAGTTGCAAGGTAAAATAATGTCTCTGTGTTGTCTCTGCCCCTCCCCATTGCCCTTCCCTATCCTGTGTGGCTATCTGCTGTCAATCAATGCAGCAGGACAGGAATAATCTGGTGAGTAGAACTCTATGCTGACCAATCCAAGGCCTCTCACTCTTCTAGACCCCACCCCTCATGGAAAGCCAGTAGAAATCACGTAACACACATTCTGTGGGTTCCCATAAGGTCCATCGGTGTGTCTGTCTGTGCCACTGTTTTGTCATTTTGTGTCCAAAAAAAGGTTTTGTGCTGTTTGGTTTCATTTGTTTTTGTTTTGTGGTGTTTTGGCATTGGAGGTTTACTGTCTTTAAGTTATTACTTGATGACTCACCTGTATCACTTATGTGTGATCCTGTCTGAAAACTGGGCTATAATGTATTGATAATATAGCAGGGGGAACCTTCGTACATTGTGTGGATGTGTTCAAAGCACACACACACAGTACATTATTTAACAACAGGTACGATGGTTTCCGAATGGTGATTCAGCTGCTTTTCTGGGTTTGTTGTTTTATACTCATGTACCCTCTGTGTCTGTTTAGTCATCAGCAGTGTCTTGGCTCCAGTGTTAATGTCAGTCACTGAAGTAGCCACTACCATAACAATCCATTACATTTGTGTGATTTACCCATGTAGAGCGAGGCCGGAACATAAGCGGAGTCTCTTTCGCTCTGCTCTCTGAGGGACGGATGACTGACGCTCAGAGAGACCAGCGGGAGACGGAGCTGCTTTGACTGACACTGTTTTGGCATGTTACAGAACCCAAACCAAAAACCTGTCATCCTGAGGAAGAGGAGACAGAGGATCAAGATCGAGGCCAACTGGGAGCTGTTCTACTACAGGTAACTTCTGCGCTAACGCTAAGCATGGGACACCTCATTCAAATATTTACCTAGCAGATTTTCTCAGCTGTACAGTCATAGAACTGGAGCTGGGGTCTCTCTGCCCAGCCAGGGTGACTTAAGCATTTATACAGCAGCATTTGAAATGAAGCATGTTGCTTAAGGATAGTGCCCCACATACACTGAATCTGCAGCCACAGCACCACACCTAAAACTTGCATAGAAAGGCCTCCACATTAAAAGAAGAATGACTACTCCATGTCTGTCATACCTGTGGTGTGGTATGCACATTCCAGCTCCATCTTCCAGGGATTGCACAGTTTCTTATGTCCTGCAGAAAGTAACTACTTGACCCTTGACCCTCTTGTATTCCCTTTTCTACCCCTAAAACTCCCTCCCACGTGCTTCATCTTCCCTTACATTGCCATCTGCCCCCCCCACCCCCACTTACGTCCCTCTGCTTTTCCTCACTCTTCATACCACCCCCTTCTCCCTGGTTGTACCCCCAACCTCCCCTCACCTCTCCTCCGCAGGTTTCAGATGGACCATGCCCGGTCGAACCTGATCTGGAACCTGAAGACCCGCGAGGAGCTGCGCGACGCCCTGGAGGGGGAGATGCGGGCCTTCAACGTGGACCGCGAGCTGGGCAGCAGCAGCGTCATCTCCTGGAACCACCAGGAGTTTGAGGTGAGGCTCAGGATGAAACCCTCCTCCACTGCAGAGGACGGCGCAGCGGGAGTGTACAGAGCTCAGTGAGGTCACACCATTTATGGTCTAGCAAACACTGTACTGGTTTCAAGTGGTTAGCACTATTGTGTCAGAGTGTGCAGAGTGGTGAGTGGTTTGTGTGCTGGGGATGAACTGTGCATGCAGCGTAGGAGGGCTGAGTCAGGAGAAATGTTGAGGAAATGCTGCGTGTGAAGAGTTCAGCAATAAGCAGTGTGTCAGACTGAAATATCCAATATTGCGTAAGGCATACATAATGTAGACCATGGACCACAAAGCCCAGTTTGCCTGCTCATTAAAAACCCTGTTAAAAGAATTTATGGAAATGGCTGAATGGGAGATAGAAGTACATTTTGCACAAGTAAAACATGACCACATTGAACCCCTATTTAGCCGAACAGTATTGAATATAAGGGCAGCTTGGTGGGATTTGGAGTTTAATCAGAGATTCTGAGATATTGATGTGTTCACTATACATTACATGCAAATGGGAGCCAGAAATGGAGGAGAGTGATCACATGACTGTACCATTTGTATTTTAATATTCTAACCTTCACTGTGGGAGCTGTGCAGGATTCATTTTAATTCAGGTTAACTGCATGTTACATCTGTGCAGGTGAAGTACGAGTGCCTTTCAGATGAGATTAAGATCGGAGATTATTACCTACGTCTGCTGCTCGAAGAGGATGAGAACGAGGAGACGGGAGCCATTAAGAGATCGTAAGCCATCAGAAAAACCTTCTGCGTAGAATTAACTTCCTCATAGTTGACCCTTGGTCTCTTTCCTATACTTAATAACTTCCTCATGCATTTACCTTGACAACTTAGCAGTCTATGCTATGGGCACTTCAGTATGGTGGATAATTGATGCTTGATGCTAAATAGCATGCATCTAATAAAATCATGTCATGCTCACTAAGCCACATTCTTGAGGTAAAATGAGTGAATACATGGATCACTCAGATTCCTCTAAAAGAGTGGCCTTTGGTCAATGTCACTGTGCTGAAAATGGCCCTAAATGTTCATTAGGGAAATTCCTCTGCAAACACTCATACCCTCAGGAGTGTTATTGTCAATGTGTCACAGCTTGGCCAAAGTAGCAGGGGCAGTAAATGGAAACAGTGCAAAATAATTAGAATAAATTTTACCTCAACTCCTCTCTTTCCCTCTCTCTTTTCTTGGCCTCAGGTATGAGTTTTTCAATGAGCTCTACCACCGTTTCCTGCTCACGCCTAAAGTCCATATGAAGTGCCTGTGCCTGCAGGCCCTGACTATCGTCTATGGGAAGTGCTTTGAGGAGATCGGCCCCTTCACTGACACCAAGTACATCGTGGGCATGCTGGACCGGGTCGGTACCACCGGACTGGGACTTGCATAGAGAAACCAGAATTACATTCTGCCACTTTGAGCCTCTTTTATTTCTCCTTTTGCCTGTCTCTTTGGATATAATCTTTGGCATCCATGGAGTCCAATGAAATTTGTTTTCTCCAAATATGGCTTTGTTGGTTTTTAATATGGATAGTTAATCACCTATAGTCTTTAATTCTCCCTTTGTTTCCTTGCTCTCTTTGGGTTTTTTTTTTTTTTTTTTCAAGCCCATGCTGTTCTCAAAGCGAGCTTTCCCTCTGTGCCAGTGTCAGTCACTTGAGTGCTCTCTAATTGAGACTCATAATTGAAATGTAATAGCCTTTTTGTCTGTGTGTTGACAGTGTACAGACAGGCTGGAGCGAGACAGGCTCATCCTCTTCCTCAACAAACTCATTCTTAACAAGGTGAGCGGAACACCTCGGTGTCTGATCCTCTCTTCCTCTCCTCCCATCCATGTCGGTGACCGCCCAATGCGGAACATTTAATGAGTCCTTTCTCACCTGGCCTGAACATGGAGAGCTGGCACTAAATCACATGAGATCTCTCTGGAAGCCTCTCCTCGCACTTTTATGAGTGAGAGTCTTTAGCTGAGATTCACTGTGTTTTAAGTAGGAGAGGGAGGCTTGGGTCCCCAGTGACGCACTGTGGGCTCTGACTGGCTCTGCCCAATATCTGTCTGACAGAAAAACGTGAAGGAGGTGATGGACTCCAACGGAGTGCGCATCCTGGTGGACCTGCTGACCCTGGCACACCTGCACACCAGCCGAGCCACAGTCCCCCTGCAGGTGTGTGTGTGTGTGTGCGTGCGTGCGTTTCTGTGCATACACACTCACACATGAATGTGTATGTGTGAGTGTCTCCGTTTGTGTGCAAGTGTACACGGAAATTAAACTTTATGTCCTAACTGAATGGTCATATTTTTCTTTGGAGATTTATGTGGCACTGACATTGGTTTAATTGCAGCCATTCAATGTCCATACTTCTGTAGCAGCGAGCAATTTTCAGTACCAGTTTTTGGCTTACCCATTTATCTTTGGGTTTGGTTTATATAAATATATGGTGACCTAAAATCTGGCATACTTGTGTGATGTTTGTGCCCCAGCAGCTGGTATAATGGGTAATGGGTTCTCAGGCCTGATACCGTGTGTGTGTTTGTGTGTGTGTGTGTGTGTGTGTGTGTGTGTGTGTGTGTGTGTGTGTGTGTGTGTGTGTGTGTGTGTGTGTGTATGTGTGTGTGTGTGTGTGTGTGTATGTGTGTATGTGTGTGTGTGTGTGTGTATGTGTGTGTGTGTGTGTGTGTGTTGTGTGTAGAGTAATGTGATAGAGGCGTCACCGGACATGAAGAGGGACAGTGAGAAGGAGTGGTACTTCGGCAACGCTGATAAGGAAAGAAGGGGCCCCTACAGCTTTGAGGAGGTGAGCCTTTGTCCCACACCTCAAGGTGCCTCCCAGTGAAACCAGGTGTCTGCGTGGGAAACCGACCTGCGATCAAAACCGAGAGCGATCTGGATACAAACCAATGAAAGGAAATGGCCCTGCTTCCTCACTATCCTGGCCGTTCTGCTGACAAATGTTTGGTTTCAGTTCAGCCAGTTTCATGAGCCAAGGCAGAGCATGAATGTTCTGAAACCACAGCAGGACAGTTACAAAACCACATGTTCATCACTGCTACTAAACAGCCTCTCACTGTATAAGTGATGAGTAGTATAAACAGTTCCATTAGGTGATATTTAGCCTCTGTGTCATGCTGTTTTCTGTTTATACCATAAAATATCCTGTTTATTAGTGATTTAATCCATGTAGTTAAAGTGTTCAAGCCTTTCTTCCTGATAAGACAATGCTGTTTTATGCCAGCTGTATATCTTATGTCTGAGTGGAAACCACATGGCTTAGCAGGTGATATGTTTTGACATATATTGTATCGTTTTGTTTCAAGTCCCAGGCTAACAAAGAAAAATGCAGATGATCTCTTCAAGCAGCCCTTCAAAGCCCTCCTTTTGTTCTGTCACGGTTTATATTTGACTCTTTCATTCATGTCTTGCTTGTCCCCGAGGAGGTATCTGCCTTATTCCTTGCAGTTTAAATTATGAATGATTCTGGCTGATCACGTCAGCCATGTCTGGCGACTTCTTGTGATGCCCATTTCTATTTTATTTTCAAATGAGTCACCTTTCAGTGGCTGCTGTATATTTTACAATGACATTGGTGGTCTGAGCAGCTCTGTGATATTCTATCCTGCTACCTAGCAGTCGTTATTGTGTTGTGCCGTGTCCACAGCCTTCTCTAACTCGGAGTGCCTTTCTGTCCATTAGATGCAAGAGTTCTGGAACTCAGGGACGCTGACGGCGAAGACGCGGTGCTGGGCGCAGGGCATGGATGGGTGGCGCCCCCTGCAGGCCATCCCACAGCTTAAGTGGTGCCTGCTTGCCTCCGGGCAGGCGGTGATGAACGAGACGGACCTGGCCACGCTCATCCTCAACATGCTGATCACCATGTGCTCCTACTTCCCCAGCAGGTCTGTGTCCCTGTGGCACAATCATATCCTCTGAGTACAGACCAGGCTCTCTCAGCATAGTATGTGCCCCAAAGCACAGTCTGTAAATTCTCAATGCATTTTGTACCCTCACAGTGCAGTTTGTACCCTCTCAGCACAGTCTGTACTCCCACAGTGCAGTCCAGACCAGCTCTACTTAGTCTATACCCTCACAACTCTCAACAGGGTCTGTACCTCTGCAGTACAATTCAGACTTTCTTATGCCCTGCCAGACCATCATGTGCTCTCTGTCTTTGCGCATCCCCTGCCCACACCACCAAATTGAGCTGTCCATCTCAAAGTATACTTACTCATGAGGTTACAGTTTTATGGTTAAACCTTTATTTTACCAGGTTAGTCTCTCTCTGTACCTGCTACCGTACAACACAGTGGTTATATGTACTTTGATAGGTTGCATTACAGGGGTTTGAACTCTTTCTTTGTGTTTGTGCAGGGACCAGGACAATTCCATCATTCGCCCACTTCCTCGGGTCAAAAGACTAATCAGTGACAACACCTGCCTACCCCACATTGTCCAGGTGAAACATACTGTCTAGACAACTTAAAAGAACCCTGTTAATGTTATCAATTATTAAACAAATATCAACACAATCAATTCGATCAGAGGAATAACACAGCTACTAGCGGTATACTGTTGTACAGAAAATGTACATTTTCTTTAGATTATCCTGTTTATGAGAATGTACTCTTAACCCTCCTTTCAGCTGCTGCTAACCTTTGACCCCATCCTGGTGGAGAAGGTGGCCAATGTGCTGTACCTGGTGATGCAAGACAACCCCAACCTGCAGCGCCTCTACCTCACTGGAGTCTTCTTCTTCATCATGATGTACACTGGCTCCAACGTGCTGCCTGTTGCCCGGTGAGAGTGCATGATGTATATGTATGAATACACACACACGACACAAAAAGAACAAGTTAATGCTACATCAGAAGTCATGGATCTCCTTCAACAGTGTTTGATGATTTTTGTTTTTCTAATGGGGTCATTCATTCTGGGAAACTCATCAACCTGGATGTCCAGCATCTTCTATAACTACTTCCAGTACCTTTCAGGTTTCTACTGGCCTTGATTTAGAGCACTTATGAAGTTAATGCTCATTCAACTGTAAATATGAGCTTCTTAAAAGCCAAATTTTAACATGGTTTCTCTCCCATTTGTCAGTTATTATTCATGGGGAGCATAACTAAGATTAAATAACTATGATTAAGGTTTGATTAAATTTTTATGCTCACTGATAAAAATCATTTTGCTTTATGTGCTTAGTTTCATAACAGCTTCTAATGATTTCCAATTTCCCATAAGCGTTTTCTGTTTAGCGCTCTTACAGGCGTTTGTGTTTGTCTCCTCCAGGTTCCTGAAGTACACTCACTTAAAACAAGCCTTCAGGTCAGAAGAGGTGAGCTGGACTGCAGATCCTTTGGTTTTAGGCAGAAAAAATTACAAAGAAGAAAGGTGAATATATTTTAACCTTTGACCTCTGTACCCTGTAGGCCAAAGGTCAGGACATCGTCCAGCGTAGCGTGCTGGGTCCGGTGCTCCCAGAGGCCATGGTCTGTTACTTGGAGAATTACGAGGCTGAGCGATTCTCCGAAATCTTCCTGGGCGAGTTCGACACCCCCGAGGCCATCTGGAGCAGTGAGATGAGGTAGTCTGAGGCTTTTTGCCTTAAAGGCTTGTGCGGTATGTCCACAGATCCAGCCTCATGCCGTACTGAAATGCGCGTGGCGCTCTTGTGTCTCCACCCCCTCAGGCGGATGATGATAGAGAGGATCGCTGCTCACCTGGCTGACTTCTCCCCGCGGCTGCAGAGCAACACGCGCGCGCTGTACCAGTACTGCCCCATCCCTGTGGTCAGCTTCCCCCAGCTGGACAACGAGCTCTTCTGCAACATCTACTACCTCAGACACCTGTGTGACACCAACCGCTTCCCCAACTGGCCAATCAGAGAGCCGGTGCGTTACAACCCACCCCTGCCCACCTGCTGCTATGGCCACTGTAAACACTTGTCTCTGCACCCGCAAGCTGCAGATGTGTTCACAGGAGTGCAGGTGTGGTTTTCTCACACTGTGTGTTATTTGCTGCCCCCTGCAGGTGAAGCTGCTAAAAGACACCCTGGAGGCCTGGAAGAAGGAGGTGGAGAAGAAGCCACCCTCCATGTCTGTAGATGATGCCTTTGAGGTCCTCAACCTCCCCAAGGGACAGGGCCAGTAAGTGTCCTCATTCTTCCTCTTAAAGCTGCAGTAGGTGTGAATTTTAAATGAGAATATAGCCAAATTTCCATTATTATCTGGTATCTAGGATCCTAATAAAATCCTATATATATATAAAAATAGGGCCACACATGACTTGATTTGCTGTGCTTTTGCCTTTGTAAAAGCAAGGCTTAGGGCCTTGTCTAATGAATACCCTTCATGGCCTTTGGGAGCCTATCCTCTCTTTCAGTGAAATCGTGGCTGTGCACACTTAGAAGGATTGGGGGGAGCTCAGTGAAGGGTTTATGTCAGAGCTGAATAGAGAACAGCACCATTGGGTGGGTTTGTCAGTACTTACTGCAGCTTTAAATTCATACGAGAATATGAGGATACAATAAATGGATAAATATAAAATATTTTTTGTCTTGTTTTTTAGGAGCATAGGTCATTTTTGCTGCGGTTTTTTGCATGTTTTAATCGTTTGTCCTTTATTGCTCATAATTTTCAGCCTATCCTAACAGTATTGGTTGCAGTAACAGTTCATTGTTTGATGCCATGCTTATGTAAATGCACCATCATACACAGTCATTCTTGGTGTGTTGCATGTGAATGATTAGTGTTTTTTTCCACAGGCATGAGGAGAGTAAGATCAGGAAAGCCTACTTCAGACTGGCACAGAAATACCATCCAGACAAAAACCCAGAGGGCAGGGTATGTGCTTTTGTCTGGTCAGTCTTTCGGCTGTGATGGATTTGGTCTGACAAAGTGCCACTGGATGTGTGGTGACACTGTGCAGTCTAAATTAGCTGGCACATCATTTTGATTGATGCATCATTTTTAACTCATACTTCTGCAAATAATTCATTTACTCTGAATAGAACATCTGACTTTGCTCTGTCTTCTCAGGACATGTTTGAGAAAGTGAACAAGGCCTACGAGTTTCTGTGCACTAAGTCGGCACGCATCACAGACGGGCCTGACCCAGAGAACATAATTCTAATCCTCAAGGCTCAGAGCATCCTCTTCAACCGGCACCGGCAAGGTCAGGCTCCTGACTGTCTGTCCACTGGTCTGTCTGTGTGTGTTCATATTTCTCATCATAAGTGCTGCTGCACTGTCTCCCTCTGTCTGCTACTTTCCTGTTTCTGTTCAACTTTTTTTTGTTTGTGTTGCGTGACAGCACTAGTGTTATTTTCTTCCATAGTTTGTTTTTTCTGCCTCCTTGTCTTCCTCTTTCTCAGTTTCTCATGCTGTAGACGTTGGATGCTGTAAGCTGGTTTGTCAACATCAGTAATTCTTAAACCTGTTGTGTGTCCATATGTACCAAATTTTTGATTATCACTGCCCGTGCGCTACATTTTTAAATGAATGCAACTTCCTCACATGAATGTTTGAAGTCACATTGAGCAGTTGCTGTTTTTGAAGGCTTTCAAGTGTTATGTGTTCTCATTATTGTCTAATTAAAAACAATAGTTGAAAAATAGCATGAATACATCAAACAAGTTCTTATTATAATGCCCATAGTTCAGGAAGGCTCACCCCTCACTCCCCTTTTGCCCTTGCTCACACTCCCCACAGACCTGGAGCCATACAAGTATGCTGGCTACCCCATGCTGATCAAGACCATCACCATGGAGACAGGAGACGAGCAGCTGTTCTCCAAGACCTCCCCGCTACTCCCAGCTGCTGCTGAGTTGGCCTTCCACACCGTCAACTGCTCTGCCCTCAACGCTGAGGAGCTGAGGAGGGAGAACGGCATCGAGGTACAGCATGTGTTACAGCACATTGCACTTACACGACTGTGAGGCAGACTCTTCATGATGCCATGTTTGCTGTCCTTTACTGTCCCTACACCCAAACTACTATCCATGTTGCCACAAGACAGACTCCAGGAGTGAAGTTGTACTGTGATAAATCATGTCTTATTGTACACTGAGGAATATCCAGGGGACAGGATGTCAGTAATAGTTTTTGTCCCCTCTCCTCCCAAGGTGCTGTTGGAGGCTCTGTCTCGGTGTGTCGCTGTGCTCACTGCGTCCAGCAAGCCTGATGACATGGCTGTGCAGGTAGGCTAAAGGCAACACTTCGGCCTACTCCATCACTTTCGTTAAATACATTCCATTTTGTGATTCTGCATGAAATCCTATTTGTATTTCGCACTGTGTGCGAAATGAGATTCCTATAATGAGTTCTGAATGAATGAGTCCTCAAACTGTGTGTGTTTAGTTGAAATTGCCAGGCAATTAATGAGTAGGTTTTAAATAACTTATAAGATCTTATGCACTATTATTAAAAGTCACACAGAGTTTCTTGATGGTGTGTCGTGATTGATTAATTAATTATTCATTAATAATTTTTTGGTTTATGTGAGGGTGTTTTTGGGCTCTGGACACCTGTCCATCCCTGGTGTGATGTGCTGTCATGGTGATGGTTGCCATGCCTCCAGGTGTGCGGGCACATCTGCAAGTGCTACAGCGTGGCTGCGCAGTTCGAGGAGTGCAGGGAGAAGATCATCGAGCTGCCCAACATCATTCGAGACCTGTGCCATGTGCTGTACTATGGAAAGGTAAAGAGAGTGAGGCTGAAGAGTGATGAATCACTTGATCTGAATGTGCAGAATATACATACTTGTTAAACATTGTCTTTAGGCCCAGCCTTTAAGGAGCACAGAGAGAGGAGGGATTTGCATCTATTTGAGTTATATAAACCATTTTCAATTTCATCATTTTAGACATGGATTCTGTGGATGTATGTCCTAGGTATAGTGAACATGTTAAACATGTGATTTCTAGTTCTCTTAATTGCAATCAGTGTGAGAAACGAAACACCTGACCCAGGTTCAGTGCTTACTGTCCTCACTCGTTTCTTCTCTCCTCCCCTGCAGGGTCTCCCCCGTTTGGCCACCCTGGCGGTGCAGTGTGTGAGTTCCTTCGCGGTGGACTACTTCCTGCAGACACACCTCTACCACGCCGGTGTCCTCTGGCACCTGCTGGTGAGCCTCTTCAACTATGACTACACGCTGGAGGAGAGCGGAATCCAGAAGAGCCAGGACACCAACCAGCAGGAGGTGGCCAACAGCCTGGCCAAGCTGAGCCTGGTGGCCCTCAGCCGGCTGGGCGGCTACAGCGCCGGGCACACCGAGGAGGGGGCCAACGGCGTGGAGGGGACGCCCCCAGAGAACCCCACTGTCAGGAAGAGCCTGGCCGCCATGCTAACACCCTACATCTCCCGCAAGCTGGGGACTAACTCACCTGCTGAGGTAGCCTAGCAAAGAACCCTGCATGCTCAACAGCACATTCACAGAATTTACACTGATACACACACAAAGATAAGAGAGAGGACAGTTTAAACCATTTTCAACAAAGTTGTAACAGTTTATAATTGGTTCCGTATCAGTTATGTTGCTAAGTTTGTATTGTTTTGTGCGATATCTTTGTCAGTTGTGTAGCCCTATGTAAACTATGAGAAGCAGTTTAAACTAAAAGTAAAATGAACCCTTGATATCAGAATCATATTAATTTATAAGTAATATTTATTTAGAAGTAGAAGTGCCCAGCATGTAACTGTTTGAGATCTGTGCTCATTTTGTTGGGTTTTCCCACTTTGGCTGATTTTATACATTTTTTGGATGTCTGTCATGACCCTGTTTAGAAACAAGAGTGACTGCAACTCAAGTGTTCAAGTCTTAGTGCTTTGTTCTCCTCCTTTCTACTAGTGTTTGCTTGATCCATTAGTTGCTCAGTTGACTTTCATTTGTTCATGTGGCTTTTATACACATCTCAACACTGCCAACGATGCATGTGAGGTGTGTGTATGTGGGTCCAGAAATAATTCATGAAAATGACTAATGCTTGCAGCTTAGAGACATCATCCACAGTGGGTCTTATCTGTCCCTCCTTCCCCAGGTGCTGAAGCTCCTGAACAGTAATTCGGAGAACCCCTACCTGATCTGGAACAATGGCACCCGGGCTGAGCTGATGGAGTTCCTGGAGGAACAGCAGGAGGGCAACATCAGAAGGGTAAGAATGAGAGAAAGGGGCTCAGTCTGGAATTTTAAACCCAAGGGCTGGATACGGTTTCTCTCAGCTGGTATTAGCCGAGTCACTTGCACCTGGATGAATAGATGAATACAGAATAACAGTGTGGAAAAAACTGCATTGGAGCCCAGTTTCTCACTGGTTCACTGCTTTTCTCTTCCAGGGTGAATGTGACAAGAACTTTGGGTCGGAATTTGTGTTCACTGATCATGGCAAGGAGCTGATCGTGGGCGAGATCTTTGTCAGGGTTTACAATGAACAGCCAGCCTTTCCCTTGGAGGTCAGTACTGTAGCTGTGTACACACATGCTCTGGTCTGTGGTTTTCATCCGTAATGTTTACCTGCTATCCTCAAATACATCTATAAGAATCTAACATGTTCCACATGACTCTGTTTCAAATTTGTATATGTATGTAGTTCATGTGTATAATCCATAAGTAAAAATGCCTCACTGGCACTAGATTATGTACCTGAACCAAATTTCAGTATACGTCACTGTTTTTCTCTCTTTTCCCCCTAGTTTCCCAAGGCCTTTGCAGCCAGCCTGCTGGACTACGTGGGCTCCCAGGCCCAGTACCTGCACACCCTGCTGGCCATGACTCAGACCAGTAAGGTGGAGTCCCAACAGCACGCCCAGAGGCTACGCTGGGCCGAAATGGCCCTGGAGGCGCTGCGCAACGTCATCAAGAACAACCCGGGTATGGAACCCCGCAGGGATATGGAGCATGGGGGAATTATGCCATCAGTTATATATCCAACTCATGTCTTATGTGGCACAATTAAGGTTTTGCTTTTTAATGATTGGACCCATCAGCTCAGATGAGAAGTGAGCCTCAGTTTTTGTGGCGTTGACAGCTGGGAAGCTGAACATGTCGTATGGACTGCCTGAGAAAAAGGCCTTTCTCTGTGTTCGGCTGCGGTTGAGGTGTGCACAAGATTGTGCTGCTTTGTTGTGATGTATGATTTTATGTGTTGCAGGATCGGAGTCTGAGTGCATCGGTCACTTTAAGCTGCTGTTCTCGTTGCTGCGGGTCCATGGAGCGGGCAAGGTCCAGCAGCTGGCTCTCGAGGTGCCTGTTTCAATTTGTACTTTAATCAGCCGGAGATAAGGAGTCTCTGTACTTCCTGTAGCACTGCAACTATATTGTTACTGTAGGGTCCTAGTCCCACCTCTGACAGGTATAGATCAACTTCATAAGTTTACCAGAATCACTCACAAGACTAAGCTTCTAACTTATTTTTCTAGAAATGTATGAGGTGTAGTAATAAGCCTCAAGACTAACCTGTGTTCCATTGTGTCCCACGTCCTTGTTCTTGCCTCTTTGCTCTCAAACATCCAGGTTGTGAACACAGTTACCATGAACCAGGACTGTGTTAGCAACATCGCTGAGTCCCTGGTGCTTTCCAACCTGCTGGTGTTGCTCCACTCCCTGCCCTCAAGTAAGATCACTGTACTCTGGTGGACTCCCTTCAGCATACACTGCTGCTATACCTTACACAAGCCAAGCCTTGGGAATGTTCAGGGTAGTAACTGAACATACCTTGATAATGAAGCAGTTTGACCTAATTCATGTTATCTTTGGATCTCTTGCAGGCAGACAGCTGGTGCTGGAAACCCTGTATGCATTAACTTCCAACACTAAAATTATAAAGGAGGCCATGGCCAAAGGTGAGTGCAATACCTCTGACTGTGGGTCAGTGTTCCTGTGTCCCTTAGACCATCTGTTTCTTGAACTTGTGTTTCTGACAACATTTTATCCATTATACCACCTTTCAAGTCTGCGAAAGGCCAATATGAATGAATACCCATGGTTTAGTTAGGCACATGCATTATTCACTAGAATGCTTTTAAAATATATACTCAGTTTTATTTGTGAAATTTTTGTAATGGCTACAGTTATCATGTTGACTCCTGGGATTTATTTTAGCATGATTTGAATTAGGTATTCATTTGCAGTGATCTCACCACATGTCCTCTTCCACGCAGGTGCTCTGATCTACCTGCTGGACCTCTTCTGTAATTCCACCCACCCCCAGGTGCGTTCTCAGACTGCCGAGCTCTTCGCCAAGATGACCTCTGACAAGCTGGTGGGCCCCAAGGTAAGTCTATTTTTAATAGAGATGACTGCTTTTCAAAAATATTGGTTTTGATAGAGGTAGCCGATTAAATAGATGTAGAATCATGCTCTCAGTGTCTAGACTGTATATGCGCATTCATTCACACCAGTCACTGCTTCTTTATTGCTCATCTGGCAATATGCATGTGTACCCCTCTATGTCCTCCCAGTTAAAGCACAGAGTATAGGCAGTAATTATTGTAGGAAATACCATGAACGTCTCTCTGTCCTTCGCCCAGGTGCGCCTGACTCTGATGCGCTTCTTGCCTGGGGTGTTCATGGAGGCGATGCGGGACAACGCTGAGGCAGCGGTGCACATCTTCGAGGGAACGCACGAAAACCCTGAGCTGATCTGGAATGATAGCTCCCGGGAAACCGTGTCCACCACGGTCCGGGAGATGATGCTGGAGTACGCAAACCCCTGTGCTTTTTCCTCTTTGTGCTGCTGTTGTCATAGAAACGTGCAGTGTCTTTTATGCCTGTATTACCCACATTATGTGTATTACTCCTGATGTTGTCTAGCTACCTGTGCTTTACTTTCACCCCATTACATATTTTGCTCTAGTCTCTATTATCAGCTATGTATTATTAACCATATTATGTGCATGTCCTTGTCCTTCTTCAGGCACTTTAAACAGCAAAAGGATAATCCTGATGTGAACTGGAAAGTAAGTATGTGCGTCTTTAATCTCATGGTTTTAAGCGATCACATTTACAGTATCAATGAATTGTGTTACGGAACTATTGAACACTACATGTTCAAGCTTTCAAGCGTTGCACAGTATAGCATTTTTACCATCGATTACGGATAATTTATATTTACGTTACACCTATCATCAATAATTGCCACAGTATGGTTCATTTTAAACCACTAACTCAGTGTGTTCATTGACTTTCATCACAAATGGTGAGGAGCAAAGAGAAGCCAAGAAGAAGAGTTAATGCCTGTTGTTCAGACGAGGTGTTGAGTCTCTCTGTGTGTCTGCAGCTGCCGGAGGACTTCACAGTGGCGTACGGGGCGGGGCAGGGTGAGCTGGCTGTGGGCGGAGTCTTCCTGCGCATATTCATTGCACAGCCAGGCTGGGTGCTGCGGAAGCCCCGTGAGTTCCTTGTGTCCCTGCTGGAGACTCTGACTGAGCTCCTGGAGAAGAACAGTCCCAACGTGAGTTCCACATGCAGTGCCCTCCAAAACAAAGACATAGACGCCTCACTTGTTTCAAATCCATCCAGTTTGAATATCTGCTACTGGTCTTGTGTAAATTTTATATTTAAAAAGGCTATCATCGAGCTCACAAATTATGTCTTCAAGAAAAAAAAAAGGTAGGATGGAAGTTGCCAAAAATATCTTGTTTTCAGGGTGCTTCTGTATACTTAACTGGTTGGTTTTTGTGCGTTTGCTGCAGGGTGAGGCTTTGGAGACGGTAACCACGGCAGCAGTGTGTCTCTTCAGCACTCAGACTCAGCTGGCCGATCAGGTCCCTCCCCTGGGCCACCTGCCCCGGATCCTGGCCGCCCTCAACCACAAGAATAACGCTGTGCCCAAGAGCTCCATCCGCCTCATTCACGTGCTCTCCGACAACGAGGTGAGAGGGGAGATCGCTGCCTGTCTGCTCGTGTGTTTTCCCACCGACTGCAAGGTGATCGACCTGTGATTGGCTCACTTCTGCTCCTGATGTGTTTCCACAGCTGTGCGTTCGCTCCATGGCCGCCCTGGAGACCATTGGGCCCCTGATGAGTGGGATGAAGGTCCGGGCAGACATGGCAGGGCTGGCCTGTGAGGCCCTCAACAGAATGTTCCAGAAAGAGCAGACTGACCTGGTGGCACAGGTGTGTCTCCAACCAGCAAGAATTATTGTGCAAATACTTCAGCCAACTGTCCAGATCTTTATGTCTCACTCCAGCCCCACATTCACTCACCTTCTCTCAATCAAGTCTCTTTTCTCTCACAGTCTCACTCCCCTTCTCTGCCCCATCTTAAAATTAGTTTTGTAAATCAATAAATAGGAACTTCTTGCAATTTACCGTAAAAACATAAAATGGCAAGACACACATTCCATTACGCACAGTTTGTATTTAATGTTTAGCCTTGAAGTACTAAAGTGTACTTCAGATAGAAATTTTGAAAGAACATGTAACTCAGAGTCTCTCAGACTCTTTCTCATTCCTCCACCCCTTCTGTCATCATTCCAACCCTGCCCTTTACATTCTCTCTGTCTGCTGGCCATTCTGACGTACATTTTTTGTGTGTACAGGCGCTGAGGGTGGAGCTGGTGCCCTACTTGCTTCGCCTGCTGGAAGGGGTGGGGCTGGAGACGCTGGATAACCCCTCTGCCACCAAGGCGCAGATCGTCAAGGCCCTCAAGTCCATGACGCGCAGCTTGCAGTATGGAGACCAGGTGAAGCAGCTCTGCTCAGTCAGTCATGTAATACAGGGAGTAATTAGACCCCTCTTCCCCTGCGCAGGGAAAACCAATCTGTGCATCAAGCAGCTCCATGCAGTGGGCCTTATTCATAGATGAACAGCCTATTATTGTTTTTGACACATAGCAGAGCAGCTACTGATGGTAGGTTTGTGTGCTGCAGGTGAATGAAATTCTCTCTCGTTCCACTGTGTGGAGTGCCTTCAAAGACCAGAAACATGACCTCTTCATCTCCGATTCTCAGACTGCTGGGTATCTAACAGGTAGGTGCACGCATACTACCCTGTGCGCGCTCATGTGCACACCTGCCACACATCTTTATGTATTTAATTATATTTTATTATATTTAATGAATGGTACATCAAAGAAACTTGTGCTCAGTACATTTCTTGAATATGATTTCAGTGTGACTGTTCTTACCAGCAGTAGACTTTTCCTCCAGCAGTGGATGGCTGGGATCAGTGGGCGTTTTTCTGATTTCTTTGATGCTGTTGTTTGCCTGTGCCTGAAATCTGTAAGCACTCTCACCACTGTAACAGCCTGGCACCGTGTGACTAACTCTGAGGCAAAGCGCTTGTCACCTTTGGCTCATCCTCTTTCCAAGTGTGAATTGGCACAAGTGTAGCTTTGGACTCATGTTGTTCGACTGTCAGTTAATTTAGCTCCAAACCAATGTCTGTAGTCATTAGGCTTACAATCTGTTCATGTTTTAAATAGATTATACTGGCTAGAGTAGATATTTCATTTATGGAAAGCTTGCACATTCTAATGTTGACTCCCTTCTGAGATTATATTCCCACTGACAGAACCACCAAAAACTAAGGATTCTACTACTGCCGGACCTGTCACCTCCCTCCCTCCCTTGCGCTCAGTGGCAGTTTCCTCTACCTCCTTTTCTTCCTCTTCCTCTTCCGCTGTCCTGTCTCCTCAGGTGTGTCCACTCCCTCTCTCCTGGCCGCCAGCAGCCCCCTGCGAAGCGGGCTGTAGACGCCGTGGCAGGGGCCTCCTTGCCCCCTTCTGTCTTACTCTGGCGCAGGTAGACTGCTTTCCGAGCTCCTGCGCCCCCTTAGCTCTCCACACCCGCCCCCCCCATACCCCTCCTTATCTCGCTGGTCCTCCTTCACTCCATTTTCCACCTCCATTCTCCAGTCTGTGCTTCATTTCCCCTTTTGGTCATGTGAGAACCACAGTGGTAAGTGGGTTATCAGTCCAGATCTCCCCATCCATACCTTCATTACAACTCATCATTGGTGGATTTTGGTTTTGTGAGGCAGAAATCACATAGCATAATGTTAGGAGGATGGGTGTAGATCCGTCGTGCGCCAGTGAAGTCAAAATTGTAAGTAGTCTACATGCAGTCAAATAAATGAGCAAATCGGTAATGTAGCATAGCGGATAGAAAGATTATGCATTTTCAGTCTGTCAAGAAAAAGTCGTTTCTATTTAGTCTCGGAAATGTTTACACAGGAATGAATCCCAGGAAACTAAACCACCAGTGTCATTGGGAACAGTGTTGTATTCCAGCCCTGCCCTCTGCAGCACTGGGTGCTGGGGAGGGGGATGTTGTTGATTTGGAGAACTAAACAAAATATCCTGTGTTGAAAACCTGGCATGTGCATTAGCATGCAGAATTATGCATGTATTTAATAGCATGCGATGCACCCCTGTGTCCTCAATGCTCATCTGTATGGGTATACATAAGCTTGTAAGATTTATTCATTCTCTAATGTAGAGTTAGGTTGGATGAGTGTGATATCTCAACTGTGCTTTGTGATTATTTATACCGTAACCAGAGTTAGAATGCCTGTGTACCTTGCAAGTATTGGTAAGGAGTTGACTGCAGATTAGAAGATACAGGACAAGTTTTTAAGGGTTTCCCCAGAGTAATGAAGTACAGGTGGCTGAGAGAGTACTGTGGACTGCAGAGGCAAAGAAACAGTATAAGCAGATGAGTAGACAATGAAGATTTTCACCAAATAGTGGATACTGTTACATTCATTTGCTGTCTCATCTTCCCATAAACATATACTTTTCATGTTACTCATGTCAGTTAGAGTGAGCCCAATTATTTTAAATGGAAAAAAATTGTCAGGGTGGAAGATGGAAATAACACTCCTATGAGTAGTAGTTTTAGCCAGTCTTGGTTTTACTGGAAGCAGGTTATGCTTTTGATTGAAAATGGCCCATTGGTTGCAGGCAATCCTTCTTATGGTAAGTTCTGGGTTGGCTCAACCAGTGTGTTTAGCAGTGATTTTTTTCCATCTCTACCATGCATAATAATGCCATGCAAATCCAAATAGTGATCCACAAAGGAAACCATGCACCTCATACAAGCGATTGTTTCTTTGACTCCCTTTACTTTGGAAAGAAGGTATCTATAAGCTCTAAGTTTTGACATTAGCACTGATTTTATCTTTTTTTGTATACTGCTCATTAAGATGATCACAAATAGTTGTTAAAATTGAGGTGTAATATTAAATATTCAATTTAATTCAGGAAAACAATTGTGTTGAATTCTAATATGGGTATGAAAATTTCACTTTAGCTGTTTCTTTTTTCTGTGAGTCTGACTCAGACTGAACCTCGTGACACAGCCCTGTTTGAATTTCACAGAAACAGGTCTGTATTTGACCGAGTGCCCCATTGTAATTCTCCATTCTCCTTTATCCTCTTCACTGCGTTTGACACTCCCAGGTCCAGGAGTAGCAGGCTACCTGACGGCTGGGACAGGCACCACAGTTATGCCCAGTGTACCGCCGCCTGTGGACAATGACATCGGTGACCTGGGCTGATGGACAAAAAGATGCGCCTAGGCAGACAGACTGCCCTGCAGACCCAGGCTCCAGCTCCGTTAAGACTGTACAGCACACAGAGAAAGATGGGCAGGAGGGGCGGGGGCGGGGACCAGGTCACAGACTCACCAAGACTGTCCCCGCCCCCCAACACCTTCCCCCACAAAATGTCCTCCAAACAGCACTCGCTCTCTTCTATAGCATTTTTTGTTCATTTTAAATAAACAGCACATTTTTGTGCTGTTTTTTTTTCTTCTTTTCCTCCTTTGTTTCCAACAAGATGAGCATAGTTTACTTTTGTATTAATATATTTTTTACTGCTTTTTTTGTGTGCGGAAAAATATCAGCTGAAGACTGAAGATGTCATCACGTGTTGGACCTGTCTCTTCCTTCCTCTCCTTCTGCTTTTGGCTCTGAGAGACTGCCATACCCCAACCAGTAACACCCAGCCATGCCCTGTTCATACAGAAAGTGCACAGCCTAGCTCTGTGCAATGGATCAAGGCGACTTTTTTGTTCTTACAGTACTTAAAACGTGATGTTTGTCAGTTTACAAGACTGTGACCCTGATATGAATCATTTCCTAATTTTTTTTTTATATTGTTGTTTTATAGTGTTGTATGGAAAAGAAAAAGAAGGAAATTCTCTGTGGTGATTTATTGCCGTTAGCTTGCTCTGGCAAAAGCTAGAAACAGTGTCTAAACAGAACAGACATCAAGACAGGCCCTTGTCTGCTCAACTGGGCACGGATGCTGCTCTGTTGGCAGTTTCTCATCTATGTTATACTTGTGATCAAGTTCTGCACTTCTTTACTGTCGCTCTGTTCTTTCCTCTATAAACAAAATCTTTCGTACATTATTTTCCTTCTCCAGACCGCAAAAAGCACTAGAATATTTATACCTAGTTAATAACGGCCTTTACAAATGAGCTTCTGCAGAGACAAAAAAGAGGAACAATAATATCGACTCTGATTATAAAACTATGTGAACGACTAGTGCAATTGTGAAATGTTCATGTAATATGCCGTATATAAACTTTCTATATTGAATGTACATTTAAAAAATAAATCAGTCGCACTTGTACATAAAATTTTAAGAATAAACAAAGGGAATCCACAGTATCTTTTTTCTTCAACATTTTTATTGCAGCTGACTGACTGGCATGTTGTTTGCCTGTCTGGTGTGTCTTCATTTATTTAGCAATGCATTTGTTGATCTACAAGAATGTATTAATGTTACAGAACCCCTTGAGTTGTATGATAGCCTACTATCACTGTTGACTGTTCCAAGTATCTCGGCTGTCAGATAATCATCTTCATTCAGTCTATATCAACAGTAACAAGTGGTCTAAATATAAACAGAATCAATCAGGTAATGTTCAGGTAAAATTTTAATTGAAAGTGAAAAACACAAAAATTTAACATTGTGAATGTTAACCGCTTAAATTGGACAACTGATCAGTCTGACAGTTGGAAATAGATACCTACAAATGAACCAGTAAATAGGTTATGTGTATAATATTTCTAAGAAAATAATTTCCTTGCAGCGCCTCTTCTGGCCTCAAGACAGCATTGGCAAAAGGCTAACATGTTGTCTGCATGTCCATTTACAACTTTCCTAGCTGGGCCATAGAGATTTAACTTAAGAAAAAGAAAGCTCGGGAGGCGTCTGGAACACAAAATAATTATCTGTCTTGGTGAGGCTACACTCTTTTGAGCCGGGTTCTTCTGTAACATTATATGAAATAGCTATAAGGTATAAGACATGGTAACTGTGCACATGATACAATGGGAAAAAATATAATATCGACATTTCAAGTAATTCTTCCATCCTACACCCTCTCAGAATTCATACTGAAATGTTTTTCAGAGATCAGTATTCCAAACACCGGGGACATCGGGGTATGTCCCGCTATAAAAAGACTTGTGGCTGAATTATGAACTCAGTCAATGGTGATACGGTACGGGATGATCGTGAATATACGCCTCTAATCTGATTACAGTCTATCGGAAATGGGTAATATTTTGCATGGCTATTTAGACCGCTGCCAGAATGCTATCTAGCCAACTCTTGCCAATTGCCAGCGCTAAGCATTACTCAGTAAGTTGTCTCCTGTAAAGTCGTTGACATGTTGCAACAGCAGTTGAATACGTTTCAAATTACAAATGCAACAAACTGCTATCCATAAACTAGTTAACTAATAAACGTCTCACTCTCCTTAGAGACCTGCATGCGCCCTAGTAACGCTTATTGTGTACAGAGGTGCCCACCTTAATGCCTGCTAAACTTCATGTTAATGGAACCCGTTTTAATTACAACCATGTCATGCAATTGAGAAAATGCAATCCTACAACAGTTTGTGTTGAGAGGGGAACGAATGAGCGAGCGGATCCAAAAAGTAAGAAAAAAAGACACTTGTTTGTGGGCCAAGGTCCCCACTGTCAAAGGACCAACAAACCTTCCGTTTCCGTCTTTGTTCGATTCTGATTGGCGGGAATCTGAAAGAACTCCAACAAAGATAGATGCGGCTAAATATGTTGTGTAAATAGTTTAAAAAAAAAAAAAAAAAACCATCAAAATAATTTATCCGTCTTCATTATGTAAATACGAGTTGTAACGTATGCTCTTTGTGAGGTGTGTAATCTTTCTTTTATTCGCTGGTGTTCTGTAGCTAGCTAGACTACCTTAAGATATTGTTGTTGTGTCGTCATTGCAACAAACTGGCTAGCCATCTAATGCTAGCTTGCTTGCTAACGCGATGCACGAGCTGGGTGTCAGCGACTTGAGCGCTATTGTGAACGTTATCTTGCAAATATTTTAATTTAATGAGAGGTTTATTGACATTGTCTTGCCAAGTATTACATTATGTGGCTACCCAGGCAATTGCGTGAGTTATGAAATTGAATGTGCTCTCTCGAAGTTGACTACTTTTAAGGGTGTCCAAAGTTAGCTAGCTCACGAACAGCTAACGTAATCTGATTTACCTAACGCTAACTGTAAGAAATCAAACTAAACTTGAATTTGTGTTAGTTTTAACCTTTCTGTCTTGGAGATTGTCATGACAGTTAAACGATACCATATACTTGAGAGGAAATCTTGACTTAACTCCGTTGTCAGATGCCATGTTAGCCATTCGCTAATCTATAAGGTTACATACTACTACGACTACGATACCATAGATAATCACTGTTGAGCTGGACTCTCCCAGCGGTTCTGTGGACGTATCGGTAGCTAACTGGTTCTGTTGGCAAGTACGGTAAGCATATTTAAACATGCTAACACTGGACATAAATATACGGGACATCTTGCATGTTATTCTTGTTCAATGGCTGTATATGTGTAGAACCCACATTGTGACCAAGCTCACTGTGACAACAGTTTTGTTATTCATATTTTTCAATGTTCTGCTATTTTAGAAGGTTCCAAGATGTCACAAGAGGAAAAAGAGGGTTTTATTGTGAAGTTTGTGGGAACAGATAAGCGGAAATCTGACCTTTCAGTCAAGGCCTATGAGGTAAGTAGATTTTAAGGGGCTTAAATAAATTAATGAAAGCTACAGCACTGCTGTAGGAATGCGTTTCTCTATACACTTACCGTTGAATACAAATTCTTAACATGAACGGCGTAAACCAACACGTTTCGAGTAGATATTATGAGCTGTATGGAAACCTTTGTTTTCCTTCAGATCGAATTATTTTGTATTATCACAGACAAAAATCATGGTGTCATTGTTTCTCTGTATGTACATGTATGGCTGCCTACACGTATCAGTCACTCATACAAACTTAAGCAGCCTACATTGACACAAAAATGTACAGAATTCATACTAAGCCTCCTCCTGTAATCCCAGGCCATCCTGGAGCTGCAGTCAGAAAAATACATTCAGAATATTAGCGAGGAGGCAGCACTGCGCTTGGACCACAAGGACAAGGCTCTTTATATCTTCAGCAGCTTCTCCAGTCCTGCCTTCTACCACTGCAAGAGGGTGTGTATCCTTTCCACTGTAGATTGCATCAACTGCAGCATTAATTTGAGCTCAGAATTTCTAAATGGTGGATCAGTTTGAACAGCTTTTGCTTTTGTTTTTCACATTAACAAGTGTGGTCAAGAAGCCAAAAAATTGATTTGTGAGATTGATTCTTTGTTCCCAGCAGTGTCAACAGCTGAGCATCTGATCTGAGCCGAGAGCATTCTAGCTATGTATTCAAAAGTTTTATTCAAGTAATAAATTTGGGTTGGCACTTGTTTTCCACGTCTGTTTATCAGCAAGTTCACCAGCTATGTATGAAAACAGAGCTGTATTATATTATTAAATTTAGATGGCACTTTTGAAACTGGTAATTTCCAAAAAAAAAAAAAAAATGCCTACAGCCACCACAAGTGTTATTTTGAACCATTGTAATTATCTGATGTAGAAATAAAGCGTGTGCTTTTTCCCTCTCCTTGCATAGCTTGGGTGCAGAGTCGTGAGCCCATTGGTGGTTCTTTACTGCTTGCAGCTGCAGCAATGTGTGCCCAGGGCAGAAGAGCCCATCTACAACATGGCCATGGCTGACGTCACCGTCACCTGCACCAACCTGGACAAAGAGGCGCGGGTGAGCCACCTTGCCCACTCCCTTTCACTGCTGTGGCCAAGTGCTCATGCTGTTTAGCTGCTCCCTCGGTCACCTCACAAAGCCTCTCTGTACAGCAGGCAATCACAGGTGACAGACAAACTAATGAAAACACCAAATGAAAAATGATTGGTATTTTGAAGTAATTAAATACCAATCCTTGGTATTTATGGGGGGGGTCAGTTTACAGATTTTTATAATCTCACATTGAAACTGTATTCTCATAATCATGTTGAAGTATTGTCAGTGTCTGTGCAGTGTTCAGATTGAATACATATGGAAGATGGCCATTCTTCTGAATTGGTGAATATGTGTGAGCCTTTGTCAGTGCAGCATTGGTAACTAAAATATATATGGGAGACACTCTTAATACACTCTTGTGATATGAGTGACTTGGTTTCAATACAGTGATTTTATGTGTTTCCCTCTCCAGGCAGAGGTGATGGAAATGGTACAGCTGATGGGTGGCCGTGTATCACGGAATCTCAATGTGTTTGTCACACACCTGGTGGCAGGTGTGGTTGGTAGCAAGAAGTACCTGGTGTCTGCCAGTTTGGGTAAGCCCATTCTGCTGCCCACCTGGGTTAAGGCATGCTGGGACAGATCTCAGGACAGGTAATGCCATCTCTCTCCTACTCAGCGTTGTGCAAAACTGGTTTACATGAGTCTGCATGCCTTAAATTGTAACTGTTTACAGCATTTACTATTGGCCGTTCTGCACACTATTTTCGTGAGCTGAAACATATATATGTCATGACTCTTTTCGGTTCGGTAATTGTTGTGTTTGAAGGTAGACTTGAATGATGAAGGTTTAAAAGGATGATCAAAATTCACAAGTAGGATTGGTTAAGTTGGGTCACAGAATGAGTTGCACAGAAAAGATAACTTACTGTATGTAATCTTTTCCACTGATGGTTACACCAGCCAAATGTCTTGTGTACTCAGTGGGTCTTGGGCTTTGAGTGGTTGGACTGCAATGATGAATTAGGGAGATGATAGTGGATATTGCCATATGACTGTAGTGAAAGGAATTTGAACCCATTGCCTTCTCCCTTAGTCTTTTCCATCACTCAGAGATGCCCCTGGAGGAGTATTTGTGCCCGGTGCTGTACGGCTGCACAGTGTGTGTGACCGGGCTGTCCACCCAGGAACGCAAGGAGGTGCAGCGAATGTGCGAGCAGCACGGCGCCCAGTACTCCGGCCAGCTGAGGATGAATGAGTGCACACACCTCATCGTCAGCGAGGCCAAAGGTACCCCCCCCACCCCACCCTTTTTACTGTGTTTCATCTTACACTTCTCAGAGAGCTGGTCCTGCAATCATTATCCACATTTGAAGTTGCCTGGGTATTGATTGCCGTTGCACAAAATGAGCTGCAAATTGATGTCGGCGTAATGTGCTCAAAGCCTGCCTTCATAAAATGTTTCACCTTCCCACACTTGATTGTTATGAAAGCCACGGTAATTTACTTTCTCAAATCCACTCTCAAGGAGTCCCATCTGGAGAGGTTAGATTTACATTCATCAGGGTGTCTCATTTTCTTGCAATAGGGCAAAGAAAAAATTCTGTTGTATGGCCAGTGAGGATATTAGTAATATGAAGATAAAGAGGATCTGAGAAGCCAGTGTAGTGAAGCCTATTTGAGTCTTGTGTAATTGCCCCTCTATTCTTTTTGTTTTATGTCCAGGTCAGAAGTATGAGTGTGCAAAGAAATGGAAAATATACTGTGTATCCTTGGAGTGGCTACAGGACAGCATTGAGAAGGGTTTCTGCCAGGACGAAAGCCGGTATCCTGTGGGGTCCAGGGCCAACCAAAACAGCGAGCCCAGCACCTCCACCCCAAGTGGCAAGAGAAAAAATGGTGAGGCCTAAATTGAGTCTGTTCTGAAATGTGGCTTTTTGTTCAGAAACACCTATGTGTTTATACCTTCAAGTATTTCTTTGTGAGTTCAGAGTAGCAGTGGTTATGGTTGTGAGGCTCATGTGCAGGGATTCTTGTCAGTGTTTATTTTGCTGATGGTGAATACTGCTCCTCCTCAGGAGATTTGCATCTGCTGGGTGTGAGCCAGATCTCCAACATCAGCCTGAGCTCTGTGAATGACACCGCCCTCACCACTGCCACAACCAGCTGCCTGGTGATGCCTAACCCACTGGACACCCTGGACAGTACCACCTGCCCTGCAGATGACCTGCTGGATGGCTGCAAGGTTAGTGCAGGCCTGAAAGGGTAAATTCACCCTTGGTTTCTGCATGTCCCCACTCTGTTTGTTTTGAAAACTGCTTGGAAGTGGTAGGACAGTAAGGAATGGATAGTGGCTATGTATTGTGATTCTGGATTCAGGAACCATGCCCCCTCCCCAGACATAGTAATGCTTACATGGTAATGTTAATTTGAAAGCTATTTAGGTAATAGTACGCAGATAAGGAGCAAGATTTATTGGGATCAAATGCTAAAAATACTACTACTGATGTGATTTTAAAAAAGCTGTTCAACACTTATTACAACAAAAGAATATAGGTTTCCAATATATTTGAATATAAGATATACTTCATTATTATTTTTATTAGTGCTGTTTATTTTACAAATGGGCAAATAGTTCTGTAGCTAGCTGTCTTGCTGTCACTGATCTGGGCTAAGCCTGCTGAATGTCATGGTTTCCTGTTGGCAGCTCTTCCTGTGCGGATTCTCTGGGAAGAAGATGGAGAAGGTACGGCGGCTGGTGAACAGTGCGGGAGGCCTGCGCTTCAACCAGCCCAGCGAGGACCTCACTCACGTCATCATGGGGGACCCTGACCAGGACCTCAAGAACTTTCTGTCCAAGGCCAATCACAGGTCGGGATGTAAACCACCTGTCTGTAGAAAAACAAGTCTGTCGACACAGTAGTTCAAAGGGTCTTCAACTTTAAGTACAGAGGTTTATAGTGAAGTGAAAGTCTTGGTCTTCATTGCACATGCCAGTGAGATGATTTTTCTTATTCACTGTATGTATTTGACAGTTAACCTCTTTAGGCTCATTGTAAACTGGATCTGAAACCAGTGTTGTTTTGTGAAATTGTAAAGTCTGCGTTGGGGTGTCTCCCGGCCAGGCCCCATGTGGTGACGGTCCAGTGGCTGCTGGACAGCTGTTCCAAAGGCTGCCAGCTCCCTGAGGAGGGCTACTTCCACCCTGCCTGCCCTCCCCCAGCGCCTGCATCTGTGGAGATGGCTGCACCCCGCGCCCCTCCGCAGCGCCTCAGCTCCTCCTCTGTGCCTCCTCCAGCACCCAGCCCCAGCCCTGTACGGAAGAAGAGGGATGAGGAGGAGCTGCTGTCCCAGTACCTGGATCAAGACCGGGACCAGACTGTGGGTGAGGGATTTGAAACATTGGCTAGTGTTATTATTTTGGATTTTTTGCATTTATAGTCCTAAAGATTACAAACTGTACAGAGGATTGCCCTGCATATCAATTGTAAATTATTTTGTTCACAGGAACTGTCTCAGTTTCGTCCAATTTCTGTCCCTGCATAAAAATATCATGGTCTGCTCTGTACGTCATAAACTGTGGTAATGCTGGGGCTGTTTATTTGGCATCTGATTCTGCGCTTGCTGTCTCATTTGCGTAATCATTTTGCAATCCTTATGCCATGTTTTTTTTTTTTTTTTTAAGACATCAACACTGTTTAAGCATTTGCAGTTTAAGAGGAGGAATAGTTTGCTTGACATGTAGGTGTTGCCCATTTAATTCAGTGTCTGTCTCTATACCTAGTTGAAGTACCTCAGACGAGCAGCAGAAGGGAGACTACGATGATTCCAGACCTGGAGCCCCCGAACCCTGAGCCTGCGCTGAATCAGGACTCCATCCTCCAGGCCCCGGAGCATGCGGCTCTGTTTTCAGAGAAGCGGTTTCTGCTGGTGGGGTTCAGCGCAGAGTTGGAGGCCCAGCTGTCATTGCTGGTTGTGGAGAACGGTGGGAAGGTGCTGAACAGCCGCACGCGGGCGGTGGCTGACTATGCCATTGTCCCACTGCTGGGATGTGAAGTGGAGGCCACCGTTGGAGAGGTTGCCACAGACACATGGCTGGTGAGGGCTCTGCGTGGCGAGTGCATGTCATTCAATGTCTGTTTTCTCTCATGTTAAAAAATACACCTATTTAGCTTACAACTGTTGAATTTACACCACTTGACCTTAAGATGTTTGGAGGAAAGTGTTACATTTTGGATTTGGTTTTGCCAGAATTTAAAGCTTACCAACTAAATTTTAACAGATTCTTAAGTGTGCTTTAACACCATTGTAAGTGTACTTGTGGTTTGGTACCTGCAGACCATGTGCGTTGAGCAGCAGAGTCTGCTGGATCTGTACTCCCACCCTCTCTTCACCCCACTGGCTGTGCTGGAGGGCAGAACCCCCCTGAGTAACTGCGTGCTGTCCTTCAGCCAGTTTACCGGGGCTGAGCGCGAGTCTCTCAGTGAGCTGGCCAAGCACCTAGGAGCCAGGTAAGCCCAAACTGCTTGGAGATCGGTCTTCTCCTCGTTCTGCATAATCTCTTTAAAACTTGTGGATAATTAATTATTACACGTGCAGTACTTGGAGGTCTTTAAAAGTGAAATTTAAGATTTCCTCATTAGGAGTCTTTATTTGAAAAGCTTTTGCATGTAACTACTATGAACGTAATTTGTCCCCCCCCCCCCCAACTTGGTTCCCTGTTCTCCTGCTGTGCTGCTGTCACTTCTTTACTCGTGTTCCTCTCACCTTGCAGTGTACAGGACTACTTTGTGCGCACTGCAAACCAGCGCAAAGGCATGTTGGCCAGCACTCACTTGGTGCTGAGGACTCCAGAGGGCACCAAATACCAGGCTGCACAGAAGTGGGGGCTGCCTGCAGTGACCATGCGCTGGGTGCTTGACTCGGCCAGGAGGGGGTGTCGTGCAGATGAGAGCCGCTTCCTTGTGGACCTCCCTCCCTCTCCAGGTGAGGTGCTGCAGAACAAACAGAGTTATATGTATATCATGTAGTTATTTCTGTATTCTGGTGAGCCTTTAACTGTCATTGTCGAAGCTTAGCGTGTGAGTATTTTGTGATTGTCTGTTTTTATTTGCTAATGAGAAAGTTTTGAGCATGAGAACACTAGAAAGTTTGTGGGTAATATAATGGGAAACTTTGTGAAATGCTATACTTGTGTGTTTTTTGGACTGCATCTGCTTGTTAGTAACACTCACCCTCTCCCTTCATGCCCTCTCAGATAGGGAGGAGAGTTTCGTGGTGGGCTCTCAGAGAGTCCCTGAGCTTCCATCTGTCACCACCCCCGAGGTTCCGTTGCCGGGTCTGCAGGGCGGGAAGGCCGTCACCCCGCTGAACATAGCCGGCTTCCAGAGCACGGCTTTTGCGTCAGCGCTCAGACGGTTTCAGCAGAGCGAATGCACAACACCAGGGCCGGAGGGAAAGAGAGAGCCCCAGAAAGAGCCCTCTCTTCAGCTGGACTCACCCTCCTGCTTCATGACCAGAGGCCGGCTTTTCCACCCCACTTTTGACGTCAAAGTGAGTGCTGTTCTGTGACTAACGATGTAAAATGCATTTCTCCAAGCTTTGTGATCCTGACAAATAACCAGATTAGATATTATTCATCTTCCAAAACACGTCTTCTCTTGAACTGCTTACATTTTATGCATATTTTGTAACCCACAGCTAGCAATTTTTATAAATTTGCCACATTCTAAGATGTGCTTGCTTAGTTTGCTGTAATGTGCGAGAAAGTTGTTTTTGTGTATGTGTGTAACATCCAGGATGCGTTAGCTGCCCTGGAGACTCCAGGGGGCCGTGGAGCTGAAACCCCACTTTCTGAGCTCATCAGCAGGAACCTGAAGGTGGCTCTGGTCAACAGTACCCGCAGCAACGGCGCTGACCTTGCCGCCCTCACTGCCAGCCCCCAGCTGAGCAGGGAATCCGAGCCCAAGGTATCCCACTCAGACCCAGACCCAGGCTCTCGCTCTCTCTCATAGCTGATACTACTGCAGAAAACTGTGTCTGGCTCTCTTGAGCTCACACAGCATGCTCTTATATTGTCAGTAATAACGGCAAGTTAACCACCGAAGGGGCAAAAGCATAATGCACTGAAAGCAAAGAGCCAAATCTAGTTGAGGGACAGTTTATGCAGTATTGCAGTATTACCCCTTCTGCTCATTATTTGAAGTGTACACATTTGTTCTACTTTTTTCAGTATATGTAGTGTGTGAGTGAAATGTAGGGTTTTTTTGGTTTTTTTTGTTTCTTTTTTTAGGCGAGAGAGGAGGCTGCCCCCTTGGCTGGCGTGGTGATTTGTGTTAGCAAGAAGCTGAGCAAGAAACAGAATGAGCTGAATGCAGTTGCTGCTTCGCTGGGCGCAGAGTTCAGGTTGGGCCCCTCTCGTGTTATTCATCACCTAACCCAGAGCAGTGTGCTATCAGCAGACAACACCTGGCTTTGCCTGTGTAAAACAAAATGGGTATGAATATGTATGCTTTTTAACACTTGGTTTATGCAGCTGAATTATTTAAATGTATTCCATACAAGTGAGTTACAAGAAATCATATTTAGCTCAGTTGATGCCAAATTAAGGATGATGCAAGCAAACAGGAATTGGTCAGTGATGTCAGTGTTCTTTGTGTTCGTAATTTGTTTGTAATAATCTTTTTAGACCTAGTCAGTCTTCTAAACATCATGTTCATTGTGATGTGAAAAACAAACAAGAAAAAGGTATTTAATGTAGAATAGTAGGAATTTCTGACGCAATTATTTTGCATTTTATGATGCAAACTGCATTTGTTTAACCCACTATATCCAATTTTACCCAAAACCCACATGTTTATTATTATTTCTTCATTGTAAAGAAACTGTTGGCTTCACCTAGGTAGTAACAGACTTTTGGGACTAAAGACACTTTCACAAATTCTTGGGACTCTCAGACACTGACTCACAGACATTTCCTGGACAGCACTCGTTAATTTACTTTGTGGTTTTGCCAATAAAATGCAATGAGTTGTTTAAATGTGCTGTAAATGTAAACAAATTTTGTACTTCAGTGGTTTTGTCATTGAATTACATTTCAACATCAAGGCTGTAAACTGGACAAATATTCCCACTCAGTGTTTGTGCTCCATATTATGTTGTTTGGTAATGGCTAACTGGCATAGTCACCCAAGATCACATGGGCATTAATGATTAAAGTTTTAATTCATGAGGAAATTTCATTGGCATTGAAAACCATGAAATAGTATTATCAAGTTCTTATTTTTGAGAACTATATTATGTTAAAATTACCATGGAAATGATCATTGTTACCAAGTTATCTTCCAGACCTTGGTATATTTAATCTGGGCATTTTGGTTATTTTCGTATTTGGTATACCCATTTTGTGTAGTAGTAGCCAACTGAGTATGCATTTCTCTCTTCCCATGTACCTGGCACAAAACCAGAATGCGTGAGACCATGCCTGAGAGTCTGCTTTTCATCACAGACAGCACCTAATGTCATCTGCCTTTTGCACGCAACAGACCGAGATTCTGCATATGTTGCTGCACCACTGGGCTTCTTTTTTTTGTTTTTTTTACATAACTAAGCAAAAAAAACTTCTGCAGCACCATGTTCAGTCCCTTATCAGAAATGGCTTGTGTATCTTTGAGTGTACTGATCCACCAAATTATGCATCTGACAGTTCAAGAATCAACGCTCGTGTTCACTTTTGAATCCGATGTGCAGTCAGCTGTCATTATGAAAACTGTCCTCCCTACACACACATGCCGGTGTGGGTTTGCCTGCAGTCCTTGCTTAAGTGTGTAGAGCATCTCTGCAGTTTTAAATAACTGTTCTGCGCTGTGTCACAGATGGTCTTGCGATGACAAAGTGACTCACTACATCTACCAAGGGCGAGTGGGGGACTGTAGCCGAGAGTACCGTGGGGTGAAGGAGAGAGGAGTACATGTGGTCTCTCAGCACTGGCTGCAAGCGGTACGTATGTACAGGACTTCATATGGCCACATCATTAATACTGTATATGGGATGATTGGCTCAAGATGAAAACTGACCAAGCACAAGACTACTCTGCAGCTGTTTGTCTGGGAATTGTTTGTCATTACCAGGGTGTGAGAGATTGAGAGAATTGTTCTAGGAGAATGTTTTGTTATAGTGAACCTATAAATAATTATAAAAAAATTATACTTCTTCCCTCCGCAAATAATCACATGGGGCATGTCATACAGTTGGGGTGGATATAATGAAACATGTTCTACATTTTCTAAATCTAAATGTATGATGGTTAATGACTGCCAAAGGATATCATGGGCTCTCCTTCAAAGGAACAGCCCATAATACGAGTTCACTTGGTTGTATCCTGGCATTGTAGAGATGACGGTTAAGTTGGATCTGTTTTGATTTCGTTGTCTGTTTTTGGTTTTGTACGGCAGTGTGCGGAGGAGCAGAAGAGAGTGTCAGAGTCTCTTTACCCCTTTACCTACAATCCCAAGATGAGCCTGAACCTTAGCCAGGTGCCAGACAGCACTCAGAGATCACCCTCTGCTCTCCATGTTCATCCGAGGGACCTCACTGAGGCTCTGGAGGACAAGGTAAGCGTCACCAGCAGGCTTCTGCCACAAGAATTTTGACAGATGAGTTGATATGGAAGAAATACAAAACCTGATACTAGAAAATAATTTTTAAAACATTGCATTCGCTAGGGAGATGTTTTATAGAATGTCAACGTTCAGTGCTTGAGTTATCTGAGTCGTCGGTGACTCCTTGAGCCGCTGAGTTATCTCAAAATGTCAGCGTCTTAGCTATAGAAATGTAAAGGAGGCTGTCATGAAATAAGTCCCACTCCTTTGGAATGATCTCTTCTGTTTTTTTTTTTTCCCCATGTCAGGCTGAATTGGAGAACCTGTCTGGGTGTGGGTAGAATAATATGTCATGTGTCCTTCCTTAACGATACTTGAATTATCATTTTTTCCATGAGATGGCAGTCTGGGCACTACTGTGTTCCACCAGTGTGCTCGATGTAATAGAGCCCTAAGGGCAAAACATTCAAAAGCTTTACCCATATGAAGTGCACATAACAGTGTGAGTCTATTGTATACAGCTGCACTTCAACAAGCATGCAGCAGCATGATAATGGAGATGCAATAATATGGATTGGGCTGCAGCAGTGAGAATCTGTATCTACAGTGAAATTTGCTTTCATGCTTGGTCTTATTTGATAATCAAGTCGTGGTTTTACATATGAAAGAAAGGAGCGCAGTGTGGATTTTTTTTTTTTGCTGCAGTGATACAGCAGAAAGTCTTTTTAGCTCTGCCAAGTGTGGAGCCTGAAGTCTGGAGCTTAGCATTGATTCCAGTTGAGCACTAAATTGCATTTTAACAAAGCAGTGATTTGCCAACACCTGTGCTCTCACTGTTCTCTCCTCAGTCACTTTCTGGCCCAGAGGACAACGGTAATAAAAGTTTACAGCGTGTCAGCAATGGAGATCCTGAGAAAGAGCTGACTGATCATGACAACACAGAACAAAGAGGTACTTTTTACATTAGTTTTATTCCTCAACATCTACTCCCTTAACAACATCGATTTAACTCATTTTTGAAAGGTAAATTTCAAAGTATTCCCGACTGTCTGCCAGCAAATTAACAACAGATTTGTGGCAGCATCACTGTGAAATAATATCTGTTTCTGGCATTTGGTGTAGTTCAGGAGCTGATATCGCTGATATGGGATTCAAAACACCTGAAGCATATTTTTCAGGTGTAAAACAAATATGCATATGTGAACCACCTGACATTTGAATCCGAAATAACCACGCAGTGTGTGTGTGTGTGTGTGTGAGCTGTTTAAGCCACAAACCATAGCACCACCCTGCCTGTGTTTGTGGTTATATAATCGCATTATTCTCACCTCATTCATTTTGACTCTCATCTCGCCTTCTTTGTAGATCTTGCAGAAGCCCTGGAAATGAGGGAGAGTCTGCAGCGGCAGCTCCAAGAAATCATGTCAGCCACCAAGTTGACCAGTGGGAGGCGCTCTTCAACACGGCTCTCTAAGGCCGGATCCAGTGGGCTGGACTCTAACCCCCACACCCCCAACAGCACAGGCCGACCTGGGAGGCCTGGGAGGAGCCGCACCCTGGAGGCCTTGAGGTCTGATTAGGAAGCAACCTCTCTGTTTTTTTTTTTTTTTTTTTTTTTAAGCAAAACAAACAAAAACTTTCCAGACAGAAATTGCAGGGACACACTGGGTATATGATTATTCAGTGGTTATTCCAGGATGGTTCTGGATGTGGCTTTTTAAGATCTACCTCAATCTGCCAATTCAATGAGTGCTGACAAACCCTAAAATGTGCCTCTCCCTCACCACACCCAGGCACTCGAGACAGGCACTTGTGGATATCAACACAGAGCCATCCCAGAGCGAGCAGATTGTGTGGGACGACCCCACGGCCCGGGAGGAGCGCGCCAAGCTGGCAGACAACCTGCAGTGGCCTGGCAGCCCCTCCCAGCACTCTGATCCTCTGCCCCTGCCGCTGCTCAGCCTGGCAAGCGCAGGCAACAGCCACGCGGAGCCCTCCAATCACATCCGCGACTCCATGACTGACTCGGAGTTGGTGGAGATGGGTGAGTGAGCTCAGACTGGGTTTGCCAGTCTGTCACATACAGCTGAAGATTTTTAGATTCTGTTATAATAGGGACAGTTAAATCTTTCCCCATCTCCCTCTGCAAACTGGAAACTGTATAATAAACTACATACAACGTTTTGTAGTGACATAGCCATGCTTCTTGGTTTATATTTCTTTTTTAAGGCAATGACAGTGTCTGCTAGAAGATAAGCAAATTATTGCAACCCAAGCCCTGAACTTTGAAATCTATTTAATTTCTTTCTTATATTCTGCTGTTATACCATGTTTGGTTTTTTGTGTTTTAGATATTGGTATTTGGGTGACATTTTTTTTAAAAATCCTTTGAAATAATGTCCAAATAGTGTGTGTCAATCTGGTGACTGTTTTGACTTTGTCTTTTGGCCTCATTTGTTTCCTGGGGGGGTCCTGTCCCACAGTGGCCTGTGATGTCATAGATGAGCACATGGGAAAGAAGACGATGACCCCCATGGAGGAGCCGGAGCTCCAGATTCTTACCCCCAAGGCCCCCAGCATCGCCTTCCCCATCATAAACCCCCCTGTCCCGCCCGAGCCCCAACCCCAGCCTCAGGTAGACTCTCCTGTCCGTTCCCCTGAGAGCTTGTGTTTGTCTGTGCACCACCTCACACCATGTCTGACACACGATATTTAGACTGCTGAATTATTCTCCTGCAGGAGGAGGATGAGGGCACGGGGAAGGAGCCGGAGGTGCCTCGATTCCAGCTGTCCTCCCTCAATCCTCAGGAGCGCATTGACTACAGCCAGCTAATAGATGAGCTGGGTGAGTTTCTCAAGGCAGTTAAAAGGCTGTGTGTCTGTCAGTGTATTTCTGTGTATGTGTGTGTCTGACCAATCCTCCCTCTCTTGGTCCATACAGGCGGAGTCGTCCTGGGCAAGCAGTGCTTTGACCCCAGCTGTTCCCACATCATCGTTGGCCAGCCCCTGCGCAACGAGAAGTACCTTGCCGCCATGGCCGCCGGCAAATGGATCCTGCACCGCTCTTACCTGGAGGCCTGCCGTGCAGTCGGACATTTCATCCAGGTGAGGCTGCGTTTCCAACTTGTGCCAAAGGGGGTTGCAGTCATCCCGTACAGACAGCACGAGACCGCCCCTGCCTCCATGCACATGTGCACCTGTTACTTATGGCTCAGGTTTTATTTCTGTAGAGCATTGTATGACTTCCCCTTGTCCATCTACTGTGTGTTTTAGGAGGAGGAGTACGAGTGGGGCAGCAGTTCCATCCTGGAGGCCCTGCCCAGCATCAGTGCCCAGCAGCGCAGGCTGGCGCTGGCTGCCTTGAGGTGGAGGAGAGCCCTGCAGGACCAGAAGGGGCAGAAGGTACACCTGTGGCCTATGCTGTTCTCGGCTGTTTGGTTTAGTCTCAGTTGTCCCCCTGCTCTGGCCTAATGCCTCTGGTCCCCCCCCTTCCAGGGAGCCTTTAATGGCTGGAAGGTGATGCTGAATATTGACCAGGCCAGGGAGGCAGGGTTCCGGCGGCTGCTGCAGTCAGGGGGTGCCAAGGTGAGGGCATTCATTCTCTGTCACAATCTCCACCTACCTCTGCCCTCTCCAGAGCTGGATGAGGTTTGAGTTTCCATTACAAATTGTAAAACTTTTCAGTTATGGAAATTACAACCTTATTACATACACCGGAATTCAATTCAGAAATGAGTCAATGAATATTGACACTCTTGTATTTTATAGCATTTTCAGGAGCATTTAGTACTAAGTCAGTCTTCCTCACATTTCCAGGTGTTCCCCAGTCCGTCCCCTGCCCTCTACAAGGACACCACACACCTGTTTGCAGACTTCAGTCGGCTGAAGCCGGGAGACTTCCGGGTGGATGTGGAAGAGGCAGTGTCCCAGGGAGTGAAGTGCCTGAAGCCAGAATACATTGCTGATTACTTGATGCAGGTGAGGTTTATGGGCCAGTTTGGGAAAGGGCTTGGGGTGTAGATGAGTCAAGGTGTGAGCGCTAATGGTCCTGTCAACAAAGGGGACAGTTCTAATGAAGATGTGTGTGCATCCAGTATATACAAAAGAGGTAAAACTAAGGGCTTTGAATCTTTAGTCCAAGCAGAGAAAAGGTGCCCTCACCCCAGTTGTTTGTGGTTGTGCTGCTTCCCATGCCAGCCTAGTCTTTAGGCCACTTACATGGCCCTGGGCCAGTTTATCTTAGCTGCATTACAGTTCATTTATGAAAGTACAACACAAGAAAATGGAAAATCAAAATCCAAACATGCAAATATTCAGGCACTTAACAGGGTTTTAAAAGATAATAAATAGGTGGTTTTCAGTACCCTCACATTTCATTCTTTTCTGCAAATTCCTGCTCCCACCAGGTGTGGGTGTACTTGTATCTACTTTTTAGATGTGAAGTACAGTGTAACCCAAAATATGTGTGTGTGTGCGCGCTGCGCGTTGGGCCCCTAACCCCGTACAGTATCAGGCAAACTGCAGGGAATTTTATTTTTTAAGAGAATGGTTTCATAAGAGAAAGAGCAGTAGAAAGGGAGCAATTTGGAAAATCATACACAGTGGGCTCAAGAGTACAAAAGCATTTTCAGGAACAGATCCTGCCACCTGCAATTTCCCTTCCAGGAGCCCTCCCCATCGGTGGAGCTCTACCATCTTCCAGAAGCAACACCGCACCTGCAAAATGATACACTTAGCAAGCAAGTGACCCTGTCAAGGAAACGCAAAGCCTCCGGAGGCGAATCCTCACTGAAGAAAAGCCGATTCAGTTGAGACTTTACTATGTACCCTCCAGCCTTACACGACTTAAATGTTTTTCCATAGCAATTATCATATTAACTTTGTGAGTAAGATTTTAATATGTTGTATGAAACATAAAATATAATAAAATAAAAATGTGATATAACATTGGGTTGGTTGTTGCCCCATAGAACTAATGAAACTTGAATTGCATTTGGTTACATCAGCAGATACAGTTGCACCAACATTTTTTTTTTTTTAAGTAATGTACAAGAATGTGTTATGTGACATTGCCATGCCGTTACTACAATACTGTTTATAATTAATGTGATCAAGCTTTCATGTGGCTCTCAGTACCCAGATGTGCAGGCTGCAATAGGTGCAGTTTCACATCCTGTCAGCAAGGGGGAGCTCTACATGCATAAACACCTGCATCACTTTGAGGCTACCATTGTGCTGCTAGTTATCTGCACTACATCAAATACATGGATACAGATATATTCCTCCTTCAGCACAGCAGGTCAGAGATGTGTGCTCACAGGCCTGGATTAATACAAGCTACATTAACATCTTGTGTGCACATTTTTACTCCTTTTACTATTTTTTGTTTTGTTTCCACTGATACGTTTTGGGAGTTATAATGGTTCCTACTTTTTTGCTATCTCAGCATTTCAATGTTTATTAGCAGGATTTTTGGGGGTGGAACATGGTTCCAGGGTGCAGTAGTTTGATATATTGCCCTTACACACTCAATTTGTGAGGACTTAAAAGGCCTGTATTTGTGATAAATTGAGCTGGCCACTGGGTCACTAAAGTAATTTAGAGGTCATTTGAAACAAAAAATCCATTCTGTAGTTAAACCTATAAACCAAGGGTTTCACTTAAATGGGCAAGTGATTAGCTTAATTGATCAAAAGGCAGCAAAATTATCTTGTCAGCCCATGGCTGTATTAAAACAAGCTGGGATCTCCATGGGGAAAAAATTACATTGGACATGACATGAAGAGAGTCTTTCCTATTGAACTAGTGAACATTGAGTAGTGTTTGGTTACACCAGCAGATACAGGTGAACCAAAATTATTTAGAGAAAAAATGTAAGAAATCTGATGTAAAATTTTACCAAGCCTTTCCTAAAATACTACAAAATTTCAGTTAATGGTAAAAATGAGTAATCACCAGCTGCATTTTAGTCCCCCTTCTTTCTTTGCCTTGACACAGAATTAATGTGGTACATGTTTCCATGAAACAGCTGAGAGGATTTTACCGAGTGCAGCTTAAAATGAGAATATAGGGAGCCCCCCCTGCACGTTACCTTCCTCCAGCCATAGGCAGTTCACAGCAGCTCTGGCCTGGCAACATCATTGTGTAGGATGAACTTGGAAGATTCAATAAGGAATCTAGTCTAGTTTGTTGTATGCAGCCCTACACTGTTCATGTGGAGTTGTAGATACAGTAGAGGGAGGAGGTGTTTGTAGCTCCACAGACCAGTAGAGATGTGTAGACTAGGATGTAATGCCCAATATATCAGACTTGGCAGCTCCATCAGTCTCTCTCTCTTCTCCTCTGACTGTACTAGGTGCGCATTTTGTAGATGGTGGTAGATTCTGCCCCCCAATTGCTTTTCATGAATCAGTAATTGCTATGAATACAATCATTCAACAGTATATGGTTGGGTGAATTATTACGGATGGCTATGATGACCAATGAGCAATTTGAGACTTCTATAAAATCTGTGTCTACATCTGGCAGTTTTTCGACTGTGCATCTGTGCAACTGTGATATTTTAGGGTCACCGGATTTCAATATTGTCATGGTATCGCTATGTGTTAGTAATTTGGCATGCAGACACATTTTAACAACACACTGTTCAATATACAAAAAGTAATTACAGAGAGATTGGCACTTCGCTTAACTCATCCAGTATCTTTGTAAAACACGCAGAGTACTATTCAGCCTGCCAACATTTTAAGATCCCTGTGGGGTGGAGACATTACGTTTCCTTTAGTCTCTGTACAGGAACTTAATATACATTTGGTGCTTTTCAAATGATTAAAAAGGAAACAAACTGAACAGTAAAATAGCTATTTATGCAGCAAAATGGCAATTTATTAATTAAGCTCGTCGCAGATACTTTATGAGCTTATTGAACACATTGCGTGTCTGAAACTATAGGGAACAAAAACATTTCCCATTTGGTTTGGGCTCCAGAGAGGTTAGTAAAAGTGCTCAGCCAAAGCAGGCTGGACTCTGTAGGTTGTAAATGAAGCTGTCCATTGAAACCTAAATAGCTTGAAGCTGTCAGAAGCCCTCATGTTCACAGGACCATATATTTTGGATACACTGATAATTAGCCATAATAAGGAAAAACCACCCAATGTGTCATTCTGTTAATGTGATTTGAAATGGCCCTCAACTAAATAATTGGCACTGCATGCTGTAAGATTAATTTTGTGCACACAGTAAATGCACAAAATAACATGAATGATTTTCTGGGGCTTCAGAGCAAGAAATATTTGAAATCTCTCACCCTCTCCTATCATGACAGGATGTAAGCTTCCATAATGACCACCTACCTTGGTTGAATTTTGCCTTGAGAAATGAAATTGTGGATGTTGAGATATGACCTTGATGGACTCCAGCAGGGAAATATAATTGTGATAAAACAATAAGGGGGTTCCCATACGCCCCATGAAGTTAGTGAGTGATTGTAGAGGCATGATGGCTTTACAGTATGAAAATTCAGCCCAAACCCATTGTGCTACATAGGGACTGTAGTAGTTTTATTGTAGAAGCCAAAAGTGAATAAGAAGTGCACAGTATCAGGAAATGAGAAATGCACATGATCATTCAAATCATGCCATGATTCTAAGACTCTGTAGAAAGTTGCCCGTAAGATATTTGTAGCCTTTAAAATTTGGGGGGTTGAGCATGTAGCCAATTTCTTGAGCCCAGGAGGATCTAGCAGGATTACAGCATACGGAATAATAATCTTTGCTCAAGTATTACAGTGCCAGTCTCTTTTGTGCTGCACAGAATTTTAAAGTTTGGCTTTGTATCAAATGTGATTCCAGGTTAGACAAGCAAGGACAGGTGTTTTCTCGTCAAATATGTGCAGATGTGTGTTCTGTGAGGAGGCAGTCTGTTTGCTAAAAGGCAAAACTTTGCAAAAAAATATAGTAATGACCAAAATATAATGTACAAAACATTTCTGTACAAATATTTAATTTTTTTCTTCTTTAGTTCTGCTTTTTCTGGGTTATTGTACTACATTTTTTTAAGCAGAGGGAAACATTTTTTTGTGACAAACGTACTGGGTACCTAATCCTTCTTTTGTTTTGACATGTGTACCTTCTTCTGAGCTCAACTTCATATCGCTAACCGACAGCAAATATGTGGCTGTCAACAAATTAATCCCTCTGGTTTTTGGGACTGTTTGTTGTGTGTATTAGGGAATCTGAATCCTTGTGAAGTCAATTTCATGAGCTGAAGAAATGCATTACCGTATCATGCAGAATGATCATTGTATAGGAATAGGACCATAAAAAGGCCATTCTCCTGGAGTTGAATAACAGTAAATGTGTCATCTGCTGACTGAACTGTATGGACTCTCCATACTGATCTCATACGGGATGTGTACGCTCTTAGCGGTGCTGAATGTAAACTGTGTGACAGCATCCCTCATTACTCAACTTCAGTTTCACTTTCATGTTCATTTTTTTGGGAGGCTGTTCACACAATACTTCAGAAGTGGCTGGATTTGTGTGTTCAGACAAGCTGTGTTCACTATCATACTTGGCATGGAGGGATGATGATGAAAGTCAGCTCAATCATATGGGGAACGATTAAAAAAAAAAAAGCGTGTTTGGCCTTGGATGTTTGGATGGGGAAACCGATGGATTCTGGACATGATGTCAGTTTGTCAATAGGGGGTGCTATTTCCTATGGATAAATGCATTGCAACGATTAGGACATTGTTCTGTAGAAGTTGCTGTCAGACATCAACTCTGCTCGACATCAACTATGGCCTGATGGTCATTTTATAAACCCATGGCACTTATGATGGCTTTTGGGCATCAATCCTCTCGTCCAGCTTAAATTCCCAAATGCATCTCTGCATCAGACTACATACATGGGCATCCCAGTCACAGTGCATTAGACTGGGCAATCCCATACTTTCCATACCCACTGGACTCCTCCAGTCATAGCATATAGAGTCTTTTTTTCTTATTAAAATTTAAAAAACATTAAAATGAGAATGAAGAGGGGCAAAGATTATACACACTGTAGGAAATCATTTTAATGAGTGAAAAACTCTCCTACAGGAATCTTTTTCTGCTAGCATCCTTTAAATAAGGTAAATTAAACATTTACGATTAACTGCATGACTGGAAAGTTTTAGAAGCGAATGGAAAGTGTAGTAAAGCTTTGTGTGAGCTCTGCAACCTTCAGAGAGCTTCTGTATCACACTGATGTTGCTCCCTTTCAGCCTTTTATGAATATGATGAAGTGTGTTTGCTGTTTCCAGCTGTGATCACTGTCAGTTTTTATTTTAAAAAGACTTGATGTCTATTAAGGAAATGTGTAACTGAGCAAGCATTATTTAAAATGTAATGGGTGATTGCTCTGCCACAGGGACTAGTATGGATTTTTTTCCCCTGACAAGTTTCACATTCAGCTGGTAAATTGCAAATAAAATATATACAAAGATGTAAGTCACCTTGTTACATGGAAAAGGTGTTTAACAAATCAATAAAACATAATAAAATCATATTTTTCATGTAATAAAAATAAAAGTATCCACTTACAGCAACAGTAACATCTGCCCATTGCTCTTTGATCATACCCCAATATGCAAAATGGAAACAACTTAAAAAAATTAGAAATATGCTTGTTATTCTGAACCCTCACCTTTATCAAAATTGTCTCACTTATCTTCCCTGTCATGCATCATGTAATAAAATGGACATATTTGTGATCTGAGGTTCCAAATTAAGAGTTAGTGATTGAGCAGTATGCATATTTGATGGAAACAGCATGAGCAGTCACACTAAAGTTATCACATTCCCTGAGGTTTTATCTTGAACACTATGGTAAGAATTACTAAACATTATGTTTGCACTCCTCCATTAGCACAGTCTGGTTGCAGTCTTGCATTAGCATGAACATGTAATTGCATTGCTTCTTGGTTTGACTGACCCACACTGCCATGCTTCGGTCATCATATATCTGTGTAATTTGGGCACAACCTCGGTCTCTTCCTACACTGGCCTTGTTACCCATGGCAACCTCAGCACAGCAGAAGCAACTGTCTGATCCTCACACGAAATTCACTGTGCTGTTGTTATGAGAATTATTGCCTTTGACAACATTTTCTATGAATATAACTCATCTAAGCAGCTGTCAATCCTCATTTTCGTTTGCATTCCTTTCCAGCCCTCTATCTCCATACATATTTCTGTGCATTCTCGGTCTATCTTTTCCTGTTTCCTTCAGCCACTTGCACCGCCAAAAGGCTGGTTTCCTGACAATTTCACAATTAGCATTTAGATGGAAAACCTGACAAAAGCTTTCTATTGCTAATGGCAAGCTCTTAACAAATTACTGGGGATGAGTATGTTTTGGGGAGTATGACTAATGCTGTCTTATAGTATAATGGCAGGGGGCGAATGGCTGCCAAGTGGAACTCTTGAGGAGCAGGGAGGCAATTTGGGAGCTGTTGTGAGGCCCAGGGTAGCATAAGAGGGAACAAAGCATCTTTAACTACAATACAGAACCTCTGAACCCAAATATACCAAAACCACCACTACATGCTGAAAGGCTACCACTTATTAATAGTGCTGAACAGAGCCAGAGGGATCGTGGAGGCCATATTTGCTAATTCATCAAAAAAATAAAAATAAATAAAAGTTCAACATGTTGGCAGGGCCAGAAAAGAAATAAAGCACTCTTGACATAATATATCTGTTGATTGGTCGTATTTGTAAAAAAAAATGCAGTTTAAACTATGGAAGGGAAAGGGATTGTGTGGTGGCACCCATGTCTTGAATTGCAAGTTTTGTTTAGTGAAAATAGATCCTCAGTGCAACAGAGAACTCCCGTCATGTGCTAAGACATCATGGAAGGGGAACAGCTGTGCAGAGTGAACAATTTGGGGCGGCCCATATGGAGAGGTAAGTGGTTTACACCGGGATCCCTAATCCGGACCCCTCTACGGCCTGGGGTTAAACTGCTGTTTGAATGCAACAGGATTAATGCCAGAAAAAAAAAACTCCCAATGGAGAAAGAGAGAAAAGCTGATTCATGCTGCAGCATACAAGATTGAAAAGGGCAATATTGCTATGAGGCTATACCATCTGTTAGATTTCATTTCCTCTAATGGCTCAGGTACTGCGGTTTCCTTAGCACTTACGCTCTGAATCATTTTGTGCTTCTATGAGATACCTCTCCCCGAGGGTCACATAGGGGTGGCCTTCCGTACCAGCTACAAGCCTCCGGTAGTCATCACATGTGTTCTGAATCTTCTAGATCTGAAAAGGCCATTTTTCAGAGGCTATAAGGCTGAGCCCGAATCTGGCTGCTGAGATAAGGTATTCTCCTTTAACATACATACATACAGAAACTCCTATGGATTTGGAATAGCAACCAACACTGTGTTGCTAAATGACCATTGCATTATGCTGTGTGGGAAACTTCTGGAAACATTATTAATACGCTTTTGAAATGAGGAACTCTTGCAATTTTCCTGGGGTTTATATAATAGAAAGATTATTTCAAAGAGCTTGGAAATTCTCCACTGTTAAGGCCGTTGCCCTGGTTAAATCATTACAATGATGCAGTAGCTGTCTTTTATAATCCTCATTAAAACAACTGATTATTGAACAGTGTTTTTGCACACTTTCACGCATTTTGCTGCATATTTGTGTCATACGCAATAGCAGTAACAATTTATAGTACTATTCCTACAAACATCATGTAATAATAATAAACTTATATATTTATATATCACATTTCAAACACACGGTCCGTTTCAACGTACTTTAAAGAGATACAATAAATAAAACACAAGCAATTTAATTATTTGCCCTCCAATATTAAAGTCCTTAAGGCATGAATAAAATCTCATAAACTCAGATTCGCGATTAGAAGAATGTCTGTTTGAGTACGCTTCCAGGTGCAGATGAAAGAATTATGTGTCTTGCATTTTTGGAATATTTAATTAACTAAACGTTCGTACAGAAATTAGTTCTTGGATAGTGACGTTTTAAGGCATGCACACTTTATAGGGGTTTCAAAGATGCCTGTCACATCAATAGGTCTATGAAAGCAAAATGTTCACGCCTTTATGAATGAGTTTTTCCGTTTCTCCAACATTTCAAACAGTAACCTGAATTGCCTTAAGTAGATTCTTGTAGTACACGATTTAACATACAAGCATTAACAGAGAAGATTTACGAGAAGAATGTGGGTTTTCTGCTTTTCATTTCGCCACCTTTAATCGTGGGTTTTCGACCCTTGCGTGGAACAGTTCAGTTTGGTGTCTTAAACTCACTTCATTATTTAATCTGAATTATATACGTAGTAAATTTACGTCGTTGGCTACACGTATTGTAGGATACAGCAAACTGTACAGACATCCAGCAACGTGAAGTCTTCCAAATGGACTAAGCAGCAACAGTAACTAAGGGGACGGGGGTGTGTCACTATCTTAAACTACTGCCAAACTTACAGCGAACTAACTTAATGGCATGTTGCTAGAAGTCTGAAATTAACAACAAAAAAATTAATGGCATCTTCTGATACCATGGTCAGTGAACATCAAAGCGGAATGGGCAAATCTATGAAAACTGCACATTTCGACTGATGCAGCCCAGTGAAATCAATAGTTGACAGATATGGAAGTGTTTACAATACTATGAAACGATTGAACTGTAGACTAACTGATAGCGTCACAAGAAATGTGTCGATATAGCCTGATGTAGTATAAATATGAATCAGCTTGGCTTGATGAAAATGTACAATATACTGAAACAGAAAAAAACTGTTACATGACACATATTTTGTGGTGCATGCTATTTCATTTAAATATATTAACACAATTATTACATTGAAGCGTCACTTTAAATAACAGTTATTTCTCTTTTTGTTAATTATAGCTATGTTTAATTCTTTGGAATGTTTATAATCCTGACATTTTTTAGCAATGTTTTTCAACAGGACCACACGTTGGTCATCTTTCATTGAGCCACAGGCGGTCTAGTTTTCTTAAAAGGACAATTAATGCTAATCCGCCGGAGCTCTTGTAAACCTGGCCTCTAATCTGAGTCAAGACAAAAAAAGCTGTCCCTGCTGTTGCAGCAATATGTCCTCATTACTATTCCACGACCGTTCATCGTTCAGAAATTCAACAGCCCCTCTGCGCTTAGGTGACAAGACGCGCAGGCTTTCTGCCCTGCGTACTCTGGTCAGCGTTCCCATCACTGACGTTCGCAGATGCAAGCCTGTTGCCTCTCCTGTACCCGCGGAACAGCAAGATCGACAGCACTAGAATCCTGGACTGGTGAGGCCGACTTTGTCCCAGCTATTGTGTCTCGCTGGAACAAACTGAAAGACTCCCAGGGGGCAGTGAAGCATTCGGAGCGGTGGATCACAAAAGCAGATTGGACATGGAGCTCATGTGACAGTCTGATACCTAGCGGGCAGCATGTGCTTGTTGGCTGTGTGAATGCGGAGTTCTGGCACGGCGATTTTAGGATCATTTTGTACGGGAGCAGGGAGCACCAGCACAGCCCACAGCGATAGGTAAGTCATTCCCCTTCGTCCCTTTTAATTCGAGCGATGCACTGGCCACTGGACGCAGCATCCTGCGTTATTTGTATTTGTTAAGATTGGTTGGGTAAAATATGTTGATGGCGATTTATTCAAACTAAATGTAGAACATTGAATGGTTTTTTTTATTTACAAGGTATTTGGGCATACTTCTTCCAGCAAGCATATCTTGCTTGGCTAATGCGTGTGTATGTGCATGTGTGTGTGTCGGAGAGAGAGAGTGAGATATATATATATACGCTTTCCATTCTCACTGTGCATTTGATTTCTTTGCGATTTTAGAAATCAAAAGAAATTGTTATGACATTGACCGGGTGAATTGTTTTTAATGACTGTAGTCTACAAGTAGCCCCTATAATTCACATCTAATCTTCGTAGGGAATCCAGCCGCTGTAACCTAATGTTTAAATAGCAGTTGCTTTGAACAGCACGGATATTTTGTTAACCAGAGAAAAGTACATGTGTTTTGATATGAAACATCCCTTAGACTAAGGCGCAAATACTTATGGATCAACTCGGTAATCGTACTTAGTAACACTTACTAATGTGTGACATTTCACGAAGTACCGTGTTCTGGGCTAAGATTTGTTTTTGTTATAGTCATGGTTAACTTGTATCTCCCTCCACCACACACACACACACACACACACACACACACACACACGCTCACGATTATGTAAATTTACTTGTGGAGCTGAAGTGCCAACTGCTGGAAGAAATGCCATTTCATCTGTGTGAAACGCGCGGAGATGTGCTGACTTCATGGAGAGAAGCTAACAAGTCCACATGTATTAATTTCCAGCGTGAATTGCTCATTTTGATCCGAAGTCAGAGGATATTACATGAACATCATGCTGCGAGGATGGTGCGTTTGACCGCTATTTCCCCATCTTGATATAAAGGTAAGATAGAAACCATTACTTTTGGCTAAGCTGCGATTGGAAATGTATTTATCAATAGTTATAAAAACTGGGCTATAAAATCACTAGAGACTATTCTGCTGAGGTATCATTCAAATACGGCTCTGATAACCAAATCTTGAAATGCAAGTTTAAAATGATTTTGTAAGGAGCAGTGTTGTTGGCTACGTTTCTAGGACGTTTCCATGGAATTTGTTGCTACTTTGCTTGAGACCTAGAGACTTAAGCAAGGAATCTGCGATACATCTGGGTAACGCGTGGAACAGGCATGTTTAGAAATTAAGGAAGGAATATCAACCCAAACCGTGTCTTGTGTGGTGGTCCTTGCAGCACATGTTAGGAGCGCTGATATTAAGTCTTTTAGTTGTGGTTTTTCCTTTAATCTCAAACTTGTACACTGACTAACGCGTATCTGTATAAATATTATGTGAACTGTATCAGGACATTTAAAAATACAGAAGATATACATGGTTTTATATACAGCGTTTGATTATTTCTAATGTCCATCTGCATTATAGATGGGTAATCACGTTTGCGCAAAATGCTGTTTATTTATTTCTCATTGTGATGACACAAACCTCTTATCGGGCATTTAATGCATTACAGCAATGTAGCATTTGAGAAGTTTTCGTTATTGAATAGGACTTTTGGGGATGAAACTGCATTTGATCTGTATAACTTATTTTTATGACTATAGCATCAGTAAAAGACGCTTTTCATGGGGGCTATTTGTTGTCAAGGAAACTTTTGCTGTCCTCCTAAAGACAGTGTAATCCTGCGGTAATGCTGTGCAGTAATTAAACCTGCCAAGCACTGGGATGCATTGAGAGGAATGCTAGCCTCTTGTGCCCCCCCAGAGCTCCCTTCTTTGTTCAACAAACAGTCTTCAGCTGGTGTGTACAATGGTGGGTATGTGGGTGGGGGGGAGTGTGTGCTCGGTCCTGACATCTGAAGTTGACAGCATCCTTGGGGTCAATTGGCTTCCCATGGTGTCCAACGCACTCTTTCTGCTCAGAGGTGGGCATTCAGGTCTCATCATAGTCACTAAAGAGCTCTCTTCCCAACTTTCATGACCCAAAACTCCCCTGCTGTCATCCCAGTGAGGATTTGTAGAATCTGGTTTATCCTTATAGTAGTACTCTTAGTCATTCCATGTGACACAGCCTAAGGGACTGCGCAGTCAAAGGGCAGCATGCTGGGGTTAACAGTTCATGGTTTTCCCTGGACTGCCTCATTCAAGTTAATGTTGAGCTGCAACAAACCTATACTACTTTGGATCTGTATAAATCTCTTGCAATGGTTTATTATCATCCTAGACAAATGCAGCTAATGAATAAGTCATTTGTAGAGTACATCGGTCAAAAAACTATGCCAAAGGGTAAGGCATGATTTGTTCAGCACTGCCTCCTAGCTCAATACAAGATGAGTCTGAAATTAATCTGGGCTGCGAAGCCTTTCATGAGTTTAATAGTCATTAGGGTTTTATAGTAGTAATCCAAATCAATCACCACAGTAAAGAATAAGACTTCATTTAATATATATATATGTATATTTCATCTCATGGCTAGTCTTTCCTTGAATCTGTTCAAAAGACAAAAAAATGTAACCCTTTCTGTGAGTGGTTTAGGGGTTGATCCAATCTGAAGTGGATTAGCTTCTTGTCATCTTGGGTGAGGGTGATGGAGGGACGCCGTAGACCTTATTGACCATTCAGTGATGTAGTCTCCCTCTCAGGAACATCCATCATCTTTAAAAAGGAAATCAAGATCTTCACCATCACTGTGCCTTCCTGCTGGAGGCTCCAGGAAAGATCAAAGATCACTGACAAATCAAAGGCCATTAGGAAAAGGGTGTTTTTAAAGGAAGGGGGTAGCTTTGCCCTGTTTGTACATTGCAGAGCAAGTAAACAGTAATGAAAATTCATAGTTTAGTGTTGAAATTCAGAAAGCATACACTCTGGTCTCATAGTCATAAAACCCTGCTTGAGCCTAGCAGTGCATGGCACTGTGCTGGACGGAATTCTGTCTCTACGGAAACGATGGCCCCCTGTTTGAATGCTTTTTGAGGGCTTGGCCTTTTCCTTACTGCAGGTAAACACACAATGCTTGAAAAGCAGTCATGATTTAATAAGGACAAATCAAACTGATCACCACAGTTTTTTTTAAATGCCTGACAGCTCTACCCTTGGTCTCAGCCAAAAAGCATATTTGGAACAAGTTGCTTGAAGTTAGGTAAAATGCAGGGTCATAGAAGCTCTAAGAACTGTATGAATGCCAGAGTTCTGTTTGCTTGGAATAACAAAACAAAGGGGCCCTTGGGGTCAGGTTGGAAAATAACACATTTCCTTTTGGCCACTCCTGATTCTATCAGCCCAAGCAGACTCCCAAAGGGGAGTAGAGAACCTTTTTTGTCAGTGAAGCCGAACATCTGTATTTATCAAAACTGCGTGGTTGATAGCCTCTGACATTTAGATAATATCTATATCCTTGACATGGATCTTTCCTCATCGTACTTCTTTCAGAAGTTGGGTGTGTGCGTGCGAGGTGTGGTGATCTGTGAGGCTCCAGGAGCAGCGCTGGCAGGTCTGAGCTCCGGCTGAGCCGACCGAATAGGACCGGCGTCCCCAGCTGCGCAGCAATCATGCGATCGGCCGCAGGAAGTGCAGCCTGGATGAGGGGATAACTGGCCATTACCGTTATTAAAGCAGCCCGATGGGCCCGCCAGATAAGAGTGCGCGCCAAGCCGAGCGTGAGGACGAAGGGTTTACAGCCGAATTCCTGGCATTCCTCAGTCACAGCCATGCCATTCCGATGTCTGACCCCCCCTCTCACCACACCCCGGCCTCCTGTTGATCGCTCCCCATTCAGGGGAGACCAGCCCCTTGTGTGGATGAACCCCCCCCCCTTTTGATGTAAAAGTTAGTCTCAGATACAGCAGCCATAGTGTAGGACAGGCAGAGGCTTCTCCTGTGTTACGGTGTCTGCTGAACAGTCCTAAGCTGTGAGTCAATATCCTTAATGCACTTTCAGCACTACAGTAGAAATATTGGCAGGTTTACCTTACTTCAGTTTAATCCATGATTATTCTTATTTACTGCTTTTCGCCGCCGTTTAAAGTGTGAGTGCTTTCAGGATGTTTTGCCCCTTCAGAAAGCACTGATGTGTTCAGTTGCAGCAGGAAGTTTCTTTCGCTTGCTCATATTTAACGCGCTTATGTAAAACTCCTGGATGATCCCAGATTCCCTTGCAAAGGACTAGGAAATGGCATTGGATTTTACCATTTTTAGGTGTGTTCTGAGAAATCTCACCGGCCCGTAAGAGCATTGTGTAAGAAACGTGAGAGGGATTAATTAAGAGGGAGCTTTCTTACCATTTCAGTTATCTACATCCCAGAATTTAATCAAGCCACTCTTGGCAAGTGCCCATTGTGTCAATTTTCCCAAAATGCATTGCTAAATTTGGTGTTATCATACAGAGTAACATAACATACAGAGTGATATGGGTGAACTGTGAAATCTCATTTGTCTGAGAGAGATGTAGATGCAAATGGTTAAATTAAGGGTAAGACTGTTGGGGTAAATAGTATTTCAGCTAAATGGTATTTATCCTGGTGCCTAATAAATCCAGGTATTATTTTCAGATGTATAGACTGTGCTCAGCAGCATTCAGGAATAGAACACAGCATGCTGTGGGGGTGGAGGACACTGTGATGTAACAGTGGCATTTACATCATTATGTCATAATAGTGACCTCGATTCATCTCTTTTTTATATGTCCATATTGCTCATTTGAAGTTAATCTTTACTGACTTAAACATATTGGTCTATATTCCTATCAATCAAATGACAGACGTTTACTAAAGTGATGTAACTAGAAGGGTTGCCACCCTAATTTATGTGCGCTGTCTGTAAAACAGTGAAGCGGCATAAATCCATTGTGTTGGCCAATGGGGCATATTTAGCCTGTCTATGGGAGAACCAACATTGGGTTGTAGCCAGACAAAACGGAAGGGTGCTGTACCAGCCTGTCCCCAGAAAGACTGACCCGGTTTGTAAATCAAAAATAACAACACATTTTTATTTCTTAAGGAGGAGGAGGGATTTCTTTGCACTTTGCAAAACTGTGACTCTGTGTTGTTTAATGTTGGGTTAACACTGGCTGCTGTGATGACAGAAATCACAGACACGTTATCAAATTGAATAAGCACTGTTGCTTTTTTGGACAACACATTAAACATCGCCATTTCCTTTGCTCTAAATATGTTTTCATGATGTTGTTTCTCATTTTGACAAAAAAGGCAAATGTTGACACTTATACAAATCCCACAGAGAAGGGCAGAACAGTAATTTAATATAATGAAAAGGAAGAAGAGAATGCCACAAGCATTAAATGATAGGCTATGATCTCCTCTTTGTTTTCTGGGCTTGTTCTTATTTCTGGGGGTGTTTGTCAATGGACATTGAAAAGCTGGCAAATTCCTCTTCAGTGAAATGCTTTTAGACTAATTTGTTCTAAAACAGACAATACATTAGGTTGCACTGCATACAAATCGATTTCTGTAAACATATTTATGGATTGTCCAAAAAATGCTTATTTTACCATTGTTGTTTACTCATTCCATTAGTGTTGTCAAGGGTATACAAATTACTTATAATTCAAGTTGGATAGTCTCTCTTGTAAAGGTGTGTTCATGGAGTATGCTTCAATTTAGAACAACCACAAATTATGAAGTTTTGTTGTTTTGGCCTCCTAGATCTTAAATTTAAACTGACCGATACCAGTAGCTTTTCTCATTCAGCTTGTCATTTTAATCAGACTCGGAGGGCAGCCTGTGAAAGCTGGTGAGCTAGCCACATTGAGTTACAGCGTCTGGTCCTCTGTGTCCATTGAGTGGAGCATTAGCACGTCATTAACTGGAGGATCTTTTATTTCATTAGAGCTGCATGCACCTGCCTCTCCGGCTGAAGAGTGAGGGACACATGGAGCGGGTGGCAGAGTGACAGTTGTAGCCGCCAGTGTCAGATGGGAAATTTATGGCAGAATGGCAGAATCCTGAGATTGCAGCTATTGATTTATTCTGTACGTGGGAGTCTTTGGCCTGGATGTGGTAAAATGAAAGGAAAAACCTGCTTGTGTGTGTGTTTGTGTGTGTGTGGGGGGGGGGTAGGGGGTGGTAATGGGGCACCCTGTGGTCTTATCCAATGAATGACACTTACTGGACTGCGGTGCAGTGTAACAGCTGGGCACTGAACCTTTAGCCTTTTGAGAGGGGGCTGTAGGAATGAAATCAGGTGTGAAACTATTGTATGTACCCTTGCTTCATGTTGCCGGACCTCAGAGGATTTTGTGTACTGATAAGGCTATATAAGATGCAACATCCTGCTGAGCAAGCCAAGCACTAATGTAGAAAGTGAGCATTATGATGGATGACTGGGCCCAGTCTGGAGGGCAGCCCTTGAAAACCCAGTGACTCTCAAGTAAGGCTCAGAGTGTGTAGCACTGTTGTTGCGCAGGGCAAAGATGTGAAATAGGCTGTGCTCCACCATCTGTCGGAAAGCTGCCCCAGAGGGACTCGCGATTAGTGTTGTTTTTATCAGAGTGGCCTGATAATCAGAGATTCTGTCCTTTTCCATGGCCTGGCCCTGCTCTGCTCCTGCCCCCACTGTATGTCTTCCCTGAGCTCCAGCCGTCTGCCTTCTTTGCCCTCAAATGTTATCCTGCCTCGGCCTTCACCCAGAGCCTGAATCGTAAACACATCTCTCAACCAACCCCATCGTTCTCTGGCACCGCCACCAGGCACTGCGTAACCCCAAACCCTGAACGCCCAGTGAGGAGGTGGAACAAAGACCAGTGAACCAGCCTGGAGCTTTGCTTAGACTGACAGCCTCAACCTGGTGCCTGGTGAGTATGGCTGTGTCCTGCTGGGGGAGCTCTCTGTGTAGGTGCTGTGGTTTCCACACACAGCTCATTTCACGCCTAATTGATTCGCTGATTGATTCACTCAGGAAAGATGGGGCTCCATCTGGATGGTGGGAGAAATCAGGAGTGTATGGCTGGTAGCAAGCATGGCAGTGGGACCTGATGTCACTAGAGACACAAATGGTTCATGCAGAGAAAGGTAAAAGAGAGCAAAGAACTGCATCAGAGTAGCACTGGCTCCCATTAGCGACTTCACCCTAGATTATGATGTTGCCTTTGGGTGAAATATTTGGAGCAGGGGAATGAAGGAAGGCTGAAGTTGTTGTCTTGCAGTAGAAGTGCTGTTGAGCCAGGGTGGCCTGGGGGAGAAGGGTTGGCAGCAAAAGGGGCCAATCGCACCCACTGGGAAGCACACCATTTCTCTGTTCATAGAAATAAAACAAGAGCATTTCATCCACTTTCATTACTTAATTAATCAGCTTTTGCGTCATCTTCTTTTTAAGAAAAAAAAAGCCATTTAGTGCTCCTATTTTTCCCCTGCATGTTAATTCAGAAGATTTTAAATAAGGCAGTTCCTTTGCCAATTAGGGAGTGCTTTGTGGGGCTTTGAGTCTTTCTCTCTCTTTTTTATATTAAGGAGCTCCCAGATCCCCAGGGAGGAGTGTAAAGCTGTCCGGTAATTTGAGATGGTATTAATATAGAATAAGCTGAAGAGGAGTGTCACGTCCACAAATTAATTGTCTCATACAGTGCTGACGATAATGAATGAAGCCCCAGCACTGTTAAAAGAAAGAAAACCCAGGCTCTGTAAAATGACACAGTTTAATATCGCTTCCATCGGGAGAGATTTGCACCAGCGGCGTCGCCATGGAGACGACTGCTATGCAATGGGGATCGCGAAAGGGAGTTAGACTGGACAGGACTGCGAGCAACACAGCACAGAATACACACACACACACACATGCACGCATTCATACGCGCGCACACACACACGCACACACACACACACACACAAAAACAAACCTGCTAAGACACACGGAAACACACAGACAAGCTGTATCATATGAAGAAGTGGTGCACAAAAGGCCTCTGCTGTGTGCTGCTCCGTGAGCTCTCAGTGTTTTGGTTGGTGTCCTCATCACCATTCCTGTCAGTTGCCTAAGAAGTGATAAATATGTTTAGATGAAGTGTGATAAACACAATATGCCAGAATGTGCAACAATGGATCACAAATCTTGCAACCAGACATGAGGGCTAGGAGATAGGCTTGAATATATACAAATGAGCTTTGCTTTGTTTCAAAAGGCACATAGTGCCGTTCTGAAAAAAATTAAAATTTATATAATTTTTTTGAAATACATTTCATGGTTTCTGCAAAAAGTCAATAGGTCCTTGAAAATGAATCAGAGGGCATTTAGGAAAACATGTCTATATAAAGTCAGTGAGGCTTTCAAGACTGTCTCGTTAAAGCACGGGGGTTTACAGGTGGTTTTTCAAAGAGTCTGCTGCCGACATATTTTTTCCTGTGCTTTTTATCAGAAAGAAAGAAACCGAGCAATATGTCCTGGAAAGTAGCCATTGTACACAGACTTTCCATATAAAAGGTTTCCTCTCTTTTTTACACCAGATATGTCATCACAGGAAATAGGTTTTTTTCTCCTGAGGATTGATTTTGAAAAGACAATCTTTAAGTATGGCTTATTCTTTGTCTTCCATTTGGCTCTTGCTACCTCCCCCTGTAACTATCATGCAATGTATGTGCAGTCAGTCTGACTTGTTATTTCTCGGTGATAATATTACGTTACTATTCAGGGGATAACTTTATGAGACTAAAATGGAATGGTGAAACTTGGTGAAGTGCTTGATTTTCAGCATGAAGACGAAGAGCAAGTCGATTTCGATGCTGTCACTACGGCTTTGGGGTGCCAGTGGAGTTGTGCTCTGTGTTTGTTTGCAGTCTAAATCCTTTCTTGATCATTTTCCTTCTGGCTGGGTCCCTCCATGAATATGACTTTTATCCACAAGTACTTACTGTAAACATAGTGTGTACAGCTTTGGAAAGATACTGATCTTACAGAAGCAGATATCAAAGTGAACTAGTCCTTCGCCATGATGAAAACATTGTACAAATTATAAATAATTTATGCATGAATAAATCATGTAAGTGGAGATATATAAGCCTGAGAGATATAACTACATTTCTCAAGGAAGTTGCATTCTGTGTTACTTAAGTTGTCAAAATCCTCTTACTGTAATTGTACAAGGAATGCCGTCTGAGTTAAATTCACATTTCTCCTTATCTTTGACTCACAAACGCAAGTGAAAGACATTTTTTTCAGCAACACATTTTTGTCACTTATTTTTAGTGATAGCTCAGCTCACCAAACTGTTTCCCAACAAAGAACAATGACTTAAACTGTCTGTTAAAGTTATCGATTGTGAAATTGTTGTGAAGTCAAATGTTGATTGTATCTAGGCCTTTGTTCATGGCTTGAGAGGAATACCCAAGGGCACATTAACACTGAGTTAAACTGTATGTGCAATGTGAAATCTGTTGACATGCAGTTTCTTGCTATTCAAAGGTGTTGATGCTGCATGTTGGTGAAAATGCTGTGGTGAAATCTTTAAGAGCTGTTTAAGACTACACTATTTAACATGTTTAATATCATACCCTGAGATTTTGATTTAGAAATCATAACTGAAGTGGAAGTCAAACATACCTCGGCAGCCTGTAGTCTAGTGGCTCAGATACATGACTGGGATGCCTGAGGTTGGTGGTTCAAGCCCTGGTCTATCCACAGCAAGAATGTCACACAGTGCTATTGGGCCCCTGAGCAAGGGGGGCTGGCGCTTGGTTAGCTTAATCATCTGTAAGTCACTTTGGCTAAAAGCATCAGCTAAATTACAGTAATATACCTTATTGGGTGCTGAAATGTATCACTCTAAACCCTTATAGGCAAAAAGAGATGAATATTTAGTGTGATGAATCTAATTAAATGAATGTCACTGAGCTGGGCATCCTTACCTTTTTAGGTGACTGTAGAAGTAAACCTGTCACTCTAAAAAGTTTGACAGAAAGAATGCAAGGACAAAACAAATAATGCAAGAAATTGTGAATTGCCTGCACTGTATGATATGTCATTTTCTGTTATGGATGTTTTGGACTTCTTCCTCCTTTTAAATTGAATGGGAATGCACTGTGCTCAACAGGAGGTGATTTCTGCCACAATGCGCTTCCCAAACAGTAGCCTGACATATCTCCTCCAAAAACATCCATTCAGACAGAACTGATAACACTTCAATGGCAAGCTTTACAAAACACATTTATATCAAAGATGTTTCAGCAGAGTTTCTGTTAAGCTTAAGTGAAAAAGACAGGCAGTGCTAAGATTTTTGCCCATAAGTTCAGCAGGCCCTAGTACTAGCAACACTATTTCAGTTGCATTTCGCAACGTGAACAATGTGCAGCGAAAACTATATAGTACATTTCAGTGCATGTGTTGTGTATAACCCAGGTGTTTGGACTATGTGACTGTCCATTTGAGTTTACACAGGTTTTATAAAGTCTCGCAAAGAAACAGTGTGTGAGTCTCAGGTAATCTAAAAGGCAAATATATGGATTGAAGATTTCTAAATGATGTTTCCAGTTTAGGTAGGATGTTGTATATGTACAGGGACTGCTTTATTGCCCTCCATGAAAGTGAGTCACTCAGCCCACACACAGGTCTTAAGAACATACATAACAGTTGGGTAGTACACCAGCCATAGGGTGCCCTGTCAGTGAAGGTGTGCATGAGTGTGTGTGTGTGTGTGTGTGTGTGTGTGTGTGTGTGTGTGTGTGTGTGTGTTGTGTGTATGTGTGTGTGAGTGTGTGTGTGTGTGTGTGTGTGAGTATGTGTGAGTGTGTGTGTGTGTGTGTGTGTGTGTGTGAGTATGTGTGTGTGTGTGTGTGTGTGTGTGTGTTTGTGTGAGTGTGTGTGTGTGTGTGTGTGTGTGTGAGACGAATAGCAGTGATGACTATTGGATGAAAGGTGACTCACCCCTAAATGATCGGCTTCTTTGCGCGGCTGCAGTCACCTCTTTGGGAAACTGTCACCACAGCTACTCCTGAAACAATGTCAGCGTCGCTTTGCTCACCAGCCCGCCACCCCGCTGTCCCCTGGGCACCAGTACCATTTTTCACTCTTTTGCTAATAATAGCTTCTGCTGCTCTGCCAGCCTCCATCTCCAACACAGCTATGTGAGAGAATGGGACTCCTGCAAGTGCTTCAGTTCTGTCAACTTCACCACTAAATACTCTAGAGTGTAACGTTTAACATTTAGCTAGCAGAGACTAAAACCAAAGCAGAGTGCTTCTGTCATTAATTTTGGCGTGCAGATTCTCGGTGGAATACATTTGTTTTTTAAGCTTCCGGGCCACTGTGTTCTGGGTTTTCTGTAGAAACTTCAGAATTGTTTCAACCCACACTTCATGCACTTACACTCCACAAACAGACAACATGGCTCCCCCCTTTTAAATGCTAAGAGACCGTGTGCAAATGACAGGCCTCATCCTCTTATGGCACTGTAACACCTGAGGCCGAGTAAACATCAATCTCCATGATCCGTTTCGTCACACCGTTCTTTTCTGCTCTGATGGTGATGAGCCAGTAATGCGGTTGAATGCAAAGTGGTTATGCAAATAAGCAACAGTTGCATTTAGCCAGGTTTAAATCACCAGAGTAACTAAAAGCTTTGTAGTTAACGGCAATTCCACGTACTGTATATGAATAAGAAGGAACTTTAAAAATACTCCTAGAAAGTTTACTAACACTCAATTACTCACCAAAACTTCACCAATAAACCTTGTGACTGCTTTACAGTAGAGGGTCATATGGCCTATTATTGTTTTTGCTGCAGTCAAATGGCTCTAGCTAAGCAGGTATAGGCATGGTTAGTACATGTGAAGGAGACCTCCAGAGAAAACCAAGCTGCTGCTGGAAGTGGTATTGGTGGGTCAGTAAGGGTCTGTCTTCCCTCTGGACCACACAACTATAGTACACTATGCTAAGACATCCTTTAGCTGAGATGTTAAATTGAGGTTCTCAAAGGTTTTTGAATCCATGGTCATTAAATATCCCAGGGCAGAAAGTATGTAGGATCCCTCAATGTCCTGCCAAAAATTTGCATCCTGTCAATTAATGATCCAGTTTTTTTCTACTCCTGGCTTTTCGTCCTCCCCTGTAAAGTGCATAAGAATTACAGTGCCACATATAAAATATTCCTTTTTCACTGGAAATGCCTATTGGGTGTTTGTTTTTACTATTTTGAATGGGGATACACCACTTGCATTTCTTATTGGAAACACTGCACTCTGCGCTCCCCTTGTATTGAATAAAACACAACGAGAGCAGGAAACACACCAAGAAAGCACCTTAGTACCTGCTGCCACACGCATACAGTCAACTCACCATGGCATATTGAAAGAATGCGCTGAACTGAAATATCTCACTGAATGCAATTATACATTGGTCCGTGTTGTGATTGGTTGCTATGGAAGGTGTTCACAAATATGAGGGAAAGACTTAGCCGGAGCAAAGTGGGAGAGCCAGAAAGCATGTTTTCAAAGAATGGGTAACGGAATGTCTAATGTTTTACAAAAGGCCCGGATCACTTTTATGCATGTGGCTTAAGGGGTTTCCACTGACAGTGCAGAATTATTCAACAAACTTATCTACTGCCATATCCAGCAGGCTGCCACCCTGAAAGCAAACATGGATCGGGAGTGAAATTCATTAGATTAGTACGCATTTGATGACAGATTCCTGAGCAAGAATTGCCTTATCGCTGCAGAACTGGCCATGTCACCATCTGCCCTCTCCATTCCCGGTGTAATCGAGTTTAATTACCTTTTAAAATTCAGCCAGATCATTTAATTGTAATGAACATCATCAGCTGGAGTGAATAAGGGTTACTGTCTGCTAGCATTGCTATTATTATCATTGTTAAGTGTTGGCACACAATTTTACCATGTATCAAGCTCAATCAATTTCCAAGCTAATTCTTTGCTGATCAAAACTGAGAGCTGATCACTCTTTATTTGTGTTTCAGATGAAAATGTATGCTTAAAATTACAGTGAGAATTCAGTTTCCCTACAATTGGAAAACCGAACACTAGTAATAGGTCTTGGAAGGAAGGGCTTTGCTGCTTCACTTTAATTTGTTTTTCTATGAAAGTCACATAAGCCTTACTCAGCTCCATATGTGAGTTGATGCCATTGTCCAACTGCATAGCTGTAAATGATGTGCACATATTTACTTTATATTGAAAGTGTCTCTGGTCAGCTGCCGACGACTGAGGGTCCAGCTGGTCCTCTGCTGGGGTGGCTTTGAGGCAAAGTCTGACCGCTCAGCTGGATCATGTCATTTTGAAGCATGCTGTCACTGAGGAAATCCTCAGGCTGTTCCCTCCTACAGGCCCTCTCTCTGGCATAGGCCCTTCTGGTGTGCTTTTCTCACCAAAAACCAAAGTACTGGCCTCGTTCTGCGATGCCTCAAAATCAAGCTCCATCCTACTAAACAATACAACCTGGCTTTGTCCAAGGGCTGGGAATCTGTATAAAGAGAAGAGCCTGATGAGTAGAGAAGAATATTCTACAAAGCTATATATTAAAAAAATCTATCAGTGCTCTGTGCGATTGAACACTTTATCCCTCTGATCAATCTGTGCCGATTGACTTGGGATGAAAGGGAAGTCCTTTTCACATTCAAAGCTGTTGGCCCGCTCTGGTGCTTCACAATATAGTCTGGATCTCCTCAGTGAGAAATAAGGGTGTTTGTTTACTATCATTCATGCTGTTTTCAGGAGGTGGAGACATTCCAGAAGGTAACAAAACATCCCAGCCCCTTTCTGCTGATAGTGGAAAACGAGGTGGTGCAAGTTCCTTTCTTTGAAAGCGAGAAATTTGAAAATAAAGACTTATGACTGTTTGTATTGAATCACATTATATCAGAAGCTCAAAGCCATTTTTCCTTGACATTCTTATTTATCTACAGTTGGATATGACTGCAATATTGACATAAGGAAAGACATTCGAATACACTTTCTGCTTGGACCTCAAAATATCCTTGCCAATGTGAGGTTGCAACAGCAAGAAAACATCTTGGTGTGGTTATTGGTCTTGCTGATTTGAGTCTTACAGCATTGTGAATGGCAGATGTTGCTAGGAAACAACTGGAGAGCGTTCTGCCATTTACTACAGTGATGGAATGTCAAGGAGAGGCGGAATGGCAGAATGCTACCAAGGTACCTCAAATTCTTAGAAAACTCTGAAAATGAATAGAAGTCAGTGGGTGTATGGATGCTGCAGTAATTAAAATGAAATAAAACTGAAATGCCACTTACAGCTGCGTTTCTAGAGAAGAACCTCACCAATAACTCCACAAACTTCTGAGATATATGCAGAAGAAATGTAATTGCTCAAAGTATGCTTCTTCTCATCAACATGTAACATGAGTCATCATTAAACCTGAGAAGGAAATTCATTGTGGCTCACAGATGGGAAATGCTCATGGTCAGCCTATTTAATCCATCAGCACTGAGAAAAAAGGGCCCTTACGGGTAAATACATTATACAAGTAAAGCATATTTACTGCACAGCAACTAATTGTATCATTGTTTTGTAAATCATTGATAACAACATGATTACATTGACGTTTTGAAGTAGTGTTGAAAAAACACTGTGCTTTCTCATGTTTCTCCCGGTGTGACTTCATTCTCTGAACCAAGCATATGTTATTTCAGCGTATTGTTTTTGATTCCATAAAATATATTCTGCTAGACAGGTTGTGCATGCTGACACAGTATTACCCAGATATTATTTTCAATGCAATACTAGATCCTTGTTTGTTTTATACCAAATTAGTTTAGTGGTACAGTAGCCAAATCCCACAAGGCAGCAAAAAAAGAGAAGCAAAAGTGACACCAGGTTGTGTTTCCTGGCTGTGTCCTCGTTCATTTACTCACATTATGACTAATGAGGCCGCCCATCCACCGTCGTCCATCTTATGGAATTAAACGTCGCTGGTGGTAAAGTTTGCTGTGTCTTCGGTAGGTCGCCCCATGGCGATGATTGTCCCTAGCTACCAGAAGGCTTTTCGTAATTAGTCTGTTGAGTGGATTTTGTTGATTGCTTCATTATTTTTTCAGATAAGCATCTGTGGAATGGCATGATTGATGTTTGGGATTTGACTTGGAGTCCTCCATAATGCCTTTAATTACATATGCTTTGGAGAGGAGGAGCAATTGACGGACCTAGGAACTGAAGGTATTTACCTTCGGTGAAGCATGGGGAACTTGAAGTCCGTGGCCTCTGCCATGAAGTCACTGCCACACACGTGATGTCTACTAACTCTGCAGCCCAGTGCAATTAGCAGCTCCCCAAAGACCCAGGGATAATTACTACATAGTCATGTTGATAACATTAAGGCAAGCATCCCATTACAGTGAAATGTAATCTAGGGAGAGGAGTCTGGGAAGGGTAATGACGCCTGGTCCAGGAAGGCAAATTCAGAAAGCCCAATCCTCCGCTGCTTAACAGGAACATTCCAGCAGAAATAATGAACCTGTTTGCTCGCCTTATGCAGCCTGCTTAGAAAGCTGTTGATGCTGATGACCCAGACTCTTCTGGAAGGAGCACTGCCAGGTAGCGGTCTTGCTTGGAGCAGCTGAGAATTCACACAAATGCATTCCAGGTGTCTCCTGCCATTACAGCGCTAATGAATTGCTGATACTGTAGTGCTGTGTTTGGTATTCTAGTAGAAAGCATGCTGTAAATGTTATGGATGTTTCATATACAGCATACACAATAAAGTACCATGGACAATGGATTGTGCATGATAATCTTTCGCTAGATGTCACAGTAATTTACATTTCCAAGAAATTGTCACATGAATCACCATGCTATACACTGTGATACATTTGTTAAAATATTGTCAATATGGTAAAAAAAAAACTACTGTAATTTTAATGTTAATTATTCACAGTTCATTCATTTTCTGGCAGTGAATTTCTTATGTTACTCTTATATGGAGAGTCACTTTCAGTGACTTTTGCTGTGATCTAACATTCACTTAACGTTATTGCATTGTTGCATCAGCTAATCCTCTGTCGTAAAAACTGCAAGGTGACTGCAGACAGTACGTCTTTTCTTAATGAGCCAATGTACGCTTTGGGGTTTGGTGACCCGCAGCTTCTCCCTGATTGGTAAGAATTTTAACATGTTCAGATGAAAACATATTCACAGTGCCCTCTGACAGGATACACTGCTAATGGACCCTACTGGATGTAAACAACTCAGGGCAACAATTATCTTTAAAAATAATTTCAAAATAGCATCTGATTATAATTTTAGTGTGCCAAACAGTTACTCTCTGGTAATATAGATATGAAAAGATGTGTCCTTCAGACAAAGTTAAAGGTCTGTTTTAGGGAAAAATGTACTTAAAAGTGCATTTAAGTCAGTCCTGAGAGGTATACTTGGTTTTTCGCTCAGCAATGTTAATTCGCTTTGCAGATTGTTTTGTCCATAAAACAAGATTTTAATGTAAAAGCCAATGATATGGCCAATATATTCCTTAAGTACTTGGGTCAGGCATGTTGCCCAAGGGCACTGCTTTCCTTGCCAGTGCTCAAGTCAACGATCTTCCTATCATGAGTCTTGAGCTGTCGCTAAAGCTGTGCACTGCTGACTCACTGCTTTAGTCTGGCTGTTCGTTTGCACTCTGTATTTGTTTGTCCCCCCTCAGTGGAATGTGACCGGTGACTAGCTGTTTATTGTGACAGCTCTGTGCTTGTGCGCCAGTTAAGCCCGCCCCCTCCAGCCCTTTCGTAAGTTGATGAGCTGATTAGAACCTAGCAATAAGAGACTGCATGTGACTTAGAGGACGGGGCTTTGCGGGTCGGGGAGCGGGGTATTAACCATGTGGGGTTAAAAGGCTGATGACTGGAATTGGGGCTCTTGGGCTCAATGCCTGGGTGCTTTTTAACTAGGAGGTGAATAGTGTAACAGCAGTTTCTGCACAGAGAGAGAGGGTCTTGACAAATTGTAAGTTTATTGGGGCACAATTTAAGGATCAATCTAGTGGTATGCAGATTGGATTAGAACTGAGAAATGTAATAGTGTATGACTATAGGCTATAGGCTGTGCAGTGCAGTCTATAAAGATTAGACTAAAATAACAATAGCTTGGTGTTTGACTCAGTTTATGATTGCATTCCAAGTCATGGTAAAGCTCTTGCTTGGAAGACTTAAATCTTGTGGGTCATTTCGGACTGTCTGTCTCCGTAGCCTTTACCCCACACCCTTAAGGAGAGGGCAGGCAATGAGAGGCAGGTGAATGTTGGATAGACCAGCAGAATCACAGGCAGTACCAGACACGCTCTGGCTTGGGGGAAGAGGCGTCTGTGTGTCTTTGCACACCGTCTCCAGCCACACTCCGAGGATCAGGGGCGGATATTACTTTTCCAATTAAAGCATCCCTCAAGGCTGGGTCTCTCATATAAGTCTTATGGAGGAGCGCCCCTCTGAGCTCCGGGCTGGTGGAGCGCCTCCATCTTCAGTCAGAATGACCGCTTTCCTCAGGCTTCTTCTGTCTCCAAATGAAGCCCGTCTCATCAGAGACCACACTCAGTGCTTTATGTCAGCGCAGAGCAAACATTCACTGCGCACAAAAGGGAGCCGGCTCACCTCAGATTATGGCTTTGATGACCAGTGACCTGACCTAATCAAAAGTTACACACTCTTGCTTCTCCTACAATACAGATGCTTTTATTGACTTTCATTTGGTCCTGAAAATAAAATTTCTTTTGTCCTGGCCCCAAACACTGTCACACTGGCCCCAATCACTGTATGTGTGTAATGGTAAGGTAGATATAGCCATAAAGGTGTATAGGGTCATGAAGCGCACTGTCCTGGACCAGCCATGGATACTGGCATGGCCTAATATCATTAGTGAGGAGAAACAAGACATCTGCCATCCTCCTCAATATTCCATTTGCATTGCCCTCCAGCAGTTATCATTATTAATCATATTGTAATTAACTAAACCAGCTAACAAAGCTGAGGGGGAGGGAGGCATTCAGGCCAGACATGCTCCTATCTCTAGTGTCTATCTAGGGCTTAATCTGTCTCTCTCCCTCCCTCCCAGCAGGGGATTTTGGAGGGGGATAGACAGAACAATGGCGAGCGTACCTCTCTCTCAACACATGGTAGTTACAGTGGGAAGGCGCTCCATCCCTCAAAATCACCCACAACCCCCCACACCATTCCTCAACAGGCAGCTGTGTCCCTCCGGCCCTGAGCCACGACTCTCCAGGAAGCTCCACACAATGCGCCCCAAAATATCCCTTCCTCACAAACATCCATTCCTGCCATTGTCACCGCGGCGCTGTATGCGTCACAAGTCAGATTTAGTGCTGCTGAAGACTGGAAATGCCAGCCTTGCCGATTCTCCCTCTCTGAGATACAGCGCGTTTCTGCACAACGTCTTAATGCAAGGAGAGTTGAAGCGTGGACACTTTGGAGAGTTATTTCCTTGACTCGCTCTCTCTTTGTGTTTGTGTTAGTGGCTGCGTGGGCGGGAAGAGTGCAGCTGCCACCTGGCAGAGTCTGTACCCTCGGAAGTTCTTTGGCCAGGGGAATGGGTTGTCGTCAGAGAAATAAAATCACTAAAACCGTTCTACTCTTTTCAAAGTTCACCGGAATGGGGCATGGCATTTGAAAAAAGTACACTCCAAAGTCCAAGCAGGGATTAGGATTTAGAATTATCACATGCTTTTTGCTCCACTTTAACCAAATTAAGAAGTTGTAACCTGTGAGAGGAAATTCACAGAACAGGACTCTGAATCTGCTGTATAGCGTACAGGGCGTTCTTCCTCTGTTTCACTTAGGCTGTCAGCTTACTTTCTACACTATTAGTGAGCTTAAGCAGTGAGAAGGATGGGGTGTGGTTATGATCAGGGTCAATTCCACAGCAGTTCAGAGAATTTGACTAATTGAAATTCAGCTAATTGAAACACCACCATAATTTGTCAATTAATTAATCTGATTTTAATTGATTTTATGATTTTGGTTATGTCATACAAGCCTGTGTTGCATGTTTTTTAGTGACTCTTGGGCTGTTTGTGGTGAGCTGCAAGGTTCGATCTGATTTCCAATTTGACCTCTGTTACAGGGAGTTCAGTGTTAGGTTCAGCATTCTTTTGGGAGTATGAGTTCAGGTCTTTTGGGTTTTCTGGGACCACCTCAGTCCTTGCATCTCTCTTTTGCGTCTACCTCCTTCCCAACTGAGCTGCCATCTACAGTGCCACCCTGACACAACCCACCAGTGAGTAACAGGTGGACAGTAAAGGGGGCAGTAGGGACACAGACAGCAGAAGGGTGTACACAGTTATAGACTGCCCTGTGCCACATCTGAGACAAACCCCTGGTACCAATGCTCAGTGTAAACTCAGGAAATGGGGAAACAGGAAACCGTGCTCCTTCTGGACCCATCGAGCCATCAGTAACATTGTCGTTCCCCACATACTGCACAGTGAGCGGGGGGCAATTTACATTGTAGAGAGGAATCTGACCTCTGGTGCAGTGCCCTGATGTTCATTGCTCCCATGATACACAGAAAATGGGCCGTGCTCAGTGGTATGACTCCTGATTCATTACTCCCATGATGTGGAAGAATAGGACCTCAGGGGCCTCCTACATACAGAATGCCTGTTTATTACCCCTCTGGCGCTGACAAAAACACTACCATAACGACTTCATAGAGACGACACATGGCTGGTTATTATCCCCACAGATCAAAAGGACCCCCACAATCATGTCGACTGCGCTATTCCCATAATGCCATGGGATATCCTGCTGTTATATGCAAGGGTACTGTGTACAATAGACTATCATACTGCCTCCCTGTACAGACTGCTTCTCTCATAATGATATTTTTCATTGCAATGGTGTGCATGAATTATGGAGTTACAGTATTGTATTTGTGATCGTCTACGGTCATATTCTGCAGGTGAAAGCCTTCTTACATTGAATTTAAATCATTAAGGCATACTTTTTGTAAGGCCTCAGGTCACAGGGAGTGGGATCAGGAGTTGTTTTTGTTGCCCCAGGGCGGTCACAGGAAGGAGGAAACACTGAGTGATCTTTCACCCTGTCGTCTCAGCGGCCCCCGCGCAGCAGTGCCTGCTGGGAGAGGGTAAAATCGATGCTCTCTGACAGTTGCTGCCAGTGCTGAGCTTCTGCTGTGTCATGCTATGGCGCAGGTTGTTTCTCTGTCCCTCTGGGAGTGCGAAGATTCGTCCCCTCTCTGCGCCGAGCACTCCAGACATGTCATATTCCTCAGCGTCTCTGTTGTATTTTGACGGGGGTACGGGGGAGAGAGAGTGGCCTGCTGGATTAGTGATTGGTCAGACAGAGAGTGGTGAGGTCAAAGAAGTTCCTCTGCTGAGTGCCTGTTGTCAGCTTTGCTCTGCCTTTTTTGACTCTCACGCGATTAAATACAGAATGTAGTGGTTCTTAACCCTGCTTCTGGAGTACCTCTGTGTACACTTGTTTTCACTGAAGCTTGATTAATTAAGTCTTAAAAAAACTTTTTGTGCTGAAACTTTTGTTAAAGGAGAGCAGTCAGCCTGCCCTCCTTTTGTATTTTTCCCTCACAACAGGCAGTTGAGAGTATGTGTGTATATGTGTGAGAGTAGAGAAATCTGCCTTGAACTAGCAACTGATTCCCACCCTCACAGGGGATCAGATGGACAGCACAACATGGTCTTGCCAGTGCTGAAACTTTTTAAACTTTTTTTTTTTTTTTTTTTTTTTTTTGCCCTATTCTCAGAATTTTGAATGTCTGGTTTAAGTTCACAAGCCATTGCTACAGCCTCCACTGTTGGTTCAGGAAAGCACTTACATGCACCCATTCCCCTATGAAACTATGTGATGTCACTCACCACTTCATGAGACAGATATATGAGTGCACAGAAATGAGTCACCGGAAGCCACCTCAGGTGCAAGTGGCAGGCTGTTGCTGCCTGGCTGACCAGTGGCAGGTGCTAGAGAGTTGCCGAATCACTTTATAGGTGACACAAGAGCCAGATGTATGTCACTCAGCTTGATTGCTGGCCACAGCTGGCAATGGCATGATCTGGATTGAACACCCACCTGTGGTACCCCTCTGCACAGTGGAACAGTGCCTTAATGGGATGAGCCACCTAGCAGCACACTGAAACTGATTTTCAAAACAATGCAGTTTTGGCTTTGGCTAGTTTCCCACAAATACTTTACTTTCAGTGACCAGGTGTCCCTACTTTCAGTGTTGATTTTAGCGATGATTTCTGCTGTTGGCATATCAATTAATCAACGCAAAATGTAATCTCCTCCAGAGGGAATAATTTGCCTCAGCAAATGACAAAAAATTAAACTGTTACTTCACTAAGAACTGATCTGGGTAATTTAAAATCCCTAAATGAAAATTTAGGGATATTTGTTCACATACAAATGTCTGTCTCTGACGCAATGTGGCAATAACGGGGTAAATCATCTCAGATCAGAAATGAAAAGTGTCTAATTAAAAACAATTAACCAGCTCTCTATAATTCAGGAATTGCAGTTGAGTTTGGAATGAGAACTAGCATACATTTGTGTAGACAGAGCTTTATAAACTCCAGGGTAACCCTATGGTACATATGAACACAACAACTGAAAAAACAGAACTTTTTCAGACGGTTTTGATTTTTTAGTGGTCATCCATTAAATACATCCTCACTGTAGCATTATCCAAATTATTACATAATGTATATTGAGGTATTGAAGTATGTAAATATCTGACTATGGTTCAGTGGTGCATTGGTAGTCTCACAAGATCTACGAATTACTGTAGTGTTCTGTCTGACAATCTTGTAAACAAAATTTTAATGGACATGGGGATGATCTTTGTTAGCTTGGCTGTACAAAAGAATATACACATTAAAATATGCAATTTAATGTTTCTTTTTGGTTTAAGATGGAATGACTCATGATGTATTTCTAAACAAATAAATGGCTTCGGATCCACAGCTGTACTGTTAGCTGTTTGTTTAAAGCTGCAACCCTCTGGTCATAAAGCGTGACACGTTTTATTGCCTCGGTAATTCTTGGCATTGGAGGTCTTTCAGCACAGGGGTTGTGCCAGCCTTGCAGAGGGGCTGAGAATGCGTCAGACGTCCACGTTAAGAGGGGGGCTGAAGGGGTGACGGGGACTGACAGGCGTCATGAATGATTTGTGTGCTTTTTGTTGGTCAAGATTACACCATCGTCTGCTACATATCAGATCCCTGTGACGGCATTAACCACTGCTAGAGAGAATTTACCCCAGGCTCACTCTGAGTGAGCACATTGTTCAGTGCACTAAGTTTAAAGAATAAAGACTGAACTAACTCATATGCTGTCCTCAGGGGTGTTCTAATAGGCTCATGCTGTTGCTGAGGTCATATAGTTTCTATGGTAATGGCTTGCAGTGTGAAAAGACTTCCAAAGACAAGTGCATTCTCGCTGAAAGTACAGCATAAACAACGTTGGCCACAGCAAATAGGATTGTGTCAGTTCATCAGCGCTGGTGCAGAGCTTCGCGGGCATTTGCATTGGACTCCTGTGGTTTGGGAGTGCTTTCAGAGGAATCACCACCGCTGGAGAGAAGAGAATCTCCCTACAGTATCAGCAATACTCAAAAACAATTAGAAGATTCGCTGCTTCTCTGCTCTATTTACGAGTGCAGATGTTTTTTTGCTGCTGAGCCGCAGAGCAAAAAGTTTAGTCAGGGAGTTGTAAGATGAAGGTTTCCCTGTGTAGGACAGGGGATGGTCCGATACGCAAACATCAAGCTGCATTTGGAGCGGTTAGATCCCCTTTTATGAGTGCCGCGACTGCCTCTCGCTCCTCCAGGCTGACTGAGCATTCTGGGTAACAGCGTATCAAGCAAAATCTTCAGAACCCCTGGCAGTTCCATCCCTCTGTGCGTCTCTCGGGAGCCCTCCGTGAAAATCAAAGGGCCAACATGGAGTAGCTGGTGCGGCACATGCTGCGGAGATGCTGGATAGATGTCGGGGATGTGTAAATAGCAATGATCCTAGCCATTAACTTGTTTGGGGCCTCTCATTTGCCGCCTGGTGCGGCAATCAATGTGTTTGTGCTGGAGAGGGCCAGGCCCAATCTCTACCTGTCTGATGCGTGTAATAGGCTGTAGGCTGGCTTCTGTGTGCATCAAACGAGGAGCTGAGCTATAGCTGCTGAAGCTCCTGTGTTCATTTCAGAGGTTTATATTTATGTCAGCCAATACTGACCAGAGATATGTGTCATTTCTGCATTGGTCTGGCAAAGTAAAAATGACCCTTGTCACTGTCAAGACCTCAGACATGTTATGTTGTCTGAATGTCCATGCAGAAATATGAGAGAGGAGGCTGTCGATGTTGCATTAGTGCATAGCACTTGTACTTCTATGTTTGTATTCTTTCACCTTAGTTTCTTCCCACCCTTTCTCTATCCTTCCCTATATTACTTTTCCTCCTCTTGCTCTCTAGGCAGTCATATGTTTTGTTCACTTTCCTGTTCCTGTTTTGCCTTATTTTTCCTTCACCCTCTTGTTTATCCGTGCTCTTTTCCATTTTACTTGTGCTGCTCCTTGAAAATGCATATAGAGTATATAGTGGCGCCCCATCTGGTATATAAATGACAGACCAGAATGGTAAAAGGGAAAAACAGTGACAACCCAAAGCAAACTCCTCAGAGACAAAGGAGGCTCTTTCTCTCTATGAGTGGTGACGTTCCTTCATCACCCAGCCACTCAATGGCGAGGCTGTCTGCTGCTTCACCATCTAATCTTTATGAAAGCGGATCATTCTGTTTTTTTTTTTGTTATTGTCATTCATTTTTAATGCGCCTCTGATCCTTGGGGAGTCTTGCTGGTTAAAGGACTTCTCCATGTGATCAAAGATTAATATTAATGTCAGAAACCAAGGATAAAGATCAGGCGCCAAAACATCAGCAAAAAATAAAACGTAGTTGCATAGCAGTGAACCAAAACGCAGTACCTATGATACAGAGAGATGGAAATTGGCGTGTCCCAAGGCTCTGCCTTTTCATGTTGTAATTCTGACCTTTGCAACGTCCCACTCTCTCTTATTGATGTTCTCCTCCCAAGTGCTCTCTGTTGTGGATTATGCTTCGAATGTTGTGATGTGATTCAGATCCCATCTTTCAAGCCTTCTGCCATTTTCTGAGGGATAAAGTGCTCCAGGTTGGCAGGCTCGTCTTGGAAGGGTTGTGCGGTGTGCCTGAATGTGTGTGTGTGCGTGTGTTGTGGGTTCAGGGAGAAACGGCTCGACTCTCTTTCCTTTTTGACCCTTCCAAGCTTGTTTCCTCATAATGGCTATGACACGTGTGAAGAATGGCGGTCTGCTGCTGACATCCTTTGACATTAATCAGCAGAACCTCCTCCAAAAACATAATACACTTCTTAGAGGAGTGGAGACGACACTGGGCTACTCTACGGAAGGGGGAAGGGTCAGACAGGGACATGTGCTCCACAGAGAACGCAGACAAAGCAGTGCAATATTTACAACCCCGCTGATAAAGATTACTGCATCTACAAATTCACAAGGAGACCCTCCCTTGTTCAAGCACATCCCCTGCAAATCTCAGGGGGGCCGGAAACCGCCAGTGTTCTGCCTACTGTGGGTCAATAGAACATGTACACAGGTGTGTGTCTCTAAGCCTGGAAAGCTGTAACCATAGTGCATTCTGTAAAGAATGATATTTTGGTAATCGACATGACTGATCATGGAGGGAGTGGGGATGCAGTGGGGGTTTTGAATGTGTGTGTGTGTGTGTGCGTGTGCGTGTGCGTGTGTGTGTGTGCCTGTGCAGGGAATATCATATGACTTAGATTTGAAAAGTCCAAATTTCTGATGTGACACTGTAGCCTTGCAGATGCTGCCGCCCCACCCCCCACCCTCCATAGTTCTTTGCTTCTGGAGTCATTTAGAAACCCAGGGAAATCCCTGGAGACAAAATATCAAAAAATCATCCTGTGTGGGGGAGCGGTGATTTAGCTGCACCTTTCCCTCTTCCGTGGTGCTGCTAAACATTTTCAGCATCGTGTTGTCCTTGCATCTGCACTCGGTGTGTACTTTACCTTCCCTTAAGCTCTCAGAAAAAGGACAATATAACAATCCAGAAAAATGCCTAAAGGGCTGTAAATGGCTGACATGGCTGTTTGTACTGGGCAAATATATGTGCTCAGCAGCCACCTTTACACTGGCTGCTTCCACTTTAACATTTCAAACATATTCACTGATTTATAAACACGCACAATTTATCCCTGGGGAGTCCAGGTAAGGGAAGGGGGCGGTCCTCTTACTGTTTGCTGAAAAAATTGGGGCTTTTATGGTGCCTGTGAAATGTTGGGATTTCCAAACCCTGCATGTCTGAAATCATGAAAAGACATCTGCCACGATGAGGGAATTATTACTGCTGTCAGAAATGGTTTTGTAGACTTACTGCTGTAATGAAAATGAGATTAATGATTAGGACAACAGGAGACCTCGTAGGTGCTGCACACTCGCTACTGTACCCCTGCACTGACAGGTTGAGCAGCCGTGACATTTACGGCCTGTCAGACTGTCCGGTCTCTTTACCCTGCGGTGTGGTCCAGGTTGTTGGGAGCCTGTACATCACTGCTGACCAGACACCCTGAATGTCAGAGTAATTGGAGACAAGCTTGTTGAGTGGCTTTGGGTCTGGGGAGGTCAGACACACACTCAGATTCAGATTCAAAGTCACTTTCAGACAGACTGGATGAGAGAGGTGAGGACTAGACTAGAGCTGCATTAGCTCAAACTCTGCGACCATGTTAAACAGTCATGCTTTCAAATTATTGTGCCATTCTTTTGGTTTGTCAGTCTGTCATCTGTATTGTTTCCAAATCAGTTTTGTCTGTGGTGTACTCAATAAGATCATTGTCAGTACCCGTCTGTATAGCCATGAGCCTGTCAATCAGTCTGTTCTCCTCAGATGCCACCTGTCTTTTAGCCTGTTGGTTTTACGTGACTCCCATACCAGTACATGCACAATGATTCATTTAAGAAAGCCATGATTTTTGTATTGTGGGTTAATGCCAGAATCACACAAAGCAGCAAGTGGTTTTGGGCGTTGAATTGGTCCATGAAGCTATTGAGAGACATTATTGGATATAGATCACCAAGCAATGCCAGTGAAATCAATCTGGCAAATCATTTAGCAGGGGCAAAGTCTCATAGACATTTAGTGCATCTTACGAACCTTTTATTTAATGCACTTTATAATTTTTTTTTTTTCAAACCCAGCCTTTCAGTGGAAGGCATGTGCTCAGAGCTCTGATTGGACAGCAGAGTGTGGGAGTCAGACCACACTCCCCCTGCTGTGATCATCGTACTGACTGACTAATTCACCCTCAGCCTTCTCCTCCACAACTTATGTGACTGTGCTTCACCCGGAGGGGGTGGGAGGCATACACTCTGTGGTGGAGAAACCTGCCTTTCGGCAAGGTGTCTCTCATCACATCTTTTACTGAGCCTTTATGGGACCCAGACTGCGGTGGGGAACTGTATTTCTGGCTCCTCATTTTAATCCAGTGTGCTAAAAACATAGCATGCTTCAGTTGTCCTCATTCTGTGCTGTTTAGGGTGTTTACGGCACACTGAAGCAGTACTCATAGGTTCCTCTCTCTGGCTCACTCTCTCTTTCCCTCTGTCTCTCTGTCACTTTAATTCTGCTGCCACAGTCATGCACAAGGAGCTTAAGCACTGTTGAACTTTGAATTGGACACAGGTGAGAAGGCAGGTTTGGGTGTGTTTTATCGTGTGGCTCTTGTCATTTCGAGGCCCCCCTCAAAAGCGCCAGGCTGTGAGTGTAGTGAGGCGAAAGAATGGACCTGGTCCAAAGAGCTGGTCAGGCGTGAGTCAGTACTCATTTTCTGAGTGAGTAGGCACCAGAGGCAAGCCTGTCACGGCTAGTGTGGGAAGCCCACCTACACACAGACAGCCAGTGACGTCAAACTCAAACAGGTGCCTACTCAAGGCCTCTCGATAAGTCATACTCCAGCTCACACTCTCACTCACATTACACACGGTGAATCACATCGCCGGTCGTGAGATTTACTGGTGTACGTGAGGCGGCTCTGCGATTTTCATCTAATGTTTTTGTGCTTGGACGTTTTGTTGATCTTGTAGATTGAGCATAACTGACTCTCTGTCTTGTGTGTGGGCAAAGTTGCATTATGTTGGCTGTGGCTCTGGTCATTGTGAAGTATGTGGGTGTACGCATGTGTGCATGTGTATGTGAGTATGTGTGTGTCCCTCTGTGAATATGTGTTTGTGTGGGCATGTTTGTGAACTTAGTTGTATGCACAGGTGTATGTGTGTATGTGTGCATGTGTTTGTACTTGTTTGTGTGTGTATGTGTATGTGTTCTGTTTGCATCTGTGCATTCATGTGCTCATGTGTGAACCCCACACATGTGTTTAAAAATCTAAGCTCCCAGCCCCTGGGTGGATTAATGCATTTACCCATGAAGGTGATGGGACGTGATGAAGCATTCAGCCTCCCTTCCACGGGCACTGAGCGGCACGCTGGGAGCCTAATTTACTTATAATGGCCAAATGGAATCTTAATGATGTTCTGGGGGCCTGCTGTGTAATGCTGCGGCCATGAGGAATGTGGGGGAGGGGTGGGGGTGGGCGTGTACTGATTGATGACCCGTCTGGGAGCCCCAGCCAGTCTGGCGCAGGAGTGCAGACGGTGGCCCACAGCTCACTTCTCCTGTGTAGTCATGATCCGCCCCATGACTCAGCGTTTGACGTGTAAACCATGGGCGAGAGTGGAGGATCTGCCACACTGGTATGATGGGTCGATGATCAGGCCAGTGGACTGGCTTCCGGGCAGTCACATGACCTTCTCAGAACGTTACCATAATGGAGTTCCACATTTTCACAGCATTTGTTTCATTATTTACTAGATGACTCACTGTATCTGCAAATGTAACTCATGAAATTAACCAGCTGGTTGTGATGTAACCCATATCAGTCCTGGAGGACACCAATTTTATAGGTGGATAACTGCTGTTCATACCACATTATTATTGAATATAATTCTGTTCACCAGATCTTCCATTTAAGTGGTCAAGACGCCTCAGAATGGGGATTTAGCACCACAGGTCACAATTACAAGATAAAAATGTTAAAATTTCAGCTTGAAATGTAATAATCAGTTCAATATCACCAGTACATATGTGGGCACTGTGAAGAAAACCTTACGGTGCTCCACTGGGGGTAAGCGGGAATTAAGTTAGTGAAGAATCCTTGGTTTATTACTTGATGTTGTCTTTAAAATAAGCGGAGCCCAGAGATTACCCGTTAGAAATGGTGTCACTTGTGTGGCATATGCTCAGTTTTATTTTCCACTGGAGTAAAAATGCATGGATTATGTACTCCATGTTGCCAAATGCTGTTCATAATGTTTCCATATTTCAAACCATTATTCATATTAATGGAAACATGAAATCTTACAAATGGAATATGCCCACAGCATGACTGAAGGACAAACCACTAAAAGGCATGTATTGTGTGCTTTAGAACCACTTAGAGAAAGTGGTGTTTTTACATGTTATACTCATTTAGGAAAATGTGCCTATGGAGATCTTTAACAGAAAGGATTGTTGACCTGGACTTTGGCTTGCTGGTAAATGGTGAAGCTTAGCATAACACATCAGAACTGTTGCTGAAAAATATAAATTACCCTTTCACTATTGCTGCTATTAGAAATTCGGAGGTGTCATTTGTGCAGGAAACATTTGTCGTAAGATATTGGCAATTGATCAATCATCATAGAGGCAAGCTCGAAATTTAGTGTGTGGTTCTCTCTACAACTTTCGAATGTAATTAGCTACAGCCACCATTCAGATACTAATGCTCGCCACAAATGAAGGAGTCAACACATTCAGACAGTGTATAAATATTCAGTCTCCAAAGACAATGTGTGTTCATATGTTACAATAACATCTCATATAGTTTGTGTTATATAATCCTTCATAAAGCATTGTTTACTGAGCTATATTTAGTGCAGAAACAATGAAACGTAGACAGTTGTGGTGTGTTTCCACAAGACCCAAATGAATTCCTGGCCACTGACAGTCTTTTATTTGAGTGAAATCCGTGAAAGCACACCCAGAGGTTTCACCATATGTATCTCTAAATCAAAGTGGTAATGCTGAAAGCTGAATCACATTTAGAAAATTTTAGGAAATGTATTTTTAGAATTTTGCAGGAAACCTGACATTACCCGGCACCGATTTCCATCAAAAGCAAGTCATCAAAAAAAACACCAGTCTGAGTGACTGCCCTGGTTCCCTGGCGGTAATTTTGGCCTGCTATGGAAGAGCCGCAGCGATAGGCATCTCTCTGCCGCAGCTCGCTTGCACCACTGGGGATTAACCCAATTAAATCCTCCATGTTTCCAATTCTCTGATCTGTCTCAACATGTATCTCCAGACGCTGGCCCGGCAGTCACGTACGGATCTGTTTATCTCCCACTCCTTAATTCCGGCAGACTCATTAGCCCTTTCATAAACACGATAAGGCTGTTTTCTGAAGTCTCTCGCATTCATTTGATCACTTGGGCAATTTCCCAAAAATGGCCACCCCTTTATCCAAATAAATCCAATACATTTGTTTTTATGGCTATAAACCACAGTTGTGGATAAAGATAGAAATAAAGGTGAGCGGTAATGATGTTCAATTCAAGCTCTCTCCCTTTAAATGTTTCCCCGATGCTGATAACTCAATGAAGGCTTGTAAGCTGTCCTTCATTGAGGGTGCACTGCTTAGTGGAGTGACAGATATGAGAAATTTGCAAGTCAATGTCAATGTTTGAAGTCTCACATCGAGCTAAAAGTAGGTTAACCCAGCAGAAAATCAGCAGCTTGACCGCAGATTTTCTGCCTGTAGATGAAAAACATCAAAAGGCCTTTGTGTATCTTCCATTCGCCAAGGGAATCAAGGTTACTGGTTTTGAAAGGGACCGGCCTTTCTCCATCTGTTTTAATCTTCAGTCTCACAGTTTTTTTTTTTTTTGAACAAATGTGTGAGGGAGGCAGGCATTTGTAGGTATTTGTAGGTGGCTGAAGACTCGGACAGCTCTGATAAACAGAACAACAGCCAACGGATTATGAGGCTGTTCCAAGTGCACACTGAACGATTTAGATTCATGGGCCACAGAATTGAATTAGCAGATAGATACAATCAAGGGCTCCACCCCACTACAAGCAGAATGACACAGAAAAAGAGAGAGAGGGAGAGAGATAGAGAGAGAGAGGATAGCTCCACTCCAACAAAATCAATCAGTCAACCAAATTATTAAGCAACAGTAACAAAATTATGTCACTCATTGGGAAACTCAAAACAAAAAAATCAAAGCAAATTAGCATGTTATCTGGCCATAAAATGACAATCCACTGGCAAAATACCTGATCAAAGTGAAAAATTACAAGCACAGAAAAACGTTGATAAAAAGCAGGCTCACTGAGTGCTGCCTGGCCACTGAGACCAGCCAATGATGGGAGACCTGGATGCCCAAATAAGAGAGGCCGTGCTCACACTGAAAACAACAGCAGATCAAGACAGAGCTGTACTTCCTCACCAAATGTGAAGAATAGAATTCAATTAGAGAAAATTACTTTCCTAAATAGAACCAATACACCCCCACACCTCCCATACACAGCTACCTGCCAAAGATAGACTGTTGTGGTCCCTAATCTTCACTAATTGTCATAGTGCTTTAATTAGTGTAATTGTTGTATTACTTTTAACATTATGTTGGTATGTGTTGTTGTCAAAAAATTGTATAATTAATATAATATACACTTTGGCAATGTTTATTTGAATCATTCCAACAAATCATTCATATAGAAATTGAAAATTTAGAGAGAGAGAGAGAGAGAGACCTTGCATCACAGTGACTTTAGATAAGGCACTAGTCAGGAGTATTGTATTTACATAAAAAGGTATTTTCATAAAAATGTGCACTAGTGCACTTGCATCATAATGTACACCTCAGAACAAAGGAATTATAGCAGTGAATAAACATAATTTAGTCCAGTTGGGGAAAAATCAGTATGTAAGCAGTACTCCTTCAACTCTCTCACAAACATAATTATACATCTTGTGTAGGGGCCATGTTACCCTAAAATACTTTGAAGAACTTTAGCTTCTCTTCCTACAACACACTTGTCCTGTTAAGGAAATATGCCCAAAGCATTCAGAAAAATCAGATGGCACAAACAGTGAAAGCATTTCTTAACCCGTTGGCTCGGGCCCTTTAACTCTAAATTGTGAACAAGTCAAGCTGAGTGATTATTAGGAAGCCACGAGAGTGATTTAAATGTCCGCAGGAGTTTAACTCAGCTCTCCACTGCCAGCACAATAAATACATGCCTTGCAGATCTCAGAATCTCCACTGCATAAAATGCCGATGGGGGAGATGCTAGACCCCACAATCAAAAACACAGGGAGGTACAAATTTAAAAAAGCATGATTACCAGTGCAGCCTTCACCCACCAGGAGAGGGAATGACAGGTTTATTTCATTACAGCGTCACAGCTGACCTTGGATTTGCTTAAACAGCCCGCTCCCTAGACAGACCATTTAGTGCTTCTGTCTGAAGTCAGAGCAGAGGTATTTGGGGACCAGGGACTGTCAACATCGACAAGAACAGAATCAGTCTGCACCAGGAAGAGAGGACTGTATCTGACACAAGTCTGATAGGAGTTACAATGGTGAGAAGCCATTCCTTATGCTCTATTTTAAGCTTTTTTTTCCCAGATAAACTCCTCGCGAGGAGATTTGAGTATAATGTGCTATTAGGGTTGCCGAGGCAACGGTTATGGTCTCAGCGTGTGTCAGTAGCCATGCAGCAGTTTGTTTTTCCTGAGCAGAAAACTGTAGTTTCATCGAATACTGATGGCGGTGCACAACAAATTCACCAGTTCCATAATGCTATGTAGGTTTATGTTCTTCCTTGGTGTTTGGTGATATTTGCTTGACATAACATTAACATAATGGAAACTTGAATATCTCACTTAAATGAGTGGGCAATTTTTATTCCTACATTTATAGTTCCTGTCAAGTAAATTAAATTCAGCTGTTGAATATTATCATGAATTAATATTCCGTAGAGTATATATGCCAGGTGTAACTCTAAGAGGACAGATTAGTTGTTCTGTCAACAAAATAAACATTTATTTGCCTTTTTTGCCACAACCTACCGGTGTTCTTACTAGGAATGAACATCTACAAATACACATGTTTATTTGCATGTCTCTCTGTCACCTGAGCATACATATTTGTTGGTCTCTGTGTGTTTGTCCCTCTGTGTACTGGTGACAGAATAGCAAGAGGGGTAGCAGCATTTTATGATAACAGCAGGAGCAGAATGTCATAGTGGTTTAAGTACAGGCCTGCATGACCAGAGCTTTGAGATCATGGTATTGATTTGTGTATGATTGAACACAGCCTCTTTAAAGCTGAACTTCAGCACAAATCCCACTGTTATATGGTGCTTAAATGAAATATTACATGGGCAGGTAATGTATTGTTTTCCATTTGAACTTTCTCGCCTTGGACCAGCGAAGACTCACGGATGGGGCGTGCGCTCTCATTAACTCCCAGAGCCGCGCTCGCGCGCGTTTTGACAGGAGCGATGTGAGGTGGAACGCCTGGCGCTGCCCCCTCGCTGCTGGCTGAGTAATGCGCCAGCCAGCCCCTCTCGCTGCTCTTTGATTACAGGTGGAAATGGATTGCGTTGCTTTTCTCCCAACGGGGCTCGCCCCTTTGGAATTAATGAACAGGACCACGGCACGGACACCAGGCCGGCCCGGGAGGTGGGGGAAATTACAGCCGGGCGGGCCGCCACTGTTGCCACAAACACAGTTCTCATTAGTGTTTGGAGCATGATGCCGCGGCGGTGAGAGACGTTCCCCTGTTACCCTCACAAGCAGGATCATTGCGGAGCAAAGAGGTCCGAGTACATGCTGCATTCTGTGCTATCCTGTCATTATGCGCCAGTCACCCTTCTCGGTTGGAAATAAATTCATATAAAATGAGTTTAAATGAAAAAGTACAGTGCTTTCCTCTTGCTTTGTCTCCATCATTCACTATTTAGTCCAGCTGCGTCCAGCGAAACAGCTATTTTCAGATTGAATTGTTTGTTTAAGAATGACCTTTACTTGTTTGGTGTCTTCTCACAATTTGGATTGACACCTTTGATTGACACCTCTCCCCCTCGGTCCCATTTCCATTTTGAAAATGTGGTATTAGAGGGAAATAAAAGCCTTTATTGTTCCGGGCATGAATGGCTTGAGTGATGCCAGTGCCAAGTGCAACAAGTGACAGGAAACTGAAGACAGTAGCTGTGTGACAGTGACAACAGTTGGAAAGTCCCAGGTTTGAAATATCGCCGAGCAAATTGCGGCTCTCCTCTTACATTTCACTGTTCATGAACTCGACAGGCTCCCTTAAACCAGGGAGGCCTGCTCTCTATTTCAGATGCACGCGCTGCAGCTCATTTGTGGTCAGAGATTGTCACTGGAGCCGGTCAGGTGAAGAGCATTTCCCAAGGGAGCGGTGGCAAAACAATCACATAATAACAGAGCGGTTTTGTCCTGTGTGAAAAAGAAATTGGATCTGTGACCCAAGGCAGTGGCTTCATCCCTCCCATCATAGTGGAATGGCCGGGTGGCTTTTTGCAAAAGGACTAGTTGTTAGTAAGTCCCTGTGGTACAAGTTCAGTGCATCTCTGAGCAATTACTGGCTGGGAGATGAATGCCTCCCATACCTCTCGGTGAGGGTTGAACCTAAACTTCGCCTCTCTTCTGCTGCCAGGGTCTCAGCTGAACAGCTCATTAACGTGCGCGAGGACGCTAACTGCTCCATCACGGCTAACAGGCCTCCCAGCGGCAGATCCGCTTTAATCCTCTTCACAGTGGTTAGCTAAGTGCCAGAAGGCTAGTGAGTCGATTTACATATCTTTACCTGTTATGATTCCTTGATTTCTCTTGATTTAGCTCCAAGGGAAATTGTCTCTGACATGCATAAGGCTTTTTATGGCCATGCTAGCATTATAGTTGGATCATCTTATGTATGATATTGAACATACCTCTGGCTGTTTTGTATTTCTTCTCTACCAATGTTTTCTTTGCCTGCAGTACTTGACCTTAGGACCTCAGTGCAAGGGGTTTTGCTGGACTTATCCATATGGCCAGACTATCAGTGTGGGATTCTCTGCCAAACAGGCTATTAGAGTAATGCTCCAAGGCAGGTTAATGCAGTGCACACTAGGTCTAGAGTGTCCTATAGCTATGCTTCCAGCAGACATATGTAATATTTTACTCTGTCAGCCCATATACTTCTTGTTTTTATATGATCGAATACAAGAGAAATGCAATATAACCTGCTACTAATGAACCTATTACAAGGTTTAGTTTTCTCTAGTGGGAGTGTGTGATTCAATTACACAAAGGAAGACTGACAGTGGGGAGCTTGTGGTTAATACTTAGCTGCCAACAGCCTGATCCAGGATCAGCCCACTTATCAGTGCTGCAGGCTCCAGTTTTGGTATGAGAAAAGTTGAATCCTGGGACAGTGCCTGTTCACATGCATCTGTGCTTTGGTTCTTACGAAGGAGGGCTGCTGGCACAGGAATGGTTTTACAAACTCTGGTGTAGCTGGTACTGACAGCTATGGTTCCCCTTTAGTATGTATGGTCATAAAATCCTGTGTATATGAACTGTTCTCACTTGAGAATATGGACAAGCAATATGGACAGTTTTAGCTTGATATGAAAACCTAACCCTGCCTATTTGGCCACTTACCCAGTTTGAACATTATCCTTAAGCTGGTGGTTTGCCCAGCTTTAATGTATCCCCATTGTATCCCATTGTTGACTGGATCCTTGTTTGTTCTGTGTCCACAGACAGCCATGAGCACAGTGGAGGGAGAGCTGGACCACATGATACCATGAAGAGAAGCCTGCAGGTCCTGTGCTGCCGACTGCTGCGTAAGTCCCTACCCTGGACCGTGCAACCAGTTACACACTCCTTACAGTTACATAACAGTACAGTGTGGCCAAAGCAAGAGAAGGTGGAGATATAAAAATTCTCTGCATGCATCTCTCATCTATTCCAAATGAATTTGCCAATGGACCTCAAAAAACATTTACACACAATAAATTGCTCTTTTGCATTTAAATATAATCTTTGAGAAGCTAATAACAGAGTAATGAGCTACCGGGAAGTTTCATCCACTCAGAAAATGTAACATTTTTAAAGAACACAGAGAAACAAATCATTTTAAGCAGAAACCTCTGTGGGACTGAGTGCCAGTCCCAAGTGAATCTGACCACATAATTAAGGTCTGCCATTAAAAACTCTGACGCTCAAAAAAATGCTCTTTCTTCTTTCCTAGCAGACCGCTGGTCCCTGACCGCTCTTCCTTCATGTCTTTTGTTCTTTGTGTAGTCTTCACCTTCCTGGTTTTTCTCATTCTCTGTGTAGAGACCTCCAGGGTCATAAGCAGACTTGTGGGTCAAATGCAAATAAAGGTGACCAAAGAGCATATTATGTTGGTGAGCCAGACTGCAGGGCTGGAGAGGAGCAGGGATCTGCAATCAGGAGGGGCTCGTAGAGGATAGAATTCCAGCGTAGGGCTGGAATACAGCATGTGGTGCTAAAGGGGAAGAAACCACTATAGGGAAGGCATGTAATGTGGCCATAGAATTGGCCTAGAATGAATGTTCAGTGTCTGTTCATCCTAATTCATTACCTGTAATTTTCAAATGTTCCGTTGTATTTTGTACAAAGTTATTCAAATTAGCATGAACCTCCAATAATATTTAGGCATATTTGCTAGTCAGGAATTCATTTTTAAATCATAAAATTGCACAAGATAAAAGGAGAGAGTTAGTTCTAGTGTGTAGGTGTGATGTCAGAGCAGTACATTTAAGGCTGCAATGAAAACCCAGTGTGGTGAAAATGAGTGGTTGGTACAGGATGTTACATAAGTGGATCAGAGTACAGAGTCAAAACTTTGAGATATCAACCAAAGATTTTGGTTCTCATCATGATTTGTGTGAGAATCCTCATAATGATGTTTTCAACCTTGGAAAAGTGCCTTGCATATTTACATATTTAAAATTCCTCTTATTTTGCACATGCTCATTATTTGTTGAACTTGAAGAGACACGACTGCTTCATTAACATCTTATAATTAGTTCAATGTCAAATGATCTGTGCTGTTGAGTATTTAAGGATAGTACTTTAATGAACTCTGTATAAAGAGAGCGATTTTAGTTGCTCCTTCCTCAGCCCATATAGACGTTTGTGTGTTTAACACTTTATTTTATTAGTACTTCGTAATCTCTCAGAAAGCCAAGTCACTGTGCAGGCAGTAAGATCAGTGGGTTGAACTACTGAAAGAGTGCCCATTGGGGAATGGCTAAAGCCTGTGTTGAAGTGAAGTTAATTGGATGAAGGTAATGGGTGGAGTCTGATCTGTCATGTCTTGTCATGCACTGACTAATTTGAACGACTCAACAGACTTTTTTTTTTACTTCCACAGAGAACACAGGGATTTTTTTAAAAACAGGGATTCACTGATAACACGTGATAGCTCTGCTCATTACAAAGTTCATGAATTCTCACTTTCCCATGATCTAGCCCTACTTGTGGAAGGTGGCATCTTTTCAATCTCCAGTTCCATTCCCTTGTGTGGCACGCCATTGATTTGATTCCAAGGATCTAAACCCAGAGCCTGAAAGACGTATTTTCAGAAAGGTGCCGTGACAATGCCAGGGGAATCTATGGCCCTGGGTCAGGGTCACCGCTCTGATTGCAGTAAGCCGCAGGACCCTGCCGTAGATCGTTGGAGGTGCCCTGCTTTCCCCCGTGGAGCTGAAAAATAGGCTGAGTGCTCCATTCTGTCCCATCCCGCCATGCAATCAAGCTGAAGCACAGCTTTGTGGAGGTGTCATTGGCTGCCCTAATCAAGAGCTCCGACAGCGGCTGATCGCCAGGGGAGATAGCGTTTAATGGCCCCTGATGGGGCCAGGGCTTTGAAGAGGACGGATACACACCGGGGGCTCAGTAGGGTTTATCAGCCCTCTCTGAGAGAGATGCGGCAGAGCGCAGGGAGCAGGTGAACCCCTATGGCTCCAGCTGCAGAGACATTACAGACTATGGGAAACATGCAGAAGAGTCTGAATTCCTCTGAGGTTCTCATGTTAAGCCCAGCTTGTATTCATAACCATCCGTGTGGTAACATTATATTAATGTTTTGTGAATATTCAGGAGCGCTACATGCATTGCCAGAAATAAAAGGAGGCAAGCTTTAAATCATTTGTAACTTTTTTTGGGAACTCTACAGCAAGGGGGAGTGAACCTTTTTAATGTGCTTTTTCCTATCAATTTTTCTTCCTTTGAATGTGTTCTGATATTAAAGTAGGGCTGCCTGGGGCATCTCGATGACTGTGTGAAGTGGGGAAGCTCCTTGCAGTGCTTGCCGATCTTTTTAGACACAGGACCCATTTCGATTTTTTTTTTTCTTGCTTTGGTTTGCAGTTTCCATCGCAACTGCGGCCCGGTGCTCCCCAGGCGATTTAGTGGTTCCCTGCTTTTTTCATCACTCGTGTTTCTGGGCCTCAGATCCCTCATGAGACCATGCTGCCAGCCAGCTTCTCAAGATGGAGGCAATTTCCTGCCTCTCTGCCTCTGACCTTGCAGCCTGCTGGCGATGGGAGCAGCCAGCCTGCCCCGTGACCTCGGCCTGCTGCACGTCTGGGCCTGGCACCCCATGGCACATGGTCAGCAGGGTTCTCGGCAAGGACAGGAAGTGCGAGTGTCAACGGTATGTGTAGAGCCTGTCTGGACAGGTGCAAGGTTCATTGCCCGCAGTATTGCAGAACGCATTTTTCCACAAAGTCAATTAGTGAGGGACTGAATTTAGACATCAGAACCTGTGGCCTCGTCATGAGGGGAACATCACCATACAAAAAGGAAGCATTTCAGTGTGCCTGTGGTTCCAAAGATAGCTGTTGAGTATCGTAGCTCAGTGTTAAACACATGGTATTTGGAAGCCATGGGCAGGCAAAGAGGGGGGTGACCTGGTTTCATGGCGCCCCTGCCCAGGGGTGCTTTTGGAGGTGGGACTTTCAGAAAGTGGGGCGTCTCTGTAATAATCTGATGGGAGAAAGAGAGAGGGAGAGCCAACTAATAAACAAACTCTAATACCACTGCGTTTACATGCTGAGAAATTTCGTCCTAGCTTGAGTTTTGAATCTCTCACGGTCACAGCTTTCAACATCAAATGCCGCATTTGGAAAAAATGGTAGCAGAGCACTTAAACTTTGACCTCTTTGTAATTGTATCATTCAGAGACAAAACAAGTGGTCAGCATGGTTGCTTTTGAACAGCAAATAAAGTTATATCAATGTTATAAAAAGATTGAATACTACAGTGGCATTATGGTAGTTATATTTCCTGCCATGGTCGATAGAAGCCTGTATTTGAATGAAAAAAATCTGTTTCTTGGGCGCTGACGGGCCAATTCTTGCTTCATTCATTTCTGGAGACCCTTAATATAGATTACATTTTTACATGTTATAGGTTAAGAGGCACTGTTCCCTCCCTCAAATGAAAATGTTTTCTGTAACCAACTTGTAATTTCAGTTTATAATAGGTTAAAGTTCAAATCACATATCTCATTTGTCTGTCCATCCATTGTATTAATAAGACCAAGACATGCATAGGATAGCTGGGGAAATTTTGGAAGAATGGCAAATTAAGATCATTTTATTTGAAATTTAATTTCTACTCCAAACAAATGATTGTTCTTGACAGGGCTTGAGCAGGTAACAGGTTTTTGCCTGTTTTATCGGTCAGCACACTGTGCGAACAAAAAGCAAGCAGGCTTACCCTGAGCCTGTCAATTAAAACCCCTCCTTGCCTCATCTCTGCTCATCCCATCCCTGTCTGAGACTCAGGCCAGCAGTGCAACCAGCAGCATAAGCCATCAGGAGCTGCAGGGGCCCACTGTTTATTTTAGCGAAATTGCGTTTGGCCCGTCACTGCTGCTTTGTTGCCTGCGTGGAGCTTCAGAGGACCGTTTCCAGTTAATTGAAGTGCAGATTACACATTGTGGCCTGCACAAATGCAGATTGTGAAAACTCTGTTGACGGTATCAGGGTTAATGGGAAAGCAGGGTACTGCATCCTCCCATTTTTCATATGCCCCGGCAAAGATCTTCCCTCCTAAGGAGTCTTGCTGTGACATTAGACCCTCACAACGTCACAGCACTTCTGTCACATCGAGAAAAGGTTACATGAGAGGGGGAGGTGTCCTTTTTTCAGTGCCTTTTCTGTGGAAATAACCCTGTTGGTTTATGTGCCTTGGTTTATCGCTGCCTTCGTGGCCACGGCTGTGGCGTATTTTATCACCATACACAGTGAATAGTAACAGCATGCACCAAGATGGCAGTGCAGCAATAGGTCCTCCCTCAGAGCTTCACAATCAGAGTCACCATCGGGTGCCCCTCCAGCAGGAAGCCATTAACCCCAGCGTGTGAGACGGAACACTGGTCTTCCTTATCTCTGAGCGCACATCTGTCCCGCCCAGTCCCTCCCAGCCCCCACCGCAACAACTGCACTATCTGTCCCCCTGCCCCCCCTGAGAGCCGCACTTCCCTAATTGGCATCCAGTCACGCCCAGCCCGGGCCGGTGGAATTTGTCTGTTTACATGACTCATGCGTGGGTGATTTGTATACTTCTGTGGGCATGTTTTGGGAACTCCAAACTACATCTGCCCCCGCACGCCCCCCCCACTCACATGCCCCCCCCACTCGCTCAGTGTATCTGTTTTGTTTTGAGGGATTCCATCATGACAGGTTTACTAGGGGGGTGATGGGAACTGTGAATATTTCCCATCAATGCAGCTGCCAGTGAGATACCTCTTTCTGTAAAGCATGACAAGCACAAACTGACGTGTAACACTGAAGCTGCAGGATGCCTGCTAAGAAGTCTCACTCTGTGTTATAAAGTTGTATTGTAAGCACTTCTTTGCTAACTCCTGCCAGCATTCTCATTCTTATTCTTAAGTCATTCGTATTGCATGTACACAAATGCATTTTGTGAACATAAAAATCTCTACCAGGTAGCTTAAATTGTAAGATTAATTGCATTATGTGTTGTATAAGAATATGATTGGTGCTGTTGGATCACAGACTTCCCTGTGTTGTGTTGATATTCCTGTCATCAATAGGCTTGGCGACAAACTGTCAACATTCCACATACCCTTTGAAAAGGCTGAGGTTTTCATAAGCGAATGCCTTGCCAAAGAGCATGGTCACGGTTATTGATTTGTTAAATGAAATGAATAGCTCGCAGCTTGTTATAGAGTGAGTACACAATATTTCCACAAGAGTCAGGCCCTTTTACACTGCGGCCGCAAGATATGTATCAGCTGTTATTCAAAGATGCAGTATAAAATCATAAGGCACAGGGGTGCTGTCCATATTGATTGTGGTGTAACACATCAGGGGATTAAAGCTCATTAAGATTCTGATTAATGATGCTGATGTACTTCCTTGTAGGACACGAAGAGTGTCCTGTTGAGTTAGCATCCACAGACTGTGATTAGCATCAGCAAGGGTAAAGCTGGCGAATGGCCGGTCAGTGGAGGGATCAATTGTTCAGTACATACTAACTTCATGGTTGTAAGCGCTCGGTGTTTTCCGCTAATGAATCAGGGTGGTGTTTTCCATTTGCATTTTCAATCGTCCTTTTGCCTTTTGAAGGTGTGAGTGTGTTTGTGTGTGCGTGGGGTTTTTAGGGAAACACATCTGAAGGTCTCTGCGCACTGAAGTGTGTAGAGTGTGTTCGGCATTAATGCAGCTTGTTGGGCTCAGGTGCTGATAGATGACATTGTGTTGAGTCCTGAGGAATGGACTCCCTCGTTGACAGAGTGTTTGGACTGAGGCATTGAAAAATGATATTGTGCTGTGCCACACTGCTGTAGTGATAACAACTGCTACAGATTTTCTGACACTGCCCATCCCAGCCCCACTGCATCATGGGACGATGTAGAGAGTTGTCATTTCCTTTGTCTCCTCCGTTTAGAATCATTGTGATCAATTATAGTTTCAAGGGAGTACTGAAGGTCCTTTGTTGGTTGTGTACTAAGTGAAATTCCACAGCTGATTGATCACGTCTGTTGACAGAAGGTATGTATATTCAGCTCATCTCTTGTGTAGAGCACATTGTGCTGGGTGACCATTTGCGCCCTTCGGAAGTTGAGCTTGGGGCAACTCTGCGTCCTGAATCTTGTTTTTTATTGCCAGCTTGGATGACACAAGCAATGCGTTTCTTCTGTCATCACAGTCTGTGGCCATAATAGGTGCGTTGACTTTGGCTCTCGACATACAGGGACACACTGAGATCGCAGTGTTCTGGAATGTATGTGCTCGTTTATTTGTGTCCTGGTCGCTGTGGAGGACGTAAGGAATGTCATGAGCTTCTTATGTATTCAGAGCAGCATTCATTTCTTGCATTTATTAAAAAAAAAATCCTTGCCCCCCCATTAATCTTTAAAACCATTTATGGATATAGGTTTTCTTTGTAAAGGACATAAATCACAAAGTAATTTTACAGTAATTTCCATCCTTCCAAAATCTTTGGGATCCCATTTTTCTGTTCACCGTGCAGCTACGTGTCAGATGAGCTGGTGGATTTATTCTTGTTTGGGAGATATCAGCAGATATAATCTGCTGGGCATGCCCACCTATGAACACAGTAATGGCTGTGCTGCTCAAAGGTGGTTCATGCCATTATATATGGCTTAAACAACATGAAGACCTATGAGTTCATTGCATATTAGTGACCTAGCACACATTTTGATAACACTATTCCCTCTTTTGTATTTCAAGGAGAGTAGAAACTCAGCTATGAAGAAGTGCGATCACTTATGCTTAGATTTTGGACGTTGTGTGTTAGCCTCATGGTAGATTTGGTGGTTTGTATGTCATCTCGGGACACAATATTTTAAAAATGTATTCTGCCATCGTTTATGAAGCCATCTTACGCTACATGAGTCCAAGAGTACATACGACAAACTACCAGTTTTCATCAGGAAAAGACATGCATCTCCTTCGATTGACACAGGCTCTCCTGTAGCACTGTGCACCCTTTATTGTGGAAAGTGCTAAGATGTTTATGGATGAATGCTTCGGAGGAGGGCACACCCCTCACATACAGTGTGTTTCGCAGGAATGTTGATGGCACAACAATTGCACAGCACAGCTGCCAAATTTAGAATTGGGGGTAAAAAAAAAGTAGGGGGAGAGGGGGCTTGCAATCAAGGGAACAACACATAATCAAAAATAAATGCATAAAATAATGGGGCTTAGTCACATGTGCATGTCTTCATCAAGTATGAAATTATGTTAATCGGGGTTTTTAATGTTATCCTGTGAAGCTATATCATTTCATTGTAACTGATTTTGAAGTATGAATCCCTAAGCATGCCACAAAATAATGAAGTCTTGCCAATTTTGCCTCTGTCAGCAGTCACCCTCCCACACCCCTCCCTCTTTGACCCTCCTCTTTCCCGTTTGCTTCCTGCTCCCCCACCCCCTATCTGTTCTCTCTCCTCCTTCCCCATCCCTCTGCTCGTCCCCCTCCCTCCCCTGCTCCCCTGCACATCTGTCAGCTTGGTAATGAATGTAAATGAACACCCACTCTCATTCCCGCCTTTTCAATCAACAATCAATTAATCAAACAAATCTGTTTTTATATAGTGCCCTTCGCAGTGAGGTTGCCATGGTGCTACCGCAATGCAAAGCAGAGAGAGGCAACTGCAAGACATTATAAATACACCATAATAAACCCATGCGGTTACCACAGTCCTGACCATAGCTACTGAGCAGTGCCAGATTACAGCACACCAAAGATGAAAGAACACAATTAAACTATATAAGACTGAAAAAATAAGTGGGGACCTAAAGCCTGATGTAGTCTAAAATATATGCATAATTATTATTTTTATTCATCTGCCACATAATTAGCATTGAAAATCAGTTTCCCAACATCTCAACATGCACTGTGATTTTTGTGAGCAATGAAACTTGCGTCTGTTCTCATGAAGGGCAAAACAAGCGCATGTACTGGAGGTGGACAGTTGATCTGTTGGGTTTGGGCGCGTGCAGCTGGTTGTATTACACGGTGGGGCTTGCTACTGCCTCCCTCTGTGCCAGATCTCCCCCAGCCCGTACAAGCTGATAAGCTGGCCACTCCATGCAGAGCTGTGTCTCTCCCGCCAAGTGAAACGGAGTAGCCTTTTTGGTCAAAACCGAAGGCCGAGGCTTGAATTTCGACCAGGGACCCACAGAGCAGGATGACACGCGAGGCTGTCAGACACAAACCCGCGTGTTTTCCGTCGCTGTGTTTTCCAAGCTCACGCTCCAGTGGTGCATGTCACTCCACCGCCACGAGTGTCTCTAACATCGTCTCCAGCGCCTTTCGCTCTGTCCAGCGCACAGGCTCAGAGGGGCATGCTACACTGATGAATCACATCACAGAGTGACTGTGCTCCTCTTTTTTTCACACATTTTCTCACCCACTGCTTGTGTCACTGTTCCGAATTACTCATGCAATCGTGTCTCGCATTTAATGTGCCACTGTGACATTCTCCCTCATGTAATTCTTCACCTGAGATCTCACATGTAGTGGTGCTGCGGTCCTTACATGGAAAGGTACTGGGTGCTTTTAGCATTGCGTGCAAGCACACATAAGGAGTGATTATGCTTGAGTGGCAGCAGGGAGAAATAATGTGAAGCCCGAAGAGAGCCCTCTGGTTCATTCCGCACCCAAAATCTGCTCTGACATTTAGTCACCTTTGAAAGGTGAACTGACCCAGAGGCTTGTGCTGTTTGACTCTTAAACAGCGATTGGGGCTTGGGCTGTGGTCAGGGCGGCCGGGTCTGGAGAGAGGTCCTGTAAGCATGGTGGGGAGACATCTCTCATGCCCACCAGCCCTCCACGGATGTGGACTGATGCTCTGGGCCACAGTGCTCTGCGTGAGCGACCTCACATTTGCATGCTGATTCAGCACAGATGAGTGGAGGATGACCTTGGATGGATGAGTGTGTATTCAGTGGATGGAGCTCTCTGGAGCTCAGGCACACATGCATTGTTTTTCTGTTTCTGTCTTTCTTTATAAAAAAAAAAAGACTTTCACTTTCATACTTTTTCAATAGGGTGTATCAATGCTTCATGAAGCTGCAGCCAGTTGTATTATAGATCGGGTGGGGGCGGCGGGGGTGTTGTTTCCTAGATATTATGAGCCTGAGTGTGGTAGTTGTTATTGGGATTGAGTAGATGGAAATGGAGTGGCTGAACCAAAGCTAGGGCAATCTAACGGAATGCCATTGAAGGTCAAGCCATTCATGGGGGAAAAACTGGAGTGTGGCCTGTGGAACTGTAGCTCAATCTCTCTGCAGTGAAAGCTGGGTGAGAGGGAGACTGAGGCCCAGGGAGGGGAAATCAATGCTTTAATGTGTCACACAAATGTGGGAGGACATGATGACTGTTGTGTCTTCGCTGGCTTTCATCAGAACCCAGTCCATGCACTGAGATGGGTGGTTCCAGAAACCATACACACACACATACAATGCTGAACAACAGCAGTGTGTGAGTGTGTGTGTGTGTGTGTTTGTGTGACGATTTTCAGTCCTTCATGTAAACAGAAACTTAATTTAATCTATATATAGCTAGGGTGTATTATTAAGTGCATTATTTCCTTTATAACCCTTTTGATATACAGGCAAATACGAGACAATTAGATTGAGTTTTTGAGCGTTTTGGCAAAATATTTCTAGAAGTAGCATAGTAAATGGCTAAAACAGATGTCACAACATGTAGTTCCTGTTCCCTCCACTCAATTTATTTCCTCATATTTATTGTATAGCTTAATGTAGAGTATATATCTGCATATCCCTTAGAGTGAATATATAAAATATAAAACAAGGTCTCAGAGGACATCAAAATATGTTCTGACACCCTATAACAGTGAATAACTACAAGGCTCTACAAAGCACTGCAATACTTCAGAGGTTGACATGAACGGAAAAGGCTTTTTAATGACAAAAAACTTGAAAGCCGTTTTTCAGCCTTTAACATTTTTGATGAGATTTTTAATAAAACATGATTTTGGCTTATTAAATATTCATAAATTCATAAATATTTGTGATTTTGAATATTCATAAACATGTTTATCGCGGAATAAGAAGTGCCTAGGCTCTGGGTGAAGGTTTAGCGGAAGAGGCACAACCCCGCAATCGGATGCAGGGGGAGATAAGACTCCAACGGACTGAATAAATGTTTGAAAAATTGTTGCCCGGGTATCTGGCGTAAAGAGGGGTGAGATCGACTCAGATGTTAACAGCCCTGCTTTGTTGTCTGTTGGTTTTCATGCCTTATTCATGACCCACAATGCACCATGTTATGGAACAGAAATGTACTTCCTGCTGACAGGGAGTGAGACTAAGGAAAGGATAGAGACAACGCTGTGGCTGCTTTGCTGTCGGGTCCCTCCTCTCTGGCACTCTGTCGTGTCGGGATGTTATTGAGTGTAACACAAGGCCTGGGAAGTCGTGTGTGTGTATGTGTGTGTGTGTGTGTGTTTGTTGACAGTATAAAACAATAGGCCCTGGAGCAACATACCAGCTGACAGACAGAGGGGTCTCACATTTTGTAATGTTACAAAAATGTTTCCCTCACAATACATTAAGAAGTGAGAACGTCTGGTGCTGAGAGAGAGTAAAAATAGATTTAACACTGGATCAAACCCGTGTTTCCAGCGATTGTTTTGTGATTGTCATGTTGTAATGGGATTATTTGTACAAATATGGACAACAGCTCAATGTGACCCTGAATTCCCATTGTACATTAAGAAAACAATACATATTATGTTTTGTTTGGCAACAGCAGAAGTGCTGGGCAACAGTGATAAACTGGGTTAAGAAAACAACATCAGGATTATGGTCAGTGAAAGGGCAGTTGCAGTGAAATTGTCCATCACACTTACAGGATAAGCATGTTTACTTAGACACTTAATCCTTAACAAGGTTGTGCAAAGTTGCATTTGCCTGGTTAATGTCACAGTCTGTTCAAATATAGACATATAGATTGCTGGATCTTCTATGTGAAAGCATTGGCATGGCAGCTTCTTATCAGCCTATGACGCAGTTCTGCATTCTGTAGAAAAGTGAAAACATACGCTGAATGTAGAGTAGTGGTTTATACAAGTATTCAGGACATTTTTGTAGACACTTTCACTGTAATTTTCTGATCTACACAACCTGGTCCACAAAGTAAATCTTTAAATAAATAATTCATTAAAAATTAAAAATGGTGGGGATTTGAGGCATGGATTGAGCGATGGGTATAAAACGTGTCAGAGAGATGTTTTGTATCTTTTTGAGCATGCTCAAAATCAATCATTAGGAATTGGGTTGGTGTGTCATGCCGCCTTGGACACTGCAGTCAGGCAAGGACAAAACTGGGTACGGAATGATAACTTAGAAAGAGTTCAGTGACTGATATAGGGAGAAAAGGAACTAAATTAGGTTTAATAGGGTCTCAATACATATGAAATCAAGATGTATTTTTATGAATTATATATGTACAATATATTATTTTGTTTCTCCAATGTAAAGTCGGTTGTGTAGATTAGACATCTTTAAAAGTTTCATGATATATATATATATATATGAGGCAACAGGATTTGACAGCTGAGCAGTGGTCTGAATACTCTTGCAAGGAACTTTATATGAAAGAGAGACTGTTCTCAGTTTGTACAACAATGTAGAAAGCAGCTGGGTCTTCATCAGTAGATATTTATGGAAATGTGGGGACTGGCTTGGCTTTTCAGTGCAATCAACCATTTTGACACCTCCGCTCACTGACTGGCTTCTATTCATGTTCAGATTTCAAAGGACCACAAAGGATTTAAAAATGAAGCCTACCACTACAGGTGTCACACAATAACAAAGCTTCTTCTCTCCATGGAGCTGCATTTGCAAAGCTGTGCAGGCAGAACCATGCAAGAGCACAAAATAACCAGCTCCAAACATAACACACATACCTGACACTCATCATCTTCTTGTGATTTTCCAAAGCCATTTGATGTTGTTTTTTATTTGTTTTGCTGAGTACATGTTTGCAGAGGTGGCAGTAATCAACGTGGTCCTGTGGTTTTGCCTGGAGAGCAGTTGGAAACCAGAACCTGTGCTGATGCTGGTCAGGCCTGGGAGCCAGGGCTGAGGAAAAGGCAATTAGAGGACCACTTGGCTTTGCCACTTCCAAATTGCCCCCGAGGACCGGGGCGAAGGAGAGTGAAGTCGTAAATCACCGCCGCTCATCCACGTTATCTGCCCGGTCACGAGTGGGGACGTGGTTTGTGCATCACATACGTGATGGGTTTAGTAAGTCCGCGCGGCTGCGGTTTCTCACGCGGGCCCCGATAAGCGAGAGAAGAGCACCCACATTAATTTCCAATCTATGATTTATGGCAGCTCTGCCTCATCCATAATGCTGTGTTGGGACGTGCATAGGATGTGTTTATCCTCTTTTGTCTGGGCTCTTTGTGTGAATGAGAGAAATGTGTTGACTTTGGCAAGGCGACTCAGAGGACTTCAGAGACTGACTCAGGTCTGAGAGCTGCTGAGAGCTGCTGAAAGCAGCCTCCGCCCTTGAGTCGTAGCCATAAACTAAATATATATCTATATGCTAGATGCTGTATATGTGTGTAGTAGTGAAACATCGTGACTGCATTTGGTCATGTTTGTGGCAGAAGCAGTGTTTCAACTGAATTACTTGGCAGACAGTGAATAGAGAGAGGGACTTAGAATCCTCCTTAGAATGCTTTTTAAGGTTATTAGAGCAAATCAGCCTGGCTGGAAAAGGGCTGGTGCAAGTAAGTTTGTCTTATCTATAGAGGACAAGTAGATGTCAAACCTGCTTCATCAGAAGGAATATCTGAGCATGAACATAGAAAACAGAGGAGGTGGGAAGGAGAAGGAAAGGCAGAAAACATTGTCCATCTTGTCAATAGAGGGGCCAGCTTCAACTGGTTGTCAATCTACAAAACTATTACAGAGAGATGGCAACCCATAGGTTTCCTGACATGACCGAAAAGAACACATACATTGTGTTCAGATCTGTCACCCAGCTGAATATTTTGGCAGCCTCCTGCTTTTAAAAGGGCTGTCTGCTCGGCCTGGTCCTGACATGGGAGCGGTGCACCGTCCTTTGCATTCTTCATAACGGTTGGTGGAGAGTCAGAGAGCTGATATCAGGTCACGGCCTGGGTGGCACAGGGACTGTCAGGGCTGATCCTGGACTCAGATCACCGAGGCTCCCATCACCCCCCCCCCACTCTCCCTTCCCCCAGGAGTGGAGGCTGCGTTACCATAGCAACAGAATCAGCACCTTGGTGAAACAATGGCTGTGACACCTAAGTTGGAACAGTGGCATTGAAACTGTGTGTGTGTGTGTGTGCAAGTGTGTCTGTGTGTGTTTGTGTGTATGTGGGTACTTTCAAAGCAAATCTCTGATGCATGTCTGCGAAGAGTATGATGATCTGTATACCTGTTTCACACTGTTGAGTGTGTGCACATTCTGCTTAATGTAACACATTTACATTAATAAATTCAAAGAGGTTTATCTTTGAGCAGGCACGATTCTGCATCTTTAAGCTACCTTGATGTAAGATGCTAATGTGGAAACTGCAGAATGCTTACAAACAGGGACAGAATGAAGCAGAGACAGCATCTGTGCAGGGCGTTCAGTCTTCATGTTTGCTGGGTTAAATCCCTGGTCCTCGTCCTCTGTGGAGGAGCAGGTGCTGTGGGTGACGCAGGACAGTGTTCCTGCCATTTGTCCCTGTGTAATCCTCATCCCACCATCTCATCCAGCAGGAGGGCAGCACCAATCCTTCCAGCTGGGGCAAACATGTCCAACCCATCCAGCCCAGACTCCCTGTCAGCACACAGCACACATCGTCCTCATCCCATCCTGGCACCCAGCCCCTCACCCCCACCCCTATCGTCATCAGAGGTTTAAGGCAGGGTTAGGTGTAGAATAAATAACTTGACCCAGAATACTCACTCATTACACAGTTCCTGCAATTTATTTACCACCATGTTTTTATGGGTCCCATACAATCACAACAAATAACAGGGTTGCATAACTGAAGGGCCCCTCAAACTTATCAAGATTCAGCCTGACCCTGCTTTCATTTTCTCTGCTCCCTCACAACAATCTCTCTTCTGGTCGATCTCTGAGATAATCTCCAGCAATCTCCATCCCCCTATCCCAGGGTGGGGTTCAGCTTGTTTTTATATACCCCTCTTGTAGTGAACATATTTTCTTTATGTCCAATCCTGGGCCATGTTCATATAACAGCCTGTTCTTTCTCTTTTGCCCTGCTCCTCATTTTCAGCTATGAACATAACTGTTGAGATTTTTTGTCTGAGAAAGGATCACAGGGCGATATGTTCATATTAGGGATGGTTAATTGCGTCAGTAAGCAAGGTAGAAGGATGGTGGACGAAGGAGGTCATTCTTTTTGTTTCCTATCTTTCTCTGCATCTAAAACTTCACAATGGCTTATGATAAATGTGTCCTCTAGTAGCCTGGCTTGTCAAGGGTATAACTATGAGCCTTGATAAATGTTGTCTTGCAAGGCAGCATGGTGGTTCAGTAGTTATCACTACTGTCGCCTCACAGTATGAAGGACTCAGGTCCCACCATGGCTTTGCCCTTTCTGTGTGAAGCTTGCATATCCTAAGCACCAAAAGAGCTTTCACCAGGTTCTCTTGCTTCCTCCAATGATCCAGAGACATTTGGGTGAAGCAGATTTGACTTGCCAAATTTCCTGTAGGGGTGTGTAAGTAAGTAAGTAAGTAAGTAATAACTTGCCTATGTGGCCCTGTGATGGACTAGCAACTTGTCCAGGGTGTCTCTCTGCCTTTTTCCTAATAAATGTTGGGATAGGCTCCATCCCCCACCCAAACCCTACATTGGATGAAGCGGGTAATGAATGGATGATGGACTGTGGATTCCAGAGTTCTCATTTTTAATTTGCTTATAAGCCAATGGTCTGCTGCTTCTGATGAATCAATATCATGTAGGAACTACAGTGTGAATTGGTCATTCAAACCTTCAGAGTGAAAATAATTTAAACAAAAACATAACTAATTTCAGGCTCTAATTTAAATAATAATTGTAAGCTAAACCACATTTTGTTTCAGAATACAGCACTAGAAACTCTCTGTAAGCAGTGACCACTCAGGCTTTCATAACAAGGCTAAAGCACAGCGTGTAGTCCCGGCCCAAGTCTGTCCATAATAATACTGAGAGATAAAAAAAACAAAAGCCACAGACAATGGGGTTGAATATTGACTACATATGGAGGTTAGTCAAGCCATCTGTTTAAACCAAGCATGTGATAAACCCAACACTGTGGGAGAAATTAAGTTAATTAAGCATTGATGTGGCTTAATAGACACAAGACAAGGTAATAAAGGTCTTTATGAGCTAATAAACAGTTGTCAGCTCTCAGTCGGTTAATTCAGTCATTACAGATAATCGTTTTTCTTCACTTCACTTGGTAGGTAGAGGATTTGGGGGAGGGAATGAGGTAGTCCTTGGAACACACATGCATTTACACATATGTATACACTCCTGGTTTCAACAGAGAGGGATGGTCATGATTAACTATAAAGGTTAAGGTAAAGACTAAACAAGGTGAGGGTTCCAGATGGAGATTAGTGCTCACTGTCAGTGCAAATCTTGATTCTGAGACTACTTCAGTGAAACCTTAAGAACAAATTGAACTACCTGGAAAATTAGTGGGATTTAGGTTCAGCTAGGGTAGTGACACTGCTCTAACCTCCAGCTCTTAAGGATATCTGCCCTTGGTCAACGGTGTGGCCCAGGATGAGATAAATGGATGTGACATGCTGTGTCGCTGGTTGAGAGAGCATCCACTCTAATCCTCTGCCTCTCATCTCTCTGTCAGGTGTCCTAGCATTCCTGGCAGTGCCTGCCGGACTGTTGTCCTCTGCACAGGAGCTGTCCCCTAGCCGGGCACCTCAGGAACCAGTGTTCATGGCCAGGCAGAGCCTGTCTCCCGCCTTCCCCCTGGGGTCTGCAGCCTGGGAGGAGGGGTCCAGCAGCGGAGCCTGGGACAGCAGCCGCGGCCACAAGGCCCTCAGCAGCATCCAGCCCACCCGCACCTTCAGCACACTGGGCCCCCCACACACCACCAGCACTGATGTGGCGGCTTCTGCCCATGCCAACAGATCCATCAGTGTTTATACAGCCAATCAGGTCCACTCAGCCATCTCCGCCAGCTCTGATCAGCTGGGAACCGAAGTCAGCTCTCCCACTGGGAGCACCCTGGGTGCCGGGCCTTCTCTGTCTCCCCTTCCCATCTCCCACGAGGGACGAGGAGACAACTCAGAACCAGCGGGGACAGGCACCGTAGGAGGCGTTCCAACGCTGCCCTTTGAGGAGCCGCTTCTGGAGGAGCCCACAGACTCCAGCGGACCTTTTTTCACCACTGAGCTGCAGCCCTCCTCATCCTTCCCCTCTCTTTTTTATTCATCGTCATCCTCCTCTTCTTCATCCGCATCGTTTGACCAGATGCTCAAAGACCTTGCCAGGACCACACCCGAGCTGGTCCCTCCCCACGCCATCACCCTGAGGGAGGTGCACTCCTCTGTGTCTGGGGAGTCCACCAGCCAGGGGGAAGAGGAGAGTCCCACTCCTCCTCTGAAGAACCTTTCAGAGACACCTTCCCTGGCCCCTGTATCCCACTCTCTAGCGTCTGCCCTTCCCTCTACCTTCCCGAGCCTCAGCTTAAATCTCACAGACCCCACTACTGAGGGAGAGGATGACACCACAGGAACACCTGTATCCAACGCCACAGACTCCCTTGGCAACACCACAGACTCTCTGAGTAACACCACAGGCTCCCATAGCAATGCCACAGAGTCACAAAGCAACACCACAGATTCACTTACCAACACCATAGACTCACTTAGCAATGCCACAGGAGCACGGAGCGCCACTAGTTGGTCCTCCAGCCCAGGGGGCAATGGCTCTGCGACCACAGAGCCTGCCTCCACCGCCACTGGCAATTTCCTCAACCGGCAGGTTCCTGCTGCCACGCTGGGCCCCCGCACACCCGGCAACCACTCGGGCCCTGCCCTGGACTCCCAGCACCCCCGTGCCACCCTCTGCCTGGGCAAGATGGACATTGTATGGATCGTGCTGGCTATCAGTGTGCCCGTCTCCTCCTGCTGTGAGTGTGCCTGTCTGATGGGCAGTCTCTTTATTCACTGAGAAACAGGGTCAGCCTTGCACAGTTTTCACAAGTGCATCTTAAAAGTGTAACATTTCAAATGATTTAATGTCAACAATTAATAAATAATGTGACATATATAAGAACATGGTTGGGTGAAGCTTTTTGATAGAATCCTTATATTGAAAAAGAACTAAATATTAGTGCAGTGACATGGGCTCCTTTGTACATTTCTAAAGCCAGAATATCTGAGCAGAATCCTACTTCCAAATTTCCACAACAATACACATATCCAGTCTCACAATGTAGTGCTTACAATGGACTGCATGAGTGGCTAGCAATGGACCAACTGTTGCTCAGCCATTCGTCACGGATGGTTTCTAAGGAAACCTAAGTGTGACTGGCCTGTAATGCTTCTCTCCTTCCGTATAGCTGTGCTTCTGACAGTGTGCTGTATGAAGAGGAAGAAGAAGGCTTCCAGCCAGGAGAACAACCTGAGCTACTGGAACAACACCATCACAATGGACTACTTCAACCGGCATGCTGTAGAGCTTCCCCGTGAGATCCAGTCCATTGAGACAGCCGAGGTACGGCCAAGGAGCTCAGAGCCCATCCAGTGATCTCACACCCATAGTTGTTACTGCTCTAACATGGCACCATTAGTGTCCCTTTATTCCAGGTTTTGTCAGCAGTGTGATAACACTGTAGTTACTTCGTCATGCATGCTTTCAAGCATTTCACTTGGTCCTAGAGCCTTATATCACTGTGTTTCACATATCAACTCACCAATTTTGTGTGAGTTTGGCCACCTGTTGAACACTGAAATAAAGAGGGTCTGAGAGGACTGGAGATATTTTTCAGGTTTGAGAATAGCCTGCCTGGAAAAGTCATTAGTGATTTTCAATATGTCAGCTAAACTGTGACAAGTAAAAATTAGTCAGTAAATAAAGTGTAGCCCTCATCCTCCCAAAAATCTTGGAGATATGCCCAAGATCAGGGTTCAATGCCACTCATCTGTCAAAGATTACAATAGAAATGTACTGATATAATGAGGTAATAGCAATTCTCAGTCCCATTTACTGATATGAAACAGAAAACTGCATATGCAATACAAAGTCGTGTCCAACCTGTTGTATCTAGTTCTTGGTGGTGTTTGCTAAGCAGCAACCTGAATGTTTTGAGTGGTGTAGTAGTAACAGACTTCCATCCTGCAAGCCACAGCAGCCTCTGCTGTTTGAAGTACATTATTGCACATCAGACCCTAAAAACTTCTTAAGCTGACTTGTTGGTTGGTACATCCAAGTCCACCTGTAATTGCCTAGTCCAAGTTACAGTTTTCAACACCATTTCTGCGCATTTTCATATTTTTTTGTGTTTTTGTGCTGTTCCATACTTATTCTGTGTTTCTCATCATTTTACATCCATTCGCTGTTCCTTACATTCATTGACTGTTCCTCCATTTCCTGGTATTGTTTTCCTTTCAATCCTCCTATGGCCATCCCCCTCTCCACCGGTGCAGAAGGAGCGTGATGTTGAGGGAGAAACGTGTCTGGGATGTACCTGGTGACGCAGGTGTTCTGTCCTATCTCTGCTCCCCTCTGTAGTCCTGCTGCTTCTGCTTGAGACCCTCCCTCCATATCTAACATGCAAAACATTCTCACGGTGTTTGAGCAATGTTGTTGCAGTCATTGCTTTGCCCGTCGGATCAATGCTAAGTGAATGTTATGTGGTAGAATGGCCATAAATGTCCTGTGCTGAAGCTTTGCTAGTTGATAGATGTATTTTAGAATTAGCTGAGTCATTTGTATGGGTATACAGCTGGTAGAGGTTTTGTACCCAGGAACCACCTGTGGGGTCACCACTGACATCCCACTAATGTTGAGTGAACATTGTGACGGAGAAAGAATTGACAAATTAACCCTTTTCATGGCTGTGTCCAAATCAGAAGCTGACATTTATTGGTAAATGCATATTTTATAACCTTATGAACTGAAATGAATTATATTAATACATATCACATGCTTGTTTGATATGTATTAATATAAAATAAGCTTTCAGAAAAAATGACAAAATCACAGTGCTACAACATCAGTTCAGTTGTCAGTTAGGTTTTCATGCCTGGTAAAGCTGACCGTGTGTGTATCAATGTTGACGTGTACACATGTATTTTGTTCCAGGAACAGGAGACGTGTTTGCCCCCCAATGGAGACTTAACTGAGAGTGGCATGGTGCTTGTCAACCCCTTCTGCCAAGAAACACTCTTCATCAACCGAGACAAGGCCTCCAATATCTAGAGACTCTGAGGGCTATTCTGTCATGTAAAAAAGAGACAGACACAGAAAGTTTGTCCTCTACTTTCCCTTTTTTCCCCGCTATGGTTGTCAACCATTTTTATATATGTGGTAAATTTTCAGAGACTGTGCTTTATATATATATATATATATATAAAAAGATAAAGTAAATTAATAAAAAGAAATTAATAAAACAGAAGCTATTTACTATAAGGGTGTGGCAGCATATTTTTCTGATGTACATTTTCTATGACTGCGTAATTGTGATAAGGGTTTTTATGTCTTTTTTTAAGAAAATAAAAAAAACAGTTTGGTTTTGGTTTTGCTACAATGGTTTAGTGGTAAGAGAATATTTGTAGCTACTTAAATTCTGTTGGAGGGAGAAAAACAAGACTTAAACATTTCAGTGATCTAACCCAAAACATTTCCAAAATGAAATGCCTGTTGAACTTGAAGCCTGTTTTTAAATACTTGAGGGGATGCTGAGGTATAGATGACTAAGCTGTAAGTGGTGAAGTGTCTGTAGACAGCATAGTTAATGTGAGAACTCCAAGCATGAAAGATGGCCCTGTGTGATAAGCCAGTGCTACTCGGCCTCAGTCCTGTCAGGCCAGCATCAGCAGAACTGTGCTCCAGCAGGACATTTCACCTTGATGGAACTGCTCCAGCTAACAATTTTTGGTTACCAAACATTCTCAGAGCATTAGTTCAGAAGTTCCCCGGATGTAAATTTTGCCCAGTTTTATTAATGTCCCTTGAGTGTTATTTACCTGTAATGTTTTCTTGTGACCTTGACCGAACTTTTTTGGAACAATTTAAAGTTCTTAGAATGTTTGAAGAATGCTCACATTATAATATTATGTGAAACTCCAGTGAAAATATCCCCTCAATTTTTCCCAATGTCCTGGGAACATTTTCTGTTAGCTGGGTTAGTTCTGCTCTCCTGTTCTGAGAGTGGACCAGAGCTTGAGAAACTGCTTGATCACAGGCGGTAATATTAAAGTACATTAGCCCTGCGATGTTGAGGGAACCCTGTCTGAGTGTCAGCATGGGATTCATAAGAGTCCTACCCCAACCATTTCACCAGCCTGAGGGGTACCAGAGGGACCACAAGAAGATGCCTCAGTCCCTCTATCAACATGCCCTTAAAACTGTTGTTGTTAGTTCCGTACCTGTGTATGTTATATAGCGTGTCTCTTGTTTAAGGTTGATGTTTTGTGTGTGCTGATATGTGTATGTATGTGTGCGCATGTGTCCATGTGTTTGGTACCAGGGAGGAGACAGTGTCCGGGCTAGATTTGGGTGTAAAAACAGGCCAAAAGCAACCCTGCCACTTTTTCCACTCGTACATCTGTACCAGAGCAAATTGTGCTTATTACTGTGCTGTGCAGTTTTTGAATGGTTGTTGATTGATGGCTATAATAGAGATAATAGAAATTGATAACCAATACAGCTATTAAGGAAATATTTTATACGCAATGATTATAGACACTTAAAAGTGGGACCAGAAGATTTTATTGGTGTTATGATCACCAATGCAAACCGCACTGCAGCTCACTTTCAAACTATGAAGGTGGGCTGAGCTCAGAGAACCTCAGCATAGAGAAACTAGAAAGTATGACGTAGCTGTATGACCGTATCAGTAATACAAGTGAACATCTTAACGATGGAAAATGCTTTACCTAAACACACGTTTAACTTTTAATTTCACAATCAAGTCAGCTTTTGTTCATTGTATCGCACCGTTACTCCTCTCTGTGATATTATTTGAGTGGTGAAAATTACAGTCCTTTGATCGCTTGTTCCTCATCCTCTGACTCGTTGCTAAGGATCAGGTCAGCCATGTGCCTCAGTGTTTGTGATCTACTCCTGATGCAGACAGAATGGGAGGTACTGCGCTGGGAGAGGATGTGCAGAACTACACAGAAAAAAGATTTCTTTCTATGTTAAATGAATGAATGTTTTGCCAAGCTGAATGCGTGGCAGGAATGGTTGAACTTGTATCCGACAGCAAGCCTTTTTTTTGTATTGTAGTATAAACACTGTACTTTTTAACGCTGAGCAATAAAAAGGAAAAAAGCTTTGAAGAACGTGTCTTATTCACTGAAAATGACTCAGCTGGGTTCTACCAAAAAGGAAAAAGGGGTCAATCTTCTTCAGTTTTATTATTTTAAAAATAAAAACAAATATTGTATTGCTTTTATAACAAACTAAGATGTATCAAGTTAGAGGCTGAAGCACAGCCACCATTAGAAAATGAATTCCATAAAACCCAACCTTTTGTGACTCAATCCATTCACTAGGCCCAGCCCTGGATTTCGGAAATATGCGGTAATATGCATTTATTTGTTATTCATCCTGTATCAGAGCATCTGCTGAAGCTCTAAATTAAATGTCAGAAGCATCTATCCAGACAGTGCAATGTAACCCATTCTTATCAATAATCTGATGTATTATTTTGTTGCCCTTCTCTAGAGTCAGTCAGTAGTTAGTAGTTAATGTGTCACAGATCTCCCCGTCTTGCACATTCACAGTTCCTGGCTAGACTTATCAATCTAATCATTGTGCAATGATTAGCTATTGTAGAGTCAGTAGGGACTCATTCTTCTCATTGTTCTCTTTTATGTTTTTGGCTGACAACCTCATCCAATATCACTTACTGTACTGTACTGTGTATTTGCATATATGTATTCATTAAAAAAAATACTTCATACAGTTTATAAGAGTACAATGGGCACTATACCATTGTTTTATAAGGCCCCTGTCTAACCAAATACCAAATGTGCTTATTTTGTGCCATCATTTTATTTTATTATTTGTTTATTTTACTGCATTTTTAAAAATGTAGTTTACATAATTTAACAGGCAAAATAACTCCCTATCCAAGATATTGCATCTTGTAAAATTTGAAAGAGTGTACAACTGAACTGATTAAGTTTACTTGCCTGCCCTTGACAACTGTTACTGTAGTCTGCCAACTATTTGTGGGCATATATGTAAAATATATGAAGTGTTTATTCATAACCTGACATTACAATTTAATACATCTTTTAAATAACTGCTTAAGAGGATTTAGTTGTACTACCACACATGGGGAACTGGGAGGTTTATTGAGCTCAGCTGAATGCAGACATTGCGCTGTGAATTGGAATGAAATGTGAAACAGGGAGTTTATATTTTTTTTTTTTTTTTTCATTATTATTTTGCACATAGCCATCATGCACCCTGTTGAATTAAAGCCCTTTCGCTCCACTGTAAAACTTACTCTAAGGGTTCCCCTCACTGCCTGTTCCTGTAGTCATCCTAATACAGTAGTCTACAATTATAAACCATAAGTGTAAATCTGTGACAGTACTACAGCTTCTATTGGACAGTGGCAAACATATCATTCCATACTGGATTTGTTTCTGTTATGTGCTATTTCACATGTAATGAAAAAAGTAGCCTGTGAAAAAGGGCTGTGAATACAGGGAATTCAGTCCAGTGAAGCCAGTCCAAACAGCCAATGATCTCACACCTTTGTGACTGGTCTAATTATCCCCTCATCCATTTGCCCTCTTCAGACTGTATTTTTCTGCTACTTCTTTACACAGCAAGTCCCTTTCAGGGTTCTCCTAATTACTCCAAACTGAAGTACACAGAATATTAAGGTATTCAGTTGCTTTTCACTAAAAATCTCACCTTTAATTGCACATTTGTACAGCAGCATCACAGAGCTGTCACATATGTGATGGTTGGATAATTGCAAGGAAAATGGCAATTTGAACTATATCACTACCTGATGGAACCATGAAAAAACATCTTATAATGTGCAATATTCTTCTTTACAGTGTCAATTTGTGTTACTATGATGTCATCATTTGTTTCAAAAGCAACCAAAAATGCATGATAGGGAAATTGAGTTACATAGACACAGTTCAGGGGGATGCATCCACCAAGCCAGTGTCATGTGATGACAGCACATTTTCCACACACATGGGTACTACATAGTGATCAGCTGTTTTGATTAGAGGCCATCTGTCCATCTGTGATGGGGGCGGGGTTTTGGAGGGGTTGTGTGATTTCATTGGTGCCTTCCTGAGAGAGCCATTATTGGGCTGAACCTGATGGGCTGAAACAGTGAGATGTGTGGCCAGAGGCAGCAGTGGCCCACCTCCCGCCTGGTTGAATACTTGAGCATATTGTGTTGCAGAGTGTTGTTATCTTAAATAGCTCCCTAGGGCCCCTGGGCTTGGAATGAGAATATGAGACAACGTGAGTATTTGCTCTGGCCTTGTGATAAATTCATAGTGGATACTACTCATTAACATTCCCACTGGGCCATCATTGCTCTACCCTACCTGCTGTCCACTGGATGAGCATTCCGGAGCCACAATGACTGCATAATGGTCCACTTTTATATGGAACATCAATTTGTTTGCTATCCTGGTAACAGACCTACTAAATAAAACAGTCAGAATTTCAGTAAAGCTATTATGAATCAATGACATGTTTTTATATGTGATTAAATTAATAGATTCCTAAATTTAAAACATTTATTCTAAAAAAAGTGGAAATAAATGACAAGATTCTATGTTTTAATGTGAAGTCCAGACTACAAGCAACCTTAGTTAACTCCCCAAATTAACTGTTTTCTGAGCAAATGGAAGAAAAAAAAAATTAAAAAAGAAGAATAATAACAATACTCCTAATTACCAACCAAGAGCAATATGAGTGACAAACTTTGCCAGTGACTATCACATTATGAGGTGATGACAGGATGGTATTTCCTGTTTTGAGCAGCTCCATTAAAAGCACAGCAGAGGTGAGTTAAAACAGAAATTTTGAATAATGTTTTTCAGCACTATAACTGGGAAATTAGCTATGGAGTACATTTTACAATGAAGTTTAATTATTATGTGCTGTCACATTTTATTTTTTTGCTTCTTGTATTATTTATCACAAGTCAAGAAAACTTTGGTTCACTATTTAATTGATACTTCCTCAGTAATTCTTCCCACAAATGAATCCTTGATGTGATTTATAATTTAAAAGTATACATTGCCAGAATATTTTTAAACCAAAGTTCTAGAATCCAATATCTCTAAAGATGTTTAAAATGCATGTGTGATTTTAATAATCCAATATCACAGACACTTACCTGCAATCCCAATTATATTTACCATATGCTTAAACCAAGCCAAACAGTCATTTTAACTTGCATTACAAACCATGATATTACATGAGAGTCATTTTGACCAAATACCCATATTATGTCTTGAACCATGAATTTTGCTGAGGTACTCTTTGTATTTGTCTTAAAATAATTGCAAGGAACAGAACATGCAAAACCCATGAAATTTGTTCAGAAAACAGTGACTTACATCAGAGTATAACTTACTATATCTCAGTGTACACATTTGCTTTGATTCAGGCATGTTACTTGGTAATGTTGAGAAGCTAAGTGATTTACATCTACCAGAATCAAGCTTTTAATCACTTCCATTATTGAATCTTCCTTTGAGCAGTCTTGAGGATTCAATTTTTTAAGTTCAAGTACAGTATAAAGGGCTTTTCTGGGCATTGGTCTATGACTGCATAAAAAGACTGTAAGATAGATTTAAAAGATACCCTACAAAGGCAACATCTTGCAAAAAAATAAATAATTTGTGAGAGCATTATTGGCAAACCTGTATTTGACATGGAGTTGAAGGATCATTCATATTTGTTTGGAGGAAATTTGCATTGTTATAGCTCATTGACTCAAAAGTACATGTAGCATGAATACTAAGCGAATACATGGATCAGTCAATGCTATGGTATGTGATGAATAAAAGATCAATATTACATTACTGGAGGGTTGAGGCACAATTCATTATTTATTGTGACTGTCAAATGCAATGTCTATGAATTAATTAAATTTATTCATGAAATGCTGTTTGAGAGAGGATATATGAAATTATAACTGAGTTTTAGCATTGCTTTTCTGGTACTGAAAATGAAAAAAAAAAAGTTACATTATTTATTAATTGTCAATGATAAACAGCCTCGGTGTGATACCAAAATAAAAAAGTGTTATGCGACTATTTATTTTTGCCAAGGAGGAATCATAAAGTGACATGTTTATATGCATACTTTCACATAAGGACACAGAGTTAAATGCTTTATGACATTGCTTTTCAGAAAATTGCATCATTGTTACTGTAGTGATTTACAGGGCAATTAACCTTTTGTTTACAGCTACTGATGGAATGATTTGACTTGACAGTGTTTAAAGTTATTTGGGGAAGAGATTTGGACCATGTTGGTGGTGGGGTAGTTAAAGGCTCACGGTTGGGGACTCTTGGAGGTTCAAGGGCTGACAGGTGTGAAGGATTCTGGTATACTGTTGTCTCTGATCATTTTCCCTCTAAGGCAGGTGGAATCATCTGAGAAATAAGATAAATGAGTATGAAAAAGCATTTTGTGATTACCTTTCTAAGTATTGCAACAACCAAAATCAATTGCCCCCTGACACTTAATAACTGGTTATGAGTTGAATGTTATCTCAGGGCATGGGGTTCAAACCTATGATATGAACAAGACTTAGAGGCCTGGACTCCACCAGCGTGATGAGAGGTCCTTAATGCGCCATTTTAAAAGTAGATCTTCATACGCTTCAGACTTAAGTATGACCATTGAAAACCACTAAACAAGTCGGATTCGTTTTTAAAGACTGTACAAAATCAAAAATCGTTCGATCCTATCTCGACATCAGACAAATACATAATTACACCTCCTAGATCAACTGTGTCTTGTGTCCACTGTACAATTATTTGCAGTAGATATAGATCAGTAGCAAAGCCTTCAGAAAACCTGAACAATTTTGCGACAAAATAACTCCTTAATTATTAGTGGCGCACGTTTCATCTTGTCATTTGGGGATTGGCTGCAGAGTTTATCGACTGGTGTCCGGCTGCCGGTAGCACAAGGGATAGGTTGCACATCCGGTCGATTTATTGAGCATGTCATTCAGGCTCACGGCTCAGGGAGAGTTAACGTTGGCTAACGTTGAAGTGTAGCTGGCTAAAAGCTAGCCAACTGTCTTACTCGTTGAGCACGTGAAACAGTACGTTTAAGACGACAGTAAAACAAATAGCACATCTACTTTCTGACGTGAGGTTACTGAATATATTATATTTTACAAGTTATATTTACCTATAGTAGCTTTTGCTAATTAAAAAAGAAAAATGGCGGATATTGCAACGACTGGAGTGGAGAAGAGCCTGGATGATTTCTTTGCAAAGCGGGATAAAAAAAAGAAAAAAGAGAAAGGTAAAGCGAAAGAACAGACGGGGACACCCGGGTCCGGTGCCTTGAAGAAGAACAAAAAGGAAAAGGAGAAGTCAACAAAAAATGAAAATCAAGATGCACAAGTAGAGAAGGTAACGTCATGCTCATTTGAGTGTAGCTTGCTTAACGCTGCTAGCATAGCTAGGTGGCTAACGTGTGGCAACTACCAGCAATTGCGCGTTAGCTAGCTAACCAAGCTAGCCATTGAATTTTGTAGACGGTGTGCGATGCTAAGAGACAAAAATATCAGACAGCAAGCATTACTTACTGTAACCATTAATTTTCAATTCCACATACTTGCTTTGGCTCAATTTTAAGACAGTAACAGATCCATTTTGAGACAGAAGCTTTGATTGGCCTACCCGTTAGATAGACTGTTGCTAACGTTGTGTGGTTGTCAGCTTCTTAAACCTCAGCAAGCTTGCTAAGTTAGCTTATGTGTAGTGTGACTGAGCACATGTTGACTCCGTGATATCCAATCTCAGTCTTAGGTCACGATTTATGATATCAACGCATTTTATTCATTGTAACGATTTTAAGTAATCGCAGCTTTATTGGTAGTGTAACACAAAGAATCGGTTGCATTCCTAGGCCTGAAGACCACTTAGCAACAAGTAGCTTGGCAGGGAAATTAAAGTGAACAGTTGCTTAGCATGTAACGTTAGCTGGATTTTTACTCGTAAGTAAACAAGCAATGTTGGCAGTGGATGTTATGAGGTATATATATTTTCAAACTGTGGTATTTGTGCGTTGTACATGAAGTCTTCGCTGTTGCTGGTTTGTCATGAAATGAAGTGAACTTGACATTCAGGCCAACATCTCGATACCAGGTGTGACACGTCGAATTGCAGATATCAGTGGTTGACCCTAATATAGTTTTTTGTATCGCTAGTGATATCAAAGTTGTAAGACTTAATCTGCTTTTCAGAACTACATTTAAATCAGTAGTGAAGTAGTGGACGTGGAAGTTGCATGTAGTAAGTGAACTGACTGGCTCTGCATTTACAGGAATACTGCGTAAGCATCTGGCACCATGCACGGTATCGGCGAGCCTTGCCATACTGAGATTACAGAAAGAAATGCAGTTAATATTTATAGTATCAGTCCTATTGTGATGTGGTGATTTAGTTAAGACTCCATGTCGAACAGCAACTGCTGGTGAAGATGATGTATTTGTTGAATGAGTAAAAAAAATGGCTTCAGTTTCTCCACTTTGCTGTTGGATTGACTGTAAACAAATATGGTGTTGTTGTGTTGTGCTAATGCTAGTATGGAGTCTCCTTGTGTCTAATCTTCAAAACACTTGAACTCTAAAGCCTGTTCTTGGAACATAGATGAAAAGATTGAGGAAAATGTAGGGAGAGAAATATATGCCCTGATTACTGCTGACATTTCAGCATGTCATTCCATTTACTGACCCTCTGTCACAGGTCACAGAGGTTATGTACCTGGCCAAACAAATGCATCTGTTTTTTCAACTGATGGGTGGACAGACTATTCAGTAATCTAAACACAGCAATTGTGTTGTCAGTTGAATAGAAACAAAAGCCAAACTAATCCAACTGTATGGGGAAATTGTGTTAAAATGACCACCATGCTTTTCAGGCCATGGATAGCAGGATTCATGTCCTCAGGATGTCAATCCAGATTCTGTTATCTAATAGTATGTCAGGAAAACTTTGGGCCTCCCCAAAGGAGCACTGTGTCCTGCTGCCTGCATTGCTCTTACCACTTTGAGAAGTCATTTAGCATTAGTGTCTCATTGGAGTTAAAGGGATGCTCACTCCCTCTTTCTCCTCTATCGAAGCGGTTTATCTGGTTGGCTATAAAAATTGTAGTACACACGGATTTTTGCTGAAATGAGGATGGTAAGGATGGAGATCATTTTGTTAGCTTTTTCCACGCACACTCACTTCTTATACTTGTGCACAATTCTTTTTGTGGGTTATGACATAATGACATTGGCCTGTGGGCCGTAAGTTTTGTTTTTAAGGAGTGCCAATGTCTGATTTTACCTCTTATTATTGTCTTAGGAGGATGAGGAGTGGAAAGAATTTGAGCAGAAGGAAGTCGACTATAGTGGGCTGCGACTGCAGGCCCTGCAGCTAAGGTAAGTATTCTCTGACCTGGTTCTTTTCAGTAGGTCTAAAAGCCAAAGGTTACAGGCGTAGAATGTCCCTTCCTAGCTTTCCTTTTGATCGTAGAAATGCATTGCATCTGTACCATCTTCAGTTGTTATTGTACCGGCCATTCTTTGTCATACCTAAAAGATTTGCGTTTCCTTTTTAGTGATGAAAAGGAGGAAGAGGAATACGAGAAGGAGGAGTTTGGGGAAGATGGGGAGATAATTCTTGTCAGCGCAGACAAGGTGTCAGGCCCCTGGAACAAGTCTAGCTCTGCACCTGTGGCACCTGCACCTGTGGGTGAGTTGAAGGTCCCTTCTGATTACCTGGGTGATGGCATTTACTGAAGAGACCATGAACAATACTATGTAAAAAAGTTCAATTAGGCTATTAAGTAATGTCAGTGTTATTGTAAAAGGGGATATGTGTATAAGTATTCTGCGTGAGTAGGAAGCAATGTACATAAAGATGAAATGTGATTTGTGATCATAACCCTTTCCCTTATGCAATATTCTGTATGTTGCATTTAAAGAAGGGTATGTATGTTTCTTCTCTTTTTAGAAGAGGTGGAGGTGCCAGAGCCAAAGCCAGCCGGAGTTTACCGGCCCCCAGGAGCCCGACTGACAACGACTAAGAGAGGCCCCTCCCAGGGGCCCCCAGAGATAAACAGTGACACGCAGTTCCCCTCACTCCTGGCTACTGCCAAGCACATTGAAACACGAAGGTAAGTCTTTATGTAGGCAGTAGTGTGGCCTAAGGGACACAATTATGCTATGTTAAAGTGGATGATGTGAAGATGTTCCGATGTACTGTGATGAATTTCTTTGGATGTTTATTTAAATTTCTTTACATTAATGTAATTTATACACTTTACCATGATGTAACACAGTAGCTTTCTGTTGCTAAGAAACTATTTTAAGCCCAGTAAGGCCATGTTGAGTACTGAACCTGTCCTAACAACAGTATGGTTGTGTGTTGCAGAGACAGAGAAATGGAGAAGACTTTTGAGGTGGTGAAACACAGGAATCGAATGAGAGAGGAGGGCAGTGGGGCGTCTGCCCAGCAGTTGCAGCTTGATAACCAGTATGCCATCCTGGGGGACAAATAAGGCCTGTCGCTCAGCCTTCACCCAGCATGGTCCCTCCCTGCCCCCACGGGATACTTACAGCTGTTGGGTACAGCGCTGAGAGAGCTGGAGCCAGCCACCACCAGACTGCCCGCACACACCTGCCCCTGGCCAGCCACCCCTTCACCCCAACCCACCCCCCTCTCCTCCCCTCCCCTCCCCTGCCCTCCCACACACACACACACACACACAAACATCCACACACACACGCACATGCAACCTCTTTCAAAGGACTGCTAGATGAACGAGATCAAATCAAAGCCTATCCGTACCCATATGAATAATACAGCAGCAATTTTTGTCTATTGTGGATCATACTCTGAGCAGAAGTGGCACACCTAGTCTCTGGTTTTGCAACAGTTGCTTTGGGGAAAAAAAAACTGCTGAACATCGAGAGCAAGTTTGGGGCACCAAGTTAAGACATTTTTTGCTATCGATGTGGCAGCCAAGCTGCTCACAGACTTGTCTGTGGTTTGGAGTTCTGATCTGGGCAAGAAGGGAGACTACCTCAGTTACACTTCGGTGGATACTGTGTTGACCAGGCATCAGAGGTGTTGGGAGTCGGGCAGACAGCAGCACTCGACACACAAGGACCCACTGAGCTGCTCTATGTGTGCACTTGAAGACTACATTTAGCCCTAACATGGGGACTCTGCAGAGACGTGTTGGGAAGGGAAAGGTTATGACCAGTTCATGAAATATCTATTTAAAAGTGGCCTTACTGTAAAAACAAACTAGAATCCTGTGCATTGTCTTTAGAGAAAAATCTTGCTCGTGGTTTAAAAGGATGTAGTTGGCTCCAGAGAAGTACCACTTCAAAAATCAATCCTCTCCAGACTTCATGTGTGGGAATGCAGCGCTGAGCTGTGATTTGAGTAACACAATAGACCAATCAACTGTTTTTTGTTTATTTGCTCCCCGCCCCAACCTTTTCTTGCCTAATCCCCATCTCCCTTTTTAAAAAAATCTTTAACTTTGAAATTAAATGTGTCCTTTCTAATCTGATGAGAGTAGCTTGGTAAATGTCTTACTTTGATTTCCTGCATGTGTTCCTTGGCTTTGTCAAATGTGCTGCTCTCCCTGGTTTGGTATGCAGCTGCCTGTGCTCACCGTGGAGTGAATTTGTGAAGAGGCAGGGTCTGAATGGGAGTTATGGGGAAGATGGGTGTCTCCAACTCTCAACCACAAAGCTATTGTCCATAAGGTCAAATTCCTTCCCAGTAGGTCCTTTCATAAATGCAAGGATGGAGGTAATTCCAGTACTAGTACAAGTATACAGTGGCCATAAACATATTCTTTTGAGTAATATGCAGTCTGTTGAAAACAATGTTTTAAAGATGTTCTGTGCCACAAGACACTCCTCTTCAAAACAAATCAGTAAATCGGTTTTTAAATTACACAACATAATTCTTGTCAGCGCAGACAAAGTGTCAGGCTTTCAAATGTAACATTTTGTCTGCATTGACTACAAAAAAATATTTCACATGGTTATGCCTTATTCCTAGAGACTCAGCGAATGGTGTACAATATTAAATGTGTACAATATATTAGTGTAACCAGCTGTCGATATAGTCAGATGTATTAATGAAAATTATAAGTGCATGAAGTCAGACTCCAGCAGGCACCAAAGATGAGAGAGCATCAGGAGGTCCAAATGAGTGACATTAACTAATGGTCATTATGGGAGAGCTTTAAACTCACCATTCTAGCACCCCCATTTTACTGGAGTTTCTACCTCAGTTAGGCTGACTCTGGAGCCCCCTGAGATGGCGGATGACATCAGTATGCACTCATTTGCAGAATAAGATGAAGGGAACATTAGTACCTACCAAGTGTGCCCAGTCTGTCCACGGCCATGGTTTCCACAGTCCTGTTGGTCCTCCTTAAAAACATAATGGTAGATACATGAGGTGTGTTTGTCCATACTTTCTATGCATGTGATTGATTGCGTATATCTATGTGTTACAGAAGGATTAAAGTGAAGCCATTAGCATGCTCTTATCTAGGAAAGAAGTGAACAGGAAGATGAGAGATATTATCCTGGCTGCTGAAGTTCATGGAGTTTAAGTGTGTGAAATCTAGGACACCTCAGTCCCTCCCCCAAACGCCGCAGTTCTGGTCTGGCTACTTCATTCACACACACGAGTCAGAAAAGAGCTGTCTGAGTGGACCACTGTGAGTGGAGGATGAACTGAGCATCCCAGTCTTATGCAGTATATAATCTGTAGCCTGTGCACCTCGCGTCATGTCAATCCAGTGACGAGTGAGAACCTGATACCCTGGCTAGCTCCCCAGAGCAGCCAGCCATGCAGAGTTCCCCTGCATGCTAGTGATGGGTAAAGTGAGGCTCCATGACCCTTTGTAAGGTGGGGCTGCACTCCCTTGTGAGTCACTGATATTTTTTAACCAAACAAAACTGGTTTTCTTTCCACAGCCAAGGCATTCGTTGGTCCAAATATCTGAGTCACTGATGATATATGATTGCTGCTCCCACTGTTGGTTCAGTGAAACTTTGCTCCACTATCAATAATATACATGTAATGTACATCCATCTGCAAAGATAAAGTGGTTGTGATCTATCAGTAGTGCTTCTTAAAATCCCCAATGAGGGACAGATTTTATGGGTTGGTAGACAAAACCTAAATCTTTTTACTGTCACAGGATTTTCATCCTTTTCATTCTTCATCTGTTTCCAGTCACAACTTTGGACTGCTCATACAGAATCCTTTGGCTACAGCCTCTGTCCTGCCAAACCACTTGCTTGTAAAACCACCTGTAAGTACACACTGAGCCTGGCACTGAGCTACCGTAAGTGTGATCATTATTTCATATAGACTTTATAAATCCCCGATTTATGTACCAAATTGTATTTATAGACCTGCATCATAACGTCAGCCTCCATCAGTTTTATTCAGACCTGCCAAGCAAGCATGTGATCGGCAGCACATGCTGCTAGCTGCAGTTCACTCTTAGTCCACCAGCTGAACTGTACAGGCAATGCATTAGAGGGCTAAGATTTGTTAGATATTTTTTGTGATGTAACACATGTGGAATGTGACTCATTTTAACATTTCCTGGCAATTCCGGCAGATATGGTACCAATCAGAGGGTGAAATACTGGTGAAATACTGACTTCCTTATTTGTGCCACTTTGCCATCTAGTGGTAAATCAAGGGTAACGTTATCTTTGACACGCCTGCTCAGTGTCTTGAGTGATATTGATTTTTCAAGGGCCACCTCATCTCATTCACACTATTCAAAAACTGAATAAAGTGAAACGATCAGGTGGCCCTTGGAAACATAGGTACATACCATGACTGTTTAGATGCCACAATATATGCTTTAGTTATTTTTACTTCTTTTTTTCCCATTCAGGCAGTCCCTACCATCGTGTATTATCTTCATTTGGTCCTGCATGTGAAGATACTGTGAGAAAAGTCTGCACTGAATGTGAAAAACCTTAAACCAGTAGTTTTCACAGCAATAGAATCAGAAGATGAAAATATGAGAATGGGAAATGAAAATCTATAGACATTTTGTTTTGTATTTGCACTTGACAAAGACCTGTCCAAATCTTATCAACCCCTTTAGAAAATCTACTGTGAAGCTACAGTCAGTGAAGACAATGGTTTGGTTTATTTCTGAAAGGCAGGTCACATGACAGGTCACCACTGTTTTTAATACCATGCTACTGAGTGGTTCACAGTGAGGATTTATGCTAATGATGATGAACGTTCACTTTAAAAAACATTAGTCCTTTGGAACCTGGGGAAGAAAGGGAGATTTTAAATTAATAATGGAACAGGGTTTTATAATGGCAGCATTGCAAGTATGGAGCTGAATCATGTACATGAAAACATGGACACCATTTACAAGAAAACGGCATTTGGATAAATTACTAATTTGCTTTAAGGATTGGTGGTTTAAATGTACTGCGTAGTAACTGAATGAAAGTACTATAATATGTTACACTGTCAACTCACAATATGACCTTAGGTTCAATTTGTAGATCAATGCGTTTGTTCAGCATTTGAAAGATACTATTGAGAGGTATTCTGAGAAATTAACAGAGCATTGGACAAAACATTAGGCTGAATTTGTGCTGGGGTTGACATGTTATAATGTGAGTGTTCTTGAAACATTCTAAGAGTTATACATTGTTCCAAAAAAAAAAAAAAATCAAGGTCAAGGTCCCAAGGAAACATTTACAAGCACAATCTTCTGTATGTCTCAACTTCCCAATTTCTGGGCGGGCAACTCTCCTGAGTCAGTCTTAGCAGGCAATGGGAAGAAGCATGATATTGACAGTAGAGGGCACTCTAGGAAAGTTTTTTTTTTTTTCCATATTGGTCTCCCTACTCTCCAATCAGAAAAATGAAGATATTGGCTTTATTTCAGCCTCAAGTCCGTAGGCTACATCACTTTGTTGGGAATGAGTACCTGATAAAAAGTTCCTTCATGCACAAGATAAAGTTATCCATATAAGTTAATTTTTGCATGGTGCTGTTTCTCAAAATACATAATTACTTTCCAATTCCTCATACTGGTCCTGGCCATCCAGCACAGCAGTAGTATTGCATCATTTGAAGATTCTGGGCTGTATTTGCTTATGGTTTGAGCAGTGCCTTTGTATCTCACTGTCCTTGGGCTGTTTTGGAAGAGTCATTATGACTCAAGAATAGGAAGCTCAACTTCAGTTTTATTTTTAAAAAATCTCAGATTGTTTGTCTGTAGAATTTGTATATTTCATTTTTCTGATGTTTAAGATCATTAAGTGGAGATATTAGTTGTTGCTCTTTTCATTGTTGTAACACATTCTTCTGATTTACACAATCAAAGTTAAAATCTCATGGTTTCAGAGGCATGACCCTTAAAAGGTTGAAATAGGCCTCCTTGCGATTTGACAGCTCAAAGCAGTTATCACAGACTACTGTGTACGGCTGCCTGGTCTTGCTCAATGGATGACACAATAAAGCACCCTTTGGTCTAAAACACATCAACCTGCTGTGCTGTGTGCACACAGACAGACACAAGGTCACATCTCTGGCAGCTGTTAATAAAAAAAAACAGCAGGTACAGAGGTTCCAAAAAGAGTGGTACAGGTTAATAGCTCATCTGGGAACATGTTCACCATTTGTATACTGTACCCAGAATTTGTATATTTTTTCTCTGAACATTCATATATATATATAATAGGATTGTATAAATAAAAACCATGATAAGATGAAAATCATGAAAGAATAACACTACGCAATATACAGAGACAATCATGTTGAATATGTTTTATGAAGAATAGTGTCTGCAGAACAACCTAGGAGATGCATTTGCATACTTCACCTGCATAGCTATTGGATTCGCCCAGACTTAATGTGTCAGAAATTAAAACTGAAATTTAGAGATCATATGCTGAATATGTCTTTTATATGTTGTGATCTTTTGTCATTTTGGAACCTTGAAAATGACCTTGTCATTTTCACCTCACAGTTTGAGAATTTCAGCAAAATTGTAGCATTGACTTTATAACCTTGTGAATATAACCTTAAGGGTTATTGGTGGTTACAGGTTGTTTACTCAACACAAACACTCTTTGTGTTTTTCCTGTCCCAGGTATGAAAAACCTACATTTTTTCCATGCCCCAGAAAGAGTATAAAATTGTGTTCTGGCCAGAAAATTAAAAAAAAAAATAAAAAAAAAATTTTAACTACATCCAATGAATAATCCCTCAGTAATTCACGGAATATTAATGTTTGATATTCTTATTGGGGTAATGACAATTATATTATTTTAACATGATCTGAAACCAAAAAGGCTGTAAAAAATGTTTACTTTGGTCATGTGCCTGCTTGTGCGTGTTTGTAATTGTAGGATTATGTACATGGAGTCTATGCCCTGTGCGGCAACGTGTTCCTGGTAGCAGCTCATGCGTCATTATGCAAAAAGGCGAGTGACATGTTGGGAAAGCAAACAGGTCATAAAATGCAGTGTGTGGGGAAAAAAAAAACACTAGTTGGCATTATTGGAATTTCTGAAGCCAACTCATCCCGGTCAATGACCTTCTAATCTCAACACAGAACCAACCAGATGATGAAAGTCCTCTTTGCATCCTTCACAACAATAACACTCATTGCAATGATAGTCCAAAACAAGTCAGTAGGGCAAAATGTGTACTTGTCACTGGGCATAGCTGTTTTGAGCTGAAACAGTTTTTCCCATGTTCTTGGTATTTAAAGACGATAGAGTTTTTGGTGCATATACAGTGATCAAAGCAGTGACACATGAGCATGCTTTAACACAATATAAGGTTTTGTCTTGTTCAAAAATGAGACCACAGCCTGGGCAGCTATTGATACATTGTTATCACAAAGATGCAATATGAATCCAATGTTAGATTACTTTTATATTCACTCTTAATCCTCATCGTTAAATAGCAGCGCGAAGGCGTAGTAACCGAGCCATACTCGACATGTTAGGTATGAGTTTATGGACGATCATATCACTGATCTTTGGTCAGTGCTGGCAACTTCAGGGTTTTTTTTTTTTTTTTTTACCATTTGAACACCATATACATTGAAACAATAGAGCTCTTAAAATAATTGAAATATGACACATACTTAAAAACGAACTTTTTTGAAGTTGTCATTTAGACTGCTAGTTTTGTAGCTAACAACGTAATACTTTTCCAGTTTCCGTATGACTTCGTCGTCCATTAATTTGGTACGGAAATGAAACTGGTTTCCATGAGAACAATGATAAACATTTCCACACTTTTGTTTTTACCTGGGTGATTAGCTGCAGGAAGCTTCCCATAACAGAACAGCTTACAAACTAAGCTAAGTGTTTGTTGACCGGTAAGTTTAACGGCATCTGTTTACTATCCTATGAGCTGTTATGGGGTTTTGGCTGCCTCAAGGTACGGTGACCCGACGAGGCTGGCTCGGACGCCTAGAGTTCTGTGCAAGCGGTAACAAAAAAGTTGATGGTGCAATGCGTACATTGAATTCAATGTAACAGATATCAAATTAGTTCACAATATGGACGTAAGTAAATGAAACGTATCAACGACACATTATTATGTGGAAGAAATTTTATATCTCCCTGTATAGCTCAAGCATGTAAAGCAATATTGTCGTGTGTCTAACAGGGATAGTTAGCAAACGTGTAATTCATTTACATAGATATTAGTTACATTAAATGTATGTTCGCTAAGAGATTCAAAACGACAAAATTTATTAATGTAACATCAATGCCTAGGTGTGGATATATTGTCAACAAGGGTATGATATGCGGTGTGGTAGCCCATGTGTGTTGATTATGTCGTTGCAAACATTACCATTTGCAAGCGCGCGGACCTTTTGTAAGGTTTTGGAAATGTACCGCTTTTTATCTTAACAGAGACAAGTGGAAAAAAGGCGTGATCATTAGAAAACGAAAGATTAGAGTATACAATACTGTCTGCTGCATAATCTAAACCTAAAAAGTTCTGATGCCTAAAACAACAAAAATGATTTGTTCATTGATAAATAATTCAATAAAATTCCCGCACCTAGACTATATTTACAGAATTGTAGCCCTTCAAAAATTGCATGCATTCAGGCTGTATTGTAGGGAACCAGACACGTGGTGCTGAATCATGGAGCTACACACTGCAGGAGGTATCTAATTCTGATTATGAGCTGTCACCCTGACCTCTGGATTGAAGATAAAATTACCATGTACAATGACTATTGCAGTGAACTTTGAATTTTGAAATTTGGGAGATAGATTGAGGAAGCATTTAAAAACGTTTTTTTTTTTCAAGGGAACAGATGAGATAATATCAGTCAGTTAGCTCACTCACCATGAGCACCCACAAAGAAGTGTAATCTATTGCAAAACAAGTATTCTGTATAACAGTTTTTTAAGGGCAGAGATTCTGTTAAAACTGTTATGACAACAACTGTACTTCAAGATTGCCACTGATAATGTACAAATGTATCTATACATATTGTGTACAAGTGATTGAGAAGAAGTTTTGAAGTTGGATTAGGCTAATAGTTTACTTTTATATAGTCTGAATTAAATAATTTGTGTTGATACACTATGTGAAAATATACAGCTACAAAAAATAATTCATTAATGCTTTTTAGTACATGCACACATACTGGACACACATTTTCTGTCACAGTGGAGGCCATGAGCACCCCTGGCAGAGAAGTGAAGGTGTTTGGTCGCACTCGACCCACGGCTAACTTTGCCCAAGACATCATTGAATACCTCCCAGATGGCCAGGTACCTGTGCTGCACTGATTGTTTTGTGGATCATTTCTTGTATTTGTTACTCCTTTTAATTTGATCCTTAATCATATCCATGAAGCATGAAGAACAAGGAGCTTTTATAACTGTACTGTATTCTAAACCACAGCATAGTTTTTACTCTTGCAGTTTCCCATGACGTACAGTTACTTCTCTTTCAATTCCCTGTGTGTGGACATTTGTTTTTCTCCTCTGCATTGCCACCAACCCACTACCTCCATTTTCCTTCTGCTCCTCTCACTCATTCCTTCTTCTTAGACAGTGAATGTCCATCTAAGGAAGGACTCAAAGAAGGGGATTGTGAATAACCAGCTGAACTCCTGGTCATTCCGACTTGACAGGATCCTGTATGATGTGTCCCAGGAAGAGGTGTATAACAGTGTAGCCCAGGACGTTGTGCTGGGGGCATTAGACGGCTACAATGGTTTGTCCTTGATTCTTGTTCTTCCAAACACTCTGAGTAAGCCAGACTTCTCAGAGTCCCCGTCATAGAAAGTTGTCACTGGTTTTGAGTTTATAACTCCTAAGGTGTGTGCGAGTCTGCTCAATGGATGACTGTTCCCTTACTCTGTGACCATTTCATCTCTCTTCCTAGGGTGAAAGTGTTGTTATTATATGCACTCCAACCGAGACAGTAAATTACACATAATTATCATAAAATTTGAAAGATATTTAAGTTAGATTTTCTGTTTTCTTAAATCCATTTTATTAAGACCTACTTCATTTAGGATCCATCCCTCAATCGTACAATAGAGTTCATATTTTGATGTTTTATCTGGAGTTGGAATTGTTTGAAGGTGCTTTGTGACAATTAAATTGTGTTTCTGCGGTCATTGTGGGCTCCTTCCAGGCACTGTGATGTGTTTTGGGCAGACCGGGGCAGGAAAGACCTACACTATGACTGGAGCCACAGAGAGTTACAAGGAGAGAGGGATCATTCCCCGTGCCCTGCAGGAGGTGCAGCTGCTCCTCACATTTCGCCACTGACTGACATGACTCCTGAGTTTGTGAAATTCCTGTTGTAAGCAGTGGTTTCCTGTGCTTCACTTTGTAGGTGTTCCAGGAGGTGGATCGGCGCCCTGACCACATCATCACCGTCCGCCTGTCCTTCCTGGAGATCTACAACGAGACGCTGCTGGACCTTCTGTCCACAGTGCGCGAGGCCCCAGCCGGGGGGTCAGGGGTCATGGCCATCGTGGACGAGGGGGGTGGGGTCACTGTGAGGGGCCTGTCCATGCACCTTGTGCACAATGAGGAGGAGGCATTGAACCTGCTCTTTGAGGTGACCAGGGTTGTGTCTATTCCTCAGCCTGTCTGAATTTATTATTCATTTCTGTTAATTATTTGGTTTTTGATCTTGTGGTGTTTTGAAATTTTGATCTGATAAGTTAAATGGTAAAGTTTAACAGTACTTTATTTAAACATACTCATTTCCATCAGCTTATGGCCAAACATTATCAGATGTTTAAACATTGTTCATCTGTGGTAATATCCTCCTATGCATGAAAATACATGCATTCCAAAAATAAATAAGGGAATGCATGTAGCACAATGTATTTTAAATGGTTTTAACCAGCCAGTTCCTCTAACAATGCCTTCAGGGAGAGATGAACCGCATCATTGGAGCTCACACCCTGAATAAAAATTCTTCCAGATCTCACTGCATCTTCACTGTCCATATTGAGGTAGGAAAGTGCCATTGTACAAATGTGAAACAGATAAGCATAAAGATGAAGGGTGAGGTAACTTCTCAACATATACTCATAAGATCCAGTAATTTCATCACCATAAATCAGGTATGAGAAATGATTTTTAAATTTTTAACAAATCAGTTTTACCTCAGTGGTCATAACCCATTTATCCACTTTTGCAACTAAATTCTAGTTCCTAACACTGAATATGAAACTCCATTTTTAGGCTCTGTATATGTTATGCTTCCTCTGTGTTAGTGTAAAAGTTGTCTTTAATTTTACATAATTTTCTCCCGGTATTTTGTTTGAAATACTTACCACTGTGCCGCCCACACCAGGAAAAGATATTTTCTTTAGCATTTCCCAGTCATAATTGCTCATCCTGACTGACTGGGTTGTGGGTGTTAAGCTTTAATGTTCTTCAGTCTCACTCGAGGATTCTGTCGGATGCCAAGTACGTCACTTCCAAGCTGAATCTGGTGGACCTGGCTGGATCAGAACGATTAGGCAAAACTGGGGTGAGTTTAGAAGAAGACCTCTCTGTCATGTCTTAATTGTATTGTTTCTTAAAAGTAAAAACAAGTGTGATGTGTGATACCATAAAGGATTTTAGGTTATGCCTAAGGAATGTATTCAGGAGTTTTTGCTTGGGTCAGTCACACTCTGTGATCATAATCTGATCTGGTCACATGCTCCTTGCTCTGTTGGTCAGTCTGATGGTCAGATTCTAAAAGAGACCATGTACATCAACAAGTCCTTGTCCTTCCTGGAGCAAGCCATCTTGGCCTTAGCGGACCGACGGCGGGACCACGTGCCTTTCAGACAGAGCAAGCTGACCCATGCACTGAAAGATTCACTGGGTGAGAAGGGTGTCCAGCACCGCCTTATGTGACCTCCGATGCAAACATGAACTTTATGTCTGTCTGTCTTTGAATGCTATAAATGCTATATATGCGCATAAATTATATATCACATCCATATTCTGCAGGTGGAAACTGCAACACAGTGTTGGTGGCTAATATTTACGGAGAGGCAGCCCAGATTGAGGAGACGGTAAGTGTAGAGGAATGACAGCAGATGTTGGATATTGACATTTTTTTAACTCCAGTCCCAGTTTCTCATTTTGGCATTCTCATCAGTAATTTTCTGCACTGAAACCAACATAAAGAGACAATCGAATTTTAATTATTCATCACTGTTATATTCCTGGAACTTTGGTACCATATTTTTCAAAGCATTTCGGTGGTAGTGGCTACCAGTATGATTCGATCTGTACCTTTAATGTCCGGAAATTCAGTACCATCCCCGTACACAGCAGAACGTGAAATGGCTCTGTACACAAAGAAAGAGACCAGCCGAAAAATATATATAACCATACTGATATTGTACCTGTTTCACTGTTTCAGCTGTCAACTCTCCGATTTGCCAGCAGGATGAAGTGCATTCGAACAGTGCCAGCCGTCAACGAGCACGTTGACCCTGTGGTCCGTATGACAGCCATTTAACAGTGCTAGAAATGCAACACCAGTGCTAATGCTTCATGTGCAGTGCCTGTATGTCTAGCCATACAGATGAGTGGATGAACCATCGCACTTCTGACCTGAGGATTATAAACCACAAATGAACCGGTCAATTTTGCTTGTGTCTAGAGGTTCAAATGTCCATTTTTATTGTCAAAGGGTATTTACAATAGACTGTGATTAAGTTAGGTGCCAAGTCACTTCGAGCTAGGCTTAGTGAGCAAACTGAGATGAATGTGTGACAGCGGAGAGGGTGTTGGTGATGAAGGGATGAGTGTTGGTGTAATGAAGTGTCACATGTTAAGCTTCAGGTTAAAAAGCTGCAGAAGGAGATCCAGTTGCTGAAGCAGGAGCTGTCTATCCAGGACACACTGGTAAGTTTAGCCCATCAGAGAGACAGCATACTCTAGACTGCAATGGCTTCCTGATACAGGGGCTCTCAAACTACTGCTTATGACTGACATGTGATTTATTTCAGTACTGTACTTTGTAGGTTTTGTGGGCCTGTCAAAACTGATTCTAAATATCCCTCTCCCTGTCTTAAAAACAGGCTAACCGGACAGGGATATCCTACAATAAGCTAACTGAGACCCAAGTGGCAGAAATTCAGAGCCAGGTCCGGGGCTACCTAGATGGAACCATGGATGAGATTGAAGTGAGGGAGCTACTGATTCTGTTGAGCTTGTTATGTAGTGTCCTCTAATATGGCTACATCAACATATCCCATGGATAAAGAAGCAAATAAATCAATAGTAATTTAGACCATTGAAGCAGTGTGAATAATTTATTTCCTTTTATATTATTTTAGCGCTGTAATATGTGCTAATATGTTGCATTTCTTATGAAATTATCTGATTATCTGTTATTTATATATTATGTTTTATATGTGTCTTTGCAGATAGTAAGCATCAGACAGGTCCAAGAGGTTTTTGCCCAGTTCAAGCTTGCCTTGCAGTAAGTGGCGATTTTCTATTCTGCCTCCTTGAACTTTGTTGTGTGGACATGATCAAAGACTGGTGTGCACCACAGATAGGCTGCACATTGACAGAGTGGTGTCTGCTCCTGTTAATGCATGCCAATGGATCCATGGATAGAGCCATGATGCACACATTAGGTGCAGTTTACAGCACTGATACTGTTGGCCCATCGTGTCAAGTGCCCTTAACATTAGTGAGTTCAAAGGAGTAAGGGGAACAGTGTGGTACCTATGAATGCAAACAAATGCCAGTATAATCCAGTTTGACAGAGATAAGGACACTACTCCAGGAATTAACCCCAGTTTAGTGCCAAATCACTTCCCAGTTTTTGACCCAGTTTTACTCATTATCAATTGTTCCATTTACTTAATCTTGATTCTCTGAGGGAGTTTAACACCCCACTGCTTTTTGAATGAGACTCAATGTGAAAGTGCCTTTAACTGCATCAATCAAAACCATCAACTATGGTAATTAAGTGCTATCTCCTAATCTAAGCCACTAATGAAACCCACACGCTGAAGCTTTCGTAGCACATTACAGATAAGTTTACAGAATGGTCCTGTTTGTTTTGCAGACAGCAGGAAAATAAATCCAAAGCTGAGATGAATCAGAACTCAACCCTGGAAGGGAAAGCCCAGAACACACAGTCATCTACTAATGTAAAGGTAGCCTTGGACTATGAGGTGGAGATTGTGTGAAAGGCCTGGGGGTGGAGGGATTGGCAAAGAAATAATGAGACTTATGCAGAAAAATAATACGAATAAAGATAATGTCTTGAGAGGGTTTAAGATGGAGAGTTTTTTTTTAATTTCCTTTTTCCCCTGACATGGGGTACACAGCTGCTACAGGGATGATGGGGAGGTTCTCACAGAGTAAAAGGAAGGTAAAAAGACATGGCTGAGGCCATGCCTAACTGATTTTTGGAGATGAAGCTAAAGCCTGCAGGGGAACATTTGTCTTATTTTTGTAAAACATGAGATCAGTTGATTTGTTAGCCTCTGCTGCATCCTAAAAAAACAGCTTGATCTCACGGTCTGAACTCTCATGTTGGCTAATGTATTGTGTTTGATGGTCTGCAGCCCACAGTTCATAAGTTCACCATCTGACCTTTTGCATAATTGTGAAATACTGATGATATATTATAAATAAAAAGTGAAGATAAAATTGAGAAAAGGTACTTATGTTCTTATCTGTGCTTCAGTTAGGATTGAGATAAATATGAACATTTTCAGCACCAGGGTGTCCCTGCCCTAAAACACATGCTGTTGTTTTTGATTTAATTTCTGACTGTTCCCTTCTGTCCCATCCTCAGGGGCTCAGTGGCGTGGTGGGAGATGTAGAAGGACCTGGTTTTGGGGTGGGCATGGCCCCCCCACCAGAGAAGATCAACAGACTCCATTCCCCTCACAGGACCAGAACCAAAAAGGCCAAAGAACTCAACCGGTGCGTGCAATGACCTGCAATTGCAACACAGAATTTACACAGTGTTTGTGTTACCGTAGAATCAGCAGAATTTTATAAACCTGGCTTTCCCCTTGTGTAAATACATGAAAATGCATAATAACAAGCACTGCTGCTTAATAACATAATTATTTTAGTGAATGCACAAAGGCCAATATCAGATTAATTTGTCTGAAGTGGAGCATTTGGTGTGATTGAAGCATAAACATCTAATGGCATATTTTCTGAAGTAATCAATATTGAAAGTGGCACATGAATATCTAAGCTTTAGTGATTTACTAAGGATGTAAATTGTAATTAATTGTAATTTTACGTCAAAGTGCAATGAGGTGTCCAGTAAGAGAGAGGTGAAAAAAAACATGAACAGTTGAAGCATACATTTCATACTTTTATAACTACCTGCTCTAAATGTATTGTACACTTTTTCTGTGACTGTTGGACATTAGAGGTTTTTCAGTGCATCCCACATATACCACTGCTGTCCCACTATCTGCCCCTGCACACCCTCAGGAAGGAGGGAGCAGGTAGCCCTGCCCAGGTGAAGGAGATGGAGGTTTTGTCCACATCCCGGATGAACCCCCTTCTGGCATCTCAGAAGGACATGGAGGGCCAGGAGCCTGAGATGCAGAGCCAGGACTCACAGGGGCCACAAACTGTGGACCGGGACCACATCAGGCCAGAGTAACGAAAGCAAGAGCATGTTTCATATTTCCCTTGTGACCACATATCTCCAGACAGATAGAACTAATTGAGTCGATTAACTGAAATCCTGCACACCTCCTACTTGAGCTGCTCATTACTGAAGCTGCAGCACTGAATTAACCTGCAGACCAGAGTATTAGCCTGTCAAATTGGGGAATCAATCTTGGAAAATGTGAGAAGATTTCTTGGCCTTCTGTGCCATAGTTAATGTAACATAAATGACAACATGGTATCTCAAGCCCAGTAATGATGGGTTATGGTAGTATTAACCTTAAAACAGGTTAAAACATTGCCCTCTTTGCTAGTTTAATTTAATTGTTCTAACTTCAGATGAAATGTCACTCTGTGAGGCATGACTAATGACTCTTCCCTGTAATCATTTCTGCGCCCATCCCTGGGGCTCCTAGCTCCCCTCCCCCGAAAGCCGCAGCCTTCGAGGAGTTCAAGGCGGAGCGTGGAAGCGAGATAAACCGCATCCTGAAGGAGAACAAGGCGGTTCTGGCCGAGCGGCGCAGGCGTCTGAGGGAGCTGACGGACGGGGTGAATGTGGCCAAGCGCGAGATTGACAGCGTCAGCGCCGAGCTGCAACGGTGCAAGGAGCAAAGCCAGCACCAGGGTCCGTCACTGTCTCAGTCTGCCCTTACCTGTGGAGGCACACTCTCAGCACACATCTGCCTGAGGTTCCCATGGCCTGGATTCAGTCATCATACATCACTGACTGTAATACAAATTCAATTCATTAAACATACAAACATAGTAATGAATAAACCAGACAGAGGATGAGGGATATACAATGCCCTTTGCACTCAGGTCGTTGCTCTATGAGAATTTAAAAGTAACAATACTCTGATTGACTTATTGTCATTGCACCCACAACACACCTACAGGTAATTCAAGCTTGAAACCCAACCATTTTTACAAATTGCCCAACAACCATGTTCCAAATATCTAACTGTGGAACAAGTACAGAAAGGTATGGACACCCTCTAAACTTGTTCTGTGTGCCATTCACCATGCCCTAAGCTTGTTAAAATGGGGCATGACTTGCTGTGCTTGTTTGTAAGTAAGTAAGTGATTTTGGTTGGGTTGGCTGGTGTTGTGTGTTTGTAAGTCAGCGCTTCTCCCTGCAGGGCGCTTTGTGAGTGTGGAAGGGGAGCCGGCTTTGGAGGAGGCAGAGCTGTCCTCGCTGCTGAGGCTAAAGGAGCTGAAGGGACAGTACCGTCAGCTGTACAAGGAGCTGTGCGATACTAAGGCTGAGGTCAATTACTGCGAGCACCTGGTGGACCAGTGCAGGATCCGTTTGTTTAGTGGTGAGCAATGACGAGTTGGAAGTATTTAGCAACTGTGTTCCTACAGTGCCACATTACCCCATTACTGTAAGGATCTGCAGGGAAATTGATCCAGTAAGAATCGGACGTTATTATTTTTTATCACCAGACATCTGATGCACTTTAAGGGTGTGTGTGTGTGTGTGTGTGTGTGTGATCCTCTCTGAAGTGATCTAGTAAACCATTGGAACTCAGCACAGGCTGTCACTGCTCTTGCTGTCCACCCTTTTTTGAGAGCAGAGTTTGAGAGCTGGTACAATGAGTCGTTCCTGATTCCTGAGGAGACCCAGGCTATCCTGAAAACGAGGGGCTCCATCCGGCCGGGACTTATCCCTATGGTCAAGGCCTTGGCTCTGGTCAGTGTCCCAGTAATTACACCTGTTTGTGCAGCCAGATATCACCGAAGATGCTTCTGGAAGGAGCCCATGGTGAAGGAGCTGCAGTGCGCGCTCTGTGATCCATTGCATATGTATTAGCAGGAATAATATTTGTACATAACTGTTATTTATCAGCATTTAATCACAAAATTATTGACAGATTAACTTATTTACCTCATTGACTCTTTATAAACATGTGATCCTATAGGAGGGCGATGAACAGGAGCGTTTCGAGCGATTGCGTTCTGAGCTGCTGGCCAGCAGCCCTGGTGCCATCTCCTACCACAATGCTTATGACAGGACCTTACAAAGGGTGGGTTCATTCCTCTTAACGTTACACACATTTAACTGTGGATACTACTCTCTCTGGTTCTCATCACTTTATGAGGTAAATGTAGCTGGTACATTTGGTATAATTGTGTGCCGTGTAAATGAAGTAGAACCTCAGGGATAATAGCCTCAGGAACAAAGTGGTTTGCAAAGTCTTAAAGTTGCATAAATGAAACTGACCTGAAAATAAAATTTCGAGAAGTTTAAACTTTTATTGATTGAATTTGTTACTTACACCCAATTTTAAACATACACTTATTTAAAACATGGACAGCACTCCAGAAGTGTTAATGCTTCTTTATTTGAAATGCACAGATGCATTTCTTCCCCTAGCCTTCATCAACAGAACTACTTACATTTTCTAGCCAGCCTGTGAACTATTCGCAAACACTACTCTTTAATGGAATTTTGTTAAATACATTCTTGTGCCATCCAATAGTGCTAAGACAAGTCTCTCTATTTATACAAGTATTTAACATTTCTAAAAATGGAAAGAAAGCCAGTGCTTTGGTTTTGCTTTGGCCATGTCACATCTGAACTGGAAATTGATATGGCACAATTAGAGTGCTATGTTCAGGTTTTATCCCCTATATGGCTGACCAGGGTTTTTGTATCTCTGAGCTCCATGTCTCTGAAGATCTACAGTATGTGTTTAATTTAAATTGAAAGCATATTTTCAGTGAACATTCTAACATTTGCTCTTCCCACACAACTAAAATTGTCTGTAGGGCTCATTTTAATCATTTGATGACTCTTTAGCACAAAAGTCATTTCATGTTCTACTGTGATGTTAAATGAAAACAGAAAAGCCCAAAAAAATTGGCAGGAGACCGACCCAGATGCCTTAATATGTTAAAAGAAGAGAGGTTTTATTTTTCCTCCTTCCTTTAAGTGGTCTCCCTCCACTTCCCTGTCTCTGCAGAGAAACCACAGCAGGACCACAACTCAGACACTGCAGCAGAGGAAGAACTCAGGAGACAGTGGGAGGACCAAGCTGCCTGCAATCCTCTCCATAACCTGAGGGGGGTGCTGTGATGTGTCAGCACATGGCATTGGGAGGACCACCTTTACATACTTGGGAAAATACTAGACATAAATACATGAACTCAACTGAATTTTACAATGAATGATTTAAAGGCTTAAGTCCATGCAAAAAAAACTGAGATGTTATACATGTAATGAAACTATGCTACCCATGTGCTCTATCATAATCTGACACAGTTTAATAAATAAATTGGGTGGGAGGATATTTCGTGAGTAGCAACCTGATGTGAGGCCAGAAGGACTTGTAGTAAGGAACAACTGCCACTAATTACAGTGAAGTAGTTTCCAAACTTCCCATTGATATTAGCCATGTACCAAAGGCAAGCTATTATTTCTTTATCTCAATACAAAAGCTGAGCCCTGGATACAAATTATGTGTTCAAGGAATATAATAAGGTGAAATATATATTTGCTTATATATATATATATAATATATATATTTGCTTATATTAGTTATCAATAATGGAGTTGTTCACTGCGTAATTATGCTTTATGTGTTACGCGGCTAAGACAGCTAGCCAGTGCGACTTGTTTATAATATCGGATCTACGCCCCCATTATACCTCCACGCCCCAAACGAAGTTGCCAACATTTCACTGGCAGGGGGTGTTCTGCAAGTCTTAATTTCGCCTGTTGATTGCATTTAGTATCGTGTCAATAGGTTCGTATTGCTTTTCCCCATTCAATTGATTTTTACTGTACACCATAATCTGTGATAGAGCCGCAGTCAACATTTTTGTACAATTTTGTATTCATGTGCGTGCAGTGTCACTTAGCCTGTCGATGAAACGTGCTTTCTCTGGAGGGGAATCTGCACGTCACTTTTGTATTTGACCAATTATACTGCAAGTAGGACTTGAATATTGAAGTCTAAATTCAAGTCTGAAGATCCCAATTTTAAGATAAATGATAAAAAATGAATTCGTGCCATTCCCTACGTTCCCGTCGCACTTAAATAAATAAAAGTAGCCTTCAATACAATCTGCTATTGACCTGGCAGTAGATGAAACACGCCCAGCTGTAGCGCACGCAGGAATACTGCTATAAAATACCGCGTTGCCCTCAAGCGTCAGTTAAAGCAGACAACCAGTTAAAGCAGATGGATACGAGGTTATTTGTGTTGCTTTGCCTGGTGGGCATAGCCCTGAATCGCCCTGACGCATGGGTAAGTAAGATTATTGTACACCATCATTCCGCCAGCTAAAAACTCTATTCATTACGATGACCGAATGTATGTATGATGCCAGAACAGTTGTGTTACTTGTTCGCAGCACAAGACATTTAAAGTCACACATACTTCTGTGGCATGAGCCCTGTGACCAGTCAACGCCAAGTTTGAGCCTTGTATGTATTGTTTGTACTAAAATAATAATGTCTTGAAGAAATGTCTGTGTATATGTTTCCAGAAAATTATACCTGGAATCAGCTGCCTTGGTAAAATCCATGTTGCCATAAAGCAGAACAGACAGCTTTACAATTTTATCTGACACCAATACGTTACAGCGTGCTACTAAGAATTTGACCAAAACATCACTTTAAATATTTATGGGAAAAAATCGGAGCCATCAGAATCTTACTAGGTTATGACAAATGACGAAAATCTACAGAGAATTGACAAATTAATGGAAACACCGCGTGAAAAAGGAGTTAAACTTAGAAGTACGGAAATCCCAAATGCAAAAGATGCTACACAGGCGAGTCGTTCTGGAATGCCAGTAGCAGTGTTTGGGCATAAAAGAGTTCTGACAACCAGGAGTTGGTGATATACCTAAGGTTGTACCTGCCTTGGCCATCCTCCGATGACATAGGCTGCAGTAAAATTGTGGTGCGACTGCTCTGAGGAAGTAATCGAGGGCTGGTCGCCATAATGATCGGATGAGTCACATGTCACGGCCCTCTTGAGCTGATGATAGACACTTCGGCTGTTTGGGGTGGGGAAAAAGGGGGGAAATGAATAAATCGTATATTGTTAGGCGTTTCCGGTCTATTCTATATTTATTATTCATGGTTGCAATTGCGTTAGGAGATCATTTAATTATCTGTTGAAAGACAATTTCAAAATAGTCATTGTCTTTTTATACATATATGGGGTAGGGTACTGTATTGTAATGAATTAATTAGTATTTTCAAACGCCAGAAAGGTTACTAGCCCATAAATGTAAACAAATATGAATATTATACAGTATGAAAAGTCCTACTGTAAAAACTACCGTACCGGCTTACTTTCAGCCCTGCCAATAGTTCAGTGCCTGTACGAACAAGGTAGGACAGGGTAAACATCACTGTGTATCTTCTCATAGTTTGTAGATTGCTCAACAATTTGTTTGACTGAAATGATCTTTGACTTTGGCCCATCTAAATCCACAGTCAGAATCCAGGATTATATTGGAAGGTTTAAGTATGTTTGAACAACAAAAGTAAATTACATTTTACAACATACACTGTGTTAACGTTGACTGTCTAATAATATTTGTTGGAAAACAGTCTGGTATATTGGTGGCCCATTGAAATTTTAATGTATGCTGATCCTTCATCTAAGTGAAATTTTGACATTTAAATAACTTTGTTATTTAGGCCTCTGGAGACCCGGTACCTTTTCTTGCTGATTGGAAAGCTGACATGGCTGATAATGAAATGGTACATGCCTCCATTACCTCTACATTGTCAAAATATTGCACTTCATTTTTTTTGGCCATCACCTTATTGTAGCTGCCATGCACCAACTTAATAAATATTATAATACTATAAATAAATAAAATGATAAAGACACAATACTACTGGGATTATGATTACAGATCTACTGCAAAGAATGTCATGAGTAAGTTGCTCCTTCCATCTTAATGAAATCTTGACACTAAAATTATTTTGTCTGTCAGAGTTTTTCAGAACTGGTACCACTTGACGGCGAACACACTTTCGAGGTGAGTCCCTCATTCATCTCAACATTGTGAAAAGTTAAACCAGCTCTGACTTTTTTTTTCTTTTATTGTCGTTCCCGTTCATGCCATGCTCTCTCTGTTTCAGTTAGGGTGCATCACCCTCAACGAATTATGTATCAAATGGTGTCTTTACAGAACCACAGAAACATTGTAAATGCGTGATTGTTAGCATGTTATCTAGATATGCAAATATCATTGTTCTGAACCGAAAAAAATCAGGGCCCTTTACAGGCATAGAAGCCTTCAGGATGGCCATGTCTTTACATTCAACATATCAGCCAATGACTTGAATGGCTGTGTCATCAAACAGTGACATTGTGTGAGCACATCTCCTGTTTCTTTTCTATTCGTAGAAACCCGCAACTGTTTCACCATTCGCTCAAAATCCAGCAGAAGTACTGAAGCCTGTGAAGAAGTAAAAGGTTAAAACTAGTCTAGAAATGTTTGTGAATTGCATGTTCAAATGTTGAACTTACTCATCAGTGAGGGGTTTATAGCAAAATATTTGCTGAGAGTGTAACAACTACAGTACTTACATTTATTATTCAGGGTGAATACATTTGTGAAAGTTATGAAAAGGTTGCAGACAATTAAAAGTATATAAAGTGTTAAAAATGACACCACAATATTGATCTTTCCTTATTTCACATTTTAGCCTTGAAGAAACTTACAGTGAACAACGGTCTAACACAGGTAAAGATCAAACACATTAATCAAGATATAGGTCAGGTGGCTCACTTAGTCTTTTCTATTAAATAAGTCTTGATCTGAAAACTGGGACAAATTTTGCCCTAAATCATGAAGATCTGAGCAGTGATTCTCAATCTGTCAAGTGTAGTGCTCCACTTTTGGTGAATATGCTAACATTATTTACTAAGCAGGATTAAGACGAAGATTGTCCATCAAGGAAATTCTTGGAAATACAGTTGTTACCTCACAAGAATCTAATAATTAAACTGGATTTGAGTAATGAATGTAGATAATTTAGCTATTTACAAAATCAACAAGCTGAAAAATCAACATGACCTCACGATGTGTTCAAATTATGTTGATGTGCACTGGGTATTATGCACCAGTGATTCATGTGGATTGGGGGTAGTAGACATAATGTTTGTATCACTTATGAACAAATTAAATGTAAAAGGATGAGAGGTCATGCAGGAAACCAGTCATCACTCATAAACCCCTGGACTGTTTCTCTTTTAGCTCCCAGTGCAGTGAGGGATGATGGAAGACCATTCCAGATGGAGAATGTTCAGCTGACTTAAGGAAAACCAAAAATGTATACGATGTTTCTAGTCTGAAGAGTGTTGCAGGAGAAGTGCATATAACTTTTACAACTGGTCTTTCAATAATAAAGATAATTTTCTGCTTCACTGACTGCTGGGTGTGAGTTTAATCATCAAAATTTCTGAATCAATTGCATATTGCTAGTGACAAGGGGCACAACACACCAAATGAATCATTTTAAAAAATTGTGGTGCCCAATTTGTTTTTAGATTGCATATGGTAAAATGTTAATTACTTCCATATGCAACTGAAGATTTTTTTTCAAGCACCTCATTGAAGACTTATTACTACCTTCACTATTAGGTTGCTGGCCGATATGAAATGACATTGGCAAGATAACCATTTATAAAGGAGACAATTAAACAATTTCTCTAAAATAAGACTAACTGCATAGCTGAAATACATATTTCTGAAGTAATAGAGTTAAATGTGCAAGTCATTTTTTGACAGCTAAAATTTTTCAGTATATTGATATTGTACATTTAGCCAAGTAGAAACCATTCTGAATCAATTGTGCTTAAGGGCTGGTTCTTCTTACTCCCAGCACCTTGAAAGTTGAACCAGAAGTTCAAATGAATTAAAGTCACTTAAAGAATATATACCATTGTTCAGGGAAAATACAAGCAATGAATGTCCACAATTTAGTTATTTATTCAAAGGCTATTATAAAAGCTTTTGAACTGTAGTTTTGTAATCCATTGAATTAAAAAAATTCAGAGGGACCTGAATAAATGGAGGGCCTGAATAAATGGTAGCATTTGAACCTTGGTACATTTAGTGAAAGCACTGATGGTGACCTGCCGTGACTTTGTATAACCAGCATACAAACTGAATTAATTCCACCTGCTGTACATATACAATAAAAGACATCAGGCTATCATTCAGCCTCTCCACAATTTAACAAACATGTTTCTTCTATGGAGCGGAATCAGTGCATGTCAGTCCTATATTTGCTACATCACACGGCAGGCATGTCTTTTGAAAAGTTCAAGGTTAAAGCTCCACATTCACATCAGATTCGGGACAGCTAGTTCGTGGTCCGAACTAACAAAAAAGAATTTGCGTCTCTCCGGGGATTAGGCAGCAGGCGGTGTTGAATTTATGCGCCTGCATTGCACGGCGCATAAATACGCACTACCTATTGTCAGTGAACGAAGACCGGAGTCCTGAGATGGACGGGAAGTTGTTTTTGCTTGTGTTGTGTCTGCTGGGCACTGTCCTGGCCCGTCCCACGGGAGAGGTAAGTCATATTCCCGCAAAAGGGTGACAATATGTCTGTATAAGATAAAACATATGCTCGATTGTCTCGTAGCGTAATAAATTCCAGTTCTTTGTTACAAAACAACTACGAGAGATACAGAATATTTTGTGTGGGTGGATCAGTACAATAACATAATCAATAAAATATTTACATTTAAATATTTTTTGTCAATTAGGACGTTCAAGCAACAATACAATTGGATGGTGAACTTACCATGGATGACGGTGATCAGGTGTGTCCCTCCTCAAAATTGTGAAAATCGAGTTTTTAGCAAACATGAAAACCTATCCATAAGCCTCTACATGGTACTCCTTTCACTGGCCTAGAAATTTGAGAAAGCATAAATACACATACGGGAATTCGGCAGCACGCCACTATGTACCAATAGAAAAGGTGCTTATACACATAGAAGTGCTGAGAGTAAAAATGATCAAGCGTAAAAACACACACACACACACACAAACAAACAAACAAACAAACAAACAAACAAACAAACAAACAAACAAACAAACATCTGAAGACCTATCTCGTTCAAAATGTATTTTGAGTCAAATGTAATAAATTTCTGAGTACTAAAATGTTGCAAGATAATATTCCATCAATTTAAAAATAAAAATTCCATCAATTTTTTAAATTTATGTTTATGTTTTTATATCTCATTTCGACTTCAGATTTTCATACCTAACTTTATTTTAAAAAAAATATATATATATACATATATATATATCAATATTTGATTTATACAAAGTTGAGCTGGACCTGAGACTAAGGCTTTCATTACTGGTTATGATGTTTGCATTGTTATCAAGTACTGTATATGACAATAAACTTGACACTTGAAATGTAACCCCTGGACTGTTTCTTCCCTTGCTCCCAGTCCAGTGAAGGATATTGGAAGACCATTCAAGTTGGAGAAAACTCAAGAGAATTGCCACCTAATTTTTGAATAAATAATTTAACCATGTGATTGACTATCACATTAGAAATGCTCATGATGTCTACAATTTGTCATTCAAAAGTAAACATACTGTGACCCCTCATGGAATGCATAAAGAAGCAAATCACTAAAATGTCCAAATTAACGACATGCATAGCCAGCTACCAGGAAAAACCTGTCAGGAATCAACATTTACATTTTCCTGGCTGTGAACAGAAACGCAGCAGTGGATAGTCACGGTTAACACAGCCAGGGCTACAGAGCATGTTATGGATTTTACCATTTTTAGACAGTCTCTTTTTTTTTTTTTTTTTATAAATAACTGATGAATTCATCTTTGAATGGTACATTTTCTAAATATACCTTTTTCCCTGAGCAACATTCTGCAGTTCACCTAATGTATATGACAGCACCAGTGCTTTGCAAGCTAATGAAGAAAACTGACTAAATCAGGTATTAGCTCTTCTTATTTTAATGACAAAATGTAGACTGAAATTAGTAGTAGTAGCATCATCGAGAAGATTATGTTCCAATTTCAATGACTTCCCTGTACTTAAATAAAACCAGTTATATGAGTGAAGTGTGCAATCTTTCCTTACTTTTACTTTGGATAATCAGGTCTAATGTTTATTTCCTGAACTTAGCGGTTTTTCTGCCTTGTTCTTTCCTCACTTCACACAACAAGGACATTCACTCAGGTTATCCGCAGCTTGTCTGTTGTAAAATTTATTCAGTACTGCAACATGTTGAAATATTTTTATAGACATCCTCCTGCCCTGTCCACAAATGACTTAAAGCTGTATTAAAAGTTCATCTTCATCGGAAAGCCTTGAATTGTTCATCTACAGAAATCATGCATGAATGGTCGTGCATGAATCCTGTGCATCCCAGCATGTTTGGCTTAACTAAATGAACCACAAAAGTCTAGTTTGGAAGACAATGTAGTTAAATGAAAAGTAAACTTTATTATTCCAGAACCACAAAATAGACTTCTTTGGTTGTACAAATTCACTAGTTACAGTCTTGGATGAGCTATGACCCCTGATCTCCACCCACCCTGTTGGAAAACAAAGCTCCCCAAGAAATGTCAAAGAGAATAAAACAACAAAACAAATTGTTCTGTGTAAAAATGTAGAGAATCCCATTTGCTTGGAAAATCCCAGGCTTACCTAATTAAAAAATAACCATTCACAAATTATGGCCCAAACTGAAGTCAGTGAGGGGAAAACAAACATTTGAAATTAGTGAATTAAATTCAACAAGAGCTATTTAACATGATTCCTTAACAGAGCAATCCGTTTTTTTCCCATAAAGGATATGCCAGTGAGAAAGACAGACCATATCAGGAGTTATACAAGAAAATAGATTTTGGGATTGAGTTAAAGTCTACCCTGTGTAGTAGAAAGAATGAAACATTCTGTGAACCTGCCTTTGCACATGCAGGTAGCTCCCAGGCCAGACCGTGGTCAGGTCTGCCTGGCAGTCTGGACACAGTGTGGACACAGACTGGACACTGGCATTTTCTCCACACAGATTGGCTCAGTTTTGATCATTTGTTGGTTTCATTCTCAGTATCTGTACACTATTCACATGTTAATAGAGGATTTCAGTGGCTTCAGATTTAGACGGAGGGAAAAACCAACACCTGCTACCTTCATCAACCAGGGAGGACAGATATGTGTCAAGTTAACAACCTTACGTTTAGATAATGCTTTAGTAATTACCCAAGCTGAGTAATGGTAATGTGTGCAATCAGTATGTTTTATAACTACATTATAACTACATCATTTAACCAGAAGTGCTTGGTTCAATCTGCATGTACCATCTAATGTATTTAGTGTGTGTATATGTGACCCTACTGGTCTCTTCAGTGTACTCCTATTCATTGGAATGGGAATGGAGTAAAAATGTACATGGTCCTCAGAGCCATAAATATTAAATTCTTAAATGTTCAATTTACATCCTTCCAAGAGTGCCAGACAAAAATAAATCTTTTATTTTGGAATAATTCATTCTAAAATGATGTTTCATTCAGCCCTGTGGATATATATTTTACAATACAACTACATTATAATGTTCCATTGACCTCAAAAAATAACCCAAATCCTGGAAACATATTTTCTGAATCTAAAACAGTAACTGGCTTTGCACATTATAATGTGCTAATTATCTATTGTTCCTTCATATCTATGTTTTATATCATGGGGTAGAGGCATTCCATACTATAATTTCTTATCATATAAATCTGAATACTGAACTCACACCACATCTGAAGAGGCTATCCCATAATTCCAGTCTTCAACATGAAGATAGCCAGATTTCTACCTTTGTACATTCATAGAGTTCAATATATATCTTTGCTTCCCCCTGTTCAGATAAAGCCGCCTTTCAACAGCAATGTGACAAGCACCATTTCATTTCTACTATTAAACTGATTGCGACCTGGATTTGTACAAAGTTAAAGCTTTGCACCAAAACCTCAATCTGTGATAAATTTAGAGGTTCTGCTGATTAAAAAAACAGCCCTTACTGTGGGAATAACCAAATAATTTCTTTCTTCAGATATGTTTCTTGTCAACAGAAGTCTTAGTTTGAGGAAGTATTTGAATATTTTTACTTTTGTCCGAATGAGAGCTAAAATAGTAAATTGTTTAATTTTCTTTTTACAAAAATGTATGAAAACAATGTAACAGAGAAATGTAGTGTTTTACTGCCCTTTACTCAGGGACACAGAAGGTAGCAGAATGTTCCGACCTCCCTCTGCTCAGCGGAAGTTTTGAAACCCCCTCATATTTACACTCACCCTCCCCATCACTAACCAATTCAGCTGAAAAGCACTAAAACAAATTAATAAAAAAAGATTTACAGTTAGTAAAACAGCTACAATTAATTATTTTCATTTTTTCCTCCACATTTTTAAAACAGCAAAATAAAAACAGATTAGTCTCCAGTTAAAATAATTCAGCTTCTAAAACGCAAACTGAAAAAAAAAAAAAAGAATAGTAATAAAATTAAAAAGTGGGTTCTGCGGTCTTTTCACGAAAAGCAAACCCCCTACCCCACACTGCCCCTTTCCTGACTCAACCAGCAACTACTGTACTTGTGGTGTTCCAGTCTTCAATCACACGCAGGGGACTCTGTAGTGGCATGCAGGAGAGGTTAGCTTCTGTGTGCGGACCATTACCATGGAATCACATTTTTCATTCTCATACACAAGTGTTCCTCGGGGTGTCTGCTGAAAAGCAGCTTTCGTAGTGTTCCTGTATTTGAGCAATTGGCCTGTCTATATTCCTGTGTGTTCCTGTCTGTTGGGCGCGCTTGTGAGTGTGTGAGAGACTTGTCCAGGGTGGGGTGTCGGTTTTCTGCACGTGGGGGTGGAGGCATTACGTGGGTACAGCGGTCTCCAGACTGCGGCGCCCCTGCCTCAGTTTTCGCTTGTTGCTGTAGAGCGCCATCTCCTCCAGGGCAGTGGAGGTGGGCAGTGGGAGGGACACTTCTGCCTCAAGGGCTGCAGGGGGCACTGCGGGGGGGGGGGAAAATGAGAGGTGTGACTGGCCAGCAGGTGCACCAAGCACACCACCATAGTGAAAGAGGTGCTGTCAGAAACACATGCACACACTCACAGACACACAAACATTACACACACACACACACACACTTAAACCCATAAGTCTAACACAGGTGCTGGTTAGGGAGAAAAGCTCATTATAAATCAAACACTGCTGAAACAGGCTCCTACAGTGATTCAAATCATTGCATATGCATAAGCTAGTGGGCTTTCATGATATATTCTTCCTTATAGCATTGTTTGACTCTTCTGAACAAGGCTATAAGCCAAATAACAGGTTGCTTCACATTGCACTATATTCCCTGCCATAGCAATGTAATAATCTAGACTAGAAATGCCTAAATGACAGGGATAAAAAGATATGGTATGTCAAAAAATTAAACCTGAAGCAAATGAAGCAGGTTTAAAATGAAGCAAGGCATATAGAGCTGCTCTTAAAATGGACAGATAGATGACCATCAGCCTTCCAGGAACCTTGACAGGAAATTCTCTGTTACCCAGGAGGCTGATGGGATATAAGCAACTTTCCTCAGAAAAGAAATGCTAGATTAGTGCAGCAAAAAAACCTGCAAGGAAACCCCACCAAAATCAACACCCACCGCTCTATGCTGCTCTTCTCCCCATTTAAAAAGGGGAGCTAGCAAAACACACACAGCGTTGTTATTCTGGATCTGGGGTGATCTGAGATCACACTAGACCTGGATCTTGATCAGCTTAGAAAAGTGCCACCTGTGTACTTTAGTAGTCCATATAGTTGTGAATAATGGCCAATGTTCAGAAGCCACTGTTGCAGTAAATGACACAAACTCTTATGTTTGGCAAAGTCATGAGAAGTCTCTTAAAGATAAGCTCAATATCCTCACTATGAGCTTGGGCCAGGACAGGTGTTTCAGCACTGACAGGGTTACAGTGAAAACCAGTGCACACAGCTTCTGATACTTATCATCTCAGCACACACCATGCTGGGCAGATGCACACACAGGTAAGCAAAAGGAGAGGAGGAACAAAGTGATCACTTCTGCCATTTATCAGACACACTGGCACTCAGGTCCTACCAATATCTCACCGCAGATTATCCCAGGAAGTCACCTGAATGAGGGGGATAATCACAGGGGGGATCAGCTCGGCAAAATGGGGAAACAATATGTATCATGTATCCTCCAAGTCTTCATCTGTGCTCTGCTTGCAACGCCACACCATACAGATCCATGATCAGAATGCCCTACTGGCCATCAAGACCTCTTATAATCTTAATTTAGATTTCCAAGGAGATCTCCTATCCAAGTACAAACCAAGCTGACATCAGTTCAACAGGGTGGTATGGTTGCTGGCTACTCCAAATAGACGTGCTGTCAGTGCCTGCTCCAAAGAGACGTCTGTTATAAAACGGTTGTGAGTTTGGCATGAAAGCTCACCTGGGTTGTTGGAAGAATCGTCGATAAACTGAAGGTTGTCTGCTGCATCAGGAGACTGCAAGATAAGAAGCATGAGTGAGGAAAGAGAAGAGGAGAGAAACAGCATGGACTTCGCTGGACTACCATCTCAACAGAAGGCAGTTTAGTGTACTGAGATTCACTGTTGCATTTTTCATTTCCAGTCACTTAAGAAACAGATACCTAAGCAGTCACACAGGGTTAAAATAGTTAAGAGGTTAAAATAAGGCAATTTTGCTGGACATGGTTGTTACATCAATCTGTATGTGGATTGCACAAACTGGATACAATGCGCATTGAAACCCTCTTAGTCAAATCCTTTTCCAACACTGGCAATAATATGTGATCTGTAATCTCATGTGCAACATTTCAGACATGAATTCAGACAATACTGGTAAAACACTGGATAGTTGAAAAGGCAGTATATGTAAACAGGATGATACAAATCTTCGTATCAAAAACTGCTAGGCAGCTAGACTTTGTTGAGCCAGTAGCTAAAAGCACTTAAGAGTGTAACCTCAGGGCATAGCTGTTCCTTCGTAGATGCCTTTTGTATCAGTAGGGGTCTACTCAGGGCCTGAACACCGCCCCTTTCCCAAACCCGGGCTATCCGTGGGACACAGTCACATGCAGGTTTATTTTAAAGAAAAATGCTGACTGCTTGAAGACTACGCAGGTACATAACATGCTTCTTGTTTATGCACACAGTGTCATTTTCGCACCATGTCACTCAATTTTTCACCTTATACTGGCCGTTACATTAGCACTGAAACGGCCAGCGTCTGTTCACCAACACCTCACACATTGCCAAGGCCCGCATGCACAATGTACAAGACTGTCCATCACACACCATGCTCATTTCCTGACTGGAATACAGGCCGTCAGACAAGAACTCCCAAATCTCTGCACCCCTTTGCTACAGGTGCTCAGAGCTAATGCATTCACTGTCACCTTGAGATATCGTGGCAGTGAAGTTTGAAACCTGAAAGCAGAATTTTTTTTAGTGGAGAAGCCTGATCCAACCCCACTGAAACGAGTTAAGACACCTTATGCAACCAGTTCACCATCTTCTACATCAAGATGCAGCAGCTTCACCTCCATGCTGCACATGAACCCCTCAATGCAAAAGGGATAAAGTGGGGGATAAAGTGAACCATTAAGGCCCCACATAAAGTATGACTGACAAAGTACTATTATAGAGGGCTACCTTAGGTTAACTAAGAGACACTCTGTCCCTGAGTTAATGTATTTGTGTGGCTGCTGGGATTGGAACAGAGAAACACTGATATACATACATACATCCCCACACCACCACAAAGGAGTGGAGAGTACACTCATGACTCAGACCAACATTAAAGTACAGAGCACAAACACATTCTGGTCATCACACTCTCAAAGGTCCACCAAATAGCAGAAGATCAGCTTCCACAAAGAATTTTAGATATTCACTGTAGTGGGTTCCCAACTCAGACGCACAGCGCCTGGTAATGGGATATCCCATTGGCCTTTTCGGCTCTATGTAGGTCACTACTGGCAATGTAAATTGGAAAGAGAGTAATTTCCTTAAGAAATGGCTCTCTGGTGGTACATGTGTGATGTCAGATGACTTTAAATGCCACAAAATGTATTTATAAAATATTATTGCATATTGTTATATGCTAGCAAAGATTCGTGATGAAAACATCTAATCACCTCCTTCTCAAAGCATGCTGGGAATGTAAATTAAAGAGGAAGTTAAGGAGGCTTTGAGGGCATGACTGTGGTGGAAAACCATTTGGTGACCTTTCAGTGTGGACCAACTGTCAGTTAATTTCAACACATCAACAAAAGGTTCATTGACACACAAGTGGGCGAGTAACTGAACCTTGATGTGCCTCAGCTAAGTGGGGTTGAGGCAGACAGGGTTAAATACAGACAGACAAAGCTTTAAGTGGTGTCAAGGAACAAGGCGTCAGTGAGGTGGTTACTCTGATTCTAAACATTATAATGCAGGACTGAGGTCTGGTGAAGATCACAGCTTTAAAAATGTCAAAACGTAAGGCTAAATATGACATAACTGATGACAGACCTGTGACCAAAATGAAAGTGAATTTTGGTGGAGTTGGCTGTAGTTGTCACCAAGGCTGCAGATGGAGGACTGACCACTGACTTGCTAACAGAAAATTGGCTCATAAAGGACTATAGAGTCCAGATGGAGGCCAGTTGATCAGTTCAGATATCATATAGGGACTGGTAATGCTGCTGAACTACAGCTGTCAGTTATCCAGACACACAGGGACCTGTGGAGAGTGAGCTGGAGGGCCGGGCAGAGCGGGAGTTTGGGGTGAGGTTAGCCAGGGGCCGCTGAGCATGCACGTGATACCTGGATGTCGTATACAGGTTTGGAAGAAGGGATTGCAGCAAACTGTCGGTAGTCAAACTTCTTTTCTGACACGGACTAGAAGGATAGCAAAAAGGAGTGAGAGACAGGGAGAGACAGAGAGAAAGCAGGAGAGGGAAAGGGACAGAGGAACAGAAAAGAAAGAAAGAGAGAGAATGACAGATAAGGAGTGGCAGAGGGTGATGAGTAATGAGGTGGTACAGGAAGTGGAGGGGGTGGAACCCATCATGGCATCTGATTGTGATGTAACATCACGGCTTCTGATGTAAGGTGATGTCATAGCTGTGTGGAGACAACTGGGGTGTGATGCTAGTGGGAAATGGAGACCAGAAGGCTTCAGTGCACAAGTGACTATAAGGAAAATGGTGAAGAACCAGGTTTGGTTGCATCGCTGCTACTGGTAGAATTAGTCTGAGCAGAAAACCTCAGCGGTAGGGAAAAACATGATATAGATGGAAAATGATGAATCTGACAAGCAATTGATTGTAAGTCCTTCAATACTGCTGAAACCTTTCAAGACAATCCAAGGATGAGTTTTCTACATCAGAAGAGAGTACAGTTAGCAACTAAGCAATGCTAGTGCGACTAACAGAGACAGGACAGCTGAAAAGTTTCCATCTGACCCACAGCAGCCTGTATCTGGGGACTGAAAAATGGAGGAAGACAGTCACTGTTTCATTTGGGCACCAGCTTCTAACCTAGGCAGTTTCCAAAATCACCCAGTATAGCTTCTTCGGCTATTGACGACTACCAAGTGTGGAAGTGGGTTCCTAAATTCCCCTGAAATGTAGAGTGTGAGTCTTGAACGATCCGGAGAAGCAGCTCCTGCAACATCCTTTCAATATGAGAACTGTAGACGGGAGTTCAGTGATGCAGCAGAAAATGTATCATAAGGCTGTACCACGCAAACTTATTCAGTGCTGGGCTTACAAAAGTAGGTCGTCCACCTCCAGACATTATTTGTGAGCTATGTCTGTAGTCTTGGGGATATCTGAGAAACACAGTGAAGCCATTAAATAAAAAAAGAGAGGAAATAATGGGTCCTTACCAGTCTGCCTGGTGAAGTCACGCCTCGAGGGCTGGCATCTGCTGGGTTAAAGCCAGAAAGGAATATTAGACTGATTCCAAAAATATGACATATTGTCTGTGCTCTATACTTCTCTAATTATGGTCCACATTTGATTACCTTATTGTTTATCCCCCCTTTTCAGTGGGTATAGTTTCTTTTAATGTCATTGTCAAACTCTTCTTTAAACTCTCCGTAAAGAACAGAATAAATGAAGTTATTTGTTATTACACTGCTTTTCTCTCCTGTGGTTTGCCAGTGATGCTGAGGGAATCTGGGGACTCACCTTCCAGTGGCGTGGGGGAAGGTGTCGGGGCTGGTGATGGAGACTCGGTCAGTTGGTCAAGTGTCGAGCGCTTCTTACCCTCCCTGGACTTGGCGATGACCATCTGGGCTTTAAGGGCATCCTGCTCTAGAGACTTCATCCTGAGGATGAGAGAGAGAGATCGCGTCAGAGGAAGAGTGAATCGACACAGTCTAAGAGAGGCTGACAAAGACAGAAAAACAAAACAAAAAAAAGGCAGAAGGAAGGGAAGAGATGGACAGAGGCTTAGAAAGAAAGACACAGGCAGAGGTGGAGAGTGGAGATGAACACTGACATACAGATAGAGAATTTCCAGTGGCAGATGAAAAGAAAGTGGACAGAGAGGATTCATTGCAGTGGGTCAAGAAGCACAGCTGAGCAAGTGCACTGAGAAGAAGAAAGAAGGGAGGGAAAGATAGCAAGGCCATGCTGAATAAAAACTTAAATTTAAAAAAAGAAAAAAGCAAGAAAAGAGGGAAGGAAGGAACTATTTAATTTAAATAGAGAAGATGGAAGAAAAATGGACATTGGAAAGCTAGCAGAGCGCTGACAGACAGACAGACGGACGTCGGACAAACAGGCAGGCGTGACAGCGTGCACAGCAGAGCTCCAAAAGCCTCTGTGACCTCAGCATTCACGGTGTGCAAGAACTTTCACCCCAGCGCCCCTCCCACAGCAACCCTGCCCACACCACACTCCCACAATGCAATGCGGCAGGCGGGATAGCGGGCAGACCTGAGCTGGGCGGAGGCGTTGGGCGGAGGGGGCGCGCTGCCCTGGGATGCCCGCACTCTGGACTGGTACAGCCTTTTAGCCAGGTCTCGTTCATACTGTCTAACATCCTCTTCCAGACCATATGGCCTGGGACGGGCCAGGATGGGGCGGGGAGGAGGAGGAGCAGGAAGAGGTGGAGGAGGAGGAAGGGTGTAGCAGAATGTTGGGATATAACAGGACAGAGAAAGAGACAGACATACACATATACATACAGACAGAGAAAGAGGAAAAACAGATATGGGAGGTAAAACACTGACACATGTAACAGAGTTAGGGGAAAACAAAGGAAACCTAGCACTCTACTGGAGAGAGTACAGGCTGTGGTAATTGTCATAAGTAATTAAGCCTGTTTATTTTGAGGAATATATCATCAGCTCAATTCAGTGGAAAATAACATCCTCCCTAAACAAAGCCATCTGGTACCTTATCCTAAACCACCCTGGGAACGCCAGACAGTCAACTGAAGGATGGATTTTCTGACCTGATTCATGGAAAATGCCGCTATTTTAGTGCACTGGTTAAGTTTCAATGCTGTTAATGCCAGCGTATGGTCTAAACTTCTCTTCCATTTTTAATGCTAAAACATGCCACAGTTGTGGTTGAGGTTTGCATGCCCATTCAAAGAAGTGGTGAATTAATCATTTGCTATCTGTATTTAACTACTCAGTAGATTACAACTGTTCCAGCCTTAGGTTTTTAAATATGCATTAACAATATGAATTGTGCTCATTCATATTGATTAATGAAAAGGTCTGTAATAAGGGAGACCCTGAAAATGTTTTAAGTTCAGTACGTGATTTACAACAATAAGTTTTTTCCTTGCTTAGATTATTATTTTGCCTTTCTGTGACTGTCTTTCCTTGTGAACTTACACCTGTACCCCTACTGACAACACCTACAGAAAGAGGAAAAAATGAACAAAGGCAAATGCAGAAAACTACAGAGATGGAGGGAGAAATAGCAGGTTGGAAATGGACAGAATGGAGTTCCTTCTGTGTACAGTGTCTGTATCTTGACAAGACTGTCCACATATTTTTTTAACCAACATTAGTGTACATCTGAGTGTGAATCTATTGTAGTGCTCACAGCTCTGAGGCATGACATGTGGTACAGAGATGTGTGTGTGTGTTCTGGTCTGAATGGGGCACGTTTTGGTCATACCGTGCCGCCCTCCACATGGCCCTCTTCTCCGCCTCCAGAGCCCGTTTCTCGGCGGGTGAGAGCTCCTTGTCCGGTGCCACTGCCAGCTCGGGGCTCTGCATGCGCAGGCGCTCCTGGTGCCGGCGCTCTGCCTTGGCCGTGCGAATCGGAGCGCCGGAGTCAACGGGGCTCAGGCTGTGAGGGGACAGACACTGTCACGCACTGCATCCCAGCTGGCAAGACATCTAAGACTATCGACAGTCACATACATGCAAAGCGGCCATTTTATAAAACATGTCACAAGGTTAAAAATGAAAATGCCCATGCACTTTGCTGTTAGTCATCCAATATAGCTTCTACTCTTATAGTCTTTATTATTATGTTGATAATGAAGAGAAATATAGCCTTTCGGTTAAAAAAAAGTCTTTACCCAGTTATGGAGTTAGGCCTCTGCTCCAGCCTGAAACTGTCATCAAGGGAGTTTCTTTGGGAGTCTCCCTTCCCATCCACAGATGAGGGCCTGCACACACACACACACGCACGCACGCACGCACGCACGCACGCACGCAGGCACACACACAGAGACACAAAACACACACAAACACACACACATGCACACACGCACGCACGCACGCACGCACGCACGCACGCAGGCATGCACGCAGAGACACAAAACACACACAAGCACACACAGAGCATGTGATCGGCACTTCTGTGTACAAGTGATACTGTCAGCATGAAGCAAATGGCTTGAGGGACAATCACAGGACTGCTTCCCTTCTAGGACAAACTCTGTGCTATACTGTGTATAATCAAATAATACAATAATCAATAAACAATAATAAAACTCAATTATTAAAGATACAAGAGGATTATTGATAATTGGAAGCTTATATAATATTTAACCATGTAGGAGGGCATAACAACTACAGTCAACATCAGGGATTCTCAGCTATTGTAAGCAAGTGAGAAAAGTGGCAATACCCTGAGCTGGGGGGTGTGGCAAAGTGACTGGTGGGTGTGGAAAATTGTCTGGGAGAGGTGGTGCTCTGGTTTCCCACACTCTCAATTTTATACTCCACGCCGTCCAGCACCACTTTGCCGCTGGCTTTCATCTCTGCCATCTGTTTGGCTAAGTCCTCCTCTTCCTCCTCCTCCTCATCGAGTAGGTAGTCCTGGGGACGCAGGTCAATCTTCTTTGCTACGAGTAAAAACGACAGACAGATGGACAGACAGACAAGACATCAGTTACCTTCTTCACTTTTGCATGTCTAAATTCCTGTAGTGCATCAAATGCCTTTGCAGATGGGAAAAGAACGCGAGAGGGAACACTAACCTTCTTCCTCCTTCATCTTCTTCAGATCGTCCTCCCCAACCAGAGACACTCTGGGCTTGGGCTTGTTGTCAGGTGTTTGCTGCTTCACGTCAATCTCAAAGTATTTCTGTCGGTCTCTGAAGGACCGCTGCTCTGGGCTACCCCGGCCACTGGCTGTAGGTGACTGGAAGGGAGTGGGGATATTTTAAAGTCAAGTCCATGTACACAAACGTTCAAGACCAAACATCAACCCCCAGTTTCATGGCAAATGAAACGTGGTCTGTGTCTATTTGTATTAAATGAAATTATTACGATGAAATTAAAATTAATTATTACATTAATTACAATGAACACTTGAGTGACTGAAGATCTTGTATCTCAATGAGATTACAATGAGAAAGTGTAAAACTGGATCATGTCCCAGGGTTAGGTTGAGTTAAAAGTTGTTCGTATTGGAGTTACTTTTCATATTAGAAACACCATGTTCTCCCACAATTCCACAAAAGCTCTGAACAAGTAGAAAATGCCAAAATGACTGCAGCTTCCCTGAAAAAGAAATTACCAGGACCATTAGGATTCAGTGAAACAGAATTCTAAGGTAAATCAGAGTTATTAGAGAAACCTTTGGCATAATTAGCCCACTCTGCCACCAATGCACCCCCCTCTGCATTACATATTCCTCACAGACACACCACCACCGCTGGAGTAAAGCAGTGCAAAGCCCGAGGTGGAAAATCGCTCCCTGGCTGGTGCAGACATGGGTACCTGCATTTCCAGGGAGGGACGGGAGAGGCGTGGCACTGCGGCCAGGCTCACATACTCCTGGCGGGTGGGGGAGAGGGGTGAGCGAGGGGAGACGGGTGTTGTGACATCCCCTCCTCCCCCATCCCCTTCCCCCTTCTCCAAAAACACCTCGCTGTCCAGCTCAGGCTGCAACACCCACAAATGAGGTCATTTTGGGGCTGCCCGCTGAAACATGGTCCTGTCACATGACTGGACACATTATCAGTCTCTCACAATGTAGCAGCTGGCTATATTCCATGTTGCCATGGTCTCCTATTACTGAAGCTATGCAGTGCATCAGTTCACACTGCTGCTCACAAGACATCCTCCTAGACATTCACATGCCTGCTGTTAATACCTCCACTTGGATGAAAAAAATGCCTGGGACATCGGAACACAGAACCTTCACAAATCACCACAGCACATGATCAAACATGGTCTAGACTCATCTATGCACAGCTGAACCTTTTAATTTCACACTCCATGTTCAGGCTCACAGATATGAGTAAATGGGAGACGTACCTCTGGCGAAGGCTGTTTGGGCTGGATGTTGTTCCTTTGGCCAAAATTTTCCTGCAGACAGCCAGAGAGAGACAGAATTAAAATAGCAGGCCAGGTAGGGAGCCCAGCGGCACAGCAAGATGGTCTTTGATTCAGTAAGTCACATCTGAGTTTAAAGGAGAGAAGCAGGCATAGGACTGGATACTGTGGGGAAAAGGTACCAGAAAACACATAAAACCAGACAAGAATGTGGCACTCAGTGTGCTGACACAAAGAAGGAGGCACTAATGACTACTTCCATTTTACTGAAGGTGAAGGTTCACAACACTATAGTCCCATTCCATGCATTAGGAGACAAAAGAAAGGATGACTTCCTTCTGCAGTGCATTATGGGATGAGGGTGGGGTTTAAACACACCTGCATGCATCCAGCCAGGTGACAGGGCCGGCGAATGGGGGCTGCAGTCGTGCCTACCTGCTGCGGCTCCAGCACTGCCATTGAGTGGGGGTGTGGCACTGCCGCGAAGGCTTTGTACGCCTGTTTAATATTGGTGGGGAACTCGTCGGGTGAGGGGGGGTGGGGGCACGAGGCTGCTGGTGGGGAACCATGGGGAGGAGGGCAGAGAGAAAGTGGGAGGGGAGGAGGGACAGAGGGGGTGAGAAGACAACCAGAACGAGGGCAGGTCTGAGTCGGACAGAAAGGATGAACACGGCAAGGCTGAGCAGGAAGAGAGATGGGAGAACATGCTGTGACTTTGCCAAAGAAGAAGACAGCAACAAAGATATGGGGAACTAGGGGGGTCCAACACATGGAGTACTCATACTTAGAGGGCACTGTTACCACTATAGCCCTTGAACTGTAAGTATATTTACCTGGCAAAACAAATACAAATACAACACCCAAAGATACTTTCAATGCTAAGAAGAAATTGTGAATTCAGACGAATTCAGATGACAGTACTATATGCTTGCTGGGTCCTGCAATGCGTCTTTTCTTCCACAGCAGCAAAACCTCTCTTTAACATACCTCTGGGCTCCATGTCTTACTCATGGGCAATGCTACATTGTGAAGCCAATGGCAGGTTTAGAAGAGCATCCATTTTCAAGGACACATACTCCAAATCTATATTCTTAGTCTGGCATTTGAACATGCTCAGTGTTTCAAATAAACACTGCTTACACCATTCAGAAAGCAGCATTGAGTATCACTGAAAGGTAGAGAGTATATGCAGAATGTTATGTATATACACGCCACAGTAGACTACAACAGGTGCTACTTGCAGCTGTTTGTCTCTTTGGTCAGAGGGGTAGTGCGGGTTCTTACAGAGGTTTGGGAGTTGACGGGGAAGGGGCCATGCTGGAAGGGGTTGGGACTGCTCCGTTCATCCTGACAGACTGGAGAGGTATTCTGCCACATGCGAGTCACAGGCTGGATCACACCCGGTTTAGTCTTCAGGGTAGACAGACAAAGACACACAGAGAATTAGGAACTAAGAATGGCCAAAACCTTCCTTTCCAGTTATGAATACTGCTGTGACATTCTGTGAAGGACTGGCCAACGTTTGCAAGACGTCAAATATTTCAGTTTCATGTTGGGATTCCAAGCAGTGGTGGCTTCAACTGTAATGACTAGGGCTGTCATGATGACCATATAACTGTTGGATCAATGTTTACGAAATTCCACAGGAGTGAAATTTACATCATCATCTGTACCACAGTTATGTGTTGTTTTAAATGTTCATATGTCTCCATTTTAGGCAAGAAGCAGGGAGACAATTAGATGAATCTGACAGAAATGAGAGTGAAATACATTATTACACAACAGGAATTGCATACTCATACTCACTGATGAGTTCTCCTTGGGAGCCATATTGGAGGTGAAATTAATACTTGCCTGAAACAGAAAGTGTTGGTTTACCTGATTAATTCTGAGGGACAATACCACAAGGTGTACACACACCAACAGTCCCAGTTGGCATGCAGAAAAGTTCCACCACTCTTCATACAAACAATGCCCACTATAACAGCTTTGCAGCTACACCCAGCAGGAACATGGTATAGAATTTAAGGGATAAGCTAAAGGAAAGCCAATACAATTATGCAAAAAGTCAAAAATTGTGTTAAGAGATATCTGGATTAGTTTCCGTTGTACGCCGGAATTTATTCTCAAACAGGGTTCACAGGCTTGCATTCTGCTGTACAGGGACGTATTACATTTGAATTATTGGCTCTTAATGACTCTAAGTGTGGCCCCCTAGGGGACTAAGAGGTCTATTGCTTGTTCAGGCTGTGCACATTAGCAATGCATTAATTGCAAGTCCTATGCCAGAGAGGCTACATGCACTCTGGATGAACGGCTACTTAGGCAAGTCTACGAAAGAGGCGAGGACCACTGTTTACGCAGATATATGAAGGGCCTTGCTGCAAAATGCCAACAAATGTCAGGCCGGTTCAGTCAGGGCTCAGGGCCACTTACGAAGCGCGTCTCCCTTCCGAGGGCTGGAGGGATCGGGGAGGGGGAGTGATGGGGAGGCTGGCAGGGTGAGGAAGAAGGGGGCTTGTTAAAGTTATAGAGATCTCGCAGGGCTAACAGGAGCTCATAAACACACCCCATAGTTTTTCCAGGCTCTCCACTGGGCAGAGGCTAAATCTGTGGTTTTGGATGCACCTTTTTGGCACAGGCATTGCATTGCCCATCTGTTGTGAAGAGCTCTTTTTAAAGAGGCAAGACTCCAGGGAAATGAATGAATGGATGAAAAGAACTGAGAGAAAACTGACAGGACCTTGGGGATGGGATCATGTTTGAGTGCACTCACCGGCTGGGGACTGGGGGGATGGCTGAGATCTCTGCTGGGACTCCTCATTCCAGTTGGCTCAGAGGAAGGAGCCTAGATAAACACACACATGGACACACACAGTCAGCATCAGAATCCACAACTACAAAGCCAGAAGTTGTGGGTACAGACAGCCATTCTATGTAAGCCATTTGATTTTGACCACCTTCACCTCTGAGAGCTCTCACATGTCCAAGATTCAACTCTGATGGAGAAAACTGACAGACTGTCATTCCTTGACTAATGAGTAATGACTTTCCCTGTGACTTGCCTGTGAGTTCATTTACTGTGTGGCCACAAAGAGACTTTAGCTCTTGAAAGCTCAATGTGAAATATCACCTCACTTTATTTGACTGACAGGGGCATTCATGGGCTAGATGAACAACCATGCGTGGCATCTCCTGGTTAGTGGCAAACTGCATACCCCAAACAGATGTGTGCAATAAATACCGACCAACATAAATAAAATCCATGCCAGCAGCATACACTGGCCTCTGAAATGAGCATTACCCTTGCCCAATCACAGGCTAAAATTAAAAGATCAACACTTTTATAGTGATAAGAATTAAGACTGAGATTATAAGAATCTGGCACCAGATCACCATGTGACAGCCAAATGGTCCTTGACTCAAGTGACTTGTGTATTTGTGATCTGAACTGTCTGAACATTCATTAATTGATCTTGAATGTAAATTCACAGAACAAATCACATTTTTTCTGGAACATCTGGAAAGAAAATCTGAAAATCCATTGTGTTGACTACTGTTGCCCAGTGAGATGGCAGTGTTGCTAGTAGGTTCCAATGCCTATTCTGGGTTTAACCATCCCGCATGGCATTTGTGGGGACTCCTTGTCTCATTCATTGATTAAAACTTCCAGGAATATTTTACCTGGCAAAGGTTATCTGAACAATCAGAAAGATCACACAGTCCTTTACAATAATTTGGTGAAAACCACTGTCCCAATACAGCACAATGCAGAAAAACGCAAACAAAGCAAAACATGCTCTTGAGAATTTGCAGTATTAATATGCAGGAACAAGGGAAATGAGACATGTGCTGTTAAAATAATACTACATCCTACCAGTTAAAGTCTGTGAGCGCTGATTACATCATTATAGCCCAACTGTTCATTTGCATTTGTGTAACTGTACAAGTAACAGCAGCTAATACTGAGTGAAGGGAAAACATGATAAGATGACAGGAAACACACACATTAGCGTGCGTGGTGAATCTACTCTGTATAAGGGAGAAACAGGCCATTCTGAGAAAAACCATGCAGCTGAAACGGCACACTTGGGGCACACCAAGGCCGCTTGCCTTGCTGAACAGAGAGGTCTGCAGCTTGCCCTGCCTGCCATATCCCACTGGGGGCCCTGAGAGGATGCGTTCTGCTGGGGGACGGCCCTTTCCCTGCCGGTTTGCCACTAGGAAAGGGTTCTCTTTGAAGCTGATGGGCTGGGAGTCCACCAGGCACTCCTCTTCATCCTCCTCTTCCTCCCCAGGGGGCACGACTTCGAGTCTGACCACACGCAGCGGCTCAGCTTCTTCTTTCAGAGGGAGACTCTCATCAGAGGGGTGCGAGGCACCATTTTGGACCTGATGGGGAGGTGCCGTGGAGATAGAGACGGGGGGCAGGTGGGAGGCGTACGTGGATGGGCGGTCTGCACCATCCGCTGGGTGAGGCTGGGAAAGGGGGGGAGTGGCATTGCCCAGGGCATGGGGCTCCATGTGGTAGAGGTTCTGAGGAGGCAATCCACTGGCTGAGGGATCTGCCAGTTCATAGCCAAGGGGCGCGAGAGGGGCCTCCATGAGGGTGGCCGGAGAGGCAGAGGGACAGAACTGAGGAGGAGTGGGAGAGAGTGAGAAGATGACTAACAGAAAGATACAGCTAAACAGGTACAGACAGGAGGAGGAAAATCCAACCCCATTCTTTGAAAATGACATTAAAGTCTGGAGCTGAACAGAAATCCTATGACAATAGTTCCACAGTGACCTGGAGGATATTAGCACTTCTGTACAAAATACAACTAACCACACAACAAAGAACTCCGTCATGATGCTATAACAGGCATTATACAAGCACCATGTGCTCTATTACTTTCCTCAGTTTGTTCCCATGCATACTTGTCCACCCAACGTCCTGCTACAGAGAGTCCCGTTGATTCCTGCCATACCATCCCTTTAATGGGTTATCTTTCAGGCCGGTCTTTGCTGTGCTCTGTGCTGTAAATAACTGGCTCTATCAGTGCTGTTAGAGGCTAAGGCCTAGGGACACTTCATTCACATGGAACAGCAGCTGGCCTTCCACATTGCAGTGCCACCCCTCACCTCTGACCTGCACTGAATCCCACCTCTCTGAATTACTACTAATTCAACCATCATTTTGCTTTCATTATGACTCACTATATACAAACAATCCCCTACAGATTAAAAATTTTGATTACTGCTGTCTGTGATACCATAACTACAGCTATATGAACATCTATAGTCAAAACCATAGATGAGCCACTTATTTTGAATGGTATACCAGCATTAAACCCTAACATGGAGTCAAGTAGAACAGTAATGAGAAAGGATGCAGCAAATTAAACGGTTGAGGGCAGGACAAGAGACTGGGGGTAAGACTGGGAGCTCATTTCAAAAGAGAGAGGGCCAAAGACAGGAATCTGGTCAGCCTGAACTCTTCCCCAAAACACACACTAACATGAATCCCACTACCATGGACACATCCCTGCCTCAACATGAAAATATCTGGATACTAAAAACTTCACTTCTTTTCTACACTACAATTACACCACCAATCACATGCTGCCTATGTTGTCAGAGGATGGCAGAGTCAGCCTATCCTTCATGTATCAGCAGGCAACTGACTGACCAAAGGTGGCTGCGAAGGAGTGATTTGACTAAGAAACCTAAATGGCTTGATCCCTATCAAACTGACTGAGCCAATTTTTACCCCACCAATGTAGGCCTCTGGCCATGGCTGGGATTCAACTACCCAGTAGGTCTCACACTTCCAAAATGAATGTCTTATTTCCAGAGCCACCTGTAGGTCCCCAAATGGTTTGTTTTAGTTAAATGCTCACCTTTATCATTATAACCATTTGTTAGATCATTGATTTTGTATGTCTGACTTCTCCATCTGAGTTTCTACTGTAGCTTATTGCCTACATTTCAAACTGCCTCTTGTGTAGCTATTTCTAATGTGTTATGTGGGTATGATAGTCATTTCTATGACTCATGTAGTGTTACAACACTTATGTTCCTGTAACAATAATAAAGCTAAAAGGCACCAAAAACTATAACCTTAATGATACAAATGTGAAAGCAAAAATTTACATGCTCTGCTGAAGTAAAACAATATAATTAAAAATCCACACTTTCAAGAGAAAATCTGAACTCATTGAAAGCTTTACCAACTTTGTACCTCTAGATCCTTCTGAGCAATGCCACAGTATCTACTAGTTTCAAGCCAACGCCCCTTTAACCTAATTCTGAATTCTCCGCACATAGCGTCAGGAACAGCTGCAATGCTATCTAGTTCAAACAGTCCCAAAAAAGACACTGTGACAACATTATTAAAGCTGGCACGAGTCAAAACACTGTCCCACAGAAACCTTCAACAAACCATTTTAGACTCAGTGTTTGTGGAATATCCATCCAGCAACAACGAGTTCAAGCCGATAGCTTGAGTGATGACTGACAGTAGCTGACTATTAATCAACAGATACACTACACATGCACAGTATCTACACCTTTATCTCAATGAGACTGGCATAACACCTACAAACTGCACACCAAGGCAGTATCAACTTCAGGTCTTCAAAGGCTTTCTGATAATGGATCTCAAGTGATAAAACCAGCTTAACTGCAGCAGTAAAATGACTGTCATTACACACCCAGACAAAGCAACTGAAAGTAGCCATATGAAAAGACACTGCATCCGCAAGAGGTCAGGCACAGACAAACATGATGAGAAAAGTGAAAAAGAGAAATTAAAGCAGTAAAGAACAGTGCCCTTGCTAAGCGGCCCATGATTATTTCAGACTCACTGTATGGTGCTGGTTGGTGCAGAAGCGTGGTGGGGATCTCCTCTCTGACAAAATGCTTCCAGGACACTGCATGCTGTCTTTGGGTCCTTGTCACTTACATCAGTCCCACCCCGGCCCCCTCTGACTGGCTCCCATCAAGAGTTTAAAATAACCTCTGACAAGTGCCAGCTGTCCCCCTCCCCCAACTATCCCCTAAATCTGTCTGGGAAAAGGTGGGCTCTCTGCCCTCACTGGGACCGTACATGTTGTACATGCCTTCACCTCATGTCCATAGAAACTCCAAATGCACGTTGCTCAGGACGGAGGTCAGCTTAGCAAAGTTTTAAGAGATTTGTTCAGATCCTCCAAGGCTGGTCTTCCTGCGCATGGAGTGAGCAAAAAGGAAAGGACCTGGGTTTGTCATTGGTTGGGTTAAAATGGAGGTGTATCCAGGAAACATACACAGAAAAGATAAAGAGTGCATAGTCCTGAACAGCCTTCATTTTTCTCCAAAAGCACATGGAGGCACCACTAGCAGTGAAAAGCGTTGAGGTAGAGCTGCTGCTCTTCCATCCAATCCAAAGAGCTTTTTAGGATATGAAAAAAATGCCACTCCATTCTTCTCAATATTACAGTCCTTTGCCAAGTTTTGTCTTCAGAGATAAACCATGTCCCAAAGGTCATCGCTCATGGCCGTAAAGTATGTGGGGTTAAAAATACAGGTGTATAGATCCAAGGGAATTAACTGATGCACACTCAACAACTTTAAGGTAAAATAAGATCCAAATTTTCCAGCACAGTGAAACAATGTCATGTGCTGAAGCCAGTCTTACATACCTGACTCTGGAGTGTCAATACCGATGTAAATCCAGAATATAATGCACACGTTACATACTTAATACACATATTTTGGATTTACTGCCACAAGTCAAGCCTTTTTTTTTTTTAATACATTTTACACATGTAGTGACACTTCAGAGTTAGCAGTTTGGTATATATGACACCGTTTCACCGATGAAGGCGATGTACCAAATCACTTGAATCTTTCAGGCGCATTTTAACTCAAAATTGTTGCCTGCAGATCTTTTGTGCGTGTTTGTACAGTATGTAGTTCTGTGTCTGATTCAGTACTGAGGCTCTCTGTGTGAAGCGACATGTTTTCAGGCGCCAGCGCTCTGTCTTCCCCCGGCAGAACACATGCCTGCGGGAATGTGGGCCGCTGCATCAGCGCGACTGAGAGAAAACAGGGAACGGTGATTTATTCCACCACTTCTCTCGAACCCAGCTGCACAGAGGGACAAAGACCAGCCTGGGAATGTGGAGCTGGGAATGTGGGACTCAACAGAGCGGAGCTGGGGCATAGGACTGGCCGCATTCCACCAATCAGAGGCACCTGCTCGGAGGGGTCAAAGGCCACAGAGGGGATTCCTGGGATATAAACATGGTAGATTCCACAGGGAGTGCTATTCTCAGATGGGGAATGACTGCAGGCTTGGAGCCATGGAGCAGACAAGGCCCAACGGGCATCAAAAACATTTTGCCAAGTCTCGTTCTAATTTCAGGCGCATACATATAAGGTTTTCCTTGATGTGGTGTTTAAACAGGTTTGCAATCATTTGTTGTAATACAGAACCATTCGTGATTTCTCATTTTATTTTATGCTGTATTCATTTTAATAACATAAGTTTGTAAGAATTGATTTTGGTGGCTTTCATGTCACTTTTATAAATATTTTACTTTTTTTCCCCATGATCAGCTCCCAACAGCTCAACTCCTCAGAGCTGACTTTTCTCAACCATTTATCATTCCACTCTTGTTTGCATAATAATGTAACGGTAGTGTCGGATCTAAGATTTACTCACCCGGTTCACCTTTTGCAGGCTGGTGGTTGGCAGCGCAGCAAGCGTCCGATAGTCCAGCTTGAGTGGACCTGTGCTGAAGTTCTAAGGGTGCGAAGGGGGAGACAGAGGTCATATCTGAGCTGAGCTAGAGGAGTCTCTTAGGAGCCTTCTAAGAGAAGACCGAGAGAAACACTGAATAGACCGTAGTGATTTAGGGATTCATTAAAGAGCCACTCCAGGAAAAAACTGACCTCTTCAGTTGAAAACTATATTTTTTAGAGATTGATTATGCGGATATGTATACTGATCAAAAAGTCCAGTTCTTCATGAAAGACAGAAATCTGGATGAGAACACAGAGTTAAATAATGACTGTTATCTGCTACAGTCCATGTTTGTTGGGGTTTTTTTAGTGAAATTAAGAAAGGAAGTGGTGGACACCTTGCACCAAAATACACCCCTCACTTCAAGTGCTTTGAAAATGAATGTCATCACTATGTAACTACTGTACACGACAGTCCAGAATTTGAATCATAACAGCATTTATGTTCTGTGGTTGGGGAAAAAAAGAGACACTGGAGTGACCTGTAATGACTCAAGGGCATAAATGTTGAATACTCTGCAGTCTTTCAAACGTACCCCTGGCTAAAGGACACACAGCACTTCTATGTCTGCCTTCAACTACAACTAGCTTCCACTAGAGGTACTTCCCAGGGCTGTTGTCTCCAATTCCTAAAAGAACATGAAGCAACACAGCAGCCCTAAGCTCAGTTTCTCCCCCTACTGGAGAGACAGGGGATGGGCCTCACCTCAGCCTCCTCCTCCAGTAGGCGGTTGGCCTCCTCGCGCTCCAGGCGCATGCGCTCCTTCACCAGGGGACAGAGGGGGGGAGTGGTCACCAAAAAGGGGGTGGGGAGAGGGGGAAATGGGGCGAGGGAAACCAGCCACACAACAGCACATGCAAACAATGGTGTGACAAGGGGGTAAAAAAGGAGTGAGAGAGAGTGGGACCATGGGGTGGACAGAAAAAAAGACAATGGAAAGGTGATAAGGGAAGAGGGAGAATATGGAAGGGAGGATAAAATTGACGTGGCGGTCAGAATGGATGGGTTGATGATTAGAGAGAGAAAGTGAGAAACAGAGAGAACAGTTGAAAAGGAGTGATGGAAAACCCAGACACACCGTGGGGGAGAGAAAGGTAAAATAGAGAGAGAGAGAGGATAGAATCCACACACATTAGAAAAGACCTTTCATTGGTATTCCAGCAGAACAGTAGCAGGCAGGAGGAAGCTAGCAGTGGGAGTGCTAGTAGAGAAAGAGCCCTGGGGAGCCATGGCAACGAGGAGCAGACACCACTTCCTCCAGTGAAGGTACCCAGCTACATACTTTCTTTACTGCTACACAAATATTAAAACTACCAATCTATTAACAAAGAATCTTTTCTCAAATTGTAAGAGGGTTATTACTGTTTATTGTGAATATGATTGGAAATGAATGGATGGATGTCTGCAAGCTTCAATGGTTTAGGTCAAAATCCCTCGGGTACAATTTCAAATCTCCAAATAAGTCATTCCATCAAATGAACCATCGGATTAGTTTAACTGAGAGGCACTGTAAGGAATACTTTAAAAAGCATTGATTATTACAAGCACCCTGTAGCAGTTAAGAGTCTGGAAGAATAAAAATAAAGTTGATCCCAAAATACTTAAGGAACCAGAGTGACAGCTGTGACTTTTGTTACATCACTGGTGATAGACAGCATAGTAAGTGAGCAATTCTTTAAACCCCTGCTCCCTGCGTAATATGGACTGAAGCTGGTAAATCTCACTTACCACTTTCTCAAATTCCTCTCTCTCCCACTGCGAAGCCTCTCGCACCATCTCCACTTCCTATGCCATGGAAAGGGGATGAGGGAGATGGAAAGGGGAGGAGAGAATTTTGAGACAACAATCATCAACAATAATTTCACATCAAAAAACATAAAAAAAAAAAAAAAAACAAGGAGGGATTTTGTGTTTTCATATCATAACATGAAACAACTACAATTCAAACACTAAAATTCATTCCCTTGCGAGTGGGAGTGTGTGTCAAACAGCAGGGGAGAGAACAGTGTAGGGTAGCTAATGGATGGCACACTAGAGGACATGTCATGAGAAAAACCACCCACCTTCTGAATGATCTCCATCTCCTCTGGACTCAGGTCCCTGTCGATGGATGAAATGCTCTCCATGCTGTTTTTGCGGACAATGCCCGCTGCGAAAGGGTTGGCAATCACACCTGGGGAGGCCTGAGAGCAGAGACATACTCATCATCACAACAAATCCAACATAAATAAAGCCACACACGTCTCTCTACACCCGTTCTGTTCGCATACCCACCCAACCGAAGGTTAGACACAACCAAAAGGCTGGTTAAATAAATTATAGCATATGTGGCTTCTTCACTCAATACTTCATATTCCAAATTCCCCTAAAGGACAGTGCCTCCCACAGGGTGTTGAGTCTCACCTCAACAGCAGCAGCATCACGGGGGTCGAAGCCATCGCAGACCAGCACGGCCAGCGTGTCCCCAACGCCGCGCAGGATGCGCACGGCCTCCGTGTGGGTCATGCCCAGCAGGCTGTGGTTGTTGACCTCCAGGATGCGCATGCCGACCCTCAGCCGCCCGTCCCGCGCTGCTGCCCCGCTGGAGCTCACCTGGGGGAGGGAGGGCGGGTGAGAGGCGGTGCCGGCGCAGTCAAAGATATCAGACCCAAACGCAACCAGACGGTGTGAGGTGGTTACCTTGGAAATAAAGATTCCCTCGTCGGTGGGGTCAAAGGGGTTGCCCGCATGCCCTTTGGCCCCGCCTCGAATACTGATGCCGAGTTTTTCACCAGGCTGCTTTTCGATTATGATTTCCTGCAGGGACACAAACACAGTGAGACCATCCATCTCAGTAACACCGTCCCTGTTAGACAGTGCTACATCAGAGCCATGTGGATAACACAAGGCTGACAACAACACACAGCTAACTATCTAAGGATGGGTTAATCCTGCAAAGGTAGAGACAGCAGGCTTCCTAGGTCTCTTAGCAACACAGTCAAGATCAGTGTAATTTAGGGTGAAGACTGACTAGCTGTATCTGGTGTGCCAGCAAAATGAAAGCTTCACTACTGGGTACCACCATTTAAGATCAGCGAGGCCATAGCCGATGATGGCAGCGGGGGCGCAGCTCACCTGCATGCCGGTGGGCGCAGGGTCCCGGCGCACCAGCATGCGGATCTCCTGCTTGTTGGAGAGCAGGGCGCGCACGGCCTCCTGGTGAGTGGCATGGCGGAGGTCAATGCTGTTCACCTCCAGAATACGGTCACCCACCCTCAGCCCACTCTCACATGCCAGGCCATGAGGGATAACCTGAGACATGCACACAGACAGGGATACAAACAAACATAATTACAGATGGACAGACCAACACACAAACCCAGTGAAGGGATGGGCAGAGAGTATCACCCAGACTGCCACCCTTTGCTGGAATGCAGTATCGACCCACAGAATGCTGGAACTGACACTCTTCTAGCCACTGACTTACCTTCGAGATAAACACGCCAGGTTCAGTGACTCCAAACGGGTGGCTCGCATGGTCACTGCCACCCACAATGCTCAGCCCCAGTGGGCCGCCTGCTTTCACCAAAGTCACTTCCTGTCAGGGGACAGGAAGTTCATAGTGGTTATGGACTGCTGCATTTTTGTGTAGGAGCAGCAGACAAACTCCATGGCACTCATTCAGGGAAAGGCAACTAAGGTCTCCAGAATTGTTTTGTCTGTTCTTACAAATCAGTTTTCCTTGGATATACATCCCAATTCACAAATAAATTTCAGTATCTATGACCATGAGTCAAACTGGTGACCAGAGGTGCCTACCCTAGTTTTTCCAAATCTGCAAAAATTTCAAACTAATGACTGGATAGTACTAACTGAAGATCACTAAATCTCCTAGAAAGCTACACTTCAGACAAGATCTTCATACCATTGACCATTTTCTCAGGTACTGTAGAGGGATGCGTTTGAGACAAAGAAACCATGTCAGAATCATTAAACCATATCAAAAATCATTCAATCGAACATGAGATATTAGCAGTAAAACACATAAGGACTCCATCATCATCACTATAACTGCCGCCATTATCGCCACCCTAACCTCGATGGGGTACTCATCCTCCAGCGTGCGGCTCAGGTGGTTGCTCTGTGAGGAGGTGTGGTGGTCCTCGCCGGGTTCGTCCTGGTCGGGGGAGTCGGCGGGCTCGGGCGGAGGGGGCGAATGCGGCCGGGTCCGGGACAGGGCCGGGGAGCCTGCTGGCTGGGCCAGGTCGCGCTCCACCAGCAGGGTGATGGTGGGGGAGGTGCCGGTAAGCAGTGTTACTGCCTGATCATGCCTGGCCTCTGTCATGTCTACACCATTGATCTGGATCAACAGCAAACCAACGCGTCACCCTCCCCAACAACAGCTATTCCCCATAAACACAACAGTGTGTTTTATCGAGCCACAACACCACAGCCAAGCCATCGCAATGGCATTTCCTCAAAACTTCCCAAAATACTGTGAACCTAACCCTTATTTGCACACAATACATAACAAATGAAGCATATTTCGAATATAGAATATTTATATTATATATATACATTCTTAAGCATAGAAAATACATCATTACCATATGGTGAGACACATCTTATTGGCTACCAGTTGTATACGGTGTACGTGTAAATCTGCCTGTCTGTAATAAGAACACACACCTATATGTACAACTGTCATGTCATACCTACATGTATCTATATGATGATCTGAGATGTGAGCTAGTATGTCTGAGATATAAGACCATAAAGAACTATAACGATTTTCAATCATTTTTTTAAACAGCCAAAATAATAAAATGTGGATATTTACTATGCATTGTCATTTTGTAAATTATTAGAAATCTATAGAGAATCATATAAGGAAATATACAAATTGAGTAAACAGAATTACAAATGGTTGTCAACATGGCTATGTGTACAGTAAAACAAATTTACGCATCAAGTCACATATGTATAGTATTATGTACATCTTCTATTTTTTTTTTATAGTTCCTGAAGAAATAAGCTTGACAATGGATAAGGAATCTACAGCATACAAGCATCTTATTTGGTTATCTACAGCACCATCTGGTGTTAGACATGGTAACTACAGTAGAACCTCAATATTCCAAACATTGTGTTTAGTAAAACTCCTTCCAAAAATTCACCTGTCACATTAATGGTGCTCAAGTTAATTTGTCTATACATCCTACATAGTGATAAGTACACACACCCTGTGCATCACAGTAAGTATCTGCTATATACCTGGAGCCATGATGCAGGGTGTTAATGTTAATGTTAGTGAGTGCTGGTAGCGTGCACAGAGTCCACTGTGTCAGATAGACAGAGAGGGAGGAGGAGAGGAAAGAAAGAGGTGCTTTTGTTCTGGTGTGTCTGGCAGGCAAGACCTAAAGCAGGGAGCCCATAAGCCTTATAGTTGTTTCTGCAAGCAGTGAAGCACGCATCTCTGTAACAGTCTAGCAGCTTATCCTACTGATATGGGGCGTACCACAACTAGGATCAACAGCCGCTCTGACTACTGCTGTACCTCCAGCTTCCTCCAGCATCCACACACAGCATTTATATATCAGGAATTCTGTTCCTTGAGACACCTACACCCTAGTAACATCCGTTTCTACTTCTTCCTGTCTCCTGTTCTCCATGGTAAAAGACCTTGCCAGCTCTGGTCAGACAGACATATCCATTAAATCACTTGCACCTAACATGATTACCTCATATCTACCATAGTCATCAGTGTCCATCCATTTAACTTCAATCCAGCCCAGTCAAATTTCTCTAACTGTTAGGTTCTCATCTGAGACACACAGTCCAATGAAGTCATCCGGTTCCGTTTAAACAGGCTGGCAGTTATCAAACCTATCATCATTTCGCCTTGGAATACATTAAAATGGGGTTCTAGTATTAGCCACACACACACACACACACACACACACACACACACACACACACACACACACACACACACACACACACACACACACACACACACACACACACACACACACACACACACACACACACACACACACACACACACACACACACACACAGTGTTGTGTCAGGGAGAACAGGGCAATGGGTCACTAAACAACTTGTGTAGTCACTAAACTACTGTAAAACTATTACAGATTGTTAAATCTTATATTAATATCAACTGTATTAAAATATTATATATCAATAGTGGCACTGCCACTTAGACCATGGCTTTCAGAAGGTCCTACTTCCCAAACAAAACATAGTGACAGACAGAAGCTCAGTACCTAGTCCCTGAGTTTATTGCGACAAACAGAAGCCAGCACTGACCACACAGTATCAGCTCTTACCGTCGGCTGATTTGCTACTGCAGCTGCTGCTATGGTAATACATGCTGTTACCATGTCAGCGGGCCCAGAGGCTCCGCCCACATCCCCCAACACCACACCCACCACCAAGCAGGCAAGGAGACACAGTGGGTGTTAAGAGTCAGGCCATGCAGAGAAGGATGGCAAAAAGGAAATAGAGGCAGATAAAAGGGACAAAATACTGGGAGAAAGAAGGTGAGAGAGAAGGGGACAGGAAGATGGGGCAAAAATATAGAGAGGAAGGGGAGAAAGAAGATCAAGATCATAGAGGGAGGGAAATATAAAGATACATAGTAATGGGGAATCACCCAAGTGACCATTAAGGCTTCCATCACATAGTCAAGAGGAAGAGAGATAAACAGTTAGCATTCAAGATACAAGGCAAGGGAAAAAGGCTAACATGGCCCCAGAGAAACACCAGATGGTGCTGTTTCACTGCACACAATGAGGTACTGACAAAATCTAGCCAGTTACTCACCACAGAATATGTATATGTATCAATACATGTATAGTTACTTTGAAAAATGTCATGTTTATTTGCGAAACACAACATTGATAGAGGACAATATTACATTACTTTGCCAAGGTTCATGGCATTCATATTTTAAGCTCTACAGCATTCTCACTTCCTTTTGATTTGATGAAACATTAATGTGTACAGAAACAAATAAATTCTGTGCAGCGTTCTCTGGGTCATATTAAGACAGTGTCAATCATTTAGACCAAACGTAAGGTTAAATCCCAGCAGTCTCTCAATTCAAAGAGCAGTTATATAAACACATTCCTCTGGCGGGCAGGCCAAATGCAGCAAGAAATAGCGAGGAATGAGAGGTGACAGTGCACAGTCTGCCACAGGTATTGCGGGAATGTCAGCATGACAGCCACAGCTGGGACGAACGACTGATTGACACTGAGAGCATGCAGGAGTGAAGGGACACCACCACCATCTTAGAGAGGAAGGAGGAGTCAGCAGGAGTTAATAAAAGATACAGCAGTTAAAATTCAAATCAAATCATAAGAGGACACAATGAGGGGCTTCTCATGCCCAATGCACAGCAAATCCACAGATGTGACAGCGCAGGGGTGCAGCAGGACCAGCAAACAGTCAGTGAGCGATGAGGAAGTGGTCTTTTACGCTCATATGAGACAGTGTCTTCTCAAAATGCGATGTCTGTAATGGAGCACCAGCACAAATGCCAACACTTGCTGTCAGTCTACAGGTGTGACTAACATGGAAGACTGTGTAAGTAGAACCACATCTTCTTGAGAGGTGGGGTGATATACTCACGGAGATGACCCTGTCTCCCACGTGTAACGTGCTGTCTCGGTGAGCAGCTCCGCCTTCAGCAATGCGGGAGATGAAGATGCCCTGCCAGCAAAGAGGAGACTTGGTTACTACAGCAACAACCTCAGCAACAACCTCTCAACTGCTCAGTGCTGGAGGGCCAGCAGCCCGTGGCACACGGGACATTTAAGGGAAATGGTGGCAATTGTGAATGAAATACAGCGGCAACATATGGCACTTTCTCAGGTGGCTTCCAGGAACTATAAAACCTGTCTGCTTGAATTACCACCATCTGCTAAGAGGATCAAGGCTTTGCAGAAATATTATTAGAGTGGACGAAATGGCATCAGTACAATAAAATATATGAATCAAATCACAAATCAGGTGAAACACATCACTATCATGGCCTGATCAAAATCCAGTCCAGCCACTACTGTCACTCTGAGCAATATGAGAGATTAATGGTCTGTTGCAATATGCTGCAGTGCCGTGCAAGAGTGAATTGGGCCCCACAGAATACAGCAGGGGAAGTCCCACAATAATGAGCTAACGAGACTAAATTTATCTGACATCTACGCAGTCAGTGTCCCTAAAAACACAACTACATTCAAGGGAGACTGAGATTCAGAAAGGAACAGACATCTCATCTGCCAACCCCACTCTCCAAGTGAAGACGTTTTTCCTTTGAAGTGCTCAAACAGAGGCTATGCTCCAGTAAAACTTGTTCATAATTTATACAGGAATTTAACCAGGATAAGGTTTTCAAGAATGCTGTGGAGGTGGTGAAACCTGTTAACTTCTGTTTTTCACAGGGACAGGCTACATGATTAATAGATTTTACCCGACAGTGACTCAGAACCAAGGCTACTTAGCTTCCATATAAACACTACACACCACAATACAGTGGGGAACAAGAACCATGTAGGACTGTAATGCTGCATAGAAAACCTGAACTCATCAACAAATGTATCCATTCAGTTCAAATGGATCCCAGCTATGCATGGATTTGGCTTCTTGATAAGCAGTGCATTCTGATCAAACAGTTTGACCTGAGGAGCCCTCTGACACTGGGGTCAGCCATGAGTCAGCTCCCCGCTGGAGCCAAGAGTGGTTCCGTCAGAATTCCGGAAGCAGTATGGTGCCTAAGGAGAGACGAGCCAACTCCTTGTAAACCTCCTCCATGTTCCCAGCACTCAATCATGATCACTGAGCTCAGTCATGATGTGCTGACAAGCAAGCGTGTGTGAGGACACCGAAACAACCCACTCAGTTTATATACCATGCTCGCGCGAAGCCCGGTCATCACTAATAAAACACATAGGGCTGCACTATGTGCCACTAGCTTCGAAGGAAAAAGAGCCTCCTTAAAATAGCTGTACTCACTGTAAACAGTGAAGAGAACTACATGAACTTGCATGACTTTAAATCAGTTTATTTAACAGGCTTAGCTTGGTGTCAGACTACTTATAGCTCCAAACGTAACTGAGCTACACTTCAACACTGCATTCCTGTCGGTCGAATAATAATTACAATTCAGCATGAATATAAAGCTTTGCAAAACTTCACATGCTGGTCACTGCTAAACTGCAACTCAAGAAAACCCAGGCATGCAAGCTCTGAAATTACACCAAATCTTTGACTATCAGGACTACAAAGCCAAGGCCCCCTAGCCTTTCTAAAATAGCTACAAATTGATCTTAATTTCATGAACAGTTCTTCCTGGTGTCACTCAGTGACTCAGGAAGCTGACTGTCCTCTCGGGCGTCATAAAAACAATGTCAACTTTAGCCTTCAAATACAACCAAATATTACAAGGCCACCATATTCTGACACACTCACAACCAGAACGTGCCTCAACCATTTAAAAAAATCTTACATGAAATCATCAAAAACCCCAATAGCATGCAAAAGCACATATTACATTTCTGACTTAACTTGACCACAATCACACCGTACTTCATTGACATTCATGTATACACATAACAACGATCAACCAAGTGCCAAACCAAGTGTCAGACTACATTTAAAGGTCATCAAAAATGCAGACACCATCCACACCAATGTCCACCTCAAACAACAGAACTAGCCAGGACTTACAAAAAACTTAAGGGCGTGTGTGTGTCTTGCTCGGTCAAACCCCGAGCCGCGAATGCAGGAGCTGTATTCCAGAACATGTGGCCAGGCGTGCGCGACCAAAAATACCACCCCCCACGACCCATTCAGGGGGCCTATCAGGTGTCTCAGCCTGCTATTCATATCTCCATCCCCGTGGCAACCCCCTGCAAACGGCTGGCTGAAAAAGGTGGTGTCGGAATGGAGGGGGTCACATGGGCGGGGAGCTGGTGGGAGGCAGGGGGAACAGAAATGACCCAACTCTCTCCCACACTGCATTTGTGATGCTTCATTAAGGGTCATGTGAGCTACAATCCCACTAACCCCATTACCCCACTATGACTCAACAAATATTCAGACACAGTACCTTACACTGGAAGCAGGAGCGTAAGCCTGGCCACTGACAGAAAGGCTGTGGTTCCGAGAATACATAGCTTAAGACATTATTTTCTTATGATTGCATAAAACAAACCTGAAAATGAAACATTTATGCTGTAACTGTGTCTTACAGTGACTGCGAGCAACACAAGCCAAAGACCATATGCTAACAGGTGTTCCCTTTGGCTCATAAACACAAATTTGACTTGGAAAATTTGACTTTTTGGTGGTTTTTTCCTTTATGGTCATGTTGACTGGTTGACAAAAAATTAAGTTAATTTCTGAGCATGGTGTCTTCCATGTGGTATTGATTGGGGAGCCAGATCTGAATATGCACACATACATACTTACCCTGTATATATGATTTTTTTTTTGCGGTATTTATGAATGCATGGGCTTTTATAGGTACAATGTACAATCATATATGATTGCCTGTTGGTAGGTGTGTGTGAACATGTTAATGTTTGTATTTACAGAGGCACGACTCACAGTGTCCCCTGTGCGGTAGGGCGTGGAACCCTTGCCCCCCGCGATGCTGAAGCCCAGGCCCTTGTCGTTGCGGATAAGGCATGTGGACAGATGCTGGCGGGCGGCCCCAGGGGAGAGGGGCTCCATGCAGAAGGGCAGGCCGCTGCTGCGCCTCTCACGGGGGAAGTAGTCATCCTCCGGGCGCAGGGGCGTGGTGGTGATGGCGTTCTCCGGCTCCACCATCCGCTCCCTCAGCACTACCATGGAAACGGCCATGCCGGAGCTCCGCAGGGCGTCCACTGCCTTGTGGTGCTCTGCACCGTGCAGGTCTATGCCATTCACCTGCGGGAGGGTCAGGACAGGGGTCAGAGGTAACAGGTATGAGAGAAGGGGGAATTAGGAGGTGACGCTTGTATCGTCGTGTCACCGGGGATGGGGAATACCAATGTAGATCATCATAAATAATTCCATGGGTAACATCTGTGTTTACCTCCAGCAGTTTGTCTCCCACTTTGACCCCGGCGCGAGCAGCAGGGCCCTCCTCAGACACTCTGGAGATGAAGATACCCTGGAGGATCCAGAAAACAGAGACAATGAGCATGAGAACTGAATCTCCTACTCTCTAAAGTATGATTAAACAGTGCTCCCACACACTGACCCTAGATCAGTTTATGGTATAATTTTTTATATACTTTTTTTAGTATATCTACTATATACTATTTTTAAATACACTAAATCCTAACTAATAAATACTAATTAAAAAAAATGTCTGAATAAATTTTATGCAAAAATGTGTGAAAATCATCTGTCTTTACCAGATGAAATGCGAATGGTTGTGGTTGTTTTCAAGCAAAGAGAAGAGTCTGGAGTGAAATGCTAATTTTCCATTACACTGTACAGCTGTGGAGGCGCTGAAATTCTACACCAAACATTTAACTGTCTGCAGTCAAACAGTACAACCAGCACTTTTGCTTCCGTCAACCACACCACTCAACACACGCCTCCGTCCATCAAATATTCAGCCAAAGACCGCCCATGGCACACAGCTTGTAAGGAGTGCTTTCACTGATTTTTATTTACTTTGAGTCTGTCAGGTCATTAAGAAAAACCCAAGAGTCAGCTGATAATAGAGCCCACATAGTAACCAGCATCCTGTCTACAATCTTATTACACATTTCCTGAAAGCCCTGTTCTGGGTGGTCTGCCAGTTCCCCCTGTATAAATAGTTAGGTGACATGCTTGGAAATTTGCTTTGCAGAGATAATCCCCCTACTCTACCAGTGCCTGAGGCGGGGGAGAGTGTGATCAGCTGTTTGAGCCAATGACCTAGGTTGAGCTTCTGTCAGGCATGGCAGTTAGCCACACTGACATAATGAAGCAGCCCAGTTCAAATCCAGTAATTCTGCAGTGGCCATACTCGCAATACGTATGTGTTATTTATTGCACTTTCTTGGGCCTTGTGAACATATGTGAAAGATGGAGGCCCAAAGTGTTTGGCTCAGTGAGTTCAGGTCTAGAGATCTTCATGGGGTTATGCCAATGACAGAAGAAAAAAAAAAAAAAAAAAAAACTTCACAGCAACAGACAGATCAGGGATACATGGCATAAATCTGTAAATTCAAGCCTACCTTTTTATGTGTGGAATTCTAAATTATTTAATCAAATGGTATAATTGTGTGACTCATAAAAGATTCTAATAATTTACATATGGCCTGTAAAAATAAATTCTGCATAACACCATTCAGGGGGATACAGACCATAAAAAGCCTGTACACCCATCAGCTTCCTCTTACCTCATCATCCCCCTTGTAGGGCGTGGAGCCTTTCCCCCCTGCGATGCTGATACCCAGTCCCCCTGTCTGGCGCAGGATGGTCAGGGTGAGCTGGAAGCAGAGCACAGGGGTTAAAACCTCCAGGGAGGACGCACCAGCTCAGTCCCCCACGGACGGGGCCACTGGGGGCGGATGGGATGCACAGTATTTCACTCACTCTCCAGTCATCAATGAGCCAGGACTAAATCCACCATTACGGTGCCAAAAAGGCCAGACCATAAAGCTGAATCATCTTCACTGGCAGTTTAATGGTTGTTGGGGCTTTACATGTTGAGTGTGTGGTGTTTTTTCCATGGCGCATGGCTGGCGGGAGTGAGTGAAAAGCCCCATGATTGCTGCAGGAAGAGAACCCCCAAAGTCTGTGGGCAGATGGAATCCCCCCAGGTCTTTCAGCTCAGTTCAATTCCAGAGTCAAGGGTACAGATGGAGGTATCAGTCTGTTTCAATTTCCTTATGGGATAACAACATGTAGAGGTGCATTATTTAATCTCAACACTTGGAAGCCTAAATTAAAGATGGATTAAATTTAAGATTTAAATTTAAAAGATTTAAGATTGTGTAACAGTAAAGCAGCTAAAGAATATATGCTAGACCCTATTAAACACTGGATTGAACTTTGCACACAAGACCACAATTTGCCCCAAGCATAAGATGACTCTTGTACAACGTTTTGAAGAAAAACACTGCTGAGGGGACCAACTGAAACTACATGTCTGCAAACTGGAAACACATAGACAAATAGTGTGCTGGGGCATTAGCACAGATCACAGTGTGTAATCAAAGGGAACAATCACAAAGAAAGGAAAACAGTAACTCAATCACCACTAAGTGGATAAGGTGTTTGAGGTGTGACTACTGCAGTGGCAAGCCATGCAGAATGGGAGTTAGCAAAGATGAGGAAGAAAGGTTAGTGGTGTCAGGGGCGCAGAGAGGAATGCTGTGTTTTGGGTCAGGGAACCGGTGCTGGAGATCAGAGACTACAAAAGTAATTTTGTGTTTAAAGCATTCTTCCACACTGCAGTCTACATACAAAAAAATACTGTACATCACAGATGCACACATCAGTACAGCCTAGCTATTCACTGAGCACAGGCAACAGTATAAACATGCCAAATGCATTACTGGTGTATGCAAAATCACTGCACAATCTACACCCACCACCCAAACTCTGGCAAATCAATAAGCCTTTCCTAAAGTATTATAGGAGTCCTTTGTGGGTTGTTTGTTTCCCACGTGAGCTCTTGATTAGTTGGATTTGAGTGGGCTGTTTAACTGAATTACATTTAACAGGCATCTGTTGTTAGTTTTTTATGGAAGAATGATTCTGGGAAGGTATTGACTCTAACAAAAGGATGCAGGGTAAAAATATGATTTCAAATGGTCTGAAATTGTACCCTTTGCACAATGCACTACGAAGATGAAGTCAAACGACATTAGTAGTAATTCAAAGAAATTTCAGTGCTTGTAACATTTTATGTACTTATTCAAACACTGAGTTTCACCGATGTCATTACGTTACTCTGTATTAAGGGATGGCATCCAAAAATATGCTAAATTAACCACACTGACACTTGTTGCAGAGATTCATTTGCAACGAAATGTCTTTCACAAGGGATTGACAACATATTTGACTGTCAACATAATCGTTGATCAAATAGTTCAATATAATTTCATTTGGGCAAAGGTTATTAGACATGCATCCAAAACTGTAGTTGGGATACACAAATGTACTTTATATGCAAACATTGCTATCGGAGTAATACATTTTTTGAATTCAGACTTGTACCCAGCATGAAGAAAAACTTAATTGGCATAGTGTAAACTATCACATATGCAGTTGCAAGAGCCATATTTTGAAGCATGTAGGTGTATTGCAACATATTTTCTAAATCAGCGTCAGTTCAAAGCGATCGTCAATGATTATCCAAACCTATTCACATATAGGCTTGCACATTGAAGGTTCTGTTCTTAAAACAGGAATGGGAAAACATCCCATTACTCATCACACACTGCTGGCTAAAACTATTTATAATCCTTACAATTAATCAAAAGCTCTAATGGGACCAGCTCAAGTGAATTCAGAACTACCAGAAGTCATGAGAAAACTGACAAGCTGCCTATAGAACAATGCAAAGTAGTGCCACACATGCAGTGGTGATATAATCTATAATCACCTGGCATGCTATATAAACACCCTCACAGTTTGTAATTGGTGGTGTGTCTTTCAGTGTTGCAGGCTGTGAGGACTGACAGTTTGCAGTACGCTGAACTCACACAAACATCTGCTTGCTATTATTAGGAGGTCAGGGCAAGATTTTCCCCTCAGACCAAGGTCCTGTGCAACAGGAGAAGTCACATTCCTGCGGATCCATCCAAATGTATTGCCTGGGCCTCAGGGGTGTGGCCATTATCATTTCTAATGATGGACACTTGCTTCTGGTGTCACACAATTGTTAAGTATCAACTACTACATACTGCATACTGGAAATCAGATTATGCGTTTTATGATTATGATTCGAGTACACAGTAGGTAAATCTTATTCCACAGTACCTAATACCAGTATTCAAATTTTAATTTGAGGCCCTGTCTTTATTTTTGATAAAATATGAATAATCCAGCCTTCTGATCCATGAGTAGGACATGTTCATATATGATTCATTTTATGCCCTGCACAAAAATGGCCAGTGTTCCATTTAGTATACATTATAGATAATGTGTTTTATATTCAAGGGCCCCTCTAACATACAAACACGGTTACCTCCATATCTACATTTTCAGTGTGTTGCTTTCCTGAAAACCTCCCTCATAGAGAGGCTCAGTGGTTATCAAACTTTTTATTGCACATCCCCCCTGCCTTTTATTATTTTTTTTAATCAATGTTCATGCCCCCACCCCAACCAGCATTATAAAGATTTGATATGCTTCACACATTTGTATCAAATCTAAAACAATGGATGAAAGTATGAAAGTGAGAAAGTATGGATGTTTTAGTTTCAGCCCAACACAGCTGGGCAATTAGCAATTTGAAATAGGTCGAGTTTAATGATGTTACCCATCTCAACTTCATCATCAGGCTTAGAATGTGGCTAATGCTTTTAATCCAGCATTCGTACCCAATTGCTGCATTTAACTTGCCTGTTCAAAGTTAAAGGTAAGGAGTAAAAAAAAAGAGTAATTTCTCCAAAAAGGAGTAATTTCATTATAAAAATACATTAACGTTCATTGATTTAAAAACAGGTACTCAATAAACCACAGGACTGTGAAGCAGCAATGTGTCAAAATTAATTTTCAGTTAATATATGCTAATGTGCTAATCCATATGCTTTTACAATAAGAAATTGTGTGCACATCAAAACCTAGGATACATCTGTAAAAAAATTAACCACTTCATGTCCACTTACCTATCACTGTCCCTTCCTAGAATATCAAGAATATTTTCTCATACTTACTGGGCATCTTGTTTTACATATAGACTTGACAGATAACAGAAAGACATGCAACTGAAGCAGCTTGTAATAACCTGGACATAACAAAAATAATCTCTCTGCTCCAGAAACACAGACTTGTAGATCCATTAAAAAACTGAAAATGTAGGTTCAGAGATTTGAATCCACTCTCATCTTTCTCTGTAGAATTATGTGTAAGGGACTCCTGTAAAAGCAATTACAGAGACAAAGACAAACCTATTTGTAAAAATAAATAAATAAAAGGAAACTATGATTTTCTATTTTCCCTCTTCTATACAGATTCAAAAGGTATCATTTCCCTTTCAAGGTGTAACCAGGACAGGACAGGAAAGCTTCCATGCTCCTGTTGGCAAGATAACCTGAAAAAGAACCCTGATGTTCCTGGTGGTGGTGGTGGGGAGGGAAGGGGGGCGCGTTTGAGTTGAGCACCCAAAAGTGCCATGCAGCCAGACTCCTGCTCTGTTCGAATGATGAGGGGTGGGCACCTGCACCCCAGGGAGACACAGCCTGATAGAAAACAGGGGGATGGAGAGGAGGACAGAAAGATGAGGACAGACAAGCCAAAACCTCAGTGCATCCGTTGGCTGGGGAGGAAGAGAACTGCAGGTATTTCAGGGGGAATTTTTTGGTTTTCCCGTTTCTTTGAAAAAATTTGTCGAAATTCTTTAAGATTAAACCAGAAAATTGGATTCACCAAATATAATCCTCCTTCCTCCTCCCCAGTCGGCGGCACCACTGTGGCTGTCCGATGATGGTGAGTGCTGATAGGCTGTTTCCTGGCGACTGTCTTGGGTTAATGGTGGATTTGGTTTGTTGTTGGTTGATTTTTGATTTGTGTTCTTGTGAGAGCGGGTGGGTAGATGAGTGAAAGAGAAAAAGAGACTGGGAGAGAGTGAGTGAATGGGGAAAGAGAGCAGGTACAGACCTCTTCCTCCTCAATTCGAGCAGGCTCAATCAGCAGATTATTGACTTGATCAAATGACACCCCCTGTTAGGACAGGAACCAGCGAGAAGCATGCGGATTAGTGAGGCCAAAATAAAACCAGATGTGCGCACGCCCAAAAACACGCTCACACTCACGCCTTGCACTCGACTCCACGCACCCTCACACCAGACGCGACAAACACTCTCTGACATGAGCTCTATGACAGCTGGCTGAGGCAGGCAAACATCAGTCCCGCTGAACAGTTATGGATGTGAGGGGCCCAACTGAACAGCGTTCTGTATGCCTGGGCCTACTAGCTTCTCTAAACAAGCTTTCTTGGAGAGCCATATTATTATATCAGAATTAAGCAGAGAAAAGACAGGTTAGAAGTTAGGCTGAACTCCCTGTTAGTACTATTTCTTTTCTCTACATGTGAAATATGTCTGCATGTGTAGTCAGATGTTTCTGGGAAAAATAATCTCATTTGCTCTATAGAGCTGACTGTTGGGGCATATAAGCAAGAGCAAGTTTCCAGTCAATGCTGGAAAGCAGAAAGAAATTCCAGTTTTAGGTCACCTTTCCACCTCTGCCATGCATAGTAACTGTCTGGAGAGTAGGGGACCACAAACAAACACACATACACACAAGCTGCAGTCGCACACACACACGCACGCACAAACACACTCCTGCCTCCACTCCACCCCATGTCATGCACACGGCACATACTCATGCAACTCTTGCACAGCTAACACACTCACAATCGCACACAGCAGGCGGCACCATTCCACAAGCCCAAACACACACTCACACAAGCATGCTGCTGCCCTGGATCCCTGATCCCACCTCTGTCTGAATCCCAGCCTCTTTGCTATCACAGGTGTTAACATCTCACCATGTCAAGGCAAGGGCTACTTCTGCAGTGCATTTCCTGCACTGTATGACAGTGCAGCATGTAGCTGGGTGTGTACCTCAGTGTTTGTGATCAGACAGTAACCAGTTAGAATCCTATGTCCAAGCCCTACTCTACTCCTAGACACACTGTCATTTAGATGCAGTTCTAAAGTCATGGTCATACATGCTATGGTTTGTGCACTGTGGTGTAGTTTATAACCACCTTTTCAGCCTGATGGTATTGGGGCACTGCAGTACTGTGCATGTGCATGTGCATGTGCATGTGCATGTGCGTGTGCATGATGTAGTCCAGAGGAAGAAATACATTCTGTAGTGTGAAACTATGATTGGAGGAAACAGCCCTGCTGCAGTGGGTGGAGACTGCCTTCAGTCAGCCACTTTGAGGATCGCACTACAGAGAGGCAGGACCAGGAGACACAGGGCATACTTGCATGGCAGCATACTTCGATCAATTTGCAGTTAGGAGAAATTAGGATCAATTAACCAAATGAAAAGGATTTTCATTTTTCATATTAATAATCAGCTTGAATTAAAATTTGCAATTATTCAGACATTTCTGGAGCAATGCTGATTCAAACACACTTGTGCACAAAGGAAGGGGGATTGAGAAAGGGAAACAATTTATCCACCTAGATCAATGAATAAACAATAGATCAGTGAATGGCATTATGAAACTTGGAAAGAGGGCAGAGGAGGAGTGGTGCTGCGGAGGTGAGCGTGGCCTTGGAGAGAGGATCTGCATACAGCCAGCTGGGGAGGAGTTCTCCAGAGGGGGGAGGAGCTTTTGTCAGCAGTCACCCCTCTTTCAAATAGAATGCGCTACCATGGAAGCAAATCACCATGGCAGCGCAGCTACAATCCAGTGTGGGCTTGTGTATATACTTTTCCTTTGCTCCCTCCTATACACTTGAAGAGTGCAGGATATATATGACATTAAGCTGAGGACCCACACTGACAAGCACAAGGTGGAGTGGATGGGACCAGCCTGAGGACAGACAGAGTAAGCTGCAGGCTGGGCGCGTTGGAGCCAGCGGTGGGGGCGGGGGCGGGCAGTGCTGGCAGAGCAAGGGGCAGCTGGAGGGACAGTGCTATGCAGCAGCAAGGAGGGGTGTGTCTTGGGGCCGGGGCCAACCGATGATCTGGAGTCAAACTGATGGCACGGCTTTCATCACTCCCACCATATTACGCTCCCTGTCCTGCCAACACCCGCAGGCAGGAGGCAGTCATTCCTGTGTGTAGGTGCATGGTGTGTGGGGGTGTTCAAACTATGGCTCTGTTGGGTATTTTTTTTTTTTTTGCATAGTTACAATACTTTATTTTTGGCCAAAAATGGGGAATCCACAGTTATTACCCCAACACAGTAAGAGGTGCTTGCTATAATGTTGAACATTTTACAAAAATATATATGTATTAACTGGGTTTTAAAGAGATTGTGACTATTTAGTTAAACGTTGAAGGGAAAAAGGCAGAATGTTAATATGCTTGATGAATTTCAGTTTCAAGACCAATGTGAGAGCAGTTGCCTCAGTGTTGATAACTGAGTGCAAGTGCTCAAGGTCACCTGAGGATGGCGCTCTCCTTGGACCAAGCATGCAGATTGTAAGGCAGTGGGTGAAGGGAAGGGCATGATGAGTGCTTTACTCACACACCCGATTATGCATGAACAAGGAACTGTCCGTTTGTGAAGACATAATATTACTCTAGATGTGATCAAGCCTGAATTGGATTGAGATAAAATTATCATATTAAATGCACAAGGGCACTGATGCAATATGGCTTTTCAGAATGGGTGTGCATTCAACTTACACCATAAAATGCAGCACTGTAAATGAATATAAAATGTAAAAAAGTGTTTTTTAGTTGCTGCCGAACAGGCTTTCAATATTCATTGAAACTATATAAAGAACAGTTACTCTGTCTCATGTTATAAGATGGATTTCAGTTGTGTAAATATAGGAATAGCTTTGATCAGATGTATGTTCTTTACCATTAGGGGTCTTTCCTGTATTTTACAATCACTGACAGGTTTCCATCGTTAGTCTTGGAGAGCTGTGGCGCCACCTTGCGATTTAGTCGACTCTCACCTCACTGAGACATACAGGGCTTCCAGTTCAACAAGATAAAATATCCCTCAAAATGCTAAGGAAAATATAATTTGGTAAAATAGGAGTAGCCAAAATTTCTCATCTGTGGGTATCATCTATGGTAACAAGCAGGTTATGTTTTTTCTAAAGATGTATTACTTTATCATAAGGAATGGAATGGAATTTGAACATTAGCAAATTGGAAGTGTTCAACAGGTAGATAATCTCAATTTCTTCAGCCTGTTTCATCTGTGAAATGAGGACTTGCCATGGAGCAAAGTGGACCCCCCCAACCCCCCCTTGCTGAAGCACAGTTTCCTCCTCAGAACGTCCTCCCCACGTCCCCTGCAGACCCTCCCATACCTTCACAGGCTGCAGGGATGAGTTGACCCTGTCAGTCAACCTCCTGTCATCCAGCTGCGGCTGCTCTATCCTGGAGCGGTAAGGGGTGGTGAGGCCCTCCCCGTTCTCGTTCCCCCCCTCCTCCTCCTCCTCCTCTTCCTCCTCCTCCTCCTCCTCATGTGAGAGCCGCTGGGTGTGAGGCAGCTGGTCGGGGCTGAAGCCCTGCAGCAGGGCAGCCACAGCCTCAGGCTTGGGCAGCTTGGTGATCTTGAAGTGCTTCTTGTAGTGCGGGGTGTCCTTGCGGATCAGGCGCTGCTTCTCCATGGGGAAGGCGGGCTGCCGCCGGTCCTCCTCATCGCTCCGCTCTCCATCTTCCTCCTCCTCCTCGCCGTCCTCATCCTCCTCTTCTCCCCCACGTATGATGGGCTCCTCTGCAAAGTGCACCGTGGGCTGAAGCAGAAGGACAGACAGGGAGAGTATGGAGAATGAAAGCAACAGATAAGACCGGATTTAAGCAAAAATCTCGACTGACACTCACTGTTGGACCACCGATAGCAACAGGTATTGCACTCACCTCAATATATTCTACTTCCATCTCATCTAGCTCCTCCTCTTCCTGCTCCTGGCCATTCCCCTCCACTGGCTCCTCCCCTGTAGTGGTCAGGTTCTGCCGCTCCTCATGAGAGCCCGCAGACGCAGTGCTATTGGAGGCCTGAGAGTCATGGCTGTGATTGGACAGCTCGCTCAGACGTTTAACCTGTGGATAAATGTCAGTTATTAAACCATGAGAACACTAAAAGTAGGTGCGTGCTCATTAAAAAGTGAGTTGAGTTTGAGGAAATTCTGTTACAGATATCAAGTATGTGTATACTGTATGTATCAGTATTGGCTTCATTCACCATATCAATTGATAATCCAAATATTGGAAATTTTTAAAAATAAGTATTACCTCCAAGTCCCTGCAAGTCAATAATTATTCAACTTCATTGTACCTCTGTGTCTGGGGTGTCCACATCTTCATCAGGTTTGGCTGTGTAGACCTCATTCCTTCTCTCTTCTATCACTTTCTTCATTACCTTCAGTTCACTAGGGTGTGGCGTTGCTCTGCGCTGCAGACCCTACAAATTTCCCAAGAAAACACTGTAAACAGACCACCACATAGCTGCATATTGCTGAAAGTAAATGCAAAATATGAGGTCAAGCACACATATTTACATGAACCAAAGGAGTCAATATACACAAAAACAGACTAAATACAAACAAACACATTTGCAAAGACCAATGAGATAAAACTGAACCCCTAAGGTCAAGGAATTGCTTCAAAACAAAAAATTTTTTGCAAACTGACTTGATTAGACTAATATTATCATGCTGTGTTAAATGCACCATTCATTAACAGCAAATGAACAGTTATTGCTACGCTGGACAACAAAAGTGTACGAATCCAGCTTCTTCCCAGTTCACACAAGCTTGCCGCCCCCTGCCTCACCCTGCGCTCAGCCGCCGCCTCATCATCCTCATCCTCGGCCTTGTCCTCCTCCTGGAACTGAATGACGGAGACGCGGTTGAGGTTGCTGTCCGTCCAGCTGTCGTCCACACTGTTCTGCAGCAGGTTCTCTGAGATTCAGGGAGAACAGACAGGCTGTGTCAGAGGGATCAGCCAGCAACAGCACCTATAGCCTCAGGAAATTCACTCATGTCTAGAAGTAGATCAAATCAAAGTCGCTCCATTCTTAAGCACAGAGTGGGGATAATACAAAGCACAGCATAGAAAGTAGGTTGAAAATCAGTTTTTATACTAAATGGATACAGTTGAATAACAAATAAACACATAGAAAATAACAGCCAATAGCCAAAAATTATGAAAGAGAGAGACAAACATGGTCTTTAAAAAAATTTAAATGAGAAATTTAAATTTAAAAAAATGAAATGAACACAGGCACATGGTTGTCTGTGATCCTGCACCTTGATGTACAGAGCAGAAGTGCTGTCTTTCATAGAGTCAGTGGGAGGGACTATTACAGTGTCATGGTGTAAATAGAGGTCAGGGTGCAAGGGGGGTCTCACCAAGGCTGGGGGAGGGCTGCTGGGGCAGCAGGTAGCAGGTGAGCACCTTCTCTCCAGTGCGCTCGTCGTCCTCTGTCTGGAACTTCAGCATGGGCTGGGACTGGTTCTCGGCCAGCCACATGGCCTTCAGGTTTAGGTTAGCCAGTGCGAAGGGCAGATTCTGTAACCTTGGGGTGGGTACACAATGTAAGTGAATGAGACTGTCGGACACCTAAGGGGCTGAGAATATAATACATGAAGTTTTCACAGGAAACAGAGATTGAAGCACTGGCTGTTGTTGAAAATAGTGTATTTTACCTTCAGGATGGTGATGGAAGAAGAAGGGGATTGTGTTTATTAAGGTACATGCTTGTGCATTGGGTATGTGTATGTGTATGCATGTTCACACTACCTATTCCCTGCCACGTCCAGCACATGCAGTTCGGTGGCGTTGGCCAGCTCCGCGGGCAGCTTGTCCACGCAGTTGTCACGTAGTGACAGAACATTAAGGCTGGAGCAGCCGCCCAGCTCCTCCGGCACGTCAACCAGGCGGTTCCGGTCCGCGTTCAGATTGGTCAGCTTCTTCAGTTTCCCCACCGTGCGGGGCAGTGTCTGAGGGGAAGGGGGGCGAGGGCAGGGAATGTTTGGGAGGAATGGGGTGGGGGGAAGCAACCAAGGTCAGTGCAAAATGACACAGAGGTGAGGAAACAGTTTAATGAGGGAGAACAGTTCCACAGGGAAAGAAGGCATACATGAATCAAGAGGAAAAGGAGGCAAACAAAAGGGGAGTGTTTTAGGCAAACACAGTGATGGAGGAGAGATTGGAAGGTCAGCAGGGGAAAAGGGAGAATAAATACAATCAAGCTGGGTAAGACTCTTCTAAGCTGTCCAAGCAGGTAAAGACTGACAAATAAACCACTGGAAAAGAGACAGGGAGACTGACAGGAAGAAAAGACAAAACTAAAAGAGATAATATAGTTTTGGTTACTAAGACTCAGGCACTATGCCCCCACTAAGCACAAATTAGGTCAGAGTTCATTTTACTAACAACATACATTTGTTCACATTCTCTCAAGCCTAAATCATAGAATGGCTTAAATATAGAAAGAGCTTCAATGAGCTAGAAGAGCTACAAATTCTTACAATGCCCTTCATGACTGGAAAATCAGAAAAGCAGACAGACAGATGCGCAGACAGGAAAGGCAGATGGACTCTGGGAGGAGAGAGAGACAATCCACATGTCGTCTACCTGCAGCAGGTTCTCAGTCAGCATGAGCTCGCTCAGATTCTCGCACTCCCCGATGGAGTCAGTCAGATGTGTCAGTCGGTTCTGGTCCACTTTCAAGATGGACAGCTGTTTGAGGCTCCCTGCGGACATAACCGGCAGTCACAAACATCCCGCTCCTTTGAGATTCTAAGTCAAGCCAGGTCTGTTCTTCTCATGCGAGTAAACTGAAAGTAGCGTAAATTGCCAATAGATGGCAGTATTGCACTGACACTCAAATCCAACACCGTTAGTCAATGAGTCTTTCAGTCTTTACTACAAGGCTCTCCTAATGATACATTTCAAAAAGAACCAATGACTGTATGCTCACCTCCCACCTTCCAACCTCAGCTTTTGCCATAACTGAATATCTCCTACATCATAGTGGGTATACTTTTCTTGAGCATATTCCCACCTGTTCTCATTTCTGAGAAATGAGTACAAGTGTTTACAAGTACAATGAGTGCATATCTCTGAGGTTGCAGCCATCCTTTTATACCCTGAGCACTGATATACTTCAGAAGGCCCACTCTTCTCCAGCTGTTATACTATTGCTCATAAACCCATCTGTCTGTGTCTGCATCTCCCCCTGTGCTGCAACACATGAGCGTTCTTCACTCCGAGCCAGTCAGCATACGGCAGTCCTGTTCCCTCGCTCGTGCTCACCGATGCTGTCGGGGATCCCCTCCAGCAGGTTCTGGGAGAGCAGCAGGTCGGTGAGGGCCAGCAGGCCGCTCAGCTCTGCGGGCAGCTGCTCCAGACGGTTCTCTGACACGTCCAGGCACACAAGCCGGCGCAGGTTTCCCAGCTCCTGCACAGAGACACAGACATGCCTCACTTTCTCCATTGCCAAGGACAAGCTTCACTGAGAGGCAAAGGCTTAAACAGCCCTTTTCAATGAGACCCGTGGAAAAATGCTCAGCTCTCACTACAAACACTAAATGTCCTCTAAAATGATTTTACAAGGCTATTTCTTGATTTTGCCTTAGCCCCGCCCACACATACAATTATTGGGTCATGTCATAAAGAAATCCTGCCCACTCACTTAAATTATCCATTCAGAGGCTATCTTGACCTGAAAGACAGCTCAGGAAAGCCATCTTACCCAATAAGCACATGGCTTGCTCTTACCGGTGGCAGTGCAGACAGCTGGTTTCGGTCCAGCCACAGCTCTCGCAGATTGGGCAGAGCTCCCAGTGTGTCCGGCTGTAAAGGAAAGAATGAGAGCAGAAAGACTCATGTACTGCAACCTATCCAGGTCATCCTCAGAGCAACCACAGCAGGTGATGTAGGACAAATGCATCTGAACCTGACTTAATTAACATGAGTGCACACAGTCAGTACCTCTACAACATAAACAATATGATAATTCGATACTTAAAAAAATTCTAAAATATGATTTCTAATTTGCCCTATCTTGCCCAGGGGATAATATAATCACGCTGGACCTGTCATTCACATGATGATAATTCTTACCTATCCTGTGCCACAAAAAGATTTTCAAGCTAAAAAAAATTCAACATTCAGGCATCTGTTTCTCTCTTTGTGGCAGTAACAGTATTATATTCAGAAAAAAAACAGTTGTTCTAAAACACATCAAGTATTCACTTAGACCATGCTTCAAGTAAAGGACAAGTTGGTATTTTCCTCATCAACACATTCGGGCTTTAAGCTGGACAAAGTATCGTGTTTCAAAGGAGTAATTCCCCGGATTCAAACCCCAGACCTGAATCTGGAGCCTTCACCAGAGCTGCACACTGCCTGGCAGAGAGGTGCTCTTTATCCAAGGCCCTGGGGGTAGCAAGCAGAACCGGATGGTTCAGCTGACCTCCCCCCCAGGAGACGCCTCTCTCTCTGTGAATAGCCAGGAGGCACGGTGCCCCCGACACCTGCTTCTGCTGTCCTAAAGCAAAAGCAGGCAAGCCCCAAAACAGGGATTTGTCTGAATTGGTGAAGATCCCGACAGTCAGTCCTGCATTGTTCAGGAAAGTTATATTTTTGTTTCATGCTTCATATTACTGAATAAAAATGTGGAGGAGAAGGATATACACCTGTCACAGAGAGCACTCTGTCCAATGACTTCTGGCCTATACGACGAACATAAAATGTGCGCCAACTTTCATGTTCTTTACATTGGTGAATAGTGGGTATCCTCCTGCTTACACCAACGTATTACTGCCCTGTTTTTTTTGGAGTGGTAAACTAAAAGAATGAATGGCAGTTTCAATGGGAATATTGTAGATGGTCATATGTGCTTTGGGATTCAGTGCCCTTAGTTTAAACAGTACAATGACCAGCTGACAGATGGGTTTCTCACCAGGACTTCCAGTTCATTACTTCCCAGGTCCAGTTGCTCCAGCTTCACCAGGAAAGACAGGGACCTGCAGAGAGAAAGGAAGCAGAGATGAAGGCTGGGGCAGTCAGTCAAGTACATTTCACTGGACTGTAATCTGCAATACACACTGTTTGCTTGCTGATGTCAGGCCTTTGAGTGCAGGTGAAAGGGTTTATAACAGACAGACGGGTGCACAATTACACAGCGCAGGCATTAACCTTCCAAAGAACACAAACACCATCGAAAAGCACAGGTCACAGCAGGCCATTTCTTAACATTTTTGGAGTGGCTTACTGCTTTCCTGTCAACGTCCTCCGGTCAGCCCTTCAACTGCTCCTGCCCCCTCCCTCCCCCTGCCCCCCAGATGTGGACCAGATGCCACCTCCTTTGGGGTAGGCCTTCACCAGCTGCCATTCAATCTAGCACCAAGGTGGATGCTAGTGCAATACATAAACAATACAATCTTCCCTCCTCCAGAATGGAAGCCAGACATTAAACATGAAACTAGAGGAAAACAAAGCATTTCTTATTTGTGTTCTCAAAAATATAAATACGTAAACACAGGGCCGTCTGTTTACTGTTAACAGCAAATGTGGGCCAAAAGCACATGGGAAGTGAACGCTTAGGGGGTATGACCTTGATTTCCAAATGTCACTTTTTCCCCCCTCACATCACACAAACCATTGAGCACCTGCATCAGTGTTATTGAGCAAAGAGTTGCAGTCACATCTGGCATATATGTGAAAGGTTTAACACAAACAGGTGCAGATGCCAGTCTGACATGGAGGAACTGGTGTGGATGATGACTGTGCTGCAGATCAGTCAGGATGAGGGGGCTATGACGAATCTGCATGGCAGGGGCTGAGCTGAGGGTGAGCGCGCTATCATGGTTATCCGACATGTTGCCATCTGTCCCACCCCCACCTCAGGCACCCCCCCGGCCCTCATTCACCCTGGCCAAAGAGACAGCCAGATTCTCATGCTGCATCTGTCACCCGGAGCTTAGCTGTGGGCAGTCTTGCTGTCGAAGCTTAGCTGACTATATACTTTCATAAACCCATTAGGTACTTTAATTAGCTTGTAGTATGAGCACAAAGAGGATGTGACTTCATACAGTCATTCTTCCTGTGTGGATGTGCAGATTTAAAATTCAGGCATTCTGAGGAACCAGTTAGAGGAAGGATCCATGGTATATGACTTAAACATGTCATTTAACTAGTCCTTTATTATAACTAAAAAATCACTGGGTTATGGGGTTAAAAAAAAAAAAAAAAAAAAAAAAAAAAAAAAAAAGACTTTTTTTCTTCAAACAGCTCCAGCTTTCTTCTATTAACTGTGTCTGACAGTGGAACCAGTACCACACTTAACTGTATTAGAGAATAGTCCTGCTTTACCTGCACATATCACCAGACACTGACGTGGACTGCTGAGGATAGGAGCAGGGAGGTGGGCTACTTACGTGGGCAAGGATTTCAGTAGGTTCTCCCGCAGCTCCAGTGTCACCAGGTTGGCCAAACTGTGAGACAAATTCAGTCCATTAGTAAATGCTATTCTAAATAATTTGTGGAGCAGTTCAGCCATGCTGGGAACTGTGCTCAGATAAAATGATGAGAAATATCAGTTTGAGATTCTCTGGTCTACTGGGGTTTTTTTTAAAAATATAAATCAAGGGTAACTGCTTTGGATCTGTGAAGTTCCTATTTAAGAAAATATGGAAGGAATCTGTCTGTTGGTGACTGTGGTGCGTTAGTGTGCACTGGGTTCTGACAGAGGGGTGTAATTCTGTGGTGCGCGCGAGCCTCTCTGCAGCTGCAGGGGGAAGCCATGGGCTACAGTGCGGTAAACTCCTGCAGGAAGCGTTCGCCGCTGGCAAGCTGCAGTCAAGCGCAGCTGAGTGTGCAAGCGTGTTCGTATGTGTAATGTGCAAATGTGCATACGTAAGGGGGTGTCAGCGTGTCGGTGGAGCGTGTGCGACGCACTGGGGTGTGTGATGAGCGTAATGTGATCGGGCCGTGCCCTGCTCCCCGGGGAGCTTTTGTGAGAATGGAGCCACAGGCCGGGAGGGGGTCTGCGTGCCCGCTCGTTTATTAGCCTGCATGTTTCAGTCGCCTGCTACCTGCTACCTGCACGTGTCTGTGCAGAATAGTGGAAAATGCAGCAGCACTGGCTGAGATCCCTGCAGGAAACGGCAGTGCTGCGGCACCATAAAAACCTCCACACTCAGAACACAAAAAACTCAGACACAAGCTTTGGGGATTTTGTACAGTACACTATTTTAATTCTACTTAATAGGCTTTAAAATGGCATTAACGGGTTTAGCCTGCGATGGAACACAAAAAAATATAACTGAATGCAGGTTTTCGGGAGCATTGTCGGCTCTTAAGATGTGGCACAAATGAGTGTTCACAGAGTGTGTCACGCTGGTGTTTCATATGTGCAACTACTGTGAAAGCGAAAGTAAACCAAAGGAACCATGATTTTCCACACAGAGCTAATGGCTTGCGAGAACTAGTTCAGGAAACCTGGAGAGGTGTCTCATATTCTGTGACCGTCTGAATGACCTTTTGGTTTAGTCCATTTTTTTTTTTCTTCAAATACAGCATAACAATATTGCCAACAAGTTTAGGAATAGAATTTAAGTGAGCGTCCAGGGCAGGGCTGTTTAACGCAGCCTGAAGGGAATAATTTGGAAACATACATGTATGTACAGAATATGTACACATTCTTGACCATTTGGGGAAAAAAAAAATATTGAGCATACCTTCAATTACAGACACATCAAAGTTTCCTACAACGCCTCTGTGTGGCCCTTGCTGGGATGCTGGAAATGCTGTACTTACTACAAGGGCAAACCAAATGTGAGGGCGAGGGGTAAGTGGCGTTTTGGTATGCAGCCAAGATAGGAAGGCAGAAAGGGATTGAGGAAGCTATTTAAGTCCTCCAGTTGCAGGTGTCTGAGATGCAGGTTCTTTACGGTTCTGTGTTCCCTCCATTTTCATGCTCTGGCTATGTTTCTGATGCCTCTTTGTGTGTGGCTGTGTGACGCAGGGATGGCATGCTCACTTTCCAATGTCGTTAGGCAGCGTCTGCAGGGACACCTCGTTGAGAGCCAAGTGGGCCAGCCCTCGCAGTTGAGTGAAACCATCAGGCAGCCTGCAGTGAAAAAATAAATAAATAAATACATACATACATAAATAAGCTAACCGAGAGAGAAGTAAGGATCTGAGCGGAAATATCAAAAACTGTAAAACCTTGAATGAACACCTGTCTCTAACAATAGGGAGCACTTCATATTTTAGCAAACAGACACCTGTACCCCATAATCACTGCATAAAAACACATATTTAGTCTGTCATAGATGAAACACACAATGACATTTTAAAAAGGTATTTTGTTCAAAAGTACTGTATGTAAATTCAACTTCATAAAAACAATAAAACACTGTCCTCCGTGTTCACAAACCATATATCACTGAATACACAGACAAACAGTATACATTCCCACAATGCAACACTCTGAAAACAGCACAGGACATTTTAAAACTCTTCTCTTGATGAAGGTATTGGATGCCTTGGCATGGATATTGGGAGGTTTTATGGATGTATGAGTGGATGTAAAACAATTTTTATGATAAATTTTTGTTCAGAGTATACAGTACTCAGCTCCGGCTTCTTTCAGTTTAGATACGCAGCAGTGTCACATGTACAAAAAAGCCTACAAAAATCACCTGGGCCATTTGGTTATCGAAGCAAACAAATGCTGAGGTGATTACTGGAAGCTTCAAATTAATACTCACTAACAGAATTCACTTCTGGAAACTGGTATTATTCTCATTTCTGTACATTCTACTTCAATGTTGTGAGATAACTTGTACAAGGAATCTAGATGAACTCCAAACATCAACCAATGCCCTCCCCTAAAGATGCACATGTTAAATGATACCGCAAAGGCAAAAAAGATCACGTTTTGAAGAAAGGCTGTAGTTGTTTTTTTTTTTAGCTCTGCTGGAAAGCAATGGAATTCACTTCTTCTTCATTACCATACAGTGCATGGAAGTTTTATTTGGGGTGAAGATGCTGCCTTACGACGAAACGAAAGGGAAGAATTCCCCCCCCTCACCCCTAGGTCCTGGTGAAGATGTAAATGAATTCATCCTTAAAGAGACGCATTTGAAAACATTTATTTAGTGGAGCCTTAACTTAAGCTCTCAATCGGCCTGTGCCCTGAGGCAGTTTCCTGAAAGAGCTCTTTGGAAATTGATATTGTGCGGGGCACATGGAGCACTTTGTACACGAGTGTCTTTGTAACCACAGCCCCTTCCCAACCAGGCCCTCTGCAATCTATTATTCCATTTAATAGTTGAGTGATTCCGACTCCACTCAGGACATGATAATGGGAGCAGTTTGGGAGTTCATTATTGGGTAAAGCCAGGGGCGTTGTTCATTTGGCATGAGCAGTGTGGTTTTTCTAGTGTGGCTGCACTACAGAAACATGCATATCTGAACAGCCACAAGATCGGAAGTACACAGCTTCTCTTCCTCAGGTACATGACAAGCCCAAAAAGAATGCACATAAATATTTTTAGCAACAAAAATGTTAAGCGGCAAAGAGGACCCACATGTTTGTTTTGCCATTTGAAACAGGGAAAGCCTGTAGGCCCCTTGTAACGCAGTTGTAACTCACTGACAGATGGATCCTTTTAGCTGTTCTAATTTTGCACGTAGGGGGTAAACTGCATAGCCGATGAATCAGTACTTTACGAACACTAAATTTCAGAATTATGCGAGTTCAGAGCTGGTTTGAGGTATCTGGATTCAAGCAGCATTCTGAACTGACAGCAGTGTGCCTTTGTCGGGTATTCCCTATGGTGGTGGGTATTCTCCCAAAAAGAGTTATCAAGCAAATAAGAAGGGACTTCCTTCATGAATTCTACAGTAGAGAGTGTGCTAGGAATGAGATATACACTAGCCATACACAGAGCCCCAAAAAGATGGGATATTATTCTGTAAAATAAACATTCTGAGTACCAACTACAACTAGGAATTTCATAAGCCAAGTCTTTATACAGAATGAACAAGAATAAATTAATTCCTGTTAATTCTTATTTTCCTTGTACAGAACAAATGTATACATGGACAAAGGAGGTCAGTGATATTTTTCATGCTGTGCCCTTTACGTGGTTATATCTAGGTCAAAAACAAGGACAACAGAACATATTTGCAAACCAGATTTATCTACCCTCCCTCTGACATTTGCTCATTTTGTGCATAATCGAATCAAGTCAAAACGTAGTCATCTCGATGTGACTCATTTCTGCAGCCAGAAACAGCGCGTTTATCTCCATCGAGAAGCCACGTAAACTTTGCGAGTGACTGATTGTGTTCTGTGGAGACGCGGCGTGGCGCGGCCCGCCAAAGCAAACCGGGCCCCGAGAGCCTCCGCCAATCACCTGACCTGGAGAGGGGGTTTCCACTGAAGTCTGCGATTTCCAGTGCCTTGCAGAACTTAATGCTCTCGGGGATCTCAGGAATGTCTGCAGGAGAGATGGTCAGAGGAGCGGGGAAGCGCGTGGTCAGCAGGTTCAGCACAGAGGGAGAGACGGAGACAGAAAAGAATGGGAGTTTGTCATTTTGAACAGAGCACACATTTTCAGGCTCCCCCTTAATAACTACCAGATGGCCAGGAGAGGGAGAGGGTAGGAATAAACTCTGAGGACCTGCCTGGAATCTGCTGCATTCATTAGACACACCCGCAGAACTGCTGACCCAAACAAGGCGTGCAGGTGATTGCAGGGTTATTTCATCTGGATGCTCTGAGTGCATGACATCAGCCCCTTCAGTAAATATGGCACACTTACGACTTACATGCCACATGCACGGACTTCGCCCTGTTTGTGTGTGTTTTTCCAACTGGTACGCTGCCAGTATTTAAGATGCAAATATTCTAACCAGTTCTCATTTTCAAAACTGAAAGCACCAGACCAGTTGGCTTTAGGCTCGAGTCCTATGGAGACTCACGTCAAACTGGCATAATAATTTTCCAATTTCCAATTGAGTAGAACACAAAATGGAGATGGTGATGGTGTGACTGGCACTCAAACACCCAGCCATAGGACTCACAGCTGCACTACGAACAGGCAACTCTAGTGTGTGAGCCGCACCCTGGGGCCCTGCATGTGTGTCTTCATTCAAGTGTGTGTGTGCGCACGCGTGCGTGCGTTCATGCGTTACCATTTCGGGAGATGTCCAGCTCCACCAGCTGCATGAAGTTGGCCACCTCAGGTGGCAGTCTCTGGATCTCATTGTCACTCAGGCCGAGCTTACGCAGGTTCAGGAGCCGGAAAAAGGGCTGTGAAAACAGACGGGGAGAACATCAGACTGACAGAGGCTACAGCTGATAATAAACACCTTCAATGACTGCAATGTGAGACACCACCAACAAGCTTTTCTCTCTGTGCTCAAGGAGCCCTGGCAACAACAAAAAATGCCATAGATATGAGAGTTTATAAGGACTGCCAAGTTAGGCTCTCTTTATCAAGAGCTCAGTTGTTCAAGGGCTGCTTTCAGTGCATTCCTCCACAAGTCGCTTTACATCAGTTTTTGGGCTAAAATGCAGTATATTCACACTTAAGAGCTGCTAACACCTTCAATAATATTACAAAAACAAAATATTGGTTTGGGCAACGTAAAACATGAGAAGAAAATATTAGTTTGGGCAAAGAAATGGAAGTAGCCTCCTCAAAATAAACACAGAACATCTACAGGAAATCTGAGGAGAACTGAGGAGAATTTGGCAACTAAATGAAAATTAAATTAAACAGAATGTTTCAAATGTCTTGGAATAAGAGTCAGTCTTTGTAGATTGTTGTATTATTAAGATTGTAACATTAATTCATACAAATGACCTGTTGGACTCTCCTCAAGTTCTATATGTTTTGGTTGAGCAGTCAACAAACCAATATATTTCCATTTTTAACTGCTCAGTGTGAAAGTTATACAGTCTATATAGCACCAGACAACACTGGGTATCAGTTCTACACTCCATACTGCACCGAACTGCACTTGGTTGTTGTTGTACAGTTTTTACTAAATGGCCTGTAATTTGTGACAGTTGTGCAATCTGTACTCCACAGCAGCACAGTGGGTGACAGTTAAACCATCTATTCAGCAGCACACTGGGTGACCCTTCTGCAATACCACAATGCACAAGGTGAGTTTGTCTTGCATTATTATAGGCGACAGCTCTACAGTCCATACTTCCTTTCAGCAGTCTGGCCCAACCCACAAGCTGGCAGAGGCTACTCCCTGTGGCAGGTGAGTGGTATCTGGTATCAGGGACAGGACGCCTGATCCTGGCTTCCCTGAAGCTCACACTGTCGCAGATGGGAGACGGACAAGAGGAGATGTAATCGCTTGGGGGAACCCACCCAGGGTTTGAGGAGCTGGCATTTTAAAACGGGTTCCTCAAGAGATGTGAAGAAACCCGGGGATACTCCCGTTGTCCGTATAACAAAAGGGCGAATATTGCTCCCGGTAGTGGAGCTTCAGTGTAGAGCATGGATGAGTGCTCCTTTCACAAATGGATAGGGAGCCTACTGCCTCCTGTGTAGTTTTGCCCACCTCTTCATGTTAATATGTGCTTTAATGCACAACACTGTCACAGAGCAGTATGCCTAAGGCCCAGCTTTGTGCAATGTGATTGCAAGCCCTCTTGAACCACAGTCCACAAACAACACGAGATCAAAACTGTCAGAGAGAGGGCGGTGAGGTTTGGGAGACGAGCCCTCGTATATCCGTCCCTCCTCCACGGTTACACCAGTCAGGATTAACAAAGCAGCTTGCCTTAATGCTCGCCATGTTTTTTGTTTTTGTGCCCCCCCCATCCCCCCTTCCCAAGCTCCACCAGGGCCAGGCCTGCCCCAGCCGTAATGCAATCAGCCTGTCGAAAAGACCATTATGGGTGCTCACAAAGGCCCTCATTCACTTGTTGGGTGGTGGGTGGGGGGGTGGAGGGGTGAGTTGTGAGCTCCCCTTTCTCTATCGTTCCACAGGAAGAGGGATTTTTCCCCCCACCGGCCCGGTCTGATCGCCAGCCAACTTCCTCCCCAGCCCGCCACACTGGGGCTGACAGTCACACAATGGCACGGGGCATAACAAAGACAAACGGCAGCAGGATTTACTGTACACCAATCCCCAAGTGGAAGTGGGCAGACTAAACTTCCTCTGTCTCTCCACCTTCCTTTTTCTCATTCCTGATTCTCTCTGCTTTCTTCCGCAAGGATCCAGTTCCTGGCTCAGCGTTGGCCCAAAAAGGGCTCAGAAAGTCTAATGGGACTGTTTATGCTGTTCCTGAGCTTCACAATGCCATTTAACAGGGTGTGTATGTGGTCAGAGCAGACATCGGGATCACAGTCAACTTCATAATATTTTGAAACTTGTTTGTGCAATAAATTGCTACGCCACTCGACTGAAACGACCTGCTTAAATTATCCTGTCAGATCATAACAGTGCAACACCTCCCACCTTATTTATCTACCTGCACGACTTAATGTACACCTTCAAACTAATGCATGCAGACATCACTCTTTCCCTCTCTCATACACAGAATGACACATAGGGACGTGGGGACTCTAACAGTTATGGAAGACCAGCGCTACTATAATGGAAGGGCCAGACGCACCCTCTGCCGGAAAGCAGAGCCTATTGTTCATTCTCTGGGGGCTCACCTTCTACTCACCACCTAACGGGACGCTGAGGGCTCACTCACGCTTACATTTATGGTTCACTTCCAGAGGAAGGACCAGCGGGAACAAGAGACGTGACCTAAAGTCTGACGTTAGCCAAATAATAATTCATCCACCACATGAGTTAGTTGCCTTTTAGGCGCAATCATCCTCAAAGTTGACTTTTTTATGGTACAGTTTGTTCCACTGAGATTCCCTCAGCATGAATTAGTCTTTCTGCTGGGGCAAAAGGGAAAACAAAAAAGGGAAATACTTCAGCATGATGGCTTACACACTCTACAGCTACTCTGTGAACTTTATTACTTGTCTAGGTTGGACAGAGGGCTTTCTGTGAAACCTATTGCAATTTAGCTTTTAAATCAGATGTGAACACCCACTGCTGAGAAGAAGACATTCAAACTGCTTTCTCTATTAGCATACGGAAGCCAATGTAATACACTCCGTCCTTTGTAAACTGATTACATCAAAATAGAACCCTGATGCAGGAGAACTCTGAGCACGAGCTAACTGGTTTCTGGGGAGAGAAACCTCTTGACCTTAGCGTGAGTAAAAACTGACGGCTTGGTCAATTCTGTTTACCCCCCCTACGTGATTACTTCATTTTTAAGTGAGGTTCTGAGGAGAGCGTGGGAAAGCAGACATGGGGGGTATAGCATGCTGTGATTCTCAGTACTGTACCTCAACAAGTCATGACCAAGGACAGCCTATTTTAGGTTGAGGAAAATAGGCCATTGCCCTGTCTGCACACAGGAGGAATAGCAGGCGTGCAGATGCACAGATGCATAGAGCCAAATGAACCGAAGTAGACTTGCAATTGCAGTGCTCTTTAGCCACATCCCTTATTTGTTCATTGATATTCCTATGGAAAAATTAATTGGTTCATTCCAGTAACCAATTTCTTAACAATTAGCTGATGGACAATAGTACGGCATGAGGGTCTTAACTCTCAAATGATACCAAAAAAGTACTGATTACAGTTGAAAAGGTACAAGACACAGGACTGTGTGTGTATGTTTTCCATACAGATCCCATTGAAATGTAATGTGCATAATCAATTTCACATTTGTTAGCTACGCTTACATACAACCTGCTTTACTACTGACCTCCATACAACGAAACTACTCACTTCACCAGGGTCCTAGATTATACATTAATTAATGACTTATTGAGTATTAAATATCATATTGTGTAACCCATGACTGCATTTGGTAAAAAATGGCTGTGACATGCACGCAATGACGCTGTTTAACCCAAATCTTGTGTCAGGGTAAGATCACTTCTACACTCTGCCAAAACTGAAACCTTGAAGCTTGCTCTAACATTTGCAAGACAATTCACATGTTATAATATTTTACAACTATCCTATTTTAGGAATCATTTTGCATTGCATGGATACCAGATTACATATGGAAAAGGCCCTGTATGGTAAAAATCACCCTCTTTGAAAGACATCCCATAATTTTAACATGGCTGCTTTACCAGGCACTCAAGTAGTGTAAGCCGTAACGTATGATTACAAAAGCGTTCCTTTGTCCTGCACAGCATGTTGTGACGCATTAGCTCTCAGAAGCCTGCTGCTTCAGCTGTTCATTGCGCTAAACGTCCGCTGTGGTGTGCACAGCACAGTGAGAGTCACCCCTGTGTGAGGAGTGTGAAATGTGAATCGTCTGTACTGTGTGCTGGGAGTCTTATCTCAATCACCCAGAAAAACACGGCCGTGCTCCATCCTGTTAATCTGCAGGTCTTTGTGTTTACACACTGGGAACAGACAGGGAAGATGTCTGTGCAGACAGACAGTGGGAGTGCAGTAGTGGAGAGCTTGCCATTCCAAAAGCCTGCATTTAATTTTTTTGTTTGTTTGTTTTGGTAGAGCTGTTACGCAAGACATGCACTCTGGATTTCCAGGAATGAAATATCACCACTCTCTACACTGCACAGTGCACAACATGAAAATAAGCCCCCCCTCACATATCCTCCAAATCAGAACCCACTGAGAAGCACCACACTACCCCCCTATTGTAGTGGAACATAAAAGAATAAACTGGAATACTGGCAGAAACAGTAGTGGTCTCACTGTGTGTGTGTGTGTGTGTGTGTGTGTGTGTGTGTGTGTGTTCTGGCAGGGCTGTAAAACCACAAAAGGGTGTGAAAATGGGGCGGATAATGAAGGTGCTAATGATAACTGCATTACTGCACGTGCCCTGGGGGCAGTAAACTGACTCTGTGTGCTGAGGGCTGGGTTAACTGAGACCTTGAGTTTGCCACCAGTCCCTGACAATGCTCACAGTTACATAATAAAGCAAAACCGCATTTGTCATGTTCCTTACACTTTCAGCACATGAACAAGCCTTGAAAAAAAGTTTAAACTTTTTTTGTATTAACTTCACAATCCTTTCCAGATTTCAAACTCCACAACCTATTGAAATGCATTAAAGTGGACTATTTAAACAAGGGAAGCTGACTGAAGGTCATGTGAGGTAATTCTCGCTCAGAAAGAGAAGCTCACCTGCGACTGTTAAACTGCCATAGCTGCAACTCCCACTGTGTGCTAACAGTACCCAGCTGTGCTGCAGAACTGACTATAGAGCAGGTCCCTGAGTTGGTTCAACAGTGCTTCATGAATTTCTCCCCTAATAGAACAAAAATCAGTATGTGAAATGACCAACACCGAGCCATCTAAGCTACTGTGTAACGAGGAGAATCGTAATGTTGACAGCCACAGCATGCAAGGAAGCTGTGCCACTGACTATAATGGAATGAGGAAAATCTGTTCCAATTAAATATTTACGACATTGAATGAGAGTAGCAATAAAAGGTTACACAGAGGAAGTAAACAGGAATCATAATAAAACTTTAAAATTGAATTAGTTAACCAATTCAAAGCATTAAAAATGAACCATTTGAAGCTGTAATATTTTTTTCATCCTTACATAAACCTACATTGCACTGTAGTCTTTTTCAAGATCATAGTCAAATAGTAGCTTTTGGGCCATTGAAATGCACCTGAACTGAGCTGAACAGCTGTTCCTCAATGTGTACCTCTGCCATGAAAGTGTCCAACAGTACAAAAGCAGAACATACTCGGCTCACGGTCACTTTGCTTACACGGTCAGTAACTGGATTAACTGGCTCATAATGCACCTGTACTATAAATACTGCAACAGGCCCAACCATCTGACTGATAACTTTAAGGGTTACAGCTAAATTCAATTTATATGGCCTTTATCAGCATCATTTTCTCTGTTTAGCATGAATGGGAAAAGAGTTAATTTTTTCCTTATTCTTCTTGACCAAAAGACAAAATAATCAGTCAACCCAAACGATAACAAATTCAGTCACACATTCTCATAATGAAATCTGAAAGCTGATAGCCTACTTCGGTCATTCAGACAAAAGGCCAAAAATCAGGGATCTTACTGAGGGTATTCATTAAATCTCCCAACATAGCATACAAATCCATTATTTTGGTAAAAATGTACCTTTGTAAAAATGTTTCCTTACACAAACATAGGTTTGTACTGCAGCTATGAATAGAAGCAAATCAAAATTCTCTGCTAATTTTTTTTCCTTCGGGTAAGAAAATCTGCACGCTTATTCAGGTAATTTAACAAATGCATTACTTTAATATATAGTCTGCACAAAGAACAACCTTGCAATTGTTTTTAAAAAATGCACAGGAAATAACTGCTGACTAAATCTTTACTGTGCATTTTTAAAACTTTTCTGGAGAGCTAGAGGTCACTTTCTTGCGATACTGAATGCAGTGTGCAATTCCGAGTGGTGGCTTTCAAACTACTTATCCTCACATTATTTCTGATGGGGTGAAAGGTAGAGACAGAGGGGCCATACTGGGACTCGTTAAGTCCTGGGGCTCATCCAACTCTCATTAAAACCAACATACGAGCAATTTCACACAGGGGCAAAACATGGCCACCGTAGGCTTCAGAGTGGTGAGGGAAGAGACAGAAAGGGAGAGGAGTTAATTGAAAGCAGGGAAATCCAGTAATTGGACAAGAGATTGAGAATGGACGAGGAAGAGGAGGACAAAGGAAAGGCTCGAGGGAGAGAGAAAGAGACGGAAAGGGAGAGTGATGGGGAGTGCTATGCTGGTGCAGGGCCTGGAGGAGAGACAGAGGACCCAGTGTTCCAGTCAAGTGACCTTGTTCATCTCACAGCCGCACTCCAATCAAGCCATTACCCAGCCAGCCCACATCCCCACCGCCTGCTCACTCCTGATGTAGGCCTGTGTTCACAAGCCCTGGGTTCACAAGGCAGGCCAAATGCTAAGGAGCCCACCAAAAGAAAGGTCTTACGCAAAGAAAAAAACAAAAACATACATGTCACTTCTCTGATCTTGGCATCAACATGATCTTTGTCTGCTTTAATGTGTATTATTCATATGGCACACGCCACTTTCTACCCATTTATTCAAAAACCATGGCCAGCTGTCACAGTTAGGTCAAGAGGGGTTGCATCCTCATACGAAAGTGTTTGTGAGCACAAAGGGGAATTAAATTGTGTTACGTGGTCAGCAGAAGGTATGGCAAGAGGAGTCTTAGGTTCTCTCACCATCTTGCTTCGGAGACTACTTGCACTGTGATGTGTTGCGTACATTTCAGCCAGGGGCTTCCAGAAATGAAGCCCAAACGCAATTATACTAAAGTGACGCACCTCTTACTACTGCATATCAGATGAATGCAGCAAAAAAAAAGTTTCTCACTCCTAGTCAATGGGTTGAGGCGAAGCAGCTTTAATCCTCTCTCTTGGGCTGGCTCTTTGCCTTTTCCACCGTGTGGGTGGATTCCCCTTATTCCCGCCCCATTCCTCCCGCCTGCATCCTCTGTCCAGGACTGTGGCTCTCAGCACCAGTCCATTGCTCTGAGCCTCCTCTTCCACTCCAAAGACCCTTCAAACGCAAGTCCGTTGCAGTGTAGAAAGAGGGGGGGTGTTACTGATGGGGAAGGGGGCCTGCAGGGGAACAAACGCTTTTGTGATGGCTCCTTTTCAGAGAGAGAGAGTGAGAGAGAGAGAAAAGAGCAAGAGATCTGATTCGACGGAAACAGAACAAAAGGCTGTAACCTGAATATGTGATCGGATGAGATCTTGTTAAAAGCTTCAATGGAGGCAGTGCTCAGGATGGCTGTGGGGACCTATGAGAGCTCCACAGATTCAGCCCAGCAAGCAGATGTGATGGGGGCCATCAAAGGAGACATGTGCACTGAGAGTACAGAGTGAAGTAAACACAGAGCGCCTCAAAAGAAAAACACAGGTACCAGGAGTGCTCCAGGAGACCTGAAGTTACCGCTCATCCTGTCCTGCTAAAACCCTTTCCTGTAAGGCTGCAGGTGGATGAAGACTAGGATTCTAATTTCCATCCTTCCGGGATACATCCGATCCCTCACATCCAGTATCGCTTCCTCTGCCTCGTCAGCAAAGCCCTGATTGAGCTGCGCAGAGGTAAATGAATGAGATGGAGAGAAATGCTCTGCGATGCCTTCCCCAGAGACACGGAACACAAAACTGCATGGCATTTACCTACCACAACCCCACCCTCCCACACACACACTTCTGCAGAGTAACCGAAAGCTAAAGACATGAATAGAACCTCCCCGCCAAAAAAAACCCGTCCCCTCGTGTGCCGCCTCCACTACCTTTCTTTTCTCCCCCTTCGCTTTTCTTTGGCACATGAACAAAGGCTTTAAGCCCCCTGCCCCATACAGCGCTGTCAGTCAAGTGGGGGACTTACTCCACTCTCTCCTGCAGGATGGGCTATGGAGACCCTGCTGCATGAAGGAGAGCGAGAGAGAAAGAGAGAGAGGGAGGGTAGAATAAAGGGAGAGAAGGGTGAGGGTCAGAGGAGATGAGACACAAAGACAATGAGGAGAGAACCATAAAGGGAGAGAATGAGGAGGGGGGCAAAATAATAAAGAGAGGAGATAGAGAGGGAAAGACCACAGACAGACCAAAACAAAGTGACGACAAATTATTGAAAAATAAAAGTGACGACAAAATAGCGAGGAAAGTAAAACAAGCAGAAAGTAATCCAGAGAGTGAAAATGAAGATGGAGGGAAGAGCAGATCACAGAAGAGAGCAGAGGATAAGAGAAAGATGCCTGGGCACTGGGGGGTGGGGGTTGCGGAGATTGACAGAGGGTGAGAGGGTGAGAGACTGAGAAGCAAAGGGAGGGATGGTTACTCATGCATCTGAGAGGGACAAAGGCTACCAACGAGGGCCCGTTGTCTGGCCATTACGTCATTCTCCTGGCCTCTGCCCCCAATTGTCCGGCTCTCTGAGCAGGCCGAGGCTTGCATTACAGTTTTATCGAGGGCTTTTGAGTCTGAGTGAGGGATGTGTACACACACTTTATCCCCTGGCCCCGGTTCACTCTGCTGAGGGTTTACCCCCAGCTCACCCAGGAGTGCACTGCCTGAAGGCCAACGCACTACAAAGTGTGGAAAACAAAATCTTTAATAAGCTCCCAGAAGTGAGCAATGTGGGACAGCTGGTTCAGCTCAAATAAAACGTGTTTATGGGCTTAATTTTATTTTTCTATATAAGCTCTGTTTTACAGAGCACTGGTCTCCAGAATCTATTCTCAGCTGTAGAGATGGTGCTGACCAAGACATGAGTTATATGAGAGTGATGTTGGGCAGCATTTTAATTTGAATAGTCATTATTAAATTTGAATATTTTCATGATTAAAACATATCAACATAATTGTTACCTCATAACAATACAATTACACATCATTGTGTTTGAATGATAATTAATATGTATAATACAAATAACCAAATCTTCCCATTCAATTCAAATGCATTCACATTTATGGACAAATTTGAAAAAAGTTAGTGAATTCACATACACTGTATGCCATGTATGTAAGCTTGGGACTCAAACCATAGTAACACCATTATTAGCTTAGCCTGAGACACAAACTGAGCCAACACTGATTCTGCTGCTGAAATTTTCATCTCTCATTTTTTTCCAAATAGATTTGGTCAAGAAAGTCCAATTAACACCGCAACCCTGAAGTGACTGGCATACAGTGATTCTGTGGTTGTGAAAGCAGAGAGGGGTGGTCAAGGGCTATAGGGTTAATTAGAGCACAGACTGAAGAAGAGTAATGGGCAAAGCCGTGAACGCCTGCCCCCCACGCCAGCCTCACTGCCCATCTGTCAGACAGCGAGGAGCGAAGAGGGACAGATTCTGCTGCCCACGTGCAGAACGCCACGCTCATCTTCCCATTCACAGTCAAAGGTTCAGACTGGGCATCACCATGGAGACTCTCAGTCCCCTAATGACTCACACTGCAAGAAGCCAGGGCTGGCGATTCACAATTCATCCAATATGCATCTTCAGTTAGTCCTTAATACCAAAGCAGGTATTAATTATTACACACATCTTAATAGCTTATCAATGCAAATGCCCCTCTAGAAACAAACTTGTTTACCTTATGAGTCTTAGCATGCCAGGAACAAAAGGTATATTTAACACTTTTAGACAGCTGGCTATGATGTTGGGCTGTGTCCTTGGGAGGTGAGGAGATGAGAGGTTACTGGTCACAAAGCTTTAACTATCCATAAGGTCTGAATCCACACACTGGACAAAAGGTCTGCATGGATTCAGCCTCATTCTTTCCATTATTTGTTATTTCTAACTGTATAATACATCACTGAAACACTGTTTAAGTCTTGTGTAACCGCGGCCTGTCTTTGTGGTAAACAGCATAAAATGGACGTTTGTAATTGATTCAGTTTTAACAGAAACAAAGGGAAAGGCAAAACAGAAAGCAAATATGGAAGGTCAGGAATAACGAGTTCAGGGAATCACAATACATTTCATCAGTTTACACTGATCTGCCTATTTTCTTTCCAGGGCTGTGTTATCCTCACTCCATCCCTTTTCCAAAACAAAGAATTGTCTGGCACAGATTGGCTGGAGTGGAATCAAGACAGGAAATGGGTACACTTGCTAGAAAGCTCTGATCAAACTATGAAAAGAGGGAATATGTTTTCCTAATTCACCTTGGCTTTTCTCAGCTCAGTAAAATCATGGCCATAGTGAGCTCTGTTAGAACACGGCAAATAAACACTGTTACTCAGAGCAGATGTAGCCTTTCCAAACACACACAGGTGTACTTATTCACACGCCAGCAGCCCCACCCTGGAACCTCCTCAACACATGAAGCACGTGAAAAGGGCCCGTTTCTGTTGGGGCACCTTCAAAAATGACTGTTTCACACCGGCACCAGGTCACCTCTGTGTTGGTCTGCTGAGCTGTTAATAGTGTGATACCTGATTGCTTAAAGCTACAGCAGAAATAAGAGTTATGCAAGGGCATCCAGGAGCTCCACTCTGTGTCCCATGCTACCTACCCACTACCTGCACTTTGAGACAGTCTGGTCAGCCGCTGAACTCACTAATTAACATGTCCGGCTGCCTGTTCTGGTCTAACACACACTCTTCAGCTCCTCTCTGTTACTGTTCACAGTGCCTCTCAGCTGAGAGGTGTGTGCTCATGCTGGACAAGCAGATCAATAGGGAGCGGTAACGTCCACAAACAAACCAGCAACGGGAAAAACCAGAGAGGTTGTGTACACAGCATACATGCATTTGCGTTTGAACCCTCAGGTTTGTCTTTGTGTGTTACTGTTGATGTGTGGATTCAAGCAAATGGCATTGCGTATGCGCAGAGTTATACCTTTTGATGTCTCACATCAGAAATGGTTGCATTTTACAAGAATGTGTTGAGAACCTTATTGTCTTATCATCCCCACCAAATCTACTGCATGCTGCTTATGCATCATTGAACATTCGTCACATGAAACCTAAACATGCAGTATGTCACATATGTTCAGCAGACCATGTCAAAAGACAACCTATTAAACAGTCCCATTCATGTAAAATATGCACAGACATAAATTCTAACTGGAAATTTTACAACCTTTTAAGCTGACGGGAGTCTGAGATGTGTTTAGTGGCAGAGATATGCTGCTGTGGCATGTAAGAGAGCCATAAGGCGGTGGGAATGGTGGTATGAGCTGGTGGTGCAGGTCTAGTGAAGGGGGAAAGGTGTTAATTACACTGCGCTGCTTGCTGGCCCCAGTGTTGGGCCCCTAGGGGGCCCAGCTAATTAATGTGAGCCATGGCCAGAGCCAAGTCCCTGAGCTACGCCAGCAGCGCTGCCAATGAACTGTGCAGCAACTCAATGGACCAACAGACAGACAAGCTAGAGAGAGAAAGGAGGTCTCTGAGTGCGTCTGTTGGGTATGGACTTCCACTGCACAGCGGACACAATGGGCCTCAGACTGTTTCGGTCTGGGTACGCTGCAGGCCGAGACAACAACAGTGCTGTCTTGCAATGTGGAAATACAGGCACCAGAGCGGTTTATGGGCTGGAATTGTAACCACAAGGACAAAGTTCAGATCCTGGGATGGGCACAGAGCCCATCACGAGCACAGTACTGAATTTGAATCGGACATTAAACACTACACATTGTATAACACTGTACTCTGTGTCAAGCTAAAACGCATTCAACAATGGCATCAGTCAGCAAAGGCCCGATTTTCAATGGATGCATAACCCACTCCGGAGCCTTTTAGCCAGCCAGATGTGTACTCGTCCTGAAATGCATCTTTAATCCTGAAACCGTATAACTTCTATCAGCATTCCTGCCTTTGTTTAACATTTCTTTCCCATGAAGCAACTTGGCAGGGCTGGCTTTTGCATGTGGATTATGCAGACTGATGTGTTGTTTATGCCTTGGGACACAACTTTGATGCATAAACCCAGAACACAGGAACAATCAAATCAGGAAGCAAGATATTTTTACCTCCATTTTACTTGTTTTAAAATAGCACAGCAGATTCTATTTCCTTTCCTCTGATGCTTATTGACGCAATGATTATGAAAACGGAGATAAACTGTATGCAGCCAGATCCTGTTCTGTTGTCATAAGATGACCAGAAAGTAATTTACATACACAGCCTTCATATCTCAGACTAAAGGTCCATAACCAACAGTGCCTTTCATTGGGATTTTATAGCTCCTTTATCAGCTCGATCCACCTGGAGAAACCATGATATGCCATGTGACCTCACCCTTTCACATCCAATCCTATCGCTTCATGTGTCTGTATTGTGGACAAACAGCTACATTTCTTGCTTCCCTAAAAGTATTGTTCTTATTGTTATGGCATTTTCCATGCTGAAATGATTAAACAATGCAGTTTAGGACTGCAAACAAACACAACACACTCCCCATGCGGCCTAAATTACTGTAGCCTCTACACTGCATTTCCATTGCCTGTCTTATCTTTCAGCCATCATCTGTGTTCGCTGCTCAGCTACATTTTAACTGAATGACATTTGAGGTGGTGCCAAACATTTGTGGTACTGCTGCCTATTGATGCTGTCATTTTTTGGCACAGTTTACACAAGACTGTACTCTGTGTCACATCTTCCCTCCTGAATCCAAACAACTTCCATACAGAATCAGGTCTTCCTCAGCTCTAGCACCCTTCTCTTTGCTGTTCTCTGCAATTTTGAACTATCAGGACACCTGTTACAGTGGTGTCTGAGTTTCTCAGAGAGAGAGTGAGAATTTCTGAGAGAATCTCTGCCTGTTAAACACTGCCAGCTTTTAAAACAAACAGGCAAATGATAACACTGTGAACTAACATATTATTTTGATATTACGATATGCCAACTTCTTGTATCTTGAGTTAAAAACTATCGAGTACATCAAATATATCTGGTATATCGCCCAGCCCTACATACAAGCATAGTATACAAGACACTACTACACATTTTCTGCTCCTAACATGTGAAATACACTGGATAGACATGAAGTGGACACCCTGTGGCTGAATGTGGACTGTGGGAGTGGGTCAGAGGGGCAGGCAGAGACTGCCAGGCGGGCTCGCTCCAGTGAGAGGCAGCCTTCATACCCTGTAGCCCCCGGAGACGGCCTGCTTAGCCAAGCTCACTCAAAGTCACACCAAGGCCAGCGTGGCGCCCACAGTGCTGATGCTGCACTCCCTCTCCCCCCCTCCGCAGCAATCATGCCGCACGGCTGTTCGGGCGTTTGGGACGCCTGACCGCCTGCCTCCATCTGGACTCTGTAGTGCAGGAAATCGGGGTGATCGCTGAGCTACGCCGCTGTTGAGCTTCCCAGAATACCATCAGCGGCACAGTCACACATCGGCAGTGTTTGTCACCTCGCCTGTGATGGGACACACTTGTCTTTGAACATTGCTTGCTCCTTTAACAATCGTGTGCTGCACCCTTACTGGTTGAATGCATTACAAACCATTTGCTGTATTGATTTCCAGGCATTATATCTGGGTACATCAGGGTGTGCTCAATAAAAGCATCTCCCAAGCTACAAAATGGATTTGCAGTACTTATCCGGCACAAGGCCTAGCACTATGGGACTGATGTCAGCAAACTGGTGTGTAAGTCAAGGTGTGCAGCTCTGCCCACAGGCACAGTGGACAGCCGCTCATCATCCATGTCTAGCACTCGCATGTGTGACTGGAACGCTGTACGTTTCCCAAAAGCAGAACAGCCCAATTTTGGCTGTCTTCCAGCACACATAGGCAGAGAGGGAACAAACTGTTAAAAAGCCTTTATTATCTGAGCATATCTGAAATATGTGAGCACATAAAAATGCCAACTGGTTTCAGCATCACAGGAGCTACCTCAGGTCATACTTAATCAAACAGAAGAAACTGATATAAATCCTTACATATTTCTACGCTGTCATTTTGTCTTCATGAGAACCTTATGTTCCACTGGAGTTTACTTTTTGATATTTTGAGCACTTGGTTAGTTGTTAGTTCTTTGTTTGTTATTTATCAATATGCATGTACATTTCTGCTTGTTCTCAGCTGCATCCTCTCATGCATAAGGTCTGCAGCTGATTTACATCTACAATGCAAATGTAATCAGTCAGGTTCCACAGGAACTTTTGATTTCATCTGAATCATCTGACAATTCAAAGTGTGTAAAATGTTACATCAAACAACACACACATTCATTGCCTTTGGGACAGTGTGACTAATTGAAAAAGGTCTTCATTGAGCCCTCCTCTTTAACCTAAAATGAATCGTGTTTATTTTATGGACACCAGTGAGGAAAACATCGCAAAACTGGCACCCCATGACAGCCAAAAATTGGCACCCCAGAACGACAAAGAGCAGGAAATTCCAACAGCACAATTCCCTTTCAAAGACAGAAAAGAACATAATGTTTGTAATTCTTTGTTTACAGTTCTGAAATATCTTCCAAACTTTTCAAAAATGGCAGACCCCGAGTAAGATAGAATTTCAATCTGGAATCTGAAGATGAACAGTTTTAGCAGTGTGTTTCTCACCTGCACCTGAACATGCAAGGAAATAGTATGGAACAGTTTTGTATGTTTATAGTGAGTCTGACCATGCTATAACAGGGCTTTGATCTGAAATATTAAAACAGCTTTCATAGATAGTGCCTCCTTGTTTAGGAGCCAAGAAAGGGCACCGGAAGGCTGACTTTCATAACGGATCTGGTCAAAACCCGAGGGATTACATTTCAATCACGCTGCAGCACGCATTAGTCCGGACTGGCATCGCACTATGTTGTGAGGCTGTGGAAGTACCGTTTGTTTTTTTGCCCACTCCTCTGCACATTTTTTCTGATGCTGATTGTGATGAGTCAGAGTGTGACACTCTCTACCCTCAGGCCACTGCCAGGGAGAGATTTAATTTAAAACAAAATAAACGCAGGGACGTAATCCTCAGTGCTGTAAAACAGGCCCCCAGAACAGCTGCTGGCATTAAGGGAAAAAAAACTACTTTCCTTTCATCACTGTTGAAAAAAGCACTGCTTTGACCCTAGACAACAGAGAGGCAGAACACCAGCACCGAAGAGGTATGAAATATACAATGACATGCACTTAATTAAACCGAAAGGTCAGAATACAGTCATTGGACAAATTTTTTTTTTTTTTAAGTGCCAGTTGAACATACATTAAGTTTATTTGTTTAACCATCCAATGTTGGCACAGTTCTTCTCAATGGTTGGAGGAAGTGCAGATATTCAATAAAGAAAAGTTGAGAAACACAGGCTGTCATAATTCATGTGGGTTATGACACAGTTGGGATAACAGCAAAAGAACACACTTTAGTATACACAATCACAGCAACCTGCACAGTGAACAGATCCTTGCAACCTACGAACAAGCACCTCTCACTGTATTTCTTGTAAATGCACGCTTCATGAGAGTTCCCAGGCTGCTAGGCAAAGTGTGGATCACAGTCCATGAGACGTCTGCTGCGCACCACTGCTTGTTATTGCATTGTGGGGCCCAGAGAAGGGGCCGAGGTTAATTCATGCGCTCGCTGGAGTGTTGCACTCCCACTCCGGTTTCTCTGCTCTCCCATTTCCCCCTCCTTTACCTCAACATCAAAAGAAATTAAAGCTTAATAAAGGCAGGCTAGGCGGAACAGCTTAGGCTCCGACTCTATGGGCTAGAATGACATCCCTGTCCTGCCTGCCCCACGGCCCTAACACCCTCAAAAACATTACCCAGGGCTTAGACTTGCCATGAGAAAAGAAAGGAGGTTCTGGCTCGAAACAAAGGATTGCATGCAGGGACTGACACTGGTCTCCAGCTTGGTGACAACTGGCTTACAGCATGGGGTCTTTCTTGCAGTGCGCGACCCCTGCCTGGTCCTCTTATGATGTCACAGTGGGGACCCTGATAGTAACGGTCAGGAAAAACAACGACAGTTCGCCAGCTGACCACATACCTTACCCCTCTCAGCCCAGACCGTTCCTAAAGACTCAAAAGATCCAAGCGGTTGAGTACTATAAATCCTGAAATAGGATTAACGAACCTCAAGTAACTGGCTATTTTTAGTCTACAGTGCACAAAAGTTGTACACGTGCAAACACACTAAAACACATTCACAAGGCTTGAGGCTTGTTCTACTGCCTTTGTTGGATGCAATGTATTAAGCAGTGGATGCCTGCCAAAGATCGCAGAGTTCCTGAGAGAAGAGTGAATGTGAAAACAAGCAACACTACCACTGTCATTGTGTGAGACAGGTTTTCACAAACAATATAATTTGCTTATGAAATAGGCAAAAAGTAGCCTTGTACTGAATATGATTTTGAGTCTTTTCAATCACTCTTCATACAAATATTAATACATACAGCATGCAATACAGCTTAAAAATTGGAGCTGGGATCCCTAATATTAGGGATCTCCTCATAGTTGTGATTGGGCCAAGAGGGAAGTCAGTAACAGGAGGAACACTCCCTGAAGCTATCACTGGGAGCTGAGCAGCGCGTTTTGCATATTTACAAGGCTGGCTGTAAATCCCATCAGCATCATGAAACCAGAGCTTGACAGACAGCAGGCGTCACAGGGGCATGTACACCCTCTTGCGGCATCAGCAATGAAAGCAGGATGTGGGAGTACGGCTTTATGGTGCAGTCCATCCCTTTCCTCTGCTCAAACCGGCCCTCAGAGAGCATCAGAAACGGGATCCTCTGGACGCACAGCCAGGCACAATGGTGGGATATAACTGGCATGGGGAAGCCTCAGAGTGAGCAGATACTCAAGGCCTAATGCCGAAAGACTCGGGTCAGTGGCAGAATGTGTAAATCATAAATATTTTTTAAGTCAGGAAATCTTACTCAAACAAACATGGCTGCAGGACATAGCTTTGTCTCCCCTTTCCCTTCTGCACGTGACCAAAGCAGCCAGGGCTTTCACCAGGCAGGAAACAGTTCGAAGAGCTGTCACAGGAAACACAATGTTCTCTGCCAGCAATTAAAAGAAAACGAAAACACATCTCAAGATATAAACGGTGTGCACTTAAGCACTTTCCAGAGAATGCATAAAAATAGGGAGCTAATCCAGCTGGTGTTGCCCTATCAGAAACTAATCTCTGCTTTGGCTGCTATAAACAGGCCCATGTGCAAGTGCATGAATGATCCAGAGGTGGGTTTGGCCAGCGCCAATGTCCAACCTGAGCAGAGGCCCTTTTGACACACAGGCAAAGACGACGCCTTTCACTAGACTCTATGTGGACATACCTAAATACTGAGCATGGGGTCTGATGGGATTTGCATTCCAAGCTTAACTCAAATAAGTGGCAAGGTGGAGGTTATTAAAATGAACATTCCCTGCCATTTCTTCTGATCCAATGACGAAAATGCTTAGTTTGATGATTAGTTTCCAGAGAAACACTGAAAACTCAACTGAATCTGAATGTTCTTATTCTAAAGCACATGTATGCATGCACAACTAGAAGCTTCGTACATTTATAAAGTATCTCATGATCCCATATGTGACATGAAAAAATGTATTTGGATGACCAACTCACACTCCATGTCTACCTTGTGCGCTACGGAATAATATTTTGAATGGAATATGCTTCACTGTATTGAATAAATTAACTACTCTACATTTCAAACTGCTTCTCAATCATCTTAAACAATGTCAAAAAACATGATTACACTGTACAAAAACCATAATCTGAATCGTGGTGGACTATGTCTATTGACCATTAAAATGCATGCATGATTTTCAAGATACATCATCTTCATCAGTTTGATAACAGCGAACATGTTACAGGATGCTTCCATTGAACAAACCTTAGAACACAATAAACTGAGATCAAAACTGGGAAACAAAGAGACAATCCAATAAAAGCAAGGTTATGGAGGACCTGGAAACTTAGTACAGTATATTTTCCCATTCAAAAAGCTCTGCCTGGAGGTGGGAACACCCACAAATGTGAGAAATACTGCTACTGTGAAAAAGTAGCCTATATAGTACGACACATCCATCAGCCAACACATTCATATCCTCTTTTTATTGTGCAGCCATGACCAGCTGGGTCACTTGAATACATTCTGTCCTTCATTCCCACAACGGGGGAGTTTTTTCCTCGCCAAAAACCCAACAGGCAGTTCCAAAACAGCATTGTGGTGGTCCCTCTCCATCTGCGTCCAGGCATCACTGTTCTCTCAAACTGTATTTGTCATCTCTGACCCAAGGGGATTCTCTGACATGACAATTCCTCAATGGGAGCACATGAACACCAATTAGTGGGGACACCATGATCAGTGAACGGGCGGCTCAGGGTCTTCTTTGTCTACACAGATGTGACGCCAAGTGACTTTCCCCATTGTTGAGGATGTGTGTGATGTTTGGCTGTGCTTGGACGCCCTGGATCCGGTCTGCGTCGGCTGCATTCAGGCACTTGGGCACTGTCTTGTGGTGGCCATGTGTGTCACTAGGTCATCCTGGCACTGCTCATGCATTGTTTTACAGAGGGAACATCCTGTCAGGACAACAGACTCACAACATGCGCAACCGTTAAAAGGTCTTTTCTTTAAGACCCACGGCTGCATAAAGACGTGTTCTTCGAGTCATGCCTGGGAAAGGCAACAGGGCTGGAAAACAAAAACAACCTGCTCTCCCAGCACATTCAAACAAGGAATCTCAGTCAGCAGAGGCACGGACCACAATGTCGGCGCTGAATCCAATGTCTGGCCACTGCACAATGTGAATCACTATTCCCTGAAGGAACTCACACATGACCCCCACAATGTTTACTGTGTTTATGCTGTGCTCCTTTACCCAATTGGACCCAAGTCTGACTTAACTGATCAACCTTCATTTCTAGTGTGGTTCCACTAAAGCTTGCTATGGGGCTCCACATTTAGATCAGCTAGGTTGCGTGCCTAGTGTCTCAGGTTCCTTGGCCATGTGCCAAAAGACTATAGCTCATAGCAGGAGCAGGAACGCAGCTATGCAACCTCGATATGGCCACAGACCCAGTAACTGCTAGACATGGCAATTTACACAGCACCGAATTCAAAGAACCAAAAGATAGATTAGTGCCGTTCTCATGGAGCGCTGGATGTCCAGTTAATGTCCAAAAGAGTCTCAGTGCAACGGTATGCAGGTCCAAGAGGCTGAATGGCAGTGCGTGTCTGAGCTAGGAGCCACACAATGCCTCATTGTGTGTCCCCGGGCTGCGGCCCCTCTCGGGGTCATGCGCCCGTGAGTCGGCAGCAGTCTCCGCATTCTCAACCGCGGACCAAAATCCAGGGGCAGCCTATGGCTTCCGTGAGCGCAACAGGGCAGAGACTATAAAGCTGCTGTATGGAATGTGGCCTGATTTCACACTCTATGATTATCCGGACTGCCCTTGTGAGGGCTTCCCAATGTGATCCATGAGGAGTGAGAGAGGGCCAGAGATTTTGTGGCAGAGAGCTGCACTGTGCAGGATAGTGACTGATGCAGCGGGCACCAGGGTAGAGCAGCTAACCTACGACTTAATTATGATGAGGCACAGGGGAAAATACTACACTGGTGTAGTAGTGCGCAGCTAACAGCTGGAGAGCACTCCAGGGAGGCGTGCAATATGATACAGCTCACAGGGCAACCATACACACAGAGACTAGGGATCTTTTCTACTACACAGTGTTTTCAAAAAGACATACTGTAGGCAATGGTATAGTACCTGAACGCTCTTAACCTTTTGGTCATGTGCATGTCTATTTCCCCTGTAACTCATTTGCACACTGTTGTTTGGGATCAGCATGCAATTTGATCATCTCTGGTTACCGAATCAAGCAAGACAAATAATCATACAAAGAAACACGTTCTGAGAGCGGGTCCTCCCTGCTCAACTTCAAACAGCCAATGTCATGGGATCCCTCAGGGGAAACAAAAAACAACAGTTGGCTAAATAAGACAAACCATCCATCTTTGCATGCAAAAACAAATGCAAACATCCATCTCTTGTCTGGAAATTAGGATAAACCAACCACATTTAAGGCTATTTTTGTCTCGCAGTTGCAACAACAGACACAGCAGAATGACAGGTTGCAGACAGGTCAGATGAAGCTGTCCCGTCTGTCAGGCCAGTGACACTCCTGTTAGAATTACAACTTGAATCATTTATTCATTGCCCACGGACCCAGCGATATCCACAAGCGCTGGAACTGGCTGCAGCTGTTCCAGAAAGAGGGGCAGAGAGATAACATTACTCCTCTTTGTGAGTAGGGTGTGTCTGCATTGCTCAGACACAGGGAGCAATAGAGAGACAGCATGAAGTGAAAGAAGGGGACTGTGTGGGCCATCACAAACAAACATGATGTTCTCAGTGTTCTGCCTGTTTCTCAGCAGGCATGAACCTGCAACTGAAAAAAAGCACAACAGGTCAATAGGTACTGGTTACAGACACCAAAAAACAGAACATCCAAGAAGGATTCCATAATCCCAACACAGACCAGGTTGTTCCTTCACTAAGTTCACTGGTATGCACACTGGTATGCGTCAAAATAATGTAAAAACATAGCAAACTCTATTTAATCAACTATGAAATTACTTTAACAACAAATTGAGTAAGGCTGTTTTTGAATAACTGTCCTCGTTTAAACAAACATTTTTTTACACATAAAAGCTAAGAACAATACCTACACTGTTTATATAAATTAGCAGACATGGACTTCTACAAATTCAGGGCTAAGGCAGGTTATATGACTTAAATAAGATCACTGTGGATGACAGTGCCTTTGCAAACAGAACAGACAGGCTAGTCCTTTTCCAGCAGTATAAAGGGCATTATCTAAAGAAAAAGCATCATCTCTACATATCTTTGCTCTTCAGTACAGAATTCATAATTCAACTTGCAGGCAAAAAAAAATGAGCAGATCAAGTGCAACTCCCAGACAGGACACAAACGGTTCATGTACTGTGACTTGAGGGGAGGGATCGGGGAGATGCAGGTCAAATAAAAAAGCACAAAACATTAAATACACCTATGATTGGCAGTTTGATTCACAAAAGCTGGAAAAGGAACCAGAAAGGAACTAGGCTACGTTTTTAGATGGGAGAACCTGTGTCGCTACAGGTCACCCAGGGCAAAGGACCACCAGTTTACCCTGAGAACATCAAACACTGAGGCCATTTGCACCCAGCTCCTTCTCATGCTGCTGGGCAACTGCTCATCTCCCTGGTTACTAGGGTTATATTCACAGGGTTTTAACAAAGAAGAGCAGATCACGTATTGGATGTTAATGTATTGGAAACATAGACAAATCTGGGAATTCTAAAATCTTTCCTTACGGTGTACCTTAGCCTGGTTTGAGCTCAACTAAAAAAAAAAAAAGTTGTATTTAGTCTTGCTTTTCATAGGTAAGCTGTCAAATGAGCTCTGGGTGGCTCTTACAGTTATGTCAAGGTGTGTATTATCTGTAATTCAGGGCATGCCATTTTCATGGCTCTGCACTTCATCGTTCATCATTATTCATACAGTAGGTGATAATCACTGCTGACGAACACACTTGAACTAACGGGAATCTAGTGCCATACAGTCCGTAATTATAGGAAATGCAATGCTTGAATGTTAGTGTCAAAACCAAATCATCATGTACTCATTTCAAGCACCATCTCAACAGCAACATCTACTTCAATCTAAAATTGAGCAAACAGATGTGAAAGGCACATGCAATGGTAATACAAACGTAATACACAAACACTGACCACTGCAAAAGGTTAATGGTACTAAGGGAGATATCCCTCCAAATCAAAAGATGAAAGAAAGATGGTGGAAAAAGCTAGTCCATCACTGTTTCAGTACTGATAAAATCACATCAGCTTAATGTGGCTCATCAATGATGGCTCACACAATCTTATTGCAGATGACAAAAATTTCACTCATAATTTTTATTATTTTATTTTTTTTACCACAGCCATTCTCTTACAGAAAACATGAATATCAATCATTCCACACACATTAAAAAGTCATTAGAGGGCCACTGGGTGACATAAAGTTCATGGTGCAGCTGAGCATCCCACCACTGGGAGTAAAAATCCCAGCCATACCATAACTAGTTTTGGCCAGGGGACCACATTGGCAAGGCACCAACTGGCCCAGCTTTACTTGTGGAAAATTAGGGAGTAAGCCAGTTAAACTACTCAGTCTCATCACCCTCCACCAACCTCCCCTGGCCAGCTAATATTCAATAACAAACATATTTACACATGACTATATGACAACAGTCTCCATAAACATCATGCTTTCATTTCAGCTGGTAATACTCTTTATTGTGACCGTAATCTTTCCCACATGATTATAACTGTGTGGAATACGGTCACATATTGCCTCACCATACATATTGCCTCACCAACAAATCCTCTGAATAATTCTAATTGTACGGATTAAGAGTCTTATGTCATACACCGAGACAATTACAACACACTGTGAGGACTACCAGAGCAATTACTGATGCTAACCTCACCCTGTTTACTTCTGTTTCTGTTTCCAGAAACGTGCTTCTTATTTTTCCCTTGCCTGTTTAAGGTGAGAAACAAATTACCTTTTTAATGTTGTTTCCCTTTCTGGCAACCACCAATCAATTTAAATGCAGCTCGCAGACATGCAATCATGTAACAGACACCATCACGTTTTGGGCCATCTGCCATTGGATGTTCGAAAATAAAAGATCACCACACGCCAAGCCTGCAGCGTCAGAAATCTGTGTGGAGACAGGCAGGAAGGTGCTGTGGATGGAAAGGGTGACACTGTGATCCAGAGTGACAGACATCTCACTCCCAGCAGGTACAAAACAACAATGGTCCACACAGACTGCCCATGACCCACATCAAGAACCCTTCCCAACTGGAATGAGGAAGTTAAATTTGGCTGTGTTTACTACACAATAGTACTGGATAAATGAAGCAAGACCTGTAACAAGGGGAAACAAAGATGGGGAACTGAGTTGACGATAAAAAGCTCTTTTCCGAGGCTGTGCTCGCTGAAGCCTTATGACATACAAGAGCAGGTTGCAATAAAAGTAAGGAAAAACCGTAAAAAAAAAGTATCGGAGAAATAAACAAGTTGTTCTCTTCATCTGTACGTGATCAAGCAGTTACAGTAACTGAGTTGGCAAAGGCCACGGAGAAAACTTGTTGGATTAATAACCATGCCAGAAGTGCCTGTCAGCTCCATGTCAGAGGATTCTCAGAGTTGTCCTCTTTACGGCGGGGGGTACAGATTGATAGCATCAACCAGACAGAGGCTGTAATTCATGTCTTGGTGGAGGACATAGTCCAAAAAACTGGACACATGCCATGTTTTCTTGGGAGTGTCTGAGTAAAACTGTGTAACTGGTCCCCCCCGAGCCATTCCGTCACAGGGCTGTGCAGAACTTGCGTCTAGGGACAGTTGCTGCAGTGCTTTGAGAGGATTGACTCATGAAGCCCGTAACAATGCTCCACTGGTGTGGGTCAGCGTGCACGCACAGTGTGGGCCCCACGCCATGGACAGGCAAGCAGAGACAGGCCTCATTGGCAATGCTGAGTGAGAGGCCGGCCTGCAATCTCTCAGGCCTCCTGTGCTATTTCTGTCCTGCTCAGCTACACAAAACCTCTCAACCACACTATGGAGCAATCCCTCACCACAAAGCAGTCCAAACCTAGGACAGGAAACGTTCATTTTAGATCTTAAAACAGAAACAAAAATACAAACAAAAAGCTTTCACCATGTGGAGAACAATGTTTTAAAAGATAATATACAATACTGCTACCAGCAAGGGGCTGTAAATCTATATGTAATATAAAAGTTACATGTTTAAACTTCATTTTATTACTTTCTACAATATTTTACATTTAATTCTGAGAGTAATGCCAGATGCTGAAATATTCTAAATCTTTCAATGTCTTTTTGAAGAAAGACACTGAAAACAATACTTTGTGCAGCAGATTCCTTATGTTTGGCAGAGTAAGGTACAATGCAAATTTTAAATGCTTATGTAGGCAATGCAATACATTTAGATATGTGCTTTCCAATTTGGGTCAAGGATGAAGGACTAAAGGATTCCCCAAAGAATTGATACATTATAAGAGGTCAAGGAAAATGGAGGAACATACCATGTACATTCTATATGAGAACATGAATCTGTGAGAAACTATGAGGAACTGGTGATATTTATCTCCCATCCGACTGCCCTGTGATCTATGGCACATAACTTAAAGACTGAGTTTGCAGTCAAGGTGTTCAAAGTCAAAGTTATTCAAACTATTTCTATAGTGAACTGGGTCTGTAGTTCCGCAGTATTACTCTTATTTCTTTATTCCGTTTTACAGTTTTACCAATTTCAACATCATTTTATGGAAGAAACCATATGAGCTGGTTGATCAGGTGACTTGGCCTTGCAAATTCTGTTACTGTCTCCATAGGACCATAATTAATTAGGCCCTGGAAAGTATGTTTTAAAATAGAAACAGCGCAAATATTCAGCCAAATAGATGGCAGTCCCGTCCCCTTACCAGAACATGCTACTGTAAGCTATCTCTAAAGCACAGGGAAACCCCGGGAATGCTGGGGCGTTGTGCGTGCTGTAATGAGAATGCAGTTGGGAGGCAGATGGTCCTGACAGCCAGGAATGTGCACTGAGGTGTGGGGCGGTAGGGATGGCTGCAGGGCAGGACAGTAGGGCAGATTCCTTCCATACCGACATTTCCCTGGAGTCAAAAGAGAGAGGAGGCACCCAAACGTGTGAGCACACTGCAAAACACGCACACACTCGCACACTGACACGTGCAGAGACTGAACAATCTGTGAGGGAGAACAACTGTCAGTATGTGTGTGGGCTACACATGTGCTCCAAGGATAAAAGTTAAATTGAGAGGCTAAAACTATATTAACACAATGCAAATCGACAGCTTCCATAGTGAGTAAAATGTTATTGTCATCAACCATCTGCTACAGTACAGGACCACAATATAATACTATACCACTATACCAAGTAAAATAAAATCCAAATGTTATATGGAGTCAAATGTTTCATAAGCCTGAAGAGATATTTTGTCTGTTTAATGAACTGTATGTCCAGACAAAAACTGTTTGTCCTTTCAAGTACAGGTGAAGTGTTTGTTCTCTAATTGTTCAGGAATTATTTTATATTTAAGTAGAGCGTATGTCGTCTTCAAGAGTTTAAGAGCATTAAACTCTCGAACTTTAACTTAATTTTCTCTCAGTTGCTCAGTTTTAGGGTTGACACAGCAGTTACTGAGACCAAAATGCACTTTAGTGAGAAAGCCAGCAGACAATTGGAAGTCTTGCAAGGCAGCCAATCAAAAGCTGCTCTTCGAAGGAGAACAAGAGCACCAGATTAGCTGAATAGAGACCTTTGTTAGTGGGAAGACAGGGCACTCCAGCTGAACTGTTAACTCACTGCAGACTCACACGAGGGCCCATAGCGGACCATGTGCGGTGTCAGGGAGGCTGGCGTCAGGACGAGCTCAAACAAAATGGGATGTATTTGTGAGAGCAGTCTCATACACACACATTTACACTCGTGCACGAGCACGTGCATCCATGTGCATGCTCATACACACGTAACATACACTGCCTGGAGTGAAGAATCCTCGGCAAGAAGATGATGAAGGGTGTGAAAGAAAGACCAGCAGAGCCTTATATTACACTCTCTCTCACTCACTCTCTGTGCCCAATGCATTATAATCACAGTCTCCGGCTGAGAAACAGACCCCATGTGAAATTAGGAATTTAACAAAGGAAGCCAGAGTCTACCAGAGAGCCCCGTGCAAACACATTATAAATAATTCATAGGATACCAAGGATAAAATGATTTGAGGCACTGACCTAAAAGGGAAGCCACTGAAAATAATCTCCGTGTAACATTCTTAGGAATCCAACAATCTACACAGCTCCTAGTCTACGGCCCTGAATGTTGTCAGTCAGGACTATTGTAGCAGTCCCATAGTGCCCTCCATAGTAACTGATTTCCCTGCGATGCAGATTTCTGTGCTCATCCTGTCCTTGTACCCGTGGTTTCTCTGTGATGGCACGGCTCTCACTGTGAGAGACTCCCTGTTCATGTTGGCAGCCATTTCAAAGAGCTCCTTTTCACTCAGCACTGATCTGCTCCTTTGCTCACCTTCACCTTTGACAGCTCAAACTGCTTGTGGTTTCAGTTACAGCATCAATCCCACTTGCCCACACAGCAAGTTATGCCTGAGGCATTTCTCAATGACTTCATGAAGTGTGTAAAAACACCTGACCGAGGGGTGGTGTATGGCACACTACCTCCCTATCCCATCCTTTTCCTGTCTTCTGAAAGGGCCAACATGGTCTCTCATGCAAAGTGTGGCAATTAATAAGGCAGTAAGAACATGGTTGTGTGAGTTGCTTAACCTCTGCTGTAATTTTGCACTATTATGTTGTCACCAAGACAAATAGCTGGCAGCACTTCATGTACCGGTGTGAATTCCACTGAAGTTTGCCTGCTGCTGAGAAGCAGCAATCAATGGACATATCCCTATGTGTCAATGGGAGTCAAACAGGAGTAGACACACACAGGCCAGTAAATGTCTTGGATACCTGCCCGGTGTCCGCAAAATAACTACATAACTCATAAAATACAAGTCTTGTGACCATCCTTTTCCTCCCTCAGTTATGACCATGCACAGGAGTTTTTCTTTTTACAACATACTGTTTTAATCTCTAACAATGTAACTCCTACACTCCTTGAGGAAAAAACATAAAATAATTTTTCATTTTTAACAGGACACATTCTGCTTTGATGGCCACCGCTGCATTTGGTTGAAGGGGTTGCTTAAGTTTGCGGAAGTCCTTTGTCCTGTGTGAGAGTAGAGCGACAGCGGAAATCAGTGGCTCCAGAGACTATGCAAGCATGTTTGTGTTTGTGTAAATGCAAGGGGGAGGGTGTTTGGACGCGTGTCTGTCACTGGCAGGGAAGGGTGGAATTTTCCCTCTGCGAGCTCGCACACCACTTACAGTGGAAGCTCGATGAACTTAGCCATGCTGCTACACCCCACCCCCCAACCCAAAGACAAAAAGAGCATTCCACTGGCTTAGTTAATTATTTTGCCTTCCTGTTCACAGACGCTGAGAACAAAAATGAACAATAAAAACACAGACGTCAAAAAGACAGGTCAGGCATACAGACCAGGAGGGAATAAATAAACATTCCTCCACAGGGAGCTCAGAAATCACTTTAATATGGTTGAGTTTTATTTACTGCATGTGCACTTCTGTGGTGGTAATGGGGTTTCTTCTGTAACTGCACTAATTAATGGTTTAATTGGTGGTAATCTAATCACCAGTCCTCCCCTCCAAGTCAAACTGCCTTTGAACAGAGGCACACAGGGACTGAGATTTAACTTTGATGCCCAGACATCCATGCAGACAAATCTCCTTCTGAAGCACAGCATTAGCATGTTCCAAAGTAACTTTAATCAAGGGTGTTTTTTTCGCCTGACTAAAAAAAGCTGACGGCTTCACACAACCACGTGCTATAATTTGCCTCGACTGCAACATGCGCTCCTTTCAGTTTGGGCTACCCAACTAAACCTGAACACCCAAGACTGCCCTGTCTGCATGAGCTGTAGGTTATGACACGCACTAAATGGCATGATGTATCCCTGCCATGGAGATGGTAACATGATGTGGGTGCAGTCTCAGGCAGTAAGAGGTGACAGAAGAACACAATGTTCCACGCAGCTGCCTGCTGCACTGTACCATGCTTGGATGAGAGCTGTGAACTTCAGCAGCCATTAACATGAAAACCAGAAAGGGCGGACAAAGCTCAGTAATGCATGATGTTGCCGAACATACTTACAGATTTATTCACTGTAAAACATAATATTAACACCCTCAGATACGCTGGCATCTATTTCCTCCCTCAAAGCTGCTGCTCAAGCCAAAACATTTTCATTTGTAAAGATATGGTTAACTGCAGTGCTTATCTTTTTTGCATTTCTGAGCTTATCCTAATGTTCTTAAAGGTGCGACAACATTACGCATGAAAACGAAGCTCTCCTTTCAGCTTCATTACATAAGATCAATCCATGATTCCTTAAATTTGACCTCAGTGAGACTTTAAGGATAGTAACCGGGAAAGCACAATGTTGTACGGTGCTTCTGTCCCTCCCAGAGCCTCACTGTTCAGGCTGAGATGCTACTGGTGGTATATGGGTTTCCAGCTGCCCTCTGCATGGCACAAATGTTAGTGTGTCCACTGTCCATAACACCACATGCTGGCAGTGGCACCTCACACACCATGGCCATGCTGAAGTTCATTAGGCACACAGACCTGGATAGGAAGGGAAAGTGGGAGGCAGAGCTCCAGGGTAAACATACAAGTAAAATACAGGGTACCTCAGTCTTCTGGGTAATCTATACAAGTATTTACTCAAAGCATGGTAAACAGCTGTGTGTTCTAAGCCCCCGCCTCCCTTCAAGGTTAAAGTGCCAGATACAGAACGAGGAGCATGGAATTTTCCCACTCTCGGATTCTGGATAATGGAGATCTTCCATTATCACCTACTGCGACTCTGGTGAATGCAAACAGTAAATAGAGGGCCCACATTTGATTGAGTTGTGCCCAAACAGCATCGATGCGCCCCCACAAACATGTTTATCCTTCAACATTTTCACCTTAGACAATTCTCCGATCAATTTAATTCCAGAAGCAGGAAGAATGACTGGAAGGTCATGTTTAGCTAATATTCAAGGAGCTAGTGGCAGAGATAGAATACCAATTCCAACAAGCCTCAGTCCTTCATAGCTTTAAATGGATTTATGTCAATCAAATCATCAGACTTTGGATACTAGTGAGGATAGTAGATCAAATTTGTTCCTTGTCTGATTCCATACCAATTCACTTGTAACAATTAAAATGTAATTTCATTGACTATAAGCATGAGTTGCAGAGGTTTGCTGTACAGCTATAGGTGGAAAGCATCGATTTCCGAACTATGCAGATTCTTCCATACAGATGACTGAGAAAACCTGCCAAAACACGATATGGGAGGTCACTAACCATTTTGAGATCAGTCACTGTGAAACCTGTAGCTAGACATGAGATCTCTCCAAACAGTCATGACTTCACTGACTGACACTTGGTGAAATAGTCAGCAAGAGAAGAGTCAGGTCATAAGCTCGCCTCCCCACTAGAAAGCATAACACAGGATTTCAGATAGGAAGATCACAGCTGGCGCAGGGGTGTTAATAACTGATTTGCAGCAACTGCAGGACTTTAAGCCACTGCAAAAGGAAAATCACTGCTAATTATTACACACACTGTACCATGTTTTCTCAGATACATGACACCCTGTTCCTGTTTATCTGTACTTTCATTCATGAGTTATACATAGCCATCAATTTGAAACATTTCTTAGAATCTTGATCAATATCGCCACAGTGATGACTTCTTCCAGATTGTATTCAGATGGAAAAAGTGCCTAAAATAAGGAAGAATGCATGGTTAGAACAAAGAAACAACCAAGAAAATACACTAGCGTTGAGAGACATACAATCCCTTAGAAAACTGTGGGAGGTAAAGAGAGGAAATATTGCCGGAAAGTGGCTCGAGATGGAATTTAGGCCTAAGGGCTAAACTCCTCCTTCAGTTTGTCCATATTTTAACTACTTCAATTTCATGCTCATTTGAGCACCTCTTGTCCTAAAAGAAAGCAGAAGACTTGTTTCCTCTCAAGGCGGCCATGTCTTTATCACTGGATAGGAGCAAAATGGAATCACATGACCCACTGACAGTGCCCTGACAAGTAGTTTCAGGTACTCAACCAAATTAGGTCTTTTCTTGGATTACATATCAATCAAAGCAAATAAACAGTAGGAGCGTGAGAAGGCTTCTATAAGACACAACGGAAGGAAGGGCTAAACAATGAGGATACCATCAGCTCAAAGTCTGCCACAAAACAGCAGCACAACTATCAGATTACAGTGTGCCACAGATAACCAGTTTAAAAATCATTGCAGCAAATTGTTGTAACATTTCCCATTCATTTGGGGATGCTATCTCTGGCTCTATTATGTTATAAACCCATTGGCACTGGGCCTGAGAAGTTGTATGTAAACAATGGCAGTGGGAAACCTGGGCCACCCATGCGCTGGAGCACACAGTCAGATTTACGACGGACTTTTCAGGACCCAAGCTCACAACTCAGCCCGCACAGTCTGCCTCACAAGTCCCAGCTCATGATTAATTCCCACCTTCTGGCATTTTTACAATGCCATGAGCAGAAATATGACTCCTTCTGCGCTGAAGTTTAATTCATTTCACAGTGCACAGTGTAGACTCTCACACTAATTGTACTGATAAGAGGAAAAACGCATGTGTATGATAACCTGATATCATCACTGAGAACACAATATAGATTAAACGATCGTGTGAAACACAATCAGAGTAAATTCTCCTTTTCATTTCACACATGCAGTGTGACCCATAGCACTAAATCATGTGATGATATTTCATCTGTAAAAACTAATTTAAAGTGGGTTTTGAGCAGAAACTGGCTGGGATACTACAATAAAATATCAACCAGTGTGTGCTTATGTGAGCAAATATTATTTCTATTTAAAAACTCACCTTGCACTGGAAAAAATGATAACTGAAAAACAATTTAGGTGATCCTTGGACAGAGCAATATAAACAAGTCAATTATAATAGATAATGAAGATTAGATAACAGTTTCAGCCAACAGTTAATTCAAGAATGTCATATACAATGTAAAAATTTTTTTTTTTTTACATAAGTATTAAGTTATGGTTCATTTCAAGATTACGGCATATGAGAAAACTATCAAGTACAGCTTTATAAACTAAAACTCTACTCAACACACAAACACAAACACACACCCTGTCCTCTGAGATTATCCTCAGCTCTCAAAAATTTCAGTGAAGCCCAGATGTTGTGTATGGTAAAGCTTGTGCTAATGAACAGAATAAATAACTGTAAATGACTACGTCCTATTTCCAAAGAGGACATCAGATATTTTCAGCATGACCTTTCAATCTAAACCACTTTTTATTTGTATTTTCTACACCTTGACAATCACTGAAGTTTCTGTGGTTGTATGTAAGGGCTGCAAGCTTTTGATCCAGCAGAACACAATCCCCACAGCCTACTTTGTGTGCATGTGTGAATGAACTGGCAGAATAATGTGGATCAGTGACTTAGTGTGTGCAGCAGACCACTCCAAGGCACTGTGGATCACTCCCCCAGCAGAGGATCCTACACAGCACAGACATGGGGCCTCCGTGCTAATCCGGCTCCGGAACTGAGCAGCCTACAAAAGGAGGAGGGAGCAGTACGTGTGGGCCAGCTGGTTGTCTGCACAAACAAAAGAACCTGGGAAATGTGTCTCATAATTAAAATCCGCAATCTCTTTCAATCCTACTACTAGAACAGTGCAACGCCCCTAGTAGCACCATACAATGTGAAATTTCATATAAGAGGAGCTACTTTGTCGGACGTCTTTTCCTCCTGTGCATCTGGGATAGTCTCACCTTTTACTTTATGACTAATTCTGTTTGAAGAATCATCATAGTCTCAGCTGGAATGCTGCATGTGTGGTATGAAAACTTGGAAATGGATTCTCATTCCAAATACATTCTGCTTTTACAGAAAGGGCCAAACTGGTACAATGAAATTGCACTGATAAGGTCAGCATTCCTGTATGAGTTTTGGCCTTAGACACTCCAGTATAACTGTGCCATTCCTTCCCCTGCTTTTAGAGACTACAGCTCAATGAAGCAGGCATACAGGCATGCAGATGGACACAGACCTTCACTCTACTCTACCACTACACTGCTGCATTCCTATGAGAGTGCTGATTTATTGCAGTGAGTTATGGCAGATTTGATTAATCACAAGGGTTGGCCTAGTTTAGTCACAAAAAAAAAAAAAAAAAAAAAAAGTTCGGCATCTGCCCTCCCCTCTGTGTTTGGGGAATGGGGGGGGGGAAGAGCGTAAGGGTCCCAGGAAAGCGAGGAGCTGCACAATGAGTTTTCTTGTGTTGTGTTGAACTTGAGACAATTCTTTAGGCCAGGACCCAAAAGCTAGCACAACCAGACTGCATGCAGTCCAGAGCTTACTATATAACAAAAAAAGACAAAAGTCAATGCAACAACTCATTTAATGCAACTGCCCTATTTTTTCCACTTGCTCTGACCATGGACTTTCCACTGTTGACTGAGTGAGAGAGACTGCCCAGCTCACCTGCTTGTCAACCAAAGACCCTGAAGCACAAATTCAGTAGAGGATAAACCTGTGCTACAACCTTTGTTAAACATTACAGTTTTGGGGGGGTTCAATGCACCACAATTCAAACCGCAGCCAACCATAACAAGCTACATTCTGTGAGTTTCCCAGTAGTCTTCACCAGTAGAGATTTGTAGATAAATTGCCATGTCATCAGTTCAACCTACATACATAAAAGTACACTTGTGCCTTTGTGTAAAGGAATTCAGATGTCCAACCTACTTTTGCTTCTGCATTTGGAACTATCCGTGGCCTAAAACAGGAATGCTTGAATTATTATTTCATGGGCTCTGCTGGATTCTGCAGGGAGCCTGAACAGGGGAATGAATGCATTTTTATCAGGACAGTAGACAGTACAAAATATATTGTTCTCGGTTTGCAATGAAAACAACATAATGAGGACATACTGGACCCCATTAGCTCTCAAGCCATGATAAGCTACTGCTTGCCTGTAACAGGACGTTTTTTACAAGGAAAAACAGATCCAAAGCACCCACTTACACTCTCAAACACAAACATAAATGGAGTGAAATTACACAAAAGGAATGATATCATATGAGCAAAAGACTGAATGGTATGGCCACGCAAATGGAAAGGTATTTCCCCTGATCAGGGAGGGAAGGTTCTTGATTTGTTTGACAGGGGAAATGGCAGATAGAGCTGTCATATTACAGTCTGTTCCCTGGTGCAGAGGACTCCTGCTTAAATTACAACACAGTGAAGACACAGTATCAGAGTTGAAATTCCAAATCAGGCCAGAATTAAGCATGTGTATTTATTTTACATCAGTTACATAATTTATTCAGTACACTGATCTCAGTTTGAATTCAATCTCAGTGAATTACCCATTTACAGCAATTTAAGTGCCACTCAAGGGAGAGGAGCAAACCCACAGACCTGTATCAAATTACACACAAGCCAGCTCAAGCAAGACCATCCCAGTGCTCCAGAATTTGGTCCTTTAAGATGGCTTTTGTTAATGGCTCTGCAACAGAAGTGAAAACTAACATACACAAATACCCTGAAATTGTTGAAATTGATGTTGTTTTTGTGCCACTTCAAGCAGGAAAAAAACTGTTTAACCATGTAACACTTTAGGGACAAACTTCATTGTATGAACGGTGTTCAGGCATTTCTATTTCAACATTGCAATGTAATATGGTGTGTAGCTGCAATGTTGTTCATTCCTTGAATATGATCTTAACCCACTACTTGCCTGCCTCCTTCTTTGGGCCACAGTCATGCACATGTGTTGAAGATTGAGGCCAAAATGCAGACTGGGGAAAAAAGCTCAGCACCACCCACACACACTGGGAGGCTGTGGGCTGCCATAGTGGGTGTACAATGCGCAAGTGCCAAAGGATGGCCACTGCTGCTTTTTCCAGTCCTAACTTTCACACAGTTCCCCCTCTGGCTGAAAGAAGCATGGGAACAGCCTCTGCCACCACCACCTCTAATTGAACAAAGGTTCTGCTCTGACATTTTGGTTAAACTGGCAATATGGATCAAAATGTCATATTTTGGGCTCCCAGCCTTCTCTCACTGCCACAAGGAAACATGAAGTTAAGAGAACAGTTTTCTGGTCAAACTACTCCACAGCTCTGGTCAAACTGTGTCACACCCCTTTCTGCCAAACATACCCCCATGAGCACACCACCTGTCCTGAGAGTTTCTGTTACTCTCTCCAAAGCATTTTCATTTCACTGCAGTTTCACTGTTCAGGTGCCCTTTTGTTATGTTTCCCCCGAGCACAGCCAAAAATACATCGCTTCAGATAAATGAATTGTGCACACACAAACTCAACAGCTGGGCACAGAACTTGTTTAATGACGACTCCCACCTGTGCACAGACCTCACAGGACACTGCAGAACAGCAGCATAGCCTTTTGGCTTGATGGTGCAACTGAAGGATTAGTCATGATCTACATCTGTTCATCTAAATGAGCTGCCCCTTTCGGGCTTATGCCCATGGTCGAGGACAGCCAGATGGAAGGTAATGCAAGGAAATGGAACACAATCACCTAACTTAAATACTGTCCTGCGAGTGGCACATAATTAAACAGATTTGAAATAATGAATGTAGGTCTGAACTAGCAGCACAGCCATCCAGACTCTCTATGATCTAACCCCTCAGTCATGAGTAGGGCCAGTGTTAATTGAGACTGCATTGTGGTTATATATTAGTAAATGTCTTGTAATAATTCTAAGATCACATGTCTCTTCCTCTTAAATTTTTCTTACACACACTGAGTGTCACACTGTGCTTATTTTGTGTATCAAATGTATCTAGGCAGCCCTCTATCTGATTTCTGATACTGTCCATGTTTATGACCTATTTATATTTTCCACCGTCTTGCACAACTGGAGTAGTGCACTAATGAGGCTGCTATCATGCACAGGAACAGATACTGTACACCTGTTGATCACAGCCATTCTGCCCTGGATCCTCCAGTGGTAACTCTGCGGTGATTTTCCCTCTGCTTCCCTGTGTGGCACGGCTAGGACAGGGCTATGGTGAAGCACAGTTAAAAACCTATAAATATCTATGTAGTTCCCCTTCAGATGCTGGATCATACAGAGGCTTCCCCTCTGCTCACTGCACGCCTCTTGGAGAAGGTCGCAGACGCGGCCCCTGGGCGAAAACTGCAAGGCCACACTGACACGATCTGCTCAACGGATTCCTCCCAGACATATACACCCATGTGGACACTGGGGGGGATGGAAGCAGTCACTTTGGTTCTTTCAAAGGCACCTTGGGCCTTTATCGTTAGTGTGTATTTACATTTATCTGAGAGGTTTCCCCCTCTATTAAGCAGTATGCCAAAGCAAACCGTTAGCACCCCTTGTTTTGTTTTGAAATTGATAAAGAACTTCACCATGCCTGTGCTTTTCATACCAGTTCACTTTGTTATGCTTTTCTTTACATTTTTACTTGTGGCAATAATCGTTAAAAAAAGCTTTTATAAACAGACAGAGAAGTAAGACTAGGACAGGAGGCTAGGATATTTGATACGTGTAGCAGAGAAGCACCCATTTCGCTGAGTGCATTGGATACATCGAAACCTGTCAAAAGACTTAAAAGAACTATCAGTAGGCTTTAAAGGTACACTGCTTCAGAAATCCCCTGTCAGAGAGCCTTCAGATCTTGCTTAGAGCAACAGAGGTCCTCTCTCTATTCAAAAGAACCATGCATTAACTCCTTATCAGTACAAGAGGAAGAACAAGGTTGCCCTGCTTCAGAATTCAGTTTCATGTGACTTTGGTATAAGTGATTGCTTTTTGCCAATTATTAACTGCACAAGAGAACCCTTGAAACCATTAAATGGCCTCTGTGGAGCTGTCCTTTGCTGAGAAATCTGCAATGGAAATAAATATTTAATAAAGCTAACATTCAATTTTGCTAAAGCCATTAAGAGAATTTATTTGTGAGGACTGGAAAGAAAGCAGATACAGTGGATACACAGGTAACACAATGATACTTAATGCACTAAGCATTGTATGTGTGAAAAGGTGCCTCTCTGTTTGGGGTCATTCCATGTCAAATCTATTGCCTTTCTCCATACAAGGTCATTCTATGTCTAATCAATCGCCTTTTGACCTACATTCAACATCTTGATTTCAACAAAAATGTCCACACAGATCCATCAGAAAAATGGTCAGAATTTGATTTTTTTTTGTTGATAAACCAACCAATCAAAGGTGACAATGGGGCTCAAAATGGACTCATTTAGTACCTCTTGATATGGGATTAGTAGTTTTTGTGTTGGCAGTTACAACACTAATGACTCTAAAGATGTAGCTGAAACAATTGTCTAAACCACAACACAACAAAAACTAAACAAATATGACATTTATGGATTTTTAAATAACTGAGAACAAAAGCAAATAAAAATGACCATTTTAATTTTTGTGTTGAATATAGTCATTTGGATTGATAACCATATTACACTTTATTTAGCATTACCAAAAGCAACCCTCTATATCATAATCACAGATGAAAATAAATACCCATACATGTGCTGAGGAGGGTCAAGAAGATCTCGGCCTTCAGAGTGTTTGATTATTCAGCTCCAAAAAACCAACTCTGTCCACGGGGGGAAATTTTTAAAGTGTATGGTTAAAATCAAAAGATACAAGGTCAAAGGGCAAACGATTATTTGATTGTACATCACTGCTATCTCATTTTTGGGAGGTGATACATGAGGGCTAATTTGCTTTCTTTAGCATCATTATATGTATCAATAAAAAATGCTTCAAATGCTTTCTAGATGGTTTATAAAGTTTAGAATTAAGTCTGAAAATAGAGAGATCAGGGGCAGAACATTTCCATAAACACTGCTCAAATGGAAATGACATCCCATGATTGGCAAATACAATTACAAGACTCCATGCGAGTTGTAATTCAATTTTACAATACATTTAATCACTTCTCAAACTAACTTCTAGACTCCACTATGATGTGGCATGGGAAGCACAATCCTATTGGCAAACATGCTGGACTGATGCCATCAAGCCTACGAAACTCTGCCAACTTCTCACATTGTATTTTTAGTCTGTCTTACCAAGCAAAGATGACACGGCTTGGGTACACCCATAAGCTGTAGTGACATGGAAGACAACTTCCAAATCCCCAGGTGAGCTTTTCAATATGTTACAAGGTCCCCATTCTGTTCCATCTTTACACTGTGAAGGTTCAGCATCCTTAATACAACAACCTTTTGTGGTCTGCCAAACCAGAATGTTATCTAGTGTCTGACTGGACAGGACTACAATGAAATAACAGACAGCACAAACTCAATTTTACTCATCAAGCTAGAATATCATGTCACCCCGCATAAGAACAGACCAGTTTTCTTGAAGATTTGATGCCGATTTTAAAACCTTTAGAGTCGGTGTTCTGCACCCATTTTAAATCTCAACTAAGTGGAACGATTGTAAGATATTTTCTCCTTATGAAAATTAAAAAAATATATATATATTTTCATGAGGACAAAGATCTTGTGAGACAGAGTCTACAGAGACAAACGGTGCTCAAGTGAAAGGAAAGACATAGAGCATACCACATGTTCTAGTGACAGAGGACCGGAAGACAGTCAGTCAGAGCCCCAGAGGAGGGGCCGCAAAGCGTGTGCAGTGGGGTGGGGGGAGGGGTTTACACTTGGGCAATGGCCACTTCCCCTCCTGCAGTGCTACTTCTGGGGAAGATGGCATGAGGACCTTAACTGCACCATAAAGTACCCCGTAGGCATGCTTCTTCTATGAACTCTAATTTCACGAATTTGCTCAATGAAAAGCAAATTTTGAACTTCTTTCATAGAGCTAATGGGTAAAAAGCAGTCACACAGGTAAGACCTGATTTTACATATAGGCAAAAGTTATGATATTGCATCATTTTTGCACTCAGAACAACTACACAGGGACTATAGAAACCCTGAATGAGAGTATTCATTGCAGCCTAGACAACAGTTCAACAGATAAGAGAGGAAGACTTAATGGGGGAGGACAACAGGAAAATAAGAGCAAAAATTGATCTGAAAGGTTTTGCTACTACACCCAATATCGTAAAAATGTAATGCAAGATCATCTCTGTTCTTGCATATTCAAGCATAAAATGGTTATTCAGCGAGCTAACTTCTCCCCTGTACTGCCTCCATGGTCACTGATGTGAAGCAGCTCTCTGCCGTAGTGGAGCTCCGGAGGCCAGAGGCAGAACATATGCTATGCGTCTGCACCAGATACAGCCTGCAAACGTTTGCAAGAGCAGCACCACGTATCACAGTCTGTCTGCTTTTGTTAGAGCCAGTACCGTGTATCAGAGTTGGTCCGCTTGTGTTAGAGCCAGCACCATGTATCAGAGTTGGTCCCCATGTGTTAGAGCCAGCACCGTGTATCAGAGTTGGTCCGCTTGTGTTAGAGCCAGCACTGCATTTCAGCACATGACCTGCATGCCTGTGCCACAGCCTGGGGCAGACCAGTCTGCGTGCTCCTTCTGAGCCACGCTAGCCTGCCGCCACACCAGGTAAATCCTCCATCTGAATGTGTGTCAAGAGAGCCAGGGGCAGCCTGCCTCTTATAAGCCGGCAGATTAAATATTTAACAATTGTGTGTCTGTTTGTTTGTGAATTCTACCGTTGTGCTTTGCAGGCTCCCCCCATATACCAGAGCAGAGAATCTCATCCCAAGCCAAATCTCAGACAGCTTAGTCATACAGAGGGGCTGTCCGCTGGCCAATTCAGCACGAACAGCCACATATACACAGGCACATATACACACAAACAGACACAGAAACAAAACACACACACACATAAACAGAAACAAAACACACAGTGCTACGTCATAATAAAAGACAGAAAATGACTTAGTATGAGGAGGAGATAAGAACTAAACAGACCTTTCTGCTCAGACAGGAAAATACTGACATTCTCTAAAGTTATGCTAATTACTGAACCCAATTTGTGCATGCTGCTTTGTATTGCAGTAAGGAGAATGATTAAATTGCTTGACCCGTCCACAGGCAAAAGTAGGCTTAGCATTTTCCACAAACACAACAGGCGCCAGATTTTTTAGAAGCGCCACTGCTAGATCACATACCGAGGGGAAATTTCACTTAAGCTAATTGGACAGTTTTATCATTCCCTTGCCACAAGGGGATTCCTTTATATTTTGTGCCAAAACTATGCATTTCCATTCTTCCACTTTTATTGAAACCAGAGAACCCAACGCATCTGTCTCAGTCTTTTCTGAATAGCTCTGTGTTAGCCCATGGGAAAAACACTATCCTACTACAAGAGAGGATGCTGGGAGAGAAGGCACTCACTAGAATGCCCCTGTGTAGAGGCAGAGTAAGCCTCTAGGTGTCCAGCCAAGTAACCTGCCTGAAAATACTAGTCCTAAAAACATTTGCATGAGGGCTTTTGTTACTATTCAGGTGCATGGCAGGGTAGATTCACTACAGAAATGCCTCCTCCAGAGCTCTACCCCAGTGGCCTGTAAACTCGGGTCATCATGAGTGTTGTCCATGCCAGCATTGTTAGAGTGTCCAGTGCTAGTCTGTACATTCAACAGTGGACCACACGCGCACTCCACTGCACCACACAGCTTCACTAAGACTCTTCAAACTTGCACTGTTATGCTGTTCTCTTCCAGCAATCTCCTTTTTTTTTTTTTTGAGTCTGGGTACATATAATTCAGTGAAGACACTGACTGGCCCTAAGGAATCCCCTCTGCAAATGTGTGGAGACACTGCCAAGCAAAACATTTTATATTTTTGGGGGAAAATGTGCATTGGTATGGTGTGATCAAGCATTACAAAGTACTCAAATATTTACAAGGACAATAAATTTGAATTTTAAATATCCGAAGTAATTTTAAGTAAGTTTTCAATATCTGAAGTACCAGTGGAGCACATGTGGTGTTCAGTTCATCTCAGAAAGGGAACAGCCACACTTTCATGGGTGAACTCAGGGCATGTAGATAGTAGCATCCCTACTGCAATGGACACGCATGTGTGTGTGTGTGTGTGTGTGTGTTTCAGAGTTATCCAGGATGTTGATAAAAAGTATTGAGGGACAGCCAAGCCATACAGTGTTCCCTACAATGCACACAGTTAGCAGTGAGTGAGGGGACAGATTTCTTACAACATCCCTCACAAGTGGCTCTGTTTGGTATCTTCAGCTCATTCCTCCTTGGAGTTGCACCAGCTCAGAGTCTGGTGCAGAGTGGGGAAGGCTGCCACAGAGTTCACTCTTAATTTGGAAGTTTCTCAGTGCTGGCTGACGGGACAAGCATCCACATAAGATGGGCAAATTACACAACCAAAGCCATCTCTGCACCATGAGCCTAAGGAGATTACTCCAGCTTCAGTAATGTTTTTGACTCCAAGCTGGGTCCCATGAGCACAGTGGCTAGGTCACAAAAACACACCCAACTTAGATGCTTTCGTTTAAATGACTGGAAGAGCCACAAGAAGTGTCGCAAATCTTCAGCGCTCTGTCAAGCAGAGCACAACAACAAAGTCTGAAGATCTCAGCTATATAAACACAAAACAACAAAGTCAACGATTGTTTCATCACAAAACACATAGCAATGTATCCGCGAATTCAGGGGGAAAAGTCAGTGAGTAATGACAGCAAATGTACAACTGCACGGCTAACAACCACATTTACCCATCCACCACTGTGACACGAACAGTTATATCTTAGAATACATTTCAAAGGATTTTTGGATGGATTGTGATCCAAGAAAAACTACTGTGATAGTTCACCAGCAAATATTACGAGACTCCAACACGGTTTTGGTAAACACCCCACGTATCTCTGACCGCGTTTCATGGCTTACCTTTGGCAGTTCTTTTAGTTGGTTGGCATCAAGAAGCAATTCCTCCAGGCTGCGGCTGTAGCGGTATATCTCGTCGGGCACTGTTTGCAGAGAGCAGTGTCTTTTGTCCACCGACTCGACGTGGCGGTTACAGCGCCACAGGGGTATACACTTCAGCATCTCCGGCCGCCACAAGGGAAAGACACCGGGGCTGCTCAGATACTCCGCATCGGACAGAGAGGGAGGATTGTGCGAGGGGGAAGAAGGGGTAGCGCAAATCTGTATCCACACCGACCGACAAAAAGGGAGACTCGTAAAATCCAACCCCTGTGAGGTCGACCTTTAGAGACGCCAAAACCCAAGTAAAAACACAGGAAAACTACGCAATTTACCCCTTGTTCGTAACGTCAGAAAAATAAACGGTCCAATTTCAACTGTAGTCCGGCGGCATTTAGAGTCTCCAATCCATCCGTATTACGTTTACTGGCTACATAGCTAACTTAATACATAAAATTAACATGTGATCGAGCTTACTCTAGTAAATCTTATATTATTATACAACTCGTTAGCTGATTAAATACTGTGTATGTCGGCAGTCTTGGTGGTGTCTTATACTACACTATAAAACAAACGTTTTTAAAAAATAAAACTTTAAATTACAAAGGAGGTGCGCCAAAACTTTGCAAGGCCCACTGGCAAAGTTAACTTACATGTTTCAAAAGCCAACACCAGCTATCTACTATCGAGCTAGTTTCCAATTTGCCAGCCAACAATCTTTTGCATGAATTCAGCTTGCTGTTAGATAGTTTATCTAGATAACCATTTAAAACATATCAACCAGCTAGGGAGAACGAGGAACTTAATAAAAGGTTGGAGGAGACAATGTCAACTTCATTGCATATCCGTTTCAATTCCAGGGCTCCTATGTCCCGTCTGTAACCAAACGCAACGCTTTCCAAAGGAGTGCGGTGGACTGAGGGTCCGAAGCTTAGCTAAGTAGCTAGCAAAGAACGACACAGTGCTCGTGTAGACAGACTAACTAAGCTAGCAATGTGTCATCCAAATTCAAACACTTACACGGAAAACCAAAACTGGATACATGTAAAACTGCAGAAGTAGCCCGGTTCACATCCAAAACGTAACGATTTGGGGAAGAAAAACGGCGACAGGATTCTTCTTTCTCTTTGCGCCAGGCCGGTGAGGGGGGGCTGGGCACAGCCACAAGGTAACGTTAGCTACTGCCGGCTTTTGTGACTCGTTCCGCTCGTTGGGCACTCAAGCCAAAGTTCTGGCCAGCAATCTGAGAGGATCCTCTCTGATGTCCTTTTTCATGTAGGTAGCTAATAAACTTCCCTATTATTGTTAAGTCACCAGTTGCTTGATGGTGACGCTCTGGGAGTTTCCAATCCTTCCACCGGGATATGCTTGGAGAGATTGTAACGGCGTTCAGTCCCACTGCTGTCTGCGAGTTCTGCCTTGTTGTTGTGTATGATTCGCCACCTCCCTCTCAACCGCCCCTCCGTCAGCTACAGATTCAATACATTGTCAATGGGTTATACAGACAACAGCGACCTCAAGGGGTTGGGAGGTCTCTGTTTTTCGTGAAACAACGAATTGAAGGTCTCATCGCTAGTGCCATCTGTCGGTTCAGGCTACTTCGATTTAGATGCACTTGTGTTTTTTGCATTTTCAATCACACTGACTTAGAGAAGAACAGTTTACTGATAAACTACGATGTTTTAGATATTACTGCTAAATGTCTGTATCATTGCCCAAAGTCACGGTCTGTTTTAATGCGTTGCCAGAATAATTAATGTTAACGAACAGGCAAATTGCGAAATGTGCAAGTAAATTTAAAACCACTGATTTGATTTTATCGCTGCTGATCTGGACACAAGTCAACAAATTTTTCTGATATTGTCGTATTACTGTAATAACCTAATAAGTTGTAGTCAAAGTTTTCTCATGTAAAATCGGAGAATAGCTTTCAGGTTTTAGCACTGCAACACACATGAAGAATCCCCAGAATTGTTAAATACTCTCAAATAGTTTATAGCAACCTATACATTGGCGTTCACACAAGCTATATTAACAATATCAAAGTGTCCGTAGTAGCAGACATTGGTTTTTAAAAGTTACTATAGCCCACAGCGACAAATATGTTTTAGGACAATTTTACCTAGTCCGGAGATGTGTCCATGCTCTTGGGGTTTGTGAAGAAACCGTTGTTCACCATTTCTTTACATATTTAGAAAATTAAAAATAATTTCCTTCATAGCGGAAATTTCATAACTTGCTCGAGGAAAGTCATTGCCCTCACCGAGACTGTGAAACTATGCGTGTTACACGAACGTCAGTTTGTAACATACATGTCAACATGCTATTTGAAGCAAATTTAAACTGCATTTAACTCGCAATCTTAATTTATTCCTATTTTTCAATTGTCTTAATGTTGTCGGTTAAGCGGAATCAGAAAACCTGTCCACGGTAGGGTACCAACTTTGTCAAACTCAACCCTTATGCCTTTAATCGCTTAAACAATTGGTTATCACATCACATCCCAAACGCTGACTTAGCCTATTAGACATGGTCAAAGTAGCGCTAAGCAATATCTCACCTGAAGTCCCAATAGGAGGAAATGGGTAAAACACTCAGCCCTATTTGCTCATCGTTATGCGCATCTTTTGAGTGCCAAAGCAGAATGAATAACAAATATGGGAAAGATTAACATTTTACAATGTAACAATTTTATATTCAGCTATTCTCCTGAAAAAAAAATAGACACCCAATGTAGGTGTTCACTCTCTCATTGTATGATTGATAGGACAGCAAGGGAAACAGTCACATGCCAGTAATTTCCTAGTAATTCATAAGGAGTTCTTGTTTTCCTTACATGAAAATCCAAGTCATGGAAGGGTTTGACTTTGCCAAGGGCACTCTTCCATCTTCTAAAAAAGGGTCAACTCTCATGCATGTAGCTTTTAGTCTTTCCCTTCTTTGCACATTGTCTAGACTAAACCATTTGCATAATCTGAATTTAACTACTGGCCAAACAGAAATGGTAACACAATATCCTGATTTATGGTTACCCGTATCGACACACATTTTACTCAACTTGATCACCAATTTCAGGTACTGCACAATTACAGTTTGATAGCAGTAGCATGATTTCACCATGTCCATTACATGGTAAATTTACTTAGTGCAACATGATTTCCATTCATGACAAAACAATGACTCATATTTGAAGAATTTATTGATCTGGGCAACTGGAACCAGTAACTCTGTAGCAAGACGCCAGAGTCCTCAGAAGAGCTGACTTTGGTAATCATTAAAAAAAACAAAAAACAAATGAGGGGTAACCAAATGATGAATTTTTCAAATTAGATTACAAAAAACCTGCAAACGATACAAAAAAAATGAATGTCAAGTCCTTCACAGTAGCTGACAGAATAAAAAAAATCCATGAGGCGCTACTTGCTTTTTTTTATTTTGCAAATCCCTCAAAGGGACTATCAATAATATTAATATCAACATCAATACAAAAATAATTACAAGTTTAAAAGAGCAGCCAGAATCACTGGCAGCAGTGAATGCCGGCTCTGTGAGTTTGAGCCAGGGAGGAGGATGGTGGGGATGGGGGAAACTGGGATGTCAGGGGGCTTTCCAGACAGTTTATGCTGAGAGGTCGCTGTTGTCAAAGCGCTCCTGGTCATACACCTCCGCAATGACCTTGCGACCCGCAAACCAACGGTTATTAAGCGCCTGGATGGCCTTGTTCATCTCTGAGGCCATGGAAAACTCCACGAAGATCTTAACTATTATCTCGGCATCTTCCTCCTCGCCCTGCTTCTCCTGGTAGATGATGACACGGTTGACGGCACCGAACTTGCCGCACTCCTCTGTCACTTCACCCTCCAGGTCGTCATCGATGTCCTCTGGACCCACCATGTTCCGTAAGACCATCACCGTTGACTGTGTGGATGACAGAAAACAGAACTTGGCAGTGAAGACCAATACATGATGCACTTGGCAAAAAAAATGCCACAGACCGAAGCAATTAGTACAGCAAAATCTTAGGAGTGCTATTACTCATGTAAGGACAGCCAGTGATCTCATGGTTATAACATTTGTGAAACTATTGTGCATCAGATGCTTTGTTAGGGGAAAAAAGAAAACATTCTACATCACTGCACTGGATTATAAAGACATAACTGTCTCTTTCGGAGCGTACCTCCTGTTTTCGCAATAGCTTCTGCATGACCATGTGCCGGGCGCTGCTGCCAGAAATGCTCATATGCTCCTGCTCACTCAGCATCTCCTGCCCCGTCCCATCTGCTGACACCTCTTCCTCCTCCTCTTTCTTCGTCTCCTGCACAGCCGCAGGCACTGGGGCAGCCAGCACCGGCGGAGAGGCAAGCACTGGGTTCACCAGCCCAACCTGGGGCAGCACGGGAAGGGTCGGTCGTGCTGGGGTCACCCCTGCCGCAAGAGACAGTGTTAGGCTGACTTTATCACACGCTGGGACAGGACCGCATCTATCCATTACTCTGGTCCTGATTTACCTGGAATTAAGTACTTTTAGAGTGCTCAGACAGAACACTTCACCTTTCTGAACAGAAGAGAACATTGTCATTGGCATGGCAGAGTCTGACAGGAGCAGAAGCTATGATACTAACATTTCACCACAGCAAACGCTACAGAAAAATGTATCACATAAAGGCACATTCCTTAGTTCATCTGCAGAGAGTTGTCAGCTTTTCCACATAACTGAGGGTGTAAGGACTTTGAGACAGGGTTAACACGTAAAAATGGGTTGCGAAGAAGCATTGGGATAATTGTATCTCTTATAATTCATGGTTAATACTTCAAGTTCTATATGCAGGAAATGCAGCAACATTTACATCACCTTCTCACAATATTGGAATTTAGGCAGGTTTAAACATTGCTAGCATGGATTGGGACATACATAAAATACAGCAGTATGCTTTAGATTGTAGAAATGACCTGACATTTATACCAATGCGAAAACCTTGCAACAGACTGCCAACTCACTAGCAAGAGTTACAAATCTTTATGGTATAGCTTAAATTTTAAAGCAATGGGTTAAGGTGGTTTGTGTGTTTTCATTGCCTTGAAAATAAAATAAAATTACAAAAAAAAAAAAAAATTAAAAACATACATCTAACTCAGCTGACCAATTTCTAGAAATCATAACAAATGAGATGCTGGGGACATAACAGATTAATGTAGTTTTGCTTGCTCAGAAGTTTCATCTTTCACTTCAAAGTACGTTATTCTATGTCAAGACAATGGTGCTCTTTATACATGTTCATAGGGGGTGTGGCCAAGACTCAGGTCACAAGGCTCTTACTAAAACAAACAAATGAAATTCACTGCTGCATGTGAACATTAACAGAACATTGAAACCTAGGGTGGAAAATTAGAACTGGTGGAAAACTAGGGGCTGGTGCCGCAGCCAGTGAAAACACAGGGCATGCAGTGCAGTCCCTTCCTCTGAGCCTCTGCCCCCCTCTGTCTGCTGAGAATGTACCTGTGATGACGCCTGGCGCCTGGGCAGCCATGACAGCCTGCGGAAGGCTGAGCTGCTGGCTGAGCGACAGGGCAGGCGAGGCCAATGCCCCCAGTACTGAGGCTCCCGCTACAGCTTCCTGCAAGAACAAAGTGGGACATAAGGGAACACCGCCTGGACAGTGCAACTGGACCATGACATGAAACACAGAAACACCAAGGACAGGGACAAGAACAAACAAGACAGACACGGGCGCAAGCTGATACTGTCAATATTCAGCTATGAATTTCAAAGGAAGGTGTTTACTGTGCTATATAATAACACGAAAGTGATGAGAACATGACAATTGATTAAAAACTTAAAGGTCAATGACAGTTCAACCCCATTATTTATAACCATACTTACAGCTGAGGGTCCTGAGTCCCCCCTTCAGACTCAACTATTATTTTTCCCTGAATTTTACAGTGTCACAGATATGACATTCCTTGTGTCAAAGATCAATTGCCTATATGGAGTACAAACGATTTTATTTTACTTTTCAACCATTCATGCATGATGGTTGTAAAATCGCACATGTGACTTGTAAATGAATAACCTCTAAAATAAAAGGACCTGACAAAGAATAATGTCATGTAAATCGATGGAAAAACGTTTACCCAGAACAAACACTTCAGAGACCCTAACACATAAGATGTCTTCTTCATAAACAAACAAGGCTTTTACACACAAGTAATAATAATCTAACCTTAAGTCAAAGTGAAATTAATGTCAACATATAGAACTGAATCTCATAAAAATTCCCTTTAAACAATGTACTACGAACTGTAAACAATCACGGAGCTCAAGCCAGGGTTAGTACTGGGAATGACCCCCTGTGTTATGTCCTGTGTTTTGTGAGAATTCGTTAAGCGCTTCTGAGGCCGTGGTGCCTGATTAGCATGGAGGCTCACTTCCTGCCCAGATTACTCCTGTGAGAGCCATTATTTTGTGGCTTTAAAGGCCTGAGTGGGAAGGGATGGCTGCAGAGATTAGCCCTGCCTTTTGGGGTAGCAGCCAGCTGCATGCCACGCACTCTCCTGTTAGTCACCCTGTACTCTATCCTGTTAGTCTTACAGTTCTGGGAATCCCCGCTGTCTACCCCAGGAACCTGGAGTCCAATCACCATCTGGTAATTCAATGAGGAAACCTAATGGGTTACATGAGCCTCATATCCAAGCCATTCCTCCATTTTTTTAATCATAGGAATTATTTTTTACTGAGACTCATTTCCCGCTATCGTCAGTATCGTGTCTCTAAAGCTCCGTGACAGGAAATTGTTTCTTTGATGTACACCTTGTACTCTGAAAATTAGGTCCTTTTTAAGTTTTCACATGTGTTGGTACTTCCACCATTACTGAAGCATCTCTTTTCCTCTGCTGGCCAAGAGAGGGGTTTGCAGGAGAGTCTATGCAAAGCATGCAAGATGAGTGCCCCGAGTAAGCAGAGTCAAACAGCATGACAGAGTAGAACCTCCTCTTGCTCTAATAGCAATTTCTTTCTTGAGAGCATACAAAAACAAAAAAGATTATAGGCCTTTTGGGTTTTGGGCATTTCAAAGTAAATGCCATGTGGCAATGCCTTCTTACATTCCCTTCAATTCAGACAGTTTTGATGAAGCCAAATCTATCTGGTTTATTAATCAAGTCAGTTTCAAGAATTTCAAGTTCCTTCCTTGAACAACTGCAAAATAAAGTGAAGCATGAAGAGCATTTAGCGTCACTTTTTTTTAACAGAAAAAAGGGGGATTAAGAGATTCATAAAATAGCTGTTGATAGTACATATTCAACCTATATTTTCAGTGTTAAACATCAGTATTGTAAGAATAAATTACAGTAATTTACTGCCGGTGGCTGTACTCACTAAGGTAACTCTAGGCTCATTTAATCCTTGACCAGGGGAAGATATGTTACAGAGAATTAGTAGACTTGTTTACAGTCTTCTCCTGAACACATACACCTAAAATAATCATCAAACAAAGCTAGGCAGTTTTAGAGAAATAAAGCTTGTCAGTAAAATCTACAAAGCAAACTGAAGCCTTGTTTATGCACTTAATGCTTACCTTCCTATGTTCCAACCAGTTCTTAAATTAGACATTAACATGATACTTGAAGTTAAATTCACTTAAATACATAATCTTGAAATAAATATTCATAGTGGAAACAAAGATTATGTTGGATTAGTGTTCACAAAACCTATGTTGAGGATTCCGTTGAGGTTTGAAGAATGGAAGCTTTTCTGCAAAATATTCTGCAATATTACTGAATCTTGGCTGTATATCATACCATCTGTCCAAACATGATATTTTTCCAACTCTAAGTGAGATCAGTTTTAAACTATACTTGAGTTTTTTTATATGGTTACAATATTTATAACTCAAGTACTTGTAAAGCTTTAATACCACAAGAATTTTTCAAAATGTAATCTAAAACAATACATTTAAGAGGTTCTAATGCAGTATTATGTGTCTCTCCATCCTTAGGCCCAAAACCTATCCACAAACTAAGCAGACAGCCCCAGACTAGCCTCACTTATAACTCCACTAAAACACTTGGGAAAGTGAAGGTGTACAATTAAATCTGTGGATTTTGATAACCAGTGAGTTCTGACATGGGTATAGGAGCTAGTGGCCATCTTAACCTTGCACTTACTCCCCCACTTGCAATGTACCTCTACATGCTCAGAATGACCCAATAAAGGGAGATATTCCATTTTATATTTACTACTCATTGCTAAGACCTATTCTAATGGTCAGTGATCAGAAAATCGACACAGGTGAGCAAAAGGAGGTGTACAGGAGCTGAAGCCTATTTACCTGGGCTGTGATTTTGGCGGTGGCTGCTGCTGCGGCCACGGCAGCAGCAGGAGGGAGGCCACCAGGGGTTGTCGGGGTGAGCAGGGGCATGGGTGGGGTCACGGCCTTCCCTACCCGCAGGTACTGGCCACCCAAGTCAAACAGGTTCATTGAAGAGACAGCATCTTGGGACGACTGAGCCTTGTCGTACTCTGCCAGAGGGCAAAAGAAGATTCATGACCTGAGCAATAAATGCAAAGTAAGAGAAGTTAAGAGGCAAGGGGGCAGTGAACGCTGCTGTGCTCACCGATGAAGCCGTAGCCCTTGTGCTTGCCCGTGGTAGGGTCCCTGGCCAATGTGCAGGACTTGATCTTGCCGAAGGCCTCAAAGACACTCTTGATGTCATCGTCTGAAAGGTCGGGGTGGACGGATGCCACGTAGATCCGGTTGAAGGCGCGTGCCTCCTCCGCCAGCTGGTCGATGATGGGCTGCGCCTGGCCGATGTTACTTGGCCGCCCCACCTACAGCACAGATACCAGCACAGGGCCACTGAATGGAGTTGTGTCAAAGACACAGACACCGAGCAATGCACCTCCTCAAATGTTCTGACATCTGAGGAAAGCTTTTTTTTTTTTTTTTTTCCTTAGAAAAATGCGTTTAAAAAAAATCATGTAGGTATGCAACCTATGGTTGGACGTCCTGCACGTAGACAAATGCGCATTTTATGCCACGTTTCCACTAGACTCGCTTAGCTGCACCTAAGCATTGTACTCCGTAGCTGCAGATAAAAAAACGCGGTCTGCGAACCTGTAGACAGGAAGGCACCTGGAGTCCATACAAGAAATTACGGTACAACAGCTGATGTCAGCTGTAAGCATAAATTCTTTACATAACTATTTCGAAGTAATTTAAAATTGCTTCTTTACTAACAGCGCACCATCACTATAGTACTGTGAATCCTATCTGCGGATTATATCAACGGATTGGGATTTGAAATGTAAATATTGAAAATTTTGGAGCTGCCACGGTCCGTGTCGCATGTCAGTATTTGTAATTTGTTTTATGACGTGAAGCACTCGCAACTACATATATAACATCAAAATTTATCAGTGACAACTAATAAGGGGGTCATAATTCCTTAGAATACTGTTAATTTTAAATGACGGAAAACATCATTCATTACAGTAGAAATGTTAGATGTTAGGCCAAGGTTAGGTCTTCTACAAGCCATATGGTAAGGTTATATTGTCTAGTAGAAAAAGGTAAAATGTTACAATTTAAGATTTTTTTCCCCTTTGCTTTTCTTGTTTCTGGATCCTACCTGATCCCTCCCATACTTTGGCAACCAGGTTAAATCCCATGTCACAGGTACACCTGGGCCACATCGAACTGTTCAGGAATACATGGCTTCAGTGCTGGCCGAGGTGCAGCTGAGGTCCTGCTAGTGGAAACGCCGCCTCACATGGATGTACATATGCGTGTGTGTGAGCGTGGAGTTACGTGCGTGTTTAAATGAGTCTTCACATGGTTACCGAAAACGAGATCGCGACTCCTATTTTTCCTAGCACAAAAGCTTGGGTAAAGAGGAGAGGTAGGGCTGTTTTTTTTTTTTTTGGACTTTTTTTTTTTTTTTTCCAGGCTGGTTCATGTTCCCAACAGCGAAGAGCTGATCACTTGTACAGTATCTGTGCTGCAGGTGGGGCGGCCAAGCAACACCAGCCAGGCGCAGCCCATCATCAGCACACCGGGAGCACGTGCCACTCAAGACACCAGCAATGCACCTGCCGTTTTCCTGGTGTCCTAGAAGAACCTTGCTCTCAAACAATGTGACAACGTGTTTAATTCATGTAGCCACAACACAGACATTTATCCACATTTCATTGTCCTGCATGAAAAACACACACACGCACGCACGCACACGCAAACAAGACACGTGCACAAAATATACATTGCACACATGCATGCAACTGCACACTCAAAGACACAGGAATGGAGACAGCCATGCGTTTTCTCTCAGACATGATGAGCGAGCACTACTGATACAAATCAACAAGTTAGCCATACACAGCATCACATAGATAACGTTTTTTTTTCGATGTGGGTCCCGTTTCCTCCGCTGATGAGCTTTAATGAAAAGGACAGGGTTAAAGGGTGAGCTTGGTCTGCCAATCTCCGGCGGCCTCCCAGATTCTCAGCGGACTCCAGAATCGGGGGACTCTGGCTGGGCTGCTCCACGGGAGGCTGGCTCACCTTGATATTCCTCCCTCCCAGCATGACAGAGTTCATCTGCTCCAAGGCCAGCTGGGCAGCTTCTGGCACCTCATACTCCACAAAGGCAAAGCCCTGCAGTGGGGAGCAGCCATCCAGTTTTACTCTGAGTGTGTGTATTCTCAACACTCACCAGCCCGCATCTGCAGGTCAGCGCACATTTACCTTCAAAACTCCACAATGATGCAAGAAATTGTCAACAACAACAAAACTATGCCAAGAATAAATGTTTTTTTTTTTTTTTTTCTTCCTTCAAGGACCGTGATGTTGAGCTAGTGCACTGTGTCCTCTTGAGACCCGCAGTTAACAGGACTTATCTACGGATTCTCATGCTCAAAAGTTTACAGGAACCTTTAACAAAAACATTCTTACAATGGCAACAATAAAACAACCAAGACAGAATGTTATCCAGCCAGCTCTGACCTTGTGCTTCATTGTAACAGAGTCCCAGGACATGTCGATACTCTTGATGGGGCCGAACGGGGCAAAAGCTTGCCGGATGGTGTCCTCTCCGAGCTCATAGTAAATGGAGCCAACGTACACCCGGCACATTATGGCGAGTGCGCGTTGCCGCTGGGCTGCCACCTGTAACAAGGAAATCGCATTCTAGTGTTTATGGAGTCACACACAGACAAACTCATCAATATTCTTATGCATAAGTATTTAAGGAGATTTACATCAATTACCAATTTCCCTGTCTATATTTTTTGCTCTTAAATATTTCTTTTTAACTCCATTATTTGTAGTCCCCAAAACAGACATACAGGCCAATGTCAGAGATATACAACTGGGCGGCTGTTATTTGGTTAAAGTATTCTACAATGAATTCTTAAAACTTTTCCAACAATTAACTTTACGACTATTTTTGGGCAATGGGAAGGGGAGTATGAGCTTATGAAAATCTTAGCATTTAGCCTGATACCAGTATCTTAATTACATAATTCCAATTCCAAGGCACTTAAGCATCATTGGTAACTTATCAAATTATGGATTTCATTAGACAGCAATCTACCATACTTATAAAGTATCAACAAGGCATCTTTAAATGAAACTCTAAGTGGTGATCTTGCGCACCCTTCACTTATATCTGGCTCCTGAAACTGACCTGTAGTCCAGTGATGCAGAAAAGATTCAAACTTTAAAAAGCACAAATCACCACTCTTATCAGTTGGAAAGAGGATAAAGAGCCTAAGGATGACATTTACACATTTACATGTTTTAAAAGTTTCTAAGGGGAGGGATGGTTAAACACTGAAAGCAGTACTTATTTTCTCTTTACTAAAAATCAAAAACTCAAATCTATTTACAAAAACAAACTCTTATTAAAACAGTTTTGTCCATGTCATACAAGGAGAATGGTGACTTCTTTGCCTACCACAGTACAACAAATTGAGATTGCCAACAAGGGATCCCTGTTTGAGCAGTTCTCTCCTTTCAGATTGTTTAAAGTGACTGCTATCCCTCTTTAATCCCAAGCCAAGGTTGCTTCTGTCCCCTTCTGCTGTTGCAAAGTGGGTGCATATTTATAAAGGAGACATGGACATAATTTCCAGTGCTGAGACATTCACCCCCTACAGTTAAAAGGTTGTTTTGGAAGAAGCAAAAAAAGTGATGCAAATAGTCCTCAAAACACAGATGTCAGAATGTAGTCATGCATATTAAATTAAGTTTTCCGCATACAAGGTTAAAAAGGTTTCGACAGCAAAAAACAGCAACAACAAATATTACATCAATGAAAGAAATGCTTGGTTGAAGGCAAGCACATAACTTTGGAGTGACAAAACTATCAAACTAAAAACGGCAGTCCATGCCCCCCATTCTTCCTTAATGCCCTTTCCAAGTCCTTGGCTGCTGATTACACCGAAAGACCAAACCAAAAATTCTCCTACTTATAGGTTTATCTTGTCAACGCACAGTTGATTCACGGTACTAGCATTACTTGTAAAACTGTATCAAAGCGTACATATTCATCCATACTTTTTGCATCAGTCAATTTCACTCAGCAACCAAAACAGCGACATACAACCCCATCCCACCCAACCCAGAAAAAGCCATGTCTGCTTTTAAAATATGCGACAGTGTCCATGTCTGACAGGGATGGGGATATGGCCAGAGAGGCCTGTTAAAGAAGGGTAACAGTCCCTTTAACAGGAGTGCGCACAGAAAAAAGTTTAATATTCTATTGACCGATTGTAAAGGTGAGAGAGGATCTCCAAAGCCCATTGTCACTGCTGCCATCTGAAAGACAGTAAAGATGAAAAAGTGCTGAAAAGTAGGTTAGATAATCTCTTCGTTTTGCTTTTCTTTTTTTTCTTTAAAAAAAGTCATTGCTTAGATAGACATAAGCTTAGAGACACACAAACAAAAGTCAAACCTGCCGCTCTACTTCCCCCTCACAGAAACCACAGTTTTCAGGTCCACCTGATCTGCTCAGCCCTCTTCCCCACCCAACGCCCCCAGTGCCTCTCACATTCTGCCCATTATCATGAAAAACACTGACAATCTCCTGAACAGGTGCAATGCATACAGTATGTTAAATGAGTCTTCATGCTGCTGCTCTTCTCCGGCTGAAAAAGAACAGAAAGAAGCAAACCCCAGGACACTTAATTCTTTCTAAGCAGAGGCTGGGAGCACATGAAACAAGGATTTGACCTAAATGCACTATTCTGCGTGTATTAACCACTACTGTGCAGTGAAGACTTAATGACTGTGCACAACATGGTGCCATGTACTGTATTCTGTCAATGCATGCAGCATATATAACATATACACACTATTTGCTTTTGTGAGGACTTGGTGCATTGTGGTTCCAGTACATACATTGATATTGAATGTGCTCACAAATTCACACTTCGTTAAATAAATGGCATTTGCTATGCATGAATCTAAACTGACATGGTTAAGACTGGAATTTTGGTATTATTGGGGCCATCAAATGATACTTCATGCATACAAAAAAAAAAGTTTACATCCTTTCAGCCTCTATCAAAACAAATTTTTAAGCAATAAAACTGGGCAATTCCAGTTTCCTAATGTGTCAGCTGTCTGGCTTGGAATCCTTTTTCTGGACAGGCTTGTGTAAAGGGATGAATTTAAATTGGTCCATCGCTCAAGTCTGAGCCATTAATGGGGAAAAAGTCCATGTGACCTTATCTAAGACCATCCAATCATAGAGAAGGCAAACAAATCATGGTGCTTGGGTCAGAGTTTTGAACAGTAATGGGACTGTAGCTGGGGCCTGGAGTTAGTGTTTGGAGGAGAGAGGCTGGGGCTTGGGGCTTGGGGCCTGAGGGGGTTAGTGATGTGGATGACGAGACGGTCAGGGTGCCATGCTCTCTCACCTGCAGGTTGGTGAGCTGCTGCTGCTGGTGAGCGATGGTCTGTTTCACCAGCACACTCTTAATGCTCTGCTCCATAGCATACTTCTTTGCCTGTGCAGAGTGACATTAAGTGAGCTTCTAAAGCAGGGAGGACCACAGTCTGATACAAGTCAACATAAAACCAGTCTGTATCAATTTACTATTTATTAAATGTTGTCAAATCCCCTCAGAATATGAACAGAAATTAAGTATTTAATCCATATTTATTTAGCTAAGTGACTAGCCAAGAGGGAAAAAGTATGTCCTAGTAATCTCTTCACAAATACCCAGAGAGCAAGTTTTAGCTGCAGGTATTAATTAATTATATATGAACTATTCACTTTTATTCAGTCTTCACAGTCAATACCACTTCATTAAGCCTTTACCTCCTTAACACTTACAAAGCACCAAGGTACAAGAAAGTACATTACAGCATAGAGTAGTATTTCAGCAACAAATTTTGTTCGGTGAAAAGCTGGTATGCACACAGCAAGCTATTGTAAAAAAGTATTTTGACTAATTTTACCTAAGTACAAGCTAACAAGCAAGTAGCTTTATGCCAAGCAAAAGCAGTGCTGTTCCATGTGAAAACTGGCCCACTTCCTGGGACCCAACTAGTATTCTTTGATCAATCATTTCGACTCAGAAGGCGGGTCTACCGTCTTTTTGACCCAAGGCACGCTGTCTTGGACAGTGGATCTGGAAAACACACATTTGGCATAGACTTCTTGCAAGCTTATTAGTGCCCAGGTGACATTCCTGTCAGCTGAACCCCTGACTTTCTCCTGCACTGTGTGAAACTATGGCCAATCAATCATGGTCCTAGATAGCTGCTGGCAGAATTAAAAGTTTTTATATGTCCTGTACACTTAAGGTCACTGTAAATAGCTCTATGGTACACAATGAAAAATAAATGCTGAAATCAATTTGGTTGTCAAATTAATAGTACAAAGACCATTTGTAAATAATGTTAATGAAAATGTGCCTGTGTATCATATTATAGCTTCCCCTGCTTATAAATAGAAATCATACGACACACTTTTGCATAGTATGGCTGAGCAAATGCTGTGGCATCCTCATAAGACCTCACCTTCTGCAGTGCCTCCTGCTGCTCCGGGGTGAGAGGAGGCAGGCCAAGCTTGGAGGCCGTGCTCTGTCCATTCTCCATCTTCAGAGCCTCGCCTCCCTGCAAACAAACAGACAGGTCAGGGTACCACTAACACATGCACACACAAACGTGTGTACACACAAACAGGCTAGGACTAACTTATATTTATAAGTTATACTGAAAAAATAACCAAAGATGTACGGATATAAAGAGGATCAAAATCTTTTGAGAGGACAAATTAAAAACATGGTAACATACTGTTATGCCTCTTGATGTACCAATTAAGAAGGGAAAAGCAGGTAACATTTCTTATACACTAGAGCAGCATCAACACAAGAACTGTCAAGGAAAGTGGTGTTTAATTTGTTTGCTATATGAAGAACTGTTACAATACTACTACTACTTTAGTATAACTGTCATTAAAGATAGCTCACTAATTACCAATACTCTGTATTCATTACAGAACTTCTTTTATTGTATAGTACACATGATAGTACAGAAGGGAATGTAACAAGACGGCTAATTTATGCCTCCTTCACAAATTAAGTACCTTGCAAGCTCACCTTTTGAGTGCTGTTTTTTTTTTATTTGGACAGACTGACCACCTTACGGACAATAAATTCTCAGAACTACACTTGATGTGTTTGTTTTTCAGGGTTTTGAAAAAACTGATTAACCGACATACATTTCACGGAATACATACAACATGGTTAATAACTAAACCTCACAGTGAGGAAAGACAAGTCAGACTGAGAGTAAACCATTCTAGAACATACCCTGAAAAATGGTGTGGCCCAAAAGAAATCACAGGATCTTATTACCACCTCCATACAAGTTCAAACATGTGAAATATATAGAAAGTATTGGATTCATGATACATGCAAGGTTAAGAAGTAAAAAGAGTAAGAAATCACAAATTTTTATAGACAAAGTTCATGCTTAAGACCATACAGGTAACTTATAAAAAGACACTGGGTAAACTGAGTGGAGATGAGAATCAAATCACAGCAAAATTATCAACATAGAAGTTTGATACAGCATCAACTTGATTGTAATTGTACTGTAACAAGATCGACTTGTGTTTTGATGCTGTGATGTCTGCTCCTAAACCTGCACCTCGCTTTATTTCTTAAAGAGCAAACTACAATTGACAAGGTCTAACACAGACCACCTCTATGTCCCTGGATGCACAACTGCATTATGGGAAAATGGGCCCCTTACCTACAACCCGCTCTTCGATGGGGTCTCCCGAGGCACGTTACCCGTGGAGAGATAATTAATGGGAAGAGCTTTAACAGTTCAAATCAGAGTCTACAGAGAAAGAAAGAAGCCTTCAAATGAGTTAAACATTCCATTAAGGCAGTGTGCCATTTAAAAGAAAAAAAAATGACATCAATGCAGCTCTCTCCACTGCACTTTGTTCTCCTGGAATCCCCTGTGTTCTGAGACACAAATGGCATTGTAACAAGAAAAATTATTTTAAGTGTGAGACCCTAGCTACCTCTATGTGTAGGAAATCGGGGCACCATTTTAAGAAATCTTTCACACAACATTTTGCAACATGCCAAAACAAAAAGGGGTAATAAGACATTCATCATTAAATGTTCGGTAAGTACAAAGTTGCACGCATGATATTAACGAATTTGTTTATCCTTTAATGATACCTGCATAGTCAAAATCATGGAAAACAAGTTATCCAATATGTATGCGCTTGAAGATGACGGATACTGACGAATGTGTAGATTGAAGGCAATAACATACTTCAAGATAAATAATACTGTATTACATCGTATACATCATGAATCTAGACTAATGAACCCAAGAAGAGAGCGAGTGAGCTAGCTAGTCAACATTAATTTACCACCCAGACAATCTTTATTTCGCAACTTGGCGATGGCGAGATAAGCATTAAGAGCGACTAGGCGATTCAATGATATGTTACCAAAAAAACGTGAGGGAGAAAAATCAACTAAATCGACCCTCTCGTTTGAGACAGACAAAATGATCATATGAAAGTGGATGGCTCGCAATTGTTACGTCATTATCTCACTGGGCCTAAACATTTCGTCCAGCTATCAAGCCGGCATCCGAGTACAACAAGCAAGAAAGATGGCTAACTTGAGCTAGCATCCACACCACAGCTACATCAGTTATGTTGCATATATAACAAAGCAACAGCCATACAATCATCTAATCTAACTGTACTGCAATTCAAAGAAAGGTACACAGCGTCCTAGAACGTGTAATTGTACTTCGCAAGCAGGATATTTAGCAAGCATTTACGTTGTCTACAACTAGATTCATATTGGTTACCCAGTACGGTAGCTACATTCCCGTAGGAAGCAAACGTTTACATAATTTAAGAACCCACATCTTGAGAATTAGGGAACGTAAGATAGCACCACAGAACCAATCATCTAGCAAATGATATCGAGTGCCAGTCTACTAACATATTCAGCGCCATAGCAGACTATCAAAAAAGGAATACCCGACGTTGCCGCTCCGTTGGATAAACAAAAGTTACCTACAAAAACATTGAGTCTAGTGAGAAAACGGCTTGACTCCATATTCATAAAGCAGGGAGGCAAAATCCACAACAGAAATGTCAATCACCATGTAATGTACATGGAAAAAAGCAAACTACATATTTCAGCTCACCGAAGAGAACGCGGGGACCCGGGGAAGGTCGCTAACTAGCCTACGGTTTTTAGAGGCCTCTTGTAGAGATCCTGCAGGCTTGCTAGTAACAAGACGTTGGCATTCTGGTATTACAGACCTCAGTTATTGTATGTCTGTGCACTGTGGCAAATTAATAACAAATACAGCAAAAAATCAGTTTGAGGCAGAATATCAGAAGTGATTTTTGTTTTTACCGGAGATACCGCCACCGCCATGAAGCACACCGTCTCTCCCACAGGGCCACAACAGAATCGGAGAGGAACTATCGCGAGATCGCGAAAATCTCGCTAGGCGCGTAATACGGGAGGGTATTTGCTCCCAACGGATGCCTTATGGACATGTACTACACATTGTTCACTTACTTTATACTTCGTTCAAAGATTATCAAGACCAGCGATTGTTTTACACTGTGAACGCGGGTAAAAATAAACGCTAAGATGGAACATCTCAAAGCTGGGAAAATATTGTGAAATGATTTTGCCAATTCAGCGTCTGATTCCGTTTATTATATGTACATTTAAAATAATATTTGTAGAAAATGGAAGTGCTTTCTTCAGCAGAAAAAGAATGGATAAAGATGTCTTGCAAAAGTCTTTTTTTACACATGAATTAATTGAATGGGTACATCAATAAGAGTATATGTAAAGACTCAATAACAACAATACACATTTCTGAAATTGGGTTCCAAAGTTACCGTTTTATTATTATGATTACTATAATTATTGTACAATATCTTACACAAGAACAAATAAAACAAGGCAGAACCTGCTCATTACAAGGAGCCCACATTCATTCAACAGACTCCAATGAGGGGTAGGGACAGTGGCAAGCAAACATGGATGGACAGATATACATTATTGTTCTTCAGATTCTGTACATTCACTCACTTCATCATTTATCAATTATCATCTGTGACAGATGGCTGTCTGTCAGGTGACTAAGGCATTCTTCAGAAGAGCATAGACCAGTCAAAGCTTTCCGAGCCAAGAGCGCATTTATCTCGCAGAGAGCTTGGGCTCGTGAGGCTCAAGGGGTTGACTGTATGCATGGAGTAAAGTGACTGCCCACTCCTCTCAGTTGTGCGTCAGTGTTCCAGGCAGCATATTGTACAGTAACACTCGTTTCAGTAAAGATGCATCGGTATAAACAGCGACTTTGTTCAGATGTATACTGTATCTTAAAACATGCGGGTGCATTGCAGAAGCTAGGGAGATTCCATCATAAACAAGCAGAAAAAAAAATTGCACTCGTTGTAGGTATCCCAAAAATACAGCAAACTTAATGGGATTATAGTTTCACATACAGGACAACCACAAACAAAAAGGTTACTAGATGAACACTGTTTTATATACCAAAAGTGGAACCATAAGAATATTGACAGTAGGATAAGGAATATCCAATTTCAATCGTCCGTTGCTAATTATTTTGAATTTTTGTTTTTTGCGCTTCCCACAATCAACCCAGAATTTTCTTTTCTGCAATGACATGGGCAGTGGTTCCACAGTACAGTGAGAAGACTTCAAAGAATAACCTAAAGCAAAATGTGATGCAAATGTCTGTTGGTACTATTTATGTGCAATTTCAATACACAATTAAAATGTTCCTTGACTTCATAACAACTTTGTCTGCCTGATATCTGAACTCTCATCAAAGACAGAGGACTGTCTACAGCTATCTATAACGTACAATATCTACCCAGCTTCCAGCTGCTGATTGTGATTTTGTGTTTGTTTTTTTATTCAGAGTTGCTGTCTATGGATTCTGCATAGAAAGAACACTTCTAGTTTGGTTTGACTCTTTGAAAAAGAACATTCAAACGTATGCATAAATCAAGTGGCCACTTTGGGATGGAGTCATTGGTAAAACACTTATGCAACACTCATTGTGGGACGTTAGGTAGCTGCAAGTGTGCCCTATACAATATTGGATATGATTGTTTTACATAAATAAATCTTTCAACCAATATGGTGTTTTAATATCAGAGATTCTACAGTACGCAGTCTGATAGCCATGTTTGTTTTAGGACAGAGATTTGTCATATTTATTGAAGTATAGCTGTTGGTGGAGGAGAATTGAGATCTGTATGATTTCTGTGATTGAACAATCCTGGCTGAGTTGAGTATGGCCCCTTCCCATTCTGTCTGCAGAAGGGGACACACGGAGGGAAGGGGGTGGATATCAGCAGTGCAGAAAGAAAGAGGACTTTAGTAACATTATGTCCTCATAGAGGCACTTTCTTGTTCTGCAGCAAAGGTCTGGCACCCTTGCAACAGACATCTAATGTTTCGCATGTGATTTTAACACTGTTGAAATATTTGCTATCTCAGCATTCAGTTGTAAATTGGCAAGTTGTTCTGTACGTGAGTTGTGGAAACTCTGTTATGTGCTTTTTGCACAGATAAGATTTGTGCACAGCTGCCAAAGCAGGCACTTTTAAACCTTTGGGTTCAATACAACCTTCCTGGGGCAAAACCTTAAGAGAAATGACAAGCATTCAGAGTAGCGGATCACTGCTGTAACATACAGAAGGCACTCATACTTACACAGGCGAATGAATGCACAAGCACAGTCTTAATTGCAAAGCACACAGTCTACAAAATTGGCTTTGGATCATATGAATGTAGAACAGGGGATGAACAGAAGTCAAGTTAATGTGAGATACCTGTTCATTGTCAGCAGTATATTTTGTAGAATTTGTCAATTTAAGACTAATGGACTTTAAGAACATAAACACTTTCTTACAGTTTAACACTTCTTTAAATAATACATTGAAATAAAGAGCCTGGAAAGTGGGAACTTTTGGACTTGAGGCATAGACGGACATCTTGTATGTCCAACTTCCATTGTAATTTGTGCATTGCTCCAACTTTTCCCAAATAAATATACCTCTCAGACAAGCAGTGACTTTGGCTCTTCCAGAAACAAAATGGCAACAAGAGAAGGGGTAATTCACAAAGGCATATACCTCAAGGCAAAACAAAGCATTTTCACTCCAAGAGCAGGAGAGTTTACCAATACAAGATTCTGATGTAGGACAGCTGGAAACTGGTACAATCCACATTCTCCTGCAGGAAGCAGCTGCTTTGTTTTGCAAAATGGTTCTTGAGGCTGAGCTTTCTGTTGCATTTGTCTCCATCGTAGTCTGTTCCAACCTTCATGGGTTCCATGTGAGTGTGGACCTCGCGGTTTGGCTCTTCCACCCCAGACATGTGATCAGCCATACGCCCCATTCTCTCTCTCTTCCTCCAGCCTCTACTTCTATTTTCCAGGCCCGCTCTGTGGGCTTGTGTCTCCTGTGGTCCTCTCGCCTTTTACTGCAGCATAACCATCGCCCCTGAGGAGCCTGGCACAACACCCCTGTGTTTGCACAGCTCATCCTCCAGATACATTGCCATTTTCTCACAGTCCTCCTACCGAACAGAGAGAGGTGAAGAAGACAAAGGGCATCACTCTGGCTGGTTCTGTCTTCCACAATACTGCTTCTGAGAGATTAAACATCATAGTTGTCACACAACACACATTAGAAATAAAAAATCCTAACCTGGATTGGTGGTGTAGCTGCTATTTTGTACCTGAAGTCTCACTATGCCTTGGAAAGGCAACAGTTTACTTAACCAGTGAAACTGGAGGACTTTTGTGTGACAAGACTGACAGGGGCCCTCAAGAAATTGACTTGGTGTGGGGAACATGTGCCAGTGAGTCAGGATCTTTGGCAATTCAGCTAGAAAACTGCATCTCCTACAGTAGGTTGTCCTCATCTTTACTGTTGCATAGACCTCAAGTACCTTGCATAGAAATTTTCATGGTAAGGATACTGTAAAAGCTATGTCCTAGCCTACTCATTAATAGCATCAGCTGCATCCCGACATTGTTAAGTATATAATAGTATATGGCACTAAATTACATCAAGGACCCCAGAAGGTTTTCCATAGGTTCCAAGCCAAGCACTAATCGAGCCCAGATCCAAATAATCCATTGTCATTCAACACAAGAAACTGGGTGGTATTGCTGCTGGCCAAACTATAGTCTCACTAATGGTACCCAGGTCCACTTACCTCACTGATGAAGGCATAGTGAACCAGCTCACTGGCCAAGTCCTTAGAGCTGTCAGCTGAAACACACATCCATGTTTACTGTATTATGAATCCAAAAGGCACGGATGCACTTCAACTCAGACATCACAGAATCATTACCAGTTGTTTCAGATCACAATGTGTGTTTTTTTTACTCTGCAGTATGTGCATTGTTTCATCACACAAAATATAGAAATTTGATGCAAGAAACAGGAGCATTAGAGTCTAGACTAGAGCCGTCCATCACACTGAACTGGATAAATATGTGTCCCACTCCATTCATAAGATGGGTGGACAGGTGTCACCACATTGCACTGTGATGGATGCAGATACTGTGGCAGACTGAGTCCTGAAAACTCCCAAAGGCAGTTAAAAAAAAACTATTTTACGCAGATATCAGACCTCATTTATTGCAACTGGGTAACTGGTATGATTTCTGGTACTGGACGATTAAGATGTCAACCCAAATGAGGAAGAAGGAGAAATGCTTATCACACTATGACAGACCACATGCTCAGCTGCAAACACTCATGAGACCAAGAGGTGGCACTGCTACAGTACTTATTTAACTAAATGTGTCTGACCTTTTCAGCTGACCACATTATGTGTTACATATTTAAATGTACTTAGATGTCAACTACATCCATTACATTGACCATACATTTCTTGTTGATACCAAGGTTCATTTGAGTGGATGATGATAAATTGAGAAGAGAAAGCCCCTGCCTCCAACACATACATCTGCCTATATGTCATAGCTTAAACTAGTGTTGTCAATCGATTAAAAAAAATAATCAAGTTAATCACAATAATAGGCTGTGATTAATCATGATTAATCACAAGTTTAAAATACTAGTATTTACTTATATTTTTTGGGGGCGATAAACCAAATACATATGTGGTGTTGGAATAAAGAAATGCATGATAAACTGATTAGAGGAATCAGTTTTTTTTTTCATTTTACTATAACACTTCAGCTTAGTTTTGATGATTTCTGAATTAGAATCTCTTAATTTGCTGGGTAAAAAATCTTGGCGAGTGCTTTGCATTGCCCACTACATCAATAATAAATTGCAGACTTAATTAGCAGACAACCACATAAAGAACAGTTACAATGTAATGTCTGCTACAAAGTGAATGTAAACAGCTTGCCTGTAAATTGCTAAGCGATTGCATTGGTTAGCTTAGTTGTTGTCGCTTTGTTGACAGACGTGCCCTGGCTGTAGTTTGATGAACATGGCTTGATCCTGTCTTAGTGCTAGCATCTTTGCTAACATCAGCAAGATGTGCTTTGCCAAAAGAAGGTACTTCAGACTCGTTGTGCTATGGTGGAAAGACATTTCATCAATGCAATATTTGCACACAACTTTGGTTTTATCTAAACTTCCATCTGGAAGCTTTTTAAAACGAAATCTGCCGTTCAGCACAACGGGGAAGTCTTCTCAGTCATCGTGTCATCTGAGTTTGCCATGCCTTTCAGTAATTCAGCCAGGTAAACATCCATGCTCAAATTACTGGAGGAAGTGGGTGTCAGACTTGGTAACATGATTCATTTGCATTAAAAAAAAAATTAACGCGGTAAGGTTTCCAGATTAATCATGAGCGTTAACGTGTTAAGGTTGACAGCCCTACCTTAAACACTTCACCAAAAATAGCTTTAGACTTATCAACTCATCAAGCATACTAAATCAATACTGGGCAATTAATATAGTGGTTAAATTTCACTGGAGGATAAATTGCCATAACTCATGTCAGTGGTCAAAGTGCAGCACTTACTGGGCAGTATGTCACAGCTGAGCTGCCGGTGAAGCTTGTCATCCATCTTCAGGAACAGAGAGAGCTGCAGGTCATGAGAGAAATAGATATGCAGCCAGCTGAACTAGGTAGTGTGTCCTGACACTCATTCTCCCAGGTTCCATCATAAGTGGATAAGATAAATGAAGTAGTTTTTTTAATGACATTTTTATCATTACACACTAACCATCAAAATATGCTCAGTCATATTTTGGTTGATGTGAACTGTTTTGTGGTACAGTTCAGCAATAGCAGCCCTGGTCAAATACACTACCCATAATTTCCCCCCCTCAGCTGAAGAGCTATAAGGGTATGAGGGAATGTGGGGCTGAACTCACATGAGTTCTGGTCCCTTCTTCATTGGACTCCATATTACAGTGCATTTGGACAACCTGAAACACACATAACAACACAAAGATTGGAAGTGGTTGTATGTAGGCAGGAATAAAAGAAACAATTCGGTAGCAATTCTCATATTTAAAATTTCTATGCATTTTGCAAATTACATCAATGACTGTGTCATCCGATGTACACGGTATACAGTAATAAAGTGTCCTGCAAGATCTGTCCTGCAACACAGTGTTTTCTCAGTCACTCAAAGTTCCCTGCTCTCAGCCAAACTCCTCCTCACCCTCCTGGTCTCCATCTCCTGTGGCTCAGGGGTGGGGGTCTTCACTGTCTCCATGTGCTCCTGGGACAGCGAGAGGGCTCGAGGGATGGGGTGGGGGCGTGCAGAAGCGAAGTTCATCAGAGGGTAGATCCCATTCCTGTGGAGAGAGTTGTTGCCAACTTCTTCAACCTCAACAAATGAGCTATGGCCTCCCCAATCACAGCATACACAACTTCACTGCTCACTATTCTCATTGAAAGATCCATGAGCTTACTTGACGTCCTCCAGGAATTTGTCCAGCTCGAGAGGGGAGACGTGGGAGTACCTGCATGTCAGAAAGGGAAGGATGAAAATGTGCCTCACAACAGGATCTCCACTAATACTGGAATCAAGACTCTGCTCTCACTTCAGCTGCACTCCTGGACGGCCGTTATGTTCGATTTCTGCCATGACACCATTGGGGTCGAAGGACTTTGTCTTCTCCTCCACGCAGTTCTCAGGGAGAAGGTCTGTGCGGAGGCAGTGGGTTAGGGTAAACAATGGCCCAAAAACAAGACTCTCTCATGGATAATGGAAGTTATTCCTCTGATCTCACCACAAACTTGGCCCAAATGAGAGCCAGAAAAACATTACCATGGAAACTGTTGAGGATCACAGCAGTGAGAGAAATTGAGGTGGTCTGTGAGGTGATCACTGATAACTACATAATTTGCATGACCTAAAGTTCATTGATGGAGAACAGGAGGAAATAAGGAGGAAGGACTAAAAAAGCCATGTCGCCATGTGGGGTGCAGCTAAAGAAAGCTAGAGGAAGAGGTAATGCATGACGTGTGTAGGAGTGAGGACACAGCAAGGCCCATGACTGCCTGCACACTCACATTGGTTGTTGATGAAGCAGTGGGCAGCCAGAAGCTTGAGAGAGTGGACCTCGAACAGCACGCGGTGGAAGAGCAGGTCATGGGCTGTGGGCCTCATCTTGGCTTCATGACGCACACATGACTCTGTGAACTCCTGCAATACCATCGCAGGCAAGATTCAGGACCATTCAACAGCTCAATCCCTTATTACTTATTTTCATCAACTGATTCACAATGAAAAACACCTGGGACATGACACAGTGGTTTGCTGTTTGGATGAGTGGAACATATTCCACATATATTTCTTTTGCTTCTTTAATAATAAGTGTACATTTTGTTGGTATAGAATCAACACACCTTCATTGTCTATTTTGCTAAATGAAATGAGATGCATCAATGTTTTGAGATGTTTACAATGATCCTATTTCCATGAGAGCACTGTTTATTTATTTCTTGTTCTAAAATGGCTTTAAGAACTAAAAAGTGTACGAATTTATTTTCAAAAGGCGTTCAGTCAGACAGCACCTTCTCTAAACCTACACTGGGTGTGCATATACTTTCCTTTCACATATAGGTCAGCTTCATAAAGTCTTTCATAAATGATACATTGTTAATATGTTATTATTGAAGTCACCAATGCAAGACTAACCCCTGTGAAACATGCACATGTTTCACATGTATGCACATGACCTAAGGTGGTCTCTACAATCATGACAGACAACAGTGGGCTTCATCTCACCCTCATTAGCGGGTCCTCCAGTGACTGGCCAGCACTGGTTATAGCCTCCTTTGACACAATGGCATCTCCATTGGCCTGGATTTCCAAAACAGCCATCTACATCAACAAAATAGCACATTTATAATAGAACTGGCACCTTGTTCATTCACTCATTGAAATTCAAAAAAACGGTGACAAGCTGCAATTTTAACAGATTTTAAAAAAGAAAAATGAGATTCCTTTGTAATGTGAGATTCCTTAAAAACAGGAATTACATGTTCTTTTTCACCTGATGTGGCCCACTTCAGTCTACTTCACTGTTAACTGTTTTCTTATGCATTTCTTGAATGTAGTTAACTCCCAGCTTGGTCAAACCAACAAGTCTCCTTGGAGTGTGGGCTGCGTGCATTCTGATTATTTCATCTCGTGTGCATGTGTGTCCCCATCTTGCACTCCTCTCCCGGGGAGTCACACAGACAGACAGCTGGACCCCCGTACTGCTGTCTGGCTCGAGCAAACATCCCCTGCAGGCTTGAGACTGAGACTGCCATCTGACCAGTCAGTTTTGCAGGTCCGGCTCACAGGCATACAGACGGGCCTGTCTGGACCATTTGGTCCCTGCTGAGTCACACACATCTAGCCTTTAAGGCTGCAAGACTGAGAGAAGTTAATATCTCAGTTTATCCCCAGTTATGTAGTCTTGGATTCTGAGCATATACAGGCACCAATGTTATATCACTCTAATGTATACTAGGAACTGTCCCTTACCTCCAGAGCACAGATTCCAAAGGAAAAGATGTCAATGGCATAGTCATCTTCAGCCGCTAAACAGAATTAGAGGTGTACAGAGATGGGGGGGGGGGAATAGGGGTCAGAAGGTCGGAAATGTTTTGTGAAAAAAACAGGAAGAGCGAGAGAAAGAGGAAGGGATTGAGTTAGAGCAAGAAAGCTGTAACTGGTGTTCTATTATTAACATAACCAAATCTTTCAGGAACCTAAATGGCCTCCACAATACTACTAAAAACTTACTGCACAGAAAAACAAATAAACAGATACTACCACAGAGCCTATCACAGAGAGGCATATGACCACCAAAACAAATGGAAAGTTAAATAGAATTAAAAATATTCAAAAGTAATATGCTTATCAGATATCTAGCAAGTGTTTTCATGTGCTGAATGCATACAATGAAAAAGATTTTCTGGGCAGATAATTTTCTGGAGATTTTCCCGGGCATGTCTACTGATTCCAACTTTGATACTGAATGTAAAACAGGAATGCTAGAAGTTTCTCCAGGCTGTAAGGCTGGCTTGTAAAACTGATTTACAACATGTGTCTTACAATGCCTGTGCATATAAACACCTGATACATATCATAAACCACGCTGATTTTAATTTGCTCAAATACTGAGTTAATCTACAAGGCCATGTCTTGTGGCTTGTTGAATCATTGCTCACAGAAAATTTTGCGAGCGTTTGAGAAAAACACATGTTCAGGCTGGCAAGCTGATTGTCCACGCTACGTAAGCAGAAGGGCTATCAGGCAGAGTGCCAGATTTTTGAAGATCCAGACTTACGAGCTGGCATAAAGGGACAGACAGACAAAGGGACAGACAGGCACTCACAGCCGTATTCCGGAGAGAAGAAGTGCAGGTTCCTCTGTTCATCCCGGTGGTGCCGTACTTTACCATGAACGCTGGCCTCTGGGAACACTGCAAAAAGAAAGACAGAGCGCTGTCTGTCTGAGTGGATCCAGTCCCTCTGGATGAAAATCCCATCCCTTCTCTCACAGCTGCCTCACTCTGTCAGAGTGCAGTCACTGATAACTTCCAGACTATGCAAAATATGCTCCAAAATACACTAAATGTAAAAATGAAAACAGACACACTGGCAAGAATGCGACATGTCAAAATAGGCTTTGGCAACTGGTAAATTATGATATATTAATCGGCTACTTTTATAGATGATTGACAGGAAAAGACTGATAGAAAAAGTCACACAAACATGCACAAACACCCATAGACATGGGCAAAACAAGAAAGTCTTACAAGACAGAAAGACACAGGTACAAAGACAGGCACAAACACAAACAATCTTACAGTCAGAAAGACCAAAACAAAAAAAAAATCTTAAGTTGAAAACCAGGGAACAAACTGTGCACAAGAACAGAAGCACAGGTGGCCTGTAAGTTTCAGCGTGATGCCAAGCAAATATCTTCATGATAACACTTCAGATTCAATAAATCTAAAAAATGTCCCCATTCTTTAGCCATTAGACGGATGTAGCAGAGGAGCGGAGTGAGAGCTGCAGCTGAAAAGCTTAAGAGAGGGCTATCCTTACCATTCACAAACAGCCTGTGCCACACTGCATTCAGAGGAGAAGATGACAACAACAGAGATGACCATTAAAACATTATTTCAGACCCACTTCAGAACTTGTGACAAATATAGAAACATCTTCAAGCAGACCATAATGAGAATAACTTCCCTCCTGTCCATTGAGATAACCTTATCTAATTTAGACAAAAGGATTATAGGAGAAAAGGCCTGGAATAATTTCTCACCTTCCAGTTAGGTTATTCATGTTCATTTCACCGGTCTCAGTTCATAAGAAATACTTCTGGGGCCCTTAGCGTTCTGTTCAGAATAATGGCCTCTTCTAAAATCAGCTTCTTAGAGGGTGCCATTGGCCATGAAATATTCAGTACTGGTTTCAGTCTACATTAGACCCCTTCCTGAAAGTCATTCAGTCTTTTGGACCAAAAGGTTCTAGGTTCTTTACTGATTTCAATGAAACATGACAGGCTCAAGTTCTTTCCTGCTGGATCCCTACTATTCATATGTCATCCTGAAGCAGTCAGCTGTAATACACTAAATGTCCTGGTGGGTGCATACCTGAGCCAATCTTAATGAGCCCATTGTGCTGGATGAAGATGGTGTCACAGGTGAGGTTGCCATGGATGATGGGAGGGTCGCAGGAATGCAAGTAACTGAAAATGACAGGAACAAGTTACTGTCAATATACCTGCAGTCACCTCAAAACCATACCTAAATTAATTTACTTGAGTTTAACAAGAATCTTAATCCTGTTTTTTAGGTAGATGACAATAGACAGCCTTTTATCGTCTAATAACAGTTTAGCAATCAATAGCAATCAATAGCAGAGAAATATAAGGAGAAAACAAACACACTGGTTTTAGTGTGATTTGTTGCACTGAAATCATAGAATCACATCAGCGGCTGTTAACTGTACAGCAGATTAGAAAGCAGATCACAAGCAGATCAGACCGACTCCTCTATATTGACAGGAATGTAGTAAAAATAAAACATGATGCTGATTAGGTCTACACTGAACACTGCCTGAGGCTCTGAAATAGGTCAATGAAATCGTAACAGCTCCGTCCCAGCAGGACACTTAATGAAAAAAACATGGGCCTCACAGAGCTTTCCATATACAGACCTCCCCAAGGAAAATCTGCAGTGTAAATTCAACATGAATGTGCTGAGAGACACATGAAGTATTTTGGGGTTAAATAAGGCCAGGCAAGGGAGCATACTTGGAGGCTGCAGTCAGCATTGCCTTTGACATTGACATAAATTACCCCATACTTGCGATGATTAAGCTATATATTCAATGCCTCAAGAGCACTGTATTTCCAGTGTGGCTGTCTTAATTCAAATCCCAGAGCAGTATTACAAATAATGCATATGACACAGTATTGCACAAGGTGTATTTGCTGTACACATGTTAAGACAGCTTTGCAATGCATGCATATTTTTCACATTAGGTCAACCATTCATTCAACAGAGCAACTGAGGCAATGCATACAACTGGCAGGTGAGACACGGACACCACTCAGTGCCAAATGGCCTAAAACACCACAGGACATGTAGCCACCATCCAAGGTGTAAAACAGCACATAGCGAAAACAAAGTACATTTTAAACCATTTTAAAAATATTTTCTCCCAATGTCAAATTGGAGGTTGTATTCAAAGTCTCGACTCATCAGAGCGACTTCCTTTGTCAGTTCAGAAGAGCAAAGGAAAGCAAACAATCTCCTTTGAACCAAGTGCTGGCAGTCATAGTTTCTTATCCCTCAGCGGTCCTGCAGCACAGCAGTGTGCACAGTCATTACACTTTCACTTTTACAAAAAGGCTCTACACAAAACGATTTGGGAAAGAAATCAGCGTAAATCTTCTGAGGGCATTACCCAACCTGAACACGCTCACTGTTATAACCTGCACTCATGATTTTTGCTTCCTTTGACAATCTTACGTGATAACGTACATTACTCTGTAGCAGCTGAAAGCCGGGTTTCTGTGCTGCTTCAGAAAGGTCTTACCTAAGGGCAGAGAGGATTTGTGTACACCACCGCTTCCACGCCTGGAACATAAAACACATATGTTACCAAGGTTATAGCACATAATATCATTTGTATCCTACACATAATATGCATAATGATATTTATTATGCTTCATACTCTCCATTTTTAAAACTATTCTTCCTCCTGTAGCTCATTCTAGCAATTTGGTTGAGACATTTTATTTTTGTATTTGGTTTGTGTTGTTAAAGGTTAAATTCTACAACAAGTTAAGATTAGACAAACCACTTTGTTTTGACTGGTTAGACACACATTGTGTGCCATTTCTGAAACGGGTTTCTGGAAATGTACATAGCTACCCAGTAACTCAGCATTGTTGTCCCCTCTGTAACCCTGATGGACTCAGAATGAACCTTTGGCCAGTGCAGACAGTTATAAACATGGGTCTGACAAGCACAGACACTGAGGTTTCCTTGCAAGTCCTTTTCTTAGAGAGAAAAGCCGAGTCAGCCACAGGGGAAACACAGAAGGGCTGTCTGCAGCACCGTTCTGTCAGATCACATCCTCTTCAAACGTGCACCATTTCCAGTGACTCAGCTTGCACTGCCTCCTAATGCCACTTGGTGGCAGTGTTTGCAGACATGACAAGTGGATGGAGGGAAGGGAGGAGGCTGAGGGCTAAAATTAAACACTAAAGGAGATAACCTGTCTTATTTTTCAGTTGTGAAGAAGACTATAGAGAAAAATTCTAAATGCTTAACTGCCATGATCAGTAAGAGCCATATGAGAGCCTGGGAGACATATTGCCTAACTCAGATTATCTGGATCTCTGAGAATGTACCATCTGTGGGGACAGACAGAGTATTAAGTGTCATAATATGCACATTCTCCCATTGCATGAAAGAAAGTCATAGGATGCATTAGGATGCTTTGACTGCTAAGAAAACTACAGCAACAATTTTTGAACGTGATCTTACCTTCACATTCATGGTCTTGTGGTTTTTCTTGGTCTTCTTCAGAAACTGCTTGAGACTGCCCGATGACATGTACTCTGTGATGAATATAACCTGTGGCATATAAAAAGAGAGCAAAGGGAGAAGGAGAGAGAGAGAGAGAGAGACAGACAGACAGAGGCTAAAACAGGGGACAACCAAAGCTACTGACAGGATACAAGGATAAGACTCTTATAGAAGGGCAAAGTCTTGGAGAGCATGTGTGAAATTTTGTCAGCTGCTTACCCGTGCCTGGTTATCCCTCATGTCAAGCCAGTACTTGTGAAACTTGACAATGTTTGGGTGCTCCACCTGCATCAGGTTCTCAAACATCACCTTGATCTTGTCCTGAGACAAACAGAAAGACATTCAGACACACACGCACACAGTCATGAGAGAGGCTGGCAGCATAAATGAAAAAATTACAAAGAATTATTACATTTTGAATACACTGCTTTCATAAAGGAATAGAGAGAAAAACACATCAAAACACACACACAGACATATTACACTTTACACTGTGCTGTTTTTGGCTTATAAATTAACCACAAGGGAACAGACAGACGCAGGAACAAAACCCATAGGAGCTAAATTACAAGACAAAACAGGACAGTATAAGGTGTTTGAGTGTGTGATTATGCTTAGGACTGATTACAGCAGAGCAGTTCTGGCAAATAATTTAATCAATGTCTGATAAAATGCACAAAAGAGATATTTCTTATGCTGAGCCCAGAGCAGAAAAATACAAATCTGATTTGAGTTATGTAAATTAGCTTCACTACTGGCCCAGTGAGAACGGCATAAATACTACAGCAGCAATATTAAAAAGCTTATGTGACATTTATTGCTCAAGTGAAGGTAATCTATCCCTTCCCATTTCTTCAGCATTTTCTATATAATGAAGCAGTTGTTTTGCTTCATAGTTTATTGCTAGTTCCTCATATCCACATACACAAGGGACCATATGCAACACAAACTGCATGTGAGCGTAATATCTTCACTGAACTACCACATGGAGTCTTTGGGTCATTCTAAAAGGAAATTAAAACTCTCAGCTACACATGTATTCCCATTATAATTGGAATAATCTGAATATTCAATTAAAAGAAAAGGGCTGACTCGCTGTGTTCATCAACCAATAACATGTGATCCAATGAGTCCAATCTCTCCATAATGAGAACCGCGCTGAGAAGAACAGGCTAGGAGACGTCTGGGGTCAGTATGCTCTCCTTACCTCCAGGGCATTGAACACCTTCCTCTCAGAGAACAGCACCTCATTCCACACCACCTCCACACCCTCCTCTGTGTCCATGGCCAAAGAGGCACTCTCGATCCCTGGGACATTGCCCTGGCTAACCTGCAGGGGGACACAAAGGGAAAGAGTCAGGAACATAGCCACAGATACAGAATGGCTGTTTGTCATGAGGTGTCAGTCCTGTCATCAATACAAGAAATGATAGCTCTTAGTGCTTGTACTTAAGTTGTTCTGGATAAATATAGTCTAGTATCATGCCCTTCTTAAGGATCTGAAGCATATTTCTGATGTCTGTGGTTCACAGACTGTCAGTGGGGGCACTGTAGCACCCCAGTGGTGAGCCTGATATGAACTACTTCAGCCCTCTTTTGCCTGCGCAGATATTTGTTCATTCTGAGTCATTCAGGGGCTACATATGCAGCTACAACCATATCCATAGTGATATAAGCTAACCTCATCTAAGTAAGTGGCTGTTCAGTCATACAGGCTCTGCCACTGCCTGGGCAGATCAGCAGCAATGCTATGATGTTATTCTTTCCTCTGCGTTCCTTTCAAACTACATTTATACAGCCTTAAATTTGACAAGTGACTACAGCTAACCAGGGAAGCTGTAATCTGTCCCTATTACTGTCTTGTAGTATCTTTGACAATGATTTGTAAGTCATGTCAGTGCAAAGTGCTAATGTGAAAGAGCACATTTTTCAGTAATATGGTTTACAAAAATGTCATATCTTCCCTAGATTCTGACAATGTGGCATGGATATTGCCCATAGCTCTGCATAACAATGGAATTCACTTTGAATTTTTAAGGCATTTCATTTATCTTTTAAATCAGAACCCTAGCTAATTGCAGCTCATCCACAGATTTTCATTCATTATGAATGAACTGACATTAGGCTTTCTGAAGCTTTTTTCATGGACTAATCGAATCTGAAGCTAAATGCTATGGCCAGATTTCACAGTTGATTCATTCCTCTGAGCACTCTTCAAGGTAAAAAAAAATAAATAAATGAATGACCTTCATTTTTTACTATTAAAGTAAAAAGCCTCACATAAAACACCATTTCTTTTTTAGCTTTTACTACAAACATATATCTTCATCCTGCACAAACCTGGCTGTACAACATAAAACGCTAAAATCATGTATTAACCTGGCCCTCTGTTATAAGAAAATATTTAGTTAGGGTGACATAACATAAAAATATCATTCAGATTCAGATTAAGAACAGTTATAAAACCTTTCAGTATAACAGAATGTAAAACCCAAAGAGCAAGAGGACGAGCGAGAGAGAGACAGAGCGAGAGAGGGAGAGAGGGAGAGAGAGAGAGAGAGATGAAGATACAGGGCCATTAGTGCAGACGGTGAATTGGGGACATGCTTGGGGCTCGTCTCGCATTGGCACTGAGTCAAACAGACAGAGATGGGGGGGGGGGCAGGGGGTGGGGGTGTTGCTTTGTTTGCTGTGGACTGTCACTACAGCTGTAGGCTGTGCAGCATATGCTTCAAATGAATAGTCATCAACACAAAACCAAAATATCACCAACAACAAAACATGATGCAACGCAAAGGGAGACAACCATAACCCCAAAGCTATGCTCCAAACACTGTTCACAATTCCTCTGAGGTAATCCTTTGCAGGCCTGTAATAATTAACTGGCTGTATTCATTTACAAACGTGTGCGCCATATCTGGAAAATGGCTACAGTGTACTTTGCAGGACAGAGAATTACACATAATACACTGCACATTTTGCCAACATTGACAACTGACAATTCTGACCTAAGTGGAAACACAAGTTCCTCAAATGGTAAAGGATGGCCCAGCTACTTATTACTCAAATGTTGGTTGATGTTTCCATTATTTTGTTCAACTCCTGTAGTTCTGAATTTACAACAGAACATTAGCAGATGCTTTAGTAGCATTTAGCAGATGCTAACATCCAGTGGGGCTCAGTTTAAATTTCTACACACTATCCATTTATATGTCTGGATATACTACTTAATCAATTTGGGTGAAGTATATCTAGTGTATGACAGCAGTGCCCTACCTGAGAAATGAACCTTATCTCATGGAGTTGAAAGACCAGCTCCTTAACCATTATACCATACTGCTGAGGGGCCCTTTGTACCAGTCCACTAATGCCCTACCCCCCCTTTCCCCACATGAATTTAACTGTGCCACCAGCCCTACTGAGCGATGCTCTGTCACAGACTCGAGAGGAAGTGGCTGCACAGTGACCCTTCAGATTCATGTGCCAAACAGCCCCCACTTTCTCCCCAAACCGCACATGCAGCACCAACCGCATATTGCCTGTGCCTTAAGAGGAACACAACGTCAACATACGACCACTTATCAACAACAAATGGTGCTGTCTGAATAGACCTGCTGTCCCAATTCTCTCTTTTTTTAGCATATGATCAGTTCAAAAACCTGCCGGTGTCTGGCCTGCACCAGAGAGGCCGCTAGAGAGCACTTAGACTGATGATGCTAAATGGCTTTGTTTATTTCCTGAGCAGGGGTAAATAAATTGTTGCCCTCCAAATGTGGACCTCCAGTCATATCCTGTAATGGCATAACTGGGTGATAAACTCCAAGCTGCAGGACAAACAGCTACATCATGAAAATGAACCTCTACAACAAATGCCATCAAAAGGGCCAAAGACTCAACTATTAGAGCACACATTCAACACACTGAGGATTACCAGTGCGTATCCATCTCCTCTTAAATACTGCTTTTCATGATCAAAACGTGCAGAAATACAGAACACTTAACTCATTACAGCTACCGTCCATGCTAGACATTAAATATGTACCAAGGAATACTAGTGCTGAGCAGACAAATTCACATACTGATAATTTCATGTTACTCCTCAGACCCGGCAATCTCTATTCTGTGAGGTAAAACAATGCTAACTTCCCTCACTCTCCAGCTCTGCGCAAGGAAAGAATATGGAACCTAACTCCTATAAATATACATCAAAGGGAATGTTGCTCATATTTCCGGTTGAAAGATGAATAATATATGCACAAATTTCAAAAAGTGTCACAGGGTGTACACTCAGTTTTTGGGAAAGAGAAATTATTCATTGCATTTAAAAAAACCCAAAACACTAAGATCAAAAGACAGAAAAGCAAGTTTGGCAAAGCCTCTTCTACCCTCCCTCCACTTCCCTGCAGACCATATTCAAATTCTCAGTCTCATTTGCTGTCAGGCTACTCTTTGATATTGGAACACAGACCACTATGGGTATTGCATTTAAAACTCTAACAAATAAACAAAAACAGTTTTGATTTACCATCCAATTAGAGGGATTTGGGCTATTTGTCTTCGAAAAACATCACTTGAAACAGTGTGACAGAAACATGTTGATAAATTACATTTCTCTGCCTCTGTCGCAATTAGAGCTTTGCATAGCCATGTCATGTGACTGACAGTCATGCCTTGGATTTGAAACCCATGTCATACAAGATCTTTAGAAACGACACCCTTTGCCTGTATTTGATACTCAGAATTATAAAGACACATTGGGTTTGTAGCATTAACTAGACCTAACCTTCAGTCCCAGAGCCATAATTGTGTGCAAAGCTACCTCCGTGGACACTGGAATTAGCTGCAACTTCATGTGCCATCCAGTACTGGAAACACAATTAAATGAAAGCGTGTGACAGCTCCCCCCCCACACAAAGGACAGAACAGCAGGGCTTAAGCAAACAGGCAGACTGAAAATTATCTGGGGTATTTTGATGGATCTTTTCACCTGAAGACACATTTCAGGAACGCCCATCAGTGCAAGCCACGCTAATCAGTAGCTGGTAAATCCTGGTCTTTCTTCCAGATCTTTCAACAGATCTCTCAAAATAAAACTGCTTTCTTCTCTGTCAGTTACAAAGACTGGCTTTAAACATCCCATAATCCAAGGACCTTTTTCCCTTTGTTTCTGCACAACAAGTACAAGGGTTACGAAGCGCTGGATATTAAAGAGAGTTAGAAAAAAAAATGTGAATGTAGTGAACTCACACAAAATCCCCAAACGGTCTGTGACAGTGGCTGTCACAGCAATAAAGCCTGTGACTGCATCAATAACAGCTGCATCCACCTTTCAATGCCCACATCTAAGCCCAAGACTTACCCTTTGGGAGATCCTGTCATGCAGGAAAATAGAGTATGATCATCTCCAACCTCTAAGACCACAAGCACCAAGGACCTCTGCTGTGATCTATATTCCTTGGTTAACCTTCAGAGGCATTCCTCATTTTAGTTTTCCCTGAAACCAATCAGTTTTACGTAAGCAAATCGGACCCTTTCATTTCAGTATCATTCAGTATTATTTCCCATTAAGTATCTGCTTAGTCACAGTCATACATTATTCATTTTATCTGCCCGTGTGCTTTTCTTTCATCTTATTCATTCAAAATTTTGCCCTCCTGCTGTGATTTGCATACATATTCATTTTACAACCCTTAAAAAAATAACAGAAAATACACGTAATGTCTGACCGCACCACCTAACAAGACCATCTCTCGAGTGTCTCTCTTCATGTCTTTCAGAGATAATGGGTTAATGGCTTGGCCCTCGATGAGTGGGGCTCCTTAGTCCTGCTAATGGGGCACTTCCCAGTAACAGGATGTTGTTAGCACTTTCAGATCTGTCAGTGTGGGGTCTTGCAACAACATATGCAGCCCGCCAAATGTTTCATTCTCCAAAAAAACAAACAAAAAAAAAACTGGGTGATAAGCAAAGGAGCTTTTCCCAGAACAGTCCTTTAACCTCCCACAGATCCCAGCTGTGCAAGTCTGTGAATTTTTCAGCTTAGCAACAAGCAATATGCATGTGTGTTTGTGCTCCCAAGCCTGGGACTCTGCTGCTTACATGGAAAATGTCCCCGGGCAATGGTGGTCAATGGCATGCCGATGATACCCAATCAGCGGCCAAGAGAGGCAACAGCACTGTGACATCACCCTTGTAGTGAAAACATATCCCCTCCCTCTACAAGCCTGTGTGGTTTGCTCAGCCGCCAGCCCAACAGAAATAACTGCTTGGGTCCCCCAGTATGAGGCTGCCAAACAGAAGTTCTAGTGAAAAAGCGTTACTTTTTAGAAATGAGTGGGTGCGGTTACATCTGACATTATAAATATAGGATTTTCCATATAGGGCTGTACATTTTATAATACAGATTTCTAATAAACTGGCATATAAAACAGAGGCTATTCATTACAGCTTCCTGGATATGTTTCTTATATGAGCTAAGCTGGCTTGGGCACAGCATGTGCACTTCGTACTTCCAGCAGCTCAAGCCAAGTTTTTAATGCAAGACAGTAAACTGGACCCCCACACTCTTTATGGTAAAAGTAGTTTAATTTAAAGGTATATGTCAATTACAACATAAACAATACCAAGAACTGAAGGATTAGTTCCAACAGCTTAACAGGTTTACTCTCTGATAGGTAGAAAACTATGTATATCATGAACCAGAATTTGTTAATCAAAAAAAAAATCTTGCACCACTGTCCTAGACTAGAATCATTTCCTAAAGTACATATTAAAATAATATAATTGTTTGTTTATCTTACACTTTCATATGGAAGGATTTTGCCTTCTATTTTAATATCTGCAATAGCCCAAGACTTAAATGGTGATATTGACCGTATAAACATACAACACCCCTAATACAAACACAACCTTCGCCTGGCACTGGCACCAGCTGGACCTCACAGCCTGGTCAAGCACAGCGGGCACTGGCACAGAGAGCTGGTTCATCTAAATATGGAGCAGGATGGCATGAGCCCACTGCAGGCAGGGCACACCCACAGCCCCGACGCACCCACATAAGTCCCTGGCATCTTCCCTGGCACCCCTGAATTAATTGCGACACAGGTGCTTGTGGTGAGCGGGGGTAGTGAGCGATAACAGGCAACCTCCCTTCTGTGCGTCTCCTTAAAGATCCTAATCTGATTAATGGTATTAAGGAGGAGGTACACATCGCTCTGACCACTGGGCCAAGCAATCATGTTCACCCAGGTGGCCCCGAAGGGCCTTGCAGTCAACAGCACCACAGTGTACTGCAACACACAGAGCTTCTGTTTCTGTTTTCCTGCCTGCCTCCAGAAAGCAGGCCACCCTCAATGACAAGGACATTTAACTGTCTCTCCACTTCGACACTTCCTATGGCTAATTTCACCTGTGGGCTATTACCCCCAATGAGTATATTTTTTCTGAAGGCGCTAACCACTGAGTGGCAGCTGATGTGTGGCGAGTGAGACTGGGCGAGGACAGGGCACAGGAGGAGTTCGGGGGAAGTCTGTTCCAGCCAGCTTGCCTGGGTGCAGTGGGAGCATACAGACCTCATTTTGCCTTCAACACAGAGCGAACCCTTCATTCTCCTTTTCCAAAGGTGCGGGCACAACAACACTAAAAAACCTCTAAAAAATATTGAGACGCTTTCCTTTCCAGCATCCAATTGCAACCCCAATACAAGGGTCTGAAGCTGCCTTGAAGTGGAGTGAATCTAATTACTGCAAATGGGAGTGCTGAGTCGAGACAGATTTCCAGCCTCAAACAGATGTACTGCTATCTGAGCATTACTGCAAGTAAGACACAAAGACACAAATTACAGCTGCTGTTGGGGCACTAAGAGGTAACATAGATTCAGCATGGTGCATTTGAGCAGGAGTAAAAATAAAAGGTGCCAACACAAGCTTGGTAATGGACAAGGATAACAGTATAAAACAGTGCTTCAACTACATGAGGAATATGATGCTTTGTTACATTGGTGAGGGGACAAATCCGTGACCGGTGTACACAGGTGCATGTTCACACCTGTGTTTTGCCTGGATACCACGAACCTTCAGACAGTGGAATAAATGTGACCTCAGATATAGACAGTCTGTGAGAGACAGGCAGCTCCTCTGGGATCCTGTCTGAGCTCAGGTGATCAGACTGGATTACCCACAACTCCTCTGCCCAGAACATCACCTGGTCTACACCACTGCTGGGAACATGGGGTCACGACTCGGGGCCCAGCCTGAGCCCCTGTATTAGTGCTCATGGATGGCTGGGGGTGGGGGAGAAAAGAGCCCCGTTTCCATGACTACCAACTGTTCCTGGTCCCCTCATCAACATGCTGGCTATGTGTTTCACATTATTTATGACAGGGCTTCATCTGGCCCTGTCTAAAGCTAGCCTGACCTGAAACAGCAGCACATGCACTGGACTTGATGCAAAATAAAAGTCAATAAAACTAAATCTAATCAACTTGAACTACATCCTGCCATTTGTCTAGAGAAAGATAGCATTGTTTCTCATATGAAATTAAATGCATTTGTGCTCAGCGAAAAAAGAAACATAACACTCACACATCACTGATGATTAGCATCAGAGAATATTTAATCAGCACATATCCAAATTTATCCTTGGGGTTTGGTACTGCAGCAGGAAATCTGTGAGCAAAATCATGATTATACCAACAGACTGAAGTTATTAAGATAATAAGTATATTTTATTACTATTTAATTACAATTACTCTAAATGAGTTGTATATATCATTACAATTACTACACTGAGTTCAAAACATAGTTATTGCTCTGCAGAATAAATCCTCACAAACAACTGAGAGCAACTTAAGTACTGTTATGATTTTACTCAGTTCCATTAGTGCCCCAGGATCCACCCAAAACACTGGGGTAATGCATCTTTCCTCCACATCTGCTCCAAATACAAAAGAATAACAATGGATAGAAAGGTGAATGAGAAATCCACCTCACTACCACATTCTGCACTGGTGGAACTGGTAATATAACACAAAGAGGACTGCATTTCAGTAAAGAAAATCTGTAATCATCAGTTATACTTACAGAAATGCTCCAGAACAAAATAATATAATATCTACGAATTGTTCTGTCATGACAATGTAGTAGCAATAATAACATTGTCAATAAATACTTAGTAAAAATGAAAACTATGTTAACTTATAACTTTCTCTTAAACCTGTCATAACACAAAGCTAGTAGTGAGAGCATTTTCATTTGAAAAATCAAATGAGACAAAGTCACAGTTTGGCGATGATTCGTTTAATTCTATCGAACCAATCGTAAGAGTACGCTGCGTGCGCAGTATCTCGTGGCCGGTGTTAAAACAGTGAAGCTGGAAATGAAGTTACTGGCTGCACGTCCCCAGAGGAACGGACTGTTTGGTATGCGATGCAAAAGACGGCGGGATCAAAGGCCTCGCTTGGCTGGGAAGCTACGGCGTCGATTCCCGACGCGCTGCACCGGCATCCTTTATTTATCCAATTAAACTCATCTCAGCGGGTGACGCACCGTCTCGGGGGGCGCGGAGTCGGCTGAGTGACATGTGCTCTGTATTCCTGGAATGAATAGCGCAGTGTGTGTGCGCACGGGAGGGAATAGGGCGAGCGATGCACTGAATATTCTAATGCGAGTCAGACAGGGACAAGAGCTGAGTCAACGCGTTTTGATCCACAACCTTGAGGCGTAAATCGCACGCTCCCTTCCCCCCAGGCAAGAGAGAGACTGCATGTGCTCTGAATTAAAAACCTGCACTTTAATTACAAAGCGGCTGCTCCTTAAAAAAATTAAATCTCCTTCTCAGGCCAATTCTTTCTCTTTTGCGCCATTCAGCCCTTTTAAAAATTCCTTCAGGGTTTGATACTTTTAATGAAAAATAGGGAAATTAGGCCACTTATCGTCTTTTTGCTCATAACTTTCTACTCTTTGCTCAGATTGCGTCTCATTTAATTTGCTAGGAACTCATCCACATAGCAGTCCTTAAGTTATGTGGCTGATGTCTGCTTGGCTAGTAGTAGATAATGGTGTGATATTATGAGAATTTAAGGCAATTCAGCCAGATCTACCCAGAACAAGCTCATGACTCAGGACCTCAAGGCCTCAGCTTCTTACACTATTAAAAATGCATTATTGGGAAAAGCGCCACAAAAGCCATTATGCTCGAAGAGAGTAATGTGGAGAGAAGCCATGTCTGTCAGATGGATGGGCATAAGAAAGAAAGAAAGAAAAAGAAAGAAAGGAGCGAAACAAAGAGGGCAGTGAAGAGATGCAGGGGATGATGTCATGGATGACTCCATTGAGTCCCAGCTGCACATTTACACATCACACTTGTGCTTAATCACAGTGCAATTTCAAGGATGCCCACTGTGTAGAGGAAACAAAGTAAACAAGTGGGCACAGGCCTTGAGGGAAAACAGAATTGTGATTTCCTTCCATTTCTCACTCTCTTTTCCTCTATCCCCTCTCCTGCTCTTCCACTGTTTGAATTCAAAACCTGTTGGATATGAATTAATACAACTACTTGGTACTTACAAGCAAAACATCATGTTAAATACAGATAATGGACCAGAAACAGAAGTACAGCGGAGGTACATCAACTCTTTCTCATCGTCTCGCTTGTTGTTGAGATATCAGATCAGCGGACTGGGATTGGAAGGCTTCCATGCAACCCTGGGGTTTTGAAAAGTCACAACAGCATGGGAGGCAGGGGAGAGAGCCTGCTAATGAGCCAACTGTGGTATCCAGGTCTTTCATGTCAAAGCTAAGCCGCACCTGGCTGCTGGAGCTCTCTGTGTGCCGTTCCGGCTAGTGTGGAGCACAGAGGTCTGTGCATGCGAGTGCACCAACCCAGAGTAAATGGATGATTCCAGTTAGTTTGGTGCATAGAGGTCTGGGCATGCACAATAAACACACTATCCAAACAAAACTAATGCCTTCATTTAGTGTGGTGCACTCTTATTGTGCATTTTGGTGTACTACCCGAAATAAAATTGATGACTTTGTTTACTGGAGGGCATACAGGTCTTAACATAATGCACCCTGTCAAGTTACATACTGATGAGACATTCATGTACAGTCTATAGAGTGTCTAGCACTGCCTAAGGCCTGAACTGGAACACTCCCAGGGTCTCTGCTTCTACTACATGACCTGGCAAGCTGTTTCAAGCAATGACATCCCTCTGTGCAAAAAAAAAAAAAAAAACACACCTCCTAAAACCTGAATAGATTTAGTGTCCCATGTCTTTTCTTGCAACTTTTACATTTAATTCCAAGAGCCAGTTTAGCTGCTGTTCTTTGTACTTCTTCAAGAGCCTGCCCATAGATATGTATATAATAACTATAGCAATATGCAGTATCATTTTTTAATTACCTGATTTGATTTACCTTAAATACTTCTTGATATATATCCCAGTATAATGTAGGAATTTTTAGGACTACAGCACAATGCCTATGTCCTGGTTAACTTTGATCTAATAATTATTGCTCCTGAGTCTTTTTCAAAAGGAAGACATTCTAATTTTACTCCTCCTATGAAATTATTGTGTCTTAAGTTATTATATTCCAAATTTGAGGAAGTAAGAAAAGGCTAAGGGGAGAACAATGCTTGTAAAAGGCTATATTTGGGAGTTCTCCAAATATGCCAGCATAAGACAATGTTAAAATTATTCTGAAACAGTATCTGGCTCATGCTCACATTTTTTGATGTTTTTTTTAACCCCAGTTGCGGTTCCCCTCTGAACACATTTCTGCACTGAAAGAAATTTGCTGCCCCAAAAATCATACAGATAGGACACATTTAATTATTGTCAATACACTTTCCCTATGAAGGAATTAAAATTATTGTACTGTAAAATGTGGGCTATATTTGGACAGCCCCATGCTTTAGCTGATCAAGGGGATTGCTGTTCATCAAATAATGCATCTGAGTAATCAAGTTTCAGCCATACCAGTCAAATACAGTGGAAAATCCAAGATAACACTGAAAGTCCATTTGTTAAGTTTTTTTTTTTAAAACATAAAAACTAAGCAACATTTTGTTGCTGCATTGACAATATGCTACAATGACAAATAACACACTGAAAGAGCACTTTTGAATGGCCTTCCTCCAGCAAGCAACAGATGTCTAAGACAAAATCAAGACCCAAAGTGTCATATAACAAATAAGGATTCAAAATTCCTGTCGAAGCAATTGCATCTCCACATTGAGAAATTCCTAGAAACCCTGAAAATTCCAAGGCAAATGAAACCCAGAAAAGTTCAAAATCCAGATTTTGTGAAATAAACACAAAAATGTCTAGTTTGCCCTGCATACTTCAGTGTGACTAGCGGCTGCCTTTCGGCCTCATCTGTGTGAGTAAGCAGTGCCAGACCTTCCATGTGAATAACTGCATTTGTGTGTGAATGACCAAAGAACTGCTGCCAGACTGAATGAGAATAAGACAGTATGACTACTGGGTCATGCACAATGTACTACTGAATGTCCATTGTGCTACACAATGTACTACTGAATGTGATTCAGTATGTTAGTTTGAGTCATTAGAACTACAGCCACAGCAGTTCTAGTCAGGGAGACAACTAAAATGACTATTTTTGTCAAAATTTTAGGAGGTCTATAAACAGACCACAAACTGCAATGTGCACATGCTCAACGTTTTCCTTTTTGAGCCTCAGCCATATTCAACTGATTCTGAGATTCCATAACTTTTGATTTCTGAGGATTGCAAGAACAATTATCTAATGGCAATTACAATAATTCATATATAAAAGGTCCTGGTCATTACTTCTACTGACATGATTGGTACTTAAAACCTCAAAATTATTACTGTTATGCTAGTACAGATCGAGGCAGTCAGTTTTGAAAAAAAAAAAAACTATGTCTTTTGGAACTCTAAGTTCTTGTGTAATAGTACATGGGGAGCTTCACTACCTCCCCTCCACTGGTGCTTTTGCTCTGGTTGAGCAAGGCCTCCACAGGCCCTTCACTTCTGCCCAGGGATGTGGTACTGTTGACCTTCTATAAATGAGCTGAAAACCTCATGTAATTTCACGGCAATGACCTGCTTTTAAAATCAAACCTGAAAACATTGTTCCAAACAGACTTTCAAAACCAATTATGCTACAAGAAAAAGTTTGAACAGAATGTCTACACAGGCTGGCAAAGGGAAGAATAATTCTGTGACAGCCAGTACAGGTAAGCCAATAACCACATGACTGAGAACTGGGAACTGTAAATTCACCCAATGGCTTGTACCCTCCTCATGCAGAAATGTTTGAGTGATGTAGCAGCAGACTGTAATTCAGTCAGAGGTCTATCTACTGATCAGCCTCCAGTATGCACCCATACAAGGTGGAATACAGTCAACTATTACAAAATTCTTTCTGGAACTTTCTCTAGACTGCTAACAGTGAAAAGGATTTCTGCAGTCTGTGATCATATTGATGGCTGCGCACTTACGATAATCATCACGGATCAAAGGACCACATCAAACAGCAATATGAATGCCTCCTCACATTCAAGCACCAATTTCACCCTGATGGAACAGTATGGCATTTTACAGAGAGTTCTGATCCGAACAGCTTGCCGCCTCGGTAATAAGTGCAAGTGGATGCAGCCAGGGGATCTGTGCCTTATCACACAGAACCAGAGACAGGCTTTCAGAGAAATTAACAAAAGCGAGATCTGCACTGCTGGGTGGGGTTCAGCATGGATCAGAACAATGAAGATGTATGGAGCAGAAAGGGGTGGCAGAAAAGGCCCTACACTAACAGCAAGAGAGCAAAGACCAAAACAAATCTAGGTATACATTTGGATACAGCCACAGTCATCTTATAAGGACATATATCATTTGCTTAAAAAAAGAGATCTATTTCCATGTGTCTGCTCACCTGCAATCTATAGCATTCAGTGGTCAAAGAGGCCTCTCTAAGTCTGGGCGTTAGAAATGTCTGACCCTACCTGACAGGGTTTTATTCAATTCGCTAAAATTCTCCATTATTGACTGACATGCAGTCATCATATACGGAGATATCAGCTAAAAGCACAAGATCCAGTGAGATGAATAGCATTGGTTATAATCGTTTTGCAAAATGGACATAATTAAGCAAAATTGTCTGGTGTCACTTTTCTGTTCTGCTGATTATGTAACTGTGCCCTGTTTACCCTCACAAGAAACAGGTCCGCTCCAGAGACTCAATTTTTCCACTGACATCTGAAAAAACACTATTCGCCGAAACACTTTTGTTTGCTATATACATGTCCACGCAAAACGAAGGTGTGTGAAAATCGTTAGATGCCAATGATGCATGAATTTAAGGACAATTCATGAAATACTACATAAGATAAAAAATTTTGTTTCTTTATCTTTGACATTAATGCAAGTATCTTGTGTAGTCCACTTAGATCAATCTCTGAGATCAGCATCAAATTGTACTGAAATGATATGAGGAGGATTTCTGGAAACATTTTCCCAGACAAATCACTATAAGGGGTTATCTGTGGTAAAGATCAACATTATCTTCCATCATCATCACTGCACAAGTAATCGTGAGAATTCTTCTACAGTCAGCATTGATTTGGCAAACCAAGATCTATAAACAGAATAATAATCTCCAACACTTTTCTTTCTCAGCAGTTAAATCGTTTCTCACGGCTGCACGGGGATTCTGAAAACCTTTTCCTGGCGAATGCATAGCATTGCTGCAGGTTTGCATTGATGAATCAAAAGTTATGATGTCACTACAAAAATTTAGCAAGAAAGTTGTGGTCTCACTGGGGGATGCAAATATTTAACCAAGTTTGTGCTCCCTTATTTCTGATTTACTCACTGTGCAAACAGGAGTCCAGGGCTCTCAAGTTAACAGGCAAGGTCATCCTGTACCTTCTCCCCTCCCTCCAACCTCTTTTGTGGACATAAAGCTATTACAGAGATTAGGAATCTGTCATCTGTCATATCTCACTTGTTAATTAACTCAGGGCTCAGCCCCATCCCCATACATGGAAGAATATCCAGGACTCAGATCAGAAACTTTCGCCCTCTGTAGGCCCCCAGGCTAACTTTGTGCAGGAAACAAACAGTGGAACGAAACGATGAGTGATCACACTCACTGAGTAAGAATCAGCTGTGAAACTCATCTGAGCCTGGCTGAATTCAATGTGTGCTCTTTTTGATCTTCAGGTCAGGAATGCATAAGGAGCTTGCATGAACAGTTTGCATTCTTCATTGGACAATCCCCTCTGCTTGTGATCCCCATATGATCAGGATGGTGATATTAGGCAAAGCTATGTTGAGGGAATGTCTTCAATGCTTCAGATGAAACCTGTGTTTTTTCATTGTCTTTAATGTCTGACCTTCATATGTTTATGAAATGTTCCATTTTTTAAACATATTTTTTATTATATTTGTTTTTAGGTTAACTATATTCTTGTTAAAAACATGTGGAATTTAGTCTCAAAAACTACTTTTAATTGAGATTTATCAGATGGCAAAAGCCTCAAAATTTATTAATGTCTACATGATGTTTGAAGTACAGCAGACAAACATTTAACACTCCAGCATGTGAGTATCACTGCTTTCTGAAAAACCTGGTAAGGGTATAAGTTGCTAAAAGCTGCTGGTGCTCATTTCTATTTCCTGTATGTTGTCACTTTTGCCAACTCTAAATAAGTTTTGAGTATAATAAAGGGGAAAGACATCTTGGCCATTGCATCCAACTCCTATCATTTTAAATTGCTGACACTGTCACCTCAGACCAAAAACAAAGACAAAATCCTCTGAAAATTGCTTGTTTTCTGCTGGTGATGAAAGACCATTCTGCTCTCACTTTACTCACATTAAAAATACCGCTCTTCTTCCTAAGATTACGAAAATACACAGGGCCCACTGTCTTCAAATTTTGTCTACTGAAACACCATCTTACCACAACTGACATAACAGTTCTGAGTGTCCTTTACCGATCAAGCAGAGATCTAGGTAGAAAATGACCTTGAGGACACACTTCACTTATAAAAACATACACAGTCCTTTGCTTCAGCTGTGTTTGGTATTGTTAAAACTGGTCCAGAAAGTTTTCACAAAGCCTGTGCCACAGGGTGAAATATTTAATATCCCAACTCATCTTGAGTATGCACATGTTTTTGTGTATGTGCTTGTGTGAGGGAAACAGGAAAGACAGCGAGAGAATGTGTGTTTCTGTACTTGCTTATATGAGTTTGTATGCTTTCTTTTGTGTGTGTGTGTGGGTGTGGGTGTGCCTGTGCACATGTGGGTGTGTGTTCATGTCCACACATGTGATTGTGTGTGGGTGTATGTGTGTGTGTGTGTGTGTGTGTGTGTGTGTGTTATATGTTTGGCCATTCATTTTACCTTTGAAGTCCTTATCTATAGTATTTACCTTCACTTCCATGTCCCTCTATTTTGGTTGCATAAGCTCTGTCCTTCTTAAAGCAATATAACTGTACCCACCTTCCAGCAAAAGGCCCAGAGCACCCTTGTCTATGTAAGACTGCTTAATGAAAGCACTATCATGAACACTAAAGTATTTGTCTGTGTCATATTTAACCATCATGCTGAATGTTCCTTTGCTGCTGGTTTCTCTAAAATGGTCTATGGGCCTCAATCCTTATCTCACAAAGAAACTCAAACAAACACAAACAAATTAAAGTAACATACAGGAGAGAACAAACAAACAGTCCCTGTCTGTGTAATCATATGCTTCATGTGCTGGTATACCATACACAACTGAGAAAGAAGCTGGTTGCGTGAGCCCTGAGGATCACTGAACTCCTGAGAGAGGAAAGGTCTTCTCCTTTACTGTTGTCTGATAGCAATTGTTTCCCCACAATGTTCTTAGTGGGAGATATCCTTGAGCAAACTCAGACCTGGCAGGTCCAGCACAGTGCTGGACAGCCTTGTCAGCTTCTTTAAAGCAGCAGGTTTAGTGAGAGTATAATCTATTTCTCATTGCTGACTGTGCAGCTCTATGTGCAGGAGATAAAGCAGCGTGGAGCCCAGGCCGAGGTCTCCCCACAGTGTGTCGGTGCGCCTCTGTGCGACTGCGAGTCCAAGGACGTGCAAACTCGAGCCAGTGTCATATTACGACTGCGTCGTAAAAAGAGAAAACGCTTCCCACAGAAGTGGTGCCCCTGTCACGTGGACGCCGTTGATCGCGGTGATAACGCGACTGATACAAGATGCCATGCTGGGAGGGAAGCTGGCGCCAGAGCAGCATGCTCAGCTACTCTTTGACTCTCAGGTTGCTCATGGAGGTAATAGGCCTTTTCAGCTGTGAAGCTCTTCAGGTACTCCCACATCTGAGTAATGGGGGATTTCAAACATAATTATACTGGCTGAGGCTGTGCATTCTATGAATGGTAACATGTAACCATGTGACGGTTATAATATTAAAACTGTCATCAAAGTGCAATAAAATACCAAGGCCATAATCCCCTCATACAACTACATGTTGTCATCAAGCTTCCCTGCTTTGTCTTGCTTCATGGGTTATGAATGTCCATATTGTACTCAGTAACCTTCTGAGACATGAAGGAATCCTCTCTCAGCTCTACTTTGTGGTACAGTATCCATCTGTAGTTTGTGTCTACTCCCATCAATATTAAAGGGCATTTCAGAGGACAGCCATATAGGGTAGTGAAAGCAATAGACAAAGACTGAAGGGAGGTTTCAGTCTATTCTGTTGTTAACCAGAGCAACCTTGTTATTATCCAAAGCAAGACTCTTTCAATACCCCCAGTGAAATGCAGAACATGTGGGAAGTAAACCAACTATTTATACTGTACTGTAAGTTGCCATGGATAAGAAGTGTGTTAGAAATGCTAAAATGGAAATCCAAATCACAGAGGTGAACCAGTCAGCATGTCATTTTATTTGCTTTTTTAACCCTGTGTTTCTCTTAACATGTAATGGCACTGGTGAAGTATCCTTTGGCAGAGAGTAAAATGTGTTAGAAACCTTAATCAAATTGCTGTTGTCTCTTACCTTCACATTGTTTGTTGTGTGCTGTGGACTGGAGAAAGAATTAAATCCACAATTCAGTTTACGTGTATGGAGGAAGCAATCAACTTTGATGAGATCGAAAAGAGAAAAACCATCTCTGATCTCAGATTTAATCTATTTTTAGTGTTACGCCAAGGCTGAGCCCTCCATAATGAGTCCTGACCATCACACTCTCTGGGTGTTGTAGGCAGGGCTTTCAGACAGCTACTAATCATATTTTTTCCAATGCAATCCACAAGCAGGTTAATGCTTTGCACCAGCTCTGTGAATACTGCACTCCACTGTTCTGACTGATGCTCCCTGAGCTACAAGATTGGAAGACTGTGTTTCTCGTCAGCGAATCAGCTGGAGAGACATACGAGAAACCAAGGGACAGTAAAAGTGCAATCCAACACCATTTCTAGAATGCAGCATATGGTGAAGTGGTATTTTCAAGTGAGACATGGTAAATAGCCAGACAAAACGATGCTAACTCTCATGTTGAAGAAGAAATCCAGATCAGTATATCCCTGTCTCACCTTAAAAAAAACCTTAATATAGCCTAGACTTTCTAAAATGTCACAAAGCGAGTGTGAGAACTTCTGACATGAGTATCCATGTGTGTAACCACATAAAACTGATAGGAACCACTTCTCAGCAGCTCCCAGAGGGATGAATCAAACAACAGGGATAAAAACTGTTACAATAACCGAGGACACCTTTTGGCCACTTAGTCAATGCTTGATCCACTCAGTGTTTAGTCATTAAACTTGAAAACATCTTAATCTTCTCCAGATCACATCACTGAGTGACACCTGTGTAATTGCATACTCACAGCAGGATGAGTGAGAGTAAATAGCGTGACAGTGTAATTTATAGGAGAAGCGCAAACAGCCTACCTAGCTATCCCTAAGGTCTGACTGCTATCCCTATCATGCACAAAATCTCTTTAATCTCACTAAACCCTTTGGATGGGAAGAATTTTAATCTCCCAAATTATAAAGTGTGAGGCAAACAGTTGTGGAATATGAAAATATTGTTCAAAATGAATTCTTTCTAGGACAGCATGCTTTCGTTGGGGTATAATAAAAGCTCATGACAAAAAGAGAAGGCACAAAAATACGTTGATTTCTTGGGTTCCCACTCCACCTTCAGATATGCAACCGGTCCCTCAAGCATGACAAATATAATAGAGACTGAACACCAAAAAAGAACATTTGCTGGATTATATGTCCCTGTACAGTGGCTACAGAGACACTATCCGGCATTTCACTGGGGTTCAATGGCCAATAATGACATAAAGGGAGACAAATCACAGTGATTATAGTTTTGACTCATTCGCTCACTCACTCCAGTCCAAACTCAGGCACTGTTGAAACAACAATTCACACTTAAAATGTTTAAATGCCAGTGAGCCATGTTCAGACCCTCTTCTGATTCATAGATCCACTATGTCTGTCTGTCTGTCTGTCTTTCCACTTCCCTTACACAATTTATTGCCTTGGAAATACTGGAAACCAAATAATGTTTTTTCAAGCAAGGGAAGTCTTTGCAAGAGGTTTAGAGGGTACAAGAATTTGGATCTCTCACTATTAGCGAACATGAAGCTTCTTCTGGCACGACACAATTTTACTATGTAGCGAATCTGCATATGTATATGTATTTCTGTGTTAGTGTATGTGCATGTGAGTAAACAACTGTGTGTGTGTATGTTTGTGTGTAAGTTTGTGTGTGTGTGTGTGTGTGTATCTATGTTCCCGTGTGTGTGTGTTTGTGTGTGAGTAAGTGTTAACTATGAGCATGTGCGTATGTGTGAGCCTCATGCTTGTCTGATTGTACCAGATTGTGAGTGGGTATGTGTCATTATCCATCTATTTATGGGCAGGGAGGGTGTTATATCCCAGGAGGCTTCTGCCTGCTGCAGTGCATTCTGCTTTCATGAGTACTTCTTCGAAGTGTGAACTTCAAGTGAATGAACCAGGATGAAAAAAGTAACATCATTTTTATTTTACCCAGAGGGCCGCTGTCATAGAAACTAGAATCTACTGCAGGCATACTGCCCCAGGCCAACTACAGGTGAAGCACACAGATTCCACTGATGGAAATCCAGAACCCCAGACTCTCTGACTATTTCTCAAACATTCTGAAAGAGTCACCTATTAGATTTCTTAGAGATCCAAAAACAGCATCAACAACAGTCTATTGATAAATCAACCCTATGTTGAGATCTGAAGTGCATTTATGAAGTATCGTTCACAGAAATCAAGTCTGATTGATGTGATTTGCTTAAGATTACAAGAGATTTCTGCAACCTTCAGATCTACAACTGCATTTCCACTTGCGAGACATACAGCAGATGCACTCAGCCATGCTTGTAAACAGATTACAGCGATAGGAATCTCACAGAATACAATTACCAGGGTCACGGATGGAAAATTAGGGATGCACCAATCGATCTTTATTATGGGCGATAGTCTGTAGTCTTCTATTCAGATCACACAATCTGTACTTCAATTACCCATGTCAGGTTCCTAATGTCTTTTTAAAGGTAGGCTACATTCTTTTTTCTTATTCTGCAGCTGTATGCTTGTTCGCAAAAATAGATCACCACCAACTTCCAGCAAAACATCTTTGAAAATTATAACCCAGCGGGCGCTCAGACCATTACTTTAAAAGAGATTATTGTAATAATCACCCTTAAATCACCTCACCAGCTATTAAAGAGGCCGTGCATTTCCATGCCACACTGTAGCAGAACAGAGAGTCAGAACAAGACCTATTAATGCTGAATAACATGCATGTTTGAATTTGCCAAGTAGAATTATGAGCCCTCAGACTAAAGCTGTGGTAATGTTGTCTGTGTTGTCACAGCACGGTTAGATCTGGAATGACAAAGAAACCAAAAGGGTCACTGCATCATCTTCTCAGTCATCTCGATGCCTCTGAACAAAGGTCAAAACACAAACCCACCCTGTTTTTAAGGCCTCTGTGAGTAAAACTGGAAGAATCAGCATTCATACCAGTGGCTGTGGTTGAAAGTCCAGCGAGGTCTGTACCACAGACAACAAACCCCCTCCCAAGCAGCAGCGAGAAGTGAAGCCATATCATCAGCATCATAAAGACATCTACATTTCTGCTATTTTTGAGTTTGATACATTAATAGAAAGCTCACATCATCGGCTGTTTACTGCCAATATTTCAAGACTCTATGAAAAAGAATTTTATTCAAAATGTCACTATTTGAATAAACCATGTCAAACATAATGTCATGTCTCAACAAAACAATTTTTCTAATTTCCTTGGAAACAGTCTTTTAGGGCATTCTGCTTTTTATGTTGCCGACAACATGAAAAGCTGCAGAAACAAGCAAAGGTAGATGGTGAACCTCATCTGCCATGTCACTACAGGACGTTTATCAGAGGCTACGGCTGCGCCTGAGGGGTACGATCCCAACATATTTCAGCCAGTTGAATCATCTTAATTTGCATCTAATCTTTAACGTGCTGTCAGAACTTCAACTGTATATGAGCGCGGAGGAATGAATTGTTATTTCATCATAAAGTCAGATGTGGCACAGAGGATGTGAAGACATGGTGTTTAACGCTGAAATGTGTTATCTGGATTGAAAGGGAATTGACGCTTTAGCTTTGACTTCAGCACAATACAGGTAGAGCGCAATTGCCAAAGAGACAGTGTTGAAGAGGGTCAGGGTGGTTTGAATCCACTAGTTTGTTCTGGGAGAGAGCTGGGAGAGAGCCAGTCAGTCATCCATCTACTGAGTTATCAGTCTGACTGCTCTACAATGGGTCCACATTGTTGAACTGACCCTGAAGTGTGAATGACACTATGGCTTGTGGTTTGCTGGAGCAGGAGGCTACAAAGAGTTTTGACAGCCCTGACCGGCTCACACAACCTATGAGTAATAGAGCAGCCCAGCAGAATATTTGCATTGTGCAGAGTGCATGGCCAAGGCGAAAAGGCCACTGTCTCATTGGGTTCCAGAGCTGGAGATCTATATGATCCTGCCTCTCATTTGGTCCCTTACCCAGACTGAGTGCTCGATTAATACATGAAAATAACTTCACATTATCCAGGCACTTATTTTAATGCTGGGGATGATATTACATTAGATCAAAGGCTTTTGTACAAGAAACACCATAACAATTTCCAAGTATTATGAACACTCAACGAAGCAAAGAAAAAGAGCTAAGCTCATTTAAAATTAGTAATCATCGATCAAATCTTATTTGCCTGAACCTGGTGGCAGGCATCCAAGAGCCCACAAAACTTGGAATGGCTCCAACGGTATACCAATGTGATTCAAATACCCACCTTAATGTGATGGTCCTCAGGGGTATTCTAGCAGTGTGATTAGACTTCAGGGAGCATACATGTTACAACATATTTAAAAACAACCAGCACAACACCACACAGCATGAATATTATTTACAACCAATCAGAAGGACATCATTTAAGTTCCTTACACATTCTACCTACATTACGTTGTCCTGTCTGACAAGCTTAAATTATTTATCCAATTGTGTGCCTCTGTAGACGTAATGCATTATCTCTCTCCGTCTCTCTCTCTCTCACACACACACACACACACACACACACACACACACACACAAACACGTTATTAAATTATATACAATAAATCACTTGCAGCCCAGCCCTGAGAAAGGGATTAGTGAAGTTCTTGCCTATGCTAACATTCCACAATAAGCAGACTAACACATTATTTGGGATGAATCAATACTTGTCTGACACAGGATAAGTGTTATTGGCAGCTCATCAACTGTACCATTTCACACAGTGCAGAAAGTAAGAGGGCGTGACATAGCTGCATGGGTCGAAATTTCCATAATAGCCTTCAATGACACATTCTTTACTCTCCAGGCAAAATAGCATCATTCAGGTTCCTAACACTCATGGTGATACAACTTCAGTTACACTTTTACACTTGACCAGGCACTCCATTATACAGTTGTAGAGAAATTAAGTAAAATATATTATTCTAACAATTAAGTCGTCACAAAAAAGGAAAATAATCAAATGAAATACAGTTTGTTCTCCCTGTCACCTCCCTCTGATCACAGTATGATCTACTTTCATAAACTGAGGGGATATTTCACATTTCTATCATCATAATCTGTCTGGAAGCTAGCCACTCATTTTGAAAAGTGATTGGCCCAAATTCAGTTACAAAAACTTCATTTTTCTGACAGCAGATGACAGAGGGGAGACAAAACACTGTGAAGTGATAATAAAATAGATACAATTGTGTTCACAACAGCAGTCTGAATCAGTTAAAAAAAGGTTTATTTACATTAAATTATGACCAATAATAAGAGGCTTACACATTGATTTAAACATATTAAAACAAAACTGGCCCAGCTCACGCCCTCTCCTTAAAAACATCTGGAGGAGACTTTGCTTCTGGTACGGTTTACTGGGCTGCAGCACAACAACTCCCATGTAAAAATTCTCCCAATTTTCCATAAAGTAGGCATAATTGCTGCACACTGACCAAATAACTGGTCTTAAATCAAACGGCAACATTTAACAGGAATGGCTATGCTGAGGCTATTGCAAGGTGGAATGGTGGAGGCCCTTGACAGACCTCTGGAGCAAGGGTGGCCCTTTTCCAAAACCCTGAGATTTTACAAGTGAATTTCTCAGAGCTTAAAACAGTCTAAACAAAACGGGCCATCCAGAAACAGAAATGCAATATGCTTCATCGTTATCACTCACCCAGTTAAACAAAAGAGTCCCTTCACTTTGCTACATAAACAACCTTAGAGGGATCCTGCTTTGTTGCATGCAATGGGCACTACGATCAACACTGTATAAATTTTTCCTCCTTTAATGCAATTAAAATGCAAAGTGAGTTGTGACATGCATGTACATCTGCATCTACGGTCAAAAACCTGCTCTAAAACATACAGAAAGGTACGTGGTAGTTTCATAACTGCAAATAAAATTATTGTGACATTTGATCAGTACCTTAGAGATAACTTTTGATTCACTCCAATGGAATGAACTTTGAAGTTTCATTTAACAGCCTAAACAGACTGCAGACTGTTACCATGGTACCATGGACAGTTGTAGTCCAGCTCAGAAAACTGGACTAATTTCTTGTGAAATTATGAGGAAGGAATTAATAGTCACCTTTATCACACAAAACCAGTGGACAGCTGGTGGCTTTGATAAAGTGGTTCTGTTGAATTAATTCATTCAGGAAATACACAGCAGAAATACTGCAAACACTAAGGATACACCCACTTCACAGCTCCTGCACATCATCCTTAATTGTTGTCTGTGTGGGTTGCTCTTTTTTTTTGGGGGTTACTGGTTTGTTAATTAGCCAGTGCAAAGACAACAGCAGCTTACCTTCAATTTAAGTCCTCAGTTTCACCTTTAGCTGACCTGATGCAGTCTGACCTCTGACGCTGACCTTCACTTCAGCTGTGCCCTCTATCATCCTGATACTTCTTACCTGCAGTTCAGTTCTATAACATGTAGGAGAGGACTGAGAACATTTTTGGAGGGGTGGGGGGTTGGATGAGGAAATTGGATCTACTTTCAACAGATTTTCCATAATTTTTTTTTTTTTTTACTCTTAAGTATCAAATACATTGAATTAATACATAAATCCTGCTAGCACTTCTGTGGACCCTGTCCAACTGTAAGCCCCCAGAATCATCACCGGCTTTCAACCCAGTAGCAAATGCTGTGGATGGAGACATAATTCAACACCCATATGTAAAACCAATAGAGTTCTGGGTTAAAAGGATCTTGCCAAACACATTCCCATTACCCCAGCATGAGTGATTCAATAACAGTGCCACCCGCTGACAAAGAGGTTGAGAATTAGGTCAAATGTTTTTATTTCCATTCTAATTTGAGCCAATATTTTTGTTTGTATTTCAAATAATTGAGTCTGTTCCACAGCTAAAGCGCCATTGACCCAAGACCATTTTCAGAGCTGAACTTTCTGCCTACTTTTTGCACCTTGCTTTGGTGTGTGTATCTGTGAAATGTTGGGCAGCAATGCCAATTTATTTTATGCAGGTCTTTTAAATCTTCCTCTGCCTTCACTCTTAATCTAAATAAACTCCTATAATCAGGGCTAACTTATATTTGTCAATCAGCTTCAGCTCACCTATTATTGGCATTAAACTAAGGCAGGTCAGTGTGAACAAAGATTGTGAATCAGAAAAATATGGAGGAGATGGAAGCAGTTTTGCACAAAAATTCAGTCCTTTCCTAAGTACCTTAACCCTAAAGACCTACAAATACTCTCTCTTTGCAGATGAGACCTTGAGTGGAAACTCCCTACCACACAACACACATTGAGACCAGCAACAAAGCAGCCATTTTTCTTCAAAAGTGTTTTTAGAATGGCTGCGAGGTGGCTGGTATCATGAGAAGAGGCAAGGAGGAAAAGAGAAAGAAAGACAGAGAGGGAGACGGCCCTTTGGCACAGCCCAGGTCACAGCTAAACAACATCTGCAAACACTTTCCACCAGGATAGTTGGGCAACAGCTCTCCAGCAATGGACCAGGCACATCCCAGCTGGAGCCAGTGCTTCAGCCCCATGTTAGTCTTGGCCACAGCACAGGATGGCATCGGGAAGGCATTTGTTTTCGTTTCAGCCAGTGCTGATATTTACTTAGGGATCATAATATGGACTAAAGCATGGTGGACTTGGTGCACTTGATTTCAGATGTCTGTAAGATTCCACTGTGTCCCACTGAGTCATAATGCAAGCCATCATTACCTAGGTTACAATACTGCACCAGCAGTGTCACACCTACCGTATAATGGCACTGGCCATGAAAGCCACTAAATGTTCCATTCATTTTAATACCGCATTAGAAATAACTATTGATGGTGATTATTGTCATATTATAGTATTATTCTTTTTTGCAACAGTATATGTGACGCACATTATTATCAGAAGTGTTAAATAACTTATTGGCAGTGTGTAGGCTACTGCAATAGATTAAATGGAAATTTTCTGGAATTAGAGAGGGAAAATCCTAGGTTTCACCTTGACAGCCTTATGAAGGCTGACAGAGTGTTTGGCAGCAGAGTAGTTTAGGTTGTGAAATTACTTCAGAAGATCTTATACTGCTTCGCAAACTGAAGTGAATATTAACTAATCAGTTCTTGGGAGAGAAGATCTGGTTTATACTTTCACGGTACAATGACATTTACTTTGAACCTCACTTGGCAGAAAGCCTGTTTATCCAAATAAACTATCCTCAATGCTTGAGGGACTGAACTTGATTTGAATTTTAATTCCAATACATTTTTCCTGTGTCAACAGGGAAAGACAAAAGAGATCACAGAAACAGACAGTGACATAATGTCAGAATGACTGCATTGGAAGTCACATTCAGATGCCTGGGTGTTTGACTGTGTCTTGGGGGGAGGCAGTAGTCTGCAGATAGTGCAGATGAAGGGATCTTACTAAAGGTGCAAACACTACATATCTGTCATAGAACAGCTCACTGATAATGGCTGCTCATGTAGCCATTGTACGTGTCCATGGTTTGACATGATGCATTCACCTAAAGCATTAGCTTTCTGTTCTTCATGGCCACTCTCCTATTTTTCACTTCATATATTTCCTTGAGTATACAGCTAATCAGAAGCTCTCTGATACTTCATTCACTAGTAGACACTTACAAATATGCAGGTGCGTATAAAAAGGGTACATTTATACAGCAATACTTGAACACTGCGACGCTAGGAGTACTAAGCAAAAGAGATGCTTTCTTCGGTCTATGTCAAGTGTTCGTTGACCAGTGCTGCATTAGATATCCCCTGTGTACATCATGGAAGCCCTGCCTATTGTTTACTGTTTATTACAAGGATCCCCACTAGCTGATGGAATAGCAATCAGCTAATCTTCCTGGGGTCCTGCCTAATTTACAGACTGCCTCCCTGTGATGTGTGGCTGCCTTAGCACATAGTCCTCATGCCTGTACGAAATCACTACACAATTACAGTTTTGCATCATCGTTTGCATTCCGTTTGATAAAGGTTTATCGAGGGAATCCTGCCCTTCATCACGAGTTTGACTATAAATTCACTCAAGCATGGCAAATCCTGTGTATATCAAGCCACCAGGCGTAACGCTGGGAAGTGTTTCAAAGCAAGGGGTGTGGGGGAAGGATATTTTCATATCCCATGCATTAGCTGAAATACTTCCTGCAGCTTTGCATAATGGTTTTGTTTTCCCATGCTGTGCTAGCTTCTGATATGCTCCAAAAACATTCAAGCCACCATCCAAAACCCATTATTTCTCCATTGTTTTAAACAATTGTTGGCTTTGGAGATGTCTGATGGTGACTAGCACTCGTTCTCTGGAGTCGGTTCCATAAACTTTCTTTTTGATGAGGAGCCTGCTTCATAGATTTTTTGGAAATCACATCCCAGAACAGAAGGAAGGGAAAGAGATGGCAGACCTGAAGGCACAATGCATCCCTCTCCCTGGGCCTCATAATCTACTCAGGCGTCTGTTGTCTTGACATTGAGGGAGGGAGAGGGGGAGGGGGTGTGGCCTTATCTCCAATTTAATGAGGCCTTCTTCACACTCGCCGGTTCACTGACTTACTGCACTAAGTGGACACGGCCTTTGTGCTCATGACAGGGAGGGTTGTGGGTATGTCTCCACTCAGACCCTGCTCATGACAGGGAGGGTTGTGGGTATGTTCCACCACCAGTAACTGCCTTCAAACTCCCAACAAAGCACACACGTGATTATGCATTCCAGTATTTTCAAGGCAAAAGATTCTCAACAAATTTTGGAATGAACTTGCATTTTGGAATGAACCCTTGCATCCTTTGATCAAAAGGTTATAAAAATGAGGTGTTACTAATATAAAAATAAAACCTGTCTACCCTCCATTGTTAGGTTACCATGGACATATCCAATTTTTTTCAGTGTTAAAAATGCAAGACCTGGGAGACCAGATAGCTCAGTCCACTGAGCAGCTGTCTCGCCCACATATCGAACCCTGGGAGACCGGAGTTCAAGTCAAGCTCCTGCCCTTCTGTCTTTGCCTCCTCTGCTCTGTAACTCTCTCAGCTTTCCTACTGTCTGAATAAAGAAAAAATACAAAAGGAGTGTAGCTTGGCTAATCTCCTTCTTTTTTAAAAAAATGCAAGACCTGATATAACCCACTGATCTGACTGTAGCTCTGAAGGCAGCTGCATTGAAACATAAACTCACAGAAAAGATCGATATGTTACACGAGCACCTGCAGAAACTGGTCGATTCCCCGACCTGTCTTCTACAGGGCCTTTCATCCCAAGATGGTGGATCGACTTGTGCTGATGTCACTGCAAAAGTGATCTGCTATTATTTCACTGAACAGGCGGAACATGAAATACTTACTAAATCAATCCAACATAAACACGTCATTTAGAAACTAAAGTACAAACAGATGAAATGTCTTTTTTTTTTTTTTTTTGTACACGTGCCTTACACAAGCTCAAGTGCTGAGACAAACATATGTTTTAAGTACTTCATCCTTTTTAAAAAATGTGCTGGTGTATGACAGAGGTGACCTGAAGATTGTACTACACTGTGTTGAATGTGGATGAGAAGTAAGGGTAAAGTAGTTACCCCATTTTAAGAATGAAATACATTGTGGTATCATACAGGATTGTGATAACTGCTTGCAAAGTATTCTGAGAAATACATCAGGTGAACATCTCTTCAAAACCTAAAACATAGGTAAAAAAATACAGATGCTTTAATCTCTTCATTGCAAAAACACTCATGGGTGGTGAAGGCGTTTACAAACTACTGGTGCTGAGAAAAGCTGCGATGGATCACAGCAATCCTGAATGACAGCATAATCGGTAGCTATGACGTCCCGGAGAGAGGTTTATGATTGGACAGACATTTTGAAGGAGGGATTAATATTCACACAGACGGGGGTGTGAGGCACTTGCCCAGCTGCCATAATATCACCTCTCACCCAAAAACAGAGAGCTGCTCAGGGACTCCCAAAAAATGTACTGTGCCAGGGGCCCTATTCATCACTATGCTATTCATAAACACCTTTCATTCCCTTTGCAAAACATCAGATTTATGAACAAAGTTATTGAGGGTGAAAACTCAAATGCAAATTCCTCCTAAGTCCATGAATGCACATTTTATTGTGGTTGAATAAAAACATGGCAGGACTCTTGTTTAATCTGACTTGGTTTTAGGCCTGCTGCAACCAATTCTGGGGCTGTTTAGAAACCTCAACACCTTCATATACATGCAAACTATAATGACAAATAAAATAACCTGTTAGTCTCCTTGAAGTTTATGTTTTAAATTGAAATGATTTTCTTTGCGTATTTTTACTGTATGTAATTATTCTTTTTCTTTCACAGCATTTATCACAATGTATACTTACACTGTACAAAATTTGGCAAATATGTGCCTACAACAATGAAAGGCTGGTCTAACTCATTTAAAATCAAAGCTGAATTACTGTACTTGCAAGTATTCTGCACTATTAACATGTTTGAGGGGCACAAAGTATCACATTAACTCAAGAAAAACTACTTTCCCATTAACCGGAACCCAAGTACAATCATCTGTCTATCAAATTACTTTCAGAGGATTAGTGCTAAAAGATGCGAAATTCAGATCAGTATTCAATTAACAGCTTAATCAACTTGGCATGAACATCAAGATATGCAGTGGAAACCTACATCAGTCAATGACAAGTATGCGCGCACACTTCTACAGCAGGATTATCAACTGTTACCGTATGTAAGCTTAATAAATCCTACTTATACACCATACATACAGATTTTTACGCACTCAGTAGAATGGAGCAATTTTAGTGGTGATTCTGCGCAAGCATGACAAATGAGGCATTAGGTTCATAGGGATTTGGGGAAGTTGGGGAGCATAGAGAAGTGAATCTGTTTATTTCTCTCTTTGGTCACAGAATATAGCGGAGGATGAACTGCTATGCGTTTACATGCTCCCTCTGCTTGGGTTTCAGACAGGAAGATCTCTCCAGGCCACTTCCATACCACCTGATAAATGAACTGACTCAATCTACAGTGTGAGACCTCAGTAGGATGGGGCAATCAAAGCTCAGAATCTATGGCCTCTGTGCGAAAAGGCAGCCATTTGCACGTAAGTATTTTGGAATCCTACCAAATAGACAGATGTGTTTGTTATACACAGGAACACGATTACCATGTTTTACATCAGCCTGTGATCCAGGGGATGTGTGCCCAGAGCATGTCCTGGCAATCAGAGCCTCACTTGTGCACCTGCCACATGCTATTCTTAGCCCAGGAGGACCTCTCTCTGCAGCGCTCCCCTTGGCACTGCCCAGCACTGCAGAGGGTGGGGGCTGTTCAGGCCCCTGCGGAACTGACCCCCACTCCTGGCCACACCCCAAAGGAGGCCAACAGCCTTCACTCAGATACAGCTCCCTAAATATCGCTGGTGATGTCACGCGCTGCGACCCCTCCCTGCCATTTCCCCGCCGAGGACACCAGTGCTCATCCGGGTTGCCATGGCATCCAAAATCAAACAAACCACACAGCTGAATCATGTCACAAACGCATTTACAAAATTAGCCGTCTTCATTATGTGGTACAGCTATGTTCCCTATACATGCATGTATGAAATAAAAAGTGTCTGAAACATGGGGGGGAAAATGCATGGAATGAAATAAACCAGGTATGTAGTTAATCACGGCATACACGCATTTCAGAACTGCACACATTTCTGAAGAGGAATCTCAGTTTGATTTCCTCACACCCATCAGGACTTCAGCTGAATGTAAGCTGCACTGCAAGCCCACTTACATAACCTGTAATTGACTTCTCATGCTAAAAAAAAAACACATGTCAAAACACAAACTGAAACGTGTATACCATGTATGCATACCCCATAATTTGATTGAATCAACAAATATGTACACACAGCCAGATACTTGAGTATAAATGATAAAGACAATTTGAGTAGTTATAGGCCTGTTCTGTTAGTGACAGGCTAGTAGAATTTCTTAGCAATGTTGAGGTTGAGTAACCCTGCTAAAATAACAGCATGTTATCTGCTATAGATTATACCTTGGCAGAATGACTCCAAAGCTGTTCAGCTACTATAAAAGGATCAAGTCATAAAACATGTTATCAAAAAATCCCAAAGGTTTGTTAAGGTTTGTACAGTTAACCTTCGGATACTGAAATATCCACAACATATGCACATTAGTCCTGTTGTGCATGTGTGCACATCAGCTGTCAACTATCCAAAGAGACAACAAACAAAAATAAACTCTGTAATCTAGTTACATTACATGTGGCAAACACCATTAAAAATTCAGTGTGGTAGTGGGAGGTACACGTCCATGAAAACCACCATTTGACACCTGTCTCTTCCATTACTGATTTTGTCTGCCACTTGTGCAATAGGTACAGCAGCTTGGAAAGAAGATCTAAAAACTCCAAAAAGTAATAAAAGCATAAATTGTTCCTCTTTTGATATGAGGCTTCAACTTCAGTGGAAGTTTATGGATTCATTTACAAAGGGTCCGATAGCTTTCAGGTTACAGTGCTACGAGTGTCATAAAATCATTTGTTCACTCGCCATATTCTCATCGGCAGGGCTGCAATCCAGGTCACAACACAGAGATATGAAGCTGTTAAACACCAGCAGAGGGGAAAATCCATACTGTATCTGACTTATAAACTCTCAACTTTGGTTTCTTACAATGATTGAAGCATTTTAAAAAAAAACATTTACATTTGGAACGGGATTCATCTTAGCGTTTGCATATTTATTTGGTTTGAGGTGTCATATTTCCATAATTCATACAACCACACACTATGATTTTTCCAATTAAATAGGAATTTCTAAAAGTCAACTATGTCTATAACTTACACATTTATTTTTACTTACTAAATATAGCATGTAAACAGAGTATGTGGCATGAAAGAGATATTTCCACATCTTTATGATGGGAACGTAAACTTACATATCTAGGAAAGGATCTATGACGTGAAAGGGCAAATTCAGGGCAGAGAGGGGAGCTGGTTGCCGTAAACAAGACATGTTGCGGGAGCTGATTCAATTATGTCTCCAGAGGACCTGCCTGGGGATATTCTACGAAAATAAATATTCCTACCCAGAAAAGACCATTGTTTAATTAGAAGGCCTTCCCTCATGTTCCCTCTTGGTTGCTGTTGGCACCGTTCCATTTTGGAAAAAAGGAGGACAAACTTAAAAACAAGATGCAGAAAAATCTTTATCTATTAAAAAAAAAAAATGAAAAAAAAACATGGGCCACCACTGAAAAAAGCATTTCTAATTTGAAAGGAGGCCTGATAGTCGGTTTTACAGGGACACTTACAAATTTTGCCCACACACCTAATTTTCCTACTTACTCAGAGTTTGAGCAAACTATTGGTAGTACATGTGAAGCTCTGGGAACCAGACACAGCTCTGTTCAAAAGCAAGGAAATGCACAAAGATGAGAGGTTAGCACTTACTTGGCACCACTATTTATTTATTATATGTATAAATGAGATAAAAATAATCAGATTAAATTTGTCATAGAACCAGTTAGTTTAGGAACTGTTAGTTGTAAAACACATTCCATTCATCCACTAGGCAAGTTGACAGTAACAGCATGCAGTATCTCAAGTTCACAACACAGCTGTCCAGTACTTTCCCGACAGGGGTTTCTTCCCAAAAGACCCATTTCAGTATTTATTTTTAACCCCCTTTTTTTCCCCAAAGTGAACTCAGCTGAACTTGTTGAACTCCTGCAAGCAACCCTTTCCTGCCAATTTCAGGAGGAGGGAGCCATTGGCTTGCTTCTTTCCAAACTGCAGATGCACCACCAATCACGTACTTCCGATGTTGTCGGAGGATTATGAGGTCAGAAAGCACTCGGTTCATGTATCCGCAGACACCTGGCCTTACCGCGAGTGGCTGCTGGAGAGGAGTGAGACCAGTGAAACTGGGCCGCTTATCCCCATTCATTCCCAGGTGAGGCAGGAGCAGGGCCCATTCTTGCTTCTGGAACGAGCACCTTTTTTACTATATGAGCCACCATGAGGCCCCACAAGACCCATTCCTAACATTAGGTCTTGTGGGAGGACAGCAGGAAGTAGTAAACAAATTTAAGGTGTTGATAGATTCTCACCTAACAGTACAAGTGATTATTAGTAAATTAACACATTTATAAAGTTATGAATGCCATATATAGCATTGTAACACTCCAAATGTCTAACTACATTAAGTCATTATACTAACACTATGTATGTCAGTTATTTTCTTGGTTATGATGGTACTTCCAAATAACACACATCGAAATTAAAATGGTAGTAGGTGGTTCTGCTCTGGGTAAATTGAGACATGGGCATAATTACCAAAACATTTGAGGATTATTTTCTGTACTATATTTATGTAATTTTTGTAACTACTGAAATATAGCCGTAGGAAGCCAAGAAAATGCTATTCAAAAGGAAGTCTCAGTCAAGCCAATAAAATATACATGTACCATTGTTAGAGCTCAGGAAATGATCTATCAAGTAGCCGAGGCTGAGAGTGGAATCATTTTTCAGTGAGTGCTCCTGCTTAAAGCAAGAGTTTCCTTTTTAACAGAGTGAAGATCTGGAGTGACAGAAACAATTAATCACATACGACAGGCTTAAAAGTAAAACAAGCAGGCTAACAACAGACCTACTGGCTATCCCCATTTTCTGCCACAGAACTCTAAGAGGCTGTCATTCCAAACATGGAAACTGGAACCTGAGGACATGGCCTCTGCGGTTGCTTAATTGTTAATTACGAAGTGCTAGTCTCTTGTAGATCCATGTGCGTGAGTGAAGGAGCACTTATGGTCAGCTGGAGGGTGACAGCATGAGCTGGCGTGAAGCAGCTGGGCCTGCGTAATGACATGAGTCTGGAGCTGCATGCATGACCAGATGCTCACCACTGCTTGTCCTAAAACCACACACCTTGTCCCATTGAACAGGCAGGAACTTCTGGGGTTTTTCACACAACCAATATGAGCAGAACTACACCATTCAGTGACTAGCTTGGGTCAACAATTAATTATAATCTCAATTTGAAATTTTGATATTTCACTTTCTATGCCATGGCTGCTGAGGCTATTCCAGGAAGCAAAAGCCAGCCACTCTTCCTAGGTGCCATAAGACTCGCCTGTGCCCAGAATCTAGATGATGTCCTTGAGGGCACACACTAAGGCCTGGACTGGGCTCACTATATTACAACAGATTCACTGAGAGGGTTGTATCTTGCTGACCTGTAAATCATGCGTCTCGCTATCCAGCCAGCGATCAGCATGACAAATACAAAGCGGTCACCTGACCCCACTGGCTGCAGTCCCAGTCTAGAATGTGGCTGCAGTTCTCAAGTTCTCCTTCTAAGTTCCATGTGCACCTGTCTATGCTAGGGATGACAGAAATAAAGCCTGGTGATGTGTACACGTGCAGGCAGGTAGGTCAAAAGCATATCAAACATGAACAAATAAAACACAACATGCAAGCACTCTCTGGGCTGGTTTCCCAGAAAACCATTTTTGGTGAAAGTTTTGAAATAGAAATTTTCTTTTAGGCTATGACTAGTCCTAATCCATGAGAAGGAAACCAGCCCTACATGATATTACTGTACATGAAAGAAGTTCTTCCAATGGTGAGGATGCAACCTTTTTAGTGTAGAAAAAGCCTAAACTACAGACTGTCTTTCAAGTATATCAGAATACATCAACCAAAAAGGTGTTCCTCTTTGCTTCTGAAAAGCATTTTAATTAAGAATGCTTTTCAGAAAGACATGTATACCCTAAGCGAAACCCATCTAGATCCCTGCTGCTACTCTGTAATGAAAAAGACTCATCAGACATCCTGAGTAAACTGTTTTTGTTCTACTCCCCCATGCACTGTTCAGGGGAAGGCCAAATATCACTTACGTCAGCTGAAGTGCAGTCAGAAGAGCTTTCTTCACTGGGAGTAGCAAGCTCACAGCCCTTCACACACACAGCTTTTTAATGCCATTTATCAGCTCATAACTCCATATGCACGATCTGTCATGATCTTTACCCCAGCATGCTTTTACAGCGGACACACAGTGAACCAGCCTCCTCCTGAGTCCACACTAAAACCAAATGCAGCTCTGTGAGTCGAAGCTTCCAATATAAATCTGAAGCACACAAATCTGATCGCATCCATGTCACATTAATTAGATGTAGCCCTTGGATGAATAGCCAAGATGAATAATGTGGCCTCTGTAGGCAGTCTCTGGTGGATATCACATTTCACCTTGGTCTCACTCGGGCTTTTGAAGTTCCAGGTCCCTGCCCTCATGTTGTGCCCGTGACAGAGCAGTGAGAGAGCAGCCGCACTCATCGAACAGCCTTTACCATTACTCAGCCTCCTACCTGGGACACTGATAATAATCTCCTAAAACTGGTGGAGATCTAAGATTCTGTTTCTGATAAAGACACAATGCTCAGAAAGGGCACCGTCACCCACAGTGTTAATTTGCCTTGTGGAAAAGCCACCCCTGCTCTTTCACCAGCTGCGCACTCCCTGACAAGCAAGATATTTTCATATTTCTCCTCTCATGTCTCAGCTTTTCCGCTTGATAGAGATGGATTCTGCTTGCTATCTGACCTGATTTTCACTCCTTCGTTTCCCTGGGGGCGATGTTTGAACTCTGGAGTAGAATCAAAAACAAAAACAGACCGTTATCACCAAGGGTAGTGAGGAACATTAAATTAGGGAGGAAACATAAGCTTGATGTCAGTCACAACTGAATCAGGCCATTTCTAACTTACCACAGCTCACAAGGGACCCCTCGAAAGCAAATGTCAGTGGTGTCAAGAAGCTGGTGCTGAGGCATGCCACGAGACATAGCTGGTGCGCTGATCTGTAAGAGGTCTGCCATAAAATCACCCCGAGACACACAATTACGCACTACACAAAACAGACCCACACCATTACTGCATGTGTCAGAGCAAAACGGCAGTCTCTTTTTGCCTATATCAAGTCCTGCGGGTCTGAAAATGACATGGGCAACTCAACTCATTGAGCACAGGCCAAGAGATTGATCTGGGCCTTCACTGACAAAGAGTTACTCTGACACTGACTATTCCTCTGTAATGATCCTATACCCGATTGACTGTGGAATTGGCTTTAGGGCATGCCTGTGCTGGGTTTTGTTTGTATATGGTTGTTTTTTTATGTTGAGGTCAGTGAAAGACAAAGCAGCGCACTCAACCCGTCAGACTCCCAGTCAAGTGCTGGTGGAATCTTCCTTTGATCTAGCTTTCAGTGACCACATTGGCACGTTTTGTTTACACAATGGGCTATAGGACATCTGTACGATAGCTGGAGATAAAGGAGGAAGAAAGAGATCGCTGTGAGGCTGCATGATGTCACAATGGAAACAAATGACCCAACACGATGCCCTTCAGGGTTTGAAACAGGTTTTCATACAGAGTGCATGGCAGACAGACTATCACTCACAGGGAATATTACCCACATACATAAATATTAGAGGTGTAACTGTATGCATAACTGGATCAATTCCATTGTTGGATCTTGGTTTGTTGCACACTGTGAACCTAATTATTTTCCACAGGGCAAGTATTGACCATGCAATGAAAGTTAGAATAGCCATCTTATGCAACAACTATTCACTGCTTTGTCAAATCAGCAGCTGCAGTTGTTGGCAAAACGCTGCACTTTGCTGATCTGGGCATATAGCACTTTACAAAACTTACAGATTTTCCTTCTGAACAAAATGCAATTGTTTTCACACACTCACATTTTGCAGTTTTTTTAATATTAAGTAATCATGCACTTTTAATCAACAATTGACCATAGACAGGGTTTGCATTCCTGATTATGCTTTCAGTAGGCAAGCATCTGACCAATCAGTGATGTGTAGTACTGCTCGTGTCACCACAGTACCTCTAGAACTTTTCTTTGGTACCTGTTCCTAAAATGAGACAAAATGTAGCTCTGAGAACTACATACAGAACCTTTCTAGAACCCGTGCTCATACTTTTTTACCACTGGTAATTGTTTTACCTTTCTATTTCCCTGGATGGCAAGGCCCAACGGAGCTCTCATGAGATATCTGGCACCACACAGGGACAGTAAAACCATGTCCAGTACGTACGCAGTATTAAACGAGCACCCACTGAGATATCATGGGAACTAAGCCTATTGCAACAGACAGCATCTGCTGCTAGCTCTCACACAGCCAGATAGCAAATGACTGCCCTGAGCACCATCTGACCGAGCGGGTGAACTTCCACAGCACTTCACAGCAGTGGGGTCCTGTCCTCATGACGGCCCAGCTGCTCTTGATTCACCTTGGCGAGTGAAACCCCATGTGACCCCCCGTGACTACATGGCACAAAAGGACCTGACACTGTGTCAGGGAAAATATGCTTTTGTTTTTTTTTTTTTTTTTTTTTTTCTCACCGCAGAATTCTTATGGGATGATCCAAACTCTGTGATGACCCATTCTGAATCACAGGGTCACATGCTGGCGAATACGATGACAAACAAAAGGCCTCAGGGTAAGCCTGAGATAAGCCTCTAACCATACATAATCATTCATTAGCCTTTTTCCTTTGAGTGCAGTGGCTAATCTAAATATTCATACGCAATTGTGTGGGTGTCAGTCGCACACCTGGTGCACAAACTGAGCGTGAGGTGCACTGCTTCACACAGGCCAAATGTGCTGAGCAGCATTGTCATTCTCTCGCTGCTTGCCTGCTCCACACCTCTGGCATCCAGCACTTTTTTAGCATTTTATTGATCACAGTTCTGAAGAGGTCCATTGCCATCAAGCATTGGCAGAATGGGATTCTGTATAACCGGATATTCTGTATTGTCTCTTCATTTATATGGGTCCAACACGCTAGGCAGAGCTCCACTGTCTGACACTAATCATTATGGGGTAATGGGACAAAAACAGACAAAATTCTGCTCCTCTGTAAAAAAATAATACAAGTGGTCTGTAGTAGGTAGGTCTGTTTACCTTTTATTCATCGCTGTCACAGTGCCATGAATTCATCCTGGGCGTGCATCAACACATAAGCTTTACACAGCAACACAATCAAGCCCCAAACTTTGAACTTGATTTGGACTACAATTTCATTCTGGATTCACTGAATGTGAATTTGTAAAGCTTTGAATGGTTTGAATTATCTGGTTGTGAATTCAGTTGTTTACATAAAATTCAACTACATATAGCTGAGGTTCTACTGTACTATTGTTCATCCGTAGTAAATACCAATTTCAAAAACAATGGTTTATTGCAACCATAAATATTTACTTGTATTAGTGAACAGCACGGCCATGACTCCAGCCCTCCAATTCCAGGCAACCATCAGACTCCTCTCTGTCATGGACTTATATCAGAACTGACTTTGAGTCAAATCATCTTAATGACTATGGCTCAGAATAAGACTCAGATGGACTCTTTTAAAACTACTTTTTAATTTTTTTTACTTTTTTAATTTAGGACTTTACATATAACTTTGACTTGCAGGAAGACTAGTAATTGCCAAGATTGATATTTGTTACTGATGACATAAACTTCATGTGCACATCCTAAACTCACAGACCCCATGTCCTGAAGCCAGACAACATCACCTCAAATGTGCATGTCATCCCTTCAGGAGGACAAACAAAAGCAGAGACAGACATGGGACCAAAAACAACTCTGCTCTGAAGTGCAATGGATGAGCAATCAATGCATGGGGAAAAAAAACCGAATGGAGAGCACTGCCCTTCTTCACCCTAATAAAAGAGAGGAAACATTTTGAGCTGGAGACGGAGTGAACGCAGACGTTTGGGGAAGTGATAGAGGCTGCATGTGTGTCAGGGAGATAACCTTCAGATTAAACGTTCTGCCTTATCTACGTTAAAGGGGAGACACGCCTCCATGAGCCACCGGACCATTTCACATGAAGCCTCTTAAAACGTAACCGTTGAGGATACTGAAAAGGTCTAGGCTACAAGAGCACACTTGGTCAATAATATTCAATGATCAGCACTGTTCTAGCTCAATTAATTTCTTAAACTTAAAAGATAAAACACATGAAAACAGTTATAAGAATCTTGGTGGTACTGGAGTTCTTGTTTTTAATAGACTATCTTTGAGCTTTCTAAAATGTCGCTCATATTTTGATACATTCCATGCAATTCATAAAATTTACAGCTGCTGTTCACCTTCCAAGACCTGGTCATTATTCCTACTGTCATGTCCCCAGATGCCCGGTGTTCTGTTATCACGCATGACTGACACAGTAGTTAATTGTAGGCTATATTCCGTTTTTCAGGATATTGCTGTATTCGTTCTCGTGACATAACAACTAAATCAGTATCATGTCATTACACGATCGGATGATTAGGCTACAGGAAATGATTTGTATGCAGTATGGTCTTTAAATCCCACCCCGCGATGAGTCCAGTCCCCGCCCGCTCGAGCTGCAGTGCTGTGTGGCTTTTTTCCCTTGGGTAGACCACACCACAGAATATGGAAAGCGGTACGAGCGGGAAACTACTCCTTAATCGTTTGCACCTGCCTAATACGCGATACTAACCAAGATTTCTCGAAACAATAACATTTTACTTAGTAACAGAATCGTAGCCACCTCCTGTTCTGTGTTGCCGCTAATTTATTTATCTCCAGCATTTTCATGTGACTGCTCTTAGCTCCAACAGCCCCACCACCAAAAGTAGGAAACATTCAACTTGAACACAAACATGGCCTATTTATCAATCATAATGCGTAACTTACTAAGACTACTTGTATGCATCTTTGCATTAGACCGCCCTTCGGACTTTACATGCAGAAGAGAGAGCGTTGACATTAATTATTATAAAATATGTGCATGCATGATTAATTAACACATACAGCTAATTTTGCTCATCGGAAAATGTTGACAGCGGCATTCTCGTTTGTGAAAGAGTAATTGCACCAGTGTTTTTCCACTGTCTACTTTGCATGTGCTGAATGTCGCAAAATAAAATGGCACAATAGCTTGAATACCAACAACAACCGAATGGGGACAAACCTGCTCCTTTCGCTTTTGCCAACGACCACAAGGGCTCTCCTCCAGAATTTCGCTTTCATCCTCGCTCTCCTCTTCCTTTCCCCCAGACCCCGAATTCCTCTCCTGGACGGACATAGTCATTTTATTCCCTCTGTTCCGTGTTCTGTAGCCCTTGGCTTCTTAGCAACGTGCGCACACGTTCCTGTTGCTTGTCTGTGAGACGGCTCTAAAATATTGCGTTTAATACCAGAGGACTATTAATATAGCCCCGCTGTAAAGCGCCGACTGCTCTTCAGAAGGGATCCCGTAACTGGCTTAGCTTGCTACATGCGCTTGCCGATACTGCTTAATACCAACACTGAACTATGTATTAAAACCCGACAAAGAAAATACATGTAATCGTAAAATTAGAAATTTAAACAAAATCCAACATAACCTATCTATCGGTGTATGTAAGCACCCAACTGTGACGGTTTTCAAGAGGACCTAGAGAATAAAATTCCCTTTCTACGTTCTCTAAAATGTTAAAATAGACAACTGAGTTTATAGTGAACGTATATAGACACATGCAGACTGTGCAATATAATAAAAACATGCGCAACACGCTGCTGCCGTTTTACTCTCTCTCTTCGTCGCAGTATTTACTTTCCACATGCATTGTACAAACCCTTTTTCGACTACCCCCGCACGCATCATTCACGATTTGCGTTTCTCAGCCTCCACAGCGTTTTCTTAGCTCTAGAGGCTACCGTAAAGTATAGAAAGCAAGCGCATAAAACGTGCACTTCTATAATACCCCAGGACCTGTTGTCGGACCTGGAATTTCGTTGTGTCGACTTTGTTTCCTCTTTGTGACGCTATTGTTGTTAAGGTTCGGTAGATGTAATGTAATCATATTTAAGAAACACTGCTAACATACTACAATTTGCATATTTATTTTTTTACATAAAATATCTTGTGAACCTAGACATTAGGTTACAGTCCATTTCGTTAATTTATTCACTCTGTTTTGTACTTGTTGAGTGTGCTGTTTTGTTAGATTCAAAGCAGGTTCTGCCTCTCGCATTGATGACTAAAAACTCAGTACTTTCTAACCTGGCTAAAGCACATTTGAACTGGAAGCTGCAAATGCATGCAGTGCCACATTTCAGACATATGATTCAGCCTTTGACAATAAGTAATCCTGGCTGAGGGACATAGTACCTGCCACTAGAGGTGAGTGCCTTTACAGATTGTCCCACTGGGAAACTCATACACAAGCTGTGCCATACGTTATATGGCACTCAACAATACGCTTTAGTCCTTGCGTCCTCACACTTTTACAAGGACAACCTTATCTGCACCATACAAAGCTTTTTCCTGGGTTTACCTAAACAGCTGGTACAACTTCCCCTGTCATTTAAAAGGTATGTCAATTCATTTTCCCTAAGTCAGCATCAGGTTTCTGAGTATACAAGCCTGGTGCAGGCTACTGTTGTGGACTTGATTCTAATGTCGTCCTCTGCTCACCATCTCTGATAAGGAGTTGGGTTGTCATGGTGAAAGTGACTGCGCGTTGCACCTCTGGTCCCTTTTCTCCAATGAAGAATTGTTTACAGGGCTGGGTTACAGAAATCACAACATGACTTCATCCTTACCAATAGCTGGTAATTTAGTAAGCAGATGTTTTATTGTTGCAAGCATGAATGATAATTCTCATAATGTGAGAGGGCATGGGGCCAATGCAGCAACCGATATCAAAGATAGTACGCTATTCATGCAGAATACTCACAGAAAAAGTAGTTCTTCATGATTACTATACGGCCAAGCCTTCTTGCTATCCAAAGGTTAATAAGTATCTGAAACTATTGGCAAATTAAAACCTAGTACTTGTATACTGGCTGTGTGTCAGACTACCATTTGATGGTTGTTTGTCCTTAAATCCCCATATCATAAAGAAGTGTTTTACTGTCACCAATGAAACTATTTGCAAATTAGACACTGTAGGCACACCACGTTAATGATATTGAAACTGTGATACAAATTTAGACACCATGAAATATGTTAGATTCTGTGCACATCAAGGGATGTGATTATCTAGCCAAGGGAAAGACAAATGTCATCAACTGAGGGTGCCTACTGCACAAGCCAAGAAAATCTAGCTGTTCTATCAGCAAAGGTACCTTTTGAGATAGCCACAGAAGTGAATTTACAGATATGGCATTGTATGTAATCACCTGCTATTGTGCCAGTGCAAATATATTTAAACAATTTGAGATTTTTAGAGCAAACAAATTCCTTTAAAGGCTTTCTAGATTCTCTTGTGATGATATTCAGAACTAACATTTTATAAGGTCAAGCATGATGTGATAACATATCAAGCTGTATTTATTTAAAATAATATTGCCCGGTCATTAGTTATTTATCTAGAGCCTTATCTGGAGACAACTGTAGACAAAAGGTCACTTCAAGTGCAGTGTGGAGCACTGGCATGCTCGGGGGGGGAGTCAATCTGGTGCAGGTTTAATAAGAAAAAAAAAATGCTGCAAAAGTGCCCTCCTAGATGCCCCTATTCATGAGAATACATGATGAAGTGCCATCTGGAGCTGCCCTATGTATGAAAAAATGTAATAAAGTGCCCGCTCAAGTGCCCTTCCTGTGGAGAAAACATGATAAAGTGCCCTCTAGTGCTGGCCTTTGTATGAAAAAATATTATTAAGTGCCCTCTAGAGAGAAACAGCCCCCCCATCACCTCCTCCAATGCCTGATTGGTTAAAAAAACACAGCCAAAGTGCTCTTCAGGGTGAAGCACTTCATGATGAAATGCCCTCCCCACGAGGTGCCCTTTTTATTTTTTTTTCACCCCTGCCCCTCAGACAGCCTGAGAAAACCGCTGGTGTGGATTATATATTCCTTGAGATTTCAAGCATGGTTTCCTCCAGCCACTGCATTCTTGGGTTAACCAGCCAAGCTCCACATGATTCTGCTCATGTCAGATGTTAACTTGAGGGCACCTGTACCAATCACATACCACTCCAATCCTACATCTTAGCATCTCCAGAGCACCTGAATCATCCGTCTCCCTCTGGCTTCTCCCCACCTGTATGGATAAGGTGCAGTGTTTTTATTAATACACCCAAAAACAAACCTGTTGCTGTTCTTGTACAAATGGTTGGTCATTGAAATATCAGCTATATTGCATGTGCACATTGAATCTGGCATTAACTGTGCCTGTGAATTAAAAGAATGAACAAATACTCAAAATGGAAAGTCTGAATAAGTCATTAACTTGATATACTAAACACCCCTAGTTGGGCCTTCATAGGGAGATTTATAAATATTTGATCTGTCGAAATGTATACTTTCCCCAAGTTTTTTTGACAGTTGTATTCTAGACTTCTGTAGGATGCATGCATGATTTTAATGTGACACTGACTGTGTGCATGTTGGAATCTGCAGGACCTTGTAGAGATCTTTCATTGATACAGCCATTAGAAAACACAGCTGCCAAGTCTTTTGCAGTTTTTACCTCCTCCAAGTTGCCTGCCATCTGCAATCTGCTCCTACAAATTAAATTACTCATTCTGGTATTATTTGGTTTGATCATGGGTTCTGCTTTTCCTGTTACTTTATCTACCCTATTTATTTTTTAGTCAGGTTATAATTTTATGTTATTTTCCATGTGTGAGAGTTCCCACACCTGTATGTACACTGAGAGCTCATTTTATCAGGTAAACTGTCTTTTCCATGAGTCGCTTAGCTAAATAAGTGACAACATCACATGATATGACGGTGCAGTTTAAAGCAGTTTGATAGAGCTTTACTATTAGGGGCAGCTTTGCCATTTCCATGCCAACAATCACTCCTGTGTCCAAAGTTGTGCTCTCCAGAGAACTCCATTCATTTTCAAAAGTGATCTTTCTCAGTGTTTATGACAGCTGTACTAAGTTCTTTGTTTTGGCAATAGGTGGAGTCCATGCTAGGCTTATGTTTTTTGGCAGGGCTTGAAAGAAATCTTCACTGGAGATGATACAGTTTTGTAGGCTGCATTATTGCCACAGTATACCCATTTTTAAAAAAAAATTTTACATCTCCTTGCAATTCCTTGAGTGTCTCCAGTCTTCATTTATCAAATCCTGTTTATTTTGTTGTACAGTATTACAATATTTATGTATTCTGTTTGATAAAATTATAGATGCGGGTCAGTAGGGTGACTTACAAACAAAGGTGGTATAGAAATAATGCTGAAAAACTGTGCAAAGATGAAAACACATATTGTATAAACATTACATACATTATGTATGAAAACACTATAGCAAAATGATCCTTAACAACATTTTTACATGAACAGCAACTACACATGGCTGCAACTACAAATGAATATTGTTTATATGTTTCTAAACAGCGCTACATAAGAGCAATGCTAATTTGGCATTATATTACAATGTACTAATTTAGTGTCAACGACAAAGTGGTAAGCAAGTCACAGGGCCTTGCATTTGATAGGAGTTGCAAATGGACTGAAAAAAATGTTCTGGGAGACTGAAGACCAGCCAAGCTGCAGAGAGAAATGGATTTTCATTAGAGACAGACCAAGAGCTTTTTTCCAAAAGGAATAGTGCAGCAGTATGAAGCAGGAGCTATACAAATTAAGCTTTCAGATCCAGGTCACTGAATCGTTGTGTTCTCTGTGAAAGAGGACCCATAAAAATAAAAGGGCTTTTTTGCATTATGGGAAGTATGGAACCAATCAGAGATACAGGATTACAGGATCTCAAAGAGGTAAAGATTTTGCTAGCTGCAATGTCCATATGTCTGCCCTTGGGGCACAGGGAGAAGATTTTACATCCAATTAAAGAACTTAGCCTGGCATGTAGCAATGCAGGTGGAAACAAGAGAGCGTGACGGGCAGAGTAAAGAAAAAATGGATAAGTGTCTTCAGGAGCTTTTTAGAGAGTCTGACAATTCAACACTGAGGGACTTTGGTGAGAAAAGGCTTTAAGGTCAGAGGCAAACGGGTCTACCTGATGCCTCTTATCCCGGGTGGACAGACGGATCTGGCCGTGTGCTGTGTGTGGCGATGCAGAAGTCTCACTTCACTGGAAATGAAAGGGGCGCAGCTCTCGCACAGTGGAAGCCAAAGCAATCTCCTGATCAGGTTTCACATGGGTGATCCATCAAAGATTTTTCTGAATGTTTTGTAGTGTTTTGTTTATGATCTGACAACTCTGATGATAAGAAATCAGATGACATTAAATGTTGACCCTTGTTAAATCCATAGTGTTTGTTAAAGAAAATAAAACTAAATGAAGGTTTATTTTTGCCCTTTAATTTGTGAGATGTATTACTTTAGATTGAGATAATACATGAAAGATGCAAAACTGCAGATCATTAGGTCCTTTGTGGTTCATTTCATTTAATTAGTTTGCCTATGTGTACAAAACTGCTATCACATTCTGAAGAATTAAATTATTCTGGGAAAACAATGACTCTTGATTGACAATGACTCTAGTCTACACACTGTCTGCAGAAGAGCAGGGAGACTGACCTGGAGACCTTGGTGATTACAAATGATTTTAACTCACTTTCTGCCAAGTAGTTTAAAGTGTGAATAAGAGAGAGAGAGAGAGAAAATGTTATGCATCCAAGTTGTACAGATGTACACCCTTGTGTTTTACCTTCTATTTGTATGTGTTTACATGTAAGTACATATGTCTGAAGACCGGAAAATATATGACAATGACATGCTAAAATAAATTATTTCCCTCCTTTGTACAGCATAGGAAATTACAGAAACAATGCTAAACATTGTCACACAGGTGTGTTTCTGAAACAACAACGGATGATGGTGGTATGGAACGGAATGTCATATCCATGTTTGTTTTTTTTTACTTATAAATGATAATTTGAAAACAATGAAAAATATTTTCCTAGTCTTTTACAATAATGAAAATCATGGTGGCATGTATGCAATAAACCACATGAGAAACCATCTGCTCTGTGTTTTGCAAATATTCTCCATGCTGACCATTATAACTATTGCTTTGCCTGTTTTTAAGATGCAAATTTTCTTGTTCTGTCTTTAATAAATAAATTTAGGTCACATGATTATAACATCTGTTACAATAGCAGTTAAGCTGGGTAGTTCCACCTCTCATGAAAGTCTAAACCCTGTTATTTATGGGATAGAACATGTTATTGTGGTTTTTATTAGATGACCTAGGTCTTGTCCATTGTTATATCACAGTAAACACAGTTACACTTATGAAAATTAATACACTGCCAATCACACAGTGCATTTTAGTTTAACCTCCAGTGATTCGTCTTTAGCCTGTTACTGCAATTATAAATGCAAAGAAACAGTTTGGAAAATGTGTATTTTCATTTCTAGATTGTAAGATAAGCAATTTGTTGTCTGATCTAACACTAAACTTCACCATGAAATATTGGCTGGATTTGCATTGAAAGCCCAGATGAATGTCCAGGCCTGGCTTGTTTTCATGCATTTCATGCATTCAGCACATTTAATATTTTTTTCCATTAGCGATTAGGTGAATAGTATAAGCCAAGTATACAAATCTGGAGAAAGAGAGAGAATAACTGTGACCAAATATGAATGTCCAAGACCTTACAGAAGTCATCCAGTGCCTTGTACCATGATGGTGATTATATTAATGGGCATTTATCAGTAACCACATCCCACAGGTATGTGTAAATACCAAAGACAAACAGCACAGTTGAATTGGGGTCAAGGTAACACTGTTTTATTGCTGTATTATGTGACAACTTACTCTCTCTGAGACCGCTGCTACCAACAAAGATGGCTAAAATACAGAGTAAAACATAATGTACAAGGAATTATGAGATTATATTTCCATTTGTCCCTGGAAATAAAGAAACAATAGCAATTCAAACAGACAGAATGTGGAAAGATTGCTGGAAACTTAATTCATCAAGTAAAAATGTGTCTACCTGACACCAGCTGAAAAATGATGTGGTCAGTGCAGCAGAAATGTATGGGGAAAAAACTCACTCTGTCCCACAGTGGCATGCTTTGGTGCACTCCTCTGCAAATGGAGACTCATGTTACAGTATCTTTTACCCACGTGGGTAGATATAAGCCACAGTGTGCATCTAGGTATTACATTGCCTCATAAAACACCAATCCATTTGTATACGAACTTTCTCTACCATTACAGAAAGCTCTTTCTACCACAATGGTGTGTCACAGTTCTAGACCTCCTATTGGACAGGCAGCCCTATTTGTGTAACATGATCCCGATAAAGTGGCCCCTTGCTGGTACCGACTGTGTGTAAGGTCAGAGATCAAGTGACCACATGCTGATAAGGTGCTGCCCTCCTCAGAGGATATCTCACTGCCGCAGGTGAGAAAACACAGGCGTGCATCCAGGGTACGTCAGCTTATGCACCACATTCTAGAAACAAAGTTCAGACACTTCAGACGCAGAGGCATGCTCAATTGCTCAAAATAAACATGGAATTGTGACCATAAAACGTAATGGAAAGTTTGGTTCACGATCAACCGAAACATCTCTGGCATGATGCCGCCACGCACATACTTCACGCACTCAGAGTCAATAATTAAAGCAGCCACATTCTACCTCAAACAATTGCTTCTATTTTTTGATTTCCTGTTTCTGTTGGCCTTGATTTGGACATGCTCGGTAGAGGGATATCACTCTGGCTCATGCTGGCATGCGGGCCTGAGAAATCTTTATTTTTGGGCCAGCTGAGACCAATGCTGTAAGCCCGTGCCTGTTCATTAGATGAAGTATTACTGTAAAAAGACAAAAGGTATTGATTTATGATAAGAGCGAAAATGTGGTGAAAGGGTATTGTCAAATGTGAAGTTTGTACTCCCTGGAATACATGCTGAGTTAAAAAGTGGCCATCATTATCTTTATCAGTGTTATCAAACTCAAAGAGGGAGGATGCAGTAACAAAATAAGGCAGGAATGACTTATGAATCCTGGAGCTGGACAGTACTTTACTTGCTTTCCATTTGCTGGACATGCCTTATGGTATATCGCTTTGACTTTGGCATCGCTATGCCAGCATGGCCTCCCTGAGTGAAACTGAGGGACAGCTGATTAAAGAAGAGTGAAAGCGATAACACAGATTCTATCTGAGTAATTACTGGCTCCAAATATTCACACATAGTGGTAGTATTGACTGACAGCTAAAGATAAAGGCCAAAGTTATGTTGTTGCAAATGTTAAATCAGTATTTTTATAATAAGGGTGAGAAAACTGTAGTCAAACCCTACTATGTCTTATGATTGTTTTCCACACTGGCTCTTATTGGTTAACATTGCATAATATATCACAGCAGATGGAAACCCGAGTTTAAGTTGTTCATTAACTGTTAATCCAGCCGGAATATCTCCCTTGAAAACATGAATTCAAAAAAAGCCTAAAACTCAGTAGTAGTCATTGCATCTTATAAAATTTGTCCTTCTAATTTTTAATCCCTCTTACTGGAAGGGATTGAAAGTCATCCATAGGCAAACACCACTTAGTTATATTGTTCTTGTGCAAAGCCAGGAGCATGCTGAGCTCTGGGCCTTAGTTTGACATACATAAAGTACTCTGACAGATATGGGGAGCCACACACACACATGCACACACCACCCTTCCCCAAACATACAGTAAAACACAGCAAAGTGTTTTGACAGATACAGAGAGCCACACATGTCCTGCACACACACACACACACACACACACACACACACACACACCAGCCCAATGTCCCACCATGATAAATTGCAGCAATACAACAACAACACACTCACAGTGCAAAAATCAAAATACTTGACTCCCACCCACTTATTGTGTCATGAGTCAGCCAGATGTTGCGCAAAGCTGTTTTCTAAGAAGAGAGTAAGAAGTAGGGAAATAAGGGAAGCGAAGCATCTGCCAACTGGAAAGTGTGTTTGCACATACCTATGCATGAACATGCAAGTTTCTGAGCGTGTATGCATGTTTGCTGTGTTAACGTGTGTGTGTGTGCACTTGTGTGCCTGAGTGTGTACATGTGTTCATGTGGATGAACACGTGAATGTGTGTGTGTGAAATGTCTCTTAGCCTTAGACTCAGCCTGCAGGTAATCTCATTTAGCCTTGGCGGAGGCCAACTGCTATTGTTAAGCTGGGCATCTGAGGGGACAGAAAAGAAACGTGTGTCATTATTGATGGAGGAGGAGAAGAAGGGGGTGTCCCTCTGGGACAGCGGCAGAGTAAAGGAGAAGCCCAGACACACAGGGAAGAACATCTGATCCACCCGCAGACAGACCGATACTCTACAGAGCAGCATATCCACCGGACTGAGCAGTCACTGCAGCTGCAGGGCTGTTTGCTGGATGACCCCCTCCCTGGTCTCTGGGCGCAGGGATACCTAATCCAGGGTCAGGAGTAACAGCACAGCTCAATGGGAACCTTAGGATTCTGTGCCTTTTATATCACCAACTTCGTATACAAGTGGGTAAGAGTTAAACGCCTAAGCAGCAAAAAGCATCAATTTAATGAGGTTATTACTTAAAAGGCAAAGGACTTAACTATCCAGATGACTGGAGATCAAGACAAAACATATCTAAATATAACTATATATATAAATATACATATTGATTTTAATAAACAAAATCAAAAGTACATTTTTAATCACAACTATATTTTAAACATTTTAAAGTTGACGCCATTATTATCCCTCTCAACTTTATGAAGTACATACAGTATATTTCATTTGTACATATTCACATTTAATATACAGAATATAGAATATCCACACACACACATGCACGCACACACACACACATACACACACACACACACATTCAATAAAAAACAGCTTTTAGCTCATTATATGGTTCGTAAATGTACTTATAGTAGTCCAAATTATTATAAGAATTAATTTGGTCAAATGATGAAATATTGGAACGCTTTCATGCCCACCTTAAATGGTCTCTGTATTTTTATCATTTCTAATGCACAAAACCTGGTCAAGTGCGCCCTCTGTTGGCCATAATAGGGAAGTGCATATCTCCTAGTTCAGGGAAGAATCCTGGCATCAACAGCTTGCGTTTTTCCACTGATGTTAAGCATTGTCGACTAGCTGTGGTTTACATCCTGGTGAATTTTTTTAATGTCACATCAGGATTCCTCAAGTACTGTGTCAAGTGTGTTATTTTTCCAGTAGAAGCATTCATAACAGAATATTAAATACCTATTACCAATGGTTTGTGCCAGTCATAATGTGTTACAGTTGACCCTCTCCTCTTTAATAAATGCACAGTTATGGCTGCAGTTTCCTCCCCCTTAACTCTTACAGAGGTCTTACCTTTTTAGTATCTGCCAGGTGGCTCTGTGGTTCTGCATTATTTATGTTACTCTGAGAGCCTCAGTGTCTGCAGAAAGATGCACCCATCAGCTCTACCGCTGACCTGCAGCCGTTCCAGAACAGCACAGCTTCACTGGCTTCTGTCTCCTCCCAGTCTCAGTTCACGCTTCTTCCAGAGGAAAATGAGCTCAGCCTGCTCCAGTGACGCATTTTCATTACAGTGTCTTGTCTCCTTGCTCGAAAATAACTGTTAGCCCACACTTTGTAATCATTGTTTCCAAACCAGCATGCACATGGATATCACTTCATTTGTGACAGGTGCACAAAACTCAACCATATGCAAGATTATTGCTGATCATTGTTTATTGAAATATAACATACAATCAAATATAACAAGGACAATATAAAATGAAATATTCTTTGAGCACAATGTTGCAATCTATCCAAGAAAATATATATTTTTACAAAGAACAATACACTATGGAAAAACTGCTGATCCAAACAGCATCAAAGAGTTATACAGAGTAATTTTCATTCACCATTAATCATTGTACCCTGAGACTGGCTTTCTGAAGGGATGTTCTTAATTAAAAAAAAGATGAACACAATGATTTTTTTCACACACTATGATTTTTTCAACTAAAAACACATTTAAGTAAGTCAGTGCAGAAAATTGAAGCCTTAATTGGTGTATAGCCCACCCACACATTTTAACACTCACGCATTAACTTAGCTGGATCAGTTGGTTGATTTTACTGTTCATATCACTTTCAAATTTACAGTCAAGATGTTGATTCGAGTCTGCTGCCTTTGACCTAATTTCTAAATGCAGTTTTGCCTCATGTTACAGATAAAAAATCCTTCACCTCACAATGTTCTCTGCACCTCAACAGTCTCCACTTCACAATTTGTTCTTCCTCTTGACATAAACCACAACTAGATGCATCAGACATGTGTTTGTTTCACATTGACCATGGTCCTAGACAGAAACTTTTTTTGTCAATGAGGTTACATTGTAGGCATTTCATATGGGCAGAGGTCAAAAGTTAGCAACTGAACTCTGCTTCAGCCGTATCAGATTAACAATGTGCCAGGTGCTAACGAGCTCTCTTCATATGTGCCTGAAATAACATTTCATTGACTGCTTCTTCTTCTTTATTTAAGCCTTCCATTTGCAATAAAGCTCTGCAATTTCTCAACTCCACCAACACCATTTCATTTCCCATCTGACCTTTAACATTTCATTTTCTAACAATATTGTTTTTTCTCTTTCTGCATAATCTTGTTTTTTTTCCCTTCTGAAATGACACAGTATCATTCTGAATATGGTCTGAGAGCACTTCCTCCTATAAAGGAGAGGTACTGTTGTAGGTTATGGGGTTGAGGAGGCAGTGATATAGTCCTGTGTGTTTTCACTGTGTATCTGCTTTAAAGTTCAGTTTTTGGGGCGGTGTCAGTTTTCAGAGCTGTGGTTCTCAGGTTTCATATGGTAGTGGACAAGAGAGTAGGTGATGCTGTCTTCAGCATGATCAGCCTGGAAGAAAGGGAACTGTTCAATGTACATAACAAAGGGATTCTGCCTACTGGCTGCAATTATTGGGCTAATGCAGTACCTGCCCATATAAGACAAGACACTAGACACACCCATCACGGCAAAGTAAAAGACTGCAGTGATGCAATACCTCTGTGTCCTTTTCAGTTGTCCTTCCAAATGAAATGTCTGCATACTGAACATCCTCTGTAGGCAGTTCTGTACCCTAGAGAGCAGCAGAATGATTCTTTGTTGATTGGTTTAAACAGCAGAATGTATGCTTACTTTTACTATTCCTCAATTTTTCCAATTTTTATTCCAGATGTAGATTACACAGATTTCATTTACTTCTGGTGACCATTTAATGCACTGTATAATTCAATTTTGACTGCATTTCCAATAAAAACAAAATCTGAAAACTGATAAACTGTGCATAAGCTGGTTTCCCAAAGTTCATCCAGGAGGCTTAATTGAAATTAGCTGGAACAATTGCCATTGATGGTAAACAATAAATTTGACATACCAAATTTGAATTTTGTAAAATACATTTTTAAAAGACTGTTCTATTTTAGGCCACCAGGAGTCAAGCTGATAAATGTCCAAATGCACTGTAAATGACGATGAGCATAATCTGAATAAACATGGTACATACAACCTTTCTATGCAAAACAGATCATGTAAATTTAAATGATAGTTATTGTTAGAGTAATCATTTCTGAGCTAAATATATGTCCAAAAAAAGGAAATAGATCTGCTGCTGTATATGTTGCTTGTTGCCCTTGTGGCATTATATGTATATCAACATGTAATGAAAACCCAAAGTCAATGGCTCTTCGGATCTCATTCATGAGGGATCTCATTACAAGGTTGATTATTTTGTGTGTGGGACTGAAATGGGGTAAGTGATTCTACAGACTTCATTATGCTAAGACTATAACATTGACAGTTACCTTCTTCTCCTTTCTGTTCTTCTGCAGTGATATTGTTGCATATTGGTCACTTTCTGTATTCTGGAATGAAGGACGGCATGTTGCCATGTCAATAAAAAAGATATTTACAACATAAAATAATATGTCAGTGCACTTACTTCTGAGTTTTATGAATATTAATATAAATATTGCGACATAAAATATAAAGCATGGTCATTTACTGTACCGCTTCAGTTCTCTGCTGTTCTTGTGGTTGCACATTTCTGGTTTCATTTTTACCTTCCTCTACAACACAATAGCAAACACAGACATACACACACACACACATTTTAAACTTGGTTACATAGTTAAATCTGAATGGCATGTATGCAGAACAGAATGCCAACATTTATTTACAAACCTGTTACCAAAGAGGAACATAAGACACAGACATATTTTAGATTCTATATGATTGTCTCAGTGCGTTGGAATTTCCGTAAGTCATTTAATTCTGTTTCCCGTAAAATTAGCCTAGCACAACTCATGGTGGTATTCACAATAGACATGAAACTTCCCTTTTATCAAGACTTCTGTATCTCTGAGCCAGGAAATGAGTTCTGGCATAGTCAGTAATTTTGCACATTTCCCTCACATAAATAATTATAAATCAAATAGACATTAACAATGAAAAGCCAAATAAAAAACACTAGAGTGGGTGAGTAACTTTGTAAGGTTCAACTAAATGTAAAGGGGTTTGAATAAATGTTGCTGGTGCTCCCTATTTTTTCTTTTGGCTGTTTCGGCTAGGTTGACAAAAGAGATTTAGAAATCATCTCAAAAAAGGTCTAAGACTCTTGGGTATCTTTTTTCAAACTTATGACTGCTAAGTTATTTTGACCCTGAAAACAGAAGGCAACAACACATGGTACTAAGCTGGACCCCAGAGCAATACATTGTGTTATAACTTTCTGGTGATGTAATTTCCTGAGGATGTTTCACAATATTTTTTGTTTAAATGCAATAATAACATTTACTTTACCAAAATTATGCTTGCTGGTCATTGGACTGATTTATCTAAGGGAACTATATTATGGCACAAAAATATACATTTACTGACATAATTTATTAATGGCCAAAAGTAATATATTTATTATTCTTACAATACAGTTTTGATACTCTTACAATACAGTAGAAGCTTAGGGCTGGTTTGTAGATGCTTCCGCATAATATTAAAAAAATGAGGAAATGAACCTTTTCTCAGATAATGAAGCACTCAAGGGTTCAAGTGTTAATGTGTTTAATTGTGTTCAAACCACATGTCGCTGACAGGCTCTACAAGCTCACTTGAATGTGCTCTGCAGCAGCACCGAGTCAGGGCTCAAAGTCAGACACAGGTTCAGGCCTCTGTCACGTACTCTCAGAGTAAAAGGAAGGAAAACAGCACCCTCAGCGCCACCTTTACCAGTTCTTCTTCTACTTCCCCATCTGCATCACTGGTTCTCTCAATGACCGTGCCTACATACGGTTTCAATTTGTGTGGGTGATGCTGTCAAAATGTCCATTATTGTTGTGCTGAGCACATGGTGCCCACCACATGGTGGGTACATTTTAGAAGAATCTTTTTGCTATACACAAAATTGATTGGGTTGATCAATTATTACATTGTCATATGTTACAAATTAACAACTAGTATTTAAAGCTGTAATGATTAAATTAATTCCACATGTTCCTGGCATTAGATTAATTTCGTAATATATACAATCATTGAGTCCTGCCAAGTGGCTGGCATAAGTGAATTATTGCAAATCTGCTGAGAAGATGATATTATCTGCCAGCTCATATGAGAGCAGTTCTAATATTTAGAGAACACACTATCATTGCTATTTGTTGCTATTTGCACTTCTGACACATAGAATTCACTGTGGCATGAATATTATTTAATACTTCTGTATTCACTTTGATACCATCTCCTTCATTTTAGCCTCTCTCTTGGTGAACCAAAAATCTGAATAAGAGTAAATATGTATGGGTGTGAGTTTGAATATTTTCTCTCACCTTTCCCATGCCTTTTTATTTGGAGAGTGAGGACTGCTACCAGGAGGAGAAAAACCATCCCACAAATGACTAGGGTAATGGGCAGGTGAGCTCGGGTGTCTTCAGAGTCACTGCCACACAAGAAATAAACAAGAATCACATCAGTGCTAACAGTATGGACACGCTCACTGTGGAACCAAAAAAGACAACTACAACATACATCCAAAGGACATTAAAACCAGAAGTACTGTATATTTTTAATGCATTTCGCCAGACACAGAAAAATGTTAAGATAATCAGGAGAAAAAAAGATGTTTAGTTTTGATCATTCTGTCTGGGACCTTACCAAAGAATAAATAACAGAAGATAACAATTTAAGAATTGTGATATATTGTTATACTATTGGTTTTTCATTGGCTTTTCACCTGAACATGAGTGTCCACAGTTGTGCTTTGAAGCACAGTGCCAATTTTCTTTGCACATAACTTTCCACTGCACAGTAAACGTTCACTGCCTGAGCACGTATGATGCAAGTCGCACACCTCTGATGTTCTCTTCTTGCAGAGGTGTTAAGAGCATCCTCTCTACAGATTGCATTTTGCTATATGTTGGTGAGAAACTGCTCATTAGTGCCATGACCAGTCAAGTATAGGGGTGGTCAAAAGGTTAAACTTTCAATGTGATGTGAAATAAAAATCTATGTGTATGTATATTTTGGAAATACTGTATATGCATACGCATGAGGACTGTCCTATTTGTATCTGTGTGTATATTTATTTGTCGTGTGTAATGTTTTACCTGTATGTTTCTGGTATTTCATAGTGGTATCCAGTGCTATCCCTGCTTACTGCATCATTGGTAACTCTTTGGTTGCTGCTGGTGGTCATATTGGTCACTGTGGATTTGAGGGAGGCTGTTATGTCCGTTTGTGTTGGCTCATGTTCGAGTGCTACATATCAAACACAGAGGCGCTGCTCAACAACCAGGCATGTTATTCACAAACATTAACATATTAACATACTGCTCCAAACATCAGCGCAATCAGAGCAAAATCAATTAATCATACATCATCTGAACATGGTCATAGAATGAGGGCGGTATAAAATCAGGTATAAAAACACACATGTAACACATTATATTGACTAACAAAATTACCATTTCCTCTGTATTATAATTTCTAGTAACACTTTACTTAGCCAGTTTAACTTTTGCAGTCCGTAGTGGCTATTCATGTACTGTTGGATCAGTTAAAATATTCACCCACAGTATCTCTAAGGAGAAAACATAAACAATAATCTTACCTGGAGTGACTGTAATGTAGACAGCAACTTTTTCATCTGCCCAGTTCTTTTCAATTGCACACCAGTACCAGCCTGAGTCAGCCGTTTCCAGGCTATGCATAGTCACAGTAAATTCCTGCTTTGCAGTGTCATCTTTAATTGACACTCTGTCTATGGAATGCCTGTCTGATCTTGAATCTGATCTTTTTATGGTTTCACAGGTGCCAAAGCCTATCCCTCTACACCAGTATTTTACATTGGTACTGTAACCTTTATAAGCATATTTACAGGGAACATCAAGAGTCCCCTTTTCCTGTGTGGTGAAAACATTACTGTTGGCATTGATGAAAAGACCCTGGTCGCCTGTTAATAAAACACATAACATTATGTCATTACACAGGGAATATATTACATGGCTGTTATCAGGAAAATATTACAGATCCCCTACATAAAATTTAGCATGTAGAAAACTAATGATGAAATAATATTTCTTCTCACATTTTAAATGCTGTATTATTCAAATGATTGATCACATAAATAGTCACCATACCTTTATTGACATGGAGGTAGAGTTTAAATCTATCATCCCAGTTGTCTCTTTTCAAACCACACCAATACCATCCTTCATCACTCTGCTCCAGATTCTTTATTGTAATGGAGAACGTTCCATTAGATGTATCGTCATTGGCCTCTATTCTTTTACCAACTTCAGTTAAATGAAGGGGATCATTTTGTGCCCAGATAATGTTGGCATGGTGAAAATGTGTACCTTTTTTAAAGAATTTGACACTGTCTGTATATTTAATATTATAATAACAGGGAATCCATACTGATCCTCCTTTTTGTCCCCAAATGTCACTCAGTGATGAGAGACTGTATGTTCCTGAGAGAACAAAGCATACAGTCACTTTGTTATTCATCAAAGAAAAAGTCAGTTATTGTGTCCATTTTAACTTTCACACCCTATAGGACATTTTAACCAGAGATCTGAAATACTTTCAAATGGAACAATCCTATTCAAAAATAAATGCATAAACTGAATTTGTAAGTTTGAATGACTGAAACAAACAAAATGTGATGATGAAAAGTGGTTATTGTTGTGATAAAACAGAAACAACATGATCCAAACTGTCTTGTTCAAAGTCCTCTCATTCAGTGAAATCTACCATCCCTATGACTTTTCAAACAAAACATTTTAGTTAGTTCGAATGGATTTTAGCTTACCAGGGAGAATAGCCCAAAGAGTAACCAGAAGACAGAGAAACTCCATTATGCAATGAAACTAGTGAGCACCAGCACTGAGTTTCTGTTTCCTGTGTCTCAGCAAAGGAGCTCTCAAACGATTGTGCTGGTCTACATTCAGTAGTGAAGTCAACCAACAGTGGCACCTCGGGAAGCTTTGACCACATTTACAGGAAACAACCAGACACTTCTGAGTTCATTCATTTTGTAGCTATTGTCTGTTGTGGCAATATCTGAAATAATCAAAATGAAAATGTTTATAAAAAAAGCTATGAAAGATGAAAATAAAGTTGTTTCTCAGTATCCATGGTTGTTTCGAACCACGGTCCGAAAAAAAATAAAAATAAAAACATAAGTATCAAAAGTCAAGCGAGTACAGGCTGTGACATGGTGAAATCCGCCAGCCCAGTCGCACCTAGTATATGTAGGCCTTCATCGCTTTGTCCCCATACCCCATTCAAATAGTATGTGTTTTCATTGTTCCTTCATCCTTTGAGGGGTATAAAACATACTTTTATTATTGTTTACTTTATTATTACTGTAATTAATGTTGGTAATGTCTTACTGTGCATAATTTATCAATCAAACTTTACCATATGTATGTATGTACACAAAAAAATCACTTTATGGGGCCCGCAGCTGGTTCGCTATTATCCGCGGTTTCGACCATTTGCGGCAGGTATTGGAACTTATCACCTGCGGATATGGGGGACTACTGTATTATGTGTTCTTGAAGGAAACTAAACTGTTTGATTTACCCAGTGAGTGTGTGTCATTCCTCTTTAAGATATGAGAAAGCAAATACAAAATAGATACATGAACTGTTGAATGCTGTGGCTCAAGATTGTTGAAGGCATGCTTTAACGTAAAACCTTTGATATTATTCCTTCAGGTTGAAGCACAGGTATTCTGGGTTGGATAAAGGGAATGATCCAGTGTGTTTGAACAATGCAGTTGCATTTTCATTTCTCAAAATCCAGATGAAATATGCAAGATGAGATGAACAACACAATTGTACACGAAGTATTTTTCAGAGGTTGAATTTTTGGACCACACACAAACAGCTTCGGAATGAAAACAATATAGAAATTCATAAAATGCAAAGCAAAGTAGAGAGGTGGTAGGAAAATAAAATTTTCATCATAAGGTAAGTTTCTACGTTCTGTTAAAATATGTTTTTTAAACACTACCCAATTACTGATAGCAAAGAATTTCTGTCTGTAATTCAGTCTGCTCATTTTAGATCTTTGAGATTTTCATTCAGAATCTTTGCTGAGACTGAGAGAAAATACAGTAATCTGTTTTAAAAGTTTTATCCCTGTCCGATTTCCTGTATATGGCACATTTGTACTGAAATAAGAATCCTAAGTAACATTTAGTTTTATCTGTTCATCCTGGTTACAACTGCATGAGGCAATGGTTAAATACTTTTTCAGGGTACTGTACAGTGCAATATTGTCCACCAGATGGGGTAAAGAGCTTTTTTTTTTTTTTATCAACTGGAGCCACCTGATCTTGCTACGACTCGCCAGGAAACAGAATGAAAAGGAAGCATACGATATAAGACAAATGAGGCACAAAATGAAAGCTCTAACAGAAAGCCTTAAATGCTATGAAGAAAATAAAAAGGTATCAGCCCACTGATATAAAATGCCCATTGCACCAAGCTAAAAACAAGATGTCCGCCAAAACTGTGCTTTCCACATTTAAACATTCATAAATGTACAGCATAACATTTCTGTGTATTCGTTGTAAGTTCTCCACATACAAACAGATATTTGTCATACGTTTCAAATGTTTGTGTTTTCAGATGTTACCAGTTGATTCTTCTCTCATGCACTAAATTAAAAGTCAAATCTCCCCATCCTGTAACGATTTTTTAAGTCAGTGACACTACTTTGGGTGTTAGGCCATAGGCTAATAACCACCGGTAGCTCTTACTGCTACTTCCGATTAACTTTACCCTGTGTAGTTTCAAAATAAAAGCACGAGGTAAATCATGAATAATTACAAATGAATATTAGATACAGTGGAGCAGAATAAGGATTTATCGGTACACGAAGTAACATATAAAATATTAGGAACTATTTAAATCAAAATCTAATAAAATCGAATGACTGTCAGACGGTAGAAACCTTTAAAATCAAATCTGGAATTTTCATTTCCCCCGCATCTCCGGATTAAGTGGGTGGCAGTAAAGCTTGTTCTTGGCGTGTGCGTCAAGCATCCTGTAATCAGCAGCAGTATTCCCTCTGCCTCCACACCGGTGAGGGTATCCATCTATGCCAGCTTCAGGTTAAAAACATTTCGGACATAAATAAAAAGGTAGTTTTACTGTGTTTGCAACCTGTCATGTTCTAAGCAGAAAGCTAAGAACTTGTTGTCATTCGTAATTCATTGCTTGTCTTTCGACGTACGCTTTTCTAAGTAGCAATCGGTAGCCTGACTGCTAACTTTAGGTTTGTTGCTATTGAATTATAAAAATGCAATTTGTTTTCCCAGTGCAAGGATCAAACCAGTAATGTATTGCTAACGTTAGATTCCGCGACATACTAGTGGATAGGGTTCGTTTAGGTCAGTTACTACATGATCTCAAGAGCTTGTTTACATGTTTGGCATGCACTTCACACCTACTAGAAATGTGTTTGCTCTGCAGCAAGGTATCGATAGTTGGCAAGCAAATATCATTAGCTATTGTAAATAGACTAATTTCAAGCACTAATCGTAAAGTTCTCTGGCGTTGGCGGCGGTATCAAACCTATTGTCGTTGATTGCAAACAGGTAAACTAAAGTGCACATACATGAGCCCGTATTACTTGCCAAGACACTTCCAACCAGCTAGTTTGGGAGACTAGCTGTAGACAAATCAAAGGTAACACTAAACAATAGACTTAACTAGTAAGGAGTTAGGCTGCCCTTTTCCTTAAGACCAGCTTTATTCCCTCTGGAAATGCTGCTATAATAATAGTAATCTAAACTGTTACTAGTGGGCCATTGGACCGCCGTTGGCGAGGGAAGCCCCCAGTTCTGTGACAGGTAGTGGAGACGAAATTCTGCCGCGTACTCCCGTAAAGGTTCAATGATGTTAATGCTTGGGGAAGCCATGGATTGTGTATGACATGGTGCTGATTTCACTGAACCCACTTTTCCATCTTGAGGATTCAGTATTTGCACCTGATTGCAAAGGGTGCACCTGTTTACCTAACAGGCTTTTTGAGCAACAGTCCTGTGTACAATTAGTATTAATTAATATGAAACATTTATGGACATCAATTTATAATTGCAGTGTAGTTACTAGAGAATACAAGTCATTTTTAGTCTTAATTTTTTGTCTACCTACTGTATAGTACCTTTTGTAACTTTTTTGTGTATTTTCTTGTGTTGTCAGAGTGCATACAGGCATACTGCATTTCTCCTGGTTGATACTGAGTACCCTGCCTTTGTGGGGACCACATGGTAACCTTACTTTCTACCTTCTTAGGATAAACTGCTGCTGTTATGGCAGACCCCTGGCAGGAGTGTATGGACCATTGCCTAGCTGTGACAATGGAGGCAGGGAAGGTTGGTGTTCTCATTGCAGACAAAGGCCTTCTAGCATGGTCTTAAATGAATGCCACAGTACCTTCCAGTGTTTGGGAAAGTGTCCCATTACCTTTCAAAAAAGACTAACGGTTTATAGGTGTCTTTTTGCAATATATTTTCTCCATTTTGAATAGCCAATGTTGTGTTTTCTTAGATACTGTTCCTTAGGATAAGTACTGCAGTTAAGTTATTTTATGTCTTACGCCATTATTTTATGTTTAATTAACATCAAAAGGTGTGCAGTTTGTCAAGTAATTCCTAAACAGTGAAAGTTAATAACTTAGTACTGTCACTGTAAAATGAAGTGTCAAATACTTCCAATAACATTAGTGTGCACCATATCTTCTCTTGTGGTATCTTGGCTGCGATGACCTAATATCAGGGAATGGATGACAATTACCATTTTAATATATGAAAGCCCATGGGTGGCTATTTTTAGTCTTCAGCCACAGAAATGCTTTTAGATTTTGACTCCTCAGAAGTGTCAGGAGTCACTGTGCCCTACAGCTGTTAACTGCACGTGTCCTTTGCTGAAAGATGAAATAGAGCACAACTAAACTGAATGGGAATAGACAAATCCAATGAATCACTCATCAGCATTTGGGAAGTTGGACTTTTTCCCTTTGTTACTCATGCTTTCTCTGATTTGTAAATGTTCAGATTTGAGTCATTATGCAACACTATTTCCTAAGCACAGGGTGAAATATGTAGCAAACACTAGAATGAATCAGCTGGGTCATTGATTGCTGTTGATGGTTTGTCCTTGCAGATGATCCGCGAGGCATTGAAGAAGGACATCTCCATCATGCAGAAGAGCTCTCCAGTGGATCTGGTGACAGAGACTGATCAGAAAGTGGAGGCCCTGATCATATCCTCCATAAAGGAGAAGTATCCCACTCACAGGTAACACATGCTCCTGTTAGAAAGACAGCTTTGCAGTTCACAAAATTCACTTTCCACTTTCAGCTGGTCTGTGTTGTGAAACATGAGGAACGGCACATGAACAGCTTTCTGTACCACGATTGGGTAAGGCAAGGTGTTTTGAATGGGGGAAGGAGTGCAGTGTAGAAATCATCAAGTGATGTAGGCAAAAATTCAACATGAGCTGGCAAAGCTCCAGCAAGGACAATGTCATGTGGGGGCTCTGTGGAAAACACTAACGGCAACAATAGAATTTTACCTTTCAAATGTTAGGGTTTCAAATTTGCCCTTCCCTCTGTCATTTGTGTGGTTCTTCTCTTAGTTTTATAGGAGAAGAATCTGTGGCTGCAGGAGCCCCCAGCATTCTTACTGACAATCCAACCTGGATCATCGACCCCATTGATGGGACTACCAACTTTGTACACAGGTTTGTTTGTTAGACAAGATTTGGAAGCTACTTTAAAACTGTGAAGGAAGTTCGAAGGTATTCCACTAACCTGTATTGGATTGAGATGCATCCTTTTCTGTAACAAAAGTTGCACTTTTCATCAAAAGATACTTGGAAAAATGAGCTTGTTCATAAGAAAAGCTCCCTTGACAATACTGACAACTGAAGTGAATCATTGAAAACTTTAAAACAAGCAACACAACCTTTTCAATATTACTCTACAAGAGCCCCCTTTTTGCTGCTGTTTTTTTAGTGAATTTCAAGAGCTCTATTTATAACAAAATAATCCATTTTTTGTTGTTTTCCATATTCTGTTCTCTGTATGCACATTGTTTGTGTCATATTTTTAAATTATATTTTTACAGACCAAATATTTTTGCCAGATACAACATTACACAGATGATTACTCTGTGCAGAGATAAATAAGAGATTGGTTTAAAGGGTTCAAAAGTTATTGTTCTTCCTCTCTAATTTCCATCCAGGTTCCCGTTTGTTTCCGTGTCCATTGGGTTTGCGGTCAAAAAAGAGGTAAACTGTGTTATAATTAAGATGTCCTCAACAGTGTCTCACAGTGGAGGAAAAACACCTTTGGCAGCAGGAAACACAAGTCAAACACAAAGTATGTGTACAAAATGTATGTGACATGTATAGGACCCTGTCAGCCAATCAGTGAGGGAGCCCATTCCATCATATCCAACCTGGCCAAACTTTGAGAATAGACTCATTTGGTGAATCATATGAAAGCTGACTCATCTGGATGGTATCCCCAGGCTTAAGGAGGCCTTAGAAGTGTTTACTACTGCCAAAGACTTTGGTAAACCGTGTTATGGAAACAGTTGGGCCTCTTTGTTCCAGTTGTCCCTGGATAATTGGGCAGATGTCACATGCTTCTACTGAAGTAACGACTTATTATCACCATGTCCAAAAGCTGGTTTAACAGCAGAAATTTACCATGGTTTTCATTTGGACCTGAGATATATGACAATATTATAATGACTCTTAGGCTGGGTAATGTTATCCGTAGGGTAACAGGAAATTCATATCAAGTCAAAACAACACTATTACCATGGATAGGGGTAATTCTAATACTTAAGGATCCTGTATTGAATTTGAAGATTTAACCTTGTTGTTGTTGTTTTTTTAGATTGAGTTTGGCATTGTGTACAGCTGCATTGAGGAAAAGATGTACACGGCCCGCAAGGGGAAAGGAGCATTCTGTAATGGAGCACCTATCAGAGTTTCAGAACAGAAAGGTGAGTTCATCTTCATCAGCATCATCATCATCATCATTACCAGTTCCATGTGTAAAAAGATTTTGAGAAGCAGGGGACAATTCCCTTTACCCACTACAGTGGCAAATTCATTACAGGTCTGCCAGTGCTTGGGTAAATGTGTCAGATCCATAATTTCTGTATTGAATATTGCAATTAAACACATGAAGCAATGCAAGCTGGATATCATGCTTGAAGTTGCTGGACAGAACTTAAAATCTTGACTGAAGTCAAAGCCAATCAAAGCAATCACATTATGTATGGAAAATGCTGAATGCACCCTGTGGAACACAGAAATGCAGAATAAAGGAAGGTCTCTCACTCTCTCCCTCTGTAGATATCACAAAGTCCCTTGTGTTGACGGAGATGGGACTGAGGACTGATCCTGAGCACTTTAAAGCTTCAATGTCAAACATACAGAAGATCCTCTCAATCCCAGTGCATGGGTGCGCTTCTGATTGAACTGTTGTTCCTGTTTGTTGATGTAGAAACCAGCCCCTTCCACACTCTGTCATTATTCTTTTTGCATTTCCAGCCCATAATTCTTAATCTGACAAAACACTGTCCCACACATGACAGTGTGATTCAGCCTTACTGATAAGATCTGCTGATTGTTTAGCATTTAAAGCGTAGGCACCCAATATCTTCTATTTTCTTAATGCTCCAGGCACCCCATGGGCTCACTTCCATATATACTTGTGCAGTAAAATTTACTCCACTTTTTAAAAAGACTAGTGCAGTGCTATTCACAACATAATATTTACCAGTAATGGTGAACCAAAGATTGTCAGAATGTTTTCATTGTGTGTCCTGACTCTGTCTGTTCCAGGATCCGCTGTCCGGGAAGTGCAGCAGTGAACATGTGTCTGGTGGCATGTGGGTCAGCTGACGCATACTACCACATAGGGATCCACTGCTGGGACATGGCTGGGGGCGCCGCCATCATTTCTGAGGCTGGGGGAGTCATCATGGATGTCACAGGTAAGACATGTGGAGGATGCTTTTGCACACCACCCTCCACTTCTATTGCACTTAAGTCTTTAAACAAAAGGCAATTCCAAAAGTAAAGGCATTACCATTTATTTTGTAACAAGTACATTTTACCTGATGGAGAAGGACATCATGCAGTATCAACACAATTTTATTTTGCCTGCTTTATGTCAAAGTTATTTGTTAGTGAACCACAGCAGTTCTGTGGTACAATAATGTATTACATAGTATGCAAGTACAGCAATTTTCTGGTTTTGGACTCCACATGGTAAAAAGGTCAATGCTAATTTGATTGCTAATGGAATGACATTAATTCATAGAATGTTATGAATGTAATTCTTTTCAGTGCATGGCATTGGGAAGAATGTTATGGCAGTGATTATGCATTCCGATAAAGGCAGCAAGACAAACGCACTGATATTATGCATTCTTATCATCATCATATTCATATCTGTGACCTGTTGAGAATATGCTGGTCTGTAAGTGTGATGCAGTCTCAGTCGAGATTTTGGTAGGAATGAACAAATGAAGTTGGGAAATAATGAAAGAGCATACAGCTTTCCAGTCTGCTCTTTGAGACATTTTGTGGCATGCCTGTGTTTGTGTTGCAGGAGGCCCCTTCGACCTGATGTCCCGGAGGCTGATCACAGCGAGCAGCACAGCCATCGCTGAGCGCATTGCTCAACAACTTCAAGTGTTTCCCTGTGGGCGTGATGACACAGTGGGCTAGACCAGAGATTAACGCACTCCTGAAAGTAGCCGGAGCACTTACACACACGCAATCACACATTCACACATGCAAGATTTACTTATGCCTTAAACGTATTACAGTGCAATTCTTCATGCACTCAAAAGTGAGTGTATGCAGTCTGTTCAGATGTTAAGTGACATGTAGAGCAAGTAATTCATTTAAAAATATTTTATTATTAGTTCTAACATTTTCTGAATCAAACAAAAGTTGCAGGTTTTCATCCATTTTATGTCAACAGTAGTTATCTCAGGTCTGACAAACATAAGGCAAGCATAAAAATAGTGAATGAGCAAGGTACCGTCCTTTTACCAGTCAGTACTCTGTTACTACTGGACAGGTAGTAGCAGAGGTGGTGACGATCTAGAAAAAAAAATGGCATTTTGTGTAGTAGAGCACTAGAGTATAAATGTATACCTACCTATGAACTTCTAACTGTCCTATTTGTTTTGATATTTTGTAACACTGAAAATGTGATTTTAAAGTAGGGTCATCCATCTAAAACATAATTACATTTAATATAATAGCATTACCTTTCTGTCTTTCAAATTAAATATGTTTCATAAAGTCAAAGTAATTGGATTAGTCATATATAATTTTATTATTAGAAATTATTAGAGATGGGTCCTGATATTTGCATGCAGAATGAGCAAAGATGACAAAATATCACTAAAACCATACTGGAAAAATTATATTTAACCCATCAGCTGGTGAAGGGTTATCTTTGAAAATCGCATGTTTGTTATTTAAACAAAATATGCAAAAATAACAGTTCACAGTTTAAGGTGAATTTTAGCTTGCTGTATTCAAATCCAGCTACAAGTAAACAGTTAGCATATATGCTTAGTGTAGTCATTTTGATACTTGAAGGGTTTTCTTGAATTTTAAGGTGTAAAGGGTTGTTTAACCCCAAAATAAACCTTGCTTTGTTTGATAGACCATACCATGATAAACCTGCCAGGTAATGGTAATAAAAATCTTATTTAAAGTTAAAAGTTTTTTTCATAGACCAACACCATATATCTTCAAAATGATAATCAGTATGTAATTACTTTTGACTAATTTCCTTTATGATCACAATGTACATCAAACCTCAAAAAATGCTTGAAGCAATCGTTTTACTGCCTTACCTCAGTAAGTGTACAGTTTGGTTTATGACAGACTGCAACATCTGTGCAACGGTGGAAAACCACAGCTTCAGAAAGTAAATGTACTGCCATGTATAAGGTCCACTCATGCACGACCCCAGGTGATCCTCATCTGCACAACTCTTTAGCTATGTAGATGAGCTAATTGGTGAAATCACCAATGTTTTAGTGTGCACTTAGAACAAATAAGTGGTATTATTTTTCATTCTGAAGCTGAAATTTTTACACCTGTGCATCTGTGTGAGAACCTCCATTTATTTATATAGTTATTTTACCTGGCATAGTCTGTCTTAACCTGACTTTTTGAAGAAAATTAAATTGAAGGAAGGGAATTCACCTACCTCTAATATAGTGCTGCACGAAGTAAGCCGCTCTTCATGTAAGTGGGAAGTAAGAATTATATATATAACCTTGTGTAAAAGGAATCTTGTGTGGGATCAGAGACCAGTACTTCATGGTGAATTTTGGACTTGTGCTGCATTAACCTTTCTTTACTAAGAGTGAGTGATATAGGTATCAATAGTGGTTACAATCAGACTGTACGCCTGGTTTATGGATACGTTATGTACACTAGTTAAGGTTGTACCCAATTCTATTGTTGATGTGTTTTTTTCAGCTGTGGGCCTTTTTCAGCATTAAATTATATGACAGTTTGGTTATTTTGCAAAACATTTCCTGTATTAGCTGTGTGATGTGTATGTGTGATGTTTGCACATATGCCACTTTTGAGTATAGGCCTTTTAAGTTCTATTTTGTTTTCATGATGGTGTTGTAAAACGTAACATACAAAAGACATCCTGTTATAAACCTATGGTGTTGATGTTATTATTGTGCAGAAGGTAGACCAGGTGCCACTAAACTTAATACAAGTTGAAGGAAAATCTATAAGGAATATGATGTGAACAGCAGTATTAGTAGTTAATATACTATGAAATCTATGGAAATTTGTGCTGAATCCTCCAGTTTGTGATTGTACTTGATGATATTGTTTCATTAAGATAAAACTGTTAGCACTGTTTGCTGTTGTGAAATTAAGGATGTAAAGAAACCATCACAAAATGAAAATAAATGTACCTGTAAAAAGGGACTTCTTGAATGAAATGGTTTCGTAACTATCATAAAAATTCAATTGATACACCATGTTACTTATTATTATTGTGCCTATTGTTCTGCCAGATCTAATAACATATCTATTACTTAAGAAAGATGTGTGTGTGTGCGTGTGTGTGTTTGCGTGTGTATGTGTGTGTGTAAAGAAATAAAGGTGATCACTGTTTTCCGTGCGCTAAACAAATCATCTAAATAACGGCTAACCCTTCAAGATAACCTTCATCTCTACAAAGTATGCTGAAGTGATGCTGAGAGAAAACTTGTGTAATTTAATTGTTCGACACAGTACACTCAAGATAATTTTGTTAATTTACAGTGGGCCGGTGCATGTCAGTCTTTAACTGTGCTCATTTTCTGTCTATTTAAACTTAAATTATATTGCATTGCATTGCATTGTAGTTCTTCTTGCAGCCAAATTCTCATATTCACACTGCCATGACAGACTGGACAGAACTTTGGAATCGGGGTTGCTAAACAAGCCAGAGAGGTATGGTGAACTAAGTGTGATTGAAATCCACAGCACACGGATTGTGCTACAGCTCATTTTGTGTTTTTTGGTTATTCTCAAATTTGTCATGACTAAAAAGGAAGTGATGCTGAAGAGCTCAGCTGCAGACCTAGTGACTGAGACTGATCAGAGAGTGGAGAAGATGATAATATCAGCCATCTAGGGGAAGTACCCAACTCATAAGTACATACATAGGGTTACCGTCTAAGATTTATCAGTGCGAGGACAGGATGTAGATAAGCCCCAGGATATAGTGCTTGTGGCACTTACTCTGAAAGTACCTCTCGTTCTGTCAGAGAGCCTCTTCCAGGAGACTCATGTAAATAGTTAATGCAAATGTAGTCCAGGGCAATTTCATGATTGTTTATTGGGGAGGAGTCTGTGGCTGCAGGTTATCATGTGTTGTTGACTGACAGCCCCACCTGGATCATTGACCCAAAGGATGGCACAACCAACTTTGTACATAGGTCGGTCATATCAGGACCTATATAACATAATTATAATAATACACAAAAACAGATATGTGAGACGCACGGCTTGGAATGGGGAACACGTGGTGAAATAGAGGTAGAAAATGGGTGTGGTGTGTTATTTTTTTTGTATGGTGGGGCAGGGTCTGCGGTTAGGAGATTAAACATAGGACAAGATGAAAACATTGGGTTTTAATACCGGGCTGAAAAGATCAGACAGCAGGAACGATGAGGTTATGGAGCAACTCATCTGTGTCCAAAACGGCTTTATGTTTATTAAATAAGTGCTTACACCTCGCTGTTCTGCTCCTCAGTTCCCCTTTGTAGCTGTGTCCTAATCCTCAGTCTGAGGTTGGTATTGTGTACAGCTGTGTGCAGGACACACTGCCATGCCCAGAGGGGGAAAGGAGCTTTCTGCAACAGCGCCCGTTCCTTTGCCTCTAGGCAGGAAGGTACAGTAAGAGGACCATCGCTTCCCTTTTTACTAATGCAGGCTGACCACAGAAAGGTCCGACCAGGAAGCTGTTCTCTGTGTGTGATCCCTTGCAGGTATCACCCAGTCCCTGGCGGTGACTGAGATTGGGACTGAGCGGGACGAGCTGGTGTTCACCACTCTGGCATCCAGCATTTACAGACTGCTGAAGGTCTCAGCCCATGAGTAAAGACAGCATTTTCTGCTGCCAGTTATTAGAGAATGTATGGTGGTTTGGCTCTCCTGTTTACATGAGCTATTGCCATTGATGACAGTTTCCTAGCGTAGGGCTATGATGGACAGGGCTTGGACAAGCTAACACAGACAGCATAAATGAAACTTTGACCAACGGTATACGGTGGATATTTTCATGGAAATTCTGTATAACAGTAGATATACCTTTGGCAATTAATTTTAAATGAACTACCGTTTTGCACATTTCTTTATAAGCTATGTATGCGAATGTCACTGTTTTTACCATTTCGAAAACACTTACAATGCTAAATTTCGTTTATATTATGATGTAATATGTTCTTTGCGCCATCTCCTGGCTGTTCTCTGTGTGACTGATATGAATGCCCTCCCATGCTGCAGTGAGCATTAGATTGCCTCCTCCCACTGTTCTTTTGTGGATAACATTTTTTCCCTGTACCAGAGGGCCAACTTCCTTTAATAATATAAAAAGAGCTGAAAACATTCTGATTGGTTGTACACACATTTCTAACTTATAACTGTTATCAGGAAGAAATGTACTTAAAACTCATCAAAAGCTACTGACTTCTACCCAATGGCTTCAAGACCTAATAATAATCATACTAAGAGGGAGAGTTGCCTTGAAGTAGTTAGCTGAGAAGCGGTTGGCTATCAAAGTGAGAAGCTGCCAAGTTGTGGGGTTTTTGCTAAAAGTTGTATTGTCTGCTACCTGGGGCAGAACTGAGAGGATAAAATAACTATGTATGAAAGCTGCTGCTGCAATTTCCCTCTTTACTGAGGTCAATTTGCACAGTCTGTGGACACACGGCTGTAGAACACACACACACACACACACACACATGGCTGTACTTAACAGTTTCCATAACTAATCAAGTATTATATTTATAAATCATTGGGAGCATTTTTGTAATTGTGATGTGATAAGCTAAACCAAATGATGTTCTTGTGAAGTGTAACAAATCAACCACAGTAACTGCAGATTCAATTGGAATTATGTGGTACTCATTGGGTAGCTGTCTTTCATCTTCCATCGAACAGAAATGCATTCCTGAATAAATGTATCAGCATACAGTCTGAGATGCATTTCGTGTTTCTTCTTGTTTTACTTAAGTTTCATTCCATGTTCCTTCTTGCTTTACCTTAGTGCCAATAGGACTCTGCATTGCTATAGTAAGTCTTAAAATGTGTTTTTTTCTTAGTTAAGGTTTAAAAGTAGAGAGGTTTGCTACCTTACAGTGGATGTCTGTTCCATGGTATAGGGCCTGGGAACTCCCAGCCCCCCCCCCCCTCTCATCGAACACAGAAGGTGGCATGAGGAATGTAGGGACATAAAGGGAAGTTGTGCACCAGCAGAAGAGGTTGCAGCATGTACAGTGTCTTGTGCAGTCATTCAAGTCGTGGCAGGATTTATAGCAGTTTGCCTCAACCTGCAGAGCTGCACTGCACGGCTCATGAGCTCTTCTGCTGGTGGATGACTGCCTGAGACATGAAGACATGCGAATACACAATATTTCCATTGTACATTAACTTCACTGAAACAACCTGTTCTGTTCCCCATGGTATCTAAGTCTGCCAGCAGCAGAAACACTGCAGATATGCCATGTTAATCTGGTACCTGATGTGTTTCATCATCTCTCATGTCACCACAAAACTGATTAACTTCAATGGCAAAAAATGTGGCTTTTTACCCCTTCAGTTCTTAGGTTGTGAAATAATCCCCAAGCTAATTTTTATTAAATTACATTGCCCAATAGACACTTTTCAATATAGGTTGTATGCCAATGCATCACTAAGCTCATTTGTCATAAAAAAATAAACGTGTCATGACAGAGAGATGCATGCATGCTGCCTGCTGGTTCTCTGAAAGCACAGTGCATTACCTACCAGTCCTAACCATTTCTGTTAGCTTTGGGTTCAAATGGATTCACTGGGGTTAAATACATTACAGCCAAATTTGTGACCATGTCAAACTGGTTTCAACATCGAGTAACATGACACCAAGTTAATGTCCCTTTCATGCTGTTATGGAAACAAATTTTGCTTTGTTTTAGTTAATTGACTCATTCAACATAAAAATGCATAAAATGTATGTGAATTGTATGCCAGATATGTCCAAAGGTTTTTTGTGCTTTGAAACTACTGGAACTGTCTTCTATCACCACCCTAATCTGATGGTTGAGGAACGTGGTTTGTATTTTGTTTGTATTTCGCGGATGTTACCAAAAAGATGTTTGCAACTTTCCCCGTCAATGTTACCCAACAAACCAAGCTGGTGAAAGCATGTGTTTCAAAATCTATAAAGTAGTCTTAAGTGCTAACATGGGGCTTGTTGTCAGCCAAATTATAATTTAAGTATGTAAATAAATGAAACATTGCCACAGGCTTCCAAGAATGTTCTGGTTTAACTATTCATGGAGAAGTGGACTAAGCCATTTTCATTTAACCAAAGTAAGCTGCAAATTATATAAACTCATAGGTTTAAGATCCAGACAGACATCTGTGTATTTTCCACACTTAGAAATGGCTGCAGAACTATGTGACCCTACAAAGTCAAATGTCCAGCTTCTAGTATCTATGAAAGGAGAAGGATCCCTCTTTTCTTGTGAAAATGTGTCACATGGTAATGACTAATGAGGCATTACATTTGCAGAGAGTGAGAACAGTCACTGTTATTTGTATACTTGATTAGTATTCAACACTGTTAAGCATCTATGTCTTACAACAGATAACATGCTAAGGATAGTACTAGTAATACTCATAATCAATTTCAGGGGATTTGGTTTAAATTGCTGTAGCAGGCAGGGAGCTTTATTTACAATGTCACTGAAACTGAACTCTACTTTAGAAAGTAATGAAAAGTATGAAAAAATGATCAAATCTGGATAATCTGCCAGAGACATTATATGTCACACACCCTCTGACAATCATAAAATGCTTATTCAAGGAAGCACAAAGTATGAAATGCTGAATTTTGATCAGAATTCAAACTTTCAGACGGTGAAATTTAAAAGTCACACTGTCTCACATCACAAACCACTCAGGGCAAATGTGACCTGGTGGAAATTGGGGAAAGGTGTATCTGTTGAGACCCCCTGGCACATTGCTGGGAGGGACCCATGCAGTGTTTGCTAACAGTTTATCATGTCATATCTTAGTTTCAGCAGAATACAGAATGAGTTTGTGATGGCTCATTTTATATGCCTCAGAGAGATTAAGATGCAAACTTCCTGTCACCCTACCCTCTTTGTGGTGTGACCAGAGCACCACTTCCCCGACAGTGCATGCCCAATCTACTTCTCTATAATTTTGAGGTTCCAAAGATCCTTTCTGTGTGTATTCTATGTTGCACCATTAACCTGGGAACAGTCGCATTAGCCCTCTTCATGGATGGTTCAGTGTATCCAGTCTTAATCAAAAGTATGACAGACAGTTGCCGGTTTTACCTCAAAAGAGTGAATGTCAACCTTGGAAGAATTGCAGTGTTAGGCCTTCCTCAGGTGTGAGTCTGCATAGTCCATCGTACAGAAAACCAGTGTGTCGCTGGAAGGCTGGGGCAAGGTATTAGCAGACCCGTCTGTCATTGACATGTGGAAATCCCCCTCAGTCAGCTCCGTCGATCGATTTCTTGGAACTCAGGACTAGCATGTGGCCCCAGAATGCTTTGTGCTGAGCCTTTCTCAGAAGAGCATTCTGTTGAGATCATATGTTAATGAGGGCACACTAATTGATCTGCACGGCAGTCTGTGCTTCCTGCGACTCTGTGTTATTGTGAGGGATCAGCAACAGTGGAGGAACTGCTCAGTTGCTTTGACTCATTGTTAAAGGCTGTGTACAAAAATAGCCAAGGTGTGCAATGATACCATAGATGTTAGGGGTGTCATGGTACACCAGACCCATGGTATGGCACATACGGTCATGGGTCAGTTTGATTTTTGGTACAGGAGAAAGACCAAATGGTAATGAACTTGTTTTACAATAGCTAATGTTAGCTATCCCAGTAAATAATATGTATTTGATTGCAAGTATTTGTACAAATACACATAAGTAGTGCTGTATTCTTCAGGCTCTATATTTCCCTTCAGTCCACAGACACAAACATTGTTGTGACTGAATAAAGTCTTAATTGAATCCATTCACCAGTACTCCCAGACTAAGAACATCAGGTCTTAAACACATATGCAGATGGAGTATACCGATGGATAAACTCTTAACACTGTGGATGTAAAGCTATAATTTAATGCTACTGAACTGCCGGTGACTGACAGAACAGGTATCCAATGGCATGAATGCAAATTGCTCCTGCACACTGTCATGTGTATTTTTTCTCATGTGGAAGAATTCCTTCTCCATCTTAACTAGCTGCACCCACCCTTGCTTGTTAAAACAGGCTGCGGAATTCACTGACGTAACACATCTGCTCTTCATTTACTCGAGTAGGGTGAATCATACCAGTTCAAGTTCACTCAGACAATGCAAAAGGGAAATATTCCACTGCTGCAGCGAGCGGCCATTCCTTCCTTTTTGAAGTTTCCACTACCTTTTGCACCTTTTGTAGTCCTTAACATGCCATTAAAAATCACCTACTTGTCTACGATAATAAAATAAGACCGGGGGGAAATGTATGGTTGAGATAATAAGCCTTTATAATTGTTTTACACCCCATTCAGTGAATTCAATGGGCTCTCTTGATCCCTGTAGTCAGAACAAACACCTCATGTGACCTGAATGAAGCGAATGAAGCACAAGGAAGGGGAATAGCAGGGCAGAGTCTCACAAGAAGAAAGGTGAATATTCTGGTAACCTTGGATTGACATTTAGAGGTTAGGAAAAGCCAGCTAGAATTTGATTGTGATACCAAACATACATATGCATGGTAAGTGCATAAAATATCTATTGAATATCTTTGTTCACTGCAGCTAAAAAAATGTGAGTTTGCTGTAATTCCTGAGCCTGACTACGAGTTGAAAGACATATATCCTCTCTTTGAGGTGGCGCATCCGTTGACTGTCAGGTGGAGGGAAAGCAAGGACCATAGCTGAAGGCCTTCCATTTGCTAGCTTCATGCAGGGACTTGAACAACATTCAACAGTCTTGCATTAGGGATAAGTGAATAAGGATGAGCAAAATAGTGGTAGAGTTTGTGTGTATATAACGGGCTATTATTTAAGAACATAGCTTGCTTTGACTCAACCCAAATTGCTCTGTCAAACTGTCAGTCTGTGTGGGTTGTGTCATGCAGACAGGGAGTGCCACTTTAAGAATAGCAGATTATTACGTCACAAGGGGTTGAAACATGTCCAGCCATATACAGAAAGCATGTATTACTCAAGGACACTTATTTTCTAAATCCAGACCCAGTGAATTGGCACAAGAAACACTTTCTCATGAAATATCTTCCAGTATAAAACCTCTCTCTCTAGCGCTCTCTCTCACTCTCACTCATGCAACAACAACAACAACAACAACAACAACCCCATACTCTTAGTGATTCCACAGAATGCAACTGCGTAGTCATTTTCAAAACATGTTATCATCTGCTGTGCTTTAAAATAATGTTACTAATACGTTTCTGCATGTGACGTGCTCATTTATGCTCTCTACATGTTAACTGATTTATTGTGATGTTTCATATGTTATTTTGCCTCTTCTGAAAATTGCAATCAATGCTGTTTGCACTTCAAGGTTTCACTTCACTGTTGTTCAGTGTTGGAAACAAATGGATTCCTTTCCATTTGGAGTATCAAGGGACTTTTAAAACTAGCCTCCAAATACAGCCCACACAATTAAGTGCAAGGGGTGGAACATCCTCTTACCAGAGAGGCAGGAAGTGGGACGCACATTAGAACAGTCACTGAGCACATTCCAAAACAAGGATTCCCATAGCTTTTAAGTAAGAGAGCCTTGTTCATGGTTTATCAGTGCATTAGTGATTGTAATGTATTTATTATGTGCTGTTTTTACTGCATATGGCACTGACTTCAGGCACCTGCATGATGTTGTACTTCCTGTATCTGAGTCACTACCATATGAATCAAAAACTATGTTGTGAAGTAATGTCAGACATTACAAAAAAAACAAAAACAAAAAAAAAAAACAGGAATTTGAATTATATAACAGAGGCAACCAAGTTAAATATTTTCTACATAGTTTGCACAAACATAACAACTGTATCAGTTACTATAGTTTTCACAGTGATTCCTTGTTTATGCTAGTTTTTGTTGCAACCAATTTTATCAGAATGCAGGTTTGCCTCACCACTGCAATTTCCCCCCTTTTGAATTCTTAATTACACAATTGGTTTCGTATGGGAAACCAGGGGTCCAAAACGAAATGTAAACTTTTATGTCTATCAGTTAAACAGTGCAAAACATAATCTCTTTTACATTCCTTAAAAGAACATTGTTCAGTCATTATTTCTAATGATTTATTATATCTGAATATGTAATATAAATTGCATATAAGAATGTAAAGAGGAAAAGAGGAATCAGTCCAAGTAATAACACCAGCATCAAAGAAAAGACTAATGGAGATTTTGACAGAACATGTCTGAAAATTCACCACCAGTGGGTGTGTCACTAAAAGCACCAGATTTTGCTTCCTCTACTGTGTCCTAAAGTACATGAATACAGGGACATGTTACCATTGAAAGAATGGGGTATCGTTAATGCAGTGGTTATGACTATGAAAAAACACTGGAAAACAGTACTGTAACTCTTTAGGGAGAAAAGCGGCATACAGTATATGTCTGGGTTTAATCCAGACGTGAATCATGTTTATGCTACTTAATAGGAAACATGTTTGAATCAAAATGTGGATAAAAGAACAGACAACGACACGTAATGATGCTTTGTGACAATGACAATCCTATGACATTTTTTCGCGCGGTTTTAATGGATTGGGTATGTCTGGAATAGAGAAAGACAATGCGTAAAAGACTGCACAGTACTTTTCCATTATTTCGTGCGCGCGTGTTACAACTTATCCCCCTAAAAACCATCTAAAACAAAACCCGGTAGTGAGTGCCCTCGCTGAAATGTTTAGGGGCGGCGTTTCTGGTAATTTTCCCTTATGCGTATCAGTCCATGCCACCTATTTATTTTCACCTCATCACTCAAGACTTAGTTGCCTGTTTGAAAGTTTGCGGAGATACAGGACTTACAGAAAACGAAACAGACCAGCGAATTTCTTTAGGCAACTCAGGTACGTATCAATGGTATTGTTTTTTTTGTTGCTAATTTTGGACACCCAGGTAAAGTCAAGTTTCTATGCACTTTGCTAAATTGATCATTATATTTATCGAGAACAAACATATTATTGCGTCTCACGAGATATTTATCTCGTTTTTGAAAAGATAGGAAAGCAAATCTGTTCTGCTAAATAAGTTCGGAGATTAATTTGTTCTGTAACATTTTTTAGGCTCTGTGGGTGTGTTAAATATTTTTCATGAAGAAAACACTGATGACCACATGTTCTCACAGTGTCCGTTTTGATTGTTTAAATGAAATGAAATGAAATTACATTTGTGCTCATAAACGTTGAGATTAAAATGATGACCATACAGTTTTAACTTTCAGGAGAAGCATTCATGAAATTCATGCCAGAAAACATGAAAATAATGCATTTTTGTCATTGTATCAAACTAACCAGATGATACGTTTTAAACACATGCCGATCTAGATTACCATCCTTCATCCTTCCTTTTGTTGCAGTTTTACATATTGCAATAAATAATTCAGCATTTGATTCATTGAAAAGTTCTGCTTATGGGTAGCTTCCACACAGTTTCCACATGCATGAACATCGCCTGGAGCATTGAGGTGGAGTCCGTCTCATAAAGATGGTTTTATTGCAGTCCTGCCAGATATTGGGAAGAATGCAATCTCTCTGACAGAGTCCAGTGCCAGCAGGAAGCGGGGATATTATGCAACATGTTCTCCTTGGGTTTGGCTCATGCCAAAGCTTGCGAAATGGTCTCCTTTGAAGGGACTGTTCAGGACTAAACGTGTTCACAACCCTGTGTCTTTTTTTTTTTTTTGGGCGCGCTATTCATATTTATTTATGGTCCCTGTTCCTGAGTGATGCAGTGTTAGTATTGTTTCTCCTTGAATGAGCTCATTACCTTTAATCTTGAAATAAATGTATTGTAAAATCACATTAAAAGTGCTAACGGTCATATGTATCCATATGATTATGCCAATTAAATGCCTCTCACTGGTACAGAATGTGTATATAAGTCTGCTGAAACATACTCATATGTCTTCCTTTCCTCAAACTTGCAGGACAGAAGTATTTATTTGAGCAAAATGGCTGACCCTTGGCAAGCGGCAATGGACCATGCTGTAGCTGTGGCCAGGAAAGCAGGAGCAGTGAGTGTTACTGCTGTTTCATATGCCATAATCCATATATACTTAACAAACCACCCTCCAAACTGGAGTACAGTGCACTCCATTGAGGGTGGTAAGAACAGTATTTATTAATGTCTGCTAAATGTTAACCAAGGTCTTATTTTTAATATCTCCCGACAAGCATTTTCAGGATCAAATCTGTTTTGTATTTACAAAATCATTACAAATGTGATAAGATGTTACAGGCAACTGTAGCCAATGTTACTGTCGGATGACTTAGAGTTATGGTCGAGTATCCATGTACATGCACTGTTTGAAAAATGTGGCAAATATCAGTGCGAGGAGTGAGCTCCCCTGGAGATTTATGGGTGTGGTCAGGGTTCTAGTGCCCTGGCGAGCAGTTTGCATATTTTCAGACCAAGCATAACGCATCTGCCAAATTAATGAGTGCATGCTTTCACAAGTGATTGATACGTGTGCAAACACAAACAAGGCGTACAAAATCGGTGTGGCTTGTGACCTACAACAATTTAAAGTTTCTGCTACACAGCCAGACACTATGACCAATCACTGTGACTTATCTCAATGTTCATTAAACAATTCTGTGAGAAGTCATGCAAGAATCCCTTTTGCCATGGTTTGTCCTAATTTGGTGGAGCTGGGCAGAGACTGGAATGAGGAGCCATTAAAAGTGGTTTTGCTAATGTTCATTCCATGACTAAGAGAAATATTAATTGTGAAGTAAATGAATGAATGAATGATTTTAAGTTTTGTTGAAATCTATGAACAATGCATTTGATAGTAATTTTGGGGAATGATCTTGGTTCTACAGTGAGGAATGCTGTTGAGATATGAACTATAACCAGATTGTTGAGTTCAAACAAAAAAGGAAGATTTCAAGAATTATGTATCGGCAAAAAGCAGGATGAAATGATTCCAAAGATATGAGGCTTTCAGAAAATTTGGCTAATAGTTTTTTTTAAAAATCAAATGAATATGGCATTTCCATATAGTAAGATGCATAATATATGAGCATGCTGGCTGTGGGAAGAAGAAGGGATGTTTTCTCCCATGAACTTAGATTTAAGATGGAGGCAGAACTGTTGGCTTTGGAGGAATGTAACGGTTTTTGTGTTTGATCCCTGCAGGTTATTAGAGATGCTCTGCAAAATGAGGTGAAGGTCATGTGCAAGAGTTCCTCTGTGGACCTGGTCACTAAGACAGACCAGAAGGTAGAGCAGCTCATCATTGCCTCAGTGAAGGAGAAGTTCCCCGACCACAGGTAAGACCATGGTCAGGTCTCCATCACCTGTGTATCTCAGAACTTCCGCATTCTCCAGGATGATCATGGCGCTCACCTGCCCTGCTCTGTCTGTCTTTATATCATAGCTTCATTGGGGAGGAGTCAGTAGCTGCTGGACAGCCCTGTATACTGACTGACAACCCTACCTGGATCATCGATCCTGTGGATGGCACCACAAACTTCGTACATGGGTATGACAATGTCAATATTATTGTAGTAACAGCCACTTCAATGGACTCATATGAATAACTACCGTATCAAATAATGCTGCATTTTTGTTAAAAAAATAATGCCAGCACTCATTTACTGAATATTTGGGTCAATAAAATGTACTCAGTGACATGCACCTGAAAAACCGATTTTTGGGCTATATTACTTTCATTTTATTTAATGTTGTTTCACGCAAGGTGTTCACAATGGCTGCTTTTGACTGCTCTTGACTCGTTGACAGGTTCCCATTTGTTGCGGTGTCCATTGGCTTTGCAGTCAAAAAAGAGGTAAGTGCTCATTTCTTTTAGAAAAAAAGCTTCCCTGTGGTGTACTTAGCAATACAGATCATTCATTTGACAGTCATTCTGGCTAGATTAGTAAAATTTCTCTTCTTTTTTCAGCTGGAGTTTGGTGTGGTGTACAGCTGTGTGGAGGATAAGATGTACACGGGCAGGAAAGGGAAGGGAGCCTTCTGTGATGGAGAAAAGCTGCAGGTGTCTGACCAGACAGGTGAGTGACCCCTCAAAATGGATGTTTGTTGCCAGTATTAGTGGTGGTGGGCACTGAGCTGCAGCAGGGACAGGATAAAACACCTGGGAATTAAGTTAACCGGAAAAGATTGTGTTTTCCCTACCCTGTCCTAACAGGGGAAGGAGAAACTCCCTTGTGAATTTGCAGGTGTTGTAGAACGTGTCTTTCAGGGGTGCAATCATTTGGCAGAGATCCAGAGTGTTTCTCAACAATGCTGAGGGGAGGCGGGGTCTGGAACCTGTTTGACACTTAAAAATCTCAAGACTTCAGCTCCTATTACTGTGTGTGTGAAATGTCTTGTGAAACTTTGCCTTTTGATGACACACTGCGGTGAACTTGCCAAAGCTTGCCAGGGATTGCGTCCTTCCTGCATTATAGAAGCATTACACACTTCAGATTATATCATTTTAGTTGCAACAAAAACTAGAAATTGTTTACTGTAACAAAACAATCAGAGACTCCATGTCACAACTGAATGGGTGATCTTTACTTAAACTTAAAAGAACATAAATGCAGCAATAAATGTTACCTCTTATTGCTTTGCCACTGCTCAGTAATTTAAGGTCTGCCTGTAGCATTTACCTGACAAACAATCAGTAATTTTACTTGACTATAGTAACATATCTAAGATATATTGAAACTGATTTAATGTTTTTGGGAGTAAGCTTACAAATATAGTGAAACATTTATATGAGTTATATACTTGTCATACCTTATATGCAGGTTAAACTCCTCAATTGATCTTTCTCATATATTACCGACCCAGTGGCCCTTTATGGCAGATATTAACAGCACAGGAAAAGAGCGTCTCCATGTCAACTTATGGATACTCCTTATTGCAGTCATTATTGGATAAAACTGGTCAAACTGAAATGCACATGCAAAATATCTGTTTGTCTGAATGCTGGAAAGGTGGCTGCTCTTGTGGTTTGTTATTGTAACCTTGTATTCCCTGCAGACATATGCAGGGGTGTGTACATATCATTAATTTTCATGACTAACTTCACTTTATGTTTCTGTTGTAGAAATTAAAAAATCCATGATCATCAGTGAGCTGGGATCTAACAGAGACGCCCCAACAGTCAACAAGATCTTCTCCACCATGCAGAAAATCCTCTGCATCCCAGTCCATGGGTAGGCTCGACAAATGTTATCTTCAAAATAATGTTTCTTTTTTCTGCATAAGTCTGTTTTTGTGTTAACTTACCATTTATGAAACATAACCACTCTGCTTCTCATACATGTTGACAATCTCCATATCTGCTTCATATACAGCTGCTGTTTTTCTCCCTCTCTCTCTCTCTCTCTCTCTCTGGTTCTACTTCTCAGCTTGGTTGTAGTAGTGTATTACTGTGATATATACTCCCTCTCTCTCCTTCCAGGCTCCGTGGATCAGGCACTGCAGCCACTAACATGTGCATGGTGGCATCGGGGGCAGTCGAGGCCTTCTTTGAGATTGGGATCCACTGCTGGGACATTGCCGCTGGGGCTGTCATCGTCACAGAGGCTGGGGGCGTCCTTCTGGATGTAGATGGTAAGATGTGAGGAAGTCATGGGCTCAGATCCCGCAAGGAACGCTAGTGCTTGATCCTGGACCAGTTTTTTTTTTTAATTTTATTTTTGCAGCAGTGAAGGACAAACAAGTTGTATTGAACTTCCAAAATGTGAATGAAATAACATTGTGAATACTGGCATCATGAGTGAGGCTGCCTACTTTGTAAATGTTGAAATTTTCATGATGGTGCTTAATATGACTACCTAATGTTATGATGTGAATGATTCTGTATGGTCTAAATTTATTTTGTTGCTAAAAGTGGCAATTTATATTGAGAACACTGATTGAAGTCATGAAGGTCATATTACAGATAATAAAAGATTGTAACCACTGCAAATTTAATTCTCTTTTTTAGGAGGACCATTTGACTTGATGTCTAGAAGAATGGTGTCTGCAAACAACAAGACAATTGCTGATCGTATCATTAAGGAAATAGACATTTTTCCTGCTGAAAGAGATGATGCAGTCAAAAAATGAACAGTTTATGTTAAAATGTTTTTACAGCAACATCTTGATATTGTGTAATTCTTTTGTGTTATAATCTTTTGTAATGTACGTAAATACACACCACTGTGCTATGCCAGTAATGATGAGCAAATTCACACACAGCGTATGGTGCCAGCGAAGTCTGTTTTGTTGTTCTTGGCTGAATGGAAGACCCACTATTGTATTTGTAGTTTTCTATTAGCTTAAAGTTTACTACAAAGTGTCTATCAGGGCATGAAACTTTTATAACTTGAATCTTTTTCACCTAAGATGTTTTATATGTTTCTGAACATTTCTCATCTGAATTGAAAATGCTCAGTATTTATGGCACTTAACACGTCATTAAAATGAAACAGAGTCCAGTATAGTTTGTGTAATGTGATGACTTTTCGACATTAACCCAAAATAAGGGGTGATTTTGTGGATTTTTAATTTTTAATGAATTTCATTTTTGGCACGCCTACCAACATAGTTTGTCAAAAATATGTTTGTATGTGCTATACCTCTTTGATAATGTATAGTATGTGAACACAGAAGAAGTTAAATGGCCACAAATACTGAAATTAATTTAAAAAATTCTCTAATCAGAAAATGTAATGATAATAATGAAATTAGAGTCCCCATATTGGGGACTGTGTGAAAATGACCATATCAAACCTGCTCAGACATCCTAAGTGCATGAAATAAGTGCATGAACACTCACTGAATGGCATTTTATTGTATTTCATAAAATATATAGTACTTTATTTTATTGGCTTGCAACGGCTCAATAATACACAGTTGTGACATAAAACATGATTTCTTCCCAATTCAGTGAATGGCTAGGTTACAAAAGCCTGTCAATTATTGCGAAAACCACAATGAAGGACACAGAAGAAGAGATGAAAAGGGGAAGATACATTTCACAAATTATCATGCTTTGCTCAATAACAGTTGCTACAGCTGAACTGTTGTGGTCAGAGTATTCTCAGGGGCTATGCAATATGATCACTGGACTTGTTCATGATTCAAGGCATATGTTGCAATTATAAGTGTGTGGAATGATTTGTGTGTAGCATGAGTTAATACTGCACATGAATGAACAGAGAGTGAGCATTACAGAACACTGAAGCTTTGAATATCATGTTCTGCATCATTATATGGCACAAGGAGCTAGAATTGTAACTTCAGAATCCTTACAGTACACCAAATGTAAGTCACCTGGAGTAACCTTTCATCTTGATAATTCTCTTCTCCAATAAGCACCCTGGGTTAAAACACACAAATGAAAAGAATGTGGACATGATTCGGTTGGATCATTATTACATTGTTTTATACACATTCACATATATAAATGTGTAAACAAAAAATAAAATGAGTAACAAAATAAAACAATAAATTGAAATAATTCATTTTCAGATAAAAGGGTAAGGCACAGGATTTTGTCCAGAGAGGAGAAGGATGTACAACAGGGCCTTTTCATTACAAATAAGCCAGTACCTGCCAGTTTTCCCAGTTTTTTTGTGTTCAGTTGCTACTACATGTATGATGAAAGAAATCCTCATTTCAAAATCCTAACCTTAATATTTTTTTCTGACCCTCTGAACCAATGGGAACTACCTTTTTAGGCAATAAAAGTCATAGCCATGCTGACTACTCCATCACTGACAAACACAAATTTATGGAGGTTTCTGCACTGAAACAATTGAAATGCATATCAGATGAAAGGTCTTTCCTTTTAATTTTTTTCCTTTCCTTTTAAAATATGGGCACCTATCAGACATATGCAAAAATGCCATGTTTGAAGGTCTCAACTGGCATATGAGATAGATGGTACGTCCAAGTCTCCCCAGACACTTCATTCAGTACTTGGTTCAATGTTTAGTGTGGAACTGTCGCTAACATACCTACATCACTAGCACCATCTAGCGGTGTAAGTGTGCATGATCGTATCAATTTACTGTACCTTTTTCAGGATGAAGCATAGCATTGAGAAGTACTGAGCGGAATTTATTACTCGAAATGTAACAAAATGCGGAAAAAATGAGCAACTTGTAGGACCGACAAGAATCATATTTATCCTTAAATGTAGACAAAGACATAAAATATTTCGACCACAATTATTTCCTTCACTATGTCTGATAGAGTTATTATAGGCCTAAGTATACATACAACAAATTTTGGAGAAAAAGTAACCAAGGACACTTGAAAACAGAACGTAAACGTAGTTTCTAAAACGTATACTTCCTATTTTGCCCAGGGGTCCTAAAGCAGACTGTAACAAATATTTGCATTTTGCTATATCTGAAATGAAGGGACCCCACATTCCACAGTAGTAGCTACCTAGTATAAATCTCTGACTTTACTGCCACCGCATTTAATTTTAGGTGGTTTACGGTAAGAGATCTGTGGTTCCACAATGCATTGCAACAAAACTTGCATTTGCGCGCGGAGACCGAATTATCTTAGCTTGGTAGCTACCGTTAGCAAAACATTTAAGATTATAAGCAATAACATTCCTTTCTCAGCCTGTCATGAGCTGTGCTTCGTCGTAGTATAAATCGCTAATATACCGTTAGTGTTTAATTACGCGAGATATATTTTTCATGACCAGTAGTAACTTCAAAATGTTACCTAGTAAGTGAAAATTGGCGGGCAAGGAACAGAAAGTGCTAATGTAACTTGCTAGATTTTGTTTGCTAATACCAGGATAAACGGATTTGCTGCCTGAAAAATGGACCGGAACTGTTCAAACCTGGTTTGTATTTACATTTTGACAATTACCCAGCTAAGACTTACATAGATGATAGTGACATATCACTAGATGTAATCGATCAGCTTGTTATTTTATTAGTCATGTTTCCAGTTACAACTTATCGCTACAACATTGTTACTTTCGATTGTTGACAGTATTACCCTACGATAAGTACTGTAGCTATGCTACCGATAGCTAGCTAGGGTAGGTACCTCTGTTTGACTAATTACTGTAGTTATCGCTACCTATAGTTATTTCTGTGATATAGCTTTTCGAACTTGAATAAGTAATACAGCCAGTACCCAGCTCCTATTGTAAGTTAGTAATTGCCAGATAAGTCAAGTTGTGTAGTTACAGCTCCTTTGTTTTGCCGAGTCGGCAGGCTTTTACATCTGAATTTCGTTCTTTACTTTCAGAGCAAACTGCCACCAAAACTTCGCTACTTCAACGGTATTGAAAGGTATATATTGCTTCATTGTTGTATATGATAATACTGTTGTAACTTAGATGACAAAATAAACAAAAAGGTATGACGGAGCGGTCTTTGACTAATTTGATTTTGGCTTTTTTACAGTAAATGTAGCAAACTATTGTCATTTAATCCTCATTGTTCAATTGCACATTACAAGCACAGATGATAATTACGTATATGAGACTCAGATCTCCGCTTTTTTTCTGACAGGTCAAGTTCCAAGCAAATGACAAATAATGTTGTGCGCAACATCGAGGATCTGTTGGATGAACTTGGTATGTAATTCGCCATCAAAAACAAAAAAGTGTGATTTCAAGTGTGACAGTATATCTCAAAAGTGTGTCGCTGGTTTACTATGACATCGCTCGCACATCAGATATTTACTGCAGTTCCATTCCTTATGCACTGTAGAATTTTTTTGTGATCATCAAACTGTTTGGTACATATTAGGATTTTTTATGGTTCTTTAAGTCAAAGACTTACATGTAAAGTCACTGTGGTGTCAGTTGTTTTAACTTTTGGCAGCTGGTCCCTGAAACTAAACCATCTGTGTAAATGAAGACAGTGAAAAAATAAATGCCAGTAAGCTATGCCTGCACTGTGTTATTGAAAGAGGAATATAGTAGAACTAAAACACATGCTAATATTGCCATAATTAGTGTAAATATTGGCTGTGACACAAACCTGCACATAGAACCCTAGGACTGATTTTGAGTACCTCTGATTTTGATTGTTGCACTCTGGGACACCGTTAATTGATGCTCTTTACAATCGACATATTCACTGGTGTGTGTGTGTGTTGAAGTTGTGGAAATACTACTGGTCTCATGCAAGAGTTGAAAATTGAAAGAAAAGACAGAAGCAAAGCAGGGTCACAAAGTGATATCGCTTAATGTTTGCCTGAGCCACCTGTACTCTTATGCGGAGTATGTGTTTCTTCTCTTCAGATTCTTCTCCAGATACAGAGAGTGAGCTGTCTCCACTGTCCAAGGCTGGCAACCTGTCAGAAGATGGAGAGGTAACGATAATACAAAATTTAACAGAATCAAAACCAACAGAAGCTCATTTCAAGTCCCTGGCACATATCTGTGCTTTCTATTTGAAAAGGTGAAAGGGCTTGTATGAATTTTTGACTAAAATAATATTCAATGTGTCTTAATCTGCAGAATGTAAGTATTCCCAAACTAATCCTGGAGACCTCAGATGATGTACTGTGCAATGTGCAAGGTAAGTACAAATGTATGCAAAAAAACTAAACACAGCTGTTGTGTATTCATTTGAAATTGTGGTGGTTATTTACATACTGCTGCCGTAAATGGTGCTCTGGGTCCAACTACTGTGTTGTATGACTGGCCAATTCACTAGTAAAAATTGGGAATTAAATGGCCACCAAACCAAATTTAACCAAACTGAAAATAGTGGAAAAAAATGGTGAATGAATGAACAACAAACTGGCATGGTCTGGATTTGATGCTAGACCATGGGGCTAGTCTGCACAACATGATTAACTATCCAGTCACCTTTGGCTGGTTTGAATTATTGCATATGTAAGCTAAGTGTCATAGCTACAGAATGAGAATAGCCAATTTAGAAAATAAGGCAATACTAATGAAAGTAATTCTTCCATCACTGAAGGGTTCTAACTCTTTAAACTGTATTTTGATGTATCTTACAATATTTCAGATTTCTTATTCTTGTAAATGTGTTAATCTCAGAGAACACATTGACTCAGAAGTAACCATTATTTATAATACAAATTTGGCATACTTATTTCTTTATTTATTAGAGTTCTATGTGAACACTGCATATCTTGTGATATTTTCTGAAAAAAAAATTGCATCAGGTAACTGCAAGTGATGCAAATGGATCATGATATGTAACCAATGTGTCTTGAATTACAGGGGTAATTTGCTCAAAACATGAAATACTGGATATTTCTGTATTTCTCTCTAAAATGTATTTAGAGAGAAGTAGCATGAAACACTGCTGCAACAAACCAAGCACTTTTCAGCATTTGTGGTTAATCTATAAAGGCTGTTCAAAGATTAATGAAAAGTGGTTGCATACGCATTTTCTTGAGTCATTTTTACTCTGCTGACAGAGAGTCTATCTGAAGACTGTGCCCCAAAGAAAATGTCAACTCCTGTCCCTCTGGTGGCTGGTGATGATGATCCGGATTGGGATGGGGATGAGAACCACAGGGGCTCTCCAGTGCTCTTAGAGAGTGAGGATGAACTTCCAGAGAGTGATGCTATCAAGACTGCACAATCTGATAAGAAATCACAGCTGGCAGGAAAGGACTTTGAAGAGTAAGATCAACACTGCTATTTATTTATTGGAGATCTGCTCAAACTGATTTCTAAACTGTGTGTTGCAGTGTGAACGTTTACGTCCAGTGATGCTCATAATATTCTCTGGCTTGTTTCCCATCTTTTTGCCACATTGAATGCAACATCAGAATTGGAGGAGATGTAGTTTTGGTTTATGTAATGCGGTAGATGTGTTAGTCGTATTTAATAGTTACTTTAATTTGCAGGTATGCAAATCCTTGTTAAAGGATCTGCTGTATGTTGGGGACGGTGATAACTATTGAATGAAATGATGGAATAGTAGTGTAATTTAGCTGTCGTATAAATAAGCTTGTAATACATTTCTTTAAGGTCAAGTGAAGATGAGCTGCAATTTCCTCCGAAAAAGTTTGTGTTTGAGAATCATCCAAAATCCCCAACTGCTAACAGAGCGCAGGAACAACAAAAGGGCTTTTGGTGAGGCTTCGGAGGCAGTTTGCAAATATTTAGACCACCTAAATATTTGTGATATTGATGACACTCCAATTAATTGTTTGAATTAATCTATGACACTGTCCAATTAATTGTTTGAATATTTCATTCTATTTGATAGTTTTATAATATGCAATAATCTTTAAAAGTTAATGACACTATACATTTTGTAGCAGTTTCTCCCAAACACTCAAAGTTGTTTCTTACACTGTCACTAAACTTGTTAACGGAACATTTTTGCTGCTAGCAACTGGTATCAGTTTTGAGTGTGTGTTTGTGCATTCTTTCAGTTCACTTTCAAGTGATGAGGAATTTCTGTCATTGCCATGTAAGAAGTCTGTGGTGCCTGATACACCATCACAGAAAAGCAAGGTGTCAGTTCAGATCAGAGGAGCTACGACAGAGTGAGTCTGTACTTCAAGTGTATAAGAAGCATTGTTGACGAAGACCTAATGGTTGAAATGTTGTCTTGCTCTATGGTTGTAGAGTTTTAACGTATGTCATTTTGTGGTTCCTACCAATGACATAAACATGTAGGGGAGAAATTCTTACCACTGTCATACAGTACTACCTGTTACTTGTCCATAATGCACAATGTTTTTGCTACTAATCAGCATTATGACTGACCATAGGAGTTGGTGTTATAGATGGATAGATTGGACATTTTGAGATGTCAAAACTTGTATGCTCTAATTATGTATATTTTTTTGTTGAGGGTTCAAATAAAGATTGACATTTTGAGATGTCAAAACTTGTACCAATTATGTATATTTTTCCTCTAGTTCAAAAGAACCACAAAAATACGATGATCTCTGAGGGCAATGTGTTGAAGGAAAGGCAATCTTCAGCATTCCTCCTAAAACTAAAAGATATTGGTCAATCAAAGGCAATGAGGTAAGTAGTCAGGCTTCTTGAATAAAAGATACAGTGCTATTTTCATTGAATGGCTCTATTGTAGTCGAAGTTTGCTTTTGTGTGATGCTGGTATAATACTTCATGCTTATTGTCTTTCTTTTTAAGCTTCAGGAAAGAGGCATCACCTGCACAAGTTTCTCCTCACTTTGAAGCTGATGAGGACTTTATGATATTGGAAGAGGAAAATCTGAAAAGTCCACGTTGGTTTACTATTCCAAGGAAGACGGAAGTAAAGAGAAATAAACCTGAACAGCAAGAAACTTCGGAGGTGGAGATAAAAAATAACAAAGAGGCTAGTACATCAGAGAAAGCAGCAAGTGATATCCACAATCAAGCTCAAAATAAAAAAATCAAACGAAGCCGAAGCAAGGGTGCCAAGGAGAAGAAAACCAATGAACTCGGCAACGTCGAGCAGAAGATGAAGAGAAGACGAGTCAACAGTGTTGATAAAAGACCTGTGGACATTCCTGACTCGGCACAGTCAGTGAGCATGTCAGATTCCCCAGAGAGACTGGCAGAAGTGTTAGGCCATGCAGAGACACAGAGTGATGAACATGGGGATGTTCCTCAACTTCTGCCTTTACCTTCAAAAACCAGCAATCAGGCTGAAGAACCAGGTATGTATTTTAAAATGGTTTTCTCAGGTGTGTAATAATGAAAGAAAGTCGATTCTGCTTTATGATGCATAATTGGTAATACCAGAACATTAGAAAACGGTAGCTGTAAGTAGTCCTGACTAATAACTTGTTGTCTTGGCATGTTTTTTTTTTTTTTTTTAAACAATGAAGTCTATAGTCTATATGAAATAGTCTGTTCCGTTATGGTTTGTTATTATCAACTGTCAACTTTGTTGTATGTTAGATCCACTCTAATGTTGATTATGTCTTCTTAAGCTGTCAAGAAAAATAAGAAGCCAAAAAGAAAACAACATAACATAAACCCAAAAGAATCCAGGAAAAAGAGTGAGACAAATGGTGAAGAGAGACTGCCACTGAGTACTTGTGAAAACATTGTGACTCCAGAAGGCTGCGAGACAGGTAAAAGGAAGAGACATGAGCCCGGGTCTTGGTGGCTTGTTCGCCAAGAGAAGCAGACAGACATGTGTAACAACAATGAAGTGCACGTTTCAGTAGCCAAAAAGAAGCCAAACAAAACCAAACAAGCGCCAGCAGAGCCAATCCCATCTCCAGCTGCAGAGCAAGCAGTTGCTCATATCAGCAGGGTACAACAAAAATTGCCCTACAATCATAAAGCTGAGAAAAAGACTCAGATCTCAAAGAAAAAATCCAAAAGCAACAGGGGAACTCAGAAGTCAAGGAAAACTGAATCACAAGTCCTTGGATTGCCACAAGAGTCTGAGGAAGGAGGCATGAATGGAGCTGGTGAGGACCATGAAAGTTGTCCCTCTCCACCTAGCCAAAAGCATGCTCTCACATCAGGTAAAGTAGAAACTTGACTCTTTGACTCTTGGGTAGAGCATCTGGGGAAATTCATAATGGCCTTTTCTTGCCTTGGTTTCCTATAATATGGTTGGTGGCATCATGTTTTGAATTGTGTGCTGGTTGAATTCTAAGAAATATTCTGCCAGCTTGTCTGCACCCAGTGGCCTTAACTCCTAAACACTGTAATGTTTCCACATACAGATAGATCTGTGAAGCACAATGCTTACCTCCTTTTCCTTCATTTTCATTTTAGATAAGAAGCAAAAGAAGTCTAAAGGGAAACAACCTAATCATAAGGGTGGTGGGACTGACATGCCCCATAGTGTTCAGGAAAATGGGGCTCACTGGAGCACCATGAAACGGGCCGAAGAAAGAGGAAAAAGCCTGGATCGTGGTGGCTTGTTAACCAAGACGAGCAGACTGATATGTGCAACAATGAACTGCACAGCTCAGGAACCAACCGGAGGAAAAAAGCAAATAAAACTCCACCAGCACCAGCACCAGTGCTATCTCCTGCTGCAGAAGATGATGTCCCTCTGGAGGGTACCAGGAAACGGTCAAAACGGGTTTCCAACCAGAGCTCAGGGAAGATGACCCAGATCTCAAAGAGGAAGTCCCAAAGCACCAGACACAATCAGAAGTCAAAGAAAACTGTGCCAGAATTTCCTAGTCTGCCAGAAGAATCTGAGGGAAACGGGAATGATTTCAGTGGTGTGGATGATGGATATAGTGAACCCTCACCAAATCCTGATCAACATTATTCCCCCACACCAGGTAAGGTAGAGATGACTGGCAGCCAGTAGGATGCAGTGTGCAAATTAATTGCCCTTCAGCTGCATTCCTTGATTTTCATTTTGTGATAAATCTGTCCAGGTAGAAGGCTGCTATTAAACAACTACAAGCAAACATGGCGAAAATGCACCATTATTTACTGTTCACTCAATGTCTTCCATTTGCCAGAATAACATATTCCCAAGCTGTTTGCATACTGCAACACTAAGAAAGATCTACTCACTTAGGGATGTTTATCTTTCAATAGAGAAGCTCAGTATCATTAGTTTTATATGTATTTTTTTATCAATTACAGGTCAGTCCAAAAAAGATGTTGGGATGTTATCCTCTGAAATGTTCCATCTGTTTGTAATGAAATCCTATTATTGGCTGTAGATATCCTGTTTGTGATTGTCTACACTGCTCATTCCTACAGGTCATGATAGTCAAAGAGTATTTGATGACGCTTGTACCCGGCACAAGCTAAATAGGAGACTGGACCAGCAGCGACTGTCGACTCACAGAAGGCTTCAGAGTCACTCTGTAAGTCCCTCGCCTGACAGACAACAAAGGACAGTGTATGCTTATGGAGAATCTGAAGTTTTTGATGAGAGCTCTCCTCCGTCAGACAAACTCACAGCTGAAGGTCTCCCAAAGCAAAGGAAACGACCCAAGTCATCTCAAAGAACTTTTAAAAAGGGGACTGATGGACTGACTTCAGAAAACCACAAGGAAAAATCCCTCCAGTCATTCATAAAAAGAAACCATTCGCTTGCACCAAAGAATATCAAAACCACATTGGCCTCTTTTGGTGCCATTTTCACCCCCGTCTCTACAGCCGCCAAACGCAGTGCATCAAGACGACCTCTTAACTACCCCAGTACTCTCTCACCACAGGGGGACCACAGTGGTGTATCCAAGCGCAGCAGTGCTGTCTTTAATGGCTATCAACATGGCAGTGACTATCCTACAAATGAACCAATTGCCAACTTTGTGTCCTCAAAGGCCATAGCAGATATCTGCCCTAACTGTCCCAGGGCGGTGCATGGAAAACGCAGTGGAACAGTTCCCCTCACCATGGACAGTGCAAGGATTCCCCAGTTTGATGAGCTGCAGTCTGAAGTAGATAGGTATGTGCAGTCAGGTCCAATAAGCCACTTTAGTCTGAATCACTGTAAACTCATACATTTCATTTTTGGCTTAATTTTCCAAAAGTGATTTTGTTTTTTGTTTTTTTTTTTTTTAATTTTTAGGTGTAAAGGTTTTGAAAGTGGCCCATCCTCAATGATTGAACTTGAAAAATGTAAGTACATGAATTGCTGAGCACTTCCTTGACATTGAGTTTGTTTCGCTGTTTGTAGCACTGTACAAATATTTTTGTTTGGAGTTATATTTAATAGGGATGCAGCAATTCAAATGTTTGAATTCATGTTTGAATGGACAATGCTCTTCTGTACCTTGAAAAATATAGGCTAATATTTAATAAATTGCCTATATTTTAATTAAAAAACCATGATCTTAAAAAGGCCTACAGCAAATTTTTCTTTTAACGATGAAATTAATACACTGGTCAGTTGGAAGGTTGCAAATAATCAAAAGCAAATTTGGTATTACATGACCCTTTGGGCAGTCAGCCAGTAGACCCATAAATTGATGTAATATATTTTAGGCTTTTAAACTCTAATCTTTATCCCTTGTTTAATATTCCAGCTCTGCCATCATGCCAGAGTATTCCCCATGCTCTGTCAGGGAGGCAGATGTGTGGGCCCCCTCTGAGACCCATAACCCTGCAGGTGGAGGACCGAGAGGACCTGGTTAAATGGCTCAGCAATGTGTGGACCACTCCAGGTCAGACCAATCCCACACTCATTTGCATTTCTTACAGATAATAACTTTGCACATTTTAGTGGCTAACATAGAGGGTTATAAGAATATTAAATGCCAAGTGTTTTAGCTCTTAAAGATATTTTATTGAAGACATTATTTAACACAGATTTTCACACTACAACCATTGTTTAACCAGTATATATTTTGAAATGGAAATAAAAAGAAAATAAAATCAATCATCACTGATAATATAATACATTTTTGAATGGTAAAAACTTTCATTCCTTTTTTCAAATTGCAGACTCCATTTTCAGTGTACTTAAGCATTTCTTTATAAAGTCAGCCATGTTAAATTTGTTTTGTAGATGGTGCTCAGATCATTACTCCAGAGCACTTCCAGTGGTATGCTTACCGTGGAAGAGCCATGGGCTTCAGGACTGACATGATATATGAAACCTTCTCTAACGGGAAGATTCTGCTGGGGTCTTACATGACCAAGCCTTTACAGGTGGATAACAATGCAATATTGGTGAGTAGGCACACACGTTTTATCTGAAATGATTTTTAACAAAAAAATATAAGAGACCGTGTCTAATTCTTAAGCTGTAAATGAATTGTTTGACACATTGGAAGTGCAGGTGATTTGCAGGTGTTGAAATGTTAACATAGAAGTATGTACAGGTGACCCTCCAACATAGCGGGGGTTAGAGGCCCCCTTCCCCCCGCAATGTGGAATTTTGGCCCCCCTGCGCTGTCTACTGTTCAAATGGTTAGTGAGTTTCAAGGGACAGTTACATTTTAAAAGGGAGTTATCCCATAACGTAATTGTTTGTTGCTGACCTGCAAAAAATCGAAGTCGTGATGTGGAAAACCACGATGGGAGAGTCACCTCTAATTTCTGCATCTGGGTGTCTTTAAAGTGTACACATAATGCTTGTAATTCATGTACCCCTCTTGGTTGTCATTGACATGCTTCAGTTTGTGTTCAGAAATAGTATTGTCATGTCTCTAGACCTAACCCTTACCTCAACCCTGAATCTTCCAGTATAGGTTCATGTAAAAACAGTCATGAAAGTGAATAGATACATTTTTAATTTTTTAATGACTATTGAGTGGTAGCAAATAATAATATTCCTCAATGTGAGGTGTGACTAATGAATCTTTTTGCTCTGCTTTAGGTCTTCAACATACTCACAAGTTTGGTATGTATAACTATCAATGGAGTGAAGACAGATCTCACCTGTGGAGAGACTTTTGTGGTTCCATGTGGTATGCATTATACTCCTCTCATCTTTTGAAACTAGACTGAATGACCATGGCTCATGTTTCTTGCCTTTAATAATGACTGTTTCCACCTTGCTCTGTCACAGGGCATGCGTATGGAATGCGCAATCTGACCGCAGAGCCTGCTGTGCTTTTCTACCATCGGATGGTGGCAGAGCCCAGTGACCTCGGAGACTAAGAAGATAACACGTTGTATTCTAAAACTGGATCTTCTGCGCTCTGTATTGGAAAGTGTGCGTCTCATTCAGTGGCTGGTGATAATAGTGAAAAAGCGTGCTTTCAGCAATGGAGATGTGCATGTTAACTGAACAACAGGAGCTGTAAAATTCCAATAAACTAAATTCCGGTTACTCCATAGCACAAACATTCAAACTGTATATATATTGAAAATATTGAAATATTTCAGATAGTTACATCTATCCCCAGCAAGTTAACCACCTAAATGATGCACCACAGTCATGTACAGTTTTGCCTGGCTTTGAACTGAGTGCTGTTTGTTTCAGGGTGTTATTTGTTAAAAAAAGGGTCTGTAAAGCTGCAGCGTCTATCCAAGTGCATTGCTGATTTGGAAGTGCTAATTATCTGAAATACTATGTGAAGGTGAACTCTATCAAACTATAATATGATCCCTTCTACCCAATCTACATAAATCTGCATAAATCTGCCCCGCTAATTTCTCTGACTTCATTTCGACATCAGAAGCATTCCCCTAGTATAGAGTAAAATGGCTAGAACTGTGCAATTATGTTGACACACACCTCTGTTTAAGAAATTGCATTAGAATCCCTGATGTCCAACGCTGTTGAAACCAGAGGTATGTTGGATATGGGAAAAGTCAGGTTTATGGGCTTGTACAGTATTTTAAATGATTTATTTTCTGAGGTTTATAGAACCATTTAAATGTTGACATGTTGTAGATACTTGTACAATTTAATATTCTATTTTGATAGCTAAGTACAATAACTATAATTGCGCTTTTAATAAAAAATGTAGTAAACTTGCTTAACATGACCCTTGGTTGGGTGAGTGGGTAGAAATGATGAGTGGGTAGTTAACATGACCTGCAGTGTTTGTAGATGTGTAAATTACTGTGAGTGAACATGTGTATTGTAATAGATATAGCTATCACATCGAGAGGTTAGTTTTAAGATGCTGTAATTTGCTGGCTTTTAAGTTGAATACATTGACCTGGTTATTTATGTTACATGAAAACCAAATTATTTTCTGTTGTTTTTCTTTACGGCACTAAAGTCAGGGTATCAGCAAACTGTAAGTAAATAGGACCAACTAAAACACAGGATAGTGTAGTGTCGTCATAGATTTGTGCTCGTGTACTCTTCCTTTTTCCCTTAATTTATAGATTCTGTTGAGGTTACTGTTAATTTGACAGCTGATGTATTCAACATATTGTATCAGCAATAGTGATGCTTATGGGTATAATTTGAATAAAAATAATTTCTGTATCATATCTTGAAATTTGATGTTTGCTTTTGTGTGGAAGTGTCTGACAAATATAATATTCCCATTTGTATCTGAAATCTTAATTATAAAACTATAGGTGCTTTCAAAATGTTGCATTTACAATGAAAAGAAGCACATTCTGTTTCATACCTTTCTCTGCCATTTGGAATCAGTGGTTATGCTATTGTGTCAATGACAAGGAGCATGTCTTCTCAAAGAGGGTAGCTGAGCTACTGAGGTGACTACAGTTGAGCAGCGGGGAATATAAATACCATGTTCAAACAAGTTTTTACATTATTTTGGTATAGCGTGGCATTTCAAAAACATGAAACTCTTCTCCTTCCTAAACCAATTCCTTTTACCCGGTTGTGAACTAGTTTGGCCTCAGAAAGGGCACCTTCACACTTTCACGATAGTCCATTGATGATGTCATTAAAAAGCCTTATTTAAAGGGGAACAGAATGCCCAAGGGTCCTATAAGTTGTGTGGGCAGTGGAGCCTGTGAACAATTACTACTTTTACCAACAGAGGGCGCTATGGCTCAATGAAACCAATACTATCCCTGAAAGCGATCTGGATGCATGTGGACTCTGAGTATAACAGGTAAAGGAAGTATTAGCTTATGTTAAGGAAAGGATGTGCTCCAGTGTACAGGGATTACAATGGGAATCAATAATTATTACCCAAAGGGGCAACAGGTTAACAGCTTTGAAAAGAGATGTTAATTGTGCATTGGTTGTATGCAGGGCACATAGGATGTGAAAATACTGACTTTTCCCTGGGGGTTGATTCTTTTTGATTAATTATAGCCTGCCTTTATCATTATGTGGCGGGATAGAGAGGTGGATATAGAATACTCCCATGAGATGGAATAAAAGACTAATTATGACCTCTTAGCTGAGAAGGAAAGACTCGGGTATAACTAGGGGAGAAATCAATTATGAAGAGGAGGTATTTACTTCTTGTATGTCCACTCTTCACTGAATATAGTGAAGCAGCTATTTTAGTGCATATTTTTTTGCTGATAATATAATTTATATCCAGGCAAAGGCATTGTTATATCCCAACCACTGATACCTAAAGCTGAGATTATTTTCAGACTGCCAGCTGTTGACCAAGTGGAATGTTCATGATGAGTGCTCACACAACTGCATCACTGCAATGTCTGACTCCTCCATATCTTCAGCAGCTGACCAACTCCCCCATATGCCCCCCTCCTCCTCCTCCCTGCCCCCCCACTCCCATATCCACCTCAAGGAATAACCCCCAACCCCCTGGGGAGCAGACTTGCTGCAAAGGCCAGGCTTGTTTCTCTAAGCATATCTGACAACCCGGTTTATGAGGCGAATGTCCTCAGGCAGCTGGCACACTGTGGATTTCCCGTTCTGAATCAATGCAATACCCAGTCTGTTATTATTTCCATTCTACTCTTTAAACTTTAACTAAATCATCAACCCCACTGACTCTCATATAATCTTACATTATAACACTGGTTGATGACTGCAAATCAGCAAAAAGGAGCCCGGACAAAAACATTCAATTTTCCTTGCAATTATAAAATTCAACAGACATGTATGTAAGAGCATGCCTTTTTAAAGCTACATTAAAACATGGGGTAAATAAGACACATTCAAAAATCCTCAGCTGCTTTCTATGAAATGGGTGTATTTCCTGAAGAAATATAAAAACTGGTACTTTTACCAGTGCATTGCTGCTTTGTGAATTACCACAATTAAGCCTGTGCAAAAAGGGGAAGAAAGCCATTACATTCAAGATTAGTGGTGGTTGCATAGAGACAGCAGCATTGTTTATTATTAAGGAAATTCCAGTTCCTTAGGATATTATGCATTCTTTCTATTGTGTTATTCCTAGTGGTGACACTTGTGAGTACCCTTAAGGTCTCTTAGTGTCCATTAGATTATCCCCCTTCCAAAAATACTGAACAACTAAATAATTAGTAAATTGGTCTATTTCTCTAATGGTACACAGCACTGTATGTGGTGTCCTTTGACTTTTAAAGTTAACCCAAAATCAACACCTCTGAGTAACCACATTAAACTCCACTTTTGACACATACAAATTAACTTTAATTATATCTCACTCACAGCAGGGCTCTAAGGCAGTGAAAAGTGCAGAAAAAGTGGAATCGTGAGGAGAATAAACCAGCCAGGGAATTTACACAATGTATACTGATTTCAGTATCAATGCGGGCAAACTTGCTCTCTAATCTCTTTTTCTCAAAGTTCTACCTGTGGAGTTGCATCAGTCATGAAGGTAGTGGTCATTAGGCATGATAAACAATAGCAGAGGAAGACGCATAGAAATGGATCATTTTATAAGATTTGTGGGCTTCATGCTTTCATCGAATGAGGCATGCACCCTGTAATCAGATAGGAGTTTTCCATTGTTTAAGTACACACAAGATGCATTACATCAGAAGCAAGCTACGCTTTTCTTTCAGGTCATCTCTTTACGGTAGACTATTCACACTGGGAAGTGTTTATATTTGTTTGATCTGGGGCTAACCACCTTCATTTACCAAACTATGATCACTATGGTGATGTGTCAGCATTCACAAGTCAAAAAAAAAAAAAAAGTCCAGTGGATCTGTTTTTCTCTCTGCAATCTTAGGTTTGGCTAATATTAAAATGTGCAAACCATCACCACCTTACCACCAGTGATTCAACATGGAGTAACATGTTTCATATTTTATTTTAAATACATTTATGTGAGCAGGATACATAGAAGAAAATATCTTTAGTTTAAAATGTATAGCACTTTTCACTTTTCCCATTTTAAAAAACTGTATTATTTGCAAATGAGCTTTCTAAGACCTAAAAACAACAAATCTCAAATTTTACCTCACTTTGGATCTAAAAATAAGCCATACATCTCACAAGCACTGATTTCTAAGACCTAACATTGGCTCGGCAAATGCCACCTGTGGCATTTTGTCTGTCTGTCTAGAAAGACTAATATACTGCTCAAGAGGGGTTTGAAAGTTTAGGCTATGCAGTAGATTTATCACCAATGTAACCCAATTAGGCAAAGACAGAGAGTGAATTGAATGCTGGAGCCCAAGATGTCAGCAGGGTGAGTGGTGAACCTACAAGGACCGGTGAACATGAGTGCTCTCCCAATGAGAAGCCACTGTCGCTGTATCTGTCAGGGGCACTACTTCATCAATACACCTGAGATAAAGGTCAGACTTTAGGAGGGCAGGAAAGAGAAATTGCTGCACATGTACTTCACTTTCCGTCCTGCAGCGGGTGAGCTGAAGCTCAGATTTGGCTGAAATAAGTGGTTTTGTATTTCCATAGTTGCTGATTTGTCATATGAATCCAGTTGGTGGTTTGAAAGCCATCATTTCAGGGCACTGGCTGGATTTGTTTGTAATCTCACAGCAAATCCAAAACCAACATGACATTTTCATATCAATGTGGTAGCCACATTGAGGACCCCACATTGAGTGTTTGACCTTGAATGTCTGAGAACCAGATTTTTGGACTGGTTTGGTTTGGTTATTTCCCTTTGTTTTTTGCTGTGTTGTTCCACACTGGTAAGTTGTTTAACCACCAAACTATAGAAATAGACAAATTAGAATGGGGAGGTTGTATAATATTAGGATGATGATGTGAAGAAGTTTTCTTGCTTTATTCATTTTGACTTTCTTTTAGTGTCATTGTCATTGCTTGTGTTATTGTCATTTGCATTATTATGTATATGTATATGCAATATATACACAATATGTATGTAGAATGTAAACAGCAAAATGAAATCAGCATTTGCTGTTGAGTTGGATATTAACCTTCATAACGTTGAAATGTCTTTTTATGAATATTCTTTAAAGGCCCACGGTGGTAAAATTACATCCTGATTTTCTCAAAGAAAAATTTTAAATAAAATGTAAAATATAAATTGCATTCACCGTATTGCTCGTCATAATCTTGGTAATGCAAGATAAATTTATGTTTTCTGTCAGTCAGATTCCAAGAGCATTATAAGTCCTATAGCATAGGATGCTATGCTGGTGGACAGAGTGCCATAAGTTCACCATTAAATCAGACCAATCGGAAATGATATCTTATCCTTTATTTATAAGTCATGCTTTGCACATCTTAAATTATACAGACTGAACTGGTGCATCTATGTGGGAGGGCCCATAAATGCTTGTGTTCAAATGACAGTTATCTGACATTTAAAATGCTGCAGTGCCTTACAGAGAAAGCATGAACAGGAAGGACAGGAAGTTTCCGTAAAGAATCAGTATCCAGCCTGTCAGTTACCCCAGATGAGAATATGTGAGACGATATCCATACATTCATACACACTTCTGAAAGAAAAGCAGTGTGAGGCACAATTTCATGGAAACATGTTGAGTAATCTTTTTTATTTATGGACAAATTTTTCTCTTTTCCATTTTCTTTGTAATGTATTAATTAATTTTTAAAAAGCCTTCATGAAGTGCCCAGCATGTCCGCAATTAAATGGCTGTCAAATATTTCATCAGAACCTGTTAGCATCAACAAAGTAAGAGCGATCAATGTGAAATCACTCATTACCCCTGGGGATTTTTCTTAGGGATAAGGACAACAGTAGCCATTTTCTCCAAAAGTGGGATCGAAATAAGTGGAGCAGAGATAAGAAGGCACTTTCGTGGTTCACCTTCAAATCCTAAAACCCACACTGATATCTCTATCGGTTGAAAAATAGGAAAAAAGCAGTGGTGATGTGCTGTCCCTATCACTCAGCAGAACACCTATGACAACTCAGATCAGACAGTGTTGGCCAGTGACACTCTCAGGGTCTGAATCTGGTGGGCAAAAGCTGGAGATAAAGATGGTAAAGCTGCATTTGACAGCTGGTTGCCAAGGTGACCTGAGAGCTATGTTAGATCTGAGCAGTTCTACGCTGATGAGCTGAAGCTCTGAGGGTCCTTTTGAAGCACTTGAGTAGTTCCGTCCGTGTTGCTATTTAACTAATGATGTTGTGTTCCTTTTGAGACTCTTGTTTCTTATTCTTTGTTTTGAGTCAATAATAGACACAAAACCTGTCGCCTAGCAATTGAAATGTTATGGCTAGTGAAAACAGGCAAATGAAGTAATGATTTTTGCAAGACAAAATATTTGTAACTTCATCAACCTTCTCTTTATAATTGTTTTCATAAAATAATAGCTTTTTTTTTTTTTTTTACCATCCTGCATATGCTTGCTTTTACTATAAATTCTGTTCTATTGTTAGACTAATGCAAATGAATGTGTTACCTGCAAACTATGGAAATAGACTAATTCAAACAGAGTCCACTCTCAACAGAGTCCACCTTTCAGTCTGGACGAGTGACTTTATATTCAGTGATTCCAAAGGATCAGTAAACAAGAGTATACCTGTGTTGTTATTTAAATGGATATGTTTGTGGGGCATATGAATAAATTAATTTAGATTATTATCTTGTTATAAAAACATTTACACTCACTTATGGTTCTTGTCTATTCACCAGCACGCACAGCCAGGTTCTACCTGTGGCACATGGACTGCAAAGATCAAGCTGACATTCTCATTATATTGGCTCAATGAGGAGGAATATCAGTTGGTATACAGCAGGGAGATATAGGCTTTGAATATGGATCAGGTACTCTAACATACCTTTTATTTCTGATTTTTCATTTCTTCAATGGAAACATATTTTTGGTTGAAAAACTTATCTCTTAACCTTACTGAAATTATGGAAATTTATCCTGAAACATGATCCTAGAGAGAAAAGACATAATACTCAGTATGAAGTATCAAAAGATCCTTATATTTCTTATATTGGATGCATTAATATTTCTGATTCCTCACAGGTAAATGACTCCAAGGCTTGTACAGAAGTGTATTGAAAGGCAAGGCGAAATGATAGAGGCCATGCCTATGGGAAATCATTTCAACAATTATAGCAAAATGTCCTGATTTAATTTTACCCGGCAACCCATAATACATTTATAAATGTGGTGATAGAGGATCACAAACTACATGCTCAGTTGATCAGCTAACAATCCACAGATCTCCCCGAACAGTTGGTGCCACTCTCTACAAAGTTCACCTGACCTGCCCCAAGCAGGTCTCTAGAATCAATGTCTCTTTCATAGAAATTCAAAGCATGTCCTCGATCAATGCAATGTGAGCTCAATTTTTAAAAATTCATTTCTTGCATCATAAAAGGATCTCCCACTGAGGGTCTTTGCATTTTTACCATCCAGATGTCACTTCATTTTCGGCAGCTGTCAGAGCTGTCCAAACAACACCCAGAGCCTCCCCACCAGCCTTTTAATCATACTTTTCTTACATATGGCTAATAGATATAGACATAAAACAGAAGATATGACACACTGTTTAGTTTTTTTACTATTTTGTTTTTGTTGTAATTTGAAGTCAAAATTTGGAATGCATGCTAGGTACCCCTGGGCCTATCAGGTGGCTAGTTGAGCTTTAAAAATGTGAAAACAGTCAATATCCAGGGGTATCTTAACTTGCATCTTGACGTGTGTTTGATGTGCTAAAGCGTAGGGATCATGAGGATGTGGATGGTCAGTCCTGTGAAGGCTCTGTTCCCGTGGGTGGATGAGTCCCATACTCTCTGATCCAATCCAGACACTGCAGAGAGCAAATGAGGCAGACCGCTTCACTGGCTGCGGTGTCACCTGACAACGGAAGGATTTATACAGGTAATATTCGTGTCTTACTGCTGATGATGTCTCCTGGTCAATCAGGTGACCAAAGTCAGCTCACACATGCCTGACATAAAGTGCTTTCCTCTGGCTCAACTCACAGACCATGACAGGGAAAGAACTGCCCATTGATATCATTGTGAAATTTTTGGTGGAGAGGAGTTGCTAGTTTGCATAGTTTCTCATAAATTGATAGTAGAGGATGCTAGCAATGAGTGCAGCTTGTATGTTTGCACATCTCCTTGAGAAAGGAAGTGCTTTCAGAGGTTGGACATAGTACATGGAGAAGTGTTCCCATTCCATTACCCTATTCCAGAAATGCTCATGCTCCATTTGAAAATAATGACAGGATGTTCAATAATGGGACTCTCAGAGCATGTTCATTCCATATACATCGGAAAACAACCCCAATTCTCACATATAAAGTCAAAGGAATGAGCGTAAGTTTGACCTTTTTCACCAGCTGTGGGATTTCCACTGAGTGATGAACAAGTTCATGTAGCGTCGCCAGCTGGATTGCATTTTTCAGTTGGCAGGATATCCCCTGCAACAGCGAGCATTAATGTTTTGTCTGGTTGATCTGCCTGTAGCCCGTCTGCACCAGCTCTGTGCAAAATGCAGTCCTTCACTCCAATAAGCCCACAGCTCCACTGGTGAAAACAAGCAATGGCTTGTTTATATTTACATGCTACATGCTAGGCTGCCCAAACCTGACTAAGGAGACTGGAACCATGAGACAAGCCTACTGATACAATTTGTCATTCTGAATTGGGAGAAAAATAAGGGGGTTGAAATTATCTTCAATAGACACTGAGATAAAACTTGGTCTCCCAGAAATCTAAACTCATGTTCATGACATGAGATACCTGGCATGAGCAATAAAGCAATTATTGTAAATCGCTAAAAATAATCAATACATTGATTGGATAGGCTTCTCTTTTGGTTATTGGATAGATGCAGCTTCAGTGCCACAACAATTAAGTAAGGGAAAAACAATGTGTCTTGAGATTATTTACTGAATACAGTTCTACCGTGGTAATGTGGAGGTAGAACTCATTTGCATTATTTATTCTATATCACAACAGAGCACTCAATATGCAGTAACCCATGTGACAGATGCTCCCTATCCGGAATACATTAATGACACTGCACAGACACTGTGCTCAACGGAGCACAGGTTTCATAACTACAATATATGAAAGGCCTGTATGTGAGCACTACAGTTTCTTACACTTTCTCTTAAACCTTCAGTCTTTCACCCAATGATGTTTTTTAATAACGGCGTTTTTAAGCAACGTTGCTAAGAGGCAGTCAGTCATCAAACGATTGGCAGTAAATTTATCTCGTTGCCAGACTCTGCCTAATCAGAGGCAGACTTAGTACGTCCTGCTGCTCTGGTTCTCAAGAGATTTCATGTGTCAGGCTCATTTGGAGTCAACAGGCTCTGTTCGAATGAACTGACATGTGGATATTAAAATTGTAATATCCAGCTGTGAGCAAGCTTTGGTATAGGGGTAAAAAAGTGACATCCCAAGTAATGCAAAGTCAGGAGCTGCTGTGATAGCCTGTATGATGTCAATCATGTGGTTAAAGCATCTGAAATCTCTCCAGTGAGTGACTGGAACTTTTTGCTGTTCAGCTGCAAGGGGGTTAAATACAGTCCCAAATCTTTAGTATGATATTCTGCACAGATTAAAACTTGCACAGACCAAAAATATCTAGGTGTTGCAGTGCATTAGTTACTTTTTCCAACAGAGAGAAGACAAGTAAAGAGCTGTATGACTGTATACATGGCCGCTGGAAAGCCACGGCCATTCAGGTTGTTATGGAAACTACAGGTTACAATGTGATCCAAATACACCAAGGTAAATACTCATGGAGGGCTGCTTCTGTATGATTGGTCCAAATATTCGATGTATCACCAATGACCAAACCTGGTTTCTCCTCCAAGCACCCTCACTCACAACCATCTTACATTTTGATTTTACTTTTTAAGCTGGAGTCACAACATTGCATAGAATGGCATGGGGTCCTCACTGATTGGCTCAGCCTGACTTGGGAAGAATATGGGTTAAGCCAGTTAAAATACAATCTCGTTGCTCTCTAGCGGACTCTCCAGGCTATCCTTGCACCTGCAAGATCCATGGACTGCTCATAATGTTGTTTTTGTGTTCCTCCAATCCCATGGGCAATGTGTGACTGGTTTCACATCTACACTAAGAAAAGAAGAATGAGCTAGCTGTTATATGAATCTGAGTAGTCATCTGTTTATGACAATTCAGACGGTGGGGCTGAAAAGAACAGAAGTTCAATTCAGATGTGAAGAAAGGGGACAAGACTAGCACAAACAAGCTTTATGAATTCATAACTACATTTATTATGTGTACAATGCATCAAATTGGTGAACACAGTTTTTCAGACAGCTGTTTCTGGCACCACAAGAAGCATACATAAAAAATATATGCTGCTGCATCTGAGATTAAACTACTGGGTCTTTGTAGAAACCTCTAAGGTTGGTGTCATTTCTCTTAATTCAAAGTTTTAGTCCTAAACAAATTTATTTAATCACACATACCAGCAATCCCCATCTATCAGTCTGGGTTAGGCCCATTAAAGTCATATTAATAGCACATGCTGGCCAGTTCATTATTTAGCTTTTTCCATCACAGACAATACTGCAATTAATCTGATGTAGAAAACTCAGGAGACATGGCTCGGGGGTGTGTGTGGGTAGTGCACCCTGAGAACCAGCAAGCATCAATTCTCTCTATTCTCAGTCTCCGCTCTCAGATAGCATCTGGAAAACAGCCATTCTGTCTGCCGGGTTCTATCACCGTGAACAGGTGAGGACTAGCACACGGAACCTCTCATGTTATTTAAACTAATGTAATTTATATCTCTCTGCAGGCTTTCAGATGGGAGCCCCAGTCACTGATACACTGTGGGTCAGCACACCAGCGGTGATGTAACAGGGTGATTGTGGAAGGTGGGATGACAGAGGCCAGTAGCCCCTGCTTTGCTACGAAATCAAATTTCCACGAAGAAGAGAGAGAAAACTCCTGCCGACTCTACAAAAGACAAAACACCTGACTGGATTCAAAATACCAATGGAATCCTGTATTGCAAAAGGGAAGGGTACAGGCAAATGTAGAGCTACCATAAGAAGTGAAACAGCTAATCAAATGGACCTAAAACAGTTTTAAAACAGTTTTTTGGGATAGTGGGGCACAATTTGTCTGTGTAATATCAACAAATGTAGTGAATGTTTCATTTGTTGTGGATCTGTGAAATTGGCAAAAAGATGCTGCCATCACAGTGATTATGTACCTGTCCACACTCACCTGTAGCCAGTGCTTCATTTCAGGGGGGATCCTGCTGGATCCTGTTCAGGGACCTCTCGTATTTGGACTTCTGTTGTTCCTGGATATCCTAATGTAGATCCAGCATCTCACATGAAGAGAAAAGACAGTAATTTCTGTATGCAAATTAAAAATAAATCCTATAAAGACAAATAAATCACTCCTGTTTCTGTTCATATTGAACATAAAAAAACATATTGGCTCATGCTGTAATAGTCCTCCTTCTGTTTGACTTTGTCTCTGTGGTATTGCATCACTGACTGCTGGGTTGGGCATTGACTGAAAACAATATGATAGCTTAACAGCCTAAAATGATGTGTAAATACAGTGAAACACTGCATCAGGTAATTATGCCATGCATGAAAGAGCTGTGAAGTATGTGAATGTTTGTGGAATTGTCAGCTTGGTTTTATGGTTAAAAAAGGAGTCAAGTTTGTTTTCATTTGTATACGAAAACACAAGAGTGAAAATGGTTAGTAATATAATGAAAGCTGGCCCAGCAAGGTTGCATAGCTAGCGGGGAACTAATTTACTGGCATGTAGAAAGTGATAGGAGATATTTTTTTTGTAGATTTTAAACCTGTAGATTCATGCAGGCTTGGCTGATAAATCACACTTGGCACAACACATCCTAGTCAAGCTCACCTATATGAGACTGGGATGCATCAGATAAAGTAACACATTAACAGGTTTTTTTTACATGCATTTCCATAGTTTTGGGTGCCATATCTCATGCAAGATTGTCAAGCTGGTCAAGATCATAGTACCCCCTGATCAGGGGCCTGACTAGTGAGGCTATGACATAAACAAATGAATTTTGGGTTCAGTTTGCTCTTCCAAGACTGTGACTTGGATGAGTTTCAACATGTTTTTGTAAAATAAAGATGGAAGATACCTTTGTGATCACTCACACTGTTTTTAAAGAATGGTGTGTTTAGCCATCAAATGTATAACTATAATTATTTATTATTATGTCATGGTAAAATAAAATGTTCCAGAGAAGGGCATTATAAATTTGCTGTGCTTTTAGTTTACTATTCCACAGAAAATGATTTCATTTGCACCTCAAGTATTGAGTCAGTTTATCATTCATTGAAATGGGGATCTAGTTAAGACACTGTGGTATGTACAAATATTACTGCAAACATTTTTTGCATTCTGCTTGATAAGAAATCATGGTTTATTCATATCTCATTATGCACATATTTCATTGGCCCATGTATGTTGATTGGATAAACTGACCCTTCCACCCAGAATTAATTTAGCCATCATGTCATGACTGCTCCGAATGTGTCTCACAAATCAAATTTGGACACTCAGTAATAATTCAATTGATCTGCATAAATGTCCCTTTTGATTAAGGATTCATGGTTTCAATTAAGAATCCACCTACACAGTGACCAAATATAATGGCTATCTGTTCTGAAAAGAAAAATCCATAGGCAGAAATTACACTGATAAAAGCCTTAAGTCACAATTGTTCCAGTATATGGCATGCTAAAAATATAACCCATAAGTATGTTTGTAAGATTAATTGCACATGTTATTTTCACATGTCAGAAGACTTCATGTAAAATCTTTTATATCCTGTTTCTTTCCTTATTTATGCCAAAAATCCTGTGTATACCGAGTGTATTGCAGGGAGGAATCTAATTGTTCATAAACAGAAATGATTATTATTCTACTTCCATTAGGTAAATTAGCCCATGTCCTGGCTATTTTCATTAGGAAAATCACACTGCCAAATTACCTCATTGTTTCAGTTGGATTTTGATTCATCCGAGTGATACACATGAAAGGAAATAGAACAGACAAAGCAATGGATGAGTCCTGATGAAAAAATCCACTAATGAACAAACCCCATAATTCCTCCCTCCAGTTGTGTTGGAGAAATAGGATTAAGTTCATGAGATGTGGATCAAGAATCCCTATATAATGTGGATACTAGTACTTAGACTTTAGGGGCATTTCACATTTGGTAGTACTTTCATCTCTGTAATTTCCTTACCTCTAGTGTGTCTTCAGAGGCACAAAGAAGAACAAAGAAGAATCATTTTCTTTTTTTCTGTTGTCTTGTGTCCATCCCTCCAACCTCCATTTGGTTTTCAGTTGGTTCACCATGTTTTTGTTGCTGGTTGTGTTGCTAGGTGATGCATTCCAAGTTATATTTCCTGAGGAAACATGAACACATGAACTTTAGCCATGCCATGATGGTAGATGACAACAGTCATAAAATTGGTCTCTTCATGGTGGTTGACCGAGTCATCAACAGCATCATCCAGTTTGCTGTCTACCATCTACCACCTGCCTATGTGAATACAGTACAGCATAATGATTCTAAGAAGGGTCTCACATTCTTTAAATGATTATTTATTGCTATCACTTTAATATTTCAGGACTTCCACTCCCCATGTGTTCATATGAACATATAAAACTCTGAAGTTTTCATTTACAGCAAACACATGGCTGAATATCAACACACCACTGAACCACGTTTATCACTCCCCTACTTAACATCCCAGACATCTGAGATTGAGAAAACCACCGACTTAAGGAGAATCTCAAACAGGAAGCAATAAAGTCCCCACAGACTGCGCTGGAATTTTACACTGTTGGTAACACAATCATCTTTTTAAATTGAACTTGAACTGACATAATCCCTCATAATATCTCAAAACTGAAAATGCGCAGTCCTACCCAAAACCCCGGTTTAAGAAACCAGGCTTTTACTATGGAAGTAAAATGTCTTTTTTTTTTTCAAAATGAAATATAGCAGGCCCTCTAATTTTGGCTGTATTTTGACTGGTTGCGATGATGGTGGTATTACATCAGATACAGTATAACAGTGTTTCCCCTTGTTGAGCACTCAAAAGCAATGAATTGTGATGGAGAAGAGCTGACCCATTTAAGTATGGGGCTCAACTGTTGTGGGTTTGAAACTGCTCAAGAGAAAAATGAAAATTGGCATTTTGGTACAAAGATTTTTTTCCCCATATACAAGTGAAGACACCTGAAAGTCAATTCTCCATTTAAAATGTTATTAATAGATATTTCTTTTCAGTTGCCATTATCCATGCTGTTCTCTCACTTCTTTTTTTGACCCAACAGTGAATAAGCTAGTGCCAGTCAATTCAGGTACCTACTGATGCGAAAGGAACAGCAGAAGGCAAAAGGGCTCATGGAAGCACATGAGTTATTTATGGGTGTCTGCAGATTCACTCTGGGAGAAGTATATTCAGGTTGTGCTGTAACTTTTCATTTCTGCAGCTCAAATTAAGGATATCAGCCCAACAGAGTATAGAGAGCTGTCCGGCGATTTACGGGGTCACTGCTTCCACCATCTTTTTTGATGGATCCTTGTCTGGACACTGAAAAACAAAAAAATGGCAGATGAAAACCTCCATTCCTCCATCTCTCTGGGGACATTCTGTCTTCTCTCATGCTAAATCATATTAACTTTGGTGACTTCATTTCACATAAGTCAATGCGATTAAAAACACCTATGCACAATAAATGTCAATAGCAACATTTTATCCAACTGCCTACAGTTATTCCTGTTTCATTTACCATAAACAAGTACATTTTCAGCTTGAATCAACCATCGTTTACCCCTGACTCGGACAAATGAAGCCTCAGAAACTTTCCATATGTTTACCCTCAGGCCTGAGCTCTGAAGAAATGACCTGAGAGATTAACATACTCAGGTTATTACAGGTCATACTGTTGACAAAACATGCTGATAACAAATGCTTAGCATGAGAAAGCATTCAAGGTACATGAACCTAATGTAACACCAAGGGAATGATTTTAGCTATTTAACATTTATTTATTGACACATATACAAAATAACTAAAATGAATTTAATTCTATTTATTTACCTGACATGAGCATTGCAGATTCTAATGTTCAGGCCAAAACAAAGCCAACAAAAACAAAGCAAAATAAAAAAGCTGAGTGAATTTTACTCCTGGATCCATGCCTTACCAGCCTTCCTGAGAGTGACCAAATGGCACAAGCTCCAACAAGCTTAAACAAACTGATGTGCCTTCTTTCTAAACATCATTTATCAAGCAATGGAAATAAGACAGACTTAACTTTTTTTGCTTTACGAAATAATATTATTTTTGAAATTGGGTTCATCTGGAGGTGATCATCTTGTATTGCCAAAGGAAGAAAAAAAAACTTTGCAAGCAATCCTATAAATATCCTTATGGTATTTTATTGCCAGCGTGGTCTAAATGTGCCACTGCAGATGTAGTCCAGCAAACAGCCATAAAAATGCTAATGCATCTCTGAAGCAAATCAACATTAAGCTTGCATGAGTCTGCAGGCTCCATAATGATTTCAGCCACGTTAAATTTAGCCATAATTGTAGACACACGGGATGCACAAGTGCTTAAAAGCTGACCAGATACAAGATGCAGAAATTTACTGCATGCTTCTTCGCAGCTTTTGCTATGTTTTAGACATTTTCCAGGGTGGTAGGCACTGTGTATCAGTCAAATACATGAGATGCAGAAATATGATGGGCAACATTTTTTTTTTCATTTGAAAAATAATCAATATTTGTTATTCATTAAATGGGAGGAAACTGCTTTTAGCCAGCTGCTGTGTGAGTGTGTGTGTTTGTGTGTGTATGTGTAGATCCACAACTTTTCTTTTATTAATTACGACTGCATCCATGTTTAAATACTTTAATATTCCTACTATATACTGTTTAATATGCAATAAATGTAAATATGATTGAGATAATTTGTTTATGGTTGTAGTATAAATATGGTAGTTCCATTCTGTTCATGCGTAACGTTTCATTACATTTAGCAGCTGTTGGTATATCTGAAGTTGGTGGTGTATTTGCCTGGAAACTGTGCCTGAGAATCATATGTTGAACTTGTACTGCCTATGGTAATTTTACAAATATGGAATTGAAAACTATTTGCATGATAGGCTGTTGTCATTGAAAGAGTGCTACCTGGATTCGATGGTGATGTGAGGAGTCCAGATTGACATGGTCAGCAGTTCAGCTCCCCGATGCATGTGAGTGTAAATGTAGGTGCATGTCTCTCAGGTCCATGTAATTGTTTTGACATGTGGTTTGAGCAATTTCCCTGCCCTGCGGCTGCGCTGTGGGCATGGACACTCACAGTGATGGGTAACCATGGCTGTGGCCCATTTGTGACAGTGCCACAGACATGGACACTCACAGTGATGGGTAACCATCCAGGCTGTGGCCCATTTGTTCCTCCCTTAAAATATCACAGCATATAAGCCTCATGGCCAAGAAAATGGCTTTCATTCTTATTTCAGGCCATCCAAGAATGAATATTGGTAAAACAGAGAACAATCTTTTATACAAAGGCAGTCTGAGCAATGCCCTGGTTAACACTATGTCAGCACAATATCCAACATCCAGTATTGCTTTTTCAATGTTTTATAATTAAAATCTCAGTGTTTAATTTTTCTTGTTGTTCCTCCTCAGCATCTATATTCAGTTTTTGAAGGAAGAATACACAAATGTGGATTTATTTTGAAAGGATCCTTTTAGTAAGAATGAAAAGTATACATGGGTAAACAATTACCTGAGTTAACATCCATTATGCTAAGTGGAAACTGTCATTTGTGAAATCTATTTGCACAGAGAATCACTGATGTTGGAGACAATGTAATTTAAATTTGACACATTAGCATGAAAATAGCTCTGGCAATTCTACTTTTCATTTCACAGGTGTTTAAAAAATAAAGAAACTAAGATTTAGAAAACCCCCAAAAAATGCAGTATTTTAGAATCATGTCATGCTATTTTACCTTAGTATAAATCCACTTTTTATATACATCAACATCCTCTGCTGCTACACTGGTTTCGTCATTTTTAGGGTCTGCTGCATCCTCATTTGCTAAAATATGAGTCAGGAGGTGTCCTCACTTGGCATTTGCCATCAGAGCCTGCAGTTTGCAGAGCAATATTCTGTAATCATTTCCCCTTGTGGTAAAGTAACATTGCCTGCTTTTTGATCACAGAGGAATAAAGCATTTGCATGGATGTACCTTTTTTATGACAGCATCCCCTCTTAAAAACAAATACTTGCATCACAAGTCCCTAATCACTATTGAGAAACAGCAAAGGAGTTTTCAAATGTTCCCTGAGCGAACTGAGAGGCTCAATAAGATACTGCTCCTCATATATAAGATTGCAGTCTAAGATTGGACCTTCCAGTTGTAGTTGCCACAGTGATGGGAAAAAAATGTAAGGAATAAGTGACAGAATGTTCCAGACTGATGGAACAGCAGGGCACTTTGCTCAAGAGAGATGAGGAAAACAGGAGGAGGCTGGCAAAAAAAGTGGCACCTCTCATGCATAGAGATGCCCCTGGAAGTCACTGGAAATGACATGGTATCTCAGGGGCGACTGGTGTGTGTGTGTGGGGGTAGCTGCGTGGTGTGATGATGGGGTCCAAGCAGGTTCTAATGTGCCTTAACCTGCCATGTTAGAGCCTTTCTCTCAGTGCCACATTATCCCATTTTATTGTCCCCTTCATCCTTTTTTTCCCACGTTCTCCATGTCTACATGACAGAGTGCCTAAGCCTCCACCGCAGTATTTTGGATGTGGTGGTCATCACACTCCTAGCACAGCATTTGGCCCAGGTAGATAAGAGGCCCCCACCAGACCAGGTGTTTTTATGTAGCCATAGGTATTGCTGAGTATTTGTCCTGCTTTGGCTTTAGGGCTGGCTAAAGAATAGAGAAGACCGGAGTAGAGTGAGTAGCTGCTGTTTCCCAGCAGCCACCCACCATTTAGGTTGTAAGTATTAAGGTTTGGACAGTGACACAACAGGATACAGATTGGTTTTCCTCATCGGCTCACAGAGTGCACTGTCTGTCCAAAACATTTGCAGATAAATCTGGTTTCACTATAGTGTTAAACACCTACCCCCCAGTTTCTATATGTTCAACAATAACAGAAGACTAACTGAGTGTTTGTGACACTTGGTGTATTAGATTGGTACACACACAAACAACAGCCACACTCATGGCTAATGATCTCTATAGCATAATCTAACTGTCCTCATTGCTTGGAATATGATGTGATGTTAGAAATACTACTATCATGCATTGAATAACTATTTAACGGGTTTATGAGATAATGAATGTGTTTGTTTTTTCATTTCATAATTTATGTTCCTAGTAATTATATAACTTCCCTGTAATTTATACTTAAAGCTAGTGATAGAGCATGACTGTAAATAAAAGTAATCACAAAATAAAACATAAAACTATTAATATGTTCCAGAGCATGTGTTGAATTTCTGTGCCTTGAATTATTTAATGGCGCTACCACTGTAAAAATGCCTGATTTCGAGGAAACTACAACCTCCCAGTTTTTCCAGGTTCCTTTAAATAATGAATGACTGAATAACAAATGTATTGCCATTTGAACTAATTAAGGCAAACAATTAATCTTTTACGAACTTGATGCAAGGGCTTACGAGATGTGTGGGGCCTTGTAATTCTGGGAGAAACTGCTCCAGAGGAAAAAGGATGAATTAGCTTGATGCCTCACAAAGACAAAGACAGACTGCCACTCTCTTTGAGCCTGCAAAAACTCTGCGTGATTTCTGAGCATTTCTCAATCATCCTTTTTCATATGTGAGCTAAATAGACCCCACTGTCAGAGGAGAATGGGTTTGCCTCTGCTTGCCTGTGTCATGGCACTGCTGGAGACATAACTTATTTAGACGTGGTAGATGGAGCTGCAACACTCAGTCTTGTTAGAGGTTCACACTTGAAGATGGATCAGCTGAGTGGTGAACTGTGGAGCACCCCAGGGACACTCAGCTCAGTAGTTACCAAGAGTACTGCAAACCACTGGAGCCTCTTCTACTCTTCTACAGATTGGAAAAATGCTGAATACCATGAGGTGTTGATAATTTGCATTAATTTGATTTTATTATTGATCAAATTACACATTTAAACTGTACCTGAGGAGCAAAATCCAAGGTATTAAAGCTCTGTAATTGTTATGACATTCAACTGGAGCTTAACCGGCCCATTGGCATGATTTGTACTAAACATGGTAAATAGCGACTCACTATTTCTGACGATATAGAAAATGTAATGCAGGTTTTCAGCAAGGTTACACAAGAGTAAACCCTCTCTTTATCTGTGATGTGGCATTATAAACAGAGCAGCATTAGACCAGCTCTCATGGGCTGCTCCCAATTGCAGGGAACAGACATACTCAGCTTTTAGACAAAAGAGAGGTGAAATGAGCTATTTCACCAAAAAGCTCCCTTTTAAAATGATGTCCTCTTTCTGCCAAAATTTGGGAAGCATTTGCAATAATTAGCCCCTTGCATTGCTGTAATGCGTTCTGTCATGACATTTGTAGGATTGGATCTTGTCCACAGGGCACAACACTGTGCTATCTGCAGTTTGGCCTAATCTGGAGTATGCCTCTCAGGGGCAGATAGTGTTAAAAGGGTCAGGCAGAGGATTTCTCCAGTATAAAATCCAAATCAATTAGCTCTTGCCACTACAGAGGCCGCTAACGTCCCAGAGTCACTTAATTCAGCCTCGGTGGAGCCAACATTCCTTGACAACAAAAACAAAACTAATAGCTAATAATAAATAGATAATTATTTAAACTAATAATAAACTGATATTTGTGACACCTTGATGATCAGGTGTGAAATAGTGATCACGTGGCTCTCAAGTCAACTGTAAGTCACTTTGTATGAAAGTGTCAGCTAAATAATTATGATGTAATGTAGTGTGCTCCCCTGGTGGAGAACAGAGGCGATTCTGGAGACTTTAGGGTCTGGGGGCCTTAGGCAGAAAATACAATGTTGACCTTCTGACTGATGTTCCATTGTATTACCCTCGTTCATTGCCCTGGGGAGGCCCCTCATGCTCAGGGGCCCAGGAACGTGCCTGCCCTGCCTGTCTGAAAACTGCACCTCCACTCATGAAGAGCCACATCATACAGTGCAGCACATCCTAAAAGGCTGCCAGTAACTGGGGTGGTGGCAGGTGACTGACCTCTCATAAACCTTCTCACCGCACAGTTCTCTTTGCGGTTTTGACCAGGTTAGTATGCCTGGAATAACAACAGGTATTACCATACAGCTTCAGTTAACCAGTCGTCTTCAGGGGCATGGCCATTTTGTTTTCGAGAAGTTTCTTTTTTAGAAGAATATTATCATGCTCTGGAACGAGGGTGCAAATAATTGCTTGATTTGTGGCTTGATCTTTTTCATTGAGACAACCTCCAGAAAAAACATTTATGTTAAATAGTAGCAGTCATCACCAAAGAGTATTTTGCTGACTGAAAAAACAAATTGTGTCAGAACAAACTGAACCATTGTGGTTGGGTCGTATGAAAAATGCATCTCTGATACATGTGGTTTTGACATGTTTGACGACACATGTTCTGTTGGACATTGGACAGATGAAATGTGGCTACTGTGGAAAAAAATGTGTAATAAAATCATCAATGAATATTTTCCATGAGACATTCAGAAATTCATTTTCCTGCTTTGGTGAGAGAAGAATTGCCTTAAATAGTCATACAAATGCAGTACTTATTGAAACAGATTTAGACCTTCACATGCACACCTTGTCTTGACCTATACACAATCCCATTGATACTATATAAGCTCTTAATAGGTGGGGGAGAGAGACAGAGGACATGGGGGTCTGGTGGGACCAGAGCATTTTCACTCTAGGTGCCTGCCTGACAAATGTTAACATCAGTTCTCAACACTGGTCACAACAATATTTGTGTTTGAACAACAGTTTATAAATGATCTATAAAGTAAAGAGCAGCAGTTGTGCATGAGATTTCAGTGACATAGTTTCCATGTGTGTCAGCCTGTTCAGAGAGGCACTGAAGAAGTGCCTGGGGACTGAACAAGTTTCATAGAGTGGAAGCATTCTCAGCTGCTATGACTGTGAGCCACACAGCTTTAGAAATCCAGCCAGACTGCTGTGGATCTTGAGTTCCCACAAGAAGACGGAGGATCATTACATTAGCACAATGCCTCACAGACCCTTCACTTTTATCCTTTACTTTAGATGTACATGCAGTGGCAAGTTATTCACGATTAGGGTAATAATTTTAAATAATAATCTACCGAAACAAACAGCAGTGTTTATACAGAGCCAGACGCATAATTTAAAGTAACAACTGCATATTCAGTCACTGTTTAATGTTTCCCATTATGGAGTTATTCTATCTCATGAACAATTGCTTGGCACTGTATTGTTTATGTACACCTGAAGATTATAACTGAATTGAAAATTGAGTGAATTAATTTTTTCAATTAACTGAATTGAAATCACCTAAAAATGACGTGAAGGCAAAGTTAGTAACAATTTTATTAAAATCCAGCAAGTAGCACACTGTAAAACAATGAAAACAGCACACAGCATTCCCTTCAAATTCATAATTCAAGTTTATGAGAAGTATTTTTAACTACATAACAGCTGAGTATGACAGAATTCAAAGACCGACAGATGAGATATGGGTCAACGTTGCTTTCTTTCACAAGATTAAAGTAAAATGTGTGAAAAACTACAGGTGTGAATTGAATTAACTGCTTGAAAGGTCAGTGCCTGAGAGTTTGTATCTCATCCATAATGCAGAGGGACCGAGGCCGTTATTGTGGGTGTTTTATGATGAAGAGGATTGATGGGGCTTTTATGTGCCTTTTCCTGTTCATACTACCATGGTTCCAAGAGGGGAAAAACATTCTTGTCTTTTAAATGAGCTAATCTGCCATCTTAACTGCACTTCAAAACAATTAATGAAAAGAAAAAATGTGAATGAGTAGCTCCAGTAAACATGTTCTTGCTGTAGCTGCAAGTTGAATACTTATACTAGTTAATGAAAAGAGTTTATATATAAATATAGTATCTAATTATTGACCAGACAATATTGGCTGAAATTTTGCAAGAGGAAACTATTTCTAAAGTTTTCAAGTTTCAGACCTCTGCACCCTCCGGTAGATTTACTGTGAGTTTTCTTGTGATGACTTCTGGCTGCTATATTTGATTTTGTGGACCAACTGAAGAAGCTATAGGTACATATTGTGTCTCAGTGGACAATCGATATCAATTACAAACCAACCAAATTCCTTTTGTATTTTTCTCAAGAAAGTGTGTTCATTCTGTAATTTTTTCATGGATGGGAGGAAAAAAGAAAATGTAAAAATTAAATGTCTTTCCTCCTTTGATGCTTGATCCCCTGCGACAAAACTGAGAGTTGCTTTGTGAACCAAAGGGATTTAACAAAAAAAAAAAAACATTTTTCCAGCTACAAGAATTGATAAAATAAAAACCACAGGAAAATCTATCCTCACAAAAGGCTGCACTTTAACTTTGTTTCACCCTAACCTTGTTTCCTTAAAATGGTGTGGCAACCTTCATTTTCTCTTACAACACATTAGCTTCCACACAGACAAAAACAGACAGCCAATTGTTTAGGTGGACCACCTATTGTATTAGTTAGTATAGAAATTAATTATGGTGATAACCATGTTTCAGTTCCTTTGACCTTTAAAGGCACTGCAGTTTCACAGCAAACAGATTCAAAAAGCAGGTTAATCCTGGTGAAGGCTGAGATGAATGAACAATTCCGTCATTGAATTCATTTATGCTTTCACTGCAGCTAGCACAATGTGTATGTTATGCACTCTTAAAATGTATTCAAAAGTAAAATGATGGTTGACTGCATTCAATATTCATTTACACAAACTAAAAAAAAAATATTAAGACAAAGCACTATTTCTGTACTTAGGGTTAATCAAAATCTATTATCAGAAATGATTATATTTTCTGCTTGGATTTCTCCCTTGGACATTAAATTTAATAAAAGGTTACAGCGGCCCTGGGAGATAAAATATCATTCATACACATATATGAAGCTGCCTCAACATGAAGTGCTCAACTCTATAGGTTCATTTTGCACAGAGTGATTTGCAGTCTAACATATTTACAAGATAATATTATAACAACATCTAAAAAACTGCTCTAAAAGGTCATATTTATTGCATTTTCAATACTTAATCTGCACTATTCATCTTCATATTCATTGTGAAGTACAGTGGCTTTCTGTTACAATATCACTGAAGTTTGTAATTATTTAAAAAACTAAAATAAAATGTTGACACAGGCAGGCTATATATGTTATTAGCCTAAATCATTCTACACCGAAAGCTTAAAATTCTTTCCTGTGTATACAGAGAATGGTAATGGCATAAAAAAAGAACATGGAAAGAAAACTGACTAACATTGTGTAATTACAGGCAGGCTTTATTTTGAAGGAACTTTTTATTTAGCAAAGAGTAATTATACCTTGAGGTCATCTCAACATACACTTGCCATGCATCACATGACAAAGTGCGTGATTTGATACTTTTACCAGTTTAAGGATAAACATTTCTAATCTGAAGTTATATATGGCACATTCCATGCTTGGCCAATATATGCTTACTTTTTGCTTGTAATGGCATCAGCAGGTAAAGCCCTGGGTTGCAGGAGGGGCACACAATACTCAGTACATAACACACAGGCCAAACTGAAGTGTAAAAACTGTGTCAAACTGTGTGTCAAAGTGTGGTGTCAAACTGTATTTGCAAGCTGTGGTCTGTTTTCCAACCTCTCCTATATACTCTGGAGGGCTTTCATTCACAGCACATGATGTCAGCTACCATTTCTTTTCACATAACTCACTCCACAGTAGCTTGTACAGACAAAAGTCAGAGGACTCTTCACGTGGGGAACCTTATCTGGAAAACGGTATCACACCTCTGGGACATACTACGGGCAATTATGCGTTGAATGAGGGTTCATTCACTCAAGCAGTGCTTTAACAGGACGGAACATCCAGCAACCCCTATAAATACTGGATCTTTATATTAACTTCAATAATTCTGAGTTCAGTTCTGAGGACAAACATATTTTGATCAGTTTGTTTATTGAAATGATGCATTTTAAGTTATCGTTTTTCAGAACTGTTAAAAAGAATATCAAACTAGCTCTGACCCCAGTTCGGCTTAGATGTTGTGCTACTTCTGGTTATTTTTGTTCATTTTGTGTGTTTGGGTCTTCTGTTGAAAAGTACACAGTGCCTTTTATCTTGTGAACAAGAGGAATGTGTCACAAAATGAATGCTTTTGAGTCAAAGTAAGCGATAAAATATTTATTTAAGAGTAAAAAACACAGTACACTTAAGAAGTATATGCATATTTTTTCCTTAATTAACTTGTGACTGTCAGCCCAAACTGTTCATATCAACAAAAAATAAGACACAAATGTTACTTTCTAATAAGGTTGTGTATCAAAATAATTTCTTCTTTTTTGAGGCAGGTCCTCACAGTATCCTTGCAGCTGAGTTTTTGTGATATTTTTGTGATGGTTTTTTAAGATTTTGTGAGACAAATACATTGTACCCATAGACATGTGAGGAGAGCTGTACTGCTCTCAATGTGATCAGTGTTAATCATAGAATATATTGCTGCATAAATCTGCATATTTTACCCATCAAACCAGAGTCCTTTATCTCTTAAAGGAGTATCTAATCAGATGACTAGAGACAATTCCAAATGATGTTTTTATGAGTCAGTTATTATCATTGGTATCCAATTGTTTTGTAATTTACATGCCCTTTGAAATGTATAATAACTTGTGAAATAATAAAAACAGACAGCATGGAGACATATCACATCTTTACCATATTTTTACCTGTTTTGATTGAAACAATGTGTCTTTTGGGCTCAGGGGTAAGGTACATAAATAAACATAGGATAATAAAACTGAAATATTTTCCATACTTAACATATTTCATCCTGTACATTCATACTCTGCATAACCTAAAGCGATGCATAACCTAAAGCGATGTAAACCAGGTACAAACCTTATAAACGACACATTATTTCATTTGTGTCACGTTTCTCATCCTGCTTACTATGGACCTCCTGTTGAATATGACCTTCGTGACAGATGGGACTAACTAGTCATGTCACATGTCAACACAATTCATTATAAAAAAACATATAACACCTGCTGGTGTGAGCCCCAAGTTACAGGTTCCGATCCTGATAATCTCCTGCAGGATCCCCTGCGTTCTCCACCATGCCGGCAAGGCCATATGCCACTCTCTCAAACCTTTTAGTGCCACTTCCTGTGGACTTTTGAAACACCCCCCCCCCAACCAAGTTATTGTATAATGTCTGCCCCTTTACTGAAAGCCCACATGTTCATACTAAAGCACCCTATAGAACCATGTCAAATCATTTTTATTCCGAGGGCCTAATTCATAGAGAGATTTTATTCCTTTGCCATAGAATGTTATGCTATTAGAGCAAAAACCCTGCGATCAAATGCCAGAGCACCGTTACAATTTAGAGACTCTCCGAAACAGTGTCATTAAGCCTGTCCGCTTTCCTGCTTAAAACTATTACTCAGCGTACTGAAACACGCCACATTTTTGGTCAGGCAGCTGCATACAGTAATGACCTCACAGCGATGTTACCCTTTCAGAATGTATCTCCAGTCCTTATAATGAAGGAGCTACTAAACTCTGAGGTTATTCAAACTACCTACCCACACAGGGGAGATCATCTGGTGTTCAGTGAAAATCTGTGTAAATTTAAGCTTTAGTTGAATACATTCCTCATTATAACTCAGATTCCACTGAGCATCTGACTCATCTTGTTGTTACTGCATTGGCAACCGAGCACTAATTGGAAAAAAAAGTGAATTCTGACTGGCTTCACAAGTCCATCTCGGCAGTAGCACTACCCTTTTTTTTAATGGCATTGGTGCTTAGATGGTTTCCAGGGTGAGGCGGTGCCATTCTCCCCTGTTCTGAGAAGATTTATAACGACTCTTGTGGCCACCATTCCTCAGCCCCCGTGCGTAAATAAAACATATCTTGTTATGATTCCTTGGTTGCCCGCCAATCTCCAAAGAGCCTTCTGATACCACAAATGAAATGCTGCTCAAAATAGACATATCTCATTGGGGCAGAGCAGGGATTCACTGAAGCTGCTCTGCACTGGGCAGCTTAACTCTTACGTGGGCCTGCTGTGCTGTAACAGTTAAATGCTGGATATCCCACTTCTCAGTGACTCACTGCTGTCTGAGGGGGAAGGAGATATTGCGGGAGGCTGAAGAACTGAACATGGTGATCTAACCCTAACAGATGGTTCATGCCGGAGGGTGAGGAATCTTTCATTTCTCACTTATAAGGGGCACACTTCCAAGTCAACCTTTTATGTTTGTGCTTTTTCATCTTTGAGTCTTGACATTCATAAAGGCTAATGCTCTGGTAGGCCCATCCCCAAGTCATATGAAGTGTATATTAAGTCTTATTAAAAGTCATATTTCTGTATTTATTCATTTTTAAATACAAAATATGCTGCTAAACGCTCTGCTACTCTACCAGTATGTAAAGGGACCTTCACAGAATCCTTCACAGCTGTGCTGGGTATATTTAATCAGTTTCAAAACAAAGCAAAAATAAACTTTAAATCCTAATACTTTTTAATGTACACAAACCTCTAGATCAGTGGTGTTCAAATATGTATGAATGTATAAATGAATCTGTGTGTGTGTGTGTGTGTGTGTTCAACAGCTTACAACATATCGATCCAATTTTAAGAAATGAGGTACATCAAGTCATTTGTTTCATTGCAATGCCTGGAGTGATATTGTTTTTCTAAGTCAGCACAATTGCATGCAAAAATACTGTGAATACAAATTGATGGTTTCAAAATAAATTTACACATCTTAATTAATTGAATTTAATTAATGGATTGCAGTTATGTCTAAATTTTTCTCATCCAATTATCAAGTAATTTTCAGATGAAATTTCAGATCTAAGGAAATTTGCAGAAAAGCTGCTTTTCCACCAAGGATTTTTGGGAAGTCCACTGAGGATTTCGTTTTCTGCAGAAAATCAAAACGTCTGTCTGGAGTGTAATTCCTGGATTACGGCTCAAGCCCCAGTATTTTAGAGGGTCAGACCTGCATTTCACAGCCAGTTGACTGAAGAGTCATTATCTCTGCATGTGTCTCTAAGACTACATGGCAAGTAAACGGATGACTTATGAAATGCTTAACACTTTGCATTAATGACCCATTACACTTGGCATATAGACATAACTAAAAATGAACCAGATCACAACACTCTGTTGCTGACGCTGTAGTATACCTGCTGCCTTTGTGACAGGTTTGAGATGGCAGGAATCAGACGATCCCTGTAGTCCAGAATACATTTGGATGGGCAGCTAGCAGTTGACATTCTGCTGGGATTTTCGGCATGGTAGGCAGTGTGGTCGGCAGTGGCCCCTCTCTGAAGTGCCTCTCACGGTCTCTCTCTGCAGAGGCTAAACCAGGAGAATGAGAGGGCTCTGCTGCCTTGCAAGACTCTGTTCTTCTCATGCCAGGCTACATTCTTCTCCTTTTATGTAGCTATTTATGATGTGAAATGAGACAGCTGACTAATTAGGTAACAGGCTGCAGATGTCTCTCTCTGGTGCAGCATGACAGTGCAGATACTTGTTAGCCAGCGGTTGATCTTTGTTTTGATCACCGTCACTGGTTCATAGAAGGGGATTTTCATGTGGTCATTCTGTCATATATGCATGCTTAATGCTAATTACATGGAACACATGTGTACATGTGGTGGCACCAGTGTACATAGAGTGCATGTCAGAAAGGTCAACCAGCTCTTTAGAACTGGCTGCAGGTGCAAAATGATGCACCAACGACAAACTGAGTGTCTCCTTGCAGCGACTCATAAAAGGGGATGGAATGCAGTCCCAGGCTTTAACATCTATTGCAACAAGGGCCCACCTTGAGTTGATGAGCCTTTTGATGTAAAGACACTGTGACCAGTGAGTGAAACACAGCAGTGGATTGAAACAGTTTTCTATAGGACTTTGCCAATGCAGGTTTAGCCACATACCACATTTAGGAGAATGTGATATGAACTGTTGGTACACCAGCCAATTCTCAGCAAACCTTTTAGCCCTGAAAGACATATTTTTCTACTTTTCCTCTGCATGTTTTACCCCATTGATATTTGAATTCTCCACCATTAAACATTTAAAGGAGAACATCTTAAAAAGAGATGAGAAAGGGAGACAGTTTCAGTTACTGTAACTATGTGAAACATCAAAACTTAAGTCTGACTTTCCCAATGATATTTGACTCAATAAATGTTATAATTATGGCAATCAGTAATTGCTTCTTTGTTTTAATTAGAATGTCATGTCGAACAGATTAATTGATAATTCCCCCTGATCAGTATTAATTACAGCAATTAATCAGGTAACCAGTTTATAACAGTGGATGAACAGGGCTATGTGCTTTGTAGACACAGAGTTTACAATAAATCAAGGAAATGGCTGAGAGATAAAGATTCACTTCATTTTACTGAAGAGATGTGCAACTCATAACAAGAATTTAATTAAAAGTGCAAAAATAGAGAGTGCCTGAGCACTCTGCATGCTGGGTATTTGGCCTCCTTTACATCACAGTGTCACATGCTCTCATCAGAATCCTATTACAGGCCTTTCAGTTAAACCTCTGAGGTTTCTTCTTGGATAACTACACAAATACCCCACAAAAGCCATAACGTAAAACAAATATGATGCCACACATTGTTATTAACCAATATTACTTAACAATTTTTCTCCCTGCTTGGACCCTGTGTACACTCGGGGTGGTGTTAAAAATCAGATCCTTGTTTTCAGTGTAATATCTTGAGAAAACAACTTGATGCAATACCTTCACAGAGCACACCAAGACTGAGAGGATATTTTGGCCCAAACCGGGGTAATGTGTAACTGGAAATGACAGTCACTTATTGGAGGACAGTGCATGGGCCTCTGAGGAGGGCCATGTAGTGAAACAATGCCCCTGTTTATTTTACAAGGTGAATCATAATAAACTCAACTATTAAAAGCAACATAATTCAAAACATTGTTTAAAATTCTATTGGGCCAATACAACCAATACAGCCAGTTCCAATGCAACCTTCAGGCTCGGCATAAGGGATTTCACGCTGATTTCAGCTCCTAAATTTGGTTTCAGGTTTCAGCCTAATTCCTCATCTGATAGCGATCACATTAACAAGGATTCAGCTAGTTTTCATTTTAATTTACTTGGAAGGATTACGGAGCTTAAGTTAAATAGATCCAACATTTCAACACAGTCTTTGAGGAATGACACTGTCTTGTTTATGAAATAAATCTCTACACTTTCTCAATAATGTATATCTGCTTTATGTGCTGCATATATATGCAGTTGTAGATGCACTGCCACGGTACACAAGTTGTTTGTTCTTGTTATGTATTGCCATGTATGACATGTTTGCAGTGAGTGTGTGTCTATTGTTATTCCCTGGGGTATTGTATCCCTAGGGTCTGTACCTGAAAAGGCCTACCCACTTCATTTATAGTCAGGTGGTTTCTCCATCTGCCTCAAGATGACATCTAAATGTTTTGTCTGTTCATTGTTATGTTGTGCACCATTACCTGTGCTGTGTTTGTTTACCATGTCCTTTTTGAGAGGTTACATGTGCTTATAAACTCACTGACTTGAATGCATTCCTGCACACCAACACGTTTATTGCAAATTACACATTTCTGTTCTTTTGACTCAGTTTTGTTTCCTCTCAGAGCTCCTAGACTGCATAATGCTTAAATTCATGTTTTGTGGTGAGTAAAAAGAGCAGGGATTTTGACAATGATGCACATATTTGTTCATCATCATGGTGAATAAGAAGAGAACTGGCTTTGATTGCTGAGGAAAGAAATGGCTGAGGAAAGAATTTCTCACTTGTAAGGTTTAGAAAGTATAGACTATGTGATCTCAAACAGTGGAATAATCCAATGCATGACTGCACTAACACAAAGTCACAAACACAAACAACACTACATACTGAAGATGTGCAGCTTTCCTGTGTGACAGGTCTGGTAGTAATGCATTGGCACCTCAAAAGGAGCAGTAGGAAGTGTTAAATCAGGCACTATATGCTTGTATACTCTGATGTCTCATTCTTGTTATAATGTCTTCTGTTCTGTTCAGGCCTACAGCCCATCTTCCTTGTCACAAATATTTTTCACATTGCTCTAGGCTATTATACTTATCCTTTTTTTTGATCAAGCTGGATTGTATTATACAGAAGTGTGTGGTTGTGTATATATGGGATGAAAGACATCTGGATGAGGATTTTGTAAGGCAAGTATTTCTGAATGAACTCTCTTTTCTTTTACCAGCATTCCCCTGGGAATACCCTGTTGGCCCATTCTTAGTTGTTTAAGGCTGTGGAAAAAACAAGCTGTATGAACACTTGCATTTAATTCTGAACCAAACTTAATAATAAATGTTGATTAAATACTTTTATTGCTATATAATTACTCCTATATTATGACAGATGCTGCTTTCTTGATGTCAGTAGCCAATAATTACAATGACAGTGCATTTGCAGTTGCAGATAATGATATGAAGTTAATTTAATTTAATTAAGGGACTCCTAACTGTGCTGTTTATCGCCAATGAATGATACGTTTAGGCCACTGGTTCTTAACCTGGGTTTGATCGAACCCCAGGGGTTCGGTGAGTCAGTCTCAGGGGTTTGGCGGAAGTCAAGACACACAGCAGACTCATATGATTTGTGATGACACGCCCTGTTTTTGTTTTTGTGTGAAAATCATGTTCGGTTCGGTGAATGCGCATATGAAACTGGTGGGGTTCAGTACCTCCAACAAGGTTAAGAACCACTGGTTTAGGTCATGACACAGATAAACATATTGATGCATTTATAACGTTAAAACAGTAAAACAGGCTAAAATCAGTATTACTGTAAAATTAGTACTACATTTTTATACGCTGATTTTACAATACCCAAATCAAGTTTATGACTCCTGTAGTGAAAACACCTGTATACCAGTTTCTATGTTCATATTAATGGAGGTTTCAGTGTTGACCCTAAGCTCTTCTCCAGGGCAACTTACATTAAATGAATCAAACCAAGTCAGTAAATCCAACATTTTGAAAGATGTTTCAGTGGATTCATCCCAAGAGATGGGGGCCATGTCGAACCCTGTTTCGGTTCATTCAGTTCGGTTTGTTCACCTCTGTAATTAGCTATTACAACCTCACCAATGGTACTTAACCTTGCCTGGTGTCCTGCCTCCTATATCAACTTTGAATTGTATTGTGCCAGAGAATTCATTTCTTTAAAATCACTGAGGGAGGCAGAGTTGTCCCTTTTTCTTGACACAAAGTAAACTCTTGTCATTCAGTCATATGCAGACTGCCAGTCCAAATGCTTCTGAAGGTTCCCTTCCAGTCGAATATTTCAAATATTTTGTGAGCACAACAAAGTTTAAAGAATCTGACAACTTATTTGTTGTATGGAAAAGTTTTCAACATTCCTTGACTATTCTGTGATACTAAATATAATTAGGCTACTATAGGCTTCATACAGTGTATGAACTCGATGCAACTGAAAACAAAAACAAAACCCTTAATGGGTGAAGCAATCCCTTGTGGGTGGTTTATTTATTCTCACATTGCAAATGTATATATATGGTTATTTTGGTTATTGCACCACATTTTGTTTGATTTAGGCTTCATCTGAATATATTTCAGTGACAGAGGAATTAGGGGTTCACGGACATTGACAGTGACAGGTTGTTGGGGCGTGGGCAGAGCTTACATATCCCTGTCTTTCAGAATCGGTGAGTGACGCACTCAGTCCATTGGATACTGCCCTGTCATTTGGGACAAACCCACTCGACTTCTTAATGGAGCGAGTGGACGCACTGCAATTGAGCAAAACCCGCACATAGCTGCATATTTCGTAAGACAAGTTCGCTGAAAGGCGCCAGTCCTGTTGTGACTGCAGTCGAGTGGTATAACACAGCTGTTATTTCTACTTAACTTTTATAAAGTGTTTGCCTACGACGGAATGTAGGAACTGCCTGGATGATGCACTTCATTTCCATTATTTCAAAGATTCTCTCATTAGTACTGAACGCAATGGATGTTTCTAAGCGCATTATCGTTGTTTTAACGCTGAACTGTCTTTTGACTCCGGTAAGTGTTGTTTTCTTTCTCAACGTAATCTTACCTTTATTCCAGAATGAATGACTTGTTGTATCCTAAGACTGAATACCCTGCTGGTTTACCTCTCAAGCACAGTAGTGCTCTGCGTGACATTTCATCGACTTTTAAGGGGAAAAAGAACATGAAAACTAGAAAACGTTGTGCTTTTAAAAATGTTAATAACACATGACTATAGCGTATGCTAATTGTAAAGTAGCAGCACAATTTGAAAATACTAGCAATTTAACAGGCGCTAATAAGAATGGTCATTAACCATAGGGTATAAAATGTTTAAGTGTTTAGGTAAGATTGTACATGTGCTGTTTTGGTTTTTGGCTCGACAGAAACATTGAAATAAGGCTTCCTCCCCAAAAGTACAACTAAGCCTCATCTTAATTTTTCTGGAACGACAGCATTGAGAATAATACTATTTGTTAATAGAACAGTATCACAGAGATAGCTCCGCATTTCATCAGCTGTTTTGTTTCTGTTTTTGCCTTGCTTAGCCTAGAAAGGGACTGGCATAAAAGCGAGCTGACATTAACTCGCAAGCGCGCATTTTAAGCAAATGCACTATTGAATATGAATCATATAATCGTGTCCTCGTGCGTTCGAGACAAGTGGAAAAACTCTACCTTAGTGAAATCCTGGCGGGTCTCCGGTGTGTGCGTTAACTTGATGGTAGAATTGACTATGAGATTTGCTTGAATTTCACGGTTAGCATTAAACCTCACGCCTCTCAACTGAGCTGTTCCGACTCCTTCACCAAATGCATTGAGGAAAAATCAATAGTCGTATCCCGTAATAAAAACAGAGAGTGATACCGCACAGAAGTGTAATTATTTTTATAATACATACGCGCCAGCTCTCCGTCTTCAAACGAACCCAAAAACAGGTGCCTATACGAGTTTAACTTTCATGGAAACGTAATTAAATCTCTTCATCTCCAAAGTGGTCCACAGTACGATAGCAGAGGACCACTTCATATGTGCTGTGAAAGAACTCAGGAGAAGTTTACCATCTAAAAGAACGTACCATTGCGCGTGTTCTATGACAATTAAAGGGAGACTTTGCTTCAGTGTCAATGAAAAAACACTTACATTTTATTTAGGCCTTTCATTTTTACGGACACTGAAGACTTGTTTTCGGAAAGCGATTTTTCAAAAAGTATTTGCGTTGAACCAAGTGTTCTCCCTGTTGGAAAGGTGAAAGCGTCGCCACAGAATCATAGTTTCGGAAATAATTTATAAGATGAATCAATTCGACCCTTCGGCTGTCGGTTCAGCCCATACACTCAACGCTCTGGTGCATTCAAGTACAATATGCCAAATGCAATCTATGTGAATTAAAATATTTTCTCTCGCACTAGTTTGTAATGAAAATTGCATGTTTATTTCATATTTATTCAATTTAAATTGTAGTTACAAAAATTGAAACCAAGGGAGGCATGGGAAGTGTTTGTTATTAACAATGCAATATAAATATAATTCAGCATAATATTTCACGAATTATGATTCAAAACCACTTAGTGAAAGTTCGCAGAATGTCATGTGCAAAAAATGGTTAGAGTTAAATATCAATTGTGCTGAGATTATTTTTTCCTTAAACAATCCAATAGTGAGGGCATACAATATTCAGTCCAGCTGTATATACTCGTGAGGACTTTATAAAACAATATCTAGAATTCAGTAGGAGACGTTACAGTTGGTACAACACTATGTGGGTTAGCTTCAGCAGGTATTTCATAGTTCAGAATACATGAAAGTTTGGTTTATATTTATTAATCCTAAAGAAATGACAGCTGTGGTGTTGCCAGAGGCTCCTCAATTCCCATACAAATTAATGCACCTTCTCTCAGCATGAAACAGAAAACATTTCTTCCCGTTTTACAGCAAACTGGGGTACTCTTTTAAACATCTGAGAGGGCGGTTGTAAGAAATTACAGCATTTGGCAGTTTGGGGAAATGCATTGTGTATGTAACAAAAGGGACATCCCTCTAAGAATATCCTCTGGGCAATGCATCCGCCTCAGTTGTGCTGTATCACTGCAAACATCAAGCTCTTGTCTTAAACGACCAGTCATTTTGGATAATATTAAAGTGAGACAAAGAGGCGAAAATGGCTCTAAAAAACCAATACCCTGCTGAATTTAGAATTTGAGCTCTGTGGGTATAAAAGCCATACAGAGATGTGACTTATCAGAATCAATAAGATGACTTATCGCAATAAGATGCACCCGAGCGCAGACTGAAAATAGAAGTTCCTCTCCACCTATATGCAAATGTCTTGTGTCTCCCTATTTATGTAATAATTCAATGGCATTTAGGCAGAGTAGATTAATGCAGTGCTGGAACATAGTGCAGAATAAAGATCATCGACATGAGCTGAAGCAGCTTTACTGGAGACCAAGGCTTTTTGAGAGGTGTGGTCATTTTGCCTGCCCACAGCGCCTGATTTACTGAAGTCTGCCAGAATACATGACACTAAACAGATAAACAAACTGCTCATAGGTCTTGCTCATCTGTCTTAAAGCTGAACAGGATCATGATCCATGTTATGTTTTTAATTTTTTTTTTTATTGAATTAGGTTTATAAAGCATTATTATCATTTGAAAAAAGGCTTTCTATTTTAAGGTTTTTGTCTGTCCAGAAGCATAAAGATGTCACAGATCACAATGACAGAAGTCAGAAGGTTAGTACAATATTGCTTTTTGTGCCCGGCACAAGAGTGAGACAGTGGAAAGTCATATCAGTGCCATGGTTACCTGCCATGGTTTTCCTCCTTGCTTTTCATGGTACTTGCACGGATGGGCATTACAGGACCTGGGTCAACGGATCAGCTGAATGTGCCATCTCCATGCTTTAGACTAGAGGACAATACCATTGCTAATTCACATCCTCCCACAATGATAAGGCCATTGCAGCATTGGATTTGGGAAGAATAAAATTTGGATAAAAATAAACTTCTTTTAAGCTCACTTCTGCCAGTCAAAATCTACTGTACATGTACAGGGGGAAAGGCAGAACAGTGTATAAATATTTATTAGTTTATAAGGAGTTGGGTTGCCCTGTGCCTTCAGAGAAGCTTCAGTTCTTCTTGGAATACAGATATTCTAGTTTTGAAATGTATCTAGTAAGTGTACAGTTATTCCGAAAGGAAAGCTTTCAGCACTTTGAGATAAAGGAGATAGAAATCCATGCCACACACTCCATTCCAGAACATTCCATTGATGTTTTAGATGTGGTGATTAGGGCGAGTTTTTGACTTCTTCCTGTCATTCATGAAAGCACATTTGAATTCGTCTTAGCTTTGTGCATGGATGCATTATCATCACAAGGTGCTCCTGGTTGCTTAAAATGCATTCATATTTCTGTGGTGAAACTGTGCAATGTAGAGTAACAGTCTGTGACCCTCTGGCTCCCATGAGTTGTCTGCCCATAACATAACAGATCCACCAGCATGTTAAACAGTTGGGAACAGGCAGTGTAGGTTCAAGGCTTATTTTGGCTTCCCTGAATATAAACCCAAGGAAATGTAGAGAAAAAAGTGTAGAATACAGTTCATCAGACAATATTACTATTCCTCAACTGCTCAGAGGTCTAGGTTTTGCATTCATTACACCAGGTTACTGAGTGGCAACCCAACCAGGTGCATGCTCAATTCTGTGCTAATTGCAAGGCTGTTGTCTTGTTGCTTTCGGCCACAATCCAATTAAGTGTCTATCTGTTGATGTCAATGAACCTTGCCATTTGTTCACCGTTCCTCCATGTTGATGCACTTTTTTCCTTGTTTTCCATATACTGTTTTGATTTTTGACACTATCCACTTTGATACCTCAAATAATTTAGCCATTTCTGAGACCACACCAGCAATTCAGGTACTAACTATTTGACCACTTTAAAAATCTGTTGTACAATCCATGTTGCTTTCAAATATTATTTATAGCATAAACATATTGATAAGTAGTGTTGTCATTAATGTAAACTATGATTTAGTTACTTTGAGATATGAATGCTTTTTAATGCTGTGTTTCCATTATTTTGTATGTATATGTGAATATGTGAATTAAAGACTGCATTGATGTATTGACCAGAGTCTTTTAGCAGTTTTATAAGCTAAGGGAGGTGTCCCAGACTGACATGCTATCACAGGATAGCAATTATGCTGCACATCTTGTCTTGGCAAGGCAAGGATATCCATCTGACTGCTCTATCAATGTCAGGGTGTGTTAGAGGCAGTTATGTACTCACGCTTGCGCAGGTGCCACCAGTAGTCAACCAGTATTATTCATTCTTATGATGAATAATGATTTATTCATTTTTTGGTTTAAGTAATTCAGGTGTCTTATCATCAATATGGTATGGAAGGAGAACCAGTGTTGTGCCATGAATATCAGTGTTGTGCCACGAAAATAAGGTTTAAATTCCATATTACATGTATGAAATGGAACTAACCAAAATTTGTGCAGTCAGAGAAGTAAGACATAATTATTTAAATATAAACTGTACTAGACTTTGAAGCGTGTTCTTCCCCAAGCTAAAGGTATGGGATGTGTACAGAATTCCTTTAAAGGCCATTTGAAATAGCCTGTTGTAGCTACCTTGAGAGGGGTCTGGACGAATCTGAAGAGTGAGAAATACTTTTAGTTCTACTCATACTCCTGTCTTGTGTGGGTATTATTCTCATCAATTTTTTTTACTGCTTTCAAAATGGAGAAGTCAATGGAGGATAGAGCTATTGCTTTCAAAAACCAATTGAAGAGACTGAGTCAAAGTGAATGGTTGCTCAGGTAGTGATATTTCCCAGTGAAAGCCAATGAGAAGCCATACTGAAGTTAGTCTCATTGTGTCAGGCTCTTCAGTGCTGAGCAGATGAAATACATGTTCTGAAGCTGTCCAATAGGTGTTTTTTTTTTCATATGCTTATAAAAAAGTTCTATATTCAGAAAATAATACCTTCCACACTGCAGTCTTTCCCCGCAGAATAATTTCCACCTCCAGACTCCTCAAAAACTCCTCACATCATTTGCATTGATAGTGGCATTCACGTTCACATGGAAAAATAGCACACATTCTTTAATACTTAATAATCACTATGTCAGAAAGTGACCTTTGCAGGTGTTCTTTGCAAGAACAAAATTCATATAAATTTGATACAGTAGATTAATTCATGTTAAGAGAGAAAAGCTCCACACAGGAGTTGCATGCAGTGCTGTGTCCACTTTCATGTAAACTGTCCAGTCTCAAGATAGAGATCATCCACAAAGACTTCCCCTGCACTTTGTTTTTTTAGGAGAGTGGGCAAGCTGCCCTCCTTATATATCTTTTCTTTATTCAGAGAGTGGTAGGGCTGAGAGGGTTACAGAGAAATGGAGATATAGATAGACAGGCCAGAGCCAAGACTTGAACCCAGATCTCCCAGGGATTGATATGTGGATAAAACAGCTGCTTAGGGGAGTGAGCTATCTGGTCTTCCCTGAACTTTTGACCTTTAAGTAAGGAATACATCATGAATGGTGGTTCAGTTGTATGGAAATAAACCATGATGGTGTTATGTGAGCATTGGAGTGGGTTACTTTAACAGAACTGCACTGCCCAAAATGGAATATTCCACTTATACCACACCTACTTAAGTCAGGACAAATTGTTATTAAAATTAGCTATTTAAATCAACAAATTAAATCATTTTGTGGGAAAGAGAACTACAGTTAGAAATGTCACAAACACCCCACACCCCACCACCAACTCTCCGTGTGCACTAGAATACCATGACAACGACCTTGATTTTTTAAGTCAAAGCTCCATTCCATTTTCCATTCATTCGTGGCTTTGAAAACACTTTCAATGGAATAAAACAGTGATTCAAGACATAACTGCAATTTAATGACTTGCTTAAATGTGTTGAATTTTTCTATTAAAATTCTGGCAAATGTTCATTCTCAAAATGCAAGGCTATTACAATTGGTCTGATAGAATCTTTTCAAGGTGATAAACCTTTGGAGGTTAGTTTTTTTTTTTTTTTAACTTGGCCTCTTGATTTTGGCTTTGGAAATTGTATATGGAAACTTAATGTACCATAGAACAAATAATTCCTTGAAGGAGATTATATTTGACTATTCATATTTGTATAAATTAATATTGAATGTAGCACAGCACTGGCCATTTTTTATACTGTATTTATTTACCTTTATTTTCATAGCCTCACCATATGTTGACTTAGCGCCTACTGTCATGTCATTCCCCTTTTACGTATGTTGTATTGGTTCACTGCGTCATTTACCCATGAGCCTTTGTTGTGTGTCCGTGGCTGTGATGGGTGGGCTGGGGGGGCTCCCAGCCTGTTGGGTGTGTTCCCTGTCTTATATGTCATGTACACTGGATTACTCTCCTCTGGTAAACACTAAAGTGCTGAAGCGCTTTGCCCCCAAGCCTCCGTCTTCACTCTGACTCAAAAAGTGCCACAATTATTTGGAAGGTAAAATCGGTGCCATCCTAAATACTAAGATATGGACACCTGGACACTGAATATTAATATCTATGGAAAATAAATAGCTCAGTAGTAAGCAAATGGCAGCAAGTTAAACCTCTTTGGAAAAACATGTGGGAAAGCTGCAACAATGTATTGATAAAAATATTGGCAGCAATAAACAACAGGGTATCCAGGACAGAGCTTGCCCTCCATTGGTCTTATTTAAGAGTGAAACAGAGTATATTCAAAACCCTGGATGGATGGAGATGAAGAAGCTGTCTGCCTGACCTTTCATAAGCAATCAACATTTTGCATTCCACAGCAAAACACAATGATTGGTTGAACTCATTTGTGGTGTCTTGAAAGTTCAGTCTCTCCGTACTACTGCATATGCACTCCTGCCATAAACTGTGAGTGACTTTTCAAAGGTAGACAGTATAGTGTGGGCAGTATAAGAGTGAATGTTTTGGTACATTTTGAAATTGTAATATCACTGCTAAGATGTTTTCACATCATATGCATGAATTTTTAGTCGTGTTAATCATGGGCTTCAAATAAAAATAGTACAGAACCATGTTTTTTGCGGCTGCATTTCTACAACTTGTCATGGCCTAGCACAGTACAATCCAGCATTTCCTCACAACTTTGCACAGTGACTTTTTCCAAATCCCGTTTCACATCTTGGCTCATCAGTGTGCTCGACTTCGCTCCAGTTTGTTGTATTTTCAAAATGTATTTGTCACTCAAAGTGAAGCACAGACCGCCATGCAGACTGTTTGGCAGACTGAATCCAGGCCAAAGTCTATGGAATTTGCTGTGGCAAGTTGTGACTTTTAGAAAGCTGTCCCAGTATGTGGGCTGCTGTTGCTCAGCCTGGGAGGTTGTTGACACAATTTGATTTGCTATCAGGGGTGTCTGTGTGAAATACTTCTAAACACCTGTGGCCTCTTGCACTCTCAAACTTCTGCATCATACACACGCCATATGCTGCAGCTTAGAGCCTTGTGATAACAACTTCTGACATGTTTTGTGATGAATGGAGTGAGACGGCTTAGCTGCTGCGCAACAGTGTATAGAAAATCTCCAAATATGTTGTTAAGAGTTCACTGTTGTTTGGGCTATTCGATGCAGAAAGGCCAAGAAGTAGCCTACAGTAAAAATAAAGTAAAAGTCACACTGAAGATGACCGTGAGCAAAACAGCTTCCTTACCATAAAACATAAATTCAGCTGTGACATGACATTAATGAAACTTTAGTTTTTAAACTGATTTTGCTTTTAACAGAACAAATGTGGTCACATAGCACTCAGGTCTCAACAAGCCAAATGGCAATATGTTATCATTGTAGTGCATAAGATTGTGGTGCATACGATGTATATCGCAGAGCTTCTTTTCCTTGGCAGGTTGTTAAATCATTGAACCACCATTTGTTTATATTCTAATACCAGTCTAACCCCACACCCCAACCAGAAAACAATACAACCCCATTACAGTTACTAAATTAAAAAGCACCAAAAAAGCAAGAATCAATGTGAAAACTTTGGAACAACAGCCATTTGTAGCAGTGCTCCAAAATACTGTGTTTATAATACATCATTTTTTGTGGACAGAATTTCACTATTATTTGCATTATCAAAAGGGGCCCTAAAAGTAATTGTCAAAGAAGCTGCACAAAGAAGTTATGTTATGGTAAAATGGGATTAAGATCTCATAAGAACTGATTTATTTGTTGGAGTATATCCCCACAGTTGTTATGTATTCACATTAACAATACTGCAAAAATCCATTCTGAACCCTTTCAGACTGTAAAAAAAGATGTGGTGTAACTCTGGTATATGCATGTTTATTTGTAAGTGCCAAGAATTTGAAAAGCTTGTCGTGACTTAAGTCCATTGTGTTCTCTTCTGAACTTAACGTAATCAGTCCTGTGAGTCTGATCGTCTAGCTTGCTTATCAAAGATGAATCTGGCTCCCAAATGTTCTAGCGAGTCTCTTGTATATTCTCCTTTCCACTAACTTGGCTGTCATAGCATTTGCCTCACATCATACACCTGTTTATGTACTGCCCTCCTAGGCTGTCATGTGGATGTAATAAAACGTTACAGCTGCAAATGTTGGGCAAATCTGACCTGCCCATCTCTGAGGTCACATGGGGCTTTCAAAGCCCTGAGACGCCTGAAGCAGATTCACATGATATTTTTTGGATAAACACAGGGCCACTTAGTTGGCGCACATGTCCAACAACTCACCAGACAGTTTACAAATAAGTAAATATTTGCATAACTCTGTGTTGTTTTTCCAGTACTTTTAATGGGAAGTTTAATAGCTTTTTATAAGTAATAAACTAATGTTGGGTTTAAACATTGTTTGATTGCCAGTTATTTGATTGCTTAGATCATGTCTCATTACTGTGAGGCGTTTATGCTTTTTTGGGGGCACATAAAACCGATGATAACCATTCATAAAAGCAGATATCATTATGCTCAGGTGCAGTTTTATATATGGGAAAAGTGGGAACTGTCTTGTGTCTGGGATGGTAAATTGGGTCAGCTGAGTTTGTCCAATGCTTGAAGCAGAACTCACTTCAAAATTGGCTGTAGATAGAACCAGTAGAAAAGCTTACAAACTGCAACGTTGCTAATATTTATAAACCACTCACTCATGCACATCACAGAACATTGGGCCATTTTTTACTGTACTGAGAAAATTGTTTTGGTGACTTTTTAAATCAATTCTCCACAGAAAAAATCAACTAGAGAGCTTCAAATACACCTCAGATTTTGTAATCACCTTTACTAATATAACATTTCTCTTTAGTAGATATTATTGGAAAACATCTACACTTCTAGATTATCTGCAGAAAATCGTTTTCTGTGTTGTTAGGCAAATGTGACTTGCAGAATTAATTGTGGTCAAGCATAATCACGTGCAAAGCTGCAAAGAAGAAAAGGTTTTCTGTGATACACACACTTTTGATTGATCAGAAAGCTCAGAAGGTTTGTGGTCTAATTATAAAAAGTGCTGAAATGTACCGTTTTAAATATGTTAACAGTGAAAAAAATATGTGAACAATGAAAAATGGGCAATATTATCAGAGCTGAGTCACCTGACAGCTGTTACATAAATGCAGTTTTTGAATGTGTTTGCAGTCCCATAGAGACAATGGTCACATTTACTTATTTTAAACACAATTGTAAATACAGTATAGCCACTGACAGTCACCAAATTAGCATCAGTATTGAGGAACAGGTTTTAATAAACAATGAGCATGGATTTAAGTGCTTCTCAGAAAATGTATATGACAATAAATCAGAGGAGCACTTCAGGAATTCTGCAGCAGCTCAGGATTATAATTTTGCTTCCTCTGTTGGCGTTTCCACAATATGTATTGTTAGTGCCTGTAATAATTATTCTATATGAAATGAGAGGCATGTGAATGGTTATCCATCCCTTATCCACTAAACTTCACTGTAGACACATCATTCCAAGATAAATACTAAAACAGTCCCCAGATTTATTCAAATCGATAACAAAAACTTTAAAATGTAAATGAATAGAAAAATGCGTGTGCAAGCAGCATTATTTTGCACAAATAAAATAAAAGTCCAAATCTTTTTGTGTTACCAAATATATTCAGATTCAGAAAAGTAATTTTCTACTTGTCAGTGGGAGTGTTGTCAGAAATGAAAGACCAGAACTTTGAAAAATGTGGGTAAATTGGGTTTAGGATTACTTATTTTATTACTTTACACAAAACACAATGTTATACTCAACAATACAGCTTGCCTGGTCTGTGCCATTAGACAAAATTATTCTTTATTACGTTTCACAGTAATATTAAAAATGGCAACTGTCAGGGCTGATTAATCAACTAAAGCACATCCTGTACATGAAATTTAATTATTTTAATTGAACTGTGCCACATACATAAAGTTGCAAAATGAGCAACATCAAACATTATATTTTTGATTCCACCAGGTTCTGATGAAACTATTTTGTACAGGCAGCTTTATAACATAATGCACACTGTGAACATTTTCTCATTAGAAATAATGTGGAAAAACTCCACATAATAGGTGAGCACATAATCATGATACAATGTTGTGAGCTGAAATGTTGTTTTATGATAAACATATTGGTGGGTGATTTTTTGAACAAGGCCTTGAATTAAGACTTGAAAAGTCCTTTTAAATGGTGGAGCTGAAAATAGCACAGATATCAAGATTAGCAAAGTCATAACTTTGATGACATCAACCTAGCTGTGCTCACACAGTCCTGACAAATTTAGGAACTAATTTTCAGCTGTAGGCTCTGTACACAGTTTTGCTGCTTAACTTATGTGATACTCATGCACTATATTTCTTAATTTAAAACTACCCTCTGCTATTTTAGGCCGGAAGGAAAAAAGGGAAATACATTCATTCACTGGTTATGTGTAATGTGTTGTCCATTTCCTGGATGACAGTGGCTGAGGTTTTTGCAATTCATTTATTTATGAATGAAGTAGCTTTTGGATTGTTTCCATTACTACGCCTCTGCAGAGATACACTTGAATAGCCATACTGTGACATTTATCAAATAGTAATGCAGTTATTTGTTATTTAGCAACTCTTTTGTATCCATATGGTGTGAGAAACTAAATTATCAAAAGTATTGTCATATGTCCAGAGATATAGCACTTTTGAAATCTAAAAACTGACAAATCAACCATTGCATTTGACTAATGCCAAAAAAGGAAATCATCGACAACAACTGTTAATAATGGATTCACAGTCCAGTTTGAGCCCTTATGCGATCAAAACATAAATTACCCTTACGTTATTCATTCCATTCAATGCTATTACTTTCAAATGTTAGTAGCTGTTAGGAATATGGGCCATGAATGTATCATACAGGTTTTGTTCATTATTTAACACTTCCTCACTATGACTACAGTGCTGCCTCCATTTTTATCACCCTGCCCCCATGGCTGGAGCAGGACCCATGCATCCAGCTAGTGGAACTCATTAAGACAGAAAGAAGTTGGTCTCAGACTCAGGGTAGAGGTTGTGGAAGTCTCCTTATCTTAGGTGCTAGAACACACACTGCCAAGTCCACACTCTCTCTTTTACAGTGTGTGTGTGCGTGTATCTCATCCACCACCATTGTTGTTGTTCACCAGGGAGCAAAATAGCGATACTATGAAAAGCCCGGTTTTGAATTCATCTTCTGTTTTATTTTGTACTAACTGATGAACATGTTGATATGTTTATTGGCAGGAACTGGATGCTTTTGTGTTAAAAACAGTGTTCTGTTGATTGTGGCTGAATGAGCTTGTTGTTGGGGTCTGACTGTTTCCAGAATTGCTCAAGTAGAGATCTAAGCTTTGATTATTGCAACCCCTCTTCAGCTCCTGACATGAGTCATGGTTAAGTCACAGTACCAGACAGTGTGTCCTCACAACAGGGACACAGCCATGCTCCTCACTTCACTCCAGGGTGTGTCATCACCTCTTTATGACTCTACAGGAAGTGAGGTCACTGTTAATGAAAACCCAAATGCTTTGCTTGTGTCGGGGGTTAGATAATGGCTAGTTTTATGTTGTTAGTGTTATAGTCTGGCACTGTTAAGAGAAATTCTAATAATAAATTAAAATTCTGTAAAATATATCTGAATGAATGGTAATTAGGAAAAACCTACAGAATCTGTAAGTTAATGATATAGAATGTGCCTTTAAATGTAGATTTTTGGGAATTAAAAAAAATCCACTCTACTCTGAAAATGTTGGTTGGTCTGGCTGAAGCACTATGAAATGCAACATTGTGTTTAGGATCTTAATTATATTTAGTATCTGCTGCCCTTTGAGACACAGTCATCATGTTTTTTTGAACTAAGGCAAAACTAAGGCCTGTTTTTGCTGGCCTTTTATAGCTGATGTGAAGAGCAACAGGCCAGTTTGTCATGGATACCCTGAAGGCACCCTCTTCCCTGCAACGCTGTCTTCACTGACCTTCTCCAGCTGTTTCTTAGTCTTGCACATTTTCCTTTAGCTCAAGGGCTGTATGTCAGTGACTGCTTACATTTGTCATTGGTTATGGACAGTACAGTATGACCAATCTTCCTATTATTCAGCTGTCAAATCTAATTTGTTATTATAATGCAACAGCCCTCAGCCTTACAGAAAACGCACAAGAGGTATTTTCAGTGAGAAAAATTCTTTCCATAGATTTGTCCTGAAATGTCTTTTGATAGCAATTCTCACGGCTGCATACATCATTTATGTTTTGGCATCAATATTTGAAATATGGAAATTGTCAAATCTTTACGAGGGATAATAACTTTCAAAACAATGAAACGTACTGCTGTTGTGTCACACTAAATGTCTGGTCCTTTTCACCGCCACAGGTTCTGTCAGTGCAGATGTGTGACGTCATGAATGAAATTAAGGTTGAACAAGAGAGATGTGAAGCTCGGACAGAAAATGTCACCTCCGGTAAGTGCAGCTTATGTCCAAGCACATACTTTAAGATCATTAAGACTCCGCCTTTCCACATGAAGCATGACTGTATCTATATGCAGAGAGGGAGTGCACAGTGGCACAGCCAGGAGTGAGACACACATGTGAGGAATGATGCAGACACAGGGACACTTTCCTTCTATGCACGAGAGATTAACTTCAGAGCTTATTCACACTTTGCAGATCATCACACTAAAACCTTTATTCTAGTGTAAATCCCAATAGAATAGGTTCCCAATAGAATTATAAAAAATGATCTAAAGCAACTGTAAAGTATTAAAACCACCTCAGATATCTTTGTGTCTCTTCAGAAGAGTTTATTTAATGCTGACATAAATGTAAATGAGTGAAATGGCTCACAGGTCATGAGGCCATGTTTGCTTTCACTTTTCTCCAGTGCTGGAAACCTTTTTGTTGCTTCACATCACTGTATGGTGTATCCAGACATACATAGTTAAAGGGAGTATTTATATTTTCCTATGAGACATTCAGATGTCTCCTCCACTGCCACTACTTTTACTTTATTTCTCAATTTTTCCTGTAATCTTATCCTTTATATTAAGGGTGGTTTTAAATAGCTCTACAAACAAGGTGCCAATCAATATTTCAACGATTATAGACAAATACCATCAATTTCTTCATTAACGCTGGGTATTCTTACTTTTTGACTGTCAGAGACTTGTGAACAGTTGTTTGTCTGGAGGCTTCAGAGAGGTATTAACTCTGTTGTCTTCTCTGACTCATCCTTTGGGTCAGTGAGATTAATCAACAATTGGTGAGAAAATTGTATTCTTTTGAAGTGAATGGAAGCATTAAATGTCAGGCCAATGTTAATGCTCTTTTAAATCCAGTCGGATCCAACTGAAGTGAATGCCTCATGTTTCTTGCATATTGTGCCAAAAATGTGTTTCAACCAGTCAATAGTTTTGAAAAATAAAACACACTAGCCAGCAGCCATTAGAATATAATATCAGTTACAACAATACTACTGTGTCTAACTAGCATTAAAATAGAACTTGCTGTTTTTTTCTGAAATACATAAAGCATTAGCTCATACTCACTCTGTTGTCTGTTGTCAGTGTTTACTTGTTTCAGTCCAGGAATATCCAGTTTTGTGATGAGCTGAACCTGCCATTGCCTTGAGTTCATCAGTATGATGAAAGCTGAGGTCATTTCCGTGACCCAGCCATGACGTTGTTCACAGATCATTTACTGTACTTTTAAGTGGAGTTTGTTAAAACGGATTTCAGGAGAGGTAATCTTCAGACAACCCTTCACTCAAATACCACTATCTGTCCAGTCCAGTTGTTCTGCTCAGGTATTAATGTGCCACGTACCTTCTCTCTCATCATGCTCTCTACTTCTGGCATTCCTCCCCATCTCCACCTTCATGTCTAATTCCCTTTCGCTGTATTTCACCCTCTCCTCTAATGGTCAATTGGGGAGATCACCTCACCCAAAAAAATAGGGAGGCATGACACTGCCCCCCCTGGACTCCAAGCCCAAGGTCAAATGTCTATACCGATATACAGTTCACTGTATCATAGTTATTTACTTCAAAATGCATTCATGTTGTCTGAAGGTTTATTCTCATGAAGATTACATTCATACACTGTTGTCAGTGTGCACTCTTAAGAAAAAAAGTGCGTTCTAGCACCTTTAAAGGTTTATCATTTGTCCTGCTGAGGGTACCCTTAACGATTAGATACACATATCTTTATGGGGTTCTTCATATATTCTTTATAAGGTTCCACAGAGAACCTGTGAGTCAAATCCATATCAAAGAAGAACCTTAAAGGGTTCCCCCAAAAGGACAGGTGAAGAACCCTTTTAGAAACCTTTTTAGAGTGTATGCTGGGTTTTTTTCTATTTTTTATTAAAGCAAACCTATTCTCAGCCTATGATGAAGGTAAACATATCATAAACTGTATCATAAAATGTCCATTGCACTAATCCAGTTGTTTGACTGGAGTAATGTGTTAAAATATGCCATTAAATAAATTTCACTCTGAAATTCATACAGATGATTTGTATGTAAATCTTACAGATAATTAGAAACAACAACAGAAAAGATTATCCTGAGGGAAGCAGGATATTAGATGTTCAATAAATCTTAATAATCTAATATGTGGATTCCCTTTTACCAACCCTATGGGAATGGTAACATTTTAATCAGATCCTGTTCAGCTTAGCCAAAATCTAATTATTTTTAGTCATCTTTAAACCTGTTCCAGGCATTGTAAATTGCAGTTGGACTGAAAAGAATGGTGTTTTGGGATTTATAATCTGAAGAAACATAACAAAGTTGAGGAGCAGAAGACTTCACAGTTGTTGCTTGTTTGATGCTGTTTTATTTGATCTACCTTGCTTTGGTGTATGTGCTATGTATTGTTGCCTGAACACATGCAGCACGGTTTCAGATAAATCACAGACATGAGATAGAGAGTGAAATGTGTTAGTTACTGACAGCTCCATGTTGTTTGAATTCATAATTAAAGAAGGAGATTATTCTGGTTTTCTACTCAAAGGAAATTATTGTAATATGTCTTACAGCCGAGAGTAATATCTGGAATTCATATTAGTCTGCTGATATTTACGTGTTCTATAAAAACACAGAGTCCTTTGTCTATGCAATAGACTGGAAATGGACATTCTTCAATTTGACAATGAAGATAATTAGTTTTCAGTACGGAACAAGATAACTTACTATTTACAACATCAAACATCGGAGGAAAAATCCTTTATGAAAAAATATCTACGTTCAATTAATTTCATTCTAAAAAAGAGGTAATGCAAGTGCCTGCATATTTTATATGGCAGTACCACACCAGTATTAAAATCATAAGTGCAATATGCTGATTTATGCTAATGGTAGATGCTTCTTCTTCAGTTACCATGTTTTTAGCACACTGTAATGTTTTGAAGGTCACCAGCGAAAGACTGTGTTAGTTAACCTCTACCTTTGTTTCTAGTAAGATTGCTTTCAGTAGCTCCCCTGTAATCCATTAAACATGAAGCCTGGCATTAAGGCCATGTCTTCCTGAAATGAATCACATTGTCAGTGCACACTTCTGTTCTCATTATGGGTGGATTGAGTTGTCTTAGCTACCAAAGGGATGTGGTGTTTATGGTGGGTATATACTCCGTTTCTATGCAGATGGTACCCAGATCCCTGTGCTTTGAGGTTAAAGTATTAACTTGGCAATCAGCTCCTACTGTTTCAGCAAATAGCCAGCCAGATGATCAAGTATTGCTCTTGGACTGATGTGATGTCAAAGCATGCACTAACGCGGTGCATGGAATTTTGAGGCCTAGATGTTTTACTTTAGATGTTTACATGTTTGATCTTTCAGGCACTAAACTTCAGATAACCAAATGTTTTTGTGTGCACATTTCATTCTAGAACACTCCAAAGGCCTCACTAGTCTCTGAATGCCATAGGCAGTGAGGTCCGGCTGTCATGTCTCTTTTATTTGGCTGTCACAAATCTGTCAGCTGCAGACATTTACTCATACTTTTCACCTGTGCAGCCTTAAAGAACACATTAGCAGATCTCACACCTTGTCTTCATGAAAGAGGCTCTCCTCTTTTCTTTCAGTGTTTAAATCCCGGTTCCAGTGTAGTGTTATTGCCTTGATTTAGCTGATTTATGTGCATAGGTTTGCCCATCTGACTAATGTAATTCTCTTTTTCTGCTTGTCGGGCGGTTTTGATGATGACAGTCCCTGCAATGTTACTGCTTTGTTCCTGTGGTTTCCTGAGTGGTTTAGTAATCCCAGTCTGCATGCGCCGACTCGAGAGCATATAGGAAAATCTGTCTTAATCTTCACTGCCACATAATGCTAGAATGTTGCCTTTCTCTAGTGGCAGCCAGGAAGTTATTTTGGTCTCTCTCAATCTCGACTGCTCTGAGTTTGGCTGTGGCATAGAGATCATTAATGAGGAACACATGAGTTGACTTGGCTAGTAGCAGCATAGGTTGTGCTCCAGGTTTTGGAAAGTTTTCTGAGACTGCCTATTCTTAAGTGTAGTACTTATAGTTCCCTAAGGAAATTCCTTCTTGGGTGTCAGTGTTGGAGCATTCTGGTAATGTGCCCTGCCCATCTCAGTCAAGCTTGTATTAGCTTACCTTCAGTATTGCTGCTGCAAGCAGGATATTACCTGGATCTCTATCTTTCTGGCTATGTCTTGCTACCAGCGGCAGGTGATGGATTGAATTGATCTTGGATCGAATGATTCCAGTTATTTGGACTCTACAGTTGTTTCCACAACACTGTAGGTTTTTCGATACTGTGAAAAAAGTGTAAAAGATATCCACGATCCTGAATTCAAGTGTCAAGAGAGCTGTTGGGCAATCATTAATCTCCACTCATGCTGAATATCTCCATGTTCATAATTCTTCATTCCTGTTGGTTTTGATTATGTAGATTACTATATTATGCTTTCTAAAGCAGTCAGGGATAAATGGCACTGCCAGTGCCAGTGCCCTTTCCATTATTAGACAATTACTTCAGTTTCCTTCCTCCATATTTATTCAATATGGGTCTTTTCATGGTTAAACATGGTTTATCCTATCTTATCCATGCACTGTTACTTTTCTCTTCACCCAAATAGCTACCCCAGGGCATAGAAAAAAAAATATTTTCAGAGAATTGATGAACAATGAAATTTGTTGTGTTTTATTACACTGAGAGAATTACTTTGGTTGATTGTTTTGTTTGAGATTTTTCCAATGTCACTATGGGGTTGAACTAATGTCTCACCAAATGTGCTGTCAGTCGGTGCTCAGTGGCTCTGTCATAATGTCTCTTGTTCTCTTGGCAGGCTGCAGGGGGATGTGGGACATAATTGCCTGCTGGCCCTCCGCCAGAGTTGGGCAAGTGGTCACAATATCATGTCCAAACTACTTCAATTTCTTCAACGATCAACATAAAGGTAATTACGAAGCAAATTGCATTCCTTCGGTGATAAGCACAACTTTAATCAGGTGACATAAATGAGAAAACGACGGGGGAAAAAAATGTTCCTTCTTAAAACTTCAGAAGCTACCAAGTGGCAAATGTGCAGTTATTTTCAGAGTATTTCATTTGATGATGAAGATGAAGATTTTGATGAAGGTGATGATGATGCATGGAATTTTGATTGGGTTCAGATCGTCTGGATGGTATATGAAGTGACGTAAGTTTCATTGTAATTTTGAATGCATGCTCAAATCCATAGCCCTCAAAATGCATAGAAAGTTGCATCAGAGATATACATGTGTGCACAAGGTTTTGTTGATATAAATCACATTTATCCTATGCATGTGCATTGTGTGGAAAGGTTTAGGTTCTGCACCATGCGTAGTACTTTATTAATGAGCCGTTCATTATTGTGTGCAAAGAAGTCCGTTTGTTCACAGAAAAAAACCTTGCCTTTGTGACAGCTCACAAAGCCATAATTCATACAGAGCAATACAGAACTAGGTATATTTATGCTTATTTGGAAGAGTTAATTGCATTACGTTCTCTGACACTGCATAGTACATTGATTGAGTAACAAATGATTAATATATTTGCTTAATTATGTCTTTCAAACAATCTGGTACAACAGTGTCCTTTGCATAATTTATGTTCAAAGAAGATGTCTGTGGATGGGATGATGGCTTTTCAGTTACATATTGTCCTAACATGTGGCATGAACTTTGCATAGTGGTTCTCAATTTTACTCATCAATTGAAAAATGAATAAACAAAATTTTTATGGAGTTGATCATATGGGCTGATAAGCATGTACAGCTCATAAAGGAAGCCTCTAGCGACAGAGAGGACCTCGAAATATAAATGACATCAGTGTCCTGCTGCTTAAATCATTGGACAAACACTCAGGTCTAAAGCCAAATCATAACACAAAAATGTACCAAACACCATTATGGGACCACCAGTGCTTGTCACTGGTGCCCACTACCAGTGCAATAATATGATGAAATGTTGGTGGCTCAAAAATGGGTGCATAATCATAAATAAGGGAATGAGATATTAGCGAATCCCCACAGGTCCTTGAGGGAATCTGCAAACCATGAATTATGACTTTAACCTCTCTGCAAGATGTTGTAGAATTTAACTGAGGGAAACCAACTGTAATGAAATGCAATGCATAAAATATGTCGGGCATTCCTAATCTATGTCATGTCTATTGATGGTGGCATTGTAGAACCACTTTAGTATCATTATAATTTCATCCCGTTGTCAAGTTAAGGTTGATTGGTTGGTCAAGGCTGGTTAATTAAACAGGACTGAATTTATACTGTAACAACTGAGCTTACCTTATTTTTAGTTAATGTCTGCACCATTGTTTTTGCAATTACAATGGACTTGGCTGCTGCATTGCTAACCGCTAATAGGAATCAAATTCTCCTGTCATGTCACCTACTGAACTGCATAAGAGTTGTATTGCAAAACAGGATTTTTAAGAGGTAGAATATGCCCAACACTCACCTGCGCCGATTTGTATTGCATTGACTGAACATGCTATATTTTTCATGTTGTTTCTGATAGGTCATTTGTATTAAATAATGAGGGAAAAGTACACAAGTAACTGAAGTGTTATTTTATACTAAGTACTGCCTATTTGTTTAAGTAGGCCACACCATACTAGAATTTCTCAACGGAATTAAACTTGTCTCAACGGGTCTTAGCTCTGCATATAGGCTGCGTCAGCAGAAACCAATAAATCTCACCCAAAGGTTACTATCAGGATTCATTCAATATTAAAGTCTATCTTCTCAGATAAATGCATTAAGAATAAAATAGATCATACATTTTCAACAGCAGGAGTATTGTTCTCTTTATTAATTCAGTTTTGGTCAAGAAATCTAATAGGGTCTTTGCAGCAGACTCATGCCTTAAATTCTGAAAAAGAGCTAGCAGAGACATGAATGGATAGATATTGCCACCCACACAACTATTATATTGATAAGAAGTGATCTCTTTTCTAAAACTGGTCATGAAATGGTATGAAGGAATATGCTCTAGCGCTAAGCTAAATATAAATGATTTCACTGGACACCTACATGACTCCCTGTTTGTGATACACGGGTATTTGTAATGTGAATATCACATTACAGCACTGCAGTGTGTAGTATCAAAAGATAACTCACAAATTAATACAATCAAGATAACTGCAATAAAATATTTGGCTAATGATAAGACTTAATATTTCACGGTTTGGGACATCAACTGTAATATGTCTGAGAGGAAGTGTTCTCTCTTGCATTTTGTCGTTCTCTAAGGTATGGCTTAATCGGGGGCATGCTGAGAAGGATTATTAGCTATATGCACTTGCTTTCTGCTTGCATCAGCCATCTAACTGCAAAGGGCTCTGTTTGGTTGTAAGGGCATTGTCTTGCCTTATACCTGTTATAGTCAGCATTAAATTCATTTGCCAAAATACAGTATGCCTATGGTTAAGCTCAACACCATACAAATGCAGATTATGTTTTGTTATAAACTAATACATGAAATATTGATTCCTGCATCTCTGTAATGACATAGGTTTATCCTCAGATGACTTATTTGGACACTCTGAACACACCCGTAGCACACGGTATTGTGAATGAAATTATGAAGAAATTGTATGTAAGTTCCCATCAGAGCAGCAGGGTTTTAGCAGAGCTGAAAGGAGAGAGGGTTGAGCTGGGAAAGGCCGCAGCTGGAGTGGTGCTGCTGGGTCAGGCGTTTGCTCATCCCGCTGTGAAAAGGGATAAGGTTGTGCCTCTTTCTGAAAAAGGAACCCAAGGTTAACAGCATTAGACGCTCCTTCCTCTCACGGAGCCCAACCCTGTGGTGGAGGATGCCAGCGAGCACTTTTCCTCTTGCTGCGTAATCTCTGGTATGATTTGATGTTTTGTGATGGGCTTCCTAACATTGGCGTGCCGCTCATGGCTGGTTCAATTTTAGCCTTGATGTTGCTCTTAAAATCCCTCGTGTTAGTTCATAACAAGTTCCCCAGTATTCCTGTGGGTGCATGGTGTGCCCATGCTGGATCCATACCTCAGTTTATCACCCTGGAAGAACCTTAAGAAGAGCAATGGTAGTTTGGCCTTTAATGCACTATGCAAAAGACACAAGTAGAAAGCCATAGTACATATTGGACAGCAATGGAAAATGATTGAATTACTTAGCACTGGACTCATCATGAAGCCCTGTTTAATCCGTGCTTAAACAGCTACCACCACAAACAGCAGAAGCTAACTAAGGCGAAAGAAGTAAATGAGCACCTTTGTTGAAACATTTAGTGAATCACTATACCATAGTGTTAGAATGGCCAGTACTTTATTACACAGGCAGAATCAGGGCATAGAAGGTGCTACTGTAAGTCTTGCTTGGCAAGTCCAGAAGGGGTGACATAACACAAATTCAGCTGTCAGGCTAGACTCTTCTGAGTCTGCAATAGACGCTGTTTTATTTTATACATCAGTCTTTAATGTATCATTTTAACTCACATTATTGCCTCCATTTCCATGAATTGCAGTATGTGAAGTAAGCAACTTCTATTTGTGTCAGTGGCTGCTGTGTAGGAGATGCAGCTCTGAGCTAACCGTTTTAGAAGCATTGCTGTCAGTCACAGTGGTGTAGCTGAACTTTTGGAGACTCCCTGCAAAGTCTGTTTGGGTCAAAAAAGTAGCCATCATTAGAAATTCAGTTTGATACTGCAAATCCAAAAATTCCCATTTATCACAGGCCAGTACTAAGAACAGAGATGTGAGTTATCAAGTATTACATTACATTATAGGCATTTAGCAGAGGCTCTTACCCAGAACGACTTGCAAGACAAGTTATTACCGCTTTGTGTCACCTTGAATCACTTACTTTAAATTGCCTTGTATTAAAACAGTCTGCCGTATTAAGCTTAAAGCTTGCATTTACATTGTTCCACTTCTGGAAGCCTACTCTTTTAGAAAGGGCTAATACTTGTGCATAATTCTCAGATAGAAGACAGTGAAGGAGGTCCACCCTTCCATACAGTAGTTTCCTTTAAAGGTGAATTTTTACTCAGTGACACATCCGTGTTCTGCTTACATGTGTGGATGAAGTGTTTAAGGTATAAAGTATTTAGATTTATGGTGACGATTTTGCTCAGGTTTGTTTCTGGAAGCCAGTGATTCCTCCCAGAGCTGATGGGTGACGGCTTCCGTCCTTGTCATGAAGGGGCCTCCCCATGGCTCTGATGTGTACACAGTCACACTGAGCGGCATGCAAGCTGAACGCCTGCCAAAAGGACTCTTGGTCATCATTTGCCGCATACATCGCTGCCAGCTCATCAGGAAGTCTTTTCCTGTCTGAAGTCTGACAGTGAGAGAACGGATGCTAACGCTGTTAGCGTAAATGGGGACACTGCCTGGAAAAGGTATTCAAAGTTTCTAAGTAAGATCTGGTATTTTAAGGGATTCAAACGTGCCCCATACACATGTGGGTGGGGTATGCCTGAACAGTGACATAACGGTGAAGGTGTACTGTTGAGTAAGAATGCTTTCCATTTTTTTAACAGCTTCAAATTTTTGTACCGAAATACTTAATAAACACCAGAAATAATATAGTTTTTTTAGTCCATGTTTTTGAGTAATGCAGGAAAATTATTCTGCATTCTGAACAGTCATTTCCTAATCTGCATACATTGGTATGCAGTCTACATTGGTATACATTAACAAGCAACTCGTCCTAAAATGTATTGTCAGTTTACAGTCTACAGAATAATGTCTTAAGGAAACAGTAGAAAGAGTTGTGATGAAATCTGCATATAATAAATAAAGTATGAACTTTAAGTCTGATTTGCATATATGTTAAAGTAAAACATAAAATTACAATTTTACATGCCATATTTATGAATTGTCTGAGACTGTTAGACATCACCTTTTGATATAATAAAGGAAAGTACATAACCTAAAATGAAGATCACCTTTCAAAAATCTCTTCTGCTTTGGTTTGAAATGGTAGACTTGAAACGACCCATCTACTGATGCGATATATCCAGGAGAATCTCCTTTTTCATCACTAGGCACCACTGAGCTCGAGAGCAGCATCATGAATTATGAATGGGCTGTGGTGTTTGCATGACCTCCCTAAGTATGCTAACGCTTCTGAACTTTTTACCTTGCAGATGTTTGGGATAAGTGAATACTCTTCATTTATTCATTTATTTAAAGTCAAGAGGCTAATTATCAGGAGTGATAAAATATACCGTTTTGGCTGAGTGTGGAGTATTAATTCAAAACTGGGAAGGTTTTAAAAATTCTAAGTATGTACAGGATATGCATTCCTTATAATTTTATAATAAAACTTATGAATCCAAATGATATTGATAATATGAACTACCCTGCTTCTTTTTCTGAGGGGACATAAATACCATACTGCTAAGGAAAAAAACCTGCCAGCTAGGAGACATGTCAGGAGGTTAAGCTTTGGTAATTGTAATATATTCTAATACACTTGTGAGAATTCGTTGTGATCCATATAATTGCTTCTTCTGGGGGTATCATGGTTCCAGAGAGACCAAGACGGATTTTCATAGCATTTGTGAGAACTGACCCAAGTTTACAAATCAAATTGTAATAATCATATGGCAGTGGTATATTCAAGCAGACAAGGCACTCCTTTCCTGTTTCCCTTCTACAAATTGGCTGGACATACAGTGACATTGTAGACTATGATCATTTTTCAATGGCCATGAACATCTGGAAATAAAAGCAAAGGCGAGTCTGTGTAGAACATGACTAAATTCCTGTTGACTGGTGATTCTGTGTGCAAGGGAAATGTTTTCCTTTCAGAAACATAAATTTTCCTGTTCCTTTTGGATTTCTTCAAAAACATCCTCACAACTTGTGTGTACAAACGTACAAAAATGTACAAACATTTCCTTGTGTGTGGTTGTGTTCTACCTTTCAGGAAAGTGTCATTTGGCATTTGGTATGTTGAAATTCTGAAGATCAGCAGAGCATACGATGTGAAAAATACAGTAATTAAAAATTGTCAGTTGTTTCCTGCCTGTTGCTGTTTTCTCCTGATTACAGTTATGTTTTCCTTATACTGCCTAAAGTCATAATAGGGAAGATAATAGGATGACAGACATTAAAAACATGTTTAGTTATAACATTGGTTGAAGGCTATTTTTAATTGAACGTCTACTGGCCAAATGTGTAATTAAAAACCATAAATATTAATAATACTGTCATGCATGTCTAAGCTCATGTGTTAAGAAGCTAAATATTTCACCATGACATTTGTTGATAACTCCCATGCAATGAGAAGCAAAACACATTCTGCTCTGTCTGCAACTGGCCTAGGTATAAGGAAAGGTAAAGTTAAACACGTTTAACAGGACGGGTCAATCACTTTCAGGGGTAAAATCGGGCATTCAAATCTCGCCAGTAATGGCGCTTACTCCCTCATCTTCTCACCCTCTCTGCCATGGAGTGTGTATGTCTCATGTGCAGGCATGAATCCTCTCTTTTCCAGTGCTCTGTCACTCACTGTTTACATCATGCAAACACAGCCTCCTCACTGCTGGAGCTGCCACTCGTGCCTGGCACAGACATACAGCCTGTTTCTCCATATGCCTGCCCCGGCTGGAGGAAAGACACAGATCAGGTGACCAAATACATGAAGCTAATACAGACAGGGAAACAAAGCTATATTCTACATCAGAGACTGAGATTCAAGTTTTTAATAATGAATATGATTTTAAAAAAAGCGAGTGTATGGGCTAGCAAGCATGTTGCAATAAAGCTTTATGGTTAGCTATTTAGTGTGTAAAATGCAGAGAAAATTACTCAATTTTCAAGTGAATTAGCCGGCTAGCAAGCATACAAGTAAGGATAAGTAATTCTGTCCTTTGTTAAAAATAATATTCAAAATAGAAAATGATTCTGTGGTCTGTCTAAAGAGGGCAAGGCTGTGACCTAGGTCCTGAGAATGGAAATCTGTATTTTGACCTTCTTGGAAATTTTAGACTAGAAGTTTAGATGATTCTTTCAAAAAAAAAAGAAAAGAAAAACAATGATGACAGTGGCATATGAAATATACCTGTTGAGCTATAGCGGCTTAGACTTTACACTGTCAGTAAACTGGAAACTGCTGAAATTTCTGGTCATGACATCTAGCTTCCTCCACATTGTTCTAATATTCTCCATGCCAAGATGGTGTGCCAGGTCAGATTTTCACAGCTAGTGGCAGAGGAGAGGTCTATATAAACAATGGTCTAAAAACTGCACTGGAGGAAAAAGCCTTTCTTTTTGTGCTCACTTGTTGAGGGTGTATTCACGCTACATTAATTTGACAGAAATAGAAAGAAAAAAAAAATTCTTCGAGCTTGGTCTTACTGCATACCACACAGAGTTGTGTTGGGAAGAATGTTCAGAATCAACACATTCTGGGGTCATTAACTCATTTGAGCAACCAGTGTCTTGGTAAATAATGGTGGAACCCTTGTCTGCTCCGCTGCCCTCTTGTTTTGCTGGTTGATGAAAGCATTCCTCTGGCAATCCCTAACTCAGAACATATTCATCAGTGAGCAAGAGAAGCTACAGGGGCTTATCCTTCACTCTGCTCTCTGTCAGAGATTACACAGTTAGATGGTTTCTGAATGCGTAATCAGGGGATGGGTATATTGCATTTTTGTTCAGCTTTCTCATGTTGAATAATAAAACACCGAATAAAAGTCATTAAGGAAAACAAAGCAAATCCATTAATGTTTTTCATCTGTAGTGATTGTTACAATCATGCTTGTGTCTAAAAGCTGTGTCCTTTGGATATAAATTAGTGAGATGTGAAATGTGAAATGTATAAACTTCATATTACCACAGTAACTTATATTTTTGTAGCTCTTTTTATTAGATTTTATATTAACTACAGATTAACTGTAGTTAGCAGATTAACTACAATTTAATATTAGATATCTAAACTCAGATATACACTCCATATTTGTCTAAGTGGAGACACATTGCAATGTTACATGTATGACTTGAAAGCAACATTTGCTCTGCTCCTGATATTGATAACACAAATGAACACCAGAGCATCCGATACTCTTCGCAGAGTGCCATGAAACACTTTCAGTTGGAAGTTTATTTGACATGCAGTGATTAATTCAGAGACCACAACTGGTAAAAAGTACACACTCACTGCGCTGATGCTGCTCTGCCACTGAAATGCATGTGAATAGAATAGGGATCTACAACTGCCTCATCAGAATGATGTACAACTTCTGGCATTAAATGAAAAGAGCACCAAGAGTGTTGTAGAACAGCTCATTGTTAGCTTTAAAATTGTGTTTTGATGTATCACTTAATAGACAAAGAATTGGCCTCATACTATTGATAGTTGTTATGTAATCCAAATCGAGCTCTTGCAGCCATTTGTGTAGCCATGCAAATGATGATGTCTGGAGAAAAATGTGAACGTACATTCTTCCTTTGATTAAACAATCCTTCATATTCACTGGAAGCTTATTAATTATTTTGGAGGGTGTGATTGTTTGTCAAATGAAATCCCGAAGGGCCCTTGGGAACCGCCTATTTTATGGAGAACAATTGTTTTACTCCTATGATCTACCATATAAAGTAAATGAAAAAAAAAACATACATAACCCAATAAAACTAGTATCACAAACTCTGGAAATCCCCTGATCTGCCACACTGATGAAATGCAGTAATTCCCCCCGAGTGACAAACCAGAAATGGATTTCTGGAACGGAAAACCAGTTTCCATCAACAGCCACCCATAACACTATATTTTGAAAATATCCAAAAGTCCCTTTGGATTTGCTCAGATAGGAATATTACTGTATTGTGTTTTAGTGGCTTCCATCATTGGGCCTGTTACTTCATTAACTTAATGGATACTGCACAAAATGGTTGTCAGAATAAAGTTTGTACCTGAGACTGTTCATTACAAAGCATGTGTTTCATTTGTAGAATAAATTTCTAACATTTTCATTTAAACCAATGAGACTCCACTGCAGTCATGTATCTTTTAAGTGAAAATGCATGGAGGTATATGAAAGGCTGTTCTAGGTCTTGCTGTTCAGCACTGAGATTGAAATAAAAGAAAAATCTGTATAAATATGACTGCCAAGAGTGTAATCAGAGTCACATTCTTCTCCTCCACGTTCTTCTCATTGTGTGGGCTTAGTATTTATCCTATATGGTGCCATACTTTAAGATAGGGCCCCCAGTCTGTCTTTCGCAGTGTGCATTAGTCATATAATAAGATGAATGTGTTTCAGAGTTTGGTTTCTAAGAACAATAAGCTATAGTATTAAGTGATGTGAAATTGAAATATGTTAAATCATCATACATTTTGGAGACACATTTTCTTTCTTTTGTTTGTTTGTCAGTTTTATGATAAAGGCTTTGAAAAGGGGCAATTCATTTGGCTACAAAACACTATTAAAATTCATAAAACAAATTTGCTAGTGTTTATCAAGATCATAATGAGATACAGCAAAATGTAACTGATTGGATGTTTTTTTTTCATTGAAAAATACAGAATATTCTGTGTTGTTTTGGATGGATGCCATAAACTGTACTGTACCATATCATGGTTGATCACAGATTACATGTTCCCATAACAAAACATTGTTTATGTTTAAAATAATTTTGCTGTTTAAAATCAATTTTAGTTTAGTCTTCAGCTTTTATCTAGATCTTCCTGTATATGACAGCTCCTGCTTAACAAAACAGAATGGTATGTTGCATGATTGCTTCTTCTGATTAGATAACATTCAATAGAACAGTTACATTTCCATATATTTGCTTGGAGAGAATTATTTTGAAGAAAATTATTTGTTGATTGAAAAGTTTCAAGAATAGTCATAGTCCTACATGATAAAATCACTTATTGTAATGTAAATCACTTATAATAATGAAAGAGTGTAACAAAGTAGGTTGAAGAAGATTATTGCTGAAATAGAAAAAATGCAAACTCATAATTCATAACAGGATAAAGGACTGCTTTGTCTTTAAAATGAAAATGTTGGTTTTCTGTCTGTGTTTTGGTTATATAAACAAAACGAATAATGTAAATATGACAACATACTTCATTACAGATTATTGCACTGAATGTGTGTTTTTTTGCATTATATATTTAATTGAATTGGGTTGGTTTATTTCACAGTCTTAATTGCTTATGCATGTTTATCTATAAATACACCCTGTCAGACATTAATGTGGAGTAGCAACTCCTTTCCTCCCTTCATACCTCATCCATCTGTTTTCCTTGTGACCTTCACAGAAAAATTATTGTGGTGAAGGCTGGAAAAAACTATCATCATGACTATCTTTGGTAATATAGGGGCTTCCTTTCCAGTTCAATAAATACAAAATCCCTCTCTCAACTGGCAAGTAAAGATGAAACTCTAAGCGTTTGACCTTTTGCATGGAGATTTTAAAGAACGTGCATCCATCACTATGAAGGGAACAAATAAAAAAGTCTCAGTCAACCAAGACTTGGACGGGACTTCTGGAGTCTCATTTTATTTATTTTTGCTCTCCATTGAAAATTGAAATCCCTGATATAAATGGCTGTGTGTAACTAATCCTTGACTGTGAAATATAATACCTTTAAAAAATGTATTTTGGGAGCATACACCATGAATGATAATGGGAAGATTGTGTTGTAAAACGTGGTAGAATTCATCGGGAAGATTATTTTATAAAATGTGATACAATGCAGTTGAATTGGGATTAAGGTGATTCTACCCTCCACAAGATCTCTCTGGCTTAGGATAACAAGCATTGTTCATAGAATTCATTGTGAGGACAAACGCCTTCACTGGGGCGTGGGCTGAGCGTGGGTATATGCCAACACAGTACGGTAGAGTTAGCACTGAACTACAGGACCACAAAGGCTAACCACTTATAAAAGCAAGTATGTATTTGGGGGAATACTCTAAAGAAATTCAGATGGCACACTTTGTTGTTCCTTTTCTCTGAATATTTATATGTTTTTACAGTTTTACAGTTTATAGAGAAATGCTGATCATCAACTTCTTTATGCATTGGAATGAACAGTTTTGTAATATAATAGACTTTACATAATGTGATGTACTGTATAAAGAACACAATTCCCTAAATTCAAATTCCCTAAATTCTCATACCAATGAGAACATTCATATCCCGAACACAGCAGACATATTAAAATTATTACATCTTTATATCGCAATATCTTCCTGTTTCTTTTTAGGATTTCGCTTGACAAAAATCTTTAAAATGTCAGCCATGTTCACTTTGACACAGTGCAACTAAAATCTCCCAAAAGGTATTGAGAAGCACAATTTCACAATCAGTCAAACTATCCTTTTATGAAGAAAACAAAAACACTTGCTTGTAATTACATGCAAATATTACATTTTTCATCAGAAGTCGTTAAATTATGGTTGGTAAATAGTAAGCTGAAGAAGAAAAAAGAATATGTGTACACATTTGTTGGTCATAGCTAAGGGAAAAATTTGATAAGATCTCGGCATAGCAAAAAACAAACTCATTTGAACATAAAATATTAAAAAGAGACAGAAATTTTTCATTCGACAGTCCACTCTATATGTGTCAAGAGGCACATTGCAGCCTACAGCAAGCCACCCTCATGTTTCATCCGGTAACCCTCCTTATGAGAGTGGTACTCCTAACACAAAGCGCTTGTGTGAAACACATTTCCGCCAAAGCAGATTTATAGTAGGTGTTGCTCTTTATTATTACACCCCTCAGGCTGCTTAAATTGATTCACGGAACAGGGCACCTCAGAGTCCAGGTCTGCCATTCAGCGCTACTGCACGATCATTCTGCCCTGATTAAAACCGCTACAGCTACACAGCTGAACCAAGAGGTCCACAATCACAGCAGCAGCAGGTCATATTATATGCATAACCATTTTGGTTTTTTTGCCATAATTTATTTCTCTTGCTGTATTAATTTTTTACTTGAAGCCACTCTTTGCACTGCACTCAAAAAGATCTTGACCTTTGAATTCTGTGCGGTGGCAGGCAAGCCCTGTACGATGACATAGAAAGTCCATTGCATTGAAGAATACGAGCTCTGAGAATTAAGCTGCTTTAAATACTGTCATATCAACTTAGCTATTTCTGACTTGATGTAAGCTTTCAGCCCTTCAGTTCAGCTTCAGCTGACATTATTATCCAGCTTGAAGTTCCCTGTCCAGCTTCTATATAGATTTCACTGTTCAACCGCACAGATTCATTTGACTTTACACCATCCTGATGACTGAACAAACCATTGTCAGATGACAAAAGCTATTAGAAAAGCAAACCACTACAGAAAATTTGTTGATGTTGTACTCCAGGAAATACTGTGCCATAAGTCTTTTGTTTTCTGATAGCTGAAAATGCCAACCTCTAACATTTGAAGTCTTAAAATCAGAATGTCATTAAACTCCATTCACCAGATGAAGATGTGTGTTTTGTTGCTGTTTAGCTGGAATTCCATCCATTAATATGTCAATAAGTGCATAGAAACATACCCCATGCCAGCTCTGTCTTATTGAAATATATGTATGTTTGTATGTATGTATGTATGTATATACTTTTTTTGCGTTTTGAGTTGGCATGGGGTATGTTTCTGTGTACTTATTACTTTACTTATTACCTTATGACGTGGGTGATTTCTAATTAATGTTTATTTATTGCACGCATGGTGACTGCAGATCAAGATAATTTTCATGCAAGTTGGCTTTAATGATATAGTTCTTGAATGTCCTAAATTCTTGTTTTGATGAGATACATATTTTTCAGAGCGGCATGGATTGTAATCGAAATTGCATATATGTCAATGAAAATATGTCCATCTTTTTTTAGTGTCATTAAAAAGTGGCTGGTTATCCATTATTCATTTAAAATTGAAATGAACATGCAATTATTTTTTGTCCTAGTGAGCACTTCTGAAAACACACATTGAGAACTAGTAGAAAATCTATATGAGAATATGAGGATGTATATTTAAATGATCATACCAAGGGTTTCAATGTTGAATTTTCACAATGCAACACTTGCAAATGCAGGGTCTGTATTTATTGCAATCTTATTTAATAATGCACATGACACTGAGGATGAATTTTGAATCAATGCTTAGTGCAAATGCCACTCATTTTCAAGGCTAATAAATAATTCAAAAGGGCAAAAAGGCAAACAAGGACAAGTGTGCGTATTCCACATCCCCAAATTCAAACTGACTCTCTTTATTTTCTCCAGCCACTAAATCTGTGGTAGTATTTTTGATATTGCCCTTTGTTTTCACCTCCTGTCTGAATTCCATCAAGCCGCAGAAGACATTCTTTACTCTAACTATTTTCAAATGAATAAACCATGTTATGCTTCTGTTTCTAAAATGTGACTGGTGTAGGATTGCACAGTTTTCAAGGATCAGATAGTGTAACTACTTGGATCTTGCGTTGTTTTTTATAACAGACTGTTACTGAACAAAGTGCAGCTGTGTAATTTCAGACAACGCTGACAAAAATATGACCTTTCCCCTAAGTGATTGATGTCAAAATATGTAGTTGAATTCCCGTCCAAGTAACTTGGAATCTCATTTTATCAGAACCATATGCTTTAAGTCAACCTTTTATCTGGATTCACAATATTTCGCTTTAATGTGTTTCTGGGAAGAATGATAATTATAATTCCCTGTTATATTTCATTATTTCTGATTCATTCAACTGGTTCTGTCCTTATACTTATGACCAAAATAAAATATGAATTCCCCTGGTCAAGGAAAAGTGCTCACAGTCTAAGTGAGATAGTTAAGTGGAATGAGTCTCTATATCTCGATAGTGCAAACCTCTGTTGAAACATGACAAAGTAATACTGATGAGCACTTGGACCTGCAAAGCCAACAGGAAAGACCATGAATGGTTGTGTGTCATGTTTACTTACAGTACCTAACAGACATAATTATTGAGACTGTAATCAACAGTGACAATGTACAGACATTAAATACACTTGTATTTTCAGTATTTTCATATCAAATCATTTTATATCATATCACATCTCTTTTCTCAACTGATAGCGCTTGCTGTTGTATGTAATACAGGGTACACAGGCATGTTGAACTTCAGAAAGTCTCAATTTAGATTAAAAAATTGAAAGTAGTAGTATCAATGCAGAATTCATCAGTACAGAAGCAACACTGCGGGTTGCATGGTGTTGTTTCTGAGGACATGATTAGTCAGAGATGCACACTTTGCACACTTCCTCAGGAAATGAATCACCACTGTTAAAAAATATACATGATTAAAAAAAACAAATCAATTGTACCAGTCAATGGTGGTTAAGTAACAGTGAACACAGCATGATACAGCAGATACATGGAAGCAGCATCAACCTATACCGTTTAGGCCACACTGGTATTGAAAATAGTTCTCTTTGCTGCAAAATATACAGTTGCTACCAGGTTTGTAGCACCCAGTTCAGTTAATAATTTCTCACAGTTGCTTCCATGGCTGAAATTTCTGTTTCACAAAGCCACAAGTAACCCGCTCTCTATTTTGGTGATCAGAAGCTCAAACTGGTCGTCTGACTTTGACTAGAGAGTGCCCACCCCAATGTGCAGCATCCGTTCTGCTTTTTCGTGTCGACCTGGACTGACATGAGCTGGAAAAGCTCACCCACCATTAGTCACCTTCCCTGAAGTCCCCCTCATCTTTGTTATTCATCATGTGAGACTGAGTGGAGCCAGGTTCCTGGGATAAGACGCTCAGTGATGAGACACAGGAGATGGATGGATTAGCCCAGCCTGCCTCAATGTTAACACTATGAAGTGTTCATTTTAATTGTAGATCTGGCTACCCTCCTCAAAGACACCTCCTTGAGCAAAATCTATTCTACACAAGCTTCCATGTTGCAGCAACAAAGATAAACAGCATCAATTATTTCCTCTGCAGATGGCCTTATCTTGCATTGAGAAAACTGTGTAACCCATTTATAGAGATAATGTTTACAGGAGAAACTGAGATAAAATGGCCTTCTGAAGAGCACCACTGCAGAGCCACCTCAAGGTTAGAACCTATGACCTTGAGCTCCAAAACCCAAAGCATGAACTATTATGCCTTACATCCTACCTGTGCCTCAAAGTTTCCCAAACTCAAACTCCTAACTGTACAATGTAGAATAAAAAAACTGGTTAAACTATAACATGATGAACAGCAGAAATGGAATACTTTAGAAGTTATTCATCCTAATGAACAAACAAGTTAATGTACAATATATATTGTGTCTACATTCCTTAGGTAATCTTTCAAAGACTTGCACAGCTGATGGCTGGACAGAGATGGAACCCATCACTATTGTGGTGAATTGTGGGTATAATCTCAATAACACTGATGATGTAAGTATGGCGTCAGCTCATGTTCAAATGTGACAATGTTTCTTGTTCTGTATGTGCATGGACAATTATGACTGATCTTGTTTTTCTCAATCTGCACACCTTTCCTCAAGATGAATGCAGTTGGACATATTCTTCAAAAAAAAAAAAAAATTATATATATACTGAAACCATAATTTCACTAAAACAACTTTTAAGGTGCTCAATTTGTGTAAAATGTAAGGGAAATAGTTTTTAAAAATTAAGTGGATGTGTCTTTTCTAAAGATTTGCAGATTTATGAAAGAAGGGTAGTCTTAAAAATGTTCACAGTGCAACTCAGTGAGCAGTAAATTTCTTTTACCAGGTGGTAAAAGCTTTCCCAGTGTGTGTTCTCATCTAAAAGTCACAGAGGGTAGATAATTAGTATGCCAGGTAGCTGGTTCCAGAGGGGGCTTGTGAGTGAGGTACTTAAAAGGAATTTGATGTTGGAGTGCCTTGTCTGGGTGACACCTGCTCATGGCACAGAACCCAGAACGTCGGTCATTCAACATTCTCAGTTCCTCGGGTACCGCTGTGACTGCCCCACTGTGACCCTCATTCTGACAGGAAAGTGGTTCAATATGTAGTTGCAGATTTATTTATAAATGTACTATATCAAATAAATATGCCTTACTGAAGTAAATGTCTTAATATTCTAATAATTACAAAAACAATTATCATTTAAAAAATTTAAATGTGAAATGTTTAGATTTTATTTGAGTAGGTTTATGGTACAAATGATGTGCATTACTAGTGTATTACAACATTTTAAATATGTATACATTTAGGATTGAAATAGTTAAAAATTATTTTCTTTTTGGAATGAGTGTGGAAATGTTTTTTTGGGGTCAGGAATTAATATGTTTTCAATTATGGCATTTAATTCCTGGCATAAGGTGTTTTTTGTGTTAGAATAGGAGTATATTGAAAGTAAAGTGAGCATAAGAGCATAGGTTATCTTAGGCATGGTATCTGTTTGTTTTGCTGTGATGTATTGAGGCACTTATGTGCAAGTTAATTTAAATAAATAAATAGTTGTCCTATAAAATCAGCTTATTTTCCATACAGCGCACATTCAGAAATGCTTACTCTATCCCCAGGTGAATATGAAGTTTTTATTCAATGCTCAGCCGTGAATTTTGTTGGCATTGTGTCTCTCTTAGGGTAAATTCCTTCGGACAGTGAAGATTGGCTACACCATTGGCCACAGTGTCTCTCTGGTCTCCCTCACCACAGCTATAATTATAGTGTGCATCTTTAGGTAAGGTTGGGAATTACACCTGGGAAGAACGTCTGTTTATGAATATCAATTTTCCATATCTCTGCATCTTCAATGTTTATTTACAGAGACATTCATGCATTGTATAATTAATGAAACATTTAGTGTGAAACTGCACATAACCCAGCGGTCAAAATAGAAGAACATTTACAGTTTATGTCAGAGTAGATATTTGAAGACATGTTTGTTTTTTGGTGCCCTTATTTAGATTTTAACTGTTTGGGCTGTGTTTTGACAGCCCAGCCTTGCACCATGATGATAACGAGACTGTGTTGTATTTAATAATTTAATCATTGATGTCTGTATCAGTGTTTTAGAGTAGTATGGAATGTAGCCATTCAGCCATGAAACTGTCACATTGTACTTGCATGAACTTGGTGGTTTGTCACTTTGAAATGAACACAGCAGCAGTTATATATAATTCACTGTATTTTGAGAATTGTGCCAAGAGAGCCCTCCTGTTTTGATTTCGACATTCTCTTCCACAGAGCTTTCATACACCATACATTTTTATAAGATGTTTTGCCGGCCAAAATAGGTGTTTCCAATTTTGGACAGATAAACATGTTTAATTTAAGGCTTATACAGGTAAAAATGGGCTACTTTATGATCGGTTGGGCAGCACTGACAGCACATGACCGACAGCAATCTTCAGCATTTAGTTTTGGTGGTGCATTATGCATGACGTCTCCCTGTTACAAATCTGATAGTTTTGCAACAAACTACCATTTTGAACATCACAGTACTCTGTGACTAGATGCTGTGTCTACGTTTCTGTTGATCCCCAGCATACAATGGTGTGGTTTGAATGCTAACACACAGATTTACGGATTTATTTTACTCATCTTTCAAGTAAGGACTGTCTGAGATCTCTAAGCAGTGTAATCTTGCCAAGGCAATACATGCATAAACAGGGCGCAAAATGAAGTGCAAAGTAATGGAGCTTTGAAGAGTTGAAGCAACTGCAACATGCTTTTCTCTCGACACTTCTGTGATTTATGGCAAGGCCTCACAAGTAGAATAACTTGCTTATATCAAGGCTCAGTGCCTCCTCACTTCTAGCATCAGATTTAATATATTTGAGTAAAATACATCCACATTCTTCTTAAGTCATGACGAGCTGCAGTTCTGTGATTACACAAGCCACAGCGAAAGGTATATTATACTTGGTCTGTTCTGAAATGGACATCGGAATGAGGGGTAAGAGATAAACGAGTGTATTTGTGAGAAGAATGGCATCAGTGTGGCTGTGCATTCCACCAGGCTATCATAGAGATCTGTAACTGTTATTCAGATACACACAGCAGATGGAAGTGGGTCATAAGGTTTTTATCAAAGGCAGCTTGAATTGAGCTTACCTGCTCAGACTTATTAAGTCTTACAAAGCATGCATTGTGTTTTAGCCATGTTTTCCCTGAGTAGTTATTATGCATGTGAAGCAAACTGATAATTACAAAAACGCAAGTCCAGATTAAGTTTTTCCTTTCAAACCGCTTGCATAATTAGATGTTATGGATGTGAGGGACTAACAGTCAGTTTCATTTCCAGTGTTCACAGCTGTAGTATTTCAAAGCACACCTTCAACCCCTAATTCAGAACAGGTTTGTCTTTAGCTTTGTACTGATTAAACATACAGTAACACTAAACAAAGAGAACGGCATTATGGCAGGTTTTGGCAGTTTGTCAGTGGGGTGATTTGAACCTGATCCTGGCCTTTAAAGCAGTTTGCTGTCCATTTAACCGCAGGACAGCCCATTGTTTAAACAAGCACAGCATCAAGTAATCTGGGCTGCTAAAAGCAGAGTGAAAACACCAACGATGCTTTTGTTCTGTGTGTCCTCAGACTGGTATGTGTTTGATAACTCAGGAAACAGGACCCATCTGTGAGCTGTCACAGGATGTTCAGGGCATGGACCCTTTATAGACTGTCCAGGGCACAAATCTGACTCACTTTTGATGAATCAATCTTTGTTTTAGACACCTTGTTATCAACCTTGTTATTTTAGAGCTGACATGGCGTATCTCGAAAATCTGGACACAGGAAGGAAAGTCTTCATAATTGTCAGGGGCAACCAGAAGAACTTTCGCAGTGGCGCTTTCTATTTATCTAAACAAGGTTAAGTTTAGAATAAAGGTGGCAGTAATTCCCAAAGTACAGGTTTGTGAATAACATTCTGCAAACTCACAGTAAAGTTACCAAGTTTTGCATCAAGAGGCTTAATCATGTTTACATATATTTTTGTTATGACCTGCGATTTTCCCTCCATCGTGTACAACAGATGGAAGGTGACTTCACAAAGGAAGTTTAATGAAATGGTGATGTGTATTGCTGGAAGCTGAAAGAACACGTTTGCTCTGATTTGTGTCCCCAGGAAACTGCACTGCACAAGGAATTACATTCACATGCACCTGTTTGTGTCCTTCATCCTGAAAGCCATCGCAGTGTTCATCAAAGATGTGGTTCTGTATGATGTTGGGGAGTCTGAAAACTGTTCCTCTGGATCGGTAAGTCACTGTCATTACACCGAGCTCAATGTTAATATTGCCGGTAATTTCTACCTTTAGGGCAAGATCTGGGAAGGCCTTACCAGAGCTTTTGCTGCCTGTAGCTTTTGCTGCATTTAGCTTTTACTTTTACTGCCTGTGGAGGTGGGAAATTTGGGCTCTGCTGTGGTGATGCCAGCACATGTAAGGATGCTCTGTTTTACTGAACTAATGTCCTCTATGCCATGTGCTCACATCTGAGGTTTGTATATCAGTGGAGGTCTACTCAACGTGATATGGAAACAGCATGACTTATAGTGACTGACAGATGGACAGTTGGCTAATGTGGCTTGTCATTATGCAAGTAAAGGGGTTGTATTTAGCAGTTCTCATCTGCGCATGGATGTGCTTATTTGGGTAAAAGGAGCATGCTGAAAAATGTGTTTCAGTCAGCTTAGTCTTTTGCCAGGGCATTTTTGTTCTTTCATATATTTTTTTTCACAACGCTCATGAATGATAAATCAATGTTATCCTTATTGCAGAGTTTCAACTATCTTATGTTCTCATCAGCAAAAAAGGTTAATCAAAGGGTATTTTTAATGAATCTCTTGATTAAAGTAGTTCTTTCCTGGCCAGTTCCACAAGTAAGAATGCTTAGTAATGCGAATTCGAAATCGCTGTCTGGCTTGGAGTGCCTTTAAATGCTTTTCAAAATATTAATTCTCCCTGTGACTACTTTCTATCATTGCATTTTTATATTAACATTGTTTAGAGCCATTTTAAGTGTGTCTAATTTGTTAATTTAGTTTGACTACTTGGTGGGTTGTAGATGGAGTTCAACCTTACTGACATATTTAAAATAAAAACTGGTCTAATGTTGAAGCAAGTAAATTCAGTATGTATCAAAAATTGGGTGAATTCAAAAAGTGATCATAATCCCATATAATCACAGTGTCATTCTTCCTTCGCATTTCAATGAATCCTTCAACAGAGCAGCAGTAGCAGTAGAGATAGGAGCCTGTTGACATTTGTATGATCTTTGTAATCCATTCAATGGTTATCAAGTGTATTTCTTATTTATTGCAGACAATATACTCTACTTGTAAATATAACAAATCTATGAAGGAAGGGAGAATCTACTGTCATGCTTCAGCTTGTAAAATAAATATCATACATGGTATGCTATTTATTCATCTAGAGACATCTTCTATTCACTTCCTTGTAACTAGACAAATATTTACTAAAGGATTTCTGTGTAGTGAAACTAGTATTTGTTTTTTTATATATAAATGTTTACTCTGTTACATTGCTGGATGGTGGAGGGGTAAGGTAGATCAAAGTAGTGAATTAAAGAAGACGTCTGACGTAAGAAAGTGAAAATGAATACAACAGAACATTAGAGCTAAGCTGACTGTATATTTTCAAATGTGGGATTTAATGAAAGTAAGTGTGACAAATTAAAACTAAGAAAACATGAAATGGAAAATAACAATAATCCTCTTTCTTTTCAGAAACTTGTCTTTTCTTCTTTTCTCCTGCTTTCCTGAAAATGTGTTCTTACTCTATTGTAGGAGATTTACCCAGGGTGGATAGGGTGGGCGATGAGGAAAACATTCATGAAATAAAAACACATTGCCCACTCTTGTTTGGAATAAATTGTGTTTATTCTATTCTATTCTTTTCTTCCACTATGATAGAAACACTTTTTCTTTACATTATAGTAATTATTTTTGTAATATTTAGAGGGTATATACCCTGTGCCAAAATTCTACAAAGTTGAACAGTCTGTCTTTGTTTATGTGATATTTGTATCAGATTATAGTGGTAACCTAAAAAATATACTCATTGTAATGGATGTCAGGACTACAGAGGTACGAGCTCTGCAGTTAGCTGGGTCATAATGTGTTGTCGTCTCTGAATATGTGTATCCATTAAGCTGGCCATCTGTAATAATTAATTTAATTTTTTTTTCTTTATGAGCCTTAGCTTAATGCGTACGATTCTAATGAAGCCTAATGTGGTGCTTTGTATTTCATGGGAAGGAGATGAGGATGTCCTCCACCGCTGGGGTGGAGCGGAGACCACTGCAGCAGTGCGTTTAAGCTGTGGTTTCTGTCATTAGCTGGTTTGATTAACTTTGAAATGGATGAGCAGTAAGCAGCGAGAGGAGCTCAGATTCCGTATAATGATGGTGTGCATGTTCGGCATTGCTGAGGGGCTTTTGAGAAGTGCGGCGGGCCCGGTGACATTTATGGCGGTAGCCACGCTTTACAGATGGCTGGAGCGATCAGGGCTGAGGAGCAGCTGCTGCTGAAACCCTCTTTTCATGGCTGACGCTGGGGCTGTGCGTTTCCCTGCAGGGCACCCGGCCTCCGTTGGCACGAGCTCTGCTGGGTTTCAGTTCCAGGCTGTGGTCTTCATCCCTGCGTCCATAATTAAAGCTCCAGACGAACGCATCTCCAAAGAGGCTCCCTTATTGAGCACGCCTCTTACCCTCTTCCTCACTGGTGTTTGTCATACCTCCCCTCCTGCCAATGATTTATCACACTAATGACATTTTGTCATAAAGTTCTGGCTCCCTACAGATTCAGTATTATTTCTGCACAATCCAGCACCTCAATCAGGAATGGTCAAATAAAGCATAGAGAGATATCACCAGCTCCTCCAACGTTCATGAAATGCTGATGAGAAAAATTGAGTGGGGTGATTTTTGGGCTGCAAGATGTTACACAAGAAAATAGTCATATCTAATCTATAAGCTAATACCCATATATAATCATATTCCTTTTATAGCTATTCCTTATAAAATGTAACTGAGTAAGGAAACATAGCCACCTCTTATGTAGGTTTAAGTAAATTGACATAATAAAGGACAAGCCTAGTTGGTAAATAAAGAGCCACTGTGTCTGTACACTCTAAAGCACATGCACATATCCTGGTGCTGTTGCTGGAAACTGTGAAAAGAATGACAGTTATTTACATTATTTTTTTAGACATAAAATATCTAACGAAGGGGTGTGTATAGAGCAGTTAACACTGTTTAATCTTTAAATGGTAAAATTGTAAGCTTTTCCCGCAGGTTTATTGGGCTGTTATGTTTACTTTTTGTGTATTGATATAAACTGAATACTGCCAAGCCTACATGCAGTTTGTTGTCATAGTTTCCACACACGCATGTTAAATACAGTAGACAATGTAATGTTACCATAAGCATTTGATGAGTAACACTGTGTAGATAATAAAAGTTTAGTGTCTGGGGGGTTACGTTTTAACCATTGTTATAACAATATTGACCATGCGTGTATACATTGGTATGCTTTTCCCTAAAACTAATACACTACATTCAGGCTTTGCAGACATATCTAGATAGGTCAGCACTTTTTGCACATTAGATAAATTCCAGCTGGCTATGTGCTGCAGACATGCACATTGATCATTCGACTACTTTCCCAAAATAATAAAATTTTGAGGATTTGAGAGTAGAAGTATTTCCTTCACAAATCCACAAATCCACCACCGTGGGGTTTTCAGTTCTGTAAAAGCTAAGTCCCACTGGCTTTGCCTTGGGACTGCATCACACTGTGCAAATTATAAATGGACAAATATTGCTAGTTCAAACCATCTCTATGATTTGATCTGAATGCAATGGCATATGCTTTAATTAACACAATGGAAGAGATATTATAGTAATAATTAAATACTGCTGCTGAAAGGCCGTATTATGAATAGGCTGCCCGTTAAAGAGTGGCACAACTTTGGGCCAGTGTATTATATCTTTGAATTGTGACATCAGTCCTATGACTCCCTTGAGGTTAGATTAACTGCTCTTTGTTTTTGTCCCTTTTTCCGTTCATGTAATCTGTTCATTTATTCCACAGACTTTGCTTACATTATTATGTACCATTCTGTTGAGTTTAATTTAAACATTTCTCCCACCCCACCTTACTGTGTAAAACATAGCTTGAGCAATGCAGGCTGCACACTGTGCAGTAAACACGGCAGCTGGAGAGGAATGAGCAGTGGCAGGTTAAGAGCCATAAACAGGACTTTATGTCCACCAAGCCCCAGGGGCTGCGCAGTGACCGTTTGACCACCCCCTTCTCGAGAAATTACAGCTCAGTCTGGAGAGCCGCTTCAAGGCTGCTAACCGCAGTGCACGGTCACCGTGAAAGCGCGTTGAAGAATATCCAACTCTTTGCCATGGAAACATCTGCCCCGGCCCTGCCTGCGGAGCTCAACATCCACTTACGATGTGTACATTTCCACAAAACACACATCCTCTGCTTCTCCTCACACAGAGCATGATTACTCATCGTCTGAATCTGGCCTACAGTACAGTTTATGGCCACAGATTTTTTTAGGTGTTGATAATGGGATGATTTTATCCAGTAATACTTCATCTGTATTAAATATTATTCAATAAGTATTATGCATTACGGCTTATAAATGGCATCTATTTTCAGTTGAAGTTGAAAGCCTTAAAATGAACCTTCTTAACATCCATTCCTGGGGCTAAATATACTGTGTAGTATAGTATCAAAGTTAATTTTAATTCATATGGTTTCAGAAGTGTTTTTTATGAAAGATTAGATCATGATAATAACAGTTTTTATTTATTAAAATTTAAACATGATATAGTGAGTCGTTTGTTGTAATAATTTTCTCATTTTGGCTTTAAAATGATTAGAAGCTTTTATGGATAAAATATTAAGCTGACCATTTTTCTTCCATTCCAGGCTAACAGATATTGCTGTCATATTTGCAATATGTATAGTAGACATATCTCATGAAATAATACACAATTTGAAATACTGACAACAGATGCACATAAATCCAAAATATTCTGTGCAGAAATTACAATATGTAACACTGTGAAACACATACATATGTCCGCAGGATGCATGGGTATGAATATGGTGTTTCCTGAAATTAACCTCATGAAAACCATGTCATGGATCCAGAGGCCAGTAGTCTGTTTCAAATAAGTGCATAATGAAACGGCACAGAGAGCTGTTGTGTGGTGGTTTAGTGAGCCCCCAGCCTGCCTGTCTGTTACCGTGCCTCCCTCTGAAAGCTTTTTATCAGTTTCATGCTCCGCACTTCAGAGGGAAATTTCAGGTGGGCTGTCATGGCAATTTGGTATGATTGTTGTGCATTAGGAAGCATGGTGAGTTTCATTACAGCAGTCCCCACTCATTTTGCTCCCCACGCAGCAAATATGAATACATGTTTCTATGTCCTACCTCACAATATATCATTTTCAGACCTTGTTGTAAAAATACAAAGAATCTGAAATGAATTAGGGCCTGGTTAGTATTATTAGTATATGCACCCACTTTCACATTGTCCAGGTTTCAGTACAGGTATGGCAACACACAATTAGATGCTATTCATGCCTATTATGACTCAGTTGGCACAATTCTTTTCATTATAATGACTGATGCATGGAAGATTATGATTATAGCCCACTGAGTAAACATTAGGAAGATGTAGTGTTTGCCATTGTTACTAAATGAATACAGTATGTGTTTTACTACAATTCTATCAAGATGTTGATCAGGCAGTGTGAATAGTGTGCAGTGTGATGGATTGTATTTTCTCATTCTGAATAAAATGTACCTCTGAGATTAATAAGACCATCAAATTTCTTCTGTTAATATTTTCTCTTACAGCCTTTTGTGTTGAAATTTTATTTTAAAACAGACAAATTCATCATTAATTCACACTGAGGGTGAGGTGGGACCAGTGGTGTTATGACTGCGGCAGCACGGGGAACTGTGGAGTGTATTGTCCTGGTCTTTGGGTTCATTTCCTTCAAATTACCGCTTTAGTTCTGAGTATGTTTCAGAAGAACTCATTTCTGAAGCCACTGTTTTCTATCCAATTGTCTCTTCTGCTGAATCAATCACCATGCTGTTCTTTTCCCGTCTCTTACTGTGCTGTCATTATACTCAAACAGAACAGTCAATGGCATTTAGTTTCATTGGCAGGCTTGTGTGACTGTTTTTCATTTAACTTTTTTTTTGGTTAGATGATTGAAACCAATGCCATTGTTATGAATTTTAAGGTTCATCAGTACCATTGCCTCTGTTCTCCTTGATCCTAAACAGCCTACTGTCTCAAAGTTTTATGAAGGATTTTGTATGTATGCGTATGTGCTTGCATATTTATGTGGTCCATTTCTTTCCTGTAGGAACGTATTTGAAATTTATAGAGAATCAGACCACATGAAACAGAGGAAAAAGAAAATAAAAACAAGTAATTGCACAGTGCATTTCATAAATATGTTCATCTGAAAGATTAACTGTATTCCTTTCCAAAAAAACATGTTTTCTGTTTCCATGTCAAGACCCTTTTGTTAAAGATGAGACATAATAATGAGCTGGAAGCCCTTTCTTCACTACTTCACATAAATCATAATCATGCTTTGCATTATTAATGGCCATTGATGCTAAATGCTGAAGAACATTAAAGCAGAAATTAATCATATTCACAGGTGTTTTTAAATTAATGGTGAAAAGGCCTTTGATACCTTTATAGTTCAGTAATATATCTACTGTCAAATGATTTGTGCTGCCCTGGGAAACATTGTAGCTAATAACCTGTAATCTTTATTTTTCTGAACTTCAGCCCCATTTAGAAGAAGTATGGTCCATCAACTTTAATTTTTATTTTAAAGCTGTGCCTTGATTTACCCTCCTCCAAGCTTATTTTGGTAATGTAATATTTCAAAAGCTGGTTGTTTTTGTGTATTCTTTGCTAGGTTGGTTGCAAAGCAGTGATGGTCTTTTTCCAGTACTGCATCATGGCTAGTTTCTTCTGGCTGTTAGTGGAAGGCCTGTACCTCCATGCCCTGCTGGCTGTGTCCTTCTTTTCTGAGAGGAAATATTTCTGGTGGTACATACTGATAGGTTGGGGTAGGTATCTCTTTGTGACATTTGTGAAAGAACACCTTCAACAGAATTTAATACCCTCATGTTTACAAACTACTGACAACATTTCAACAAGATGGATCTTCGAATTTGCACTGCTTTGTAAAAGTTTTCAGTCTTCCCGAGAGTGCTCATGTTGCACTCCTTTACTTTGGGCTACCTTTTACAGCTCACATAAAGTTTAGCACCTGGGTGCTAGCCAACGGGGAAATGGATAGAACAGTACCATCTTCAGACCCTAAGCCCTGGACCAATATCTGTTCTGTGACCTCAGGGCAACTGGTCACCCCCTACCAGTATGGTCACACCTCCTAATCACAGTGTCTGTCTGTACTGGCCCCCTCAGTAGTAGAAAGAACATTTCGCTGTGGTCAGGACAGCAGAATCGCTTCCGATCTTCCGATGCAGACTGAAGACACAGCTCTTTAGACTGTAGCCTGGTTCCCTTCCCATCTCTAACCCCTAACACCTTTCTTTAGGGTACTTGTGGGGTGGATGTGTGTGGTTCTTATTGGGGCTCATTGTGTATGTATTGTTTTTACTCAGTTAGAGTGGATAACTTGCTTTCATTGTAGTGCACATATACTTGGTGGTCTGAGGATGTTGTTTGCCAGGTCTGACACTATTGCTCTAATAAATCAGTTGAAGGTACTTCCACAAGTCACTTCATGTAAGAGCATTTGCACTTCTTATGCACTTTGTCTTTTAAGTTGCTCTGGATAAGAGCGCCTAACAAATGCCCTTAATGTAATGTAATGTAATTTGCTAAATGATGGCCATGAAATCGAATATTCATCAGGTGAAGTAAAAGCAAAAACGCATCCAGTATATTGACATGTATACTGATGGTATAGAGATGTATACATGGCCATGGAGATGCACCGCAGATCTCATTATATAACACATTACACATACCATATCAGATCATTAACGTACAGTAGGTTTCAGATTGGCCGCCCAATTAATTTCCAAAACCTGCTCAAAACCTCATAAATGCAGTCTCCCTGTCAGAGCATCAGTACAAGCCACACCAAGGTGGGGTCGAGGTGTTTAACCTGGGCAAACATCTGATCAGGGAAAACATTTTCCAAACTTGCTATCTCCCAAGCCATTTATGGCACGAATTGTGTTTGAGAAGTCATGAATGAGAGCGGGATATTTTCCCTTTCCGTAACTATGGCCTTTTTGCCAGACCTAATACTTGTGGATGTGTATGCCCCGATTCTGTTTCCTCTTTTGCACTGCAGAGTTGTGCGTTATGTATGACTACGTGTGGAGTTGTGCGTTATGTATGACTACGTGTGGAGTTGTGCGTTATGTATGACTGTGTGTGGAGTTGTGCGTTATGTATGACTGTGTGGAGTTGTGCGTTATGTATGACTGTATGTGTGAGTTGTGCATTATGTACGGCTATGTGTGGAGTTGTGCGTTATGTATGACTATGTGTGGAGTTGTGCATTATGTATGACTATGTGTGGAGTTGTGCGTTATGTATGGCTATGTGTGGAGTTGTACATTATGTATGGCTATGTGTGGAGTTGTGCATTATGTACGGCTATGTGTGGAGTTGCGTGTTATATACGGCTACATGTGGAGTTGCGTGTTATGTACGGCTACGTGTGGAGTTGTGCGTTATGTACGGCCATGTGTGGAATTGTGCGTTATGTACGGCTACATGTGGAGTTGTGAATGGAGTGTCAGAACATTTTTGTCTGATTTCCCATAGCACAGTGACTTGTGTAATTGTGTGCTATTATCTTGCATGCTTACAGGAGGTCCAACAATTTTTATAACAGCATGGAGCATCACAAAGGCCTATTTTAATGATGTGGGGTAAGTTATTTCACACTTTAATACACACATTTCACTAATAAGAAATTTTAGGAAAGTTAGTCATTTAACTCTTGCTGTTATTGAATGTTTTTTAGTTAAACTTGGAAAAATCTAAAAAAGTAAAAGCTGTGACCCAAAATTATATCCATTATGAAACAATTTTGTATTTTTTTCAAGATGTTCTTATATTCCAAGATGAAATTGCCCCCATACAAAATGCAATTTTGTTTCCTACAAACAATGTAAAAGTTTGCAAGTGTACTGTAGAGAGAGAATTTCAAAATAGATTCTTGGTGGAACATTTTTGACTTTAATGATCTTTAATGATAGGCATGACAAAGTGTTTTCATTTCTTCAAGCTGTCTTTCATCCAAATTGGAACATTTATTTTTTCCACTTGGTAGACATAGGATATTCTGTCAGTCTGAACCCAGTCTGAGTTAATGTGTGCTTTCAAAGCCACCTTGAAGCAATAGATTTTTAATCAATATGCAATGTGAGTACATTACTCAAAATATTTTATAAATGCAATATGTCAAATGTTATGCCTATATTCTATAAATGGAGACATTTTTCTGTACTCATTTCACATATTAACTGCAGATGCTGGGATATTATTGAAACCTCTGACCCCTTCTGGTGGATCATCAAAACACCGATCTTAGCATCAATACTGGTAAGTAAATGCACAGCTGTACATATTCAGATAAAAATATTAGCTGCTAGACTAATCTTTACATCTAAAATGAGATTCAATTCTGTTCTTGTGGTGTCAGAAGAACCATAGCATCAGTGCATGAACATGTGCCATTGATTCTGTTTTATCATGCTTAACCATTTAAAATTAGCTCCATTTAAATAGTTGGTGGATTTTGATAAACCCTGATATGTAAAAGGTGAAGGTACATGAAATTTTCATAAAGTGTCCTGAAAGTGCTAAACAATTTTTGACTACAGGCCTACCAGGTTAATTAAAGACACGAGTGTAGTTCACAGGGGAAGGGGCTGAATGAATAGATTGTTTTCTCTGTTGCATAATTCAGTTTGTTTGTCTGCATGCTCTTTTTTCATTGACTACAGATGAACTTCATTCTCTTCATCTGCATAATTCGGATACTACGCCAAAAGATAAACTGTCCAGACATAGGACGCAATGAATCCAACCAATATTCGTAAGTGTGCAGGGTGTGCAGTGATCTGTGATCATTTTATTTATTTTTTAGTGCTTTAATACCTTGTTAGAGAATTTTTTGCAGGACCACCAGTTGAGAGTTTGTTTTAGTGAAATTAGATTTAGTTTCTACTGCCATGTTTTAAGTAAACTGCCATGTACCAATTACCATATAAATTTTGACTGTTGAATAATCAATATAGCCTAATCTTGGATGAATGGTTCATTTAATTAAATGAGCAGGAATGCAACAAATTAACTGAGAAAATAGTTAATAGGACTTATTATATAACCACAATACAAAGAAACATCTCACAAATGTCAAACTGATCCAATGAAACAGTCCTTTTTCTCTTATCTCTGTGCACCTGAAATATCAAGTGAAGTGCAACCAATCTGCCAGCATAAAGAAAAGGGAAAAGAGACTGTAACCTCAGTCATATCCCTCTGAAGGATTCAGAAATTCTCAATCTAACAAACTAAGGCAACTAAGATTAGTTATGCTCTTGTGGTGTTTGTTTTGTTTTCTTTTGTCAGTTTGGAAGCAATCCTTCTTGAGCTCATTTTATTTTGTGAAACGCTCTACAGGATAAAACACAGATACAATGTGAAATTCTGTCTTCCATGCAGGAGGTTGGCAAAATCTACTCTGCTCCTGATTCCTCTCTTTGGGATAAACTATATAATATTTGCCTTCATTCCGGACCACATTAAACCAGAATTGAGGTTGGTGTTTGACCTAAATCTGGGTTCATTCCAGGTAGGTAGCAAACACTTTAATCCAATTTCACTTTGTTCTCACACACTTTCAGAGTGAAGCAGCGCAAAGCTTTGTAACAAATAACATAAGCACTGGGTATCGCAGTGTTTAGGCATGATATTATGGGAAATCTGAACTGTTTTTATTTTGCATCAGGTTAAGGGCTACATTGTTTTGTTTCTTTTTTATAAAGTAGAAAGAAACAATAGTTAAGAGACAAACAGCAATTATATAAAATGATACTTAAAAAAAATCAAGAAATGTTAACATAAAAAAATCAGATAAGTGGATGCAAACCATGAACATGAATTTGAACAGCGCTATGTGGCTTCTGGCACAATCTAAGTCCATATTTCTCTATGGGACACTATGTTTACAAGTCCTGTCAAACCATTAGAATATACTGTCCCCCAAAGGTTAATTCAGCTCTACCCTGCAGTTGAAATTAAACTAGTACAATAGCACAAAAGGACTGAAAAAAAATATATAGTCCTTAATCACACTGATTCATCTGCATGTTAATGGGATAACATTCAATAATATATATGCTTTTAATTTGAAATACTGTAAAGAGAAATATTCTTTAGGATATCCTTGAAATTGGCACGTATGAATGTATTTAAACTGTATAATTTTTTGTGTGCAAAGTTTCACGGATTATGAATATTAACTTGACCTATTCTGCGATTAAGAATATAATTATATTATAGACACCTATTAATAACAGATTGCTCTCAATTTAAAATGATGTTATATTCCTGACATCCGATTTGTTGCCTTCAAAACCCACACTCCATAAATATGGAAATCCTTTTAGAATGTTGATTGATTATTTAGATTACATTGAAGTCCTTAAAGATTGCATGTACTACTTGAGGTCCGAAATTAACATTACAGTCATCTAACTCATTTAACCTTGCTAGTATCAGAACGTTTATCCAACTTTCTGGATATTATATTAGATTAAACCTTTTATTCCAATTAGAGTCAAACCAAAGTGGGTGATACAAATAACAGTTGAGAGACTTCAGCTTAAGTGACTGGTTCAGCACTCAATAACAAAATATGTCGTATAAGTGTAAATCAATGCAGAGAAAAAATTGCAGGCCGAGCACAATCCTTGCTAATTTATGTAAATTAATCTCTTTGACAGAAAACCATAAAGAAGTCATTTGTGCTTTAAGAATCAACCAGCCATGGCTCTCACACAACATCTAATCAACTGCCAAGCTGAACATTCTTTTTAACAGTGTAACTCTACCATGAAATGTTACCATTTTTCTGTTTTTTATGTATTTATTTATTTTTTCGGTTTTCAATGTGAAGGTGTAAATAGGTATTGGCTCTAGGCAGTGAAATTTTGGCAGCAGCACAGGGTTATTTTTTTTCTGTTGAAACTATAACACCAGCAGAACCATTCATGATCCGTTATATGGAAGGATATTATTTATGCATTTGTTTTTAAATATATGATCAAAGCAAGGGCGCAAATGGCGGGAAGAATGGGGCTATACGCCCCCAGTTTCATAGTGACCTCGATCTGCCCCCCCCACTTTTGAAAAAAAAAAAAAATATATATATATATATTTATAGCATAAGTTTAAAAGTTGACATCTTTTGCTCACAGTTTGGTCCCCCCCAATCTGCTGGATCACAGTGTCTTTTAGAAGACAGGACAGAAAGGTTTTTATTTAATTTTGGAATAGTTTTAATCATACTGTTTTAATAATACAGTATGCCTCATAACTGTTAGATTGATGGCATACCCAGTGTCTGCAGTGGGGCTTTATTTAGATGATGTCACCATAAAAAGGCTTCAGAAATGTACATTGGTTTTCTGAGTGTGTTGTTGCATAAATTCTCATTGCTTTTTTTTTTTATTAATTCAGGGTTTCGTTGTTGCTGTTCTGTATTGTTTCCTAAATGGAGAGGTAAGACTGACTTCCACTTCACCTCCCGCTTCAATGCTTGCCCCGTGGTAATAAATGGATTCGGAAAACTCACACTCATGGAGTTTGCCTCAGATTTACTGTGAGCTGGTGATAAACAAAATGGCTAGGTAGACTGGTAAACAAATGCAAGGTGTTATTAAAAACTGACAGTCATTACTGTGGTTAAGGTTAATGACTTCTCCTTTGGGAAAATTCTTATCCCTGTTTTTTTTTTTTTACTGGATTCCCCTTTTTGGAATGTTCAAGTGCAATGGTGAAACCAGCCCTTTGCTGGAACATGCTGCACTGTTTGTGGAGTGCAGACCAGCAGCCTACCCTCTCAAATGCTTGCAGGTGGCCACTGCTTCATTTCACTAGATTGATTATAGTACTCATTACTGTGCAGTGAGGCAAGGACAGCCCGCTGACTAAGAAACACTCCCAGCCCAGGGCATACTCTGACCAGTAACACAGGTTACATTTAACCCTGCAATATGGCATGGTCAGGGTTAGATTTCAAACCAGGAGGTTCATCATTTCTCCCAGAGCAGTGCCCCTTAAAAGTGCCACTTTTGTATGTACTTTAATTGATTTGATTTTTCATCCAAATACTCATTACAAGTAGTTTATGAAAATTCATCTCAATGAAAAATCCCAGGGTCCTTTGGATCTATAACTGCTGACCTGTGTCTTATCACCAAGGGTTCCCATCCACTGACCTGTGTGACACTCCCTGTCTGCACGACATCACAGGTGCAGGCGGAGATCAAGCGCAAGTGGAGAAGATGGCACCTGCAGAGGTTCCTGGGCTCTGACACGAAGTACCAGCATCCTTCCATTGGCAGCAACGGGAACAACTTCAGCACGCAGATCACCATGCTCACCAGGTGCAGCCCCAAGACCCGCCGGGCGTCGGCCTGCCAGGACGACTCTGTTCTCTGATGTTTGCGAGTCCTTCATTCAGTCTGGTTCATCACATGACCATCTCCACCCAGGACCAGCCGTTTGAGGGGAGGACATTTGACAGAACATTCATGAAGACAAAGGGATGGACATTATTTCATGAAACTTAACCTCATTATTATTGAAGACATATGAATGTGTTATTTTATGTGCTGGATTTGGGAGTATTCAATTCCTTTTATGTGGGATAACTTGCCATATACAAAGTCTGCATACGGTCTGTGATCCAGGATAAAAAATCTAGTCACGCATATTGTTTATTTGGGGCACAAGGTCTGATGAACAAATTCTGCTGAAAGAAAATGTTCTTGCATGTTTATGAAATGCTCATGAGTCTATCATACAGTCTTCCACAGAAGCAAGAAAGGTTGTTGAAATATCTAATCTTGTTGAACATATCAAATCACTCCAAAGCAGCACAACAGTCATTCATCTTTTTTATTCTAAAATCAAACATCTGGTAAGTATAACTGAAAATATACTGAACTTTTCTAAAGTCTCCAGTACAGGATATCATTGTGTAAAAGTTAAAAAAACAGAAAGGTAGTTGGTGGAACCTTTTGTTTTCCATAATTTCATCATTTATTGCTTAAACGGAGAAATTGTACCTACTAGATGTCTTTTTTTCTCAATCTTGCCCTCCATTCTGACCTTGTGCAGCCCTCATTCTGACCGCGCACCCGTCCTAGCAGGTGCGCCCCCTGGTCTGAACACCACTGATTTGTTGGATACAAAACGTAGTCGTGCAAATTTTGTTGCTCTTGCTTTAAACTCCCTCTTCGCAATGCAATGGCAGCTCATTAATTTTGCTGATTCTTTACATAAATGGCTTTGATTCTTAACATAAGACATTCTCTCTTAACATGAAACATGCCTCTTTTCCACCTCACTTGCTAGCATACCAGCTGAAGTGGACAGTTGCTGCGAAAGCACCACAGACTGCTCTGCACCTGCTGCAGGTGACACATCCACAAGTAGGTACCTGATTGGCTAGCACTGCTATCTGTAGATGAGGCAGAGAACACCCTGGTGTCCAGATCTCCCTTGCAGTCACATGTGGCAATGCTATAGGCTGGAATCCATCTGTACCACAGACTGAAATGGTTTGATGATGTTAAAATATCTTTGTATTGGGAGACCCTGGATACTTAATCTGTGGCAGGCAAGCATTGTTCTTGTCTACTGGGGCATCTTTGAAAATAAAGACTACAGACTGACATAAGCACCCCAACTGGGTGTACATATAGCTTTTACTTTAAAGAGAACATTACATCAGCAGTTTGGCAGTAAGTGGATTTCAGATGAACAGTTTTCCATGTGGAAGTGTGTGTACCATATGTGCATTACCCACCAAGGTATTCATTCAGATGTTTACTGTTAAAAATTCACTAGTTTAATTTCAATGGGTTTTTTAACCCAATTGGTGAGTTCATACAATGGACTTTTCCTGTTATCTTTTTATTTGTCCTCATTTTTTCCCAATTAATCTAATGTGCAAAAAACTAAACTTGCAGACTGAAAAAATCATTTGGATAAAGTTTGTGTTCAGAGGGTTAAGGTGTTGTTAAATGAATAGACAGCTGTCTCAATGAATGTTGTGTGTCCAATGACAAAGCGGAGAGAAGTAAAAAATCATATTTTTTCCCTGAAAGCATGTGGATAACATTCCAAATGATGGGTCTGGGACACAAATGCCCTTCACTGCACTACATATTTTCAAATGAGGCCTACCATTAGTGGCTGTTTTCTATTTAGTGCTCGTACATCACATAGAATCACTGATCCATTCAAGCTACCCTAGCCACAAAGTATTTTCACTGGTGATCATTTTCAAAAAAAAAAAAAAAACAACAACAACAAAAAAAAACACATAGGCCCCAATTTCAGTTCAACCATATTTAAACATAATATTTTTGTAGTAAAGATAATGAATACAGAGTGACCTAATGTTCACAAATGATTTTCCAAAGCTCCATTATGTTAACATGTACAATGTGCATTCGAATGTGTAGGTAAATACATATGACAGACGTATGAAAGTTTTGTGTGAACTACGTTTCTAGAAAATACCCATTAAAAGAAAACACCTCTTTGTATATTGATCGTTGTATGCCTTTGTGATCCTGAATTAGGAGAAATGACTGTGCTACCAGAGACATTTAATGTTGTTTATATGCATTTTTGGTAATAGTAACAAATGTAAGGATGGTGGATATTCAGAGGAATGAATTTCATAATTTGAAGCTCAAAAGAGGCACTCCTTCAAGGCCCTTACAAAAAACCAAATGTAACTGGTTAAGAAAGGAATCATGAAACAATACATATAGACCCAAATAATATACTATTTAAACTTGTTTGTCTTTGTTGAAGTGAACAGTGCTGTTTCTGCATGGTTACCACAAACATGGTAGTTCAACACTCTTTCATTTGTAAGAATAACTAGATATCTTAACTGAGGGATTTGCGGGAGGGATTCCATTTTTCTATTTTTCGTTTCATTGCTTGCTTTCCTGTTGTGCACCGTAAGATGCCTTAGAAACTTTTCCACAGTTCATCCGCTGTGCTTTGAGCAGTGCACTATGCTTTGTCTTCTGTTTGTTTCCAGAGGCATTTTGTTTTTTTACATGACCAATGACAAGACTGGCATGCTTGGGATGGGTTTGTTTGTGTCTTACAGACCAGTAACTTCAAGTCCCTCTTCTTGGAATCTGTCTTTTCTAACTCTTTTTCTTGGGCTAGCCGATAATGTTTGCAGGTACTCACTGCTATTGGTTTTGTCATGAGCATTAGTGAAACTGTTATAACGAATGGCGCTAATTTACATTGCCATGCTTGATAAGTATGGAAGAGAAGGGTGCGACTGTTGCACCCAATACCATATGCACACCATGCCTGTTCATCTACTTAACATTTGTGTTTGATAATCCTATCCCGTAGAGTTAAGCAGCAGAAAACTTTGAATAGTTATGGAATACTAGGAATAAGGAATCGGGCTGTCATTGTACTATATCAATCAATAAGCACTCAGTGAGAAAATTCATTGCAGTGGGTGAGAGGAATGATTAGTGGATAGATTGGGACAGTTTAGGTTTGCATTCAGCTGTCTCTTGTACAAACAAAATATGTAGACAATACAGTTCACCAAAGGAAACCACATTTAAACATGATCATTGTTCCTGAAAGGCTCTTTTAAAGACAGAAATGTTTTGATGCATGGCTACTTCAGTTTTCTATCACATAACCATATGGAGACCCTGTGAAACTTTAATGTGAACACTAATGTTGTATTTGAAATGTGTTGTATGTCCTATCCTGTAGTTCTATTGAAATCTTGATGTCTTAAGAAATAATGCTTGAAGATGTAAAAGGATTGCGCCTTTGGATACTAATCTTCATGTCATCTTTTGGTGTATCTACAAATGTGAACAAGTACTTCTCATACAATGTTGAGGAATGTAAATTCTTACAGTGCTCAGAAAATAATGTGCTGTACAGTCTCACGCTGTTATGAATTATTTGTGTTTCTGTAGTAATTGTTGGCATGATATGTGTCTGTGCTACTATATGTATGGTACAGTTATCAAGTTAATATGTTTGTCAGTCTATATGCACAATATGTTTTGTCCAGTATTATGGCTTTTAATGGACTTGTGTCAATATGTCAATTTGTAGCTTCGGAACTGGATGTACTGCAATTGAACCATATTATTGTAACACAATATTGTCAAGGTAATCTAGTTGCTATGTATTGTGCTCAGTGCAAGACTGTTGTATGTCACAGATATAATTTATATGTATTTATATGTAAATACTACTTGTATATTATAAAAAACTATTCAATTAAACTGTTTAGTTCACGTCTACGTTATAGTCACTGCTTTTATTGTGATCTGACACAAAATGGGCACTTTTTTAAAACAGTTGTGTTGACCATTGTAAATACTGTAAAGTTGACAGCTCTCATATGATTTCAATGGTGTTTTCAACATGCTGAGATTTCTAAATTGAATTTTCAATGCAATAATTAAAGTAAAGGATAAAAATAACAACAAAAAAAATCCATATCTGCATTGTTCGCTCAAAGTAACTGTAAATGGGAGGAAAGTATAGTCATTACACCACATCATATACCTCCCAGTTAACACAGAGTAGGCCTTTTCCAATACCCCCTAAGAAAAGGTGAATAAATATCAGTAATTAGGAAGATATAAGGAAGAACCAATAAAATTTCAGATTACTGGTAAAGGATGAACCAATAAAATTCCAGATTACTGTTGGTATGCATGTCTAACACATGTCAGACACAGCCACTATTAATGCAGGGGAAAATATCACCATTGTGCAGGCTAATCTTAAATATATTTCCTCAGAAGTACGAATTGACATTAAACTCTGATAGTATAATTTCCTCACTACGCACAATTAATTATTAACCAACATACTCATGAACTCCTTTCGTTACCGTACTGTAGAATGGATAAAAGCTGCTCCCACAATCCACAGTATATTATTTGCAGTCATTTTCCCATGTTTAGTAATATCCGTCCTCTGTTAAGTCTGGCTGTGCTCCCAGCTATTTTTGTAATTTTGGAATTTAACAAAACATACATTATGTCTCAGTAAAAAATTCTTTTGTTTACGTACAATGTAATTTCATTTCACAGGTCAGGTTTCCCCAGCATGGCATCAAGAAAGTGCTTTCAAAGCAGCTGCAGCAGCTTCCCAGGTTTAATGAGCAGCGATTATTGCCTTCAGCCAGAGGAACTTGCCGTATTGAGGTTTCAGTCAATTTGAAAACACACTGCAAAGCAGAACCTCCTGTTGCTGCGAGGCACAGGGATATACTGTATATAACAAATTATATAATTTACTTAGATACGGAAAACTGCAGGTGCTGACTGCCAGGGTTTGCCCACAGCAAAACCCGTGGTTTTGACCCCCTGCATGAATTCCATATTGCCTAAACAATAATATTCTCTAGCCATAACTGCAGATAATTCTTCATCAGCAAACTGCATGCTTCAGGCCTTGATATATCAAACTTTTCCATACCTTCACAGAAAATGGCAGTGGCTCCAAAGCAGAGATTGCCTTGGAGAATTCAGACCTGTGCTGTCGTCTACCCAATATTCAATATCTGCTAAAACCTCTGAATCAGTGAAACAGATTATGATTTGTATAGTATCATCCAATGCTGTTTGTATAATTCAGAAAGGATATGAGCTGTAACAGGTGGGAATCTGTAACTTAAAAGTTAATGTAGGATGATTCATGCAGTGCCAAAAACACAGAATCAGTGAGAATGAGAAAAGGGAGAGAGGGAAGAAGCAGTCAACCAACGAGTAGGAGTTTTACACTGCCAAGATCTCTTTGGTAAACCTTTTTGAATCCATTTCTTTTGCCATTTTTTTTTAAAATCCATTTCTCAATTACCTGACTAGCATTGTTACAGAAATTTCACCACTTACGTAACATGGAAAGACGAAACATACTGGTAATTAATAATTTTGAACATGCAATCAAGTAAGAATAGCGTTGATCTTTTTCAACTGTATTTGATTTGATTCAGTTATGTGATATGATTACACTCAATTACATTTGATGTGATGGAGGCTAGGTTCCAGTGTCACACTGCATGATACAATACCTTATTCTAATGACAGTTTATGCTGTGAGGCAGTGGAATACACACATACTGACCTCCAGGACTGTACAGTGCTGATTTTGTTATTTTTAAATACTTGCACCCCTGTTATAGGGAGTTAGTTATCCTTCATTGTCATCAAACTTAACACTTTGCTAATGTGTGTTGATACATACCCAGAAGCATTGGCTTATTCCTTATAGTAATAATGTCATGTGAACCTAGTAGTTCAGATTATTTCCCTGGGAAAATATTGTGTCTGTTGTTTTAAGTGAGTTTGTGAATAAAATGCTCCTTGGGTGGTATAAGAGTGAATTAAGAATAGTGAATTCCTTTTTGTTTTAGAAGGAAACTTGTTTTCTCATGCAAAATTCATATTGAAATATTAGAATTGTCTCTCGGTTTATTGCATGTTTTTTAAAACCTGTAAGTAGTTTTTAATTTAATTATGTTGCTTCTCATCACTGTCTTTCCCATAATCTTTTTTATAGCTATTAGACACCTGTGTCTGTCTCTTACTGTCTTGAAGTGTCTAGCTTTTGTAATTTTTGTTGTGTGGCCTAAAGATAATATGTAAGGTTTATGTGTGTTTAACTTCCTGCACATTTACCTGTAACAGCATTATTTTATTGCTTTACACTGATGAACACTGTCAGTTGTGTTTCAGGGGTAGGCAAACCGATCCTGGAGATGTTTCTTGTTTTTGTGATTCCGGTTTTTGTTCCATCCATGCTTTTGATTAGTAACTGATTACAGTGCTGAGCCTGACTCTGACCACTCAGAGTCCAAGTAGTGTCAGAGACAAATTCTAAGGACAGGTTAGGCAGGTAACTGATTGGAACATGAAGGCAATGAACAAGGGTTACATAATGACAATGACCTATAAGATATGAAGGTTTTAACAAACACGCTGCTGAAAGATTTGCACATGAAGGTTTTCTCTCATTGATCTGTTTACTCGGCCCTAACATATTCAAAGTCAAGCATGGTACCATTTCTTTAACAATCAGGTCAGAGGTCAAGAGAAAATGAGAGTGTACAGAAATTTGCTTTGCACTGCAACAAGGACCCGGAGTTTATAAAATACACATTGAAATTATGAACCATGTTGATTTTATGTGGAACTTCACCATCATCTACAGAGATTTGATGAGAGGAAGTTTAAGAACTGGTTAACTGTTGGATATCTTATAACCTTGTAATAACTACACAATTAGACATTTTGTGTTAACTCATGATCACAACAACATCTTTGTAAAGTCGAAATCTTCAAGTTTTTTACAAATTTTCCAATGACCCCTGTGCAATCCCACAATAATAGAAATGTAATATGGCTATCCTTAAACAGTGAATTAAAATACAAATTCACATTGGAATAAATTACATATACATTAATGTTAATTCAGTATATATCAATTGCTATTATATATAGAGGTGGTGCAATAGACTGAACATGCCACCAAAACCCTATTTACAACATCTGCCAAATATGTCTTGATGAACTGGAACTATTATTAGTTACGATTAACAGAACTGTTAAAATTCCCAGTTCACTAAAATATCATAATAATAAAGAACTAAATGAATTGAACTTTTGTTGTGACATTGATGTGTGGTGAGTTCCAGCTTCGAATGAACTTGCTTACTCCATTATTTGTGTCCATTTGTCTTTGTATTCTTCTCATCAGTAACATCTTACAGTTCTTTATTACATTTTTTTTTCTTCCTCCAGTAAACTGGAAAGGCCAACAGAGAATCTCGATAAATCAATCAGGCAGAAATAAATCAAGCAGTCAACTGTCTTGCTTGTCAGTTCCTTTAAGAGCTGTCACTGGACCTTGAAGAGAAAGCTGTTGAACCAGCAGGCAGAATGACCGTTCTCACCAAGTCACTTGTCATCAAACTGGGGATATGCTCATCAGACTGCCTTGTCTTCACATGACCTTTGAGCGTGAGAAGGGCGTGACATCACACTTCTGCTGTCACGGCAGGCGCTTTGTTGAAAGGGCTATAACGCTTTTAAGAATTATGGATGCAGGCTCTGGCCATGTTGAAAAATGAACGGCGATGCAAATGCACACATTTCTTGAGATATATGTGTAAAAATGCTCGGCCATTGTTGGCCTTACTAAACAGCACTTACCAAATCAAGAATGATGAAATAATTTGGTATTGCCCACATGCACGCTATCAGAATAGTCGTGCATGTGGGCAGCTCAGAAACGGATGTGAAATGGTATGAATTAGACTGATTCTCCTCACAAGCCTGTGCTCAGAGCATTTTTATTCATTTCTTGACCATCTCCTTATAAATTCAGCTCTCCATCATTTATCCTGTATCTCTCATCTGTTTTCTTGACCTTTCGATAACCCCTCCTGTCATTTGCATTGACAAACAAGCTGAGACATTTATCCCAGGCATGGCTCGGCTTTGTTTGATCACATTGCGCAAAATACTGCTCACATAGGGCCTCTGAGTGGCTCTCAGGATAACGTTTTCCTGGGAGTCCAGAGGTCAGGGGTTCAATTCCCAGGCTGGGTACCTGTGGCAGCACAAACCAACAGTACACTGAGCGCATCATCCCCCAACATCGTAGGGAGTGTTCAATTAGTGGTGCGGCTGCAGTGTGAATAAGAAGCAAGGGTCTCATCACATGAATCAGAGGACTCACATGGTCAGCTTCTCACCCTGAGCCATCAGAGCAGGTGCTGCAATGAGGTCAACAAGCTCAGGTTGGGGAAAAAATTGGGGTTAAAAAAAAAGTTCATAGTTTTGTTTATAGTCACCCTAGTTACTGTTGTTTGTTAATATTTTATCAGGAAAAATGTAAGCGATCAAACATTTATTTAATATACCACATTAGCAGGGAGTGATGTAGTGGAGATGTCACCCCTGTTAGTTGAAATGCTGTTAAATTTCAATTTTGTGAACAATATCGAAAACTCCTGTCTCCATCTTCCCTCAAACTGACTGCTGCCATCTTTGTATCATAAATATTTATAACGAAATGAAGTGAAAATGAATGACTGATAGGAATCTATCTTTATTTCATGGGTTACCTATAATTCCACACCACAGTCAGCACTGCTAAGCTGCACCAAGCTGCAGTCTTAAGCTTCCCATTCAAACTGAACATGAGATTCCCAATCGCATTGAAATTCCAGATTCATTGCAAACAATCTTCAAGGTTTAGACTCCTTGGGGGGCAAAATGCAAACACACCAACTTGTCGATATCACGTGACTGAAGTGCTGGGATCATGGTAAAGGATATGTCCAAGAGCGGAAGCGTGTTTTGGTGCTTGGATGTGGTTTGACTGACAGAGGCTTATTTAATTATATGATTACATGCTTCATCAACTCAAACTAGTCATGGATGCATAAAACATAGATTTGTTCACAGAGAGGTTCTGCGATCATCCTGTCTTGTAATATAATTAATTTCTTTAATTATTTTGTTTTATTCTGTTCAATCTTTAATTAACTGATACTTTATCCTTGAGTAGCTGGTAAGTCTTCCTTTGATTGACTAGTTTAAACAAGTATTTTTTTACTCTTATACGTTATCAAAAGTTCAAGTTCAAGGATTACTGCAATTAACCAAAAAAATATGAAAAGTGCCGGAGTTTGCCCAAAATGACTCAGAGTTTTGGAGAGTGCCATAGGGCTAGGCTGATTGCTCTCACAGGCTTCTTTGATGTACTGAAATCGCCCGTAGGTTCCACATTGTAATTTGGTAAATTCATTTTGCATCAGTATTTTCCAAAACCCTAACATGAGGCAAGCAGTGAACTCCACAAGTCAATCATGAAAGGGTGGGTACATTTTTCAGGTTCAGGCAAAAGAGCAAATGTGAGATATGAAAATATCCTTGAAATAAAATAGTAGCCATGCACCCACAGACACGTTTAATAATGAGCTGAAATTTACCCCCCCTTAGGTGATGTAGGTTGCAGGCTGAACATGTTGAACATAAAGGCTCCACTTCCACACAAGATATATATACCGTATATATATATATATATATATATATATATCTAAGCTGTAAACATTAACGTATGTTTTGCCACTGCTTGTTGAAATCACAAGGCTAGAGTCTAAAAATTTCAATATTTAATTTACATAAATGTTATCCAAATGGAAGAACCATTTCACTGAAAATGTATAACAAGAGCTCAGCATTCATCCTTTGATAGTCACGGACTGGCTGCCTTTACATGAATATGCCACATTTCATGTAACAAAATGGAACAGAGGAAGTGGAATAGACGTCACACAAGCATAGCGCATTTCAGTAACGTAGACAAAAGACATACTGCAGCACATCTTTGGCCATTATTTCTTGGCCATGTTAAACTCAAGCAGTAGAAATCATTATTCTTACAGTAACACAAAGCTCATCAGGGAAATACAAACAGTGCCTGTAGGGTACACTTTTGGCAATGCACTTGACCAAAAAACTAAAAAGGAGTAGGAACACACTAACAACAAAAAAATTTAAAAAACTGTGCGGTTCTAATTCTGACTGAAGGCAAGATTAGTGAAGGCACATAAGAGGGCAGCACATAACAAAGTGAACAAATGAATGAAAAGCTGCCATATTCATTTTAGATACTCATAAACCCTTCTCATGTGCCGGATGTTTATTCTGAGTTTTTTTAAAGTTCTGTCTGTTTCAATGATTACTTGGAGCGCTTAATTTATGTTTTAATCAACCATCTGTTGCCTAGTTTAATTTGATCTGAGTGTTGTTTTGTTCTCTTCTGTGCTTATACTTTTGCCCTTTTCTTTCTATTCCGTATGAACAGCAGTGAGATATGAGCTGACTTTACAGCACTTCAAAACTAGTCACTTTACTTTGAAGTGTGTTGTAGTGCTAAACCATTGAAAAGCTGTTCCTCTCAAGTTCTATTAAATGAGTTCTGATTATATTCGTTAGAATGAACCTTTGACATTTATCAGTCAAATACCTGCTTTTGCAAAGTCACGGTTAAACATTAAAAGTCACGAATAGTATAAGTGGCCCTCATTAGTGAGTGGGTTGTGTATAATTGTTGAAAATATTAGGCATAACTAGAAATCCTGATTAAACATGGATTTAATCCATTAGATGTGCTGAAAGCCATGCTAATAGGCTTTGTGTTTACAGCCTATTAGCATGGTTTCAAGGATTGTGCAACTTTGAAATTAATTATAAACTGCCAATCCCCTCACTTCAATTGGACAAGATAAGAGGAGGCTATAGATCAAGGCATCTCATTCTCCAACACATTTCCATGAGTTACAGTGTTTTGGTGTCTCTAGTATATTTCAATTAAATTTGAATGAGCCAAACCGTATTTTGGTAATCTCTTCTGGGAGAATCATCCCCTGTCCAATTAGACAGGGATAATTTAACAGACAAGTTGACTGTTGGAGGTCTGACATCACAAAATCATATTCTGTGCCTCAAGAGGGCTGGGATGTTTCCTCATTACTGCAGGAACACATCAGATACTTGCCTTGCATGCCCAATATGAAACATGGACATGCCATTCACAATGTTTGCGTCAACATGCTTTCATCTGGAAATATGTGACGGATATCTTCTCTAGCTTTTGTGTTTGCTGTATCTTTCTATATCTGTACGTTAAAACAAACACAAATAGAAAATAAAAACCTTCACAAAGAGACAGATTTTGGCCACCTTTACCTGAGGAGTACCCCCATGGACCTAGTTATGAATCAATTCCTATACAATTTTAAATATTCTGACAGTAAGTCTGCAAAATATGGGTGTTTAATAATGGAAAAATGACCGCTATCAGCTGCTGATTGTATATTATCTTCATCAGAAATGACCGAAAGATAATGGCTTCACCTGACCATTGACCTGGCTGCCTATTCATTGTGAGATGTCAAGTAAAACAAATCAACAGGACCTCTGGACCTATGTATGACTGGGACAAATGCAATTTCCTAGAGTTACACCATAAAGCAACCGTGAAATAGATAATGTTCATGTAACAATAAAAATTCTCATCCCTGGTTTCTTACTGCCCTTTTTGTCCCCCATTACTTAATAAAGTGTGGACAGCAACCAAAAGCACACTCATACCTCCAATGCTGTGCAAGGCACGAAGTCAGAGCACAGAGACTGGCATCTGTTTTTCTCATATGAAATCTTATTTATTAATGAAATGAGAAACAGGATGAATACAGTAGCTGCCAGGAAAGTGTTTTAGCAAATGCTTTGTTCACATCTTCCACTTTACCTTTATCTTTTATCGCTTTACCTTTGCCAGCGGCTTATATCCTCTAGCATCACTTCACACTCTCGACCAAAGTAACTGTTAATAGCAACCAGCGCGGTTTAGAACTGTAACTGCTTGTATTTTATTAAGTGCATCTAGCAAAACCCAGCAAGCCTGAGAACAAGAGGGAACGCAGTTTTATACCAAACACACAACACTCCATTGCTCTAATGCCTGTCTTAGTAGATTTCCCTCCCACAGTGTTTTAATAGATGACTTTGGGGCCACACATGGCTGAAGTGACTGCATGACTATATTGCCCGAGGAATGTTCTTGGCTAAAAGGAGTGCGGGCTTGGTGCTTTTTCTGCATAACCCGTCGATATAGGCTCTAATCATTCTCTTGCCCTGAGGCTTTAGATAGCAAAGGCCCATTTATGCATGTCGCTGTCCAAGCCATGTGATGTTGTTCACACAGTTTTTTAAGCCCCCTTTATTCCCATAAACCTTATTTGGCCATGATGGGAACCTTTGAGTTAGGCAGGCGGTACATACAGATAGTGTGTTTCAACTGAGGTCAGACACAGAGGGTTCAGTGGTCTTTTGCTGCCTCGGCGATACTCCATTTTAACAAGATACTGTTTGATGGAGTAAAGCCATCAGTGACACTCACAGGGATTGTGTTGACAATTAATGCTGCTGGCAAAGCTACCTCAGGGCTATTCACCGTGGATAAGTGCTTAATAAGACTGATTTTCAAACGGAGACTCGTCAGCTCAGGTCTCAGAGGAGTAAATGCCTTCCTGCATTAGACCTGAAATGAATATTGAGAGCTCTTATGTGTGCCCCATTTAAGCTTGTAAATTCTTCTGATCTGAATACAGCATTACATTTGGACATATCACTGGCCAGTCCAGTCTTACATGCAGTTGAGTTGTGGCCGACAATGGCATTCAGTGAGGGAGTGGAAGTGAAGCTGAAGATTGCCAAAGTAATTAACAATGAAAGAAATTTCTTAAGCCACAGGATACAATTGAATAAAATAAAAGTATCAGTCAAGAAAAAGAAGGAGAGAAAAGGAAAACCTACAGACAAGTTGAATGACAAACAGTCGCAAGGACAGTCAGAGTAATAATACTGGTAACAATCCAAATTAAGGAGATGGTGGCTCCCTCTGTCTCTCTTTGTTTCTCTCCCTTTCTGTCTCTCTCTCTCTCTTTCTCATGCGTGTGCGCACGCATGCACGTACGCATACACACACACACACACACACACTGTGCAATCACACATGCTGAACCTCTTCAGTTTCTGGAGGCACCGGTTGCCTCCGATGTCCAATTTGCCCACTAGGAAGTTTTTGTTATTTCAGAATTTGTCCTGAAATGACTGAATCTTCTGCCCAGTGATCTAATGCAGTTACTCAGCAAGTGACATGTCATGCAGTCTTCCAGCCAACGATTCAGGAGCTGTGTAAGGGCCCACCATCTACTGTTATTGTGTGGTGAATGTATGCGCTTGTTATTGTGAAATTATATTACAGCCAAGAATAGAGACTGCCAAAACAAGTTGCTGTTAATCCACATTGAAAAATATTAATGGAACTTGGAATTAGGGCTATCTAAAAATTGTTGTATCACTAAATATATACTATTTTGATGCTTTAATGTCTCTTCTCTTCTGAGTTATGTATATTTGTATGTATATTGCAAAATATGTATACAAGTTGCAAAAATAATTCATTGAAATGATCCATAAAGCAAAAAGAGAGTCCAGACTTACATGGCATGGATAAATCAGAAACATGGGGAGTCCAGAGTAGTTTTTTTTTTTTAAACCAGCACAAATCTTTCCTCTGCAGCAGAAACCCAAAGCTGTCAGGTTGCTGTGCCAGGGGAAGTTTGTGAGTGAGCTAGCATGTGGGATATTTAATAGCTGTACCCTGGCTCAATCAGTCTCCCTGGAACTTACGATCCCTTTGCAGTGTCAAAGACTTTCTCATTCACCTCATTTGTTTCCCCTTCCTTTCTCAGCCACACAAGATGAGGCTGCCCAAGGGTGAAGATCTAATTCAATTTTATTCCTGAGCACCCATTCAGCTTAACGCTGGCAATTGCTAGCTTTTAAAAGTAATCACAGTAACAAATAAAACAACAGTCCATTTAAAATGTCATCAAATGTGTATGGATGGGCCAGAAAACCAGACTATAATGGGCTATTATACTTGCAACATATTACCTCGATAAAATTATATTCACATTAATTTTTTTTAAGCATCATTGTTATTACAATTGAAAATTTATTGCGGGGATTTTTTCCATTATGTATTTCTGAGCTCATTCAAGGTCACTGGTAAGAAAAATAATGAAAAGGAAAAATGATTGAAAAATGATTTCTGCACCGCTACAATCAAGGTGATTTCTGTACCTTGACACAACCTTCTTTTGTCCAACCCAGAAGTTTCACTCACCTTATGAGATCTATACAGAACAAAACTGCTCATATTCCTAACAGTGAGTACATTCCCAATAGTGACTTTACATTGCTGGAAGGAGAGAATTTCTGATTACAAAACAAGTCAAGAAATTGTATCAGCCCTTTTTATGACTAAACATTCAGTTACTTCTAAGAGATTTGGATCTTCAATAGTCTCAATCAATTGTGGGTAGCAATGAACATGAATTATATTACAGTAAGCCTATTACAAGATTGTAATACAGTCTATCCATTGACATGGTAACCATGGCAAAATGATTAGACATACAGATGGTGTGCAATTCATCTAGTGTATTTCTTTCTCAAAGTCATGCACTGAGACTAGCTGAGAAAATTCTAAATTCCTCATTGACACACTTTCTCAGCTCCAAATCCATCATTACTGATACCACTGACACTCACTGGATATGATTTTATTCATTTCTTTATTAAAATTGGTGTCACAAAACCATGCAGTTGTTGTACCTGTAAAAGTCAAAACATATGCCATCACTTGCTAAGATGGGCGTACAACCTATCTCCCAGATAAAGAGGCAGAGCTAATGGGCATGATTCACTTTGTTTACTGGATCCTGCTGTATCAGGGACAAACTGTTCTGTCTAGTGTTAGCTGCCATATTAGCCATGTCATTCAGAATAGCTGTACAAGAAAATCTAAGACAGGTCATTATTTGTATAATCCTGGGTGCTACCGAGCACCAAGTTACCATACATGTATTATATTACATAAAATACCAAAATAAAAAAAAAAACCAAAGACCAACATCATTATGTGTGGGAATCATTCAAACCTTGTGTGAGTTGAAACATGATATCATATCTATCATGTTTATACATATCTATGCCTATCTATCACTACTTTGCTGGGTCAAGCCCTTTGAGTGTAGAGAACCCGCTACTTGCAAAACAAGCACTGAAAGACATGAGGACATGAAATTAAACAGAACAAATGTCAAGAACAAGAGCACATCAAATGTTGTGGAACACAAAGAACATGGCGCATCAACAGATCAGCGGGATGTGGCAGGTAGCGGAACACTGGAGGCAGGGCCCCCCAGAATGAAAGAAACGACACAGCCCACACCAGTCGGGATCCACACAGGTTAAATGACATGGGCAAAGGAGCACACACCATAGGTGCATTTGATGGAGTGTTTGCATGCATGACTGTCAGGACTTGATTTGCAATTGAACTGTAAGCAGTATCATGTAACTGTGAGCAGTGGCAGCTCAATTCCTGTGAGGGTCATATAGAGAATGCTGACTTGGTGAAAGTGCTTTTTTATTAGTCCAACACAGGCTTTTCTTACAGTGGCTGTGGTTATAAAGGTGATGTATTTTCTCCATGTAAATAAAAGTCCGGAGGAGAGAAGGGGCCATGTCAAATTTAAAAACAAGACATTGATTTCTATATGTTGTCAACTTAGAAAACTGTGCTTAAAATACTACAGTGGTGGTAACTGTAAGTTGGTGGGCTTTTAAAATTTCAAATTAAAAGTCAATGTGTATTCATATTTCAGTTTGTTTTCTGGGTTACTTAAACAATGAAATAATAGTTATTATGACTATACAGATGCTGTAAGTCTCAAATTTTGCAAGTTTCCAAAAAAATATTCACTTGTATTCTCCATGTACTTAGAACAGGCAGATAAAAAAAGTTGTGTAATATTTTTTTACAGAGTACTTCAGTGTCTTGAGTTCATAAATCATACCATATGAATCGGGCTTATGCATTTGTAGCAATCTGTGTTTAGCCTCATTGTTCTAGATCTTGATGTTATTTTCTGGATTTTTTTTGTTCAAATTAGGGTTCAAAAAGTTGCTTTCTATTCATTGTGTACTCAGATATCAAATGGCATTGTTTTGTAGTGAGAAAGAAAGAAACACATTGAATATATGTGGTTGAACCCTTCTTAAAACGTTTTATCACACAGAATCATGAAAGTGTTTGAAAGCTTTAATCCAGTCTTGACTTAATCTTCTCAAATAAGCCTCGACTATTGTGAACTTACTCACGTCCCTATTTCTGTGGCTGCAGAACAAAGTCCCCGTTATACATATAATTATCTTGGCAGCTATAGGAGGATAAACAAAGCTATCAAACCTCTTAGATTAAAGTTCAACAGACCTGCTGATGCAGCACAGGTTATTTTCCAGAACCTAAATAAATGAACACAATGGTGAACACAGCATTCAATTAGATTGTAATTATCGTGGCCATCCAGAAAAGCTCATTAACAGTCGACAGTTGTCCAGCATGATTTATTTGTGTGTGCAGTGACAACACTGCAGTTGGTGACAAAGTCCTCAAATGAAGTATTTTCTTATATACTAGAAACTGTAATTTAAGAAATTACTTGTATTCTTCTAATGTGCAAAACCTACTCTGAACAATTTTGAAGCTGTAAGTATTTCAGAAATATTCATATTTTACCAATACATCTTGCCAATATTTTTGCTAATGCATCATTGCAGGTATCTATGGCTAATCAAAAGTATGTAACAATAAAACCATTCATTTTAAATAGACATTTTAATTAGAAATATTTCCCATGCTATTTCTTTTTTGTGTCACATCATAAATATGTTATGAATTAATCATTTATACATTTTCATTTGTGTGATTCTAGCTCTCAGTACTTAAGTATTGAGATTAATAAAACCTTATTAATTTATATATATATATTACATAAAATATATAATATAAAATAAACCTATGAGGTTAAGATTAGTACATTTCATCTAAATTGAATATTTAATCTATAAATCTGGAAATCTGTTTTCTTTCAGTGCAGTATAAAACAGTAGGACATGCCATTATATGCTGACAAGAACTGACATGGTTTTACATTTGAAGTAGGCTATAAAGCTACAGCTGTTAACGATAAGGGTGGGAAGAAATGGAGATTAGCCAGCATGAATTAATGAGGCATGGAGTGTTTTTGTACAAAGGCCCAATTACAATAATAACCATTGGCTCTTTGTCATGTCAACCATTTGTCAAGCAAAACATTGGAGCGTATATTTTAGATGCATCACAGGAAGTACCTGACCTCACAGAGCATCCAGCTTGCATAAAGCACCGTGGGACCAGGCATGACAAACAGCTATGGGGACCTCCGGCTGGTCTGCGTGTCTGTGTGAGGCATGTAGGAAGTGGGCGACTCACAGTCAGTTCATAGACAGGTCGGCCCTGTGCACTGCGGTGCGGAGCGCTGGCCAGTACGCTCCCTGTGGTCTGCTGGCCCAACAGCGCTGGATCCTGCCAGGGCCGCGGTATGAGGGCACGCTGGCACACCTGAGCCCCTCCATAACTCATCCTGCCTGTCACTGCACAGTGCCGTGGCAACAAAGCACCCGCAGCTCCTGTCTGACCTTCATGCCCACAATGCCAATTCTGATGGCAATGGCAGACGAGCACAAAAACGTAATGTAAAGACATGGTTTTGTGAAAGCTGGAGGTCCCCATTAAGTACTATAATGCATTTATTTGAATTTGTCAGATATTATTTTATGCATAATGTTTATCTTGAGTTCATCTCACGTAAAGGATATTAAACAAGCTCAAGAGAAACATAACATATAAAACTGTTTATCAAGACAAACCAAGCCTGCTATGTACTTTTTAAATGCATGTGTCTGTATCTTGAATTTAGCAGCCATGTGTTTACATTAACTTTAGTACTGCATTAAAATAATTCTGCTCCAGGCTTACGCTACACAGTAAAACACAAACTATTACTATTACCCTGTACAAATATGAAGAACATAACTTTCAACCAACTCGGTCATAGGTTTTGATAGAAATATATTAATTTACTGGCTCTTAGTAAGAAATTGTAAAATTAGATGTGTGACAAGCTGTAAAAACATTCCATATATATATAAAACACTGTAAACTGTACAGCGCTGAGCCTTTTTTAAAACTTTGTTTTGTTTTCACCTTTTGTTTGAGGGCAGAGTGATGAGCGTGTCTTTAATAGAAGGCTGCCCTTTTCACCTGTGGAGTTCAGGCCTGTTATCGCAGGCTGTGTGTCATGAGGGCCATGCTGTGCTCACACATCCAATGACACGAGCAGACATCCAATAGCGGGGTGGCACACAGGCTGCTATTTCCTCTGCTTCCAGTTAAGGGTTTGTTCTCTCAAAACTCTGCAAGGCGCTTGCCCTTTGGATGTGACATTAGAGTTACTTTTTTTACTCTGGTGACACAAAATTGGACAGGAATGAGTATTGTCATTCAGGTAACTTTTAGGTTCAGCAAACGCTGAAATGATGTCTTAGTTGGTGGCCGAAAATAATGACTGAAACAGTCTTATTTTTTTTGGTCACCAGTTCACACAGCTCAGCAAATGATAAACAAAAAAAAATCTCTTCTCAAACAAATTTTATATATGCAAAAAATGTGAGACATATTACGAAAAGGAATAGTGAATTCATATAACCTTCCATAAGATAAAAGTCAAATAAAGTAGAGGCAACTCAATCTGTGACTTTGTAGCACAAATGAACACGCTCACCTCTGGAAGGCCAGTTTAAACTACCCTGAGGACAGGCACCACTGAGTGCCATGAGCGCAGCCTCTCACATATTCATGTAAAAATGATGTGCTGACTAACCAACCATGCTGCAGCGCCAAGGAAATACATTTTTCAGCTTTTCGTTCTCTTCAAAGTGGTGCTGACAAAATGGTAATTAGCTAAGGAAGTTTTGTTCCCTTGATTACACTGTCACATTTAGTTAGATAAGTATTTACGGAAGAACGATGAGGATAAACCTAATGTTTCACTTTGGTCTTTGAAGGAAATTCCTTCCTTCCAGTTCATTGTGATGTGACATGATTTTGACATGTTTTCACAGCACTGTTTTATTTTATATCTTTCATTGGGACAAACTTTTAGCTGCTGTTGATTACAACATTTACATTTTATAATTGCATAGAGGGATGAGGAGAGAACAATTGCGTCATTCCCCTCCCCCTGGTACAGACCCTGACAACAACCACTGTTAGGGCAAAGCCCACATCAAATGCAGCCGTTGGGGTTCAGAACCTTGGAGAGCAGCACTGTGGGAAATTTCCACTCTCCTCGCGCTGGGCAGTGCAGGAGATTCCAATCTACGCTAATTGTGCCTCACAGCTGCAGTCCCTTGCCCTCACTTCACAGCAAAGATGAGTGAGTAATAATGACAGAGGAAAGACCTTTTTCATTTGAACTTCAATGAACACACCTACGGGCTTCTTTACAATCATTGTATTTGCGTCATTAGTGCTGCCCCACAAGGCGGTCATATAGTTTTATGTGTGTGAGTGTGAGTGTGAGAGTGTGTGTACGTGTGTGCACATTGTGCGCGTGTGTGTGTGCACATGTGTGTGTGCGTGTGTGTTTATGTATGCGTGTGTGTGCGCATGCACACGTGTGTGATTGTGTGTGTGAGAGTGTGTTTGTGTGTGTGCATATGTGTGTGTTTGTGAGTGTGTGTGTGTGTGTGTGTTTGTTTGTTATGGTTATTCAGTAAGTATATCCATCACTTCATTGGCATTCACATGGTTGCTCCTTTTGCTTCCTTAATTTATAAATCAAAACAATAAACAAGAGCTGCTGTTTATCATAAACCTATCATTGATGTGAATGAATCTTAAATGTGTCTCACATTGTCTGTAATTGTTATATATTAGTTGACTCATTTCCTCTCAAGACAAGTCAGGTTAATTCTTCCACCCAGCTTCCCAGCTGTGAAAGAAAGCACTAGAACTATTTAGTCTCTAATTACTTTGTCATCTCCACAAGACCAAAAATAGCATAGCATTACCCCTTACTGTTTATTTCTTTTAATTACTGTTGAATACACATCATTGTTGGATAAATACATCTAATTCTCCTTTTTTGTTTTGTCCATATATTTGGAAATATATGGACATAGCACTTTATAATTTCAAACATAGATATATTACTTATTTGGGCCTTTGGTCTTCCTTATCTCCATAAATGACCATGATATGGTGGTCAGTAAATAACATTTACATTTCCAGATGTTACAAAACCCCTGAGTCTTGCAAATATTTTAGAATGAATTAAGGTACTACAGGAAGCTCTAAACAGAATCCAGAGGTGGGTGGAATATTGGAAAATGAAATTCAGTATGGCCAAATGTAAATCTTTGCCTGTGGAAAATAATTGTCTAATTGGGGAGTGCTGCAAGCTGAAAACCATATTCAGTATTCCATATTCTTTATTTATTTATTTATTTATTTTTTATTTATTATGAGAGCGAGCAATCTGTTGGATAAAACTATAATTCAGGATAGCCTAAGGCTTACTTGAACACATTTGGTGTGTGATTCTCCCTTGCTGAGGAAATATACAGAGTTTAATTTCTCTCCCATCCAATGTCCATCCAGTGCAATAGCAGGGCCTGTCATTAATGCTTCTCCAGACCAAGTAAACGTTGTGGTCAGGCAAGTATATTAACATGACAGAAATGCATCTCAGTTAAAAACTTGACAAAAGTTCTCACTGCTGAACGGTTTGATATTTGGTTACTGTAAATGAAGGTTTATAGCTGCAGTATGACTGTAGTATTGTTACTACTAGCAGCTTTCATTGGTGTTATTTCTGTTTTATAGATTATTTTGACTTTTCTGAAAAAATAGTGAAAGACTCCATCGTCAGTGAGTGCTTATCTTTGAAGTTCCATTGTATAATACCTTCTGATCACCTGTTTTGAAGTGACTACATTTGATTGAAAATGCTTTGAATTGCAGAGACATTTCTGTGTCTTAGCCTCTCATTTCTGAATGTTCCACAAAAATGTTTTTTGTTTTGAGGAGTGGAATGCGATGGCGGTTTTAATGCTGAGGCACTGCTGTGCTAAGGTAGTTGTCAGTTTATCCAGGTATGAAAACAAGAGGGGATTTTGCATTCGCAGGCTGTATTTGTCTGGCATTTCAAAGAGAGATTCTCTGCTGTTCTGGCAGCAGTCTCAGTGGCAATAACCAGAGGCATAATTTATCTACCAGCCTGACAGAATTAAAGGATGTGAAATTGCCTGCCGCCAGAGATTACTCTTCCTGTTGGCATTTTGTTACCTTTGAATGCAGCACTCGGTGTGAAAACATTACAGCTCTTTATCAATTGGACGTTGTTCATCACTAGAATTTTAAAACAATGAGAACGTTAAATAATTTTGAATGTAAAAAACTTAAATTAATAGTTACATCATGGAAGAGCTTCTGAGAGTCTGAGAGAACATTAAATTTCATGTAAGAAGAAATAATATAGCAGTAAGCCACTTAAACATCAATAATAAATTAGGATCTGTGTTGATTCACAGGAATCCTCAAACCGATGGTTCTGTGGTTCTCAGGTAGATACTGGGACAAATTATGTGTGCACCTGTGCCACCAAAACCATAATCAACCAACCTTGATCCCAGGATCCTAGTGGGGTTCCACTGCTTCCTTGACACCTCACATAAAAATTTCACACTTTAAATCGAAACTTCACACTTTCCTCCAACAGTAAACACTTTCCTCTCACCTGGAAGAATACTGAGACTCTATGGAATTTTTTACGCACCCTCCAGCATGTAACTTACCTCATAACAAACCCTGAGCTGGTGTGCTTTTTATGAGTTGAAGGACTTCGTTCAGTAAGCTGCACAGCTGTTTTAGGGAAAAGGAGAATTAACAGCCACCCTTCCCCTTTATATCTCTCTTCTGGCTCAGTCCCAGGTGGATGTTTGCATTCATCCAAGCATACTTAAACTGAAATTAACTTTGCTGCAATTGTCTGTCCTGTGCTTCAGCAAAAAAAAAAATCTTCCCGGGAGTTGACTACATCCTCAAAACCCTTACACTGGACCAACTGCTTGGTTTTCATTCTGCCATTGCTCCACTAACAAAATGAATCCCTTCATATAGTGACAGATATCAATCACATAAGTCATGAACTGATATTTATTGGACCGTTATGAGTTATCATCAACTATACTTAATATGTCTTGTGTTTTTCTCTTCCACTTATTTTTGCTATCGATATAAACTCTTTTGACATCATCTATTAATGCTACATATTATTTTCAGTTATTTATTCATATTATTATTATTCGATAACTTGTTTAAATGTGATGGCACAAGTAAAAGTAAATCTGAGCATATTTCACTACTAAATTGTCCTGGTACAGCTGAGCCAGAAGAATGCTGATCTTTGAATAAAAGTTTGTTTTAATATTAAATTATAAAGTGTACTAATATTACTTCTGGTAGGGAATTTTTTGTCATTCTCTGTGTCTCAGCAGCCCGATACGAAACAGGAAAATGCAGCGGGGGAGAGTGAGAGGAGACCCCTGGGTGGTCCACCAGGCCATATACTCAAGGCCTGTTTTGGTCTGCTGATACCTGCCAGCCATGAAACCTGAGACAAAACTAAGCCAAGGCCTCCCAGCAGGCACTGCGCTACCCCCCAACACCTCAACTGTGGAAAATGAGATGTACAGCACATCACACACCATAGTGTATAACCACCAGTGTTTGAGTTTCCTTTAGGCAGCAGAGATGTTACTTGACGCATACTTAATGTAAGCCAATCAAAGAGCTTTATGTGTGAACAGCAGCAGTCAGGTAGGATGATCCTGACAGAGGAGTCTCCCTGCATGCCGTGATTAAACAGCTGTGTACCTGCAGCCTGTGGAGCTGTCCTCTGCGAGTGTGTGTGAAATCCATGAGTCAAGGAGGTGTTCTGAGTTTAGAGCCTTCATATTTCTCTGTCTGTCAAATAAAAAACCAGGAGTCAGGTGGTCACTGTTCTTCCCGGTGGCACAAAGCTGAAGCACTGTTGTTTCAAGCCTGGAGCCAGCACAGACAATCCCTCCAAATAAATTTGACACCCACCCAGACAACAACATATTGTTTACTTTTAATACAAAAATGCAGGGACTTCAGAATGTGTTGCACATGGTATACAAAAAAGATAAAATATAGCCAGAAACTAGAGAAGTCACATGTCTATATAAATATAAAATACAGTAAATCCACTTTATGCGCTGAGGTCAATGATTAGGGAACACGAACACGACTCCAGTGGCATCACTTGCAATGGCTCAGAAAGCTGGAGATATCTCTGCTTATGCATTTAAGCCTTTGTTTTAAAAATGGCTTCGTTTAGGCACAGACTTTCAAAATGCACAGCTTTTCACATAAAATCTGCAGGCACAGACTGGCTTAGGGACCGGCCACTGCTTTCCCAAGGGCGCTATTGCTTTTTTATAAAAGCTAGTTCAATCAGTCAATACGGTAATGCAATTACCACACTGCTGTTTCAGCAATCTGCTCGGCCAAGCATGACTTTGTATAGAGGAGGATCAAAAATATGATTATGTTCTCGGTAAGAACGCTGTGTAAATATTCTCTACATAAACTCAGATGCAGGCCCTCACATGATTAAAGATTTGCATGTGCACAGAGCATCTTCAGTGTATGAAAACATGGTTTCTTCCACTCTTAAAATTACAAAGATTTTTCTTTTGCATTTACATGATTGGATTTACAGTGATAAACCACAATTTACTTTTATGAATAGCAGTTTATGTTTATGAATCTTTTTCCTAACCTGTACACTTTTGACACAAATCCAAAGATATAGAAAAGTTTTAAAGGGACCCATGGCCCTATCCCCAGAAGTGAGAGAGATAGCCTGCTTCACAGGGAAGCTAGTCACCAAAAGAATGCATGTGGCAATTGCATCACTGCACATCTATACCAGTACTGATGTGCTTTAATGAAAGAACATCCTTAGAAACTGGTGAGCAGGAATGTCCAACAAGAGACAGTTTCAATCAGGTACCAGGCTTTCTTGCGAAGAAAGGGCAACTGAAGCCCTTTTCACACATGCACTGCAACCCTGAACTTATCTAGACATTACCCAGAGGAGCTGTATGTGAGAAAAAGAATGTCAGAATCAGCTGGACCATACATTAAACTTTACACTGCTAGCTCCCTACTACAAAGTCTGTGTAATGTCCAATTGAGCCATGTGTGAATTACCCCTGGGAATTCACAGTGAGCGAGTGGGCGTGTTGATGATTTTTCTATCATGAGACCAGCGCAAAACCGGAAGAATGCAAACATCCAAGGGTAACTGTGTCGTACTCTCTTCTGCTTGCCTGTATATTGCTTTCCACTCTTTCATTGATATTGTGGATACGTCCAAATACATGAAATATTGATATCAACTCAAAAACAGTCATCATTATGGATGAGTTGATAGCCTCTTCTGCCATCTTTGATGTGCTATAAACAAAACATTGGCTGCATACGAATAGTCACAAAAATGATGTCCTATGTCCTTTCCTAACCACTTTTCCTTGACCTCGATGGAAAACATCATGAAGTCAAGGAAAAATGTGAAGGAGAATTTATAAGGACTTAGGAAAAGACAACCATGGTGCTAAGAGAATCCTACTGCACTTACACTTGGCTAAGTGCACATACACTTCACTAAGTGAAGTTTTGCAGTACTTCAGTATATGCAATAATAAACTGCTTCAGAGATTTTTTAAGAAATAGAATCACTGAAACAGAACTTAAAAGTTTGCTGGCTGAGGCTGACATTACAACTAACTTTAACTGGTCAAACTTCAGAACTGTCTGCATAAAATACTGATTTAAGGACAAATTTGCTACATTAACTGTTCTTTCACTTTGCCTTCATATTCACTTTGCCCCAGGTGAGGTCTGTCTGCTTGTCATGAATCCCCAGAGTGTCAGCATCATTTGTAATCTTCTGAAGAGGTCCTCAAAGTCTGCCACAGTCTGTGCCTTTGAATTTTGAACTTTTTAGCAGGACTTGCAAAATATTTAAACTTACACTGTGGCTTTACGACATGGTGTCACAGCTGTTACTTTCAGTCATTAGTATCAGCGTATAGCTTTGCTACTGAATACGCATTACATACGTTTTGAATTTCAGCCATATGGGAAGTCAGCATTTGGTCTTTCAGACTGACTCTTTGTTACAGCTTTAAATGCTGTCTAAACTTGATTTGCTGTCATGGGTAAACAAGCTTTTACCATCAGGATGGTGGCGGAGCTGGTGTATTTGACGCTCTTTTTGATGTAATGGGAAGTGATTGCATAGGATTTCTGAAGAAAATTTGAAACTCTGCAGGGGAAATGAACAGTTCAGTAATACATCACAGATGTCTTGTCTTTTGAGATTCAGGTATGAATTTGAATCTTTCCTGTATCGTACCAGTAACAACCATTAACCAGACTCTTCTACCCACTCACTTGCAGGATCGTTGTGGCTCAGTGGATGCTGGAGCACACAGGGAGAGCAGACAGGTGGAGTGCGATCTCTAGCAGAAGAGGCTGGCCTGCTCTCCCCCACTCGACCCTGCCAGCAACCAATCAACTGAAAACTTGAACGGTATGTAGAAGCATCAGTGCTGATTCACACCCATTGTTTTGGAGCAGTTGCAGGGAGCTTTTAATCATTTTCCTGCTAGTCGATGCACTAAGTCTAAACCAATTAAACAGTACTTTAGCTCATCACAATGACAAGTGGAATAATAATGATGCAGTTGTTTCCCCCACCTACGCATTCACTCTGACGTTACACAGCATAACGATGGCTCAATGAGACAGTTGTGAAATCATTTCATTGTTTACAGTTCATGAGTTAATTATCTCGGGATTTCTACGGCACTGCCATGAGTATCTAGGAATCATTGGGTATGTAATACAGGATGTTGATATTTTGACATATTTATTGTTAATTGGGGTACCACGTTAATGAATGAATGGTCTAATTTTTTTTTAGTGTTTTCATTTTAAGAAACTTTTCAAAGCAATAGAAGGAAGATGCCCTTTGAAAGCATAAACAGGGTTTGTGATATCTTTAATGTTCACATTCAGATTGTCTAAAAGTAAATATATGTTTTAAAGCATGCAAGCCATTTTTGAAAACAGAATCACTACTCACATGTAAAAGCTGCAAAACCTGTGGTCGAAATATTCCATAAACTAAGGTAAATATTGACACCTACACTTTCATGCCAGTACCTCCCTGCCATTGTAAATGCATTTCTGTGTGACCACTTCAGCCAAGGTATTTAGCCAGCAAGTACAAGGCACAAGGTCAGTACTGTGTTTGTGTGACAGATAAAGGAATGCATGACGGCAGCTGCAAGAGTCAATCAGTTAAACCCGAAAATCAGTACATAACATAACTAATTTGTACCTAAAATGTAGGTTCCTGCCTGTGGTACTTTTTTGATGCATTTTAGGATGCAAATTCATTTTAATAAGCTGTCAAAATTTATAGTACCATGATGTATGTGGGCTGTGAGTCACTCAGGTGGGTGCTTCACAGCTTAGGTTTCGCCCTTCAGGGAACCCTGTATGTACATGAAATCCATTATTATTATCATTACTGTTGTCACAGGTATACGATCTGATCCTGTGATGACCATGCTGTTTATAATAGACGTCAATCCAGGAAATGTTTTAACAAATAGAGTTTTAGGAGAACTTTAAAGCTGTTCAGGAGTGTGTGGATAATGTGTAAAGTACCTCTCCGGTGTAAGATTAAACTGAGGACAGATGTTTTGCCTGAGAGCACATTTCAGTATTCATTTGGTCACTTAAACATTTATATGGTAGAGTGCCTAACAAGTTCTTCATCAAACTTCAAATTCTGTCGTACCTCATTTAGGTTTTTCCATAACTCTTACTAAATATTTTTGAGTAAATGCATATAATTGTTATTTTTTATCACTACACGTTATAAGCACCTAACATACAGTGTGCTGTGTTGATTTGTATCCATGTTTTTGAACATTCATGAACAGATATCTGATATCTGAGATCTGATATCGATTCTAAAAGGAGGTTGGGAACACTGCGCTCTTGTGCAGTTGGCGTGTCTAAGTTAAGGCTAGCACAAGCAGCCAATTGCTTTCACAAAACACAATTATTTACATTTAGAGCATGATTAGTTCTCTGAAAGTTTACTCATGTATTGGATTGAGCATGTGCCAGGTCCAAATGAGGAATTTAAATTTGCATTTTAAGCTTTTGATGTGATTAACATGAATTAACACAATAATTCTGACAGGCCTAATCAAACATGCTCAGTTGTCACAAAGCCATTGTACCATTTACAGATTTTGACCTGCTCATTTTGGAGGGTAATTATAACCCTGGAAGCACTTCAGGGCAGGTGACAAATGTGTTAATATTTTAAACTACTGAATTTTAATTGCCTGTTAGAAAGGTGGTGCAGAGCAGTAGTGTTTAGGCAGAGAATATAATTGCCATCATTGTGGTCAAGTAAAAGATAATAAAGGTAAATAAAGGTATCCAAGGTAATTTTAAAGGCCTTTAAAAGTTCTTACATAACAGAACACTTCAGCTAACACACACTATGACAAAAAAATTGCTGTAAGAAGTAAGAACAATTACAGGGAACTACAGGGAAAATATAAGCAAAGGTCTCAACACACTGCAAATACGAGTCCACATCAGCCGTCCTATGGGAAGAGTTATGGTTCCATGTCAGGCATAAAGAAATTTAAAAGTAAAAATGCCCCATAGTGGGGAGTCAAACCTGGGATTGTATTTCTTTCTTGCGCTACAGAGGGTGTGGTATTTTGTCCCAAACGCACCACGCTCCCCATAACATTTCATAAAATGGTGGAGGACCGTAAATACACACAATAAACAAAAGGACGAAAATGTCCTTCAGCACCCACAGATTTGCTGACAGCAGACAGAAGGTATGTAATCGTGACTGGGAGGGAGGAAGCACCGCGGCTGGGATCAGAAATCGCCACGGTCATGTACTGAAGTAAAAAGCATGACTGTGGCAGTTCTCCTGAGCAGGTGCTATGACTCTGACTTTGGGTGAGAAGCATTTTACACCTCCAGTCATGGCAGTATTTTAAGATTTTTTTTTTTCGTTTTTTTTGTGTGGAGATCATCATCGCCTGGAGAATTATACATGATTTTACTTGAGGATGTATGTAACTACATACCTGTCAGGTAAGTTGCATTCACAAGATGACATTTGAGTTTCTCAAATACAAACTCCATTAATCCAGATAAAAGTACACACATTCCTTATGTATGGTCATTTCCATATGTACTTTAGAATGTGTAGGATGTTCACATGAAATGATATTACATATTAGTAAAATATGTAATAAAATGATAAAAAAATTATAAAAAGATATTGCACAATAAAAAAAATAGTTCAAATATAGTGGGTAATAAACTCAAACAACTGTGGTTTGGTCAGAATGAATTTCATAAATGTCATTAAGGTTGAGCATAACTGTTTTCAGGAAATAATAGGTTTACAAAATCAAGAGCAATTATTTTCTGAATGAAATACACCACCCTACAGTCCTGGAAAAGAAAATGATAATTCCCTGGAAGTTAACACACAGCAGGAGAACGTTTGAAGCAACATTTTTTTTTTTGGATTTCTGCATATTAATATTTGAATTTCAAATGTTTGGATGTATACAAATAAAGCAAGAGTAATATTACTCCTTCTCTCATCTCTATTAAATATTTTAAATGATGAAAGATTCTGAGTTATGAAAAAGTATTTGCCAATTTTCCTTTACCTTAAACCTGCAGTAGGTAAGAACGTGAAGAAAAAAAATCCCTAAAGGTTTTATTCCATCCATTCAGCTCACATCTAAGCCCTCCCCCAAACTATTTTTTAAGAAAGAGTTTTTATTCCTTGCCTTTAGTACAGCCAGACTGCTGTGCATCCTCCACTGGGATACTAATTCCATCATTTCTGGGTTGGTAGATCCCCCCTCCTTAGATACGGCGTGTCCTAGGTACCTTACCTGAATATGGAAGAATTTACACTTGCTGAGCTTGGCCTTAAGCAACTTCTGCTGTGGTCAAATGAATGGAACTATCTCCAGACTGTGCAAATGATTGCTAACGTCACATGACACTACAAAGAGAGCACCTCAGTACAGCTGGACATTTTGTTGAGACCAACATTCCGTGGAATGTTGAAAAGAACCCGTGAAATCGCACAACCCAAAGGGCAACCTTACAAATCCATACACCAAAAATGGGGTATGAAGCATAGGTTGTTGTTGTGTTGAGCTGCTGTGTTCCTTGTTTTCCTCTATTTGTTAACCCTAGCAACTGTAACCAAGCCATCTGAGCCTCAAAGCCTCTTGGTTCACAACTCTGAATGCGGGAAACGTGACTGAATGTGGTGACCAGCTTTTGTATGCATAAATGCAATCAACACTAAAGATGGACTTAAACACAGGATGATATTACAAGGCAATACATTCAGACAAGAAATAATAAAACAATGTGGTCATTATTAGGTGATTTAATATCTCAGACAACATTTAACCAGGATAGAAGTTAGTGGTGTATTTGTTTCAAACTAAGACTTAAAAAGTGCTGTTTTGTTTGTAAGTCAATAGATGAATTTTAATTACATTGAGATTTAGGTTAGTGTGACAGCCATCTCCTAAAGGCAATAAGCTTGAGCATTTGGGTATAAATGAGTCTAGCAATTCTAACAGAATCAGAGACCACTTGGCAGTCCCAAAACATACGCATGTTAGTCCCAACAGAACACAACTTAGCTTGGCAATTTGTGGTGTAACAGAATTTGCACAGAAATTGAAAAATGAATTAAATAAGATAAAGTCATTGTTCGATATCATCTTTCAGTTGATATACTGTTATATTCTGTACAATATAAAAGTCTCTGTTCCATGATGGCAGGTCCACAACTGCCATTTGAGCTGGGTTTGTATAGAGCAAGGAGACCAGGACTAAGGATTGAGGACTGAGAAAACATCTACACAGGAAACTTGTGTCCATTATATGGCATGTCCAGTGCCCTTCTTGTGAAAATCCTGTTATTACGTTGCCGTTTCATTACAAAATGTCCACCACAAAAACATAATACACATCTTTATGGGAGGACATAAAAAACTTTCTAACTACCTGTGTGGGATCAACTGAACTTGAATCAAAAAAAAAAATGTCTTGTGAGCTGTGAAGAAATGCCTAAGAGCAATCGTTTGTAAATATGAAAGAATATTTAGTACATTCCTTGCACTGACTGTGTGTGTGTGTGTGTGTGTGTGTGTGTGTGTGTGTGTGTGTGTGTGTGTGTGTGTGTGTGTGTTTTTGTGCCTTTGTCCTTCATGTTCTGGCCTTTTTTTTAAACTGGAAGAATAACTAGAGCCCTGTAAAAGTCGATGCGTCACTGTGACTGCTGAGTATAAAGGAGTGTGGGTGTACACTGCTTTATAAGGGCAGGATGGGCATACAAACACTGCTGCAATTTTTCTCTTGAGTACCAGGGCTATCACTGTGCCTGTTCAGCACCATCCATCTCTTGCTAATGGATGTCTGCTGACAGACGTGCAGTCCTGTTGATAAGTTATAAATGTCTATCTGTAGGCAACCTTCTCATATGGAGAAGATATTGTAAAATGTATTAATAATTTAGTGCTAGGGCTTAAAGCAAACTTCAGTGTTCTAAAGAGAAAACTGCAGATATATATAGTTATATAATATAAAATAACACTGGCAGTTTAATTTTATTTTTAAACATGGCCTTCAATTTGAGCTAAACTCAACAAAAAACTTTTTTGGCTGTATCAGATACATTCAGATTAATAAAATTGAAGAATATGTATTGTATCTATTGCATTTTGCCCTCGGAAGCTTGTTCCTGCAGCCTGAGGGGACTAACTGTCACCAATGAGAGATGCACTTTTCATTGGGCTTGCTTTTGTTTTCCTCTTGTCGGCAGTGTGGCTTGAGGATTGGAACGTAAGTCACTGGCTTATGTGAAAGTGCATTAGAGTGTGAGAATGTTTTTCACAGCAGAACACACTACACGGATGCAGTTGCAGGTGAAACAGTGGTGATGTGATAATATAATACAAATGAGAGGAAAGGAGTTGAGTAGATGAATAACTACAACAAATTATCCATCAGGTGCACCAGGGTACATTTTGAAATGAATTAAACATATACAATGATTTTGAAAACTAATAATGTGTATCCTCTGTGGTGTGAACTATTCAGTATAATCAAAGAAATGATGTTCATATCCCGATCAAATGTATAAGCTAGTGTTTGTGACAGGACAATATGTTACCTGTTGAAATACCATTTCACTTAATTTCCCATGTGAGGGATATAGAACACTTCCAGTGCTTTCAGTTTTCATTATGGCAGAATGCACACAGGGAAGAGAAATGACAAGGGCGGGACTAAGCTGTATCCAGGCTGATTTTAAATTATTGCTAATATTACTCATTCCCAGAACAAAGACCTGAAAGCCAGAATATAATAATATATTTTCAACTCGTGCAGTATTTGTTGTTATGTTATGATTGGATGTAAATGTTAATATTCAAAGATAAGTGTTTCAGTGTTGGCAGTACAAATAGTCTCAGCTTTTTCTTCATAAAAAACATGTCTCTGCACAAATATGAATAATGAATGACAATTAGAGTAAGCTCAGGCCAGTGGCTGAAATGAATAATTTACTGCCAGATTTTGGTTGAGAAAACCATGATTCATCTGGTATTTGCAGCAAATTGTTGTGCCTGAAAAGAGTTGCCTTGCAATCTGGTTAGGTGAATCACCTCAGTTAGGTGAATTTGCCATGCATGTAAGGCTGTTTGCGTGAGTGCATTAGTCTGTTGAATGCCCATAACTGGCTTTAAAGTTAATATCAGGCTGCTTTTTAATGTGAAGTAGTAAGTGTCACACATTCTGTGGCACTGCTTGATCATTTCTTTCAGTCTGTTATCTCTTGTTTTCACTTGAGAGTTTTTCCTCGAATTTCGATTTCATTTTGCCCAAATTGTTCTCCCTACCCAACAGCTGTTACTGAGAATGTTGTAATAACGATAGTTATAACTGTATAATTGTGTTAGCTATAAATGGCTTAAACTGAAGGTGGTGAGGGAAAGACAATTCATCACATACTCAACTTTTCAAAAATGGATAAGAGGCACTGATGTGGACAGGCCACTTCTACACATCTCTCCCATGCAAATGAAATGAAAAATGACATATGACATCCAGCAACAGAACCACAAGCTGTATCACCAGTGGAGTAGCGATGCAGAAGTCAGTCGTGTGTTCGACTACATCAAGATACAACATTTCTGTGGTGTAAAAACCTCCAAGTACTGGGGTTTGGCTGCTCTGTGCAATGCTTACATCACTCAATATTCCCTGGCTTTTTCAGTGCTGAGTGTTAATTGACCTTAAGGATCCATCACAATCAACACACAGTCTCTGTAACACTACTTTCTTTAAGAGCTCGTTAGATTAAATGAGTTGCTGTAAATTAACAAATCATCTGACGGTGGATGGAAAAAATGTTGCCATGATTGCCAGACCACCACAAAAGGTCGCTCTGAGCCTGTCAATGTCGAGTTTAAAAGAACAGTGACCTATATATGTATGTTTTTCCATGATCTGACATGTTCATTAATGATTTTTTCATGTACATTAGTGGTACAGGAAATTCGTCAAGCAGACAGGAAATCAGCTGAACTAACATGTTGCTCCTTTTAAGAATGGAAGGCATAAGCATGGAAAGTTAAAAATATGCCACTTGTACTAAGAAATAAGGCTGGTGTACAGAAGCATTGTGTTTGAAAATTAAGGAAGTTTATGAATTTCAAGAATTTCAATGATATAAAAGTGTATAGTAATTTCTCCAGAAATCCCCCTCTCCTACACAAATGTAAAATTAGTGGACTGGTATCAAATATTTTATTCATTAATTGACAGTCTATTCATTCATGTTAGTTACATTGTCAGGTGTTATCAAAAGCTTGTGCTCTGCAGCTGCTCCACATGGACACCTTTGATGTGGGACCAGAAGCCCTTCTTCCCTGTTATTCAGTGTTGTGTCACTGACTGACAACTACTTGTAGCCTGTAGGCATTTGGCATGCCATTAGAAAAGAGCAGGTGCTGGGGTACCCCATGGGAACCTAAAATTCATACACCCTTTCCTAGGTGCACTGAAGTTAAATCTGGCCTGGTCATATTCTTTATAGAAAACCTACATAAACCTTTTAAATACCAAGCACATACATCCGTGTTTGTGATGAATGCTGTTACTGACTTGAGATATTTAAAAATAATAATTAAGAGGAAAGGAAGCCATGCAAGAATTTAAATAAACTAAGGCCTTATAAATGAGGTGTGAATTATAAGAAAAATATGACACTGAGATTGGTTTAACTCTAAGTCTATTAATTATTATGAATAATACTGGTGAGAGTACCCCATTATAAGAGAGGAAAATTGAAATTTACCACAGCATTTTCTTGAATTTAACATATTCACAGAGAGCAGCTCTGTGTTCCCCCTGCCAGATTTCAGTTAATATATCATTGATAAATAATGGCAAATGGAATGTTTGCTCATTCATTTCTCTGCCAAATGATCTGCCAATTCCAATTGCTGCTTGCTGTTCCGTGACGTACAAATCGCATCAGTTGGCTTTCCTCTTGTGAATACATATTGTCATGATCATGCCTGACACTCAAGGAGAGATGACTCAGCACCACAGATGCTTGCTGGCAGAGTAAAATAATTGGCTATGCCATCTGTCTGCCTAAGGCTTCTGTTAGTTATGAAAGTAGCTTACTGGCTTACTGTGTTTCCCCTGTGAGCGCGCATTTTGGCTAAGATCATCCAGCGTTGCCCCACCTGCTCTCTGGGACTCAACCTGCACAATCTCAAACAGAATGTGGCCGATGTGGTGGAAGGTGTGCCAAGCGTGATGCTGAGTAAATAAAGGGGTTTGTCTCTATACAGATATCAGCACCAGGATGTACCTGGCAGAAGGAGACAGCGTAATGAGCACGTATACACTCTCTCGCAGGTATACGCTCTCAGTGGTGCTGTGTTCACTGGCCACCACTTTCCTAAGGGGATCAGAAGGGTTTTTGTCACAGTGCTACTGTGGTCATTTGAGATGTGGGCTACACAAGATCAAACGCAATTAAAAGTCACATTCTATCCAATGGAGAACATTATTAATACTTAATGTACTAACATTTTAAATGGTGTTAATTAACCCTTATTAATTCAAAACTGCAATGTCATCTGAAGGAAAAGTGCCAGTTAGTCAAGCTAGAACAAACTTTCCCCAATTAATCTTAGTCAGTGTGTCTGAGGAAATTAAAAGTAAGCTTAGGAGTTTGAGAGCTGTCGAGAGTTATGGCACAGAGAGACACTCTCATCTGACAGTCAATGATGGCAATTTGTCACTGAATGATTTACAGCATAGATTACATCTTCTTGGACAAGCTGTGGTAAACATCTCTGTTCTTTTGAACTTAAATGAAATGCTCAGTTTGAACATTTGTTGAATGCTAAACCAGTCAGTCATGTTGTTCTCAAACAGAGAGAGTGCCCTGAATCAACACCTCTCCTTAACTTTGACTTAGAAATAACTTTGCGCTCAGTTGTTACTTCACGAACACAATTTAGCCATTTAATTGTGTTGTGGGGCTGCTGGCAGGCACCCTGGCAAGCAGCCCTGTGGGGTGACACACAATTAGCCTGAACAACATCCGGGGGACCTGCGTCGGTGGTGGAGTTTCTGGGTTTCATTGATCTCAAGGGATCCCGGCTATTCAGTCAGGTGGACAGCACACATGAAGTGCATCCCTCAGTGTCAGTACTGTGGGGTGATCGGGATTATTGTTTCTGTTTCTGATGGTTTTGTTTTGATGAACGTTTCCGTGTTTTGCTTTTCATTCCCTGTCCATGTGCTTTTGTTGTCATTCTGTTTTCCCCACCCACCTTGTTCCCTACTCTGTTGATTATCATGTGTTACACCTGCCCTGCTGTCTCACCTGTGTCTCATTGCTTGTTAGTTTGTGTATTTATACCCTGCCTTGTCTTTTGTTCTTTCTGAGTTCGTCTCAGTGTGTTTAGTACCTGTTGCGCTACAAGCCTTTCTGTTTCTGATCTGCCTGCCTGCCTGCCTGCCTGCCTGCCTGCCTGCCTGTTGTTACCCTGTCTGTTTTTTGGTTTTGATTCTTCGCCTTGTGATGTTGTACCTTTGCTGAGCCTGCCTGTTTACGAACTCTTTGCCTGTTTTTTGACTACCACCCTGGATTGTGTTTTTGTACTTTTGCAGAGCCTCTCAGGTTTTGACCTCAGCCTGATTAACAACTTTGATTTCGGATTTGTGGACTGTGCTTTTGGCTGCTTAATAAACTCCTGTTTATTACGTATCTCCGTCTGCGCTTGGGTCCCTCTGAGTTCTGAATCATCTGTAAATAATTAACAAATCAATAAAATTGGTTGTCAGTGTTTTGTCACCAGATGCAGTGGCCACATCTGAAATCATTGGTGTTTTTCATTAAAAGGTTGGTGGAAGTTGCAAAGTATAAGTCAGAAACATTGAGTCAGTTATTTCATATTTATTATCCTGCATGCTTGTTTTCAGGCCACACCTTTTTCATTAAATGTAAATTATTTTAGTCCTAAACCCGTCACTAAGTATGCAGCACGCCACATTAATATTTCAGCTGAACTTACAATATCAATTCTATAAACTCACACAGTAATATATCATCTTAATGAGACATGCTTTGCCATACTTGGTGCTTGAAGCATTATGAAATCAAGAAGAAATATTACCATGAAAAAGTATGGTGTTATCATTGCCTTTTCACCTCATCAAGTCGCTCTTGTATTCAGATGAGCAGCCTGGAAAGATTAATGGCGTACTTTGGATTCCTCTCAAAGTCCTCCATACAAGTGCTATGTGCAATTCACCAAAAGAACAAAATTGTTGGATAACTACGGAGCCACAGGATAAGAGTGAGTCATCATTATTAAATTAGACCAGACGCAATTAAAACTTCACAGCTGACCCCTCTTTTAATACTCTGTGAGGAGGCAAAAGAAACATTTTATCTGAACGGCAGAAACACACTGGGGAAGGGAGAAGTAGAACTGGAATGATAATGTCGCTTTGTTATGAGATATTTAGTTTGTGAAGTTTGTTTTATATGCTGAAATATTAGGGGAGAGAATAAGAGAAGATTTAAAGACGGTAAAATATGATTTTTTTTTTTTTACGTGAACACCAGTGCGATATGGTCACATGAAAAAATGACTTCATCATGGTGTTTATGAAACTGCTCTGGAGTTTGCCTAGCATTGCCATCTGAGAATATGGGGACATCATGAGGATGCTGCGTCTGCACCACAAAGTGTACATGGCCTCATGTCCTTTGGCCATTAAACAGTCATGCAGAGCAGTTACAGGACCCAATGACTCCTATGAAATGGCTGCCCATAGCATTATAGTTCCTCCACCATGTTTAAGAGTTTGTAACAGAAATTGCGGGTTGAAGGCTTACTTTGACTTTTCTCACCTGTAAACTCATCCATATGTTGGAAAAAGCTAAATGATGACTAATCTGACCATATGTTTTCCCATTGCTCACTTTGTGCTCTTTGCACCATGTAATTAGTAGAAATATAAACTGTGGTTTTCCAGGCCTGGGTGTACTCTAAATGTAATGTTCATACAAGCTTAGTAAAGCTCATACAGTTGTGTGTGGAAATACCATCTCTATGATGATCAACAACATACAGTTTTTGTTGAGACTGGGTCAAAAAATTGGTAATTTTTAGGCAGTAATTTTGGGGTGTTTTGGAGTGTTCAGCAGCTATCCGTTTAAGTGTTGATCTGTCCCTGCTTGTCAGGGTTCTGACAGAGACCCGGGCGCAGACAGGGATGAGTAATAAACAATAGTTTGTAAAGCAGCCAAGAGATGGGAAAACAAAACAAAACAAAAACAAACCGGCTACAAAGCTGCAGTTCTGACACTGTTGGTTAGCCATACATAAGCCCAGTCTCGTTATTTAATAGCCACACCTCATAAAAAGAAAAACTGATAAAACAAAATGTAAAATGAGTAGATATCACTGTGGACTGCAAAATCATTTTTAAATGACATTTTAAATATTATTTTATATATTATAAAAATCACTAAGCATAAAAATAGAACCTATTTTTACAAAGTAAAGTGCATATATTCAGTATATGGCAGACAGAATAGGACATAAGGCAGCAAAGCAATAAAATGAAAACCATGCCTTTGAATATAAAATGGGGAGCAGAAAGTCAAAGTGCTGAGAGCTTTCCCTCCAGAGGTAGTGTTCTCCCCAGCACACAGAAATAGCCTGTGATCTTCAGCTGAGCAGACCAGCGTCAGTGCAGGCAAGCATGTACACACTGTCTATACTTTACAAACTAATCCCAATGGACCCACATCCACACAGTCATGACACGGTGGTGTTTACAGACCCTGGACTTTTATCTTCTGTCTGGAGACATAGGGATCAGCTGAAATACTACATGTTCGCCAGTGTAATGCTAATAAACCCTCTAAGTGATAAAATAATGCAGATTTTAGGTTTGTTGTAATACTGGCATCCTGTCTCATTTGACCAGTTAAAGATTATACTCTCAGCAGGTATCTTCCCACTGGCATGGAATGGCTGTCCACGTGGTAGGAACATGCCCTTCAGCTGGGAAGGAACTCATAAGTTTGTTCTTCAAGAAGTTTATTCTTCTGGTGGTTTTTAACTCTTGCTGAAACCTCATCTTGACCTCAAATAAACTCGTAATCTTCTACCATGAGTAATGGAGTGAAGAGTCCCAAAAGTTTTCTTGTTCTACTCTATGAGAGTGAGTGGATTCTGCTCGCGCTCTAAAACTTCCATTCAAGAGCCAGCTGTTTTTAGTAAGTACAGTCCATTTTTTTGGAAATCCATCTCTTATGGAAACATCTTGCTGAGTGAAGCTGGTGACTTATTTACTTAAATGCACATTTAATGTAATTGCAACTTTGAGCCAAGATTTCTCTGGAAAAACATGTAATGCTAACAAAATGCAACACAACTGTGCAGCATTAAAGAAATACGGCTTGATAAAAAATTATAATCATGTGATAATTGTTTAACATATTTCTAGAAAATAAACTGTAGTCTCCAGGGACTGTAAACTGAATTAGGTGGCAAATATATTTAACACAGTGAACTGCATCAAAATAAACAGAAGATGGCAAACTTGGTCTCTGAGCATTTGAGGCTCCAAAAGCACCAATTTTCCATTATGTCTTTTACTTACTGCTTATTTACACTGTCAATGTTGTGAACCATCCACCGAAGAGCACCCTCCCTTTGACCTGCTGACCCCCATATAATCAATTTTTGCTCAGTGCGAGAAATGAGAGCCAGACATAAATTACAAGACAGATGTTCAAATTAATGTAAAGATCAACCTTTAATCTTACCCAGTATGGTAGAAACACCACCTGCGCTATCACAAAGGACCTACCTACTGCAAATCCTGATCGATATTCAATTAAAAGCTGAATTAAACCTAATTAACCAAACTCAGTTTGATTTCGTATAAACAGACTTGATTAGTGGCCTGGGGGTGGCTTGTTAGATATTGATTAATTGTGTCATTATGTTGTTTTCCAAATATATTGAGCATAAATACTATAAGAAAATGAAACTTTAAAACTGAATGCTTGACTCTTGAGTTGATGTAAGCAGGATGCTGCCAAATGGTTGTGGCAATATCAACCAGTCATATTAATTGCAGTGTGGAAATGTACAATACACAGTAAACAGAATAAACACATATTGCACACAGACATAGGAGCGCCTTATAAACCAGATTTTATTTACAATGGCTGCCCTTTCAATGTACACACATAGACCTGGATTCAATCCCCATTTGGTCTTAAATTGACAAAGAAAGTTAAAATGTCACTTTTTTCAAAGTCTTTTCATTAATTTGCTGAAGAATTGGATTAATTTGAGTTAACAGTTGGTTAATTGACTTTAAATTGAACATTTACTCAAAAATCTTATTTTCATATTTTGTAATAATCCACTGTGTATGCATAATGAAAATCATTGATTATACCATGCAACTTTTGGATACTGGAAGTTCCAAGGTGTTAAGGAAACCAGTCATCAGTTCCCTTTATGTCAGCATGGATAGCGATGGGGATTTGAATGGATAGTCTTCTTCTTAGAGAACCTGAATGCAATGTGAGGGCCACATAGCCTGAGTGCATTATGTAATTTACATCCATATTTGGTACAATTTCACAAAAGGCAAACATTGATACATTATATTGTTTTTTTCACCAACTTCCACATTTTCCCAAGTTGCAGAGTAAATGCATGGTTGTGGGCATGAGAAAAATGGCAGTGCATTATGGGAGATTGCAGTATCGAAACTGAATAGGCAGCTTCACAGAGAACTGTCTTCATTCATTTTAGGTTCTTATACATACAAAATACTATGTGTATCCATGCTGCACTCACATTGTGAAAAGTAAGGACAAATAAAAATATGGGTGAAACGTTTTCCTTTAATGGAAAATGTGGACATATTATAGGAGTGTCTATCTCTCCAGAGCTGCTATTATTCAGCTTTATTTTATATATCATGTAACATCCTGCACGTAAAAGGGCAACAATCACACTTAAAACAAAGGAGCAGATCATATCATGTATAATACATAACATTGCAAGTGTTGCTTCATATCTGGGTCCATGCTGCATGTAGACAAAACATGTCAAAGTGCATTGGCTTACAAAAAATGAAAACATGTATAAAAATAAATAAGATATATTTTAATACCCTGAAGGCCAAAAGTAAGCAGTCATGATGAAAAATGAAAGAGACTTTCAATTTTGTAAATGTTCTGTCTGAGAACAGAAGATCAAGTGCAGTGTGATGTTTTTCTCTTCTTTAAATGTAAATGTACCACATACAATATTTATGATACTTTAATAATATATATGTAGGCCAGTTTTGGAGGTTTTTTGTCCAATGTTATTCTTTTTGGTCATATAACATATTCAGCTGTGCACACTGTATGAATAATGCATGGTAGCATTCCTTCCATAAAGGAATATCGCATCTCTCTGTGGTCTGTTCACTCTCCATGAGCGTAGATTTTACAGATAAAATGTGAATGCTCCCCCCATTTAGTTACAAAGTGCAGCCTTGCTACCTTTTCTATATTTGTTTTCCAAACCTCAAGGCGAAGGCTATTCTGCAGCTTTGGAAAATATCCACCGCTTCCCCATTGTTGTAAAATAGCAGTCTACAATTATTTCTCATATTTATGTATCTGTTCATTTGGTAATAAAGTTCCAGAGTGTGAATTCCATTTAGTTTGATTTTGGTTAGACCTGCTGGCAGCAGTAGAGTGCACAGTGGAAAGAATGTTGTCCAATCCGTTCACTATCACAAACAAAATCAATCACAGAGATTGAATCTCTGGTGTATAAAACTTCCCTGATGGGCCGTGCCATTTACTGGGAGAGAAATGTCATTACTGTCAGTGTAAGCATGGGCACACTGAATCTATGTAAACATGTACCCCAGAGAAGTATGTCACAAATCCTTTCAGTGACTCTGTTCTGAAACTCCATCCAATGTGTTTTGATTTGATTGATATGCAAATTTTCACTTTCATTCCTGTTACTGTTTTTACTTTTATTTCATGAGGTATTAAGACTCATGCTTTGTTTCCTTAGAGTAACAGCTTTGTGTGTGGGACACCTTCCACCTACGTGGCCATACTGGCTATGTTTGTGCAAAATGTATGCAAACCTTTTAACTACTTCTTCTGTGTCTTTACACTTAACGGTAACATTTTTGTCATGAAAAATGCATGATAATAACCGGACTCTGCTTGTTAAAACAAACTTAAATGGGCTGGTAATTTCCAATTATTTTAATTGTTAATTTACTAATTGGTGAAAACTGCCTTGCATCTCCTCCAAGGTAGAGTTATATTTTATCAACAACAACGTCTATTGCTGTTGTTACTCAATACATTATCATGAAAAAATCTGATGTAAAAAAATTTATGTAACAAATTATAGAGGTTATATAGTAAAGTAGCTCAGCCTAAGAAAGTGATTCTTAAGTACTACTTAAATTGAAGTATTCTGACATCACTATTAAAGTTGCTAACATTTCAGTTTTCTTTTCCATATTCATTCATAATTTTGAGGGCCTAATTCTCTGCTACTAATCATTTTTTTCTTTCAGCCAAAAAAAAAAAAAACAAGATACTGCATATTTTATTCACCTGGCTCTCAGGGTTCACACCTCCCTGTCTAGCCAATGTTCATCAACAAGGTCCACCATCTGAGGAGACAGTGAGAGAGGCGGTCATGATAACATCTGTCTCAAAGAAGTCACCTTCCAGAGAGTGATTTTTAAATATTTATATTTACCCACAGATATGGATGAATAATAGATCCTGATTGGTAGACAGACTTGCTGCACTGAGGCGCACTATAGGAACACAGTCATGACTTTTTCCACTTTGCTGAAAATAATTCAAATGTGTGAATTCAGCTTCTTGTGACTGAATAAACTAACATTTAAATGTTTCCATGAAACAAGATCCAATAATCGACACAGATTGGAGCAAGTTTAAAAATATTTGTTGCTACAAACCTGTTGTCTTCACATACTAGATCAATGGAAGAAGTGAAATGAAACAAAGAGCTAGGATCAGATAAAACAACTTTCTGGTTCACTGTCATTAAAATATGTATAATTACAGGACTTTTCATATGCTGTTATGGCAAGTAAAGTAATAGTGAACCTTCTGGCTGTTCTAAGGTAAAGAATGCATGCCAAGGTTCATGCATGGGCCAAATCATACTCTTTTGAGCTTTGCTCAATAATACTTTATCTCTAGTTAGTTGACAGGGTATCTCATCGCTCTCTAGTGACCCCTGCTGGTCATTTTGGTAGTCACAGTCTGGCTGCATATGGCTGAGCATGAAACATCTGCTTTCAAATCATGTGTGTCGGCTGAACTCGTAAACTACATTGCGAAAAGATCTGTGCACTGACATCACATGTTTTGGAGGCAAGTGCATGCATATTTATGCTCTCTTGAATTGACTGTGTTTAAAGGGACTTGTAAATGTGATTGGTGGAGGGGAACTCTGAGGAAAGCGTACAAAACACATACAAAGAATTTCATAATAAACTTAACATGCCACCCATAAAATATCTTGACCATGCAAATTGACAATAAAATGGTGAAACCTGATTTATGTTCCTTTCACATTGAAAACGGGTTATTGAGTTTTGCAGGTCTCTGTTTAACCTGAGTTATATTAAATTGCACCTGTAAGCACATGCACAACCTTGGAGCTGCGTTCCACTTTAGCTTTTCCACTGGGTTCCATTACTGCAGTGTCCTCTGTCAAGCTTTCTTGCTCAAGGTCAAATGGATAAAGCAAAAATAGTTTAAATGTGTGTATGACTGAACACTTCACAATAAGGGTACAATAACAATAACATCAACATTTGTTAATATACCCTGAACATTAGTTAATACACTATTAACATGAATTAATAGTCTTACTATTTGTGTAGATTTTTTATTGTTTGCAAGTCAATACATTTATGAACACATACAGAAATAAATTATTCAGAAAGATAAAACTTACCTTGATTAATTAGGTATATAATGCTTAAGCCATTTGGCTAACACAAAAAATGTATGTCTTAACAATTGTTTATCATGGATGCATTTCTTGATAAACCTGTTTCCTGATAACATACACAAGTGATAACAGAAGTGTGTGGTTTGATAATATTTCAGTGTTTCAGTGGGTCCCATTATGATGCATAAAAATATTATGGCCAGGATTCAATCAAAACTCTGTGCGTTGGTGAAGATAAATGCAAATATCTGTATAAAATAGTTAAACAAAGTTAAGGAAATTGTTAAGTGAACCCTGTTCTATGTCTTCAGAGGGAAAATGTATGCTCTCTGGCTCTAAATGCTATGTATTTTGGTTGCTTCCATTGTGAGTAAGGGTTTTCACACATATCCAGTGCTGTGGTTTGCTGTCTTCCTTACTCCCTTTTGTTCCAGCTTAGTGCCTTGAGTGTGGCTCTGTTTCTATGTAAACACATCTGTCTTTAATCAAACAAATCTTCCACCTGACAAAATAGTAAGAGGTGCAATTTAAATGATCATGGAACATTGGCTAAATCCACATGAGTGACTTTAAATTACAATGCTTTGATCATTTAAATTCTGTGTGGTTCTACCCTTACCCTGTTCTTCACCTGATATTCATACTTTCTGAGGGATTATCTCTATGGAACTTTGTATAATATTCAGGGGTCAACAAAATATGCTATTTAAACAACCAATATTAAGGTCTTGGTGTCTCCAGCATTACTAGGTTTGTCACATTTATAATGTTATCAGAAAATGTCAGAAACTTTTGGTGATAAAAACCGAAATGTAGTGATCACTGCAGTATTACACTTAAAACCTGGTACTGAGGGTCTACGCTTATTTTGAAAAAATGCAATGAGACCCATTCTTAAGTAGAAATTCTGACATTGTAAGTTATTTATTACAGTTTTTATTGAACAATGAGTCCCATTGTCTGCCATCAGAAATGGACCATGCCAGTACTGACTGTGGCTGGTGCCCCTGTAGGGGCGACACACACTTTGCCTTAGGGCAAACTAGTAAGTGCAGAGGATGACAGACACCATTCAAACTGTGCGCTAATCACTGCAAAAGACTCAGCCAGTCTTCGGTAGATGAAAACGATAGCTTGGGGCGATGGTGAAATATTCTCAGGTATTTCACACTGAGCCACCAGGGGGCCACATAACCCTCTGAGTACGCTTAGTTTTAATTGTTAAGGAACATTACTACGTGCCCAAAACAATGATCCTTCCAATAATTGACTGGATCATTTGTTTGGTAAAACAATGTGTGTTTTCAAAGAAGCTTTAACTCACATGAAATTCATTCAGTTTTGTACTTACACAACTGATCGAATAAATAAGACATTTCATGGTGATTCATCAAATAATGTCAGAATTGTTCAACTGAAGTGACGTGCACATCTATTTATAAGCTGCGTTTTAAAATCTGATAGATGTTCACCACAGTCTCCTCAAATGGAAGTTGAAACTTCAGGCTTCAGAAGAATGTAAAATCTGACCTGGTAAGCTAAATGAGTAATTTTTGGTAGGGCTAAAATCCATTGTGTATTATAAAAGTAGTATTTTCACAGGTAGTCATTGAAATTCAAGGGTGCAAGTGTCTGGTGATGAAAGGTTTTCAGCTTGTTACACTTCATACATTTGAAGTAAAGGTATGATGTAAAGACCAAAAAGTCCACCACAGAGAATTGTTCGTACCTGGTAGAGTAAAGGTAAAATTATGTTTAAAAATTCATTACAAGATGGATTTCCAATTTTTCTTGTCAAGCTAATTACACATAATAGAACAAGTGAATTTATACATGGATGACTCACACACTGTAATTGATACACTACAACCTTTGATCTTTATATTATGGTTTAATTTTCACAGCTTTCGTAGCAATTTCCTCGCTGCATATAACCAGGGGCAGCTATGCAAATGGAGGCCATGGGACACAGTGAAGCATAATCACAAAGGTTATGTCCTGTGCCAGCCAGGGTTACACTAAAATGCTTTTGAGCAATGGCAGAAAGCAGCTGGGTGGTGAAGCACACACCAAATCAGTTCAACACAGCTGTGGGACAGAAAGTATTCCTTCTTACAATGATATTATTAGATGTGTAATACCTTTTAGTCTATCACAGATAAGGAAATAAAACCAACACTAAATAATATGATTCTCATGGGTGCTGATTACCCATCTCCAGAAAAACACAAAATCAAGAATCAATCTGTAAATATTGTTCATAAATTTGAATAAGGAAGTTACACTGTAGTCATTCCTACTTTCTCATATTTTTGTTGTTTCAGAGAATGAGTCTGGCATCATAATTACAGCCCTGATGCATGTGTAACTACATCCACTCATATGCATAATACAAAGGAACTAACTGCAAGCTTGAGTGTTACATTTTAATATATCACAAAAATTTTATGATATAACTATAATTACACAGGTAATATTAAATGTGACTGCTTGCATTGTCCACATCAAGATTTTATTGCAACGATATAGATATATTTTTTTTTTACTTCCCCCATCAACACATTTCACTATGCAGTTTGAGTCAGGTGTGAGATTTAAAAAAAAAAAAAAAAAAAAAAAAAAAAAAAACCAATCCTGACAAATTTAAAAAAAAAAAAAAAAAATCTCCATTACAATTTCTCGACCGCCCTGCTGGGTGTTGTCAGGAAGAAAGAGGTGAAAGCAGTTGACATTTTTTACTTCCAAAAAGAAGTTTATTATAATGTCTAGATAGTTTCTAGGCAATTTAGCCAGTCTGACTGAAAATCATTGGGAAAGAACATTTCATTGGCCCATGATGAGGCAGAAATCAACAGCTGCTGACATGCCTCTGCCAGCAGAACCAGTGCTGTAGTCATCCTGATTAACTGAGGAAGTGATAGAAAACTTTGGTCCAAAATAGCCAGAAATATCTTGATTTTGTCCCCAAACCCCAAACCATTTAACTGTTCCAATTCTTTGTAAGGACTGATGATGGGACCCCTTAGTGTGCACAATACTCAGACGAAAAGCTAAAGAACGAATTCCAACCACTAAGGTCTCGAAGGAGACAGATTAGAGGGAACAAATCCCTAAAACAAAAACAAAAATACACTCCTGAGGGAGAACCCCAACTGTAAAATAAATAAAAATAAACTAAGACTTCAGGAGTGGAAACCTAACAGCTCTTTACATATAAAGAGCTGACTGCGAAGTACCACGCAGATACTTCAGCACCAAATTCTTCGGCGGGTGAACACGGATCAATCCCGCAAACAAAAGAAAATAAAGAGCTTCGTAAAGATTCCTACATTATACTTACACAACAGGCATACTAAGCCACAAAAAAAAAATAATAAAAAAAAAAAATAAAATCTCTGCCAAAGCCGGCGAAGTGTATAGACGACACTAACGCAAAGAGATGCTGAAGCCCTGGGTAATATAAAGAGCTCACACACCTGAAACCAATTACTAATCGGCCTCACCTAGCAATCAGCCGATAACCAAAGGAACATCGTTAGCTTCCTGACGATAGTACAGGCGAGAAAGCACGAAACAAATAATAAAACCCAAGATAGCACCTGCAATCATGACATCTTAATGAATGCATGTGACCATGAGCTGGAGGTAGCAGCTCAGTGTCCCATCATTTTGACTGATAAACTGAAATCAAGCTGGAATGGAAGGAAAAAAACAGAAAGAAACATCTCTGGCTCTGCTGGACCAGGGATCCTGCCCATGCACACACACAGCTGGAGTCCTACACTGACAGCAGTCTGACTGCTCTGGGTCATGGAAGCAGCCAACTCTACTCCTGTGATGGTCTTTTCACAACCACATGACAACAGTGGGCCTTGAGCTACAGAAGTAGGAAGCTTCTATGGAATATAAGCAACCAGTGTGCCAAATCAGTGCCCTGTCTGAACATGTGAGCTGTGAAAATAAATAACCAAAGGGTTAAATAAATGACTGAACACTTAAACTTAGAACAATTAAATGCTGCTTTTCTAGATATTCAAGTTTTCATTGTGAAGGAATCATAAAGAATTTGTGGTATTCCACTTCTGCTTTTATTTTTAATTGTTTCATATGTTTTTTTCCCTGCGTTTCATTTGTGATCTTTGTACATTCTGCCCCCTATGGTAGATGTGGGAAATGGTCAGCTTTTCTTTGGCATGGCAGGAAAATCATGTCTCAAAAACATACATAACTGTAGCATGTAGTTCATAAAAAAAGTTTTAACAGACAAAAAACCAAACATGCCAGTGTACTGACTAGACAGAAGTTTGACACAGCTATTTTTCACTTGACTAAACCTATTGTTAGGTTAAGTTTTCTGAATCCTTATAATAATAATTTGTAGTAAAAAAAAAAAACAATTATCTGGCTGAAATTTGCACATGCCTGCAAGAGGTAAAGGAAGAAAGCAAAACAAAAATTTAAAAAACATAGTGCCTTCCAAATATTCACATATAATTATGACAAAGATTTTCCTTCCCTGTGGGGTCTTTTTCTGTATGAGAGATAATTACAACAGGTACAATATTAAACACCTGCTTAGACAGAGAATTCAATATCTTGGAAAATTTTGTAGAAAAGTCAATTTCATACATAAAAAGGCTTTTAGCATATTGTGCTGGTATTATCTCCTGGTAAAATGATGAAAATGTAACTACAAGATATCACATATTTCAGCATTGCATGTTGACTTGGACAAATACAGGAGTGCATTCCTAATGAATTAACTAATCAATACTTCTGGTGTGTATCGCTATAGTACTGCAAGCCCCAAATTCAACCAAAGTTTCAGACATATCAAAGTATGCATTCAAGTCAATATAAAAGCATTATTGCTGTAATAATGTTATCTGCGTTCGGATGGAGATAAGCTTACCGGAATTCCTTGACGAAGTTGTTGTATTTGCTGGCTTCCTGTGCTGCAGATAAAATGTACCAAAAGCTGTTAGCTTCTGGCTAACTGTGGTATTTTAGTTCCTCCTTGTGGCAGCAAGTATATCTTGCAGCCACAGCACAGAAAGAGGTATGAATTTTGTTCATGTTGGACTACATATAATGCACATATTGAATACACAAGAAAGAGAGCCTTATTTACTGCAAGAATTTACATAATAACTAACTTAAAACTGTACAAAGCATGTATTTAGAAATTGTATAGCACAATGATGTAATAATTCTAATAAAATGTAGTCAATAATGTAGTTAACCATATTAACTTTTCTAATGTTGTCAGTCATGAATTGGAAAGGAATCATTAAGGAATCAGAGACCCGATTTAATGGCTGATTCCTTACCCCTCCTCACAGCCAATAGCTAAACCTCCCTTTCTGCAAAAGTGCCACTATGCATTTTAGATGGATACAAAACAGACAATGATGAATGCATTTGCGACTTTAATGTGTCAGCCATCTGTGTGGTCGCCTCCTGCACAATGACACAAATTACAGAAACAATTAAATGACAACCATTGCACACGTCGGCACACCCCTCCTAATGTACACATAAAGAGTAAATCTTGTGAGTAATTTGGGGATAAATTTTCTCAGCATGTAAACAAGCTGCACAGCTAATTGGCATTCTAACTCTATTAGCATGCAAACAGTATTCATGTTATTTTACAGTGCTGTTTTTATGGTTCTTTCAGGAGATGTGATTCCATTATAGAAAAAGAAACACAGCCAGGTTATTAAAACTTGGAAATGAGGGTAAAGAATTTGAATGCAGCAATGCTGATTAAGGAGACTGGAGATATTGCAGGTGGAACTCAGAGGCTCACATTTGAGTGTGCCTGGCATGCTAATGTGTTTGTATAATGTAGCTCTTGAGATAATGCCATTCTGAAGTGGGGGTGTGAGTGGTGGGAACTGGGCCATGCAAACAGGAGAAGGGTCAGGTGAAACCCCAGCTGTTATAATGACTGATGTGAACTTGTTATGTGATGAATAAACAGGCTGAACTATTTGGATTCTTTATGGTTTGATATGTTTAGATTATCTAATTCATTGTGGGTGAGCTGGATAATTTATGAATATGAGGGAACAGAAAACACTTGGAAGCCCTTCCTATACTTATCTTCGTCCATGCTCAGTCCTAAACAGTGCCTTTGCCAGAATGTTGTCATTAATGGTATTTCAAAGCCAACTATTTCAACACTGGCTCAGAACAAAAACATATCTTTTGCTCTTACTTTAGCATTTTTTTTTAACCAGTGTCATTTGATTCAATGTAATGATCATGGCCTTAACTACTTCTTAGCATGTTGTCAAACAAAATCTGGAGCCCCTCTGTCAGGATTGCAATACTCATGTTCAACTTGTTTGCAATCTGGTCCTGTAAGAACACTACAGGGTTGAAGTCAGGTGTACAGAATCAGTTAGGAACATATTACAATTTCCAAATTGTATCTGAATAAACTCTTTGATCTTACTTTAACAACATCCTCCCAGACAACTTGCATGTTGTGACAGGACTATTGTATTACTCCTGTTGCTGACTAGAAGTAGTCAATTCAGAAGTCAAATTATAAGCAATGATGTGCATGAAAGTCCATTTCAAACAAAACACTAACATCCAGGTATGCAAAACAAATGCTTTATTTAGTCACATGTTAATTTTAGCCAGACAGGAAGCACTTGAAGCAGCAAGAACAACTGTCCATGTTTTTGGCGGTAAATTAAAAAAGTACAAAATGACAACCACATCCCCCAAGACAGCTAAATCTGCGCTGGATCATTATAGCCACTCAACCAGGTACCTATCCTGGAGTATCTCAATACACTTTTTGGTTTGTCACCAGTGTAGGAAGAAATTAAATGTTTGTCCCTTCTTGCTAATTTAATTTGAGTTGTTTTTAATGGGGGATGTATGTACAAATTGAAAACTACAGCCAACCCTGAATAATTTATGACTGTGATCAACTGGTCAACTATGACCAAAGACTTCAGTGGCAGTATTGTATATACTCCTGAAGGTGAAATGGTTCATTTCCCATCCAAAAGTGTGAAGAAAGTATAGCAAGGAAAACAGGGTTGACTTGCTGTATGTCCCTTTTTTAAAAAAACATCCAAGTTTCCTTGAGATGTGAATGAAGTGAAATGCATTTCAGTGGCTTCTTTGAACATTCAGCTTATAAAGTTTAAAAAATGTCATTAAATACAGTACAAACAACATACTCATCTGTCCTTGGATACAGAACAAACAATATGACCTACTCATTAAGTCTCAGTTACTAGAGCATGCCGCTGTATGATTTGCTCAATTTCAGCATTTCCAACATCAGTGATTTAAATCATCAACTGTGCCACTGGGAACCCGTCCTGGCTTAGTCAAACATATTTATTGACTTCTTTCCAGAGAAATAGAAGAATATTCAACCACCTTAATAAACAGAATTGCATCTTTCATTTATAAAGGGTACACTTTTGACTTCCATAGGAATGGAAGAAAGGTTTCAAACTTTGTGTCAATTCATAAGCATTACCCCTAAATTCTAACAATAACAGTCATGTTACAGCAACGGTACTATTTGATCAATTATCTTAGTTTCCCTTCTGGTACAATTCACCAGCCAATTGGACACCAATAATACTTTATGACATGTAAACTTCACCATAGCCGCAGTCATGCTGTATATTTAAGACCATACATCACTCAGCCACTTTCACTTCACCTTGCTGTGTTTCCAGACATAAACCAATTGAAACATGCATTACTCTCCATGAGGGTAATGCATGTACCGCTACTTGTGCTGAGACTAATCTGCTTATTTAGACAGAGTTGGCAGAAATAGAGGAGATGTTTTTCTCCCACAGTACTTAGCTAGATAAAGGATACTTTCTGTCCTCATTCTTATAGCAATCAGTAAAAAGACTAAATACCAACACTTAAATCTAACATAGACATGGAAGAGTTTATCATGGAGGTCCTGCATTAATTTGGCCTGGAAGGAGTATAAATACTATGTGAATCAACAAGCATTGTCTTGCGGACAATAACCCGGCCCTGAGGCTATAAAACATCTCATTTTCTATAAACTGGCAACACTTGCAGAGGTGAGGAGGGATATTAAACTTCTCCATTCAACATGTTGATGAGCTCATTCAGGTGGTTCTCAGCTGGAAACAAAACACCTGCAGATGCTTCAGGACTCCTGCAGACACACAGTCACACAGAACTGGCTAACTGTGCTGATTGAGGCAGGAATCCATTTCATTTCATACAAATGGCTGAGTAATAAGCGATACTAACATTTAGAAGGCAGTCTGTATTCTTTTTTTGTCCATGGTTAAGTTGCCAGTAATGACCACTCAGTACACAAGGAGCCCCTTGAATGCCACTGCAATGAACTCAGCTGTAATGAACTGCAGTGAACTCAAGTGCAGGGCAGGGCAGCGCAGGGCTGAATCTGAGCTGTGGCACAGTCTGAAAAGCACTGTTGTTTGGGAAAACCTCCATTGAGCAGTTTGGCAAAGGGTCAACCCTGCCTGAACCTCTCCCTCCTGAAAGCACTGGGAGAGGAACCCTGAATGTTTTTAAGCACCACACCTAGTCATTCTTACACAAAGTTTGGCTGTCCTAAAATATATTCATGTACATAAATGAAAAAGTGCATCACGTCAAAGCGATTTGTATTTACAGAGGAGCATGTATTAAAACTGATATTTGAGTTCCTAGTCAATTTGACATATGACATCAAAACTACACACGGTTTTAAAAATAATCATTTTAAAGCCCCAAATAGTGCATACACTATACAACATTTTAAGATATGATTAAAATGTACACTTGTACTCAGTACAACTACTCTGATCTCAGATTTGTGTATTTGCTCTAGAAGAATCTAAAGAAATTCACGACACTGCTTTACAACTTTAACATAATAGTACATAATTCATCCCATAGTTGCAGATACAGAAAATATGTATCCCATTTCAAAGCATACAAGGTTATGTATGATTAATTTTCTGTATGAAAACCACATGTACTGTATACTTAATCTGTGGATGTAATTTTTCAGCTCAATCAAACTCACGATATCTAACATTTACATTAGAAAACCAATCTGGAACTCTTTTCCCATGCACTACATCCAATTGCTGTGAAGACATTTTAATTAATCATGATTGTTTTTGTTCCTCCTTTCAGAAACAATGCAGTGTTATCCAATGCAAATTGAATTAACTATGTATAAACATAGCCATTTCACATTTTACAACCTGATTCATCAAAATTCATGTTGTAAAAATATATACAATTTTCTTCATCGCCTATTTTTTATATGAATGAGCCCTTACATTGTTGTTTGGCTATACCTGGTTTAGATCTGAACAAACATAAAAATTAATCATACGTACATTCCAACCCCACATATGGAATACCTCTTCTGAGAAATGACAGTTGATTTCAATGCTATTTTCAGTTATAAGGCATAACAGAAATTACCGACACATAGTTAAATGCTTTCATCAATGCATTCTAATCCTGAAATAGCAGCAACAACTATGTCATCGCATCCTACCTAATTAATGTTCTCAAACCCAGTCTATAAAAGAATCATTTTAATCATTGTGCAAGACAGTTTCCCCACTTTTTTGTGTTATGAAATTCTGATTTGGAAAGCAGTGTAATGGCAATCACCATTTGCGGAGTGCTTACTGATTTACCTCACGATGATTGTTAATTGTCTCAAATGGGGGTAGGTTCTTCAGATTATTTAATTAGGGATCACACTGATTAGGTACAATGCATTTATCAGTTTGTAAACATATTATGTATTTGGTCGCTCTCAGTACAGGCCATCTATCAAAAATTAGCTAAGCATTAGTTAACACACACAAATCTAACTAGCCCAAACATTAGCAACAGTTTATTACATGTATAGATAATCCAATGACATACCCTTATATAAAAGATGTACCCTGACTATAAACTAGAAATAGATAGAAATCCACTTTTAACATCCAATGTAATTCTACTTTACAATAGATATATGTGTTAAGGGATGTCTGACAGGGACTGAGCTGCACATTCCGGGTGTGTACATTATCACCATTACTGTGATACAGCAATGGTGGTTGACTATGTAGCCACAGCCATGCATTCAGTAGTATACAAACTTTTACAAACTGCAGAATAATATTAAGCTATTAATCACGTCTAAATAAATGTATACTTTGTAAACTGAGATTTAGTGCATCTGAAACAGAGTAAATATTTTTCAGTGCTGAAAACTACAAGTACAAGTACTTTAAGTATATTACATAGTTTACCAACCAAGGTAATCGCATATTTGCTAGTCCTCAATTATTCCTGGCGTCCTGTTTAAATGACCTTAATATTTCTATCAATAAAACTATTTTGTACTATATGTATATTTATTCCAAATTTTGAACTGATAGAAGCGTTTTGTCCTCCAAAGGATTCCAATCACCATCAAAAACTATTCATTAATTTTGAATTTGACTGATAATGTTTCATCAAACTAATTCAATTAAATAAAACGGCTGGAAAACCACATTTCAGTGGGTTGTTATATAAATCAGCACTTAAACAGTGAGGATCAGACGTATAACTAGGACTCATTTTAATTCTCATCCATTGCTTGGCTTTTAATGCCATTTTACGGTCATGCTACTTTTTTTACACAGAAATTTTTAACATATAAATAAAAATTGTTTGTTTGCGCAATGACATAAGTAACCTTCCTTAAATGTTACTTACATTTAAAGCCAAACAAAGCCAAAGGACTGAATCCCATTCCTTACAGCCACATAGAACAGCTGTGAATGAAGATCTAGTGCAAGATTTCTAGACAATACTGCGCATTTTGAAGCATTACAGAATAATTTAAGTTTTAGTTTAGATTTTCCACCTCAATAATTCAGTAATGCTACTAGGTTTAGATTGTGGAGGAGTACTTAGTTTTCTTCTAGCATATCTGAAAGATGTATGTGGTGTTATGCTAATAATTGTTCCTTCATTTCATAGTTTTGGCAGAAACACATTAATTTAACCAAAACTGTTTGTCCTTCACTTATTTCCCTGATTTTGGCTTAAAATTTTGGTTAATGCAAAGGAACACTGAAACTCCAATATGCTGCTATAGACCAGTATTTCCTTCCTTTAGTCCCAAACATAAAACCAGTATAGGGCGTACAGCAAACAACATGTAAATTATACTTGGATAAATTAAACTTTTTAAAAACAGTCTATGAATATAAAATAAAAGCAAAATAAGTTATGTGTCGTGTTACCACATTCAGTGTTCTGATTAGTGAGTTCCAGGGCAGTCCGCTCCCCTCCTACTGAAACCACAGCTGCTGTGCTTTCAGACTCCACAGTCCGCCATTCGTTCCTGAAGTTTCCTGGACAGAATGAGACACGTGGAGACGGACGCCACTGCGATATGGAAGGTAAGTTGCCAGGTGTTCCTCAGGCCATACAGGAAGACGTTGCATAGAATGATGAGGGTCAGTAGGGTGAAGGACTTGAGCTTCTTTAGTGATGTGTAGAAGACGTACAGATAGCACTGCATACATTGGAAAAATACATGTGGAAATCACTCCCAAACAAACAAGTCAACTGAGTTTCATTTCAATTGAACTCACTGTAAACCATCCCTTAGTGATGATTTGTCATGAGAAATGGTGCTCATGGATTCATTTTTCCATTTAGATTTTGCATTTCTTACAGTACAGACAGCTAACTGTCAGCAAATGGTTATATAATTTCCTTTGAGAAAATTTTAAATTAACACAAATAAAAAAAAACTCATCAACATAAGGGGAAAACCGTTTATGTTTCAAATGAAAGTTCTTTACCTGACAAAGACAGCAGATAAACGCTGTGAGAAATGCAATGACATTCCATATTCCCTCATAGTCATCCTACAAGCAACAGAAAGAAAATGAGATTAGCACCCATTTTTCACACAACACAGATCAGAAATTTGAAGTGATGAACACAGACAGTGTAGGTGTAATTCTTAAGCTGTACACATTACAGCTGAAATTCATGTAATATCCTCCATTTTGGTCATATTGATAATTATAATTAGCATGTGGATAATTCTCTCTAAATTTTAAACCATTAAAAATAACATTTGGTTGATCTGGTTCCTTGGTCTGCATATATTAAAAGTTAGATACTTTTCCTTAAGGCAGAATTATACTGTCAATGCAACTGGTTTAAAATAAATAATTAAACAGATTTACAGATTTTAATCGGTAAAAGTTCTGAATCCAAAAATGCTACAACTTGACAAATGATATCTCTGGATCAGGTTTTGTCACACAAGTGCTGCCCCAGAGTGCTGACCTGGAAAGTGTACTCAATGAGGTGCACCCCCCGAATGAGGTTCAGAGCCGCACACATGATGTTGAGGACCAGGGAGAGGATCCCGGGGGCTGTCACCGGCTCTAGTCTCTGATTCGGGCCTTCAGCACCAACAGGGAGAAAACAAGCTTTTCTATCACAGATCTATGTAAACATGTGAAAACAAACCTTCCTTTTCATACAGCTTTGCATAGGTCAAACTATCATTCTTCAAACAAGAAATAACACATGTAGCACCTGGCTACTCAAAAAGACTGCCATTTTAAAGGCACTTTGAGCTTAAAATTTAAGTAGCAATCATTATCTAATTGTGAAATTGTATTTTGTAAAATCTGTGGTATTATATGTTTTCAATAACTCTGAGAACTTCTATTTTCATGTCTTTCCAATGAATACCTCATTATATAAAACAAACCTGTTTACAGACTACAAGTCTACACTTTTTTTGTCAATTTTTCCTGTGATTTATTAAGAAAAACATGTCAAGCTGATGAACCTTGTGATTTATTAATAAGAAATGTTATTTCCTTATTAATAAATCACAGTAAGCATTGTCACTGTGTGCAGTGCTTTTCCCTCCTTTTACATTGCTGTTATGGAAGTGCATTACTGCACATGTGGTACTCCTTGGTGTGCATGCGTTCATCTCTTACCCTCACCTGTCCTATGCCTTAATCATTCCTCAAACGCACTCACCAGATCCTGCCGGTGAGTCTACGTGCCCATTGGCTGTCCCGTTGCTCAGCTCCATGTCCTCCAAGTTAAGTACGGGAGGAGGCCTTGCCTTCAGCTCCTCCTGCAGCTCCACCAGACTGCTCCCCAGGGAGGGGCCTCCGCTCTGGCTGTAGTGATGCTTCATCTTCTGTATGACACTGTCTGTTTGTGCATCACAAAGCATGGAAAACAGGGTCATTATCCGCAATACTGCTGCTCTGGAAGAAGTTCCTTGGTTAACTTTTCTGAGCTAGCTTAATACTTGAATGCTTACAGTTTGAAGTGATTGAGGCAATAAAACCAGACTGTTAATGTCACTGCTACTCCTGCTGCTAAATAATAACAATGATGATAATAAGCATCATCATCATATTAATAGTTAGTTATTGTTGGCTGTAATAGTTGTTGTAGCCATATTACCATTAGGCCCAGTAATACTAGTAGTAGTTGTTACCACGACAACAAAATTTATTTTAAGAAGGTGCACATGTTGCAATCAGTAACAACTCACCTCAGATTACATATATACACAGAATTCCATAAATTTACAAGTGAGTCAAATGGTCAATATACTAAATATATTTTATGTCAACTTTAACTGGTTATGATTTTGAAAAAGAGAATACGTACTTCTTACATTTTTCAATGAGTTACTTATTCTGGACAGGAGCTGTCCTTCTGAGCACCTAGAGAGCAAATTCCAGTCAATAGCGACTGTTAGCGAATATCTTCAAATCTGAGTGAAACTGCTGCATAGACATATTTATCTACAGCTAATGCCCTTTGGCTGAAAGAAAAGATCAAATGTAAACTCAAGAAGGTCAGACCAAATGACTTGTCAACTTTTGTGTTTTAACATCTGTATATGCACATATCCACGAAACAAACAAACCCATACACACACACACACACGATACTTGTTCCTTTTGATGGCCTTGCATTTGCTCACCAAATTCCAAAAATGGATATGGTCTGGTTGCCAAAGCAACCGTGGTGCTGTCGAAGCATGCTGTGAACTCCCATCTGAGATCTTCCAGGAAGCAGAAGGCCATGGCAGCAGGGAGCCTACTGGAGCAAACGGCCATATAGGAGACACCATCTGAGGAGATAAAACTAAAAAAGGGATATTTTGTAAACAAATGACCTAATAGTACTGGCATCCAGGATTCTGCTTATTTACATTTTTTTCAATTCCCCTCACTACTGAGCTACCAATTAATGATCATGGTCAAGTGTGGTTTAACACTCTCACACTATGCTCAACTTATTACTTAACCGTAATTAAAAATTATAATTCTACCCAAAATATGTTCTGCACCTGGCTATAACGTTTAAGTGCAATGGAAGGATCGTGTGTTTAGCTGTCTTACAGTTATATAGTTTTAAAGCTTGTTTAATGGATTAAAAAAAAAGTATTCTACAAAGCTACTTTATTTTTGTAGAAAAAACTGACATTAACTGCCAATTAAATTATAGCCACACTTGCCAATATTTTACTGCCCATGACATTAATTACTTGTGCTACTGTATATGGATACGCTTAATTTTATAATATGGGGCTTACTGTATGTTAAGCTCATGCCCCTTGACTGTCCCTCTCTGCGGGAAAAAGGCCAGTGCTTTAGATATGGTCTTCAGCTGCCGCTTGCGCTCCTGCAGCTCCTTGTTATGCTCAAAATCTGTAGAAGCGGAGAGAGGGAGTCCATCCCTGACCCGAGCCACGAAGGCGAACAGGATCAGTGACATGATCTGGAGAAGCCCTGGGGGAGACGCAGCCTGCAGGAGGACACACACACTCAGAATCCCACCTCTACACCACGCAATCAGTGACAATCAGTCTCGACAAAAACAAGATTGACATGCTGCCAATATCACACTCAATCACGGCAATGTCAAAGAGTTTATATTTAAAAAGCAATAGTTCCAAACGACTGGGTTATTCAGTGATAAAGCAGGTCTGTTTCCGGTTTTCCAGAAGGCTGGCACATTCACTACTAGTTACTAAATACAGTTTCTTCGGAAGCATTATTTCACTCTGTCAGATATATTTTCAAGATATGGCCTGTTTGATTTAGATCTTTTCTGCCACCTAGATTAAAGATTTAATGAAATGAAAATGAACAAGACGATTGTGTGCGATTTTACACATATTACCACTCGATGAAGACAATGCTACTCAAGGCCATGCAGCAGATAAAGAATGCTCATTTTGTTCCAAAGTGATTTTGATGTTCAGCTCTTTCTACAGAGTGAGCATAATACATTTAAGAGATTAAAAAAATCCTTATCTTGGGAGACCACTGTGCTTTTCTTATCCTTGGATACGTGCATGATTATTACCAATTCAAATCAAACCACTATTCCCTTATAAAGAGATAATGATTTCGGTAGAGTGTGGTTACATTTTCTTAAACAAGACCATCCTCAACCAGGACTGCAAGCTCCTGGTGGACCTTCTAGTACTTCTAGTGCAATAATACTCCAACACCAGAGCGTATAACATTTCTCAACGTATATTCACCTAGTTGATTAATTGTGGAACCGAATATAAGTGATACACATTATAATCTGTCCCTGGGTAAATCCCAGAAAACGGCAGGGATGTGGAAATGTACAAGGATCTCACGTTAAGCAAAAATAATTACCGATGTGCTATCAACAACCAAGCACGTGTAAAATGCTCGGTATGTGGCCAATCAATGTTATGTTCCTAATGTCATGAATAATGGCATTTGTAGAAAACAGAACAAACTTAAACTTGGGGAAATGTTAATGATATTATCGAAGTCGCTTTATTTCCACAAAGAACAAATAAGATTGCAGCTATCAACTTGATTAATCTCTAGGACACTACAACTATCGAGCTAAGATACTGAAGTAGGAAAGCTGGTTTGAAGCTACTCGATACGTTATCACTAGAAATCTATCCCCTGGAATCTTTTCACAGACAAGCCAATTAGCTTAAGAGATCTGGCTTTTTCAAAAGAACCATTTGAACAGCTATGAAGAACAGTGAAGGTAGAACCTAGCTTTAAGTACCTGCATTGATGTTCATTACAATCACTGGCTATGTTCTCTGATTTCAGTGATAAACAGCTCTGTTGCCAGCTAACGTTAGCATGAAAGCCACTGTGATTCCCCGCGTGTTCTAAAATGCATTTTCCCCTTACCTCATCACTCTTCGATTCATCATGCTTAAAGTTAAGTGAAGCTAAAATTCAAATGGGCAAAATGCTATTACTTTAGATAGCCAGTGCGTAATACAGAGACAATATTTAAACATTAGCTACTTAGTTAATCACAGAGGTAGCTAGCTGGCTAGTTATTGCACCATAACATTTGACAGCTAGAACTGTGTCCTGATACACACTGCTAAGAATTATGGGAAACTGACGTCTTCCTATTTCCACAAATGGTTCTTAAAGAGACAGTTCAAATGTTTTGAACTGCATTGCATGGTTGTTTCCCTCCTTTTGACAGCATTGTCTCTTCTTTAGATGATAGTATTCTTGTGTCAACCATAAAATACGCAATGCAAGTACACATAAACACGCCTTGGCTATGGTTGGACAAGAAATCCACATGCATAAACTTTAAGTTCATGCATGTGTAGGCTAATATATGCTTAATTAATTAATTAATTAATTAATTAATTAATTAATATAGAGAGTGAATTAATTAAATGTTGTTAACATTACTTATGATGTATATGTAAGCAAAATACTGATCATTTTAAGTACACGTACAGTTTACCAATCTGAGTCTGTTTTTTTCTCTCTTTTTTGCTCCTGTCTGAAACCTTCTATGGCTTACAATAGAATTGTAAATGCAAAATTAGATGTAAAAACAGAAAGCCAAAGATTTAAATACTTCCGTTATTGACGTCACGACTTTTCATTGCCTGTGTTTATTGGCCATTTTGCAAAAACTCTTCAACAGCTGCAAAACCGAAAATATCCACTAGAGGGAGAACGCTTTCAATTAATTTCCAAATTCGCCAGCAGACAGATTTAAAAACAATGCATGCAAACTATGCGTGCATGTACAGTGAAATCTAGCTTCGCGATAAGCTTAACGATGTACTTGCCCTGATATAAATAGCGCAGTTTATTGCTATGGAATACTATAGAAGAGAACTTATGTTACTTACCAACACTTGCTGTTTTATTTATGGAAATTCTATTTAATTCAATTTAATGTAAGAGTATAAATAGTAGATTACTCTTGGTTTTATTTATTAATTTCCCGATTGTTTATTCTTCAATGAAGATAAAACTAACCCCAATCAATTTTAACCTCATTATGTTTAATAATAGTTTACTATTTACTATACTCATTTACCATACTTCTCTCCCCTGTCATTTTATTAAACGGTAACAACAGTTCAATCTAATCGCCTAAGAAATATATGCTTGCAACATTTTATGACAGTAATTTTCAGGGTTAAAGTCAAGCAGTTAGCTGGTTCAGTGATATTGCATACAAAAAATCATGACACTATCATTAAGAAATGATTTCTGGTTAAATTATTATTCTTTTTATCTCCTCAGCAAAAATCTGTGCGTAACAATAACATCATAGTCTTTACTTCTCTGCTAGTCTTCTATGATCAGATGGCTTTGTGAAATACTGTGTACTGATAAAATGGCTTTAGTGCAAGAGTACTCCTTATCTATCAATGACATGGGTATATTATATTATATTATATTACATTATATTATATTATATTATGCGTACAGGACAATCTTGTGGCTGAGAATTAATTCTGGGGCATCATTCTTTATTTAAGAAAACAGAATAGGGCGACCTAACCTTTAGCCTATTAGTCGGTCAATAAGCCCCCCACATGAAAACATAACAGTCTTCCTAACTGTAAAAAGAAAACAGGCACAAATCGGCTGTCAAAAAAAACGAAACAAAAATCTGCATCAAGGCATGTAACCCCTACTTCGTAAAAAAATATAGCTCCTATCATTTAACGAGCTTTCGCTTTAAAGTTATACCTCCAAGTTCCCGACAGCCAACTGGCGGCAGAAAGTGATATGCAGCCAGTGTGAGCAGCATTGGCATTCGAATGAAGATACACGCAGGAACATAGAGAAAAGGTAGGGCGCTTATTGTTTTACGTGTCGATGTTGCAGAAACTTGTATAGTTAGCAACTGATATTGTCGAAGGTGAAGACAAAAATGATTTCACCTGGACTGTATGGTCAGTGAAGCGAAGTATAATTAGAGGCTAGTCGTCGCCAGCCAGCTAGCTAACGTTTTCAGTTGTTTGCAGGTTGTACATGGGTGTAGCTAGCTAACTGGATACAGTCAGTCAGAAGCCAGTCGCATCTAGCTAACATTTGGTATCTTGCTATGTCGTGGTGATTCGATATTTTTTCCCCGAAATCTTAAAAATGAACATTAATGCTGTTGGCTTTTTAGATGGTACATAAATTGTGCACTTTGCTCCCAGTGCACAAATAAAAGCTAGTCCGCTCCATAGCAAACGTTAGCGAGCTTAGCAATTCCTTGTGCTTTCTTCCTCGAAATGACGCCCAATGTGAAACTGGATAAACGGTATCACTAGTTAACATTACTGACTGCGTTGAGAAAACTGGTCAGAGCTTGGGAAGTTTTACGTTGTTGGCTAGTTAATGTTCTCTTAAAAAAACTCATGTCATTTTTGCTTTACCCAGTTCATGAAAATCGCTAATGTTAGCTAATTGCTAGCTTGCTACAAAAGAAAGACGACGTAACCATTGTGTGGGTTTCTAAAGTTAGCCGAGGGGAAAACGTGATTTGGTGGCTGGAATCTTTGTTGTACTACCGTCGGCTAAATCCAAATATTGTTTCTCGCAGTGCCCGTGACCCGTATAATCAAACAATACTGTAGACGAGCCATAAAATGTGATGGCTTGTAAACGTCAGTTAATATTCATCTAAAACGCCTTCGATAGGGCTACCGTTTGTTATTTAATTAGGTTTATGCAGGTAAAGTTAGTATGGTTAATGCAAGTCATGGACTCAATGTTAAGAGCCGTGTAGGAAAACCACTTTCTCGGACGTTATTAAGATGGATATGTGACATGATGGAAAAAATAGACGTATGGGCAGCTATGCATATGAAGTTTACCTCTGAATATATTTGAGGTCTAGTTTGCATCTCATTTGAAGTAAATTTATTGAAGGGTGTCCCATGGGATAGACCCACATATTATGGCAGATAATGTGCCACACAGTTGTTCTAGTGAGGCTGATGCCTGTCTGTCCATAGTGTTGGTTTTTTGGGTATTAAAATTTTCCCTACATAATTGGAAAACCTAAGCTCCTTGATATATGCTTTAGAGTAACTAATACAGCAGTACCTTAGGAAACCTGTAGCTCAAGATTACTTTTACCCCTAGAAAGAGAAGCCCAGTTGTTTTCTGCCACAGTGGACTTGAATTTGGGACTAAAGGGCACATCCTGTGCATGTGAGATGACTTTACTGATTGACCTATAAAGGATTAAATGACCCAATTAGTGTTTGAACTGTGTTTAAGGTTGTGACACCTGATTTGAAACCATTCCTTTTGTATATGTTAGGCTAAACTTTTTAGACCAGCTGTAGTGTGTACAATGTTAATTGATAACGTGATAACCTACATACTATGCCTTTATGACATTAGGACATCAGATTGCAGATAAAAGCACACCTGGTTTCGATCTTAAGTTGGATTTATGGGGGGAAAGTACTTCAGGGGTGCCACAATATGCATGTGAAAGTGATCTTTATGACTAATTTAGTGAAAGGTAAACTTTTTAATAAATACAAGGGCCAGGCTTTTTCATATCAAACAAATTTCTATATGCCTGATTCTCATTTCAGAAGTTAAACTGGGATTCATTGTTATGTTACAACAAGAGATGGTATGTCACACCAAAACCTGCCCACATCTGAGATCCTCCTTCCTAAGAGAATTGTAATGTATGTTTGAAGAGTAGTCTTTCTGTATAAGTAAATAATGTCACAATTCACATTTTTATGGGCATGCAAATTGAACAGCTCTGTTCCTTTTATTTATTATTTTTATTTTTTAGCTTTCCGGTATGAGCACACCAAAAATTGTAGTAACAAGGTCTACTTTTAATTGCTGACCACCACCAACTCTGCAGGCTAAGAACTGGGAATGTGTTAAAAGGAGCCAATAAAGGTGAAGTTTCCTAAGTAATCAATAAAAAAAAAAAAAAACCCTGGGTAAATTCTGTTCTGACTGATTGACTGAATCCTATTATAAATCTGATTGTAAATGGTAAACCCAGCAGCTGGAATCTGAAAATGTAGGTTGACCAAAGACCATAAGTTACAGGGCTCTCTGGTGAGCCATGTGGTGTTATATGTCATTCTACCCCTTTTTCTGCCCTGGGGGAAGTCTGTAAAGATTCTTTGCTGGTAACATGAGGGGCTTGAATGCTCTGTACACTTTTTTTTTTTTTTTGGAGCACAGGTTTGTGTGTGCAAGAATGGTGGCTGACGCTTAATTCTTTGAATGTGGACTTCAGACAAAACAATGACCTGTGTAAGCAAGCATGGACACACAGGAGCATGCAAAATATATTTATTTTTTGCAAGACAATAGTTGGTATTTCAGGCAGAAAAAAAATGTGGTGCGGTCTCACAGGCTCTAAAATAAGAGAGCTGAATTACTGGCACTGAACGTTGTAATTCTGTAGGCCTATTTCAAGCAAGGTTTAATGACCTGTATAATTTTTTCCACCTATTTATTCTCCTCAGTTGAACAATGAAGTGCATTGTTTGTGCTTCTTTGAACTTTCAGGGAAATGCATGCATGTTGCTTGTCTATTATTGGGTTGACTAAGGTTCTCGCAAACAGAGAAAATTGGATAAACATTTGACTATTTATGCTGATAAAATGACGTCCAAATCTTGATGATGGGACAATGAGGTTATTATATTTGTTGTTGTTGTTATTATTCCACTTGTTATTGCACTGTTACTTTACCAGATCCGGTCTGGGAGCGGATGTGCTGAGTGTCTGTCTCGTTGCTGCTGTTGGCTTTAAATGGGCTGTGGTGGTTGTCATGTCTAAATATGATATATCACGCTAATGATCAACATATGGTGTTCTCAAAATTTATGTTAACATGTTGACAAAAATACCTTGACATGTCAAAAATACCTTTTCTGGCTGCAGCATCTACAGATCTCAACTTATAGGCCTCTCCACCAATTGGCCCCAGTGGATCGCGTCCACCTCACCCAGTTGAGGTGGAGTTGGAAGATCGCTTCCATGTGCTTATTTTATTCATTTGGACCATAGAAGAGAGTTGCCATGTTCTTGGTGAATTATTGGTGTTGGTCAATTTAGACTTGAAAGCTAGGCCTCTCAGTTGAGCTGGAAGTGGCAGTTAGTTTCTGTATTTTAATCATTATTTCAAACCAGAAGAAGCTGAAGAATAATAATGGATGGGTATCAGTAGCCTTAACAGACATTTTATGTCTCATATTTTCAGCTGACCTAGCTAACAAGTTAATTTGCATTGCAAGGTTCATACTGAAAAGGGATTAAGTATATTCCCTGATATGACCTGCCTCTCACTTCTTTGCCTTTTTAAGGATAATTGCTCCTCATGTAAGTTTGGGTGCACAAGAACTATCCTTATCATTTGTATTGTTTCCTCAGTAGAGTTCAGTGATTTCCTCGTCTGTTCTGCCTCTATAAATCCACGCTTTCACCACATCATAACTGAAGACCAACAGCTGCTTCTGACAAAATGTTAGAGCCCTTGCTTGATGATAGTCAAAGTGGGGAGGGGAGGGGGGGGGGTTGGAGAAGGTGAGAGTCTAGATTTGAATATCTTTGTCAGGCGAGGCATTTCCCTTATGTAGTTGAATAGCACTGTCACTATTCACCAAGTACCCATACTGACAAGAAGGACAAGGAGTGATTAGCTAAATTACTGTGTTCTGCAATGCCATGCACTTTGGAGGCTGAGGACATTGCTACTGCACACCGTTGATCGCTCTTTTTTCCTCTCTAGGTATCCCTGGATCCCTCTCAGAATGGGAGTTAAAGATCGCCCTCAGTGCTACTTCGATGTGGAGATCAATAGGGAGCCAGGTAGGAAATGTTTCTAGTTCTAATTGTCAAGCCATGTTGCGAATGCAGTGAAGTGAAAATAGTCTCAGTCTTCATTGCTGTAATTGTGTGATGGGTGTGGCAGGCTTAAACGTTTCAATGCTGTCTTGTTATCCAGAACTTCTTTTTGTACAACATTGTCTTTCTCTGTCTGAATGGTCATATTCATGAGATTTTGTCATTGAAAGTGTTTGTTTGCTTCAGCTATGAAAAGCATACAAGCCTAAAAGTTTATTACTTTACCTGATTGTATATAGAATAAATAACTGGTCAACTTGGCAAATTGCATGTTAACAGGAGAATATGAAAAGGGAATCGCATGTCACACTTGCTCCTGTATTGATTATGCAATCAGTTATTTCACTACTTGGGGTGGATGGTAATCTCAATCACATTAGTTGAAGTTAACTTTATATGATCGCTGTGTCAGTGTGAATACAAATACCACACAGCAATCTGTCTCTGTCCTAAAAAAAACAGTCAGAATGTTCCAGCGTTCTTTCTTTTATTTATAATTTGGCAAAGTGAAAATGAGTGCCATTTGTCTCCAAAGACACAGAAGAAGGAATGCAGGGCAGCCTGTTGTTTTAGTACTGAAGAGAGGCAGCGACCAATCTGATGTGCATGCACTATGTGTGACTAACTTAGGAAACAGGAAATTCGCTAGAGAACCATAGCAGTGAGCACATCCTTCAGCATGCTTTCTGTAAGTTTCAAAGAGCAGGTTTACTCCTCAAAGGGATGTTTTTATAAGCTAGATAAGCATATCTCTCCCTCACACCCCCTCTGCAAGGAGCTCACATTCGAAGCTGAGCTGGCATTTCATTTTGCGTTAATGGCAGAAGTAAATCTGAAGACCAGCTTGCAGTGGCTTTTTACGCCCTGCCGCATACTCTGTTCCTGCTGTCACATTGTGCTGTGTGTATCAGAATAGCGCCTGTGCTATGACGGCCGCACCTCTTCATGGGCAGTCTTGCTGAGACAGTCGGCCAAAACAATGTTGAGCTCGAAAGAAAATTGATTAGCTTAATATCTTAGGGATAATGTTATCCCCTAACTGTCTGTGATGGCGCAGTGACGGTTAGTGTTATCATATTTTTGGAAGCCTGACAGCTGTTGATATGGAAATAAAACAAGGCTGAGACCCCAGTGTTGTTGAAAGGACAGATGGATCAGATGGCATTCAGAGGCTCATAAGCTGAAAGTACCAGTGAAGGACATAATGTCAAAATCCAAAATGATGAGGCATATGGGCTGCAGTGATTTGGGAGGTGTTAAGACAACTAAATGTTTTAAATGGTTCAACAGCTATTTTAAGGCAACCAGGTCAGTCTTCTATTTTTTTCCCCACTTAATTGATTGCAGTGAATTGATGAACACAGTATAGGGCTTACAGTACAAAGCTTGTAGCCTTTTAAAAAGATGTGATATAATTATTCTTCTCTCTTCTTTTTGTTTTTAGTTGGACGCATTGTCTTTCAGCTTTTTTCAGATGTTTGTCCCAAGACAAGTAAAAATTTTCTTTGCTTGTGTACGGGTAAGTAAATGGAATCGTGTGGTCATCGTACATTATGTTCCAAGACTTTTTTGATTACAATAAACTACCATTTCCTACATGGTAGACAGTATTGTTATGCAGCACTTTCTGAAGCCAGAGATTTTTTCCCCCTACCTAGGTTTAATGAGCATGAAGTTGACTGCTTGTACTGTTAAATGTGATCCAGAGCTTGTCAGAAACATTAGACATAGTTAAGGAAGGTAGAATAAATATGGTCAGGTTATTCAAGCTGAACATGCACCTACCAGTTGAAGTAGGCTGCCTTAAATAAAACTCTACAAACTTCCTCAGGAAACCAGCATGAAGTGCCATGCATCACGCGTGTTGTAAATTATTTGGAGACAGTGCAGTGAAATGGCGGGCCAGCCTATTGCTTCTGAACATCACACCCCCTCCCATACCCCCGGCCCCCCAACACCGCCACCACCCACGTGCCATGAACAGACCGTGCTGCAGAGCCATTCTCGCAGTTCATGGGTCGATGTAAATCTGCAGTAGGGATCAATACGCCCCTCTCGTTTTTCTCTGTACCTGACAGAGGGAACGCGAGGCTGGCAAGGACGGACACAAGAGACAGCTTCTCTCCAGACCCAGCCTGTTATTCTCAGCTTTCTAATGGCCTCTGCCCTCCTCCTGCCTTCCCAGCCCCTTGCTTTTGGGACCCACCACCAGTATCTATGAAACCAAAAACCTGCAAGTTGCCAGAGACTGTCAAGTTAAAAATTTGCCCATTAGCAACTCAAGCTGAGCAGCTGTACTGCCTTCTGTTAGCAGAAATTCTTCACCCAGCCGAGAACAGCGCGTCCTTTTCTGCAAGCATATCACATAAATTTCCTCCCTGTGCTATTCTCTCTCATCTCATAAACGTAGGAAACGTGTGCGATCTTACCTTTGTAGAGGAGTCACGGGGTGTGAGACATTAAGGGGCAGTGTTTGGTTAAAGGGCCCATTTTACTCGCCTCTTAAAAAGGTTGTCTTCACCTCTGGGTGCCTTCAGTGCTGTGAAGCAAACAGCCAGAAAGTTTAAATTGTTTGGGGGTTGAAATCTTTCAGGCCTTAAATGTTGTTCTCGTGTGAGTAAACGTTCATTACCTCCCAGAGTAATAATCTAAATATTTTAATCTTAACATTAAATTAAAAGAAATTGTCAGTTAAGTTTATGTGAATTCAAGCCCACACAAATCTGGAGCTCCATATGTTCAGGAACAGCACTGTGCCTTTTTATAGAGAACATTTCTTCTTAGAACATTCTTCCTTGTCTATAGGTGAAAAGGGAACTGGAAAAACCACTGGGAAAAAATTGTGTTACAAAGGTTCCACGTTCCACAGAGTTGTAAAGAACTTCATGGTCCAGGGAGGGGATTTCACTGAAGGTAAACCGCTTTGAAATATTTTCTCTTATATACATTCCATCACTGAGACTAAGTCTGTCCAGCTTTATGGTTCTAAACAGGAATGATTTAGATTTGGGCTTATCCATGTCATTTTTGTTGTCTTTTTCAAATCCTTGTAAAAGACGGTCTAATTGGTAAAGTTGAGCATTTTGCCCTAGCCAGAGTAAATTCTCCAAATGATTGTGTGAGGTCTCTTTTAATAGGGGAAATGACAAGACTGCTTGCTAGCTAGCTAGTTAGCCAGCAAACTAGTTACCCTTATAAAAAAAGTAAATTTTAAGGTCTGACTGACTAGCCCAATTTACCTAGCTAATGGAAGGCTACTGACTATTCTAGCTAGAGATAATATACCACATATTCCACAACTTAAACATTTTAGGATAGGCATAGCTATCCATGTTGTACCTGATGGCAATTTTGAGCAGGACATAAGCAGGACTGGAGAGGTGATCCAAAAATAGATAGTTGTCATTACCTGTCCTTATTAGATTAATTCTAAATACAGAGCTGAAATCAAGTTTAAGAATTTAGTTAAGAATTTTGTAACGGAATACTTTTTCATCATTCTGCTTTTAGTTTGCTTCTCACGGTCTTATCCTAGATTATTGCAGTTATCATCTAGATTCAGACCAAAGGAATCAAACAACGTTTGTATTTAGCACATGGTGCTGTGAATGCTCTGTGGTATTGATCAGAGATTTGAGCTTTGCTGTGTAGCTGCACACACAGGGAATATCAGTGTCCCAGTAGCTTTATCTCCAGGGGATTGAAAATGCAGCACAAAGATATGCAAATTCGTAGAGTGACTCAACTTTGCACTTTGTAGGTAATGGAAGAGGAGGAGAGTCAATATACGGTGGCTACTTCGAAGGTAAGCAGACATATCGAATGATACCGCAACATCAGATGAGTACAGTCAGTGTTTAAAAGATAAGTTCCTTAATGTATAAATAATGTAGTTCTATGTACTTCCATCTTATCTTATCTGCATGATCCTGTTGTTGCATGGACAGTTAGTATAAGCATGGTTTCTGTTAATTTTTCTTTTTATCATTACTTTCACTTTCTGTCTTTTGTTCTTTTGTCAGCTTGAAGGTTACAGTTTTTAGCTGTTTTTTTTTCTTTTTCTGACTCAGCATGGAGGTTAGGCTTTTTTTTAACTTGAAATCTCCAATCTTCTTGCCTAAAATTTTCAACATATTCTTTTATTTATAGAGAATGTGGTCTTATGCAAAATGAAAAGGTAAGAGATGTACACAGCTCAGTAACACAATACAAACATTGTTCCTTTCCACCCTGCTCATCAAGAAAATGGGTCAAAACGTCTTCCATGGTCAATGTGTGGATGGATATCTAAACAGATTGAAGACTTGGAGGCAGTTTTTTTTTTCCTTTCCTCTTAGTATTTTTAGTATCATTGACTTCTGTGAATTACTTGAGCTCCAGAGGATACACAAAATGTGTTTATGTGTGTTTTAGGTGCACTTTTAGTCTGTACTGATATGAATATGTGGTTGGGTTTACTCTTGACTAAAGTATCTTATTTATCGTAAGAGTTTTTTCATTGTTGCATCAAAAGGCTTTTGGACATGCAGCTGCTTGACTTGCATGCCACGCCACTGAGACCAGTCTTCTCAGGCTCTGCCTGCACCCACAAAACATTAACATTTTCTGTCATATTAATATTAAGTGTTACATATAGATGCATATATTTCAACACTTATGTACAGTTACTTTGTAGTTAATTTTTAAACCTGTCATTTCCCTTTGCTTCTCATTCAGAGTCTTATGAGACAATCAGTAACTGCTAGATGGAGTTTTGAAATCTGTTGTAATAAAGAATTAAGTTATATCATTCGCAGTGTGCTATTGTATTAGCTGCAATGGTAAAAATTAATTTTTCTAACTCATGAATGCTTAGCAAAAAATATGACTTGTGCTGTTTATTCACTGAGCTTTAAGAGAAATATGTCCCCTAAATCAGGTGCCCATTCTGTTCATTCATAGTAACGGCTGTCAAGCACTCTGAGAGCATTACTGCAGTTCTCATGCAAACATGTCAATAGTCTTACTGTAGGTCTGCACATCTACGGGCAATGGAGGCTGTAGCAAACATTAACATTGTATGTGTAAGGTTGCTGCGCACGGTGTTACTGGTGGTTGGAGAAATGATGCCGGATGTCCGTTTTTTAGGGCCGGCGCTAAAACTGAGGCGGCTTGCCCCCGAGCAGTCTTAACCTTCTCACCACCACCTCTGACAAGCAGAGGAAGGATTCTTACTGACCTTTTCTCTTTTTGGACAGATGAGAACTTTATTCTCAAACACGACAGAGCGTTCCTTTTGTCAATGGCCAACCGAGGCAAAGATACGAATGGTTCCCAGTTCTTCATGTGAGTAGCATTCAATTTGGTGTCAAGCAATTGAATGTGGGGAAGCACCATTTACATGAAAATTGGTTAATGTGACAGTCAGTGATTGAACCATTTAATGAGACTGACTGATCACTCCTAAAGGACATTCAAGAAGTTCTTTATATCACCAAAGGCATTATGCTTCATAGCTTAACATATTTACAGTCATATTTTACCCCTTGAAAATAAATGCCATGTTGTCCATGCAAGTAAATTGTAAGATGCTGCAGTGCAATATGGTATTAGGAGGAGACATATATGTTTCATTTTAGACTTGCAACAATTGCTACACTAACCGCAGTATGTTGGCATAAAGTTGACTCCCTACTTTGATTGCAGAAGTTTATTAAAACAAAGCTGTACAATTATGACTTGCTGGATGGTGCTTCCCTGATCACTGTTTTTGTTTAATTGGACTTCTGGGATTTCTAACAGAAAGATGTTTTCACCAATTATGTAACGTCAGCTTCTGTGTGTGTCATGCTTTTGCACAGAAAGTACATTATACTTAGAAACAGGACTCTTAAAATTTTCATGGAAGTTGTATCACAGTGTAGGTATTCAAACAAACTGTAGCTTTAGAGCTGAATCTGTTTATTCTTTCCACCTCCTAAAATGTTTCAATAACAAAGATAGTGGGAAGAAACACGTGCATTTGACAGTACATGTGTACTCTACACATTCAAGTATAATTTTTGGGGAAATTATTTTGACTGACATGATTTTGGGTCAATATTGTGTCATGTGGCATTATACATACTTAATGTTTTCTTTATTATGAGTTGAACACTATTCATATCATTATGATTGGCAAACTTAATTATTAACTTTAATTAACTTAACATCTTAATTTGTTCAGTACGATATACAGGAGCTCAGTTCATCTATATTCTTTTCAGAGCTATTGACCCACTTGAGCAGAACAGCACGGATAAAGTAAAAATGTAGTTGACACATAAACTTGGTATTGCTGTTCTTGGAAGGATTTTATCAGCATTACCTGTTAAGTGAGGGAGGAACATGTTATGCAGATCTTCCTTATTGGTCGCAATATTCCATACCCCGCATGTGAAATTTTTAGAGTTCCCTGTTTCTATTCATATTTGAGAAAAATCACATCTGCACAACATCAGAAGATTTAGCTAAGCCCTCTTTTCTGTGCTGTGTATTTCTAATGCTCTGCATAATGTATGTGAACTGCAGGAGATTTCACCATGCTTACTGCTTTTTTCCCTCTTGATGTATGCATATTAAACAAAAATAAACAAAGAAACTTGGGATCTTTTTTTGCCAACAAATGTATTACAATTTTTCTCTTGCCGTTTTTGTGTAAAATTTACAGAAACTCTCTAGCATCCTGCTCTTCCAAGGTAAAGTGTGACTCTTAAGGCTGTGCTTCTCTCTCCTGACTGTGTATTGATGATTTCTTAGTTGCCTCTCATCCTCCTTCTCCCTTTTAAAGCAGAGTACCATTTGAATTGGTGTGTATTTTTGAAAATTGGAGGCGTTAAGATGAAAAGGTTCATGTTGAATTGACCCCAATTTTTTCCTTGTTTCGGTTCTCTTGAAAACCAACAAAATGTGCACAGGCTGATCCAAGAAAACTTAAAACCATTACACAAATTTAATGTACCTGCTTTACGTACATTGATTTAGAAATTATCTCAGATTCAGTTTTTTTTTTTTTTTTTTTTTTTTGTAATTACAAGCGGCAAATAAAATGACCAACTTGACTTTACTCTTAGGTAGAACTTGGTAGGTCACAAAGAAGCAGCTTGTTTACTCAGTGTCCATGTCCTTTACGTTTTGTGATATGTGTTTAAGCTGGAACAGGACAGAAATATTTCCATTTACTTCCTCAGAACCTTTTCAAATCAAGTTGACGTCAGTTGTTGACGTTTTATAGATACTTATGCAAAACCTCCATGGCCTGACTTCCCCTCCACCATTAACATGTTCTAAGCCAAACACGAACATGTTCTCAAAAACAAACTATTACAGAATTCTTTATTTTCCAATATAAGTCTTTGTCAAAGAATTTGTTGCGTAAATAAGTGAGGCAAATTTTGAATTTGAAAGTTCATTATTTAGGTTTCTTTTTTTACACACATGCTTATTCTGTCCATTTTCCTCCTCTTTTCCATGACTCCATGACTTCCCATTCTCTTGGCTGAAATGACATGGCTGCTTGAATAACCTAACTACAGCACCACTAAGATGGCCCCTCATTTGGATGGGTACGTTTTCCTCCTCTGACAATTTGAGTGAATCCGTCACTTGGATCCATGTGCGCTACAATAATTAGTGATAAGGAAGGCTGTCACTTGTCCTGAACGTTGACGCGATTACGCTGTTTGACAAAGCGATGCCTTTTCCATGTTATCAGCTTCATTATCTAGCTTATATTTTCAATCTCAGTTGGAACTGGTAGCCGCAGTTGCTGATTTAATAAAATAATAAAAATCTCCATCCAGTATTGAGTAGCTAGTAGCTAAGTTGACCTAGATTCCATTTATGCAATGTTTATTCTGTTCTGGTCTGTACAGATAGTTGTGGTGCACTTAAAATTAAACTAATTACGTACTACTGAGACTAGTGAGCAGTTGGTTTTGAAATATGTTTTATAGCTTTAATTTACATTAATGTAGTTAATGTAGCTTTAATAAATCTTCTGACCTCTGTCATCAAAATCAAACCTATTTACAAACATATGTCAGAAAAAAGATAGGCAACCACAATGTGGAATGCGATGGCTCACTGTAGAAGTCTATTTATAGGGTGGCATATAAGTAGAATGGCAGTAATGCCTTTGTCTGTCCCAAACACATGCTTATGTAAAATCCTCTTTGTCTGCCGCAGAGTTCACGTGGTCTTTGGTCTGGTTATCTCTGGGTTTGAAGTGATAAAGCAAATTGAGAGCCTGAAGACCGACTCTGCCAGCAGACCCTATGCTGATGTGCGGGTGATTGACTGTGGACAGTTGATAACAAAGTCAGCCAATGATGGTAAGTGTTTGGTCTACACGCTGAGATGCCTGTGTCCTTTCCCAAGCAGCATTTAAACGTATATATAATTTCACAAGTGAAGCTGATGGCCTCTTCCAGTAGCTTTATTATGCATGCATGAATACATACTTGAATTATTGCCTATGTGTTGTTTTCCAGAGTGTGATATTTTTGTAGAAGGAAATGGGAGATTGATCGTGTGTGACACCTGTTCCTCTGTTTGCTTCTCTGTGTTGTCAAAGTCGATTAGTGGTGTAATGGATCAAAAAACCCAAGGTTGCATACTTTGTTTCATTTATGAGTCACAGTTTAATTCATTTGGAATAGTAAAAATGGCAACAACGCAGTAGATTTAAAATCTTGGGTATTCAATCTTCATTGGGCACACCGTAGCCTCCCATACCAGGTTAATATCTGTCTGATATAAACCTAATGAATGTAGTCACAGAAAGAAAACCAGTTTTTTGTGAGGCTACCAGGATTTCCCAACCAGCTTTGATCCACTGTGAAGGTGCACTCCATCAAGCTGATGGTTATTTTACGTATATATTTGTTGAAATGCAGACCATGCTTTTAACCACACTTTTTCACTGGTTTGTGTTGCAGTGCTCGAAGCCAAGAGGAAAAGAGCATCGCACTCAACAGACTCCTCCCTCAGTTCCTCAGACTCTTCCTCCCGCTCCTCCTCTTCCTCGGAGTCAGACAGCGAATCAGAGGAAAGGTATAGGCGGCGCAAACGGAAGAGGCTGACCAAGAACAAACGCTCAAAGAAGAGAAGGAAAGAAGTGAAGAAGAAGGAGGAGAGTCGAAACAGAAGAGTGCCATCTAGCCAGAGAAGGTGAGTATGCTGAGCCACCCATCATTGGAGTTGTGGTTTTGTAAATAAACAAAATGCTTTTTGTGTCCTTCTATGATTACTGATATTTTTATCCAGTGCAGGTGCTTTTCACCCCACCTGAGTCAGCATTGAATCTGAATACCATCTGTGTCCACAAAATAATATACTGGAAAAAGAGAAAACTTATATTAGTGTTGACTATAATTAATTGTCGTCATGACAATTTTTTTATATATACATATTTTTTTCATTTTAATAGATCCTCGCATTCTATTTCTATGGCTATAACGTGAAACTAGAGTTTTGCATGAGATATAACTGTTCATTAACTTATCATTTTTATCTCCACATCCCTCCAGCTGTCCTGAGGAAGAGACTGCTGATGAAGACCGAGATAAAGAGCAGAGCATGAAGAGAGAGAAGCCTGTGGTTAGACCGGAAGAGATCCCACCTGTGCCAGAGAACCGTTTCCTCTTGCGGAGGGACATGCCAGCTCAGGATGAGAATCCAGACACGTCAGTTTTATTTCCATCATTTTTCTGCATTAGTTAATTCAAATTGTACTTAAAATTTGCTAAATACTTGGACTTTAACAAAATTCCTGTAGATTGTAAGATTTTCATGCTTAACTAAAACTGCAACTCCCCAAATGATATTTTCATGCACAAAACGGGTCTTTCATTTATAATTGGTACCATTAGTACCAGTGGTTAGTTTCTAATTTTAATGCTCTGTTAGTGAATTTGATTACTTTGCAGTAATCTTGTCAACTGTTTGCTTTCTATGCTTTTTGACAGTAATGCACAGTGAAATTCCCATCAGCGATACAGTGCTTTAAACTGCTAAATAAAAATAGCATTTGTGCTCCTTAGAACTCAGCAAGAGGCCTCTTCGGTTCCAAATGACCTCAAGCCAGCAGTCACAAAATCTGGGCGGAAAATCAAAGGCCGTGGAACAATGGTACGTCACTTGTCCTGGCTGCACTCAAACTGGTTTCCTGAAATAATTAATGTCTGATCACTTGTGTTGCATTACATTTAATTGATTTTAATATTTTATTAGGACCTTATTGAATTATTTACCTGCTGCAACTCTTATAATCTATGTGAGGTATGAGGAAAACGGGTGCTAGAATTTAATCTTCTGTTGATAAATAACAAAAATATAGACATTTCATAGTGCTCCACAAGATACAGACATGAACTAAAAGCTCTGCCAATGTTCTTTCTCTCCTTTCTCCCTTTCTTCTGTCTTTATTTCTTCAGTATAACTACCGACCTCTCATTTTGAATTGTTAGATTATTTTTTCACCCCACAAAAGCAAACGTTTGCTGTTCACTTCACGGAATGTCGATTAAGGTAATACAAAGTATGGCCATGTGGAGAAAGTTGTGTAGAAATAAAAGACCCAATGTAAAAATCTGTGGAAAGGGGTCATTGTGTTAGTCGTTGTCCCACAGCATTGTCTGTTCCTGCTGCAGAGATATCACACTCCGCCGCGGTCAAAATCCCGCTCCGAGTCTGAGGAAGACCGTGGAAGCAGTGAAACTCCACCTCATTGGAAAGAAGAGATGCAGAAAACTAAGACATATCAGCCACCTAGCATGGAAAAATGGAGCAAAGGAGACAAGTATGTATCTTTTTCCCCCAATACACATCTATGCAGCAAAACAGTTCTTGATGTGTGTACATTTAGTCTTGTGCAAATGTCCTGTATGGAAATTTGTTCTGCATTTAGATGTTTAGGAGTGAATACTGTTTTCTGGCTCAAAAGCTGTAGTATTTTTTTTTTTCTTTTGAATATTTAGCTGAAAAATTGCTGTCTATGTTAATGCATGCCTTGGCTTGCCTCAGTTCTTTTCTGGTATGTGATCTTCCCACTGAGGGTTAAACATTTTGGCTTAACAGATTGAATGACCATTCCTCAAGCAGATGGGACAACAGAAGTGTCTCTCCATGGTCCAGGTCCAGGTCCTGGTCACAGGAGTACTCCTCTGACCACAGCTCCAGAAGATCCAGCCAGCACTGCCGACGCAAGAAAGACAAGAAGAAGAAGGCCAAGCACAAAAAGAAAAAGTCCAAAAAACAGAAGCGACACAAAACTCCAAAGAGCAAACCCAGAGAGTCCCCTCTCTCTGAAGGCGAGATGTCAGCCTCATCTGGCAGACGATCAAAGCTGTCCAGTAACCCAGAGAGAAGGTCTCAGTCCTCCTCCACTTCCAGGCGTTCCTCCAGGAAGGAGTGGTCAGGGTCTGACAACAACCACCGTTCCTCCCCTTCCTCCAGAGACTCACGCTCCTATACTAGGTCTAGAAGCCGGTCCTATTCCCTAAGCCGGTCTAGGTCACGGGGAGAATGCGGTCCTCTTCGAGGTCAAGAAGTCCATCGCTGTCTCGGTCCCGTTCACGGTCTCGTTCTCGGTCACGGTCGAGGTCCAGATCCCGGTCGAGGTCCTGTAAAAGGAATGTGTTGAGATCCCCTAGACAAACTAAGCTGAGTGAGAACGTTAAACCGAAAGCTGAAGCCCAGGTGCAGGCTGTCAGTAAAGGAGAAAGCAAGGCAGCACCTGTGGCTGCCACTGAGAGTGCTCCTGTGTTACCTTTAAGTGATAGCCCTCCGCCGTCTAGGTGGAAACCTGGACAGAAGCCCTGGAAACCTTCCTATGTTCGTATTCAGGAAATTACAGCCAAGGCAGCGCCTACTCCAGTCCCTCAGCTGAGCCACACGATCGGTGGGGTTCTGGAAAGAGAGCGAACATCCTCACAGCACAACCGACATGAGGACTCCGAAAGTGAGCGAAGCGATGACTCCAGGCATTACAGCAACAGGAGCCGAAAACATACAAGAAGGTCACACAGCACGTCCTCTGGGAGCAGGTCCTACAGCAGGTCATACAGTCGCTCTAGGTCTAGGTCTCGGTCCCCAGCGAAGTATGACAGCCGGTCTTCATCCTACAGCCGGTCAGACTCCTACGATTCATATCGAGCACACAACTTCAAGAGAAAAACCAACTCAAATGATAAGAAAGTGAAGAAATACTATGACACTGTCAGAAGGAGCCCCCACACTCATATAAAAGCCAGTAATGCACAGAAAGTGAGAAAGCAAAATCACACCCCTCCTTCCTGTTCCGAGTATGAGAGTGAAAATAGCCAGATTAGCAGGCATAGACAGAATGATACTGAGTCCAAGGGTCCAAAAAGTATATTTGACTCTACGTCAGAAGCTGGCAGCTTCCATACTGCTAAAGTCAAAAGTGATAAACCAAATAAGGCTTTGTCATCAGAAGAGCTAAATAGTAAATCTGGATGGGACAGTGACAGTGATAAGTCTAGGAAAAAGACCTGTTTGAGTGAACGATCGAATGAGAACCATAAACCTGAAGTTAAAGCTGATGAGAAAGGTGGGGACAAAAAAACAACACCTTTCAGTCGATGGGACTCGGACAGTGATTTTGAGGGTGGAACGAAAAAGTCAGCAGCTGCTGGTTCAAAACAGACGTCTGATAAAGAAGAGGGCGAGGCCAGCTCTGGGTCTGAAAGCGAGGGCCACATATCGTTGCTCAGCAAAACTGGTGATGTTTCCTCCACAAATTCAGACACCGATCTTAAGAGGGCTTCTGTGGATGCCCCAGTTTTGGAGCAAAGCCCAGATAAAGCAAAATCATTTGAAAGGCACAAGACAAAGAAGAAAGCTAAACGGAAACACAAGCACAAGAAGAAGAGTTCCTCAAAAGCAGGCCAGCACCGATCAAAATCTAAGACCAAGTCAAAGAAGTCCAAGAAAAAACAGCAGAAACCCAAGGAGACGTTCCAGTGGAAACCACCTCTTGAAGAGGAGGAGGAGGAGGAACCTCCTGTTCAAGAGAAGCAGGTTAATCTGAAACATCCTGAAGCTCTGAAGGAAACCTCTTTAAAACCAGTCAGAGGAAGGACACCTCAGTCACAAGGTGTAGAAATTGAGGTTAAAACAGAGAAAATAAGAAATCGGAAAAAGAAAATTGCACAAGACTAGCAGTACCCCATTGTGTGGAGGAAACGAGTGAAAGCACCAAAAAGGGGCTGAAATCAAAGCAGCCTGACTCAAATTCGATTGTGGCCCAACAGACTGCAGTTACCCACAGTAAAAGCAATACTGGCAACACAGAGTTACCAAAGAATCAAGACCAATTAGAACCACCTGATGATTGTATGGAGATATGCACCCCTGAGCACGACCTCCCTGAAATACCCAGTGAGCAGTCAGGTCTTCATGTGGTCGCTGAACCATCACAGAATGTATCTACAAACAACGATCCCAAGAAGAATGCAGTAAAGGATGGCACTTCTTTTCCATCACTGCTTGATGAAAAGCATCAGCCTGCCTTACATCCCACTTCAGTGCTGAATTGTGCGTCAGGTGAGCAAACCACTCCAAGCAAAGTTGCAGGCTTGGTTGTCGACCCAAGATGGAAGCCCCTGAAAGGCATTTCTGGTCTGCAGTCAGTGAATGTCAAGCCTTCAGGGACAAAAAACCCAGATCCCCAGGAACAAGGTGATGTGAAATCCCAGGGCCTCAGGATTGAGATTAAAAGCAGAAGCAGAGTCCGTCCAGGGTCACTCTTCGATGAGGTCCGCAAGACCGCCCGGCTGAACCAGAGACCTAGAAACCAGGATAGCTCTAGTGAGGACCGGTCCCCCTCGGCTGGTGACAAAGGCAAGTCGCGCAGCCACAGCAGAACAAGGAGCAAGTCTCGCTCCATTTCCAGCAGGAGGTCCCGGTCCAGGAGCAGGTCACACTCCTACAGCCGATCCAGATCCCGTTCCAGGAGTTCCAGTTACTCCTACAGGTAGGATTTGTTACTGTACTGAACTGATGTTTAAGATACTTAGGCCTAGACTCAATCAGTTTTGGTCCTGATGTTGGACCCTCAAAAGAGATTACTTGAATCCAGGCCTGATTTTATTCATCTTTCAAAGGAAAAATTCATGGACTTACCCGAGATGAAAAATGTAATGACTGAAAAGTCAGTTTCCAAGTCAGTTCTTAACTTGAAACTTAAAAATGCCATGTCTAAATATGTTTTAATTTATGAATGAGAAATCAGACTGACTGTCACTAGCTGGACAGCTGTTTAACAGTGTAGAATGTATTTCGTGGCTGAACTACATATGAAACCCAAAGTGGAAAAAATCTATCTTCTTTTAAATCCTTAAATGTTTGTGGATTCATCATCAAACTACATTGAGATTTTAAAAAATCCAAGTAATTTCATCAATTGACAATAACATGTCAGTAGACCAACTCATACATTTACTGTCAGTTCATGAAGGCATTTGTGATGAAATCCAGTACATTGCTTTTGTGTGAGGTTGTGCAGTAAGTGCTGCCTGTGATGTTGAGTTTGTAGACTCTTGCATAGTCATGGATAACGGCTTTCCCTGCCTGTGGCTCTGTTTATGCATTACCCTGCATGGACCTCCCTGGCCCATTCTCCAAATTGCCTCACATGAATGGGAGCAGTGTTTTGGAAAACTGCCTTCTAGCGAGACCTCCTTGTGACTCAGGGTCAACTCAGCCTCAGCTTTTACACTTACTAAGAGCTCTAACATTTGCTCCAAATTCAGTTTTTGAACATCCCCTCTAAATGGAGAGAGGCACTGCATAAAAATGTTTTTTGTTGAAACTTTACTAAGTTGTTGAAATTGGGTGTCTGTGATATTTTGCCATTTAAGGCATGGAGATGAGCTGTAATCCTGTAGTAATCCTCATTGCTGTGTGGGACCCAATTTTTTTGTCAGTCAGAGAACCAGGTTAGAACTGTCATTTTAATGCAACTGAAGTAAAACACACCTTTCTGCATCCAAAATGGGATTTTAAAGATGTGTCCTCAGGCAGTGTGTGATTCAATGCAACTGTTTGTTTTTGTGTGTGTGAGCAGGAGCTACAGCAGGAGTCGGAGTAGGAGAAGATACAGCAGGGGGCGCTCTCGCACTCGCAGTAGTACCTACCGCAGCTACCGAAGTCACAGGTAAACACAAGAATTGATGCGAGAAACAAAAATGAAAGTAAAACACCACACAGAAATGGCATTGATTTTTAAAAAAAAAAAAACATGCACGTACACACAATATCTACACAGAGAAAGAAAATTGTGATCACACAGAAAACAGTGCTGTGTTTGTAATATGAGTTTGTGGTTGAGCTGAAGTGAGCAGGAGGTTGTAGTTAACTTGGTGCTTGAGGTTTTATTTTTGTCCAGTTTATTTTTTGTGGCATAAGTGAATTATTACATTATTTGATTTGTTGGATGTTGGATGTAACAATTATCTAGAATTTCCCTGTACTTTATGAGACTTTAATGTCATCAGATTATATTTAGATGACCTTATGTAGAGGCCATGAACTTCCAAAGCAAGATTGTCATAAAGACTGCACTTGTTAAAATGAAATTTAAGACTTCACTGGCTTTCAGTAACAGTTTCAAAATTTTTAGAAAAATATCCTCGTAAATTTTGTATTTTTAAAAAGTATTCTTTATTTGGGGCCTGTCTGCTCCAAATCTAGTTTGTGTCACAAAATTCCCCCACCAAATTCCCATCATCAGATTCCCAATGTGTTTAAACAATTTGAAACGCTAATTTTAAACCCATTCTTATGATGAGCTTGGACCTGCTGGTCATTGTGAGTTACAACTGCTTGTTTATGAGACCAGTGACAGGCAGTCTCTTGGCTGTTGGTTTCAATTCCATTTTTTTGTGATTATTTAGCTATAGACTTTGAACCATTTGAACCAGTTTTTTTCCCATGAAAATTGTTTGACTTTGAGGCACGGAGTGGAGGAAGTACACCAAATGTATGTGGATAGCAACGTCAAACTCTGTGTTGCAGTGGTTAAAGGTGTCCACTAAATGACCATAATGCAGTTTTTTTTAATTCAATATTGTGCACATGAACACTCTGTTTGGAGATGATGTGAACAGTATGTCCTCCCAAATAGTAAACTCTAAGACAAGATATACAGTACTAGTTACACAGATACATTTCACTTCCAAATGAAGAAATCGATTTAAAGTAGTAATATAATCTGATTATAATGGTGTGGTTTTTCCACTAGCCGGACATACAGTCGAAGTCATTCCAGAAGCCGATCCTATGATCGTCGCAGAAGGTCCAGGTATGTCAATACATGACACCCTACAAACCAAAAGAAAACTGAAAAATTCTTATCACAGTTTGAATGTTTTTCTTTGTTGTATATGATGGTGTTTCCATCCCAACCCCCCCCCCCCCCACCCATTCAGGTCGTACTCCTATGACAGTTACACCAGTCGTAGCCGGAGCAGAAGCAGCAGGAGAAGGCGGAGCGACAGCTACAGGAGCTCTGACCGCAGATCCAGGTACAAAAATAGCACTCACCACTACAAGCCTTGCAGTTAGCCTGCACACATTTCCCAGAAGTCGAGTAGACTGTGTACATTATGTCTCGGCATTGACCATGTCTCAGTGAAGATTTATCTAATCATTTTTAATCTGCTGGTGGGAAATTGGGAACATTTAAGAATTCCTTCTTAGATTTGCAATCAGGAAATTCACATTGTTAAATTGCTTTTATTCTCAGATTTTATTTAATTTTATTTGTACGTCTTGGTTTCACCATGTAGAAATTACAGCACTTTTTTTATCAAGAAATAAATTAACTTTTAATGTAAGGAAATTTCTGTCCCAAACGTTATGGAGGGCACTGTATGTACAGAATTATGTCTGTGTTTGTGAAGCAGTTTTAGGTTGATCTTAGTGTAGTTACAGCAGCACCCATTGTAATGCAGTGGTTCATCTTGTGTGCAGTTTTAGTCCTTTTGCCCACCCATCTTTTCTTTGCTGTAGGTCATACCGCTCTTACAGTGCAAGTGACCGCAGTTACTCCAGACGGCGCAGTCACAGCAGAAGCAGCAGATACAGCTGATTATCTGGTGATCAGTCTACGTACGGAGGCCTGTGTATCAACATCTGCCAATGAAAGGGATTAAAAAAAACTTTTATTATTGCTCCACTCAAGATGTCAAAATTCTAAATATTTTCTAAAACAGCCTGCCTTTGCTTTATGAAAGCAGGATGATGTTTGTAAATAATTTTACGTACATTTATATTTGTGTATTCAAACAGATACTTTTTATTGTTTGTTTCCTTTTAGTTTAATTATGTTGGCTTTTTTACACTGAAAATGTTGAATGTACAGTAAAGGAAAAAATGTAAAGGATCAAATGCCACATGATTTGATGAGGCCAAACCTTCTTGGTCGGTTCCATTTTGAAGGTTCCTGTAAAACAACTCGTCCCAGCCACTGTGGCCCCTCTGCTTCACGGGGATCCCCAGTTTAGAGCGAGCAGCCTTAATCAGCTTCAACAAAGCAGGGAAGGGGAAAAATAATGGCTACTGATGGGAATTTAACTTCTGTTTCTTTAATATCACATACAATATTGTCACTTTAATTGCTGCTTACTTTTCTTCTAGTGCCCATTTTTGTTCTATGAATGTAAAAAAAAGTCGAAGTCTGAGTCTTGCTGTAATTGTACTCTCACTGTCTGCTGTATAATGCTTGCAACTTTAAAACTGAATAAATTTTTTTGCAGTTTTGAAATGGTCTTTACATTGTACATTTTAATGTTGTTCACTTCCATTAATTTTTGTAATCTGCAGCAGAGGCAGTAGGCAGGTTAGTGCCTTTTAGGAACTTGGATTTGTCACACATTTCCCATAACTTGGACATACTCCTACTGGACATCTCAAGACTAGCCCTGCTGGGGTAATGTCCACCTTCATTGGTCACCACAGGAAAAAAATGACACAGTGCTGCCAACCTGAATCTGTTTTTTTTCTGGTTCACTGGCACTTCATGCCAATGACACTGGTCAAGCAGATGCACTCAGCAGGAAGGACCCAAGAGTCACTTTCAGTTACTTATCACACATGATAAAGTTTACCTTATTGCTGTAGGTCTGTGATATTAGCATTGGTAATTTTCATGGGATTTTATCACATGAAAAGGTTTGTGGAGAAAGTGTTAACATGTTTTAATCTGAGTTAATTTTCTCACTTTCCAAACGCAGAGAGTCCCCAAGGTTAAACTGACGGTGAATAATACAGTAAGGTAACAGCCCTCTGTTTAAAGTACTTTGTACGTTTGCAAGTCACCCCTTGGATACATCTGAACATGTTATCCACGTAGTTTGGATTTCATTTTGCACGTGTTCCAAATCTCCAAGTCGGTGCTATGAGACCTGCATTTTAGATTCTTCTGAATAGTACATCTGATCAGACCAATGGGCCACTTTTGTTCAGTAAATATCTCTTCCTGGCTATGCAACATACTGTACTGCAGACAGCCCAGGCTGCTTTTAAGTGCATGTTCACACATTTTTTTAAAATTATGGAACAGTACCTGCAGAGTAATTAATATAAACATCTCATTTCTGGAACATGTCCAAACAACTAACAAGTAGGGTTAAAACCAACAGAGCACAATGTAGTGTTAACATTCATAGGAAATATGGTGCCCAGGGACACTTTATGACTTATTTACATATTCACATCGCTATCAACAAGATAGATCTTTATATAAGAAAAGTATCTTACAATCCAGTGCTGATAAAATATTGAAGACATTGAGCCAGAAAATTTCCCTTGTTGCTCAGGTCTTGCTTGATTTTGTGCACCCACTTTGAACATGAGAGTGAAATGGGTATAGTTTCATTTGGTGTTTTGTTATGGTAAAAAGATGTTTCTGGAACCTCTGCCAGCCCAGTCATCAATATTAACATATCTTTTTGTGTATTGACATATTCTGGATTAAACAGAATTGCAAAAGCATCCTCAACCCAGCATACAAGGGGTGATGAAACAGTTTGGTATATGTTGGGATTGTCATTTTTTACAGACCAAAACACATCATAAATCCCCTTCAAAGCACCCTCCTCCTGCTCATATGTACACTTGTTCCTTCAGTCCTGCCACTGTCGGAAACATTTCTGGAAGTCCCCCTTTTTTAATCACCTTCAGAGGATCTGTCATGTTGGATTTGAAGTCTTTGATCATGTCATATCGCTTCCCTTTCATCGTTTGTTTCGGTTAGGGGAACAGCCAGGAGTCGTGGGAATAAGGTGGAAATGGGACACATGGTGTACATGCTCTCATTGGTATTGGCATTCACTGTACTTCTCCAATCACCTCTCATACTACCATATCCTCTGTAAATACCTGCTGTATGGATGTCCCTTGTCTCAGGATGCCTTAGAAATGAGTTCATGTAATGTCAGTATTAAATAAGAATCTGTACACTGCAAGGATTTGTTCTAAGTCTGGAACTTTGATTAGCAAATGAAAGCCTCTATTCATATAAACAGAGCTTTTCTTCCAGTACTTGTAGTTAACAAAACTGAAATGAAATATGTATTTTTGTGGTTTAATTAAGGTTTAATTAAGAGGAACAATATTCATTTTCTAGATTAAAGTGAATGCAATTGGAAGGAAGAGAATATTGAATGGCTATTTTTAATTTATCTTCCAAATTTTCCTTTGCACATGGACAAGCAAAAAGGAGAAAATAAATTATTGATATTGTTCTGAAAGAATGGTATTTCTGCACTGACACTGACAATATATTTAGTAAAGTTCAAGAAATTTTGTCTTCAGTGAACTGTCAGCCTACTTAAGTCATTTAAAAGTGCCGCCATTTTTTGACAAACACTGTAGTGTCTATCTGTCTTTCAGGTGAATTTGCAATGTTGCTCATCCTAATGACAGTGGCTTTACAGTGGCACTAGGGTCCCACAGGGCCATGGAATTATCAGTATAGTCACAGCTAAAGGGCATTTTTTATAGCTAAATAGGTTGTTTCCTCAAACAGTTTGCAAAACCATGCAACTACAATATACCTAAATGTTTTGCCTGATCAGTAATGCTTTTGTTACATATGGCAAATAAGTGTTTTATGTTACAGCACTCAGCTGTCAGGAATACCCAGTGACCATGTTTTAATGATAAAACATAAGGAATCATTTCCTAGGATAATTTGGTACCATAACTGTGCTACAGTAAATGAGGGTTGCCAGAGCACTCAAATGAACAGTCAAATAAAGACCACTAAATAAAGGTAATTTGGGTTTACTGTACCAACTATGCTAACAAGTTAGATTTCCCTGGATGTTAGTTTAGCTATTTGGTTTACAAGCTATCTAGCCTATGATTCATCATTTTCCCCAGTTTAACAGACAGTTTTTTTTATTTTCTATTTTATTAAAGAAGAAAACGAATGGTAAGATTGCTCCTCATTCTTGTGTCTGTTCTTCAGACAGTGTGTGAAGTCCAAGCAGAGGCTGTCACATTGGCTTGTGGAGGCTATCTTATTGTGAGTTCTTGTGAGACGAGAGTCCTAGCTGGATGTTCATGCGCACTTCACTTCCTCCTGGGCTCTCCTTGTGAGGTGTTGCTCTGGATAAAGCTTGTACTACGGCAGCAATGTGGGTGCCATGTGGGCATCCCTGCACACCTTTACAAGGTTTTACACTCCTGCTGCTGATCCGTTGCCCCTCCTTATCTGCTGTAGGCTCCCTTCAGGCAATCACAGTTTTGTGCTTTTTAGCAACAGGCGCTTCCAATGGGTGTGGTCAGCAGGTGTGATGATATTGGGTTTTCTTTCCCATACACATGTTATTTTGAGGTTCCACCTGAAGAAGAATGTCATGATTGCCTTTGGAGCCTTGGCTCTCTGAAGGAAGAACTGATACATAATATGTGCAGGTCCACTGTGCGCCAAGGCAAGCTCATTTAGGATGTAGTTAAAAGATTATGAAAAAAGGCGGATGAGCAGAACAATAGGTACTGGAATGAGGGACTTCATCCGTCTTCATGTTTGATTCCTCCTGTAATATTACAGTAGGATGTGCCTGAGGTCCTCAGCTTGTCGAGAGTGATGTGGATTTTCCGAACTGAAGCGGAGTTACTGCTCAGCATCTGTGATTGGGTAAGGCACATTGTATTCTCTGATTCCCTCAGACTATGAGAAAATTCCAGACATCATAAGCCATGTCTAGAATGGTTAAGGCCCATGTATGCTACAAATATGGGAACTTTTATCATTTTATTTAATATAAATAAGACCAAACAATCCAACATTTGATCTTGGGAAAAGTAATTAAATTAAAAGTCATTAAAGTAATAATCCAGTTAAAATCACTGAATCAATTTTCTAAACAAACTTAAAAATGTAATACCTGTACAGAAATGAATATTGTCAGAAAATTGACAGTTTATACTTATGTTCATTTGTTTGGATACAATTATGTGGTAAAATATGTAACAGCATTCCATAGAGTGAATCACAAAGGGGGTCACAGGTCCTTATCAGTGTGTAAATATTATTATATTGTTTGGTGTTTCAATGATTTTGTTTTGATATGTCCTTAATATCACCACGTTCAAAAGGCTTTGGTAGCAGCCAACACAGTGTCAATACATAAACAGTAAATTTCACATGTAACATGTAGTTTTAAAATCAAATTTGGAGAAAAGAGAAATTTGGGTACATTAGCTTCTTAACAAAACACACTGTTTTAGTGGTTTTGCACGGTGCATTTTCAATGTTTATGTGGTGCATTGGAAATCAACCATAAATATGAAACAAGTTTAACTGAGCTCTTCTTTTAATTTGGTCCATGACCATAGTACCTGAAAGACCATAGTACCAGCAGTTAGAAGGCCTGGGGAACATTGAAATGCAACCAATATTTACAGGTGATAGCTCCCATGGCTCTCATAATGGACAGCACTGACATAAACAGGAAGTTTTCCTAAGACTGCTTTGTAAATAATAAAAAACAACATACCAGTGTTTCTGCCTGCGATTGGATAATGTCCAGCCCACCAGTTTTACAAAATGCAATGGTGAGAGAGATTTTGCACCTGTAATACAACGAAAATGTGCATCATAAACTGAATCAATCTTTTCAGCAATTTAGGAAGCTGCATGCGTGTACACCATGAAGCGGAGACATAATAATCAGCAAATAAAGAAAAACTATTGCTTCTTTTTTTTAAATACTTGGTTACGTTGAGCCAATCTGGGAAATTGCCATTTAAGGGCGTTGGAGAGAAGAGCAAATTAAGTGCAAAACCAAACTAAACTTTAAAAACAACGTTCAGAGTTACCAATGCATTTAGACCCTGCGAATACTTTAATATTGAACGAATACAATTATGCAGCATGAAAATAAAATACATAAATTAAGCCCTGCAAATTCAAGTTCCAGTTTCCCTTGCCTTCGAGCAAGATAACCAGATTTACAATATGTAGTTTTATTATATTTCTGAGGTATTTTATCAGTATTTAATCTGACATGTTCACGTTATTGTAGACTCAGTGACCTTGCCCACGTCCCGTATCTAATGAAAGCAGGGAGTAACCAAGCGTGTTCTGGAATGCTTTAACGTGCGGGCATGTAATGCTTAGAACGCGCAGACGCTTTTGCTCTCAGCGGCAATTTACAGGAATTAAAAAAAGAAAAATTTGAGTGCACTTGCTCAAAAGTCAAACAGGATATAGCGTCCCTGTCGCTTTAAAAAATCCAGACAAAACGCCCATATGATCCCCGAGCTCCAATCACCAGTTCCTTCTGCAAAGGCAGTCTCTGCATTTTTGTCTTTCTGAATGCTAACATGGCGAAAAAAAGACTGATATGAAGAAATAAAAAAAATCTGAAGAAATGTGAAAACAGAGCAGTAAATACTTTCATGGCGAGCAAAAGTCCTATGCGAAGGGAGGGGAATCAGGACTCCTTTGCCCCAGAAAAGCTTGGATCAAAATGGTACAGTAGAGCGCTGCAATTCTCTGTTTATTTTCTTTTCCCTTTTGATCTCTTGCAAATTTGGGCTAGTTAGCTAGGCCGTTGAAACTTACCTGAACATTACCTAAGGATGCTTAAGCATGGATGTGTTGTTTTGGCAAGTATCTGGGTAATGTTGCGTATGCGGTGCGTTCGTGGGTTTATCGAATAGTAAAGTTAGAACTTGCATTGAGTGTTAGGTAGGAAAGTAGACAACATATTGGATCGATTACAAGAATGTAATAGTAACATAACTGCGTTTTTGTAAAGAAAGAGTTAAATTCCATCATTTCAGGATGCCGGACCAGGTCGTGACTGGTGCTTTTTTTGGACATTGGTGCGCAAGTGAAACTCATTGTGCTCCATGCGATTCTTTTTCAAGTAGCTACTGGCTTTGAAATATTTCAGTTGGCAAGTTTTTGGAGCAGCTGTGTGGCTACCCGCGTTGTTACAAGCCATGATAAATATATTTTGTTGTAACATATATGTACCGTCTGACGGAAAATGTGAAAAATGTTATCGTGGTTAATACAATGCCTGTCACTTTGTTTGGTCCTCGTTCAAACATATAATATGACCTGAGCAGGATTTGCCCGTTTTAGTTTTGTTGTAATAGATTGCTGTTCAGATAACGGTTGTCGAAAAAGTTGATGTTAAGCTGTTTGGTAAGACATCAGGTTTGCCACTGCTTGACATTGTGGATTGGACGGTAAAGTAACGAGGCTGTTGTCAGTGAGAATGTTATAGGAGGTGGTGGAATATTACTAGTAGCATTTACATCACTGTTTAGCTTTGGTCTGCTTTACTGTGTAATTTTTCTGATTGTAGTCTATTTTTAAGCATAGTTTTTTCCCAAAGGTTACCAAAAACTAGCGTTGTTGTTTTTAGCTGCCATGGTCGAGTTTTAAAAGGATAAGATCTTTATGGTTAATCAAATTGATTTTTATACAATTGAGTTATGTCTTTGGAATATTATTGTGTGTGCGAAAATTTTTCACAGATATCTTAAATCACTCTTGCGCGTGGAGGATGCCAGTGTACATGAAATAAAGTGTACATTTTATGCATTTATTTTGCTGAAACTGAACGTGATGATATTTACTTTGAAATCGCCCAAGATCTCTTTTGGATGGAAAATGAAAAACAGATTGTGACTGCCAGTTTAAAAACTGATTACATATAACTATATTATGTATCAGTTCTTCCCTCAGAGATGCCCACATGGCACCCACATTGCTGCCATGCAAGCTTTAAGTATTCAAAAAATATATATGTATTTATATCAGTTACCTCTAAACTTTACTTGATAGACTGTATAATGCAGGATTATTGATGCTCTCTGCTGGCTACCCTCAGTGTACAGTGATCTATAGAATGACTTTTCTTGGGTGTATAGGCTATGCTTACCTGTCAACCGACGGCTGGGAAAGGAACAATTATTATGTCCTTTGTCCCATCTCTAAATAGTGAACAGTACATGTCTCAGCCTCTAGGTTTCAGGTCTGCTGCATTGGAGGATAGACTTCACCAGCGTGTTCGCTGTTGAGTGCAGTCTGTTGCCCATGGGCTTTTTGCATGGATGATTGTGTGTTGGCTTTGATTAAACAAAATAGCAATTTTCAACCAGTCACATTGACTTTTTTAATCAATTTGTCAGTCTCCATGACTTTTCTTTTGTTGGACTGGAGTCTATGGTATGATGCCTTACCTTCTCCCGTGTCTACCCTGTGGTTATAGACAAATTTTAAGCTCCAAACTGCATTTGCCCCACTTACCTAAAGTGACGTTTTAAATGTAGAATGAGTGAGTGGAATAGAATGTCAGCAGTAGCCCAGGGATGGTATTTAAAATATAAACAGCTGTTTTCCTTACCTCTGCTTACGAGAGACTGTGATTTAGATTTATCTCCCAGTCCAGACTTGCAGGTCTTTTGTTTACCTGTTGACAAAAATAACCCACATCCCACTTCTGGATGTAATTGTGCAAAACGGCTCTGAGAAACAGCATATCACACATTATATTTTTGGAGACAGACAGGCAATGCATGTTATTGGGAGAATTTTGGGTATAATTTGTACGAGTGTACTAGACTGTTAAAAATTATTATTATTGGTGGTTTTTCATAAAATCATATGCATAAATTCCTTAACAAAAGTATTGATTCTGAGTCCATAGCGTCTAGATGGCAGTTTCTAGGGGGAAAAAGCTTTCTCACAGCTTTCATTAAATGTGATAAAGATAAAAGGTCCTCATTTGTCTTTTTTTGTACCACAAATTACATTACATTTATTTTCAACATGTAAAGAAGAAGCAGTCTAAATGCTGTGCATTTAGGCAATTCCCTTAATCTGTCTAAATAACCCCCAACCAAAATGCAGAAGCCTTCCCATTTAGAATTCCTATCAGGTGACGCTGTGTTTGGCAACAAAACAATTAATAGTATGGGAATGTCTGCGCCATCAAAGGATCCCTTGTTCCTTGCATATGATTCAGAAAATGTGCAGTTGTTTTTATCTTTCATTATTGATCCTTTCATGATGGAACTTGAAACCCGTTTAGGATTGAGGTAAATGTTCTCATTGGAAAATAAGATAATTTCCTGATATATTCTTTGCAGTGAGTCTTGTGTAAGAGCCTGGTGCTGGCTCTGTTCCAGGGGGTGGTGGGTGCGTAAGCTCGGGGGTCATTCAGGGATACTTCATTAAACTGCATTTGAAGCTGGGTGGCGCAGTGGAATAATCCTATAGGCCTTTCACATCTGGTGGCTTGGGTTAATATCTGGGTCAGGTCACAAGTGGAATCAGCTTGGTGGCCACAGTAGTTTAGCTTCCAGTGGGTAAAAATATGCTTTTTTGGAATGTGTTTTTACTGCTCTTTTTGTAACTACAGGCTTTGAAACATTAAATCCTCAAAGCTTTGATCAGTCTAGATAAATGTGTTATTGGGCTTGTTAATTGTCTCTGATTCCTTCAAAAGATATCAACAATACTCATTTTATTTTATTCATTTTTGTATTATATTCATTTTTCAAAATGGCATTAAGGGCACACAGCAGGAGAAAATCATGTTTTGGTACTTTTAATGTAACTAATAATGATCATCAAAAAAGTATGAAATCTAGTTATGCTCTTGTTTAATGAAGTTTAAAAGTCAGAGTTTAAGAGTCAAAGAATGTTTGTACCTCTTTATGGCACATGTTCGGCAGGGCAATATAAACTGTATTGAGTGCTGGTGGGACAGATGTGTTTTTGTTGAGATTAAAAGATGTTTGCACTGACTGCTGGTACATGTCCAAAATATGCCAGTGGCATTGCCAGCACAGGATACCGCTATGGCCATCAAAAAAATGAGTGCCAAATGCCTTTCAGTAAGCCAGTTATCTGTGTATGCAGAATAAGAAAAACATTCAAGCTGATAAGTTCTCTTCCTTCAACAGCTGGTCAAGTACAGAAGGTGTGTATGCTTTTAGGTACCTTTTCATCGTGTCACAATGGAACAGAAATTCAATCAGATACTTCAGTGTAGTATTCTGCACTCTACTAATGTAGTTTACGTTCTAATGTTGACAAAAGCATTAGAAAGCAAAGAGATGAAAATGTATCTTTAAAGTTTAAGTCCAAATACTTGAATGTTTATGAGAGTGATGGAATAAAAATCTTCAGAGCTAGCTGGAGTTTTGCAGGAGTGCTGAAAATTAATGGAAATCAAAGAGCACATGGATGGCAAATGAATGAAAGTAAAATAATAAAAACTGCAGTATCTCCAGTCATGGTTTCACAAAAATGACCTGGCCCCAAACACCACAGCAGCCTACTAATCACCAGGAAATCACTGCTAGACCTAACAATGAATCTCAGATTCTAAATACCTAAAATTTTTGGGTCTGTAAACTAACTGGCTGCATGCTAAATTACCATTGGGCAAGTTGCTGGAAAAAGGACACAACAAGTTTAATAGAAATTTGGAGAAAAAGTCGAGCATAACCCCATTAAATGTAGGGCTTACTGTAGCTGAAAAATGTGCTGCACCACCAAGCTCATTTTCTCTTGTGTGTGTGGTGCATTATATATACGTGGCAGGATATGATGTCTAACATCCAGGTGAATTTCTCAAAATTTCTGTTTTCTTGCAGGATGCATGCTATACAGCATGTTAATTAAGAGTTTCAGCTGTGCAGAAACAAGCACACAATTCTTACTGCTGAACTGTAAACCCGCTGCTCTGTGCCTTCATATGTTAGCAGAATCAACAAACCCTAAATAGATTGAAATGATATGTTACAGCGCATATCAGTCAGAAACGGCTGCTGTAATCATATTATGTAATTTTGTGAAATGGAAGCAATAATTCTCCAGCCCACTTGACTTTGCCGACTTTGGCACGTTGAAGCGTAGGGCTGAGTTTACACGTAACCGCACATTCAGGGCAGTGGTCCCACCCTCAACTTTGAAGCCTCGCTGTCCTGCAGTGTTGAACGAGTGGTCACTTCAGTTCTGCTGACAAGTGCAGCCATTGAGACTCTGAGGAGTGAACTCCGGCAGACACAGCTGCGCTTGCTAGCCAATCCCTCATTTTGGAACGCCAGAGCTTCCTGATTTAGGGGCAGAAGGGCTGATACAGAGGAATGGCTCTGCATACCACAGGATTGTCTCTTTGACTTGTGCACTTGTCTGTGGGTTTTCTGTACCCTCTCCTTTGTTCGGCATGCACATTTTATTGGAAATGTGAAGATTTTTAGCTTTGCCATGGGTGCATGCTGTTTGTGCAGTTTACCAGTGAAATAACAAGAAAATCCATGGTAACAAGTCACCTTTTACATCAATACCTGTACCCTGAGGTGGAATTGGAAAATTATAGTGATGTAGGACATGGCCTTTCTTTCCACTGATGTTGAAAATGTGTTTTTTGAGATTGATCTGTACACAGTACACACTTTCTTCGGTAATTGTCCTGGATTATCCTGACTGTGGAATAGTGGTCTTTGGCAATGTTATATAGCTTTCACTATAAACCTTTGCCACTTCTGTCTTTGCTGAATGTGATGCCTTTTCTCTGTTCATTTCCATGTTTTTCTTTTTCAGCTGAGATGTTCTTTACTTCCTCTTGGGAAATAACTAACAATGACTCCTCACTAATTCACAAATTTAAAGTCAAATATTATATTTCAATCTGGACATATTGCACACCAGACATAAGAAAATCTATATACTGTGAATACAAAAATTCACAAAACTTGACATGACGTAGGCTTTTTATGACTGTAAGATGGTGTGTCCTGCTGAAGCACTGGTGTTGAGCTTAGTTATGTCTCTGACAGTCTGGTATTGAATCATGGTACTCCCAGTCAGAGGCAGCTGCAGCTGACAGCCCCATAGGGCCCTGCATAGCTGGGTGTAGAATCATCCAGGGTGGGGGGTGGGATGAAGCCCAGATTAGCCTCGAATTCTTACTTGACCAAGGGCAAGTATCAGTGGAAAGATCCTTCTTCCTGAAAGATGTCTTTTTTGACATCACTGTAAGCACCACAGGTGGGCACTCACTACGCTCTGTCACTCAGTCTTCACTCTGCACCCACCCTGGGCTCTCAACATTTGCTGTGAGAAGTAGGTTGTAGAAGTAGCTCATCCTTTTGTTTTTCCTATTTCTCCAAACGCATGTCGATAACCAGTTCTGCCCACCTCGCAGGACCTCTGAGCCAATGAGGAGAGGATCTTCGTCTCTCAGGCATGAGCTAATCTCTTCATTTTCCTCCCTCGCCTCCTCTGTGAAACAGAGCTGTGCTGTGGTGCTCAGTGTGGACAAAGACTCTCAGAGGCTAAATGGGTCATTGTGTCAGGTGGCAGGGGCCTGTCTGCAAGTGAGGAAGTAAATCATATGACATGGTTAGCTTCACTGATAAGTTGTGCTGTTTGCAGGCAGCCTTAACATTTTCAGCAAACATTTGTCAAGGTCCATCTTATTGAAAACTTTTTAAATAAACATCACCACACTCCTCTTTATCTCTTTGAGACCAGCTTAACCTTGTTTGGACCTACTTAGAGTGAAGTTCGTGATATGGATCTAGAAACAATTTATGACATGATACATGCCCTTGTAAAGATTCATTTTTTTCTAGTTATAACACCAAGCTAGCGTGATGAAGTATGAGTTTAGCACAGTGTGTTTGTAGAGCTGTATCGATTAATATATTGCTAGATAAATATGTGTTTTAAAATCTTTAACCTGCTGTGGAACATCTGATCAGGTAAATAAGTCAATTCAGTGAAAGAAAGAAGAAACGTATTATTAAGTGTTGTAAGCAATAATAAATAAGACACTTGCATCTGTGTACTCAAATTAGACCTCTTGTGGGAATACATCATTACTGTACCCCAATAATGCATCCAAACAGGCAGACATACCTGATTACCACACATAATGAGAACAATGTCACACATCCTAGGTAGCTATGTGTGGGCTTGGTGAACTACATAAAATGCCCAAAATGAGATCAGTTACAAACTGGTTAGAGTCACGTACCCTCGCCCCATTCGTTTGTATTACAGACAATAATCTGTATCATGCATGAATTGCCACCCCAGTGGTTACCTTTAAGGATATTAAAACAACAGCCCAAAAAACTCAATAATTCTTTCTTGCTTGCTGTCATAATTTTACAGCTTCAGCATAGTATTTGTGTCACACGGGTATTAAACTTGCCTTGCAAATAGTAAGTACAAAATCTCATTCTGCATAAACCTTTCATTTGTTTACTGTAATTATATCTGTTGCTGTGTTGGTGGTCCCTTCTTGCTATTCTTCTTGCTGTTCATCTATGAAATCAGCAGCAGTGCAGTGCATCCCTAAGGTGAGGTTGTTGTACATTCACCCAAGTGTCATGAAGGTCATAGCCACTGGGTGTGTAATCCTTTTAGTAACTTCTTAATTGAAAGCAGAGGATTAATTAAATTCTCCATGATTAATTATTTATGATTGTTCAAGTCTTAATCTACAACTCCTCTCCTCAATTTATGTAATATCAAGTATACTCAGCCATAGTTTGTCACTTGTTTTTCACTCAAGATTTTAGAATGAAACTGTCTAAATTGGCCCCCATTAGACAATCAATTATCTAGTTCATCTGGGCTCCACTTAGGGCTCCTTAATATTTATTAATTGTGCAATATAATCTGTTCATATCCATGAGTGCTTTGAGATTACCTACCATTCTGAAGAACATTACTACTGAATACTGCTGTTTGTGAAGATTTTTCAATCCTTAATGTCCACAAAAAAGGTTTCATCCAACAGGAGCAAACCTACAAGATTGAGGTTGACAGTAACAACTGCTTTTCAAGTATAGAGATGAACAACATTGTTTTATAGTTTCTCATAATATTGTAGTTTTTATTTTAAATGTTTAGCCATATTCAGTATTGTGGCTTGAGGATGTATTGTTGTCGGACTTCCTTGGACCTCCATGTGTTTGCCAATAGTACAAAACGTCAGCTGGATTGAAATAAATGGCATATTCAGCTTACTTAAATAAATTTGGTCAATTACTGTTCTCAGTCTTAGAGCTTCAAGTAAAATTTTTGTTCAATAATTGATTATATAAAGGCTATACCTGAAGAACAGGTATAGCCTTACCACATGCAAGAGAGTTGTCAGTGATTCCTCTGTGAAAGGATGCCCGGATTATGTGAATCAAGATTTTTATTTCAACTGACTCATGTTTGTGTGTTGATATTGCAAATTTCAGGTTGTAAAACCTCAGTGTTTTAGTTAGTGTCACACTTTGTACCAGACTTTCTAAAGCGCCTCACGGCAGTAGCTGAAGCATTTGACAGTGAAGGCTGGCGTTCCTCATGATTTGTGACAGTGTCTCCTGAGGGCTATTGCTTCCTTCTGGCACAGCGGTACTGAACTGAGAAGTTCTTGGAGATCAGAAACTGTTGAGCAATGCAATACTGAATGTCATAGCCCTGGAGTCACTCAACACTAGCACTAAACTATGTGGCTTCTTCTGGAACCTTCATCGTCCGTTCCATGTGATGAAGAATCACAGATCATTCAGGTGCATTACCACTTGGCTGTGAATCTGTCTGGCTTTCATTGCGGCTGACAGCGTGATCAATGTGGTTGTGCTGTTTTATTGCTGTGCTGTTGCCCTTGGTGCTTACCATGTTTAGTGTATGCATCTAGGCCCATAAATAAATATATATATATATATATATCTCCATTCTCTCAATTAGCAATGTGGACCCCGTATGTTTTCCTCTGGGCCTTTTCTGGTTAGAATGTGAATCCAGCGTGGCAGTTGGGTTGATGTGAGATAAGCAGAGGAGCTGCCAGCTCTGCCTGCTCCCTAGGGATCAGGAATACTGACTCAGCACACGCATACGCTCTCATTGGCCGTTCACCCAAGCACACACTTCCTGGCACCTGCTCGGTGCGGCCAGTCATCCTGACCTCTGGGAACGCCGCCGATAGCACTTGCCTCCCAGTGATACACGGAGCAAAGTGGGCCGCAGTTTTCACAAATTGCTGGGAAGACGCTTGTTCCTCAGCATTGTCAAAGGGAATTATACCTGGAGGGACTAGGCTGATGTGTATGCATGCCTCCTGCTAAAGATATCATTTGTACCAAAGCTTTTAGAAAATAAACCCACTGTGCCAGACTACATATTGATGATTCAGAGTTTGATAGCATTATACTTTGCTGCTGCCTTATACCTCAGTTTGGTGTTGAGGATGAATTTGACAGTTTTGTGTGTGCTCCCCAAACGTTTTTGGAGTACCGTTCTTGCTATGGAATGAACATCATCTTAAAAAGCGAGGATATTTATGAATGAAGGGATTTGTCACAGTTTGTAAAGCCAGACCCAGACAGCATGCTTTTGGGGAGTTTTTGCATTGCAGGCTTGGGGCATGGTTTTTTCCAGGGTCTCAGACATCAGGTTTTATCATCAAATTTACTGTAACCTCTTGGTATCATTGTGTATGGCTTGGTAACGCTGGTGAAACCAGGAGGAGCCTTTACACTATCTGCTATGTCACTGGTGTTAAGAGATGCTAAAGAACATTACTGAACATCATTTGGCCACTGGCATGAGGGAGTTCAGTTTTTCACTTCCAGAAATGGTTTTTGAGCAAAACTTTACCTTAACATGATAATTATGCAGTGCGTTACTTTTCTGGTCAGACTTCCATTAGACTTCATATGTTTTATATTATTTTGTATGGATATCCTGTACTTTGTTGGTTTGTTGTTGAATATATGCAAAAGCAGATTGGTTATGACTAAGAAATGGATAAATTAGTATTTGTCAAAGAACTATCATAACAGTACACAGTATCAGCAGATTTGATCTGCTGGTTCTTAAGGAAATGGCTCAGGTCAGTATATGCTTGTTTACAGAGTACGGGTGTGACCCAGCTTTGACCTGACACAATGCAAACAGATGTGTCAGGGCTGAAAAACATTCACCCAGATACGAGTATTGTTAGTGTTTACCTCAAAACAGAACCTCCTGTAAAGACTGCTATTGTGCATTAGTCCTCCAAAGCAAGTAGCAAGTTGCGTTTCTCATTACAACTTGTTGTAAACAAAATGTGGATGCCATTTCAGTTCAGATGTGCTTGATTCCATGCAGACAAAACCTTTTGTTGGGCAGAGTTTACATTTCAGAGCGATACAAATCTTTGTTCTATCCTGTTTTGATGGCTGCTAGCCCAGTACCTTAACCTTTTAAGTTGCTGTGAGTGAACAGTGCTGTTTTTCTACCTGGCACATTACACCAGCGGCTCCAGACGCTCTCTTTGGCATTAGCTATGTAACTTGATTAAATTAATTGCGCAAAAAGAAACTCACTTCACTCACTGGAGTAGGGAATATTTTGGATTCCTTTCAGTATAAGCTTACATTGAAATGGAAGGAAATACAGTTTAATCAGTTTATACCTGTTAAAAGTTCATTTGAATGTGCTTGCAATTTGAGATGCTAAGCTTTACACGATTTACTACTTGTATTCAATTATTTAAAATTGCTATTGGTTATTTATTGCAAATTTAGGTAATGCAATACATACAAATAGCCCACTTATGAACGAGTTTGTCGCATGAGAGCTATTTTTTGCTTATTGAATTTTTTTCCCAATCTTGTCCATTTTTAACTGACTTCAAAGATGTTTATGTTCATTCATACATTTTTTTTTCTTCCAAAGTGTGCAATATTAATGTGATTTTATAACATTGTGTATATAGTAATGGTAGTCTTGACATTTAACCAGAGTATTTACATGTTGAACATGTCCAAATGAACATGTCAGTTCTTCAAAATGTAATGTTAGGGTAACCTGTAGGAAATAACATATACATGACAATTGTCAAAATGTCTTATCACTTAAACTTGTCCATGTAGGGCATGTATTTTAAGGCATTTTGTTACATTGTGAGGTGGAATTACTTTAATCGAGAAAAGATTAGGGATTGGTGACATGCTCTTCAAATTCTTGAAGTTATGAGCATAAGAATTATATTTAACATCCTCATAATGCTTTACAATGTAGTCTAAGAAATAAATATTAAAACACGTTGAAGAAAGAGAACTCCACCATATAGAGCCGGTCATCTGGCTGTAGTAAAACAAATTTACTGGGGAATTCACCCCATTCATCCTTTTCCTCCTGTAAGACTGGGTGCCAAAGTTCACAGACTCAGCCATTCAAATTTAGCTTCAGAGAATAAAAACTGACACTTCCTTTGTCTCCTCTTCTCAATAACTCTAATATAAGCTGGTGCCTTTAATTTATTCTCCTCATAAAAACTGCCTTTCATTTTTCCTCCTACAAAATGTGCCCTTGTAGGATAATAAATGCCACACATAAAAATGGAGAGGAAATAAAGAAAAAAGTATGCATACCCCAGTTACCTATACAGGGATTTATAAGTCCCTCAATGGGAAAGAAAAGGAAATTATTAAATATTAATTCCTGTGAATTTTATCTCGCAGTCTGTGCCATTGAGGAGCGCCCTGTGCTTTCTGTGTACGGCAGAGAGTTCCTTTCCACTTAACTCAAGGTGTGCCCCCCTGCTTTTCTAAGCCTGTGGGACAGGTGAGTGACCCAGAGTTCAATATCTACTTTGGAAATAATACACCTTCACCAGGTAGCATAGTACACTGTGATACTTCTCAGTGCTTAGGGATGCAGATACAAAAGAGAAAATTATCATTATAAGTACAATTTTCATCATTTAACAAAAATCACAATGATATATGATAGAATACATGATTGGAATTCCAGAGTTATAGCTGTGCCTCTATTTGTTTAGCATTCTCACAGTCTGTTGGCATTCAGACTTCTACCTGTAATTTATTTTCTGACAGGCAGTTTTTTTTTAAAGAAAGTCTTGACCCCTGGTATTTTGAAACCAGTATCAGAGGTGTACAGTATAAAAATTGTGAGAGGAAAATGTACTTTAAGTTTTTAACAATCTTTTTACATCCCACCGTAACCTGACAATCTTAAATTCTGCAACTTCTTGGTTTATGTCATCTTAGATGCTATTTTTGTCTTCTGGAATTCCTTGATAAACACTGGATAAAAAAGATAAAAATTGTGAAATGTGTATAATTTAGTAATGGATGTACATCTGGCAAAACATCTGGTGTACTTCTTCACAGGCTGCTGACCCAACATTTTTCTCCCAGATGCTCCAAAATCCACAATTTTCTCTTCTTTTCTGGTTTCTTTGCCATGCAGCTAAGCAGATTGACAAAAAAATGTTGCTTTGGTAAAAATCAGCATTCAATATCTGAGGAATGTCACTGTGACAGTCTGAAAGCAGCTATAGTTGCAGTGTTGTTCAGCTGCTGAAGAAAACACATGGAAATTTGGGACTAAAAAGAAAGAGTCTTTGGCAATCAGAAACCTCAGAAACTATCAGATTATATTATATTATTGGCAATGTTAAGTCATGTGTGATCAAGGTAAACATTTGGACTTAATAATGTGGCCCTGTTGCATCTTGGTCTTAGAGGTCTGGATAAAGCTTGTTCGTGCCAATCAGTAGAGTCGACAGGTGTTACTAATGCAGGTGTGGGGGTTCTCATGGGATGGACTGGCCTGTCAGCTGTAATGATTGGGAAGAGGAAAGCTTAGGTCCTTATTTATTCCTTGAGCTTAGTGGGACAGAGTGCAGTGTTGATGTAACATTGTACAACAGGGCAAGGAGAGTGGGAAGGACGTTTTGATGATGAATACCAGGCAGATATGATTTTGAGTTCTAATGAGTATTAAGCTCTGTTGCTTTGGATTGCATCTTAAATTCATTTTGGGGGGATGCACTGTATGTCACTTGCTTCTAACTGGGAGGGCTGGAGTCTGAAAGTTGCCATGAATGTCACTCCTCTCCAAAATAATAAATGGGTGTAGAAAGCTGGTTAGAGAGGAAGAATGTGCAGAATTACATTAAATTACGCCATGTTCACATATTCCTAAATTGTCTCCAGATCTGCACTCTGTAGTCCAAAAAGTCTGTGCTATTGTCCAGTTAAGAGAAACCTTCAGCCCAAATGAGCAGTCTCATGTCGCTATTAAGCACTATCCATCACTGTCTGCTCTCAGTCAAGACAGAGACAGTAAGATCTGTTAGGGAAGGGCACCTGGATCACAAATAGGCTGCCATGCCAGTAACCTCAAAATGTAATCTGAGTGAAACGAGTTTAACTCCTGATCCAAGGGGTCCTTGAACCTGTTTGTTGCTTTTCTCCATTAGGAGATGAAGCCGCTGTGTACTTCTGCTATGGCTGCAATTAGCAAATGGTGTAAACTTGCATTGGATCACAGAACTACTCCAGCTACCAGTGGAACTGCAGCTAACAGGAAGGGAAGTATGTGTGTCCATGTTCACTTTGCCAAAAGAGCAGTGTGGCAGTTTCATTTGGTTACATGAAATATATGCCTATCTGCTCTGAAAGGTGTTCGTATTTTATTGCAGTATTAAGTGAAATGAGTTGTTTAGCTGCTTTCAAAATCACTAGGTAGAATTATCACTTAGTTGGCATTTTGCAGTTTTCAAATAATTAGGTTTTGTAGTAGAAATGTAGTTTGCTATCAAGTTACTTAATCAAGCAAATACCAATAAAGTATCCAGCAAGCAATCACAAAGTTTTGCTTGGCTGAGAGAACACCAATGAAAGCATGTGATGCTGACATTGTAGTATTTGTATTTAATAAATCAAGGATTATTTCTTTGTAAACAGATGGGTTTCAAATGAGTTAGGCTTAGACTTAAACTTTCATCACCTGGTAAGACCTGGTAAGAGTTTTACAGTGCAGTTGTGTATCACCAGCATAACTATGAAAAGTAATGCCAAATCCTTTTGAAGTCTGCCAAGGGGGAGCGTGTACAAAGTGAAGTGCAGTTGGCTGTGCAGAACTTTGTTTGCAATTTCAGGCATCTCTGATGTACAGTCCCCTGAGGCCGCGCAAAACTGTCTGCCTGACAGATGTAACAGAAACCATTTTAGCATTGCCTAGAGAGGCCTACCCAGTTTTTATGGAAATTTATTAGAATTTTGTGATTGACAGAGTCAAAAGCTGCGCTGAGATCCAATGGAGGAAGTATAGAGACATTGTTATTATGGACACATTTCATCTCAACTCATAAAAACTTCAGTTAAAGCTGTCTCAGTACTATTATTTGCAAAGAAACGGGAATGAAATCTAATCTTTATCGAATCTGCAGTTGTGTGTAATACATTTAGTTTGTCGTAATTTGTTGACTGAAAATATGTTGCCAGCCTGTACACATTTATCTTGGGAGAAAAGCTCATCACCTATGGTAGGATAGATTAATCAAGTGAGTCAGTAAGTGAGAAGAGGATTTTCTTTATGATCACTCATCATACCAAAAAAATGAGACATTTTTCTGTCCTCAGCTGCCCTGTTTTTAACTTGCAAGATGTCCCCCTAAGAATATTGTAATGAACCTGCAGTTCTGTATTTCTTTCCGTTTTGTTTGATGGCAATTAATTTAAGCTGATTTATATTTCACCATTTCTCCATGGAGCATTCTGCTTGGTCAGTATCTTTTCATTTTGACTGGCAACAGGCTCTGTAGTTCTCTTAAGCGTGACATAAATATTATGAACATAGTTATTGCTGACCGAATACAAAGCTTGTGTAATGATATCATTTTGCAGTTACAAAACTTTAGAGAGGATACATTTACAGAAGCGTGTACTGTAAATATGACTAAACATGAACTGTAACAGTTCACTTTAAGTACATGTAAATGTTTGTGAATGATCACATTCTTAAGCAAGGCTCAAAAAGCTAGGTTTATACTCTGCATACTGGGCATTATTAGCTTGTGACAGGATGCTTTCATTTTAATCAGAGGTTGTTATCAAAGTGTTGTTTCCATCCTAAACACTAGGAAATAAAAGTGATTAGGTAGGTAGAAATAAATTAGGTATTTTGTCATATTTGTACAAAGCAAAAATCTGTTTGTCTACTCAGTTTCAGCAGAGCTTTTGACCTGCAGTCTCTAATATGCAGCCTCCGTATTGCTGTTGTAGTCAGTGCAATTGTAGTCCTGTGCTTTCACATGTCTGTCTACCAAAAAAAGTAAGTTTTTCTTTGACAAACCAATAAGCAAGAGAAACATTGGTTTGGGCTTTGTCCTCCCTCATAAAAAAACAAACTTCGCCTTTCTGCTCCCTCTTTCCTTGCTTACAACTATTTTTACCAGAAGACAAGCTATCATATTTTCTATCAGTAAAAAAATCAATATTAGATTAGCATCTCTTTTCATACTTGGCCAGCTATCTGATCTAAGGTAAAAATAGTATGATGGTACATAAATTTATGCTCTGAACTTCACATGCACTATGGCCCTGTGTGCAGCCATTTTTAAAGAGACATTAGGTATTAATCAGCATGCAGGGGACAGAGAAGCTTGGAATGACATGGAAGCAACATCTTTCTTGCAAAGTCTTTTGCATATTACAAACATGTCCACATATTCCATATGATTACTGACTTCTCATTTAAATTCTTCATACTCGGTATCACTGGATGAAATTTGGAGATCTCTTCCATTTCTGTTGTCATACTGAGGTTTCTGGTAGAAAAGGGATTTTTTTTATGCATCACTCATTTTTAAAGTGACAGAAAATAGCGACTTTGGGGGACATTAGAGTTTTGTGCATGTGCCCCACTGTGTGTAGAAATGTAGGTCACTGCAGAATCTTTCTGATGGGACATTCTGTGCATCCTGTTTCCTACAGATCATTTTTCATTCGTACATTACAATATTTCCACAAAGCCTTCTTTGTATTTTTGTACATTGTTTGGTTTTGAAATTCTGGAATTACAACAGCAGCAGTCACAAAAAATAGTACTTGTAATTTAGAGCCACAGAACAACGCTGACTTGAATCCTCCCATTTGCGGTCGAAGAGCATTCTGTCACAGCACCATGACAGCATTGAATTATGTAGTTTGTGGCAGCGCTGGGACAAGCTGTAATCATTGCCATGGTTCTTTGACAGCGCAACATGACCACATCAAGGTGAAATCAGGACATGTTGCAATGTGACCTTAAAGCTGTACATGAAGTTACTTCTCTCTGTCCAGGCATTTCTGATGCAACCAGTAAAACAGTCCGTTATTTTTGTTGATTTTAGGACCCCCTACTTTTTACATCCAGGATTTTAACAGCTTCATATACTCTCTGACACAACTTACAGAATGGGTTTACTCGCTGTTGCTTATGTGCAGTTCTTTGATGAAACATAATGCCTGCACTGCATCTGTTTGGAAATCCCATGCAAAAACAGCCCCTAAAGTGACTGTAAAGTTGATAAAGCCAAAAAGCGCAGGGAAGTGCAATGGCAGACCCTCTTGGCTGATGTCATGGCAGTGCTTTCCAATGCACGCTGCTTTTCAACATGGTGCTGTGCCTTGCATGGCTACATTTCAGGCAAAATGTGCTGACCGCTCAGCAGATTATGGGGTTGGGTTACCAAGGATTCAAACTTTCTCTCAAGCAGCTAATGATGCTATAAGAGTACCTTTTATAATGCCACTTTAATTTACTTACTAATGCTTGTTACTGTGTGTTTATATATCATTTTTATTATTACCAGAGGTTGGTTAAATTGTCATGTTCTGTAAAGTCTTGCAGATGTGCAGATACAGATTTCAGGTTTTGGAACCTTTGTGAGTCTTGAGTTTCTGCTTGTATCACCTCTGCACCAATCACAGCGACACATAGGTTAGGTGCTATGTGTCTGTTCCATGTTCCATGCGGTCTCCAAGGTCAGTGCTGGGGGTACATTGTGATGAAAAGAAGAGAGGGAGGAAAGGAGAAAAGCAAGGAGAGGAAGAGGAGGGGGTGGCAGTCAGTGGGACAGACAGACCTGCTGTATCCTCCACCCATCTCCCTGAGAATTGTTTTCCTCCCACTTGCTTTATATCTCTCCCTCACTCTGCCCCCTCCCTCTCGTTCCTCCTGTCTTTTTTCCCCTCTCTCTGAGAGGCTGTCTTGTTCAACCTTGGCGTGTGGGATGGCTGTGTCTGTGGGATGCATGGGGAGTTCTGCCTGCAGAGCTGTGGGGGTTGGGGGTGGGGGTTATCACAGACCTGCACAGTTCCTGCCTTTATGAGATTTTCAAATTTCTCAACATTCACCAGTGAATCCTCCTCTTGTTGTAAAGAGAGGAGGAAATCTGTATGGCCACCATGCAAATGTTGCAATGGATAATGGGCTCAACAAAGAAACGTACAATTAATAATGTTCAAAGATTTTTAATTTAAATTTAAATGCATTGAAATACATTTTTTATCACATGGACCCTCATAAATACAACATTTCTAAATTGCATCAGTGAGATCCAGATGATAATCTTGGCACCAAAATTAAAGTGTAAGAGCTTAACGTGTTGATTATAGTTTTGTTCCAAAATGAAAGACTTACAGCTTTTCCTTAAAATAAAAAATAAAGTACAAGAAACCTTTTGTGAATATTGTAAATATGTGACTTGGTCAAGAAGTAGGTAGCTAATGAACTCGCAAGCCAATTGGAAAATAAACTAGGCTAGCTAATTATGCTATGGCTTCAATGTGGTCCAACACAAGATCAAGTATGTTTATAGTTTTGGGAGTTTATGTTTACAGTTCTGGAGATCGGCACAGCGTTTTAGAAGGTGGAATAGAATTACAAAAGGATGTCACTGCATCTGACGAGGGCCAAATGGCCCAATGCTTGTGTTCCCGTGACCGGCTGTGTATCTGTCTGTCTTCAGCTGCGAACATGGGATATGTCTCTTCATTAACAACATGGTTGTTTTACAACTTTATTTATTATATGAAATGTATTATTTACTAACAGTTTGGCACTGCAAGCAGGGTAGAGCTTGTCTCAGTTTTCCTTCTGGTCTTCCGTCTTGTCAAGCGAGGTGAGTATGTTGATGTTCCATCTCACAGTAGGCGTAATCGCAAGAGATAGACCTGCGGGAGCTTGAGCACTCTACATAGTGGTATGAATCCTGTTTAATATGTTGAGGGAAGTACCGTGATCATAGTTAACAAAACAGTTTTTCTGAATGTGTGTCTTGTGATAGATGTTCTGAGGTTGATTGTACATATCTTATTGTTTACGTTGTCTGGTGAGTTAAGATTGTCCGTCTGGTTCGTGCTGAGTTGTTCAAATAGTCTTGTCGGTTTTTAATTCTCTGTCCTTAGTGAAAATTGTCTATCGTTTCGACCTCATCGGAGGCCCAGTGGATCTGGGCTTGGTACCTTGGCGGGGGTTCAAGGTTGTTTGTTTTGTGTTTTCTGTGTGATGGGGTAAACCCGGCTTGGCATTGTGCAAGCTACAGTTTGTAGGTCCCGGGAAAGTGCGCTTTTTGTCTGCGTTGATTCATAGATTGACCCACCGGAGGCCCAGGGATCTGGGTTAGTTTGTAAGTCTATGCAGTGTTTTTTTTTCTCCAGTGCTTTGTCAATAGTGTTATGGGACTGTAGCCATAATCACCGGGGATCACTGTCTTTTTGTTGTCTTGTACGTTGTTTCATGTGTTGGCCAATATAAGGGTACCCATAGTCGTAACTTAATTTATAACTCTTTGTATAACTATATAATAGTAGTTGATTTAAAATCCATGGTAATATTACATATAACTAGATAATAATAATAGCTAGTACATAAAATGTTTGGTCAGTTGAGATTGTCTTCATTGATTAAATGTTGTTTATTGTCATTTTCGGTCCCATCGGTGGCGCAGGGTGGGAGGTTGTTGCCTATCCGTATCTTGTAAAATCCTTTGAGGATTTGCAAGATTTTGTGTTTGGTCGATGGGAGGCCCAGGTGAGACCATGGTACCTGGGAAGCTAGGTCAGTAAATATACCTAGAAAAATATCTGACGCCAATCTGATTGCTTTGACGGCATCTGTACCTCAGGGTGTAGCCTAATGACTGTCTCTTCATTAACAACGTGGTTGTTTTACTCATTTTGAGAACTTTATCACTTACTAACAATAGCAATGATAATATACACTACTCCTTAGATCTAGATAAAGCAGTTTTACACAATCAGCTCTGCTATTTTTTTCAGACTGCTGATTTTTCCAAAAATAGTATGATGGAGAGCTTTTGGTGCATTCATCTGGGAAGCATATGATCCCATTAATGCTATTTTAGAGCTGTGTGGGGAGAAGCCGTAGGTAATAAACAGGAAAATGATGTGCCCATTTTGCAGTATTTGATATACCTCTTCCCCTTAAGGACCTCATTTAGCTCATAGCTGCTATCACTGAGGCTTATCTTACCCCAAAGACCCTGTGCTACAGAAGTGGTGAACCGCAGTCCTCACTTTCCCTCCGCAGCACTGCAGATCCTTAATTATTCCACAGATCTTTTGCTGCAGGGTTGTGGTGGTCATTAAAGGTTAGTTGAAGTTGGCCAATTGTGTCCAAAAGAAGCACCAACTCACCAAACTTTGCTCCCTGTGGCATGAAAAAGGACTGAATCTAGCTGAATTATGTTTGAGACAATATTCAGTTCAAAAGGTGTACCATAGTAATAGTTCAAATCAATGTTCAGTGTATTCAATATTTAGTATACATGAAGATGTAGATGGGGACAGGATGTATCTGTTTATTTATAATGTTTTTTATTTATTCCTTTGATAGGGCATACAACCTTGGAAAAACTGTTATTTATTTTGAACAAAAAAGAAAAAAAAAACTGTTAGTTCATTTGTTTATTGGTGACAGGTCACTACCCATTAAAATATTCATGCACAAAACTAGAACTTATTCCATCTTATATCTCATACGTCTGCCAAGAGGGCATGTCATTACGTCCTTTGTTGACACCAGCAGACCATGAATATTAATACCCAGAATGCACTATGCCCATAATTGGTTTGAGGTCTCGTAAATGTTATTTTTATTAAACTGTGATGAACATGGGTTTTTCATTAAAGTGAGTGCAGAAGGGCATAAGGATTGCAATTCGGTTCCCCTTTCGAGACCATGAGAGGAGGGACTGAAGGACAATTGGACAACCTTATAGAAATGGTTTGCTGCATCAGGAAATGAGTCCTTTTATGCAAAGTTGCATTAAACATCTCATATACTCTACAGAACCTGACTGGAGGCGAAAGCACACAAAGCTGTTGTTATGGACATATTCATTTTCACTTTGTTGATTTACAGTAGTTACTGTCTGTGTATTCAGTGACACAGTGTCATGTGATTGTCCAAGTCAATTCTATTTCATCCCAACCATAAAAAAGTCTTTCTCTAAGACACCTTCTGAACCTGTGTGCGTGTGTTTGACTGTGAGGCCTCCAAACCCTCTATGTGCGGATCACCACTCACCATGCAGGACTACGGCAGGGTATTTTGGTCTGTGTCCATATCAGTGATGGAGATTGTCGATGACACTGTGCCCGATCTGGTTGTGGCAGGTGTCACTCACAGAAAGTGGCTTTGTGTCAGACCCTGTGTGATCTCCGCTGTGCAGAGTCTCTCCTTCTGCTGAAATGGCATTTTCATGGCTCTCGCAGGGCCTCAAAATGTCCCTTCAACATTACGAGAAGAAAAGCTTTGAGTTACTGACTCACTCCATCGATGCACTTTAATATTCTTTTATGGTGTTTGGAGAATAACTCATGTGTGTCCAACTGAATTTGAAGGTTTTCCTGCATTCGGGTTAATATATCCTATAACCAGACTTTTGTTGTTGTATCATTTAGCCAGAGGAATGCATACCTTATGCAGCAGGCACTGGCGGACTGCAGGTGCCTGATCATGTCACTGCATTACCCTCCATTTCAGCTATTCACAAATGAACATTGCTCCACTTGACTCAAAGCCACAATTAGCATTGGTCTTGGAATTAGTATATGAATTGGCATTTGTATAATAACCATCTGAGTATAAAGTCATTAACATTGGAGACCATGCTGTTTTACTACCACAGCTGCTTTTCCCGTTGTTTCTAGCATGTTTTCCTCAAGCATTAAATTGAATCAGATTTACTGTCAAGGCAAATAAATTCTTGTTAATTGGCATGCTTTTTCTGTCACTGTCCTCTGTAAATGACAAAACTCAGTGGAAGGTCCAAATCCTTCTTTAGCCTGTTCTGACGTGTCTGTGAAAGAACCCCCCTCCTCTTGCATTCATGCATTAATTGCTTCATTGCTTCTGGCAGTCTTATGTGTTACGGGTTTCTGGTAATTAACATTATGAAAATACACAATCCCTCTAAAATTCCCCTTTTGTCTGACCTTCTCATTGCCCACAGGAATAAAATTGTGTGATGTTTCTTAAATATAGAACAAATTATTTGTCATTTGATGACAAGCATTAGTAATTGCCATATACTGTTAATGTGTACATTCCTTAAGTGATCAGGGGCACCGCATGAACAAATGACGGTCAGAGCAGATGTGGTCAAGCTGCACTCTCATTGTGAAACGAGTGTTTTTGAGTGCTGTCGCATATTGAAGTTCAGTAATGGGAAGAATATGGCCTATCTGAATGCATACTATTGTTTTACTGTGTTGGGAAGTGGCTTATATCTTGTGGTGTGCATGAATTTGTGTTGTAGCAATTGTATGGAATATTTAAAATGAGATTTGAAATTGCTTCTGATACTGAGAAAGGGTTTCATAGGTCTCATTGCAGGTATTGTAGCTGAAATATTGCTTTCCACCTTGTTTTTATAAATTGTATTTTCATAGCCCTCTGGGTTAGGACATTATTTTAAATTTTAACCCAAACTGATGTTGTGCAAACAAGTGCTCCATGCATGAGCACAATCATTTATGGCACTCTCTTGGTTTTGTGAGGATTGGAATACATCTTTGTTGAGCCATAATAGGTGTATTCTGGTTTTTATATTGAAATTGCACTTGCAATATTTCCACTGAAATTGACAGTAGCTCCCAACTACCTGTGAGGCAGGTCTCAGTTATAGAAAATTAATCTTACTCGTATCATGGTACAACTATTTCCATAAAATATAAGAAAGCACTGTTCTTGAGGTGATCAAGTTCTTTCAGATATGACACATTTTTTAATATTTCAATAGAGAGTAATATTAGACCTCTTTCAGATTCAGTCAAAGAGAGGTCCTGGTTTGATTGGAGGAATTATTGGTGTAGTTAATGATGCAGGAAGACGACGGGAGCCTTCCCGAGCTGTGGTGCTTTTTCTGGTCGACATTCCATGCCCAGGACTGAAGTAATTACCCATTCGAAGTGCCTCTTCCCGGCGGTTTTAGAACCAAGTGTCTGTGTGCTGCTCATTGACCTCAGTGATCACTTGATATTGATGCTGAACTTCTCATGTCTGATTCTGGCTCCCTCAGAAGTCTCTCTTGTGTCTGTGAGATTTGAAGTCTGTGTTTGCTTTGAAATGCCTTGATTCAGCTGAAAGGCGCCCCGCTTAACTTGGGACCGTCTATTTGCATTGGAAATGTATGGAGGTTTTGGCACCTTAAGCCATCCTGATGCGCATCACGTAGATTATGTTGTTTGCCTGGATCCTTCATAATTTGCATGTCCCATCTGGATCTATTTCACCGTTCCCTTTGTAATGAAACTTCATTGTTGATGCATTATATTTAACTATTGAACAAGATACATATGTGGCTTTCAGCTTTTGCCTGTAGAATTCTCTACAACGACAAGGAGAAAAGAAAATTAAAGAAGGCTAGAAGAATGTGACTTGAACAGACACTTATGGAAGGTTGTTTTTGAATAGAAATATGTGCTTAAGTGCAGAGTTATTATGGTGTACTTGTTCCTATAATGTGTCTACATGGAGGTATTTGATGTGCAATTAATGCTGCATAAAGGTGTTATATACTTCAGCAATTTGCTGGTACCCCTTAAGATTATGAAGGCAATGTGTAATTATTGTAATAAACTGCTGCAGTGCAAATTGGTCATACCCCTATAGGATTCTGTCGACTAGAATGGTGTAGTGCCTTTTGTGGTTCTGAAATGATTGAAAAGCAGGCGTGTATCCACTCTGAGGCACTATGAATGTAAGACCACAGAAACATGTGGGTGGTGGAGGGGAAACATGAGCCATTGTGATTTATGAAGTTTGGCATGAATTGCAGGCTGATTGTTGTTTTTAATGCCTATAGAAGGTTGGTGTAAACTTCATTCAGGGACAATGACAGGAGATGAGGCATACTCACCAGAATTGCTAATTATAACCAATAATTGAAAAACTGATCTAATTCCCCTGAATGGGACTGTAACTGTCATTCTCTTAGATTGATATTCCACTCTGTTTCCACTAAACATTCCAGCATTATTATTATTGGCAGTTACATTGAATCTAGCTGAATTTTTTCTAATTGAATAACATTTTCTCTTAAAGTGAACAGCAGTAAATCCCTTTACAAACCTGATTTAGTAATCCTGACTGATTACTTGATTACGTTTGAGCTGAGTAGCTGTGAAGTTACTAAGTTAACATTCAAGTAAAGGTGAGACAAACTCTATATTTTGTCTTTATAAATGAAGTTGGGTGTTATGTAGTGTTCCCTTGCAAATCGTCCTTGTATTAAATAAAGAAACAAAATAACTGTTTGCCTTTGCTCACTGGAGGATAGACAAGACAGATTTTTACAAGAGTGATTCAGAAGCATGACTTACACAGTGCTCTTAATAACTTTGGAACAAGTCGATTGGACACACCAGTTGGAGGCTGAGAAGCTAAGATGCTTGAATAGCATTCCTTTATCAATCATTACAGTCACCATGGGACAAAAGAGGGTAGAAACTATGCAGGCACTTCCCTCTGCCTGCGCCGCCCGCCCACCCCCCGCCCCCTTCGGCCCAATGTCAAAGAGGCCCCACCTTGATCAGTCTTTGAAAAGCTCAGTGCTCGCCAAGCAAACCAGGAGGATCTTTTGAAAGAGAAGGAAGGAGGAGGTCTTTGAAGTCCTTTTCTATGCCTCCTGTGCGTGTGTGTGCGTGAGTGAGTGAGTGAGTGAGTGAGTGAGTGAGTGAGTGAGTGAGTGAGTGAGTGCGTGAGTGAGTGAGTGAGTGAGTGAGTGAGTGAGTGAGTGAGTGAGTGAGTGAGTGAGTGAGTGCGTGAGTGCATGTGGGGGCTGGAGCAGGGGGGATAGTTTTATACTATCTGAAATTGCTTTGCATCCACTTAGTACTGACAGGGCAGCATTGAAATAGGCTGTTTGCAAAGCTTTGGGTCACCATTACAACACTCAATGTAAGGCTTCCAAGTTCCTCTGTGGTGTAAGAAAGAAATATACACAGCTTTGACGCCCGCCCCAGCCAGGAATTCCTGATGAAGAAATCGCTGAAGAAGAAGCAGGGATTTTATGGCTTAGCCTCCCTTGCTCTGGCCTCCGGCTGTCTTCATTACCCTGGCATCCCCGACCAGACGGATTTAAAGACAGAGTCATTGCTACAGTGCAGATCCAGACACTCTCTGTAAAAGCAGTAAACAGGAGACCAGAGACTTAATAGATTAATAAAACCCATGCAGGCTCTGACCAGTTTAGCATCAGTAGGGAAAGCATTTGCTTTTTTGAATGATTTTGGGGTTCAGAGAAAGACTGATCGCTTCCCCTTCTGTTTTCTCTGTTCAGCTCTGCTATTATACTCCTTGGCTCTTAAAACTTGGCAACTGCCCGTGAATCCTGCTCTGAACAATGTCACAGATAGTTGGTTTAGCACATGTTGTGGAAGAGTGAATGCACTAAAATGTCTTACAGGGGAAATTCAGGCTCTAGAAAGGTCAGTAAGTTGGACACATTAGGCCACTATTAAGGTCAAAGTCAAAGTCATTATACAATGATTGGGGTTCTATATAGTCCAGAGTTATTATGCAATGATTAAAAAAAGATGGTAGTACATTGAATATTGGATAATATTGAGTGTTTGAATAACTGGACTTGTATGATTTCAGTGTCATATTTTATAGCAGGTTACAATATAATTACAGCCATATAACTTTTCATTCTGCTTGTCTGAAATTGACAGCACATGTGAAATAAAGACAGCCATAATTACTCAGTTACTCACTGTTTGGTCCATTGTATTATTAGTTCAGTCATTATCACTTAACAATGCATAATCAATATTATTGCTATGCATCATTGTAATATTATCACCATTTCCAGTGGAGCCCTTTATCTGCTGTGGTGAAAACTGCTTCACCCACCGTTTTAATTATGTCCAGTTCATACTCATATTCTGTGTACTGTGTGTGTGATGAATTTGAGTTACTTACACAGGACCCATTCAATAGCATGTATTAGAAAGGAAGATCGTAAACATTGAGATAATTTTCATTTGAAGTACCAGTATGTGGCCATTGCATTGGTTGATGTGCATTTGAGTTTTCCTTTAAGTGAGATGCAAACTGCAGGTTGTTTGGCTCAATGTTATGAATGATAAATCCTTTGGATTCTTTTAATTATAGTTGGTGCTTTAGAGCAGTGGTTCCCAGACCAAATTAGATCTGGATGTTCAGGAAATGCCACTTTTAGATGCACTGTTGTCATGGTTGTCGATGCTGCATTTATCACTGTTTTTATCGCTTATCTCTCTGTGTAGGGCATAAGTAATGTAGCCTTCATGCATGTTGACATCTGCTGATATATGTAAACAAAGCTTCTGTATACTGTTCACTATCATTATTCACTTCAGCATTGATGGATATGGCATGAGAATGCCATATCTGGTCACACAAGCATTGGCACAATTAGGAGAGGCAGGTGCAGGGCCCTTAAGTTCCACATACATTAGGTGAATTGATCCTGGCACTAAACACTAATGATTCCGAAATACAGAATGATATATGACTCCCCTCAGCAGATGAGAAAAAATAATGAGCCGATATTTCGAGTTGCTGACAAAAATACAAGTGTCCTCTTGCCTGGACAGTCATTTGTCTTCCACACGTAACCCTTAATTGCTAGTCTTTAAAAACCACACACACTCTCTCAAGACACACATACTTTTTTTTTCATCTGTAATTTTGTTTTTTCCAAATTTAGAGGTCTAACCTGCATTTCAGTCAAGTTTTATGAATGCTTTTTCTCAAAATGTACTTACAACCTGTTTTCTGTTGTGGGAAATTGCATGCTAAAAAACTGCTAATTAACTGAATAGAGAATACCAAACAAAAGTAGTATGTATTTTCACATCGTATTGAAACATAGCAGCCTGGCACAGATGCCACAGTCATTACTATACTGTGCACTGTTCACCTTAGAGTGATGGATTATGTTGCATGGGATTTTGTTCTGTTTAAAGCTACAATGAGTGCACACATTCTAAGGTTAGTGGGGTAATAGCTTTGCTTAAGTAAAAACACTTTCCTTCACCGCAGTCACTGCAGCTACCACTTGAGCACTCATCAGTGTACCAATGACTATTTTCCACACTCCAGTGCACAAAGTGCAATGCTAAATGAAATGGAGCCATATCTCTCACTGACGACAGTAGGTAGCCTGTGGATGCCTTCCCTATAGTTGGTAGGAGTGACTGTTCTGGAATTCAAACGTGTCCAACCCCTGGCACAGCAAAGTTCCATCAGTGGTCTCCCAGTTGTAGTCAGGCAGTGATATAGCTGGGGTTTGACCTTGCATTGTCCAGTTCTTTGGGCCATGCTCTCATAATGAACACCTTTACCAGCTGAGCCACTTAGGACCACAGCTTTTTCTCCCCGGCTTATTCATTAAGCATTTATTTTTTTGTATTGAAAAATTTGCCAGAAAGCACAACTGGAAATCTATTATATCACTGAGCAGACCTTTGGCTCAGCTTACTGGTGTAATGGAATCCAGGGGATTAAAGCACTTGACTGTTTCACAACAATTGCATTTTGATTGAGGCTTTTTGAAATGACACCTTTTGTTAGCTGTAGGAGCAGGTTTGTCAAGTGCTTGTTTTCCATGTCATTGTAATTAATAATGCATGCAAAGCTCTCTGATTGAGCATGAGGTTAGAGGTGGAGTTTCCATGAAAGAATCAATAGATCCAGACAAGCACTAATTACAACATTTACATGCAGATGGAGAAATTGTAATAGTTAAGATTTACGATTAAAATTCCAAATATTATGCATGCTTTGCTTAGTTTCCCTGCATACCCAATTGCTAGTTTTTATTATTACTGGTTTTGGTCAGAATTCAGTTATATTCTCATGTTGTTTATAGAATCAAAAAGATTGAAAATACAAAAAATAGTCACAGGCAGACCCTAGTTTTGGAATACTGCAAACATTATGTTCATAAACATGAATTCATCTGTTCAATCAGATAGCAGTCAGGTCCGGGCGGATCTGCTTGACCGTCAGATGATTCTCTTAGCCAGTCGCACCCGTTCTGCGGGCTGGTGCCAAGTGTGGTCCAAACGAATGTTGACAGCCCTCACCACTGTGTTGGTCAGCAGACTCTGAACGCATCCGGGGCGCATCCGTAGGCCAGACGCGCTTAAATTTACTAACGTGCCAATTCTACTATTCCCGCTCACTCATCGGAGTAACCTTAACACTCATAAACTCGAGGTCTGCGTGAATATTGAGGTAAGCGATTTTTTAAAAAAATTATTTTGCATATAGCCATATTAGAAATATAACTATATATCACAGGTGCAGTTGAGTGATGAGTGTTTAAATATGGAAATATGTAACACAATGTTTTACGGAGCTTGCGAATGAAACGGTTATCTAACTAATGAAGTTGCACGACAAGAAGTTGGCTGTGTTAGTTGATATTGCTAACTAACAAGCTAGGATCGTTAGCTGCCAACCCTACAGACTGCACTATGGTCTGTGGCTGTGATGGTTGGAAAAAAAAAAAAAAAAAACTCAAAAGCCATGGGCTATGTAGTTTTAAGGTTATCTGTCAGTGTTGTCAAATTTTGGGACAAAGCGCGAGAATACAGCGTTATCTCCAAGTACACCAGGAGGTGGCCACAAGCGAACATAAGTTATACTACCCGAGCAAACTAATGCAGTGGCGAACCTTGTCTATAGAGCAGGCCCAATTATAAAACCAGGAAAATATCAGTAACAGTGCATCGCTTGACCTTTGAGACATGATTATTTGTAGATTAATTAATTGTAAGCTGTCATAAGTAGACCTACAGTAGCTACAGTCAGGGTGGCGAAATGAATTCAGCCAGACTAGATGACGCCTGCTACGTTAGTATTTCATCACAGTTAAGTTAGGCTAATATTTCCCAGTGTCTCATATCGACATGGAAATGAAAGCAGATTTAATGCGATAGCGCAATCATTGCCGATCCTCATTCTCGTGGAAACAGTTTATAAGATCTTTTCTCATAATTAGGAGATAATTTTTTTGTGAATGCAAAGCACTTCCAATAAAAAACAGCTGATTACTGTGGAATGTGTATTTAGAATGTGGACCGTAGAATGTTTCCTTAAACCGGCATTTGACTTCTGTAAAAATATAAAAGCTCATATTTGTGGGTGGGCAGGTGTAGCCCACTGCTATACCTGCCACAGAGCAGGTATAGCGGTGTCTGTGAAAAGAACTTCAAGATTGGATTCTGTATCTTCGTTCCAAGGTATGGAGAACAAAGCGAAAGCCTGTGTTTTCCAATTAATGGAATGGTAATTACAGACTCAAAAATCGATAATTTTCTTTTTCTCCATCTGTGCAGAATGTTTCACTTTGGCAGCGCGATGCATCGTAAAAACGATTATTTTCCCCAGCTCTAGTTTCAGTATGTTTTTTCCCAGTATGTTTCTTGTGACATACTGGCAGTACTTGCCTCAGAGAGTACACTTATAAACAGGTCAAATTTTCATGCTGAATCTCTGGTATTCACAATTGACTTTGTGGAAATTCAGTATTTGCTGTTGAAATCGCAAGTTTTACGTGTGAACTACTTATATGGAGTTAAATGGTGACTGTGTTTTGCCCTTGAGCTCTGCCTGTTCCTCTCCAGTGAAAAACTTCCCAAGCCTTTCTTCCCCTCTTTCCCTAAAAAGAAGCACAAATCATCGAATAGGTCTAACATTAGACAAAACTGTAATTAAAAACCTCAAAAACAGTCAAGGTTAATTCCAGTGAAGAGTCAATTCTCCTTCAGTTCATTGATTTCAAAAAGGATGGTCCATAACACAATTGGCAGAGCACAGAGACGTCAATATTTTCAAGCAGAACATAAAGATTAATAAAAGATAATTAAACACAACAGATTGGTTTGAGATTTGAGAGTTTTGCCCATTGCCAACAGTTTGGGGTGTCTCCAAGCGGTTTTTATTAATGTGAACAATGTCAGTGTTTTGTTTTTCAGTTAAAAATGGAAGAAAATGTACAGTGGTGATAAATAATATGTTAATCATTTACGATCGTATTCCCTCCAATGAAAAACAGAAAATGAGAGATTTCAATGTGGATGGTGATTATTTTGAAGTGTATAACCACAGTTTATCATGGCTGAATTCCTGGCAGTCCAAAGGTCTCACAGCAGTGGTGTTTTAACTAGAGGTGTGCCAGCTTGTTGGAAAATGTGAATGATGAGACACATTAACACTGTTGAATGGAACTTTAAGTAGCATTCATATTTTAGTATTTCGATTGGTGAATGTCTGGAAAGTACATCTGAAATGTCTGGGTCTTCTATCACCTAGGTTGTCCTTATAGTATTAGTTCTCAGTACGCGTTCTGTTTTCTGCATAATTGTTAAATCCTTGGAGGCATGAATGTGTTTGAGAGAGCTAACAGGGGGAGATGGGACTGAATATCAATTCACTACTCAAATATTGCTGTCAGTGAGCTGATGATTGTTTTTCTGTCCTGATCAGGATCCCATTCTGAATCAGAAGAGCGTCTTGGCTGCATAAAAATGTACTGTCATAGGAGCAGAGGCTGTGTGCAGTCTCAAACGTGTCTAAGAGATCATTTCTGCATCGTAGGCAGTTGTACGCTCTGGAACACTGTGTTCTGGAACGCTCGTGTCCTTGCACTGAACAACCTCTCGGATAATTAAAAACAATGCCGTCTCCACCGAACAAAGACCATCAAATTCAACTCCTCTGACTCGCCAAACAAATTGGATTTGTTTGTTTACTGTTTAAGTAAGGGTTCAGTTGATTGTCTTTGAGCTGAAGTCTTTGAGTATTAAGGTCATCCAGCTTTGCTGATGTTAATACTGTTAATAACGTCCACAGTTTATTTTTCAGCAAAATGCTTTCTTTCAAAGTGTGAGAATTTATCAAAGGTATAGTGTCATAATCAAAGGAAATTACTGATGAATACATTTGCAAGTACCATAATTTAGTTTTATCTTGGAGTGAGATGCCAGTTTTCACATTTAAACCATCAGCTGTGATTTTCAGGTAATTTCATAGACCTGTGTTTTTTGGTCTGCTTTAGTGTTAGCTTGAAAGAACAGTGCTTTTAATTTTCATATCTTGAAATGTGTTTGATTGAATAATATTTTCAGTGCTATACACTTTTTAAGGCTGTTTCTGAAGTTGTTTATGACCATGAACTTTATTCCCTTTCCTCTTCCTGCAGCTTATAGTGGAAAAGACAACTGACTACCCTTCCACAGAGTTCTCATTGGTGGAAGATGTCGCTCTGCACTTCACTTGTTTGATGGACAGACTGAATGAGCAGCGCCTGTTTCAGCCCAACCTCTGTGATGTAGACATAGTGCTGGTGCATCAGAAGAACACATTTCCGGCCCACAAGGGTGTACTGGCAGCCTACAGCCAGTTCTTCCACTCTCTGTTCACCCAGAACAAGCAGCTCCAGAGGGTTGACCTGTCACTGGAGGCCCTCACCTCACAAGGCCTGCAGCAGATCCTCAACTTCATCTACACCTCCAAGCTGCTGGTCAACGCCTGCAACGTCCAGGACGTGCTGAACGCCGCCGCCGTGCTCCAGATGAGCGATATCGCCAGCTCCTGCCAAGAGCTCATCACCAGCCGCTCGCTCGGCCTCGACCTGGCCATGGCCAAGCAGGACGGCCGCAGTAACCCCTCCCAGTACTACCGGGAGATCAAGCAGGAGATAGACCCGGCCCATGCCAAGATCTACGCCCGGGAAGGAATTAGCCCCTACTCTGTGCGAGTGGAGGACGGCTCGGGCAAGCCGCACCATACAGGTATTCAGGCAAAGCAGTACTTCAAGAAGGAAGAGGGAGATGGGGGCGGGGTTGGGGCGGGTGCACGGAGCATGTGCAAGATGGAGGGCAGTGTGGAAGAATCTGAGGACTCTGATGGCCATGCTTCCTTCAACCGGGAGCAGATTATCGTGGAGGTGAACCTGAACAATCAGACCCTGAATGTATCTAAGGGCACAGAGGGGAAACCATCCTCTGCAGAGACCACCACAGTGTTCGGCCACTGCCACAGCGAGGAGCAGGACTCAGAGGAGGAGGACGATGATGAGGAAGAAGAAGAGGACAACGAGGAGGACGACGAAGACGCAGATGTGGGGGAGGAGGAGGAAGAGGACCAGAGAGAGGAGGACAGCAGTGAGGAGGGTGATGAGGAAAGGGGGGAGGAAGGGGAGGACAACCACAACATTCCAGAGGAGAAGAAGGAGAGGTTGGAAAGGCCCCGCCGGGGCACCAGGGTCTCTGCGGACACCATGGCGACCATCTCCACAAGACATGCCCTGAGCACCACCACGAGGGCCAGCAGAAGCAGAGGGCGCAAGAGGAAAAAGAATCCGGAGAGCCTGGGCCAGAAGGTGAAGCTCGAGGAGAAAGAGCATTTCCCATGCAAGAAATGCCCGCGCATCTTCAACAACCGCTGGTACCTGGAGAAGCACATGAACGTCACGCACAACCGCATGCAGATCTGTGACAAGTGCGGCAAGCGCTTTCTGCTGGAGAGTGAACTGCTTCTGCACCATCAGACAGACTGTGAGAAGACCATACAGGTAGGCCTCACCCTTGGGATGACAAATAACCAAAATGTTGACTGCTGTTAGTAGTTAATAGTTCACCCCATTTAATGTCTCTTTAGTGTCACTTTATTTTGACTGTGGCACTGTAGAAGTCTTGACCGCAGACATGTTCTTATCAGTGCATCTAATCTGCATTTTGAAATTGAGTTTATTCATTTGTTTGGTGTCATTTGCTCATTGGGGGCATTGGTTTCTTTTACACCAGCCTTCAGCCCAGTGATTGTCTGTCAGTTGCCACAGCCTTGTGCCTCACTCTTTATGATGATGAACAGGTAGCACAAGCAATTCTAGCTGCATTTGGAGTATTATTAAATAGCATTTTCCATATGGATATGGTTAAAACCTGCAAATAACAAGAACATGCTCTCAGTCTGTCTGCTGTGATGTTTTTGCACCATCGTATCAGGAACAGCTTGATATTTGAAATGTATTAATTTTTCCAAATAATATCCCCTTTCACTCTTTTCTTAGAATCCAGAAAAAAATACTAATTTGACTGAAATTTAAAGCTTTAAATTACCAAGACAGGGCATATGTGGTGTCTTTATTTTGTCAATTTGATTTAAAGTGATGAGTAACACTTAAACAGTTCTTTTCTGCTGTAAAACTGCTTTACTTCATCCCTGACTTAACAGCTAGTATAATATATTATTCTTTCTGTGGTTGCCCTCTCAAATGAGCCCTTGAGTCTTCTCAAATTAATGGCTACATTGTACTTCAATACAGTTCTTCATGATGTTTTGAAGTGTTGCTAGAATTAAATAGATAATATATATCAAAATTATGGTGGTAATTCTTTCTGTTTTGCCTAATATATTCTAAATATTTTATATGATACCTATTTTCTCCATGTTACCTTTAACTGAGACTCTAATTCTGGCATCTATTGTTCAGTACAGTCCTGTATCTGGAATGTGCTGAAATAGTTAATTTTTTTTATACAATGCGCAAAGCAGCAGTATTTTTTGCACCTTCCAGTCTAAAATGGCCTTGTGGTAAATGTTTTTTTTTTGAAAACCTACAATTTTGCACAAAACATTCCTCCATGTTTAGGCTTTGTTGTCTTGCTGCATATTGTACTCTCTTCACATCTTTCAGCCAGCTGAAATCACAGTGTTCCAATACCTCAGGCGGTCTCTTCATTCTGATGCTAATTCGACTTAGAGTGCTTAGAGTGACACCTATGGATGTACTGTGTCACATGTCTGTGGGATTTTGGGACAGGACAAATCAGCATCATGTCATAATGCAAACACAGCTAGCACCAGGAGGAGAAAAACTACCATAACTTGATTGGTTTTGTTGTGACATATTACGTGTATACTCAAAAAGCTATTTTCATGATAAGTCTCTTCGAACCAGTCCGCTTTTCTTCCTATAGACCCAAGAGATCAAAGGAAATCCTCAAATCATCAAAGAAAGACACAGTCAAAGCAAAATGGCCGTCACAGCAATGATCTCTGTTAGTGTGTCACACCATGTTAACCATTTGTTGCACGGCTGGCTGCTGACTCATAGGTGATTTTGCATTTCTTGCTATTAACCTTTGAATGGTGTTTGAAGGTCTTTATTCAGCACCCACCATATCACACCATCAATGATACCACCTTGTTCCTCATGACAACAGCTTTCCAACAACACCAAACATAATTACAGTAAATGGAAAAGCTAAGGTTTCATAATACTAGTCAAATTGAGTGAAAAGACAGCACAGTGCTGGGAGCTTTCTACAGAGGCAGCAGGATGATTGGATCAGGGCTGTTGAGGCAATAGCATTGTTTCTTTATCATTCCTTGCTGACTCCCTGCCAGCACCATAAACACAGTCTGTTCTCCTTTGGGTCAGATCAAGGGGTATACCTTTGTAAACAGCACTACAATATTCAGGATGAAATTCAACTCTGCCTAAAAGAGTGTTGTCCCTTTTCAGTGTGTCACCTGTGGCAAAGGCTTCAAAAAGCTGTGGTCCCTCCATGAACATAACAAGATAGTCCACGGCTATGCGGAAAAGAAGTTCTCCTGCGAGATCTGTGAGAAGAAGTTCTACACCATGGCTCATGTCAGGAAGCATATGGTTGGTGAGTTCTGTGCAGACACGAGGGGGATGAGGTTGAGTATGTGCCTTTTAAGGGTGGGTAGGTTTTAGGGTTTAGATACTGATTCTTACCGCACTGTCTGTTTGAACGACACAGTGACCTGACATCAACCGCGCCAGAGGGATGGAAGTCTAGTCAGCCCCTGATGTGCTTAATCTCCCTTGACAGTAGAGAGGAAATTGTCCTGTTGCAGCAGAAATCTTAGCTAAGTACTTCCTTCGAGATTAGTCTGAACCACTGCTCTTAGTGAGCGATGCTTGTCAGTATGACCTATTGAGTAGCAGAATGCATTTGATGTTTCAGTCTTTCACTAATGCATCTGACAGGAAATTACTGTATTTCAGAGGGAGAAAAGACAGCATAGATCAGACCAGGTGTCACAAAATCTTTCCAGTAATATGTCTGATATTATAATACATCTGTATGATAATGCTATTATCTGTCTGACATGTTTGCTCATGTCTTTGTGCAATATTCTGTATTTTTTTTTTTTTTTTTTTTTTTTTAACCATAGCAAATATTATGCTGGCCTCTGGTGTGTTATCGTTTGAAGGAAGATGTCTGCATTGTGGTAATACTCTTCTGTATTCACACAGCCTCTTTCAGCTCAAATTAGAGCCACAGTCTCATATCATGGGAGGCTTCTCGCTGAGATGCTGTCTGCAGCAAAAGATGGCTCAGAGATGAATACCCAGAGAGCAATAACAAACCTGTCATGTCCTGGAAACTGGCTGGAACTATAAAGGACGAACGTGACAGAAATAGGGTAGGAAAAATATGTATTGACAGGGAGAAAGCAAACATTTTGTGGCAACTTTGTAACTCTTGAGTTCTGCCGCATATATTTGTATTTATACAAGCATGGATCTGAGTTTAAGTCGCCCATGTACCACCAAGGAATTGAGGTTTTTTTTTTAATTTTCTAATGCACTTTCAATCGGTATGCAGCGCTCCCAGTGAGAGAAATACACTTCAAGTTTCTCAGTCCCGGTGTTAGATCCAGTTTTCTGCTAAGTATGCAGATTGTGCACAGGCTGGGAAGTGATTTGATATTGGGTCAGTTCATTCTGGAATTGTGTTTGATTTTGTGAAGGAAACATAGCTAGATGATTAAAGGTTGTGTGGCTGGTTCCCTGAATGCTTTGGGTCCGGTGGGATGAGGCAAGTCTTTCCTGTGTTGGCAAGGAAGCGACCCTGGAATGGGAAAGCATCCACTGGGCCCCCCTTATGAGCAGAAAAGGTCTCTGTCCTTGCTTCTGACCTGTTGTCTTGGAGCAGCCGCTCCTTTTTTATAGCCCTGTGTCAGTGTAGCAGAGTGGATGCATTTTTCCTGCTCTCTGCAAAGCCTGCTGGGATGTGCTGCTTGTGGCCTAGCAAAATCATTCAGAGACACATGAAGGTCTGTTTCATAACCAGAAGAGAGTCTAAAGAGAGGGCAAATGATTAATTGTGCCTGCCTTCAAAAGACTGGAAAGTTATACGTTTGTTATTCCAGGTGAAACTACTGATACCGTAAACTGGATACTTAACCTCAAAAGAGCGTAACTACGAAAACAGATTTCAGAAATGTATAAATGTGAGCATTGATAGTCAGTTCCTGTAAAGAGAATGATATCTGCTAAATCACCCATTGATAGTGATTAACAAAGTGGAGTGTGGGCAGCCTGGGAGCAGAGCTGCTTGTAACCGCCTGGTTCGTATTCCTGCCACGGATCTCCCATCCCCTCATGCTGTCCTCGCTCCTGATAACCCATTTCTACAGCCAGTCTCTGCAGCCCACAGCTTGCCATTAATATGGTAATTAAAGATTGTCTCCATGCACTGAAATAAATTGCTATGGGACAGATACAGTTTTATGTCATATAAACTTTTTTTTTTTTTTTTTTTACATTTTCTTCTGATTTAAGGATATACTTGCTTTCTTGGAACGAAATGTTTCAAAGTTCAGTTATTAGTCTAAAAGTCACTTTTATGCCCCCATACTCCTTCATTTTAATTTGAATTAAGAAATATAATTACTTTAACATTGGGTATTTATTTTGTGTGGTGATATTCTATTCTAGAGTATGTCACATTTTGGTTGTTTCTGCTCGAAGTTTTGATTCATTTTGCATGTCTGTGGATTCAATTTGGTGATAATCCTTTCTGTGCATTTTATTTGGAATTGAGCACAACATTTGAGAAAGTCTGGTCCTAATTATTTCAGTTGCCTTGGGCACTCTTAAAAACACATACACGTTTGTTTTGTGTTCTTGGCTCTCTTCAGGAGAGTATATTGATTTCTATCTTAAAAGCTGGTTTCATCTTGGGAAATGAACTCCATTTTTGAATATTCATGGTCTTGTGGGTTTGTATCCTGGGAGTCTTTTGACTCTCACTTGCTTAAAGCCAAATACCTGCAATTAAAATTTGTATTTCATTAAGTTCTTCATAATTGCATTATAATGGCCCATATGCGTGCTTAAATTGTAAGTCCACCTGATTATCCTCTAAGCATATGGATAATTTAATACAACTTAATAATGTAAGTGTAATGCAGTGCAAACATAATACAAGAGAGTGGCTTGTGGTCCAGGGAAAATAGAAAATGGGTTTTGATTATTGCGGAATCTGTGTGGCGGCGGCCGGCTGACGCGCAGCCCGAATACGTGGGCATCCGCCCTCGGTCTCACGAGTTTGGAGCCACTCCACAAGGTCTGAAGCGCAGCGTCATTCCATCTGTGTCCCCAGCCCACACCAAGGACATGCCGTTCACCTGCGAGACGTGCGGGAAGTCCTTCAAGCGCAGCATGTCCCTGAAGGTGCATTCCCTGCAGCATTCTGGGGAGAAACCCTTCAAGTGTGAGGTGAGGCCCTTCTCAGCCCCGCACCCCTCCCCCCTTCCTTTTCCCTGGGAAGCCAGAGCACCCACGTACTGCTCCCCTCCCCAACTTCCTCAAACCTGCCTTTTTTGGTGTGAGTGAGGAGCTGTATTTCTTCAGTAAGTATGTGGTTTGAGAGGCGGACTAGCTGTGCGGGGTCACGGTGACTTCACTCTGTAGAGGTGACACTGAGAGCGATGCTTGAATATGTAAATGTGCATGTCGGGAGAGAGAGCTTCTGTTACTCCTGGGAAATGCAGATGCACCATGTGGAGCTGCCCTGCATTCTGGAGCCTGTCTGGACGCTGGTGAGACGGTGAAAGCACACAGCAGCAGCAGTTAGCGGCTCAGCCCCCCACCCCCTCTCCGCTTGTCTCTCACTGGCAGCCAGCCTTACTGGAGCTCTCAGACAGGAGCATTAGCATATTCATAGATGCTTCATATCACACAATAGTCTGGTATGTGACTCCAATACTATGTCACTTGCTTAAGGAGGTTTTAGATTTTTCCTCTTGTATCTCGTTATTTGTTTCAAATATGTAACCATATATTCATGAAGCCTGAAATTTTAAACCTTTAGAAGTGTGAGAAAGTTATCTGAAATAATTAATCTAATTAGCTCTTAGGTGGCATTGTAAGGAATCAAGTCCTGAGTGACCATCTAACTTTACAAAAAAAGAAGTAAAAGTAAAAGTTTAAAGTACAAATAGGATGTATTCTCTCCATCAGGGACTTAATTCTTTCATGAACTTTCTACCTGTCGTGCAGAGGTGACTGCATTGTCCTGGCCTGTGTGCTGAGGTGAGAAGCATCAGTGCTGTAAGGTGAAATGTGAAGGCTCGTTTGGGGTTGTGTTGCAGAACTGCAGTGAGCGGTTCCAGTATAAGTACCAGCTGCGGTCCCATATGAGCATCCACATCGGACACAAGCAGTTCATGTGCCAGTGGTGTGGCAAGGACTTCAACATGAAGCAGTACTTCGACGAGCACATGAAGACACATACCGGTAGAGCCCCTGCTTTCATTAACAGTGCCCAGTGGTTGACACCTGATATATATTATATATATATACCATATAATATATACCTAACATATATATTTCTCATGTTAGCACATTGCAAACAGCAGTGCTGTAACATACTGTGAGATTTGTAAGCTCCATCAGATATAATTTCGACCATTCCTACGTGATAGCTTTGGTACCTGTCCTCATGTATAAAGTGATCAGACATGGTACACAAAATTTTAAAAATGTAACAGTGTTAATGCTATTTTTTGAAAATATCCATGCTGCAGGAGAGAAGCCGTACATCTGTGAAATCTGCGGAAAGAGCTTCACCAGTCGGCCCAACATGAAGCGCCACCGCCGTACCCACACTGGTGAGAAGCCCTACCCCTGCGACGTGTGCGGCCAGCGCTTCCGCTTTTCTAACATGCTCAAGGCCCACAAAGAGAAGTGCTTCCGGGTCAGCGCTCCCATGATCCCCGAGGTCAACCAGCTGGGCCTCGATCCTGCATCCCCGGTCGGTGACTCGACAGCCAGTCAGGTGGCAGCGGTTGCAGGGGCAGCAACATCTGGCGAGGGGACCATACCCGGTGCCCACTCCCATCACCCTGTCCCCCTCTCCCTCCCCTTGTTCCACTCTATGGGGGGCCTCCCCCCCCCCCAGCTTCCTCCACCCCCTCCTCTGTTCCCTGCAGGAAGGATAAACTCCAACAACAATTAATAATTAGTCTGCTTTTTAGTTTTTGTTTTGTCTTTTTCGTTTGTTTAGACTCAGAATTTGGACACTTCTCTGTTTCCTCCTCACTTCCAGGGGGACACATGACCTACAGTAATTAACCTCACACAGAGTTTAATCACACCTCACCTGTGAGGACAGTGAGGCAGTATGGAAGTACTGCCGATACATACCTAGTGTTTTTATTCAATGCAACACTATTACAGAGGATTCCTGTGATATACAAAGACGTAAGCAGATAATATTTGGATAGATTTTTTTTATTTTATATTGAAATACTAACTCTCTTTATCTGTATAGAAAGCCTGAAGAAGGCATGGTACTCGTCCTGTTACATATTATATTTTTCCCTTGTTTTTGTATTTTCCACATACATAAGCTACAGGAAATTGCTACATCAGTGGCAATTGTTCTCTCTGGATTTTTACATTGCTTCTTGCTTGCCTCATCTGTCCTAAACATACAATACTTAAATGGTAAGGAGTATGCTCGTCATTTCTTTGAAAACTGGAACATCATTGCAAAACCGATGCCTACTGGGGACTTTCCATCTTACTTTCTTGTATAACTTCTCACGGATGAACTATCCTACCGAAGTTGCAGTCCATTAAGGTGGGAGAGTGTATCCTAGTGAACGTTAGCCATCCTCCAAATTTCTTTGTTCTGCTGACGTTCCTGAGAAATGTACACGGATCTGTTCCTATCTGTGAGTGCTGGTAGACAACAGTCGCGAAATTACCACGAGAAATTCATGACCAAGTAGGCTAACAGCACCACTGAGAGATGACTGTTACATAAAGAAGTGCATATTCATGACAAGCTAACAGCCATGACAGGAAATGAAATGTCTGTTTTCATTATTTTAGCCTACTGAAAATGTAGTGAAAGTCTTTCTGTTTTTGTGTCTTTTTTATTTTGCCTTTTTTATTGATCCAGCGATAACCAAATGCTAATTTGTCGTAGAGTACATTTGTATTGCGTCGCAATAACCAAATCCCATGAACTCACTTGTTAGGTCAGTGTTATACGGCATTTATTATATATATTGAAGCTTATGTACCCCCCTAGTGATATATATGGTGTGCTATAGCTGTGTCCTCATTTTTAGTTAGGATCTTGTGTGTTATTCGGCATGTGATGCCATCATTAAGGCTTTTGAAAAGTAAGGTTTAGAGCACTGTGCGGCGCCCAGGTGAATAAGAGAGAGGATTTGTGTGGTTATGTGTAGCAGCGGAGCTGTGAGAGAGCTAAAGAACACAGAGACTAATGGACTCCTGGCCGTTAATTTTTGCAATCAGTTTACCAAACCTTTTGATTCCCAAGACTGAGGGGCTAAGCAGAAGTGCACGGACTGCACTCATGCCCTGCCAGTTAGATTTTTGCTTATGTTAAGCAATTGTTTTTTTTTTTCTGCATTTGTGAAGTAAAATGGCACTTTCCGATTGGTTTTGTTTCTACCTTCTTAAATGGCTGTCTGTGGAAGATCCTTAACTCTAGAATCAAAGCCACTCTCTTTCCACTGAGATAAGCTAGATTTCCACTTTCAGTAGTTATGAGTTCCCCTTTTCATGTTTTAAAAATGGTGTTGCATTTTGGATTCCAAAATCTTAAAATTGGACTTGATTCACATACAGTTGGCGTACAGAGAGGTCATATAAACATTTCCAATTCTGGATCTGGATGCCATTTCAGAGTCCAGATTAGAAACTAGTTTTTTAAGATCTTCCCTGTGGAATATTATATTGAGAATATCATGAATTCTGTATTTGTTGGTAGAACTGACCAATTCCAACTGAAATAAGAGGTTGTTCATGCACTTTTGAAGACGTTCTCTTTGTTATGTGATGAAAATAATCTGGCCTTGCTGTTCCATTAGGTGGTTTATACTTCAAGTAGTTTGCTAATTATGTAATACTCAACACTGTCAAAATTTGTTTAACTCTAAGTTACCACTTTCATGGTCTAGTTCAGCTCCCCAATGGTGCAAAAATATTTTAAATGTAAGATGTTGTCTTGACCTGTATATTGATATTGTGTATTCTGAAGACCATCAAAGAAACTGAGTTTCGTAAGAACTTCTGTCAGTGGTTATCTGAATATAAGATTTGGCATAGTATCTAAATGTACACCATGCCCACATACCATGTCATTCAGTTTGGTTTTTATCTAACAAATATTAAGTGACAATGTCATAACTACCTACAGAGTTATCTCCATAAGCCACGGTGAAGTGGAACAGACATATAGACATTGTTCTCCCTTCTGTTTATTTGACCTCCCTAAATATATTTGGCGTCAAAACTGTTTTTGAAAATACTCAACAAGTAAATAGCAATATGATGAGTGTATCACCTAAAATGTATTTAAACTGCAAAAGATGCATTATTCCACATCTTACAGGTTGAAGTCAAGCACCAGTATGGGTTTGTGTGTTGGGGGAAGATTACCCCAGAAATAAGTGCAATTTTGTAATTTATTTTGGCTAGACATGCACTTCTATGGCAACTAGACAACTAGAACTTTAATTACTGTTCAAATATAAAATTTTGAAATGTTAAAAGGAAAGATTTCTTTTTGTTCTGGTAAAAAAGTTGGATTGCCGTTGATTTCATAACATGCCAGAGTTTGAATACCATAAGGAATGTTATTCTAAGTCATTATAGACGACAACAAAAACTTTCTGTATTTCTGGTGCAGTATTGGTATCCTAAGTCATAGATATAGATATGTATGAAAAGTTTAATACAAAGATAATCCCAAGCCCTTATCCATTGAGATCATAATCTGTTGTTTACATCCCTATGGAAGAAAAGTGAATGTGTTATTTTGTGTTGGTAAGTATTAATGAAAGATTTGGAATGTTGCGGGGAAGCTTTTGTATCTGGAATAAGCTGTAATATGTTTTATTAGTTTTTAAAGAAAATTGCTTAAGCACCTTATAAGAGTAATAATGATTTAATTGTATAATGAGAAACCCAGATGTAAATGTTGTGTCATAACAATCAAGATAGCAGTAACCTTTTTGTGGATGGAAACCAAAATATTTACTTTAGGTACTTTTTTATTTTTAATTTTTGTTTTGTATTTACTTTGACCTGTACCTTTAAATGTTGCCTATTCCTGATTGGCTGCAGTTGTGCAGGGTCCACATTGGAAAAGGCCTGTAGCAGAGCACTGGCAGCTGTATTTCTTTTTTTTAACTTGCTAAATCTACTGTCCCATTGGCAGATGCATATGTCAATCAGAAGGGGACTATGCGGTTGGTAGGCAAGCTCTTACAACATTCCTTTGGGAGTGGCTGCACTTTAACTCACAGAGCGACATCGCTGCCTTGTGGTCTTAGAGCAGAGCACAACTTCGTTGCACTGCGTGGCATCGCTAGTGACAATAACAAAGTAAACATTTGGAGGAACTCGTTCTACCCAGCCCTCATACATTTATTGATGCAGTATAGCTGCTGTAATTCCCTCCATCGTTGATCACATTCAGTAAGCTCTGTTGTGGGAGACTTTACCCCAGCCTTTGACTGTATCATCGTCCTTTACCCTTCATTTTGATCTAACTGTATGGAAGTAATCCATTGTTTAAAGCTTGAAAAAACAGATTAGGATCATTCATTGCCAAATTCAGTGCTATTACTTAAGATTAGGATAAATAACAATATACAACTAGTTACATTTATTTCAATGTTTGAGAAGTGCTCAGTTGTGTCCTAAACATAAAGCCATAATTCTGGCTTTTGAACATTTTGGTCAAGGTAAAACAGTTTTTTTTCCTTCCAATGCACAGAGGAAAATAATGCTGACAATAAAGGAAAATGCCTTTGATTTTTATTGATTTGCAGTTTCACTGCAAGGTGTGTGCTCCGTGGTCAATACTCTTAGTGAATGGTTTAGTATTTGGATCCATTCTGAGATGGTGCTTCATTATTTGGCTTGCCTTATATGATGAGAAGTGAATGGTGGTACTGAATGATGTATTGGTGAATGTGCTGTAAGCTAGTAATAACAAATGGTGGTGCTATTTGAATATATGAGGGTCATGTATAGTATATAAGATGTACATTATATACGCTCATTGAATATCTTATCACTTGGTGTGATATGTTTCCGAATGTTGCTAGTTGTTCAGGATCCTTTATGCAGAAATACTTGTCCCAGAATGAGGAGTTGGTGCTTTTTTGGTTTTTAGCATGAAGCGTTGGAGAATCCCACCACTTTTTTTTCTTACTCGCTACTTAATGCACTAGCACATTGGATGTTCACTTTGATACTTGTTGCTGGTTTATAGGCAGTTTACTCCAGAAGAGTATTTCCAGATCTATGATATCTTTCATTCTTGGAAGATGACAAGTCTTCCAAATTCTTTTAATTTTGATTGTGTTCATTTAAGGTGAATAAAACAGTAATCACTGTTGCATTGCTTAGCTGAGGCTGCTCTGTAATGAGTAATCCTTCGCGAGCCGCCGCACAGTTCATCAGTTTATCACACTGTCATGCGGCTGAGCAGCAGAGATTAAGATGGCTGGAGCTTGAGAAAGAGGAAAAAAAAATATCTGAGCTATTCCTGGACTATTAGCCTGAGGAACAGTCTGCTCCGATACTGCAAATATCTAAGATTGCAATAAAGACTTAAGAAGACAGAGTTACTCTATTAACTGAGTGTTTCCAGTCATTTGCCTGCAGATGGTCTGGTCATTCAATCACAAAGTAGGACGATTTGTCTCATTAGTTTGAGTAAAGATCTCGCTTGTCGATTTAGAAGGTTGAGTGTTCGGGTTAATTTAAAGCCCTCAGACACTGCAGAGGTTTCTGGTCAGGACATGCCTGTTTTGGGCATTGAAAAGCTGCTTGAGGTTTTTGGTGGTATCATTGCTGATCTCTTAATCGCAGATCAGTGATCGCATATTGAGCGTGGATCGTCATAGCACTTCTCACAACACATTTGAAGGAAATCTCTTTTAATAGAGTGATAGTCAATAATTGTTCTTTATTTTAATTCAGATTATTCCTCTATTGTACATTGGTTGAAAAAGGTCCCATTCAATTGAAGATATTTTGAGTGAACAAGTATCCAGGAGTACCTTGGGCCAATTATTGCTTCAGCCGTAGACTACCTGAGTAGTTTCAGCTGAGAATTTTATTAAAATAGCAAATTAAGTTTAAACCTGGTTAATTTTGAGGGTGTTTGAAAAAGAAAAGCCGTCGACACTTGCTTGTTGGACATATTTTTTTAAAAACGTAAGTAACCCCTTTCCTTATTTCAGCACTTTGTAGAAATGTATGGTGGTGACTGGTGATGAACTATCAATGTCAGGTGTCACACTGAAACTTTTGAAAAATGGAAGACATGTTTGTTTATGCTGAATTGTAATCTGTGGGGGAATTTTTCAAAGCAAGAATAAGGAGTTAGCCAGCTACTTTGAATTGGGTGAAATTCAGCTGGATTCAGTCATGTGTTTTTTCCAAATGTTTTTGAAAGTTATCCATCTGTAACCCTGCTTTGGAAAATGATCATTATAAAAAAATGAGTCAGAGTAAAAAAAAGTGATATTGGGTTCAAATGGGATATTTGTGAGTTGTGAGGGCTGTTTCACAACTAAGGGCCAAATAAAGAGGGTGTTCGCCAAAGTATGGCTCTTGCTGTTTTTTTTTTTTCTAAAAGATTTTTTCCCTTTTCTTTTTTGAAATTGAAATGTGTTCTTAAACTTATGGATTTTTTAAAAACTGAAATCTGTTTGGCTGATAAAGCTGTGGGTGCCTAAAACGAGTGTTAACTGTTGTTTAGTGAATGGAGAATTTTTATTGTCCAAAGGAGAGTTGTGTTCTTAACATGGGTTTTGCTGCTAGACGGGGTTGCTTCCCCAGATGACTGACATGTGTTGCCTTCTTACCTAGACCAAAATTATTCTTAAGGTAGACTCAGCTGGTGAACCAGTCTATGGAAAAGCTAAGTCTGTACATAAAAGATTATGGATAGAAGAACTGTCGATTTACAAGAAAAGAAGTCTATCTGATTTGCAAATTATATGAATGCACTGCATTTGTTTATTTTCTGTGTTTACTTTTTGTTTTGTTTGCTTTTTTTGTGCAGTCAGTGAACTACCAGGTCTGTGAATGAGGAAATTATAAATGAAATGAATGTTAGAATAATATAAAAGTCATAGAATTCTGGGTTTTTGCTCACTAATGTTAGGACAATGGGTCTGTTCTCTTCAGTGTTATATTGTTTCCATTACGGAAGGAGTAACGGCCAATCATTGGACAGTTTTCAGTACAACTGATTCATCTAAAATCCAAGCATACCAGTATTTTTCTCATATTATACATTTACCAGGCTAGGTTCTGTTCTCACCCACCCTTCCTTCCCAACCCACATTTAGTCAGCTGTGTGCGTCCATCTTCTGTATGCTGATTCTATCATTTACTATGTAAACACAATGTCTTAGTTAATTCCAGTGTACATAGACTACATGTAGACAGTAGCTGTTGTGGTTATCTAAACAGAAACTTAAAAACAATACAAGGACAATTGTGTCTAGAGGTGCTAATACTATTAGTCTATATTCTATGTCATTTATTGTATTGGCTAGTGTATATTGTCTGTAACACAGGGAAGAGGAAAAAAGAATCATTTGAATATTAAATAATATAGATATATATTATTCCAACTGAAATGTTTCCTGTGGTTCTTTCTAATCTAGGAAATATGAGTATGAATGTGTAATGTGGGAATGTGTTGTGCTTTAAAGTATGATGTAAAACAATATATGTGTGTATATATATTTTGGCACAACTTCACAGAACCAATTGTTTTTTAGTTTTATCTCTACATTAACTGAAAGGTTTAATGTAATTTATATTTTGCAGCTAAGGAAGAAATTATAGCTGAAGACAAATTATGGGGCCTTCCGTGACATTTTGAACAAAAACAAATAGTTTGTCTTGATTTGGCTCTGTACTCCACAATTTCACTTTATTTTAATTGCACAATTCATATATTCTGTGTGTCAAGAAGATTTCTCCATCAGTTTTTGAAAAGTTGTTTACTGCATATCAGTGACTTCCCAAACGTGTTAATTCACTGTCCAGTCGTAGTCCTTCACCTACCTCATAGCCACACTGTGCCCAGCGCCATGCTTTCAGTGCCCCTGCTGCTCCACTGCCATGCCCACATCTGTCAATTCTGCCAAGATGGTCTAAAGTTAGCTGTAAAGCGTGCAGCATACCGCTCACAAAAGGCAACCATCGCCCTGTTTTCAGAGCGACTCTGTTTGGAATCTGGTCTGACCCATAGTATCAACTCTTGTCTTGCTTTCAGATGAATTTCCCCTTAATTAACAGCTCTTGGCATGCGGCGTGCCAGCAGCACTCCTTGAGGACTAACAAAGAATGTAGCGGCAGCAGGGGTCTGGATAATTGGGACAAAGGGCTGCTGTGCTTGTGGGATTCTAGATGTAAACTTTGTGCTTACTTTCAAAAAACCTGCAATGCAGCCTCTGTCAGCAAACAGCAGCCCCTCTGAACTGCATCTGGTGTTCCACTCCAACAATTAGTGCCAGTTACAAAATACTACAGCCATCCGCTGTCATTTTAAAAGTCAAAACAGAAAATGATAATAATGTGAACGGATGACCCATTTCTAAAAAGCACTTCATGATTTTCAAGGAATCAAGACGATATGTTAATGAGATATTATAAGGAATAGCCCGATCTGTTGTGTTGACTGGCATTTTTCATCACACTTTGGAGTTGCATAAAAGACTTTTATACATTTTATACAGAGTACAGAGCACAGCTCCCTTTCTGTATTCTGTAGCAATGAGGATCATCTCACAGGTGAACTGCACTGTAGCCTGGGGACAGCAGTGTTACCAAATTTCTACATCACTAAAAGAGATGTTTACACCCAATACTTTTCAGTCTGTGATCAAACGTCAGCAGAGGTTTGGCAGGAGTATATCCAGGCAAAAAGGAGGCCTATTTTACACATGTTGATAGATTTGTGGTCACGCCGGCATAATTAACATGCAAACCCACACGGAATGTTTGTTTTTTGTTGCTTGGAAAAAAACATGTCCACTCAATGGAATGTGCCTAAATGAAATGTGGCCACTGTAACTAGTCTGTTGCCAGCACCATAAAAGGTTAAAAAAAAAAAAACTTGTGTTCTAGCTCCCTCTGTTGAATCATTGATAGAACTGCATTGTATTGATTAATGTTTGAAGAAATTTCACATTTTGTTCTTCACGTGTGGCGAGGTTAGGGAATATTGGGAGAGAACCGATTTTATTCTGTAACTGGAATGGAAATATGGCTGGCTCACTTTTAGGATCTTCCTGCTCCTGCTCCCTCACTCAGCCCTACAGTGTAGATGTAGTCCTCCACCATTCCCCCTGCTGGCACCACAAAATGCTTTTAACTGCTACCTCCAGTTATCCCCTCACAACATGCTTGTTCCATTTTTGGATATAGAACACATGAACATCGCATATAACATTATGCATATAAAAATACCAATCTGTATTAAATTCAGCTGTAGTAAACTCTTCTGCTCGTTAAGGAGTCAGCTAGACTTTATAACAGAAGACTCACAATGGCTGTGGTTATTATAATGTTGATGCCAAACATTTTTTTCAAAGCTGATTTTTTATGGTTTTGAAGACAAACATCTTTTAAAATCAGGGTTATTCAAATAGATTTTTCAGAGTTCACTCCATTTTAATAAACATTATTTCATTGTTAAATAAAAAAAATCCATGCATTCACACATTCATTCTGAGTAACAAGCACAGCTCTGTGTCCTATTCCAGCAATATGTTCAGCTCAACTCCACTGCTTAGTTTAGTATGGTTTTCCACAGTAGTATAGTAGTAGAATAACTGTTCCAGCCACTTTACTGCCTCATAGTCACTGCTAAACCTTTGTGAGTTTGCCATCTAGGTTTATCTGAGGATGACAACCTCACACTCTTATGGGATTTTTTTACTGAGAAAACCATTAAGTTCATTAAGTCAGCTTTTCTGCTCTGATGACATTGCAGGGTGGCTGGTGAATTCTGAGTAGTCTTCTCTGCCTGAAGGGGGCGCTGTGATGATCACATCTTGGTAAGACGCAGGGTATTGAGACGTGCACCCAGGATGGTGGCCCCTGATGCATAGTGGATATCTCTCAGAATACCAATCCACTTCCTCTCCCCCTCATCGTATCTGCATAGGAAAGTTGCATTGATGTCATTTTTATGTTAGCAGCATCAGTAATGGTATCAAAGTGTATATTTTTTGTAATATTATGGTGTATAAAGCTACTTAGAATTGTTATTTCACCATTCACCACCACATATCTGCAACTTCCTTTGAGTAAAACTAACAAAACACATTATCAAATGACTTCCTCTTGTCCATTTCCCTCTATTAACTCATTAAAACCTATTACATCAGAGGGACTATTAGTGGATATGAACAGTACATATTGCAGTCTTAACCGCTTTTTGATGTGTTGATGTAGAGTAGTCTGAAGAACATGTTCTGATATGAAAACAGGATGATTAGGTATTTTCCACATCACTGCAGCCATTTAAAGAGTCTTAAAACAATGTCCTTCATTCAGATATGTATGTAAATGTTGTATGTGGTGACCAAACTGTGCTTGTTTGTACATTGACTTGAAGTTGATGTGTGTGTAGATTCCCCTACTCTGTAGGAATGTACACCAGAGACCAGCCAGACTATGGTAATGTGACTGACCTCCAGATGTCTGTCATCTCTTTGGGAACAAATTCTTTTTCAGTGGGCATCATGGCAAACCCTCCAATGGCATACAGGGAGCCGGCCGTGGAGACGAGGCTGATGGAACTGCGCTCTTGGGGGAACTCCAGAAACTCAGACCACCTGAAACACACACACATTACATCACATTACATTACATTACAGGCATTTATTAGACATTCTAATCCACAGTGACTTACAAGGCAAAGTGCATATGAAAGGCAAAAAAAGTGCAAAGATAACCCTAGAGAGAGGAAAACATAACCACATGTCTTTTAATATGAGTGCCAAGGTTCATTGCTCCAGAGATGTGGGGTTAAGTTAGGTGAGGTGCAATGGATGAACATAATATGACATGAAAACATGCACGGATCTCAGTTTAATTTAATCTGACCACTTGTGATGCGCATGTAACATTTACAATGAAGTTGTGATTTTCACAATGGATTGTCGAAATGAAAGTTAATGAAAATCGTTTTATATCACTGGGTGTTACAAAAACATTTTCACCGTGTTTGTGATATCATCATAATTGTGTGTGAAACCGTAATTTAATAAATCGTAATTGCTGTATGAATGGTACTCACTTGTTGGTTGCGATGTCGTAGACCTCCACAGTGCTGGTGAGCCCCTCGTTTGTGACCCCTGCCATAACATAGATCTTGTCTTTGTGGACTGTCACACCAAAGAGAGACCGAGCCATCTTCAGTGGGGCCAGCTCCTCCCACTCAAATTTCTTTGGGTCATAAACGCACATGCTGTTTATGCATTGTCTGCAAAGAAGAGGCCCACCCAGTTATCCAATGATGGGGCAGGGAGACATTTTAGAAAAGGTATTAGTGTTTATTATTTTTTCGATTGTATTTTTTTAGATGTTCCTTTTCCCTGTTAATAATGTTCTCCTAATTGTAATGTCTAGTCTTAATGTATTGGAATGTCTGTTTGCTTTGATTATCATTAATTCAGGAAAACACAGACGAGCATGCTTGTGTTGCTAGCGAGCACATTTCTACACTGCTGCAATGTACAGTGTAGAAGAGCATTACTATGAAAGTACAGTGGACATACACAGCCTGCTGGGGCTGATTGATCAAACAAGCTGCTCTTGCTGAATGACGTTGGGATCTTGCTGACTGAAGCCCTGTCTCCCTTAGTCACTCTGACCAATTTTGTATTGCTCAATCACCACCCGAAGGGTTTGTACTGTAAGGGGATGCTCCACTCAGCATTGCCTCTCTTTATTTCTCAATAATTAGGCTTTACTGAGAGTCACTAGAGAGACACTGAAGAGTATTCACTCTGAGTGGATAGAGATATCAGTTGGTAAAATCTATGATGCTTATGTTACACCTTGAACTACCCAGCACAGCCTCTCAGGTGACAGATGCCTGCATGTGAGGCTGACAGAGGTCCATTTGATCTGTAATTGTATTACACACACATTAAGGTTTTATTTAAAACGTGAAGCTGAGGAACATCAGATTTATGGCAGACCTCATGCTGTGTCTCCATCTGTGTGTGTCAGGTCTTAGCACACCGGTTACTGACATATCCCATCTTCCCCTCTTTTTTTGTAATTATGCATCTGGCCCTGATACCTCTATTATTTAACTGTTGTCTACTACCCTAGCATTTTGTCACTACAATTCTGCTTGACATAATCACAAAATGTATCTGGTAAGAACTGATTTTATTAATAAACCATGTCTGTGTAGAACGGTACATACATGCAGTATGGATGGATTGAATAACGCTGCTTAAGAGTCTCTTCAATACAATCCCGTCTTTCAGACTTACTTGTCGTCTCCCTTTCCCCCAATAACATAGACGAGTCCATCATGGGACACTGTGCCATGGCCATAAACCGCAAAGGGAAGTGAGGCTGACTCCTTCCATTTGAAGGTCCTAAAAGGTGAGACAGACACACATTCAGTTGAATATTAAAATGTGTGGAGGAAGTACACAACTGCTTAAACAGATAATTAACAGTCCATTGGCATCACAATTTTTTTTTTTTCTGAAATCACAAAACTACATTCAAAATCATAGTCAACCTTTATTGACAATGCATTCATTTTTGCTGCTATGCAGTCATGTAATGTAAATGTGATATAATGAAGTCCACTGTGTGGAGGGTTTGCAGGTCACTCACAGTCTGTCGTAGAACGATGACGGAGTCCAAGGTATGCTCTCCTTCCTTCAGCTCCTTTCCTCCAATAACAAAGATGCTGTTCTCTGCCTCGCCCAGCCCAAAGAGACATCGGGGGGATGGCAGGGGGGGCATCCCCAACCAATCTGCTCCCACTGGGTCAAACTGTAGTGTGACAAGACCAAATAAAATCACTCAATCACATTAAATAAGAATTATCCAACTTGAAGAGTAAAAAACTTAAGGGATGGAGGTATACACCAAAACAATGCCATAGTAGAAAACATAACAATACAAATCAGTATGGAGTGCCATGCATTCTCACTGTCTTACTTCCAACCACTCATTTGTATTAGAACAAATAATGCCACAAAATGGTGATGGTCCCCATTTTTCTCTCCAGTTTGGAAACGCCAATTGTAGCTTGTTTGTCACACCTGTGTCAAACACACCTGTTCACAGAGATCAGTAACAGAAGTGTGTGCACTACTCTGATACTCGTAGGCTAATTACTATCTTCAATATTACTGGCCTTACAGTCTTAGAAGGATGATTCTCGTTGAATACAGCTAGTTGCCTATGGGTATATGGCATGCTGTAGGGAAGAACTAACAATTCAGTGGTAACCCAAGCAGTCTGTGCTGACCTAAACCCACCCTACCCCTGGAGCGATGAAGCTGATTACATTCTGCCAAGTCATGGTCTTAGTTGAGCAATGACACAACACAAGCCTGAATGTGTCTTCACTACACTATGTGAGACAGCGCACGTTTGTGTAAAATACCTTTACTGTACAAAGTGTTGGCATTTACATTATGCCAGTACAGGTGAAAAAACATATATGGCATGGTTATCATTATGTGTTCAAATTATTCTGTATGTCTTTCATATGTAAACAACCTGTGTGTTTAACAAATAGAGCAAAATTAAGAATATGATTTGTATTTTTAGGTCTGAACAAGGCTCGTTGGACCATATATAATGCAATTAAATATTTCTTTATGAAGCACATGAACTAAAATTAGAAGTTATTCCACTGTTAATTTGTTACACAGGTACTGCATCAAAACATGTTCATGACGTACCTGTAAAAAGTAAGAGTTGAGAGGTTCCTCATTGCTTTGCTCATTGTAGAAAAGTCCTCCAGCCACAAAGATCTGGTTCTCTTTAGTAACTAAACTGCAATGGTTCTTGGGAACCTGGGTGGACAGAGATGCCACATAGCAGTCATTCCCTGTGGGGTCATAGGCCACCGTCCCAGTATCACTGATCATAAATATGAGGTCTCTCAGGAACATGCCAAATCGCAAATTATCATTCAAGATTCCTGGAAGCAATCCCTCTTTCTCTTCCTCCTCATTTTCCTTATCTTCCCCCATTTCTCCATCCTTTCCGGTTTTTTTGCCCTCTTCTTTCTTTTTTGTTGGTTTCTTAACCTCTGGAAGCTTTCCGTTATAAGCATCTTTGACAAGCTGCAAGTTCTCTAATATCTCTGGATTGGACTTTATCCACTCATGATTTTCAACATTGTGAGTGAAATAGTCCTCAGAGACCAGGCGGAAGCGGACACACTCCAGCAGGCCTGGTAGTTCCTTGAGCCGACTGTCCTTCTCATGCGCAATCCACTTCAACAGTGACTCAAAGACCAGCTCCTCGTTTTCCACATTGAGGGAATCGGATGCAATGATGGCAGCGAGCTCGCTCGCGCCCAGATCGAGGAAGTCCTGGTCCCGCACTATCAGCTCAAATCGGTTGCAGATGAAGTCCCGGGCAGAGACGGCCAGTCGGGGACAGTCCAGCATCAGGCCCAGCCTGAAAATGGCCATGCAGTTACTGAGGCTTAGCCTCTTTTGCAGGAAGGATACGCAGACAGTGAAGATGGACGGTATCTGTAATAAATTTGCCACTGTAAAGATGTCCTGCACATTCTCTTCTGTCACAGTGATGTTGGAGGTGTAGAGGTACTTGAGGATGATCTCAATGATGCCTGGCTCTACCTCTTCCAGCACTATCTCCCGTTTCTTGAACTCCTCCAAGTCTGACTGGAACATGGCCCGGAAGTAGGAGCTACAGGCGGCTAACACCAGTCGGTGACAAGGGAACTCCTTGTCCTTGATTTTGAGAACACAGTCCACAAACGTGTCATTCTCCAGGAGGTCAAAGAGCCCATCTTGCAGGAGGGTCTGCTGATACATCCGGGGCTCCTCCATGGGGTCTATAGGCAGAGCCATCTTTTACCAAAGCAAGGAATTTACGGGCTTCCCGGTCACCTCTCTGTAGCACAGCACTGTCTCATTCAAAATCTAGCCCAGAAAGAAGAAGCAGACTTGGTAAGTCTGGAATTAGCCCCCTGGATCTGGAACTGTTGGGCTCCTCAGCTGTTTCAACCCTTCAAACTCCAACAGGAGGTGTATTTATAGACTGGGTGCTCACAAAGCTGAGGAATCCACATGGTACATGTGAAATATGATCCTCAGTAGTCTGTCCCAGGCAGCAGCTGTCTCATGGCTAAAGAGAAGTAGCCTGTCAGGACATGGCCTCTTCATTGAGATCACCATTCCACAAGTAGCGAGCCCCCTAGAGGGGCTCTGAGTCAGTGCAATTTTTTACTGAGATCATCTCACATTAAGAGGTCTGTCAGTGAGTCCTGCGTCATAAGACCTTTAATCTGGCATTGGTGTTTGCAGGTGGGGTATACATTGTCATGTTCACTTGATATGAAGACCAAACACTGAATGAGCTTGTGAGTATAACAAAGACATAATGAAACATCATGTCATGACAAATTGGGTGAAACATACAACAATTCATTGTAAAACATACCTGTGTGTGAATTCTATTTCCATTGCTGTCCTTTCTCTGTTAAAACATGAAGCCTGACTCAACAAAGACTCCATTTTTCCATAACAACTTTTTTTAAAAGCTTTTTAGTCTATATTATATCTTGACTCGTTACAAATGTTGAATGCTCAATACATGAGTGCCTCATTTCTTTCAGACTAAATGTTCTTTGGTTTCCTAATTGCTGTTGTAGCCAATGAAAGGATCACATCTTTGTTTTTGTGTCTGTTTGGCTGCGAGTATGCCAAAAAAAATAAAGAAGAAGAAACTGAATTATAATAAAATTAATGAATAATACTGTTATATTAAAAATAATGACAATCCAAACTTACAGTGATATATGAGTTTCTGAGATACATATTATTTATAGCTAGTCACATTAATCAGTCATATTCCTACCCTATGATTCAGTTTCCATTTGTATCATTGGTGTCAGAAGTGATATTTCTAAAGTATCAAATAACCTTTACATGTCTGGCAGTTTTATCATATGTTTTGATTAAAAAATATTCCTGTTACATTATTTGAATAGGCTTTTATATTGTAAATCGTACATATTATATCAGATATAGCTGTGGTGCTTGTATTACATTCATCAGCTGTTGCTCATACCAGAGGAGCGTATTAAAAGTTTTTCCAACAGAATGTTATACTGCATGACGGAGCTGAGTAACACCACAACAGCCTTCCAGATGAATACCGTGTGATACAGTTTATTAAGAATGGAGGGATCAAAAAGTTGACTCATCTATATTTCTGACCCCATGGCCTTTTCAAAACTAATCTAAGCCAGAGAGTCAGAGAGACAGCATTTCAGTCTGGTTCCCACTGGGAGAGTGGTATGACAATAGAACAGTTAATCTCTCCACCAGAAAGAGCGCTGGCTGAGCCAAACCTTCATAACTGTGTCTATCTCTCTCTTCACCTCAGCAATCTTTCAGCTGAAGCCAAGACTGTGCTCTGGCAAAACATGGATATGTATAAACAGGTGGTGAGCAAAAATGGAAAAATGAAAGTTGTTCCAGCATCAAATGGAGCTGGTGGTTCCGTAGCGGTGAAGACTGGCATAGATTGGGAGCTTTTATACCGTCAGGCAGGCCAGTGCTACTGTATGGTTTCAGTGTTGTGTTGTCTTACTTCATGGTACTTAACTCAAAGTTTATATATTATCCATCAAAACTTGGCACTTTCAATTTAAAGACATTGTCTGACCAAGATGGGAAGTGTTGATTGCATTTCTTGAGAAATGTATCGTTGAAGGCTGTCAGAAGGACATGTCCAGATAAAGTTCAAGTTCTCAAAACAGAGATGCCACTGAGCAGCTGGCAGCTCTGCGGGGCAGACCATCATTTTCCACTGTTCACACAGGGTGTGCGTCACACAACAGCAGCTCTTCCGGTCCAATCACATAATGACTGCACAACTGTGAATGTTTCAGAGGACATAGCCAGTATGTACTCTCCTGAATCCATAGAGCAAATTGCAGCAAGGGATGATCTACAGGTAAAACCAAGTTCTCATTATAGGGAGAATAAGGTTAAAAGTAATGTTTTAAAACAATGAAAATAAATGACACAAAAATACATCATATAGTCTGTAATGCATCAATTATTATGTTATATTTAATTTACATTATACATTCAACAGGTAGACATGTAAGCCATCCACTTAAGCACAATTAAATGAATGCACACTGGTGGTTTGAATCCAGTAGCATTTATTTACAGCAAGTGCACCTCACACGTTATCTCATCATTTACATTTAAAATTTGCTTTATTTAAAAACATGGTATAAAAGTTATGATGAAAGAAGTGTAGTGATCTAGTAAGCTTATAGTCAGAGTAGTGTTGGTACTGAGTTCTACGATCAGGAACTCTTTACTCCGCCTTCTCTTTTCCTGGCTCCTCCTTCTTCACGGGCTCTGTAGAGGGGGTGGAGACGGCATCAGCGATAGGGGCGGTGGCAGTGGTGGGTGAGGAGGTGGGAGGAGGGGGAGGGATGGGGTCAGGGTCAACCAGCAAGGCCTGTCTCCTCTCTCGTTCCTTGATCAGCTGCACGCCACAGTAGGTGACGAACAGCACGGACAGAGTGGACAGGGGGAAGCCTGTAGGTGGTGACAAAGCCATATGTTTACAGTCCAGACTCTGCTAAGTACAGCACAGTATATCAGACTGAATGGACAGTGAGTTGGGAGGAAAATTGATTTTTCCAGACAGTGAATTAACACACAGACATAATTAAAGTATATACTGACCAGTCAACCACTGTAATGTGTCTGTTTGATGGCTGAATTATGCTTTACCTCTGCCTCATGCGTTTCACATTGATATTCATAAAAATGGACACACACCAGGTTGGGCAACATTAATATTTGAACAGGTTCAATTAATCTCAGCCGCAATATATGATCGATGAACGTTATGAAATAATATATGCACTGAGAATAAATGGTCCTTCACATGCACAGCAGTCAAGATCTATGAGAAAACATGGCTAACTTACCTCTGAGGATTAGTCTCCTGGCAACCAATTTAGCAAAATCAAGGCTGTTGAGGGCCAGGATATTGTAAAGAATGATTGTCCAGAAGTTAGCTGCGTTGAAAATTGCTCTTATCCTCCGAGACATGGCTTCAGACATTGCCACCTGTGGGAAGGAAGCAAAAACTGCATCGATACTTTCTTGATTCCCTTGTCTTGCAATATTATACATATTAAATATAACATATTACATGTGCTTGAATGACATTAGCATTCATCTACTCTATGACCATGTATAAAAATCCTTCGCTCAATTCCAAGAAAGTTCAGTCAATACAGGAAATTAAATGTCAGTTAATTTCCTGCTTTGACATTATTGAAATGGAATTGACTGTCTTGCTGATGAGAAATATCTATTATGGTCCAACCAAAATGTATAATTCCCTAACTATATAGCTACAGAGTAAAGGCTATAAACTGCAAACTACAGCACAGAAAATGAACACGCAGGATTAGGGAACACTCAGACATAGACTCACTTCCATTGAAGCGAACGGCTCCAGTGAGAAGAACTTGGCCAGCCACAGCTCGAAGTTCAGGCCGAAGCAGTTAAAGAAACACCAGATGAGCACCACCTCACAGGGCCCTAACCACAGAGCAGTGACCCCAAAAGTGCAGACAGTCGCCACAAGCTCGTTCCAGATATTATCGTGGTTACCACCCAAGTGGTCATAAACATACCTGTAGACAAATCATGAGATATCTCTATTGCACCCATCATGACTGTGGATACCAATAGGTAAAAAACAAGCAATGCAGAGTGCTTCTTAGCATACAAAAAATTTACAAAATTAGTCCAAATGTATATTTTAAATTAATTATGGTGAAATTACAATACATTCTACCATCTATTTTCAGCAAGTATCAATGGACCCATATGGCTGTTGAAATACTATGTTATTAAACTGAATTTCAAAGTAGCTGAATACTTACTTGCAGAGCCAATCATTAATTCCTCTGTCAAAATGCCTGTGGAGATAAAGAGAGACAACATTAGACAAATGGAATTTTCCTGTCAGCAAACTCATTATTCTATTATGCCCAAAGGCTAGTCTAATGGTGAGGAAGGTTAGACAAATAACCATCATCACACTTCCCAAGATAAATCTTTCAAACCAGAAGTTATTTTAGGATGTGATAAATCATTTGCATGAGCTTCAAGCTGTGTCAGTCTTGAGTAAGCTTGCCTTTGGATGTGTGCTGTGTGTGAAGTTCAAAGTAAGATAAAAGACAAATATGGCATACGCAAGCAATGCAATATTAAAGAGCCAATAGACTGTGATGCCCAGGTTAACCTTTTTGCACCTTCTTGGAAAAATTAAAACAAGATCTGAACAAAAGGCAAGGTAAAGCACTTGTGTGAAATGATGTTCGGAGACTTACGTTTCAGCAAAAACATACAGCATGGTGATGCATTTAGGAGGCTTAGGAGGGTCCAGATGATCCAGCCTGGACACTGTGTTAATGACTCCAAACATGACAGCTGCTTTGACCCAGTCATACACCAGGTTAGAATAGGCCAAGCCAGCTATGAAGCAAAAAGATAAGACAGATATATTTGTTTTACTTGACCCTGTCAAATGAAATCTTGGAAAGCACTACATTTAAACAGGCAACTGTATAGAGGCAGTGCTGTATTCTGCTTTTAATGAAACAGATGTGATGTATGTGCTTGTAAGTGTGACTGAGAGATCACCCACTGACCTAGTGCCCAGTCTGAGAGGTGCTTCAACAACTTCATGTCATTGGGTATAGTGAGGATGTACAAGAAGTGGAACAAGATGTCCACTATAATAACGGCCCCCAGGTGCAACAAGGCCTGCGTGGAGATGTTCCACATCTCCCTCTCCTTACGTGTCAAATCAGGGTTGTTGGCCTGTAAGAGGGCAAAAGGAGCAGTGTTTGGGTAAATGTAAAAAGTGCAACAATAAAACATACATTGAAAGTATATTTTTAAAAAATCGTGTAAACAGATCTGAATGTCAAGCGGTACCAAATCAATACACAGAATAAGAGATCTATTGAATGATGTCAGTCTTACATGACTTTAAAGATTCACCTGAGTGTTGAATTTATCAAAAGTCATTACAGGTCCAAAGTAGAAGAAGGGAAGGTAGAAGTTGTACTTAAGGAGTTCCAGGAAGCTGTAATTGCCCTCCTTCCTGTCACAGTTCTCCAGAGCAAAACTCATACAGCGCATGATTGTGAAACCACAGCCTCCGTAAAACAGAATGTGCTGAAGCTCGAAACTTCCTTTTGCAAAACCCTCCTGAAAAAAAATGAAGAGCACAAGCCCATGGGTTAAAGCACTGTAGACAAACAAGCTGTTGTTTTTGTCTACTAAGAAGTACTACTGGCTATTTAATTTTCCTGCTGAATTAAATTTCTCAGTATGATTGCAAACATGATGTTTCCATTGCAAAGGACATCAACCCAGAGCTCAGACTGATAGTGTCCCCAGCCAGTCCTGACCTAGTGCCCACCTGCCAGGAAACAAAGGGTTCCATCTTGAAGGTGGCCAGGCTCGTGAAGCCACACACAAAGCAGAGCCACTTGATCTTGACCAGTGAGATGCTGTAGAGCAGTATGCACTGGGACAGGATGAGGCTCACGAAGGTCCAGCCCATGCTGGTGAACACGGCCATCATCCCATATGCCATGTAGGTAATGGACCTGTGCTGTGGGAAAAGGGACAGACCATTACAGCCCCAAACGTGATGGAGCACATCTCACACCTGCAGAGCACACACTCTTACTATGGCTACCACTAGCCGTTATATCTCATACCCGTACTGTTAATCCTGTGCACTCCTATTATTACGATGTAACAATGTTGGACTCGGTAATGGATATAGCCTCCAGCATTCCATATAATCTTCACACAGTCATATCATACCATGCTGATTCGAAACATCCATTTCATATATTTCTGCTTTTGAAATATATAGTAATATAGTATTACTTTGGGAAACAACTCAATTTTACTTAATGCATAACCAAGGTGTCCTAAATAGTCTGCAAGGTTCATTGTAAGATCTGATCAAGATGTAGACTAAGCTCCATTACTTAGAATAAATTTATTTTCACCTGGATATTTGTACATTTCAATAAGAATATGGATCCCAGTGCATGAAATTAATCTGCATCCACAAATACAGATCCTCAACTGAGAGCAGAGCAAGGGAAATTAATGTTAATCATTTAATGTCACATTAACATTTCATTAAGATTAGAAACAGACCATCTCATTTATTACTCTAATGGTCACTGGATGAAAATCATGCCATTAAGATGTCTCTGTAAAGGTGAAGATAATTTAAAAACAAGAATGCACTGTCTGGAGACAGAAATAAGCAGAACATTGACAATACCTGAAAAATAACACTGCATATAAATGTGGACAGTAAAACAAGACCATCACTCTCATGTCCAGAGATAGAGTTTTTCTTTGGCCTTTTGCCAACAAAAATTACCAATGAAATTAATGTGACTGCTTTGTTGCTATGGTACCAGCTAATGTAGGGACATGTTTTTTTTTATATAGAAAAACTAGTGATTTTCACTTGTTTTCAAATCTGTGTCAAACATTTTCAGTAGGGACACAACTAAAAATAGTTGGAATGTTAACTACACTTAGGATGAGAGTGAAGAGCAGGGCAAGCAGCTGAATAAAGAAAAAAGAATACATACGTGTCACTAGAGACTGGAATCCAAACACAGTAAAGATTGTATTCTCTGTATTAGTATGCTCCCAAAATAGCCCTATGCTGTTGAGTCTTAAAATAAGAGTAGCGTAAATACCAATTGTCAAAAAACCAACAGACACTATTGGAAAGAAATGGAGATGTTCCTTTCATTCCACCTGAAAATAAGTCAATGGAAGTACTGTGTATTAGAGATTAAGCCCATTCATTTTATTGAGCTGGTACTTGGCAGTCTGAAAATTGGACAGACCTGTATGGCATATTAAACATGCAAATTCTCATGCAATTATGTTAATTTGTCATTGTCAGAGCTTCCTCCCACCAGGGAATGTGCTGAAATTCTCTACTTATATATAGCCTAATAGAATAGTCTAAAAGACTCCACAAGTCTATTTAAATAAGTGCTGTCTCTACACCTGGCCAGACTCATCACGAAGTTATTCTACAGCATTATTTATAGCTGTGGCAGAATGCACAGTGTTTGACGGAATCTTGAACCTTTACAGTCATTAAGTGTGGCCCACAGTGGAAACAAAGGTATCCCCGCCAATACGAAGGTAAACCCCTCCCACTGGAGGAGCCCTGAGCGCACCTGAGGAGCCAGCATGGAGCAGATCTTAGCAAAGATCACGTGACCTGACAGAGCAAATATGATGTGGCTCCGGAATGTAGTGAACCACATCACCCATTCAAAGTCAGCAACGTCCTGCAAACAAAGCAAACACAGCAGACAAAAGTCGGCAAGGTCATCAAGGATCAATGCTTTGAGAGGGTTTTAATCCTGTACAAACGGAATTCATGAGACTCCCGCATAAAATATATCTCTGAGAAAAAGAAAACAATACAGATTCAAACAACTCATCAGGAAAGTTTTTGTAAGAATGATTCAAAAATGTTAATGTACAGAAGCGATACTGTGTCTTGTACAATGCTCAGATGAAGGTTGTGACAACAGCCTTTCCAACTCACCATGTTCCTGCCTAAGTAGTACCATCCGGGCTTCACACTGGCCTTAAAGACCTTCCTGTTCACATTCACTGAAAAGAGAAGATGTCCATTTTTGCTCCTGACACAATTTCAAGTTAAGGAAATTAAAATGCCCAGAGAGTTATGTAAAAATAATCAATTATTACACATACAGTAATTATACAGGCAAAACCAAAAGCTGACATCTCACACATCCTGTAACATAGTGATGTTTACCTGCCTTTCTCAATACAACAGCCAGCCAAGAACTTTGATCCAGTCCAGTATTCTGAATTCAGCTTCACTCAACCATGAATTTTACAGTATGGTTCATTATATGTTAAACAGAGCTATTAAACAAGGATGCTTTATGTTTTGGATATAAATCCAAGCAATTTCAGTTGTAATCTCTAAATGTGCTGGTCAATTTTTTTTTACAAGAATTTTCCAAAAATTGGGCTCAGCAGGTGGCACATCTCTCTATAAGATGTGTGTGGTGTGGTCTGTGGCATTACCAACCATGGCAATGCATTATTGACTGTAAAGTCACCCCTGGCATGGGAGGTTTCAGCCTCAGGAATTGTGAAGTGGCTCATTGCAAAACAGAGACTCTAATAGTGGACTGGGCATGTGGGGCCTGCCTAGACATGAGGAGCTCATGACATAGGTACTGTAAAATAATACCAATACCAAACTGGCAGCACACCATTTTGATGAGAATGGATGCCCATCTGCTTTGGCATCAGTTTGTTTTGAAAAGTGCTGGGGACAACGACGGGTTCAACTAACTAAAGGCTTTCAAAAAGTGGTGGGGACGAGATGTGCCAAGACAAAAAGTGGTGAGGAAATGTCCCCAGCGTAAATGACACCTACGCTCATCTGCATTCTCCCATACAGGCAGATTTTGGAGTGAAGAAAAAGGACTACAAACACAATTTTGAATTTCAAATGAGGTGAAATGTAAAATAGGTTGTAGAAGTTTGCACTGTTAAAATGCTTCTATCTTTATCCTCTCTCCCCCTAGTTTGATAAACACCAGGCCTGCTTTTATAAAAACTAAAAAAGAGGACGTAATAAGAACAGGACTGTGTGCCCGTTCATTTCATCAATAGACGTCTGCAGATGTCGGAGTGAATGCATGTGATCTCAAACAGGATTCAATCATTTTTTAATTATTCAGATTCCAAAGATGGTGTGCATCACATCCGAACAACCAGAGCTTTTCATTTGGTTCAAAAAGGGTGATATATCAATATTTAATGCTTCAGACCAGAAACTTCCCCCACCCGACTGCCCTTGAAGCTGTTTTGGAGCAGGTGCTTTTGTTGTGGGTGACATCCTGATCACAGTCATACAAGTGCTATTTTCTCTCCCCCAACTCTCCTGGTTTATTAATACAGAAACCCGATATCCACTGCATGCTCTACATGTCTGCATGCCTCCCACCTCCAAAGCTTAAAGCCAGTGTACCCCTGCCCTTTCCCAAGCACAATGCAGTACAATCTGTGACACACCACACAGTGCTGCCTTACACCTCAGCTGCGTATGGGACATCATCAGAATGGGCGTTAGCTGGATTTCTCAGGGTTTGGTGGAAGTCAGTGATTTCTGAGAGTCAACATTAGTAAAACCTTGCTGCAGTAGAAAATTACATAAGCTGTGACAAAACAAGAAGTTGCAACTTTTACAGTTGAAATGTAGCAATTTCTTCAGTGTATTAACATGGATGCTCATCCATTAAAACAGTGCAAGTCTACGTTTCTCCAGCTTGTTTTGTGCAGATTAGCTTTGGCAATATTGGGTCGCCAAATATTGAGTCCACCTTAGTCATGGCTTAAGTCCACAATTAAGGAAACTTGATGTGCAGTAACTCAAAACCTCTTTTGAAAGAAGGAGAGACCTGCTCATAACTCAGTATTGTTCTTTATGTAAGCATAGTTTTTGCAAACAAGCTCTACTGGAAAAATTCAATTGGACACCTTTCAGTGAGGTGGGGAATGTTTAAAGATTCCTGACAATTAATGCTCAAAGACATTAAGAATATCAATTAAATAGTTAAATTAATAAGCAAATAAACACTGGGTTTGGGATTGAAGCAAATAATATGGCTTTCATAACTCTGGGAGCATGACAAGTGCCTGCAGAATAAACCCTTGGAAGTTAGTGTCAGATTCAACAAGGACTCATTTCAGTTCCATCTCCTGTCCTGCCCCATGTTCACACACATATCATAAGTCTCCTGAAGTCCAGCAATGGCTACAATCCTGTATATTTGTTTAAGGTAAAAAAATGCTGATATTAAATGGTGCACACAGATTTTCTCTACTCACCACTGGAGACCTCCAATACCCAGCTGGCCGCCCAAAGAACGGCCATATACAACACGGCCATGTAGATATAGAGTTCATATTTAGGAAGGGCAGCTTTGACCCCCATAGTGAACCGCTAGCAAGGAGTAGCACTGGACGTACCTGCAGAGTAAGGAGGGAACACAATGGTCATTCAGGAGACTAAAGCACAATATAACATGTGTACATTATTATTTAGCTAAATATATACAATACAAAACACACATCAAATAATCATTTAATTTGGCATATGCATGGAGGCCCTTTAAACATTTTTTTAACAATTATAATTTATTGGGAATTGTCTAAAACAATAAGTAATTATGCAGTTGATAATAATGACTTGACCATACATTCAATAATCTGCTAATTTTGCATGCTACTGGCTTCCTTGTAGAGGCCTTTCACCACTACTGTGTTCACACTGATAGCCAGTCATATAATTTAGTTATCAAGCTCAGTGTGTAGATTGTTGCGGTATCAGTAGTGGAACATTGTAAAAGTGTACCGTGTTTGAAGTGCACTTCAAACTCAGGTTTGAAGTTTCAGATTAACGTGACAGAATTCTCCTGGCAATTCATACACAACTCATTCCACTTTATCCATGTGCAGTTAATAAGTGTCTGTAGCATGTATAGCATAATGATGTATGGTGTAATAAACCTTTGCACATTTTCCATTTGTACATTAGCTGTCTCAATGCATAATCGTAAGGTTCAACAGAGCAGATTGCGGTACTGCATAATGTACACAAATTCTGCATCATTCCATTCACACAATATGTATTCATTACTGTGCAAAACAAAAAGGGACACAAATTACATACCTGATTGTGAAACATAAATGGTTAGTAAATTTACATACCAATATGGAAATTATCCACAAGTTCTTCTGCAGGTAATTTTCATAAGCAACGGCGATAACAAAACTACCTGTGAGTGTCCATACAGTGATACAGAAAACAGCGAGCTTCTGCTCATCGGCAGGAAATAAAGGGCAAGAGAATAACTCTTTACTGAGGTAGTTTTCGATGAGTTTGCCTGGCGTCATTTACCGTGTCCCACAATCTCGTTTTGAAGTTCGCAGTTGATCTGAGTTCACCTGTTGCAGGGCTGTGCACCCTAGCCGCATATCAGTGACTCGCTTCAAAGTAAGAATTAACCACCAACGACTTCCTTTAGCAAACTGATTCGAAACATGCATATGTTTATTTAGAGCAGCACTGTCAAACAAACTTTCATAGATGAAGTGTAAGTATTCACCGCTTTAACAAAAGAAGGATATGGAAATATTTTTTTCTTTTACTGCACTTTCCTAGAGATGACTAGAACGAGTTTAGTTGTGGTAAACAATATTAAGACTTATTAAGCCATTGTTCTTTCCTTGAAACAGCTGGTCCTACTGTACAGTGAAAATTATAACTGTAAGTCATTGACAGCTGGTCCTCTAAGGGCTACTGACCTTGAATTCGACAAAGCGAATGAGCCCAGTAACAGGGTACCTTTTTTTAAAATGGAAAAAAGTTAGCGTAGTCAATAATAATAATGTAAAAAAAAAAAACTTACTAAAGCATCCGTCCCGTTTCCGTATATTAGCCTACTCGGTGGACCCCAACGGCCGTCAATATGGATGTTAAAATTGTGTAGCTGGAGTCGGAGGCCAATATATTTATATATTTTGACAAGCTCCAGAGAGAGGGAGGTTCTGAGGCTGTCCGTCAAACGAGGAGATAGAGGAGCACTGTACTGCCCGTGTATTGTCCCTATCAGGACTGCGAGACAGCACCATTTATCACTCAATCGCATTGCTAAAATGTCATTTAGCGTGTCACTCGGTTTCCGAATTTGTACCAGCTGCAGTAGCTGGAATAATGCTGGCGCTAATTTAAGCCTAATATTTTTTATCTTTTTTTTTGTCCATTTAATTTATAGTTGGAAGGTGAACAAATAGCCAATATATTGTATTACTGTAAATACCAAAACCACTGCATGAAACTATATAATTATGTCACACTGAAATGACATCATGAGAGAAGATAAATTAGAGTCTGTCTAACAATAAAAACAGTTACATGGTTATTATTTACTGATATTAGGACAGTAGAAACTGTATTAAAGTTATCATGTTTAGGTTTGTTCAGATTTCCTACAGATATTTATGTTTTTGTTTGGACAAGAAAAATGCTCCAAAACGTTGCTATTCTGTCTGTCAGATGATCAAACCACTTCAGCAGGTTGCCCCAGTCAATTCCAATCGCCTGAGGTTTGCTTCTTTGAGAAGACATGCAACATTGTTCATTGTTCAAAGTGAATTCACTGGCTTGGAAAAGTGATAAAGCCCCCTTTCTTCCAGCACAAACCTGGGAGTATCATTTGTTTTTCAGGGTATCAGATTTATTTGGCTTGATCCAACTCCGTCAGCCTTTGAGGCAGTGGGATTCATTTCTTTCCCTTTGGAGACAGATAATAAACTGGACACTGTTAAAGTGGATCAGCTAAATTTGCATGCACTCTGCATAACAATATGATATTTACAGTACATTGTACTACATGCAATACTGTACTGACTTGTAATTACGGTTTCACCTTCTGTATTTTTGCTTGAAGAAAACAAGTGTTGTCCCATGCACAAATTGTCATGTTTTTATTTTAAGAAACTCTTGGAGGATGGGTAGATTCTGAGTTTTGTTTTTAGGACCCCACAAAACGCGATATTTTCCCAGAACTTTTGAGGATAAAATGATCAGATTCACACTGGGTTTTGACCTAGTGACATAACATGAACATTCCTCAAACTTCCAAGAGCATTACATTGTTCCAAACAAGTACTGTCAACATTACAAGAACACATTCCAGGTATTTCATGTCCAAGGAATATCATGGAAAAAGGACAGCATGTACTTCCTGGAAGCATTTTCCATAACCCTCTGGGCATATTCTGGCAACCAAAAATTGTTACCTGGGAAGGCCTTTTAGTCTGCAAGTTTTTGTTTACAGTGATGAATGCTTCCAAACAGAAGGTGCAGGATAAAGGTTAATTGAACTGCTGAATGCAGGGCATTCTGAGATCCACCATCAGAGAACGTTTGGATTTCCACTGTTAGGTGACTAGTTCACACAAAGGTCCATGTGCCAAAAGAACTGGCTTTACAGTGCCTGTGAAAATAGATCTGATTGGCTCGCACCTCACCACAGACCTTTCTTGTGACAGCTGCAGTAAACACCATGGCAACTCTGAAAATGGCCATTCTGAATAACTTTTTTGAAAGAGTCCCTGCTAAAGGTTGGACCTAGATACAGTTGCATTTTCATAATATGTGATAAGAACTGCTGCCTATCATTCTAATTTTTCATGATAATACTATATAAAATCTGAACATGAAATGCAAGACTTATATCAGTTAAAAGAAGAAAAAAAGTAACATACTGCATGTTATTTTACAGTTTGCCAAATGAAGAAGTAGGTTTTGCTGAACAGCTAAATTATGTAGTTTCAATTCAATTGTCATTGAAATGAGTGAATGGCCTGTTCCTTAAACTGTGGCTTAATTGCTGAATAACCATGACTGTTTGAGGAACAGAATTCAAAAAAACTTCATGAATTGCATAGTGAAATTATCCTTTCTTCAAAAGGTACGGAAAAACCAGTGTTGAATAGTGATATCAAATAGGTAGCAATGACTGGATTTCCAAGAGATCTGAAGGAACCTTGCACACTTTCTCAGGTATTTTCCATGATGGGAGCTGCCAGACCAATGTCTGGAGGATTTAAACAGGCAGTCATTTTGGCACGAGTAAACATTCATGTTTGACATATACAGTAGGTGACAAGCTGTTTATTATAAATTTTGTGCAACCTCTAAGTGTCTCTTGTTTTCTGAATCAGCATATATGAAGTGCCCCTCCTCCACATAGCGCTTTGGCTCTGTATGCCCTGGTGCTGATCTACAGACAGGACAATTTGATGATAAAAAGCATCAAATACATTAATTAAATTTAGGAGTAAAGGAAGCTAAAAAAAGGGGGACTCAATCATGGTGCAGAGTGACTGTTCATCCAGCAGTAGCGATTTTAGTGTCAGCGTAACTCAGCAGCAAATGGAACTTCCCCCATTACCGGGGAGAGGATGAATTAAAGATGTTAGACAGGAAATTTACTGTAACTTCCTGGTACTTTTGTAAATGTCCCTTTAACTAAATTCCTCTATCTGAGCAGATGACTCTCTATAACATACTGACAAAACTGCACGTTGATGACAGCATATTAAAGACTATCTGACAGTCATTTTCTGTCATCTCTTATATGAAAGGGGACTCCTGAGAAATGTTTTTTTAGGAAAGATCTGTTAAAAAGGTTTCTGCATGCCAGACACTGACTTTGGAGGGCTGCTGTATGATGCTGCTGTATAGTGTTAGAAACAGTCATACCTTAGTGACCTTTTTATTGAAGTTCTTACTTTAAAGGTCAGCAGATTTATTGTCTACATCCTGAGTTTTACATGAAAGTTCAAAAGGTGAAACATCATCAATATAATCAATCTGACAACTCAGTCTGTACAAATCATGTGTACATCGTGTATCACAAAACTGATATGTCAGGTTTTTTATTGCCCCAGACTCCACAACAACTACTGACTCCAGGTACGGCTGGGTATTTCAGCAGCCCTGGCCCAGATCAATGTGTGCTCTCCATTCAGAGGCTGCTTTCAGACTAGTCAAAAACATTAGGTCTCAATAAAGTGCTGCAAGGCACCACATAAAATAGGATTCATTTCCACCCTTTCCATAACCTTATTAACTTAATTTGTCTTTGGGTTGAATTAAGGTGTGAATTATGGGCTCCTCTGTCATGCACTGGGAGTAAGTGCCACAGAAAGCTAGGAAAGTATACAGAAATGTTTGGAGATGTAGCAGTAGTGTAAACCTTGTAGTGAAGGCTTTTGTATTTGTATTTATCCTCTGTAAAATGACAGGTTGTGCGAAATGTGTAATGTTGTCATTGATGGTTTCATTAAGCCTTCCTTTGACATGTTCTGTTCCTAAAAGAATCACATTTTGATGTCATAAAAAATACCATTCAAAATCCGATAAACAAGTAATAGGCAGGGGATAGGTTTGAAATACCTGTCTTGTAAGATATTTCTATAAAACTATTGTGATACTAAGTGTACAGCAAATAACATTGAATATTTCAACCATTTTACAGTACAATGACCATTTGAAGAACTGAGCAGTACTTTCCCCTGCGATGGATTGAATGACTGTTTAAAACCATTGGAATTATCAAAGTTATTCAGGCTTGTCCATGTGACAATATTTATTCAAGACAGAAAGTGAACCTAAACATACTTACTGTGAAGTGTATAGATTCTTGTTCTTTCCAATCCTGGTTTTTGTATGTAAAACATGTGACCAAAAAGTTGCAGCTACAGCAGAGGCAGGGTAGCCAGTATAAAAAGAATAGGTTTAGTTTTCTCAGGTTTTTATAGTAACTCTCTTATCTAAAATTCCTTAGCAGGATGCTGATTTTGAGTATATGTGGCCTGTTTCATGCTCCACCGGGCTGACAAATACAACAGAGAATGATAAATATTTGGACATACTAGTCTTAGCCTAATTAGCTGGGTAAGTATTCATGAATGTTTCCATATCTTTAAACCATTATTTTATTTCATATTTACTCATGCTATGTGTGAAGCATTTATGAACATACAAATAGTATTTTAAAACATTAATTTTTCAAAATTTTACATCAACAAAATTCAAATACTACAAAGTGCAAATTACGAAACAAAGACTGTTTTTTTCAGTTTTTTCTTTTCAGTCCTGAATTTGACTATTGACTTTGCATGCATTTTGTATGCCAGTGCTATTTAACTAATGGCCTGGGGGACAAACAGACCCTGTCAACAAACCTGCTTCTGGCCCTTTGGTCATGGAAGAGCTGCTGGTTGATTGTCAACTTTTAATAACTATGCACAAGTGTGCACCAAATAGTGTCAGCGTACCTCCCACCAGTTACAGAATAATGATGAGGTCATGTGCATGTGCAATACAATGTACTGTATATATACATACACTGTTTTTATACATAGTATGTGGAGGTCTGGAACAGTGCCCTCATGTGTCTATATAGTTAACTGCATGTTCACTTCCGCTCAAAAAGCCAATTTTGATGTGTATATATTTGAGCTCTAATTTATATTGTGTGCTTATACACTAATTCAAAATGGCTTTTATGACATATTCTAGGTATTGAATAAACAATTTACACATCTTAATCATATAATAGTGTAAATTCTGTCCTTTATAGTGGTCTGGATAGTTTGATTTCATTATTTCATAATTTAGTGATGACACCAGTCTTGGTGCATAACCCTTGTGTTGCAGAGATGCTAAGGGTTGTGGTGTTGCTTGTGTGATATCCTCCAGCACAGAAGATTGGGGATTACTTATCAGACACACAATGCTTGGCCCTGTCCTTTTGATCAGATATAGCATGCGATTAGGCCCTACTATTTGCGCACGGTCATGGTTCACATTCAGCTAAATACGGGTGTCCCTGTCCCTCAGATGAGATATTGACCTGAGGTCCTTACAATAGTCATTAAAGATCCCATGGTGCCTTTTCAAAGTGTATTATTAAACCTGGTTTCCTGGTTAAATTCCTGTGAAAAACTATATATAAGAAAATGTTTGTGTCATGGGTATTCTGTATTGGATTGTCTACATTATCCTGACCTTGCTTTCCTTCCACATTGTTTCCCAGGTTGTCACTGCATGAGACATTGACCAAACCTCTTCCATTAAACTGAATTCACATAGTATTTACCCCAAACTGGGATACATATATTTATATATTGTACATATACTTCCCAAAAAAGGAAAAACAAACAAGTCAAATGATTTTTTCAGCTTTATTGAACCAAGATGCTTTTCATTCCATTTCCCAGTTTAAGAACAGTGAAAGATGGCAACATCTCTTCCCCTCTTGTTTTTCATGATTAAGGCTGATCATATAAAAACAGAGCACCTTCTCACCTTTAAATGTCATTTTTATAAACCGCACAAAAGCAGCCCTCAATGAGAGCAACGCCAGTCACCAAGCAAAGAGTCCCGCACTATTTCTTCAGATGTTCTTTGTGATGTTGACTTAAACTGAAAGTGAATTTAAAGTGGAACATTTTATGGGCGGGAATATGTGAATAGACCTCCTTTATTGGACTTAAAGCATTATAATTACATTACAGTTATATTTTCAATAACAATTGTGGCTGCAACTGTGAAACAGAGAGGACCTCTACTGGTGAACACAGACAGTCTTGCAAATTACAGCTTGGGTAAAAGTGTCCGGTCTGACATTAAGTACAAATGTCCATTTCTTCCCGCGACAGTGGTTGGCTTGGAATCGGTCTATTCCTCAATTGTTTCCTTTTTGCCCGTCTCTTGTCCCTCAAAAATGGGGTACTTGCTCTCTACCTCGGTCCATGTGGTGATGCCATTTGCAAGGTCACGGATAATCCCTGGCAACTCGGAAACCTACAGTGGAAAAACATGCATGGGTTAAAAACTACTTCTTTAGAACACACAATATAGTCTTGCTATCACAAAGAATTGAACAAACTACTGTACTACCAATTGCTATACATATGTGCTACACTGTGTTGCTCATGATTTGCCTCTCTTGTAGTATTTTTAGTTGTTTGTAGCACTAAGAGGGACCTTTCAAGAAACAATCTTATCTGCATCTTATTTTTCTATTGAAAATGAGACAGGATGTCTAATGTATCATTTCTGCTATTTGACAGCCAGGTCTGATCATTATAAAACATCTTGACAAAACAAGGAAAAAAAGAAAAAAAAAAAAGTGTCCTTCCTCGTCCGGTGAAGTGAACACATTAATGGACTGACACATTTCTGTGCCCTCAGGTGGGCCCTCATGGTCCTACCTCAGCCCTGATCTGGCGCATGGAGTCCCGGTCCCTCAGGGTGGCAGTGTGAGGCGTCTTGTTCACCGTGTCGAAATCGATGGTAATGCCAAATGCCACACCAATTTCATCCGTCCTGGCATAGCGCCTCCCAATGGACCCTGAGGAATCGTCCACTTTGTGGGAGACGCCATTTTTGGTCAAAGCTTCAGCTGTGGGGGAATAAGACAGTTCAGCACATTTTACACTGTATGCTTTTTAACTGCAATTCAATACGGCGTCACATAAGATCAGTAAAAGCTAATTCTGATATTCTGGTACCATGGACCCTGGTTGCATTCAGGGTCACAATGGTCCGTCTTGCTTTTGGAGCCAAGCACATACTTAGATGGGAGCCACAATAAAACAAAACTGGGTCTCTCAAGTCATATCTCCTAAGTTATGTACGTACTCAGATTTTATGTATGTACGCGATGTACTCAAATGCCAGGCATGTACTCACAAAGCTCTCGGACAAAAGGCATGAATTCCTGGTTCTGGCTGAGAGGGAGGACGGAGCATTTGTAGGGAGCTACAGTGGCCGGAAAACTGAAAAACTAGAGGAGAGACACGGCAGGTTAAGCATGAGACAGTTAGCCACAAGTACATCCTGTTTATGTCAACACTTCAAACGTTCAACAATAAGAAAGACAAAAGAAAAAAAAAAAAAAACACCGCTCTGCCCTGTCTGAAGCCCTATCAAAAATAGTTCTGCGGATGCTTCTGAAGTACTTTGAGCAGCACAGCTCCTCATCTTAAATTGGACTGATGCAAATTGTAAGTAAATGTTTACGACGGACATCTTCAGAGTAAACTTTACCGTTCTTTGTTCGTCACCCTCTCTGACATGGAATGTGTGTTCGAAGATGGAGTACATGATTCTTCCAATGCCGAAGGATGGCTCGATTACGTTGGGAACGATTTCTTCAACTGTGGAGGAACAATGATAAACAAAAATGAAAATCTAATCTAAAAAGCACAGCTACTAAACAAATTACAAAAGCAGATCACTACATTTCTGTTAGAGACCAGGCCTCACAGAGTACAGTAGGGTATTCTCACTTACCATGCAGAGTCTTCTGGAATCTCTTCACACTGACCATGTCCTTGGTTAGCTTGAAAGTCTTCCCTTCAGTCTCAATGGTGAATTCACTACAAAGGAATAAGTTCAAATGTAGTTCACTCACTATGTGAAATGACCAGTGTATTGACCAGCTATAACACCACAGTATGTAGACTGACGGTCCAGACTAAATGCGCACAGGTTTCAGGACTCACCCGTTCTCATCGAGGAGTTTCTCCTGCTCTGTGATGTAGCATTCATCACAGATGGCCAGGTACTCCATCGCCAGCTTGGCGTCCTTCTTGTAGGCTTTGCCGATTGCTCCCTTGTTTGGCTCGAACTGGACGACATTCACGGTTTTGTGTGCCATGGTTAAGGGTAGCAACAAGAGCAGAGTGCACCTGTGATTATGGACACTCAAAACAGATACCATGGAAACGGACATGTGTAGTCTGCAGCGCTGCAAAAACGGCAGACAAATGGCCTTATGGGCCTGTGGTTGTTCAGATAGATGCCTAATTTGAAAGGGATATGGGTTCCTTCAGAGGCTTCTCAGCTACCAGGGGACTTTGGTGGCCCGGGCGTGGCACAACAGGTCATAGCATGAGCGGTCCGCACACCCCACAATCTCAATCCAGCCCTGTTTGGGGACACAGTAAAAACGGTATAAAGGTGTATGCATTAAGGTCTACAGACTGCTCAACAGCTTGCCTTTCAGAATGAGGCCGTAGATAACGCATCAGAGGTGGACCTACATAAGAGGTTTTGGTCTCGGCGTCCCAGCAGTCGCAGGCATAGTGGGCCATTTCGTTGTCCATGTGCTGACGGAAGCGAAGTTTGTCTTTGGCCACGCCCACCTTGATCAGGTACTGGTAGATTCTTCCAATGAAGTAGCCCAGGACGGAGTTATTGATCACCCCCTGCAAATCAACATGAATGCACTTTTAGACAATACACTAAATACAGGGCCACAAAATACAGTCACAGGGATGGCAGTAGGACTCTAACCATCTGTGGGTATATTTCAATTAGTGAGTTAAAGACTAGAGGAAAGTAAATTAAAAAAATGTTGACTTCAGAATATCATACTTCCAATTTAGCAGTGAACAGTGAAGTCGTTCAGGTGTTCAAAGCTGGTCTGCCCCCTAAAGCTGTTCTTACCTGATCCACTGCCTCCCCCAGCCTCATCACCTTGGCCGACTGGCCACTGGTCTGTGCTTTGGAAGAGTACAGCAGGATTTCCAGGTCAGCGACATTCTGGAACTTTGGGTGGACCTTCTCGTTGGGGTCAACAAAGTGCTCAATTTCTGCCATGGTGAACTCCCTGTATGTAAGACAAGGCCAGAACCGCTAAGAATGAAACTCACCTAATGCCTTCTTTCACTTTCCAGATGTCGGTAGCTGTTTGCATAGTGATAAGATCACAATAATCTGATAAAATCTTGGCTCATACACATCAGAATGAAAGTACATACATGTCAGAATGAAAGCGGCTTTGCAAATACAATAAAAGCAGACTCGTCATTTTCAAACATGAAAAACTGACCCTTGAACGCTTTCAAATATAAGGTTTTACTTAACTACCGGTATGTTTGAATTCAGATCTGTTTATTTAAAAACCTGCAAGAGATATAATGCCAAGATTATAATGAAGACTAAAATCCAGCCAGATATAGGTACAGTACAAAAACATGCTGTTATTGCAACATGTGCACCTGTGACCCCTTCGCCACACCTTAAGACCATCCCCACTCCCACTGATTGGTGGACTGTGACTCACCTGACCCTAATGAGGCCTGAGCGCGGTGAGATCTCATTCCTGAAGGAGTTGCCGATCTGGGCTGCAGCAAAGGGTAGCTTGCCTTGGTTGAACTCCAGCAGACGCTTGAAGTTGAGGAAGATTCCCTGAGCGGTCTCTGGCCGCAGATACCTACACAAGGACGATGCAGAAATTCATACACGTTCAACTGTGAAAACCTACACAGTTGGTAAGGCTAGGCTCAGTGAAAATTAAAGCAGATATTTATACTAATTCAGCAAAGCAAGTGAATAACTAAACACATGAGTTTCATTTTCCTCCCATGAATATTGCATGTGCCCTCATTATATCAATCATAAACTGGGGAAGGCTCCTCTTTTCTCTATAAAATAAACTTTATTACAGGCCTAAATGTCAGCAAAAGTAAACAAACTTTGATGAGCTGAATAATATCAGACTGAAGCGACAGGAAGAGGAGTAATTCAGCGATGTGTTTTTTTGCACTGTCTCTGCAACCGGGCTATGGAGCCTGCTTAGACATACAGTCCCCATGCATGAAATCACAGAGTTAATGTCTGCCTGACAAGAAAAACCTACAGATCAGCACAGTGCAGCTGTCTCCAGGAACCACCAGGCAACACTACAATTCACAGCAAAAGGAGCCTCATCACAGCCATTGTGTCACCTTTACTTCAAAACAGTTCTATTAATGTAACTAGTGAGCTTTGAGTGCTGGACAGCCATTGTGTCACCTTCACCACACAATATTTCTGCAAAGTGTATAATATACAGCTCAAGTATGGGAATAATGGTGAACTCAGTTTCAACATAAATTAAAATGCGGGGGGAGGGGAGAGAATTATGGGAGAATTCAGAACGCCCCATTACCCAGGCATGTTTCCCCCTGGGCCGATGGAGGTCTGGAACATCAGGTTGAAGGAGATGGGTGGGGTCAGTTCGTTCCCTGTGGTGGGAGACCTCACTTGGTACTTGATGAACAGGTCTGCCAACTCTTGCTGGGTGAAGTTGTCCATCTGAAAAGGGTCGCACGAAAACACTGACATTCCATTCCACAGATGCTTAAACTGGAATTTTGCATGGCTGTCAATACACAGATAATGGTACTTGTAACATGGAGATGAAGTACATTATTAAAATCAAAATCAGAAGACAAGTATCAGGACATGAATTTTCATTAATTTAGAGTAATCCATAGACTATATAAATATGAACATTGCTTTTCAGGTAAATTATTGGTCGCCAGGAAGAGTATACAGAGTGACTCAAAAATGAATAAATGTATAAAAACACAGTTCAGTAAGCAGGGGCAGACCTGAGTGATGACCTCCTCCATCTCTGCCTTCTTCTCTGCTGCACATTTCTTGTCAGACATCAGTTTCTGGAGGTGGGCTAACAAAAGGAGGATTATGAAAACAATTCCCAAACATCTTCAGCTTCTGAGAGGCCTTATCAGGCACTACTAATGACATGACTGCAAGAATACCAAGAACTATGAAGATAAGTCATATTTTTAAAAAAGCATATATCCTTACACGATTCAGAAAACCCTACGAAACACTGAAACAGCAAGGCTGAAGCAATACAGGGGGTCCTCGACTTACGAACCAGATTCCGTTCCTACAACTTGTCGCAAGCCGATTTTCGACGCAAGTCGGAATTTATACCTAAATTAACACCTTAAGTCACTAACACTGTACACACAATACATGAAGGACAAAAAAATACAGTAATTAAATGAAACATTCATAAAAAAAAAAAAAAAAAAAAAAACAATTTCTTATCTTTATTTCTGTGGTCGTATTTATGAACCAAACCGCTTAGGTCGCAACTAGGTTTTTTAAGTAATTTATGGGAGTGTGTCGTAACCACGAAACGACGTAACTTGAGACCGTCGTAACCCGAGGACCTCCTGCATTTACATAAGCAATGTCAATTTCCATGTCACAGTAAATCAGAACAACTTTGTATAATTTTAGATCACTGAATTTGAGCTGTCAAGATTCTCTGTGGCATGAAACACCCTGAAATGTAATGAAGCCAATTCGAGGCTAGACATTGAGCAAGGGGGTGAAAGATAGCATTTTGATCTTTGGTTAAGACTCAGCCAACCAGTGACCTGGGCAGAAGCTAACCACTAAGCCACCGAATGGGACATCCTGTAATTGCTCAGCCTCCATGACCTTTGCCCCTCTGCCCGCCCAACCCCTGGCCTCAGTCCAGCGGCTGTTCAAACTGGCAGCCGGGGATAATGATGGGGCGCGTTCCCTCAGAAAGCCCTGTGATTCCTGCAGATCCAGGAACTTCCCTTCCCCTCAGGGGAGGACACCGATACCCAGACGCCTGCCAGGTCTCTGAGACAAAGGGCTTCTGGGTAGCACATTCACACTCACGCTTTAACGTCTGCCTGGGGCTAACTAACGGGAATATCCCGAACATGACCAATTTATTTCTGCATTTTGTGCCCTGCTAATTCAAAGAGGACAATTGAGCTTAGATGAGTGTCATTTTCTGAGCTTGAGTCAGTACCTTTCAGGAGGTGGTCAGCACGGAAACACTCTCCATTCTTGACGTCCTTCACCATGTAGTCTGCAAACTTATCCACATGCCCAGATGTCCTGAAACATGCATGCACACACATACACTTAAAGACAGGATTTATAAAGCCTTTGTATACCCAACTAAACATTTAAACAGAATGGTTTTCCCACAGAAATAGCCCATGTGCCCTCATTATACTAAACTTTCATGAGTAAGGTTCCTGAACTTCTCTCAACAAGACATATTGTCATTGGCCTAAATGTGAGCAAAAGGTGACAAAAATGATGAGCTGAATATTGAAGCGATAGGAGACGGAGTAATTCAGCTATGTATTATTTGCACTGTCTCTGCAACCGGGCTATGGAGCCTGCTTAGACATACAGTCCCCATGCATGAAATCACAGAGTTAATGTCTGCCTGACAAGAAAAACCTACAGATCAGCACAGTGCAGCTGTCTCCAGGAACCACCAGGCAACACTATAATTCTCAACAAAAGGACCCTCATCACAGCCATTGTGTCACCTTTACTTCAAAACAGTTCTATTAATGTAACTAGTGAGCTTTGAGTGCTGGAACAGGACTCTGGATAACCAGTATAAGGAAGACTTACCTTCAACAGCAACATAAGATAATGCTGAAGAAACAGACAATCAGCCAGAAAATGACAGGTACCCATTTGTGACACCATCATATTATCTACAGCTCAAGTCTGGGAATTACAGTACAATCAGTGGTTTTAAATGACACCACTGAAAAGGCTCCGGGTCAGCTTTCAAAGGAACTTTAAAGACTGAAACTGCCCTTTCATGGATTTACAGTAGATTACAGAGAGTCCTCAGACATACACGGTTTGTGTCACTCACTTGAGAACAGGCTCTGGGGTCAGCATGGTGCAGTCTATCTCCAGAATCTGTTCCTCCTGAATGAAGTGCTGCCTCCAGGCCTGGAGGATGTTGTTCTTCAGAGCACAGCCCACAGGGCCAAAGTCATACAGCCCACTCACCCCTGCCACAAGCACAGACACGACAGGCTGTGAGCATGGTGCTTTACCTGCGCTCTTCCTGCTCTGGCCTGTTTACTGGGCCTTGTAATGAAGTACCTGTGCATCACCTGGATGAATTTAATGTTCCGTTTTAAATATGGTGAAGTTCAAATGTTTAAAGGCCAAGCCATATCTTAACGAAACCACCTTCATTCACAATGGATTATCCCTTTATTATTTCTAGCAATCTAGCTATTAACTTATGGGTATTTCATTGATCTTACCCCCATAGATGGCAAAAGCTTGGTCATAAAAGAATCGCCTCTTGAGAGTGTCCTCCATCTTGGTTCTATCCACAATATCATCCTTGGGCTGTAGGGCCAGCTCCTGCAGCGTGGAGGGAAAGAGAGGGCCGATTAGCGAACACCAATCCAAACCCCTAATGCCTCCTCTGAGCTGACCTCCAGGCAAATACCATGGAAATCTACTTAAAAAATGTGCATGAACGAAGTGATTTTTTGCCAATATCAGACTAATATGTTGACGTAAACATCTCCAGGCCATTTTTAAAGACTTTTGCTTTTAAACAAAGCTAGAAAACCTACCTGTAGAGTTTACTTAATTACAAGAGGTAGGTGAGAGGCAGGAATGTGTTTTCCTCCAGCATAAAACATCTTGAGGTTAACAGAGGCGGGGTACATGAAGAAGAATGTTCTGGAGCCATTTAGCCTGTATTGCTATTGTAAACCTGGATATTTGCAACCCTGCATCAGACTAGAGATGTAACTAAACATGCAAATCAGGTGGTGAAAATGTTTCTGTGACCGGGCTATGGGGACCCACATGGAAGTTACAAACCCCACGCAATGAATCACAGAATTAATGTGTGCCCTTTTCAAAAACCTGGGGAACTGCACAGAAAGGCAGGCTCCAGGAACCACAGGGCATGCCATGCCAAAAAATAGGAGTCAGAATTATTGGCACCACTAGATTCTTAGTCAACTACAAATAAGCAAGTATATGATAAATCTCAGTCTCCAGACATAAACTGAATTGAAAACCTGCTCTGATTTGAGGAGGATCGCAATAGATTCTGTACAGAGGAACAGGCCAAGACAACTTCCAATGCACTCTCCTTATGAAACCTAGTTAAAATGAATTCACTAGTACAGGAAAACAGCTCAGGGCTGTTATCCTTGCCAGAGGGAGTGTTCTAATAAAAGAATATTAAGATCTCATTGTCTGACTGTTTGACAATGTGTGGTTTATTTTGAACAACTTTTTGTTAATCTTCAGCAAGGGTGCCAATAATTTCTGAATTATCTGATTGACTGGTTACAGCCAATACTTACGTTCATGTAAATAAAAAAAATAACAGAACTTTACTTAAATCTGAAAACGCGAATCTATTTTATCTCAAATTTGTAACATCAGCACAACAAAACGCAGTTTTCACGGTTAATGCAAATAGAAAAAAATAACAAAAGCGACAGCTTGCAAACTCTCACGCCTGTCATGTTTCGGTTTGAAAGGAGACCTCACCTTTGCCTCGAGCGTCCGCTTCCGCGCCTTCAGTTCAGCCACCGCTTTGGTCACATCCACATCGGGGCCTTCTCCTCTTTCAGTCTGCGCACCAGTTCTCCCTGCAGGGAAGATGAACGGATTGGCCTCCAGTCACACTAGCCCATTCTCACTGGGATAAGCTTTTCAATTAGCCAAAAGATAATGTTGGAGGTGTAACCGGTCTTTTTCCATTCATAATTAACATGAGATTATTCCTTTATGACTGACAATCAGAAAGATTCCTGCAACTGAGTAAACTTCATTTTTTAACTATCGGAGGCAGTCAGGAGACAATGTGCTGGTTAATAGACAGACAGTTAGTTATATACAGCATCCTTTATGTGCAAGTAGTATACCTGTACAGAGAGTGAACGTGTAACCACGTGACAGGTATGAGTGGCATTTCTGAACAAATGTTCTACACTATCAACAGACTCAACCATGTACAATTCTGTAAAATGTAAGACTACTCGTAGATTACTAACAAAATAAACTGCCCTAGATGAATTAGAACAATAATCGTCGCTGATCAACATGCAATTTTGCATTATTAACTTGATCTAGCCAATTTTGTTTCCATTGTCAATAAATCGAAAACATGCTTCATTTCCAAGTAAATGTGTTACTGCCATTATGTCAATCGTTTGACTCCAACTTAATGAGAAACATGAATTGTTTCACAACAGCTACAGAAGTTGTACACTGTCAACCAATGTTCATTTAGCTAATGAACTGATTCAGCAAGCAAGCAGAGCAGCAAAGAAAGACTCGCACACTGCTTGCAAACTGAGCTTTCGCTTCCTCCTTTACAAGTTCAGACAGTGAGCAATGAGCTAGCTAGCTGGCTAACTGACGTACTATGTATGATCACACGAAACGTGGCATAGCTAGAGAAAAACATCTGCACTGCGTGCGAATATGACATTCACTTGAGTGCTCACAGAGGCGAACCACGTTGGTTAACCAGTTATCTAGACAGGTCCAAGCTAGCTATCAGTCTAGGGTGTCCAAGCGGACACATATATAACACGTATAGGTTATTCACTTAAATCGACGTAAGCGCTTTAAAACTAGCTAAAACAGTACCGTGTAATGACTCATATCATGCAGTGACTGCATTCATTTAGCTATGATATAACGTTACATTCAAGTTGCTATCTAGCAAATGTGCTAACGTTAGCCAGATTTCAAGCAGTGCTGCAAACCACGAAATCTCAACAAACCAAAAACGTATTAATACTTCAACCTCTACATATGTCACGCAAAACAGGTTGATTTATTAATGTACCACCCCACTTACCTAATTACAGCTAACGATACAGAAGCTAACGCTAATCTTGATATTAACAGCAGCCACCATTCATTTGACTGCATGATAGAGGTGTAAAATAGTCAGCTATATTATTTTATTAGAAGGTAAGTAGATTCAGTACGAAATCATCCAATATGAAAATGAAGACGGATATCAAACCATTAACGTTAAAAGGTCCTACCTGCTCTTTTACAGCAAGCCTCAATGGGGCTAGAACCTCTTCAATATTACCATCCATATTTTGTCCTTCTGAAAGCTGAAGCCAAAGACTTTTCTTATTCTTCTTATTCAAGCAGACAGACAAAGAAAACAGCCTGCCTTTAAACGTACGATGGAGTGGCTCCGGTTTAACCTGAACCCTCGGCAGGAGGAGGGCAGCAATTTCAGTGCTGGACCTCAACAGGGCGGGTACGGCGGCTCTGAAAAGCATGGACCGAGAACACCGGTAGAAATGAAGCAAAAGACTGAATGATGAAATCTCTGGAAATAAGTAAATTCAACTTGCCGACATGGGAAGCACTTTCGCTCCTTCACGTAGGTATATATACTCTGATTCGTGTCCGCAGATTCACCAATAACCCTGTCTGGCTTAACATTCAAAAAGATAATGTTTAACGTTGTTCTGCATTTGCTTATAGTAACTTGCTCTGCGTGTGTAAAATATTATGCTGTTTAAATTCAGTTGTAACTAAATAAAAAAATTGACAAGAAACTGCGATACTTGAAATGTGAACTCAAACTGAGTTAATATTATAATTTTAACTGCCCCAGTACCTCATAACCACCAGCAAAGTAGGAGGGTTACGCAGACATATCGGTGTGGTAAAGATTCTGGTGTTCTCTACCCTAAAATAAATAAATTTTAGTTTTTGAAGTAGTTTGTGTAGTGATGAAATCCTTTATGACCGAACGACTTTGAAATATGACTTGTCTTTAAAGAAAGCTTGTAAAATCCGTTTATTACAAATGTAAGATAATACCAGGTATAAGTGTTAACCACATATTACAGCAATATACGTTAGCCATATATGTTAACCAAATAGTCAACTGAATCGGAGTTCTGTTCTGCTGGGTTACTTGCTGGTGTAAATGGACCTTAGACTTGTTTTAAGTTCTGAATCGAGAATTTCAGTCAGATGTATCATGATACTTACCAATAGTTTGCAAAGCAATACATGGTAACTAATTTGCCATATTGGTTTGTACATCCACTGAACACTTTATACTTTTTGAGTTCTGTTTTGTCCAACAGGTGGCAGTCCATCACTGGAAAAAAGCTTTGCTGCTCCAAGCCAAGTGCAAGCAACAAAACAAATACAAGCATATGTGAACCCTGTAATTTGGCCTCTTCCATTTCCAACATACTGTTTCCCAGAAGTCATAGCAGTGGAAATGCCAACTACTCCAGCCAAAACACCTCTGAGAGGGTACAACTGCAATACAGTGGCAACATGTGGACACTGAGCTAATGACACCTTCTCAAATAATGCTGAAATACTATGTTCAGAAGCGATTTATAGTAATCTAGTGGAAATCTCAATTATGTAAATTGCCTATGGACATATTATGTGTCACTGTGGAGTACATGGGGAATGAATGTAGAATTTAGTACATTAGAAAATAGAAGTACATTGTATTTTACTTTCATCAAATATTCCTCTCCATTCCTGGCTATTACCCTGCAAAGTATATATTTTTGGAATGTGTGCAAACTCCTCGTGCTGGTAGCGTCACATCCCCAGCCTTCATATTCTCCCACTGATTCATCTAAAGTGAGCCCACACCTGCTCTCAGCCTAGTACAGAGCAGCACTGGACACCCTTGTTTGTGAATCTCAATGATGCAGTCAAGTCTCACTTGGAGATGATCAAAATAAGAGCTGAAGCTAGACAGTGTGTGTGTGTGTGTGTGTGTGTGTCATAGTGTGTGTGTGCTTACAGCCATCATAATGGATCATAATTACATAAATCTACATAACACATGGACATAACATCACCTCAGATCTTTTGAGATAACCTGAAAGTATTTTATGCTCAATCAACAATTTATTATGCACAGAACAATTGTCTTAGATGTAAATTGCCCTCGAAAATCGATTTATGCCTTTAGTGCCTTCATTAGTTTGTAGTTAGAAAGGAAGTAAAGTAAATAACAGCTCAAAGTTTTCATGCGAAAACAAAAAGTTCAGTCATTTTTATTGAGGGCTCATGTATTTTATCCCCTAAGCCTTCAACAAACAACAAAGACTTAGATAAAAAAACCCAAAACAAACTGCAAAAAGCCCTTGCTTTTGGCTTTATAAGATAGACATATAGCAGTGATATGTTACTTTGCATTTTTGGACACCGATTGGAAAAGTGTTATTATTTGTTATTAATAATGATGATCTATTGAACGTGAAAGCAAACTTTACTGTACAGTGCAAAGTCAAGGCATCCTGTGTGTTTATCAATGTCTAACATTTTGATCTGAAAAGCTACAGAAATATATCACAAAATGTACAAAACCACAGTTTTGAGTTGTCTTGTCTCATGATTTTCAAAAGTTTGAATGCTCTTCAAGTAAACAGTGTCTTTGGAGGACTTGTGTTTGCTGCTTCTTAAATCTCTTTGAGAAAAGAAGCCCTCAGCTTTGTAAAGCGAACAAATGGACAAGTCTGGGATGAGCTCATGCTTGGATGTTTTTCTGCTGTAAAAAGCTGAAGGAATTTTTAAAAAGGCCTTTCAGTATTTTCAAGCCTCATTTTGTGCCTGGTACGTGCTTTGTTTTCCTCTGTATGACCTTCAAAAGAGAAATTAGTGGCTTCAGTCTGCTTGCTCCAGCTCTTGGAACTGCTCTGGGGAAAGCAGACAAAATCAGATGAAAATATTTGTCACCCATCCACAACTAGCCTTTTTATCATTCAATATTGATACCCAAGCCAATGGCACTATGGTCTCGGTGCCCACCCACCTATTTGACTGTAAAGCCACTTTTGCTGGGTTTCAAACACACTTATTGTTAAGCTTACACTCAACACAATATTTCAGCCAATGTCTACATTAAATTGAGTGGTCACAGTTTAACCACTAGGGTGGAGGTGCCCCACACAACTGAAACAATATTGCAACATTCAAATAAATACTACCCGTGAAAGCCCATAACATTCTCAAAACACATAATCTATGTTGTAACAATGTGCCACTGGCAACTAGACAGCTGTGTGTAACTTGTTTTCCTCTAAAGGATTCTGTTGTCCACAAAAGTGCATGCTCTAGATGACTCAGAATGAGGCAGAACTGAAATGGTGCATCATGGATTCTAAAATGGGGTTTGGGATTTGAAGATGTTTTACGCTGATCCTGCGGAACATACTGCATTTGACAACTCTGTGATGTGTAATGAGGGAGGAACTACAAACTTACACCACTACATGGTGGGAGAGAAGGATGTCTCAAGGGAGAGTGTTTTTGAAAAGTTATCAAAAATTCATTAGATAGTTATGTTTACTGATCTGGTTATTTTGCTGTACGTTGAGCTTCCTCAGCTGTGGAGTGGGAATACACAGAGCTCGGTAATAACAAGATGTATTTGCATAGGTGGAAGTTCAGATGCTTCACACAGCTATCTTATAGGTGTGATATGGTCTCTACAGGTGCAAGAATCAAGGCAACATGGAGAAAAACAGCATTGTAAACATCTGTATGGTGGCTGAAGCCTGAAATACTAGAAATCTGGGTCAACAGAATCAGCAAGTAAAAGTATTATAGAAAACCACCAGCAGCATGGCCGTGGGAAGCAGCCTGAGTTTGCCTTCCAGCTCCACAATGACAATGAGGTGTTAGCGTACCTTTAGACATAACAAGGGATAGGCTTCTGGAGACACTATACTTAATAATACTAATACTATAAACTTAATCCTTTTTGCCTAAACGCAGACTGCAGTCGTGGTCAGTGTCTCAGCATTCACAGAGCATACAGGTCCTGGACTTTGACATTGTCACTGAAAGCTGTGGATTCTGGTGGTAGGGAAGAAGATTTGGCACACTAGGAATGAAAATGACGGCTTGTTGAAGTGCAGGGGTAATCATGATTATGTCAGGCATGAGATTCCCACTACAAACAATAATTCGCTGTTCTTTATAGATATCATTTGCTTTCTGCATTTGATTTTTTTATCACACACTACATAATTAGACCCTCTCTACAAAGAAATATTGTGTAATTTTCTCACCCATATGTTTTCTTCTAAGATGAAAGTCAGTGTTCTTTGAAGGTGCTGACTCATAAGAAAGGCCCATGATCCACTTGTAAACAATGTACGCATAAAAATGAATTTAAATGACATAGAATCATTGAAGGACTAATTACACACATTTGATAAGGTACATCATTACATATAAAAAAGAATAATTAATAAAACTGAGAAAGAAATGAATGCGCTTATCCTATTGCTGCAGAGAGTGATGTTTTGATTGAGCAACAGTTCTTTGTGAGAGCAACAGCTGAGGGTCAGGGAGCTTTGAGGTTCTGAGCACAGTCAGGCTGCAGACCTCATCCCAGAGGACCCACATGGACAGAGACTCCCCTTGGGCCTCTCAGCGGAGGTGAAGGTGATGTGCGCACTGCATTGTAGGGAAACGTGATGAGTCTAATTTACTCAGGAAGTCATGCTGTTTTGCAAAAGATAGCAGAAATCACAGATAGCGGATTACAGAAAAGCATGAGTGGGGACGCCTGGCCGCCATGGGGCTAGAGCAGTGTGTCCTGCAGAACCCTGGCCACCAACCCCTGCTGGGATGAAGCTGATTGTGTTCTTCCAGTTTTGACATCTAGCTATAACTATCTACTAACATACAGTAACATGTAACTGTAATGTCTATGAATTACCTTGGAGCCTCCAGAAAAATGTTTTCAGTTAAAAAAATTCAGGGACAGAAAATTCAGAATGTCAGTGTAAGAGATGTAGGCCTCTATTTTTGTTATCAATGCACATTGCCACCTTAGGTCTGGCAATTTAACATCTGAGCATCACAGTATCACATCAGAGGGACAGTTCAATAAGAGTTTGGTTTAGGAAAAATACATTCTGGGTGGTGGGTTTGGCATAGTGATGGTTCAGATAAAGTTTCATGAATCCTGTTGTGGAATCTCTTTTGGAACTACACTCACTCAATAGAAACTAATATACTTGTCTGGAAGGTACACCTCATCTGTGTTAATGATGAATCAAATAAGCCTGTTTCGACAAACTGTGTTTAAAGACTGGACATCTTTGTTTCATGACCTTCATCCAGGAAAAATGAAGACCTGCACCTGACACAAGCCTGCATTTTTAAACGCACTGTTCTATGTTCAAGCATCTCCTAAAGGAAGTCATTAATACATATTGTTTTGTGTTTCAAATATTCACTGATTGAACAATATGCTTCTGAGTGAGGTGAAATATACAGCATCCAAAAGAGCAGAATGATGCTTATTTTGCCTATGTACTCAATTTTCATAGTGGTGCATTAATCAAACCATCAAAACAGTGCCAGCGTTTGCATTAAAGGGTGATCTGGATGGATGAAAAAGCAAACAAACTGACACAGAAATTACAGAGCATCATATGGTTTTATTGACACCCTCCAACACCAGAGAGATGCCACTGAGAATTTTCTATCATTTACTGGCAGTTAAAAGCCTTGATGGATAAATCCAAAAGTCGCCTGCCATTTTGACAGACACTTATGTTGACACTTATAAAAACTGATAGTTCTGGTCCTGATCGCTGGCTAGTGAATACAGAGACCCAGCCATGGCTCTATAACTAGTACACCATGACTGAAATAAATTTTAATGGCAGAAGTGAGAAGCAAATGTGCATAAGTACAAAATACACATATTATCTACTATCAACAATACAGTCAGTTATGCTATTGTATGATAAGAAGGAGTGAGCGAGAGAGAGAGAGAGAGAGAGAGAGAGAACAAGGAATTAGGAGGTGGGAAGGGCTGTGGGTCACTGGGTAAATATTCAAATCTACTGTCCCAATGGATATGCAACAAAGTACCCTATATTTTACCTACTGTGCTCTGTAGGCCAGATGTAATCCTGAAAGTGTCTGCCAACATACTGATAATTGTGTAAATGAAGTTGGTGGTAGAGCTAATTGGTGATCTAGTAGACTATATGTAGAAGAGTATACTGAATCAAGGACATTGATAGTTGAACACGCATTACTAGAATTTCTTTGCAATATCCCAGACCATGTGTTATTTATTAAAATGTGATTGCTAATGAGATAAAGAGTTCCACAAGCAATATCAGTTCATTAAAATGAAAAAGCCTGTGTTGAAATTATAGAAGTATATCCATCATGGTTATGGACAAACATTTACACTGGCAGAACATTTGTACCATATTGCACCACCTCACACAAGTTGAAGCAAACTTCACAAGAATTTATTACAGACCATGAAAGTACCAAAAATTGGCAGTGGCAAAAATATTCCATTTGCAACAGATGCAATGATCAATTACACTATTGCCAAGGTGCAATTACACAACCCTTTCTCACCAAAATGGAGCCCTGAAATTTCAATAAATAAGTGAAAAGTATAGCACAACTTTCCAAGGCTGTAAATACAATGTGACTGCAGAAGATCAGTTACAGACAGCTGCATTCTGCCCTCAACCTCTCCTGGCAGTTGATGCGTTCAAATGTCCATCTGAACAGTCATATTTAGGAAGGCATATTTAGGAAGGAAGATAGCCTCCTCTTTATCCACCTGCTTTTGTCCTATGGTGTTATGATCCAGAAACAGAAATACAGCTAAGACCTTAGTGGGATACACTTTAGTCAGACAACAGGCAAATGGACAGGGACAGGATATGCTGTAGCAGGTTTATCAACTCCAGTCAATATCTTCTCAGTGCCATCCACAGCACCGTTCCCACTGGTGAGCTGTAACCATGTTAAGAGACAGCTGGATGTCCCATGAAACTGGCTCAATCACATCTAAGGGCTGGGATAGAATTCTGCCTATGCCATCCATTAAAAAATAATATACAAAGCTTAATAAATGTCTGAACGGATCCTATAAGACTATAAGGTCTATTCATTTGCGAAATTTGTTTGCATGCGTGTGTTCTGTCAAAAAAAGAGGAATTACCGGTAATCGATTTCTTTTAAAAATACCTCTAACTGAACAGGATTAAACGTCTAAACATTTTAGATTAATTAACGTTGAAACAAATCCATCATTGTGGTGACTGTGGCTGTTTATTCTGTTAATGAAGGTCAAAATGTGAGGGGATGTCAATACTTCACAGTGAAAAATATTGGCTCCGTGATTAGTTTGCAGATGTAATCTGCTGTGTTACCTGTTGCTTTAAAACATAAAATGTGTTTCATTAAAAAGCTATTTGCATAGCTATTAAGGCAACTGCTTATTGTGATTTACTGAGCATTTTGGCAAAAATTAAATCAATCATTTACTTGAACTCAACACCTTAATTTGCATAAATTTCCCCATTTTTTTTTAAAATCAGTAATAGGCACACTCTGGCAGTGTAATATATACTTGTCATTAGTATTTCTGTTTAATAAAGTATGAATAATGTCTGCAAATTAAAATTGTCCTTAAAAACAATGTTCAATGTTCATTTTAAGCAATAGGTGAAAGTATGACCACATTTTTTTATTCAAATTGATGTTGTCAAATTGAATTCCAGGGAAATATAACTATCATGAACAAATTTATTATGTGGATTGGTAAAACACAAATTTGTGCAGCTTCAGTGCCTTCGCAGTCAGCATGAAGTAAATGACTAATTTGCTTGCACTATTATGTAACATAATTATGCAGCCACTCTACAGAAACACCCTTCTGAGTCTGCCGTGAAGGCATCACAGTACCCACACTGTACCATATTGCCTTTTCAAACTTATGAGAATACAATCAAAAACAATTTTTTTCAGAGGGTAATTAGGAAGACGGATAATAGCAAAATATGAAATATGGCTGCAAATCTTAGAATTCAGTCAGGCATAAAATGAAGTCACTCAGCGTAATGAAAGAAGCAGCCAGAGAAATGGGGTTTATTTGAGGATCACCAGGCATCTGCAGGTTACCTGTCTGCAAAGTTTTGGCCTTTTACAAGTAGGAAAGTTCTAGACAAGCCTGAAATCAGAAGGTACGAATCACAGCATCCCTTCTGTTTTCCATCTAATGTTGAAAATGGCTGGAGCAAGAATTACAGTAAGTGCATAACAAAAGTGGAGGTGACAGCTTTAGCTTGTGTCTCCCTCCTCCTACATCTCAATACATGTCAGAATAGCCAGCAGCATACATCCTTTTGCCAGTGAAAATCGCAATGGTCATTTGACCAGCAGACAGGTTGTATATCACCTCCCCCCGAAAATGTCCATTTACATTAGACAAACAGACAGCTTGCATCTCACTCACTGAAACACCTCCATTCATGACAAACCAGCAGATGGCTTGGATCTCATCTCATTCTGAAAACTGTCCATGTACAACATCTCACCACACAGCTTATACTGCTCCTCCTCCTGTATCAGCTACATGCACAGTAATGCGGTAACCCTCACAGCCCTCTTTAAAGGAATACTTCACCTATTACACCTTTGTAGGATCTCCACCACACTCAATAGAAAAAGATACAGAAAAATTGAAAAAGAAAATTGAGTTTTCCTGTTTTGACATTACATGTGCATTTGAGTGTACTTGAGCGAAAACTTAACTACAGATGCAGTGTTATCAGTTATTAATAGCTCAAGAGGCAGAGAAAAGGCACAGAATGTAGATTCTGCAAAAAAAAAAAAATTAAAGATAAATTGAGAATTTGTATAGACACTCAAAAACAAGTGAGTGGAAACTAAGAAACAGATTTAGCAGAACAAGAAAAATTAAGAGCTGCTACCATCTGCAAATCATTTGCATGGTTTGAATTTTCAATCACCAATCATATTATCTATATTAAACAAATAAAAACATCACATTTTGTTTATTTGTAGGATGTCTTTTCTGTAGTGCAGTATGTTGTTAAAGTTTTTTTAAAGTAAACTCGGACCTAACTTCTGATGTTTCTTCAGAATTCTCTCCACAGTGGTCGTAATTAATAAAGGAATGTTGTTCCACAAAGCATTTAAGGCATCTATAAATCAAATCATCATTCTGCCATGTTGATTCGGTCTTCTCTCCCTTTTATTTTTGGCTCCATAATGCATACAGTATTAATGTTAATACTACTTCCTCTGAAAAATCATTACTACTGCTCTCCATGACCGAGTGGCCAGGCACACTGCATGTGTGATATACTGGCAGTAAATGTATTACACATTATAATGAGGAAGACATTGTGCTGATTGCACCAATGAATGCTTGTAGAGATATTTGGTAAAAAAACAGCATTGGGTAATTCCAAACTTTTAATCACCCCCAATTTTAACCATAATTAACATTTATGGGATACAGCATACATTTAAGACCTGGAGTTCAACTATGCATTAATTTGCTTATTCATTTTGGTCATGCCAAGTCTTTCATAATGGAACTGTAACAATCTTTCATTGTGATTTGGCAGAGGAACTATTCTAGATATATTTCATACCTTTTTAACTCTTCCCTGAAATGGGAAGTTTTAGATACAGGATTACATTATGGCTGGACCAGCTTCCTTGTTTGTTTACTCCATGAGTTCTTCTGATACCGCCTACACAGATTCACTGCCAGCTTTACTCTGGCATCCATGGCAAACTCCAACTATTTAAAGACCTGGGCCAGCCCCCAATGCCCGTATGGAAAGGCTTGGACTTGGGTTGGCCCGGTGTCTCACCCACTCAGTTCACTTTATTCAAAGGGGTAGTCTGAATTTCTGTCCAGTTGCACCAGTAACATTGTGTTATTATGCTGTGGATAATCGCCAGAAAGAAAATGAAAATGGCAATGTCAATTTCTGAACTTATTCTTTTTTATCATTTCTACATGTCTTTGACATTTATGCTTCCATCAGCTGTAAGGTAAAAAAAATCTTTCGTAGAGCTATTTGTTTGGAAAGCAATCTTCGGTTATTGTAACTGTTTTGAATTCTGTTATTCTGCTCTCACTTGATTATATTTTTTAATGTTCCCCAGTCTTCCAGCTAATGTGTGTTCATAAAATATGATATTTTACATTGAATTATTCTATTGGTCCATCACACAGTATAATGACAATGATAACACTGTAGCTTCTGAAAAAAAGATTAAAGGAACAGAATGGCTGGATTTGTTAACACACATTGCTTGACTATACAGAAAGCTGAGTGGAAAGGGAATATATAGTGAAGCAGGGTTAAACAACAATTAAAAAAAGACTATTTTCTGTTTATTGTCATAAAGCATGTGAGCAGCTTGATAAAATATAGGGATCAAAACATTTCGATCAACCAAAAATGAGTGGTAGCAACATCCTATGTGTTTACCCAGGCAGCACACATTCACTAAGTTATGCATGGAGTCAGTATGTGGATTATCTACACAGTTTAACATTGTCAGAAAGTGTATAAAATGAACATTACATATTACAAAACAAAGGAGTTCTGCTCTCCTGGACCTTTCTAACCAGCCAATCATTGCAATGCGTCCCCTGTGACCTTGGCCATGTTGTTTCAAAATCTTGGAGACATGTGACCTCATGCTCAGACCCTGTGCAGACCACAAAACAATGCACAAGCTTCCACTGAGTAACGCTGCTGCTGGAGCCGTGCACACTACTTATACTGCAGGTACCATGACTCAGGTTTTAGTCTCCTGCTGAGCCATGCTTTGCATTCTATTTGCACAGCAACAGGTATTCCAGACCCCATGCCCATTTCTTCACTGTCAAAGGTCAACTACTCTGCTTTAAACCCCTATATGCCAGCCTTAATAAAGAATAACAGAGCAGTTCTTGTAAATATAAGAGATATATTATGTGCACATGCTATAATTCAATTCTCCATAGAGAAATTAGATTAAATTATTCATTATGAAGCATGGAAACATAAGGATATGAGGTGACTATGCTGCTACTCATTATACCAGTTGCCCTAAGGACAACCAAATTAGATACTTATGTAGTATCTAAGGACCAAGGAGAGTCATGTGTTTATTTGCAGTGCTGGCTCTGCTAGAGGTTGTGCCATGAATGTGTCATGAATTTACCAGTCCTAAATAATCTCAGGTACTCAAGTTAGAGTATAAGTATCAAGAATGAGCCCACAGCTGATACAGGCTAAAACTAAAGACATGCCAAAACAGGTATTGCATGTTTGCCAGTGTTTTTCTCAACACCTGCTATTTTTTACAATTATTTTTTGCAAACCATGGCTCCCAGTTGAATTTCATGTGTTGTATTCTCTGTGATACAGCTGAAAGGTGACACAGTTTGAGATTAATTTACATAACCAATGAAGCAATCTGAGCAATTGCACAAAGGAATTAGTTTGAATGGAATATGAATAATTATACACAGTAAAATATTCAGCATTAATTTAAATCTAACAGACTTTATACAAGTCCAGAAGGATAAAATATACTGCATTACAGTTTATGTACCACTTAAGATTTCACTGTTTATCATGAGGAATTACATGCAAAGCACTACATTAGAACCTCTCTTCTCGTTTGAAAATGCTCATGCTCACAGAACTGAGTCCTGAACATGCAGGCAGAGCCTGTCATTAGTCCCGCAGTGCAGAAAGGCCTGTAGCAGCTGCACCCGTTGTGCAATACTCCTCCACAATAACTGTGCAGCTCAGCTGGGGGCTGCAGTCTCAATTCTGCACTAAGTAAGTTGGGAGGCACAGAATGGTTGCTTCTGACTGAGACTCCTTTTTGGAAAGTCATGGTGGTAAATCTTTGATAAATATAGGCACACCACCATCTTAAGTGCTTTTAACACCACCCAACATCTTAGATTTGTGACAGGAGCGCTTCTAGCACATGAATTCAGGGTGTCACTTGCACTTTCCCTTTCAAACCAAGCTTATAGCTTACAAAGTCTAACCCCAGCAATTTTGCCCTTTAATTTTCAATAATAGTATCCACTGGCTTGAAACATCATTGGACAAGAAATCCTGGCACTGCCAGTGTTGACTGTGGCTGGGAGTCCCATGGACCGATGTGTGGTTACCCATTAGGTTGCACAAGGACTGGACTGAGTGTTCAGTGATGTATTGTGCAAGAGACATTTGTTTCATTGTGATATTGAAATTGGTTGTGAAATTGCAATATGATATTGTCAGTATTTTAGATCATTTTACATTCTAATGTTTATCCAAAAGCTTTTGTCACATTACATTATTCATTTTCTGATCTACCCAGTTTAAATGTTAAATATTTTCAAATTATGGTACAGACACCAACATTTAATACAGCAATGGTGGTTAAGTACAGCTGCTGGTCTATGAAATGAGCTTTCCTATTTTCATCACTGTGACTCTGCACTCGTTTAGTGAAGTTTTCATATTTGTGCCGCTTGTCAACCCCTGGACATCCTTGAGGCTTGAGGTCCCTGTTTTTCATTTTTGTAAGCAACATTTATTTATTAGCTCTCAAGACAGGCTTATCCAGGTAAATTTAAGAGCCAGGGCGTGGAATATTACTCATCTAAAATATTAGCCATTTTATGGATGTTTACAGTAGTGATAGGAGTTACCTTCTTCCCCCAATTCCTCCTGCTTTGGCCTCTTTTTGCATCTTTTACCAATTTAGTTTTTTTTCTTTCTTTCTATTTTGTCCTGTTCCTGTTGTTATGTTCTGTGGAACCTGAGATTAAGACAAGGGTTTAACCCCCTTGTTTAAAATAGACCAGATTAGTAACCAGAATACTCAAAAACATGTTTGTGCTCCACCCTGTTACCTGTCAACAGAAGAATTTAAAAGGAATCACTGACATCTCTTTGTTGTGTCTCATAAGAGACCATTGAGGGGGTCAGTGCATCAGCACAAGACTCCAAGCCAGATAAACTGGGGCAGCCAGTCTCTCACAATGAAGTTGATGAGTACAGGAAATGAGATGCATTGACCCTTTATCAGCTGATGCCATCAGTTGTCACATGGGTTATGTTGTCTTTATTGATGTAAGTTATAGATGAAAATAGATTGGATCTAGGATTAGTTGGTGTGGTCATATGTCTTTTGGTATAACATCATACCTGTTCATTTATACAGGTCATAAAGATGGTGGTAGGGGAGCTGACAGTGTATCTCACTGTTCTTGGCAAGGACACACAGGCTGTGCAATATATTACTGTATGACCAGAGACTGACTGTAATATGGCCATTGTGTAGTGATATATGACCTTCTTTGTGATTACCATCACTCATACTCAATGTACACAACTGTTTTTTTTTTTCATTTTCACTACAACTATGTTCCTCCAGTTATATTATATGTAACTATATATATATTTCATGAGATTCTTGTTTTCCTAGGTCCTCTCCTCCCGTAAGCCTTTGGACATCAGTCAATTTCTGTCAATAGCATGTTCTGTAGATACACCACGGCAAAGGGCAAGCCCAAAAACCAAGTCCCACCAAAAGAGGTCAATCGATTTTGCAGTAAGATGTGCACTTACCTTGACTGAATAGAGGGTGCTCTCTAGAGGTTGTGGGAGCTGCCGTGGCAGGATTGCCTTTGGAATGATAAACAGTCCTCTTCATATTCTTGCCGCAAAGGTCAGCATCCTCTCTAGCCTTGCAGTTGCATGCACACAAGAGGTGCAGCTTCATATATGCAGGTCTTTATGAGTCATATTTTAATGAGGGCATCGAGGCTGAGAATTGATTTGAAGCAGATTCTCATGAGGTTGGTTGTTTTTTTTTTTTTTTTTTTTTACCGCTGCCGCGGTTTAGTGCGCAGTAGATGAGATCAATGTGCTGTACATGAAGGCTGAGCCTGAGCAGGAGTCTCTGAGGGTAAAATGACCCAGCTGTCGATGATCACCTGTGTCTCCTTTGTGAAATGAACAGCAAATAGAAGAGCGCAGAATAACACCACTGATTAGAGACACAAGTGAGTACATTGGTTTCTGTCCATTCAATAAAACTAAAATGCATTTTCTTCCTACTCATTCTTCTCAGTGCAAAGCTGACTGTCATAAAGTTTATTGAAATTGTTTGGGGGAGATTCAGGATTTATGTCCTACAAAACACAATGCATGTAAATCAAACATGATTTACAAGCAACCAGATAGTTTTGTAGACAATACTAAGCAGTATATGTCATGCTGCTTTTTAAATTATACACTGTATTTTTATCTGTCACCACAATTGTCAAAGAATTAGGCAGCAATGAAAAATTAAAACCCCACTGAACCAACAATAGTAATGTACAGTATATGCTTCAAGGCTCTTTAACTGAACTGAGGACTTGGAACAGTCAATTCGTTGCTCCTCGGTTAAGGAAGGGGGTAACTGATTAGCAATTACAATGCTATAACACACCATACTGAACTTTTCAATGTTTTTGCACTGTATTTTGCAACACGTGTCCAGTGATGATGAAGCCATATTTGTGAGAACCATCCGCAATGGACTAAAAATATGATTAACTTTGTTTTTGCAGTAATCTACTGGCTAATTATTTTGACAAATTCCATAATTCAATGTATAGATAGTATAAAGATAGTATATAAAGTAACATAAATATGTCAATGGATTTATATTTGTATAAATAATTATTGATAACATGTATTAAATTCTACAAAAGAATTTAGTTTGTAATTGTACACAACAGCAAACTATTATTTTTTGGTTCAAGATAAAATAATATGTGATTTCATTAAAATAGAATACACATAGAAAACACTCTTCCCCCCCTTCATTATATTGTGGTCCTTGGTTGAACTGTAAAATTATTCCAGGCTTCCAGGCAAAGCCTCCACGCTGCTGCCATGTTATGTATGTGGCGAGGAAGTGTTTTTTTTTTCGATTAATGAGAAATTGAAGGCTTTATTTTGACAGCCCAAACTTCAGGCAAAATGATAAAAAGACCATAACATATTTAATATTTGGTGTCTAACATGTGGATTTTAATTGTAAAAAACTCAGATATATGTATTATATATCTATAAAGTTTGTTTTATGGCAAGCATCCCTTTCAGCCATGTGACTACTGCATTCTGGTTTAAATTGATACGAAATTGATGCCACACAGCTCTGAAATAAACAATGTCATAGGTAGGTAATGAGCTCAGTTTCTAACATTGTCCCATCAGTCTGGACCATTGCAATACAGCCCATAGTGCCTATCGCTCAACAAGATAATCACACCTGCCTGTGTACAGGCCTTAAATGCCATGATAAATAAATATAAAGTTAATATATTACACATGGGAAAAAGCAGTAAAATTAATCTAGTCGTCCCTTGGGGACATGCAACTATCGACATTACATTAGATTAACACCCCAGCACTGACCTCTCACCTCAGGAAGACCTTTGTTATTTTGGAGGGGTGCTGAGGAGCAGACTCAGTGGCCCAGGCTTCTAAGGAACAGGGGACATGCATACTGATTAGGTTCTAATCAGGAATGCAGCATGATGACATGGTTAGAGAACCAAACCGTGGACATAACTCAGGTTTTTCTTTTCTTTGCCCTGGTTATGTTTGCGGAAAAATACATGAAAAATACACCCAAATCAGAGTAAAGTGATTTTTTTGTACAGGCTCAGCACTGGAGGGAAAAAAATGTGTTGAATAATCTTAGAGGCAAGTGGAACACTACAAAAGGCATCTGACATCTGTGCAGCCATAACTGTGAGAGCAGAGGTTGTTGACGAGGCGTGGATTGGATATGCATGAAACATGCCCTTTTGATCTGTGATCTCTCTGTCAAGCCCAGTGACTAATGGGCCTACCATATTATTTATGCCCTGCATTTTTTTACTCAGTTTCTTTACCGTCAAGGTTTCCTGCCTCTATCAACTGGTGGCTCAGCTTGTAAAAACCAGCCTACACAAACAAATTTAGCCCCCCATTCCATACTTATTCCATCCACAGTGTTATCCATATGGTGTTATTTACGACAGTGCTACATTGTATGTTTCTCTCATTGCTTCATGTTACCTAACACATTTTACGGGTGTGCTGTAAACCTTATGCTTAAGCTACAAGGAACAGCATTTCAAAATCATTCTGATTTATTAATCCAGTTACAGGACAGTTTTACTGGTGGAAGATCAGTCATAATTTTCAGAGGAATATTACCAATGGTAAACACCTTCAGTGTGATTAATCAGTTCGGTGCTTTGATTAAAGCATTCTCAAATGTATTTGACCTGTATCAAACATTATACTTTTTCATAATTAAATGTGAGATATGTGTAGATGTTGTTGAAAAATGATGATGTTGGCTGAGTATACCCCTTTACTACTATTGAGCTGAAATATGGTAGGCTGGCTTGAGGTTCTGAGTGCTTTTTACCATCAGTCAGAATGACAACCAGTTGCATCAGGTGAACCGTTTCAGTTCCAGACATGTGAGCTGGGGGGGTGGAGCCAGCAGGCGGTATGTCTGCTGTAAGATGCCACAATTTCTAGAATTTATTTTATTTTTGAAATAAAAGAAAACAAAATAAAAAACAATCCAATCTACTGCTGGGAAAGTCTAGCATGACGTCCTCCTCATGTTTTGAGGTAAGAATCAGAAAATGGTACATTTCCCTCACTGTGACAGACGAGCTTCAGAATGCATGTGGCAGCACGTGCAGCAGCACTGGCTGCAGGTAATGAAATGGAAAAGCAGAGAAGTCCAAGCAGCCTGGTCTGCTTTGATTCAGCATGTGCCAGTCTGCTTCCCACTCTACCATGGAGAATGAGCATTAGCTCGCTGCTGTATTCTCTTCACAGGGCCACGGCTGGAGTTCTAAGAGCTGGATGAGCACACGACTGTCCCACTTCTCATTCCATGGCATCTGTTTTCTGCACAGCTGAAATCACACGCAGGGATGCCTTTCAGGTACATTTGTTCAAGACTTGGCATGGCTGGAAGACAAGACTTCATTCAATTCTCACTTATGCATATTCCACAATTTCATATTTCATAGTCAATGCAGCAACAAGCAACAAAAGAGCCATGACATTGACACTTTTGCACACTGTTTATCACATACGGCGTATACATGAACAGTTCTATACTCTTTTGTTTTGGAAAAGGAAGCATTTTCATTTCACTTTATAATCCCATTTTGTGCTATAATTTGTATACCTCAGAAGAGATCCCTGTTTGGGCCTTATTTTTCACTTCCAACCATAGATCCTGAACCATCTCGGAACAACATCTCTTAGGTACAATCGAGCAGTTTAAAATGTGAAATATGAAAATACAGGCTGCTGTTATTTCTCCATATAAGAAGGAGATTCTTTTACATATGGTTATAACCATCAGAGAAGATTGAATTAATAATAATCATACATTCTTACATAAAATGTTATTTTTAAACTAAATATTAATACGTTGTCATCAATTTATAATTTGTTACATTTTACAAAGGCATGTGTTGCTTTTCTTTTTAATTTTAAGCTGTGAAGACTAGTTTCTATTGGCTGTTATTATCAGGCTCAAATTCATAAAAAGGAATAAACAGGTAAAACGAAATGTCATGCATGAAAAGCATGACATTATCATACAGGCGAACATCTTTCGATCCAGGTGGAACCAGGAGATTACTGTTGACTGTAAATACAACTGGAAAAAATAAACACTCAAATGGCATAAAATCAGTTTACACACTGGGCATTATTGTGAACTCAGAATGAAGGTACTTGGAATGACATTACACATGCATAGATGGAATCCAAGCTGCTTAAAATGTAAGAGCTGCTGAAGAGCCCAGGATGAAGACATGAGATTAATAGCGATGTGTCAGAGGCTAATTTCATTCAAAATATTTTAGGAAATATCTATCACAATGTTAATAAATAATTCAGAGATTTATGAGAGCAGGTGAAGTCAAAATTCTTGGTCAGGGAGGAAAAATGTAAAAGAGAGAAAAAGAAAAGGCCAGTCATTCTCCTCCAAGCATTGTGTTTGGAACAGAAAACAGTGATTAATGGGTGTGAATGATTTTGTGTAACTTTATGAATATTCAAAAAGGAACAAAGCATTTCCAGACTTTTAGGATTATGTTCAATTATTAGTTCCATTATTTCCTTCAAATAACATCTCTGTATAACCATAATTTAAACCACTTTAAAAAGTCACTCATGATACTATGAGTTTTTCTGCTTGGCTTCAGAAGATCTAAGGGCTCTTGGGGAGATTTATATTGAGAAATAATATGTGTGATATGTGTACGTGTATGATGATATGCGATATGTGTATGATACCTGCCACAAGAACAAAAAAATCACAAACTCTCCCAAGCATTTTGTTCTGTCAAAATTAGGCACCTGAATAATTACATATATGTTCCAAAAGGCTCCATTATCACTGATAAATGCCAGATATAATATCAAATGAAATGATACACGGGCACAATTCATCATTTAAAACATGTGAAACAGAACCATTACTTAGTCGTGAACCAGAATCACAGATTAAGTTCCTTTTTGAGCTTTTAATGCATTTTCTGAACTTTTTGAACATGCTGCTGGTGGGAAAGACAGCTCTCTGAAGTTCTGAAACATGCAATGTATAGCAAGAGATATAAGTGCCATTACCAGAGAAAATTAAAATCACAACAATAATATTTGGGTCCATTACCCTCAGAATATACAAAAATATCTTTGGTAAGCACAAGATAGATTTTTTTACTCTTGTGTCAGTGCAGTGATACTGGAGAAAGTGATTTTTGATGTTTTTGCTGACAATGTATATAAACTAGAGTAGAACCAAATATATATGGAAACATGAGTCAATGAACAGAGTACTAACCCAGAAGAAGCACTCTAATTATTCCTTATAAACTTCAGTTCTCTCACACAAAATATTAAATATTAAACCAAAGCACTGTCACACTTTCCATTGATAAAGAAAAATAATATCTCAATTATTCTAATAATATCACAGGTGGATTTATTTTACACTTATGGTACAAATTTTGGTCAGCAAACAGTAATTTTACAATCCCAAATTAATGAGAAAATGGGTCAATTAGAAAATGGAGTTTGTACGGCCTGATTCAGTGAAAGCAATGGTTCTGCACTACTTATGTAGGGTAAAATCAAACTCACATTTTTTACATGTTTTTTGATACATCAAACATCACCAGGGAAAATAGGCAATGATTATGAAAGCAAATTATTAAATTGAATTTGAGGTCGCTTTCAGAATTACAGATCACTTGCATATATTTCTTGGTTGAGAAGGTTTGGATCTCTTATTTATATTGCTGTATAATTTCCTGAGCAAACAGTCATTATTTAAGCTGACAATACTTGTTAGCGCATGTCCAGAAAATGAGGATGCCTTTGTGGATGTCCTAATGAAAACCAGACAGAGCACAAGGAAGTACATATGACGAGTCACTTTATGAACCTTAAAATATAGCTGTCAAAATAAAATAATCAGCCACTGTCATGCCTCCATTGGTCTGTTCCCATGGCAGAGTGTGAAATCATATTTTAGCTGGTATGTAAATAGCTTTCTAACAAGTGATATTTTGTGTACCTAGTCATGAACCAAATGAACCAAAGACCAAACTATACATTGCAAAATATGTCAAGCTGAACATTTTGAAGATGGGTAACTTCATCTGACTGGAAATGATCATGTTTATTCTAGCAGCAAGAGAAGTGGTTCTGTTCTCGAATTGTACAGTTCTGACCTTTGTGACTGTTAATTCTTTGCATTATCTTGAAAGCAGAGAAATTTGCGGAAGCATCTCCCGAGTAAGCATGTCAGTATTCATAACTGAGGGTTTGTAGAGGGTTTATAATCAACATTCCAAAGTGACTTGATGCTGTAAAATGTCTTCTGTGGGAGGCTGTCAGGCCAGCTGCTTGCAAGCTGAAGCTGAGGTACAGATGGATCATGGAGCACGGTAGTGACCTCAAATGCATGGGTAAGTATACTGCAGACTGGTTGGAGAACATGAATGGATGAATGAATGAATGAATGAATGCATGCATGTTCTGGAATGGCCATGAGCTTCAAAACCACAAATTTTGCCATGCATAATGTATTATCAATATGATAAGAGTCATGATAAGAGTCATCACAGTTGTTGATTTGCATGCATTTAATGCATGCAACCTAAATGTATGTACATATACATTGTGAAGAGGTGAAAAATATGCAAATGTTTTTCACTGACATTTATATTTAAAATGAGGGAAAATATAATTTTGCATTTGAGGGTGGTAGCAGGTGCTCATATGTATAAGAAAAATATTTCTCATAAAATATAAAGTAAAGGGCTCCCTTGCCCCAAATGTTAATATATGACTCCAATTTCAATATCTGACATCCAGCTGTGATTCCTTCTCCCTTAATGAGCCTGTCAAACATAAGCCTATTGATGAGAAATCTGAAAAATGCCATCTGCATATGGGATAGGTGATAGACAGACTAAAAATATCACACGGAATAGGTGCTCTTTACTTTTGGTTTGATACCCAAGTTTGCATCTATCCATTATTTTTTCTTCAGTTACAAGTCTGCCAAATGTATGAATACTGATGAAAAATAACAATCCCACAAATCAATATGGAAACTGAAACAGCGCATTTCATTTTCTCATTCTTTATTGGTATGTATATATTTGGTGGGCCTCTTGATGCAGGATAAATCATAGCTACATAATGTGTCAAGTGGAGCCTAAAGACAGAAAAACCCTCTCATTTCAGATTCTTACAGTAAGCAGCCCATCCATCCCTCTGCCAGCACGGCCCTCCAAGCAGCACAGAGTCGTATTCGCAGCATCAGTCCCCCAATGCTCTTGGAACATTTCTTTTAAGGGGGGGTCTTGGCCTAATTTTAACTACAAGGTGTTTCATGATCAAAAACACTGATTGCAGAGCAGCACAGGGACATAACACCGTAGGGGTAATGTTTTTGTTCCAGCCAGCGTCCCCTGAGAATCAGTAAAGTCATACTATATTATTTTTTAAACAAGTCTCTCCCCTTTTAGACTCCTTGCCTGACTCAATACAACCTGAAATCCATCACACACCTACACAAGGCCGGCGGTGTACCACTGCCACGGGCTCCTGGTCATAGTCAGGTAATGATATAAGCCTGGCTCAGGCCTGTGATTCTGAGGCAGAGTAGCCCAGTCCACACTCATCACAAGCACCTTTAACAAGTCACCCTTAGCACTCAGGAGTTAAATCCCAACTATCATAACCTGAATCTGACAAAGTAACAAATTAGACATATAATTGTACGCATACATTGTTTCCTTCCAAAAGCAAACCACTAAAGCACTTCTTGAAAATATGGCACACATACATTTTCAGGTATCATTAATGATGTTAGAAATTAAATGTCCAACTGTGTAAATGATTGGGAAAATGCATTAGGTGCAGAAAACTGAGCTGCACTTAAGCCTCATTAAAAAAAAAAAATTAAAGAGAAATATTAACTTAATGATTAACAGCATGATTAAAATGGCTTTTGCCATTGTTCTGTATCTCTCTTGATTATGTTTCACATAATCGGTACCTGCAGTATCCATAATGTATATATTATCTTGGGCCCTCTGGTTTGTGCATGGAGTTCATGGCCTCAAGGCTTCTTCCGCTCTCACAGATAATTCTGCCCCATGCAGATCTGTTTTCAGAGCAGTTCCGTATCTCTGCTCTGACTGTATGAAAGCTGACAGGATGAGAGCTCATGAGCTTTGAGAGGAAAGGGCCTTGAGAGATGAGTGCTGATTCATGCCGGGTGTTTCCGGTGAATGGAGGATCTCGGACACCCTCGGGGGGGGACCATGCTCTAGATAATAGGTGGATTCCCTCTAAGCTGTACCCATTTCCCAATTCACTAGAGAGGCCTCTACCTAAAGCCCTCATCCTGTAATCACTAGTGAATCACCATGTGATTCTCTCTGTTACTAGGTTACAACCAATCATAAATTCGATAAGTCATTTTGGGGCATATAACAATTCCTCTTCAACAATACAACCCACTTGGGAATACATTTAAAACCTGTGTTGAGCACAGAAAGCCAAACTGAACTGTATAAAAAGGTGCTATAAATAGAGCTCAGGGTTCTTGTCTGCTTTGAAACGCTGGATTCATTTGATATGTTCATTCATCTCAGGAATCTTCCTCCCTGCTGCTCCCAAAGTAGGTGGCCTGAAACCGAATAATAATTGCACTATCCGCTAATTACTTTATAGGCTGACCATGAGTGTGAGTACATTTCAAGCTGCAATGGTTCGAAATGCACACATTTCAATTGTTCCCATGTCTGTTCAATTATAAGTAGGCAATTATTCAACATGACTCCATGGCCAGGTTTTTATATAGCTTGAATGACAGTATTTGGCATTTGTATTCTCTCATCATTAAAAATGTTGTAATTATAAGATAATACAGTATGGTTTCTGTGTGAGGACAGAACCCCAGTCATGTGAAGGCCGTTAATAGAGGCAGTTTTGAATGAGTAAACTGAATTTAGTGCAGTATAGTCATCAGTGGGGTACTCCCAGATCAGTAGTTTTGAATCTGGGGCATAATGAAACACGTTTGTAGCAACTGATATAATGTCAATGCTATTGGCCTGTAACTGGGTATACGGTCCCAAAAGGTAAAACTACAGCCAATAAACATTTACTCATGTCATGCTATGTTAGGGTGATATTGAGGTCAGATAAAAATGACCATTAATCATGTTTGGATATTCCGGCACATTCCATGTAAAACCTTAGTCATTACGAATGTTCTTGATACTGACTGTATTCGGTAACAATGCGGCATGAATTACTCGAACAGAAGGTGAAGAAACCGATAATCAAAATGCCAAAATATTTTGAAACTGCTTTGAAAAGGCAACCAAAGCCATTATTGGCATAGCTGGTAAGTAAAATGGTGCACTTCATCCTTATTAAATAATACATAGCAGCTAGTGTTCTTGTTCTTACATTTCAATTTGTATTTTGTCAAAATAAAAGTAAAAAGGCTAGCTTAATTATTATGTTTTATGAGTATGTCACTGAAATTATAAGCTATTGCGTACTTATGACTGAATCACCCTACAAACAGATATGCACAGGATTAATTAACTAAACAGTGGATGAATTGCTACAGCAGACAGGTTTTGTGTATGAGCAGAGAGGGGGCCAATTCCTTTGTGACTATATTTAGTACAACTCGCTCACTATTGAAACATCAGGAATGAAAAGGCATATATCTAACAGTGAAGTTGAATGAGCTGAACTGGGTGTTTTAAATGACTGGCGGTTTGATCCGCGGTGTCTCATTGCCCTTGTGCCATGCAGCTCTGCTCTCGTCTCGCTGTCTGTTACGGTGTTAATCGTCTGTTTTTGAGTCAATGCAGCCAAAAGGGGAAGAAATAGGGATTTCCATAAACCGTTGAGAAATGGCTTATGAAAATAATGATAGAGCTGTCACTGATGTTCACATAGTCAGATTTGTTTTTCCTCAGGGTAATGTGGGTACAAGAGAGCTCAATTCACTATTCAAGTGTCAAGTTTTTCTTCAGATAGGTTTGCTTTTAAAACTGCAAATTTGATGGTGCAGTGATGAGACGAATAACCTAAATTGTCATCTGTATTGCATACAGTAGCGCCCTATTAAATATCAAATTCAAAACCTGAGATTAAATTGAAAGATTTATCTTTATACTACCATAAGTCCAAGGTCTGTATTACAGAACATGAATAATACACATTTGAACATTTTATTTAACAAGATGTATGCTTTTGAATAATTTATACACCATTAAAAATTGTATACAAGATGAAGATCATGCGAAAATATTTTTCTATTTAATACTTTTCTATTTAATAGCAGGAATAACCTTGAATGAAGTAGGAATGCTTCAGACACACAGAAGTTTCACACAACCACACTTTATTTATGAGTTAAGCGGACGTCCTTATTTAGGGCAGATTTACGTATTTACATATTATCCATTTATACAGCAGGATGATTAGAGGGGGGATTCAGGTTAAGTGCCTTGCACAAGGGCACACTGGCAGCGCTCCACATGGAAACAAACCTGCAAAGCAATCCACTACCCACGGAACATAGAACACCTGACAGTGGAACAGAATAAAATACAGCATGTGCTCTGATCAGCTGGGTATAGAGACAGGTAGGAAGCCAAATATGGATTACAGTATCCAGAGGATTTTATGGTGTCTACTTACACTCTTAGGAAGCTCTGGGCATAATCTGTATGCTGTTTTCATAAACGTTGTGAGAATATTAATGTACCATTACAGTGATACCATTAGGTGTTTCCAAAACTATTTTGAAATGTACTGTCTTTGCATTAAATCATACATTTTAAAGTGTATTGATAAAAAGCATCAGGAACAATTGAAAACATCAGAAGATAATTCCTCAGCAGGAGGGCCTTCCAGGATTGAGCTCACAACAAAGCTCTGACTCAAAGCCAGAGTGGGAACGATGATTTCATCAACATAGATCAAACACCTAAAGCATCCTTCTGGGGTGTATATTTTTATATCAATGAAGAAACATTTTCCAAATCATGTTGAAATGGGGTTTTTAGTGAAAGTTTAACTTTTGAAATAGAAACACTGATGAAGTAAATGTGTCCAGAATGTTCCGAAGAACTCTAGATCCACTCATACAAAACAACAACTGAGCCAAGGATGATGATGGTTATGACGATGATGATTGTTATTATTACTGTTATTATCATTATTGTTATGGCCTCAAGGTGCAAATGCAGCATGTATTAGTGGGTTTTTAGTATTTTAGTTTTAGAGCAGCCATGCTGCCTTTGCTGAACAGTTCGGTCCAAAGACGCATTCTGTCACCCCAAGATAACCGAAACAATTTGAGGAAACCAACTACCTTGGACATTTTACTTATTTTTAGTTCTGCTTTATTCAGGTTTTTCCGTTTGCATTGAATTGTGCACATTTGTAATTGAGCAGAACAAAAATTTAAAATTTGATTACTGAAAATTTTCCATGGTAATTGGTTTCCTCACATTCTGCTTCTAGTTAACTCATGAGGGCTCACAGTGCATATATAAAAAGTATATGTGAGAGATGCAAAAGTAGTAGCATACACTGGGCTGGTGCTATATTTAATTCCTGGTCACATGGTTTGTAACAGTGCATATTTTCTCAGTTTTGTCACTTAATGGAAACACTGCTGACAAAGTAGAGTAAACGAGAAGCCCGGGCTCATTTAATTGTTTGTTTAGACCTTATGCAATCACCACTCATGAAGAAAAAATACAAATGGGAAATATTTTTTTTTCCCATTTGTGCACATTCACACACACACACACACACACACACACGCACGCACGCACGCACGCACGCACGTGCGCACACACACACACACACACACACACGCACACGCACACGCACACGCACACGCACGCGCACACACACACACACACAGACACACACAGCCTGAGAATCAGCAGAGAATCCCAAGAGGCAAATTCTGCTTCTCTTGTTGTTCAGCCTGAGATTTGTACCTCCCACTGTTCTGAAATGTGGTGTCCTATCTTTTACTCCAAACTACTGCCTAGAATGGTAATAAAAAATGAAAAACTGTCCATTGCTCCTTGAGATGACCTCCATAGTGGCGCTCCCCCTCCCCCTCCCCCTTCGCAGAATTACACACTGTATTTCAGAACTTCAAGGTGAAGGTCACCGCTTAAAACTCTCAAGTAGCTGCCAAACATACAACACAAAACTGCAATTATTTCACATATGTTGCATTCAACTCATTTTTCAGGTATGTGCAGAAAAGGGAGGGGTTCAGAAAGGACCTTATTCTGCAATGTGTTATCTTTAAAAAGGATTACCTGAGTGTCTAATCTAGCCAGCAAACAAAGTTTTAGCTATACACTTTCTTACCAGGCTGGCAGAATGTTCCCTCTGCTGACAATGGTCCCTCAGCTCATTGTTCCCCACTGAGTTCTAATGGAGTGCCTTTGCTCCCTTCGCTAGCATAGCAATGCCATTGAAAGCATTGAAAGGTTCTATCCAATTTTTTCCTATTATCTGTTCATGGCCACATTCTTTTTATCTAATGCTCCCCTCGCTCCCCCAACCCTCAAAGTGGCTTTCTACTCAAAATAATTAACAAAGTTTACGTAAGGTGGGTACGGCCTTATCTTTATGCCCTGAAACAGATTATCATTCGGAGGAACACAAATTTTACAACAAGAAACAAAGAAGTCAAGAGGCCAGACAGCTGTTTTAATTATACCCCTGCAGAAAAATCTTAATTGGAGCATTTCTAATCATCAGTGTAACAAAGCAGGCCCGCAGGGGAACAGTTCATGTGAGCTTTGTGTACCAAGCACACAAATCCCTATTACAACCATTAACATTCATCATTATGTTAACCTAACCAGACCTCCTGACATTGTTACATTCTTTGTCATCCTGTTCAACCCTGCAATAAAGGCAAAAAATGCTCTTAGTCATGGTTAAAGAACGCGACACAATTTACCTGGAATACTTGTCTTTTCCCCTTTCTCTTATGGATTGATCATTACTAAATGTGTTCACTTAACATTTACCACTATATTTATTTTAAAGCTATGTGGCATTTCATTCAAGTGGAGGTGTGAATGTTACAGCGCCACAATGGTTGCATTGTAAACTGATAATATGATGAGATGACATAAAATGAACTTTTCATTGATATCCTATAAATCTGTGTTTTCAAATGAATGATGCAAAAATTATGCAATGTAATGCCATTGTTTTTAAAATCATGCCGCATGGTTGGAGTGTCAAAATAATGCCTTAAAATGATTTTCACCACAACTGAAATAATAGGTCTTTTCATGTGTTTGTCTGACTCACAGAGCCGTTTTGAGGAGCTTCATATTGATACCTTTACTCCAGTCACTGGAGTCTGACTGTAACTTTCCATGCTTGAACAAATGTTTTATGTAACCTCCCTATACACAATACAGTGGAAATACATACCAGCTTCTAGAAGCCCTCTGGATTGCTGTGGGTAAGTTATTTGACTGCATACGGTAGCCAATAGACAGTGATGAGGATGGAATCATGTAGGTTGACCTCAGGGCCCCTATGAATAAGATTAAGTGCATAGGAGAGCAGGCTCAGAGGTTGGACTGTGTCACTTTGACACTTATGTATCCACTCCAGTGCACTACCATTTCTGCCATGGTTGAGCTACACCATAAATATAGCACTTGCTCAATTTGGCAGACCGCTGGGCTCTTGGCATGGGATGGGTTTGGAGCTGCTCCTATACCAGGGGCAAGAGGGAACACATTTTGTACTATGGGGCAGGTCTATTGGTGAGGCCAATAGGAGGCTCTCTAACCACCCAGCTCCACTGGATTAGGATGTTGAAGCAACAGCGGGACTGTGCTTTACAAGTCTGCTTCAGAGTTGAGAGATTCTGATGGTTTTAATGCAGAGTAAAATGTTAAATGTTTGGCACAGACATCCAGATAATGATTATCCACTAGTTGTAAAAATATAAAACACCCACCCTGTCCATTCTGAACCCCCACCCCATCATGACAGTCAGCAGCAGAAGGGGTTCAACATCTACTAGGCTCAGAAAATCACCTACAACCAAGTTAAAATACATGTCACAAGAAAACATAATTATACAACTTATTCACAATTGTACATCTTTAGTGCACTCATTAGCAGTATACTGCTTTGAAGGGTTTCAAGGGAGTTAGCTTCTTCCACACTCTAAGCTATCGCCTTACCCCTACAGGCAATCCACAAAAGCTCCAAGCAATACACAGACACATGACATACACAAGGAAGAACAAATTCTTATTCAAATTTACTAGATTTTCACAAAATCACTAACCGGACCCCCCCCCACCCCTGGCAGTTTACGTCTCTCCCTCCCGCCTGGATCCCAGATGAGGACTCTTATATGGGCTCAGACACAAAAACAGACATAATGAATGCAGAAGCCTGTGCCCCTACTGGCTGGAGGTATAATAATAGTTACATTCATCTACATAGTGTCTACTGATCTTGTACCTTGTACCTGTTTATCACATTAAAAACAGATCCAACAGGTGCATGAATTAATATTTTTTATATAAAGGATCACAGGCCCTGTTTTCTTACAGCATCCAGGATCCAAAAATACAAACAGCCTCACCTCATTAATATTTGTCAATAACCATGTCGCTGAGAATACTCATAGGCAATACATAACAGGGGTGGATGAGCGTCTTGTAAGCTTGCCTCATTTTTCTCTGACAACGTCACCTTGGCATTTGGGCATAGTTTCTTCCTCTCTAAAACTATTAAACACTTGCCTAGCTGCCTCTAAGGTAAATGTTTAGTTTCGTGCAAATGTTTGTTGAATAGTCATGGACAATGCACAACGTTGCCAATATCAGACTTATAGTTTAATAACAGACAAGATTAAAGGATTTTTGTGACATTTTAAATTTGATGTCAAAAGGCTTTTCAATATTGATGGACTACACTTGGGCTCTCACCTGTGATCCAAAGTATTCCGATGCCTGAAGCTGATATCTGCACAAGAGACTGCAACTGGGATATTTTAAAACACATCCACTTCAACATAATGATCAAAACTGACAAGTATTAGGCAAGGTCCTTGCAACAAATTCAATATTGTGCCAAGCAAGGTTGATGTAAACTAACGTGACAGGTTGAAATAATCCACTAAAATGCATCTGTCAGAGGAAATAAACCAAAACAACTTCTTTTTAGTTTTCGATTTTTGCCTTCCTTTCTTGCCATCAGCATACAATAAAAACAAAAAGAACAGCCCAGTTTGCATTGATAATTTATGTTTATATTATAAAAATATTTTTAATTTGCCTCTGTTCTTTGTTTGGTGTTGCATTTGCAATGTGTAATTACTTGTAATTATTTTTATGCAGTCCACACATTGTATGCTCCTGTGTCCTTATGCTGAAAACTCCGGTGTCCTTGTTTCACTTGAGCATTCATGTTTCAGTTGCCAAAGCATGGGAATTGACTGGCCGTTATGTAAAACCCCATGAAACAGTTTTTCTTGCCCTTGTTCTTGCTGTAACAAGATCTGGACATGTGTGACAACAATGGCTGACTGCACTTGAGTTTCAAGGGGTCAGTCTTGTAATATGAAACAGCCTCCGAAGTGGAGGGATGAGATTGTGAAACACTTGAGAAATCTAATAGTTTAGTGTCTGACGCAAAACACTGTAGATCCAATTCCAGCTCTTGCTGTGAGCACAGCACTGTCCCCACACCCTCTTAGTAATCCAAATTAGTCACAAGGCTAAAACCTTTTTCTGTTCTATATTATCTCACCCCTATATTTGGCTGCTCTAATGTCTGACATGGTGCTACCATTGGGAAAAGGACAATGGCTTGCACTACAGCGATCAACTCCCCATCCATATTTTTAAACACGTTTAGTGCAGATCTGCATTGGCCTACTATTTCCAAATAGACAGTTGTTCCAGTACCAGCAAACTCATTGTAATGGTGAATTGTGAACAATGCTCAGTGATGGAGGAAAGATTGGTTGAGTTTTTCTCCAGCAGTTTTTCTTGTTGGGTTTTTTCTACAGCAGAACATTTTTAAGGGTCAGTTCTATAATATATCCCCGATAGAAACTACAACAGGGTAAAAATAACACATTGGTAACATCACAAAAAAACCTTGACATTGATCATTTTAATACATCAGATGACGCAGTTCATTAAGGATGAATAAGAAGAATTTCATAGTGGGCTACAGAGCACCCTGATCATGCATACTCACTCGAATTTGCTTCTCATCCCTTCAGATAGCAAGCATGCTGAACCTACTGAGAGGGAACCGTCCACAAACCAACAGCTTCTTGATGTGGCACAGAAACATACCTTAAACTGAGAGCCTCGTCTGGGTCAGACTGAAAAGCAAGTGGGTAGCTTTATGAATTTATGAGATCAATGAAATATAGAACTGACAGATGCTCTCTTATCAGTAAAGTGGTGAACCGGAAAAAAAGATGGAGGTAGAACCCTCTTTACAAGGATGCCCTGCAACCAGACAGTGAATTACGGTATAGCTTTACTGTACAATACAGATTTATGAATTTGAAAATGTCACCATTCATAAGCCCTGCATACATGCTATTTTCATATTTGTCAAAGTATTTGTATGCAAGACAATTTTTATTTGATCACAATGACTCCGGGGGACAAAAGACCCACATAAACACAAGGTAATAAACAATATGAGCACAATCACAATCCTGCATCTTAGATAATTTGATACATTATTTCCTGATGGGGATTATGAATACAACACACTGGTTCAGATAAAAAACACAAAATCAGTAGGCACTTATCAAAATGCTGATTAAGTACAAGTGAATATGAACCATGATCTGGATGGCTTACATGTTTTGGCACACAGACTGTGATGGATATGTAATGGCTCTGATTGATGGTTCATATTATGAGACAAGCAAAGAACAACAGGTAAAAGGTGATATCAGAGAAAATCTCTAGTATATCTGCAGTGTTGGCATCTGGCCATCAAAGAAAAAAAAACAATTTTCTGGAAGATATCTTTATACTCCAGGCAGTAACGAAAATTCAGTCAATTCATCTGATGTTCCATGAGGAAATCAATCCTGTCTGTTGATTTCAACTAAATCCAGTTTCACTGTGATGAACTACTCAATATGATGATACCATGTTTGCAAACACAGAGAGAGGGAGAATAATATCCACCAGAGCACTGAACCCATAGGATACCGGGAATTACCCAGAATGCACCACGCAAAGTTAAGGAATCAACTTGGAAGGATAAAAAATGGTGATTATGCAACCAGAACCAGTCCGGCTAGGGTAAAACTTATTGGCAGAGAACTGCATTGAAATTTACAGAAATATCTATAACTGTCCGACCAAAAAGATCTTTATGCAAATATCAGACATTTTCACGTTACTTTTCTGTGTCAGTGATGAAATTCATTAGATTCATCATAAAGAGTGGCAGTTCATCTCCTGAAAAACAAATCAAAGCATTTATATACTGCATGCAAAAAAGTACCTATATTTTGTACTTCAGGCCTCCGGGTGGCTCACAGGATTTTTTCAACTGTACTGTTAGGCATTTAAATTTCAGCCCCTACATTAATGGCTACCATATTACTTTCCTTCACTGCTCAGAAGTCCAGTTTTTGAGGTCAAAAACAAAGGTATGCATTGTTGCACCTACACCTTGGTTACAAACAGTGTCTGAATTGTTGCCCAACTATAAACATCAGCATGTAAAGTTTCTGTTGATATTGGGTCACAGAGGTGTAGATTTAATTCTGTGGTCATTTTTTTAATGATTTTGTCTTCTGTTGTTAGCAACTGTGCTGTTAAGTGTCTGTCCCAGTGGGAAAGGCATGACTTTCAACAGTTCCTCTTTACCAATGAAGTCTCAATCTGAAACACTTCACCATGACACATTTAATATTTTTGATGATCCATTAATCATAAAACCTGAAATTCAGGCAAAACTACTGGATCTCTTTCAAAATCTAAAAAATTAGATTTCACATGTTGCTTCAGAAACATACATAGGACCCAAGAAAATATTTTAAACTCTTTAAAACATATTCAAAATGTTTTTCATATCTAGCAATTACCAACATAAATGAACATAGTACTGAAATCCTGAGTTAAGTAACCTGTGATCACAGCGTATTGATCTGGAAAATCTGAAATCCTAAACTTACACAAAAAAATAATCTCATAGTTTTCAAAAAGCAACATACTACTCACAAAATTAGTATTGTATGCATGACATTTTTTAACAATGCTAAGGTGCGCTGCACGTGGTGCAAGTACTCTAAGTCTGTATGTTTGGATATTTATGCTCATACACATTATCAAGCAAATAATATACTATGAACACGTATTTCTTTAAGGCAATATGTACTATCACATTTCACGAAAACAAAACCTAAGTCACTTACAAAAAGTATGACAGATTTATTTGCTCAGCATTCTTTCATTTGTTCTCCGGGAACACGACTTCAGTAAAGCCTCAAACAAGTTAAATTATCGATGAATGCATTTAGCCTGGTCACTAAAATGAAATTCCCACGACGTGAAAATGCATGCAATTTAAATGTAGCGCATTGTTTTAGTTATTATTGCTGGTATACTTATCTTAATGACCTATTTAACTACCATATGTTATATATGTATCCAAACTGCATTATAAATCCTGCATTTTTCACCACTTAATGTGTAGGTATTCCTGTAGCCTAATTGGTGGCATATCGAACAATAAATGAACTTGAACATTTCCAATACAGTATAAAAATAGCTCCTTTCGATATATTTCGCACACAAGCCCTCGCCAATTTATAGGTAATATACGCTCTTTGTTGTCTGAATCAATGGTGAGGACAAAAAAAAAAAAACACGCAGATGGGACTTCGGCAACAATCTACTGTACTTCTACCAGAAAATCGTTTGACAGCGTCTATGCACTGGCATCTTGGGCTTTATCGCCTCCACATGTGGTCTTACTGTGGCTTCTGGTAAAGAAGTAAGCACTAAGGTGGTCACACAAAATGAACATTAATGTGTTGATACTGTGGTCCTAATCTTTTCTCTTTTTTTCATTTTGGGAAGGGAGGGGGCTTCTGGAAACCGCCTCCTTCATCCAGTCCGCGGTGCTACAGTATTGCTAGTCTGTTTGTAGAGTGAAAACGGTCATCGCCTCCATGTTGGAGAGAACACATAGAAACAATTCATCAGTCGTTGAGATATATAAAAACCCAAAACAGGATTAAATTGTTGCATGCCTTGAATAAATTGCTTGTATACAGACTGGAGAGACTGAGGCTGCTTTTCCCCCAGGAGAGTTAAACCTATGCGGGATACAGTGTACGTTTGAATTATCTTGGCGGTAGCTAGCAAAGTTAGCTAGGTTTAGTTAATATATTTCTTCTCATTTTATTTTTCCGTGCTTATGCGTCAAGAAATAGATCGCACTAGCTGCATGGTGAACAAAGGGGGCCTGCGCTCTGTTCGGACTACGTTGTTTTTTCGTGTTCAGCCAGCAGGAACGTTACTGTTTTGCTACGGAGTAGACCGGTTGAAAAAGCTAGCTAGCTACATATTCTGAAATAAAGTGAATAAAAAGGAATAACATCCCGTTTCCATGGACAACACGTCCATAATTACCCAGGTTGCAAACCCAAAGGAGGAGGAGATCCTTTCTTCAAGTCAAGAAAAAGGTAAGAACAAAATATTTCCCCTTGGAAAAACGACTGCTGTCGCTCCATCAATGCATCAGTCACGGCGAATAGCCAGTACAGTCAGTTAGCTTCAAGTTTTATTTTTCAAAGTTGAATCGTCTTACATTGGAATTCTGCTTGCGAGCAAGTAGCGTAGGTGACAGTGCTCTTTCTAAATGGCACAGCTAGCCACATTTCACCACGATCAGTGGCAAAGGTGAAAACTTTACATCATAAAGCATGTAGCGCTAGATGTCTTCTCAAACTAGGGTGAACGGATGTTGTCCGTAACTGCAACAGCAATAACTGTAATAGCTAGCAATGGATTTCATATTTTCATGTCCAAGCCTAGCTGGCTACATCGCGCAGCGTAGGGTAACATCAACAAACGTTAAAATGTGTTATTTGGTTGCTAGCTAACGTTACCGCTTGAGAACTTTCTCTCGGACGCACATTTTATGACTTTAGTAGACGTGGGTGACCTCTTAGCTCATGTAAGCTAACGCTAGCTCGTCTAAGTCATAAGATGTATTCGTTTAGCGACTGAATTTATTGCATCGATGTATCGCTAGGTAAATAGCCAGTTATCCTAAATGACATTTTTATGGAGTAACGTTATCTGTTCTTCAAAAGACACAAGCAGAATGGTCGGGACCAGTAAACAAGCTACGTTGACATCTGCAAAACTAACTCGGCAGCAAGCATGAAGAGTGAATGTTATTATCTAAATGAGCAATGTAACTTGTGGCTACAGTAGACAGACATTAGCTAGCTAAGTGTATTTTTCTACACAGCTGTCAGTGAAAATGATCGGCGAACGTTATCGGTAGCTAGCTGAATTTCTGAAGGCAGCTTGTTGTTCCCAGCGCGACAATTTGCGTGAACGGATAACGTTAGTTGAAAGCCCATGTCTTCGTGTTGTCCAGGGATGAACCTGGTTAGGATATATGGTTAGACGGAGTTTAACTATTAGCTAGCTAATTTAAATAACCACAGCGCAGATGATGATAGCCAGGAAGTAATTTAACATTTTTTGAAATTTCATTACGCTGATATGGGTGGCATGTGTCAATTTCACACCGACGCTGTTGTCTAGAACGAGAAAAATGGCGTAAACAAACTTAACTTTGTTATTTAAATTCTAGCTGTAGACTGTATATCTTCCACATTATCACATGACATGAAGGACTGTCACCATCCAGCCTAGTGGCTAAGCGCAAACTTGCATGAAACATGGCGTTTTGTCCCCCTCATGTCACTCAATTTACGATCAAGTTGCCAACTTCCAGAATGGGTAGAGACGTTAGCAAATCAAAATTTGTTGTGATTACAAGTCACCGATGTCAGTTTTCATCTGTGATTTAAAGAGGCAATGATCAGAGATTAGGCCACCTGGTTGTTGACTGGTTTGCAAACTTGTTAACTGAACAGGTTCCAGTTTATAAAGTCTATGTCGGAGAGGTTCATATAGCTAGATCCGTTGAAATTTGAGGGGGCTGGACAAGTTAGTTTTGTACTGACATGCGAACTTCATACAAATAAAAAAGCACTTTGTAAAAAATATTAACAGTGTTTCTTATTAAGCTCTTTGAAGAATTATCTGATTTATTAAAAAATGCAAAAACCCCAAAGTTACAACATTTTCTTTAGTGCTGTGTTTGTAGCACTCCTCTTTAAAATCCATTTGGTAAATGTGCTGTTTGTTCTGTGATATCAGTTTAACCTGAACATCTGTTTATAAACAGAGAGATACAAAATACATACTTGGCAGAGGTTTGCAGACATGACAAGCAAATGCAGTGCAATGCTTTATAACTAAATGTGTGGGGTTACTCTGTGGCTGAAGTGGAACACTTCACCAAAATATTATGGCAGTATTGTCAAGAGTTGAGGTTCTGTCCCATTGCTATAGAACACTTGACCTGCTTGGATTTATCAATGAAGAGGTATTACTGACTGTTCAGCCCTCAAATGTTTTGGAAATGATATTCAGGGAGGCACACAGTGGGGAGTCAGCCTGGTGCCCTCCCCAGCTTTCAGTGCTGCCCTTCACTTGGTTTGGGTGAGGGAAGGACAGCACCAGGTTCGACCAAGTCCCACAATATAAAGTAAGTCACCTCAGAGGCCACTTTCATCCTTAGATGCATGTCTACATTCAAAGGCTTGGTCATGAGCACACATTTTGCAAAGTCTTTACCATTCCCTTCCCATACCATACTTGTATGCCCTGGAGACTTTAGGAGCTATGTGCACTGTTAAATTTGTGGGTTTCCGGGTCTTTCAAGTGACCTAATAGGCCTGGAATGAGGGAGGTGTAGCCTACCTTGACGTCACAGCTTCCTTTAGAAAGGAGAGAAGGACCCAAACACAGGTCAATTGGCAAGCGGCAAGTCAGTTGTGCCAAAAAAACAAGAAAACACTTCTAAATCTACTTGGAAGGAAAAAAAACATTTAGCTGTAGCTGTTGAGTGATTCCCTTAGTGTCTAATATAGTATTACAAATTATAATTCGGCATGAACTATTCACTTCTTTTTTCTGCTTGATCTGTTTGTCAACAGCTCCACAGAAGACTTGAATGTCTGTTTTACTGTGATTAGCAGGAATTGCAGCTGCGTTTTTGAAGGTAGTCAAACTTTTTCCCCATAAATGCTTCACAGATACTATAGAAGAAATTGAGCCTTTTTTCAAGGCTGAAGAGTCCAGGAAGCTGTCTGTTGTTTTCTTGTAGAAAAATTGGATACTCATTGAAGTGCAGTTCTTTTAAATCTATACAGTACTCATAATGCATCAAAACATTTAAAACTAGAAAGCATAATCATTCTAACTCTAATGGCTGTCAGGTAGTTCTTACATGTCATGTAAACCTGAGATCCTTTAGATCCTGTTGGCTTTGTGGTTTAGGAACTGTTGGTTCTAGCTAGTTAGTGGTAGCCAGATATTGGGTTTGGGTCACTTGTTTAGGTCGTGTCAGTTTAAAAAAAAATAACAGGGTTATTTTATTTGAGAAATAACCAGGTAAGGGGAAAGGGCTTTGGATAAATAAGTTGTATACCTCACATGCTGTAAGTTTTTTTTTTATTGCTGCTGTGTGGGTATGAATTAGTTATACATGTAGCTCTTATTCTATTTAGGAATAGCCCATTAGTCATTTGCCTACTTTCTTTGAAATTAATTTAGAAGATGATAACGGCTCATTGTGTGCATTTAATTTTAATGATAGCCTTTTTGCCTGTTTGTTTTGGAAAATACTTGTAATTAGGTCTTGTGGATATGCTTGTGTAAAAAGGAATGATAAAAAATAGCCTAATGTATTTTTCCTCTTTACCATTTGGTACAGTTGGTAGATGTCATTGGGCTCTGAAAACCAGTATTGGTGAACCTCTAACCAGAATGACCCTTTGGTGTTGCGTAAAAAAGTAAAGCGTAGCTTAATGAGGTATTCTATGCAGTTGTGTTGGAGCAGCAGTCAGTTTTGAGATCAGCAAAGTTAATATGTGTCATTGTCACTTCCTTATTACAGATGTTTCATATTGAATTAAAAATAAATCATGGGATGCCCTCCTCAGTTACAATGAACCTCTTTGTCATGTATGAAAAGAGGGAAGGTGTGAGGTATGCTTGCCAGACAGAATAGCTGAAGGCTGTAAGTCAATCCCAGCTTCTACTACAAAGGCAACAAAAACCAGATTTGATTCTGTTACGGGAGAGAAGCTGTCATGCCTGTATCAGTGTGGTTAGTGCATTGTGGCAGGTCAAGGCTCACAGCATGAGAGTGACTTTAAGCGGAACTGCCCATTGTGGCTGTCCTCCTCTTCCTGCTTGCTAATAGGATCGGGCAATAAACAGTGAATTCGGACATTTATGAGTCAAGCACCTGAGACAGTAAAGTGGTGGACTTTTGCTCATGTAGTCATTTTCTGGTACAGATGGTGCTCTGTGGTTGTTTGCAACACTATCCCCAGGTAACTTGGAGCCCCTACAAAGATTGACGCACAACTTCCTTGCCGATGCAACCATCTAATTACAAAGAGATTAAGTCATGCTCCACATTCCTGAGGATACAGTAGACAAGTAGACACAACTAATTTTAAGAGTCATGATTCACCGAAGTTGGTCTAAAAATGATCATGGTATCATCTCATACCATAGCAATGTTAAGATAAAAATATATTACTATCTATGTATAGTTATGTTATCCAGTCCTGGTTCTGGGAGCCACTCAAACAGTCACATACTTTGCTTTTGTAATAAAGCCAGCCATTTGTCAATGGCTGACCTTAGCTCAACAATTTCAGTGGTTGCCATTCATTTTCTACTAATAACTTAAGGTATGTTCAGGCTCGTTTGAGTTTTTAATTGAAATTTTATTTAAAATGCCTGTCATCCACTTCATATTCTTTTTGAGTGTTGTCTTTATAGATAAAAACATGAAAGCAAAGCTTTTATTCAGTCAATTTTTGTTAATATTTATGCCTCAGTTTGATAAAAGTCAGCTCAATTGATGAAACTAAATTTGTAAATGTTTCCTCCTCCAATAATTTTAATTAGTAGTTACCATAATTCGTTTGTATTCCCTTGAAAGTGATCTGTACTATTACATCACAAACGAGGCAAATGATCAAAAGTAGAGAACCCATGTTTAGATTTTTGCTGCTCTAAACACTTTCCTTGACAAATGACCCTCCATAACATACTTGAATCACATGAATGTGAAGTGATGTCTTAATCAGATCATTGTTGAGTTAATGGTGTAATCAATCCTAATTAATTGAGCTCAGTGGGAGTGAAAACCCAGCATACATAGGGATTGTCCTTGGCTACACTGAAATGCCCTAAACCATAGCGTATCACTGCACTCTGTCTCACTGGCAAATGATTGATAAGCTTGTGTTTAAAAAGCCCAGCTCATGGTTGCTTGAAAAGATGCAATATTTAGCAATAGAGCTGGCATGAAAAGAAAACTGTACTTGCAGTATGAGGGGGTGTTGAAGCAGAGCCATCATGGGGGAGGCAAGCCAAGATTCTAGCATGCACGGAAGAGAGTGCTAGCAGGCCAGAGGACAGAGCTGAGAGGAGAGAGAGAGAGAAGTTGGCGCAAATCCAGGACGGTAGTGCGGGGCGGAACCAGAAATGGCACTGACATGGAGCGTCTTTCCAGAGGATGTCCAGGGAAGGCAAACACCATGCCTATCCCTGTAATGTACTTCCACACTGTATTTTATGCCAACAGCTGTGTGCATATCATGGAAGTCATTGTAATAAGGACTTGCTGACTTACTGGCTGTTTTCCTTTGATTGGGCATAAGGAGGTCCAACCCTTTCCTCTGCCCCTGTGAAATGATGAAGGGGTTATGAACGTTGGGGAAAAAATTGTGCACTTCAAAAATACAAATCACTCAGTCATTTTAGCATGCTGCAGGCTAAATATTGCATTGTATCTAAGCTATAGCAGATAGCTGCCCATGCTGTATATAGCTGAGTATGTAGAACAATCACACAGAGTTAGCTTTAATGTCAGTAGTGACATTCAAAAACAAATGTGCATCTATGCCTATTCTTGACATGCAGTCTTCTGTCCCCTCATTTTCTGGAGTACTTCATCCTGCAGAATGAAACGTGCATGAAAAAACAATTTTGACAAATTTTATAAGGCAGTATCAAATTGTGTGTCACCCCAAGGGACAGGCTACAGTCATCACCTGATTAATTCTCCCTCCCAAAAGTAATACTAGGTCTGTGCAGAGCGTTAATCAAATTTTGTTACATCAAATAAAGTGGTAATAGCCTACCTTACATCCCTGCGCCACTACACACTAAATGACAATGCTAGTTACAAAGTCTATTGGATACATTGATAACAGCACACAGTAAGCCTTATATTAACCAATGTTTTATTTTGGTATTTCCAATAATGAGTGGTTCACAGCAGGATACATTGGGTCACATGTGATTTCTTCTTATCTGCTCTTGCATCCTATCAGCCTTGAGGATTATTCTGGCTTATCAGATTACTTCATTACAGGTGAGCCAAAGCTGTGGTCAGCCTATTAAACAGCACTGCTATCGATGCTCCGTAAACCAACTGCTTGTACGGCCTGGTACCATGATACATGTTTGCCAGTCAGCCATGTTAGCAATATTGAAAGTAAAGATGCGATTGAAACCCTTCATGGATCAGTCTTAGTTAATGTCAGTCCATTTCCAGCTGCTCATACTGCCATGCTTACATCAAGCTTTTGTGTGAAGCGCACTGATTAAAATGTAGGACAGCAGCAAAGCATTCCAGTTCCCTGACCTTCTCATTTCACAGAATCTCCTTTTACTAAAATGAAAAATGCTCTGAATTTTCCCTGTGAGGAGCCTGCGTTATCAGTGGCTGAAAGCAGATATAGCAGTAATGGTGAGTTGACACAAAAGGTGGCATTCCTGATTGATTATAGCCAAAAGTCATTCATTCTGAAGGAAGAGAGAGTGACAGTGCTCAATTATGACGTTATCGCTGGCCATGGTAAGTGTGCTCAAGTAGAAAATATTTTAGCATCTCAGGCAATTACCCTGAGCAAAAAGTACACCAGCCAATGAGATGAAAGGAAGAGGCACAATGTCATCCTAACAAAGATTGAGGAAAAACTTGTGTGAGCATTTCCTTAAATATTAACGGCTGTCATACAAATACTACTGTAAGCTGTACATAGCATTAGCCTTACACTATTTTAATAGTATTAAAGATGTCCTCTGAGAATGGTCTCCCTTCATAAACACATCATGCAGCATAGCAAAGTTTTATTGTGCCAAAATAATGGTACTGCCTGGAAGAGAGCGACCCCATAGAGATATGTGACAAAAAAAGCAAACTGCGGGGCCACAGTGCAGGAGATCACGTTCGGTGTAAAGCACCCATAACAGGGTCCAGGAAACAGCCTCTTAACAGCCTCTAAACACCACTCCCCATCTACAGTGCTGGTCAAGCAGAGAAGGCAGATGAGGACTACTCTCTAGTGCCTGTCTGAATGACTGGGGACAGCAGATTCTGTAAAGAAGTGAGTTCCTAACAGGTTTCTAATGTCTCATTCTGCACTCAAAACCGGATTGGAGAAATGGGGAGTTGCTTGAGGAAAACTATACTCCCACAAAGCAAACAGACTGTCAGGATCCATGGACATCCCACTGACATTGAGTTCCAACCCACGGCTTAAAATTGAAAGCCCCACAATGCTATTTTTAGCGACCCTATCAGGTAAAATGTCAGTCAATACATGACCACTTGACATGGGAAATCCATTAAGAAGAGAAACCACAACAACACAATGCATTCTCTTTCAATAATAATAATCATGGGAGAGGAAAAGATATGCTTTCATCACTTACTTCATATGATACTTAGAACAGGCACCTGTCTTGGCAATAAAAAATAAATTGTGTGGAAGCGTTGAACCCGACCCCTCATTACTTGAGAGATCGTGAGGGTGAAATTACAGCATTGCAATTGTACGTTCAATTGATTGAACAACGCTTACAGTTTTACACGTGTTCCTCTGCTTGTTTCCCTCAAATGCCTCCAACCTGTGTTATGAAAACAATCTAAACACTTCCTGAAAAATATCCCCTGCGCTGGCCCTTTCAATCTTAGCCTGCTTCCAGTCTTTCGCAAACAGGTGAGGAAATGAACTCATTACTAAAAATGATATTTCTGGCTCAGGCACCAGTTTGGCAGGGCTTTGTGAACCAAGTTCAGAAGTGGAACTTGTCCTGTTGGGAGATTAGCTGACTGTGCTAGCTGTAAGAGTGGGTAGCTCTTTGTGCATGTATTGCCTGTCCAAAACAATTGCTTTCATTCAACAATACTTCATGCGGTTACTTCATGAAGCTTGGCAGGTGTTGCCATTTCCTTCTCTGTCAGCTGCACTCATCTGAAATCCCTATACAGCTTTGCACTAATAACGTGTGGCTCAGTGAGATCGGTACTGTTCTGGTCAGGTCTTCCTGTTCTCGCAAACTGTATCATGGCAGATAAACAAAAATTGCTTTATCTTTTGCCCTAAATCAATTATCATGAACTGCAGCTGCACAAAATCAGCCCTACATGTCATTTTGAAAGTCATTGTTATGCAGTAGCCAATTAAGGAATGGTGCCATTACCCATTCTTATGTTGCTATGGAATTAACCCATTTAAAATATAAAATATCTTACTATTTATTCATTGTTGCAAAATTAGATTTAGCACAGTTATAGACAATATGTTGTACCAAAACAAATTAAAATTAAGTAAAGATTGAAATTGCTAGTCTTAATCGATGTAGTAGAAAAAAGAAAAGTGCTAGATAAATCAGCATCATTATTACTGACATCTTTATTGTGTCCCCTTTTGTACCACAGCAAATGAATTACGGTGAACAATAGAAAAATTCAAACAAGCACTTACATCCATTTCTGTTGAAGAGGGGTAGCATTTCCAAAAATATTAGGTGCCAAGGTATTTGGATCTGTATGCTTAAACTGCTTCAAATTTTGCGTTAAAACATATTATGCCATCATTTAATTACATTTTCGCATAAATAACTATAATCCAAACAGAAAAACAACAGCAAAACCTTAAAATTGTATGACTTGTTAATGTTAAACCATAATGTAATTACTGTTGAGGACAATTTTGTTTTGTGTTCAGACTCAGAATTGTAGATATCATCAAAGGGATCTCTTTGATTTAATTATTGATGTCCTTTCATCTTGAGGTGTTCCATATTTTAGATGTTACCTTTCTACAGTGAGTCTCAACCCACACAAATTTAATCCTGTATTGTAAACACGACACCTAGATTCAGCTTGGGAAACACTCACCAAGAAGCACATACCCTGACCAGAGCAAGGGTGAAGTTCAGCTCAGGTTTACTGAAAGGGAACTTAATCCCTCAACTTCATTGCTCAGAACAAGCATTAGAATCTAACACTTGTGTGTTTTGTTTCACTGAGACATTTTAGACAATGTGTAAACCTTGTATTGCATCAGATTTGAGATTTGTTAATGTGTGATGACTATAAATGTACAAGTGACATTTTCCCTTGTGACTCACACAGGTCTATGGCAATTTGGAGTTTGCTATCGCAGCTATCCATTTTAAATAGAAATGTTTATTAAATAGCCTACTGTAAATATATATGGTGGACCACTGAAATATTATCTCCACAGTTATGGATAACGTCAGCGATAAGTTTAGCACATGGTGACAGATTCTAAAATGGACACGTTGACTGCATGCCTGCCTCTGTATTTAAAATTATTTCAGCAGGAACTGATCTCATCAGTCAAACTCAATTTACTTCAGAAGTTAGGGTTTCCAGATTAATACTGTGTCCTAGATTGTGTAAATCTCAGCTATTTGTATTTCAGTGTAAAAGATAGACTTTATTTACAATGACATTTGCTCCCCTGGGATAAAATAAATGTTGCAAAATAGACGGCTTTACAGTATGTTTCTCTGAAGCACATTAACCTTCCAGACATTTCCTCTGAGAACTGCCAAATGTGGTGTTTTGTCCTGTTCAGTGTGTTGTCTTCCAAGTGAAATAGTAGTATTCATGGAACTCTGTAGAACACGTAAAATGACCTGCTGTATAGCCTACCCTCAGAAACAAATTAGAGGAATTCATATTTAATCAGTGTGAAGGTAAATGTATAAAAGTGCATAATGCTGCCCTAGGTGGAGAACTCAAAAGCGTCACATTTGAACTTTTCACCTGAGCTCACCTGTTAAAAATCGTTATTTGTAAACAGTATACCACTTCCACTTGACTACGCTATTTGGCACATTTTTCATAAATAATAAAGGACTGTTTATTAGTTTTATTTTAATGGAATTCCTCTCAGTGCACCCAATATTGATCTACAATACTCTTTCTGTGTGTTGAGTGAAACCATTTGGGTAACTAATTAGGTTATGCAATGAATGTATGTAGCATAAAATCAGTTTTCTTATTTTAAATTTATCAATTGCTGTGCATAAACGGAATCGATGTTTTATTTTTCCCTAACGCGGTTGCACAAATTGAAAAGCTAAGCAAAGGGGAAATGGAACAGTGAGTAACATATCCACTCACACTGTGAATCAGTCATTAAAGCAGCTTAGTACAGCTGGAGTAAGCCCCGCTGACGCAGAGGGGAGAAGCTGTGGAAAGACCAGAGTACGTGCCACAGTAATGAATTCAGTTAATGCTTGAGAGGCTAATGCAAATTGAATCAGTTATGCTCATCCATTACCTAAATATAAGGGACTACTTTTTTCATTCAGATTCTTCACTTTGTTTCATAATGCAAAATCAGGTCTTATTGCGGCTGTTTTGAGAGGATTCATTAATTGGATGTGCTCCAGATACTGTCTTATAATACTGTCTTATATAATGATAAGCTGTCACATCAGGACATCTCTGTGTTTACAAACCAGCATAGCCACATTGTTTTAATACTCCTTCTGATTAGGTCTCTGTCTTCACAGTTTTTATGATGTCCAAATGAAAAATGTTACCATATTAAACATAATTCATGTTATTTCTGTTACAATATGTGCTACCTCTCCTGTATACTATAATGTATACTATAACAATGTTATTTGCATGTGTTTTGAGGCTGAAAAGGCATAGGCTAATTAGTTTTGTTTCTGGTATTTCCGTAACTCAGATCCTGTTGTACGTGATGTTTTTTTTTTTTTGTTTTTTTTTTTTGCAGTAAATTACATTTCAATGCCGAGTACTTTATTAGTACACTTAATTTTAAAAAATCAATGTAAATAATAAGTAGTGTCTGGTGACAACACCAGAATGTCAATTTGCCATGTTAACCACATGCATTCTGGTCCATGAGGCAGACTGACTCTGGATGTGATGCCCTGATCCTGTTTTACTGGCAGAATGCTGTCTACATGCAGCTGGATTCAAAATCACCAGGGAAAGAAGAAAGGATTAAACAAGACAACCATACAGGAATGTCACACCAGCTAAAACAGGATATTAATGCTGTGCCCATGATAATGCAAATTCCCATCAAGACTTTTTTCTTATTAGTTGATAGTGCCAGGCACATGTCAGGCTAATTTGTTGACCACATGCTAACATATTAATCCCCTGAATTTGAGTCGTAAATCTTATAGTACTATACCCCTCAGTTACTGTACTTATGTAAGGCAGTCAGCAGTTAGCTCCCCAGTGCCTTAAATTAAATTAAATTAAATGCCTTGAATAAAAAAACCATGGCCAGAAGTACAGACGGATGTCAGCAAAGATGAGAAATCGATAAATACCAAGGCTCCATATATTGTAGTTACAGGCCTGTAGCTGATTACATAGTAAGGGTGCACACTTGTGTTTCATCACTCTGTGGTAGGAGAGATAAGAGGTCAGTGTTGAGAGATGTGGGATGACACAGAAGCCTAGCATTAGCAGCAGTGATGGCTAACTCCCTCTCTATAATAGGGACTCATTAGCGCTGAGCATGGGAAGCAATGTTGTGTGGGCCTCTGATGTATGACTCATTTCTGCCCTGGCAATGCGCATATTATTATGGGGAAGGCACTAAGGCACTGGCACAGTAACCCCTCACATGTCCCTCTGCAGGATTCTGCATCCATTACTGCTCCTTAGTGAATGGCCTGAGCCCTAATCATCTCCTCCATGGTGCTGCTGCTTCATCTCGCCAGTGTTGTGCTGTGATGCTGCTGTGCAGGACTTCCACTCACTACAGCTTTTTCTGCAGGCACTTCTGCTGCTGCTGCTGCTGCTTCGGCGCACAGGAGGAAGCGTTTCTCTTTTGTGCACATCAGAGATGTATGTCTTATTTCCCACAATGCATCTCATTCTGCTATTTCTGGAACCTGTGGTTACCGTGAACACATTTGATGATCATTTGATTGTGATGTGCTTGAGTCACTAATGACCTGATGCGGCTTCTCGTAAGGTAATCAGATTTTAATTCCCTGCCACCAAAGTCAAAAGAAGCATTCTGTTCTTGGTGTGCCCTTACACCATTCTGCCCTTCCATTATAATATAATTACAGCTGTGCTCACACTTTGAACCTGACACAAATGTTGGCCTTATCGTTCTCTGCAACCCCAGCAGTATCCACATCACGGTAACAATCAAGGTCACGGAGGCTCCCTGTAGATGTTCAGAGGTCTGGTTTTCAACTCGCCTGTGTGCACAGTAATTCACATATTCTTCTTGGTGAGAATATATTGATTCTCAAATTCCCCAGGCCCTGGTGCTCAATGCTGTCCACACTGCTCCTGTCTGTAAACATTTAAGCTGAGAGAACAGCAGTGACCTTTGCTACACTGTTTTCTGACAGTTTTGTTTGGAAGGGTAGAAGAAAGAAGGAGAAGGCTTGTAAAGGCTTTGAGGAATTGGCAAGTATGAGGCAGAATTTAGATGCTCCAAATCCTTTTTTTGCACCAAGACAATCTATCATTCAGTTGCATTCAATTATAAATCAGTTTCACTGTTTGATTGGGCATATTCTGCCTCTTTAACCCTTTTTCTCTCTGATGTTGGTATTACTCAGATGCCCTTATTTTTTAAATAGTGAATTATTTATTGTTATTTTATTTCTACAGTGTGTTTATAAGCATGTTAGAATGCACAAACACAGTTTCTTTATGAATTTCATGGTTAATTAAAATTGTTTTTGCTTTTATTCCAAAGGCAAATCATTTCACTTTAGTCTAGGAATACTTGATCAAATAGAACCTGAAAGTCAAGGATTGCTTCTGTACATTTTTGCTCCAAGACCATACTGAATAATAGAAATATAGATTTTTATGAATCCCAGAAATACATGGATAAATATATTTGGAGGCTCATTTGATATTAGGCTTTGAACAAGAGCATTGCGTCTGTCTTTTGCCTTCCAGCTTGATTGTATATTAATGGGTTCCCAGGTAATATCTTGATGATCAGAGGTCTTTTTCTGCAAACATCTCTAGTGATTTCAGAACCAGAAACTGCTCTGCAGGTAGCTTTTGGTCATGCTTAGTGTCTCTTTTTATCTATTTTAACTGCTTCTGTTTACTTGCAGTGGGGTGTCATAATTCACTGCATCAGCTGAGACTTGTCGAGCTTTAATTACATTTTACAGAACAGGAAATTACACTTGGAATGCACCATTCATTCATGTTAGGGGACCTGGGCCCTGAACACCATGTGCATCCGTGGTGAAGACTGAGACGTCTGCTGTTGTGAGGAGTCTGGAGCAGAGAGTGGGGAACAGAGGTGTCTCTGCCAGTTCCCTCTAAATTACTTGCCTGCAGGGAAGGCTCTTATCACAAGGTTTTCAGTTCATCTCAGAAGAGCTAATGGAGTTTCTGAGATGAATCTTTCCCACTTCCCCCGTCTCTCTCTACCCTGAGACAGAAAGGATGTTTTTTTTTTTTTCTCGGGGGAAAGCGTTGCTAGAATTGCATGTTTATGATCTTTGAGCATCATGCTTTATAGCGACCTGTCCCATCGTCTGGTTATAGAAAGGTACAGGAAATGTTTTCAGGCAGATGTCTTTATTTGAGTTTGACAGACTTGTGTTTTGTGACAGTTGTGGCATTGGTATTGAGGGGAACTGGGTGGCCCTTCCCATCTCACCCCCAGCACCACCTGCTGGCCTGTCTGTTCAGTCCATCTGACCCGCTACCAGCTGACACGTGTCCCATGACAAATAGACCCTCAGGCCTGACCCCTTTCCCACCCCTGTTTTGCTGCAGTGCAATGATTCTCCCCTTCGTTTTCTCTCCACAAGCAGCTTGTGTGGCTGTGTGAGTGGGCGTGCCCGTGTGTGGGCGTGTCATTATGTGCAAGCTGTGTGTGGGCGTGCCCGTGTGTGGGCGTGTCATTATGTGCAGGCTGTGTGAGTGGGCGTGCCCGTGTGTGGGCGTGTCATTATGTGCAGGCTGTGTGAGTGGGCGTGCCCGTGTGTGGCCATGTCATTATGTGCAGGCTGTGTGTGGGCGTGCCCGTGTGTGGGCGTGTCATTATGTGCAGGCTGTGTGAGTGGGCGTGCCCGTGTGTGGGTGTGTCATTATGTGCAGGCTGTGTGAGTGGGCGTGCCCGTGTGTGGGCGTGTCATTATGTGTAGGCTGTTTGTGGGCGTGTGTCTTCGTGTGCATGCTGTCTTGCACGGATGCCTTGTGTCTGCCATAGAGCCTGTGCAGATGTGTGTGTAATCATGCATACAAGCATTTGACACTGGAGTATTTATTTACTCCCACTCTTCCTCTCTGTTCCTTCCCTCCGAGTCATCTTCCCTGCACTAATTACGTTAACCTAGCAGCCAGAATACTGAATTGTTCCATCTAGAAGGAGCATTGGGATTCACAGCATAATGACTTCTTATTGCAAATATGGATAATATGTAAGTAGTAACAGAAGTATTTGTTTTATGGTGATGGTGTACAAAAATATTGTATTGGCTTAGGAGTTAGCTTTACTTCCAGATCTTATGGAAAAGGGAGGTCTTAAGACACAGCATATTTTTTTCCTTTCAGTTTAAATCACTTTAAGACTACCCATATCAGCAAATACCGTTAAAATTAAGTTCTCCAACATTTTAAGTAATTAAGTGTGATAATGAACTTATTTATTAAAATAATTCAACGCATTTAAAAAGTCCATTAATTCATTTTATAATTTCAGCCTTCACTGTCTTCAGTCACTCACTGAATTCATTGCTCTGCTCGTCTAAACTGTGTTTTCGAGGAGTCATAGTTATCTGCATGTGCAACTAAAGCATTTTGAAAATTCACCCAGTGTGAAGACCGGATATTGGAATTAAAAAGCCCATTTGTTTGTATAAAATGCACTCTCAGATCTGGCTGTATAAATGGATGATATGTGAAAATGTGATTTATTTAAGTCAACCTGGAAGAACACATCTGCCAAGCAAATAAATGCTAATGATGCGCGCTGGGCTATTTATGACATCAAGTCTATTTTTATTCCTCTTCATTTGAACCTTTCTATTCAGTTCTCTGAAACAAGTCAGACTTTGGAAAGACTCAACTAAATAATGCATATTTACAGATCCCTTTGGTGCTGTGCTAGCTGTGTCTTAGATCAGTGGAAATGGAACTACCCTTGATGCATAATGCTCTTCCCTGACTGTCAACTCAGACACACGTTGTTAAAGGCTAGTTTTCGCTAATTGTGATTAGATTTAACCATATTATAAAAACTGTAGCTTAAAGTAACTTTTCCTGGATTTTTTTTAAAACATTTGAGTTTTGTTTTTATTCTGTGTAATGCAAGCTATAAAGCCACTGTTTCATTTTGCTCTGATGTCTACCAGTTCACACAGACAGTAAGTCTGAGGAGGACATTTTATGTGTAGCTTGTGTAGGCTGTGAATCATGGATGTCCCTCCAGTCGGGACTGCTTGCTCTTCAGGGGGCACCACTGCCAATTATGTGGTGCCCTGTAGGGCTGCCATTTGCAGATGGCACTGTCACTGTCCTGATTCAGAACCAGACCACACGCTAGAACAGAGCCTTCAAGAGTCCGCCTGCAGTCCAGTACAGCCTAGTCATAATTACCCTTCCTTGTTCTGTTACATCACAATGTTAGTAGATTGTCATGTGAAATATGCATGAATGAAATAAATAATTCCTACATCCTGTCCTGTACACCTGTACTTTCTACACCAAAGTAAAAGTACTTTGTATGTATTTTTAAAATATCTTTTCAGAGAAAAGGACTAATATTCTTTAAATTAGAAACAGAAGGTTGAGCTTTATGGTACACAAATTCCATCTGTGTTCTTATTGCTTTTCTTGTAAATTTTTTTTTTTTTTTGTGTGTTTTTGTGTGTCTTAAGGGTAAAATCCCCAACAACAAACCTCATAAAGAAGATTATTAGAGATGTAATTATGTTTGCAGCTCTGACATGGTTCAGCTCTTTCTCCAAGCAGATGAAGCAGTTGGGATGGGGGTTGTAAGGAGGGTTATCTGGGATCAATGCAGGGAGCTCCTATGGGGACACAGTTGAATCCCTGCTTTGGCACAGAGCTGTCTTAACAGCATGGCTGTGTGGCTCTCAGGGACACAGTCTAACACAGACCATGCTGTGCAGCGCTTTCTGCAGCACTCTGAGTCGTCCCAGGTATCTGCACACAAGTCTGGCCCTGGACGGTCTGAATGTTTGCTGTCAGGCCCAGCTTCCCGTAACTGTTGACTCTTGAGTGTGGGAACTTGAGGGCAGAAATGCTGTGGATTACTTTGCAAGGTTGGCTGATGATGCAGCTGATTTTTTTTGCCCATTTGTTAAAGAACCAGTGTTAAAAAGGAGGAGCATAGAAGGCTAATTTTGCAGATGGGGGGATTAAGACTGCAGTGGATAGTCGAATGGATCCTATTTCCTTCATGTGTGAGAGATGTTTTTAGAAAAGGCCTTTTATTGGCCTGAGCGGTTCAAAGGATATTTGTGAGGCAAGACTGTGAGTCACACACTGTGGGCAGGCATCTCACATGAAAAGTAAAAAAATGGAAAATAACACAGGATATATTTGCACTTAATGCAACACAGTTCAGACTGAACTCCGTTTAGCTTAGAATGGCTCCAGGGATGCCCAGTGGTACAGTCAGTGTGTGGGAATAGATGTAGGTTTCAGCAAGGGCAGCAGTACAAACTGGGGTCCCCCCACACTCACACTCTAAACTTGATCCCTCGTTTTACTGGTCTTATTCATTAACAGTCAGTAACAATAATTTCCTTACTCTGATCCAGCAGTAATTCAAATAGACACCAACATCCAGTAGCTACAGTGATATGTGGAGGAAAACCAATTTTCTGTTTTTATTATATTTTTCCATTTGCATTCCAATCTTCCTATCCATTTTAGTTGTTGCTGGGCCATGTTTTCAGATGCGGAGTATCTCTGACAGGCCAGGTAAGTTGAGGAAACATTTTCACATCAGTGCTGCTGGGTGGCTTGTCGGGAAATTACCAGTTAATAAGCTAATTTTAAACTTTTCACCAGTCCGTAGGTCACAGTAACATGGACATACAAGGAAGGGAAGTGATTTTATAGCTGGTGGGGTTGAGACAGCGAATTGTTTCCTGCAGTTAATCTTTCTCCCTTCAGGGTTTGTACATGTAGCTCTGGCAATTATATACACTGAGACTAGTAATCATTGGTAATCATTGGCAAGTACTAATGTATCATGCTAAGCTACTGTAGACTAAACCATGGTAGAGACTTTGAAAAACCTATCAGCAAACAATAACATCTACAGGGTATGCTACAGATGACCCAGTAAGGCTAGGGATACTTTGTAGCTTGCAATCCAGCAAGCACACGTACAACTATTTCAATCACTTACCTACCCACAACAGCTTCAGTGTATACACATGCCAGATTTTATGTAGCTACATTGTATCTGTGTTTTACATAGCCTCCTGCAGATGGTGTCACCTATCTGTGTCCGGCCTCCAGCGAAGCGGATCACTATTGTAATTCAGCATAAATACCACACTTCAAGGGTGGAGCAGCCCTGTCCCACTCACTTTCAGTCTTTGACTCATATCAGGAAAACTAACCCCAGCGCTCTACAAGATTTTACACTGCTGACCCACTGTAGGATCGTGCTGCTGTCAGAGTCATTTTTCTGAACAACTGATTCTAGATCTGCCTGAGGGCTGTTGGACTGAGCAGTGTTACGTGTGCGACTACCAAATGGACCAAAGCCAGTGAGGGGGATACAGACAGGCCCAGAGTAATCCGGGGTTCTTTACCCCCGCCTCTGTGGTTGAAACTGGAGTGGATGTGGACAATGTGTGACAGTCGTGTTACTCCCAGGCTTTCTGTAACCATCAGCAGAGGGTCTGCCGTCAGTCAATTAACTCTGGCCTCCAGCAAATTATCGGAAACCTCAGCAATCCCGAAAGATGCTTGTGTTACATTTCATTGAGTGAGATAGATCAATGGTCAAATCTGTTTTTTTTTTTTTTTTGTTGTTGTACTGCTCATTATTTCTAGTGTGCAGTCAACAACTGATTTGGCCCTGGGTGTGAAACTTCTTCAACACTTCACTCTTGAACTTTGGAAAGGCACTCAGGCCATGCCAAATAGATGACGGAACGGGACAAGAAAAGGCCTGAACCAAATTTTCGTATAAGCAGTCATTAGGACAGTTCAACGGTTGTTGGTTCAGAGCCTGTTGTACATTTGAGTTAGATTTGACATACAACAAGGAGGAAAAGGAAACTCGGGGACTTCAGAGGGGCCCCTGATCATTCTGCCGTTAGAGCAAGGTTGTGATGTAATCTGCTGTTTTAATGGGAAAAGCCCAGAAACTGCCGCTTTAATCTGGTCATGTTGGCATGCTCCCTGCTGTGCCCCACTCAGCGCCAGCCACGATTACAGCTCACTCAGATACAGTCTGCAGCTGCAGGCTTACAGTAATTATGAAGCATGTCGGCGACTCATGCTCCGCCCTCTTAGTCTGTTTGCTTTTGTGTGTTTTTAATTCCAGTACAGGAGGTGCCTAATTGGAAGGGCACACAATCCATCATACTATACCAAGCAGTAGTTCTACTTGTGATGCCAAGGCTGCGTGTTCACTGTGAGTCAGTCTGCACTCCGTTACCCCGGCTTTCTTGTGTGTCAGCGTTCTCTTCTGGAGAAAAACGTTAGGCTGGTGGATTGCACCGTTAAAAGAACATGACAGAGTCTGCTGTGAGGAAAGTTTTATTCATTACTGATAACGTTTGTGATGTTGCCCTGCTCCATCATGGGGAATTAAAACCTGACAGAAATTGAAAATCATGCGTTGAATGGGCCGTATGCTGTTTTGAACAAAGGGGTAATTGGGTTCAGAGGCAAGACAGCATTTTGTTTGCTGATAAACTCCGCTGGCGAGCGGTACGTAGCCTTCCATCCATGAATAATAAGACATTTCCTGTCAGGGTGTTCCATTGTCCTGTTTTTTTAAATGTTAATGATTGTACTGTACTCCAAGTGGGAAGGTGATTTAGCTGAATTAATTTACTACTGTTTGTCCAAGTTTAACCTACTGAAAGGTTTAGTGGGTTAGGGCTTCATATCATTCCAAAATTAGAATGTGGAATGACTCCTTTGCTGAGCCAAGTATGTAGTTACTCTGCTGTTCTATATAGGGTACATATTACTGATGAGGGGGGTATTTTCTGTCTGATATTGTGAGTCCTACAGGCACTGTACCTTCCATTGACTAGTTCAAATGTGGGAAGTTTTTTTTTTTATGATGTACTTACATTTTATAATTTATAGGCATACTATATTTTTCAGACATATGGTTCTTCACTTCTTGTCTGAAAATCAGCTTTTTGGATGATTGTGTCTGCGTGTCTGTGTTCTGACATTCCTCTCATCTTTTGCTATTTTTTTCCTCACTGTCTTGTAGCAGCAGTAGTTCATTGGTTTTATTTTCTTCCATCTATGTATAGGTAGAGGGCCAAGTATAAGTTTGTCTTGCTTCAAAAATCATGGGAATGAGGGACAGTGATACAGTGGTGACTGCAATAAACTTTGCTAAAATTCCAACCTGCAATCATGTGCAGAATAGAGCAATAATGGTACATTAAAGGTTGTTACAACTGGGACATTTGGGTTAACCGATATTTAATAGGTGGGGTTATGAACCCATCATCATAACAGTATTCAGTTTCAAAACTCACATTGAAACACCTGGTAATGTCTCCTCCCCTTTTAGCATCATGTAAGTTCAAAATGTAACCTACAACTGTGATCAAGAAGTTTGAGAGCATACAACCGATTCCCCCAATGAACTTATTGAGGTGACTAGTTTCACAAATCCAGGACAGGTAGTTTGATGAAAATCAACAAAATACAGGGTGATGGGAGGGAGCAACTGGCACACTCACAATATTCCCAAGCACAGCTTTTACAAATGTTTTGGCCTGAGGCCCGTTTCTACCAAGAACGAAAACTATAATAACTACCTATAAATCGCTCACAACCATCTACACCAGAGAAAGTTTTATCGTTCTGCACAACTGTTAATGAACCCACATGCCCTTTCCTCAGCCACAGAGAGCAAACAGCAGCTTAGGCATGTTACCACTGGAGATGTGTTCCAAAAGCTGCTCTGTGACTGACCCAAGCAATGAGTATCAGTGAGTATCTAGTTTAATTGTTCTGTTACCTAATGTGGTATGTAAGTTCCTCGTTTTTAATAAATCGATTTTTAGAGAGATGAACCAATTAAGTGCTCTGGGGGAAGGGGGAACTTGAAAGATTGTCAGAAATTAGTTTTTATTCCTGGAACATGACATAACAAAAATGAATCCCTGAAAATAGCTGCCAGAATGCAGGTGGTCCAAAACTGAGAAGAGCAGGATTGGGCTCAATTTAATCACTGTGTAAGGTACACACATCACATTACACATGATTGAAACACACAGGCATAGTATAAGCATGAGATAATGCTCAAACAGATGAATTACAACAATCACAGTGGTCAGCTAAAGCAGTCCCAATGTTCAGTCATATGGTCATCAACCAGCCATTTTAATTCCTCAACGGAAATAAAAATAGGTAGCTTTGAGGTTCTTTGAAGTGTGATCCAAGACCAGGCAGCAGAATAATTAAAGGGCTTATGTCATGTTCTGTTTGGATATTTGGTAATGTTAAAAGCTGGTAAGATTGAGACCGGTGTTTATATTTGTTCTCGTGCTTGGTAAGAAGGGAGCAAAGACAAGATGATAGTTTAAAATAGCCGGATAGATCAGAGTGTACCAATGTTTTAATCTGTGTGAGCTCAGAGAAGTCCACTCCAACGCCTGGTAAAGGTCACTGTGATGAGTTAAGTGTTCTTTCATTGTAACAAACATAAGAGCTGAATGATAGAAGTGGTCCAGAGCTTCCAATGCTCTGTTGCAGGACTCATTTAGATAACATCCCCATAATACAGTGAGAAAGGAACATCCAACTAACCTGTTTCTGGTCTGGAAAGAAAAACAATCTCTGTGTCTGTATACATAAAAAAAAATGTATTCTCAACTTTAATTTCTTTATCAGGTTCTCAGTATTAAACGATAAACTCAGATTCTAACAATTCAGATACAGAGGTTTTTGTAGGACTAAACTTGTTCAATAGATTATACATTCAGGGTAGTAGTAACAAATTTCACTGGGTGTCGGGAAAATGGCATGCTGTAGTGGAATGTAGAACAAGTGTCAGATCTTACGTATTGCTTTGAATGTTGTCAAATGCAAGTTGTGAGTTAGTTTTGTTGAAGCATGTTTAATTGGACTGTTTTGATGAGTGAGGCATCCCTGGTGAAGGTGTGGGATTAAGAGCGCTCCCATACACTGCTGATAGAGCATGTCCGACCATTCCTGTTTCCAGCAGGAACAGGAGTCACAGCCTCTGGGTCACGCTCACCACTGCTCCTAACTACAGACCCAAAGTATTGATGGTGCCATTTAAAACCAGCGGCGTTTCCATCTGAATTATTAAACCAGCGAGCAGTGGGGGCTCACCTTGACCTTCATATCCTGGATCATTGTCCTTCCTGTTGCTTTTCAGCGTGATGTCTCTGCAGGTAACACCAGGTCATCCTCTTGCATACTATTTTCGTATGAGAAAGAGGAACACACACAGCATGTGTATTATCAGTATGGAGGGACCTGACTTTGCTACGTCTGGGATTTTATTGGTGTTATTTTGGATCAACAGCCTTTATGAGTGTGATATGCGATTACAGGTTACTGTAAATCCCACAGCCTTGCATCCAGTCCGTGGAATATTCTAATGTGGAAGTGGGCTGACTAAAAGCTGAAGGAAGAAATAATTTGTTGTAAATAAGTAAGCAAAGTGGCAAATATTCATGTTTTATATTAAGCTTATCTTTTTTTTTCTGGTCCAGTGGGTATTTTTCCGGTCAGATGGCAATTGTATTTTCCGGACCGGAATTTAAGGAATTTCCTGTGTTTTCTTTGTGTGCTCTGTTGGCGATTTGGTACAGTCTTCTCTTTCTGCTTCCTTCCCCTCCGTAGAGTTTATCCATTTTCCCCTTTTCCACTGAGTTTATCCATGCTTTAATACTGACCATCCAGCAGTAGATGTGTTGAGTGAGTCTATCATGTGACAGGCCCCCACTTGTATTGGCTGCATACATGCATAGAAAGGAATCATGTCTTGACTCTGTGACATGAAATTATCATACATGTTAAGTAATCAAAACATGTTTTCCCCCAGCAAGCATATTTTTTATTGATAGATTCAAGTTGTCCCACAGGTGAGAAGTAAGGCTGATTTCTCTGCAGTGAACCATATTGGAAATTAACCTGTAATTAGTAGGTAGAGAGGCAGAGCAGAATCCACCCAGAGGGATTATATGTACAGGTAGCTGAACTCTAAAGTAAGCGCTGATAGGGAGCGATTTCTCTCTCGCACATCGTGCATCGTGCTGTTCAACTGGAATTGCAGTTTTTGCACTAGTACTTTAAATTCCAGCCTTATGCAATGAGGATTGCTGGTCACATGAGATGTAGAGCGCAGCAGCAAAGGGTTTAAAAGCATGACGCTGCCTTCTGCTTGTCATGAATGGTTGCTAAATGGTGGATTCTGCTTTGAACCTGTTCAAAGACTCATCCTCCTATCTTGACCTGACCCAAGAAATTAATGTCCCTACCTTTCCTGCAAAGACTGGAATAAGCTGCTTACAAAAGCACAAAATCCTGACAGGGTTTACTAATTTTCTTTAAGCTGCAGCTCTTATTCATTGTCTGACATCTAACAAAGAGGCTGCAGGCTGCAAAGTTATGCAGCTTTGTGTCTATGTAATAAAAAGGACAATTACATTATACCACACGCCTTTCTCTATAAATGATGTGTTATAGACATAGAACTGTTGGGCATTGCAAGTAGGGTTTAACATTAAAAAGGAATAAAGCAACAGTTTCCTGCACAGTAGCAGTCATTGATGTGAGCATATGTTTGGAGAAGCCTGTTTATAAATCTCCCGACAATGTCACAGAGAGCTGATTCTTTGGGAGATTAGGAGGAGGCAGTTGAGGGCACTGGCCACCGTTTTGGCAGCTGGGCCCGGGAGCTGTTTTCTGGGTGACAGAGGTGTCATTCTCAGGACCTGGGTCCTCGGCATGGCTAAACATGCTGACTCAAGCCACATTCCTGTGACCAGAGGAGCCGAAAAAAGAGGAAGTCTGGAGGGCCCGTGTGCCTGGTGGCCCTGAACTTTGAGCGCTGTTGTTTGTGTCTCAGGAGGGAAAAGAAAGGGCTGCCTGTGTGGGTGTTTGTTGGGGGGGAGGGGGGAATACAGCCCTTGTATAGGCTGGGCAATGTTTTCTGAGCCCACCCCACCCGACTCCAGTCCCACTACACTGGGCGGCAAACCAAAGCGTGCGGGAAAAAATAGCGCGGTCTGTCAAAGAGAAGGAGTAGTCCGATAGCTGATGGAGGGACTGAAAGGGACCAGAGCAGAGGCGTGTCATCTTTCTCCCTGGGGTTATTTAAAAGCCCCCGTCCCCGTCCCGCAGTGCCCTCAGCGGTAGTAGCGTATGTATCCCTTACAAAGTGTGAGTGACCATGATACCCCTCATGCTGACCTGAGCCTGTTCCAGCCCCAGCAGGGCCACCAGCTGCAGCCGCCGTTGAGTGACGGTTGATGGGGAGGTCTGGACACACTTCCTTTCGTATGTCAGATCCAGCAGCACCAGATCAGATTTGATCTTAATTCAGAAGTGGTGCCTTTGATCAGGGGCGTAATGGTAAACAATCATGTTTACAGTGATGTCCTAATTACCCCACTCCTTGTTCTGAAGCCCACACTGGCATTTTAAAACGGCTCGCTATTTTTGCCTTCCACTTGAACCTCTCATCCTCAGCGATTCTCCACAGATGGGTTCTATCATAAATAGTGATTTATAGATGTCTGTTACCGCCCCACTTCACTTCTGACTCTGTAAACACATGGCTAATTAGCTGCTGTATATCTGAGGAATGGCAGCAAACTCTTAGTTTAGTATTATTCCTGTAAAGTTTTTGTTTTCACATTGGTATATTTTTGGATTTCCCTATTGTTGGAGTGCTCTGCTCCTTACTCAAAAATACAGGCCAATGTATGTATATACAAAATAATTTATCAGGTTACTATGTATTCTTTCGCCATAAAAACATCTGATAACACCTAGGACAAGGATATTCAAAGATTATCTTCTAATCTAGAAAACAACCTTAACTGTTATTTATTTATTGAACAGTAGCCTATTTTGTAACATCAAACCTAATTTTTCTTCAATGCTGGACATTGTCTTAATAAGTACTTAATTGCTTAACTTGGTTATTCTTGTTTTCAACGCCCTTTATCCCCATGGTCACCAGTTCCACTGTAGCCACATCAGCCCATGTAAGTTTATTGAAAAAACACTTCTATTGCTTTCTTCTCTTTATGTTGTAGTTGGTGAGTGAAATATATTAACAGACAGCATTTCTACACAGAGCGATGGTACCAAAAATATGCAAGCTCCTAAATGGTTGTTGTTCAACTCCCAGTGTGAGAGCAATGCTCTAAAAGCCATGAACTGGAGACCATTATATTAGCCTGCACAATATAATGTTGTATACTGGGCATTAGTGCATGTAGCATAATTTATGTTGCGAGCAGACACCAGTTGGGCATCTCATGACAACTGAATAGTGCCCATGTAACTGTTGTCAGTGTATATAATTAGCTTAAACTACTTGAACCTGTTTCTCAGCGTGAACAATATAAGTGAACCAAGCACACACCTGAAAGGAAACAGCCAGAGCAATAAAGTAAAGAAATGTGTGTTTGCATTCACTGCCAAATCCCCATGCACCGCTGAGCTTTGAGTTTAAAGCATGCAGAGCAGTTCACCATGGATACCCACCGTTGTGAATACTCCGGCTCACAAGGCAGAACCATAAAATTTCCTAGCTGCACCATTATCATGTTTAATTGGTTTACTTCAACAGACCTACCTCCACAAATATTATCCAATCCACCAAGTTTGTGGACGAAATTTTTCTAAATAATACTTACATTTTACAGCTACCGGTTTTTAGTTCTGATTTGGGTTTTTTTATTATAAATACAACCCAGGTGAATGTCAGCAATTGTAGCCAAATTTAGCAGATTTTCATATTGCTTTTAGTATGTGGAATCCCACAAAGTGTAAAGGGGACCCAGGTACCCTCTCCCCTCTGTATCTGTTTTATATTGAACAAGGTGTTCTTGCTCAGTTTTTTCACTTGCATTCTTCAATCCGTGATTCAAATCTCCGTAACTGGAAAGCTCTGAATGCTGACATTCAGGCATAAAATTCATGCAACAAGCTTTTGTTGCTGAAACCCAATCTGTGTGAATGCAGACTGTGGGCCCTGTGCCATCCCAACAAAACTGAGGAAATAGTACACAGCCTGGAAAGAGTGGGATCTTTTCTGCGCTTGTGAAGTTGCGTAACACTAATCCTGCAAAGTGTCAGAAAGAAAGGAGCACCCGTTGCATAATGTCTGATGATCTGTATTCAGCGAGTGAAGCGAAGCAGGTGTCACCTTGAAGCTCCCCTGCACTCTAGTAAAACCACACCCCGCCACCCACACACATTCATTCACTCACCCAGTCCCTCTTCACCACGCACACACACACACCCAACACATACTCACACACATGCACTCTCACCACACACGCATGCATGCATGCACACACACACACACACACACACACACACACACACACACACACACACACACACACAGTCCTTTCACCATGCATAGGCAATGTTCTCTCTGTCTCTCTTTTCAAAACACACAAAAAACTCAACATTCATGCTTAAACAAACACACACACACACACCCACACAACTAGCCCTGCTCTGTACTGAAAAGATGAGGTGTGACAGGAATTCACTTCCCGCCCACGTTCCTGTCATAGGCCTGGCTATCAATTAAGGACAAAGCAGGGCTTTCCCCTCTCCAAACGAGCACATCTCCTCCATTCTGCCTGAATCTTGCCATGGATTTACAATCTCTTTACACTATGGCTATCCTCAGGAAGAACCTGGAGGTGTGCGTGTGTATGTGTGAGAGAGAGAGTGTGTGTGTGTGTGTGCACCTGTGGGTGTGTCGATACATGTGTGTGTTTCAGAGAGAGAAGCTCAGTCTGCAGGTCTGCTACAGTACTGCAGCTTTGTGTGGATCTGGCTTCTTCAATGTACAATCACAATGCACGAGGGAAAGACAATGGCAGCTTGTCAAACTCCTCTCTCAGGAGAGACAATGAGAGAGCCTGGGGCACATCAAGTGCTTCATGGTAGCAATATGATTTTAACTATGTATGTTGTATGAGGCGTTTTATGTATTTCCACACCGTTCAACCATGGCCTTGGGTCATTCAGTGTGAAAATGGAATTAAAATGTGAAATGAAACACAAAAGGGTTTTAAATTTACCTGAAAGTCTCTATAATAGAAAGGTGGAAGGAGAACGAAGATGTTTTATATATACTTGCCCTTAATTTATAAATGCATTAATGGAAACTAAACAATTCATGAGTTTTGAGTTAATGACGTTTTGCTCCAACCAGGGTTGCTGCAAGAAACCATAACCTATAATCTGTACATGTAGCAAACATGTGTATATCAGCATGTACAGATAGGTATAGCTGAAACCTTAGTGTGTGCACTAGAAATTCATCACTCATACACCTTGAATTGTAACTGTAATTGTAGTGTGTGGTGGTGGCAGCACAGTGGCTTAGTGGTTAGTGTGACCTCACAGTAAGAAGGACTGATGTTCAACTCCCACCATGGCAGGGGTCTTTCTCCATGGAGCTTGCATATTCTCCCCTTGTCTGTGTGGGTGTTCTCTGGTTTCCTCCCATGGTCCAAAGACATGCTAAGACATGCAGGCTAGGTGGATTGGAATTGCCAGTCTTCCCATAGGTGTCTGTGTGTGTGATTAAGTGTCCATGGTAAGTGTCCTGTCCATGGTGTTTCCCTACCATTCCCAATGAATTCTGGGATATATCTCTGCCTTCCCATGACTTTGGATTAGAAGAAGTCAGTGATGGATGTATGTATGCAAGGTGGATGTACTGAACTCTTTTATTCTCAGCAACAGCAGGCCAAATCAGAATAGTGTAAAGTATTGCCTTTAGATATAACAATAAAATGTCTTTCAAAAAAAGATAAGTATGTCATTGAAATTTCCTTGTCATGGTGATTGTTTTTCTTAGTTTGATTAATTAATGAGGGTGAATTCAACACCAATAAATTTAACATTCTTTTACAAACATCTAGTCTTGCCCAAGGCTAATTTTTTATTGGACAGGAAGAAATTTTTTTTTTGACTCCGAGGGTGAATATCCTAAACCTCACCATTTGTTAATCCCATCCCACTCAATAATAAGACTGTACAAGATAGGTGCACAAAATAATTTTGTATTTTTATATGTGTATATTCAAAATTTAATTGGTCAGTTGCATTAATAGAAAAATAAGATATATGAATAAAAATATAAATAAAACCCCAAGGCCTTCATTAAAATTCTGTTTATGAAGTAATTCACTACCTTCAAGATGATTGTAATCTGAGAAATTCTCACAGGATTTATATGGTCTTTTTCAATTTTGGGGGACTTATTTAGTTGCTTGTCAGCATATTTATCTCATTAATGGAATTTCTCGGTTTCCCGTCTTATTAGAATTTCACAATTCACTGTAGCACATTATGGGTAAGAAGATGTTTTTTTCTTGCTCTCCAATAAAAACAACATTTACACTTAAAACCATGATATGAAAGACTGATTGTGAAATTGTTTGGCAATAAAGGAGATGTGAAGTCAGAAATCATATTTTATGAATATATCATAATAAATATTTTATCATATGTAAAATATACATTTTGTGGAAGGCTAACAGTTCTGTGAGATGTTGACATTTTTATGCAAAGCAAAATAGTTATTGATTATCTTCAGTGACAACATAATCTGTATGCACAAACACTGCAAGAGATATTAAGATGCCTTTTGTGTCTGGTCTTTTTCAGTTTCACAGTCGAACAGCAGCTTAAAGAAACAGCGGAGTCGAGGTATCTTCAGCACTTTTTTCTGTTGCTTCCAGAACTACAATGTGGAACCACCTTCAACCAACAACAACACCACTAGCTCCCTGCCTCCACCTGTGGAGGAAAATGGGACCCTTCCAAAGGTATGCCAGTTTTACACTGTTCCTTCCTGAATTAACATGGTCTATATGCTGTAAGAAGCTTGATGAGATGTGTTTATGTCTGTAGACTGGAGTGAGTTACATTAATTTTGGTTTGTAGGAGGGATCATGTCTGATTGGATTGGTCTGTAGGTATAAAAGAACATAACTGACCTTGGAACCAATGGAATGGAGTAAATGTATACATCACATACACAGACAGTAGTTATCAAAAGACAGCAAAGAAGCATGATTTGATAGTGGTAAAAACTCCTATTCTTCTTTTGAAGGAGAGGGTGAAAAAAATCCCAGAAGGTAACCCGTTTTTGCCTTCAGATGGGGAAGTGTAGCTTGGTCAGCTCTGCTTGTGGCCTGCTTTGAAACAGAAGCAGCTCTGCGCTCTCTGTCAGCCCCACAAATCTCCCAGCTGCTCTGCACCCGTTGAACTCGGCCGGTTTTCCAGCCAGACCGAGAAACGATGGACATGTTTCCTGAAGCATTGACTTCAGTATCTGCCCACACGCACACACACACTCACAGACACACACACACACACACACACACAGGCCTCTGAAAGCACTGCGAGCTCTTTAATCCTCATAAAGTGGCCCTTGTTTGTGTCCTGTGTGATGGATTGCCCAGTCCCTGGATCTCACACCCCTCACACACTGACCACTCTGTGATGTTTAAAGAACGGTCTGTTGAGGCAACTGCTGTAGACTCTGGCCTCTGTCCCTGTGAAGCAGCTCTCTCTCTCTCCCTCTCTCTCAAACTCTCCCTTTTTTCCTTTTTTATCTTCGTTCTCTCCCTCTCTCAGTCTGTATCTCTCTAACTTGGCACAGTTGCTGTCCAACTCACTCACAAGATGCTAACTGTTGTCTAGGGCTTTCCCGATAAGCTTATTTTCTCCTTTGAAGGCCCTAGAACATTTTTACTCCAAGTCTTTTTGATGTCATTTCTGAGCAAACAAGCCTTAAAAGAGTAATGTATCAGACGCATCTTGCAAAAAAAGTAAGTTATTGATAAATGGCCATTTTTTATGAGGGCTGGAGTTCTCTTTTTTCTGTATAAATCATGAACCACCATCCATCAGTTTTGGCATCACAATTTCAAACACATTTGTCTTTAATCATAACCATTTGTCCAGAGCTCTGTATGGTCCCATCTGTTTATACCCAAGCTACATCTATAACACATCTGAACTAGAATCAGAGGCACTTTGCTAGTCGTTGCAGGTCTATAGCCTTTGAAAATTGTCACCAGTGTATGCCATACCCAAGATCTCAGATAAGCGAACTATATTTAGTGTGATCTGGAAACCTTCCTTTCTTTATTCAACAAGTCTTGCATTACTAAGTTGTCTTATCGTTCTGGCTCCACACTGTATCTGCAAGAGCTTTATTACAAATAAAACATTTTATTTTTCCATTTGGCCAAACATGTAACTGTGTTCCTTGCTTGTTTTTCAGAATGATAAGTAGGGAAATGTACTACATGCAGCACAATGTAAGATTTACACAGTCTTGCATATTGTGGAAACGTGTAGCGCTGAAGGGCAGTAAACTGAAACCTTGAACAGACTAAAGACACCAATGGTGTTGTAACCACACATTACAATGGATATTTATTAATATGCTTAAGTGGGAGGGAAGAGTGTCATGTTCAGCGTATGTGACAGTATGAGATGCATTATACAAAGGAACCTTTGTGAAATGTTCAGAGAATTTGAATTGGTTTGACAATCACCTGTGGTCAACAATTGTATAGGCATCAAAGTGTTTTCTATGATTTAGGTTAGAGCTCAACATTATTTTCACTGGCCTAGAGCTCGCAAACTCAGGAAAACAAAGAGAACAACACTCATTCTTCAATACACAATACTCTTGAATAGGTAGTTCAATATTCATGTATACATTTCATTGACTCTGAAGAGGTTGTGCATGTCTTTGAAGGAGAAAGAAGTCAAATAGAATAATATTATGTGCACTCGTAGTGGAAACAGCACTGCGAATGCATGGAAATTTGAGCCATTCCAAGATTCATTAGTATGTCACGGTGCCGCGCCCATTCAATACATAAACCGTTTCTTGTAAGACTCAAAATTGTCGAGCATCAGTTGATCAGTTGATATTGATAATAAACCCATTTATTTGATTTGCAGTACTGGAAAGGAGGTTGTGTGGGGTTATCTAGGATTGCCTATAGGGAGAGGGGCGTTTTTATCTTTCACCCTCCTTTAACATGGCCCCAGTATTGGGTCCCTCCACAATGGATCTGGGTGTTGATCCCATCGCCTCTCATACAAACATAGACACACACACACAAAATGACATGCAGTGTAGTTTGCGGTACAGTCACAACCTCTCTGACTCCATGTTCCTGCCATGGTGACGGCACCATTAACCATTATCTCAGAGAACATCACTGATATCCACAACGTGTGCTTGTTTCCGTGGGTGTGAGCTCCCATTCACCATACAGTCCGCAGAAGGACTTCTTTGTACTGAACTGAAATATATATATGTGTATATTTGCTGGTGTCTGTACCTTCATCACTCAAATAAAGCTGGGGTTGGCATGTAGCCTATCTCCATACAGCCCCTCCAGCAGGATCTGTGTGAGGCGTAACTGTAATTTTCTGCTGCTGCCGTGTCACACAAGCTCAGCGTTGTTACAGATCATGTTCTGTCTCTGTCCGTTCTCTCCTGTTACTGGGCCGTATTTTCATGGCAGCGTGTAATGCAGCGCAAATCGGCTGTCTGTACTGCTGTTATACTGCCGTCTTCAGATTCTTGCTCCTTTGCACTTTGAAGCATTCATATCTGCAATTTGAAATATAACATCAACAAAGATATATATACTATGTAAGACACACCGTGTTATTTCTGTGTTTAGTTACCAGTAATGTGGCATGGCCATGAGTGATGACACATCTGTGAGAGAAAAGTGAGGAAATTAATGTTTTAACAGTTAAGTGTGACAATTTGAAGTAAGTAACAAAATACTGCTTGCATTGCCGCAAAAATATGGCCCACTGTGTTGATTCTCTCTCTCTCTCTTTGTCTCTCTTTGTGTTTCATCCCCCAGTGTGACCAGGTTGAGGTCATCCCCATCCCCAGTGTATGTATTACCCTTTTACGTTGCTATTCTTTTGCATGCTGAATGTGTTAGAAGCAGCCAGCGCTGCATGCTTGACCACAAACAGCTAGGCTGCTGATAGCTCATTCATGTGCTGCAGTGTTTTAGAGGTGGTTAAAGCACTCGTGTCCCAGTCACATTTGTCCAGGCTGACCTTGAAGTTGACCTTGAAGTTTCCTTTCCATGATATACTGCAGTTCAATTCATAAACAGTTTGTTTAACAAAGTGGTAAATCAATTGCATGCTGTAATGTGATGAGGGTATTTGAAGGTTTAAGCCTCTGGTCACTTTGTAAAGTTTATAGAGGCACTTAAACGATCAAAATTTTGCTGATAGAGATTAAGAGATTTAGTTTCTTTGTCCTTTTTAAATGACGTTCAGCGATGTTTGAGGAGACTCATAAACTGGAGGCAGCAGTGTTCAGCCTTTTAATTGCTTCACCACACCATGCAGCTGTCCAAATAGACGTGTGAAATTTTAGTTCCGTTGCCCCGGACGAGGCCTCCCAACAAAAGCAAATAAATAATGTAATGGATACATAAATAATGTATAACAGTAATCCGGGTGGCACTGGGCTTAATTTGACCCTATTACACAAGCAGGGCACGACTGCCATTTGGGTGTGAGTCTTGTGTGTCTCTTCTCTGCCCTCCTCCGCTCTGAATAGCCAGCTAGCTGGCTGACGATCCAGATCCAGTGTAGCCCAGGCTTTTGTGTTTTAATAGGTCAGGTCCTCCTGTGCTCTCGCTGACACGGCTGCTCGTCTCCAGGCTCTGGAGTCTGATCTCTCCCTCCGTCCATTTGCCTTGCTGGCTCAGAGATGAACAGGATTAGCCATTTGTTGTTTTCGCGCGTTTCGTCTGAGCATACAGCTGAGCGGCAGCAAACTGAATCTTGTCATAAACGGTACATAACTTGTCATGCATGATCCAGAGGTAAAGTACCTTGCTCTGCATGTTGTTTCCTGGTTGCAGGACCCAGCAAGTGTTTTTTTTTAACGCACGTTGGCAGGACAGTGAGAGCGGAACTGTGGTGAGCATGTTCCGGCATCCTCACCACGCTTAACCAGCAGCTCAGCGCAGCTAACTGAAACCACGGCACACTGCGATCTGGCTGGCCGGGAATATTCTAACAGGGAGTCCCAGTGCACACCAGACGTGCTCTGGTCAGATTGGCTGGGACATCTTTAACCACTGAATGTGTGTGCATGCAGAATTGTGTTCACATGAATGAATGTGTACGGACGACAAACCAGGGCAGCATGGAAATGTGTCCTTATTTACCAGGGGAAATACTCTGTGCTGGGTGTGTAATACTCCTCTGAGGACAATAAATATAATTTATTTTGTGGCTGAATAAATGAAAAATGGGAAATGTAAACCATTGTGTCATTACCTTTATTTTGTGAAGTGAGGATGCATTGCGTGGTGGCTTTTGACAGGGAAGGCAGTATTAGATCTGCAAACAATAAAAGCTTGCTTCATAGCATGACATAATCTAACATCACACATTTTATCTAAGGAACCAACCACAGGAATATGGAATATTATTAACAAAATTAAAAAGAATATTTTTCTGATCTACCATTTATGTTGACCTGATTTCTGATACAATAAGAATGTGCTGTCAGTCTGCCAAGGTTGAAATCCTTTCAGATTTTGGATTGTCAGTTTGAGGATAAATCAGCTTGCCCATGCCAGCAGGCCCCCTCATGTCTGTGTGACGCTGTGACCTCCCCCCCACCCACGTCCGACCTCCGTCCGCTCCCTTGGCTTTGGGAGAGGGTGCTTCAGGGCAGGCCTGTCACGCTGTCACCACCCCTCCCCATTCAACTGGTGGCCCTGCCGACCAAAGATTCCCCCTCTGCCACCCTTCAGTTAGCTAGCCATTACCACGCCCCTCTGACCAACCAATATGGCATGCGGGTAGTGGCAGTCTGGGGCAGCCACAGTCTGCCAGTGTTTGTCATCAAAGAAGCAGCTCTTTGATAGGTTTATTCCACGGATTTATTCAACTCTGCTCTAAAATTTAGAAGAGAACATTTTAAAGTGGTTTAAAATATGTTGGCAGTTGACGGAGTTCTCTAGCAGTGAGGTTGTTCTGATCACTCGTTTTAGAAATAAATCTACTAAAATGCATGATTAAATCATAGGAATTTAAACAACAAGCATATTTATTTGTATTATTCTTGTCTTTCCTTATATGTTATCCCTGGTGAAATAAACTTTGTTCACAGCTCTATGTATTTTTTACATCTAATGTCAGCCGCAGCAGATAATAGGTGTTGTGATTTTACATTCTGGTTCACGGTAGCTGTGTAACCTGAGCCTGACTGTGATTGTAATAGAGGCTGTCTCTTTAGCTTTGGCTGTGCCATGGCAGGCAGAAGCTCTGTAAGTGTAGTTGTGAACTAGGATGGACACACACACACACACACAGTATGGCTGTGCACCTGTCACCCTGATTTGTGTGTTTCCCCGTCAGGATGGCCATCTGCCCGCAGCTCAGCTGTCCAGCTCTCAGCGGCCTGGCCCGCTACATAAGTTCTCAGCTTTAGTCTTGTTGATTTTTTTATATATCGTAATAACATTGGGCATTGACCAGATTTGAATGTTTGCTCATGCAGTATTACAAATAAAGGCTTCTGGTGATGTAAACAACCCCTCTGGAGTTGAACAGGTGCCTGAAATGCAGTTGAATTGCCGCCATTTACTGCTAGAACACTGGAGTGAGCTTTAAAAAACCCCATCGCCTTCTCTCTTACTGTAAAAGAACACATGTATGAGAGAACCTATTCAGTCATGCTCTTTGTTATTTTATATGTGTGTTTAATATATTATATAAATTTTAAAATATTATATATACACTATATCCCTTTTAGGTCATTATTATGTGGATTCTGTGAAAAGTAAAGCAGTTAGGGAGCAAGGATTAGTGAAAGGGTAAGTTGCCAATATGACGTTTTGTGTGCAGTTGATTCTGGAACGTTACCCTCTGAGCGTTTACCCACTGTTTGAAAGGTTTTGATTAAGCATAAAATGCTAAGCCAAGAAATACACTAACACCACTCAAAACAGAAACGTAGGCACACACAAACAGAAACATAAACGTATAATTTCTCAAACCTAAAACAGGTGTATTGTTTTGGGAGAGTGGAAAGGGTTACGTGAATTTAGCGGGATCTGAAGTGGGGACCCCAGAGCACGATCCCTTAACGGCACCTGGAATTATGCGATGCGGTCTGTCCTAATGCTGCCGGCAATGCATCCTCATCCTCACTTCCTGTCTGATAAGGGTCAGCCCTACAAGGAAACTTTCAGGCTTCCTTAACGCTGCGCCCCCTCATCCCCCCCCCCCAGTGACAGAAAGCGCGAATCAGCCTTCATATCTCTGCCCTACCCCCCACTCCCCAAAGCCACACTGCCACCCGTCACCCACCAGCCTCTCATTTGTGTGATTTATTCACCTCTTTCTAGCCCCCAGCCAAAAACCTCCTGCCTGAGGTGAACATTTCCGACTACGGCAAGAACTGCGTGGTGATCGACCTGGACGAGACGCTGGTCCACAGCTCTTTCAAGGTAACGATGGTACACGCTCTGAAAGCTTTACTTAGACAGATGGCCTCCACGAACCTAAGTGAATGTCTCTCTTTGATCGTTTCTTTTTTTGATGTATATTTCCTGTCATTTGATCTGCCTTATTAGTCGTATTGAGCCCTGAAGCCCGACAGAAAAGGCATTCGGGTTAGGGTGAATGTGCTGTTGAGGCCCTGCTGTTGACTGATGGTGTGGATGGGAGCAGCAATGAAAGGCCTGACCCAGCGGCTGAGTTCACAGCAGGACTGGGCCTGCTCCCTGCTGGCTGGAGCTCCGTGCCAGAGTGCAGGACCTCCTCCCAAAGCCCTTCAGAACCAACACTATAACCGACACAGCACCCCCTGTTGTCTTAATCAAGGCCTACATATGCCTGTTGTCTGGGTGGCTGAAGGAGAGAGAGACAGAGAAAGACAGAGGGAGTTCAAGGAGACACATCAGAAAAATCTTCAGATTTAACTCCCTCTCAGAGCAAATGTTGTAGCACTGTTGTGCAACTGAAATGAGAAGAAAAATTGAGTGGGTGGCTGTGAAATGTCTGCTGCCAGTTCTGTTGTCTGTAAGAGGGAGAGAGGGAGGGAGGGAGAGAGGAAGGGAGGAGGGAGCTGTCTATGTCATTGGGGCCCGGAGAGGGAGAGATTGTAGGGACCAAGACTTCACAGCAGAACTTCAGTATATTTGCACTCACACATGCTCTCACAAACACGCACACACACACACACACACACACACTGCACTCACACACACACACACACACACACACACACACACACACACACACATGCACACACACACACACACACACACACACACACACACAGGGTGTGTCTGTGTGCAGTGCATGCAGTACTCATAACAGTCTGCACTGGATTGAGAGGAGCATTTGCTTGAAGATGTAGAGCTTTTTTCCTCAACAGAGCAGAAACAAGGTTCTTTTGGGACCATCATGGAGACAAACACAGGACTGTTCTGTGATTGCAGCTGAGTACTGTTGTGCTCAGGTACTTTCTCATTCCTGCACTTAATTCTGTTGAAGGATCGATAGGCTACAGATCCACCTCTGTCGGAAAGGGACGGTAGGGACAGATGTTGAAAGCAGACACTCAGAAGACAGCCACTTAGTGAACTCAGTGGAACCTCATTTGTCTCATTTGCTGAAAGGTCAACATGATTTATCCACTTATTGTTAATCTACTTTCCCTCTTTTAGTTCAGTTTATATTTCTTTTTCCTTCTCTCTCAACTGAAGCATTTCCTTCAGTTGTAGTCAAGTAGAAAAGGAGAGATACTGTTGGTTCAGTTTTTCTTTTGTAACAAAAAATGGAAGCCAGCCAGGAATTAAGCATGCAGCAACCTTTCTTCTAAAACTAGAAAGGATTTATTTATTTGTAAACTGCCATGTTGCTTAAGAGATATACATCAAGTATGTATTTTCTGTCCCAACTTTTCTTTGAAATGTACTACGCAAGTGTTCAGTAGACCATATGCATATTCATCATTCAGATTCCAGATTTCCTTTAAAAAAAAACAAAAAAACTAAAAAACATCACAGACCCAGTAAGCAGAAAACAGCTTATTTTTCACTATGGGCAGAATGTTGGCCAAAGATGCAGGCTGTGATCCAGGCCTGGGGCCACAGAATGGACCACTGCTAGTGCAGAGCACAGGAGCCCCCTGCTGCCGGCTGCTCAATACTGCCCTGCATCCTTCAGGAGTGGAGGTGCGATGGCTCCTGTCTCCAGTGTAAGGTGGTGGGACCATAATGTTCATGATACAGCACTGTCACTGACAGTTTTTTAACTGCACTGGCAAATGGCGCTTGAAGCTCCCATTTCATCTCCAGGGCACCAATATACTCAAAAGCCGTAATATCAAAGCTGGATGCAAGCCACTGCTGGGTGCCAGCGAGAAACTTTCTAACAAGCGCGTCAGAGAGCCCTCCTCTCGCACAGCAAAGACGTCGAGTCGTCGGTGGAGGCCAGGAGTGTTTTCATCCCCGCAGCAAATCAAGGAGCCGCCACCGCCCGCTGAGTCCTTTCATCCCCTCTGGCGCGCGCTTTTTTCGGAAGTCATGCTCCAAACTCAGCTGTCAGAGAGCTCGCGCTGGCTCATTGCAGCATTTCACTGGCCATAAAGGAAGATCCCTGTGAAGTTTCATACTCTAGGAATGTATCATCACATTGCTCCACCAAAGCTATCTGCCCTTTTCCTCTGGCATTTTGTGGCTATGATGTGAAGGAACATAAAATCCAGATCATTGCGCTGGTTAAACGTGTGTGTGTGTGCAGATTGTCATGGGGGTAACGGTGGGACTTAGTGAGCTGGTTACGTGATGGGGCGTTAATACGCTGTTGTCCTTCTTGTTTCCGTTGCAGCCCATTAGCAACGCTGATTTCATCGTCCCCGTGGAGATCGATGGCACAGTTCATCAGGTATGCTGGAAAATAATTACAGGCTGTCAGTTCTGCTCATATTACAGGAAATAAGAGGGACGTGTATTGTGTCTTTATGTTTACTGTCTGAATTGATAGATTTGTGGATGCAGATTTGTCATACTGATTTCCCATAATAATTGTTTTCCTTCATCACCCATTCTGTGGAATTTAGAAAAAGGAGCCCAAAGCCATTTCAGTACAGTGAAATAGCATTTTTACTGCAGCAAAGCCCTCTGTTTTTACCCCTAATCTATTGCAGCACTACAGCACCTCATTCTTAAAACAGCACTCAGCAGCACTGTAGATAAATGGGTTAGTTATTATGAAGGGTTTACTTGGTTTCTCCACTGCTCTGTGTTCGGAATATTTTATTGCTGTAATGTTCAAATATAAACAGCCCCCAGGCTCCTGCTCCCCAATATCATTGCAGATGAACTTCTCAGGAAAATAACAATACAGTAGTGTGCATTATATTGCATTATAAATGCTATATACATTTTTTCACTCAATAAATATTCCTTCCTGTGCCTTATACTCGCTTTTATCTTTCATCAAATGAAATGTAATTGGATACTGTTGAAAAATCCTACAATGCATGCATTACACTTAAGTTGATGTACCTTTTCAAAATTATCCCTGCTGCTGTTTTAAGGCTGAGTTTGCTGTGTTGTTTGCAACCCCTATTTAAAATAAAAACTGTCCTTAATATGCAGTGCCACAAGTTCCACAAAGATATTGTGCGATCCAAAAGAAGCAAATTATCCTGGGGACTGGGAAAGGCTAATTGTTCAGAAGCTCCACCCACCTTGTCTCTCATTGGGCTAAACTGTGAAGAAGGCTGTGACCTGGTTCAAGTAATCCAGGATAGGCTCTGTGTGTCCAGAATGGCCTATTCTTGATTACTTGCTCTGGGGGGCGGCCGCTGATCCTCAGAGAGAAGGAACAGAGGAAGAGAAACGCCGGAGAGGTGAAGTGGAGAGAATACTGATGTGAGTCTCCCGTTTACCATGCTGTGAACTCACAGTTCCCTCCTCCTCCTCCTCCTCCGCCTCAGGGGCAGAAAAGCACTCTAAACAAAAGCAAAGGTTCTGTCCAAGCTGCTTTTCAATACTTGTTCTTTCTTCATGCTTATTTTAGTAGTGTCTACTCTTGCTCACCCGGCCCCTCGGCAGAGAGCTGGAGCCTGCCCTCTCTACTCGGCCCTCACTTATGTTGCCCTGTCTTCACTCACAGGTTTACGTGCTGAAAAGACCTCATGTGGATGAGTTTCTGCAGAAGATGGGGGAGCTGTTTGAATGTGTGCTCTTCACTGCTAGTCTAGCCAAGGTTTGTCAGCGTTGCCTGGGTGACCTGAAGTCTGTCTCTGTAAATGGGTAGTAATTACATAATCACTTTATTATTGATGAATAAGGTATTGCTGGCATGGTCTTGTCATACTCCCCCTCACCCTTCCCTCAGATGGTTACGTCTTCATCTCTCCCCTCTTCTCTGTTTCTCTGTACATCGGTTCATGCTTAACCCACTCACACACTGGTAAGTGTCTCCATAGGAGTGCCTGCCACATGTTCCCCCATGCTGTGTCTGTGTGAGGTCAGGCAGTCACCATGGCAATGTCAGTGCCTCCGTGTTAGTCACATAGAGCCTGTGTGCAGTAGCCAGAAGGCCTCCTAGCTGGGTAAATGCTAGATCGCAATCTGAAGTGGCAGACCAAAAGAGTCCCTTCGGCAAAGGTTGCTGAATGTCGCTAAATCCCTGTTTGAGGCTTGATGAAAATCCAATGACAGACACAAAGACAGACTCCAGACCTGGCAATTGATCTCTGTATACAGCTGGTTAGCCCAGCTAAGGCACACAAGCCTAGCGTTCACTTTTCATCTTGTTTTCCTGCTCCTCTAGACAAACCCTAACAACCACATGTAGCCCAGGCATCAAATCTCAGTTGGGCTGACCCTGCAGTGCTACATTCCTGGGAAGGCTAATATTTTAATATTTTAATTAATCTTCCTAGGTTGGACAGTTTTCCTGACAAGGGAGCTCCTCTTGTACATCAAACAAAATATGAAATCTGAGCCCTCCCCAGTCAAACCTGAGCCTTTCACTGCTGAAGATTTGCCAATATTGAGCAGCTTGTCTGAGATCACAGGACTGTATGATGCCTGGCTGCAGTAAAAAGCAGGCTGAAGCATGAAACAGGTGAAGCCCATACGGAGCATGGTTATAGTATGTCTGCTCAATAATATTATCAGGGCACTATGTGGCCAGTTCAATCCACCGCCAGCTCATTTGCATCCTTTTGGTCTGTTCATCTCTCAGCTGCCAGTTGTTTGTTTTATTTTTGGAATGATCCTACTTTTGTAGTAATGGTGTCTTTCCTGGCTGTAGGCTGTAGCACTTATGTGAGATTTACAGCAGATGGAGTGGTGGTGACCACAGCATGCACTCAGCAGAGAGTGTCCCTGTGCTCTGTGTTTACTCCACATGAGATCCAGGGGCCTGCTGCCGCTGCCTGCCCCATTAGGGCTCTGAAGTGTTACTGCAGAGCCCAGCAGCTGCGGTAAATACGCGCTGTCTGCCTTAGATTAGGCTACCAGTAGGACCTCACACAGTCCTTCTGTCTGGATGCCATCTGTCTTCCGGTTACGCTTCTCAAGCTGCAGCGCAAATCACCTGTTGCAGTGACTGGTTTCTCAATACCTGCAACATTTATCTATATACTGGTTGCAGCAGTGCATTTCCTATTCTCCCTAGGAAAATACATACAGTATATCTGGCTGGAGAAAAATGTCTCATATAAAGTGCAATGTATGTATGCCTTGCATAGGTTATAGTTGGCAACATTTTGGTAGACATTGGTTCTCAGTTTTCTTCTATGCAGTAAATGTCTCTTGGAGAGCTGTATTTTGTGGTATATACATTTTTTTTCCAGAATTGAAACTGAGTAACATGAACACATGGAGTGTTTTTCAAAGGGTGTTTTGATAGAGCGGTCAGACTGATGTAAACGGAAGCTCAGTCTGGGGGGAATCCTGCTCCATCTTTGATCAGATGTGTGTGGGGGGGAAGTGGGTCCCTGATGTGTGTGCGTTCTCTGATGCTGGTGACACTCTGGTGTTCTGATGCAGTACGCAGACCCAGTGGCGGACCTGCTGGACCAGTGGGGGGTGTTCCGTGCCCGACTCTTCAGAGAGTCCTGTGTGTTCCATCGAGGCAATTACGTCAAAGACCTCAGCCGTTTGGGGAGGGAGCTGAGCAAAGTCATCATCGTGGACAACTCGCCCGCGTCGTACATCTTCCACCCTGAGAATGCAGTAAGCCCCATGCAAGAAAGGACTCAGTTAGTGGTTTAGTGAATCATCTCAATGGATGCATAGCATAGAATTAATTGTGTGCAGCTCAGCCAAGCTGATTGACTGTGGAGTTAAACCATGAAAATCTTGGACTTAAAAGCCCTTTGAGGACAGCAGCCATTGAGTAGTATTGTGCGACTTGGGCCCTGTTACTGCAGCAACTGAGGTCTTGTTGTCTGGAATGAAATTGAATTGTGCTCCTGGTTTCTGTAGCTGCTCATGTTGAATACATAACAAGGTCATTACATGGTAATTCATTACATGAATAGAGAGGAATCATAAATTTGTCATAATAAAACAAATTAATTTGTTACTTGAATGTATGAGAGGATTTTGATGGTGGAAAATGCAACAGAGGGAAGAGCCTTTCCTTGTACAGCAATGCAAATCATTCATTTTGAACAAATTTTCACAACACAACTTCAGTCCATGGTGTACGCCTGGTTTAAACAGATCACAATGCTTAAGTGTAATACCTAAATATAACGAATAATATAAATAACTTCTAATATAAATAACTAACTGCTGGGGGAACCCTTAAAGGTTCCACTTTGATATGGATTTAACTCACAGGTTGTCTGTGGAACCTTATTCTGATGGTTATATAAAGAACCCCTTAAAGATATCTGTATCTAAGATGAACCTTTAAGGGTTCACCCAGCAGGACAAATTAAAAACATTTAAAGGTGCCAGAAAGCACTTTTTACAGTAAAAAGTTACAGTGTATTCAGTGACATGTGCAAAAAAAGTTTCAGTATATGGTGTTGTACTGTAGATTGTGGAAAGAATAACATACACAAACAGTTTTTACCATTCAGTGTAAGGTTTTTCAATCTCAGTAATGAAATATAACCTCGTTAGTTATGATCAAAGTCAGATTGTGTTCTCTCTGGCACTCATCTCATGCAGCACTGAAAGCAGTAACAAGCTGCCTCTCTGCAGATACTGATCAGCATGTAGCAGGACTGATGGATTTTTAATATCAGGCGTTCGTTCCCCTGTAGATTTGTGATGTCCCCTGTAGAGTGAGGGAGAGAGCAGGCTGAGCGATTGTCATTTCTCAGGCCTTTGATGCACTCTCTCATCAATTATTTAGCCTGCCAGTTCTATGAGCTCTGGAGTGATGCAACGGTTAAGACTCCTCCGTCTGCACTTAAACTCAAACTCACTCAAGCTCTCAGTCTCCAACAATAAAGTATATCAGGATTCTTCCTTTATTGTTGTCCCCTTGTAAACCTAATTGCTGTAGAGGCTCACCTTAACAGGTTTGGAACTCTACTGACTCCCCACCCTAACCAAAAATTTATTGAACTGGTTGAACCTGTGCACAGTGTTTGCTTAGATGCGAAGGTGTGCGGCTGTACAGGCTCACAGAAAAATAAGAATGAGTGTGCTGTGCTGAAGGTAACTCTCACCCCTTTGTGTCCTGCCATAGGTCCCTGTGCAGTCGTGGTTTGATGACATGACGGACACGGAGCTCCTGGATTTGATCCCTTTCTTTGAAGGACTGAGCAAAGAGGAGGATGTTTACAGCGTGTTACAGACCCTGAGGGCCAGGTAGCCAAGCCTCCAGCCCGCTGTCCTGATTCTGCCCCCAGTCTCTCGCATGGCTCAGGTCATCCCTGCAGCATCCTGAAGGGGGCGCCAAAGAGCCCCGCAGAGAGCCACTCCGCCCACCTGTTATCTGACCACACCCTGGAGATGGACCGAATGTTTGCGGTGCTTTGAGAAGCCTCGCTAGCTAGAAAATATGTATATAGTATATATTTCTAATTTGGAGGAAAAACAAAAAAAAATTAATTAAAAGAACTTAATTTTTTATCAGAGACACAAGAGTTTTACTGTTGTGTTAAGTACTATATATTTACCAAATAACAGCCTTTTTTCAGAAAAGGAGATAAAGACAAACATTTTTCATCCTTTTATTGTTGCTATGCAGGCAGCCTTTTCCCCAGTCTTCAGTAAATCAACTGTGATTTTCTTTACTTACTGAATGAAGTGCCTCTTTTGACTGTTGTTTTTATGGAGAGAACAAATTTACATTTTGTATGCAGCATATTTCCAGAAAACTGAAATCTTTTAATGAATATATGCTTTAAAACTGAAGTGGAAAAATGAAACTTTGTATTAAAAGCACTGTTATTTATGCTGAATATTTTAAATAGGGGTGGGAACATTTCTTCATTATATACTAAATGGCGTTTCCAGTTCTTTAAAGGCCTCTGCCATCATTTAATCATTTCTGTCATGATTTAATTTCCTGTGTTAGACATTGTAGCCTCTAATGAAATTGGAAGACTGCATTTGCAATTTGTAATGGAGGAAGACAGTGTATGCTAGCTGTAGCTCCTGCAGCAGGGATGTTATGGAGCTAAGTTTATCAGAGGGCTGGGAGGGCAGACAGTGGAGCCTTTAGGTTTTGGAATGAGTGCCAATACTTGTGTTGCCAAACAGTGGGTTTTCCATGGAAGTGCCAGGTAATGAACTGACAGTGATGCCCTGACGTATGTTGCGTTATTGTAGTGAGCATACGCCCAATTTTATGTTTTCCTCATTTCCACATATCAGTGTTGTATGAATTATCCTTTATGGGGGGCTCTGTGCTACTCAACAAATTGAAAGCACCCTGAGTACTGAAGATAGTTTTGATTTTCATTGAGTCTCAACTAAGGGAAAGAGGAAGTGTCCTTTTAAAAGCCTGCCGATTGTACAAATTTGCAAATGTATCCTTTCACTGGTAAAAAAAAAAAAAAAAAGTATCAACAGATTTTGTTTGGAAAATATGTTGTTTAAATTATTATTGACATCCTTATGTTTTTCCATGTTTCTGGCTGATTTGGGTTTTTTTTTTGGATGATTTGATTTGTATCTCTGGTCTGTGCTGCTGCTGGCGCACACAGAGGCTGTGCGGAGTGGGCACAGGGGCTGCTGGAAGTGTCCCTCACCGCTGTGCCTAAGCCAGGAGACATGCCCTCACTGCGCCCCACGCCCCCGGGGCTGTCACCTGGCCGGAGACACTCCTACCTGGATACTGTGCACATCACAGCTACTCAACTGGTTTTTACATGAAATCTCTCTTTCAGATAATCATCAATACTATTACGATAAAGGTTCTTGTTGTTCGGTTTTTCTGTTCCTCAGTATTTGCTGTCAAGATGTCTTCATATCCATGTTAATCTGTTCTTCAGCCGGCACAGTAAAGCTCCTCTGCGGTTACATTTCATTACGCCTCACTGTGTTTGTGAAATAAGGATTTAGTGTAGTTTACAATGGTGTCATGTACATTTCTGTTCTGCTGGTTTCTGTTTTCTCCTGAATAGAACAGGTGGGTTTCTCCACACAAGCATGTACCTTCAGGCACACACAATAGGGCACTGTTTCTCAATTCTCTCTCTGTTTTTCCCAAACGATGACACTTTCACCATGCCCTGTCTTACCCAGCCTTACAGTATATTAGTATTAACTAACAGGGAGTTCAGCCATTTGTCACATACCCAGACAGTGTTTCCATATTAATTTTACATCTTCACCTTACTTTTTATTTTATAGTTGTTTATCAATCCATGCTATGTGGTGAATTCTTTGACCATATTCATTGAACATGGATTAGACAGTATGAAAAGAGACCATTCTGTTTATAAAGCAGGATTCATGTAATAACCAGGGCAGTGACCTCAGTAAGAGGTGTAGAGGAGTAGTTCTGTTGCTCTTTTGCAGCTTTTGTTCAGTAAAAAAGTTTCATGGTTTTGTGGCATTTGTCTTTCAGACAATGAAAAGTCATATTAAAGAACCCTTTTAAGGAGGAAAAAAACACAAATTCTCTATTTCTGAAAAGCTTTAACTTGCTTAAAATATTGCGTAGTTACAAGGCTCACCGAAAGTGACTCTGAATACACTTTTGTCCTTCATCTCCCAGTAGCAAAATGCATTTTTATGTAAAATTTATGTAAAATTAGGCTAAATGGCAGCTGAAATTTAATTATTTGCAAGTTTCCTCAGTAATGAACTCAAGATATAAGACAGACCAGTCTACACACATATCTAATCATATATCTCATATGGCAATGTATTCGCACAGATTACATCTGAGGGTACTTTAAGGAGATGTGCAAAGTGATTTATGACATTAATGGTGGTTATGCTAAAACTTTTTCTCTGTGTATACTTTTCATGCACAGGTATCATTCACAGTTTTAACCAAGATCTTAAGCCTTATCTTGTCCCATAAAGATTTCAGTTTTATTATAAATCTTTCTTGGCATGCAAAATGCTCTAACAGAGTTATGCAGTCTGACAATTGAAACACATTTTCTTCAGGTCATGTCAGCACTGCATTTAAGTGGATTCCTCATTATGAACATTTTGTCCATTTATCATTCTCTTTGTATTATTTGTAACAAGCAAACACTAACAATGTTTTTTTTTCAGACATTAAGTCTGTTCAGCCAAAGTCTAATTGTGAGATGCATTAGTAAACAAATAAGCATTTAATTAAGCATAACCATGGTTGGATAATTAGCTGAAAGTGTTGTCCATCTTCACTTGGTCTTTGGCCGTAATTACCCTGTAGGGTGATGAGAAGGGTTAGTTTTGTCTTTAGTGTCAGGGTTGTTTCTCATCATTGATTTTTTCCAGTCATGAAGCAGTGGGGTGTTTGGAGGATTTGGCGCAGATACGGATGGCTTTTGGGATTTGGTTTAAATAATGACAGCACAGATCTGAATGAAATCCCTTTCTGCTCAACACAGAGTGAAAGACTTGACCATTAATTATCCGACTGTGCCAAGGAAGCTGTTAACATCATCAGAGCATGCTAACAAGATGCTCTCCAGCAATACCTTATAATTTGTTGTACTGTTGACCAGGGTTAGCCATTCATTTTTTGATTTTCTTGCAAACAAATGTCACTCATGTACAGATGGAGTTTTTCATAACAAATCCTAAATGCATATCTCTAGTTCCTGTATTTTAGTGTATATTAACTTCTGTATTGCAGTACGATGATCATAGTTAATATATAACCTTAAATCAAAAGCCACCCATATTAGCGCAATGAAATATCACTTGTTTTCAGAATTTGTTTAGAATATTAGTTTTGAGAAAAAGCTGATCATTTGCTTTCTCGTGAATACATTAAAATAAATTTCTACAGTAGTGGAACACTGATAGCAACAGGATTCTATAAGCATGAGTGCACAAAGTTGTACTTTAAAATAGAAAAGGCAAACAATATCCTCAGTCCCTCTCACTTTTTCCTCATTTACCATGCTCAAATGTAACAACATTTTGAATCTATGTTTCCTACATGGAAAACAAAAAGAAGTTTTTACATTTTTACTTGTAAAGAAATATTCATTTGACAATATCCTTTGAATGTTGTTTACAATGTGTGTAGTGTTTATAAGTATCATTTCAAGGTGAGGAATCAGGGAAGTAAACGGCAATGGACAAAGTCACAGAATTTCAGAGTAAAGAATATTCTGGTTAGTTCAGGTTGAATAATAATATGCTGTGATGGCTTCGTTCGCCACTTTGCCTGGCAACTACCAGAACTCTGTCAACCGCCATGTTAATGAAGAACTTTTTAAACCCAGCCTGCATGAACTGTCAAGCACGAGAGCTGGAGCGCAGCATGAGTTTGAACTTTGAGACGTCTGCATTTTGAGAGAGAGATACAGCTCCAAAAAAACAGTGTGGGGTGTTTTAGTCTCTGAATGTTCAGAAATCGAGACCATTAACTGCACAGAGCAGTCCCTGCAACCTTCACACAATGCACAAAGCACAGTACCACAATTAGGCAATTAGTGCAATGATGTGATCGGGGGTGCTGGCCCTTCCAAGTGTTTATCAGAGGAAAGAGTGCCCGAGTCCAACCAAGGTAAGGAAGCTTTCTCCATTCTCTTCATTATTAGTCTCATGTTTTGCACTGTTAGATGCTCTATGCTTTTAATTTGTTTCTTTTATAGATTGTTGATCTTCCATTTCATCATTTACTCATCTCAGATTAAGATGGCTTTTGTATTCATGTGTTTAAACCCAAAGCATTTTTAAATGAAGGGCATGAGATGACATTTTTAAAGAGGTTTTTTTTTTTTTTTTAATTAGAACTTATTTTTATCGAGAGAATCTAAGCTAAAATAAAGCATTAGGCATTTGGATATGACTGAAGGCTGAGAAGCTCAAGAGCAACCCTGCCATATGTTCAGCTGTTCTTTTGAATGGTGATGTTATTCAGCTATTCATATTCCTAATTCAGATAAAAAAGTATTATTGTTGGTCAGCCAGCAGGCGTCAGTCCTCTAAGAAGAAATGTGTTTAATTTGCTCATGTCGAATATTATCTCAGTGGAGACCATACCTTGTAATACGTATTTTGCTAAATGACTTCCATGCTTAAGTGGAATAGTCAAGTCCCTTAATGATATTTGCTTTTTTTAAGCGATGCTGTGCTTTGCTTCAATCAGGTTTTATGACAGCTTGCTATTTTTTAGTTTCAGTCTACAGCCCATATTGTTAGCTTATTTCTATTGGTTATTTGAATTCCCTCGCAATTGGTGAGACTGGATACTGAGTAGGAGCCTGCAAATATGTAGTTGATCTGACTTCAATGTATGGAGTCAGTGTTTTTCACCATGCTTCATGGTAAACTTTAAACATTTTATATAGCTCTGTATCATAGCTAGAATTATGATTTTTTGCTGGGCATAAGCACATAAATGCACTGCTTTAAAACAAGTGTAACCTGCTTCTGATACAACACTGACAAACATCATGAGTTTGGCAGTGGATGACAGTACTGCCAAAGTGAAAGCTCAGCGGAATGGTTACTTTAACTTTAGGCAGAGTGTGTACCTACAAATGGAATAACTTAAAAGTTCCCTTCTGAATCATTATATAAGGTAGATCTGAAAAACACGGGTACCCTAGATCACAGGTTGGTGGCCTCATGGGCAGGGATCAGATTTTCCAGTCTGACAGCCCATGGCGTAAGATAAGAGTCCTGACATGGTACAATATACATACCGCCGCTGGTTAGCTGTCACATGACCTCAGCCTTTCCCTGATTATGCAACTGATAGACAATCTGGAAACAGAAGATGTTGGGTGGTAGTGATTAGGATATTATTTAACTGGTATGTTTCCATGTATGGTGATTTGATCAGGATGTAATAATGCATCAATTCTGGCCAGTGATAAAAATCACTTAACTCTGGGAACCTGTGGATTTTCTGATGAATTCATGGCCGATGACCGCTTTTACATGTATCAGTCTGCTCTCTCACAGGTTGCCACTGTAACTCATATAGTTTAAGTTCTTAATATCAGCTCAATAAATGGTGAAGGTATTTTTGAATCTGACTCTGTCACTATCAGTCCCGTATTTGCTGAAGGTGTCTCCACAGCAAGTGGGTTTTCCCACACCAAATACGGTCAAAACCAGAGCCCATGCTGGAGCCACAGAGGCCGAGTGTGATTCATTCCTGTTTGTTCAGTACAGTGCAGGAGGGACGGTCACACAGTACGCGGCTCATTAGGGGAAAGAGAGGACGTCTGCCTAAATGCTTTCATTCAGCTGCCACAGAACCGCTCCTGTTTCTATGCCTCAATAAACAGCCTGCAGGCTCAGAGCAGCCTAGCTTGTTTGTTTAATTAGGGTCGAGGGAAGGCTCTACACTGTGTAGACAAGGGAGAGAGGAGAATGCAAGAAGTGGCAGTTGTAGTGGGACTACTCAATGACAACAAAAAAATGTCCCATAAAAGTATCTCTGTGAAGTATTTTCGTGGGATTTTTGATTGAACTTTATCCATCTTTGCATTTGTTCTGCTTTGAATACAGTGAACTTTGCACAGTGGACGTTATGTAAATATAACACATAGTCCATCTGTATGCATAAAGGGTCATTGTCACACAATATGGGTTAAATATCTTGGCACTGCAGCAAAACCCTACTTACGATACAAAGTCCCACACATGGGCCGGGCTGGTTCATGTTTACCAAAGTGCATCAATACCTTGCTGTGTCTCTGGACAGCTCCAAATGAGTAAACATATGTAGCCAGCGGCTTTTGATAGGTGCACAGCTACACTCTTTAGAAATATATTTTAGTTGCATTTTGTTTATGTGACTTAGCATACATAATTATTTAATATGAGGGAAAAGATCTCAGTTTGATTGTATTGTAATTTGTGAAAGTAGATACATCCATAAATGCCAATAATTCCACAATTTCTCATATGGGCCCATGACCAGCCACTTGCCAATTTTCATGAGAAAAATATAAAAATAATCAATGAAAGGTGTGATGGCTCCTCTGCTGCACTTGCCTGGTTTTGTAGGGTGCTCCTGGATGCCTGAACAGGAGGCTGGTGGACAGAGCTGGGAAGAGCCAGCTAATTGAGCCAACGTGAAGGGTAATGCAATCTGTGTTTGTTTATAGACAAAGCCTTTGACAAATTAAATCACAATGAAATGCCAATGGTTGGCTACACTCCTAGCCCGACCACTCCTTTGTGTGTAGTGCTGTTTATGGTGATTTTATTGAGAAATGACAGTTGCCCAAAGTGTAGACACACCTCTACTATGCATAGGGCTGTAGTTTTCCAGTCATGATTCAACAGTGTCATGCTTAATTCCTCCCATGTAAAAGTTAATCAGAAATACCTAGGGCTACGCTATCGTATGCTGTTAATCATTCTCCAGTGGACAGTTTTATTACATGAGTAGAAATGTATAGTTCACATGATAGTACAAAATAAACACAGAAACAGATAAAATACTCAAATTCATCAACTTCATTCTATTAATACCCTGAAGCAGACATGCAATTGCCAACTTCTTAAATTAACAAAACAATCTGTCATGGACAGTGAGGTAGCAGTAGTAGTAGCTATAGCTGTACTTGCAAAAGTATGTGCACTGTACTTTCGCATTGACATTAGTTAATATCTACTCATTAATGAAATAATCTATATTATGTTTATATTTATTTGACTGACTTTTCATGTCATTTAATTTTTCTCCATTCTTCCAACCATGGATCTGTACTTGCATTGCAAACATGCTGCCATTCAACAAACAGCTCAGCCGAAAAGTGTGAATTTCTCCCTTTCACTCAAACAAGAGTTAGTGGCTATTGTCTATAATACTGGCCACACAGTATACAAAATGAGTGGTGGTAACAATGAAGAAGCTCAATCTACTCTCACTGGACTATTGGTTACAGTCAGCTATTGATACAGCCTATGCTCAAAATAACAGTATGTATGCTACAGGGTTATCCTGCCCTCATTTTGTCACCAGACCTGCATATGGAATAAATGATTGTGAACTGTAAACAGCACAGATTTAAGAGGAAATTTTGTGATTTTTTTGAGTGTATTTCATAAATAAATGACACCAGAGATTTGAAGAGTTAGACATCACAGTCAATAGCTGCAAGTGATGCTGGCATTTAATCATTAGAGAGGCAGGATGCTGGCATATCTGGAGTGTACAGGCAGAGATGATTGACTGGTTTCCAGCACAGAATTGAGACAGTAAAGCAGAAAACTGATAAGCTGCCTGTTTGACTTTGTCAAGCAGAAGGGTAGAAGGTACCATGCATTTGAGCTATTTGCTCATTTATGTGTTTGAACAAAATGTAACCCGTGGCCTATTCATGAACTGTCTATATGGAGAGGAGTATTCTCTCTGCACTGCGGGAGGAAGGACAGTCACAACAGCACATGGACGAACAAAAACTGTCAGCCACTGTGCTTTGCAAACCATGAATGGATGAAATTTGTCAATACCTTCGCAATAGATAACTTGATACTTGGCAAACAACCTTACCTCAAGAGTCCTTTTTCCACAATCCATATAACAATGATGTAGGAGAGGAGCTTTACCTCATTCACTAAGCTGAATCATGGTGCCCCACTGACAAGTAGTTAACAATAGAGACTCAGGGAGATATGTTGTGTAACTTACCTATTCAAAGATCCATTGTGGAGTAAGTGAAAAGGTGTGTTTTTCCAATTACTTTAACAAAAACATGGTTTTAAAACACGCTATTTTACACAAGGTGGTTGGAAAAACAATTAGAGGAAATTTTAATGTATTCAAACATTAATGCATGAATGCAAAACTGAATGCATTTGAAGCATTTGATTTTATGCCTTCATGCAGTCAGAATCTTAATGTAGAATAACAACCTATGCAACACTGATGGGTCATATTTTATGTTTTAATTCGAACATGTTCTTATTGTAGTGTATGTAATTTGACCTTTGATGTAAAGGTGCTGTGATTAACTACAGGCTGCCTGGCCTGCTGAGATAATATTTTGTCCTGAATTTGAAGCGAGCAGCAATTGGAGGCTGAACGTATGTAATATGGCCGGTTAGGGGGCTAACACAGAGCACACAAACACCCTGTGTTTAATTTTAGGTCACATGCTCCTCTGGTTGAGGATATGAAAAAAGGTGGCATGCGTGGTCTCCCATAGAGAAGGAGAAAGGGAGTGTGAGGTGAAAGTTTGAATGGTGTAACTGAAGAAACTCAACATCTCTCTGTTGTTGTTGAACCTTGTCAAACACACTTGTGCATTCAAGTGGTGTACTGTAAGAGAATCAATAAGGTGACCTTGTATAGCCCTCTGCTTGTTTTCACAAGGAGACAAAGAGTAGGATCATTCATGCTTAAACACCATCTGCTTGTGAATGTGAAATAATTCATTACGTCTGGGGTCTGGTGCATCGCGATTCTGTTCCCTGTCTCTGTGCGCTGCTTTTGGCTCAGTCAGCGGTGTCAGGCCAGCTGATCAAAGCTCTGCCAGAGGAAGACCCCCATTGGCAGCAGGGAGCTCCTCAGCACCACCTTCCGGGACCAATCAATCTCTTCCGCAAAAGAAACACTTGTCCCCCAGATCGCCTGGCTTCCCGCTGCATGTCCTCATTACCGTACAGGACTACAAATGGCCCTGGCAGCCCCTGCCACGCAGACTCACTCAGGACGCTCCCGCCTGGCACCCGCTTAGTGAGATTTCATTAAGCGGCAGCCTCCGCCGCAGTGTTTCAGCTCTCACTTTTCTCAGGGTCAATGAGGAATGGCGCAGCACAAGCCAGTCTACATCAAGCCAGCGATTCATTAGGATGATTATGTGCTTTGAGCCTTTGTGTGGGAGTTACAGTCAAAGCCCTGGAATGATGGTGAAAATCCCCCGTGTCTTAGTTTAGCTGTACCTTTCTGTATCAGCACATCATTACCTTTGATCCCACCATAAGACGTGATGCTCTGCCTTTGTTCATTATTCAGCTTCCTGCTGAAGAGTGAAATCTTGGTGGAGTGTGTGTGTGTGTGTGTGTGTGTCAGCTGTGAGTTCCACTGTGAGAGGTCTCATGTGTCCAGTATCCTCTGCAGTTTTTTTGAACTTTGGCACCACATATATTGAGGTGACAGATTTGTCCAGCTTTCAGTGTTGTCATTCAGTTCAGCTGAGTGTGTGTGTATATGTGTGTGCACAGGTGTGTTCTCGTAGGTGGGTTGGACAGACATAAACACACCCAGCCCTGAATCAGAGCAGAGTAGGATAGGTAGGAAGAGAGAGAGGAACAGTCTACACATTTACACACACTGCAGCAGGAAAACATACTTCTCTACCCACGTCTGGATCAGCTGCCCAAAGTAAGTCTCCCATTTACAACAATTATAATAACTATTTTGAAACTTATCCACAGTTTGCACTCAAACTCGTTCTGGTCAGTTGGAGATGGAGGTTAATAATTTACCCTGACGTTTCTGTCAAGATGCCCGGTGTCATTGAGAATTTTCTTCATTTACCCTCTGCCTGGCTTAATGTGAGACATTGTAACTTTAAAAAGTTTTGATACAGTCTCTGTCTTTTCCATAACATGTGGGGTTTTGGGTGGTTACTGAGAAGCTTGATATCTTGAATTTTGAATCATCGTTTTATAACTTCTGTTATATATTTTAAGATCTGATGCAAAGTAAAAATACATTAAGATTAGTTATCTTATTCATGAGATAGCTGTCATTACTGTTTTTGGTTAGGCCAAGAATAGGTCAACTTTAACATGTAGCATCAATTCCTGTGTACGTTTGATTTCTTTATAGTACATGAATAACACAGAATATAGATCACAACACCTCAATTACTGTGCAAATCCCTCTTATGATACCTGGACTTATTTCAGTTATGCTCAATAATATGTAATCTGAAGGGTTTTTTATTATTGTTTCCATGTGCAAATATAAGAAGAGAAAAACACTGCATCTGTTGCCTCCATCTTAATATCTAATAGCATACATATGACTAATTGTGGCAGGTAGTAAAATAGCTGGGTGGTTCTATGTAGATACAGTACCTATGAATTGGTTATAAATAATTACCCCTGGGTTTGGCAGATTGTTATTTGAAGAATTCAGGTCTTTAATGACAGCATAGGTCATACACACACATATACACACACACACACACACACACACACACACACACACACACACACACACACACACACACACACACACACACACACACACACACACACATTAGTAACACAATAGTAAAACCTCAGGCTTTACCGTCCTCTCAGTCTTGGTCTGCAAAGAAATGCCCAAAGAAATATTTTGTTTTCATCATTTAATGACAGCATTGTGGCAGAACCATTCAAATACAATTTCAAATTGCCCACCCGACATTCTTTCACGGAGCAATGCAAGAACGATTTTCCTTTGGTGAGACTTTCTGTTTCTTTTCCAATACAGATTCAACAGGGACATGAAGTCCTTTCTTTTAACTAGCACCACTGGCAGAAAAGCATATCTTACAGACTGAGTCTGCTCTGTGTTTACTCTGATTAGCGTAAGGTGTACACAGGCAGTTCAGTGAGAGGGTTCTGAAGTAACATGAGGTCACACTGGCTTTCTGAACTTCACTGGCCCCACCATCATCATCACTGTGACCCAGAGGCCTTTTCTGATATAGCATCTCCCTATCCAGGTGAAGGTGCACCTCCCTCCTCTGTGTTCTGGGACAATTGAGTCTCAGCATTAGTTGTGTGTGAACAGAGTAATGTGATATATATGCACAGTATGTAGTTCACAGAGTGCCGGCAAAGTTGGGCACAATGATCCAGTACTGGCCATTGTGTCTGATGAGTCATTCACTCATAGACAAGTCTTTTACCTGACAGGGGATCCATATCTTACTAGGGTAAGCAGCTGCTCTATACTCAGTCTGCATGCATTGTCATATTCAAATACTTTATATTGAACTATTAGCTTGACTATTGGATGTCAACTCTGCAATGCCAGCTGCGAATATGCATGGCTGCTTACATTACTTTGATACTGTAATACTGTATTCTTTCAGTGTCTGAGTATAGCAAAAACTGAAGAATAATATGTCCAATTCAAGCTTCTGGACACAATTGGAGTAACTACAAAAATATAGATGTCTTCCTTTTGATTTTTGTTTATTCTGAACAATGTACTTCTGCATTTGCAGTTTGCTTCTGATGTCAGTGTCTGTGTAGTTACACCTTCAACAGCTTTAGGATGTTTGTGATGTGATTCTGTTCTGATAGTACAAGCGCAAGATCTAGCAACAGAAAATTAGCCATTCTATAAATAATCTTAAATCTGTTTATATGTTAACGTCTGAATTGTATTGTATGTTGCATTCTAAAAGTGAAACAGCTTTTTTCAGAACTTCTTTGTGACAGCAAAAGTTTGGTTACAGAAAAATTGACAATGTTTTAAGATACATTGTATATGTTTTAATATACATATAATGTGGAATATTAACTGTATTAAAAATGAACTATTAGCATCCTTCTATATTTTTACTGGTCTTGAATGTCAGGATAAAGAGTAACAATAGGTGTGTCTAATAGCTACTGTCTGAGTCACTGGCTTGCTGTGTACTTGTTGGCAAAGAGTGGTAGGGTATTGTTCTCTGCAGAATAAGCTGTTTAACCTCGGAGTGCAACTGCAGAAGTTTAGAGAGATTTGTGAAGTCTAATGCTGAGGGGAGTTTTGTGAGGTCTGTCAGACTGTGGTGCTGTCTGATATGACACTTAAGACCTAAATGTTCAGGATATATCCTAATCGCCATACTGGGGGAGCTCTTGCATCATATTGCAATTTGTTTGCTCACAATGGCTTTATTTTCAACCTCATATGTCTCAACCAGCTGATTGTGCAGTGTCGTTAAGTACGAATCGCCACTAGTATGTGTGTTAGATACACACACAAAGAAATGTAAACATAAGAAAAGATTAGCAATGGAACAGCATGCGGGTAATGTATTTTCTTATAGATTGCACAGTAACAGTTTTAGTCGACGATTTAAATACCTGTGAACCTCATCATGTCAATTGTTGTTTCAACTGAGTCATTTTAAGCCACCTCACCTCTCTGTGCATTCCATGACTGAGATGTTTTTAATATGGGGTGGGAGCGTTCTCAGAGTCTTTCATATCCTGCTCCGGCTTACCTGAGCAAACAAACACTGGCCCTCCGCACCACACTTCCATCCACATGCATCCAATCGCACGCCTGTTTTTCTAGTTGCCCAGCAACAGTTGCGCAATTGCCAGAAAGGAGGAGCATTTGCACAGGTGATGCTGTGTCCTGGGAGGGAAAATGAAACTGTGATTTGTACAAATGATAAGTATCTCATTGTTATAAGCATTCATTTGAATATGCAGTTGGTCAAAGAAATGAGAGCCTTGCATTTTCCCTGAACTCGAGAATGTCGAAGCTTAAAGCTGCATAGCTACTCACTCATTAGGACAGACTGTTCAGTCGCATTGATTTGATTATTACTCATTCATTTTCCTCTTATACATAATTGCTCCATTATACCTTTTGCAGCACCATCTATCATCTGTACCTTTGTTCTATGCATTCATTATAAAAAATTTACAGTGAAGCGACAAACAATTTCAAACCACTGTTCTCAAGTAGTCAGCCTGTTATTTTATTCTATTTGTATGAGAGAAAAAAAAACATTGTGCCTGGCCATATAACAAAATCATTGCTGCCGAATATATTTATTCAAGGCCAATATTTAAGGGAACATGATCCTTTCTAAAATGATTATAACTATCATAACTGTAATTATTATAACAACTATACCTATAATTATTATTTACAGAGCTGAGATGAACAACAGAGAAGATTTAGGTGCAAAACAAAATCTAATCAGGTTTTATATACAAATTCCCTTCTGCAGCAGAAGCGTGCTGTAATATAAATGATGGATGTGAACTTGCAGCTCAGGATATGATTCCGCCCATCTCACTTTTCCCAGCAGGAACCAAATTAACTTTCCTCCCTCTTGAATCATACATTGATTGATCATTAATTCTCATGCAAATGACTGTCTATACAGCATGTGACCAGACCATATTAAATACATCATTGGGGGTTCTTGAGGAGGAAAAGCCCATATATTTATATCCACTGTTTGGCCTTAATATTGACTGTTTGACTCGTAGATTGTGATATAAATTTGTAACGTCGCTCACATGTCAGCAAAATTAATGATGGGATGTTGAGAAACTGAAATGTTATTATAATATTTTATAACATGTATAGTAGCATATCCTGTTTATTTACCTAGGATATACTTTGCCGTCCCACAACGCGGTGCCATATGCTCTGCCAGGAGTTCTTGTATTTGTACGTGTACAGTGGACAGATAGCCTGCATTTGTGTAGCAGCTAAAGGGTTTTTGTATTATGTAGGCCCACGTAAAATGACCTCCCAACACATTACATTTAGCTCCCAGCAATTACATGATGCACCATTAACTCCTTCAGTTTGAATGGATACATTGAAATGAAAAGACTGAGGAGGTACTATTGACCTGTGCAGCAGATAATTATTTGAACTCTGGAGATGCAGTAATGCATGGGATTAATAGGCAAGTTACTCCCTGGGGTGCGGAGGAGCGAAATAAGAACCTAGCTACATAACATCTGTCACTCTTCTCTGGTACCACAGGGTAATGACATCATTCATAAAAGGGATTTAACATTAAAAGATAGATTCACACTTGGTAATGACTATGTATTGAAAGAATATGGGAAGGTTAATAATTAAAGCCAGCACTGAACCTTGTGAGTTTTATGATAAGGCTAATTTATCTCATTCTACCTGTTTCATTTTTAGATATGATAATTACATGATATGTCCTGGTGGGCAACAAAATAGTGTTAAGTAATGCGTTGTGTAATTGGGATCAGTTTCAGCTATTTCAATTTCAGTTTTTAACATATACATTTGTACAGTGCCAGTTTAGTCAACAACAAGGCTTGGTGTTACATGAGATGTCAGTTTTTTTCCTTATTGTAGCCACAAGGTTGTAGATAATGTTTTAACTTTTCATAACCAGTATTGATCAGTGGTGGGAGTAAAGAGATAGTGATTTAAAGTGATTGACGGGGGGAGAGATTTGAGTTGAATGATGTTTGGAGAGATTGGAGCTGAATGACGTTAGGACAGATCTGAGCTGATTGACATTTTAGTGAATTACAGTGCATTAGTAAAATTGCTGTGGCCCAGATAACTGCATGATTAGAAGTTTTGCATTTTTGGCACATTCATACACCTCAGCTTCCATCATTTGCTAATGAATGTTTTTATATCCATATTCTACCCTCAGGGTAGAACACCACCACTGCATTCTTTAACAGGCTACTTGATTTGATGTAGGAAACGTCCATAAGTAAAAATGCACAGAATATAAAAATGTTAGCTTTGTACTGTACTTTCAGTACGTGTGTCTGCTAGATGCCGAACTGTCTATTACCTCTTTATTACACTGCCACAGGAACCTCAAATCAAACGTTTTTGTTACTGACACTGAGATCTTTTTCATTCAAAGAAGTGTTACCCATTAGCCAAGATGCTCACAATTTAAAAATGCAATTGTAAGTACACCTTTCAGTGTGCACTGTAGCAACAGCTTTATCTGTTTGCAAAATGTCTATAGGTCTTTCTCTACTCAGCCATCTGTAATTACGAGTGAAGTAAGTGGTTTAAACTCAATTGTTGATGGACCAAAGTGAGCTAACTGAAGTCAGCCATAATGGGTTGAAACATGAAGAAAATATTGATCTAAAATGTACACGGTGCTAAATAGAGATTACAAAAGTACTACCATTTTCACTTTTAATTATAGTCTGATGACTGAAGTCTGAAGTTATTATTACATGTTTTTTATGACAAAGCTTTTCTTTTAAACAACTCTATACAGGCTCTTATGGAGAACAACTATTCCCAAGCCCTACTCTCATTTTAATGCAGCTCTCTTTAAATGTACTGTAAATTATTGCCCGATTCGTTTATCTGTAACACACTTTAAAAGGAGGCTTAGCTGTACCCCACTCCAGTCAAAACACATTGTCGATGTTCTCCTCACGTAAATGACCTCTAGTAGAGTTGCCTAGGCCTGTTTGAGAATTTCAAAAGTGTGCACCGTTATTTCCCAACCTGCCTGGCCTATTTCTCTAATAATCACTTTTATTCTGAACGTATTTTTGACGAGCACCAAAATCTTTGGATTGATTTTCAGGAAATATTAAGCATAACACTGTGGGTGTAAAACAGTCCCTCCCTCAGAATGCGTCTTGTGTGCGTAATCTTTGTGCTTCCTGTCATGATGCTGTGGGGTACTAACCACTGCTGCTCTTTCCCCAGATCCCTCAACAATGTCAGAGGAAACTCCAGAAGCCTTCAAAAACATCCAGCGGAAGCCTGGGCTACAGATATGGACCATAAATGTGTGTATGTGTGTGTGTGTGTGTGTGTAGGACATATTCCAGAGACTGTACTCCAGGACTCTTTGAGCCTTTGCAAGATGTGAATTAATGACAAGCCAATATTGTTCATGGAGATGCTACTCAGTATGAGAAATATACAAATAAATGAATGAATGTGATTTGGAAACATTTTAACATGTTCTTCATGTTTGTTCACATTCTTTTACAGAAAATGGAGATGGTCCCTGTGCCTCAGCAGGCCTTTGGGAACTTCTTTGAAGGAGATTGTTACATTGTGCTGCATGTGAGTGGAGAAACCTTCAGTCCCTTCAGAGATGATCAGTTGTGAAATCTCATTCGTAAATAGCCACATAAGAGCCTGAGAATCACTTAGATCCATATCTAATTAGCATACTTATCTAGCAGGGCTTTGCTTGTGTGCATAATTCTCTCAGTGATTCCACGAAAGCAGATTCTGATTAGTCTCTGACAGTTTTTAAACTGATTTGCAAATCAGTGGAGACGCTAAGCGTTGCAGTCCAGGTGCTGGGCTGGGCTGCTCTGCTCTGCTCTGCTCTGCTTCAGGTCCTACTTCATTTCAATTACAAGGCAGACTTTTTATTGATTCTCTCTGTAATTCATTATGATGGAATCTCTGTAAGGCAGAACATTTTCTGAATCTTATTCAATTTTTTAAAGACACTATTCCCTCAAAATTTCACTTAGAAACTATTTTTTTTTCTGTGAAAATGCATGCATGTGTGTGTGTGTGTGTGTGTGTGTGTGTATCCAGGAAAGCAAAGACTCTGCCCACACTAAGAATATCCATTACTGGATCGGGAACACCTCCTCCCAGGATGAGCAGGGGGCAGCAGCCATCTATGTTACCCAGCTGGATGAGTTTCTGGGAGGCAGCCCCATTCAGCACAGGAAGTGCAGGGCTGTGAGTCCCCCAAATTCCAGAGCTACTTCAAAAATGGCATTATGTGAGTGTCGCTATCCTACCCTTGGTTACAGTCTGCACATAACAGCACAATCATTTTCCATACCAGGCACAGCAGCAACTAAGCTTGTTGAGTTCAGAGAGCCCTCTTCAACTGCAATAAACTGCTATTTAGAATTCTAGACCTGCATGCATCAGACAAACACATAGACAGTTCAAATTTAAAAAAAAAAAATCATTATTTTTACAGAATTACTTGAAAAAATCATATTTGAATTGTCAAGAGCTGTTCTCTTTATATTTCAAACCACTTGAAGTAAGAATCAGGGAACGGTGTGTCTGTGTGTCTGTGTGTCTGTGTTTGTGTGTGTGTATGTGTGTTCACATGCTTTGGTGTGTGCACACGCTTATTTATGTGTGTTGAGTGCCTTCTTGGAAATATTGCATACTCAATAGACACTGGAAAGCCTTAGGAGATAACCACAAGGATCCTACAAACATAGCATGCCCGTGCTAAATCTCCATGTGTCAAAGCTGAACCTCAATGTCTGAAAAAGCAGACTGCTCCCACACGCAGTAGCTCATGCTTATGTGATGCGGCTGACATGTCTGCACATGAAACATCTGACAAATCCATTCAGACATCATTCATGAGACAAACATTCACCTGCAACATTGAGCTCATCACAACACCGTCTCCTGCCCTTAGCTACAAGAAAGGAGGGGTGGCATCAGGGTTCCAGCACGTCGAGACCAACGTCTACAACATCCGGCGTCTACTGCAGATCAAAGGCCGTAAGCACGTCAAAGCCACTGAGGTAGGTCAGAGCAGGGCCCAATCAGGCATCTCACACCCTATCCCTCATGTGACAGCCCACCACTAATGGTTTGCAGCCTCTTGTTGTCAGTGCCCCATTGCTCAGTGCTGCCACCAAGTGGAGAAATGCAATGCTATTGGAGTACCTGTCTATGGCTACTGTACACTTATTAATTGTTGATTTAACAGTCGCACAGGAAGTGATTTTATTAATATCATCAGTAGCAATTTTAATTTTCTTCTTAACCTCTACATTAACTGTAAGGTGTTTATTACTGATTAAATATTGACTGCAGTCAGAACATCTTATCAAGTTCTACAGGTGTCAGTTGTTATGGGTAAAAATGAATGTACATTTGTCTGACACTGAATTGAGACACTTTAGGATCTTGGTTCTTATTTAATGTCCCTTTCTTGATGTTCTCTGATTCATAGATTTTACTACTCTTTGATTCTGGTTTTGAAAGACCAGGAAACATGTATCTCCAATATACATTGGTTGTGTGTCTCAGGTGCCGGTCTCCTGGGATAGTTTCAACAGCGGAGACATATTCCTGCTGGACATGGGAAAGGTGATTGTGCAGTGGAATGGCCCTCAGAGTAACAGGCGAGAGAAGCTGAAGGTAAGACTTTATTCACGGTATTAACCAGGAGACTCAGGCTACACTTCTCCTTGAGTAAAACAGACTGTATTGTAACTTCTTTATGAGCATTTTTTTTCCAGAAAGGTTTTTATTTTCCTCATCCCCATCATGTTAGTGGACTTATTTTATCCTTTTCCCTTTTTTTCATTTCCCTGATGTCAGCTATGGTGCTACAGTGTGGTACTGGAAGGAAGCTAGCTACCTACCTATGATACTTACTAAACTAACTACCAAGCAATATCAGTTTATTTGAGAATGAATACATCCAGCAGTTTACTATAGGTACTGGATTTGGAAAGTGTAGTATAGTACCATGAACCTGATCACATGGTCACATTTCGGCTGTTTAAATTGGACATTGTAATTAAAAAGCAATATTGTTGCTCTTGTTCTCTCTCCGTCCAGGCGGTGCTCCTTGCCCAGGATATCCGGGACAGGGAGCGTGGTGGGCGGGCCCAGATCGGCGTGGTGGAAGGCGGAGATGAAGACGACTCTCCAGAGCTGATGAAGATCATGAGGGCTGTGCTGGGTCAGAGGGAGGGGCATCTAAGAGAAGCTGTGCCCGACGACAAGCCAAGCGTCCAGCAGACGGGCAGCGTCAGACTGTACCAGTATGTACATCTCTTTGTGAAACTCATCTGCAGAGAGAATCTCAGAGGATCTGCAGAGAACTATCATCTGCTTTATGAATTTCTCAAAAGTTCATATATCTATGATTTATTTTGTTTTGAAATAAATACATTGGCTGTACTGTAAAATCCACAATGAAGGGTGAATTCAACACACTGCTACATCACAGCCCAAATTTAGCCAGCAATGTGTGCGTTTGTTTCTGTTCTGGATGCACAAAGGCAATTTTGTGTATCAAACACTTAAATGAAAATCGTGGTAATTGAGGATAGACCTACATACATCCATATCAGTGTGTCCAAGAAATACGTGATATTCATAGAATATCTTATGTTATAGTGGTATAAGTTTAGTGAACCTTTTTTAAAAATTAGCATAATTTGTCCCTCAAGAATATTAAGATATGGTACAAATTTCATGAATTTTGCATACATAATAAATTCCAAAGTAGCACACTATAAACACAAGAGGGGCTCTGAGATGGAATGAATGTTTCAGTGTAAATAGGGGTGTAGGGGTGTATACTTTTAATGAGCTAATTTAGCCTGGGTAATTGGTTGAAACAAAAACCTGTGCACACACGCACACACACACACACACACACACACACAGCCAACCCTCCAGGAGCTGCGTTTCGCTCTCATAGTGTGGATAATGATGCTTGACCAAAGCGTGATGTGATTGTAATGTATCTGTGATTGCTGTGAGCGTACGCGTGACTGCTCAGTTTCTATCTCCCCTCAGCGTCTCGGATGCCAGCGGAAACCTGGTCGTCCAAGAGGTCGCCACACAGCCACTGACCCAGGATCTGCTCCGCTCCTCGGTAACTTCCTGCGTCCCCTCCTCCCCGTCCTCCTGACAGCTTCCTTATTTCTTATCCTCAGCATGTTCAGCGATAGATTATGGAAGAGCCAGCTGTGAATCGTGCAATTTCTGCAGAGGATTGCACTCAGAAACTTGTTGCACAAGTATAACAGGATTGTATGGATTTGTCCCTTTTTTGGTCCACAGAGCATACAACCAACTATTGATATTTCCTCTGAGAAGCTCAGGATTAGGGAATAACACCCAGGGGCTCCTAGAAGAAGAATTCTGTGGGGACACATGGTCACAATGTAGTTCTGCTACCCTTGGGCCAGACTGAATCCTGACCCTCCTGGTGCTTACTGTGGCTATGGGTCTCACAGAATGACACAGAATTGGCCTTAAAATATTGTAAGGGGGAAGGAATTTATTTGGCAGTTATTCCCTGCTTCTGCCTAATAACAACTGATCGAATAAGAGTTGACTCTATCAGCATACAACCTCCTGAATCAAAGAGGAAATCTCAGTGATAGGATGGGCCTACAATAATGATTCAGCTCTCTAACCTGGAGATGAAAAATGCATTTGCGCACTAATGCTGGGGTACTGCTGTGTACTGTTCAATGGAGTAGGTAAGCAGTCTTGTGTTTCCCCCTACCCAGGACTGCTACATTGTGGACCAGGGTGGAGCCAGTATCTTCCTGTGGAAGGGGAAGGATGCGTCCAGGGACGAGAGGCGGGCGGCACTGGGGAGGGCAGTGGTGAGCACCAGCACAAACGTCCCCTGAGTTTTTACCTGTCCTTTTTAGACCAAATGCACAGTTACGTGGTTCTGTGGATTCAAATCCCCACCATGGAGAGCTAAACTTTCTACTGGTTTTTGTTTCACCTCAAAATTAGAAGCAGTTTTAAGTAAAATTATCAGCTGCTTAATTTCTTCAAGAATGTCTTTAATACTTCATACTATTATACTAATGTTATTAACATATAATGTTATTAACAATATAGAGTCACTCTGTAGCAATATAAAAAACAGAATCCATGCATTTTCATGACCACAGTTTAACACAACTGTTCTAGGATGATATAGAGGCTGACATAAAGAGAAGCTTTTGTTTATGCATCTTTATGTTCCCATGTTCTGAAAGGCTCAATAAAGGAGGTGCTGTAATCTGTCCTCATGAGCCAAATGGCTCACCACTTGGCTATAGCTCAGCACTGTTTCCTCTGGACATACTGCTGTTTGCTTTTTACAGGTTGTTTCTATGTAATGTGCTATTTCTAGTCATCATTTAGCAACATGATTTGGAAAATAATTCAAAGCATTTTCATCGAGCGCTTCTTTTTCTCAGGGCTTCATCAAGGCGAAGAACTACCCCTCCACCACCAAAGTAGAGGTAATGGCTGAAGGTGGAGAGTCAGCCATGTTTAAACACCTCTTCAAGTCCTGGAGAGATAAGGACCAGACGCAGGGTCTGGGCAGGACCCACTCTGTGGGAAAGATTGGTAATCACTCAAATAATCACTCAGATAATTACTCAAATCACCCATCATTTGAGGATCTTAGGGGCCATTGCTTTGGATACTTGCTTCAGGGCAGCCTGATGGTAATGAGTTCAAGGTGAAAAGGGTTCAGTTAAACACCTGAGCGAGTTATTTAAACTGAATGGCTCTGGTAAAGACTCATGCAATTATTTCCCAGGCCACCTGAAAGGAGCCCAAGCCACTCCAGCCCCATCAGCACTTTACTTTTACTGAAGCAGATAAATCACAGCCTGCATTCAAAATTCATATAAATGCAGGGATTGGTTGGCCCTTTGCCTCATAATGAATAAGGTTAGGAAATGCACAGGGAAAATCTGATTAACATTATATACATACATTTATGTAACGTTGGATTATTCAAATTACTATCATGTATTTGTTCTACCCATGCAAACCAAATTATGAAATTATTATCTTTATCAGTCAGAGGAAGACTGTGAGGCTGTCCTCAAATAAATTTAAGCCCTTCTACCCCTTTTTAACAATAGAGTTCTGAAGCCTTAAAATGATCAAATGCCATATTTCAAACTGATTATTTTGGGCGCAGAACACATTTTAAAGAAGAGTGAATGTGCTATGGTTCTCCACAGCTGACTTATGCTCTCCCCTGACTGCAGCTAAAGTCAGCCAGGACAAGTTTGACGTAATGGAGCTCCACGCGCGTCCCGAACTGGCAGCCCAGCAGCGCATGGTGGACGACGCCTCTGGAGAAGTGCAGGTACTGCAGCTCCTGGACAGCCACATGTGCACATCTCTGCATGGGTGCTCCACGCCCTGGATGTCATGCAAAACAGTCTTTCCTTTTGTTTTTTGTTTTCTTTTAAAAAGTAGTAAAATTAGTATTCTTGTCTATGTAATGTAAATGTCCCATAATTCAAAACCTCAGGAGATTAAACCATGAATATGTTCTCATAATTTGAAAAAAGGTTCCATCATTTCTTTAAAAAATTCTGTCTTTTGGAGGTATAATGTTTTTGAGTGACAGTAGTGATAAGGCCCAATGAGGTTTTGTCCTCCCTGAGTGTTTCCATGGCAGTGACTGTCTCCATCCCCAGGTGTGGCGCATTGAGAACCTGGAGCTGCAGGAGCTTCACCCCAGCTCTTATGGCCAGTTCTATGGAGGAGACTGTTACCTAGTGCTCTACTCCTACAAGAGGGCCAACCGACTGCAGTACATACTCTACATGTGGCTGGTAATGACGAAATCTCGATCTCAGTGTCCATGCATGCATGCAGTCCAAACCGAGTAACAATAGGCATTAACCTGTGTGAGTCATGTGATGTGACAGGGACGCCATGCCACTCAAGACGAGATCACTGCATGCGCATACCAGGCTGTCAATGTGGATAACAGGTACAATGGAGAGCCCGTCCAGGTCAGAGTGACCATGGGGAAGGAGCCACGTCACTTCCTGGCAATTTTTAAGGGGAAGCTTATCATCTTTGAGGTGAGTCTCCCTGTGCCCTTTTTGTTACAGTTAATAAAGGCAATGTAACCACATTTCTTTTTGTACGATTAGTCAACTGGATTGGGCACTTTTCAATGATCATCTCTGTCATAAAACTTGTATTATTTGCTAGGGCAAATTATCAGCTGCTGTTACTGTCACACCAGTTGGAAGGAAAAGCTTAGATAAGACTGGGCTTTTGAATTTTATTTGACAGTCAGTCGAATCTAAAGATGTCAGCAGCAGGGGGCGCAATAGTCAAATTCAGTAAGATACATAAGATGGGTTCCCTTCTGTGACCAGTTTGCTTGTGTTAGATTGAATAAGCAAATAATGGTCTGGATATATTATGTTATATAAACAGTAATAGCAGTAATTCTATTGCTAGGATAGTAATGCAGACAACACCTACATCAACATCATCTTCTGTTACCAAATGAAGCCTACAAGCATGAGAAAGCATAGAGGATGGGGGGAATATAGAAGCCAACTTAACTAATTATTCATTCATTTTATATTAAGATAGCTTATCTTAAAAGATCTGTCATAGAGTTACTTTATATTAGTCTGGTGGATCTGTTCAGTAAGAGCTCAGTTTGCATAAAAATATGAGAGGTGTATATGAGAGGTATTAGGAAAAAGGGCTGACAAACGCTACCTTTGGAGGCTGGAGTCCAGGTGTCCACTCACACCTCTCCTTTGTGGCCAGGGTGGGACAGGCAGAGCAGGAGTGGTGAGCTCAAACCCCAGCGACAGCAGGCTGTTCCAGGTGCGAGGGGCACACGAGTTCAACACCAAGGCAACCGAGGTCCCAGCCCGCTCCTCCTCCCTCAACACCAACGACGTCTTTCTGCTGAAGACTGACCGGGTCTGCTATCTGTGGTATGGGAAGGTGAGCTCCCCCACAGCCTCTACAGCGCTGAATACCACCAGTATCAATACCGAATTACAACCTGCTCCGAGGTGATTTCCTCAAGCTATGTCACAATTTACCTGCAAATATATATATATCACCTGACCCAATACCAACACAACAGGATGGTTAACCTTGAAAAGTAAACACTGACACTTCACTCTAAGTGCAAATGATTAATTTTTTACATTGATGGACAGCACTAAGTGATTTGAAAATGATTTTTTTATTAGGCACAACACTGAAAAGTACACTTACATATTGTGTGACCATGAATAAATGTCTTATTCTGTTGTTTTGATGTACTCTTTTTTCATTTTAATAGGAAATCGGTGCAATTCAGTGTTAAAACATGGATAACAGTTATTCTTTATGCCTATTGAAGCCAGCTTGTTTTGTGTTTGAAATGACTGACCTCATGCGACTCATGCGAAATTTAATCTTCTTTCCCTACATCAGATTCATCAGATACAGAATTCATTTGAATTTGAATATGCTTTCATTCACTCCCACGCTGGAGTCACTCGAAGGTTTTCAGTTCTTTCTGAAAAGCAGCAAACTACATTTTTCCATAGTTACCTTATTCCAGAGTTGTTACTGGATTAGCCATGCACTTTCTGAAAATAATTCTTAGGCTGTTGCTTTCCTAAGATCCTCTCTGTTACTCCGTCCAAGTTGTGAGTTTGTCTAGCATAGCTAATCCATATAATATTTCTCATCCATATGATTTTTGACAGCAGTAATATCCTTTGAGTAGATTAATCATTGCATTTACCCTCTTCAGTTTGTGGTTGCTCTAAGCAAAGGAATCACTTTCGAACCACATTGTCATGAGCGGTCCTTAAAATGTGAGCGCTGATAACTCCCCTCTGTGTGCAGGGCTGCAGTGGGGACGAGAGGGAGATGGCCAAGTACGTGGCTGACCTTCTCTCCAAGCAGGACAAGCAGGTGGTGGCAGAGGGAAAGGAGCCAGCCGAGTTCTGGGTGGCACTGGGTGGAAAGTCCCCTTATGCCAGTGACAAGAGGTACTGAGCTGGTGACACCATTCACCTCAACCTCTCAGCTCTGTGGTTTCACAGGCTTTCAGCAGCAGCAGCAGCAGCAGCAGCAGCATTTAAATGCAAATCAAATAGATATCTGCATGTCAAAATATTTTGTAAACGAAGACCATTACGCTGTCCGTTCAATTATATTACTACAATGCAGTTAAAATACTGTGCATTCAAAATCAATACCAAATTCCAGATGCTTGTGAATTTACTTTTATTTATGTATGAAAATATGACCAGGCATTTGATAACTCAACATATTTAGCCACTGATGGAAATTCAAAAGACAACATCCCCTCAAACTTTCTCAGAGCACCTCAGCAAACTTCCTGTGAAAAATCTCTCCTCAGTGATCTTCATACTGCAAAAAAATACTGCATTAGAGGTAGAGAGCTTTAGCAGTTTTATTCCCAACCTCCTGTGAGTATGTGTTGTGAAGCAGCTTTTGTAATTTAATACTGACAATGCTGACTTTCAGGTTCCAAGTGGAGGAACCAGCCCACAGTCCTCGGCTGTTTGAGTGCTCCAATCAGACGGGTCGCTTCATGATAACGGAGGTGGACGACTTTGCCCAGGATGACCTGGATGAGGAGGATGTCATGCTGTTGGACACTTGGGAGGAGGTGAGATCACCTTGGATCACTGCTTCTCCATTTCTGTACTTTTAATGTAATTGCATAGGATGCAGTCCCACACTGTTGGAGGTTATGACCAAACAAAATCGTGTAGTGTCACTGCTATCCCCTGTCAATAGTCTGTTATACTGTACATAACTATAAACAGGAGCACATGAATCCAGACAGCAAGACTAGTGGTAACTCTGTTGAGATGAATGATGTGCCTATCTCTGTCCTGCCCACTACCCCTTCTCTCCCAAGATCTTCCTGTGGCTTGGCAGCTCAGCCAATGAATACGAGACCAAACAGGCGTGTGCCAGTGCGGTGGAGTACCTGAAGACCCACCCGGCCAACAGGGACCCAGGCACGGCCATAATCACCGTCAAGCAGGGCCACGAGCCGCCAACCTTCACTGGCTGGTTCAATGCCTGGGACCCCCATAAGTGGAGTGTAAGTGTGAAATTTCATGAGTGTCAGTGTGCCCAAAGGAGTCAGCTGGAAGTCACGATTCTCATTGGATTTGTAGGTTCTAGTTTCCCCTTAAGGACAATTTAAATTATTTTCCAAGACTATGAATACAGTATGAAGGTTGTTACTACAGGTACTGTATACACTGCCATATCCTTCAGGACTCCCAGTCTTGTGCTAGTATTTATTTTGCAGTTCATTGCATAACTGTCCTCCTCATCTTCCTTAAATTCAGAATTTGCTCATTGATTTGTTACTATGGGCATTTCTTACTAACAATGTATATTTTAACCACATTACAAGTACTCACATTTACTTTTTGATTTGACAATGAATCCTCATTACTAACAATGAGTGTGATTTGCATGAAATCACCAGTGAACTCTGCTGCTGAGTGATATGGTTGACTCATTTTATACACTACTCAGCTAAAAGGTGACTTGTGTATAAAAGACTCATACCAGTCTGTCTAAACCATATTTGTAGTAACAGATAAACAGTGGTTTACTGAACAAATAAAAATCATATTTAAGCCTTTGATGAGCATTGCAGATGTTGAGGAATTTTAGTACTTTATCAAAGATAAGAGGAAATGTAACTAATTTCCACATTTTCTAGTTCAGTTCATATTAATCATAAACCAATGTGAATTTATACAGCTATGTTCAACATGTATGCTCAATATGGATACATATGAATCACAGGCTGTAGCAGTGCTTTAAAGGTTTAAAAATGATATTCTTATAGACCAGACAGGATATTCTCTTCTCTGCAGGGTGGCAGCTCATATGAGGAAATGAAAAATAAGTTGGGGGATGCGGCATCTATTTCACAACTAACTGTTGTAAGTAATCGCTTCCATGCTGTCCAAGGTGCACAAAACTAACCTAATGAAAAAATAACAGGTTTTATTAATCCCTGATACAAAACCTCAGAGTGGGATAAGTGCTTGTGAAGCAGGTTATTCAATACAATTTAGGTTTATCCTTCATTAAAAGCCATTCTGATATTCTGTGCCACTTACCGGTTGTGCACACCGATGTATATGTGCAGAATCTGAACAACGCAGATCTGAACCTGCGGAACAGTAGCAGCGGGGGATACAGTGCCCCAGGAGGTCCGTCAGCTCCACGCTGCAAATCTCACCGCAGGCCTATAAGACAAATGTGAACCAGCCATCTACGTACACATCAACTGCCAGAGTCACCTCTACGGCCAGAGTGAACATCTCCTCTGGGGGCAGCACTCCCTACATGGCCCCCGAGCAGCTGCTCAACAAAACCCCGGATGAACTGCCTGAGGGAGTGGATCCAGGCAAGAAGGAGGTCAGCGAGCATCCTTGGAGCCATTTCACACCATTCACTGTAAAGCAACTGCTAGCAATGGTGTATGTGGCACTGTGTTAACCACTACTGGGTGTAAATGTTATGTAATTCCACAATATTGGAGTATTTGGATATTTTATTTGTCTTACTATGATTAACACGAGAGCATTTCATAAGAATAATGTAGCTATATTTTCAAATACAGGTAAAGATGGCTGATGTAGCCCTGTCTTTGGACAGTAGGGGGCAGAAGAATTCTTTTTATTAAGCCTACATAAGTGACATACAATACCAATAGACAGTCAATGTTTAACAAAATGTCTTTTTCAAAATAATGCATCCAGTATTTCAACTTATGTAACTTTTTCTCCATATTTTGAAGATATGTTTCAATCCTTTTTGATACCCCCAAAGCCAAATCTAAATGCTTGCAGATTTGGTGGTTTTGAGCACCAATGAAATCATCACACTTGTGAAAGAGGATCATCCCTGTCTCCTCCTCTGACTCCTCCTCTTCCTCTGTCCCACAGGAGTACCTGTCAGATGAGGATTTTGAGACCCTGCTTGGTTCCTCACGCCCAGATTTCTACCGCTTGCCGAAATGGCGGCAGAATCACTTAAAGAAGGAGGCGGGGCTTTTTTGAGAAGAGAGAACCACATCCATCCAATCACATCACATGCCAAATGATTTGTGCACATCAGTCTGCATGCGGTTAACCAACAATGATCCTGAACAGCTAAGAGCAACATAAAGTATCCACTTAAGAGCAAAGCGGTTCTGTTCTTTGTTGTTCTGTGTGCTGTAAATAAAGCAGAAAGCCCTTCATATTGGCTCCCTATGACCAGGATTGAGTGTCCAGGATCATTGCTGCAGCTTTTTTTTAAATCAGAGTTCACTTTAACATACATGAAACACTTAGGCATGTATCAGGGCAGAACATAGTCACTGTAAAGTAAAAGTAATACAAAATCTTCATTAAATGGTTCAAAGTTATTGTAAAAACTGTCTTTTTAAACCCCTCAAGCCTCAGCTAATGAGTACCCTGCCCTTTCAGAGAAAATTCAGTTCCTGAAATTATAAGCAATCACCAGCTGGTTCTGATAAAGTCTGGCATGATGTGATCATTGTGTGTGAAGGTCTGCTTATTTCATGTGCCGTGATACTCCACTTAGCACAGCAACACCAGGGGGAGCTCAATACACCGCCTGCTTTGAGAGCTCCAAGCACATGAATAACATCCAATAAAAGCACTGTATGATTATTATGAAGTTCAATGTTTTATATCTGTTTTTCATTAATTATTATATTTGATAAACTGCTGATTGGTCTACCCTGTTGCTTTGTCTTTTCTGCAGGTTTCCACCCTCTATAATATCTGATTGAACACAAGTGATAATTGTATTTGATAAAAGGTTTAGGTGGATTAAGGATTAAGGATCAGAGCGTAATGTTCAGTTTAGAATCCCCAAGGCCAGCCAGTTCACTCCCATTCCCGGGAGCTGCGGTGTCAGCAGATTGTCATTCCAGACAGCCACTTAACCACTTGATTAAACTAAACATGTACATAATTGAGCCAATCACGACACAGACATGACAAGGTTTTCAAAAAAGAAAATATCCCACAACAAAACACCATTGGGTTTTACCTTTTGCTTTCCATTTATTTTCTTTTGCTTTTTGTAAAAATGCAATAAAAGAGTAAAAGGATGTTACAAACTCGACAAACTGAAGAAGAGATGAATTGTCATTTTAAAAAGAAAAAGGCTGTCCTTAAATAGTTTGCCCTCATATTGGACACTGTATATATTATGTCGCCCTCTGCAGTTATGGAAAAAGTAGATGTAGATGAACACTATAACAAAAGTATCCAAACATACTGTTTAACAAAATAAGATGAATACTCCATGCTGCACCAAGAAAATACCTTGCTACAATCTTAATCGGTAAAATATTACAATTAGTTTTGTCAAATTCTGCACACACCACCTCAGCCAATAATGTTCTATAATTCAGCTGCACACTCTCTCTTGATTGGGGGAATATGAACTCAGAGCTCAGTTCTGTGTACACACAGAACAGCAAGGCACGTCACATTTGATAAATAAATGTGATGGCTTATGGCCACCCCAAAAACCTCCCAATCAGGTTTTCTCTTATTTACATGTATGCTCACACATATGACGGCGCACATCAGACTTGTTAATTGACCGCAGGCCTTCATAAGGGTTTGGAGCGCTCACTCAGCATTCATGTCAACAAAGAACTGCAGGCACTGAGGGTCAGTGTTCTGTTATATTAACCAGTTATAGCCAGGATATGGAGCATTTTAGTGTTTCACCAGTAAGCCTGACATCAACACAGGGTATGGCTTGATTTGTGTCTCACAGACACAAGGTAATAAAATTATACAGATACAGTTCAGTACAAGCATTGATAAAAGGTTTCATTAGCAAACAGAGACATTTTTGAGATATGCATCTTAATACTTTGCTTATCAAAAGCAACAAGAATGAGAAAGTATTTAGTGTTGGATACTGGAAGTAATACATACATAAATTGTTTTTTTAAAAACACTGACTTGAAGAAACAATTACATACAATAAAAGGATTTTCAAAAGATCCTTATAATAAAAAATTTCTAATGACGAATATGTCACATCAATAGTAACAAAGACATACATTTTTCCAGAGGTTAGAGGAGACCCTTATAAGTGCTCCAGGTAGCAAAAACCCATGTGCTTCATAGGATGTTATTTTCATATAATGTTATTTTGCAATTTAAGAATGTTTCAGAAATATTAGCTTACTTAAAGCTAGATTAGGTACCCTAAAACTTGCATACTGTAATAGGCTGTAGAGAATTGTATATTTGCACACTACCCAGCAAACAAGCACAGACAAGCAGACTTCCAACAACTGGAAATTCACTTTCTCATTCCAGATCAACCTCTATTCTGGCTGCCTTCTCTCAACTGACCACTAGAGGACCGCCACTGATCCAATTTTTTTTTAACGCTGGCAAACCAACAGCGGCCACTAGTGTAAAACTGTGTGCTTGCTGACTGATAGTCAATGCTTAAAATCATGAGAGAAATTGAGCACATCTTGACAGCTCCTACACCCAACACACATGCACAGCTTCAACAACACATCTGTGAAATGCTGAGGGATGCTTATGGACAAACAATTTGCTGTAGCTACTGTCTCACCCACTAGTGCAAAACTGCCACAAAACAAATACAAATAAATACAAGGAAAATTCATTTCTCATTAGTGGATGCCCCTTCATGTTTAGATAATTCTTTATCAAAAATCACCAGGTGCATTGCATTGATAAACAAAAGATTTATGAATGAATAAAACTATATGTTTTAATGTGTGTGTCATGTAGTTGAAAAGAGTATTTACCCAATCATGCCACTTAGTAGAATTAATAATAATAATAATAAACCTGAGAGAAAAAGCAGGACAGAATTACATTTCTGATCAGCTGACACATTACACCAATGTTTCCAGACCAGCCATTGGACAACTTGAGTTATGAAACAAGTTCAATTGTCTGGCTCCAGCTCGGAATCTCTCACTTTAACTGAATAGATTTCTCCTTCTGAACCACAGAAAGCACTGAGGTTTATCTACATCCCCGATGTAATCAAGTCATTTAAATGCACTATAGATTATCTGATGTCCTATTTTCCCCCATTTTTTTAAATATTTGCAAAAATTACACAGTTGAATACAAACACACATTTTGGGAAAAACCTTCCATAAAGTTTCTTTCATTATAAAAATCTGAAAAGAGAAACAGTTATTAAAAGATAACGCAGTAACAATATATTATAGATGACTGCTGGATAAAAACATGTCTGGCTGCAGATATCCGTATGCTTTGGCATTGAGCTGAAGGAAGAGTTTGACAAATTCAGGGCCTGAGGGGCATCCTATTGCGCATCCAAAACCATGATGTGAACAAACAGTCCAGCTGAGGGGATGACATCACCATTCTTCGTGAGCAGAGGAATGTGCCGGTATCCTAGGGAAACAGGAGAGGGATTACAGTTGAGTGTGTTAGCTTGAATGACTTCACAGAATGCTGTAAACAGGCAGTATTCTACATGTCCCTCTAGTCTGCAGCATGAATATTGTTATACTTCATGCTATATTTTGCTGTCAACAACTCAGTCTCCCAACAAGGTAGTTTTTATAATATGAGTAGCCAGATCAGATATAATCAGCAATAAAAATGAAAGTGAAAGTTCAATATTTTTCAAACAAATAGTAAAAATCATGTCTACGCACTTTGGGATTTAGTTTCACTGCTGTTCAAATACCCAAATTATAGGTAAAAAGAATGTAGGTATCAAAAAAAGGTAAAGGTAAGCAACTAATAATAAAACAGGAAGAGCACAGTTAACTTCTCCCTCACTAAACAGGCAGAGAAACATGCCTCTGAAACCACCATGCCCTACTTTTGACTTCAGGTTCTGGTCCATTTCCTGAAACATCATCAAAGCTCCAAGGTTGTTTTGTTTGCTTACGTGCCGCTGAGCAGAGTAAAAACATGCTCACTGTCAGCTAGCAATGGGTGACTGAGGTGTCATGATTAAAAAAATGGATGGAGATAAAATTAACTGTCAGTCACTGACTTGCTATAACAAATCTAAATGTTTTGTTTTTTTATAGCAAAACACAATTACTGGTTTAAATACTTATTTTTTTTACATGTAACATTTGGTAGCTCCTCCTATTTGGTGTTAAGATCATTCCCCACCAACACTGACAGCTCTGTTCAAACCACATCTGAAAGCCAAAAGCTATTAGAACAGGATGTAACCTGCATGGAACATTTAATTGCTTTTTGACTTAGATCTGACAGAAACCGAACTGAGCTGATGAGCAATGACATGCCAAGAAGTATTAATTACATTATAAATTCACATGACTCCAATATGCCAAGTATATGTTCATAAAGATACTGTACTCTGTTTATGAAACAAGAAGAATAAACAAGAAAACCTAGAGATTGTTCCGTTAATAGATATTACTTGTTTTAAAACAGCACCTTTTTAATTTGACATTGTTTCTACAGTTTTTGTTGTCAGGGAGGAAAAAGAGCTGCTATCCTTATCATTGGGAACCCCCTCTGCACGTTATATTGTATTTCACTCTATTCTCTCTGCTTTGTGTGCCTTTTTAACTAGATATCTCCTTTAAGAAAATATAGGTCTGACCAATTGTCTCTTAGGTTGTGTGTAACTGGTAATGTGCAATTGAGCAATGTGATTCACTCAGAGGTCAGTTAGAGGTTGGATAGTACATCATGACATTACTGGGGAAGCCCAAATGGTGCAGCCAACATCAACAATGCTTGCTCATATGCCATTTTATTAGTGAAAAGGGCAAAGTATTGGATTGCTTGTCGGTTTTCTGTTTGCCAGTGAAGGTATGGGATGGTGCGAGAATACAGATCTCTGGAAGGCTCACCATTCTGCACACTGCTGAACGGCAGGGTGTACTGCCCGATGCGGTCATTCTGAGATGTGGTATCATAGTCCTCAACAACAAAACGCACAAGGGCTAGCTGCGGCACGCGGATGTCAAACTTGAAATTCTCGTTCCACATGGGGTTGAAGCCTGTCAAACAGAACCAGAACATGGATTTAATAAAGCACATGGTCAATCTGTGGTCCAGACCCTGAATGTACCACAATGTGCATATAGTTACACTGTGGTGCATCTAATATTGAATAGTTTCCATTGCTCAGCAGCTATTCCTTTTCTTCCCTACTCATTCCCTCACTCAGAATGGCATGAATGGAGGAGATGAGAGGGGATCCCATTACCGTTGTTCTCAATGTAGTGCGTCTCCTTGGTCGCAATGTCTGCAGGCACACCATGTATCTCCACCCTCACCAGGGGGTCCACGATGGATTTGGACTTGTCCTTATTGAGTTTGGGCAGCTGCTGGGCTGAGATGACCTGGTGGTGGTCCACACCGACAGCACATAACCATACACTTACAGATCAGGCCACTTCCACAAAGCATTTGAACATTAAATAGCTTGCTAGTGTAGTTAACATACTTTTACACAGGTCTGATAGGTCTGGTTGCAGTGCTTATGGTCTGATTATGAGCAATAAGTGGTGGATATCTATTTTTCTATTTTGGTATTTAGACACCATTGTGTTTTTGTATTTGTGCAATTTTTGGTTTTCAAATCGACTAAAATGGACATTTATAGCAGACATTCCCCTACCATTACATGGAGTATCTTGTGCTCTAACCACTCTCCCTTGTTGAGTGTAATGGGGTCAAACTTGGACTCTGGGTCCCGCAAAAACTCTGGCTTCAGGATGTACCCGCTGCGACCGTTGGGCAGGAACCGGCCCTGATTCAGGTCCATCTCCTTGCAGGGGGTCTGGAAGTTCAGTGCCACTGTGCAGAGAGGAGGCAGGGGAGATCAGCTCAATGTCTGCCATCTTACTGAGCAGCTACTGCTTCTGCAGTCACCCCATTCTGCCAGAACAAACACTTCCTGAAGGACCGTAATGTAAAGTCCCTGATGCAGAAGTGGATGACAGATCATTAGCTGTCAGCTTATTCAACACCCACATGTCCTATTCAGGTGGCATCAATAAATAACTAACCATGTTAGACAGAGTCTACATACAGAGCTTGAGAACATAAGCTGTGCATACCCGAGAAAGGTCTAAAATATACAATCTGAGCAAGAGATATGTTTGTGTAGTGGTAACTCAGGTTTCAGGGTGACATCATATTATATCATATGTGTGTGTCTGGATGCAGGCCTTACACTAATGATCAATGTGATTAATAAGAGGCGCTGTACCGATCTGGCAGCCAGCGTCCCACATGGGCACCGGATTGTAGTTGGAGGAGTCTGTTCTGGAGCCTGCAGGGTAGATCCGGCTGAGTTTGTCCACATTGTGATGAATGTATGCCGTGGCTGGAGGAGGAAATGACATTGCATTTAACCTTGACTGAGCATACTAATCAGTGCTACATGTGAAAGAGCTGTGGGAACTTTAAGGTAATTGTGCAGCCATGCCTGTAGTATGTGATGAAGGAAACACAGGCAGGGAATAATGAGTGCTCCAAAGCCTGCCTTTTCATGCCTTCGGTCTTTTCATGTAGCTCAGAATTAAAACACCTAGTCAAAGTGCTGTTACAGCTTTCTTTATGTGACATAAGTGTTGAAGTTCTCAGTTAGCAGTACCTGAATTTTCTGCCAAATTCACTGCCTTGCTCTCTTTGAAAGAGGACATCTCGTAGAAGGCCTGGTTTTCTCGTGCATGGTCAAAGCCACTGAAGTGAACACTCTTGCAGTAGATTACAATGTCAGAAAGCTCCTTTGCAAGCTTTATCTTGGATTTCTGGAGGACAAACGCAAACAGAGTTACCTATCTTTCAATACAGACACATGTATTCAGAGCATAGCGGGCTTAAATCCTCCTTCCCTGGGCAACACTAAAATTATTAACCATTTCTGGCCTTGATATGGTCAGTATTTGTCACCAGATCGTAGTGAGCACTACTGCACTGGCTACACAAGCCACGCAGCAGCTCCGTTCTGTGGTGTTTGGCGAAGGCCATCGTACCTTGGGTTTACGCTTTTCTCCGTTCTCCTTTGAGGATTCAGCTGCCTCATCCTCTTCAGACACGCTGTCGTCCTCCACAGTGCTGTTTGAGGTGAAGAAGGCGTCCAGCTTGTTCAGGCGTTTGCCCTTGACCAGAAAACGGCCCTTCAGCTCCTGCAGAGACAGATACAAAAACATAATATCTTTGTACTTCTGTTTAGAGCTGTGTCCAATTCACCATTCAGTGCATAAACATCCACTGTGTTTGAACTTAAGAATAGTGTTGTGTTACATTCACAGGAAGATCGAAAAATACACATATAAGGAGAAAAAAGGGGTCCTTAGAGTACCCTGCACATGGCTACCATAACAATGGGAAAACATATAAGAAAGAAACACTGACCAATCTGACAGCAAATAATCCCAATATGGACCATATGCTGTTTTCTAATCAAGATGAGGGGGTTTATAAGAAAGAGCACTCAATATTTCAAAGCCATCCTCTAAAGCAGGGTTATAATAGATACAGCATGCTATTCTTCAACACCAAAAAGTCACAGTTTGTACAAAACCAGTGCTGTGTAGCAGCCTATTCTGGGCATGGACGGATCTCCCCACGGTCACAATATGATGATTATTCTGACTGCTTTTTGACTCAGTGAGAAAGAGGAAAATCTGGCCACACCCGAGGAACTAAACGGCATTCCACAGTCCGCACCAAACCTCGGAAGGCGGGCTGGACTCCAGCATGTCTCACTGCAGCTGAGACAGCCTCAGAGTCACATTTTCCATCCATCAAATTTTCCTGTGTTTTCCAGCATCGCAGTCAATACAAAGTTATAATATGAGAGATATTATGGGCTCCTCAAATATGCTCGATAACTCAGCTAGAGTACATGTATATGAGGTTTTAAAATGTATTACATTTGTAAACATTTCATTGCTTCTTTGAAGTGGTTTCTGGAACAAATTTTTTCTTCAAGGAATAGATGTTACAACATGTGAAAATATCTCGACAGAGGACAGCATTAACCAATACCATCAAGAGTTCTAAGATCATTTTTAACATTTCTTTAAACATATTTGATTCCATGCTCAGTATTGTACATAAAGGAGTAAAGTTAACCAGATTACATAAAACATAATCAAAGCCACTTGTTGTTTTAGGTCAGCATCCCATAATAGCAGTCAAAGTGCTGTTTTGCTGTGGCAATGGCCAAATAGAGTCATGTGTTATTGGCAGCAATGCAAAAACAAGCAAAAAAACTATATCAAAGTCATTATGTGTCCTACAAGGACATGTTTCACTTTACTATGAAAAGGCAGTGCAAGCTAATTCCCTGAGTCAACCCCTTCCAGACACCTCCTTTTCTTGGTGTCAGCTCAGCCTTTTGGAGCAGAGACCACCTGACTCCCCTTCACCCACTGCCCCACCCGTACCCCTGCTGTAAGCATTCATGTTTGGAGGAGTGACTGAAGGTCCTGACTCCCACACAGGCAAGCACAGAGCTTATCGTTCACACAGAGTGCATGGTTAGCCGAAAACCCATTTTCTGTCTGCAGAACTCTGCATTTAGTAAATGAAATGAAAGGCAGCCGCACGCATTCCTGACATGCCTTGTGAACAAGCCTAAAAGTCAGCGCCTGTCCCAATAGGAAGAAAAAAAACTCTACTGGCAAGCCTTTCCCCAAGGAAAAATAAATAAACAAAAAAAATCAATATACAACACAAAGCACAGAGCCCCTTCCCTCGCCCAGCCCTGGCCTAACTCAATAAAGGCCTGCAATCTCAGAGTAAAAAAATTCTAAACACCTTCCTTTGTTACAAATTCTCATCAGACTCCACACCCTTTTGGCACAAACCTGAAACAGTACAAGGTTCACAGAATCAAGATTTCAAAGTATTGAAAAGTATCTAATCTAGTGCTGTCTTCATGATCTAAATGTTCAAGGTACTGTCTTATTGTTCTAAAGGTAGAATGGATCTGCATTTGCTTACAAAAGCTTGACCACCCCCAGAGTAAACTGTTTTGCGGCTCCTAAAGTAAACAGAAGAATTTCCTAAAAGCTGGAACATTTTTGAAGCGATAAGAGAGGCGTGGTAGGCAGGGTTTTTGGCAAAAGTGTCTTATGAGAATCTGGAGACCCCAATCACAGCAGCAATACCCCGTAAACAAACAGATGGCAGTGTTGTTCACAGACATGACAGCTTGATCCCAAATGACTCTAACAGCAGGACTGTGGCGTAGCTACCTTGTGTTATTTTATCATTGCCTTCAACTGAGGCTTGGATCTGGTTCACTAAAAATAAAAGCAATAGGTGAATACATCTTGATTGTATGTATTAACTCCACACAAGATTAAGCTGTGAGACACATGCTGCCGATGTTCTTTCCAGGGGTATGTCTGCTAAAAATGGCAGAAAAACAGAGTGTCAGATCACCTCTGGCGAGGGGAGGCATGTTGGCATCTCTTCCCCCAGGGGCTGAGTGACCAGAGCACTGCCCAGGATAGAGATCATGTGTTGGGCCATCAGCTTCTGCTGCTCCAGCTTGCAGTGGTTCTCCAGGGACAGGATCACTGGATATTCTGATGTCTGAGGGGGGTGGGGTTAAAACATGAATAAAATATCAGTTGAACCTTTATACAATAAAGAGAACCATGAGAACTACATAATAACTATGAGAGGGCATTTCAAAATAAATTTGTTTCTTAGTATATTCGGTCATGTATAATTGTCTAACTGCTGATCATTCTAAAAATGTTGATCTGGTTTGTCAGAAACAGAAGGCTGGACAGAAGTAATTCACAGTAGGAGAACTATTGCAAGATTTAGCACATTAGATAACAGGGCCACTGTGCCTGGAGTACCTTGAAAGCATATTCCTTGATAGCTTTGATGACATCTTTGAAGAGGACTTTGGAAGTGAGGGTGTAGCCGTGATATATAATTGGCTCTCCATTTGGTCCGTCCCAGCAGTCCAACTCAACACAGCGACAGCTCTTCATCAGAGCACTGTGGGAAAACATGCATGAAAACAACAAGGCCGCAACACCACAAACACTACTTTCAATATACTTTTCAACAAGCCAAATCCATAAAACAAAATTCTTCACAGTCTGTCACATTTGTCAAAACTAAAGGCATATAAATAACATGTATTTCCTCTCCACATGTTCCACACATTCACCTTTGAGCATTTTCAAGTCTTTGATGAGGAATACAACTGACCCTAAATAAATGTTTGCAACAAAGGGTGCATTCTCAGGTGTAGGAACACAAAGACACATTTATTCTGATTCTGTTGACAGAAGGCACAGAAGATGAGATGATGAGGCCAGACACCCATCATGTAGCTGTCAAAGGATCTGCCCAGGTGTAGCGGAATGATGCTGCCCTGGAAGGCTTGACAATGAGATGCACATACCGGATGAAGGCCACAGAGCAGCATGCTAAACCTGACCCTGAGCTGGAGAGTGCAGCTGCACTGACCGGATGAAGGCCACAGAGCAGCATGCTAAACCTGACCCTGAGCTGGAGAGTGCAGCTGTACTTACCGGATGTAGGCCTCAGTGTGCTGCTGGGGCCCTTGAGCTGGTCCTCCATCAGGTAGGTGTTGTGGGAGGAGGAGATGTAGTAATGGTTAAGGGGCTGGCTCATATCCTGGTACACCTGCACATGGGCGGGGTTGAGGATCATTCCCTCGGGCTGGTGCAGGTACATCAGGAAGCCATCCTTAGTCATTTGCTTCTTTTGCTTGGCTAAAAAATTAAATCGGAGGATACAAGTACACCAGAGAGTCAAGGTACTGCAATGATAGTGAGTGAGAGAGCATAAGGGCTCCCACTAATGTCATCCCAATCCAATTCACAAATGAGTGCTCATTTTTAAATGTGCAAAATGGTACAACAGGGTTAACCACAAAAGAATGTTTAGACTGACTTCAGTCTGTGGAAAACAGGGGCATGGATGGAGACTAGTTGAGAGTGAATGCCATATGATATCAGCATGTATTCCTATGCACAAGGAGTTGTAAATACTTTGAAGAGGTTTCCAGGTCAAGAAGAAGAGGCATAAACTCTAATGTGTTCAAGTTCAGGTTGACACAGTACTGGATACTCTAGTGAGAAATAGCAGGGCTGAATATGCCTACTATATTATATGTTATATTATTATTATTGGCCTGTTATATTATATTATTATTATTATTATTATTATTATTATGTTTCTTAAGCTCTTCATATGAGTGTGAGTAACATAGTTATGTTCAGCCTGGTCACTGCTGGGTCCTTTACCTGTGTCATCAAGCTCATATTTCTGGATTAACTTGACTGCATCATCCAGAGAGACGGACTGCCGCTGCTCAGTGACAAGGAAGTTAAGCAGGTCCTCTGCGCTCATTCTGCCCTCTGTCTGGGCATACTTTGTGTAGATGACATCGATCTCTTCCCGGTGGGTCAGCAAGTTGTAGAATTGCTTGATCTCGTGCCCTTCCAAAGTGCCTGACTCAGACTTGTCACATTGCTGTATGACAGATTTACAATGTTTTAGTGATGAGAATGATGCTTACTGTGGAATCAATCAACTTATACGAATCCCTCTCCTTAGAAAAACACTAGAACTGCTTCTAATCAGTGAGTTACTTGAACACATGTTATATGCATCAATTTTTAGGTCTGACGATTTGCTCCTCATTACACTTCAGTGTGTGACAAGTATGTATATTGGCAAAAAAATCTCAGGATAAGTTTGGACAGAATAGCCAACATATACCATTGACTTTGCATTTTTATGTCATAATGCCTATTCAAAGTTAATCAAAGTTAAATGAAATTGTTCTTGTTAAAACAAGCTGTTAAACAGAGCTATGTTCACTCATCTATTCCTGATTCCTGTAATTCTGTTGCAGTCAAAACACAAACTGAATTTTCCTACTTTCATTCAAGGTCTCAACAGCTTGAAAAGGAATACTTCCAAAGAATGTCTGAAGGCATGATTGAATGTGCTGCTTTGACAGAGTGACGTGCTTCACAACAACATAAACAGTGTCCTCACCGCAAACAGCATTTCTGCATAGGTGTCATCCACCTCAATGTTGATCTGCCTCAGGAAGTGCTTCAGCTCCTTCAGGGTCATTTTGTTGTCGTCATTCTTGTCTGCTTTGCGCATGCAGTTGAAGATCCAGCTGAACCACTGAGGTAAGGACTATACAGTAACCAGCACCAGTGCAATGGAAGAAATCACAGCACACAGACACTGTAACCATAATTATGCTTCATTCTGAACAGGCCAAGCAGATGCCACAGTTTGCTCCATTATTAAAGTTTTCCTCTCTGCTTTTCTACCACAAAGACATGTTTTCACATCAATTCCGTTCACAATCGAAACTTATGACTCATAAATGTACCATAGATGGAGACATTTGGGCTCTGTGGTTCATTTCACAATCCGACTTGTGCAGATATTTTTAATCTTGTGCAGATATATATAATCTTTAACAGAGCTAGCAGGGCTATTCACCAGTCTGTGTCCTGAAGCATGGGTTTGGGATCTTAATCTTAGACCTGGTCCTAAACGTACAGCAGTGGTTTTCATCCTTTTTAAATCATGAGAGGCCCTGATAGCCCACATAATAGCTTGGTATAATCATAAAACTGCCATTTTCTCAAATCAGACGCATGTTGTTCACACGTGTTTCCGCTAACACTGACATGGTTGGTCTCATCATCTGAGCTAGCGTCTCTTTTATGACATTTCTAAAATTATACAGCCTCTCCACAGGCCAACCAACTACATGTCCTGGGAAACAAAACTCCACAAACAACAATTTCAGAATTAACTGTCCTACAGCAGCTACAACATGCAAAGCGTAAATTATCCAGGAAGTAGCACTGAAGAAGTCTCACTTTATAATCGCAAGAACTCTAGATATAAACATTCTCTCCAGACTCATCCTCCATTCTACTATATTCTGAAATGAAATAGAGTCATATCTGCCTCCAGTGACACACACACACACACACACACACACACACACACACACACACACACACACACACACACACACACACACACACACACACACACATTATTTTGGGTAGGATACTGCTCGGTCTTCTGATGGCGGTTAAGGTTGTCCATGTTGTTGATAACCTTCTCCAGGCCCGTGACCCACTGCTTGGCCTCCTCAGTTGAGTTGGCCATGAGATCCAGATTTTTGCGGCGGCCCTTGAAAATGATGGAGAAGCAGCGGTCCTCCAACCAGTCCTCAGTGTACTTCAGCAGGCCCTCCGACTGTCGGCCCCGCCTCACTGACTCAATGTCGTCGATTGAGACTGCCGGGAGAAAGGGGATACAGCTTAATGTCAAGCACAGGACCCACTCCTTGCAAAGACACTACCTCAAGTCAGCACAGATAACAAAACAGAGATCATGCCCCATTTATCTGCAGGAAATGTCTGCTGAAATTTGCCTACAAAGTTCTCACAGACAAGATCCCACATTTTCCCACGGGGAACATTTACAGGCAACATTATAAAAAACACAATCTAATAAAGCCTAAATTCCTCATTCCACATTTTCTGCTGCCTGGCCAAAAAGAGACTTGTTTTGAATGTACTGAAAGATTTTCCTAGTTCCGTTGACCATTGCTTTACAAATACAGGTCCAATGATGTATTAATTGGAATTACTTTCATGGCAGATTTTGAATGTTGTGCTCAGAGTGGAGTGGTTTCTTTTTTCTATCCATGTCAGCTTGAATTGCATAAAACACTCCAGTGAGAGCATTTTGCCACCTCTCCATAATGACTAAGGAGCGACCCAAAGACTAATGCGTGAGGACTGACCTTATTTGGAAGTATAAGGGTACAGTGTAAAGAAATCAATTATGTGGATACATGATTTTGGACATACACTGGAATGCTGTCCCAAAAAACCAGCACTATGTACAGTCTGTGTTCATATAGTAGTTCACTGTGCAGGTTGAAAGGTTGCATGTCGATGCCATGTTTCCAGACTGAGAAATACGGCTCCTTCCACCACTAAAACTGCTGTAATGACAAGACATAATCTCCAGGCTCACTGACTCTGCTGCTCTTTTGTTTTTCTGTCCAGTCAGCTATTTCTGTCTAGCAGAATGTCTGAACTGCATACATGATATGACACAAATGTTTTCACACGAAAACAGAATCAACTGAGCCTGCTGACAGACATATGCAAAAAGAATTTGAATACCATGTCTCTTTCACACGAACATATGAGTCACACACAAGGGAAGAAAATCGCTTATGAATGGATTTTAGTAATTTTTTTCTTTTATTAACTGAAATGTATTAAACTGGTTTAAAGTAAACCCCTTTAAAGTAAGGCTTTTAACTTCTGCTTGGTAATTTAATGAGGAATCCCCATTCCCATGCTTGTGTAAGGGGTGTAGCTCTGCTGTGAGACAGAGACTGTGCCCACACTGCACACAAAGCATTTTTTAGCTAAAATTCATGCTATGTGATGATGGTACAGATGTGAAGCAGACTTTAACATACCTACTCACATAACCAAACTCTACAGCAGGTCATGCAACCCAACACTTTCCCTGTTATTACTTTCCAGAGCTACTCTTAGTGCCCTTTGTAATGTATTGGATCTAACAATTATTTCTCATAAAAAATTCAATACCGGCACAGTACAGGAAACAATATACATTACAAAGTACATAAATGATAAACAAGTAAAAAAAGGTGCCAGAGAGGACAGGGTGTATGCACTGTATTCTTGTCCTCATCAGCAGAATGACACTGAAAAATATGTACATTACAGTAGTCTTGTGAAAAGCAAAACACACAATAGTCTTTGTAAAACAATCTACATTTATGCTCATTAAGTCTGTAAGTGCCATATGAATGTTATATTGCGATATCAATCAATGCTGACACTATCAATATAGGATTCATAGGATTCTTGACTATGAATGTGGGATATTACAGTCAGGCAACATGATAACATGGTCTTTATAAAATACTTTTAACTCCTCCAAGTAATGGATAAAACACTTGCAATAACAACACATTAACATTTTTACCAGCTATAAAAACCTATTTACTATAACAGTAGACCTGTCATAACAGTTATGATGATTTTTTTGTGTGCATTAAAGTACTGCATATGCATATTTCAAGTTTTACCATGACTAGAATACCTCAGGCTGGCTGACTTGATAAGAATCTGAAAAGGCCTAAGTCTTGGCAATGGTTTGGTATACTTGACGACAACAAAGTGGGCAGAGAAACAAAAACGCCCTTCTTACTCCTTAGGCATGTAATAAAAATGATGTGCATATCAAGGCAAAGGTCATCTGCCTTCCTACATTCCAGGTCAACACGTGATGTGAGTAGCTGGGAAGGTGACGCATGAGACGGCTTTCATGTGACTTACATAAAAGGTCATTTGCTTTATCTGAATATTGCAATCTTTGTGTACCAAAATTAAACTGGAAGCCTTAACTTAACTTTAAGGTTTTCCTAAAAATTGTATGAATGATAAATGAAAACCTTACAGGTTTTTATCAGTTTAACACCCATAGGGTACAGGTGCAATCTGTGCATCAACAGTCCAAATATCAAAGAGAAGGACAATAACTAACGTTCATCATTTTGCATTCCCTACCTTGCGCAATGCTATGTTAATTTAAGCTGCCTTGCACAAGTGTACATTTGTACTGTATATTCATCTGCTGTAAGAATTTGTACACATTTAGTGCAAGCTTAATTATGCAAAAGCAGGATTTTTTATTTTTCATGAATTGTGTTTAGCAGACTTTTAGTATTGGACAGTGTGAGTTGTCTTAACTGATTTCACAACACAGGGCTACAACTACAGTGTAAATCACAACTATATTTTCTCATTGTTGGACCAACATGAAATGACACTGGAAGTGGACCAGCAGCCAGTGGAGCTTGTCATTCAGGGCTATTGTTCTTCAACATAATGAGTGGAAGTGTGTGTGATGGTGTGAGGGACAAAATCTGCCTCGACTGCTGTGTGACCTGAGGTCAAAGGTCGAGTTCCCTGGTTCCTTACCCCCATCTGCTATATGCTTCATGCACAGTAGATGGACCTGAGACATGATTTTATCCTATTTCCCAAAACTACTGACTGTAGAAAACCCATTTACTGGTGGGGCATTCCTCGAAAGAACAATGTCTCACATAACTCTTATGTAAGCAATGAGTCCTTCATGTAATTTAAAGGAACTATCTTATGACAGTCTTGATTTTCTAACCATTTGTACATTGTATGTAAATGCAGTCACATCATTACTCTTAAGTGTCGTGTGGAGAGTTGAAATGTGCGGTACAAAGTGAATGCACTCTGTTGAACATCAAAGCAAATCTGCGCTGAAATGGCCCAAGCCCAAACAATGAGTGTCCTGTGAGATGAATCAGACCACAGCAGTGGCAAAAAGACCACTGGTCTAGCAGTGGACAAATTTCTGAGAAATATAAGTGGCTGTTTCAAATTTACTCTGCTGGAAGAGCAAAGAGTAAGCATGCAATGGCTAGCAAAAGAAAAACTGCAAAGTGGTCAACCACAAAATCTATTTCAAAGGAATGAATTTCAAAGTCCCACTGTTCAGTGTAAAACCAACCTTCATCAAATACCAGTTAAACATAGCCCAAGACAAAAGACCACATATCTAATCTCTTTCTTTCATCTCCCTGATATCTTGAAAAACAATAGCAACTGATTCAGGTAAAATGCAAAGCAAGGGGAAATAAATTGTGCTTTTCAATTCAATCAAAGTGACTGAGCTAGTTTGTGAGTACCTCATCAGTGACGAAAAGAAAACAGAACATATAAAAGAGAGACAGAAAAGAAAAAACAACCTCAGTCTTTACATATAATGTGGTGACAGTGATTATTCACAATTGGGAACTCCATCATAATTAGTTTTAACAATTTACCAATGAAGGACAATTCAGGACAAAGATCTTTCATTTAGGATTTACAGGTGGCCAATGAGCACAGACTAAGGAGGCAATCTGGAGCCATGGCAACGACACTGGGCTCATGCAATGTTTAAGCACAAGGGCAGCACAAATCCTCCTAATGCACAAAATACAATTGGTATACAGAGGTAGTAACACAGAAACTGTGGTTATAACTGTGTTATATCATAGGGGCTAAAGTTCTTTTTACCAAATGGTTGTGTAAAATTAATTTCTCCAGCCCACTTTGTAAACAAATCCGTAGTTCAAAATCAAAACATTTCTTTGCCTTCACTTCCCCTCTAGGTTTAAGCTGAATTTCCTCAAGTTGTCAAGTCAAACAAACAATGAGTCATAAATGGGAGTAGCCACATGTGCAAGAGTCACACTGTGAAAAAAGAAAAGCATAGGACTTTTTAATTAAATATCTCCCTGGTTAAATAAACGCCAATAAATAAATAATTAAAAAACAAGATCAATGATTTACATCGATCAAGTGCTGCACTCAGAGCCCATTGTGTAAAATCAAGAAAATTCCAGCAGCAACCAACATTATTCAAGAACATGAAAAGCCCCACTTTAATGACTTACTTAATGTTTCATTTTATGGCTTCATCTAGTCACATTAATGAATTATACTCTTTACAGCCGTACAGGACCTGGACATCATCAGTGTGACTCAGAGCAAATGAGGGCCTTGCCACGTCTGTCCTTGTGGGAACTCAGGAGGGTGTACCGAGTCCAGGGCTTTTTGACCTGCCCTGAGTAACTGTGGCTGTGCGAGGGTTGTGTGGGACACAGGGAGGGGGAAGAGGTGCCATTTGTACTGAGCAAACATAAATCAGTGTGTGGTGTAAATTATCAGGCTGTGAGTGGAAGATAGCAGAGTTATCAGTGCTTACAGTGACAACAGGATGGACACAGAAAAAAACTGCTTCAGTGTCACTAGTCATTGCTACCAGTTATGTGGAAACTATAAAGGAAAGCTTCAACCTAGGAAAACACTCAGTGCGTGACCTGAGTTTGATGGATGAGGAATATTTTAAATCCAACTAAAAATGCAATTCATTGATTTAGAAAGTTTTTTTTTCTGGCTACAAGGGACACAGGTAGCCCATTGAAATGTATGTGATATGTACAGACACACTACAAATGCATAACATGTGGAATGTTTATCATTCTTCATGTTTACCTAATCTTCCAAAAAGACAGAAAATACATAAAATAATTTTGACTGATAAATGGGGTGTTTTGAGTAAATGACTATCATCAGAAGGACAAAAACTGGTGGCCTCTTTATTGAGGAAGCATCTCTTTCCCCTTCTAATCCCAGCTACCATCACAATAAACAGTTGCACAGGTCCTGCCCCCCCCCCTCAGTCACCTCCATCCCAGAGCACAGCGGCCTGGGCCTCCACACCGTGGATATGAAGCTTTCTGTTTTTGTGGGGGGCATGGGGGGCATGGGGGGCCACCGGCTGGCCCCCTCTTTTGTTTCCTCAGATGACACGGTTCGCTGGAGCCAGATGTGGCTGGGCACAGAGATAACAAACATGTGGGCCGATAAACGCCGCCTGGCTCCTGTGCTCTGACAGAAGGAGCAAAGCCTTGCGCAGACCCGCGGAAAAGCTGGAGAGGAAACCGTGGATAGGTGGGGCCTGGGAGAGGGTGGCCCTATCGTGTGAGTGAGAAAACCTGAGTAACATTTCTGTTTTTCCCCTCCCTTTTGCCCATGCTATCTGCAAGATATTTTTGTTTCCATTCCATCACCCACACGCACCAGAGGGGCTAAGGGGGGATATCAGGCACTCAGTTAAAAGGGTGCTCTGTGATTTTCCAACACACCGGCAAAGACAGGAGAAGAGGTGGAGAGGCTAGCAAACCTCCATATTGGAGGCTGCTGGAAAACTTTTTTATTCTCAGGCAGTCACAAGTGATCTCTTTTCTTACTCATACAAATGTGTGTCTTTTCTAGGTATGACCATCATTCAGTCCTCCCAAAATGCACTTTGTTCTAAAAAAACCACATTTAAAAGTTTTAATTTTTTTCATGACCAGTACCACTGCTGGGAGGGGCAAAGGTGAAGCAGACGAATATTTTCAGCTGAAGGTGAAATTATGCCTGAGGAAAATAGTTGCTTTTATACTTTGAGTGACATCATTTGCCATCCCATTAGGTTGCAGTTTGTGCACTAGAGTTTTATTCAACTTCATGTTGGCACAAGATGAATGTAATTTGTCTAGGAAGTATAATTAGGCCTTGCACTGTGTTTTCAATTGCACTGCTATTTTCCAAGCTCATAACAATGTATAAGAACCTTTTAAAAAATAACCATGATGTCAATGCATGTCTTACAGTTAAGATCATATGGACCACAGGCCTGTATTCATCAGTATGTCAAATACAATATGTATCTATCTTTAGTCTGAATCTCAGAAGGTATCAAGATACACTCAGATTCTCATCTAGCAGTCTTAGGAATGTGTATTTACACACAACGTTCTCTGCTATTCAACTCAATAGTATACTTTGTCTCATAAAAGTCAGTGTTTGAATTGCCAGTTTGAACAGCCAGGTCACTGCTCATGACTGTTACAGCAGAATTTGATCCAGTTATTCTTATGTTGAAAGTCCTGTGTCCTTGCCAGTATACGGCACATTGCACAAGCAGACTGACTCACAGGTCTGGTTGGACTTCAGTGTCTTGTGTGACTCATGCCACATGGTCTTGCAATCCTCCTGCAGCTTGAAAAAGCGGCTCTTCTTCCAGGAGCTGGAGCGGACTTTCTGAAGCTCCCCCCCTTTCAGCAGGAACTGCAGGTCTGCATCCCCCTCCAAACCTGTGGGCATGCAGACACACGTTAGGCCCACACTGGTCTCACCTGCACTTATACAGTACTTATCAGACATACCGTAGATCAAATGTTTTAGTTTTTCTTTTACTTACTTTCACAACGCAAAATCATTTTAACAAGTGCTAATCTTATCAAACTAATTCAGCAGCTGCACATCTTACAACATAATACAATCATAAATCATTTTGTAAATAAAAAAAAAAGAGCAACCAAAGAGAAAATTACCAGAACAGCTTAATTTTTAAAATAATCAAAATGAAAAACATTCTGAGGCTTCCGATTTCTGACAAAACCCAGATATGCCATTTATGCCAAATATTCACAGCATGTGTTATTCAGTGCAGGAAATATTCACGGACCAGGAAGCCTGTAGTCCATGAGGAAGTGCTCGCATGGCCTCTTATGCTCTCGGATAACAGATCTCGGTTGAAGGTTTTTTAGATTCCTAAAACTGACCCACACAAACTTGTAATGTATTTAGCCAGAAGTGAGACCATTGTATGAGTACTGTAGGTATAGCCTAACCACTGGGGTAAAGCCTGTTTCAGATTAACATAAATTTAGGAACATTCCTGGTCTTGCATGAATGCAGCAGAATTCAGGCTGAGCGAGCAGTTATGGGGTGCAAGAGAACAGGGGCTTTGACAATTTTGTTAAAAGACACCATGTGAGGACGAGAGAGGGCCATATTTGCCGTTTGGTTCAGACAGTGGCCTGGAGGCACCCAACATTTACATTCAGCACCTCTTTATGAGTCTGTGCCACCTTGGGGTATGGCCATAACAACGCTGCAGACATTTTACAGGGTCCCCTCACTGCAACACAGATGGTGTTTATCTGCCTCTGTAAGTCCCATTGTTTGGGAGGGGAACATCCAATTCTTTGGGGCACTATAAACTGACTTGTATGGTTAGCATTTGAAAAGGCATAAATTAAATGATTCATCGCCTGATTACTGAATCATTTGTTTTTCTGATGTCATTTGCTTCCATGGGACTGCCTGTAATCTTTTGTATTGATGCAGTTGAGAAAGCCAATCAGAAACAAACCTTGCAAATAGACAACATTTTACAACAGGCTGTGTGCATCTGGGCCTTAAAGCCAAAACTACAGTTCCATGCTCAAGAGAATCAAGATGTGAGGAGTCAGTCTGGTACTGGCCTCTCATTTCAGCTCATTTGTTTCAGGTGTTTTCATTGCAGCATTCATTTCCACAGAATTTGACTGCTTTCATAATCCTGCAATGGCTCTGCGTTTGAAGAAGCCAGATTCCTGGGGAATTTAAAAGAACCCCAGATGATCAAGTTGAGGCCAGTCTAAATAATATGAGGCTGTCTCTCATAATGTGCCTGCGCTTATTGAATAGCCTTTAATGCCATGAGAGACAACCCCTGCAGTCATGTGCAGCAGCTGTGCGGAAAATATTGTTCTGGCGATGCAGGACGTAAGACCAGAGGGGCATGTCCCAGTTCATTAGCAATTATGAAATTATAAGAATATGCTCAAGCGTGTTAATTAGAGATAAAATATCCACAGATATTTGGGTTGTTCAGAGAGAGACAGAAAGAGAGAGAGAGTTAAAGAGACAGTTACGGGCATGCAGCAGATACATTTTTCTCAAAGGTGTTTCTGTTTGGCAAGCGACAGGAGCCAGTTACCAAATGAAAAACACCCATTTAGAAGCCAGGTTGTGAACAAGGTTTCTTTTAAAAATGCTGCAGGACTGAACGAGCAGTCTGTGAGCCACATATGCAAACAAAAACCTTGAGGACCTGTTGTGTTTTTGATAGTCAAAATACTGCTTTTTTCTGTCTTGTCTGGTGGCTTTCAGTATCATTCATTTTGCAGAAGGCTTATCTCTTGTGAACTCACAGGTTTACCTGTGGTCTTTTCCCCATACTCACTTGGCAACCCATGCAAAGTTATGCTCATGGATACTGTTTCATATACCATGCATGTATGAATAAACTGGGACCAATATTTTTTTCTGTGAATTATGTTTAAAACATGTTAACCATGTCATCAACGTGTTTAAATTGTACACCTGTTTATTCAGTCTTTACAGTGCTTCACAAAAAAGTGCTTCATATGCACAGAAAACACAGTGCTTGTACTACATTCGGTACTCTTCATGTGCAAATTGTATACTAGCCAGATACTTATGTATAATTTTGCAACTAAATTAGTGAATATTTACAAGAACTTCGCATTCTAATGTTTTGCAGAAAGTTCTGTATGAGCGCGCGGTCTAGACTGTAACGGACCCCGGAGACAACCGTCATCATTCAGGGAAACGTTTATGAGAATACATACATACTCGCTAGACGCAGAAGTGTTCTTTCACCCAGAAAATGAAATAGTAAAAAAAAAAAAAAACACACAATGAAGCCGACAGCACCCTGACGAAAGTGCTCTGTATAAAGTGATACAGACAGTGATACAGACAGAATTCCTTAAAAAGAAACCAGATACCTCACTCAGGCAACCCCATGTAGCTGTAGAAACTGTGTAATTTACGTGTAATTTCATGTCTATACGCAAACATTTTTTTCAGATCCCACATTACAGTAGATAGATTTCTAGGCTAATCAGTGAGAAATATTATGTTAAGAGTAAACGGTAAGCGCCCGTGAGATATGTAACGGCACAAACAAACGAAAGCTTGTTATATTAAGTTGATGCCGTATGTAAACTTCTGCCCAACTAAGAAAATATCAGATAAAAACTGTAGAGAGGCAAGTATGTAGTTGACAACTGAAAACGAAGTCGAACAAACAGCAAAGTCTCAGACTCAGTCACAGACAGTAACTACGTTTAAATGTAACGTTGGCATACCTATCAGCTTCCCATTTTCATGTGCCACTCTCTTGATTTCCGCTTGAAAAACGGAATCCTCCGAGTTCGTCCTTTTCAAACACATCTGTAAACACGGCATCACTAACTTATTCCAACGACAGATTCTCGTAAAAACCAAGGTTTATTTAACTTTGCTTAAGAAATAAGCAAAGGCAGTTCAAATCCATGACGTTTTCAAATCCTGTCTGCTCTTGGGGCGTGTGCTACCCTGGTGTAAATAGCCCCAGTAAAGAAATCAAATCACCCCCCACTTAACTAGTCACGCTCATTCGACGTTCGTGGTGGCAGTAGTAACTTCAGAAAGAAGAAAAATTTCCAGAAATAGTCGTATTCTTTAGTAGACCTTTCCTTGTGTTTTCATTTTTAGTGTTTTGCGTAAAAATGACCAAGATAGTTAGCCATGATTCGGCGCATTTATATTTACAGACTGTTCTAATAAGTAAACAAGATAATAACACTGGGTCTAACGCAACCATAAGGATTGTTCCTGGCGTTTCTGTTGTTTTTGTTGGTATTTGTGCTGGCACGATACAAGCTTTAATTCCAAGGTAAAAGAAAGTGTTACAAGCATTGCCCAATAATTAACTTTGCTAATAACTATGTACATACACGTCTAAATGGTAATAATTAAAACTCATAATGTACTCTAGTCAAATCTTTGACTAATCATAACCTACCACACCACAATGTTAAACTGCTAGATGACAGTATTAAGTAACAATATATTTTACTTTTTTATATATATATTTTACTTATGTTTTGAAAATTGTATGGCGCCGCCCTCATTAACACATAACAGTCAGACATGCAGGTAAGATGGAAGTCGCGAAGGGTTATCTATTAAAAAGTCATAGGTTAGACTATAGTATCACTCCTGATAGCTAGGAATTGCAACAAGAACTTTTTGTTGGAAGTGATGAAGTTAGGTGCCCAAATTTTGTTTTGTTTTAAAATGCGTGGTGAACCTTCTTACATTTGACAATGTATGGAATTTTTCCATTTCAAAGCTATATCATAGTTAACCAATGGATGCCAGTCCCGACATGCAGTCAAGATGTCAACATGGTGCTAGGATGCCCTCAAGTGGTTGAAATTTAACACGGCATATATGCTGAATATTAATGTGAAAACTTGGCACATGAATTGGCTGTGAAGTAATTCAATGTTCAGCGTAGTTGAGTTGCACGTGCCCCCTTGTATTCCAACTGCAAGTTATGCTGTTAACATGGGTGGATAAAAGGTTGATCTTAGTAAGTTACATGGACTCAAAAATTGATCAACTGAAATTCTGCCATCTAATATGTTTAATCTGAACTGCTTCAACTGCCCAGCTGTGTACCTGGGTATCATCCTGGAAAATGGAAAATACATAATGGACAATTGTGCAGCCATATTTGCTCCTAGCTCTAAATACAAAGCAGGGGAATATAAGCAATATGATATAATCAGTTATCTTTTTATCTTTTAATCCTACATCTTGGATTTGTTTGCACTTGGATAATGCAAAATGAAGCCTTCAAACCATATTTCCTGTTCCCAAATATTACACATGGAGGAGGACCTTTTACGGTGGAGGAGTTAGCATGGGCATGTCCTGGAAATCAATGGGTCCAGTGTTTACTGCATGTGTTAGACTTAAGGCTGTGTATTACAAAGCCATTTCAGGCAACTAGGTGACCCCATTATTACTAACATTATTTCCCTAAAACATTCCCATATTCCAAGAGGATAAACACTGCTAAATTGATTCAAGAATGGTTTAATGAACTTCAGAGTGGAGCCAAACATCTTTCATTGCCCTCCCAATCAACCGGTGACATGATCATTGAAGTTTTATAGGAAGTTCTGGATCACAAAGTAAGGAGAAGATGTATACCTCCTTCATTTCTCATAGAATTAGAGGTTTTCCTCCTTTAAGAATGGTGCAACACATATTAAAGTTGAAAACTTCTGTAACAATTTTCTAAGAATGAATGAAATTGTTCTGCAGACCAAGTGAGGTCCAAATCTTTATTTGTTCATAAATACTTACATACTGCTGTTTTCATTATTTTGTCTATCTTTTGTACAACTGCCCTGTCAAGCTGTTTTTGAGCTATTTATTCACTGTAATCAAAAACTGTTCGCATGGTAAAAGTTGGTATTCCATTTTGTTCACCAAGCAACAGAGGGCGAGCACTTTTATAACAATGTATAATCATGTTAGAATGAGTAATAAACAATGCACAACTACAGTTCTTTATCAGCAGCATAATCTGAGGAAGACAAGTAGTGGCAAACAGGCTTTGCAGGGAGAGTGATACTTGAGCTGTTTAATGCCATGCCTCTTAGCAACACCACATGCAACGGAATCATATTTCTTGTCGTTTACCAACTGCTGCCACAAAACATTTTCCTTCTTTATATTCCTTAACAATTTCATTTGATTGTGCATGGGTTGTTTTGTAATTATAACAATGACATTAGTCTAAAAACTAAGAATAGAGATTTCACAACAAATACCATTTAGTTGGGAAGTTTTGAGTACTTTTCCCATATAAATGATCTTGACACACAACATATTTTAGTGGCACCACTACTCTAACATAATTCCAGAACAAAAGTCCCAGTGCCAGCAAAGCCTTTTACACCATAATGGAGAAAATAGGGTGATGTCATCAGACGATATGACAGCCATTGGTCACTTGGCTGCTGCTACTACCAGGACTCATTGCCGGACCTGAATGTCTCCAAGACTCACTGCCTCAGTTTGGTGCAGTGCTGGGATGCAAAAACTCTCAGTCTGGCGAAGAGAAAAGATTCAAGAATTTTCCTATGCCTTAATAATGTATGTCGTATGAAAACTTTGAATCCCAGTATCATGAATCCAAGGAAAAGAACTTCACCTGTTGCATTGCCTGGATGCTTTTCATAGAGGTTTGAGTCAGGTAGCTATGGTCCAGCCACAATACAATTCAGTGGAAATATCCAGTATGCTTTAATAATAATAGAAACAATAATAATAATGATAGCCGTCATCAGCAGCAATAGTCAGCATCCCACCTATCACAAAGACCCTCGCAGACATATTTCTGTGTTAACACATAAAATATATTTACAGGTACTGAAATTAATGCAATTACTGTACTTAATAATAGACAGGAATATACTAATACACCCAATAATTAAATATGAATATGTTTCTCCACTGAAATATTTTTTCCTATTATATAGATTTTTTCTATCATGTCAACTTGCCTATATGTATGTTGAATTTAATGGATGGTCGGTCTTTATTTTATGTTTGATCCTTTGAAACATGAAAACTTGTTCAAAAGATATCAAGCTTAAAACAACATGCATCAAAGTCAATGCATAAAGTGAAGGAGAGTTCTGAGCATTCTTGCTCACGAGGTAAAGCATTGCCTTCCTTAACTTGCTTAGTGACTCAGCGTGAGGAAGCGACACAGTATTATTTCTAGTGCTGTCTCCTTCAGACACACCAAGAAATGTTAAATTAGCAGCCCAACCCCGTGGTGGATTGTTGTTTTCTAGTTCCTCTGTTGCTTGCAAACAGGAGGTTATTCCATTACAGAGTCTAGACAGTGTACCATTCACCACTTTGAGTCTATTGGCTGAAATCATATTATTTTCACTTTATAGAAACCTTTGTGTCTTTAATACCCTTCATCAATTAATGACAGTAGGCGCTGTATACGTTGTGGTGCCACACGACAGCTCAAAGGTTCATTACGGATAAGAAAAGATCACAGAAAAGATGTCACTAATAATACACATATATACATCCCACCTAAATGCAATATTATCCTTATGAATGAAAAACAAACTGACACAAAATCCAAGTGACTCATTTTACAGAAAAGGCGTCAGAAGAAACCAACAGGTAAGACACGCATTATTATCGTCATGGTATGGCTGTTGAAAGTAAATACATACATTGGAAAGTTACATATATTGCTTACCATGTCTACCGGCTATGCCATTTGATTCCATTTTTTGTATTTTGGATCGGAATATTCCAAGTTCGGTACACAATTTCCAAAGGTAGAGATATTCTCGCTCCCAGGAGCTGTCCAGACTAATGTTGTTTGTACCCAGATGTTATTTTGATTAATTATATTTCTTCGACCGTCTCGCTGTATGTATTCAGCACTGTCAAATGAATATATAGGTAAGAAAAAAAAGATTTGTGGTCTGAAGGCGGTACGCTCCTTCGTCACAAACTTTATTGGAGTTGTATTGGCCACAGCATGCACTCGATATCACCTTCAACACCCACTTGTTTGACAAGCCCTCCATGCGCTCATTCGCTAAAAAGATGTCACATGGATATCTGGGATTGAGCTACCGGACGAACAACATATATATGTTTTCTAAAATGAAACATGATGAAGAGAACAAGTTCAACATAATGATATTAACATGATTTTACCATATTCTATTTCCACGTACGTTCCTGTAAAATTCGGTACCATAGAACGTGTTCAGCAATTTACACCAGTTCAGATCTTGCATTACTTTGCTCTTCAGGTGCCCGCCCTCCTCCTTATTGTCGCAGAAACAATTACTGTATAGATAATTTCCCCACAGTTTAATTCAGATTGTATATTTTATTGTCGCAAATGGGAAAACCCCGTGTTGGCTTCCCTCCTGCATTTCCATGCTTCCTACACTCCCGCTGACCCACACGCGGTGTCATGTGGCAAACCATCACATGGGACGTTTATATAAACTCCCCAATGCATTTTAATTAAGACATTTTTTTCACTATACAAAAATAATTGTTCACATTGCGATATAATCAAAATAGTATTATATAATACACATGAGTGGAGAACTACATATATAATTGGCATAACTTGATTTATAATGCATTGGTGAATTTGAGAAACTGATTCCAAGGGTACAGTTACTATTGTTGGTTGATGTCAGAAATCCTTTTAGGTGCTTGTATAGCTGTTTCTGGGCAACCACAACCTATGATTTCCAGGGTGTGGTCTGCAGTGTCCACTTAGCACTGTGCGCTTTGCTATGTAAAAGCTCCCTTGCCTCATGTTAGACAAGATAATGTAGCTCAGCAGCGCTAGCCAAAATGCTGCTGTTCAAATCTGATACTAGGAAACTGTATGGTATGAAGTGTATAAGGTCACAAACTTTACAAATATGTAAGAATAATTGACCTGTTTGAAAAGCTGATGACCAATGTAGCCTAATGAAAATTTAATGTGATCTCATTTCATTGAAAGAAGTGCACTTCAGTCATCACTCATTATGCAATTTATGATATGTCAACATCAAATGTACAGTATTGCTGAAAATGTATTGGCACTGTCTTTCATCATAACCAAATCTAATATGTTATGATAATTATGATCAAGATTATTGACAGAGCATGAATTATTGGCAGTGGAAGAAGCAGATCCTTAAATCTTGCACAGTGTTCTGAATTGGGTAATTTATCATTAAGATGTTTCACATCCTGTCACATGTAAGAACTGGTGTGTTCTGGAATGTCCTGGTCTGGATCACAGACAAAGGCAAAAGCAAAAAGTGTATTTCCCATATGAATGATCACACTGATCGAGTCTCGCTGGGGATTAAAAATCCAGTATGGTGGAGACAAACATGTAAACACTTGCTGGCTTGTGGTAGAGTTCAGCTCAAGTATTGTGAATTAGTATGTATGTAAGATGAATGTACATTCATACACACGAAAACATTCACAATGTTGCCAAAATGCATACAATGTGGTGTTTGCGTGTATTCCTGAGGTTTACCAGGAACGTAAGAAAAGTTCCTAAAGTTCAGAGAGACTGAAATATTGTCCCACAAAAGATCTTCTCCAAAGGCATTTTTAGTCACTTCCAGCTAAATTCTTCCGTATGCTCTCTGTTGATACTGGGCGATAAATTCCATTCACTGTTGCAGTGTTGGAAACTGTCTCAGATATGAGTTGGTTGCCTCACACATACTTAGGTTCGAAGTAATACCTTTTTATTCCTATTCAAACTGTCTTTGACAGAGACTTGAAGCTACACTTGGATGTTTGTTGGGATGCTGGTATTCCAGAAATTCTTACACAAGACAAGGGTTTCTTTGTGATGCTTCTGAGCCACAAAGATGCATTTGAATTATAACCATTAACTTGCCAAAGAGCAGAAAACTATTTGTGAGACAGTTTTATTTTTAAGAAATGGCACAATATTCCATTTTATGGGGTTATAGTACCCCATAATGTAAATACTTCAAAGGTTCTGTTTTTTTTTTTAAAATAAGGGTAGCAGATCGAGCAATAATAATTTTTTTATAATTTATTTCAATTTTTTTAAAGAAAGTTATGCGACTCCTAATGCCCCCATTAGAAAAATGAATCACCACCTTAGACCCAATAACTGGCTATGCCACTTTTACCAGCAATGAGTGCTACCTCAGCACATGGAGAAAATGATTACCAGGCTTTGTTACATTTTTTTCTCACAGTCTAACTGAATACGCTACTACAAAAAGATCTGACCAAATTGTTATGTGAAAAATGTGCAAAAATGCAGAAAACAAGACAGAGGGCAAATACTTCTTCACAGAAGATAAGACTGCAGTCAATTTGGTAAAATTCTGTCCTGATATTCTTTGTATGTTGACTTCCTGTTCCATTGTACATGTTGGACTTTGCGTTGAGGAGCATAAGAGATCTTGCCATTATGATTTTGTGTGGAAACAAGCTGGCAGTAAGGGGCTGGCAAACAACTGCGAAAGCCTGTGATCCTCATTACTGTGTGATGTCAGGGGCACAGAAACCGCATTGTCTTCCATCTGTTCCTCTATTGTGTGTACCCAGCCAGCTCTGTCGCGTGAACCCCAGCCCTCCAGGTTATGTGAAAGTACAGTTTGTTATCGACACAGCTAGTTGGAACAACAAAGTCAGCTTCAAAATTCTCCTCTGAGCGTCTGAAACGTTTGGTGCTCATAAGTAGCATCATTCAGCACTATGGATTTTTCACCGCCTTTGAATGTTTCATTACACTTTATTCTTCATTAAATGTGCCATTTTTAAATCTATCACAATGCAGGCAGGTGTGTTTTGTAAATGGACTTGTTTACTTTGGAAGAATGCACTTTTTGGCAATATTCTATGCATGTGCTATTATTAAATATTGTATGGAAATGACAGCAGTTTTATGAGACTTATCTAAAGGTCTTTCTGCCTTCTTGTTCCGAGTATCCTATCCTTGTTTCTTGGATACTGTATACTTTCATAATTAAAAGCTACAGTTTTTGCTACTGTCCTTTTGTGATATTTGACAACTGTCCCCAGGAGTTTTCCAGAAATCCAACATTAAAGCAGATTCAATTTTTGTATTATATGACTTTTTGTGATATCTCTTTTACAGTCAGATATATATCCACTTTAATTGTCTTTATGGGGGGCAGTGAAAGTTAAAACATGTAGTGGTTATCAGTACATTCTCATATAGCCCTCTACTGGTAGAGGAGAGACTTCTTCGCTGGCTGAGCTGCAAAGCAAATAATTATCATAATTAACAGCCACCATGATATGCCATGACCGATCATATGTCACCTTTGTTCCGGTGGAAAATGAGGTCATAATTTTATTAAAAGGACAGTGCATTTAATCAACATTGCACGTTGAGTGGGATTATGCTGGCAACCTAACCATGGAAGGTTTTATTTTCAAATGAAAATAGATATAAATGAGCAGTAGTACCAGCGTATTTTATAAAAGCAAAGCCAAAAATGTGTGATTGAATATGGCCTGCATTCCCATTTTGAAGGTGTGGCTCTCTGTTACTTGTTCGGGTAAACTTTCGTAACATTTATTAGCACACAGAAACTGTGTGATTATAATGATAATAAATATATAACCTGTAAGGTAAAACAAATACTCAGTAAGCATTGCAGCTGATGTCCATGCACTCCTAAAATACAGGAGAATGTTATGTGTTTATATATTTTGATACATTTTCTGTTTTGAAGTATAGGTTATACATATATGATATGGAACTAGAGGCTAAGCTTGGTAAGGATACATTGGGTCGATACCCACAGTATACTTTAATATCAAGATTCTACAGCAGCTATTATAATGGACAAATCTCAGAAAACCTGCTTTAAATTGATCCAAGCAGGGGGAAGCATTGCTCTGTATTTTTGCCAAACACCATATGGCTGCTATGTTAAGTGACCCAGGATAATTTGTGCATGATTTCTCACATATGTATGATGCAGCTGAGCCTGTGCCCTCAGGGAAATTAGTTATCATCAATGCAGTGGTTTCCTGCTCTCTGCCAGATGCTCATCTGTAGAACTGATTGACCTGCAGTGGTCATTCTGACTGACACTCAGACTTTTTCTCAGCAACTTTTCTGGCTTGTTTCCAGCTGATCCATGAACTTTAAAGTTCAGACTCGTCCAAAGTTCATATCAGGGCAATTACCCTTTGTAATGCAGCTGCACATTGTTTTGTGAATAATGCTATGTGGGCCTGTAGCAGTGGCAAAATGTATTTATTTAATTAATGACCATAGTTTATGATACAGGCATTCATGCGCCCTAGTATTCTAGGAGCATCTTTTTTTATTTTGGTCCACTGAATTCAAACGCATGCAGCAATGTTATCACAGAATTTAAACTACTGCCAATACCAGCATGTCCATATGCAAATTCCTGATAGCCTCAGAATAATATGTCCAGTTTGAAACTTAATGTAGCAAACGAGCCCCATTTTTTCTCTAGTGGAGTGGAATTTCTTTGTAGTAGATTCCAGGGGGCCATATTCATCACCTTTAGTGGTGCCCAGTCCAGATGGATCCCACTCCATAAGCTCTCTACATAATCATTGCATGTTGTTCCGTACTTGTTGTTAATTACTGGTTTCTCTCACTGTTTTTATTTGTAGGGTTTTTTTTTTAAACTTTGCTCATGCTTTAGAATTCCAATCGACAGTTCCGTGCAGCTGTAGGTACTTTGTCTCTCGCTGTCTTCAGTGAGCGGCAGAACTGAAAGGCATTGCTGATACACAGCTAAGCTTGCTACACTTACAGTATGTTTGTCATGTTTTTACACTGGAAACTTTGCTTTCCAGTCTTTTTCATGCAAATCCATAAAGTAACCTTGTGACTTAATCAACATAAAGGAACAATAAAAACCTGTAGTAAAAGGAATGTAATGGTTTACTTATACCAGTCATAACATAATTGGAATTACACAAGTACAGATCATGTGAAAATATATCTTTGGCTGTATATGCATGACCTTTCTTGCATTGTATATTTGTTGAGGCATGACAAATCCTTTGGAAGTTGCAGCACAGTAGCTGAAAGAGTCTGAATGAAATAGCAGCTGAGATATTTAAAAAACCGCACTGTGATTCAGTGCATTGTCACAGGTGGTTGTAACTGCAGTGAACAAACCCACCCAGAATAGATCTGGTGAGACATGTCTGCTGTAAGATGGGGGTGTCTTGCCTCTTTGTTGAAATATGTGGCTCCTCCCAGGAAAACAATGACCGTGATGTGCTGCTCAGCATTTCCATTCGAGTGAGCTTATTAGCAGTGTTGGGTCAGCACTGGGATGAGTTCATTATAACACCGGCCTACTGTGTCTCTCAGGAAATGGCTTTGCTGTGTTTCAGTCTGGCATCGTCGCTCACAGGTCAGCATCAATGTGGGCAGAGCATTGCAGAGCTGTGGGGATGACATGCTGTGATCAGGGGTTTGCTGGTTTAACCTTAGCAAGGCCACTGCTGTCCTTAAGCAAAATGATCAATGCAAATTCTCCCACAACACAATCCTATCCATCATACATTCCCCTGGATAAGCCCAGGCACCATAGCTTATCATAGCATATCAATTCATTTAAAAAAATACACACAATTGATAACAGCTAATTTCAACACCAAATGCGGCATGGGAAGAGATACGCTTAAATATAAGCACAAACAGCTACATATCACATTGCCTTTGCTGATTTACCTGCATGCTGTATGAATAGTATACTTCGTCTTACAGGTAAAAGAAATGTGGCAGGGTGTAACCGGTCTGATCTGGGTGCACACTGCATTAGTAATAGATGGGGATGTTTTAAACCTGTTTGCCAGGTTTCAGTTGTCAGAATAAGCAATTGTTTCAAATACATTAGCATGTACTACTCAGCATGCTACCCCACTGTGGTACAGGGCACAGACAGGAAAGGCTGGGAAACAAATCATTTTCAAGGTTAGCAGAGTTTGTAAACAGGGCCATGGGAAATGTATGCTCTGTAGGGTTGATATAATAAATTACAAATATGGACCATTTTTGAAGCATATTTTCGTTTTGCCGAGTAAGCACCAGAATCTGACATAATATATTTACATCAGATTCAATTTTCAGACACATATTGTTCTTGGATTCTTCTGGATACTGTAAATGGTCATTTCCTATGTCAATAGATATCTCCCTGAAACATGCTGTAAGATCGCACAGTAATTTTGAGAGGTCAGATTGAATGAAGAAAATGAATGGTTTTTGTAACTCCAGCACAGTTAATACTCATACAATAAGGCCTCAAAACTGACACTCCTCAAAATCTCCTCCCCTCTGCACCGCATACTACACTTTCTCTGCTTCATGTGTATGCTGTACCATATGTAGCTGAGTTATTTGCACTTCCAGCTTATTTTCCCTCATTTGTGAAGCCATTTTGATCCATATTTGATTAGATTTTATTTTATCTAACGTTAACTTTTGAACAATAGGAATTGCCTGTCATATGAACTTACTTATATTAATATGTTGTGATGCCAGTGGAAGGACCATGTGGAATTTCTAGATTTAACATTAACGTTAAAACAGGCCTTTTAAAAAGGTGTTACCATAGTATGCCAAAAAAACTCCGTCAAAAGAAAGGAATGCGGCCAGTCTGGCTGGGTGTTATGCATACTTCAAGGCAGCTACAAAAAGACATGTTAATTCTTGCCATGAATAAAATACACTAAAGAGCCTGTCATCAAATTCGCCAAAGTAAACCTGGTTTGGTTTACCACTACAATCAGTGTGATCCGTGTCATTTTTGAGCTGTTAGTCCAAATAGCTCTTCTGACAAGTTTACAGTGCAGTTGTCTTGAAATAGAGAAAACGCGTACTTGTCTTCTTTTATGAAGGCAACCGTTTAATAAAATTTCGGTCACATTTGTGTTTAAACATTTTAATCTCCATGCAGCTTCTTCAGCGAGCCAATAAGTACATTTCACATTAATGAAATTTAACCGCTCTGTGCACTTGCATACCAAATAGTATATACTTGTTAGTGTACTTGGAAGTATGTACTAGCAAGTACACAAGTATGCAATTACGCAAGTATGCAATTTGGGACACAGCCAATGTCTACAAAAACTGCGCCTTTAAGAGGCTGCTCCCATTACTATGGTTACGAATTGTACACAAAAATGCCCACTGGAGCAACAACAAATACAGTGACAGTTGTGGGTGTTTGTGAACATGAAGCATTTGGAAATGCATTTAACAGCTGAAAAGTTAGTATTTCATTCTTGTTTTCTCGCTAAGTTATATCTGCTTAGCTAGACTGTAAATTGCATCGCACCGCAAATTCTCTCAAAAGGATATTTTCTCACAATGCAACTATGTTGCAGCAAGAATCAGAATCAACGTCTCAAAACGCGTGTGATCCAGTTATGCACAGACACCGACCAGCCTCAGAGAAAACACAGGTAGGCGCAGCTTTTAGCGACAATGGCAAAATGCCAGAGCACAAATTCGTCCCCCAATCAACAATTAGCCAGTGTCGTTTACCCACTGAAAATAATTTGTTTGCTATATCTTATGACTGAAATAATCAGTAGTAAAATGATGTGACGCAATATGAAAGACTGCAGCCATACTTTTCTGGGCATCAAATACTGTTAGTTGCATTGATTACTTTTTTTGATTGCACTAAGGGTTTGCACAACATACACATGTGGATTTTACAGTATGTCAGTGCGAGGATACAAGTGCTGATAATGGCAGTGGTAAAATCGATAACAACAACAGCTAATAACACTGAATGCAAGTTAGCTACGACATGTAAAAGGCAGAAAAAGCACAGTCGTTTACTCTGCACTCCTGCATCTGTCAGGATATTTCTCATCTACTGGCCAGCATCTTCAAAGACCTGTACACAGCTGAGGTTATTGGAAAAGACAGAGTGGCAAGTCTCACGAAATCAAGAAGAGGGGGTAACAGTTACCATGACACGTATGTGGCCGAACTTCAGCAGGTGAGAATTAACATTTTGTCAAACCAGATGATATTCAGATACGTGCCACCATTATGCTAAAATGATGTTTTTTCCCTTTTCTCCGTTTTAAACGTACCCTTTTTTCGAGTGTTAAGCAACGTTTCTTTAGAATGGGCAAATAGTATTTTACTTGACTTCGCCTAGTCTGTGTAGAGTGTAATGCGTTTATGTTCTTATGTTAAATTAATTCTCTGGTGCTCCCCTGTTTGAAGGTCCATTTGGAATATAACCAGCGGACGAGTGATGCTGACACGCTCGAGAAACACATTCTTCAGGCCAGGCTCCAAGCCACAGCCAAAGAGGAGCTGGTCCATAACAGTATAGTGGAAGAAGTTGGAGAAGTCTACCATCAGCTGGGTCTTCCTCCAGGTGCACTCACCTGTCCCCACCTCTTCAGCAGAGTAGCCTGGCTGTGTTTTTTTTCCTCTCAGCAATTCATTTGAAGAAAAATACATTTATATATGACACAAAACATTCATCAATATACTGCATTCCACTTAAGCATATCATGATGGATGGTTATTAATGCAGTTTGCTGTATTGTGGAAATGCTAGTGACAATGGCAGTCCAATTAATGCATGCACCTTCCTGTATTCATAGTAAAGTCAACATTCAGGTGGTGTGTGGACAACAATCTCCTGAAAAGAAATAACTTGATTTGTCCAGAAGATTACATCACAGAGCAGGCCCCACCCATAACAGCCCCCAGAGGTAGGTCTGCACCAGCTTCAGTACATTTTTGTGCATCATTGTAGACTGCAAAACTTCATTTAACAGGTGACACCTCACCGAGACTGAGTGGGGGTAGTGCCTTCAAATATGAGTTAACCTTTGTCAATGCACTATTTTCACCTAGGAAAATCGACGCCTGGCTTTAGTAAACCTACGATTTCCTTCAATAAGCATATCAGTACCCAGCCCCTGGATGACGGGTACACTGTGATCCCATCCCCGGACAGGATCTTACAGGACATGCTGGAGCTGTCAGAGGAGACCATGACATTACTCTCATCCTCAGAGTGCAGGTCCTCCTCCAGGGGCAAATCCACTCAGGTGAGGGGTTTCGTCTCAGCAGCATTATATTCATACTAGGTTTATGCTAGTATTCTGTATTAGTTTATATACTAACCCCTACTACTCCACCAGCACCACTTCCATCATCAGTCGGGTCACCACAGGAGTTTAATTACCGATCACTATGCTGGGTCTACTTCAGTTAGCCTGAAGTAGTGTAGTTACTGTGGGTTTTAAGATTAGAAATAAGATGTGTAAACTCTAAAGATGAGATAATATTGTTGCTTAAACACAGAGAAAAAAATGAAAATGATTATTTGTTTTTCTGAACCAGGGCATTGTCTGACTCTGCTCAGGATCCATAATTGCAAATAGCTATCCACACATCATTTTTTACAGAACGTAAATGTGTTCCAAAACATTTTATCATGAGCCCAGGTCATTACATGAGGAGTTAGAGTTTCACTTTATTGTTTAGTGAAATTCTTTTTGTTTGTTGGAAAAAATTTTTTTCTAAACTGTGCTTGCAAAAATGTCTTAGTTTGATATAGTTTGGTATTAATATACTGGTTTGTTTTGAGTATCGGCAGCAAAGAATTACCTCAATAGGGCAGTCCATTGCTGTATTATATCAAAAAAGGTTGCAGAAAGAAAGAGAAATGTGTATTATGGAGACTGCACACTGAGTCATTACAGACTCAAATTGGCAGCACTGGGGTCGTAAGGGTGAAGGAGAAGCCTGCGATGATAAGTGAACCGATAACCACACATGTGACCTTTTGTGGGGATGTTATATTCTAATGTAATCAATAACATGGGCTCATAACTCTGCATCTGTTGCTGGTCCTGGCTGTGTTTCAGAAGCACGGCCAGGAGCGCAGACCAGAGAGGATGGGAGAGGCAGACGAGATAAACCAGGCCGAGGAGAAGGCTGCCCTGCAGAGGCTGAAGGAGCGCAACAATTTCCTGCGCAACCCTCGCTTCCTGCCCCCTCATGCCCAGCGTGGTGGGAAGTCCCTCATCCTGCCCATGAAGAGGGTGGAGAAAGTGGTGAATGGGAGGAAAGTTGCAGAGGAGAGGTACAGCAGTCACTCTTGGCACCAGATGATATCTTCTAGTCCTGCTAGAATTCAGTCTGAACTTCAACCCTTCTGCCAAACAGGAAGAACATGATCTCTTATTATAACAACAGTGTTATCTCTGAAAAGGGTGGTTATTCTGAGTCCAACTTGTTATCTACACACAAGTTTAATGTGGCCAATCATGATTAGTTTGTGTCAAAATGATGTTTTAATTAGGCCCTGTGCTTGTACAAGAAATAAGGCTGAGAAGGAATTAATAATTAAATGAGTTTGATATGAGAGTCATTTCACCGACAGTTTCATTGCTGGTAACAAGGTTCATGCAATCATTTATTCATTAAACAAGGCGAGTTTAATTGCCTGCACAAGCAGAACTAGAAGACTGGGGAAATACATATGTAGATAGGAACGGGCTGATTAGTGCCATGTCATTTATTTGTTTGTCAATGGATTAATTAACTTTTCTGCCGTTTATGCTCAGAATTTTGAATGCATAATAGTAACTGTAGGCCTAGCCAAAACTGTAGTGTCCTACATCAATTTGGGAGGGCACATACTAGACTGTAATTGCCACAATATGATCACACTCAGCTTCTCCTTTGTTGAACTCTGTAATCTGTCGCACCATTGCACACTACCTTGTGGACTGTGTAATTCATGTATTTGGTAAAGGCAGCTTGTTGGAACTCCACTGACCGGAGCAATTGACAATGAGTAATTTTATTGGGGAGAGCCTGCCATCCAGAACCCTGCTGGGTGATACTATTGGGCAATTGTGTGTGCCCTGTGAGATTCTTATCCTTGATTGGGCCTCAGGATGAATCACTGCACTAAGCGCCAAGTGTCTCAGCAGGATCCTGCTAGAAATGCTAATGAATGTAATTTTATAAATCTAAAAAGGTCTTCCACAGACCTAATAGCATAGTTCTGAGTGAATTTTGCATGTGCTGCTCAGAATGCCGCTCAGCACAGAATCTATCTCTGGTGCTCTATTCGCTTTCAAGTAATTTTCCTTTTGCCCCTCTGAAATCTTTCTTTCAGGACTTTGTGAAATACAATGAAATTCGGCATTTTACTTTACACTGCTCTATAGCATTGTCATGACAGTGTCTTATTCTGGTGTGATGTGTGAAACCCACTGGAATGCATGTGCATGCACAGAACCAAAGTACCAACACATTCAAACTGCTTCTGAATGAACCAGAATACAGTACATGCATTTTGTCCTTGCAGACACATCTTATACATTCATTTTTCCCAAGCATACCTGTCTGAAAGTGGACAACAATGTAATCATCCTTTATTAATCAATCAAAACCATTCTGTACCCTGATTTATCATGTTTGTCTAGAAATCTGACCCTGGCAGTATATCTTACATCTCTCTCCTGAGCTGATTTGTCCACATGGAAAAGAACCAAATAAATCACAAGACCAAGTCCGAACAGCGACTGACTGCGCTGTCTAATCAGGAGGCCACATTGCCTCGATACAATACTCTATTGATTTCTTCCATGGGATCATTTACTAATTTGGTGCTCGCAGGCAACAAGAGGCACTTCTAAACATGACATTTCCATCCTGCATGTAACAAGATAACTGAGGCACAAAGGGATTGTATTGAGTTTTAATATTAGAGGTAAACACTGAAAGCTAGCACTGCACACCTGGTTTGCTTTAGCCTGTGTCAGACAATACTCAGGGACTGGCCTAAATGCATACCTATTCATTTGTTTGAGGAATAAAATAATTAAATTTTAGCACAATTAATCAAGTTGGTTGTCAGCAGTCATTTATACTAATCTTTCTCTTAAACTGCTTAACTTGACCCACATAAGTAACTTGTTGGACATTACCTTGTATAAATGAGTGATTTCTATATTTATGGAAGCCTGGTAGTGTCCATAACCACTGCAGAACATATGTTACCCTAACCATAATGTCTCATGAAGTTTGATTTAAAATATTTAAAGTGATTAAAAATAATATTTGTTTTGCAGTTAATGTGCACGTCTGTGGTGGTACAGAGTAGTGTAAATGTAGCTTTGTGCTTTGTGTTACTGTTATGTGCATTAACAATAAAATAAGATAAAAAAATACAGACAGTACAGTTTTCCCTTCTCTCCAACAGTGGTCCAGAGCAGCCGGTGCCAGTGTTTCTGGCCAATCCCCCCATTGTCATGTTTACAGACTTCAGAATGGGGCAAGTGTATGAGGTATGGTCTGGTTCCTGGGTTCATTATTATCAGCCATGCTACTGAATCACAGTGATAGCCATGCAGCCTCAGGCTTCGATGGTGACCCACCTTTATATTCCCAGGGCAGTATTTTAGGATGCCTCTGTTGTCTCTTAAATGTTATTAAATACTAAAACTGAATTGCTTAATGTCTGTTGAATTAAGTTAATACCTTGATTTCATCATTAGTGTCATTGAAGTTGACTAAAGCGTTAATGGGTGGGGTTTGATTTTTTTGGGGTATTACATCCTGCTGCAGACTACGATGGAGCTGAGGAATCTGACCGCCACCAGCCGCCATGTTCGTGTCATTCCTCCTGCCACGCCCTACTTCTCCATTGGTCTAGGTAAGTTCTTGCCTGCCGTACATAACCTCCCATCCAAACACACACTTGTGGTCGTGGCTGACAGGAAAGAAGGGGTTAATAGCTCAAGAGATTCTCTTGTAGTTGATTGGGCACATGCAGTTTGCCCTCACTAAATGTTCAAATGTGCAGTCTTTGGGCCCAGTGACTGCACAGCTCAGCTAGTCGACTGCAGAATGAGAAAGTGCAAGTGTCACAGAACGTGCAGGACAGCGCGAGCTCTCCTATACTGGCAGAATGTCAGCAATGGAGCTGGCCTAAAACATGATTTGGAATTCTAAATATGTAAATATGTACCAAAAACATTGTTATTTCAGGAAGTTCAAATTTCAGTTGCCATTTACAGGGAGTCCAGGGGACCAGCACACTTTATTTAGAAATGTTCATCCCTAATTACCACTGTGGTAAGGACACAAGGATGTGCCATAAAGGACTAAAGACATTTTAATAAGAGATGATGAGTCATGTGAATGAGAACAGCACAATCTCACAAGGATTTGTTCTGCATATCTGATTTCTTGATGTTTTGTTATTGTCATAAGTGGAAAGAATGGAATCGACTATTAGACACTGGATAGTTGACCCTTGTTAATTAAACATATTGCAGCTTGTCCATAAATCCTAGTGTATACCTCAAGGTGATTTGCCAGCTAGATTTTCATTTGGTATTTGATTTTCCCATAATGGGATGGCAGTGTGTGGCAATGAGCATGCCCTGTTTTTCCAGGTAAGTTTCCAGGTGAGGGTGGCACTGTGGCTCCAGGCATGAGCTGCCAGTACACCATACGCTTCGCCCCAGACTCACTGGCCGACTTCGAGGACTTCCTCCTGGTGGAGACCCAGTCCCCATATCCCCTCATTGTGCCCATCGAGGCTCGCCGACCCCCACCCATACTGACCTGTGAGTCTGCCCTCAAACCACATTCTTAACCTTGCTTTCAAACACCACTGAAATTTTAAGTTAAGCGAGTGGGAACCATTAGATGCTCTACTGAACACAAATTCACTCCTTCAACTCACAATTAACTTAATTCTTTTTTATTCCTCTAAACAATGTCACATATAGTGGTCATGTCTCTGAGTTTACATAATGGTAATTGTGCATGTTGTATCACGGTGAATTTCAAGAGCAGAACTCAAAGCCTTTAGGTACATGGCTGTTCCCAGTCATAAATGATCATAAAACACAAGATGAGTGCAGAAACATGCTTTGTCTTCTGTGCCTCCCCTCTATGTGTCCCCAGTGCCCAGCGTGTTGGATTGTGGACACTGTCTGGTCGGAGGAGTGAAGATAGTGGAGTTCCTCTGTCGTAATGAAGGCCTCAGTGATGGGACATTTTGTATCATGCCCAAGAGACTGTGGCCAGCCTCCAGTCTGCGGGTAAAGACCTCATTGTCCAGTCCATGTAACACACTGACATCACACATGTTGCTTCATTGATACCTCCTCTACTACATTCCTTCTGAATGAGGTGTTGATATTTTTTGCATATTGATAAGAGGGTTCAAATAAACCTTTTTATTATCTGGTCAGGGTGAATGCTTTAGATGCACATCCCACAGACAAAGACTGGTTGCCCTTATTTTATTTTTATTTCACTAATCCTGGTATGGCTCCCTGCTCCATTCCCTGCACATTGCCATCATGTCTTTCTGGAAGGCCTGGATCAGTGTCCTGCATTATAATTAAAGACTCCATGGCACATTTAGGGAAATAATCTTATTACATTGCATTACATCACATTAAAGGAATTTGTTAGACGCTCTTATCCAGAGCCACTTACAAGGCAAAGGGCATATGAATGGTACAAAAAATGATAACCAAAGATAACCCTAGAGAGGGGTAAAGTCCCAAGTGCCAAAGGTGACAAAATAGATCAGGACTCCCCTACAGACTATCTAAGGAGAAAATTAACAACAACAACAACAACAACAACAACAACAATAACCTAGGTTAAAAACAAACAGTTGAAAACAAGTGCAGAGACATTATAAAGAGCAAGGGAGGGGAGGGGAGAGGTGCAGCCTGAAGAACAGAAGAGCCTGAGGAACAGCCTGAAAAGCAGAGCTAGGTTTTTGTAATATCCAGATTGCCTTTTGCTAATATGCCTGTCTAATTTGTGTATTTTACTCCCTTAACAGTCGGTGGTGACGGGCAGCTTCGCAGAGCAGCCTCCTTTCGGGGTCAGCCCCTCGTTGTTCGACCTGCTCCCTGGTCAAGCCACTGTGGTGGAGGTTGAGTATTTGTCTGCTCTTCAGTTTCTCTGAATGTCAGCCTTGTTATTTTAGAGATTGCGTTAACTCAATACTCTGTTTCAAAACGCAGTAATGTCTCCATTTGGAATAATTTTCCAAATTTCAATGTTTTTTTCTGAGTGGGGTTGAAAGGGCCATAGTACTTTTGTGTTAAATGACACATATTAACCCACTGGTAAGTCAATGTCACTGGTACTGTCATCAGTGCAGTTGGCTTTCTTGCTTGTAAAATTTGTTGCATTTCCACATGCCCTAGAAATGCAACACCATATAGGTGAAATAATTCATAACCTGCTGGCAATTTTCAAAGACAGGTGTATGCTGATTGTTTGATAATGGCACTTGTATTGTCTCCTAGGTGGCCTTCTTTCCCAGGACTCCTGAAAGCTGTTCTGAAGTCTTCTGCATAGTGTGTGACAATTGCCAAGTAAAAGACATTGTTATTCAAGGTAAAGTACATATTCTTGGGTTTTGATCAACTTTGGAGCCAGTTGTAGTCACTAGCATAGCACATCCATTTATGTTGAGAGACTGCCTGCCTATGTGTGTCAGGGTATCAGGACAGGAAGCTGACTTCCCTTCAGTGTCAGGACAGAGGATGGATGGCGTTGGCTGTCAGAACAGGAAATTGATTGTCGTCAGTGTCTGGACAGGATGTTCGTCATCTTAACACCCACCCTCTCCCCCCTCAGGTACCGGACAACTGATCACCCTAGAGTTGGTGTCTGTGACTGATGGGGAAGACCGTCCAGCTTTTGGGGAGCTTTGCGACCTCACAGCAGAGCACTTTGTTCGTTTCGGGCCTGCCAACCCCCACTCTCCCCTACAGAAGACACTAGTCATCAGGAACAACGCGTGAGGCTCTGTGGTTTTTGCTTACACACCGCCTGACCCCCCCCCGAAAGAAAAGCCCCTTCCCCAGGGAAAGCTGGTTACAATCAGGCTTTGGTTCTGCTAACAACCAGCACAGTGTTATCTGCCAGATTGAATTTAAACAATAACAACAAAAATCTTCTACATAGCCTGGCTGAAAATGATGCCAAATATTTCCATAATTGAGTGGCTTAGAACTCATAGTTCACATGTTTTTCATTCCCTAATTTAGGGAACATTTAGAGTAACAGAACAGTTTGTTATGACTCATCTAACTGCAGCTAGCAAACAAAGAAAATGTCAAGTGAGAAGGGATTTTGAAGCCTGTCCCTTATGTCCTGTACATTGACCTTGGGCTGGTGAATTCTAAAAAGAGTAAATGAGGCAGCTAAGTTTAAAGTATTCAGTTACTTGCAGTCTGTTTTGAAATGCACATCATGTACAATGGTTGTCTGTGCTCTGTATGTTTTAATCAAGTCACCTGGAGCTGCCATTCCACTGGCAAATTATGCAGCCCAACCTGCAGCCTCTCTCGCCTGGAGAACAGTCGGAGTCTGCGCACATCGAGTACTGCCAGGCCACAGAGGGTGTGTTTGATGTCAGCCCTCGAGTTGGCTCTTTGGCCCCTCACCAAGATCACGAGTTCCTGCTGAGCTACTGCCCCCAGGAGGTACTCAGAAACTGCTTGATCTAAGACCGGCCAACACAGTGGCACTACAGCTGTCCAAACGCCTCTGAAAACAACACAACTTCTGGCTTTGTTGAGGGCTTGATAAGTGACAAGGAATTGCAGGTCTTGAGTTTGAAATATCTGATTCTTTAGACTCATTCTGGAATGGAGGTCCTAATGGAGAAAGTTTTCTACTTAAAAATTCATAACGTTAAACTCAATGTACTGTAAGTAAATCTCTTCTATGTAATACCCTAATAAGGAAAGGAAGGTGGTGCATTTCCAAAGTTGCAGTAAGTGCACAGTTTGGAAGTGGGCTGTAACACTGTTCACCACAGCTGGATTCATGCCAAGCACTACAAAAACAGGGCAGATCTGCATAACAAGCTGACCTCAAACTATGAAGTCAACACCAAGAAGTAAACAACTTAAGGCATACATTAGAAGCAAGATGAGCAGGGTGTAGCTGTGAACTGGAGTTGTGACTTTTGGACAAGCAGGGCTCTCAACCAAGCCGTTGATTTGGAAAAATGAACAGAAAAACAGTTCCTTAAGAAAAATAAGCTCTTTTTGTAATCTTTCAGCTGAGGGATTACCATAGCGTATGCCACCTGGTCCTGAGGGATATCCCAGAACTTCCCAAAGAATCCACTGAGAAAGGGTAATGCTCAAATCACCATATAACATTCATACACCATTCTTCCCATATGGCTAACAGTGTCAGATTGACTCCCCAGCCTCTGTAGATATAGGGACATATGGTTCTGTTACTGGCAGTGGAATTTCCTGCATCTTTATGTAAAGAAGTAGTGCATACTTCATACAACTGAACCTATTATTTCAGAACATTGCTATAGCAAGATTACAGCAGGCTTTTGGTGTTTTCATCTTTGAAGTCCATGAATGCTCAAATCCCATAGTGGTTTTTGGAAAGAATCATTGGGCTGTCATGAAAACTGCCAGACAAAGTTGCATGACCACATCAGTAGTTTATATTAGGAAAAAGCTTTGAGGGCATTCTAACTTTGGTGAATGTCTTCATTAATCCAATTTATCTTCTTAATGGTTATTTATGTGGTCTTTGTGGGTGTGTTTGTCACATGGAGAATGTTTTCATGATATTTGCTGTCTCTTCGGTTTTATTTATTTCAGTGGAACAGCTAATGTGGCATCTTCACACCATTTGTATTTTTTATAATATTTACTACAATATTTATGTAATCGTTTTTCCAAGTCCCTTTAACAACATGGATTGTTATATCACAATCACATATGGAAGTGCCGGCAAACCATGATATTAGGCCACCTGCAATATTAATGTTTCTGGTACTTGTTTCCATGGCTACATAGTCAATCTCAACACCTAGAGATGGCCACCCAAACAAATGATGTCATCATCATGGAGATTGAGGTCAAGGGGTCAACGGAACCCTACAAGATCCTACTAGAACCCTATGCCATTCACTTCCCTGGGGAAACTTACATTGGGACGGCCATCAGGAAGCGTTTCAAGGTGGGTTGTAGTGACAACTCCATCATACCCTGTCAAAGTACAGTCCCGATAGTTTCAAGAATACCATTACTGCCAAAATGCAACTAAATTATGAACTCTGGAAACTGAGCTTCATGACATACAAAATATTCACACTCTAACAACATACTGTATATGGTGTGCCATATGACTGATGAGAGCTAATAATGAACTGGGCTTGTGTAAATGTATTGTATGTATTGATTTTGTATTGTATGGTGTTCTGTACTTTTCAAGATGTGGAACAACAGCAAATCTTGTATCCAGTTCCAATGGGACAGGCTCAGTGACTGCCATATAATGGAGGTTGAGCCTCCCAAGGGTGAAATAGGTAAGACTGAGTCATCATTATCTCGTATTTATTGGGTAATTACAGTATAGTGATATAAATATCATATATATATGTGCAAAAATAAGCTTTGAATGTGTATATTAGATATTAGATTTTATTTCTAAACATATACCACTGAGCAGCCTGGCGGGAATGTTCTGAAGTTGTATGTGGTGTTCTTACCTGAAAAACCAATGAGTACTTAATGAGGCCTCTAAACCGCATGATGCTCTTTTACAGAGCTACACCATTTTCACAAATGGAGTGCCAGCCGTGTATGAGTATAACAGACCAGTCATGGGTGCTTAGCTGGGGGGCTGCATTGTTGAGCTCAGCTGATAGGTTTGGGTCTGTTGTTTTAGAGATGAACGAGTGCTGTGAGCTGGAGCTGGTGCTGACAGGAGGGAAGCCTGGTGCTTTTGTGACCAGCCTGCAGTGCCACGTCCAGAACCACTGCCAACCTGTCGCCCTGGCTGTGGAGGCCACATTCAAAGTGAGTGAAGAAAGAGAATTATGTTTCATTTTAAAAGAGCTGAGACTTGTTCAGGGACATAATACCAATGTAAGTAATGTGTAAAACATGCAATGGAATCAATGTAATAATTGTTAAAGATACACAGTAACAGAATCAATGTAGTTAAAGTATATGCATTTTCATGTGACAAACTTGTTCCTTGTAAAATCATATGAAATAATATCATAGTCCCAACTGCAGAGACCAACAACTGCATCGTATACGATTGTAAAGAACTTTACAAGTCCATGACCCATTTTTACAAGAATACACATTTTTTCTGAGGCCAACCCCTTTATAAAATGTTTTGTTAACCAGTCAGATCAATTCTCAACAAACCAATGCTTTCATTTTCTGGGATGCAAATTATTCCTTTTGAAAGGGCTTACATTCCTGTTTGATTTTTCATATATCTATAGCTGCAATCCCTGAAATCCTGAATGCTGAAACTGCGAATACATGGCCATTGAAACAGCCTTTTGTAGATATTGAAGACTTTCAAAGCCAAAGCACACAGTATAAAGCCAAACACCCTTTGTGTGAATATTACTTACAGCATAAAATTATGGGAAAGTAAACACATGTTTTTATTCAAGAGTTAGGTTGGAAGGAAACTAGTATCTTCAGAGCTACTGGAGTTCCTCTCATGATCGGCAGTCTGGGAGCCGTTGGGATGGAGCAGCTATGGCACAGTATGAACGATGCGCCTCATCAATGCAGGTGAAATCCCCCTCTGTTTCTGATCCTCATTTAGGGCCCCAGGCTGAGCATCAGTGCTCCCAGTCTGGACTTGGGTCTGATGAGGCTGGGAGACCAGGCCCGCTCCACAGTCCAGATCACCAACAACAGCCAGCTAGAGGCGTCTTGGGTCATTAAGGAGCGACCAGACAGCCAAGAGATCAGCAAATCACAGGTAGTGCTTAGCAGATGGAGACAATGATCATCAGTGATCTTCAGATTAACATTGATGTTATGAACATAATGTAAACACAATAAAATTAGAGACTTCTGATATTCAGATGATTTCAAATCCATGGTTCATACTGGGCCATTCAGTGAGGTAGTATTTGTGGTTTGACCACGCTAACAGATATCCATTGAGCCACACAGTGGTGTGCTGTCCCCTCTGGCTTCCTGCTTTGTGGATGTGATCTTCAAACCTGTGTTATGCCAACACCTGGACACCGTCCTCGAGCTGGCAGTGGAGAATGGGACCGGATGGTGAGAACAGTGTAATAAGAAACACTGTCTATCGTAAATTTATCAAATGCTACCCATACATAGTTATAAAAAAACTTGTATATAATTATTTATAATTTTAGCTGATGTATTAAGATGGGAAAAGAAAAATGCCACAAAGAGTTGGAAATGCTACAAAGAACAGCAGCTCTTTACATGGCCTATGCACCAAAAAGGCTTTCCAGCACATGCTAATGTCACACTTGCTGAAGGGTTGGAGCTACATTTGATCCTCTTTATCTCAAACTGCATGTAATCTCCATTGAGAAAGGTTACTAAGGATTCCTATATTTTCAAATACAGTCAAAGAGAGTCTTCACAGGGATATATATGACCTGAGAGATAAATTAATAATTTAAAAAATAGATATGTATTTTATTGTAGTTCAGTTAGATTACCCAGATGTTACTTCTAACTGTCAGTTTATATTGTTTAATACATTATTTTAAAAAGTATTCATTATAGCAAACACCAGAAACCCTATGGTTTTGGATCTTGGGGGGTTAACTATCCCCCATGTTCTCAGTTGGTGTGGTATGTTTTTTTAAATTGGTTCAGAAAGTGAGGAGTGATTCATTTGAAAAGTGTCGTTCAGATCTTAACTAAGCATTGCATAACTGCATATGTATTATTTTTTTACATGTTGTTTCTTTTAAGGTATCCCAAAATATCTATTATGCTTTCCCTATAATTGTATTAAAACTACCCATAACATATGCAATAAATCACCCAGACCATAACATCGAGAGAATCCCCAACATTAACTTTTCAGCCAAACCCACAAAGAGGATGAACTTCTGTCAGAAATATTGGTTTATATTTTTATGAGAATGTTCATTTTTAACAACACAAAATAAATTCTCTTCCTCCATATTGCTTTGACAAACACATATCTGCAATCTGTGGTAAAGTGTTGTGTTGACAAAAAAAAACACTCCAAAATCTCAGTTATGTAATCACTTCCTGGAATTATGTATGAAATCCTTGGATGAAGATTTATTCTGCAATTTCCTCAGCACATTTTTGGAAGCTCTGGTCAGATGACCAGAATCATACAGGGCCATGCTCTGGAATGTGTTGTTTGTTTGATACGCAGGCCGGGAATCTTCTTCTGTGTGCTTCTACAGTGTCCTCAGATGAAACTGTGAGACTGCTGTAGATGATGGTAAAGTGAGCATGTCCTCTTGTCTGCAGTCACCTGGCAGTGCAGGCGGACGTGCAGTCTCCCTGGGTGTGCCTTCTGAGCTGCGAGCTGGTGTTCCCTGAGATGTACGTGGGGGTACCAGCAAGGGGAACTGTGACCCTCTTTAACCAAACCCTTCTCCCAGCTCATTTCTCCTGGGGAAAGGTAGGACTCTACACCACCATACTTTGGCCAGAGAGAAATACAGGATACCTTTATATCTCCAGCTGTACATGTAGCATAGCACTTTGTCAGCAGAGTAGGCAGAAGAATGCAAACTTTGACTCATGTGAATATTTAGTCACAGGTTGTGACATCTTAACCACCTCTGCTTGTGATTCTGTTGATTGTGCAAGCTGACCTGGAACGACAGAAATCACGCCAGCCATTAAATCATCAAGCCTAGTTTACAGGGAAGCAGCTTCGAAATGCACATAACACTGGCTCTGTGGCTCAGGAGATGACTTTGAACACCCATCATCACTGCACCAAGACAAAGTCTTCTGCTGTCTCAGACATTTGCTCTGTGTGCTTTAACAGCTTCAAGGCAAGCAGGCCTCCCTCTGCTCCGTGTGCTACACCCCTCCCACTGGTACGCTGGGCCCCAACGCCAAGATGGAGGTTGTGGTGGAGTTGACAGCTAACACTGACGTGCGTAAATGTGTGAAGCATGTTAGCACTCTTGTGTGACATAGTTTCAATTACAAAAATATATTTATTATATATTTACAGCATTAATACTTTTAATTTGGTTACAATTTAAAGGCACATCTGATTATGTAGAATATGGATGAAGAATACCGTTTTAATTGCACAATCCAAACCAATCTGGGTTGGAAAAGGGTAGCTTTGTGAAAGAGCCCAGAGCAGACTGAAATTGTTCATTCAATCTGATGAACCCCTGTTACCCATCCTCCCTCTCTCTCTCTCTCTCTCTCTCTCTCTCTCTCTCTCTCTCTCTCTCTGCAGATGGAGCTGACAGAGGTAGCAGGTGTCTGTGATGTAGAAGGGATGCTGGAACCTCTCGTATTGGGATTCTTTTCCAAGGCCAAGGGACTTCATATTTCATACTCTCTACCTAAAGCTGACTGGTACTCTCGCCCATCTGTATACATGCAAAGCATTAGATTCGGTTTAGGCTTACTGAAATGTTTTGGTTCATCCTATTACCTGCCTTTAGTCAATGCTGCTACCTCATAAATAAAATATTGAAGATGCATAATTATAAAGAGTGTTCATTTGAATCACATGTATTGTGCTGCCAATAAATGAGCATACAAATGAATTACTGAATGATTTTGTCTTGGTTAGGTGACTGTTGGACTCCATGTCACAGGCCTCTGTACTGCAGTCTCTGTTGTCTTATGGTATGTGTTTTGCCCACAGCCCTGCAGGAGACAGTGAAAACCCCACAGTGCTGGTGCTGGATTTCGGACTCAATGTCTTGTTGATGAAATCAGTCACCAAGCAGCTGGTGATAACCAATCACACGGCCATTCCCGCCCCTTTCCACTTAGAGGCGGAGTACTTCACAGGACGCCCTCCTTCGCCTCCCTCCGAAAGGGGCACTGATCCTCGACCCCGGTACCGCCTCTGCCCTCTAACTGACCAGAGACACATGGTAGCATTTTCTCAACTGGTTCACATTAAATTCCTCAAACAATTGCCTTAAAGAGCATCATCAGCATACAGCGAAACAAAATATTGGCTCAGTTTCTGGAGACTTGTTTGCTTGAGTTTTCCTTTTTGGTTGATTTGAACTGCATCTCCTTATCATGCTGCATTGCATATGACAGAGTAAATACGCAGCAGGAATGTCTGAGATAGGATCTGAGAAACCATTGCCCACCATTTACAACAACAAGACTGGGTCACAAGGCCTCCTCCAAATTCCTATTTATTAGACACTCTCTTCTGTGCATGCTCACTATGCCCTCTTGTGGAAACATTTGAGCAGTGCAATTTGTTTACACAATATAAATGCAATAATTTTACTACAACAGCTGTTGCTTTGCAAGAGTTAGAAATACATATAATATGATCACAACTCATGTCGCAGGCCGTTGAATTTGAGGAGGCAGATATACCATGTGCCAGCAAAGAAAGTGGAGGAGAAAGTACACCAGGGTATGCATGTTTTTCTTTTGTCCCTGTATAATTTTGGTGTAACGCTGTCAGGTTTTTAAATCCTCACTGCTGCAGAAATGGTCTTTGACAGCATTGTTTCTGTGACAGATTTCATAAGCAGCCTCTTAGCCCACGGAAAGGGTGCTGCGTTCTTCGTCCAGCCAGCCTTTGGGACCCTGGGACCCTTTGCGACGCAAACTGTGGACGTCACGGCTTTTACTAATATGTGGGGAGACTACAGCGATCATCTCGTCTGCAGAGTAGGGTCTGCCTGTCTGCACGTCGCCCCTCTAAATATGTAATGAGGATGACTGACCTTCCTGAGAAGGCCAGAGGATTTCCTCTCTGTGGTTTACTTAATTCAAGCCTTGTTCGCTCTTCATATTATGCCAGTCAATTATTTTGGGGTATTGATGCAATCAAGCATAGTTAATACTTTCCTGCTGTATTGAGTAGAATGTAAAATAGTCAGTAGTTCACATGCAATTGGAGTACAAGCCCTTCAATTGCAATGCCCCTGGACTGTGACATATAGCTGTGATTCGAGAGACTCTCTATTCCAAAAAAGAGAAAATATACTTAAAAAAAAAGAGAGTTAATGCAAAGACAGAAAATCTTCTGGCTCTGTACTGCTGCGATAAATTAGGTTTGGTAATGTGTAGATTATGTGGTCTCTTCTGTCCTCTCTCCTGGTTGCAGGTGGCGGATTTGGAGCCAGTGGTCATTCCCATGAAGATGTCAGTGAGAGGCTGCCCTGTCTACTTCCAGATGACGGGACCACAGCTTGAGATGCAGACTCAGGGGCCAATCATACGGTTCGATCAGGGGGCTGACATTATGCTGAAGCTGTCACACACATATATGACCGACAGACAATCAAGTGAATTAACTGGATTGAAAAATATGCGATACTAATGCTGGTTTCTTATTCACAGATTTGGCACTCATGTCTCGGGTGGAGACACGGTCTCACGGTCACTTCGCTTAAATAACACCAGCCCATACAGTAAGCATCCTGTTACTCGTGTTAACACCCTTTCGTTAACCTCAGTCTCAGTCTCACCTTTAAAACTGTTCTATCTATGGAACTATATATAACATTTCAGGGGTTTAGCAGCACACAAATTAGTAGATAATGTACAGAAAAACAAAAATCTGTCTTGGAAAAGAAGGACATATAGTAATCAATTAATATAGTAATAGTCCAAGTGTAGGTCTATAATGCACCATGGCCTCTGTTAAAAACATAGATTGACTCACCACAATCTAGAGATCAAGCTTCCCTTCTCCTTCAGACATTCGCATGGACTGGGAGACCTACAACCAGGAAGTGGGAGACAGGAAGCTGGTGGATCTGGTGGTGTGGTATGGGGATGCTTTCCCCCTGAAAGACGCAGATGGAAATGAAGTTCTGGGGGGCAAACCGGCCTCCAGCGAGAGCGCCACGCGCAGCTGGGACTGGAGCCACACCCCCAGCTCATCGAGAGCAAGCTCCTCCCTCCAGAGTCAGTCGGTGAGTACATGGGGCCCTATTTCCATATATCATAACACACTTAATAACACACTTTCAGTTCAATGGCAACATTTGTTTAAGCTGGAGGTCCCCTGCAGTGAAGGCCATCAGGGTGCAATAGAGTTTATTGCAAATAAATTAATTTATGTTATTGGCATGGCTTGTATTTCCATCCAGCCCTGTGTTGCTTCATTACTGTTGTGAGTGTCTGTAGCCTGGATGTTTAGTTGAAAGCCTTTTCCATAGTGCCCAGAGGAGGAGGAGGATGAAGAGGAGGAGGAAAGGACCCTCAGGCACTCGTTCCACCAAAGAAGCTTGTCTCTGTACACCTGAGGGCTCATGAAGGCAACCCCTCCGACTACCCGTACTGCATCACCCCACAACAGATAGTATGCATCTCTTTAAGGAAGCCATGGCATTCAAACTCTCAAATCAGTCTAAAGTCACAAGTAATTCTGTCATGGTGCATCATCCAAGATATGTTTACCTCTATGCTAATTTCACCACAACATGCCATGTGAGACATTTAGCATTTTAAGATAAAAAATAAATACATAATAATGAAACGCCCTCAAAGCCTTACCAGGGGATGTTTTGGTCATAGGTGGTTCCAGCTGGAGGCAGCAGTACCATCCATGTGTCATTCACTCCTCTAACTCTGTCAAGCTCCTCCACTGACGCAAAGTGTGCTGGCTTTGCCTTAGGCTTCATGAGTCTCGACTCAAAGGTGAGACTTACGCTTGCTGTGCCCTGCCAAATACGGTACATAAAAACTTCTAAAGATCATGTTTGATTATTACCCATTTCCTGTGTTGTCTAAGGTGGCCTCCTGTATTCCTGGGAAAGTAGAGAGGGCTGAGGGGTATGAGCTGGAGCCCTTGAGACTGGACCTGCAGGCCTCAGTGAAGCCAGCCCAGTGAGTAGCCTACAGTGAACAGCACCTCCATTTACCAGCCCAATGTTCATGTTGCTCTGGTTTCAAGGTGACCATCTGTCTTATGCAACCTTCATTGCAGCTTATCAGTACAAATGGATGATGAGGAGGAAGCCCTTGAGTTCTATGCTGTCGCCAGCGATTTAATACAACACAAAGGGAGGGAGAAAAACAAAGAGGTGAGAGGTAGAGAAAACGTAATCATTAATCCAAGGACTGCTGGCCCTGTGCTGATAAATAGAGTGGAACAACTAAAATCCACCATGGTGACTGTAAAAAGTCTGAATGTCATTTTATTAAAACTAAGAACAATAGTTTTAAAGGACAATAGTTTGAAAAGACAATATTTCTATGCCATTTGGTATATCTGAATGAAACACAATGCCACCTCTTCAGCATCCTCCATCTATTCATACAATTACATGTTCCTGCTGCTGACAGCCCCCATTTCTGTCACTGCAGCTGAAGCTCACTGTAACTTATGGAACGATCTTTCAGCTCTGGGACATACAATTGACATTGAGGGTGGAGCTGTTTATTTCCCTGTTTTACTGCTCAATTTCCCATATTTATGAGTGGAAAAAATGTATGTCTGTGTGCTGTCCATTGGTCGCTTCCAACGATTCTGGCTAAACTGCAAGGTTTAAGCATGACTGAATGAAAGTTAAATGCAAAGATTTAGTAGAACACGCTGCTTTTGAAAAGCACTTTTCCCAGAGCTCATAAAGAGTCAATGGGACAGTTCCAGATACGTATTGCTATAATGCACCAAAAAAGTTTCATTTGCTTTAAGTTTAATGTAATTTGTGTTACCATAATAACTTCAATAATTCTCAAAATGACTGCAACTATGCTGAAAATGTGTTGATCCATACATATAAATAATACTTTTGTTCAGTAAACAGCAGGATCAAAACTGTAACCTGGCTAACAGTGACCTTGCTCAGCTGGTCTCGTGGTATCTGCAGGTATCGTATGGGCAGTGGATTTGTCAGTGTTTGCCGTTGCTATGTCCAGACTGTCACTCAAAGCCTGCGCACACAGGTGCTGAGAGATTCCATTCTGACGCGGAACCTGCAGCTGAAGAACACCACTGAGATGCGACTGTACTTCCGCCTCAGCACCCAGCCGCCCTTCTCAGTTCTCCTGCCTCGGACCAGGGGCGGCACCGGCAGCTCTGACCACCATGCAGAGGAGCCTCACTTTCTCATCCTCCGGCCCCAGCACAACCTGCAGGTGCGCAGGCACCGCATCCTATCTTAACCTGTCTGTTCATTCCCTATTATCTCTTCTTCACTGTGTCCATCCTTTCTCTTGAGAGCCCTCTACAGTCATCTTTCCACCCACTCTCCTCTGACTCTTTCATTGTTCCTCTGTTCAGCCCATGTACCTTCGTTTCCATCTTGGCTTTTTCTTCATATGCTTGCCGTTGCGATCTCCAGGGGTGTAGCTGACATTTTGTTTTTGGCTTCACCGTCAGGTGAAAGTAGGTTTCCACAGCTCCCTGTCCCTGCTGGCCTGTCTGAGCCAGCCAGAGGACCAGCTCCCTCCCACTGTTAAGCTGATCCACACTGACACTGGGGAGAGAAAACTCCGCTTCCAGCAGAACCTGGCGATAGAGTACAGCAACAACACTGTGCAGGTAAGCGCAGCTCAATGTCACAACAGGAATTATAGCATACAGGTTGGTGATGTCTTAGTGTCAGCACAGCTAACGTTGCGTGCAGCCAAGTAGAACCTCAGTGTTACCACGGTGACATTAATGTTTTTAAGTGTCAGCACTGAAAAAATAGTGTGTACGTGAGTAATGTCTAAGTGTGCACACAGCTACCTCAGTGTGCAGATGAGGGGTATCTTAGTGTTGGCATGGTAACAACAGTGTGACAACTGTGTTCCTCCACCAGTCATTTATGAAAAGCTGTCGATCATTGACAAATGTAATGACTTGTCAGGAATGTGTCTACATACTCATTTATGCCACTAACAATGCAGCCCTTGCTTTCGCTCTGCCCAAGCTCCTGCCCCTCTGTGCCCATCTTGCCCTGCCTACCCTGTGTCTGTCTGAGACCAGTCTGGATTTCGGCACTTGCTATGTGGGACAGACCCAGGTTAAAGAGGTTTTCCTCTGCAACCGAGGAGCGTCCTGCAGCTACTGGACAGCAGTTGTAGGTAATAAGCCAGACCGGCCTAAACTAGTTCAGCACCAGTTTAATTTCTGCAGTATTGAGCTATGTTTTGACATCAGAGTTTTTAATTTACTTTGACACATCTGACTGAAGCTAATCATGCATGAGAAATGAAAGACCCAATGTGCTTTCATCATAATATTTGTAATGTGATATATCTCTTTAAATTATTATGTCTGGATAAATGTTGTTTGTACAACAATTAATGTTTTCTCATACCAGATGCAAAAAGCATAATTATGAAAGTTCTGTGTGTATGCTCACTGGGGATATATTTGTCATGAATGAAATATCTGGAATGAAATATCCACTCATTATTATAATTGAAGTTTAAACATCCAATTTATTTTTTCATGTGGCACATCTAACATGAATCTTTCATGTACTCTCTAGATGCTAATTATGTACTCAGTTTCATGGTGCTTTTTTTTTTTTTTCTGAGGCTTCTTTGTACTGCATACACAAATTATGAGCCAAGCTGAAAATAGACATATTCTATGGAGAATGAGGAATTATAATTTTTATTTAATGACAGCTACATAATATTAGAGAGGGAGGGATACCTCATTTACAAGTGTACAATTTCCTCCATAACTATTATTTCCCAGTATAAATTAATTCAATAACATTCATGTCTTGTTTTTTTAGCATAACTCTTATAAATTATGTTAACTACAGTTCCTCAGCAGATTGCAACCTTTCTCAACTTTCCAAAGGTTTTTTTTTTTTTGGCACGTTTCATTTTTAGACAGTTTGCTTTCAGATATTCATGTGGAAAATGGGAAATGAAGGGGCTTTGGGGAACACTAACGGGGGGAAAACGGCATTGGTTACTGACATCAAAAACGATTACACGTAAGCTGATTGGTCCACAGCTAGAGCCATCTCTAGATACTGCATTTGAAATATCTCTCCCTGGAGCCCATCCACAGCAGTTTCCCATTCCTTTCTTCCCTCAGTGTAATAGTATCCATTGAAACTGAATGGAAAACAGTTATTTTATTTTAGCATTTCCCCGGTCCCCGCTCTCTGCTTTCCATCAGTGCAAACAACCTGTCAGGAGCATGTTAACCTTTAAGCAGACACTGCATATATTTCAACTCTTTTCTCTCAGACTCGGGTGAAGAGACCGGGCCATTTACAGTGACCCCTGTCTCTGGGGTCCTGCAGCATTCTGTGGCCCCCTGCCGACAGCCTCTGCAGATCAGCTTCACAGCCAGGTATAACCCACTGTTTCAAACCAACTGTGTAGCATCAGGGCTTTTATAGGCCACTTCAAAGACCTTGGCAGGCAGAATCGGTTTCAGGTAGAGATTACACAGAGACAAAAATAGGCTTATTTTCACAGTTCTTTAACCGTGTTGAGATTGTATTAAAATGGAATTTGGCTTCCCACAGTGACCAAAGCCAGGCCAGAGCCACTGTCACACTGCACGGGATTCTGGGAGAACCACCAATCTCACTGCACGTCCAGGGGAGGGGCTCCTTCGACGAGAGATTTGTGTCACTGCTGGACAATGCCTGGATCTGCGATAAAAATTAACCAAGAGACACACCAGATCTTTGGGAAACAAAGACAGTTATAACTGAAAATTTACATTGATCTGCTGTATGTAGAGTTGTCTTCCTTGTTGATCTGTTATAAAACCTTAAATTACTTCATGTGTATTGACTGGAAAATGTTTTTTTTTTTTTCAAGCACCTTATTTTTCCATACTGTATATGCTCCAAATGAAAAACTGTACAGAGTTTAAAAGTAGTTTATTTAAACAATATATAAAGCTTTCTTGGACTGTATTGAAAGTGAGTGCAAATTCATTATTTATGATTTTAAACTAATCTTAATTCCTAACATAAAATAATCCCTCTCTGACATAGTGGAAGGTCCTCTTAGATTTTTTTTTTGTAGAGTTTCTGAGATCAGTCAGGATTTACCCAGTTTCACAGCCATTTGAGACCCTTAGTTCAGCTCCCCAATTCAATATGGCCTTACCTAGACATGAGGTATGACGAGATGAGTGCTGATAAAGCAGGTAACCTAGAACCTGCTATTATTATTATTAAAGCCACATTAGGCATCTGCATCCGCATTCATAAGATTCAAACACGTTCTCGCTGGCAGAGACAGATGAGCCATTCATACCACATAACTGAGGTGCAATAACAGCATGTTCATTAGCAAAGAACAAATTATCAGTTATTATTCATATGGAAAATGCTCCATATCAGCCCAAATTCATATACACAAAGTGGTGAAGGATTGCCCTGTAATAGCAATAGGAATTCAAATTCAAAAGAGCAAGAGAACAACAACGATCATAACAATATCATTACTGCTCCTATTCTAGAAACAAATACTCCATGCAACAAGTTAATGTCATATTCAAATCATTGTTATGCATGGTGCATTTTACATTCATGAACACTCATTTAAAATGTAACAGAAATAATCAGGCACTTATTATTTAACTGACGTTTATATGTATTGTGCATTAATATTTTCACAAGGTATTTTCCAAGTAGTGATTTGAAACATGTCTATGAGTTAGTTAAGCGGTCTGCTCTGCTCTGAGATCACAGTCAGTCTTTAGGACCTCTCAGTGGTGCAGAAGTGGGGAAGAATTGCCATCCATTCTCACACAAATTCTGGACTATTTTCCAGGATATTCAAAAACTGCTGCAGCTCCCATCCCCGTCCCAATGCACATGGACACCACACCATACGCCCTGCAAGACAAGCACCACAGTTCACCACAGAAGCACAAACTCTCATCAGAGAATAACAGTGCACTTTTTTGCAACTTAACTTCTGATATGGTCATTCTGAGTGCTGCAGAGTAGGACTGGTGAAATGAAGAGTGTGTAACATATGTGTAACTGTGATGTGAGCTCACCTCCTGCCTCTGCGCTTGAGCTCGTTGAGCAGGGTGACCACCTGGCGGGCGCCAGTACAGCCCAGTGGGTGGCCCAGAGCGATGGCCCCTCCGTTAGGATTGACTTTTTCAAAGGGAATGCCCAGCTTCTCCACACAGTACACAGCCTGCCATGAAATCAAGCAGAGAGACTCCTCTCACTGTCTGAGTGCTAAATAACCCTGCTATAAGTGCTGAACAGGAGATTAAGGGGACTGACCTGACTGGCAAAGGCCTCGTTTATTTCAAACACATCAATGTCGGACACAGTCAGTCCTGAGGGAGGAAAAATGTAATGTATTTTCACATTCATAAAAAGACCTACAACTGACACCTATCTGTCAAAGATAAGGCTAAAGATGCAGGAGTTTTATCATTTCAGAATACATTTTAGAATCACAATTATTGAAGAATTATAAGCATCACACAAGCTTTTCACTGACCGTTTGCTCCCACTTGCAGCTGATTCACTGTTTCCCACTCCCATACAAATGAATGCCAGTCTCTCAGAGCCTGGGAGTCCCACCCCGCTGCAGTGCTCCACTGCACACCCACCTGCCTGCTGCAGGGCTGCAGGGATGGCATAGGCTGGTCCGATGCCCATCACATCTGGGGGTACCCCTACCACTGCGCTTGCCCGGAGGACCCCCAGGACCGGCAGACCCATAGCCGCCACCGCAGACCGCCGTCCCACCAGCACTGCTGCTGCGCCATCGCTCACCTGGCTGGCGTTTCCTGCGGCGATAAAAAGCAATCTGAGCCAGACTATACAGGCTAGAGCCTCAAACAACACAGTCTCATAGTCAGGAGAACGCTAATGTTTCAGATCACACTTATTCGTGTTGTTCCTATAATAACACATACAGTACTGAGGAAAGCGATGTGAGCATACTGTGTTATACTCTGCATTACAGAGTGAGAGGGGGGAGGGAGAGACCTGCTGTGGTGCTTCCGTCTGGTTTGAAGGCTGGTCTGAGCTTGGCCAGCCCTTCCAGTGTGGTGCTGGCCCGGATTCCATCGTCCTTGGTGACCGTGATGCTGCGCTCGGTCCCATCCTCGCCCACAAACTTAGTAAGAACCGGAGCGATCTCCTGATCAAACAGGCCCAGCTGCTGAGCCCTGCTCGCTCTGTAACACAGACAGGGTGTGATAGGATTACTCACTGTACACGTGCTCTCTGACTGGAGAGGAGGACACAACTGTCAGAAGCAACAGAAGCCAATAGATCAATGTGATGTATCACAGCTCACAATGGTAATTTAGCCCTCTGAAATGTATTCTAAATGGTTTCATTATTCAACAATAATCACCCAGTCATTGTAGGTCAAAAATACCACATATGCTATTTTAAAAGTATAAATGTAATGTCATTTTAGGAGAAAAAAGCCTGTAAGAGAACTGAAGTTTTCCAAATATGTTTAAGCCACAAGAAACAGTTCCCCAGACAAACAAAAATTCAAAGCAACATTCATCAGCTGAGCTCCAATGTCAAACTGAGAAAACTACTGTCAAGCTACTTTTTCCTCCCCTCCCCTCCTTACAATCAAAGGCAGAAATCTTACTTTTGTTGTGAATTCACAGCGAAGGCATCCTGCTTGTCCCGGGAGATTCCGAATCTCTCCGCCACGTTCTCGGAGGTGATTCTGAAGCAAACAGAAGGAGGCAGTAACAGACAGTGCACAGAGTGAATTGGGGAACTGAGTCACCAATACTGGTCCTGAGCCGTTTATACACTGTACATTTTTACATTGCTATTCATTGCTGTTTGGCTCATTTTATCGATTGGAAGCGTGACAAAGCACAGCTAATCTCAGAGCGCGAACAAACCTCTGACAGAAATGCCAGTCACAAGACCATTTGCTATGAAACAGACATGCACTGTTTCTCAAGGGAAAAGAAACACATCATGTCTTATCGGTAACGCTGCGTATGCAGTACATAGCTAACTAAAATTCAATTTCTGTGCTAACATGTATATTTAACAGATGAAACTTTGGTTGTGGTCTGTGTAATTTTGTACTGAAGTTTAAAATAAGGCTTTTCTTTATTCACTTGACTGTGCTGAAAACTACAGAGGGACACCTAAATGTGGAGAGTGTAAGAGCAGGGGATGCTTACCCCATGGGGATGATGCAGTCACGGGCCTTCTCTACGTCCATCAGCCGAGAGCTGACATCACCAGGGTTCCCTGCTGAGCGCAGGGTCATGCTTTCCACTCTAGAACAAATGCACCGAGCATGCTCAGAACAACCACATAGCACAATCAACACCCTCTGCTCCACTTTTATTCTCTATATGAAACTTTATGTGAAGCTCATCACACTTGCAGATTCATAATCTTTAAGTTCTATACCAAGTGAATGCCACCATGGTGGTCAGCCCTGAGCCATTTACAATCATTTAGAAAGAAGCACAGGACAGTCATGACAAGGCACTCAGTCTGCTTATATCATTGCTCGCAAGTGAAGACGTTACTGGTATAACCTCATACACATACAACTAAGCTAACAAAACACAACCTTTTTAAATAATGTTTGTTCAATACAAATACTTACCCACATGCAAGACCCAGGTCATAAGAACCATTTCTGATGCCGCCTGAACAAGGACAGACAGTAAGAGATGGTAACCATGTTTTCAGGGTACAATATTCATTACAACAAGTCCTGTTTTTTCAGCTCAGCATAGGAAAAAAATATATAAGCAGATATATACTGACGGTAAAAGTGATTACCCACAGAAACATGAATAAATACAGGTGCAAAACAAAGTCTTATCTATATGAAAAAAAAAAAATCAAACTGGAGCAAAGAGGTAACAGAATAAAAATTGAAAACCAAGTTTAGCAGCTGCATACATTGTACACAGTCCAATGCAATGCAAGAGAAACAAAAATACCCATCGCATCTCCAGCCAACTTCCATGATAACCAGTACGAGCATGCCCTCACCTGCGATGTTGAAAAGCGCTTGGAGCCCAGAGGAGCACATTCTGTTCACTGTGTAGACAGGGACTGACTCTGGGAAACCACTGAGAAGGAGGGAAGCTCATTACAGCACTGATTACGGATCAGAACAGCATATTCTGGCCTGGGCCCGTTTTGTGGGAAAAAGGAGGTGATTAGCTTACCTGAGAAACTGAGCTACCCTGGCCATGAGAGCCCCTGCCCCAGGCTGTAGAACATTACCTGCAGTGTAATCAGGAGGAGTTATTCACTAAGGTGCAAAGATGAGGCAAACATTTTCAAATGTTGCTCCCATGGCAGGTTTACCCATTTTGGGTACTGACCAGAGGGAAGGCCAACTCTATCTACAACAATCTGCGGGAAAAGGTGGACCAATGTAACGAGTCTAATTAAAAAGGACAATGTGCATCTTCACTTCATAGCCATGCAGTAAAAACCAAACCAACACCACAGACCTCTTATTCAACAAGCAAGTCTGTAGCATATCTGCTTCCTCACCCACACAGACGTCGCCCAGTCTGCCTGGTGGCAGCCCAACGTCCTTCAGCACTGCCGACATCACAGTACTCAGCAGCTCATCAGGGGTGGTGTCCTGCAGGAAGACAGTGGCGGTATCTCAGCAAGGACATAATATATACGATGATACCAAACCTTCCGATGTTCCTGTTTGTATTGTACAGACCCCTCCAATAGCCATGGGTCAAGAACAGCCAGGCTTACGCTGGAAGCACTTGTCTCCGTAGAGTGATGCCTAAATCTATGTTACAAAACCAACACAAATACTTGATCTGTACAGTGAGAAATTAGCAGTGCCTTCCGTCAAATGCATATTTATGTTGAAAAAGCAACACCAATGCATATAGTAAACCGCTCCTGCGCAGATGGAAACAATGCACAGCATCTTCGCAACGGCTATCTTGTGAAAAGAATTGAATTTCAACTGGTAATTATTACTAACTTACACTCCGAGGCACTAATTAAATCATGATATATTCAGCATAAAATACAATTAGCCTGCGTCCCAGTGTACATTATCTTTAACTTACCTTAAACGACCCTCTTTTAGCTTTTCCTATTGCAGTTCTCAGACCGTGAACCACAACAATGTCATCTGCACCGGCCGATGACAACGTACTACATTCCGAAGTTGTTAAAGATGGACTGCTGTGTAAACTCGACTTGTTCGGGGGAGAAAGATGTCCAAAAACTACCTTTACTCTCTTCATCGTTCAAATGTACCGTCTGTAGGATGTAGAGGACTTGAAATACCAAGCCAGCTGGCTAGATTATCTATGTTCGAGGGTGTCAAACGAACTTTTCACGTATAGCTATTGCTTCATTCCCTATCGTTGCACATTGTCTTACTTTCACTCCGTTGCATTTGATGAACTTTGGTACTAAATCAGGCCACACGCAATTGCAAGTCTCAGTTTTAAGAACCCGGAACTGCCTGGAGTAAACACAATTGTGATTGGTCCACTCCCATGTCAGTTATATAAAGGTGGCCCTTAACCACACAGTTGAGACATTTGTACAGACTAAGAGGCTATTTTGCCAGCAAAAGTAGATATTTAACCCAAAGAATTGTAACGATTTTAATCTCAAAGGAGATGAACAATAAAGCAACACATATGTTTATTTAACTGAAAATATTTGAAAATAGTACAGCTGTTTTTATCACCATACAGCACCCGGTATGTTTGTGTGTGTGTGTGTGCGTGCGTGTGTGTGTCCGGTGACAGCAGAGTAAAAGCGCATGAGAGAGGCCAAAGACTTCATAAAGGTGGCTGTAAATCTTAACTCACAACATGAGCAACTTGTTTAAAAACTTGACTTAGTAAGATCAGTATAAAACAATAACTTTGTCAGTGAGGAAAACTACCCTGTAAAGTTCAAATGGCCCTTACCTATTCCCCTGAAATGATATGTTTCTCTGCATGCTCTCTCCTTTCCTGGTCCCTTTGGTTCCTCTGCATAACTGTGTCATCCTCAATATATGCCTCAATGGCTTCCTGGTCAGGGGAAGTGTCTTTTAAATCTATAATAATCCATTTTTAATTATATTTTCCTTCCACACTTGAAAGTTGAAACAGTAACTGAAATATTAATATGACTTTTGAAAATCTGATTACACAAACTACACAAACTTGTGAACAGAGTTTGAAATACAATTGCCTGACATCCTCATGGCGCAACAGTTCAAAATGGCCCTTACAACATTATACCTGTATTATTTTCATACATCTGTCCTGTTGATTGACCAGCCTGAGACAGGACAGACAAAGACAATTAAGATGAACATCTGGACCGGCTTTGACAGGAGCATGTGAATTGAATGTCATTTCTGGGCATAACTTAAGTGGCAGATTGCTATTCTTTTACTAGAATTTCAGAGATATGACATGTAGTTCAAGAAAAAACATTGAAAAAATATTGTCCCCCTGGATGTAACGCCTGATTTTAATGACTATATTAGTGGAAAAAAATCACTAAAGAATGGAGTTGAAAGTTGGGTAGACGCTGAACCTCGTTTTGACAGCAATCATCAGCCTAATACACATAATAATAATAGTTTTGAACCTCACCCATGTTAATTTTTCCGAACAATAATTATCACTGTGCTGTTCTTCCTAACCAAAAGTTGGTCACTTTATTTTAGAACCATTATAACGCAAATGATCAGATCTATACAAAGAAAGCGTAAAACAGGAAAACCTCACCTCCATGACTTCGATGAACCTTGACCAAATTGTCCTCAGCGTCCACATAATAGCCATCCAGGCTTCACTGAAAGCCCTTGGTTGTGGTCGCATCCCGCACTGTTCTCACAAATCCAGCGGAGGGCAGCAACTCGCACGGTAGTGGAGACGGTCCTAAGTGTGCCCCATAGCCCGCCATCATTTCCTGGAGCTCACGTTATTGCTGACATCAGAACCACTGCTCAGTGGAAACGCTCACAGTTCACGAGTGTTTAACGAAGCCAAGCAACAGAAAAGAGAAGAAACTTTACACGAAACTGGACTCAGCGGCGCTCATCTTGCATTGTCCACTGAATTTTTTTCGTCAATTTGGATTACAAATATTAATTTGAGAAGATATGATATGCAAAATGTTTTTGCATGAGTGGATATAATCGACCTTTACTGTTAATTTTACGCCTGCCAGTCGTAGCTCATTCGTGAGCAGTTACAGTATTGCAATTTCCGGATACCAGTATCAGAAAAGACTCGGTGGGGATACAATCGTGGGACCTGCCGTTATTTCTGCTGTCAGTTTATTTGCTGTCTTTGAAGTGCGTGGTCCATCACTTGGGGTATTTGTCAGAAACGCATTTAAAGACGATGAAGTTATGCAGGTAACCAGGTGAGTTGGTGTAGAAATTCATTTGTGGACAGAAGCCGTTAAATGTAAAATATAGTACGGTGTCCTATTAAGCGTAGTAACCACATTCGCTAATGTAGTGAAATATAGTTTTTGTAAGAATATGTGAATTGCATTTCCTTGTTAAATGAGTGTGGGTCATCTTAGTGTTATTTTGTTTGTTTATTTATTTGGCTACAACTACCTAAATGTCGTGTCATATACTGATATGGGGTTCACTACAATTGAGGTAAATATGGAGTACCGCGTTTTCCTGAAAGTCTCTTGTGCAAGCATGTATGTGGAAATATGCCAATATCTAAATTTTGCTTTAGTCTTTTCTTTGTTGCGAATACGCTTTTGATTTTTTATTTGTTTTGTTCCAGGCTTCAAACGTGTTGTCTTTTTACTCTTTACAATATTTGTATTTTACACTGTAGAAAAGTCACAGAGCTCTTTGATGTAATGGTCTTTTCACATATCACAAATGCATGTAGCATCTGATATCTTTTGAAGTTAAATAAAGTGTGCAATATTTTTCATGATTAATTTCGGGTGGTACATTTGGTAAGTTATTTCCAGCAGTGTAGGTGGTCCATCCTCTTGATATCGACAGTTGTTCCACAGTAAGTGTATGTCTTGTGCAGACTTGTAATCTGACGCAACCAATGTTAGCATTTCTTTTTTGGATGAGAAAATATGCCACTTGTGCCACAAGTGTTTACTTTGGCTCTGAGTTTCTTTCTATGGAACGGTTTCAGCCTATACGTACATTTGGTTTTTGAAAAAAACTAAAATAATATTACTTTATCAGTTAATCTGTTTTAAAGGATAATATTTAGTGCAATGTATATTTGTGAAGGCCGAGTTTGACTATACCAAACACAAGCATTTATATGAGGATAGTCATTCTGTCGTTCTTGGTTACTGTTTACGTCTCTTTTATTTTTTCTGGGACTGGAAAGTATTACTAAGTTTTCGGTTATTTTTTGCTTATTGGAACGCTGCATTGATATTGTTGATATTTTTCGCCATTATTCATAAAAATGTATTCTTAAATTAATGCTTACTATTAAATGGCTAAGTTAGTTATTCATTAAAGGGTCAGACAGTTGGCGGTCGAAACAGGCTAAAATAAGTAATTATAATGATGATTTTGAAACTCCCCTGTATTATTTATTTTGAAGAAACATTGTCAGTGTGTGGTGCAGCATTCTTAACATAGCTTTAAAGGGAGTTATGGTTATCAAAGGGTGTGATCTGCATTTTTCCACAGGAAGGAGGGGATTGCTGAAGGATGAAAGTCCAAGTGTGCTTTCATCTCACAAGTGTGTATGTGTTAGTCAGCTTGACTATAGACCTGTTGGCAGGTGTTACACATGCGTAGGGCTCTCCCAGCACCCGTCTTCTCAGGTTTCTTCATCAGCTGTGGCCATGTTCACTAGTCAATTCATCTGAAACAGTGTGCCTGTCTATGGGAGTCCAGTCATAGTGTCACTTGCAGGAGCAGTGAAGACAGAACTGTATTAAGCCACAGCAGATATTCTCCTTCAAAGTGGGAACATCCCACGGATGTAGTTACTCAGTCCACTGGTATGTGTATGGAAACAGGAATAGTAACAGTGGTCAACTGTATGAAAGTCAGGCTGTCAAGAAGGAACTCCCAAGCTGTGATACGAGTGATGTAGTCCAGTTGCTGATAACTGGGCTGGACAGTGTACGAGATGTGAATGATCTCTGCTTTGAAGGAACAAACCAAGGCAATCCTCTGATCCTTGTTGCTGTAAAGTTAATGAAACATTTTAGGTCTGCTTTCTAGATGGGGTTGCCAAGTCTGCAGTGTAATCTTCAAAGCCCTCATTATGATGGTAGAGCACAGAAAAGGAGCTTTTATGACATCGAGGTCATTTACAATTTCGTTGCATCACTATGGAAAAAGTCTTTGTTCTTTTTATGGTCTGTGCACAATAGAAGACACCTTTCAAAATAAACCTAATTATGTTTCATTACTCGGCATCAGCCATCAACTTAAACTGTATGACGGTATGAAAAATCACTATTTGTAAGTCATTGCTGAAAAACCTTAAATATCACTCATGGGAAGTCTTGTGATATTTAAGCTCTGACCCGAGAGCAAACTTGAGTCCTCATTGAATGACAACCCCAGCCCATTCAGAAATGGTACCACAGTTAAACATAGTGATTATGTCTGAAAAACTAGGATCAAGTGATCATTGCAAAACACCACTACCATATGCAGGGTTTTCTGAGTCACCTTCTGTCACACAACCTTAGGGGAGAAAAAAAACACAGAAATGACCTGTTTTCTAAGAAAAGATGACTGGACAGTCTCGAGACTGATGGCTGATATTCTGGGTCTCTATGGTGATGGTTATTTACTTTAGTGTGTGTGACCCCTTCAGCTGTAGTAATGCTGCCATAGAAATAACACAGATTTTATGTCACCTTTATACATGTGGGTTTGAGCAACCACCTACCAGAGCCAATTTGGGTCAAAAGTGAATCTGTTTAATTAACAGATTGCAGAAATGGAACAGTATCTAAAAATGGGGCCCTGTTACACTGGGCTTGCTGTAGATATACAGCAGTTAGGAGACTGGGCTGTCATCCATACCAAATTTTAATTCAGCAGGAAAGTGATCAGACTCAAATTGATAAAGTGAAGACAGATTGAATTAAACATTTTTAAATTATGAAACTTTTAAAGATCTCCTGTATGGTTAAGTGGAGATCTTTAGAGGTATTAATCAGTTATTTGATCCTCTCATTAACTAAGCCATAGAGTAGTATAGATGAGGGCACGTGTATTTAAATATTTGATCGGTATGAATCTGTTACAAGTAAAATGTTGTTAAAAGTGAGTTAAATCAAACAAGTAAAAAGTGATGTGAAATCAAAGCCAAACACAGGTTAGGTCATTGTGAATATTGTAAAAGTCCAGACTATTTTTGTCATAAATGATGGCATGCATTTTACAATGTTTAATGGTCACCATAAACTTTGCCAGGGCAACAGGTTGTGCTAGTACCTAATTAATAGAATGTAATTGATTTCAATACATGAAATATGACATTAAATGTGATTATTTGGCTATTTATGTTTGCTGAATTAAAAATTTGCTGTTTTAAATATATTCTGGCATTATCTTTTCATCTAGGTTTAAAATCTTACCTTTGAACTTTACCTTGATTTCCTATGTAATTTTTACATTGAAATGAACATCCCATAAAACACCTCTTTATCAGCTCTTGCAGTGTTTAGACGTGAATAGTTCAGTGAGTGAACGGGTAAAACAGTGAAGCACTCAATCTGATGTGCCTGTTGGCTTGCAGTATCTGCAAGGCTACTGAAAAGGTTCTGAGTAGATTCCAGCAAAGAATAAAACAAAATGAATTCCAAGCTGGGCGTTTGGGACGAATGGAAAATCCCATGTGCTGACAGCTGGGATGCAGTATACAGGCCACCATAGATTACAGACACCCATCAGAATTAGAGTATTGGGAAAATTAATTACTTGGAGCTGGAAAATCAGAATTTTATTATATCCTGGTAATGAAGAGTTGTCAATCCGAAGGGTTTTCAATCTCCACAGTACTGTCCCTCGGACGGCCTCGCCACTTGTTTTGGAACACTGTCTGTACTTACGTTATGTATCGTATGTAATAGCGCTATGAACGGTTGCCATCTTACGTCAAGGTTGTGGTTTGTTAGCTGGACAGTGAGAGCAGAGTGCTCCACCGGTCCCGTGGAGTGTGGTCTGTGTCAGCAGTGAGATCAACACTCGCCATCCCAGTGGACTTACAGAAAGGATGAGATCTTGTCTCACTTCCCAGAAAGGGCCATTATGACCCCTGGTTCATCCGGAATGGCTGCGGGGCAGTCAGAGGCTCGGAGGGCTCGCCGTGTTCAGATTGGTCTGTTCTTTTCATTTTGAGCTTATTACCAAGGAAATGATGCCACATTTAACCATCAGTGGCATGGTGCGTTTTTATGTGTCATGCTTCTGACTGGAGGGTGAACTAATGCTACCTTCCAGTTGTGACGAGAACTCAAGCCTTGAGTGAACTCAGCTCTTTTAATGGATTGTTCAACATGGGCAGGATGTTAGATAATGCCCCTGTTGCAGACTGGATAAGGATGTTGATAACCACATTGATGATGAAATCAGTGGAGCACAATCATGCCTTGGCTCTACTTGGCTTGGCAGACAGGTGGATCCATTGTGGCAGGACTCTGTCACCAATCGCTTACTCATGCACATGGTCTCGTGTAATGTGCTATTGAAGCACCAGGGACCAAATGTTGCACTTCCGTCCCAGTCGCACTCCATCTCGGTCATTTCATGTAGTACTGCTGCCTTCACAACTCATTTCCTGAAGCACAAGCCCTTAGGGCACAGCCGCTCAGTTTTTCCGCTCCCTGACCTTCCCCCTCTCCTGTGATTGGCTCAGCAGCATTGTTCACATGTGTGGTCACCTCTGCACCCCGAGGGCCTCACTGTTTACACCCCGACTCTTTTCTCATTTAGAGTCGTCCCTGAGCTGCAGTCCCTCCACCCTCTGTCCGCATTCCACTGGTAATCTGGAAGTGTGGCTATAGTATTCGGTGGCTTTTAGGCTATTCTAATGTATCAGCAGAACACTGAATATTTCATGTTTTAAGCTTGCATTAAAATGTTCTGTACTGTATGATCTTTAGTCTCTCTCCAAGGCTAGAGGACAAAGAAGTACCATTTAACTGGTACTGAAACTTATGGAGTGCTCTGGTGAAATCTTCAGATAACAGTGATCATAATCTACACTAATCACGGTGATGAATGTGTGTGTGTTTATGTGCACAAATGGGTGTACTCTATTGCAGTTGCGTGCTTTTTGAAACGCTCAAGCCTGTTAGCCATGGTCATCTGAGACAGATATTGCAACTCTATGTGCAACACGTTATTCAGTCTAATCCTCTGGTGTTTCCATGGTTTCATTTCAAATGTAGCATTTTCCCTCTCACAGGAGTGACGTCAGAGCTGTTCCCCTGAGGGTTCACGGTTTAATCTAAACATTAGGTCATACTCTAAAGAGCTACGGCTGGATGCAGGCCTCTCTTTTCTTGGCTGAAGATAATATTTATCCTTAAGTTCTTTTCTAGGTTTATTACAAGGTCAACTCATAACAAAAATGTTCAATGTATGTACCTCAGATATGGTATAGTGGTTTTGTAAGTATTTGGGTGGAATTAGAAACCTTAGCAAGGCCAGGACAGGCGCTTAACTGTCTAACATGGAGATGGAAATACCAATGAATGGGACATTTGTTGTTATTTTTATGTCATATTTAGTGAATTTGAGCTGAAACTAAAATTGAATAACTCTTTACGCTCTTTATGAAGGTGTATATGCTGCGCATGTCCTCTTCAGGTTTATGCTGGAAATGAAAGGCTGTGATTTGCCCTCATTGTGGCATGTTCTTTACCATGCAGAAAAAAATTATCATCTGACTAGTTGGGATTCTTCCATATTGTTATTCTTCCCTCGTCTAAAATGTACTAAAATAGTGATTCAAAGAAACATCGATTGAGAACCTGGTTTCCTTATACCCACTGATAAATACGTGCTTAACATTGATTTATTTCTTTGATGTGTGGAGAATGTAGTTAAGGTTTGTCTATAGGGGCCATAGGTTCTCTTTTTGACACTGGAGTCTGAAGGCTGAAAAAGTCTAAAGTTTGGCTCAAATTCTGTTGGGAGTATCTCTGTTTAGACACACATTCATTATTAAATAAAGGTATGTCTGTAGTTCCCTATTATTAAGCAGTTAATAAAAGATATAATCAAGCAATGACAAATGCTGCTGGTGTTATGGTGTTTTAAATGTTCCCATTGTCCAAGTGCGTCAGTGTAATACTTCTATTCTCATTCAAAGCGTCTTTCCCGTAACACACAGTAGTTTGACAGGATATGAGTCCTATTGGCCGCCCCATTTTTTAATAATGTCTAAATGTTTCCATGGCATTATCATTATAATACCTTATCTGGTCACATTTTCTCAGGAAACGTAGGACTGCAGGCAGCGAGCGCAGCGCGATAGGATCTGATCTACAATGAGCAGGGCCGTCTCGGCACGCACTTGCCAAGAATAGCTTTGAGTGCCGGCCTGGTGATCTGCTGAAGACGAGCTTGGCCGTGCGCTGGGCAGAGTGTCTGACAGATGGCTAGTCTGCCACCCTGCTGGCACAGGCAGCGGGGTGAACAAATAAAGCGCGTGTGGCGTTCAGACAGCTTGCCGCATTGGTATGGTATTTGGCCAGTGATGGGCAAGACCACCTGTCTTGCATTGTGCTCCTGTCCTTTTGCCCCACAGCATTTTGGTATAAGGGAATACTGGCCGAGTTTTAACTGTCTTGACCCCAGCAAAACAGCTTGTTAAGGTCTTCACAGATATATTTCAAAGGAAATCACACATATCAATTTTCAATGATATGAATGTGATAGTAGATCTTCTTACTGTAGGTACTGCTGTCTATTGGTCTCCCTTCAGCAAATGGCCCATTAATTTCCAGTGTATTTAAGCTGATGAAATTATAGATTTTATATTGTTTGTGAAAGATATCATTCCATTTACTCCACACAGTGGCTTTAGGTTTTGGAAAATGACTAATAGGATATTGCATGGTTTAGTTGTAGATGACATGGTATTTCCAGCTGTTGAGGTAGGTGTATTGATGTGTCCCTTGCTGGAGGTGCAGAGCTGGCCTTCCCTGGGTAGTGGGGCTCTCATAGCCCTGTCTCGTGTCCCTCCACGGGTACTGTTGTTGCCCTGTCTCGTGTCCCTCCATGGGCACTGTTGTTGCCCTGTCTCATGTCCCTCCACGGTTAGTGTTATTGCCCTGTCTCATGTCCCTCCATGGTTACTGTTGTTGCCCTGTCTCATGTCCCTCCACGGGTACTGTTATTGCCCTGTCTCGTGTCCCTCCACGGGTACTGTTACTGCCCTGTTTGTTGTTGCAAGTGGCGAACCCCTTGGCATGTGCTCTGGAAACTTTCAGCAAGCCTTTGTGGCAGCGTCGAGAGCTCTGGACATTTTTTCCTACTGACTGTTTTGGAGAAACCCACAGATGTGTGCGCCCAAAACACATTTTTAAATCAAGCAGTTTAATGAAACTTTTCGAGGAGGGAGAATCCCTGCTTTTGAGGCCACACCAGAGTCATATTTCTACCTCGAGCAGATGTGTTTGTGACGTACGGAGGGAACACTACAGTGGACCATGAGCTGCCGATGGGTGTGCTCCCTCTCTGTCATCTTTAATCAAGAAATACAGTCACTGTTTCACTGTATGGTTTATATCAGTTTCTTCCTTTGGTTTAAAAACATTTCTGGCATTTCATGGATATTGATAGTTCTTGTTATAACATTTTGAAAATGTACCCCTGCCCATATGGTCATGGTCTTTGAGCCTTTGGCTATGGTCGTCACATTTGCCGAAGTACTTCCTTGCTGGCGAATCAAAAATGAATCATAGCATTGTTCAATTGGCTATGTTCTATTAATGCTGTGCCATTAGAAGAATCTCGATACCTACTCTCCATAATGGAGGTTCCTTTGAAGTTTATGGTAACAGTAATTAGGGTGAAAAAGTCAAATTACAGTTTGACTGAGCACAGATGGTGTGTGCAACCTAGATCTTTGCATGAGAGTGCGTACACAAATAATTCACAAAATCACAATTTGTTCAAACTGAAAACAGACAAATTTGTTTTGCTTTGTTTATAATACTTCATTATTTGTACAACTCGGAAACAAATATTCTTTATCTTTTATTTGCAGACAAATATTTGGATTTTTTTTTCAGAGATCTCTGAATGTATAAAAAAGTTTTTTGTTTACAGTTATACAAGTGCTGCAATGCTAGTTCACTAACAAGAAGCTGAGAGGCACAAGAGAAAATCTGAATAGCTTTGCTGCTGAGGATCCATAATTGCCTTGCTGCCCTTGGTGTCTACAGCAGGCGTTTGCATTGTTCTGGGAGTAGCACTGTTATAAATGAAAGAAAACGGTGCTCTTTGTTTTATCTCTTTCATATGTCAAAATGTAGGATTCAGTTGTGGATCCCTGTATCTGTGGCAGTGACAGCCCCTCTCTCTCGATTAAAGAGCTGCCATATCGCTCTGCACTTTCACTGCTTTCTTTGAAGAGATTGCGGTCTCAACCTATTGCGTTTGCTTGCGATCTGCCAATTCCTTGCTTGTATTGTGGGTGAATAATCTCTCAAGGGCAAAAAATCTCTACCATCATCAAAGACCATGCAATTCCTCTAGAGGCAGGACTTTCATTCTTAGAATGCCACTGTTCAGTCAGTCAAAGGCTGAGCCGTCAATGATATCGCAAATTAAAGGTAAACACTAGCAGCTAGACTGAATATGGGCTGTTGGTACATACATTGTAACAAATATTGGGATTTTGTTTCTTGTAATTCACATTCCCTATTGTATAAGTGTGCTGATTCAGAGGTGAAATTCTCCCTTTCTGTCTTTTAATCTAGGCTTTATTTAAACATAGTGACTAGCCTTAAGGTTTGTTCATTTATCATTAATTTTCACCAACAAAAAGTATCACTAATGGCTCTGTTTTTATTTAAAATGTGTTTCTATTTTTTTGTCCTCTCAGGGTGATCTCCCCACCGAGCGACTGAAGTCGAACGCTGCGCTCGGGTTCATCCAGGTCACTTCCTGATGATGACAGTAAACATGGGTGAGTAACACAAGAACACGGCGTCCTCACTCTGTACCAGCGAACGCCAGCGTCTGCGCACACACTTCCTGTCAGCTCGTAACTGAAAGGAGCAGCACTTCAGACAGACTCTGAGTCTGCACCATGTTTGCCCCCCTGTGGATGTGACAATCTGGAGTAGAGGGATTGCATGTATTTGCATATTAATGAGTTTTTATTTGCAAGCAGTATTAATAAAGATAGTTGAATGATGGGAAATTTGCATTCCCAATATACATTTGAGCACTACTGTGCATATCTAATGAGAGGATGGTGGTTCTTGCAAACTCCCAGACTGATTGAATAATTGGACCTTCTGATGAATGCATTAGCTGTGTTTGATCAGCACAAATGCATGAGATGAGTGTGTTTGCACGCTGAGAATCTGGACAGAAGGTGTTCCAGGTGGCTGTTGTGTAAGTTCTGTTGCTCTGTCAATCAGCACTACACATTTGAAGAGTGAAACTGGGTGGGGTATAGCGCACACACGCCTACACATGCACACACACATCCACAAATATATACACACACACATACCTCCCTAAACCTGACTTTACAACAAACCCAAGATCTTTTTTTGCATTGAGATACACGTTGTGATGTAGTGAACAGTGTTGAACATACCCAGAGTGCCTGCATACACACAAGGCTCATATTCAACCTCTGTGAGCAGAAGGGGAAGTAGTTACTCTCAAAAGTCATTTGCATTTAAAATGATTTAAGCAAACAGAGGGCCTGCAAAACACAATGAGCAATTCTCCACCATGTCATTAATTCCTGTCTTTTTTTTGAGCGAGAAGTTATGCCATTGTTGGAGTCACTAATTCAAATGACAGACAGTCACAGTCTAATTAAAGCAGAGGGCCAAATGCATAATATTCAGTTTTGAAGATTGATGCAGTTTGTGCAACAACTACAGATAAAGCCACATGTTAGAAATAATTATCAACTCCACGCTGCAAAAGGCTTTTAAGCAAACAGTAGTTCTTGCAGCCACGTAATTCTGTTGTTTTCGTGTCTGTAGGTCCCACAACACAGAGTGCCTCCTCACTCACACACACACAAACAGGTTAGTACAGCTTTGCTCTGCATCATCCTCTCAATAAGAGCTAACATTGACAACAACCAACTGAACAGTCTAAGCTTTAGCACAGCTATCCTAACCTGCTAGTAATATGCATTACGTGTATATGATTACTCCTTTGAAGACATATATGATGAGCTATGAAAATACTGCTCAAATGTCTTAGCCAATTCAGGTGCCATTTTGAGATATTTAAGGGAAGGAAGTCAGCTCAGCAATTTTTCCGAAACATGTCTGAAAAGGAGCATTAGGGTCACTGTTCTTCTGTTCATTGCTCAGTTGCTGGGTAGAGTCACAGGTGTGGTTTGACCAGGTCTTCCTCTGTTCGACAGATGACTGTTTCCCTACAGGACCTGGACATCACAGAAACTCACAAGGTAGGAGTCACACATCTGTTGTTTCTACATGTGTAGAACTGCTCAGCAGTCAAAAATCAGTGAGATTCTCTCTTTCTTCCTTACACTTAATGAGGAAGTTTTAGATGTAAATTTATAGATAAGTGATGACTTGTATATTAATGATAACGAGGCCATTCTGATGTACCCTTCATCTTCAGGCAACCATATACACTTTTACCCATGGTTTTTTGTGCCAGCATTAATGAGAAAAATATTTTTTTTCTGTTATTTATTTATTCATCATGCAGTTGTTTTTCTGAATTGAATGACTGTTCTCAATCATTAAATTTTGAAAATGAAAGCCAACAAATAAAGCTAATCAACCTAAAAAATGGTGAAATAATATTTTTCGGTCAGGTTTGGTGACAATATGTCACAAAATGCCACCTGCATAAAGATGTCAGTAAACAGCAGTGAACCTTTGAAGTTCCACATTCCTATGTTCATGTTAAAGCAACAGCCACAACAGTTTTATTTTATTTATTTTTTCTGAACTCATCTCATCAAAAATGACTTGAGTCTCTATCAGTCAAAGTCATTGCAACTATCAAGAGCCAACATTGCCATTTTCATCAACTTTTTATGAGATCTATTTGAGTAAACAGGACCATCTGATTGCACTCTGCTTTGGTGTAGCTTTGGTTATAAAAGTGCTGGATCTCTGCAAAGGGCAGCCTTTCACTCTCTGTAATCCACCCCAGTTCCAGGGAATTTAACAACTGGAATTTACTCCTTTGCCAAAGCATAAACCGTACAAGGCATTTCTCTCACAGCAGATCTCAGATCGGCAGTGACATTGGCTTCTCTTTCCTCTATGCAGTCAGAACATTTTTGGCATAATTGATCCATCTGGATGCCATTGCAGTGTGTCACTGGCCGTTAGGAAATCCCCAGTGTCTGCATTCTCTGCTCTCTCCAGCAAACCAAAACCCTCCCAATGGAAACATACCCCATTCCAGCAGGCTAGAGGGTCATAGAGCTGAACCACAGATCTGCATTTTCTTATTCTTAACAATTCAGCATTTTAACCACTCACAAGCATAATCAGCAAATCACTGGAATTGTGATTTGGGAAGACGAGTCTCTGAATAACTGTATGGATCTTTTACTGCATGTGCATGTTTTCACATGCTGGTTTTTTAATTTCAGCGATATGGATTTATTAGATACTTGGGCATGGACTTTTGATAGTTATATCGTACATCTTTTGCAGCATACATTGTTTCACTGCAAATGAAAAGAAGCGCTAGTAGTAGGTATCTCAGCAATGAAATATCCTATTTACATATGTGTGGGCGTTTGAATTAGAATACGTAGATGGGGCTCAGTGTCTAGTCCCAGGGCTGTGACTGGCCCTGGCGCGCCTGAGGCCTGGCAGACTCACACCAAGGGAGTGATGTAATGCCTTAATTTACAGCCTCCTGTCACAACCAACTTTTCCCACACTGGGGTCCTGCTGTTTGTTTTGTACCCTTGGCTGCTGACGTCCCGGAGAAGTGCAACCGAGGGGCTGTTGGCCCACTTCCTTTTCCAGGGAGAGCGAAGGAGCCGGGGGGCATGAGGGGCCATCGCCGGCCTGTCTCTGTTTGCGTTGGAGGGGGCTTTTTTTAATCTTGGGGGCGGCGAGTGCCTCATACTAACTTCGTCATGTTTTTCTGAATTCCTGCACTGTACCACGCTGCATTAGCGAATCAAAGCATGTTGAAACAGTTAATTGCCCATAAAACCCTAACCGACTTTCTCTCTGCAATTTTCCCATATTCTTCCATGCAAGGGGACTGCCTCTGACGCATTAGCCAGTAGATGGCAAAATGCTCATAAAATGTCATTTAAAACTCGGATCAAGACATTGAAGCTGTGTTTAGTATTGGGCCTGGTTGAAGCTGCGTTTAGTATTGGACCTGGTTGAAGCTGTGTTTAGTATTGGGCCTGGTTGAAGCTGCGTTTAGTATTGGACCTGGTTGAAGCTGTGTTTAGTATTGGGCCTGGTTGAAGCTGTGTTTAGTATTGGGCCTGGTTGAAGCTGTGTTTAGTATTGGACCTGGTTGAAGCTGCGTTTAGTATTGGACCTGGTTGAAGCTGTGTTTAGTATTGGGCCTGGTTGAAGCTGTGTTTAGTATTGGGCCTGGTTGAAGCTGTTTAGTTTGGACCTGTATTGGGCCTGGTTGAAGCTGTGTTTAGTATTGGGCCTGGTTGAAGCTGTGTTTAGTATTGGGCCTGGTTGAAGCTGCGTTTAGTATTGGACCTGGTTGAAGCTGTGTTTAGTATTGGGCCTGGTTGAAGCTGTGTTTAGTATTGGGCCTGGTTGAAGCTGTGTTTAGTATTGGGCCTGGTGTTTGTTCACTTGGGTTTATACTCAGGTATGACTGCATTATTCTGAGAGCAGCCTAGGCATTAGCAGAACTACAGAAGCTCTTTAATATTCTGATTCAGTAATATAACATAGTAAACTCAGGTTTTACTGTTTGAGTGTACATGTCTACCACAGGAAGGTGTACTGAAGTAAATGTTTATATTGACAATACATTTTGGTTTCCAGTTCCAACAGAGATGAGGAGAAAAATGTCTCAGAGTTCGTTTGCCCCTCCTTTGGAACTGCTTGAACAAAATGTCTTTTACCTTTAATTGTTCTTGGCACTGCTGCCTCTGATGTAAGTGGCGTAACAACCATCTATCAGTAAGGACGTAAACGAGAGGATTTTGCAACCACTTTCCACTCTTTAATCTCAGCTCAGTCTAAACAAAGCCAGCATTGAAGCCCGACGTTTCACTGAGACCATGTATCTGACGGGAACAATGTTTCGTCCCAGACGCGTGTAAAACAAACCAGCTTTAGCCACTTCAGCTATGCACGCCTCCCTCTCGGCGCGCTGAAATTAGAGATGGATCAGGAGGAAGGGATTCTTACATCTCTTTTGCTGAGTCCTCCAGAACAGACCACCAAATGCTAGACATGCTGTCTCACATGTCGAGACAGAGGGGGAGTATTAAGCTAATATTTTATAGAGCTGCCCAACCTCAAGCCTTTGTGGTTTGGCTTATTTGGATATGCGCTGTTACTGATGTCACACCAGTTTCACTCTTTAACTGAATCTTTTCCTTATGTTTATTGTTTATTTGTTGAATGTTCATTCACCTTAAACATTGACTGAGAACTAATTATACGTTTACAGCGAAGGCCTGGCGTAAGAAGGCGGGTAGTGGATGCAGGGAATTGCATAGCTGATTGACTGTGCTGAGATAATGACAGTAGTTAGACAGTTTGACTGTCTCCTCTTTTCATAAATACCATATATGCTTAATGGTACATTGAGTTTACTTCTTGGTTTCATCTCATCAAAATATGGTACCTCCCATCGTACATTGTCCTCATCACTGGACTTGATCCACAGAAAAGTCTATCCTACCAGTCCCTAAGGGTTTGGCTCATTTCCCATGCAAGTCTCTTTCCCAAGTGCAAACAGCAAGCAGCACCACCAAGCAGCTTGATGTTTACTGAAACAGGGATATAGGCTGTCATGATATATATTCTCATCTCTAATTCTTTTGTGATTTTTATTTTTTAGTATTCCTAAGTTTAATAGCTAGAGATGATGAATTTGCATTAATTGTCGAAAATATTATAGTTGAACACAGTTGTGGGAGCCAAGGAAAGGTCAGGCATTTGATTGCACTAAAAGTAGTGCATTGTTGGCATGTGAAGAGGACACTGTTGCTAAACATCTACTATAGACTGTTGATAGTGAAGATAGTGATATTGTGGGAGAGGTTTTAGGGTTGTGTAATATGTTTGTGACTGATCCATTGAGTGAATGAAGGCGGGGTTGGTCTTGCAGTAGGCGGATCCTCTGACCAGCCCTGTTTTTGTAAAGATGTGAGTGAGAATCACTGCATATTCAGTTATTGTGAAATAGGGAAGAATTTCATCATAGAAATGCACATTCATTTACAGTGAATAACTTTGGTAAACTCATTCAACAGATTCAATGCATTCCATTCAATAAAGTTTCATATTCAAACTAAATGAAAATGCCTTCAAGGAGAACACGTTTTTAGTAATGTGCATTATCAGGTAGCAGAACTTATTTTAGCAGCAGTATTGATGCAAATGCATACAGGTATCAGGCAGATTTAATGAAGCATGAATTTTTAACTGCTGATGATGGAAAATTTGAAGTTGGGTGTTTAAGTGCACTGGTATATTTATGGGTGGAATTTACATTCACAATCTCAGCCATTCACAAGCAGTTTAAATGTCCCCTACCACAATTTAATTTGGCAAATACAGCTTTATAATTGTGACCCGATCAATAAAAATAGGAAGTGAAATCTAGCAAACAGTTAAGACTCCTCTCAACTGAAGAGAAAAGTCTTAACTGAAGACTGATTTTGTCTTTTTTTAATAAAACTGCACAAGATGCCTCTAAGTCTCAGAAATAAGAGATAAGAAGACAGGTACTTTTGTTGGAAGCACATACTGTACACTAGTATTAAGCAGTACGAAGGCATACAATGGCATAAACAAAAGAAGAGTGTTTTTGATGATTGGGGGCCCTGTTTTTTAGCATATCCTTACCCCAAGCAAAAGAGAGACTCAGCAGGTAGTGGGTGAGGGAGGCGACAGGGTCCGCAGCTAAGAGGTGGCAGAATGTCTCTCCAATGTAATGCTGTTGTGCTGCTGCTTTAAATGGAACGTGTCATGTAAAGTATATACAGACCGACTCTTGCTACAATCACAGGGGACAAGTGATGGGGTAAACAGGGCCATTACTCTTCAGGCAGAACACAGGCCTTTGTCTGCCTTTGTGTTCTGCTCAGCACACCAGGGGCAAGTAAGACAGAAGGAGGAGGCCTTCTCGGGCTTCATTTGCATGGGCAGTGTCATGGCTTTGGACCAATGTGAACACTGTCAAACTGTGATGGGAGCGCTGGTCAGGATTATCTTTGCTCTCTCTCAGGAGAGCTCTGTCAGATCCAGGCAACCAGGCTGAAGGAAGGCTGCATCTGTCTGACTGATGAACAGACGGTGGCTTGAAACTGAATAAGTCTGAGCCTGCATGGGCAGGGATAATTGGAAAGAGTGCCCTAGTCATTTAGTTCTGGTCATTTTCCCCTATGTTCTGGTAATTTGTCTATTCCTTAAATCAGATTGTTGTTTGTAAAAGGTCTACCCAATAGCAACTCTCCAGCAGCACTTTTGGAGAAGCACATATAAAAAGTAGATTGTGTATGTGAGTGCTTGAAGGAAAAGCTGCTGTAAAAATGGCCTCTTCCATGGTCTGTGGCAATAAAGGCCATTATGATAATAATGATAAAAGACCCATGATCTTAAATGATTTTTATTTTGGTTTATTGTGAAGATTTTACCCTCCTCTGTGGGTCTTTGATAAATCTTTATTTTTATTTGTACATCAGTGTTATGAAGGCATCTAAACTGTACATTCCCTAAGCAGGGCCTCTCAGGGCTCACACGGCTCTTTTTGCCTCTCACCTCTGCTCTGAGTGAGGTGCAGCCACAGTGAGTCATTTCAACTGTTTTCACAAAGCAGTGTAAGACAATGCAATAATGGTCCTAAAAAAATAAGTTTAAATCATATTATTTTAAGTCCAGCTTTGGAATATGGAGCAATGAAGAGAGACATTTACAGGCTTCTATTGTGAACGTTTTCATAGCGGACAGTGTATTTGTCATTATTTTGAATTTGCCCACAGTCCAGAAAATTGCTAACGTTCAAGAGCTTAGCCCAAGATGGCTTCATACATTTTTGGCACCATAAGATTTTTTAATGCTATTTTCCTAGTTTGAAGACGGTGAGTTAAAGCAGTGTTTGTAGAAAACATATATCACCTACTGTTATGCACTGCTGTTAATACCAGTATGGATTCAGCTACATGCCCCTGGCAGTGTTAACTGTAAGTATTTCTTAAATGTTGTTGAATTTTGTTGCACTATCAATGTGTAGTTTGCAAAAGTAGTAAAGTGTGGTGATCAACAGCTTCCCACATAATCTAGTTGCATTGTTTTAAAATTATTAATCAAACCAAGGTTGTTTTCACACAGCATTGTGAAAATGATTTAAGGACACATCAATACATCAATCTGAATCATCTTTCAATAAAACTGCAGATTATTAATCGCTTGATGATGCATCAGTGTTTAAGTCTAGCAATATTTATGTTGCAGGATGCCAGCTCATAATTGGCTTGTTACACAAATGATTTCTGTCACTGTAGCAGTCATGATGGAGCTTCCTGTTAAAGCAGCATGGCAAGTGATGGGAATAATATGGTATATGTAAACAGATTAATTACAGAGAGGATTTTCGCAGAGCGATACAGAAACAGCAGCTTCTTTACATTTAAAATATGGTGTTATAAGCAGTGGTCTCTCATCTCAGACACTGGGACAGATGTGAGTGCGGTGTAGGAGCGCTGCAGTAGGCATGTTTTCCCCATCGCCGCAGCTGAGTGGCTGTCAGTAGACAGGCTGACTGTGTGGGAGCATGTGCTGGACTCTGTGTGAACCAGGTACCATCAATAAACAACAGTTTGTCAATCTGGCTGCTGAGCTCAGTGGCCACTGCACTCCTGGAGCGTGATCAGAGTCGCCGTGGGTCCCGTCTGGCCCCGTATGAGCGTCTGGGTTGGAACCTTAGATGTTGCCGTTAGCAGCAGACTCACAGAGGTGTTCCAGACAGAAAAATCCCCATAATCCTGAAGAATGCTGCCCTTCCTGCAGGTGTTACCGTGGGAACGGTGCCCTCTCTCTGTTTAGCATGGCATTAACATTGCAACAGTGGCTGAGGTGAATGACTTCTCAGTCATGCAGTAATTACTGAATGAAACCGTGGGCTCAATTAGAGCCCCTTGACAGTCATTATGTTAATTAATGACTTGCCCATTAGCTTTATTGCAGCCATTAACAACAGTGGCAGGAGGAGATGAAAGTTGAACCTTGTTTTTAAAAAAAACAATATCCCCATTGGTGATTTTGCTTCAGTCTGTGATTTCCATAAACAGGCATCCTAGAACTAACTGAATGTAAAAGCATCTCCATACTTTGAAGCTGCTTAGAGCTAAAGGTCATTGTATTTATGCTAAAATCAGAGGTAGTGGTATTAAGTCATCGTAATCATTTAATAAGTATATTTAAGTTTAGGCAGTGTCTACCTGTTTAAATTTTATTCATTTAGTTTTAGGAGGAGCAATTTTTATGTACTTATGCTATGTTAACCTCATCTGCATAGAATCACGGCTAAACCTTGCTAGGGAAAAAAAAAGTTTGTCTCAAAGGCTGTAAAAAGTAGTTACAAAAACCCTGAGCATACGGACAAGGAATTCCAATACGCTGGTAAGTTTGAACCAAATTGCTTTGTTCTCTCAAGGCATCTCTCCGCTGATTTATCGTTAAACATTTTTTTTAATATTATTCTCTTTGAAGTGATTAATGATCAGCTCCAAAGCACTGCTCTCAGTGCTCTCCATGGTTCTACCTCAAGCGACTCTTCAGCCGAGACTACGCGTTGCATTATTTAAAGTTCCACCGCTTTCATAGGCGCTTGTCATGCAGGGAGCATCAAGACTTTAAACAACTTGGGTCCTGGCTTTTAGCTGCCGGAGTCATGTGATCTGGTAATTAGAAGGACCCTGTGGTTGCCCAGAACCTGACGCTCTCTGATCACTGATCTCATCCTCTAACTGCTCTCTCGAGGCATGCCAATCAGTGTGTTGATGACTCGTTTTGTGGTTAATGTGAGAGCGGCATTCTTGACAAAACAGAGAAGAACATGCTGTTGACCAGGGCAGGTTTAACTGGAAATTCACTTGTTGACTGTTTGCTTTATTTTCTAGTTCTGTATTAAAATCTGCAGAACTGGAGCTTCTGCATTGTATAATGGCCCACAGTCTCATGGGTCATGCTGACAGTGAATTCTGTGATAAAACTTCTTTGATCCACGAATAGAACAGGGAACCCACAAAAAAAACGTATGCTTATTTGAGGCTACACTTTACTGGCCAGAATATGCATATCATGTAATCCTTTTGTAAAGGGGATTTTTCATCCAGGTTCATGGGGTGGTTTCAGTTACAGTAGCTCTTTGATCTTCCTTCCTTTGGCTGTTCAACTGTTATTTGTTGCTGAAAGAATGGTGTGAATTCTTAAGCGGTCAGATTTGGACCTTGGAAGTTTTCATACCGTCATGTCTAGCTGGCTCTTCTTTACTTGACTAAAATCTTTAAAAATAGTTATGTGTATGCAACAAAACCTCATAGCATGGTAAGGCTGTAAAAATAAGATACACTGGAGTGTTACAAAAATTTGAATGGGAAAAGTTCCACCATGACAATTGTACTATCCTGAGTCTTGTAATCCCTGTTCCAAGTCAATTGACTATTTCTTCCACTGATATTCTGTCACATTTATGGACATGACGAATGTGTGTACAAAATTCGTTAGCAAGCTGTTGACAATTCAAAAGGTCACTACAGTTTGCTGAATTAGTTCTGTTTGTAAAGACACTTTCAATCACCTAAAGTCTCCCTCTCACAGTCTTAGTTAAAGGGGACAAGAGCAACCCTCAATGGATTTAGTTGAATTTATCCCCCCTTGAAATAGGGATTACATAATTTAAAAACCTAATTCTTCTGTTAAATTACCTTGATACGTTTATTACATAGAGTGCAACCCCAATTTTCTGACAATGAAAATTGTGCGGCCATGTCATTAGCCCTCATAGAGATTGGAAGACAAACTGTACAAAAATACTAGATATTCCATATGTGGTTCTGTTCAGATTTCTTCATATGAGATGAAACACTTTGATTTCCATTTGGTATTCAACTGCAATATTGCCATCAAAATATTTTAAATATTTAAGATTTATTTAAGATTTAATACTCTTAGCACTCACACCATTTACTTTATATAATCACCCATAATAAGGACAACCATTGAATATCTACCCTGACACCTGCCTAGTCCTGTCAGTCATACTTTCAATTAGTGAAGACCCCACTGCAGGTACAGCAACATAATGCTGTGTGACCAAAGTCTGAGATCATTATGGTAGATATGTTTCCAGAAGCTGCCTGGTTGTGTTGCATGTAGATTGCATTATGTTTCACCATGGCTTTACAGCTGTAATAGGTACATTTTAATTGATCATTACCTTATAGAAATTGCTGATTTAAACATTAACCTGTAAATAGCAAAATGAAGATTTATATGATTTTGTTATACAGGGAATTTTCTTTATTGGGATTGATTTGCAAATACTAAAATAAACTTAAAAATGAGTTATCATGTATTTCTGTTGCCTCAATGGAAGTTATTTATGTAATTAGTCGCTGCCTGATTGATGCCATTCCTGGTCAAAATATGTGTAGGTAAAAGCTGCATCTTGCACTGTATACCACTAATGATTAATTTTCATATGGAGTTTGTCTTCATTTAAAAGTTCTCATTCTTTTACACTTGATCTGTCGTCCGTTTTAGTATTTACCTGTTGTGAGGACCCTGTAATTCTTGGCCCTCCTATTTTCGTATGCTGTTGGAGTTTGTGGTAGTGATCACTAATGTTTTGTTCTGTTTCTGTGTGTGGATTCCACCGTTCCATCCATGTGCTGTGTTGATTCCATGGGGTCTCGTAAAAGACAGCCCTATGAAACTGCATTTCTTTTGCAAGCCAATGTGAGACATTAACGCTCTGGCTTTTCCCCTTGAAAAGTGCCAATCGATACAATATTGCGCAGCTGTTCTACGTAGTGAGGTGAGATCATCGCTGCTTGTCCAGCTGGTCTCAATCCCAGAAAACATCTTAACAGAGAGATAACATTTACACAGCAGTGCTGCAGATCACATCAGAGCATGCGGCAGCAAAGACGTAACAATAAGGAACACCAGATGTTTGAAATGGACCATGTATTACTCCTCCTGCTCCATGACTGTTTCTGGTTTTGCTGTGGGCTGCCTTCAGCATCCTGTTCAAAGAAAAGCAAACACATGGAGTGCTGTGGAGTGCAGTATGTAGATGTATCCATGGTACCCCAACCCACAACATCAGCACATTCCCAGATATTTTCACCAGGGTGAGAGTGCTATGATGCTCTCATTAGATCTATTACATGAGAGGAAAACAGACAGGTGGAAAATCCTCCCAAGTTTTGACAGTAGATAAAGCACACTGTGTAATGCGGACAAGTGTTTCTGATCAAAAACAACAGAAGGATCCACTTTGGACTCAAGTAAAGCTAGCAGGTTGCTGATACCAGATTATGCTGTTACTATATACTTAGTGAACACAGACAGTTTTGTTTAAAATCAATCTTTGCAGCAGTGTTTGCTAGATCTTTTTTAAATGGTTGCTGCAGGTAAGAGTTCTGGCTGCACCAACTCTGTTGCAGGTGCTTCAGTACCTTAAGAATGGAAATCACTGTAGGCAGACATTCAATGTGCTTTTGTATCACTGCTAAAGTTATGAATATGAATCTTTATCAGTGAGATCCAGTTTGCGCCTGTGTGAGTGGCTGCTTATTTTGGGAAAGTGTTTAGTCCAGACTTGACGATGTTTAATGCCATATCTGTCCGCAGATGATGTAGAGGCGCTCACTTCCATCATGAAGGACCTGGCAGCCCTGGGCCGGCGCTGTGCTCAGCTCAACAACAGCAAGCCTAAGGGCAAATCTCTGCTCTTCAAACAGGTAAGACTCACCTACCCATAATCCACCATGTTTTCAGTCATGGGGATGAACATGGATGCTTGGGACATCTGTACCTGTGTTTGGCTAATTTGTTACCAAGACAATGTGAAACCTGATGGAAACAGTGATCGCTGCTAATCTACCCATTATTGTTTAATTGACTACACATCTCATCTCATTTTTCTTAAAATTAGATTAGGTCTTAATTGTTAATTTTAATTACAAATTTACATACAATTTTTACATATTCGGCAATGATATGATTCCCAATGCCTCAGCGCTGAGTATTTCAGTTGAAGAATTCAAAATCTTCACAGCAGCAGGGATCTGTGAAGCACATTTAAAAACATTTCCACATGTTGGAATCTCAGTTAGAATTTTTTGTATTTTAAGTGCTATCTAAAAGTTGTGAAAATTTCAGTGGTTCTCCTTGGTGTTGGTTATTGATTACCTTACATTTCTAGAAGGATACTAGCTCTGTTTGAGAGCATGACACAGTAATAACAATATTTAACTATAAGTTGCTGCCATGTGTGGCCCGGCAGCACCAAGTCATACTTGAATATTGCTTCAATATGGTACTACAGCTCATTACTGCAAGCCACAGTGCTACATGACATGATGTATGTCTCTGATTCCACATCAGAGATTGCAGTTGAGTGATGTAGCTCTCAGTCAGTCTGATGATTTTATGTTCAAAATTGAACTTTTACATTATTTGTATTACTCATTTTCCAATATTCCCAACTGAAAACAAAGGTAAGAGTGTAAGTAAGTCTAATCCATTGTCCTTGGGTGGCCTGTATAACCCTATCAGTAGAGTAGTTTCATACTCAGCACAGATGAAAATCTGGTATATGATGTAATAAAGGGATTTCATATCTCCTGGTCTGTTGTGGTGCCAACTGTGTAACACAAAGCTGGTTATATATTCCCCTGGCTTTTCTTTTGTTTGCTCATGTGCTTTTTCCCCAATGAATATTGTGTGCTGCTCTATTCAGACTTCAGCCATTCAGCGCTGCTACATCGAAACTACAAGACAAATAACTCGGAGAGATAACTCAGCCAAGCCCCAACATTACTGTCAACACTGACCCACAAAAGCCAATAAATAAATGTGTCGACTTGGTCTTGCGAAAGCAAGAGGGCATTGTGCATCTCTCTGTATTGTGCATATCTATACACGTTCTCCTGTGACAGTTTTCCGTTTCATGCTGGTCATAAGCTACCTCATACAGTATGACATCACCGATTTTTTTGGACTGGTGTTCAGATTCAGTTACTGAGGGGTTTCTTTCATTCAATGTCTTGGCTTGTGCTGCTTCCTCTTTCTGTGGTGCTTGTGGAATGATAATTGGGTTGTGTTTGACTAAAAAAGGACAACCTCTGTTTACTGTGTGGTGTAAACACTGAGGTGACACCATAAGTTTTGGCTGTGTTTCACTTCTCTTAATTCTGGGGCATGGCCTTTGGTAGACCGATTAACCCCTTGCGTCCAGCTTTACATATGATATCAGTCTACAGTAGTTTCAGTCATAATGATCACATGTAATTGGATGATTTTACAGCCATAAAATTCTTTGTTATTTTCAATCCACAGCAAGGCAGTCATTTCCTTTTTTTCTTGTCACTACATGACAAATTAAGTCCTTGTTATGAATTTTCTATGTATGTAAAATTTCATTTTTCTTCAACTGTAGCACTATTAAATGAGTTTTTGTATGTATGAAAACTATTCAATAAGGCTTTTCTTCTGCGTTTAACCTGTAGACTTTCATGTTCACTGTTTCAGCTTGCTTTTATTTTCCAAGAATGCATTTGTGGCATTTTTATTTGTGAAAAATTTGTTTTTAATGTAGGACAAGGGATTAATTTCACAGCTCACATTGGTAACAGGCTGCATTCCTTGTGATGTGATTCAGATCAGCAAAGGAAAGGGAGAACATGAGATAGCCTTGGGTTTGTGATTGACTTTGTTTTCGCAGTCAGTCAAAATGGAAAACCTTTGTATCCCTATGCATTGCCTAGTTTTAAAATATCTTGGTTCTGAAATAACCAGTGAAAGTCTAAGGTCCAGTGTAAATGAACAGATTAAGGGCTTAGACATGTTTGAACTTTGTCCCTCACAGCTGTGATAAATTGCATTTGTTTTCTCAGTTTCGTTATATAACCTGTGCGGCCACTACACCATCATCTCACTTTCATGTTATTAATGAATGCCATTATCATAGTCTACCATGTTTGTTCATCCTCTATTGCTGTCTAACATTTTCATGTGTTTTTTTGAAGGACTTACGGGTGAAGTTGGAGCATGAGAGAGAAAAACGGTGAGATTTCTCTCTCATTTTCATACAATTTTGAAACCAAGTTTTTTCCTTTACCTATATTTAAACCAAACTGTGCCAAACAACTGGATACATTAGAAAAGGCCTTGTTGACATTTTGTTTGTGGTTTGTACAGTCAGAGACACAAATCAGCAGTGAAAAGCTTAAGCTGATTCCCTAAGGCACACCCTGTTTGCTACTATATGCCTTCAGGTTTCACATGCCTTTAGCATTTTTAAATCACCTCACTGTCACAGACTTACTTAAGCGAAGAGGTGAATTTCTATATTTGATGGCGCTTACAGTAAACCTTGAGTACAAATCCTGGGTTTGGTTTTTGTGTCTGACATGCATCCTCCTACACACAGATGAATGTTAATCATCTTAGAATTCGCAATCTTTGAGTGGTAACTGCGGTGAATTTGAATAGATTTTCTGACCTGTGGTTTTTCACAGGAAATACATTCTATCTGGATGTCTCCTTTTTGTCTACAAGAAATGGATTGGGTCTACAGTTACAAAATAGTACACTCAATCCACACACACACACACACACACACACACACACACACACACACACACACACATACATACACACACATGTGCACACACAGACAGACACACCTCTCTTTCTGAACAAACACATATTGAAATGACATAGCCTATTGATTGGGTTCAGCAGATATGGGCTGCATCCCAATTCTTCTTTAAGTTTTTATGATTTTTATTGCTGGTATTTTACCCTTGTTAGAGGACATGAGGATAAACGTGCACTGTTTTCAACAAACAGGATCAAGCCTAGGATCTGGAGACAGAGCTGTTCTCTGCTTGCTAGCTGGATTTAAAAATACATAGAAAGGAGACTATATTTTCGATGTATTTCTATTTAGCTACATTGTTATAAATCATAGGATTGTATCTTCTGAATCCTGACAGTTCACAGTTGTTCTATTAATTTGAAAGAAAAAAAACACCAATCATTAGATTCACTGCCAGCACAGTGTTGCCTCTTGCTCAAGCATTGCCTCATCGAATCGTGCCAAACTCCCCCTCCCTCTTGCTTGCATCTTGCCATGAAATTGGAGAGAGGAAAAGCGAACCGTGTACAAACTCCCAACACCAAGTATTTGAAATTATAAGAGAATAGCACTCTATTTTGTGACCAGCTGTATTTCTGTGTCTGAAAACATATGAATGATGGAACTGAAGCCGCACTTGTCTCTCTCCAAAGCTTTGCTCTCTAAAACTTCTCTTCCCCCTCCAGATCAGGATATTATCTATAACACCTGTTGGATGGCAGTGCACATGCCTCAAAATAAAATAAAAGTGTGCATGTGTGCATGCTACATGTTAGCCCCCCTACCCTGTAACAGTAACCTGTATACTCTCAATTCAGCAGACTCAGTATTCAAACACTGCGCCTGAGTCAGTTAGATATATTCATCTTATATTTAGATGTTAGGATTAGGAAGTGTTAGGGGCTGATCTCAGGTCTGCGTTTGGATGTGGAGAATATTAAAAGGTAACTGAGCCCTCCTCTCAGAGGTCACTCTCTATTATCAGTGCACAGCCTGTTAGCCAGGGCCTCCTGTGACTGACTCAGAGAGATACATTGCCCTATCAGATGACCCTCCACAAATGAATGGTGTATTATTCTACAAACCACACACAGTGCTATTCTTAGCATTCATGTATTTTCTGATATTTTGTAGATGGGTCAAGAAGCAAAAGCTGTTTTTCACAACAGTGCCTTAAAAACCTAGAGAGATAATGGTTTTTACTGAAAAAATGAAACTGCTGTGAACAAAGCCAGTTTCTTTAGCTCTTTTGACCTTCGGTGTCATTTTAGTTGCCAGATTGCAAATGGTGAAAAAACACATCCAAGCAATGTGAGCTGCTGTGTGAGAATTATCCAGGAATAATACCGACTTAATCAGTGCCTTCGTGAATTTAAATAACATTGTCCTTGGTATAAGAATAATTTGCGTATCATGATAAATTGATTGAGTGTTTCTCATTTGAAATCTCATTTTTATTAGATATTTTCAATTTCTTATGATGTAGGGGAATCAGTCAGGAGTGTGATGTATGATTTCCAATACAGTTCTGCATAATGAAGCCGACCAAAAAAATGAAAACCTAGCAAATTAATAATAAGTAAAAGCATTTGTATTAGCCACAGTACAGTGTGTCTGTGTCGGAGAGAGCACTGGGTAACCTTGAAAACCCAGGAGACTGTACCCGGCTCTTAGAAACAGAGCTTTTTGTCAAGGCAGACAGCTGAGGGCGCGCAGACCTGAGAGCATCAGATACTATGGAGACATAATTGGATGCAGTTGCAAAACTGGGTTTGAAGCAGCGGAAGTTCAACCACTGGAAAAAGACAGAAAAACTTGTCCAATGCAGTGGCCACCTGGGTCTCATACCGGGGTGAAAAGGGTAAAGAAGCTCATTATCTATATTTTCAGCCTCAGCATAGATGGAAAAAACCTTATTTAAAGTCCCGTCTTGGTCCCGCCACCTGCCCCCGGCTGCCTGCTCTCATATTCCCTTCAATCGACTGCACAGGGGATGCAGACAGAATCTAGTCACACCGAGTCTTCCTGTGAGCTGAGGCTGGGGAAGCATTCTGAGAATGGAGACCAATATGGAGCCGTCTCTAGCTGCTCATTAAGATAGGAAAATTTAAATTTTTTTATCAGAAGATAATGCCACCAAAACAATGTCGTACAATCAACTTATAGAATTATGTGGGCAGATTGGTCCCAGCAGTTTCTGTCTCTCTGGCGGCAATAACGCAAGGGCGAGGAAGCATGGTGGCCAAACACAAACGGGTGCTGCTGCTCGTCAGGCCTCTTCTCAGAGCCCGTCAAAGGACAGACTAACTAAAAGACAGGGGGAAATCAGGTTTCCTGCTGTTTTCGGCTGCTGTAGTTTTTTTTTCACTTTCCTCTGAGGAAGTTCCCCATCTGCCTTTGTTCTTGCCCTGACGCAGAGCCTGCCTGTGTTGAAACGGCGGCCTACATTAGCTGATTAGGACCTCTCTACCAGAAGCACAGCCCAGGCCTCTCCTTTTCCTGACACTGATTAATCACCTTGCAGCACCTTGCCCCTATTCGCCCCCACGCCCTAACTAACCTGTCACTCATCGCGCCCGTTACCATGGTGACGAGAGGAGTGGCATAGTCTGGGTGGGCCGATGTTGCACTACACTGAAGCCAAACTCTGTCAGAAATTACTCTCAATCACCTCTCAGGTGGATCTACCCAACCCATGGTTCTATCTAGCTGAGATCATCATCAAGCTATATTATGTAAGACTTACAGACTCAGGCTAAACTGTTGTTTTATAGAATTATACAATATATGTTTCAACACTGTATAATACCACATAAAGCATCAAGCATCCATTCTATGGCTCAATAGAAAGGAGCATGGGGTTACTTCCTTTTTATCAATGGATCTGCTTTGATGGATTACTTCATTTGTCACATGTTAAGAACTGAGCAGACTCCGGTTGGTGCTGGTGATAAAAGACATGAGGGAACACAAGTAGAGCTAACAGATGTAGAGTTGTGGCTCAGCCGTGGATCGCAAAGTTGAGGAGATGTGTGAGAGGTATGCGGGACGTTCAGGACGGATCATGACATTATGGTTCCACATGTTGCACATGCCTGTTAGCTCTGCTCTGCGTCGAATGTTTAAATAAATAAAGCATCCATGGACCAGCTGAGGTCTGACTTTCTGCCCTGTTCCCTCCCCCAGGATTCTCCCCTTTCAGAGGCCACCGAAGTTCAAAGATCTCCTACAGAAAGTGACTGATGCCTTCGGTCAGCAAATGGACTTGTTCTATGCTGACAAAGAGGTACAGCTGCCATTCCAGACAACAGGAATAACTCTGTAAATCCATAACAGCTTCCTGTCTGGAAATGCCTTCCAGTGATGATGGGCTAGAATACCTTTGATCCTCAGTACCTGAATAACTTTACATAGTTAATGTAGATTTCATTCTCAAAATTCAACAGGTCTACGTCAGTTAGGAAGAATATACAGTAAACTATTGTGTCAAATGAAGACAGCTCATTAAAATGTGGTAAAATGTGTCACATTGCTGCCCTGTTACAGCAGCCTAATGGGAACTTTATTTGTTAGCCTGGCTGTCTCATGCACCTGCTGGTGTCCTGCAGTTATGTAGTAGGTCTCACCTCTCTCTGTCTGAATGTGTGCGTGTGTGTGTATGTGTGTGTATGTGTGTGTGTGTGTGTGTGCGTGTGTGTGTGTGTGTGTGTGTGCGTGTGTGTGTGTGTGTGTGTGTGTGTGTGTGTGTGTGCTCCAGCTCCTTCTCCCTCTGAAGTGCCAGGAGGACCTGGATAAGGCCGTGCAGAGCCTTGACAACAGCCCCACAGTAAACAGCCTGCTGAGAGTGCTGCTGAAGAACCCCAAGAGCTCCCAGGTGAGCCAGTGCAGCGCACGCCACACTCACAGAACGCTCTCGCAACACTTCTGCAACGTCACAGTAACGTTGTGACACAGCCAGCATGTTACGACAAGGCATGGAGAGCATTGCACCATGATTGGGGCCACAGAAAAATACAGGAAGTCTTCATCGGAATACTCCCCAGTGGAGTGACCGTTTATTTCATGTGAAATGCCTGAAGTCATGGTTAAAATAGATATATAAAGAAAACTCTGATGCAGAGCAGTGATGATCAGTGCATGTGGAGGAGAACATACACAGCTAGACACATTGGTATTGTCCAGTTTTGCCGTTTGATTTATTAGCATTCCAGTCAGGTGTAACTGTTGTAATATCGTGTAACCCAAAGTAACCCGCAGGAGACTGACTTAGGATTCATGTTCTGGTGGAGGGTGTCTACATAAGGCACAAATAAAGTTGTCTTTCTCTACCAAACTCTCACTTCCTTTCCTGTCCCATCTTCACTTTCTATTCCTCTCTGTAACGTACTCCTGCCTTTCTCTCTTCCTTTTTATCCTTTTATTCTTACCTTTCTCTCTCTCTCTCTCCTTTCAGCAATTCTTACATGTCAATGGCAGAGTGGATAAACAGAGTGAGATGAGGTCATCCAAGTCTTTGGGGGATCTGAAGGGCTCCCTGTTCAAAGGCTCAGAGAGGGTGCGCAAACACTCCACAGGTAAGACAGCATGAACTTAACCTCATCCTTAACACACACTATGCAAATACTTTACCCATCCTCTCTCAGCCACCTTAAAAGCTTCTGAAACTTTGAATCATATTGATTTGGCATGTTTAATGGTTAATGTATACTTGGACTTTTCTAATGACAGAGTTTATTATGAAAACCCATCACTGTGTTGGTGAATTGGAAGAGTCACTCCTTCCCCCTGAGGCTCATAATGGGGCTGATTACAGTGTGGGTGGTGAGAGAAATGAGCAAAAAGATACAGTAAATGGCGTCAAGTCACTCTACTTGCAGAGTCACCTGAGATCCTATTTTGTCAGATTTGGTCAGATTTAGTTTGTCAGATTGAAGAACTATCTGTTTCAACCCTTGTTGAGTGATATTCTGTATGGCTGATCATTTGTGGCATATTGTAAAATAAGCTCGGACTGCAAAAGAGGAACACTGCCAATAGCTCTTGCACCGTGAGAGGTACAGATTGTACAGGAGAGAGCAAGGACGTGTGCACGGAACCACTAAGTAACACTGCTAATCAGATACATCTGATTTGGGATTCGAGTGGGTTGGCAGCGGAAGTGATTTGTCTTAAGCAGAAGATGGTTTTAGGGGCTCATGTGACATATTATCCTTCAAAGTGAGTCGATATCTGAGTGATCTGTCAGGACTTGTCAGAATTGATGGAGACCTGCTCATTTTCATGCAGCTCAGAGCTAGATGGATGGATCCAGAACTGTATCGGTGCATTTTATGAGAGAAGGCAGACTCTGAAATGTCAAACCTTAATACTAGGGATGCACCAATTGTGAAATTCTGGGCCGATACCGATGTTTAAAATGGTGATTTGCACGCTGGCTGATGCCGATGGTTTGTTTAGTTTTTTGCTATTTATTCCAACTTTTGTGTCAGGGGAACAAAGAAATCTGCATTATAAAAAAATAGCTGAACTGTTTTGAAGTACTTCAGCCCTTCCTCACACTATCTTTGAATGAGCACAAATTCAATCATACAAATTTATGAAACATCCTTTAATATAACCCTCTTTCACACCGATGGGACACAACACATAAACATTGGCCACTGCCATCGGTGAATGTCATCTTATTTGTCAATAGGCCGATGGCGGTCAACAAGGCGAATATTGGCAGATACTGATGTATGGCCGATATGATACGATGTACATCCCTACTCAATACAGCCTCTTTTATCTCCACAAGAAGTCTGAACACCCTGCTTTGATAATTATCACTTTGTAGGTTGGAAACAAAGTATGTTAACTTCTGCGCTCGAATAATTGTCTTTCTGTGGTCTTGTTATTTATGGGCAGCTTTTTCTGGAGTTATGGCCCCTTTTTACTTTGTCTAGCTTTCTTGATGATTAGCGCGTGCTGACAGAGCAGTCCATCAGACTGCGTGTTGTTGGGAATGTTATTCACCTATCTGCCCGTGAGAAGGTATAAAAGGGAGGGTCTCTGTTTATTTTTAGCCTAACATCCATCCCTTCAGCTTGTTCTTCTTTTGAGTTATGTAAATAATAAGTGGAATTCTGTGGCCTCATAAAGCTATACAAAGGTTAGAGTTTACAACAGTTTGACGTAGCGCAGCTCCGTGTAAAGTACAGCATGTGTGTGATCTGAAATCGGTTTATTTAGCCTTACAATAATCTCATGTACGGCTTTAAGCATCCAAAGACCCATAACCTTGTATAGATGAGCTCTCTGTCCCAGGTCTTTTGAAAGAACACCCAGGAGAGTCCGTCTTAGAGCCAGTTTGCCACCAGCTGTTTGAGCGGATGATGGAATTACTCGGCCGGCGGACCCGATCCGCCGCTTGAATGGTGCTGCGTTAGGCACACTCGGCAAGCAGCCCGCGTAGAGAGCTTTCATGTCTAAACGCGCTATTCGCGGGTTGTTCCTGCTTCTCTCCGGCAGATCGTTTTATGTGCCAGGCTTTAAACCTCTGTGCACTGACAGAAAGGAGTAATTCACATATCACAGATGATTGTGGAATCAAGGGGCTTCTGGGGCAATGTGTCAGTGACCCTGCTGTTTAATTTCATAGAGTGGAACCCCCTCCAATAAAAAAAAAATCCCTTTCATTGTTCCCTATTACTCCTGTAACCTTATTCCCTCTCAGTCCCTGGGCCTCTATCCCCCTCATTGCCTTTCTCTCCTTCACCTCCCCATCTCTCCCCACTTTTTCCTTTCTCTAGGCTCCCTGCACACTGGGCGTACCTCACCTCCTCCGGGCAGTGTCCCCGAGGAGCAGCAGCAGATTGCTCGGCAGGGTTCCTACACCAGCATCCACAGCGAGGGCGAGTTCATCCCCGAAACTCCTGACCAGAATGTGAGTCCCCTTAACACACACCTCCCCTAAACCCACCCTGCTGTCAGTCACCCCACTGACCTTCTGCGGAGGGGGCCATTAATGACCCAATAGAGAGACTCAAAGTGTTTCTTTAGGGCCATGACAAAATTAAGTATGTTTTTACTACGCTTGTAATTGCTTCCAGATTGTCAGTTACATTCAAATAACAACTGACTAAATGAAAACAGATTGTGGATAACATAATGGAAATTTCTCTTGCCCTGTCATTAGATTTTGGAGCCCTTTGGAAGTGCAGAGGACTCCTTGTCAAGCAGCTGTCAATCATTGAACCAGTCCCTTGACAGGTGAGAAGACAGGTCACGACTGGACTGTCTGAATGTGTGTGTGTGTGTGTGTGTGTGTGTGGTGTGCACATAAAAGAGTTGCAGCAATAATGGTACAAGGGGGCAAAACCGTAGTATCTTCATTTATCGGTTTGGGGGAGCCCAGTGCAGTGGTCTGCCACCTGAAAAGGGTCCAAGTCAAGTCACTGAACTTCAGAGGCTAACCAGGAAGTCCCTGCGGTTGCCATGGTGACGGCCCCTTATCTGAATGCCTGGATTCCTCTGCTTTCGGCGCTCCCGTGAGGGAGCCGGAAACGGCGCTACCTGCACTAGGCTTATCTCAGCTCTGCAACCAAGAACAATTGCAGGAAACGGCTGCATGGAAATTTGTCTGCGTGACGTGGATGTCTGCCATCCTGGGTCTCGTGCCCTTTATGTCCCGATGCTCAGAAGGCATGGTGCTCTCACAAGGGTTCCACAGACACCCACAAACAAAAAACCAGCACCAGAGCTGTGCCTGCTTCTACGCCCAAAACCTTAGAGAATGTGTCTCAGATTGACTGAACAGACACATGCACACACCATATCGGCATTTGGGCTACAGCTGAAATCCTTCTAGCACAGGGCCCTCCTGCCATTTCAGAGAGAGGAGGAGCAGGAGCGCACACACACATACACACACACAAGGAAACACTCACTCACGCATTTACATGTAAATATGTATATGTGTATATGTATCAACACACACAAGCATACATATAATACAAACACACATACACACTCACACATACACAATTACTTGTTCACATACTGTAGACACACATACATTCACAAACACACCTGTCATGCTAATACACACATATGAACCGACACACACTTTTTCCAGGTCAAACACAGTGAACAGTACAGATTAGAGAACTTTACGTTTGAAATAATCTGGGCACAGGATGGAAAATGGGACAGGCAACTGAATGTGAACTCCGTTCACTGTAAAAAATACAGGAATCACAGATAAAAATAACCAGGGTCATTTGTCTTCTTTTGCTTGTGTCATTGCAGCCCTCCATTCTCCCAGGCCAACAGGGACAACAATTACCTGAACCTCAACTATGAATACAATGGTAAGAGACAAGGAGTCACCTGGGTTTTCTGTGCAGAGATTCAGTCAATAAAAAAGCCTCATTAACAGCCACATAATTCTGGCAGCAGGTCATTTAAAAATTTTTACATGCGTAACTGTTGAAGATTGATCCATCTCTGTGTGAGGATATCAATTTCATGTGAATTGTACTGGAATTGAAAGCATATTTATTATCTATGAATTCAACTTGAAGTAAATTTGATTCATAAATAATTACAAGACATACCTTTGAATTACACTCTGAATGGAAAGATTGGTGTTGAAATGGGGCTGTGCTGTGGTGCGGGGCTGTGAAAGTGGAGGGATTTAGGGCTGAGGGAAAGACAGCAGCTCTTCTCCATCAGAGAGGCTGCCCATCTGCTGTTCTGCTCTTTTCTTCTTGAGCACAGAAGAGAAACAGCAGCTCTTACAGAGCGTCTCTGAGCAGCATGCCGGAGAGGCCTGTTTAAGATCTCCCATCTCATACAACAGAAGGGGAGCATTAGGTGAAACTAACACAGTTCTTCCAATCTGTTGAGAAGAAACTGCCATCTCTCCATGGAAAAGAGACTTTGAAAGAGCACAAACAGGCATTATTGCACATCTCTCTCTCTCTCTCTCTCTCTCTCTCTCTCTCTCTCTCTCTCACACACACACTCACACTTTCACTCAGACTTAGGGCTGTATTTTGATCCCACTGCAGTGCAACCAGTAGTTTTATATTTACATAGTGAATTACAAATGTGTTTACATGCATGTGCTGTCTTTGCCATACCTATATAGTTGTTACTGTTGTCTATTGTATACTCACACCATAGGATACAAAAATGAAAATGAGTAGCAATTTGAAATACAAAAGTACAGATTTATAATTATGCATAAAACTGCAATGTAATTGGTTCATAAAAATATGTCATTCAGGTGTGGTATGTATTGTTAATCTTTGTGACTGTTAAATTTTAAATGTTAGAGATGAACGTTTTGACCCATATGGTATTTGAATAAAGCTGTCCAACAGCTGTGAGGACTGTACTGCACTATGGAAATATGGCCATCAGTCACATTAGTAAATGGTTTTGCAATCCCTCTCAGTAATCTAAGTTTGGAGAGATGATTCAAGCCCAGGTCCAGTTACATGTTTTTGGTGCCTTGTGAAATGAATCTTTTTTATTATTCTCATCCCCCTTCTTCAAAATAAAGCAAATAACTCCATCTCCCTGGGAGACGGCAACAAACAGTGTGAAGGAAGCAGTCAGTCATCCCTCATAACAGCTGCTTTCAATTGCACACGGCCTCAGAGCCGCCTCTCTGCACACAGTTACGCTGGTGCTGCTTGCATCATACAGCCTGCTGCAGTCAGCAGCACTCACTCACACCACCTCACTTATTGCTACACAAATTAGCCAGCTGACGCAAAGCCATCGCACCACACTCTGTTCCTATACAGGCAAACAATACTTGCCTGAGCTTTTGGAGAATCTCTGTTCATTTTCCAGTTTATCACGATATCTGTTGTCCCGTGTAATGGCTGTGGCTGATTGTGTCATTGTGTGTTTCTGAGGTTTTAATACAATTTGTGGATGGTGAATAAGGAGACGTTATGTGACACTCACTTGTTATGACACTGTGGTCCACTGCTCCCCCTGCAGGTCGACATAGCAAAGGCGGAACATTTCCCAGGCAGTTTCACCTGTCCAATCGCAGCAAGGACTACAATGATGGTGAGCCACATGTTCTCTTCAATACCCACCCATGGTTGTTGTACATTAGCTGCTTTTGAATCCATAGTTACTGCCAATTGGCTTTTACATCTACTAACGATGGTCAAAAATAGTGACATTTACAGCAAGGGAAAGAGTTGTTTGTGAGGTTAGCTCTTATGGGGAAAACAGAACGGAGGTCTGTCTGTGAGAGGAAATTCAGGCTAGATGCAGCTGGCTTACTTTCAGTGGCAGCTGTAGCTGGTTCCTTACTTAGAGCCTAACCTTGGATCACATTGATTTGCGTCTCCCTAGTGTAACACACTGACTTGTATAAAAGCACTCTGTGCTGTTTCCTGTCTGAGGGGAAGGCTAAGAGGGGAAGTGAACCGGAATGTAGTGGAAAGCACTGTGGTTTTGCTGGCCTTCAGTCTTGGCTAACACTTCACTTTTTGTGCCATTGTGTGCGTGTGTGTGTGTCTGTACCTATGTAACCTTACATCTGTCTCTTCCTTATGTGTCTGCGAATTCCCTTACCCTATGAATGTTTGTGTCATTTGTGTGTGTTTGTTTGTGTGCATCTTTGGCTCTTGTTCTGTCTGTCTTTGTGCATCTCATCCTGTGCCTTCATGTGCCTACTCCTGTGTGTGTGTGTGCCCGCCTCTTCAGGTCGCAGGACGTTTCCTCGCAGTTTCATGCCACAGGAGAACCTGTTCCAGCTGGTGCCCTCCAGCCGAACGCGCAGCTACAATGGGGACAGCACCCTTCAATACAATGACCTGGGCAGCCTGGGCTGGACCCCCAATAAGAGTGCCAAACTCAACTCCCCAAAGTGTGAGCAAACACCCCCGACACAGACACTGCACTGGGCTGACTCAGCCTGTATGATTCCACTCCTATTATTAACTAGCAACACGTCATCTTACTGTGAAATCATGCAGGGAGTGTGAACTGCAATTAAAAAAGGTAGTTTATCATAACATTGTTTTTAGTAGTTAATACATTAAGTTTAATACAGCAAGAAGCAGTATATGTTCACTCTAAAGACATTGAAAGTCTAGCTGCTTTTGCTGCCTTTTTGCAAAAGAAGCAAATGCTGTGTTTTCAGACCATAAAACTGAAATTTGAGGTGCAATGTCTTTTTTCTGAGCAGTAAATCTCCCAGTAGAATTCTAGTATGAATCATTGATTTTTTTGGGGGTTTTTCATTTTTGTACATCACTGGTTTAGCGCTCTATTTCATAGCTCTTGCCAGTTCTGGAATTGTATGGGAATATGCATGTATCCTTGAAAATGCACTTTCCTTTTGGCCTTTGTTGGTATTTAAAGCCAAAGTTATTTGAATGTTCATGAGGTCAGCATTGGTGACTAATCAAATAATTAGTTGAAAAGTTACATAACATCTTTCAGAAAATGGATTGGCTGTCACCAATTGATTGTAGGTCTTTGGGAAGGATTATGTCATATTTCAACAGCACCCACAATTACAAGGTTTCAGGTAACTGAACACTAATATACACTCTTAAGCAAAATAGTTAGATTCGGAAAATTGATTACCATTGCACTTCAGCTGAGGAAGAATACGATATACCTTGTCACAATCAATCTATGCATTTCTGCCCTGAAACATGGATCTGAGAATGTCAGAGAAAAGTTACCATACAGAGATGAATGGTATGTATGAAATCAGTCTCTCCTCAAGCCTTACCCCCCATGTCTGCCTGTCCCGCATGCAGCTCCTCAGGCACCAGTGAACTGGAGGCTGGGAAAGCTCTTAGGGCGGGGGGCTTTTGGGGAAGTCTACCTCTGCTACGACGCTGACACAGGCAGGGAGTTGGCCGCCAAGCAGGTGCCCTTTGACCCCGAGTGTCAGGAGACCAGCAAGGTGAGCAAGCGGTCACAGCACAGCCTTACTGTTACTTACTGAGATGGAGGGACTTTCTGGAGGGAATGTATGCAGTATGCATACAAGGGGGAGGCCTGTAGAGGGTGCTGTGCCTGAAAGGGCAGTGGGCAGCTATAGCTGGATGAAAGTAAAAATGCGTGGCTCAGAGCCCCCGTAACCTGGTTTCAGGGCAACTCCTGATGGGGGACACAGTTGTAAGCTCGAGACAGTTACTTAACTCGACTTGTTTCTGCAAAAACTTCCAGCCACATGAATGGATAATATGTAAAATGTATGCTCTGTAAACCCCCCTCCCCCACTATATAAGGACATCTGCTCAGCAAATAAATAATGTAATGTACAGTGCTGTGACCGTGGTGCCTGCTTTCTCTGCGCAGGAAGTGAACGCTCTGGAGTGTGAGATCCAGCTGCTGAAGAACCTGCGGCATGAGCGCATCGTGCAGTACTACGGCTGCCTGCGGGACCCCGAGCGCAAGAAGCTCTCCATCTTCGTGGAGTTCATGGCAGGGGTGCGTGTCCTGTTAACAGGGAAACATTTCATCTGTACTGGTTGTGACCTCAGGTCCAAATCACTGGACCAAAGTGAGAGGAAGTGAGGCTGCAGAAGGTCTGCTTGCATCACACAAAAACCAAAGACCCCATCACTGCTCTACATGATAAAGCATAGAGTAAGAGGATCAACACCTGTCAGAGATTCTTATTTCAGGCGGGAGTCATGCAGTGACATCTTTCTGAAATCAGTGAATCACATGTCCGCACCCAAGAAGACTGAACACATAGTGTGCACACAAAAACATGTTTTCCACAAAAACACTCCACGCATCCAGAGCTGCATTTAAAAAATATTTTGAAAGGTTGTTGCAGGCAGTGTTGAGTGCCTCAGCCACACATTGTTTGGGACTGGGGAATGTTTATATTGCAAGGAAGTCGCTGGAAACACGAAACACGTAGCAGCAGCGTAGAGCTCCAGCCAAGTCTTTTTTCCACTGACGCTTCACCTCCTCAGACCGGGCCCCGCACCACTGCGACGCGCTGATAAGATTCCCAGCTTTAAGGCCCGGTTCCAGCGGAGGAGGCTTCAGATGTGGGAAATAAAAGAGGGCTGGCATGTCTTTATGGTGGGGGGGGGGGGTGAAGCAGGCTGGAACAGAGGGCATTTGCTTCACACATGTGTCTCAGTTTATGTGAAAGGGGCTCCTCTGTGTCTGTTTTCCACACCAGCCAGTAACAGGAAACTGAAAACAACAGTGAGTTCAAGCGGTGTTGAAGTGAAATTCTGGGGAAATGCTTGTGTTATCGGCAAACAAAGGCATTTTTTATATTCCGTGGTTAAACATAAAATTAAGCTATATTGCAATTAGCCTCAATGAAGAAAAATTGAAACAGAAAGTAGTTTGCTGTTATAATCCAATGACGTATTTCCAGCTTCATACTTGTACACTCATTTGTCTTTGGCAGTTATCAGATTATTGGTGGTTGATTTTTTGTCCTGGTCTTACTCCAAATTCATTATGCCCAATTTGTGTGCATTCGCTGCAGCCGCTGTCAGTTAAATAACGAGCAGGCAACCATCCGCTAGCATCTGAAACATGTGATGACAAGCTGCTGCCTCTTCCTCCTTCAGTCTACAGCAATGCTTGCAGAAACATGAAGGAAGAACAGGATGGAGGACCCTTCATTTTTAATCTGTGCGGACAGACAGTCAGTGCCTGATTGATCAGATGGATTTAGTTACTGGTACACAGTGAGACACTGACGTCCAACTGACAGATATCCCCGTCCCTCCGGTGGTGACATTATGGCCACCTACGTGTCACACTGAAGGGCCTCTGGCCACAGTTTGCACTGACATGGTTCCGATTTCATTGTCAGGGCCCATTTAAATACTGCAATAGTGCCTTACCTGAGTAAGCTAACCAGCAGCCGTGGATGCAGTCTCAGTAGAATACAACTCAAATGGCCATCTGCTTTTGTTCCCCTTTTGCAGGGCTCTATTAAAGACCAGCTGAAAGCCTACGGAGCTCTAACGGAAAAGGTGACGCGCAGATACACCAGGCAGATTCTGCAGGGGGTCTTCTATCTCCACAGCAACATGATCGTGCACAGAGACATCAAAGGTAACATGTGGTTTCCCTGTAAATCCTGACAGCTACAACTAAGATCAATCCTGTATTTAATTCAGAATTACTGCCATTTTATATGTATTTTTATATTATTTTATATTTATTTTTATAACTTTCTGTAAACATTAAAAATATGCACTTTAAGTGAAATATATTTAGAAACAAAACACTAGACATCCCAAGATAAGCAAATTCCTCTAAAACATACTGTACCGGAAAATCTTTTGAACCATTTGAAACCTTTTTAACAAAATTCTTAAACTTCGTATCATAACTTGGTTCCACACTTCACAAGATTGTTTTTCTTTTTTAGTGGAATCTGAGGTCTGTGTTTATATTTAGCAATTCCTTCTGGAAGTTCTGATTTGTATGCCTTCAGCAACGAGTGATATTAAATTGCATTGCTAGTTGATTGATTGCTTTATTGATTGATTATAACTGTTTGGATGATCATGTCATATTTAGTGTATCTCTTCGGTTTCTTCAGGTTTTTCAAAATATTATACTGCTGTGGATAAAAAAAATCTATCAGTCTATCTTTGTTAAAGTCTTAAGGGCATGGGATTACTGGGATTTGGTTTGGCTGATGTCAGTGGCAACAAACTATTCCACCAGTCCCTGCCAAGAACCAGCCTTGGGAATGAGTCTAGGGGAAGGAATGTTCTCAATCGCAGAGCTCTATAACCAAATAAATACAGCTATGCTAATTCTAAGGTCCACTTCCTGTCTCAGCACAGCCTACCTGAAAGGTGCAAAAGAAGCAGATATGTAGTGGGACAACTGATGCCAGAACTTAAGCAAATTTCAGAAATCTTAGGCGTGATGGGGCAAAATGGCACTGAGGCTTTCACTTGCTGGGTGTGGAGGCAGGGTTAGTGTCTGGGGTGAATTAGTCACTGTTCAAATAACCACAAAGCTGACAGGCAGCCACTATAGTAGAGCTCTAAAGGAAAAACAGCGTGGGAGGAGGGGAGGGGGCGGACTAATCCTCAGTCCATTCTGTGACTTGGTGCAGTACCAAGACCTGCAGCTCGAGCTGGCCCATGGTCAACCACTGCCATTTGTGATGAACATTTTAAGCAGTAAAAGCAATATACAGTAATGCTTGTGAACTATAATTGAAATTATTATCTAAGTGTTGTGTTACTAAACAGTGTGAAGTACATTTACAGTAAAAAGGCTTTTATTCTCTCAAATTGTCCGCCAGCTCTTAACTGTACATTTACTTACCTTTAAGGTGCTAATATCCTAAGAGATTCTTCCGGGAATGTGAAACTTGGAGATTTTGGTGCCAGCAAGCGGATCCAGACTATCTGCATGTCTGGAACAGGAATCAAGTCAGTCACTGGCACCCCCTACTGGATGAGCCCAGAGGTGATCAGTGGAGAGGGATATGGAAGGAAAGCTGATGTCTGGTGAGAAAATTGAGTTAAAACTAATAGAGACAAAGGAAACAGTAAAAAAAAGATAAATATGTACCACTTCATTAATAAACAAATTGTAAAGTAATCTATGATCGATAAACTGTTGTGAGCTTGTACGCTTGGGTCACCCATGTATGGTTAACTTCACATAAGGGTCAGAATCCACATATTGTGTTGGCAAGCACAAATGAGCATGTCATCTTCCCACCCTGTTCAGATTGGGGTCTGATGTCATAACATCATTGGTCTGAACAGGAATTCATGGAGAAATTTTATTTTTGTACATAGTGGGTTGAATGATTATTATACCGTATCTGTAAAAATAATTACTACTGGATTGGTACAATAACAAGGAAAGGAGGTCAACTTTATGAAAAATATCCTTTAAATGATAAGTGATGTGGGCTAATGGTTATTTGATAGAACACATAAATGGCCTTTAAAAGAAAAACAACCACAGTATTTGATTCACAGAATATATGGTCAAGGCAGCCAGTTGTAGGATTGCATTCACTCAGTGACTGAATAAATCTCAGTTAGTTTCTGTGTAATAGTTTTGTGAATGGGAGGCATAGGCACCCTGACTCAGACTCAAATGCATGCATTCCATCACTAAATCTTCTTATCAGTGCAGCTCCTCCCAAGCAGAATGTAAACTGATTTGGGTACTTTAAAAAAGCTTCCTTTCCTTCCAATAACTGTTTTCTTATCTCATCCAATGCAGACATTGTGGGTTCCATATTTAACCAATTTAACACAACATTGTGGATTATTAAGCAAATATTGACTAAATGTTTTGGACAGAATTTGCATGATTTATTACCAGAGAGGCATATTTGCTTCACATCCTGTCTGCCCAAGTTCCCTCTGGTGATGCACCTTCTGAAAAGTAGACAGATAAGGTCAGCCCGCAAAGTGAAGTAATGAAGTAATGAGTCAAACCAGTTTGTACTCCATAGAAATATTTCACAACTGCAGAAAGTCCAATCATACAATTTTGAAAATGTGATCATTTTCAAATAAAACCATTTTATGGTTATTGCTACAAAACTTTTGGGGGACCCTTGTTTTTTGCTTTTCCATGGATATTTTACATGAACTTGCCCTGAATTTTGCATTGTAGCAGACCTGCTTTGGGATTCATGCTGACCCGGGTTCTGTCTGTGTTGTCTCAGGAGCGTGGCCTGTACTGTTGTAGAGATGTTGACGCAGAAGCCTCCTTGGGCAGAGTTTGAGGCCATGGCCGCCATATTCAAGATCGCCACACAGCCCACCAAGCCTGCGCTGCCAGAGGGTGTGTCCGAATCTTGCCGGGACTTCCTGCGGCAGGTGTTTGTGGAGGAGAAAAGACGGCCTACCGCCGAGGGGCTGCTCAGTCACCCCTTCGTCCAGGGTGGCTTCTAGATCGCCCTTTCCAACCACGACGTTGCCCCCCGGCCTCGTCGCTTCTTTCACCACTCCACACCTTCCAGTTGACGGTCACCACCCTGCCTTCCACAGTCACCTGAACCTACCACCAACGAGAGGCCCTCCAGGAAAGACAATGCGGTTGAACACCGGCCAATGCATATGTCATACAACTTTCAGCGCTCATGGCTGAAGCAGTGAACCCTGGCTGGCTGGTTTGTGTTTCCACACCAAGGAGAAACTGCCACATTATGTGCCATTGCAAAACAAGAGGGCCATGCTTTGCACTGTACTGTACTGTACACTTCTGTGGCACTGTGATCCACAGGTAGAAAAAAAGTATAATCCTGAGAAGTGGAACACACATGAAAGGAAGTTATTTTTCTTAAATGTTTTACAAACTATGATCTGCATGAATACAGCCTCTGCAAGGCTTTTGTCATTTTGCCAGTACCTGTTAGTACTGTACAACACCAACTCAAAAGCTCTTGTTTATCTTCAGTCACCTCCAGGTTATTGCCATGATTGTGTTGGTTAGAAGATAACCATTTGGTTGAAGACATAGACAAGTGGATGGGACATTTTTAACTTCAGAGGAATGTAAATTTGGTCTGGATGTACGCAGATTATTTGAATCGTGTAATATTTTGTAAAAGCAGAGTCCACATTTTTTCTCTCTGTTACTGTATTATTTGAGTCGTTCTATCCCCCAGTTGAAAAGGCTTACATACAGGTATTCGCACAGTATAAACCTTCAATTTGCCCATTCTCAACATATTGACAATTATATTGCACTTTTTCATGTCCATGGGCAGTAAATATGTAGGATTAAAATTTGAAAAATAAAAGTAATATTTTTATAGTGAATAAACATTTTTATAATTGTATAATGCAAGTAAGAATTCACGTCTTTTGGTTTGTTACATTTACAGAAAGAGAGGCAAACCGTTTGCATTGTTTTAGTAGGATGCACAATGCATACATTTAAAGAAGCAATACTCCAGTTTGGGTCGCTCAGTGTGTGTGGGTTCAGGTCTAAGTTACATTTAGTACATCAACTTGTGTGTATTCTCCAGCTTCAAAGAAATGACCAAAGATTGTAAATAAATCCCATTTCATGGGTAAGGAAGCCAGGGGATCATCCCTGGTAAGAGGTGATGCTTAGGTGATACTTTCCTTCGGTTACTTCTAAAACAAAAAGGAAAATTCAGTAATATAGTAAAAACCAACTTGTTTGGATCAATGATAGGTTGATTGTACTTGAGACACAAATGCCAGGCAGTTCAAGTGCATGCAGGTCTGTAATGTAATATAGCACAATGCGTACTTGATCAGCCAAGTCATGTTTTTCCCCAAAACTGGGTTTCCACTGACACACCTAGCTGTCTGTGCAGTTCTACTGCCACCTAATATGATTGTTTGCATATGAAGTGCTGACGACCATGTCATTGAGTGCTCATTATCCTATAATGGACAAAGGTATCCCGACAGTTATGATTTCACTGTGACTGTCTTGGGGACATCCAAAAATAAGAGTATGTTAAATGATGCAACTATACGCATAATTTTGTTTAGCAGGAACAATGTAAATGTCCTCATGGGAAATGTTGAGTAAGAAGTCTGCGCTATTGAACTACAAGTAAATATTTAAAACATTTCTGGATATGGTGTTTTGTGCTGGAAAAACATACTTCTGATTGACTAGCCTTGCCCCAGCATACTGTCATGTCTGGGAGAGGGCCAACATGCTCTTAGCCTGGGTCAGTGTGTTGTGGAGTGCCTCCAGCTTGCCTCTGGTATGGCAGACTTACAGCTACAGGGGTCAGTGGGAATGCAGCAAGGGGCTTCCTTATGCTCCGCTTGGAAAGTCAAAACATGAGAAGTTTAAAAATAAGACATTCATCTTACTGCCAGAAGCAACTGAAGGTACGGTAATGAGTGCACACACATTCAGAGCCTGTCAGATGTGGGAAGCACAACGTTTCAGAGATGCTGATGGGACATTAAATCTTAGGTCTCCATTACTAATTGTGCTCAATGCCCTCAAACAATAGACTTCACTGCCCATCAGCATATGTCCAAATATTTTTTCAGTGTTTACCTACTGAACTAGCCCCAAAGGGGTGTAAAGAAGGTTTCATAATTGAACCTCTTTAATATGTCCACTGTGCCATGCTGTGTTTTAAGGCTGCCGCACTGTTGTTGTTGAATAGGTTAAACTGAACCTCTCCAACTTTGATATGCACTTGACTTTCTGTAGTGAGTAATGCTACTATAATGGCATTGCAGGCAAGTGCCATTCTGCATCGCAGAACTGTCCATATTTCAACAGTTTGCTAGTTAAATGGACAACACCTTCAGCGCTTTTAAAACATTGAAGTAGAACAAATCAGTGTTCTGTAAAAAAAGACTATGTTCCACATATATTTACCACAAAAATGTTTTGATTTCTGAAGAGAAATATCCGTATTGTAATTCTTAATCAGTGCCTTCTCCAATTATGCTTTTCTAGGAGGAATTGTTAGTCTGCCATTGAAAAGCATTTACCATTGGAGTATCAATGCTGTTCTGTACCTAAAAGATTCAGTACAGAGCATGGATCTCTAAAGTATAGTGGTTAGGTTTGCTTAGCCAAAGTACTTTTTATGAAAATGATTGTATAAAAATACATATTGTACTGCACTTTTGGAAATGAGACGTTTTTATATATATATAAAAAAATATAGCTGGATCTGGACTGATCTGGACTGGGTCATCTTAATTGAAAGAACTGCCGTATTGAATGATTATCTGAAAGGTTTCGACTGAGGCTTAGAATGGAATTCTTTGACCTTTATGACAAAACCTTGGAACATTTACCTTGTAATTGATTAATGTACATGTAAGAGCATAAATTAAATGTTTTTGTTAAGACCACAATCCCTCTGTCATTATTTCTAAGGCTTCATAATTGGTGTCCAGGGAGAACTTCACCTTACACTACTTAGTGCAACAATCTTGTGAACACAGTTGTTCAATGATTTGAACACCTTTTCTCTCTATGTGTTAAAGCGAATATATTGTTACATAACCAGGGCATGGACTTCTACCAAAAAGGTGTTGTGTGTTCAAATTAAGTCATGTGATAATTCTGTGACAAAAAGTAGTCAAAGGTTTCTACTTTGACATTTTGACACCTCTATTTCTCTGCTGTTCTCCTGTCATTTCAAAACTGTGTTATAGGCTGATTTGTTTGAAGGCAGCACTCTCTCTCTACACTGCTATCAGTCATCTACTCCTCAACATTGCCGAAACTCATCCCTGTCAATTCTGTGACCCTAGTCTCCTCTTCATTGCTTTACAGAGCCTGTCATGCTACAGAACTGCTTATCCTGCTTCCTACTTTTTTATGAAAGGTTTCTCATGTGGAATAATCCTTTTTACGATAACACACCAAATCTCAAACTGTGAAACTCTGCATCGTAGTTTATCAGTCCATATTCCTCAAAACTGCAAAAATGGCCAATTTTGTACATATTTTTGTGGATTACAAAATATTGCTTTCAAAACAAATGCATTATTTCATAATAAACAGTAACTCATTCGAATAAACATTTTTCACTTCTACTAGGCAAAATATACCATAATTGTGACCGGCATCTTCCTTTTAAAACTCGTATACTTTCCTGCACTATCAGCAGTCTACCGCTACACATGGGCACCCCAACAAATGTTACAAAAGGCAGTTTTGTAACCAGCCTGCAAACGTGTTGTGAAACGTGGGAGTCGCTATCCGGAGTTTGCAAGCTGGATCTGTAAGCCTCCACAGTCGTACCAAAAGACGACTAAGCTATATCTGTCGTACCAGTCTGCATATTTGTCTTTAAAAATGTCTGCTAGACGCACTATTATCTGTCTTCTCAGAAACGACTTGCGACTACACGACAGTGAGGTAAAATTGAAATACTTTAATCGCTGCAAATACGAGAAACGTATGCTCCTTGTTAGCAATTGTTAGCTCGACATGTACGTTTTACAATGTTGCTTAAGGTCTGCAGTTTCTAAAATACAGTAAATACTTTTAAATACCTACTTTAATTAACATTCATCTTTCGGTTTGTCGCTAGCTAAATATCCTGGTTGTAATGTAGCCTACTGGTGCAAACATGCAAATAAAGTTTAATTATTTCAGAGCTGGATTCACACATGGTCAGTTAATTACATTTTCCAATGCACTTAATCTTGGAGTTTTTGTTTCTCGTGGGGAAAAGCCTCTAAAATGTCTTCTAGTTACATACATCATTGCAAGTTATATTATTGACTTTACATATAGTTCCAGTTAATTTTGAAAATGTTTGAATCAGTCAAGCTGTTGTCTCTTTGAAGTAATATGCTGTTGTGTACTTCAGGTATTTCACTGGGCTCAGAGAAATGCAGAGCTCATTGTCCCCCTTTATTGTTTTGATCCACGCCATTACCTGGGGACGACATGCTACAACTTCCCCCGTACCGGCCCCTTCCGCCTGAGCTTCCTCTTGGACAGCGTCAAAGACCTTAGGGCCACGTTACAGAAGAATGGCAGGTGAGCAATGTGTGACCAGAACATTTTGGAAGAGGAAATTATTACTATATGGTGCCAGAATTTGCCAATTAGCTGAGCCGTTATCAGTTGTCTGTATGAATAGTATATCTGCTGATTGGGTTATACGATACATAACTGGATCAACGTGGATGCTCATAATAGAATGTATTATATGTGATGTGTCGTTTGTTTGTACCGAATAAAATTCCATTTACTTCTATAGGGGATCTGTTCTGGTCCAGGTCAGTCTCAGCATATCTTTAGATTCATTCTTGTTTTTTTTTAATTCTTTGACTGACATGTAGATTGACTCAGGCGGGATAAATATCGACAATAGTTCCACATTCTAGCATGGATTTTCTTTTTTTTTTCAATGGGTGTATTTGCCATAACAGAAAGTGATGCAACTTTTGCATACCATATAGTTGTAGTTAGGAATTTGAATTAGGAATTATGTGCCATGTCATCTCACCAGCATATGCTAGAAAAGCACTAAGCAAAAACTAAGCCATTAAATAATCCCATGTAAAAGTTCTGCTACAAAATAACATCATGGACATAATATACTATTTGAAAACCAAGTAACTGATTACTGTGGATACATAATTTCTGTCTAATATGTCCAGCTAGTATGTCTGTACTTTTTGTATTGTATCAGGTAATTATAACTCTAGTTTTATAAGAAATAAATAAATAAACTTGTGATCTCTTTCTGTAGTGAACAATGCCATGTACCATGTGACAGTGTTATCAGCAAAGCGTTGGTGTCAAATGTGCACAGTGGCAGTTTTTACATCACTGGGTTGTGACCAATAATTTGAGTGTAGGGGTTCATAAAAATAAAAGCACCATAATGTTAGATCACCTGACAATATTATAATGTAGATAGTACCCTTAAAACCATCATACATGTGACATTAAAGGTATAGACCGTATGTCATCAACCCATGTTCCTGAGCAGGAAGTGAAAAATCTTAAGTTATGCTTAAGATATGATTTTCCTAGACCTCTTACTCCAAGGGGTGGCAACACAGTCCATAGCAGCTCACTTTTGCATGAACAGCATTAGAGTTGCAAGGAATGAGGACTCAAGATCTGTGGACACTGTGAATGTTTTTTTTTTTTTTTGTTTCGTGCCACCAGACTTTATGGCCGTCACTGTTTACTCAGGTTGTAGAGGCAACCGATGTAGGATGTGGGGGTGGAATTGAGCCAACAATGTCTAATGCTGAGCGGTAACCCATTCTGCACCGTGTGTGTGTCACTGCAGCAATCTTGTCGTGAGGCGTGGGAAGCCAGAGGAAGTGGTGGGTGACCTCATAAAGCAGCTGGGCTCAGTCAGTGCAGTGGCCTTTCACAAGGAGGTGAGCAACTGGACTCCGCCATGTAACGTCTCCAGACGCTGACTTGGAGTCGCCGGCCATTCTGATGTTGGGTCTGTTTTTGCTTGAAGGTGACACAGGATGACCTTGATGTGGAGAAGGGGGTGGAGGACGTTTGCTCCCAGTTAAAGGTCAACGTTCAGACTTTCTGGGGTTCTACACTTTACCACATAGAGGACCTTCCATTCAACATCACTAGGTGAGGAAAATGTCCAAGGGCTGATCACTGGTTTGAATGTTGGAGTGGAAAATAGGTTGTGGGGTCAACTAAGAGAATATGTATGGTTTTGTGGAGAAAATATCCAACCAGCCCATGCACATTATCTACATAACCATGATGTAAATCAGGCCATGCATTTTTTAAGGATCACATTTAAATAGCACATCATCAGAATAGTTTGTCATTTTTCAACATAGACTTACAGTGTTCTTGTGACGGAAAAGTCCGGAGTCACGTGTCACAGTGACATCACAGATCAACATCACACCATAACAGGATTCACAGAAAAGGCCATAGGGCCTGGCAAATTCTGCCCACTTCCTGCTCAAAATGTAATACTTATAAGGCAGGTGTACTTTCATAAAATTGGAATACCCTTAGGTACAGGGTAAACAGGTACCCTGTGACTGGAGTCCTGAAATAGAATGGACCTCAGTCTGCTCCTAATTCTGCATTGGAAATATTGAAGGAAAGCAAAATCAGAATCTGTTTTGAAAAAAAAAAATGCTCAGATGGTCATCGTGTATATAAAAGAGCTATCCTTTCATTAACTGATTATGGAAAAATCCTTTTTATAACCAGTAATAATCCACACAGCTCCTGATTCCTTCCAGGCACAGCAGAGGATTCACAGTCAATGTGTGCTCTATGTGAGAGAGACTATGCTCTGAGACAGGAATATGATCATCCTATGATAATTGTGTGATAATCGTTGTGGTGTTAGAACGTGAAGAATGGATCATTTGAATATAGAATCTGTACATGTTGCCATGTGTAGCCTTGAGTGTCCTGATATTGAATATTGAGTAATGCTGTTATAAATGGCTGGATTTGCCCCTCCTCTTCTGGCAGGCTGCCAGATGTGTACACCCAGTTCAGGAAGGCAGTGGAGACCCAGGGCAGAGTGAGGCCTGTCCTCCCTACACCAGATGTGCTGAAACCACTTCCCCCGGGGCTAGAGGAAGGTCCTATCCCCACTCACGAAGACCTGGAGCAAATGGGTAACAGAGGCTCTCTCCATTGAATCCATTTGAAAATAATAATAATTTAAAAAAAAAAAACATGAATCTGTTCTGCATAATTGTGGAAGGTTGGCCAATTAACACACAGTATTAGGCTACTTAACAAATTGAGACGTGCTTCAATGATAATTTCTGTTGCCTGGCTACAGCAAGCATTTTCCCAGTCTGGTTACTTTGCATTACTGTCAGTTGTTTTTGTCACACATTCAACAATTTCCTTTGTCTGCAAAGTGTCTTCTAGTCATTGCATTCTGTTGCTAACTCTTGTAATATTTTTCCTAATAGATACTAATTGAGCCATACACACTTAGCAGTGTAATATTGAGTGACTCAGTAACCATGCAAAATTCCCGTGCTGAACAGTCCTGTGTTGTTGTCTCCCCTCTGGTGATAGAAATGATGGCTGACCCCCGCTCTGCCTTCCCCTGCTCTGGTGGGGAGAGCCAGGCCCTTGCACGGCTCCAGCACTACTTCTGGGACACGGTGAGTGTATTCTGCCCCGAGCAAAGGCTTCAAAGCCCGCAGTATGTCCTCAGGGCATGAGTCATCACACATTTCACAGCATTTCTCCTTTTAGAATCACTTTGGTCATCTTAAAACACAGATCACCACTTTTATTGGAAAAAGAGACTGAGATCATCCCCAGTTCTGTATTTAAGTTATGAAACCGCTATTCAGTATTTATTTTTGTCATGACGAACATGTTCTGTTGAAATAATTTTATTTGTCTTTTCTTATTCTCTAGGATGCTGTGGCCTCATACAAAGAAACTCGTAATAGTTTGATTGGAGTGAATTATTCAACCAAATTTGCCCCATGGTAAGCTGCTGACTCTACAGAACAATATAAAGCAGTCTTATTATGTTTTCACATTTTATACTTGTATGTAAGGTAGAAATTAAATCAACTTTTGCTGCTGTACTCATATATGTTCAGCTTCTGTATCTCTTAAGTAATATCTACAAAATCACCAACCTATCAAGGGCAGGTATTTGTTAAAAAAAAAGACATTTGACTGAAATAAATATTGCACTGGTCTTTTCTAGGTTATCAATGGGCTGCATCTCTCCTCGGTACATCTATGAACAGATAAAGAAATATGAGAGCGAGAGAACGGCCAATCAGAGCACTTACTGGTGAGTACCATTAGAGGAAACACTGTTGCTGAGCATGTGACCAGACAGTGGCCCTAGACCACAATATTTCAATTGCTTATCTAAACAGTAATTAATTAAACAATCCAGTTGTAGCAATAAATACTGCATAGTTGCTGAGCTGTATGAACACATTTTTTGAGTTTTCTGGGCGAGACAATTCAGGAAAGTGTAATTGCTGCTTTGACTTTTCATTGATCATTTGGAAAAGAATGGGATACACTGATGTGCAGCAGCAAGCTATTGCATGTAATGGAGTAGTTTCATGAAATTGCATAAAGCCTGGTTTGCTGTTCCCAGTGACAAAACAGACAATTTCAGACACAGGTTTTCTTGAAATTTATTGAAAAAAGTAATAAAAGATTTTGGCAATGCATATACTATGTCCCTGTATGTTTGAAATGGTGGTCCTCCTCCCTCTTGCAGGGTCATATTTGAGCTTCTGTGGAGGGACTACTTTAGATTTGTAGCAGTGAAGTATGGAAACAGAATATTTGCATTGGAAGGTGAGACTTAAAAGAATTGTGTCTTTTGAATTGCGTTTTTGTTTGTACTTTGAGCTCTGTTGGGTTAAAGCCATAGATGCAGTAAGACTGCATCCCCTTGCCTGCTGCCATTTATGAGCCAGCTTCCTTCCACCTGATTTCCTTTGGGAATACTTGTGCCTGTCCCTGGCTTGCTTCCTGTTGATGTTTTCAGCTTTTCTTCAAAAGCGCTTTAATACAGGAACTTCACATACAAAACCGGTTATCAGAGGCCGCCCCCTACATGTCAGTGTTGATATTGTTTCTGAAATTCATTAATATCCGTAATAAAGCTATATTTTCATATTGATGAGGGTGGTTAACCACATTTATTACACTGGGGTTTTATAATTCAGCATAAGCAATGTGAGGAATCACTTGATCCAAACTCTTCAGTATTGTTTACATCTTTAATGTAACATCAATGACCAGTTTTTTTCATCTCTGCTACTTTTTGTTTAATCTTTAGGCCTTCAAGACAAGTCTGTGCCTTGGAAGACGGACATGCAACTGTTTAATGCATGGAAAGGTACATATCAACCAAAGTATCATAGTATGTTAGTATTTTTATTGTAGAATTGTATTATTGGTCAAATTTGCTAACATTCCCATAATCTGACTCTTCAGAGGGCCGAACAGGGGTGCCCTTTGTGGATGCTAACATGAGAGAGCTCGCCCAGACTGGATTTATGTCCAACAGAGGCCGACAGAATGTGGCCAGCTTCCTTACCAAAGACCTGGGTCTGGACTGGAGGATGGGTGCTGAGTGGTTTCAGTACCTCTTGGTGAGGAAGCTTCTTGGTCAGTAGGGACTGGGCCTACACTTCCCTGAAAGGACTACAAGTTCCACAATTCCCAGGATTGTAGGGCCTTTTTAAATCAAATACAATCACCGTTCCACAAAATTCTATTAATATATGTGGAGAGCCAGAATTGACCATTCGACTAGTGAGCTGAATGTGAAAAATGCCTCATACAAAATCTAACTATTATTTAACCTATATCAAACTATGAGGCCCCTGTTCTTCATCAGAAGGAGAGAAAAGTGATTGCTACCCCTTGTGCATTAGGTAGCAGCTGTATGTTGGCATCTTTTGCTGTTTGCTTTTGTTTCTTCTTTCATAAAGGACTATATATTTCATATATTCACATGCTATAAAGAACAGAGTGTGTCTGATTGCATACAAATTTACAAACCAATAGTATAGTCATACTTTTGCTTAATATAATTGTGCTTCTCTAGCAACACTGCAGTATGTATCTCTTTCAGGTGGACCATGACGTGTGCAGTAACTATGGTAACTGGCTCTACAGTGCCGGCATAGGAAACGACCCCAGAGAGAACAGGAAGTTCAATATGATCAAACAAGGGCTGGACTATGACAACAATGTAAGTGTAGGCCTCAACCCAGGACAGACATTGGGGTCTTGGTGAACCATTACATAGTTTTTAAATGGAAGAAAGATGTCATTGCCATTTAAGCACTGTCAGTATGTGCTATTTCAACCCTGTGTATGCTCACAGACTATTTCAGTCATGAAATAATGACTCGTTATTTCACATTGCAATTACTTCAGTAATTTTGAGTAGTAATAGCGCCAGCTCTCTGTAGAGGCCAGCCACATGAAAGGCACACATGAAGTGAATTGTGGTCATGCTACCCAGTTGCAGAGTCTGTAGCTCCCCAGTTTAAGAAAACCTTGTTCTGTGTATTGCATGGTAATCAGTTCTGTTTGTATTTTATTTTTGGAAATACTGTGAGGAATGTTAATGAACCAGGGGGCAGAGGGGGAGGGGACAAAGCGAAGAGTGTAGGACGCATTCACCTCCCCTCTTCATTAGCGCAAAACACTTGAAAGTCTGTGTCAGAACCTGCCAGGGATTCCACTGCTCTGTGCATATTATTTTCATGTCTGCATTCGTCAGACTGTAGTACTGTGTGCATCCACAGGGGGATTATGTGCGCCAGTGGGTCCCAGAGCTGCAGGGGATTAAGGGGGGTGATGTGCATACCCCATGGACCCTTAGCAGTGGCGCACTGGCACACGCCAACGTCTCCCTTGGCGAGACCTACCCCTCCCCCATCGTCATGGCACCTGAATGGAGTCGGTATGTCAACAAGAAGCCGGTGAGCTCAAAAATGAAAGGGCTATAAAATAACCAACGGAAAAGACAGGTAGTAAATATGGTCCCTTATTCAATGACAGAAATTGAATATGTTGGTGACAGAGTTAGACACTTGAACTAGGGTTGTGGAAATTAGATTTTGACACTATGCACTATGTGTCATAAATGAATAATGCTTATGAAGTCCACAGGACTCAGTGTATTCTCTGTTTGTTTTTACAAAACAGTTATGACATCACCATGCACTAACAACACATAACTATTTAAAAAAAAAATAGAAATTTGATATAAAAATAAATTAAAGCATTACATTTATGTTTATATTTTTAACCTTTCTCGCTTTTTCAGAGTGGTGCGGGACCAACTTCAAGAGGAAGGAAGGGCCCATCACACACCCCCAGACAACACAAAGACAGAGGGATAGATTTCTACTTCTCCAGGAGTAGAGACTTGTCATAAGAAAAAGTGGTGCTGCCAAAGGATATCTTAAAAATAAGCTAATGATCAGGCTGCAGTGACTGCATGTGGTGTTTTGCTTCTCACTGTTTTGCTTCGCCACAGCATAGGCTAAGCAGACCACGTGGAGGGAAGCCAGTTCTTCTGAACTATTTCAGAACTATGAACATGAAATGTAGAGGTACTGGTTTTCTAAAAAAAAAATTGTAGAACTTAATATTTTCATTATTTCTTAGCTACTTGAATATAAAGGCATGAGGACTGGTGATGGAGTTGGACAAGTTGATGTCCAATATGTGGCCAGCATTCAGTCGACATTTATCTTTACCTTTAGCTCACAGTTAAATGCAAGTGTTCATTGGACAACTAAGTTTAGCAGTCACGAAAATTAACATCCTTAACTGTTCTTGTGGAGAAAAAGCATAGAATTGTTAGTAAAATTTAACAGAAGTTGATTGCATCCTGGCCTACATTTTGGATCCTGTACTTGATTTCTGAGACTCCTTTCTGCCATCTGCAGTCAGGTCAAAGCTAACCACAGACGTGTGGCAAATTCTAATGTATGTTCTGTTCTATGCAGTTAATTTTTCTCTGGAATGGACTAACACGTTTTGCTTCTGCCTACATATCACATGGACAAGGCCTCCAAATGGGGAAAAAAACATTTTGCTTTGTTTTACATTTTTGCACCTAGCCATGGAATAACTAAAGATGTGCATTTTTTTTTTCTTCACCCCTGATTTGAAATGATTAATCATGGGTGTCAAGGCTGATGTGTGCCAGCCACAGTGTATGTCTGCTCTGCACAAGCCACACGTGTTATTCAGCTATTTTCAGACTTTACTGTTAATTGCAAAAACTGTTTAATGTAACTGTGAGTGTAATTGTTAATAAATGTTCATAACCTTACATTGCTCACTCCAAATATATTTTCAGTTCTGTGTATCTATACATGGATTGTTTTGTCATTGTTCAAGAGTTATTTTATTAATTTCTGAGGGACCGAACTGGTATTTGTTTCCTTTTTCAAATAAGTGAAACTACTGTACAAAGGACCATATAAAGGAGAACTTCAGTGACAAAGCAGTGTGAAAATTATTTGTGTAACACGTCTCAGGAAGGAAGTGAAAAGAATTGGCTCGCTATTTTGAGGATGCCTTTTAAGAAAAAGGAAGAGAAATTCCACAGCTGCATATAATTGCATTTAGTCTCATGCACATTTCAGCTCTCTTTGAGAACTTCTGTTGTGCAGGAGGTATTGAACTGATACAGGTCTTTCAGCATATACAACTTTCAGCATACTATCCCATCATTACAATCAAACATTCTGAGCAAAACGCGAGTACTTGATTGAAAACGAGCATCGAACTGGTAACCTCTCACTATTGAGTGAACTGTGGAGCATGCCATATTGAGACTGAACGAGAAGAGTGTTGCAAAAAGTTTGTGATTCAAACCTTAATTTGGGTAAACCTGTTTTATACATATATTTTGCTTACTGTCCAGGGCACTACTTTTCACGCTATGCAATTTCTATGATAACATTTTAAAAAAGGTGGCAAAGGTAATACTAACGCGCAGGTAAACTCGTATGCAATGAACAGTTGCTTCTCCCCGTGACGTATTTTGCGTGCATTTCCTCATTCTTTGGACGGAGGAAATCAGTTGAACAGTCCTGTTTCATGGTATTACGTAGGAAGTGGAACGGCACAGAGACTCGTATCGACAGCTTGTAATGCCAACTTTTCGCAGAAAGATTTGTAGAAATACATTTGGCACGATTTACACTAATCATACTGCTAGATCAAATGTCTTTTTGACCACAATTACGGGTGGTTTCGTCTTTCATCTATCCAGAGTTCTTTCAAAAGGAAAGTAAACTTCACTCATGAATGTTTTTTCTTCGTTACCAACATTGTGACCGCTAATATTTTGTTACAATTCGATAATATCCATAACTGGTTAGTCTAGACGTCTATCTTTGTTGTATTTTAACAATCTGTTAGCACGGTGAAAGTGCGCCTTATCTACGCAGGCGAATATGGCATGTAAGCCAAAAATTGATTTTATGACTATTCCGTTGAAAGCCTTAAATTTCACAGTTAGAAAAAGGCTTGGACTGTACTTAAACCCAAGAAATGTTGTTGCCGCTGACTGGGCTACTCTTGCTGAAATGATGGGTTTCAGCTATATTGAAATAAAAAACTACGAGAAACGCGATGCCCCATTTGAAAAGATTTTAGACGACTGGGAGTCACAATGTCCAGACGCCACAGTGGGAAAGTTTCTGTCCATGCTTGAAGAAGCTGGAAGACACGATGTAGTGACCGACCATATCGATTTGATTGGTAAGTACCGTTGTTCGTTGTTGACAGAGAGGGTAACTTAAGCGAACTAACTCTTAAAAGACTGACTGCCAGTTTGTTACCCAGTATACAACATGTACCTCTGTGGTTATATCACATGTTTTATACAGCCCCCATTCATTTTTGCATATTATTTTGTGGCAGGGTTTTTAAACGATGGCAAGTTGAATTTTTGTTCCAGAGATCCTTGATTGTATTATTTTGTTTTATTCCCGGAAGTAGAGATCACACAATTACAGTGCAAGACCACAACGACAGTTACTCAATACTCTTCAGTTGTAAGATCTTATAGATCTCCGTGGTTAATAGTTAAAACGTGTAGATATGCGTTCATTAGTCAACATTATTCATTAGTCAGATGCTTTCCCCGCCGTGAAGGCGTGGAGAATTTAGGAATTCATATTATTGTGTTGGCTGTTTCCAATTAAATACTGGTATTATGTATGGGTTTTGCACTCAGGAGCGACAGTCATATTGTCTGTATGGGTGTGTAGAAACACCTCCAGATCCTGAGACAATGCTTGCCAAATAAGTGTGAAGTCATCAATCCCACCAACTAAATGGTAAAATGCAATATATTGGATTGGTATTATTTAATGTATGGCAGTCAAGTTTTCTGTTATCAAGCATTATTATTCTGATTAAAAGTTTGACTAGTAAAGTAGTAACATTGGAATATTATCCATGATAGGATGAGAATGACACTATTAAGATAACTCCATGTCAAATCCAATGCCTGGAATAGTTTCCTACCACCCCTTCTCAGATTTTCCTCACATTTTGGTCAATGGATGGCCTTGGCATAATAACTTTGTGTATCAGTATTAGGAAACATTTTATTATTGTCATTTGCTATCACCTGGAATCTGTTTTGCCTAAATAGATGTTAAGTATACCTAAGGTCTGTGAGGTAGACTCACCAAAAATGGGGTCCTTCGTGAATTTTCATGTATATTTGGGACCCACAGAGTGTTCGTAACAGATGATACAAAATGAAGACAGAAGTATGTGTATATGAAATTGTATATGAAGTGTATGAAATTAGGCATTTATGAGGCATGTGGAGAAATGTGGAATAAAGGTATGTGCTACTTTGGTATAATTTGTTCCTCCCACCTGCATATTATTTTTTTGCAGAGACATGGTATATCAGCATTGTAATGGCTCCTTCCTGTAGAGAGGGGCCAAAGGCACTTCTGTTGACTTGAGTGGTCATGGTTAAGTCTTCATGATTCTGAACAAATAATCCAAATAATACCAAGCTTAATTACAGAATGTGTAAGTAATGTTATGCAGTTATGTAATGTGAAATACAAGCATGTTGACAAAAAAATCCACAATTCAGACATGGGACAGAGCATCTGGTTTTTATTATGTTCAGGTTGAGACTTCCAGTTTTATGGAAAACTAAGCTGGAACTATTCTGACTTTTATGCACATTGATTTCTTTGGTTGATTCTGGGACCCCAAAATATCACTTTGTAAAGTGATAAGAGATGGCTACATTTTTACAGCATGAAAAATTCATATAGTACCCCAAGTTTGTTGAGTGTGACCCCCATATGTTAAATTCTATTGGGAAAAATAGATTCCAGGTGATGGGCAAATACGGCCTGGCGATTGCCAATGGCAATTATAAAGCTTAATACTGAAGGTTAGCCAAACCACACAGGTTTTTACACTAAGGCCCTCCATTCACCAAATATGGGCGAAATATGAGAGGGTGTGACTCCAACCATTGATTGATTTGACATAGAATGACCCATCAGTGATTCTTCACATTAGTTACAGCAATGTGAAAGGGTTAATTCAGGGTGTTGTGTCTGTGTGCAGAGGAGGACGTCAGGAAGTACCTGGAGAAAATGAAGGAGCCAGTTCAGGTCCCTGACATAGACAGCTGGACCCCGGAAAAGAATGGCATAACTATAAAGGATGATCCATCAGGTCAGTATATATATATATAAAAAAACTCTTTTGCATTTGTCTTTCTACAAGGAGGGAGACTGAGACAGGGCATGTGCCCAACAACCTAGTACACATTTTGTAATTACATTTAAGCATTTAGGTACCATTCAGTGACCTGAAAAATTGATACAAACTCATTTTTGTTTGTAGTACTTGCATTGAATAAAAACTGAATTATTGGCTCCATATACAACAATAGGGCTAGCTTTATCAAAGCCTTTAGTTGTTATGTTACATGTTAACATTTTTTTGCACATGCGATTTCTGTGACATGATTTTTGATTGGAACAAATGAAGTACCTCAACCAATCAAATGCTCTTGCAGTGTTTTCACACCACCAAAACATTTTGCTTGTACTAAATGTTTTGGAGAATCAAGCTGTTATTTGTAGTCTTAGTTACTTTTATGCTAATTAAATTGCCTGATGATCTATACTCATGTCTTCCTAATGTAAAGAGAGAAGCATTTTGCTTTACAAAATTCTGCCTGGTTCACAGCTGATGTGTCTCTGTGGTTGCAGGAAACGTGCCAGAAACATTTGATGCGTTCATCTGCTACTGCCAGAGTGACATTGAGTTTGTCCATGAGATGATCCGACAGCTGGAGCAGACAGACCACAGGCTGAAGCTGTGTGTGTTTGACAGGGATGTCCTTCCAGGCACCTGCGTTTGGACTATCACTAGTGAACTGATTGAGAAGAGGTGAACTATGCCTTAGTGCATTATGGGAAGGAAGCTCTGAGCGGAAGTGGTTAGATTGTGGTTGATGCCTCAGCTTAAGTGCGGGAAAGAATTCTGAGGTGTTGAAACTTATACCTCCAAATAAGGAAAGTGGCAGTACTGTATTCAGTGCTTTGTGTATTTGCAGGGCTAAAATTTAAATTATTTTTGTATTTTTCCTGGAAGATATTTAAAAATGTATGCTATGGGTATGTCAAAAATATCCATAATCACTTCTGCTCACTGCCACATTCAGGGTTCAGACTGTAGCACAGAGAAAATGGAGAGTACGGTATGTCTGTAATGTCTGACCCTGTGGACTGTTTCTTTTCCATCAAGGTGTAAGAGAATGGTGGTGGTGATTTCAGATGACTACCTTGAAAGTGAAGCATGTGACTTCCAAACAAAGTTTGCTCTCAGCCTCAGTCCAGGTATGCCCTTTAAGTTTCCACACATTTTTCCTGAAGAGTCAACTTAAAGGGATACTGTGAAACTTTGATAATTACAGTTTTTCCTTCTTAAACCACAGCAGAACAACCCCTAGTGCCATTGCCATTTATGTGCACTCAGGATTGCATTATCTATGGAAACAATGCTAAGTGCATTAGCTCCTTGACTGGAAGTCTTGTGGAAATCCTAATGTAACCCTTGTCAAAGTGGAGGAAATATACCTCGACTTGAGAGGATGGATACAGTCTCATGTCAATGCATCTAGTGAATTAATAGTATGTTTCATATTCCTAAAAATAGCTGGTCCTAAATTCCTCTCATTCTGTGAACATACTTCGCAGTAGTTCTAAGTAGTACTGCACACACAGAAATAGAAATGCTCTATTCAGGCTAAGTCAACCACTTGGCAAAATATCAGAGTGTCCTTGTACATGACCTGACATTTCCTGGCCTAGCATGAAGGCATACATAGTAAATGGGCTCACAGGTATCTTATCCAGTCGAGACAATAAGGTTGTTGGTGCAGTCATGCTGTGTAGATAAAACCTTGATTGTGCCAATGCAGGCCATGCATCCTTCAGAGTGACACATTTCACAAGGTTCAAACAGGAAATAAGGGTTTCATTTGGCAGTTGCCATCGTCCCCTTGCTGATCAGGCACATACAGTCTGTCCGTGCCAGTAGCTGTAACAGTACAGGACAGCTCATTGAGAAACAGCAAGGACCAAGGGCATCATCATAATGGAATGCTTCTATAATTGTGATTGGCCCTACCAAAATTAGTAGTAATTGCTTGTTATCATCGCTTCAGTTTTCACTAAATATATGCTTTATTTGGTCTGGTGCATGCATTGTCAGTGATGGTTCATGACTACATTTATTCTCCCTGGTTAGGCCTTCTTTGAATGAAATGCAGCACAAAGGCAGAGATATATGAGAGAATATTTTATTGGTCACCTTTAAAATTTAAAGTTGCATAATTTCAGAAATTTACTTAAAAATCTTTGAAAGTCAGTATTGTTATCACAGCTACACACTATTCTGTACTTTCATAAATATTTGGGATTTTCTAAAGTTTTGAAATTCTGCGATTGCAGATTTCTGGGGGGACTGATTTATTTGTGTATAAAAGTTTTGAAATTTTAATTCTTATTGTCATTTCTCAAATTTTCTGACAGGGGCTCAGAAGAAACGCCTGATCCCAGTCATTTATAAAACGATGAAGAAACCTTTCCCCAGCATCCTGCGCTTTCTGACTGTGTGCGACTACACCCGGCCCTGCACGCAGTCCTGGTTCTGGGTCCGGCTGGCCAAGGCTCTGTCTCTTCCCTAACGGTGTAGACCACAGTGTGTGTGTTTGAGGGAAGTGGAATAGGTGGTCGTCTGGAGGAATCACCAGACCCAACGGCCGGCGTGCAGAGCCTCTTCTCCCGCTCGCCCGCTGAGGACATAGACTCATGCTGAACAATTTGTGCAAATTTCCCCTATTAGCTGGGTGGTGTGTGGTCACATTGCATATCTTACAGTCTCTGATGACCTGCAGTAATGGAATGGTTTTAAGAAACATCAAGATTCCCATGCTCCTTGAAAGTCAACAATTTTAAAATTAAAATGAAGGACGTTATAGTCCTAGGAAATAATAGCATTTTAGTAAGGGTACTTTAAAATCTTTTTTTGTTTGTTTATTGTTATATTTTCCATTAATTATTTGTGTCGGTGAACATAAAAACACTTTTTATTGAATTGAGCCCTTTATTTTTAAACACAGGTTGAATGTCAAAGTAGACTATTCATTACTGGTATTTTTAATCAGCCAGGTGTGTTACAAAAAAGGAGAAGTATTGAAAGGTTAAGCTGCCACTTTCCCCATTCATCGATTGTGGAAAACCGTATTGTGGGTGTGTTTTCTCAAATCCATTTACCCATGATTGGGATGACAAATCTGCCTTTTTTTACATTTTGTTTATCTGAAACCATGCCTGCATTATTAGGACTGGCATTTACATGACTGGGCCAAATGACCCTTGCAACATTGCATGCCGCTGGAGGTTACCTCAGTATTGATCAATGTTACCTTCGGTCATGAATCTGTATTAGTAATGCTTACAAAGGGGAAGGTACCACACATTTTGAGTATCCCTCTGAGCTTGTCGTGGTGTCTGACAAAAGGGACAAAAAAATGAATTTGCTGAATTTAAAAGTTTGTAGGTTCCTGTTGAAATGGTAATGAAGCACTTCAGTCCAGTCCTTTATTTGTGAGAGATTGTCATTTCCCAGTCGCAGCAGAGAATGGAGTCGGGATTCCATCATCATTTGTCCTCAACTTTTACTGACAATTGAATATGCTTTTTCTCGACAAGAACAGTTTAGCAAGATCATTTTAAAGATTGCTGAACTTGCCAAACTGTTGGTGAAGACAAAAAAGAACACTTGTGTTTAATCATGAGCCAAAGATAAAGACAAATGTTGATTGAATCCTGGTCTAGGTATTCTGAATTGTACCACAGTCATTGAGAGTTCTCGTTTCTGTTTGGCTGGAGGTTGTATATCAGTGGAACCCTATGATGTAGTTCCAGCCAACAGCTTTAATCACTTCCATAGTAACACTCTTACTTTGTTATCTCCCATCAGAGCCACAGATTTGCTTGGCACTGACGGTTACCATAGCAACAGGTCATAGAAATCGTTTAATTGAGAAGGTAGGTAACATTAAATGTATGGATAAAAAAGTTTGCATACTGCTAATATTATAGTTGCAGTAACTTTGTGTGTTTATGGGTACAGAATTTAGTTTTTAGTCTTTCACAAAGTTAATCTGTGAAAAAAGATTTATCTGAAACATTCCTTATTAGTGACATCTAGCAAGTTGTGTTTTCAGGCTGTGGTTTGGTAAATGTAAGGTTTTTAAATAACATTGCAGTGAACTATATTTTTTAACTGACTGCAAAACGTTTTAATGCAAAACCAGTAACATGAATAGATCAGAAATTTGAAGCTGAAGAGCATCTTAATCTAGAAAGGTATCAATGACCCGAGCAGCACAGAGCCAGGGAAACCACAGAGAAAGGAAGGGAGCCTACAGAAACATATACAGAACCCAACTGCAGTGTAAATAGGTTGTCAAAAATGGTGAGTTGGTTGATTTTATTTGATGAACTGTAACTTCGATGCTTGTGGATGTGGAAGCACTTTTTAATTGTCAGTGCCAAAACTGTATACACTTGTGCATTTTTATTGTGGGTACCGATTGTAAGTACATTAAAATACAGTAGGGAGATGCAGACAGGCATTGTCTCAAAGAACATTTTATATGGTCCTGCTCAATCCACTTAAAGAGAACATATCAAAGGAGCCTGTTTTATTTGTAAAAATAATGGGAATTATATGATGTCACATGAGCAGAATGCTTAATTCTTTATTGCTGTAAAGAGCTATCTAAGCCTTGTGCATTTGTATATATCACACCCCACACACTTGTCTTCTCTTCACAAGTGATACGATTTCAACATTTCCATTTCCTGACAGACTGAAAAATAAATTTGATGTGTGAAACAAGCTTCAGATGGGCTTGAAAAGCTGAGCATTTAAACCCTTCGTTCTCAGTTTTGTATTTTTTTTTTTGAACTTTTGTAATTTTAGGCCACATAAGCAGCAGGAATTTCAATAAAATATGTTGTCTTATTGTGATGTTTATAAAAGAGGAATACAATGTGCCCAAAATCATGTGTATAGTATGTCTAAATACAATATATAGAATATATTTGATAAGTTGAATTACATGGAATTTATACTTAATAATATACTTATCAAAAAAACTCATTTTAAAAATGTTGTATTGAGTGCTACTGTTCACCACATAAGTTTTATGGCTGGTGGGTGGTGGTGAGGATTTGGGTGTGGGCAGTGACATTAACTTTGTTTTGGTTTGTAACACTGTTTCTGCTTTGCTACAGTTACTTTCCCCCTCAGCTTCCCACAAGCAACTGCATGAGTAAGTGCAGATAGGTCACCAATCATACATATAGCCTACACTGTCAAGAGGAGCATGGGGTGGTCTTATGTTCATTTAACTAACTTTCTGGTGTTTGGCTGGACAGGGTAGGTCACTATACAAGATTAAACTGATGAGTTTAACCAACTTACTCATTATAGTATCCAAGTCAGGGTAACTGATTCACAGCCAGCACATGCTGTACAGACATAATAGATTTTTTTACCTTATTTTGTATTTAGAGCATAGCATGTTTGGTCTAAAGAAGAGAGGGTGTCCAGCAAAGAGAAAGATGACAACAAGGTGGAAAAACACCAGCTTAACAAACAGTTGTTCTGCTTATTACAAATTATCACCAGTTTTTAATCAGATCTTGAGCTTGCACAGGATATATTCTGATCTGATCAGGCAACTCCAGAAATGAAGACTTGCAGTCTGTGGCACAACAAAGACAGAGGAACCAGTGTGAGCACTTTTCAGGTTTGACTATCTGATTAACCTATAAAGCAGTATGGCACAAGATTATGTAACACTTCAACCAAAAGGGTGTTATTGTTGTCTGAATCTTTTTTTTTGATCTATTCACGCTGAGGATTTCAGCAACAACCAAATGCATAATGCATATCTCAGTTGTTCATGACATTTTAGTAATGGATTTAGGTTAAATTGTCTATTTTGAGTCTCAATGATGAAAAGTGCACCATTTTATTTGAGAGCTGCATTACCACTCCTTTCCACTCTAGGGCAGCAAAGACAAGTCTACAGCCTTTGCTAAAAGTCTCTGTTCTTCGAGTGCAATGAAGCCAGTGAAGATGAAGGCATCTGAGAATTGAACACTGTGCGAGTGCTACTGGGTTCTGTACTGATGCAAGATTTTTATTTATTATTGAGGGATTACTTAAATGTGGCCATTTAGTAGTCTTATTTCACCTCTGACACTGAACCCTATAATCTACAGCCAAAGCCTGTCCACTGTGCTAATACTATTCTCAGCCAGAGCTGGACAGGGTACACATCCACTGAGCCTAGAATTACCTGGGTAACTCTGTCCATGCTCAGTATCAGAATTCAGTTGATTCACATAAGTTAAGGATCCATGGATCTGCAAAGGGCCCAAAGCTAACTGATTTAAAGGTAAGGGCTAACATGGATTTTAAATGGAGTCACTCTTCATCTACTCTGCTGTGGAAAACAAACAAATCTTCCAGGAAAGTGTCATTGGATTGGTCAGACACTAACCATGGTGTGCACTTTGATATAACAACATATAGCCACGCAATTAACTCTGTACTTTCCCTTTACAAATACTTCTTTGTAGATTTCCACATTTTCTCCACTCAGTCTCTTAGCACATATTCTGATTGTAAATGCTTACTTTTGTTTACAAATGTAATGTTGAACTTTGTTCTAGTTATGTGTAAAGCTCAATTGCACTGATGGATTGGTTGTGTGACATGCAGGGAGGAGCACAAACCAAAAGGCTATCCTCTGTATGATTCCCTCCCTCCGGACCCACAAGGGCTGTGGATCTGTTTACTGAAGCTGCTCCAGGAAGAGTATGCAGGGCTTCTCGGGTTTCAGAGTCCGCCTGAAGCTTTGACGTTCCCAGATACGCAGCTATCTGTCATGGATTCCACTCTCTACTCGTGTCTGCTCGCTCCAAGATACTGATCATAAGGTGGGGCACAGATTTTTTAGGGAGGTAAATTCATCTGGATTGCACACTTTCCTCTGTAAACTGAGACTGCAATGGATTTCTCTGGAGGGCAGTAATCCTCAGCATAAAATGTCTTTTCCTCTGAACATTTTTATAAGGTATAAAATCAAAACAAATTGTAGAGCCAGTCATAATTCTATGATTAATTCAAAACGCAGCACTTCAAAAGGCCTGCACTTCAAAAGGGATAGAGAAAGCTGCCTGTTGCTGTCTGAGAGTTTTGTCCTCATTGGCTTTTTTTTTTTACAAGTCCTATTATATCATGCTGATCTGCAGAAATTCAGTTCAAAGTATTACTGATTCTTTTGGACAAATGAATGTTTTAGTGTCATTCAGAACAGACAGATTATGACTTTCTGACCTGCCCCAGTAGGTCAGCTCAGTGAATCTGAAGAGGATGAAAAACAGAATTCATAGAAGCCTTCCTAGTTTTTGTTTAGTTTTTTTTTTTTTGGTAATAATTTTAAAATTACATTTTATTCATGCAGCATGTAAAGTTCTTGTAAGCCCTCTTCCTTACTATCTGCTAAAATAGTCTTTGTATTTCTGCTTTCTTGTGGGAGTTGGATAGATCCCCCTTGACAAAATATATCAATTATAACTATACCAGCACACATACTGATCACTTTTCAGAGTTTCCTTAGTTTGATATTCTATTAATAGGAAATACATAAGCCAAATTGATGACTTTGGGAGGAAGAACAATATTTTAGAACCTGAAGTGGTCAAAATAATTGGAGGTGAATCAAAGAAAAGAGGACTGACCTGACAAGTTTTTACAATTAAAAACCCAAAGAATACTACAATGAAACAATCAAACACGATGTAGTGTATTTGTGGAGAACCAGTGACTATATTGAGTGTGAAGGGTATACTGCCTGTTTTCAGAAGCAGAAAACAGAACAGAACTCTCACTCAGCAAGTACAGCATTGCCATTAGTTTGACTGCATTTGTTTTGGGGAAAAGACATCAAGAATTTATATTAATGGTAAAAAAAATAAATAATAATTCACCATAAGGGAATGTGATATAGGGATAACAACAGACAGCATGCAAACACTATTGCCAGCTATTGTCTGTTGTAAAACTGTTGAGAATAGTGTATTGTAAATACTAAAAGAAGAAAGTAAACCACAAAAATGATAACTGTGCAGACCTCTAAAATCCATCTTTGCAGAGGCTGATTAAACATCTTTTTTCCTGCAATTGCAGTCTCTTATTTTGGGACAAAAATATTCCTCTGTACCTGGGTGATACATTTTCTGTTTTTGGACTCAACAAAAATACCCATTGGGACTGTGTGGGTAGATGTAATATTTATCCTGAGTGACACTGATAAGATACTTTATTCATACATCGTACCTACATTTTAAAATTAATCGCGTAGACTGGAGTCATTTTATTCGTGTGAAGTGGCATAATCTTCACTCTTTCTTGGAATGTATCTGAGATCTCTCAAGCAAGACCAATCCAAACAGATTCCAAAGAATGACCTCAGTACACATTTTCCAAACATATTTACAATTTGTCAAAATAAATATGGATCTAAGAAACCTGTATATTTTGCGTGTATTTGCACATATTTTCTCGTAATTGTAATTATATGCGTATAATATGTTGGCAAAGTCAGTATAACGTTTAGTAAACTTTCGAACTGCAAGTCGAAAGTTTCACCCTTCCGGAATTTGATTTTATTTCCGGAACTTCAGTTAATTATGAAGTTAATTATCTCCTTACAGGGAGAAAGCCTTGGACAAGTAATCTACAATTCTTAGAAGTTCGACTGAAATAAGCATGCCCAGAGCAGCACGTTTTTATTTATTTATTTTTTTTTATTAAATAGTGTAACTTGACCATCTGCATGTACACATTTAGCGGACCAGCCCACATGGAAAATTGAGCCAACATTAAATGTTTAACGTCGCCCTCCTGTAATTAAACAATATATAGTCAATGCTCATCGCCGCTAAATACAATACACATTCATACAAATGTACAGCCGACACTTTAGCACCCATCAGTCCAAAAAGTTCATACGGATACAACACTAATTTTGCATGCACACAAAATACCTCATTTCAATCACTTAAGGCGGAAGTTTGTAAGTCAGGGGCTGTCAGCATTTTGAATGACAGAAAAAGTACCCAAAGATGAAAAGGACAGTTTACAATCGACCAATTGGAAGGCTGAATGCGCACCAAATAGAATAATATTCTCATTGCCCAGATCACTCAATTGTGCGACTTCTGCACTCTCGATGGACGGATACTCTGCCCTCGGATTGAAGGCTACAACTGAATTATCTCCTGTGTTAAATAATTGTTTATAACGACAACAATATACAAATATACTTTTTGAAGTTCGACATTGTGTCAGCCACTGAAATGTTCTATTCACCACACCTATCGTCCCAAATTTTATAATCATTTGTTTCATAAATTATAATATCTGAAGATAATCGAATCCGTAACATTTGAGATATTTCACACGATTTTAGCGTCTGAATGGATACATTTACCACACTCAAGATGGCCACTATTCGCCAACCTCCTCTCAGCTTGCGACAGGAGCATGGGGGCGGGGATTGTGGCGCTAGTGGCAAAGTTTGGGAATGATAGTAGGAGCAGTGGAAGATTGCATGCGAGGGGAAGTACCACTGCCGCTCCGCTTGGAACTATATCAGTATTTTATTTTCAGAAAACGAATACACCGCAACCTTGGAATTCAACATCTTATACATTGTTGCGACTTCTAAGTGATCTATAGCCATGTCTGAGGACCTGAGCTCCCAACCTTGGTCCATTGACAAAGATGATTATGAGCTTCAGGAGGTGATTGGTGAGTGCACAGCTAGCTACATTACAGCTATGTTGGGTCGTTGACTTGCTGGCTTCTGATATGAAAATGCTCCGTGCACTCAAGACAAGTCAGTCAAAGCATTTTACACGTGGGCAGGCGACGTTTGGAACTGTAGTATCTCTTCAGTATTTTAGCTGGGTATCCAGCTGCCTAGACGCTGTCTTGCAACCTAGCCAGCTATTGCACTTACAGCCATGCGTGATACGTTTAATGAGGCTTAAAAGGGACGAATTTTGCTAAACTCCAATTTAAAAAAATGATAGTAGGTATCGTCAGTGCTGCACTCATCTGTTGGAACTCTGGAATATAAAATGAATTGATTGTTTGGCTAACTGCTAAGCTAACTAATGTTAGCTAACCTTAAATTTTCTAGCACCACAGGCTATCTGTCAACATCTGTCATCGTTAGCTAACCGGCTTGGTAGTTAAACTATTTGTAACAGATGGATGGTCATTCATTTGTAGCATGAATGGGGAGCCAGTGATAAGCAGTTAGTATAGCTGTACTTTAGTCTTACAGACCTCACTGTATTGACAAGCGCTTGCCAGCAAGCAACTACAGTCACTGTTCCTCGCTAACGTCACTTCACGAAAGGTTATCCTCGGTATGGAACAACTAAGTCTATAGGTCTATAGTACCACAACTAAGTGTCAAAGTGGGTGGTGCTATCCATTTCCACGATCCACATAGAAATGTCAGAGAACCTCTGGGCCCTAGATGGAACAGTGTAACTGACAAGTCGTTCGCAGCTCGCAGATTTCTCTGATGACCGGTGTTTCAGCAAGTGAAATTCCGCTGTGGAAAAGGAACCGCTCTATTTTTCTAGCCAATGAAATTACAGCTGCTCGTGTGTGCGGTCAGTATTAGAACAGTAATAGCCAATTGCAGCCTAGAGCTAGAAGGACATTTGACAGGCTGCGTTATGTTGGATAGTCACTCCTCTGTGTTTCCTTTTATCAAGTTAGCGTTGATTTGTGCTTCACTTGATTTTTGAAATCTTAACTTAAAATTGGCTGCACTCATTGAACTAGGTAAATGGATGTAGCTCGTATTTTGTAAAATTATACCCTTATTCGCGGCCACATGATGTCGTTAAATTTTATGTAGGCTACATTAGGCTATTCTGAGGAGGAAGGGTATTGGGAAGAATTTCACGTTAATATTCTTCGCACATACGCTTGGAGATCTCATCTTCTGAAATAATACAGCGCTCTTTTTGTACGCCTGTTAATCAGAGGGAGGTTGGGGTGGAACTTAAGTGGTACACCATTGGAGTCCGGCCTCCTGGCGAAGCGGTGATAATACCCGTGTGGCAAGGCAATGCCCTTGTAGCTGCCTGCTCGTCGACCGCTGCTTCCTGTTTAAAGATCCTCATATGTCTCACAGTCGTTTACTTCTCTAGCTATAGCACTTTTCATGCCAAAGTTTTCATGCTGTTTTCTTTGTAAAAAGCACGTATTACTTTCTTTTCCATTTAAGTCAATATTTTTTATGTATTTGTTTTTGAGAGTGGAAGACGGACAGAAATATTTATTTTTGAGTTATCAGCAAACGGTACACTTTTGTATTAAGGATGCATGGCTCTATTAGTTGACATGAAGTCCTGCGGTCTGTGGCTGGTCAGATTGTTTGTTGCAACAAAACTAGAGTTGCTTATTTAAAAAACAAGTCGACAATTATGTTGGTAACCATTCTGGTATGAAGGATTAAAATTCTTTACATAATATTTGAATGTCATGTTTGGTAATACAGATCTTTCAGGATTCTGAACCATCCCATGCCCGAGGGGATCAGATGACTGCAGTTACGCTGTATTAGCTATGCAAATATGATTAATTAAGAGCGACTAAAGAGGGCAGCATTTGGTCCAAGTCTACAATATGTGGAAGTAGATATGCCTAGATAATGTCTGTTTTCCACTCACCATGTTCAGTGAGTCAACTGTGTTAGTAACAGATGAAGAGCGGTGACTTTTCTGTTTATGCAAAACTTCAAGTGTGATAGCATAATATAAGGAATCATTCAATTTCACTGTTGTTATTGTTGAGTTATTAATTGTGGAGACAAAATGAAAACGTGCTCTTAAAGAAACAAGCCTTAGCTCCAGGTTTTGAACAGCAGTACAAATGTATTAAATAAAAGTACATGTTTATGCATTTATGCATTGCACATTACCTGCATATTTGTACTATAAAAAATCCTATTTTGTAAATGTACTTGTGTAGACCAATAACATCTCAAAGTGCTTTCTTGCTGTAGCAAGATTAACACAAAGGTGTATGCCCACAACATTTCAAGGCATTTTGAATGGCCGCCAGATATGTTTGAGTGATAGAGTTTTTACAAAATTTGTGCCTTCAGTGGCACTTTTCTCTACCTGGACTGTCTGATGTTGTAGTACATGATCCATCAGATTGTCCATTTGGCCCATTAGCTTTTGCATTCATGTTGTTTTGTATTCATGTTGTTCATGTGTACACCTCATTGAATGTCCCTCCATAATTTTTTGTGCTGTTTAGGAAGTGACACCCACATATGAAAATTAAACCATACATCCCTATTCAATTGAAATGAGTATTAAGACAACACAGAAAGATTGCTGAGGACCTGACATTAGAGATAAATGAAGATGAATTATGTTTGTGTGTTGATTTAGAACAGCTATCAGGCAAACTCTGCTGGAGCCTGTTTCAAGATGCACAGTAGTCTACATAAACATAAATATTATTTCAGTCAAGTGGTCATTGACATGTAATGTACACCCTCAGCAAATCACAAAGCTGCGCCAAACCAATTGTTGTCGTATGGTATGCACAGGCTCCAGTGGTTCACTGCAATGGAATTTGGACAGTTCCTGCAACAGTGGTACCATCATGGCACCTACTGGGGTTAGACAAAATAATGAAAATACCAAAGAATATATGAATTCTTATTAACTGACAGAGTAGCTTAGGCCTTCTTGGAATGCTGTTGTGCAACCCTTGAACTGTTTCTATGGGGTTATTGGGCCATTCGTCAGGAAGTAGGGTAAAGCTTCCAGTTCTTTGAGAGATGAAGGAGATGGGAGTGTACTCTGTACGCTAGGTTCCAGGATTTCTATTAAGGTTCAAATATGTTTTGAGGGTGACTTGGACTTTATCCTGGTGTTCTTGAAATCTGTTTGGCTTTGTGTGAGGGTGTTATTCTATTGGAATGCGAGAACATCTTGAGGGTGCATATGGGAACACCATAGGGTGCCCCTGGTGATCCAAAAGGATTTCATATTCTCTGTCCATACTTCTATACTGTAACACAATAAATAGACCCAGTGACTGTCATGAGGTAGCCTGCCATACCATAAATGATCAACTACCATGTTTAACAGTTCAGAAAGGGCAGTATTGGATGAATGTATTCTTTTGCTTTCTCCAAAGTAACAAAGATGAGTCATAAGGTTACGTGATTTTCTTTCAGTGCACAGAGGACCAGGTACTATGTGGATCATACCATTGTTGAACATTGGCCTTGGTTATAAGTGGTTTCCAAATGGCAATTTGAAAGATTAGACTCCTTATAAATTAGGATTTAGTCACTTTAAAATACATTTTTTTTATTTGATTTTTCCTCCATTAATCTATCTACCCTTCATTTTGGTAGCATATTTTTTAACTAAGACAGCTAATGGTACAGATTTGAAGTACCAGTGGTCTCCGCCTACAACGCTGTCAGGACAGCACAGTCACACAGGTGTCAAAAGTGTGCATTATTATTAACTTAGAATGACACATTATAAACCTAACTTTTCCTCCACGTGAGGAACATGGAACATTTAAGGGATCATGCATGGCGAAGAATCCAGCTGTAAGAAATTATTGAGGATGCACTGTCCTGCTTACACCATGTCCCTTTGCCAAAGATAAGAAAATTCAGTGTAGTGGACATGAGAGTTTCAAAAGATATTGACCAGATAAAATCTTTTTATTTAAAGATTTACTAGGTTTATTAAGTTTTTCCAAAGCAACCTTATCAGCATCAGTCATAGATGGATTGATGGTCACACAGTTTCCTTAGTTGATGTGGCTTTTCATTGCTATGTTACATTAGCTTTATGTGGACACAAGCTCCTCACATTCTTAGTCTGCGTTAGTAACAATGTGCATGCAAACAATTGACAGTCCTGAGAGTGCTGCTATGACAGCATTGCACTTTGTGAGAACTGCTGTATTATCCTGTAGAATTAAATTCATAATGAACTGAAAAAACCCGTTCACATGCGCTGGATTTGCACCTGTAAGCAGATGTTAGGCCATCAAATTTCTTCCCTCTCTTTTAAATCATTAAGGGCATTGTTCCTTGCTTTTTTGTATTCAGTTTCTTTTTTATGAATTGATTTACCTGGAAACTGGTGCACCTGGTCAGAAATTCTGCTGGATTCTGTGTACTTTTCACTTCTGGTTTCAGAAGAAATGCATGACAAAATTTTGTTGAAAATATGGACAACCATACTCCTCCCTTGTGAGAACACAAAGTGTGATAGCATAATTTGCAATTATTTCTTTCTTTTTAGAATGAAGAGAAGGAACCAGGTGATGAAGGAAAACTATAGAGAGGCTCTTACAAAAACATACAGGGGGAAGGGATCGACAACAAACTTTCTGAAAGATTAAAACAGTCTTCACCCAGCCCTTTCCATGGAAATGAGACTAAACTAGGTTGGTGCATTCATGAATTGTTGATTTCAGACATTACTAGAAGATCGTTAATCATAGCCTGTATGATGTTGGTATTCTGGATAAAAGGAAGCTATTTTTTTTCCTAAGTAGTTATTACAGCTTTTATTAAATGATATTGGGAGCTGTCAGTTTAGCTGCAGTCAACGTTCCTGCTCCTGTACCCTCTCTCTGTTGTCATATCACTATTGCTATACTGTTTAAAGTTTTAAGGCAATTTTGCTCTTTATCAGGGAGCCTCAAGTATATGTTTCATGCCTGTGGTTCCCTTTTTCACGGAGCCATTCATTGTATCCGTTACAGCGTGCTGAAGGAATTGTTGTGGAAAGCCACTTAGGCCTTACTGGATTGCATTGTCAGAAACTTTAAAACAAAAGGTCCATGTTAGTCCTGGTGGTCAGGGGGCTGCAGGCTCTGCTTTTATTCCGCCTGTCATAACTAATTTAATTTGTTGTTATTTGTAAGATTGGATGAGCTGTTCCCATTTTATTGGTTTCTGAACCAAAGATGGCTGTAATACCTGCTGGAACGCTGTGCTCGAGGCCTTTGGGAGCTCTGCTCCTCTGTCCTAGTTCACAAATCACTAGATCGCAAAGCTTTGTGGTTTGTTTTTTATACACTTCCAGTAAAGTAAGGTAGCCAATCAACTGTAAAAAATTAGGTCTGTACTTTCACTTTGTGTTTGTTTTTTTAAAGATTAAGGCATAATTAATTGGTTCATTTCACCTGGATTAATTGCCATTGGGCCAGAAATGGCTGATGGTACAGCTGTTTCATGCAACAGCTGTTTCATGAAATTTGCCATGGCCTCTTGCTGTCCGATGATGTGGCCCAAGGCTTTATGGGATATAAGATTGCATTATCCAAACGTTGCACCACTTTCAGGCAACATCAGAACAAGTCAGAACCATTCCAAAAGCAATCTGTTTGGGTGTAGAACATTTCCAGCTAAGAAATGTTGAGTACATTTTGGTGAATGTTAGGTGCACTGCAGATCAGCTCCACTGTGCTTTCCACCTTCCTACCCTTAACCACTATGACTCATGTGCCGATTCAAACAGGTTACTGACAAGGATCATTTTCTTTGGCCTCTTTGCTCATCTGAACGGAATTCTGTAATGATTTGTTTTATTACAGTATTTGTATATATTTGTCACATATTATTTGTGTATTTGTCATAGTTTAATTTAATTCAGTTTAATTATATTGTTAGAGAATATGCTTTTGTGACCTCTTGAGTAATTCACATACAGAAAATAGCAAGCATGTTAGATGCCAGCTATGTGATTTAATAGCTAGACCATGTGGTAGCTTGGGAGGTAGCTCTAAAACAGCAAAATAACAAATGGAAAAGCAAAAAAGCCCTTGCTGATGATCCAGACAGTCAGACAAGTGAAACTAGACAGCAGTGCACTCCAAATGCCAAATCATCTGGAAGCTCCCAAGGGCACTCTTAAAAAAATGCCAGTTTGGTAGTTAGGCACTGGCTCATGCTTAAAATTTCACTGATGACAACAAAGTCTTGTCAAATGTAAGAATAGGCACTCGAGTCAGGTAATGATTCTTCATGGCTTTCACATGCCGACTCATGATTTCTTGAAGATCTAAACATAAAATGATTTACTTGTATTTTACTGAGCATGTTGTGTACGTCTGTGTTTCACATTTGTCCACAGTGTTAGCATTTCGCTCCTGACACCATAACCTAAGCAACATTAATTATACATTGGTATGAAATGTGACCAGTTTATTCCAGCAAACACGGCAAATGCAGTGGCTGGTGGTTTATGAAGTCTGTGTTAAAATATTTATTGGTGCATATTAGAGAATTGCGTTCATTGCTTTTATTCTGTGGTTGGTTAAAATTAGAAGTACTTGGTTTTGCTGTGTTTTTAGGGACTGTTGACAGAAATGTGCAATTTTTAAAACTTATTTTGATATTATTCATTATGCTCATCTCATCTGGAGTGGAACTGGCAGGAGGGAAATGTATTCTTGTCAAACAGACTGGATTAAAATGGCGGACCATTCATATACCCTCTTACTCATACTTTGAAGAGCCAAGATCAATGGAAACCAGTCATAGTTTGTCAGATTTTGTTAACGCTGCATTTGAGCTTTCCCTCTTTAACAGAAGACACAAGCTAATAATGGGAAACACTCTTGATCTGAACAGTGCACTGTGGTGAATGCTTCAGCTGCCCTCTGCTCTGGATTTACCATGCCCAAAATAAGAGAACCATTCATCTCTCTTCCCTGGCGCCTGCAGGTGTGCAACGAACAAAATGCAGTTGTCAGCTTCGTCCTTTGCTTTGTATCAGTCAGGACTGTGTTTGATAGACCTATGTAAGAGCTTGGCTGAAAACAAGAGGTTTTCTGAGCTGTAGAAGCAGTGTCTGACTGTTCAGATTTTGTCAGACCCAACCTCACAAACTGAAAATGATCTCCGACCATGGGAGAAATGTGAGAAAAGTTAGCAAACAAGTGGAGTAATCTCTTCAGAACTGATTTGAGGCCACAGGGGACTCCTCCAGTCCTCATCCGCAGTATGTATTGAATGGCAATCGGGCCTCTTTTTTCCGTGACTGCAGTTGCTCAGGTTACAGTCCTGACATTTCATCAGCACCAGGGCTGTCGTCTTAAAGGGGGTTTCCGCTGCTGTGCTGCCCTGGTGCTGTCTGGCTACAAGGAACAGTGGCTCATTATTGGCAGGCATAGAAACAAAGTGTCCGTGCAACTGACGTTTTATTATAAGATGAATATCATTTTCTTGTTTTTCATTTGGTTACACACTGGTCTTAATGGGCAAGTCCCTTTGCCTTCTGTCTGACAGGCCAAATGTAATGTAATGTGCCCATACTGTATCGATAAATATTACCAATTCTATGAAAAGATTGTCTTGCACATGTGATGTTCAGAACAATGTGCAGAGCGCAGAAAATGTGGACAAGATGTCAAGTACATTGTTAACTAAAGAAGGCCATAAACCTGAAACAAGGACATGAAATGCAGAGACACGCCTGTGCTTTAGTAATGACAAGATGTCACAGATCTCATAGTCTCGTATCTCATAAGATGTCTGTAGTTTTGCATCACATGGGAGTCCATAGGGATGAGTGTATGAGTAATAAATACTCTCTTCTTTCTGGTTTGTGGTGATATCTGATTCTGGCACCGCTCACCAGAGCCATACCAGTATTGACTTGTGTGATTGAATGATTGTGTTTTTATTTTCACTGTCAGGGAAAAACAATTGTGAAATTGTGATTCTTACATTTAGTTATAATTGTTCTGTTGAAGCTCAGTGGTTTAAAACAATGATCCATAACTAATTTATAAAGGATAAATACTTAAACAAAACAAGTGATGTAGTGATATGTGCTGTTTTGAACATTTCTACTCTTATGCGTTGTCATAAAGGAAAAAAGAAAAAGTGCCTTATTCTTCTCCCTCACTCCCTCCTCCATGCCCCTCATTCCCAGTAGCCAGTGAACCTTTTGGGATTCGGCAGGGCACCAGCCGGCAACCGCATCGTCAGGTGTCCTGCCCATGCACGCTCCACTGGTTCCGGTTCAGCACTCCTCATCCCTCCCTGCAGCTGGTGCACCTTTGGGAGTTATGGGGTTCAGCCCGGTTGACCCGCCCATGTATGCTCCATTGATCCCTGTCTCTAACTTTCCCGACCCCCCGCCAGCAGTCCTCTCCCAGCCTCCAGTTTCACCTCTTCATATGCACACTCCATTCCACAGCCGCCTTATGCAGCCCCCTTCACAGCTCCAACTTACAGTCTCTGCACCGCAGCCATGATGCCTCCTCCTAGCTGACTGTGAATAGGAGTTCACAGTGAATATCCCACCATGGATAGGGTGGATTGAAGTTGGCCAGGGTTACTTTTGTTACCTCTAAATTTCATTCTTGTAAAAACATGCCAGTCATACCTTTATAATCGCCTCAGTCATGCCATGACCCAGTATAATATCTATGAGAAAAATTGATATTTTTAAAATGTAGAAACAACAAAATGGAAAAAAAATACATTTAAAAATTATCCTATATTTCCTTCACCATTAATTCATACAAAATTACATTATGCAATCTAGACAGCTCTCACTTCCATGATGCTAAATAAATGTATTAATATTATCTCAATGCTCCCTCAGTCCTTGGTATCATGCCGGCTGGCTGATGTGCAGAGGGGCTTGTTTTACTTTCTGTGCTCAGCAGAACTATTGTTTGATGAAGGGCCCAAGGGAGGAGTGCTTTTTGAAGGAGCCCCCTGCATTTCTACAGTGGAGAGAGCTTCTGAACCCATTGGATGGATGTAGAAGAGGAAATCCTTTAATATTTGCATCAGCTCTCCGCCTATTAAAATTGTGCCATTATAATTTAATGCAGCTATCAAACATTAATTGAGAGGTAATTATCATCTAATTTAAAACAGGATTGAACAATTATGGAGGGATATCGATGGTGTTTTTATTTATTTAATTTGTAGTAGGCCTATGTGAAGAGAATACATGAGACGAAAACTGTTTACTGCATAAATACCTTTGGCCAGATGGTGCACGTTGTTACACTGCCTGAAAAAAACTAAAAAGATAGTTAATCCCAATCAGCCATTAGTACTCAAAGGAACACTGTCATATCCACTGTGCCATGCTACATTTTCAGATAGTGAAGCATATCAAAATCAAGCACAGAATAAAAGCAATGACAGCAGTATTCTAGAATAATTTGCAGGTTTATACTGCTTTATTTGTTTTTTCCGTGTCAATAGATGTCCCTGTAACTGAAGTTAGCCTTTAGCTTTAGGGATGGGAACACATTTTCAGGCATTAATTGGTTTCTGAGCTTGTTTACAATCAAGCCTGCATTTAAAAACACTAGCTCAAGTCTGAGAGGTATTGATCCATTAGGTGATTCCATTCAAGTGGTGTTTTTTGCTGTTTGCATCAGAATTGCTTTTGTGAAAGATAACCTAATGATCTAAACATTACCTTACTGAAGTATCAATCACAATATTCTGTCATATTACTGTTATATACATTTTATTTATGAACTGTAATATCCAATAAAATGATTACCGTTAAGTGAGTTTTGTCAAATTTCTGTTTAATCCATCTTAAACAAAAAATATTACCTTTTTTAACTTTTAATTACAAGTTAATTATTTAACCTAGGCTATACATACCACATATTGACTCAAAAAACTGCCATGTCCTCTGCGTGCTTTAAGAAAAATATGTTTTTATTTTTTGCAGCATCAATGGTGAGTCAAGAAAACATAGGGACAATATTTAGTTACAGAAGTAGGCTAACTATTGCCAAAGGTTTGCCTGAACAGTTAATGAACAGCTTTTAGCCTACCTTTTGGCTGGCCAGTGCTGCGTGGTGTCATGCATGTGGCATTTCTCATCGCACAGTACCTTGGAGCAATGAGAGGAATGTGCTCAGAGCATGTGGAGGAAATGCAATAAAGGGCCGCTGTCATCCGTGAGCATGATCGGGCCCGCGGGGGCAGGAAACACAAACACAGACGAGTTCGTGAAGGAGTGCATTGTCAACCCTCCGAGGGGGGTGACTTCACACAATAATGCCACTAGCGAGCCACAATTTATGGATCTCTGCTATTGTCAGATTAGTTATTTTTATTTTGGCCATTTAACGGGAATCAACTGATATTTTAGCATTACTTTTGAGAGAGCAAGGATCTATTTTTTTTACTGTTAAAGTACTATTTAGTGTATTAGAATGTGCAGTGTATTCAGCAGCAATTTTATATTGTTGTATACTGTGTGTCTTTGTGTGTTTTTGAAGCACATGACACAGTTTATCAACTTCCATAGAGAGGAGTAGCCTACCTCATTAAAGTGGAAAGAGATGAGAAAAGACACTTGTTACTTGTGTTAATAAGATTGATGGGACTAGATTTACATCAGTGATTTTGTGTGGTGTAAGTGGAGAATGGAGGTTTAGGCTCTTAGACTCTGTAGCCTGTCATTAAAATTATGACTGATCTGTGGTGCCCTGCTGGTCCAGTAAACTGAACAGTGAATACTGTGTTACAGTTTATTTGAGGATACGGAGGGGTCAGGAAGTTGCCGAAATCGGGTGCAGGATGAATCCTCTGCACGATAGCCCCATATGGTTGCTGTAATTGCTTTCAGTGTAACAGGCCTGCCCTTGCAATTTCATAGAACACGGAAAAGCAGAAAAAATGGATGTTGTGTATTAGAGGTTAATCCTCTCAGCATCTGGTTGTGAATTCTAGAGCGCTTGCTGAGATTACCACACGCACAGTGGTCCATGTCACACCCAATGATGGAGCGCAGACACGGCACGCTCAGTTTGAACTGTCTGAGTTCATTTCCCAGCATGCACTGCAGCCTCATGGGCAGTCATTCACACATTAAGGGTTGTCTGTCGCTTCATCAGGGGATTGAGGGGAATAGAGCCCTCTCCTCCAACTCTGTGGGGTTCAGATGTGTTAAGTTCAAAACCCCATTTCCAAATGTAGTGACTTCATGGGAATTTTTAAAATGGCTCGCTGTCTCAAAGCAGATGATGATGATAATAATAATAATATAGAACCTTTTGTACAACTCATTTGTTGTTGCTTAAATTGCTTCACAGAAAATGCAAACACATTTTAAAACAACTCCCAAGAGAAAATGTTAAATGGTAAAATATTCATAAATTAAAAATATCTGAAGGATCAGGTTTAAATTAAAGTAACATCAAGAGCAAATAACAGTATCAGCATCCCATTTCAATGATTAACTTATAAGTAATTTATCAGATACCGTCTGTGCCTCCTTGAGGTGTAGAAGAAGGCTGTTGAACTGTGTGGAGGGATAAAAGCAAGGAGAAGCTTCCTTTTAAAATTAAATTTTAGAGTACAAAGAACTTTTATCCGTACATATCTTTTCAAAAGGTCTGTAATGTACTCAGCTGTCTGTAGGCCTGTAAATACAAGTAATGTTATTTTGCAAGATTAGCCTACATTGAATGACTCATAGGTGTGATTAAGCGTCAGATGACTTTGGGTTGAAATAGCCATTGGCCAATGTGGTGCCACTGGCAAATGTGGTAATATCTATTTCCTTAGCGAGTGCATTGCTGAAGCAGAACACACAGACTTTATCAGGGCTAGAAGAGCCACATATACAGTGCTGGCTGAAGCTGTTACACTACATTGGACATAGGCACCTCATAACTCTACTTCAGAACACAGCTGAAACTGGACATAGCTTCTTATTACGAGAGGGAAAAACATCAGTTCCAGCTGTGCACAACTTAGCCTTTTAAATCTGATACACATTTTGGCTGTAATTGAATGAAAAAGAGAAAAGAAAAAGGGACGTATCACAGGATTTCAGCATATTCTGCTTGAATGGTGACATTGTCTTTTTTTTGTGTGAGGTGATTCCAAGTTTTCATCTTCATGTTGGAAAAGTCAATAGCACCACGAGAGGCCTAGAGGAGCTGTGTCCATCACAGCAGACTGTGAGAGCTCAGTGCAGTAGGCCTGAGTCTGAGGTGTAGAGACTGCTGTCAGTCACCATTCATCCCCTGCACACTCTCAGTTAAACAGGGGAAACTGTACCTGAGTCTGTCCTGTGGTCAGGCCTCTGCAGTCTACAGAGACCCATAGGTCAAACATGGTTCCACAATATGTGAATAGTGCTACTGTGTCAGATTACACAAGATCGGGGAATGCACCTCACTTTTGGAAGGCAGTGAATCTAACGCATCGTGTGGTGCCCTTCTGGGTCACCCATGGGGGGAGGGTGTGTGGTGTGAGGGGGGTGTGTGTTTGCCACATGTTGTGTGTGTGGGTGTCAGGGCAGATGAATGAGCAGCTGGCGCTCTTGGCTGTGAGCTGTGAGATATGTGGGCAGTCATTACAGCTGACACACAGTGCAGGTAAGGGGACCGTCTCAGTTTCACGGCTCTGGATCCCTGATTCACTCAACGCTCAAGCAGTCTGGCACAAAACTTGCGTGGGGAGTTTGCGGCCAAGTGTGAATGTTTTATATTCCATGAAAAGCTTTAACCTGAAGCAAGAGTCACCTCTCGTGTCCCAGCCATACCTCTCCACATCCCTGTCCCTCGGTGACTTGCACAGACGTTTGGAGGGGCAGTGGTTCTACCAGTGCTCTATCAGTGCTGGGAATGGCTAATCCCAGCTGTCAAAATCCTTCAGAGGGGCAGCTTGGCCAAAAGAGGGCAAATGGGCCGTTGCCTGTGCAACAATAGCACAAAGGTGGGCATGTCCTTGCTTTCCCTATTTAGATACCTGAGAACAAGCCCAAACTGATGTTTTACAAAGTGGAACAGAATGCACAAATGGAGAGTGAAAATAAAAAAAAAAAAAAACTGTAGGGCCCATATAACATGGTTAGGTTGAAAAACATTAGTCCAATATTTTGCTGAAGGTATTACTGAATAGGGAAGTAATTGATGGAAAGTATTCCAGGTGGGTTAAATATGAGCGGCACTTAAACCTGTGAGAAAACTCAACATGCAACTGACAGAAGTAGTGCCCTATAATCTTTTGTCTATAATCTAAATTTACAGAACAGCGTGGCTTTGAATATGCAATTATGATTATTACATGGAATGCTGTACTCAACAGGTGAAGTACAACGTATTATTAACCAAGAAGATGATGCCAGGATGTATCAGTGTGAAACCTTGTCTGTTATGCCATGCACACTATTACACTGTGGAATTGTTCATCTAATGCCAAAATCAACAGGTATGTTTCATTAAATGATAAGGTTCAGCTAGTCGGTGTGTTTGGCAGTGTGTAACTGTCACATAGACAACATTCCTCCTTAGCTGTAACTGTTCCTTTTACCAAAAGGAATGTAGGGGAATTCGCATGAACTGAAACTTTGGAAGTGAGGTCACCATTGCAACATGTATTCATAAGGTACAGGAAATTCTATGCAAAATAGCTTGGAATTACCATGACCACACTTGTTGCTGTAGCAAACAGAGCTGGTGTCATTTTTTGCTATAAGAAGGCGACATGATCACCAGCCTATGACCACATAGCAGGCCATACCATAGAGGTTGACTGGTAATTCATATGTCAAGGTGAGCTGTGCTTACCTGAAGTGCAATCTCCCGACCCAGCTGTTGAGGAGTGGAGAAACAGTGGTACAGCGTCAAGCCGTGATATGATGTCGTACTGCATAACTGTGTTGCAGCCTTCCTCGGAAATGTTTGTAAACCAAATATATGTTTTCTTTAACACAAGCTGTAAATGTTTGTTCATTTCTTTGCAGATTAAATATGTGTTGCTGTGTGTCTCTGCTTGCAGGGAGTGGGGCCACAGCAGTGGTGCAGGCGGCGTACTGTCGGCCCAGGAAGGAGAAGGTGGCGGTCAAACGAATCAACCTGGAAAAATGCCAGACCAGCATGGACGAGCTCCTGGTAATGCACCCATTGCGCACACACACACACACACACACACACACACACACACACACACACACACACACACACACACACACACACACACACACACACACACACACACACACACAGATACAGGTATCCCAAAGGCACTGGTCACATTTCAAGTGTCTTTCTCACTTGGGATTATCATAGGATTATGATAGTACAACATATCTGACAAAACAGGCTCGGCCCAGTAGAGGCATGGAATCCATTTAAAGAAGTTAAATATAAAAATATAATTTTAACTTTATGTATAAACATAATTAGATGCATCAGAAAATATGATTGCTTTAAATGAAATGTAGTATTTTTCTCTTTTGTTTGTTTTCACATGAAGGGAAAATTTTAAATCAAGACTGATTCCATTTGACCAATTTTTCCAGCTGTGAAAGTTAAAATGAAAAGCGTTACACACACTGAGCATATCCCTGCTGTGAAATTGCTCTGCTGGCTGCTGGGATCTCCCTCATGTACAGAGTACTAAAGTGTTCTTGGTCTTTATGTCAGTACACAAGCTTAAGGCCTTTCTGCTCCAATGGGAATTAAACCTGTTCAGCAACTTATTTGGAGTGCTGCAGTTTCCCTGTTGGGCTGCAGAGATCAGTGCGCATACAGGTGTGCTGGGACATTGTAGACCGGCTGACAGACCATGTGCGCCCTCACAACTTGTCTCAGCTGTAGGGTCTTATCAGAGTTTGCATATTTCTGATGTTCCGGGGCTTAGAGGCTGCCGTGAGGCTGCAAAGGTACTTCATCTGCCAGCCTCAATCTGAGCTTGCATTGCTACTGTTAAAAGGATTGGACTCTGTTAAAAGTTAATATTACGAAGTATAAAAATATATATATTATTATGTCAGTATCTCAATCTTATGGTCTTAATGTGTATATGTTATATCGAACTATAATAAAGTAATATTTAATAATGATATATTGCATTTATCAAGTTATGTATGCATTTCTGTCTAAATGTTTGTCTATGCCAATCCTTAATGTTGAGCATGAGAGACGTCTGTGAGATATGAGACTACCGAAAGTCGACTATCTTTGCTTGTAGTGAAATATGTGATGTAATTTGTTGAAAATGGTAGACACAAAGATCGCTGATGCATTGCAGATGCACATATGCAAAACTAACAGAACAGATGGACAGAGACACACTGCTGCTAGCGCCCTACTCACTACAGCTTCCTATGGAAAAAAACAGGAATATGTGACAGGCAGTTACCATAGCACTCATGTCCTCACTAAATATTGCACGCTTTATGTCTTTGTCAAACAGCTCCCGTTGTCTTACTGTTTATAGTTTTTCTCTTTAATTTTTGCATTTAGTTTTATGACTGCCTAAATTTTGTTCACCTTGTATGACCACAGAATTATCAGACGCCAAACTGAAAACTGAGTGGTGAATACCACTGAGAAGAATCTGGCATTTATTTTGAGAAAATTGCTTTGCAAACATTTCAGTTTAAAATTGCTTCATTTCCTGGAAATAAAAAGCAAAAGTGTAAATCTTAGAAAGTCATTTCCAGCTCCATGTTTTTATGGAACATGTTTGTTTTTAAAAGCAGATCAAATATCTTTTCACTGTGCACTGGAGAGCCCTGCAGGCCTACAGTCCATGCTTTTCTGTAGTGTTCTTAAGATCTCACCCATAGATTAACGTTTTCATTAAAGCTATCTTACGTCATGGATACAGACTGCCAAAAACTCAATTCCCCTTTTGCATCTCTTCTCATAGAGACTTATTCTGCCTGCTTGTGTACAATGTAATTAAAGCCCTGAATCTTGTGAACATGTGAACACATTCCTAATCAAGGCTATCATTATTATCAAGAACATTTCAGTGAAATTACAGAGGACGCCAGCTGCCTTTGGTCTTTTATGAAACAAACAACAGCAACATTCTTCATTTCTAGTTTCATGTAGACATCGCTAGAACATTTCACTAAGGCAGTCTTCTTCCCGCATACATGTCAGTATATTCTAAAGTCCAGTGAAGACTCTCTATACTTCAGTATTTCACTCTGTGTAAGATAAGAAGTGATGCATACAAACAGACAGGTAGCTCTACACCCTCGAAAACAAAAGCTGCCAAATACAGTTAGTGGTAAATCATGACCCTAAGTAGCGCTGAAATGGCCCCATCATTTGCTGCTCTGCTTGCCTTGAATGCTTCCTTAGAGTGAAATGGGGAACAATCTGCCAGGAAACTTTTACAAACCATCTCCACTTCCCATCCCCCTAGAGGATTGCACTCTTATTATAAATAATAATATTTTCCTCCCTATTCCTCCGTAACGGCCATTATGTCTTCCGTACAGCGATGAGGGTGAGCAGGCGCGCACTTGTGCTTGTCCGCTGATGGAGCTGGGCGGTGGTGCAGCTGGCGTAGTGGAAGCGACGGGCCTGTGTGCAGTGATTGGCCAGTGACTGGGGCCATGTGACGGAGTGGCAGTGGTGCGCTCTGGCAGCTATGCTCCTGATGCTCCTTGCTGAATGTCAGTACGAATCAGACGCTCGCAGGCAGAAGGCTGGACTCTACACTGATCTGCGGTTATGCAACGGAAAGCCCTAATCACAGTGATACCTCAGTGCAGGCCAAGACTGTGTCTCTCCACTGAGCACTTTCCGCATGGCTTTTTGTAAAAACAAGTCTGTAAATAGTAGGCCTGCATTTTGTTTTTGTTTCTAATAATGAATTAGGTAGGGGATTTGGAGGTGACTTCAGGCAATGAAGAAGGTTTGGGAAAAAAAATGAATGCTTAAATTCATTAGTTATGGTTAAGAACGGAGCACATTGATGTTAGATTGATTCTGTGCCTGAGGCTGTATTTTTATTTTTTTTTCCAGACTAAATCATGTAGAACAATTATGTAACCGGATGTCCCTTCAGTCGGTCTGCTATGCAGAGTGAGACTGTAACATGGTTAAGGGGAGCTGTTGGCCTCTGTATCACCCTGACAAGACAAGACATGGTCCTACACAGGGCTGTCAAAGGAAGGGCAAACCCCTTCACATTAAATGTAGTGGATTGAAAGTGGATAATAGGTGAATTATGAAGTGTTTCACACACCATCGTAACATTTGGTGTTCATATCCGAGGCCTGAATGTGCTCTAACACAGGAATTTTAAAAGCGTACCTGCTGTCCTTTATTAAGAACTATGGAGCAAAAAGCTGTCACGAAATCAGTCAGTGTTAAGAAAGCTGGTCTTAGAAATATATGAAAACAAAAAGCATCATTGGTTATTTTCTACCTTGGGCTGGCAGGAGGGTTTCTCCCAAATAGAACCATATTTTCTCAGCTTCCACATTGTTAAAACACCAACTTGATGCTATTGCTTTCCTTTCATATCTGTGACATTTGCTATGATATTGGGTTTTGCCTCTTATCAGTGGTCCGTCACATAGAGCTACCAGCCTACAGATCAGAGTTTCCTCCTTTTTTAGCCTGATGAAAAGCGACTCAGATTTAAAACACAGTCTGTTTTGAGTGAGCCACTGTCCATGACTCAGCCAATATCCTACACTGTTGCACCCCAAATGAAACACATTGCTTTGACCTTTTCGGTCTGTGGAGGCCCTGTGTTGGAAGTGTTTTTGTCACGGGTCAGTGGGGTTGTGCACTAAACCCGTGGGGAAGCAGGGAGGTGTCACTGTCCTGGAACTCCCGCTCTGATGGGCTGAGCTCAGTCTCATCACATCTGAAGGGAGTGTGGTTACAGTGGCTGCACATGAGTGAACTGTTTGTGTGCTTGTGTGTGTGTGTGTATGTGTGTGTGTGTGTGTGCGTGCGTGCGTGTGCATGCGTGTGTGCGTGTATGCGTGTGTGTGTGTGTGTCTGCGCATGCATGTGTGTGTGCGTGTTAGTGTGCACGTACATGTGTATGTGTGTGCGTGAGTGTGGGCGTGTGTGTTTGTGAGTGAATGTGTGTGTGTGTGTGTGTGTGTGTGTGTGTGTGTGTGTGTGCTTGTGTGCACGTGCACGTGTGTGTAAGGCATCATCGAGGGGATTTGTCTCATTGTGGATGGTGGAAGCTCTTGGCAGGACACTGGGACAGTCCTGATTGTGAATAATGCAGACCCAGCAGTGCTGAAATGGGGTGTTGTTGCAGACTCCAAGCTAATTAAAACAAACTGTCTGGAAAGCTGTTTTTTTTTTTTTAGAGGGTGGGGGTGGGCTGTGGGTAGGTCAGGCGTGTGGGTTTGGATGGCAAACTGCTGTTTGAGTTTTCTCCATTGTCAAGCAGCACAGAGCTGTACCGCAGGTAGTGGTGCCTGATGTCTGTCCTCCCTACTATCGGTTGTTTCACTCAGAGCATGTCTACTGAGAGAGTGCTTGTGCACTTGTGTACATGTCTCTCCTCAAGAATGTTAGTCGACAAGCCTTTCTATAACTTAAATGCTCAATCAGTTGGTACATTCATCAGTCAAAACATTGGGCGGAGTTCATCTGAATGAACTCCACCCAATGTTGCAGAAAAAGGATGTTTCTTGTGATTCTCCCTCATGTTCGAAATGAGACTACTGCACGACAACCAGCAGGGATTTCGTAATCCTCACAGAGCACCACCCTTACCTTGTACAGACTGTTGCTGGTTGTGTTGTCACTGTGAGCCTTGGTCTGCTATCCATCTTCATGTAACTCCACTGACAAAGGCATTCCAGGCTGGGATTAAAGCAGGATCTATATAATCATCTCATTGCCTGGAAATGGGCAATCCTTGCGCCTGCCTGGGGCAGAAGTGTGAATTGAATTGTGGGTGTGAATTGAGCCCTTGGAGGTGTGTATATGGATGTTATACCTGTATTAGATCCTCAAATTTGATATTTATGAAAAAGGAAATGACCATATGCATGTAACATGTCCGCCATGATACTTTAGAATTCTTTTCTGCATCTCAGAAAAAAAGATGTTGCTTAAGGAAATATTTAGCAATATGAAAAGGTCCACAGACAAATGGTATTACTAGTAATCTAGTGGTATGGAATCATAATTATGGCTTTTTGGAGGGTTAGACAGTAGTTTTTAAAAAAAAATCGCACTGCCTGCTAATGGTTGCATGGTTTAATTTCATTTCATGCTGTCGTCCAGTTCTTCCCTGCACCATGACAGCAGGATTTCTATTGGCTGCTGGAGGAATGTAGTGTCTGTCTGTGGTTATCTGTGACTTGAGCCTTTGAGATTTGATTGGCTGCTGGAGTGATTCCAGCAGCCACTGAGGACAGGGCTATTTTTCTCCTGGCTGTTCCTGCTGCAGCAACGAGGAGCGCGTCTCGCCTCAGTGATTATATTAGTGCACACGCTTGGCCCGGTCCCCAGGGGAGCCTCGGGACTGCGGCCAGGGAGCGGCAATATCTCCAGAAGCGCCCGAGCTCATGCACCGTCTCGCCATAGCCCAGCTCAGTCCTGACCCAGCTGAAAGGTGCCGTCCATCATACCGCCCAACTGTTCTCAGCCCTGCTCCAGCTCCTCATCGCCCAGACCTTCCGGCAGTGCTCAAAACTGTTCCTCACATTTTGAAATCTGTCTGCGCTCAAGGATGCTGTTTACAGCAGTGCTGCTGCACCCAGCATGTGCTGAATGGGGGATTGATTGCCATTCTTTAATTTTAATAATCCACTGACCAGACAGCTGCCCCAGGCTGTGTATCTCTTTTGGCTACCTACATGTCAGGCTCACACCCTGACCCTGAAAGCACAGCAGCAAACGAACATCTGTCTGCTCTTTCTAAACATGTCTTTGAGGAGCAAACTAACTTTAGTTTGTATATAAGAATTATCAGAAGCAGAAAGAAATCTCACCCGTGCACGGGTTTCTAAGACACGTCACTAAAAGTTTTGGTGCTCCATCTGATGTTATCCACTGAACCCAGCTGGGTAACACGTCCGTCCCTCAGCTGGTATAGACAGAAAGAGCATGGAGCAAGCCTCTCAGCAGGACACATGAGCAGGACCATTAATGTGCTGCACCATGCAACAGCGGTGGCTGTTGGCCACTCTGCTCACAGAGTTCCCCGTGTGAATCACACCAGCCATCTCTGAGCTGACCAGAGAGCCACCCTCTGACCAGCTCACCCTGCAGATGGGTTCAGCAGGTGCGATGCTCGTTTGGGGCTTTGCGCAACAATGGTCAGGGTACTGCAGGAGCATTTTACACCCTGCTGAATCTGCTGGACATTACTCAATTCTACATGTACATGTACTGTACTTCTGCACATGTGTCCTCTCGTCAGGCTTTTTCATTGTACTGTACAGTATATCAGTTGGGCTGGAATCTAATCAATGTAGTTGAACCCTGGACTCAGACTGCTGATTCTCAGCACTTTTCTGGCAACTTATTGCACATACTGTGTCAACTGTCAGAGGCTGCCCGCTACACTAATGACATCATCGTAAAGGGCACACATGAGAGCCTCTCCGGGGAGCCTCTGACCTTGAAGGCCCTTTGCAGGTTAAACACCTTACATTTCACCTGTCCTGTTGTGTTGTTGCTTATTCTCCTTGCATTATTGATCTGTACATGCATGTCATGTTTCAGACAAGACCGTAAGGTCTCATGTAATTTGTTTTGTTTGGATTATTGAAGATTTATGTTTTACACTGATTAGTGCACTTTTTCCTGGTCTTTTTCATATGATGAGAAAGCCAACCAATACTAAACAGAGTAAACATATTAAATACACGTCTGGATAGTGTGCTGTTCAGTTTTGCTTAGTCTGTTTTCCACCCATGAGGAAAACATTTTTTGGTCCCTTTTAATCTGATCATATGCTCGATTCAATCATCTTGCTTTAATGGAAGGTTGGACTTCAAACAGCTGCGGATGCAAACAGGAAGCTGTGTGTTCAATAGCAGTGGTCTGAGGAGTGTATTTGGGGCTCCTGATGATGAAGGCATACTCTCAACGCGCTTGCCATCACATGCTGTGTCCTCAGCGAAACAAACACACTCAGAAATCTTGTGATGGAGACCGCCTCTGACCCCTCCTTTAATAAATAACATTTAACAGTTCAGCGGGTCTTATGGCCTGCTCTTTAATTTGGTAGCAAGGGCATGCTGTTGTAACAAATTGGTTGAGGTTTAAATCACTGGCATGCTGTGTATAGTGTGTAGTCTGCTTTTTGTGTTCAGCAGTTTTACTAGTGTAAAAGAAAGAAGGAAGGAATGTCACTGTTATGCAAAGGTGTATCAAATTGGTATTAACATCAGAGTGGGTATTGGGGATGGAGTTGGCATTTATGTTTACATAGTCTGAGAACTAAGGACAGTCACTAATGCCTTATTCTTCTGGAACAGCAGTCACCACACCAGGGCTGTGGCAGTTTACACATTGGTTTTCAAACAGGGTGGATACAGCAGTGAATCTTAGTTTTAATGGGTGCCCTCACCCATAGAACACCCATTGAACCTTCACCTTAGATCTTCCTTGACTGAGCTGAACTGATTGGTTATGAAGCACTCCAAACACTCGAGCTGTCTAAGTAGAGTAATGCATGTACATGCATACACACATATACTCCTGCACACGTACACACCTCCTCACCATTTCTCATCATGTCTCATTCATTCAGAAGGCCTCAGATGTTTTGACATGCCATTTTTATACCTGTCAGCATGCAGCAGAGTTTAATTTCATTTTCATTTGAACAGTCTTAATCCATGAGTTACATTTGACTGAGGAGTGATGACTTAGTCTGAAGGGTGTAACAGCTGCACAGTAAAGATGGACCTCCATTAGCGGGGAACATTGGTGTACCTCTGCCTCACTTTTGAATGGCACTACACAAAAGGAAAGGTAGGAGCTGAAGCAAAAGACATCATTGCTTCACTCACGGACTGGAAGCTTCACTGTCAAAGAACAAGTATGATCAGTGTGTTTTCTTTCCTGAGGATGAGGGTGGCTTTCCTCCCCTGATGTCACAAGAGAATGGTTGGCTGAGACTTGGCAGAGCTGGTATTCAAACACAGGGGAAACGAGCACATCCTCATTAAGAGGAATAGTCTCTGCAGTATTTACCTTGGCAGAACTTCCTCATAGAGCATGCAGACCTTGGGCTATATCTTACTTCCCATGTCCTCCCAGTCTACTACACTGGAAAATTTTATTTACAGTATTGGTGTCACCTTCCCATAATTCAGAGTTTTCCCTGCTTATCGCTGCCAAATGTGTTTGGTCTTCCCTCCTGGTGTGAAAATGACCAAGACTGCTGCAGTTTTGCAGATCTTAATTTTTCATATAAAAAAAGACTTGGACTCTTTTAGCATCACATCAGGGAACATTAAAAGAAAGCCACAGTTAAACTGTACCAGTGGTTATAAACAAGCATATACTAATCTGCCATGAGTAAGTAGCCAATAAAGAGCAAATTAGGCATTTTAAGAAGGATTAAGCAGGAATAATGACATACAATGTTAACAATAGTGTGTAATGTTACTAAGGAGAGGGGACGGGTAGAGTTTCCAGTGTCTCCTGGAGGGGTACACAGGGACATGGCTGCAGCACAAAGGGTCAAACTGACATGCTCATTGTCTCCACAGAACTTGAGGAACAAAAACTAGCAGCAGGCCCAGGGCCATATGCTCGTTACCGCACCGTTCAGTTCGGCCTTGGCAGACAGGGATAGGGCGCCCTGCCTCTTTCCGCATTTCTGGGAAAGGAGAATAGAAAACGGAATACGAGATCTCTGACATCAGACCTCCTCCTCCCTGTCACCGGGTTCAGCTTTTGATGGGTTTTTTCTGTCCCATTCCCATGGAGATGAGCAGTGTGATAGACTGGAAAGCAATGAATTGTTCAATAATTGATACAAGCTGGAGTTGTGGTGATGGAGCAGGGGATAGGTGTGTGTGTGTGTGTGAGTGTGTGAGAGAGTGTGAGTGTGAGTGAGTGTGTGAGAGTGAGTGAGTGAGTTTGAGTGAAAGTGAGTGTGAGTGCAATACAGTGAGTGTGAGAGAAAGTGAGAGTAAGCTTGAGTGAAAGTGAGTGAGAGTGAGTGTGAGAGAAAGTGAGAGTTAGTTTGAGTGAGTGAGAGAGTGTGTGAGTGAGTGTGAGTGTGGGGACCACCTGTGGGAGAGCAGTCGTATCTGTCAAACAGTGTGGACTGTGGGCTTCCAGTGCCTGGCCTGCAAGAGCAGCAGCAGCAGTAATAAAGGAGAAATATGAGAGCATGGGGTGGGTGTGGGTTTGACTGGCTCAGTCCAGTGTATGTAGCGCTTGGAGAGCTGGAGGGATGTGAGTAATTATAATCATCTTTTAATCAATTGGGTCGTGTTCAGGCCCTGTCAGGTGATGTGGCTGCAAATCGTTTCTGTGCTGGGAAGTGCCCAGGCAAAGAAATACGCCCCCTTGACAGGATGCCAACCCACTGCAGTCATCACTCTTAGTCCTGCATATTATACATTTATTAAGCTACCTTTTGTATGAGCAATTCAGGCTAAATGCAACAGCACCGCGTATGCCATTGTCATATACAGCAGTGGTTCCAAAATGAGGGCTTCTAGAACGTAAGCTGGGTCACAGGGTAACATCTGAAAAAAATTTTATACATTCACATTCCTGTTTATCTTTTTATACATTAACATTTATACCAGTTACATTGTCACACAAACCTCACTGTTTATAGTGTACATGCTGTTGTTTTGACGTAATGTTGAGGACATTTCACTGCAGTGTTTGAGCAGATGTTATCGTGCATTGAAAAAAAAGGAAAAGCATATACTGCTAGAGGAGTTACAGGGTAGTGAACTCAGTAAAACTGCATTTACTGTGGGAAATTCTTTTATACAGGAGTTGATGAACTTTAGGTGTTGCCCAAAATGACTAAAAAACAAATCAACAAAAAATAAGGCCTATAAAGACCTGATTTTAAGTGAACATATAAAAAAATTAATTAACATTTCATGGAATTTTAGTGCTTAATAGTTTCCATGACTCAGAATTCCCTTGTTTGCCATAGTTTCCTTGACTGTAATTCAAAAACCAATTTAGAATGATCTTAATGATTGCAGCGGTTGGAAGAGACTTTGCTTGTTATCTTTTCTCATTTGAATCAATAACACTTTGTGTTGGCTGATTAAAATATTCCAAGTTCACAGTGACAAATCCACCAAACAGTTTAGCCTACTCTAATATGAATTTAAATTCATCCTCATATGTAGTCACTTTAAACACAGTATGCTATCCATGGATAAAGGCCTAAATCCTGACACTTGCCCTTTAAGCCAACATAAAAGCAGAGCCCTGCTATTTTATGGCAGTTTTGTGTAGTTTTTGTTTTAATTTACCACATCATTCTTACTTCTGCCAATAGGTAGTGTGTGAGCTCATTTGGCTGGGGTCACCTACAATCATAAAATTCCTATCAGCAAAAGAAAAAAAAAACACTGCTTTGCTTTCCCATGAAGTAGATTTAATCTTGAGAATGTTCCATTATTTACAAGATGCTCTTAGAATGGAACTCAGATGCCAAATCAAGTGTTGGTCTGATGTTCCAGGTGTCTGTGTCTTTAGTTCTGAATAAGACTGAATGACTAGGCAAATTGATGTCATATACAACTGAGAGGAGTGTTCAAGTCCAAATTAGTCATATCACTGCCTACAAGCAATGGCATCATTATGTGCTCTGATTGGTTTTTACTAGGTAACTATAATTTTGGTTTATTTGGATTTAGCACATGACCAATGGGAGTGCTGGAATAGCCAGCCGAAGATTACTGTTATCAAACTACACATTGTGTTTATCTTTATTCCCTGTTCTTGTGTAAGACTTGCACACGTATAAAATAATACAGAGAACTGTGGAATGCAGTGTCGTTAGTTTTTAAAATGGGTTATGATCCTCAGATTTTTATATGTATGTGTGTACAGATCTACAATGCTGATGGTGTTGCATGTGTAGGGCTGTATGTATAGCCTATATGCGGTACCTTGCTAATTAGGAAATGTCACCAAAGGAATGTCAGCAGGGATTGCCATATGCAGACAAGTATTTTATGAATGCAGTATGCAGGATACCAAGAAGTTCCAGTCTGAACATAAAGCACAGGCAGATTACACTGCTTCAATAAAGTTTTGTGTGTGTGTCTGCGTGTGTTTGCGTGTGTACAAGTAGTATTATATCTGTGTGCTTGTTCCTCTGCCTGTGCGTGTCTATTTGCATGTCTGTTTTTGTGTTCGACTGTCAGTGTCTGTGTGTGAAAAGAACATGGTCAGATGATGTTCCGGAGAGGCCATTTGGGGATATAGAAGGGATTTTGAAACCCCTATGCCACACTACATGATTACATTTGGTCTGAGCCACCAGTGCGTGTAAAGCTGTTTCGCAGCAAACAGAGGCCAGAGGCGAATGGGACACTGGACCGCGTGTGAGGCAGGCTCAGCTCATGGGGTAAATCTGGGTATGATTACTGTCGAAGAAAGGGAATGGGATTAACTTCACCACTGAAATTTACCACAGCCCTTACGATAGCCACAGTCAGCATCCTTGCTGTCTTGCTCTCTGACAACGAGAATTTATGCAGAATTATTCTGTTGTTAAACAAACTGCCTGAATGTACTATCAAAGCATGCAATTTACTTTACAAGACACACTGCACCAAACCTTTGTGTGACTGACTTAGGTCATGGTTTCCTTGGGTATTGGAAGCTTGAATGAGCCTTCTCATTGAAGGAATATACCTTTGTAGTAAAATTAATTTTACTGTATTATGGAAAAGACTGAATGATGTCACTGTTTTTGTTTGGAAAGGCTTGGCAGTGGTGGAATTTTCCCAGACAGCCCTATTGACTGAGTGATGAGACGAGATGAGATCTTTAGATCAGTGCTGATTAATTTGGAGATGACTTTTCCCATCAGTGAATCATTCGGCCCTGCCTTCAGACGAGATGAGTACCGCACATCTCTGTCTGTGCCATGACAGGTGATGATTAATTCAATTGATGAAAATTACCCTATTTGTCTGAAATATATGCACTTTAAAATAAATAGGAATAATATTATGCTTTTGGAATTTTTAACACAACCTATGAATTCTAAATGTTGAGTGCTCCACAGAACAGATGGGGTAAGCAGCAACACATTGTTGATCATTTGTTTATGAAAACTGTGTTGTCAATATAACATGAATTATTTGATTTTGATGGAAAGCAATTGTTTTGCTTCCATTATCCTTTTGTTTTTGTGTTTTCGTGGCTCAAAATGTACCCCTTAATTGTAACAGCTGAACATAACATGTCATGCATCTACAAATGATCTGTGTACAGATTCTCTTTTTTTTGGAAGAGTTGTGCACACACCAGAGAAGTAGTACTGGGCGTTACTGACCCTTAACTGGTCAGGGCCGGTATGTGTCTCAGGTGGTTTGGGAAGGTCAGCCTGTTGAAATAAACAGGCTGGGTCAGATGCCTTTCAGCCCCAGGGTGTTGAGTACAGAGTGCTGGTGTGTTTTCCCCGGCAGCTGATGTTTGCTCTGGTGGAGGCTGCCGCGAGCGCCAGGCCAAGTGGAGATTGAGCACAGCCGCTAGCGGTCTGGCGGCAAAAGGAGCATTTTTCTGTGGATTGGTGGCAGAGGAAATAGAGGGTTGCATTGTTAGTTCATCACTCACCGGCCTCCAAACCTCCATCCACTCACTGGCAGATTTTTATTTTGAAATAGAGCTGTTTTGTGCTGTGTGCTCAGCACAGCTTGTGCGTGGCCTCCTGCACTTCTCACAGCCCTAGTTAATTCTGAATGTAATCTTCAGACTTTTCTGGCCCTAAATCCCCTCATCCATAAAGTTTTATTTTATTAATGTATTAAGGGGAATGGTCACGAACTGTTGTGGGTTCTGGTCAACAATTTATTGATTAAGCTTTGTTGTCTCTGCTTACAAAATCTGTATTGTCATGTATGGTGTTTTAGTGACATCCATAGTTATGTTGTAAGAATTGCCTCCTACAGTTAAAGATATAATGTCTCACATAATTTAGGATGTTTTTTTTTCTGATTCAGTTGAACTAAAACCAAATAAAGTGTCCAATGGGTTTCTCCAAAATGTTAAGGCTACTTTTTACAAGCTGAATATTTGGTACATATTTGAAACCTCCAACCCAGCAGAAGTAGATAGTAGTGTTGTGTTCTGTGAGGAATTAAAAACTGGTCTTTTTGAGTCATTGGTTATTGCCCTTTCTCTCATGTAATGCATTTAACCTCAAGTACCTCACTATTAATGAGACTGAATAAAAGTCCAATTTGAATTTATCTCCTTAAATTAAAAATGAAGCATTCAGAGTAAATGATAGTAATGAGTAGTAAACAGAATCCTGTCTGTATTAAATTGGGAGCCTGTATCATAGGAGACAAACCTGGAGGGTGGCACCACCCCAGACAGCAGCACTGTGACTCTACCTGAACAGTACAGCATTCTGTAGTGTGACTCGCCTTCCCTGAGTCCTGCCACTTTCCACATGTTGTGTGTCCACATTAATTATGTCGCACAGAGAGCTTTCTCCAAATTCAGCTGCTTGCAGAACTGCTGCACACCACTGAATGCCTTGTAAAAAAAAAAAAAAAAAAAAAAAAAAACCTCTACAAACCTGCAAACGCTAGATGGTTTCAATTGAGATGAATGAATTGAGTTTTTGTGTGAAAATTTTGAATCAGAATAAAATGTTTTACTGTTTCATACGAGTACAAGGCTGACATATATAACATTGCACAGGATTTAACAGCTAGCATCATCACATTTAAAAATGCCCCCCCACCATCCCACCCCCAAAAGGGCCTTACATTAAACACATCAATATAATTAGAATGGAAAAGAGAAATCTGAAAAGTCAGATGCTGCCATGCTGGTGTCACAGGGCTGGGTGACTGTGTTGGGAGTAATTGATTAGGCGGTGCTGTGAGGATGACTTCATTTCTTTCTGCTTTCAAGAGCTGCAGGGGTCTGACGTACGCTCCCTACTCTCAGCTTGGGGGTGGGGGCGGCTGCAGAGGGAGGGAGGGAGCTTCAGCTTTCGTTTTTGTCATATGGAAAATTTGATCGCACTGTTCTGTTTTTCCTCTTATTTGTTGAAGGGTATTGCTCATTAACTCCGTACTCAGTTCATCATGGAATAGCAGACGCCAAAGCAGAGAGGCCATATATGCACGCCTGAAGTAGCTGATGGTTATTGCCCTTAGTGCTATTAGTCAATTCTCTACAGGACCCGGTGGAGCAAAGTCTTTGTCATCACTCTGTAACTGTCATGCTCACATGAAGAAGGCAGTTTACTTGCATCTCCATTATCTGTCACTACTTTTAATTTCCTTCACTTGCGGAATTGAAGTAAGTCTAACTGTGTGATTGACAGGTTTTTTCACAGTGTAATTGGGAAAAGGAAAAGGCAGTTCAGTCGTGTTGGATGGAGTCTCTGGAGTGTGCACTGACTGCTCCCTCCTTTCTCTCCCCTCCAGAAAGAGATACAGGCCATGAGCCAGTGCCACCACCCAAACATCGTCTCCTACTACACCTCCTTCGTGGTGAAGGACGAGCTGTGGCTGGTGATGAAACTTCTCAGTGGGGGTAAGAGGAGCTCTGGTTTCTCGTTCCCTCAGCATCCGTCCTTCCATTGACTTCCTGGAATGCTTCTTCAGCCATGTGACCTCTCCTCATGTTCCCTGTGTCTGCTCCTCGGTGCCTTGCCTTTTTTCCCCAGCTCTAAGGATTTGGTGCTGCACAGTGGGATGAGTTATGCCTGTGACCTAATGTGTCAATTATTGATCCTTCATTCAAAGAGAATGCTTTTGCTTAAACAGATGTTGTGCAAATCCTTCAGACTCAAGGGGACCATGCAGCCTTCTCACAGACTCAAACATTAATTAAACTGCCCCCGAGAGGTACAGGGCTTATTTGCTGTCTTTGAGACTTGGTGCATCTGAATTTCTCTTCATCACATCCTTACAATCCTCTCAGTTTTGCCTGTAAGGTTAAGCATCTGTGTGAATCAGATGGTCATGAAGAGCGGACTTGTCACTCACCGTGGCCTCACAATAATCTGCGAGACAGCAATGGGTATTAGTGTCCACGCCCATAGTGAGAGGATGGGAGAGCAGGTAATTGTAGGCAGAGACCAGCTCTGTGTGCTGATGGAAAAGCATGCTGATTATGGGTGGAGAGGCCATGCAGATCCTCATTGTTTCCAGCTTGAGTGGAGGCAGCGGGAGCCCCACTCCCAGGCTATTCTGGGATAATCCGCACGGCTAATAACAATGCCGAGGTAATAACAGACAAGTGATGCAGAGCACTGGAGGCAGGCGTGAAATTAAGACGTTGGGGCGGCGTGACAAGAAGAAGAGACACACATGTGGCCACCAAAGAGAGATTTCACATATTTACTCAACACCGTAGGTCAGGCAGACTAGGCCAATTTTAACTCTGTAAAACACTGTATATTTTTTCTGTTTACTTCATTTGTGTAAGCACACAGAATCCATGGTATGGTGTTCATCAGGAAACTGTCGTTAATCATTAAATCAATTCAAGAATCAATTGACAAAAGGTTTGGCTGTGAATCTGCTTGGGAAGGTGGAGATAGATGTGGCAGATTTAATGTCTGGGCTAAATGAATTCCAGAACTGTAAAGGTCCTGTTGAGAATGACTTCTGAAAGAGCTCTACTGTGTGCAGCTGCAGCATGCTCGTGAATCATGTGTGAATGGTTCTGTGAGGTAACAATGCACTCTGTTTACATGCCTTTTTTATTCCATCAGATAACCAGGCAGCAATACCCACACACATATGCAAGCAGTACCTTATTTTAGTTGGCAAACAAGGTACAAGAAACAGACACTGTCTTGGAAACAAACAAAATTATTTTTGTCAGGGATGTAACCGTACATCAAATCCACAGTTTGGCACTTCGATTTTGGGGTCATGGTTTTTGGTACAGCACAAAAAACAAATATGCTATATGAAACCCAGCTCAAGTAAAATGCTACCATTATAGTCAACTGGGAGACTCAAATGCTCAAAAATAGAGACTTGGGATTGAGGTTTCAGCTTACTCTCCATTGGGCTGAAAGTATAGCTGGGCACTTGAGCTTCATTAACAAGGCTTAAATGATGCATTGTTTGTACTAAATTTTTGGATCAGGCATATAACAAAATGTGTGGTGTGTATGTATGTGATTTTTAAATTTTATTTCTCTGCATGGTCAACAAAAAATGTGTTATGCTTATATTATGGTATTATGGACTGAACCAAGCTGTTCTTACCAAACAGCTTGGCTGAAAGATACATACCACTACAGTCCTAATTTTTATTTACGGATACCAGGTAATGATTTTGGCAGTTACCCCATTACCTCAGCAAAACTAGGGTTTCAACCTGTATGCTCCAGAAGAGCTTGAGACATTTTATAAATCAACAGAACATTATCTCAGAATATCTGAAGCTATTGCAGTGAGGTAGATGCAGTGATGTAAATGTGACTGTAGCAGAGCATTTAAGTAGTGTCGTTTGCATCTGTCCGTCAGTTCTACCTCAAAGGGGTCCCGGTAGGTGAAGGGGGGTGGCTGTGGGCTCAGGGATCGGCCGCTGCTTTGGTCTGACGCCATGCAGGGGCGCTGGCTTTACTACGCAGTGGGCTCAGATGGCACCCAGCGCTCATCCGGTCAGCCGTTGCCATCTCACAGCTGTGTGGCGGGCATCCTGCCCATCCAGCAGCAGCAGGAGGCTGGGAGTCCTCCATGCATGGGCCAGGCTGTGGGTCTGCTTCTCCATCACCCTGTGGCTGAGTGTCTCCATCCTATTTTTTACCCTGCCTCGGGATTAAGTGAGGGCCATGCAGAGAGCCGTGGAGAAGGATTCAGAGCGATGGCCGTTTTACTGGCTATCATTCCGCATGCTAAACACAGATGAGCCCCATAGATTAAGTGCCATGTCTTGCCTCTTCATTTTAATAGGATTTGTAGGCCAGGCCCTTCTGCTCAGTGTAAGAGTTTGTGAGTAAGTGTTGTTTTTTCTAGGTAGATTAGGTATTCTTGTAGAACCCTTCAGTGATTCACACTCTTATCTCTTTCAATAATTATATCCAAGGGGTAGAGAAAAGAAATGCCATTTTTTGTACAAGTTTGGGCTTCCCTTTACCTTCTCAGCAGCTGAAATTACTTTACAAAACACACGTGTAACAGCATCCTCTATGATCTGGGCAAGGTGAAAGCTAGCATGCATGTTCTGAGTGACACATGTAATCACCTGACTGCTTTTTAACCCCAGTGGAATCTGCCCTATAAGCTACCACCAACACACTGCCAGAGGACTCTCCAGCTGACACGGTCAGATCACAGGCCACACAAATGACACTTTATGTGGAAATGAAAGGAATCATTACTGAATGATGAGACCAGGGACTCCCTGCCCGCTTAAACCCTCATTTCAGGAGCACTGTGTGGCTAATTAGATATTGTCACATGGAAATCCCTGCCCCAGCATGCACTATCGCAGCCTGGATTTAGCAGGAGCTGTAGGTGCCAGATATGACACCCTGAAACTCACCTACCTATATATTATCCTTCTGCTTCAGTATAATGCCAGTATAGACTTACTTGCTGTAATTAAACAAAAAATTTTTTTATCATAATTGTTTAATATTCATTTATTTTTATTTATTTATGAATTTATTTATGCACTTTATGAATTTACTTATTTTTTCTCATATTAACCTAGAGTAGCTAATGGTAAATATTTTGGGTTGCCTTGAAGAGGTAATGTAGACCATACAGAGGTATGGCCAAAATAGTATGTTAATCTTTAGTCTTACAATTGCAGAGTTATTGTGGTTATTCCAACCAATAATCGGTACGATAATGATTTTGCTATTCATTACAAGCGTTGACTCATAACTCAAATTGTTTCATTAATTTCACTGAACAATCAGTTCAGTGATTTCTCAGATTTTCTAAGATTTGATGAGACGTTTTTAATAACATTTTGTAATTTGAGCGTTGTAGTTATTTTGCATTCTATCGGGCCTCTTGATTAGATTGGTATTTAAAAATCTTTGAAGACCCACTCAAGGCTCTTCATGTCACATCTCAGATATGAACACTAAAGCACTGTGACTGTGGTGACTCTAGGCAGTGACTCATTCCTGCTCCACTCACGCACAGGAACTGATTATGGTTTAACACCGGTTTTCACCGCGATAAGCTCTCCGCCCTTGCAAATCTCTTTAAGTGCTTTACACATGAGTTGCTTAGCATTTAAGAATACCAAAACAATCTGGACTTGTTGGTTTATTGCACAGTGTAAAACTCCCAATCGATGCGGTAGGGCCTGAGGATGAGGTAGAGGGCCTGGAGGACCTGTTTCAGGCCCATGTTTTCATGTGCAACAGGGCAAAGGTGTGAGGCAGTTCTGATTTGCAATCAGTGTTGTACTCCCACCTGAAAAAAGCTGTAAAGATACCGGACTCTGGTATTATTTGTGCCAATTGTGAAATTTTGTGCTTTGGATGTGAATAGCTATCCTGTCAGTTTTCCAGTGCAGGGTCTGTGTGAGTATGTGTGGTGTAGCGCTGTGACAGGGCACTGCTGGGGCTCTCTGCTGCCTGGGCTGGGCCTGGACAGGTCACAGTGCTTTCACAGTGACACTGACACTCTGTCACATTGCTAGGAAACTCCACAGGCACTGGCAGGCCTCAAGTCACACTTAGTTGTGTCATTCCATGGAAAAAAAAGCTTACCAGTCAGTTTAGCCAGATGGTAACATCTGATGCACAGAGAGCACATACTGGCAAGCACACATGGCAGGTATGCGACACACGCCATACATGCACCACGCACAGGTACACCCACCTGCGGGCATAGGGATATACATACACGGGCAACCAGATGGTCACACGCGCTGTAATAGCTTCAGATGTGAAAGTGACTGTTTAGGGAGATGGCGACATATCATTCCTGGAGCCGATTGATCTGCGCCAAGGTAATTAAAGCAAAGCTGTCTCTGTGAGTAAGTGAACCCACGGCTGATTTGTATGGGTGTGTGCCCGCTGGTCCTGTTTGATGGCCTTGAAAATGTCCTGGTGTTTATGGTGAGTGCAAATTTATGGACATCAGCTGCTGGTGCAGATGCAGTAAAATTCTTACAGCCCAGACTGAGTTCATGTGTTGCACATGTAGGTTGCCAGCAGCTTGTGGCTACACATCCACAAGACAATCCTGTAAAAAAGCACACCCCTGAGCTGGGGTGTTTTTGTGGAAGACTGGTCTCCTGCTCCCTGTGGTTACTTCTGAAAGCAGCATTAATTTACCATTTCCATTTACCATTTCCATTTACCATTTACCATTTACCATGGACCATAACCATGAAAAAAAAAAATTAATATTGCTTTGTGTTCTATGTAGTTTTATATTACTGCTTTATATAAGGTAAAACTGATGACATCAGGCGTCCAGATAGATGCATCATTTTTCCAAATACAGCCCAAGACCAGTGTTGGCATTGTTTCCATTTAAAGTACCAATAACAACTCAATCAGTTAATTTTTCCAATGCGGTTTCCTGCACACACTTCCCCCTTGTCTTTCTTTTCGGCTGAATCCGTTGTCTATAAATTGAGAAGATTTTATTATACTGCCTATTGCTCTCACATCGTCGTTGCATGTGTTCTCACATATCACACTCAGGAGTGAGTGCTTTTGCAGCCTGCTGTCTCCTCATTCAGATTCCTTCCCATTAAACCTTTGTCTTGAGAAGAGAATTCCCAAAGAAGAGGAAAAAAACTTTGTAAGGGTGTTGCTGAGAAATATGAGTCATGTGAAAGTAGTGTGAGGAATGTGTCATAGTAGATTAATTGGCAACCTCCCTGGCTTTCACTGCAAAGCTAGCTGGGATACACAGAATGTGGAAATGGAATAGAATTATATGAGTAAATATTTCTTGCCTTTAATAGTTTTATTTATTTGTTCAAATTTGTAAGTGTTATATTGTATCTGTTCACTGTTAGAGGTAGTGAAACATACATATTTCCAGACTGTAGGGCAGAGATTTTAAATTAATATTGTTGGTGGGCCACTTACATTTATGAATAGAGTGGCAGATAATATAATATAATATAATATAATATAATATAATATAATATAATATAATATAATATAATATAATATAATATAATATAATGCTATCATTTTCATTAGTAGGCAATAAACTGGTTCATAAATGAGATGTGTGCATTATGATTGAGAAAACAGGAAATTTAATCTTGAATTAATTTGACTATGGTATTTGTCTGATAAATTCTGTGACTGTGTTTTTTTTGTTTTGGGGTCATGACTAAGCACTTCACTTAACATATCAATTGCACATGTCTTCACCAACTCAGAGTTTTTGGTTTTTGCTTTTGACGAGGTGCCGGGCCACCCGGAGAGATGCACTCATTGCATTCTCTTGAGCAGATGAGGTTTTGTGGATGGTAAGCACAGTTGTAAGAGGTTAACATAGTCTCAATTTTACCTTTATGTACTACAGACTTGGATGGGAAGTTGGCATTGAGACCCATCTGTTTGGTCTCGAAATCCTGCTGTATGTTTGCAATTACTAGCAATTACATGAATTTCATTTTCACTGTCAAAATAAAAGATTATTCAGTCCATGTGTAGCATGCGCTGCTCGTTATCGCCCTTTTACGTCAGCATTCGGAATCACTGATTTTATGCGGGTTAGTTTCAATAATAGTAGGAAAAGAGGCTGCTCAATTACGGGGCCATGTGAAACGCTCGCGGGCCAAATGAAAATACTCCGCTGGCCGCCTGTTGAAAATCACTGCTGTAGGGATCGGGGTGCAGATTCCTGTGCAGTTTTCCTGAGTGCACTAATACTCTGTGATAGGAGAGACTGCAGACTGCTCTGAGTTGGTAGATGCTGTTAGACTCTATACCATGCTGCACAGGGAGCGCTAGTCACATGGCCCAACACCTCATTAATACAGGCCTGCTTTACTTTGATGTTTGTGTGTGTTTATTTTAAGTGATGAGTAGAAACAGTGAGACTGCGGCCAACATGTAGCGATCACTTCTTTTAGCACAATGCTGCATCATGACAATTTAACCCTGGGAATGTTTTGCTGTTGGCTCCTCTCTAGTCCTAACACAGACGCATTTTGTTTTCACCTATCCCTAATGGGTGGGGCAGAGGAACTGATGGGCCCCGCCCCGGCTCCAGGCTGATGGGACCCTCTCCCTGTTGTCGAGCAGGATTATCCTGCAGTCCCGCTCCCTGGTCCCTCCCCTGCTACAGCCTGGCATGCTCCGCCGTCCTTTGTCACAGTTGGCACGTACTCATCCAGGCCTCCAGCACAGTTGCGGGGGCATGAGGAAGTCCTGGAGATACACTGCACCTGACCGCAATCTCCAGCAGGTCCCTGTGTCCGCACCCCCCACCGTGGTACAGGCGGCTCCGGATGGAGTGCCATGGGAGGTTGATTAGGGGGAGGACCTATGGCCATCTGGAATGCTGGGATAGTCTTTCATCCTACAGGAAATATAATACTTAATCTTGCATTCTTCACAGAAGAATGAGTATGAAGTTATGATGTGACAACATGGGTGTTGATTGAAAAGTATGCAGATCTGGGTTGGGGTAGTTTTTGGCCTTCGTTTTTCTTCTGAGGCATACCGGCCTGAATATCAGGATTACAGTAATGGCTTCAGGAGAATAACTCTCAGAATTATGGAAAGTGCGTATGTCTACAGTTTGTAACTTAAAACAACAGTGTCATTGTGTCCCAAGTTTCCCTCCCACCCATAAAAATATATAGCTGAATATGTAAAACACCACATAATGTCAACATGTTTAATGATCAGCTTGAGAATATATAAACATTATGGTAGGTTATTGAGAAGTTAGTAGCTTTTTAAAGTATTGTTACCTGATGTTTCCACTTTATCTGTAATTTTGCCTCAATAACAGCAGCAGGAGAGCTAGACCAGCAGATAAACTGTGACTCTCACCATAGCTTTGCTGAAAATGCAGTGGAGGACTGTCACTAAACAAAGGGTTAATGATACTGTGAGTGCATCTATGGCTTGTGGATGACTGAAGCTCCCTTTTGTTAGGTATCTGGTTTTAATTTCCAGTGCTGCAGCTCCTCTTTAATTAATGATTTATCCCATCTCAAATATTTTGCTCTCAAATAAACTATACTTTTCCTTGTGTTGTCTACCATGGATTTCTGGTTGTCAGCATTCAGCTATATTCATTAAATAGTTGCGTTCTTGGAACAAGATTGTTTTTTATCAAAAGTGGATGGTAAATAAGAGTGGTAATTAGACTCAGTGGACTTAATTCTAATTTCTTCATTTCAGTGGATTTATGATTTTTCTGTACTGTACATCTTTCCAGTGTTCTTTTCTGTTTGTCATCAATCTATCAGCAATTTGATTTTCTGATATGAAGAACTGTAATTATTTTTAAAAGGTTGAAAATGTGTACCGGTTGTGCATCTCTGACAGATGTGACGTTTATAAGCTGTATATGGGTGTGTAAGCTGCACAGGTATTGTGATATCTGAACATGCCCCTGCCTGATCCAGCGCCAGTTAAATCTCTCGTCCTGTGAGCAGAAACAATAAAAAGGCAAGGTGGAACTGTTTTGTTGCACTGCTTTCATCTGTCATCTATTTTATGAAGTGCAACACATTGAATGCCTCTCAATTAAGTTAATTATGGCTCGTTTCCCACCAATTTATTGTGAATCTGCACCTGTACATTTTTTTCATTAGATCATGAATCAATTTTTTTCGGCAATTTAGTTATTAAAGGTTATTACGAAAAAACAATGATCAGACATGTCACTTTGGATAGAAGTGAAAGCTAACTTCTGAGTATAGTAATCACACACCATGTATGACCATAGCTTTAAAAGGACTAGCTGTCAGAAATTGGATATGAGGATTTGAGGCTTCTCTGTGAACAGAAGCATTCATTGGTAACCTGGAATCCAGGAATACCACTGGCCTACGGCTCTTTTTTGGCTTGTTTCAGAACAATCAGAGAAATGCTAACTGTTTGTCTTATAACTCTTCCTACGGTAGGCATGGAAGGGCTGAATCTTCTGGTATGGACGGGCCTCTGTCTGCATGGGACACCCCACATGTGACTGTCCCCCACTGACTGACCTTGTGAAGTGTGCCAAGATCGGCCACAGTGCTTCTCCTTGCCTTCACCTACCCTCTCTCTTTCTCTATTTCCCTCTTTCCTCCTTTTCTCCTGCTCCTTCTCTCCCTCCCCCTCCATGTCTACCCCTCTCTCCCTCTCCCTCATGTTGTACTTCATCATTTCCGCAATTCCCAGAGCGGTAATGGCAGATGGGGCCGCCTGTCCTGTCAGCTTCTTTTCTTCATCCGTCTCTCAATCCAGGCCCCGACTGCGGCCGAAACCCGACACAGCGCGGTGCAGTGAGTTTATCTGCCTTACCACGACACGCTGACCTCAGAGCATGACCCCTGGCTCGCACGGGTTTCGGAGCCCCGTCTCAAAGCCCTTCACCTGTCATCACGCTGTGCCGCCACATTCGGAGGGTGGCGCCATGCTAAGACAGATTGGTCAGGCTGGGCCTGCAAATGAGGACGGGCCACCCTGATGCTTCTCCCTCTTTCTGTCCATATCTTTGTGAGTGGCTCTGTCACAGCCACCACCCCCATCGCTCCAGTCCCAAAAGCATGCGTCGCACTCAGCCATGGCAGTCTAACCTTTTATAGCAGCAGAAGTCTGATCTCAGCTGGTCATGGATGGACTCCCTGCGCACCAGGCTGTCTTTAAACTCATGCCTCAGCGAACAGTCTCAGTCTTTATTGTAGTGGTTCAGCAGCTGTGTTTTCTTGACAGCAGTCGTCTCCTGAAGTGAAACTGCCAGTGGCAGCCCGAGTCTCACTGTGAGTCGGTATGAAGTGGTCCCATTATTGAGCTGCTGAAGGGGCGCTTCCCCAGGTGCTCCTGCAGATAGATGCGCTCATATCCGTGCCCTGGCGCAGTGCCCCGTCCGGGCACAAGGAGTCCAACATGTGCGCTGCCCACTGTGGGGAACGAGGCTTAAAGACCTTGAAAAGGCCACCCTGCCAGTCAAGGTCAAGCACATTGCTGTTCTGTGGGCCCGTCCGTAGTCAGAGTCTCTGAGCGGCTGCATAAGGCGGCGCTAGATTTGACTTTATGGAGATTAGGCTTTTCCTCGCTGTGGAAATCGATTTAGAGCAAATCACCACTCTTTACTGCTGGTATTTCTCAAAGAAGGGAAAGTACATAAATATCTGTGGGTGTTTTCATCTCCATAGATTAGCCCTAAGTTTAGCATGAAACTGCTCCTCTCCATTCCTTGGTTTTATAGGATCATTCAGGCAGGAAACGCAAAGCCTGGTGCAGGAAACACAAAAAAGGATTTTGAAAGAACCAGAGGACTAATAAAGTGCTCAATTTCTCTTAACGTTTTTCAGCCCTTAACCCAGCTAGTAGTTCATTTTTACTACCTGACGTTCTGAAAATTATAGTTGATTCTAAATAGAGTATGTAAGTAGGGTATGTTGTTGAGAAGGTCTTTGTTGTGTAGTACTGGCCCGAAATGACATTCATAAATAAACAATCTTAACATGTTTGTAAAATGTGTTTGGATAGCACCTACGTCTTATTTTACTTTTTATTGTAAACAAATGTTCCGTTTTCTGTGGCTACTGAATAAGTTTCACATTTCTGTTACGCTATTTTTCAATTAACCTTTCGGAAATTTGTATATATATATATATATATATATGGAAGGATTCTCTGCTATTTCCCTCTTTTAATTGAATGTAATTTTCTGTTTTTGTTTTGGCAGTGCCCTGAAGCTTGGGAATTGTCTAAGTTGTAAATGTAATGACTGTGGTTTCTAATTGTCATGTTTTGACATGCCCAGCGAGAGTGTCATGGGAAAATCTGGATCCTGTTTCTTCAGTGTTGCGGATATTGCATCTGCATTGTTTCCCAAGAAAACCTCTGCATTTCGAGGTTCCCATAGCAAGTTCACTCTATTGGATAGGATCTGATATAATAGAATGGAATAACTTTAGTTTTCCCTGGGGGGTCCTCAGGTTTATTGTGAGGAACTCAAATAACTAAAGGCATGAATATTTTACAAACTGAAGGACACGGTTTTGACAGAAAGGCTGCCAGAAAAGCCAGTGTATATTATTGTTATAGATTAGTGAGTAAATTGAAAGTTCAAACTACACAACAGCCTTTACAGAATTTTAAATCTGCAATGTAGCAGCAGATAAGCCACATCTTATAGAAAGGCAGGACTCACTCATATGTGTATACATTGTCTTTCCTTCCCCCCAGGCTCAGTGCTGGACATCATAAAGCACATCATATCACGTGGGGAGCACAAGACGGGGGTCCTGGATGAACCCAGCATCGCCACCATTTTGAAAGAGGTGTTGGAGGGCCTAGAATACCTGCATAAAAACGGGCAGATTCACAGGTAAGGATTCACACCGCAGGGCTGGGGTACGGTGGCACTGTTGCTGTGGCTTTCCCAAATCTGTCCTCACCTTGAACCGTTCATTATTAAGTCCAGCTTGTCACGGTTTGTGGTCAAAAATAAAAGGTTTGACTGAGCCGACACTTCAGTTGAAAAAATGAATTGGTTCTGCATTAGTTCCTTCCTATCGTTGCTCTGAAGTGGCCAGTGAAGAATTTCCTACTGGTTAACTGCTACTGTGTGAATAATAGTATATTGATATATATTACATTTTGTTTACAGCCTGTTTTTTACTTTTGTTTTGAAAATCCCTACCTACTGTGATGGAAGCACTTTGAGTTTTTTTCACAATTTAGTTTTTTCTAATGATTAACATTGCTTAGAGTTGTGAAGTTTATGAATAAATATTTTAAAATAAGGTACACAAAAATGTAACATCTTTGATGTGCAGTTCTCATCTAATTATGGTGAAGCACTTCAAAAGATGAAGCACCTGAGTCACCGCCCAGCATTGTGGTCTTCTGAGCAGCCTGCACTGTGAAAGCACTGAATATGGCTGAGCAGTGTTCACACCAGTGATTCACATCTGTGAGCTAATGAAGTCTTAATTGATCCATGTGGTTTCCCCCTCTTGTGTATGAGCGTGTTTATGTGTGGGAAGGCCTCAGTGACAAAGAAAGCATCAATGGCCTTTGTATGGGTTAACTGTATCTTGTATGAGTGAACTGTGAAGCATGTGGTTGGAAGTCCATTCTGAACATATGGATGTGTGAGACAGAAACAGGGTGTGTGTAGGCATACGCAGCAAACTCTGCTATCCAGCTATGCCTGGTACTGAACCTTATCACCGTGTGTGACACATGGGACATTAGATGGACTGACCCGTCAGGGCATTCTGTACTTGTCTTTGTCTTGGAAAACATGCAGCCTGGGCTTGCAGGGACCTTGGGCAGTTCCTAATAACCAAAAAATGGAAGGTCAGCATGCAGAAGGCAACACTGACCGATGATTTATGGCAGTATAAATAGCCAGTCCCTGTGTGTGGAAATCCTGAAACACTTATCGCCTTCAAAGGCCTCTTGAAGGCCGTTTGAAAAGGGTTTTTTTAGCGCTTATAATTGTGTATAAGCTTGTATCTTTTCTGTCATGTTATATCAGTACATCAGGAAGAGAGATTAGTGTTTAGCTGGTAACACTGATGTTGTAATTATCATGTTAATGTCTGATTTCAGTCTGCAAGGAACTCTTAATGTTACTGTTTGTAGGATTGAATACCTTTCGTTTCTCTCAATTTCTCTCTCTCTCTCTCTCTCTCTTTTTCCCTCACTGTTTCTTTCTCCCTCTCAGTTCTGTCACCTGCTTAAATACTCTTTCACATTCCCAGTGCCACTCTGTTTAATATTCATTGCCTTCTTTTGAACTTATTTACTCTTGTATGTGTTGCATTTGTCCCTGACGTGCACACTTCCCAGGGAGGCAGTGGTGTAAATAATGAAGGGCCTTTTAGTGCTGTTAAGTGCCCTGCAAGGTGGTGCAGAATCTCAATAAGAGACAGCTTCCTCAGCCCGGCTTCATCGGGAACATAAATCTACCTGCCTGAGTGGAGCGCCACTCTACGGTGCTGTGATCTGAATGCGGAATGCCAGGACCCGCCCGGCCGAGCGAGGCGAGGCGAGGCGAGGCAGCCCGCTCTCATTAACCTCCCATTTGTAAGCGGCGGCCGACATGGCCCCCGCCGCGTACGGATGCCGGAGAGCTCCAGCACATGCGCTGCATTCCGAGCGATAAAGTCATGTCAAGCTTCACTTTTTCATCAAAAGGCTGGATTTCCAAACAACATGAAATGTTAACCTCCTCTCCCATTCCCTGCACCATTATGGTTTTATTATTTCGTTATTTATTACTTACAGCCAAGAAACTTCTGGAGGATGCCTGCTCTGGTTTCTTCAGACGGCATCGTGGGCAACGGGAGGGTTCACAGGGGCAACGCCCCCTGTGGAAAGGACTTCGTCCTGTTTGCGGGTGGAACCCAGTTTGGAAAACAAGATGAGTTAATAAAGCTGGGTAGTGTGGCTGTTTGTGCTGGGTCATATGAGGAGCTGCTACAGGGACGGTCACAAGGCATCCAGCGCATCAGAATGCAATTAGAGCCTCTGTGCCAAGGTTCACTCTCAGGCCTCAGCCACAAACCGGCACATTTCTCCACCTACTTATTGACACGAGGATGAGAGAGTCAGCTCGGGCTTCAAAGGCAGAACCCCTTCATGTCCTTTTTAAGGGTTCTGTCCTCCGGCTGAATTAAGTCTATGTCATAACAAAAAGGGGGAAAAGGAGAGAGAGGACCCGATGTCTTTCATCTGCAGAAGACAGTTATCCCCTTTTGTAGTGGGATTTTCTGTCCGTACTTGTTAATCAGTGCGGCCGAATGTGGTTCGGTAATGAAAAATATTACCCAGTGCATTCCGTTAAACTTGGAGCTGAAGAATAGTCTGGATAGCACAGTGCCTTGGAAATGTAGTTAAGAAAGAAAGGTGCTACTTTTGGATTGTCAAGCACAATGATGTTACACCCTTTTACAGGTTTTGGAAACATCTATCTCTGTAGATATTTTTCTTTAATGGCTCTAGTGAGACTCACTGCATAATAAGGCTCACTGCCTATAGCCTGTACCAAATTGGCTGAATGTTAAGCAAACTGCCTATGCTGTAGCATTCCTGCAAGAGGAGAGCGGAACTTTCCAGCAACAGCATGTTACTATCCCAGCCTCAAGGTGAAAACTCATAAAAGCTATTTATGGTTGTATGCGTAACTTATCACAGGAGTGATGTCATCATGGGTGACCTCTTGCATGTCAAGGTGTGAAGGGGCCATACAAGGGTGTAAATCTGAACTGCATTCACACACTTCAACAGCAGCACTGTAGCCATGGCTAATTTTGTTTAGATTGCAGTCTATAAATTAAAAGGCTATGAGCTAGCCAAAACAGCATATATTATTTTCAATGATGTGGTACCCTTTCCTGCAGAAATAAAGTCACTGTTTATTTCAGAAAGGCAGGGTAAGTATTTAATAATTATTCCCTATTTGTAAGTCAGATATTTTTGGATATGTTCTCAATTCCTCAATCAGAAAGTAAGATGGTGGCTTTTTTCCAATATTCATTTCAGAAATATAGACTTAATCAGGGATAACAACATTTTAGCATGTCAACCAGGCTGCACCTGTAATTCCCCTGTATGGACAGAGCTGGTGACTGTATGCAGCCTGTGTAATTGATTCTTCTCTACAAAGGTTTTTGTTTAACCCACCCCGTCTGTAGGCCAGAAAATGTTTAAAAAGTTGTCATGATGTGTTAAAATTATAGATCACATCTTTAGTGAGTTTGAACAGTGGTTTCATGATTTCTTTCACCAATACCTAAACATGAGAATTGCAACCAACCCTCATCTCGTCAGTAAACACAGAAATAATTTATTTACAAGGCAGAGCAGCAAACAGAAACTGTATAGTTTCTGTATGTGCCTCCAATAGAGACAGTATTATCCTTGAAATCCCGCAGGCTGAGCATTATGGGAGCCTTTAATTGAGACACTGCAATGTAGATAATAGGATTATGGGATCATAAATCACACGGGACACAGGGGTCCCTCCTTACGGAGCAGGAGCATGAGAAAGCATGGATTGTGTTGTGCAAGCATGCTAGAATGACAGCCATGTCAGTTATGGGCTCGATCAGCTACCATTGCTGGATTAGCATTTGGCATCTCTGCTATAGGTATGTTACAGTCCTGAACAATCTCAGAATGTGGTCATATTTTACTATTTACCACTGTAATTTTATGTGCATTTTGATGCTAATTTTTTATTACCTGACTTAGTGTGCATTCTGTACTCATTTTTGATTAACTGACTTAATTTTCATTTGTAGAGAAATTAATTTGTGTTAATCTTGTTCCTAGTACACTAATTGAAATGCTTACTTTTTTTGGTTGGTGTGTGTGTGTGTGCGCACTTGTGTGCGTGCGTGTGTGTCCACATGTGTGTCTACGTGTGTGTGTGTGTGTGTGTGTGTGTGTGTGTGTGTGTGTGTGTGTGTGTGTGTGTGTGTGTGTGTGTATACAAAATAAGTATTGCATACATCCTGTGATGGACACGCTGTGATAGGTATGAATCAATTCATAATTTGTTTTCAATTTGAATCTGAGTATGATTAGAAGATGATAGGAAAACACAGGTTGGAAAGAACCAGGGATCTGGGTGTGACTGCTAAAGTGATCCTGCAGGCAGATCCTAAAAGGCAAGCCCCTCATTTCATGTCTGCATGTCCAGTTGTACAAATTTGAAAGTAAACTTGGAGCTATCGGGGATTAATGGTGTCAGGAGTTGGTGGTGCCAAATCCATGTCCAACTCCCCTTACGTAATGTCTCTGATAAAATGTGAAATTATTTCCATAGCTATTAATTTGAATGAATGACAGCGCTGGTTCCATAAAAAAAAACCATGGCCATGTTTCTGTTCAGATAATATGTGAAGAAAATGGAGATTCAAAACATGGTTGCTGAGAACGTTCATTCATATTGGCAAATTGTGTGAAGATTAAATGAGCTTCTGAATGTAATCACTCACAAAAGCGACTTCTGTTTTGCCAGAAATTCACCCTCTTATGAATTTTAATGAACTGCAGTGCTTTGTTTGATTATAGCTGCTGTATATCAGAGCAGGCCAAACCTTTTGCTCATTTGTCTGCTTAAATGAATCCCGTAAAGGGAAGGCATGACCATTCCCCTTTATCTGAAATAAGTTGGAAAACTTATTGAAGGATGAAAAAGGGAAAAAAGCAGGTGGCTGTTATCTTCAGAAGGAGAGACTGTTTTATTGTGCCCTTTTTTCCCAAAGCTGAAAACTGGCTCGTCTTTTCTCTGTGTTCTATGAAATGCAACTGCAATGGCCAAGAGAGCTAGTTTGTCAGTGTGTAGTATGCTTTATGACAGGAAGGAGAAGACAAATGCAGTCTAAGCAAACCAGTCACTCTGGGTTAGTTTAGCAGAATTCAGCCAGCCTTAGTCCGTGAAGCAGTGCCTGGAGACTGGCTTATCCAACACAACGGGCCCTCATTCTGAAACTGTGGCCTTGATCTGTCACGTCCTCTTTCTGTCTTCGTCCTGGTAGTTAGATAACGTTACATCTGGGCTGTATATGTGTGCTTGCATGCATGAATGAGTGCGTGGTTGCATGAAGACGTGCATGTCTGTGTTTGCCTGGGAGGCATTTTCAGTGCAGCTGAGGTTTAATTGCATAACATACACCATCACTGGAGTACACCCTTGCACCTTGGTGTGTTTTGTTGCTTTAACCCATGGCAAAGTAGCAACCATAAAGTTTGAAGTCTGCCGATACCCTATGGAATATGGCAGTCCTAAATTCTGAGTGACAGCTCGGTTCTGTTCAGGAATTCTGACTTTTAGGAGCCATTTGAGGTCAAAAGCGTAACTGATGTGCCCATGAAAAATCATGGACACTGGTTTGCCAGAATTCAAACTTGCATCTAACGCATGTGGCTTGTGTGTGTGTGTGTGTGTGTGTGAGAGTGTGTTCTTCTATACTTTTGTGAACAACTATGGAATATTTTAAAGCAATCTAACCTTTGGCATCTGGAGTTTCATTTGTAGGGGTGCTGGTTTTGATTTATTAACAAAAATGCAATTCAGTTTGATTATAGCACCTCCCAGTGGTGTAGAGGTGCAGTGTCACAGAATGTATAAAATTAGTTTGCATATGGTATGTAAATACAGGAAAACATTTGAACTCTCAGATAGCTCAGATAATATCTCAAAATAAACTTTTGTACAATGACAAACACAATATATGACACTTCTTCCATTGGTAGAAATTGAGAGATTTCACAAAATTGCAAATGTTCCTCATCCTTATCCTTTCCAAACCCATAGAACACCCTCATGGAATCTTGGCCTGAATATTTCGAGAGTCTTGAATATTTCAGAGTTTTGTCCTACAATAATGTTACTCCTTCGGAAGTGAGCTTTGTTGTGCCAGTTACTCACACCACAATTATGCTGTGAATGATTAAAAGTTCTTTTTTCCTTTTATGGGGCTGAGTATGCAGAAAAGTTTTTAAAAAATCATACTTATGCATATGCTCGAAATAAACTGCAAATATCTAACGTCTTTTTGTCTTCATTACCACCAATGAAATGGAAAACATTAAACTGAAACACATCATACTTTACATTGATAATGAAAGTTATAAATCAACCTCTACAACCAAAAGTTCCAGTAGTGGACTATATCTGTGTAGCATGACCAATAATTACCAGTACTTATCTAATCCTGCAGACTGCAGTAAAAGACATACCGTTTTCCATGCATTGTTAAATGTATCAGAAGCTAAATGCTCATTGACTGTTGCTTCCTTTTTAAAGGATCCTCAGTTGTCTTGCACTCTGCCTTTTTTTTCTGAAATATTCTTGTGTCATTTCCTGTTTCCAAGTAGTCAAGTTACAGTTTGCAAATATTTTGTGTTTGAGGTGAAAAGGCAAATGCCTTTATGCATTCATCAGCTACATGTAGATATGGTTTTTAGTTGTGTGTATATATTAATTGACAAGAGCTCCTGCTGCTGGTTTCAAAATGAGAGCCCATTTAGAAATAAGAAAATTAGCTAACAGATAAATCAAAGGATTAAAATTATTTAAATTGTATTTTCACATAATTTTCAGTAATACAATCCACCCCTGGTCCTGAGGCTCAGTTGTGTCTTAGTTTGGTCTCCTATGTTTTTCTCACATTGTGCATGAGAATATGATACTGTAAAGGTCAAGGAAATGGCAAGACTTGATACAGTCTCTTGCTTTAGTATTTTTGGTGAGAAAATGTTCGATGTATCCAGATTTTCCTCCAGTGTCTGACAATACAGTCCAAAGCAATTCTGGGTACAGTCTGTCGCCATGGTAACTCCTGGCTTTACAATCACCATGCTTTATGCACAGGGGTCTCTATTGCAACAACTTATTGCCTCTGGGAATATTGTCTGTACAACACGATAATGAGTCATTTTACTGATGACTGCCCATGGTTAATATGGTGGAGATAAAATGCACTGGAGTAGGAGCCTCAAAGAAGTGTGCTCCAAAAACATCCTTTCACTTGCCCTCTGGGTTGTGTTTGTTTCCTATGTATATAGGATAGGATTCTCTGGGGTTTAATGTCATGAAATCTGCCCCGCTATCGGTTGAAACTGTTGTGTGTCTGACATGGTATCAGTAGTAAGGATGTAACACAGCTTCACATGTCGCCATGTCAAGCAAACTGTCAAAGCATATCAATCCAAATTTTAGCCTGTCTCTGCAAATGCTGAAAGAGGAAGTCATATGATTTGGAATGTATTAAATATATGAAAACAATTTTAATAATCGACTAAAAAATGAAATAAATCTTTATATCATTACTGAAATAAAGGATACTCTTGATATCTCATTGGCTCTGCATTTGCAATCCTTTTGTTGTAGGCGGTTCATCAATAATGATTTAGGAAATATCATTGTATTGTCAGTGGTACCATTTAACATGGGTTTCCTGTAGAGATGAAATATCCTCCACATAGGCTCCTGAGTCCCTGTACGCAGATAAAACTCCTTAAAACAGTGGTGAGGAGCACCGCTCCTGTGGGAAAGTATCAGCTCCTGCACTTCATTTAGCTGCATGTTTTGGTAAGCAAATGAATGTCAGCTGACAACTGTTTGTGTGTCTCTGTACAGTGGAGACATTTTACTTTTCTGTAATCTTGAGAGCAATCTATGAATGAGCCAGCAATGGTACATACAGCTGTTAGGGTAATCAAGCCACATTTATGGTGGAAACAAGACCAGAATTAGGTACGCCCCGAAATGGGGTTCTCTACCCATGTGTTTAATAATTGTCCGTTGCCATGTCTGTTCATAGCCATTTAATATTATACCCTGAATAAAAAGTGAGTGCCATAACATCCTTTAAATGGTTTGTATCTTTTTTTTAATTACATGAAAGCAGTTTAATTACATGAATGAAGTTTGATATTGCCTCAGTATACAGTGTATAATGTTGTGTATAAGACTGTCATGCATGTTGGTTTGCACATGTGGTTAATCTCTCAGCTTGACTTAGCCTCATTCAGCCATGCCATTGTTTACTACCAATTCTGTGTGTTTACCCCTGCTAGCACACAGCACTGCTTGTTTTCAGTTCTAGTCCTTTCGATTTTTTCTGGACACATAAGCAAGTTACTATCAAGCAAGAGGAAATCACCCATAATGCTCCACTCAACATCCAGAGAAAACCGCATGCTGACGTCAAACAGATGGGGAAGGAGGTCAGGGCCTCCCCAGGCACTAGTTACAGGAAGACCTGAAGAACATTGATGAGCCATATTCACATACAGATCCTGGCTTGCTGCAGTAGGCTGTATGTTTTTCATAAAACATTTATAGAAACAGATTGTGATCAGATGCATTAAAGGATGAGAATTTTATACTGTTTTTTTTTTTTTATAATCAGTGTAACCAAACCTCATCAGACCTTTACAGAGATCTTTTTTTTAGGTGCATTCAAAACTAGCTGGGGTGTCCTCCAAGAAAATGTCCCTCTTGACATTGCAAATGTTATTTGCTGAAAGAAAAATTCAAAACTGTTTGCTACTTAACATTCATATATAAATGAAATGTGCTAAATATACTATACTATACTATACTATACTATACTATACTATACTATACTATACTATACTATACTATACTACACTATACTATATAATCTGTAGCTGCAAAATAATAAGAATATAACAGAGGGCCTTGCTGAATTATTTTGATAGCAGCACTGTATTATTTTCTCATCATGCTGTATCTGAAGGAATGTCTGTCACAAGAGATCCTGCAGAGCATTTCTCTTACCAGCTTCTCTGGTATGGAGCTTAGGACATAATTCAAGATCATATTGCAAACAGAAAGCGCGATTTCATTTATTCCAAAGAACAAACTCAATTACTATTCTCTCTGAATACTCAGAGAGTGTGTACTGAGAGCTTTGTATCAGACTCAGTGGGAAGGCAGTGGGGACTGAAATCGGTAGCACATTTACATGTGTCTTTTAACTACCTTTTCTGCCCCATATGTTTGTTTGATCTTCAGACATAATGTGTTTGTTTTACTAATACTGCAGGAACACAGTGGTGTCCTGTGGAGAGATAAGTGCCATAGTAATTTTATCAGCCTGAAGAGGGAGGTGAAATATTTACAGGGCTAGCATTCCATGTAATTGCCAGACCTCAGCAATCATTTTCTCCAACTCCTCGACTACTGTAGCAGTGCAATTATGAGATGATATAGCTGGAGAAATGTTGAAGTCAGGAGGGTGCCGTATAAACCACACATCACAGTGAATAATAGTTTTTTTATTTCCTAGACAAAGGGCTATAAAGATTTGGATGTGCCTTGGTATGAATATAAAAACGAAAACCCGCAGCAGATGAAATCATCCAGTTGTCATAACAAGAGTGTAACAGCAGTGGGACTCCACTGGACGCAGTCCTTTCAGATATTTTTTTTTTTTTTTATCAAAAGTTGTTGGACAAAATTGGTAAGAGCTGTGACTCATAAAGCTGTTTTTAGCATGATGGTTTTTAATGCAAGGTATATGTTTAGGTTGGCTTATACCAAGTATTTACCAAGCTCTGAAGAGCCCTTTCGTAATCCCATGCAGTTTCCTTTATGGCTGCTTTCGCTCTGTATTAATATGGGCTTGCTCTTTTTCTTGGCAGGGATGTGAAGGCTGGAAACATTCTTCTCGGGGAAGATGGATCAGTGCAAATTGCAGGTATTTTCTACAGAATGAAGCCCCCCCCGTGCTACCCCAGCAGAGAGGCAGTAAAGAATGTGTGGGGAAAAAACGATAATATCTGCCCCCTACTTTCCACCTGCCAATAGAAGTGCTGTTCTGTTGTATTTAGTCTATTAGTTGATTTATGTTTTTTTTTTTTTAAAGGAATGTTTCACTATTACATTTTCAGCAGAACAGTTTTTGTTTTTGTGAAATAACATGTGCACTTCATTACATTATGTAGTGTATATACATAAACTGGTTATATTATGAAAAGAAAGGCGATGCTCCCAAACACTATTTTTCTCCATCACTGTGTTTTGGTAAAAAGTGAGGGGAGAGGCTCATAGAAGAGGCATGGGACCACTGTGTGTCTATGTGCATGCATGAGCATGTGTATAGAGTTGGCCAGTGCAAGCAAAAACATCTACCACTCACCTTATCATTACAGTCTTGGTATTAGGAATAAAATATATTACGTTGTTGGATGTATTTGCATAGGTTGAAAAAAATATATTAGATCCAAAACATACAGAGGCACTGAGCATTTAAGGAAACGGAGGCTTTTATGGTGTTCATCATTATAAATGATAATCATATTAACCGTGCCTGTTCAGATTTTTGTGCTTAGAAGTTGTGATGAATAGTCTGCTGAGTCTGCTACGATCTCAGCTCTACAACCAAAGGAAAGAGTCATAGGAATTACAAGTTTCAGTGATTTTTGAAAAGCCAAATAGGAAGAGAACAAGCCATGCTTTATGATCTGCCATTCTGGACTGCAGAAACATTTTACATGCCCCTGTCCATCTGGAGAGCCCGATATGTCACAGGTTTAGCAGACCTATTCTCTTGGGAAGCCCTGCAGTGGTTTGCTTTGACCCAGGCGGTACTGAGCCAATGTACAGGGCTCTTAAGGAGTTCCTGGGGACCTGTAGAGTACGTTCCAACAGCCTGACAGAGTGCTGAATAATAGCCTCACTCATGCCACGCTCACACTGCCTCCACATCTACTGGACATTCACATTACATCACAACATATGTGTATGTGTATGTGTGTGTGTGTGTGTGTGTGTGTCTGTGTCTGTGTCTGTGTCTGTGTCTGTGTCTGTGTGTGTGTGTGTGTGTGTGTGTGTGTGTGTGTGTGTGTGTGTGTGTGTGTGTGTGTTTTTGAGAGAGAGCTTGTGAATGCAACTGGACACTGGACATATACAATTGTAATAAAAAGGGATAAAGTTTAAGAATTTGTGTTTTTGAAAATATTCCGGTTTCAAAAGTATAACTATGACTTTATGTCATGCTTACAACCAGATGTTTTTGACAAACATTTTGCAGAAGGCACCTAACCTTTCCAAAGACATATGAACTAATTTGCAGCCTCCCCAAATTGAGTGAGCATGTTGCAGTGGTTTCAGAAGGGAGGAAAACCTGAGGGCATGTTTCCACCCACACTTATGCCACGTATATGTGCCCTCACTATATAGTAGGGCTGCAACTTGCAACTATTCATTATTGATTAATCCGATTATTTTCTCAAATAAATTGATTAATTGTGTGGTGTATAAAACATCAGAAAACTGAAAAATGCCCATTACAGTTCCCTAGAGTACTAGGGAATGTCATTAAATGGCTTGTTTTGTCTGATCAACAGTCCAATACCTCAAAATATTCAATTTACTATAATGTAAGACCAGGAAAAGGAGCATATTCTCACATTTGAGAACATAGAACCATCAATCTTTGGCATTTTTGCTTCAAAGATGAGTTAAATGATAAATCGATTATCAAAATAGTTGACGATTAATTTTCTTTCTGTCAAATAATCAATTAATTGACTAATCGTTGCAGCTCTGCTGTATAGAGCAGTGGACACCACTTATGATTCTATGTCACACTTATTTACTTTGAGTGTTTAAGCTCTTGGTAGCAAATTGACTGACCAAATCAACTAACCTGAATCAACTGAACTTGGACTGTTGACTTATGTTGCCCGGCTAGGTCAAAGCCAACCCTGTGACAAATGAGTTTCTTAAACATGCATGATGTCCATCTCAAAAACAATGACACTGAGCAAAGCAACCTTTGACTTGAATGGTGTCTTCTAAAGTCAAATATATTTGTCTCATAAATCTGTTCTGCTTAGAAAAATAAGTTCAGGAGCCGTTTCTTGCCGTATCCTTGAGTGCCTCACAGTAATACCTTGCTTGTCCTGTCCTGAATTTTCTCAGTTTAATTTTTCCTGCTCAGCAGTGTTTAACCAATACCTTTCTTTTATGCACTGCAGTGCAGCAGTTTTCTGGGCTTTCAGCCTCTTTCCTTAAAAGCTTTAAACCTTCATTTGCCATCCTGCAGGGTTTGGGTACTGGGTTACACTGTTGGAAGTGTCTTAAATACAGTAAGAAGGGGGAAGTGGCTATCGATCAGCATTGATTGATATGGTCAGAGTGGCAGCCATGGGAGTTTACTCAGCTTCCTGACTTCAGTGTATGATGAATGGAGAAAATGGTGATCCCTTTCTTGGGTTCAAGCATGGTTTGTCCTTAATAAAAGATCATTCCGTCCTTTAAATTTTTTTTTCTTCACAAGCAAGTTTTGGTGAGATTTAGTGGTGATTCATGAATTTGCATATGATTATGATTTGGAGTTAAGGAGATAATTGGATCCAGGGATTTCTCTGCTTTTACGATGCAAAACACAATGAACTTCACTTGCTTGTGCCATGACTGCAGCAAAATGCATTCCTCCACCACAAAGCTGGCTCTGGCTTTGCAGTGACATCCTTTTTATTGTGACAGCACAGAAAAACACTGCATGAGGCAGAAAGAAGTCTGAAATGTCTGCCAGGAAGTGAGAGCCAGGATGCGTTTTAGCAAAGGTTGATCAGGGGCAAGGTTGAGTAGGTTGGGCATCTTGGGCGGGCAGTTCTGAATGTCATGCCTGTCACTCAGAGTGCCCCAGGCGTCGGAGCATGGCAGATAAGGGGCGTGAGCAGCTTCCTGCAAGTCATCAGAGCCGCCGCATCGAGCAACCTGTTAAATATTTCATGAGCTCTTTCCCTGTTCCCATGCCCATTTGATGTGCTGTAGATTAAAGCACTCCTTCAAGTGCCAGACTTTTCTTTAGAGAGTCATTGTTGCGATTTCTTGGAATGTTTCTCCCCTTGTGCAAGGAAGTTTACTACAATTGGTCCCCTAGAAAGCAAACTGCAATGTTATATACCAGGAATTGGTTTGTTTTCATTTAACAATTGTGTCTCCAAATGATGTCACTTGTGGTATGCCCTGAGGCCAGGTTGAAGTGATGTGTTGCATGTTGTACATGATCTACAGTCATACACCTGCTCCCATGAGTGGCCACACCCTGTTCCTCAGTTGTTTTTCCAAGTATCTTCTGTACTGTCGATGTAACAAACATTCATGTTTGGAGCCAAAGGCTATTGTATGTTCTTAAATCTATCTATGCTCTTAAATCTGTTGGGATTTAAATGGGTCGTTCTGGTCAGAGTACTATTCTCTGTCAGCTTATTCAAGGTGCAGTGTTACAGCAGAAAGAGGAGAGCTAACTCAGTTTTTAACTTGGCAGCTTTTTCAGCAGGTTTTAGCAAAATCCTTTAAGGATTAAACCTAGCACAACTGTAAAGCAGCGCTGTTTGCACCCAGTGAGTGAGCTGTTGTCCCCCTCCCTCATGCAGATACACTGTATTATAAGGGCATTAGGAGCTTCTTGTAGCATCCCCGCTCTCCCTAGCAAAGAGGTGCCTGACAGTCCTAATGGCTGCCCCTCCTCCTTCAGCATGTCTGTCTCTCACCTCCATCAGGGCCTCTGCAGTAATTGCCAAGCCACTGAGGAAGCTGACGTTTAATTAACATGATGAAAAACAGCACATTTGCTAAAACTAAGAAACCCAGAATTTACTTTCTAATTGCAGCGCAGCCTCTCAGGGGGGGATGCTGCAGCTTTTAACACTGGAGTGAATCCATTTGCAGCTTGTCCATTTATTTGTTTACCTGAATTTCAGAACCATTAATGATGCTTTCCCAGAGCTTTTAAGGGGGAACACTTTAATGTACATTCAGAGCAGACCGGCTAACTATAGCACAGCAGGGCTGCTGCTCTCTCTATTGATGTTAACAGTAATGTATCTATGCAAACTCTTGACAGGCTTGTCTGTTCAGAACAGCAGCAAAATGAAGAACAGCAGTCCTGTTACAACACAGTTAGTCAGTAGTTGATAATCTTTGCCCACTTTTTCAAGCAGGCTTTTCTCAGCTTTTAGTACCTGAGGATTTGCGTTAATATGTTACAGACATACGCATGACGTGCTTGCTATGAAAACCCGCTACTCATTGGCCCTGTTTGTGTCTCCCTGTGTCGCCCTTCCTCCCTGATGCCAGATTTCGGTGTCAGTGCCTTTCTTGCGACGGGTGGTGACATCACCAGGAATAAGGTGCGGAAGACGTTTGTGGGAACTCCTTGCTGGATGGCCCCTGAGGTGATGGAGCAGGTGGGTATCTCACATACACACACACACACACACACACACACACACGCGCATGCACATACATACCATCATTTCATTAATTTCCCAATTGTGGAACATTATATTTTCAACCATCAATGTCATTTAGTTGGTTTCCTTTCTCTGTTGCCGTAAACATGGTCAAGTTGAAAACATCCTTCATGGCTCCTGGTTTGAGGGAAATTTCTTAAAGGGAATAAGGCTAACATTACTCAGCCCCAAACAGGCTGTATCTAAACATGCTTGCAGCCATTTTCAGTTACTGCAAGGATGTTTGTACCTCTAATTATTTACATTGGCTGTGATTGCTGAAACCCATGTTTATTCATTTAAATAGGGAGTATTCCAAATACATTTAGATCCTGAATGAACAATATTGTGAATTGTCATTCTTTTCTGCAGGTCAGGGGTTATGATTTCAAGGCAGACATCTGGAGTTTTGGGATCACAGCCATTGAGCTGGCAACCGGAGCTGCTCCATACCATAAATATCCTCCAATGAAGGTGAGCACAGTGGTGGTCTCCATTCAAGAAAACATACAGTTAAATGGGTAGAGAATTTTGGGAAATAAAAAAGGTGAATCAATCAAATATGCTTTGCTGTAACTGACAAAACAGTGCATGTAAGTAGGTATCATTATTATGGACTTATATTTCATAAGACAGCTGGATGGAGGAGGAGCTTCTTGGGTCTTGTGCTTTAATAATGTAATTTCTTGGAGACCTAATGTAGCTTTCTGGATCATTTTCTTTCAATGTTCTGCACCTTTTGTAGACATTCTTGAAATATACAGTGCTTTTTTCTGTGTTTTGACGCAGTTGATGTATGTGTCACATTCTAAATAATGTGTTTTAGGTGACTTTCCACTATTTAGGAATTTAAACCCACCTTAATACACCACTAGACTAGTTTAAATGTCAGTCCCTTTTGCCATAGATTAGTTCATTAAATTAAATGTGTATCTTTCCTCATTATATGATCTTTTACTGCAAGAGATGATATGCTTATGCTTAGATTTACAGTTCATAATACAGCTGAATTGCTGAGCTAAAACTGAATAAAAATTCTCAGGTACCAGTTTTTTGACTGACAGTTTATTTACTGTGACAGACATAGGCAACCCCTGAGGTAATGTCAGTATTTTCAGTAGTTGTGTATCTGAATTTTGTTGGTATGACAGAGTTAGTTATGTCTCTAAAAAAAATAAAGTTTTGACATATGAATATATTTGGAGTGACTGCTGTTATTTTCAGTAATGACAGTTCTAATTCTACATCCATTTTGAATGCAGCCTCACACACAGAAATTACCCCAAATCTGTAAAATCTCAAGAGTTTTGAGACAATGAGAGTCAGAAACAATGTTTCTACTGATAGAAAATTCTATGGGAAACAGGTTTAATTCCTTACATAGACACTCTGAGTCCGGGTAAAACAGTTTAATCAACGCAAGGGTTTTTCAGCAACTGCATTTAAATTTACTTTAGGTTTCTGGGTGAGCTTTTCAGCCAGGAGTTTGAATAGGAGGCCCAACTGTACTGAACCCCAGTGTTGCTCCACAGCTGTCCAGTGACCCTTTGCTCTGTTTCAGGTGCTCATGCTGACCCTACAGAACGACCCCCCTGGACTGGAGACCGGTGTGTCAGATAAGGAGATGGTGAAGAAGTATGGGAAATCCTTCAGAAAGATGATCTCTCTGTGTCTGCAGAAGGATCCAGAGAAAAGGTGATGCCCGCTCAAAGAAATGCCCACTGCTTATATATCACACAGAGTATGTGTACAAGTCCCCAATGTGCCTCCGCTACTTTGGCCATCATTTCATCTGCCTAATTGGCTGAATAAATTATTTAGCTGTTGAATTACCCAAGTGAATTCCTCAGTCTCTACTTCTGGGTTTAATTTTAAAATGGCTGTTGATATCTGAAAGAAATGAATGTCATAAAACAAAAAGAAAATCATTTCAGTGTGACGGCCGTCAGTTCTTATGATTTGCATTCTGAACTTCATCTGGAGTAAATGATTTCTTCCACACTTTGGGCTTGTTGCGTGTGTTTAGGTTGGCTGAGGGCAAAGTACGGTTTCCACAAGAATCTAATGGAATCGCTCAGGGGACAGCCCCAGAGAGTTTGAGAACTACCATAAATATCAACTATATCAATTTCATTCCCCCATACGGATATCCCCTCTCCTGTGAAAGCCTAGAAAGCAGTGAATAACTCCAGCCAATAGGAAATTCCACGGGCCCCTTGTTTTTAGAAGGGTGGAAGCATGGAGCAGTGAATGAGGGGAGTCCTGCTGTTCGGTAACAAGCTGCAGATCACATCAGAATAAGGGGATATTGTGCTACATTCACCTTACTCCTTCCTCTCAAAGGACATCTTGGGCCGTTCTCCTCAGAAAGTGTGCTTTTTTCATCTTTCTATAGGCTCCATACCAGTTTATTTTGGTCATTCAAGACAACTGGAAATAGTATTTGAAATATACCTATACAATATACTCCAAGGGGTTTGACTTTATCTTCAACCCCTCCTTTAAATTGTATAAACTGGGGCCCACAAGCATATACAGTCCATTTTGTAAAGTATATCTCCAAATAAAAAGGAATCTCTTGTGTTCAGTTCAAGTATGCATATAATTACATGTGCATCATAATCTGCTAATCATTATGAATTGTAATTTAGCTTCAAACAAAACAACAGTCTCAGTTCTGTTTAAATTCATTTATTACCTCTTTTAGGGAAGAGTTATTTCGCTCTCCACAAGACCTGAGCTGGCCCCACCAATGTACGCTTCGATCCAGTGGACCGTTTTATTGGTGCATGGTGCACTGTTTCTATCCTGGAGACTTGAGGTCTCCCAAATATGAATGGTTATTATTGCACACCACGGCTCTGTGTCAGGCTGGCTGTGATTATGCTTCACCTTGATATGGGGTGCATGTTACAAAAGCGCTGTAGCCTGTTATTCTCAAGAGCCTGTCTTTCAGTGAATCGTAAAACAGTTGTAAAGCTAAAAGTTTTATGTTCCAGTCCACACAATCCCATTTCCTGGTGGTATCAAGGTCATTATTTTACTTTGTTTCATTGTAGCGATGACTGTGTGATGTCTTAATTTTGTCAAAAATAATGCACGCAAGTTTGAGTTTCTCGTCATGAGTAACTTGAGTCCATGGTAGCTAAGATATTTACTGCTATCATGGGAGAAATGAAAGACATGGTCTGGAACAGGAAAAGGCCAGGAGCCAGTTTTACATTCCATATTGTATTATTCTGTAACTCATATCCTGGAAGAGGTCGATTAAGTTTAAAATGTTTAAATGTCAAATTTTACTATGATAAATTATGATCAATAGAATTATGATTATTTGAGTTAATTTCCATTTTCCACGTCTTTGCTTTCTTTCAGACCAACGTCTTCAGAGCTTTTAAAGCACAAATTCTTCCAGAAGGCAAAGGTAAAGAGACTCCTAAGCCTTCGCTCAGGCTAAGAAAGAGCATAGCACTTAGGCTCACAAACAGAAGCAAACCTTCAGTGATAGCATGCTGCTAACCCCCTCTGTACCTCCAGCTTCCCTCGGGAAGGTTTCATGTGGTTTGCACTAGATATTTGAACCCAGCAGAGGCCTGCTCCAGCATTCCGAGCATTGCTCCACAAACATTGCTTTCCAAGCGCTTTCACTGTGACAAAGGCTGGGATTAGCTTTCCCAGCGGGGGTTTCCGGCCACCTGGTACAGTCCACACACCTACACAACTGGAGCGCTGGCTCTGCAGTTTATAAGATAGGGCACTCTGGCCAGGACAGATAAGGATAGACGGTGGGGTTCGACAGCCTCCTGGAGTTCAGACACAGCTTGCTGGGAGAGCCTTGACACATGGACTTGCCAAAACTCTCCAGTAGGGGACAGTAATGCTGTGTCAAAATGCCACTGCCACTTTTTATACATAATGTTTTTTTTCTGTAGTTTATATATCTGCATAGATAAGTAATTTATAGGGCAGAGTTGTGTAGCCGTGCTGCATCAGTCAGAAGCCCTAAGAGTCACGGGTTCTATTTCTTGGTGGGACATGGCTGTGGAGCCCTCGGTACTTAACCCGGTTTGCTTTCCTGTACCTTGAGCTATGTGTTTGGATAAGAGAAACTGCAATGAAAGCACTGCTTTTCCTCCTCTCTTCCTTAGAACAATGAATATTTACAAGAGAAGCTATTACAGAGAGCACCCACAATAGGTGAAAGGTCCAAAAAGGTAAGAACTGATAAATTCACTACAGAAGAAAGATGATAAAATACACATGGGTTTACTTGGGTTTCATTCGCTGCTCTGATCCGCTGTTTATGCTGGCACTAAAAGGCAAGTAGGAAATGAGTGTACTCAAAGTTCACAGGTACTACCAAATCCCCTCTTTGAAGTGGAGCTTGGAGTTTATTTAGGCTTCCCAAATGTTGTTGTACCGCTGTACACCTTTGCTATGTATCATAACCTGTCTTCCTGCTCCAGGAATCCTCTGTTCTTGTTATGCGCTCAGGTGAGTGAGTTTGAGGCAGGTTTGTCCTGTGGTGTACCTGACAGAAGGCTGAACCTTATTAATAGCACATGACCCAACATGGATATACTGTTTGTCTGATTTATAGCAGCAAAACGGTTCACAGAGAACTTGCATTAAGGAGAAGTGGGGCACGTTATTAAAAGTGTAGCATAGTGCTATTTCTTGTAGCCTAAATGAGTAATGAAAGCTGTATTCAGTGCTTTATACAATGCACAAAGGGTAGTCATGAGGATACTAACATCAGTATGTTGTATGATACCTGTGTACCTCTTTTCAGTAACACTCAAAGCTCAGAATGTAATGCTACAGTATTTTCTTAATAAAAGTGTCCAGACTTTTCATGTAAATGTACCGTGGCTCAGTGGAAAATGCTTCCTTTGTATTTTGCATTTGTTGTGAAGAGTTGAAGGGGAGAACAGGGGTAGTTGGGGAGAGGAAAGTAATATTTTAACATGATAGGCAAAGATGGGAATGTGAATATGGCTGGTCAGTCAAGTGTAAACAGACAGAATTTCAGAAGCAGTTCCAGGCTCTCTTGGGTACTGCTGATTTCTCAGTGCTGTAGATCATGCCGATTTCTGACTATGTCCTCTTGTTTTATGTGTTTGTTTGGTGTTGAGTTTAATTGCACACTGCACTCCCAAATCACACTGTGTCTAATGAAGGAAAAAGCTATTGAAAAGCAATAAAAATGTGGGCACAGATTTTATCGTTGCTTGGGTACTCCGGATGGCAGGCTTTCTCTGTTGGTAATAAATCCCAACCATCAGTAATTGGATTTTTTGATGTAGCTTGTGTGCTTTCAGGAGAGTGATTTCAAAGTCGTGGATTGAACATAACAAATAAAGTATCCAATATTCTCTTTTTTTGTGTGTGTGTGCGGGTGTTGCATATGTGTGTTTTGTGCGGTTGTGTGTGTGTTTCTGTGCTTCACTGCCTTGTGTGTGTGTATGCATGTTTGCCTTTGTGATTATATCCCTCTGTGTGCATGCATATGTTTGTGTGTGTGTGTGTGTGTGTGTGTGTGTGTGTGTGCGTGTATGTATGTGTGTGCATTCTCATTGTGCAGGTGAGGCGTGTGCCGGGCTCCAGCGGGAGGCTGCATAAGACAGAAGATGGCGAGTGGGAGTGGAGTGATGATGAGCTGGATGAAGAGAGCGAGGAGGGCAAGGCCGCCGTGGCAGCCTTACGGGTAAGTCTCTGTTTCCCCTGCGCTCATCGACCACCAGCCCGTCTGTTTCTCCTTTAAATTAAGCCATTAGTGTAGCTAAGGTTTAGCAATAAAACACAGCTAATATTTTAGCCAACAGTATGATTGTGTTCTTGATTATTATAGCCAGCTAATTTTGTAAACATACTGCAATTTTCTTTTTGTGGCTGTTTCATTACATGCCATGACGAAAAGTAAACACTTGCAAGGATCCTGTGGTAAAATGGATCTGATTCACAAGCAGTTTTTCACATTGTTGTTACAACATTGTATTAATTACCAGTACCTTCATATTAAAAATCCATACATGAAATCCGTATTGCCATTGGGCACTGACTGACTTTGTTGAAACAGTGTGGAGAGGAGAGATCACGGAGGGCGACACAGATGTGACTGTGCTTCCATTCTCATTTTTGTTGCTTCAAGTTATTCACTCAACCTACCAGTTTAAAAGAAAGTTAACAGCAAGCTGGGAGAGTGTTGCTCAGACCTGACGGAGCTGTCATCTTCCTCCCTTGTTTTCTGTGTTTGACTGTGAAGGACCAGCAACCCAAGGCCATTAGCGCACCCCGGCGACAAGTGCGCTTCTCCCACCCACTCGAGCTGCCCCCGCCCAGGGTTGTCCAAACACACAAATACAGATGGCATTCCCCTAACAAGGAAGGGCTCCCATTGGGTGCAGAAAAGGGAGGGGGGGGCTGAGAAGGGGTACAGATAGTTACAGAGTAGGCTATATGGACAGTTCTCCCTGCTTTAATGGAACAAGGGACCAGCTCACTTCCATTGTCTTATAGAGCGGTGAATACAGCCGTACATTTTTTGTAGTCAACATTGACAAAGTTTACAGCACAGTACGATGCCCAGTGAAGTAGTGGTTGTGTGGGAAGTAGGGTCTAATCCCTAAACATAAGCAAGATACTGCTGCTGTACTAACTCAGACAGGTGTCTTGCAGATGATTCAAACTGAATAAAACCCTCAACCTCCAAAAAATTTTCCCCATTTTTGTGAGAAGTTTTGCCTTGGATAGTTCTGTCTGTGAAGCAGAGGAAGGAAGCTAATGCTAATAAGTTGTAAGACCGAATGTTTTGCTTGTGCTGGGTACCTGTCTGTGAGCCAGAGGCATTGGTTGTTGTTCCAAGTGAGTGGAGATGCATAGAGAGGAGAGAGGGGACCCCCTGTGGAGTGGGCGGCTGCAGGAGGCTGCGCTGAGGAGATGAAGAGGGGTGGGCACGTTTTTAGGGTCCTTCTGTATTCTGTCTGTGTGCACAGTGCTGAAGGCTCCACAGGCTCAAAGATCAATGCCTACAGTTATGCTGCATTATGTATGGGGATGAAAATGCTGACTTTTCTTCCAGCATAGTTTTTTCAAAGTCAGTTCATGTTTTGATGAGATTATAGTTTGATAAACTGAAAATACCTCCATAGGGTGGTGGATTTGAGTATACAGAGCTATTACAGTATAATAGCTTGTCCCTTTCTTGTGATTAAGAGACAAACAAATGTTCAAAATAATACAAATAAGATATGTTTTTTCAGTTGGGTTAAGTGCATCATGGAAAGTATGGGTCATTTATCGTCATACTTCAAGTGACAAAATAAGCAAATGATGTGAACTTCAGAGAGACCACAGGGGTGTCTGTTAATTGTCTATGCACACTATTATTGTGCCTGGAAAATGTTTTAGTATTTCACTCAACCCTTTAAGATATTACCTATTACTCTGTGGGACTCTCATTTTCTTACAGTCTTTTGTAGTGGGACCAATCTGGCCCCACAGGCCAGACATTACAGCAATGTCACTTGCACATATTTAAAGTCTTCTCGTCTTCTAAATATGTATGAAAATGCACACTGCCAAATAACAGTATTTCATACGTGACATCTTAAAAAAACTACCACCATCCTGCCAATATTGTTATATTTATTTCAGCAAGTAACTTGTATGATTGATGCATTTTGAAGGCATCGACTAATTTTCAGTGTAAGCTTGTCCATAAAGTTTGCTGCAGTGCAGGTTATCTACACACTGCCAGCAAAAAGTCTCTATCAGATGTGCATTTAGTGAACTCAGTATGTGTCGCATTCTGTTAAAAAGTGTAAAGGATTAATTGAACTAATTCATTGCTTCTCTCACTGGTGGTGTATTTTTCATATTCATATTCAAAGATCAAGAGAAGCTGTTATGTTTTAAATCACATTAAGTGCAGCAAATGTAAAGGCTTTGGGGCAATGTTAGTGTTGAGGAAAACTGTAATATGGGGTTCAAACTGAGAGGGAGACAAACTTTCCTGGAAGCCATCTGTATTAGTTGTTAAATTTCATACATTTATGTACTTACCAAATCAGTTTTATTTATTAACAAGTAAAATAAAGATTACTTGCATTAGGTAATCTTTATCATCAGATTCAACATTTGCAAGCACCTGTTATTTTTAGAATTCAAGAAAATTTTAATTGAAACCCATTCAGAATATAAACAACAGAATCACTCCTGTCTATGTGCTACACAGAGACAATTTTAGTAAAACCAAAATTATTATCAATTGGCAAAAAGAAAATTACCATCCATAGATTCATGAAATTATTGTCCATATAGCATGTGTTTAGTTTCATCTGTTTCCATTTCAATATTATCAGATTGCTTGTTTCAATATTTTATGTTTTAGGTACCTTACAAAGAACTAAAAAAATCCAATGCATAAAAGACTGGTTTCAGTCAGTCATCGTTGCTTTCCTGAAACTCTGATTTGAAAAAGGGGCAGGTTAGGTTAGTTAGGTCTGGGCTTTCAGCATCATTGCCTGAAATGATAGTTTTATTCTGTCTCTCCATCCACCTTGGGAAATTAGCAGCGGCACTGAACTTTCTCTCAGGAAGCGATGAATTAAAAAATGGCTGGTCTTCATCTGCGCTCGAATGTGCTACATGCTAACATAACATAAGCTTGCATCCGCAGGTCTGTAAGGCCATGCACAGCGTCTGCCAGGGTTTTTTGCCGAACAGCCCGTAGGTGTGCTGTTCTCCACACACTCAATTTGTGTATTTACTCAATCAGGTTCACCTTTCATTTACACATGAGGCCAATGCAGCCCCATCATATTTTAATTAATGGAATTAAACATTGGATTTACAGATATTGAAGTGACATGAGGAAGATTAAAAATTCATTCATTCATGTATTCATGATTTAATTGAGGCTATGGTAAACCAGCAGACATAATTGCTGCAAATGACCTGTGTTTGTCCTCCTCCCCGCTCCTTTCTCCAGGTGCCTTGTGTAATTAATGCAAATCAGACTTTAACTCCTGCGTTTGATTACTTTGTGCATCACAGGCCTGTTAAATTCCTAGTGAAGAGCAAAAAGTGTGAGGCATATGTTTGGTTATGTACTCATGGTTTTATATTTGTTTTTCAGTCACCCAGAGTGAAGGAAGGATCACAGAGCACAGAGGTTGGTCCTGCTCGGTTTCCATGCATTAATAATGAAACATTGTCTTGCTTTCCTTGACTAGTACATATATTAAATATGAGGAGAATATGACTAATTTTGCTAGTATTGCTGATTTGGTTTTAAAAATGTAGTTTTGGGGTCAGTGTGATTTCTGTTCTTATCAGATTTTATATGACTGTCTGTTCATTTATTGCCTTTTGTTGTAGGTTTTTGCAGTGACAGAGCCTTCAGGTAGTCACCTCCAGCCTTCAGCCCAAGGCCAAGCCCAGCTACCTCAGCCTGCCAGCCAAGCCCCACAGGCTCCTGCAGCCAATGTCCCACCCGCTGCCCAGGCTCCAGCTCCAGCTCCAGCGCAAGGCCCACCTCCTGCTACCCCAGCTGCTCAGGTGATCCTCACCCACATTCATCATTCTTATTTCCCCTGCAATGACCCCATGTTAGCCCAAAGAACCAAGCAATATTGCAGTCAAAAATTGGGGAACAGACAGTCACACACATTTTATTCAGAAAGAAGTGAGCACCAAGCACCAAGTGGTGTTGGGTCATAAGGCTGTCCCCTTATCCATCATTAACTTGCACAAGTTACACCGATTTGTCCTGAGCATGCACCTCTGCAGTGCCAAAACCTTCACCTGTTTCTCATTCTTTGACAGATTCCTGCGCCTCATTGGCTGCTCTGTGCTCCTGCTTTCAGACAGGGCAGCACTAAATAAAGCATGGAGCAAAATCGCACATAAAACCAGCTAATGTTTGCAAATGTGCTCAGCAGTGCACTGAGTCATGTCTCTCCCCAGGAATCTTTTAAAGTGGGATGTGAAATGAGTTCTAATCATACTGTGTGCTCTATTAAGAGCAGTAGTCAGTGGTATTTTAATGGAGTTTCTGGAGTGTGAGGGGTTTTGGGCAGACGGCTTTATTTGGGCTTTGATCAGATGAATCTCTCCCATGGTCAAACAACTGGACGTTGGGGTCATTTGTGACTGACATCCTGCCATGTTTGGTCTGAAATAGGTCAACAAGAAATTACGGAGGGTCCTTTTCCTCAGTTTCTTTGCGGGCAGTGATGAGGTTAGACAGACTAGCATCCCATGCCAGCAGCATGTCACTCCTCCATGTAATTCACCCAAGTGCCAGTCGTTACAATGCAGACAGTACTGTTGTGTATGGGAGTGATGCGTGTTGAAAGTGAATGGGATTGTAACTCTCCTCACTCTCCTCCACCACAGGCACCAGCAGTTGCTCCCCCGGTTGATTTGTCAAAATCTCCCATTAGCTTGGTACTGAGGTTGAGGTAAGTTTCCTCAGCGCTATGTTTTTTATGTTGTGGTATTTAACATGCAGTTTCACGCCACAATACCCTGTAGAATTTATTACAGTAAATTTAGAGCTCATGCAGAATTCTTTCGCTGGACATTCACAGACAGGTTGAAATGATGAGCCTGAAGCATTTGAATGTGTCAGTTGCAGTGTTCACCAGTTTTTCTTTCTTGATTTATCAGTAGATTTTGTATCAGCATGACCTCATCATCTGCATAGAAATGAAACATTTTAAATGTACTTTAATCAATAAGTCTGAAAAAGACATCAGGCTCTGTTTTTTATTGGGTTCATCAATTTCACCAATTGTAAACAAATGACTGTATGTTAATTGTAAGTATGGAGTGAAGTACAATTAGATTGAATCTTACTTTTTCCCTGAATGCCTTTGTTTGTGTCCTTATCACTCTAATAAAGCACTCTGCACTACTGATTGCAGTGTCTTCTGGAGTCAACAAACATAAATACTGTGTCAGTCTTCGTGTTCTTTGTTGTTTGTTATCTGATCTCTTTCTCTCTCTCTCTCTCTCTTCTTGTAGAAATTTAAAGAAGGAACTAAATGACATAAGATTTGAATTTATGCCAGGAAGAGGTAAGCCAATGTAAATAATATCTTGAACTTTGTTCTTAATTTACCATAAATCCAATTTTTTATCCACTGTGACATGTTTTAGAATGAGTTAAGAATATCAAACATGAGTGAGTCAGATGAATATTGTTGGAAGAGTAAACCTGCCAGTACAGTGAGCTGCAGAGACGATCTTAGCTGAAACCCAACACTGCATTGTGAGCCTGAATATCCTGGCTGTGAGAGAGGGAAGGCCGTAGATCTGCCAAGATTAATTCATAGTGTGGAACAGAGTCTTTTAGAATGGCCAACATGCTTTTAGACTGGCCAATTACCGTGGACAATTTGAGACAGCAGTGGGAATATCAGACAGCATGACTCAACATGCCTGACAGTTATTGGAGGCAGCATTAGGCATTGTTAATATTACCAAATAGAGTCTTAACTCTCCTGGTCTGCCTGTCCTTCTTCAGACACAGCAGATGGTGTGTCGCAGGAGCTGGTGTCTGCGGGCCTGGTGGATGGGAGGGACTTAGTTATAGGTGAGTGAGAAACCAAGACTGACCACCTCGTACACACCCTGGCTCTGTCTCCTTCCCAGCTTCACTCTGAAGAATGGCACTCTCTTAAAGATCTTAATTACTCTAATGAGCTGCATGACAGAATGTAAAACACCTGTATTGTTCAAGTATTATAATAAAGTTTATATATAGTCTGTAATGAACTGAAATATAGAGAAAGCTGCAGCATTTTAAGGGAGTTACACAGCCATACGGTAATTTTGGTCTTGCTTTTGTGTCTCAGTTGCTGCTAATCTGCAGAAAATAGTTGAAGAGCCACAGGCCAACAGGAATGTCACTTTCAAGCTGGTAAGAAACATTCTAAACCATCAGTTCACTTAATCACTTTATGTTTAAGTCCTAAAACTGTCATTATAATTATTCCAAGTCATTAAGACATTACATGAAAATTTCACCCCAAGATCAGGTAAGAATTCAGTACACATTTAATTTGTCCTTACATGTGAGGTATCATGTGGTGCCTTGGGGGGTATCATGTCCAGCTGAAAACTGGTTCCAAAGAATGAAAATATTTCGGGAACTTTCTTGAAAAGTCATCTCTGGACACAGGACAACCAGGGAAATTGGTACAGGCAGCTGTTAGGTAACTGTAGATAAGCTGCACTCCTTTGATCTTATCTGTTTCCCAACAGTCTCAATCAGGCCTACTCTGTAAGGGGAGTAATGAGAGATTGCTGGATCATAGATCCGGTTTGGGAGAAATGCAGGAAAGGTTTGGGAAGAAGGGTTTAGAATCCTCACCCAAACAGTGCAAAATATTCTCTTTTTGTACATGGTGTTCATCCTCACCAGACACACATACTGTGTCTCAAAGGCACCAAAAGCTGGAACAAGCTCATTCATAATTCCATTAATTCAGTTGTTTTTTTTTTTTTTTTTTTTTTTCAGTTTAAATCTTCATACATATATTGATTTCCACATCACAATTAGGTTCTGTTTCTGTAAGGTATTTGTATTTGCATTCCATATATTACTCTGCTATTGGCAATTGACAGAAATGTAATTTATTTTAATTTGACCATATCATTCATTCCAGGTTATTAGAATGGCATTGCGCATACATAAGTGCTTCATGTGTCATTTAATAACTGCTTATTTCATTTTAATAATTTGTTACTTAAAATATTAATGTGACATTTAGATGGTTACCATCAACTTTGAAACAACTGTCTCTGATACAGCCTTCAGGCGTGTTTTCTGTGTTGATCTTTTGCTTCCTCTGACAAATGTACTTTGTGTGTGTAAATAGAAATTGTTTGTGATCAGGCATTTTGTGTTTTGCTGTTTCAGGCATCTGGCATTGAAGGATCTGAAATTCCCGATGATGTCAAACTAATGGGATTTGCACAGCTCAGCATTAATTAAACTGTCATACTAAATGGACCTGGCTTGCCTGAAAAATCGAAAAAAACGAACTGCACACCTGTGCGCAAATTCTATTTTCATTGGCCTAAACAAACCACTACTGCCAAAGACAAAAACTAGCATATCATCACCCTTCAACCCCACTCCCCATATAGGACTCAGGAATGTTGCCTGATGAAATAGGACTGAGTGTTGAAAATGTGACGTATAGGAACCATACTAAAACGTTTACAACTGTACGTGTAGGAGAACACGATTTTCGACATTCATCGACCAGATGTTTTCCTTTTTTTTTTCCTTCCCCATATTTTGATAGTTTAAGAAATGCATTTGCACAATCTGAACTAACTCCTGCAGGTCCTGGTGATATAACAATGCCTTATCTTCAGCATGACTACTGAACACAGGAGGGCGCTGTCCCCACTCGGGTTGCGGATCTGAGTTTTTGTATGAATGGATGTGGTTTCAGTTACTAATGTTAAACAGGCTTTTGATTTGTACTTTTTTTGCTATTGTTTGGTGTCCTTCCCTAGAAGGAGTTTTTGACACACCTTCGTCACATCCTATACCTCACTACTTAACACTTGGATGCTTCCATTGCACTCGCAGGGTGAAAGTTGCATGATATCCCTGAAAATTGCATTACTGATTGTGGGTTGAAAATACTGGATGAGTAAATGCTAAGTGGCTATATGAAGCAAAGTTCAATATTATGAATTTTGGTAGCTGGGCTGTACTATGGATGTTTGTTAAAGATGCCTAGCCAATACTGGGAGTAGCAGAAATGGTTTCATACTGTAACCTGTTCCTTCAGAGTACCACTGCATGCTTCCTATAGAGGACTAGATCCAGCTCAAGCTCTGAGCCATGGCCCAATCTCTGACTTTAGCACAGCACTCACTAACATGGACTTGATGCATGTCCTCCTCTTACTCACTATTCGTGACCACAGATTCACAACAGACATGTTGTCTCAAGCAGTTTATGGAATGCAAGGTAGCAATCGTACTACATGTCCTTAATATAGACTGAATTACATCCTTTTCTTAATCTAAAATGGATAAGTATAGTCACCATGGGAGGATCAGCCAAGAATACACTTTTAAAACCTTCCACATCTTACAAAAGAAAGATGTTGAGACTCCATAACACTTTTTTGCCAAGATGCAGTACACCCTCATTTATGCAACTCACATTTGAGCTCGATGTCACTTCATAATTATGTCTGCCTCTTTTTCTCCTCGATATTAATGACTGTCTTTGTTCCTTTCCATGGTGATGTCTTTGCGTACTCGTTAAACGTTTAACAGCGTCGTAACTGAAGCCACAAGTACAGTCACATGTTAGTATGTCTGTGGGTATTAGCTGTGAATTTGATTTTGAATCAGTTTCTCGAACACATAAAAGTGCTTATTTGGATGACAACTGCAAAGTACTTGATCAATGACTTTAGTTTGTAAATAATGAAATTTGGTGTTGATTAGTTTTTATATTGGGTGTTTCACACTTGGCCTTTGTATCTTAAGAGGAAAGAAACACAACATACTGAGGCAGGGAAAGGACTAAAAATAACTTTTTGGTTTTCTTCTCTCATGTCGGATGTCATCACTGCAGGGTTCAGTTTAGAAACAGCCACTTTTGCAACACAAACTGCACAAATTTCATGACTACATGAGTCAGTCATATCATATATTTTAGTAAAAGCTTTACTTACTTCTCCGAATAACAGTAGGATCCTAACATGGAATTTTCACTCAAATGATCATGAAAAAAAGAGTGGCAGGTTTGAAGGAGCCTAACCTCATGCAGTCAGTCAGACAGGTTTAGTTCACTGCCTGTCCTCTGTGCTAGGTGTCATTTCTGTCTTGTATATGTACATTTGGCATCATGGATTCTTTGAGAGCAGTGACACATAATAGCAGCCAGATTGTAAAACCTCTTGTTTTCAAAACAAGTTCTAGCTTGGCTGTACAGTGAACCATTCAAGCAAATTTAAAGTCTGGAAATTAATGCAATATGTAAATAGATTATTCTGTTGGACAAAATAAGAATTACTAAGCATTATGCAAAACTCAAAGTATTTAGTGCCATACTCCTGTTAAAGACGACTGAGGTTGGTATGTACTCATTTGTGAATATGACTGGTAGAATGTGCTGCTTTCTGGAATGAACCCTGCACCCAGGTGCATTGAATTTCTTTCATTTATTTAATTTTGTTACACTTTCAAATGTTTTTCTCCTTTTGTTTCTTTGCTGAACTGTAATATGTAATATGTAATTAACAGTACAATGGCAATGGAACAGATTATCTTTACACATGCCTTTGTGTATTGCAGAATATAACACAAAGCTGTAAGATATTTAATTTTCTATTTGTTTTATTTTCATTTTTATTTTGATCATTTGTTTTCTTTGTTGGTTTTGGATTTCAGTGCATGTTACCTTAATTATTTTTAATCAATAAAGAAAGAACTTATGAACTGGCTGCTCTGCTTCTCTTTATCTTTAACTGGGCTTCTCTCTTTCTGTTATTGTGCCCAAACTGTACCTACTCATGGAATATTGCAGTATGTTGATTTGTCATTAGAGGGCAGTGGCACCCAATCCTTTTTTCGTTACAAATGACTGGAATGTATTGTGGAGTCACTTATATTTCCACCTCAGCGTTTGTGTTGTCCCAGCACTGGGTAGAAAATGTATGTTGTGCCTCCTTACCTGATCACTCGCTTTTCATCCATAGATTTAAACAAGTTAAATATGTCAATTGAACTCGTACCTGCAAGAGGTAAGCTAATATGAACTGTTTGTAGAAATTATTCATTGTAACTGGTAAAAGCCAGTGAACCTCCCTTGTGATACAGACGGGGGTTAATGACATCAAAGGCACCTACACACCCATCCCCTTCCTGACTTATGAACTCACACTTAGCAGAAATGACATTGGAGGAGTATAATAACATTGTTTAAATGCTTTTAAAGCTCTTAAAGTCTCCTTACCTCTCTTTTTTTCATAATTTTGTTTTATTTCACATGCAAGTATATATATATTCTGTCTTTTGTAAATGGTGCATTACAAAACTTGTCATGTGGTCTTAAAGGGGTTGAAAGGGGGCAGGGAATTAGCTGGATGGGAGCAGCTTATCAGTTTAAAGATAAATTGAGGTTTATATAGCAATGCCTACTGAGATCAGCTGTTTAGACCTTTGAGACCGTTCAACGGTGGGCACAAGCATCATACCTGTGTAGGATGAGCAGCTTCGGACAGATTCTGCCCACCATCGGGGAGTTTGGTGCTTTTCAGAAACAGCTTCTCATAGCAATATGTATCCCCAACATCTTTACCGCTTTCCACATGTTTGGCCAGGTGTTTACGGGCCGGAACCTGCCTCATCATTGCAACACAAGCTGGATCTTGGGTATTGGACCCAACCTGACACATGAGGAACGACAGAACTTGACTCTCCCAAAGGTGTCCGACATTTCCTATGAGAGCTGCTTGATGTTCTCACCAGTGGACTGGGACTTGGACTCCATCAAGGCCCACGGGATTAACAGCACCTCCAAGTGCATAGATGGATGGGAATATGACACATCTGGAGGTACAACCACACTGGTGACTGAGGTACAGTATGGTCTACTCTAAATGGATACTTCTAGATACACAGGGTAATGTTATCATCCGAAGAAAGACTCTGGAGTTATTTTTAGTAAGATATAGCAGATGATTTAGCAGATGCATATTTTCAGTTTGCTCTTCAGCAGTAATGAGAACCTTGAATGAATAATGCTTGCTTGTGTTCCATTACTACACCTCCATCAGGAGAGAAAGGTATGTAAATCTACTTCAGAAAGTCCTAATAATGCGTTAGTATTAGGAGTATTAGGGTTTTTTAATAAATAATCTCAATAATGTGCCTTTAAGCCATGAGTCAATAAAAGTAGATACAGTACTGGAAACTAAATCAATAGAGACAATAATGTCAGCACTCTTAGAATTGTTTAACAGAGAATTAAGCCATTAACAGGATTTGGTTGTTGATTACGGGTGAAAACCACACTGTTAATAATTACCATTGAATGATCATGAAAACCACAGTAATTGTCATTGCACATTATAATTTTCAGTCCAGTGTTAATGTGCTGTTCTATAAAATAGAATCTTTCCCATCAGGAAATATCAGCTGTGCCTGAAATAAATATCTGTTCACTAAAGAACCAAGTTCTGCAAATTTCAAAACTCGAAAGCAGCACACAGCACACAGCAGTGTAATGTAATGTCCATATTGCTGAGCAGTGATGTCTTCACTCCTCTGCAGTTTGACCTGGTGTGTGACAACAGGCCTCTTAATGAAGCCTCGCAGTCCATCTACATGGCTGGCCTCCTGATTGGAGCCCTTGTGTCTGGGCCAATGGCAGACAGGTTTGATTTAAAATGTCTTTACAATTGTATAATTAATAGATCCCTTATTCCCCGGTTTAGATAGCCAATTTTAAAACCTGTCCCATCGTAGCACAGTCCTATGTCAATCCTGGAGGGTTTAGATTGGCATGTCTGTTCCTAGAAATGCATACACCCTGTACATCTTCATGTTTTGTTATGAATATTTAAAACTCACTGGGGGACTATAACAGATTAACATCTTCTGTCCACAGATTCGGTCGCAGGACAGCGATCCTGGTGTCGCTCCTCTTGCAGCTCATTTGTGGGGTGGGGGCGGCATTTTCACCCAACATCCATGTCTACATCGCCCTCAGATTTGTTGTTGGCATGACGATATCTGGGATTTCTTGTCTCTAGGTAAACCGCTTCAGATCTCACATTAAGGTCTGCATTAAAATCACTGAATTGGTTGGAGAAAATAACTTGGATTTGAAGATGCTGTAAGATGCTGCATTATCAAATGAGATAAATGACAGACTTTTACAAATGCACTGAATGACAAATTATTCTCAAAAATCTCCAAACAACAAATGCAGTATGTCATTTCATTTATGATCTTATTGTTAACATGATGAATGTGTTAGGATGACATGGAATAACGATGGGAAAATGTGAAACCACCTGACAAAATACAACTCTCTGAACGCTTTGTATTTTGAAGGCACTGAGTGGTGTGGGGTCTCCAAGCGCTCCTTCTGCACAATCTTCTCTCATGGCTTCTTTGCTGTGGGCCTGATGCTCTTGTCAGGGATCGCCTATCTAATACGGGACTGGAGAACCCTGCAGCTGGTGCTCTCCGCTCCTGTCCTGGCCCTTGGCATCTACTACTGGTGAGGCAGAACACTCCATGACCAGAGCTACAATGAACAAAATAATATGATTCCAAAGCCCACACTGTCACTTAGAGTCATACACCGCCTCCTCACATGGAATACTGACTTAGGAATATCGCTTTCAGGACTCTCCCAGAGTCAGCACGGTGGCTTCTGATACAGGGGAAGCGGAAAGAGGCCCGATCACTGATCCTGAAGGCAGCCAAAGCCAATAAGAGGGAGGTCCCTGAAAAGCTGCTGGAGAAGGTAACTGACCCTGCAGACCATGTGGTCCTCCATGGTGGGAATGTGCTTGTTGCTCTTACCTAATCATCCTAAGAGTGGTTGACAATTGTCAATTTGGGGAAGAACAATGTCTTTCCCTTCAGTTGTTCTCTTAGTTTCTTGAATTTGGGATGATTTTCATGATTGCCCCAAAAATGAAGTGTACTTAAGCGAAGTTGACAGAAGATAATTGGATGTTAATTAGACTATTAATTTATTCTTCCCCAAAGATGGAGGCTGAAACGAAGGGCAAAAGCGGCAGTATGTTGGATCTTTTCAGAATACCCTACTTGAGGAAGCGTTCTTTTGCAATGAGCTATGTTTGGTGAGTTTGGATGTAAGCTGATATTTAAATATCACAACTCCACATTGTGGATTTTTACATAATAAATAATAACATTAATCATCCCACATCAACTTAATGTCCACTGTTGTCATGTTCAAGCTTATCAGAGCTTATGGTTTCACAGACGGCGATGATAAATCCAATGAATCAGAAAGCAATAAATATGTGATTCTGCACAATCATTTCAGATTCAGTTATCATGAATCTGAGATTTTAGGCTCTATTAAGCAAAACATATTTGCTGCTTAAACCTCATATTGTGTCATAAATTGTAATAACATTTTTAAAATAATGGATGAAATTATGTTTTTTTTTTACTGGCTCAAATGACAAAACTGTGTGATGGAAAATGTTGACTGTAGAGCAAAGAGCACTGTGGCTGGTGTGTATCTGAGCTAATCTATATCATAGATTGAATCTATATCATAGTGATGAAGCCAGATAAGATTCCCTTAGTATACCGTTCTATTGTAAATCCTCTTCCTCTTTCCCTCATAGGTTTGTGACCAGCCTGGTGTACTATGGCCTGAGTCTGAACGTGGGGAATTTCGGTCTTGATGTTCACCTCACACATTTATTTTTGGGCTTGCTGAACTGCTGGCTCGTCTGGGATGCATCCCACTTATTGAACGCTTTGGGAGACGGATCTGTCAGAGCATTTTCCTGGTTTTCGGAGGGGCTGCCTGTCTCATCATTTTGGTTATTCCAGAAGGTAATTGCCTGATTAGCTAATGGCTTTTGTTTTTGTGATCCACACAGGTGATATACTGTAATGGAATAAAATGACTGTAAAGTACTCAACTGCTTAATTTACTAATATCAAAGTAAAGTGTCAGGATATACACTGTATATACTGTAATGCTAGATTAGAGTATGTTTATGAAAGTTAACTATTTAAAATAACATTAATTTCACTCTCCTGGTTTCTCTTGTTGACAAAGAGGGCAGATATTCACAGCTGATTCACTGAATTCAAGGATTCATGAAAAAAATGGTGTTTTATATGTCCCAAAATGTTTATATTTGACATCTGGACCAATATGTTTTATTCTATATACCAGATATAGCACTTAAGATCTGTTTGACATTTGTCTGGCATTGTGAGATACGACCTTTGAGGCAGAAGTGTGTTTGTTTTCCAGACTTACCAGTAGTGGTGACGGTCATAGCTGTGATTGGGAAGTTTGCTCTTGCAGCCTCCTTTTCAGTTGCTTATGTATATTCTGCAGAACTGTACCCCACAATCATCAGGTCAGTTGACTCAGATATTTGTGTTATTATGTCAGTCACATAAGTGGCATATGTGCAATATACTTATATATGAATTATATTAGTTATAACAATGGTTAATGGGATTAAACTTTTAGGTTACATTAGGTCATACTTGATGAGGATCCATGAGCTCAGTTCCTCCACCAAAATTCAATGTTTCATTGTGTATTCACATCAGCTTCTTATTCTGAATGGCTGAACATGGTTTTGTAGTGAACAGTCAAATTTTGATAGTCCTAAAGTTTTACAAGCATGTATGCTTTTCCCTCCAGGCAAAAAGGTGTGGGGTTGAATTCAATGTCTGCCCGTGTCGGCAGGCATCGTGGCCCCTCTAATCCGACTCCTTGAGGTCTATCACAGTACCATTCCCACGTGGTATATGGAGTCTTCCCATTGGTCGGTGGAGGAATATGTTTCCTACTGCCTGAAACACTCAACACAGAGCTTGCGGATCTCACAGTTCCTCTTGAGGAAAAAATCATGTGAGTTTACTTCTGTCATATGTGTTATATATTTATCACAAAACATGATACTTACGGAGCATGATTCAGTACAAACATTGAGGAAATTATTTTTATGGTAATAACCCAAATAACCATAATTATCTTGATAGCAATGCTCCTTGATTATCATATGTGAGAAACAAAAAAATTTGAAGTCAGTCTCTGAGACATGGTTTTTTTATGTTGTATGTTGGCTCACATTGCATATGACTGCCAATAATGTCAGATAACTTGTCATACATGTAATAAGCAATTAACAAGCTCTTATGTGGTTGAAGATGAAACAGATTACAGTACTCAAGGTGAAAATATTTTTGTTTTTTATCTCCATGTCTTTTCAGATCTTCTGATAATGGAAATATTGAAAATGGACATTCTCAAACTAGAGAAAATGAAATGATACAAGAGAATAGTTCTCAATTTTAATGTTTAACAGTCTTTCTAAATGTCATTTTATTTTTATTTATGAATTACTTTACATTTTTGTATTTATTATCTTTATTTTTCCATTTTTTTCTATGCTATGTAAAAATCCACTTCATGTTTTACTTTTAACAGACTGTAAGTGTGATGTCCCAGCAGTACTGGGTCAATAAACTACATGTATTATACCTACATGTTTGAGTATGCATTGTTTAAAAGGAAATTGTCTTTAAATTTCAGCTTCTAACTAACATCTACTGTATTTTCTATGTTTTTTTACGTCTTGATTCAGTGATAAAGCCAATTTCATTCAGGGAATATGAGAAAATGTATTTCAATGTACTTTATGAATGCAGGTTACATAGCCTTTGCTGGTTTGAATGGCAGTAATATTTTTAAATGAGTTAACAGTTGTTCGCGATTTCTACAGAAGTAGAGAGCTTGCAGTATTTCATCCTTTTACTGTCTATATATTGATAAGTCAGGTTTATGATGCATGATCCTTTCATCCTGTAACTTCCAGCCCCTCTGGAATTAGGTACATTATATTTCCTTATTACACTCTACAGTGATTGACATTTTTACTAGCATTGCTAAAACAGCATGCATGAGCATTACATCTTTTAGATGCTAAATATTTTGATAAGTTTATGTACAGAAGATATACTAGAGGAGACAAATTATATTGGTAATCATTTTAATAAAGTAATAATATTTTGCAAACTTTAGTTATTCAAACCAATCCAAATGTTCTAGCTGCATAGTAGCATCAAAACTGACTCTTGTCAGTGGGATATTTTTAAGGCTAAAAACAGAATAAGTCAGAGAAACTTACAAAATGCACTAGATCTGTATCACTTGTAAGTTTAAATGTTCTAAACATTGCACACAGGTCCAACAATTAAAATCAATAATTATAACAATCATTTGACATTATTGAAATAGTTTAATAAATTATTATTTTCTGTCTTCCAACAAATATTTATCATACAATAATCCCAAGAGTGGATGAGAATTTATAAATCTGCAATAAAATACATTCTCTCCAAATTTAGCAATCATTTTCCTGCATTTTAATTACATGTTTATGATATTGTTTATATTCATTTACTTAAAATGACTTAACTTTTTAATGTCTTAACACAAATTCATTTTCCTGGATAAGGACAGATATCAATAACATATTTACACTAAAACAGTAAAGGAAAAATTTCTGAGTTCAGAATAAAAGAAGTCACCAAATATTATACATTTATAATATATACTGATTCTGTTGAAGAAATATTATATTGAAAATATTTTGTTGTTGCTTAGATTACAAACACAATAATAAACGATGTCTGACAATATCCATATTAGAAAGTGGTTGTCCTGAATGGCCTCCAGCAAGAAAAACCTAGGGAGAAGTACATACTGGGAAACACAAAAAGTTAACAATTAAACATTACTCTTGTATTTTATGTTCATAAAATAATGATATCCTGTATAACTACTATGTAAGGTAGGTATAGACACATTTTTAATTTAAACTGTACAAAAAGCTGTATTTTAATCAAACGCACAAAACATGAGGGTAGTGTCTTAGAAAGAGCAAGGTATTTGCCTCACCATGATGTATACCTGGTCACCTAAAGTACCTTTGTACTAATTGGCTATAATTCTTCCACACAGAGTAATAATCAGATAGCGTGGCTCCTGTGACATGGCTTACCATACCATTCAACACATCCACCACTATGAGTAACAGCTGGACACAATGGAAACAGGCTACATACACATTAAAAATGCTTCCAAACATAAACCTGGGGGTAGTCGCCTGACTTGCTTCAGGGTTAGGATAAACTCACCAGCAGGGAGCTCCAGGTCTGTGTCTGAGGCTTTGGATGATAGTGCAGGGTTGTGGTCCCTTCTGCTATCAGACATCTTGTCTGTGGATCTCTGAATCCAGCGATGCTTGTGTGGCACGTGGCCAAACCCCTCATCATAGTTGCCTTTAGCTCTGAACAGTTGCTGATAATGGAACATGCAGTAGAACTCTCCATACAGGGCTGAATAATTACGAATGCTACAAATGAAACAAAACAAGCATCTTCCTTTGATCCAAGACTGGCTCATTCATAGATTATTTTTGTAATTTTTGCAATTTCTTTCAAAATGCAATTGCGATCAGATTTGCAGCTGGTCTCCATAAAATTTGTGATCATTATGCAAGTAGTCATTTTCACCATGAGTTCTATAAATGTTATGTCTCACCTCAGCTTCTTCTTACAGTGTTTACAGCAGAAACAGTTTTTGTGGAAGATGAATTTATCAGCTGCCATTCTCTCCATGGAATATACTGGTTTTAAACAGGCAGAGCACATTTCCTTTTGGGGTATCTGAAACTGTGGTAACAGACAATGCCATAAGTCAAACATAATAACATAATATGAAACAAAAGCAAAATGTAGATTTGTTATGTCCCAGTATTTTAGCCAGTATCATAATAATAATAATAATAATAATAATAATAATAATAATAATAATAATAATAATAATAACAACAACATCTTTCCTTTATCACATTATTTTTGTTTAATGTCTTTGATACAGTCAGGCTTTAATAGTCTGTAGGGACTGCACTAGGTTTTTGCTGTGCACTTCAGTTTTATACCGTATCTATGAGTGTATCATCTACAATGACTTAAATGGAATTATTTTATGTCGTGGACAAAGAGAATCCATGATGGAAGATTGCCATTAATGTCTCTGGAGGGAAATCATTTAAGTCTCTGCAGCATATCATTTAAGACAATGATATGCTGCAATTTTGAACAGGTTTTAGTTCCAAACAATAGAGGGAAGTATGCTTTTCAGAAGACTATCATTTTTCATGTAATTTTGCATGTAACTGAATTTTTTTAAATGTATCATTTAAGGTGTTTAATGTTAAACTGCAGAATAAGGGAGGAGAATTTGAATCTCCTCATGCCTGTAAGCACTGTAATGTATGGCAAGTCAATTATGAATACATCCCAAAAAAAGGATATTGAACGACAATGTTAACATAAAGTTCTTTGTGCATAAGGGACCATAACTTTTGACACGTAATTTCTTTACTCCTCTACAATAGTGTACCACAAAAAAGTCAATTATAATTAATCTCAAATATCTTCGTCCTCAAATTGTAATTCACTCAGCCAAATTTATTTAGATCAGTTTATTTAAAATAAGCAAACATAAGACATATGTTGTTCAGCACAAATGCTTTATTTACATTTGCATGGTAATAAATAGGGTTGATTATTTATTATTTTTTTATTTGATGTTTTATCATTCTGAAATTCAGTTTGTTCAGTCTTCTGTTCCTTTGTGTTGCTTTTTCCATCCGCTAATCCTCTGCTGCATTCACTTCCTGTGGTATAATAGTGGTTTAATGACTGACACTTTCCATTTTTGGCCACTGGTCTCCTGTATATGATGGCATTCCTCCACTTGTTCAGCTTATTATTTTCTTTAATGGACTTTTTATAAGCAGGTACATGTACATTCATATTGTCGGCTTGTGCAGACTGACTTCCACATGCCTGACAAATAACCATCTCAGACTTTTTGGCAGCTTCTGTGTGCTGTGATTCCTTGGAAAGGGCTTCCTGATATGACAGGTGGCTGTGGTCGAGATGAAGATGGGAGAACCTGCTTTCTCAATTTTTTTCTTGGAAAATATCCTAGAAGTTTGTTTCAGAGGTTCAGATTTTTTTATGAACAGGTGTACTCTTTGTCATGTGGCCAGGTAAGTTTTTAAGGTGGTCTGGTTTTGGAGGAATGGCCGGCTTTTTGCGAACAGGCTTAGCATTGTTTTTGGGGGGAAGTGAAGTGGATCCTGAGTTTGCTGTATTGAAGTGGGGGAGTAAGATAGCGTGCTTGTTGTCTTATTTGAGCTGGGGTCTTTGTAAAATGCGACGTTCATTGCTGTGACAGCAGGCAGTTCATCAGAGTCCACTGGAGATACAGATGACACAGCAGCCTGTTTGTTAACTGCCAGCATCACTTGTTTCTCTTTTTTCTCTGCATAAGCTTTTCCTGCATTTCTGTGAATCATTGCAGCTTTGAAGTCCCCTTTTGAAACATTCATGTTACACTTTCCCAGGAAATGAAGAGTTTCTTGCGAGTTACTTCTCACAATGCCTTCTTCTTCAGTCTGCTCAGAAAATGAGCTCTGACCAGCATCACTCAGTGTTACAGGAAAAAGTATGTCAGTGGGTACTGTAGTGTCTTCTGAATGAGGAATTACACCTGCATCCACTGGATCTTCATGTTCCTGTGAAGTGTCACGGTGATCACAGGTGTTCCTCCTTTCATCTGGCCTTTTACTCTCCTGTTGGAGCGGTGAAGAGACCCTCTGCTTTATGGAGCATGATGAAGACTGTTTGACTGTGACAGCACAGCTTATGTCTGCATTCTGCACAACTGTTTCTTGCACCCGCATTGAAGGCTGTTGGATGCTTCTATGCTGGACACTGGCGCTTGAAAGAGAAACGACCCGACCCGTTTCATTCGTGACTCCATTAGCAGAAGCTTGCTGCTTCTCCTGAGAGCAAGCTGAATAGACTTTGCCTCTTCGGTGGCCTGGCGGAGGCTACACAGGGCTGCCTGAAGGTCTTGCTCATCTGCCATTACTTTTACCAGTTTTTCCTTATGGGTCTCATCTACATCTGTTTGTTCAGAATAGAAATGTATGGCTGTTTTATTCTGGTTTTTAGCTGATTTAGGGGATATATGCAAGGAGCCATTTACATTATTGTTTTTACTTTTGTCTATGATTCTACGTGGTAACTGTATTTTCAGATTACTTTCTTGCTTAACAGGCTCATTTTCAGGCTTCATGTCATGTAATACATTTTCCTTTTTTATCAAAGTGGGCTTTCTAAATCCATCCTTTTGAGTTTCATTTAGTCCTGTGATTGAAATATCAATTTCCTTAGCTGTAATATCAAAATCATATATACTTTCTGGAACAATACCATTCTCTTGCACCATGGTCAGCTTCTTTATGTCATCCAAGGATTCTCCTTCAAGTGGAGTAAGAGGGTGGGTTCCAGACAGTTGCTGTTTGGCCATGACATTGGCCCTGCCCACAGTATCTGTGTTTCCTTGAAATGTGCCATTGTGGGGCACTTGTGGAAAGGCATCCGAGACTTGATTCTCAATCATCATCCGCAGCCTATCAGTTCCATCTCTCTGGACCCGTTCCAAGGGGATGCTAGGATTGACCTGCACCACAGGCATGCTCTTGTTTATGACATCAAGTGGCATTGCTCTGACATTATGGCTCTGGATTTCCTTGTTAATGACTTTGTTGACCTCACATCTGCCGTCAATGTTGTCACTGGGTGCATAGCGGGTCTTTGCCTGTAAAGCTTGTACAGTCTTCTCTACACCCCCTTTCTGATCCGGGATTTCAGACCACCGTTTGGGGAAGCTGTGGTCTTCAACAGAGTCAAGGCAGTTCTGGTCATTAGGAAGTATGGATCTGAATCCATTGCTGGGGTACATCCACTCCACAGCTACCATTCCTCCTTCACCTGTGGCAGATCTGTTGATAAGGTCAAATACTTGCTTCCCAGGGAGCCATGGCATTTTCTGAACATCTCTGATTTTATCCTGATCCCCCGCAGTGCCTGTTAGTGGACCGGTGGCTGATCGGTGGTGCTCAAGCATGGAGGATGTTTGGCCATTAGCATCTCTCCCTTGGGCAGTCGCCCTCTCCTCCAGAAGCTCTTTAAAGTAATGAGTGTCCCCAGTGTTATCTGCCTCCCAGTTTTCAAAGATCCATTTCAATGTCTGGACCTCCCCCTGATACTCATTGTCCATCAGTGTTGGTGAATGTTCTGAATTCAGCACCTCTACTAGTTCCTTTTCTACGACATTGTTTAGGCTCTTCAGTTCTGGATGGGTGTGTCTAAAAAGTCTTTTTAACTCGCTTTTCTGTCTCCTTTTGTAGAATTCAGTGAATGTCTCTCTAGGTGTCCAACCAGGTTGAACTTTGGTTTGCTTTGGGACCTCCTTTTGAGGTCTGTTTTGAAGAGGGCAACGTATGTTTTCAGAATAAACTCCATTGAGTCCTGAACCCTCTCTTTGGGTTTGGTCTTCCATATTAGACTGAAACAAATGAAAAGAGTTTAAGGATTTTTCCCTTTAAATCAAGGGATATTAATGAAATAGCAATGTTAGCTGAGCAGATGGAAGGAAGTCTTACTGTACCTTAATTTCAGTTGTAGTGACATCACAGGACATAAATCACAGCAAACCATCTTCACTCATGCGCAGATTCAAAATGTTAGCTGAGCTCGGAAAAGGTTAGTATTGCCAACCACATGGTGCATGCATTTTCCCTCTTGATCAGGAAACAAAAATAGATGTATGGAAGTTGAATAAAACTCAGGCCTATTTTGGTCCTTAAAAGACTGAAGCCCTGATTTTTTTAAATATAAAAAGCAGCATCACTGGGACTGCAGACTGGTTCACATCTTGCTATAGCAGTATCCTGTATTTCCCATATGTGTAAACTAAAATGTTAAACCTGTACGAGAGGTTTTTGTTTTGTGCAGCAATTACAGAAAAATAAAATAAGGGAAGCAGGCCTATTTTCCGGTCCATTGGTACAATAAAAAATGCAATCATTAAAAAAAAAAACACTCTGAAGACTCTCCGCCTTAATCATACTGGTTTGTTCAAAATGGGTAGTTATTTTCTCAGCAATTATATACACATACATATTATCACTCCTCCCACTTACCTTGATAGCTGGGATTTTCTTTTCAGAGACAGCAGCGCAATCTTGGACCATACTAACCTATTGAAAACAAAAATTTCCATTTTGATTTTAAGGTTTATAATCAACAATAAATAAGGTCATTGAGACATTTGCACTGAGGTTGGTATTTCCATTGCTTTTTATAAAGTCTCCCTTTGATAAAGAAAAAAATTGGCAGCTGACTGACACAATGTGCAAAAATTAAATTCAAACATAATCAGCAAAACAAAATCAAATGTCATAGAATATGTAACGGCATCCATGCTGCTTTGCAAATTTTGTGTAGAAGATTGGACTCTGTATGAAGCTGGGATAGATGCCTAAGCTGACCCTGAACCACAGGGCTGACAGAGAATGGGGCATGACAAGGACTCACTGGCTTCATGGAGCTGCCTGTGGAATCTGCACCTGTCACTTTGGACAGATACAGAGCCGATAGGGTCTTCACAGAAGTCAAAGCTTTCTCTTGTTCACTGATTTGAGGGTTATCCCGGAAGTCGACCAGTGACCTTCTTTTCTCAACTGAAATACATTGCAGAAAACAGATTACATTGAGAAATCACTTGATGATTTAATTTTGAAATCTTAACATATGCCAAACCAGTGTCAATTCAGCTGGTATTTGTCTCTGTGTCCTTTGGAAGCCTTTCTCAAACATGGAATTATACCTAACAAATATAAACCCTCTATGATTTTTTACATATTGCACTATACCTCTGTTACTCATGACCTATGTATCCATAGGGTCTCTTGGTAATTACAGTACCAGTGTAGCCATTAGCTCAAAATGGCACAGATGGGGCTTAAACCCCAACATCTGGCTCCTAAATGAACATATTCTTCATGAGTCACCATGGTACTGGAATAATACGGCCATCCTCCTGCTGCTGGTATGTGCTGTGGAAAGTTTGTGAAACTAATATAACCTCCCAGCAATAAAAAAGACCTAGAAAACATGTGCTGATCATATGATGCGATAAGCAAATGCTACTTGTGGTTCGAATTATACTGAATATAGTATGCAGCATTCCAACAGTATACATTTACCCACCAGATTGAAAGTATTTTTAATCTGACAGCATTTATGTATAGGTGTGGTGGGGGTTGATTACAGTATCCACCATCACTGTTCACTGTCCTCATCAGGTTTATTGGAATGAGGAGGAGCTATTAGAAGCTAAGTTATGTGAAGAGCTTTTCTTACTGACAGCTGTTCAAATGGCAATGAAGCAGCTGCACAGCTTCAGATGCCTTCTGCAAATCCGCTTACCAGAATTATCTTATGTGATAATGATGACATTAGACCTTTAGTATTATTATTATTATTATTATTATTATTATAGTAGCAGTAGTAGCACTAGCAGTTGCATTAGCAGTAGTAGCGTTAGCAGTAGCATTAGCAGTATTAGCAGTAGCAGTAGCAGTAGCAGCAGTAGCAGTAGCATTAGCAGCAGTAGCAGCAGTGATGACTGTAACCATAGTGGTTGTAGCAGTTATCTGGTGCCCTGGTCATGGAACAAGACTGACTGGGCAGGGCAGACAGATGACCCCTCAAGGAATGCAGAGATGAGAGGAACATATTAATTTAGGCATGGCTTAGATGACTGCAGACAGCACCACCTCACAGCTGTGTGATTGTGCGACCCTGAAAAAGACCGTCTGAGCTCTCACTTATGCTCTCCTAAAACCAACATCACCCCTCTCCCGTAACAGAAATGTTGAGGATGCACATGTCTACAGAATTGTTGTCATCATATATCAACAACAGTGCAACTGCAACTATTTTGGTCCATCTACTTGTCTACTATTTTTGCACAAGCCTCTCTTGGTTTGTAATACATTTTCTTTTAAATTACAGCTATAGTATTTAACTGCAAGGTTTACATTCGAATCCTATGGAATATTTTGAACATACCATGTGTCAGTTGCAATGAATTTGGCTGAATTTTGAAAATGGATAAGATGTAAATACTGTATAAGATCTGAACTGAATGGTAACCACATATAAATAAATGTTTTGGCATTTTTAACTCCACTTAAAAAAAAAAAACTTAATATAAATGATTTTATATATAAAACTTTTATAATAAAGCAACCTGATAATCTTATAATCAATAATTGTTTCATTACTAACTAATTAACAACCTTCTTATTAATTAAACAATCTTCTGCACATAACATATCACTATGCTTTGCCATTCATTTCAGATAACACCACCGAGGTACTAATAAGTAGCATCTACACACTCTCATCAGCAGGTTTGCTTGATCCCATTATGAAACATAATATACTTACAAAAGTGAATGATCTGTTAACTGTTTTGTTTTACACACTGGCAGGAAAATGTGATAACCTGTCGATTGAACCAGTCTAATCAATATTACAACATTATGTGCTGAGCTGTCACCATAATTGTTCAACAAAAGTTCATTAGGTCTGCTGTTCTTAGCATACAGCCAAGACCCTGATTATATGGCAAAGCGGATGCCTCCTTACTTATTCTGTGTTTTAAACAAAGAGGGTATCTATGTAAGCTTTCATTTGCTCAAACATGCTTAATGACAGTAATACATTAGTTATGCCATAAATGTCAGAAAATGAACACTGACCATCTGGACTTCTTGAGAACTTCTCAAGGGATATTCCTCCTATTGTCTTTCTTCTCTCTGAACGAACCATATTCATGTCCTGGACGGGGGAAAATTTTCATTTTGAAACAAGGGTAAACCTTTAAACCTTGGAGTAATGGTGATATAGGAGCAACAAAAAAAGCACAGTAAAAACTCTTTATACCACTGATGAAATTTTTTTTAAAAAGAGCTAAAGGTTAAAAGCGGGTGCTCACCCTCTGGCTGGCCTGTTTCCCAGTGGTTGAAGCGTTAGGAGGAGTCCCTGCTGCTGCACTGGCAGGAGGGGTCTCTGTGGCAGCAGTGATAGGAGGGCTCTGCGTTTTAGACTCCTTTGGTGACATCACTGACTCTGCGTTTCCATTGGTGATTGGTGTCACTGTGGGTTTGTTTTCAGTGTCAGGAGCTGTGCTGCTGGTTGTGACTTTGTGTCGGAAAACAGCCTTGGACTCAAACAGGGCTCGTAGAGCGCTGGTGCTCCCAGGTTTATGGTGAGGGAGATGATCCATGGATCGACTACGCGAAAGGTTTGCACCTCCAGTGTGAAGGGACTGTTCCCACAGACTCTCTCTCATCTTGGTTCTCCTCAAACTTGACTCCACTTTGGTTGGAGTCTCATCTCTTTTGGGTGGAGTCTGCCCAATATCAGGCTCATCTTGGCTGGTCTTAATCTTCATTGATAAATTCAAGAGCAAAATTACATGTCAGATCTCAGAAATGAAAAGGAGGCTGACATCATCAATAGGAAACGTTTGGTTGTTAATCTGGCTGTACTATGATTTAACTGTATACAGCAGAGAGTTTTGATAATTCATTCATACCACACTTGAATCAAAATGAACAATGTATCTCAGTACTTTGTGACTCAGTATAAATAAAAACAAAAATATGTGCATTCTAAAATGAATAACAAATTGAAAGACATTATTTGTAGATCTCATCACACCTCATTTTCTTCTTTTCTGGCAGTCCTAACTTTCACAGAGGTTTGATACCTGTCAAAACATAAACACTCAGGAAGACATGTTTTCCATGTATAATACATTTAAAAACCCACATGGTATTATGATGGTCCCAATAGTTATGTAACAGTGAATCTATTTTTCCACACAAAGTCATACATCTTTCCCCCACTCACTGTGCCACTAGCTGGGAAACAGATGTCCTCTTCTCCAGCACCCCCTTGTCTGCCCATGACCTTGCATAGCCTGGGGAGATGTTCTTCAGAGACTGGGCTCTCCTCAAGCTGCTCTTCAGCTCCATGGCCGCTCTCCTTATGGTCTCCAACAGGAGGCCAAGCCTTACCTAAGCAATGGTAAAGAAATAAATGCAGTTAAAGCACTCTCAGTATCCAGCCTTGCTCTCTTCCTACCCATGAAGCTATGCAAGACCTGGTATGGTTAGTACTCTGTTAGGGTGGGGTCCTTATGGTTTTATGAAGACATGGTGCCATGGGGAAGTGTTTCAGCCAGCAGTGGTCACTCTGCCATTTGAGGGGAAACCATTTCTAAGTGCACAGCAGACAGTCAGTCTGTCCTTTACATGAGACGATCATCAGACTCTTTGGCTGCCTGGGGCCATTAAATACATCATACCTTAATATGACCCCATGTTTTCAACATAGCACTCAAATATAGCCACCATATTTGATTGGTCATACACTTTTGTTATCAATTTATCATCATAACTGATAAATTTAATCCATGTTTGAAGTCCACAGAGTAACCGTACGAATACCACAAGTATGAGGGCCCATACAGTGAAACTAAATGTAAAAGTTGCTGTTTATGACAAAATTTTTGTTCTTTATTAACATATGCATGAAGAATGCATGGGATATCTCATGCATAATCAAAACATTCTGCATGACCTGTAAAAAGGGCATTTTATATTAAAGCACAGAGTAAAACAATCCCATTTCTCACATGTTATGCTTTTCCCAAGTTATCTTCAAATTCTTTGCAGTGATGTTTGTAGATTATTGTTCCTTTGTAACACAGGTAGAGTGAGTTGATGTTTAACTAAGCATGTGATTCACACACTTGCCTCACATTCTTTCCCTTTCTTATTCATTCTCACTGAACTTTATTACGGTAAAAGCAACACCAATATTGCTGATTTATGTAATTTTACAAAAGAATACAAAAATGTATTTCCATCATTGCTGTGGTAATCTGTTACCTTACTAACACTATAGGAATTGCGGTGGTGATGCATGTTTTCTCAGTATTTGCATTATTCACATTTGTTTTTTGGCATCGAGCAGAAAGTTTGGAAAGCCTCAAGCCATGCTTTAGGGAATCAATAGTATTACAAGTGAAGAGCTGATAAAGCTGGAAGCCATACTTTGCATCCACAACAAACTTTGCATTAACTGCATCCGATGCAGTTAAGAACTGAAGTAGTGCATCAAAATAAGGTACTATGCCACAGAACAAAAGAAATAACTTATTTAAGTAAACATGTCAACCTTGTCACAAACATGTAGCACCTATTGAAAGAAGTAACATGGATAAATGAATGAAATACCTTGTAGTCTGGCACTCTGTGCGGTTCTCTGTGAATCACGGCGGTGTCTAGCCCTTCACTTCTCTATCCTCTTCTGACAAAGCTGGGACAATGAGCAAAGTCCACTCATTTACTGCTTCTCGTACCGGTTAAGGAAACTTCGGAAATTTAATCAGCAATTTTCTCTCCTATTTGTGGTTGAAATCCTTATTTAGAGATTGCTGTATCGAAGTAAAATGGTGCACATAAGAGCAAACTTCCTGGAAATGATAAATGATGACTGTTTAATATGATAAAGACAATGTTCAGTGACAGGCGGTGCTGTGCGCTCTCTCAGGCCGGACATGTTGATGAATGGATCTTAGACGTTGTTGGTTTTTGGAAGATTCACATCCATATGGGAAAGTGTTATATGTAAGGAATAAATACCAGAATTAACTTATGATAATAATGCAACATCCCAACAATATACATTAGCTATAAACCTTTAACTTCGCCGCATCACACCACCCGGTCGTGGTTTATTTCCATAGGACCGCACTGCCAGTTGTGGCTTATTCCACTTATACCACGGCTACTTACCAAAGAAATAATTCAGCACTCATATTAAATTAGGCTACTATTTTATTATTTTTGAACAAAATACATATTACAATATCTGCACATCTGCAGAATATGAGTATTTAACCAAGCCGTGGTATATCTTATACGGTAATGTTACACTGTATGCATCATATGTTAATGTATAATGAACTTGCACTTCACACTAAAGAGGGAAGGGAAAACTTCCTGTAAAATTCCTGTATTTTACAGGTTCTGGGGCAATTAATTTCCATGTGATGCATGTCATTCATTCCTGGGACATTCCTTTTTATCTGAGGAGGGTACAGCACTGTGTTACCCAGGATCAGAGGAGAGTTTGTCTCTGTGGACCTGCATGCTTCAGGATGGGGCTGCAGGTACAGTACTTCTCGTTGACTGAATCATTGTGGCTGAACATCATGCATGTGGATGGAGCTGGGTGTGCTGCCCTGTTTCACAGAGAATAATTGGATTACAGCTCCGCCAGCTGGTCTGGGCAGATGCTGGGTGCTAGTAGGCAGGCGACCTGAATGCTTAGCATTGCCTGCTAATGACTTCATCCCCTCTGTTTCACACTAGCCCGAAATTAGGAGCAGTGGCATTAATCTGCACTGTGGAGCATTTATCATATTGATCCTTAAAATTACAGGGAGAAACATCATACATCTACAGTGAATGAGTGTATTATATTATCTTCATTGCATATATTATCTTCATTGCATACTTTAAGTAATGCAAAGTCACATTCAATACTTTTCCTCTTAAAATAACATTGAATTAGTTCAATTATAAATACTTTTTTTCCCAAAGGCCCCCTGCTGTTGGTAATTCCAGATAGCTTTTAATATGTTATTGCTCATTTAAACAAAATTAGATTTTTAAATGACCTTCTAAGTGAAATGTACTATTTGTACAGTTATCATCAACACTGCAGCCTCTGTTTATGTGAGAGGACTAGGCTGTATAAAGTACAATTTAATTTTTGTAATATGCATAGGGATTAGATACTATTTTATAGTATGTGCTTTAAACAAGTTTTCAGTTGTTATTTATGACCGTTTTTCCATTAAGACTCATGGCTGAGTGGAGTGGAGATACCTTTGTCACTTTTCCACAGAGCTTTTCTGTTGTGAATGTATTTTGAATGGCTTGGTTTGAACAAGCCTTGTTCTTCTATGAGGGATTCTCCACTCTGTCCCCAAGTTTCTCAGGAGCTAATGATTTTGAATGGTTCTGTACTTTCATTGATCAAGTGAAAGGGCTGCTTACAGCTCATATGTCTCATATTCAGTCTAAATACATAAAAACACATGATACACAGAAATTAAATGATGAAAATTCATTATGCTACAACACAGTGTTATGTAATAGACAATAACGTGTTTGACTGAATGTCACTCCAGAGGAAAGTGATATCTATAGTTAATTTTTGTCAGGCTTTGTTAATGATAGAGAGGATCAGAGATGATCACATGCTGAGTGATTGAATTATGAACTTTGTCTCTTGGTTTATGATGTATGAACAGTCACAGCCACAAAAAACTGCCATGCCAGCAGATGTCAGGTTATGCTCAATGCACCATTTGAAATAATCACATAACTATTCACAGAATATTAATATAATGCAATTAACTCTCCAAAACATCATGGATTTCATAGCACATTCACTAACTGTAATTAATAAAACATGACATACAATTTTAAACTTGTAAAAGATGTAGAAATGATTGCAGAATTTCATCAGGATTATTAAACTTGTTGTGGCTTGTGAATTTAAAGTGCTTAGCTCCTGTGGGTGTCTGACATAATTCATCACTTTAATAACCTAAGATAAAATCACACTGCTGATCCCGGGGGAAACTCCACAGTACATGTTGTATTACTCAGGCCTGGTGGACATGGGCATGTGGAGAGAGCTGCAGGGACACAGCAGCCATGGAAAAATCCGGGCGACGGTGGTGGGGCTGGCTGGGGGCACCAGATAAGCCCATTCGTGTCTGGTAGCAGACACAGACGGCTGATGGCTGGAACTCAGATGACTGAAGGAGAGAGGAAAACGTAATGAGAGTTCAGACCTAAGTCATTGCTTTCTTTCCAGCTCTCCCGTCTCAGCAGGTTTCCTTTTCAAAAGACCGTCCTTAACTTTGGGTTATGAATTTGAACAAGTATCGCTCATTCACTCATAACTTTCACTGTAATTAGGTTGACAAGTAAAATTAAAGCGTGCTGTGAGACAAAAGATGAAAATACACTTTAAAATCAATATTTTCAAGATGAGGGCAAAGTACATGGTGCTTGAAACTTTGCACTGGCTGAAACTTGCCCGTTCGTTTCGTCATGGCTGGATTTGGCACCTGAGCTGCACATTCTTCCACCATCTGAATTCTGTGCCAGTAGTGTGATTGGTTGTTTCATTAAAATAGCTCAATGTGTGTATGTTACATCAAAATTCAGTCACAGTACATATTGTCAGTCCTACATTTACTTGGACAATACTGCACCCTGGTGGTTATCTAGGGAACACAATCTTTGGATTACTGATCTCTGTGGTTCTGTGCATACTCAAAGAACATTGTACATTTTTTTTAGACATATTTCACTCTGGCTATTGTAGATGATTATAGATTGACATCAGATATACAGTATTGATTTCACTTGCTGAGAATTTTATCGTCAGAGTTTTGCTGTGGTTTCGTTATAAACAAGTTCTCATAATAAATTATAAAAATTGAAATATAAATAATTATATTTGATTTTTCACTAGCAAAGGTATTGCTGCACAGCACTTCATTGAGTGCAAGATAATATTGAAAAAAACATGTAGTTAAAATATGGCAATATAATACTAATACAACAATTACAGTAAGAACAACTATGACATTAGTTGAAACATTGAGGTTCTATGTCTTTGTACTATGATTTTAATTGGAGGAAAATGCAGTAAAATAAAACTTACAGTTATGCTGAGATATCCTGTAATACTTGTGCTTGCTCTTTAAAGGACAAAAAATGAACAAAACCTCTGAATAAATTCATTAACTATTAATTAATCCTTGTGGGTACTTATTCCTTTGTGGATAATACAATTTTCCTACAAAGAATGATGTAACTCATGGAAGCAAAATGCAGGATTACATAATTATTGAGTAACTGAGTGTATACTGTAGAAATGTGTCATGCCATACCATTTGCCAGACTATAAAGAGCTGCAGTACCACATTTGAACCATGGGGTGGTGTAGGTTTGTGCTCTCTGGTATAAATACATCCCAACCACTAAAGGAACAAACCATATTATAGGTTATGTGGTCATTATCATTGCTTAAATCACTGGGGTAACCTAGGTCTCCTTAGTGTCTGAATGGGATTTTTTAAAACAATATTTATGACAGATATTGAGACTTTGCTGACTCCGGAAGCTTTTAAGAGTCAATGTAAAGGAAGATAAAAGGTCACTTGTTGATAACAGTCAGGGTCATGACCCAATACACAGCGAGGCATCTACAGTTCACTCTCTGATTATGGGAGGCTGGGTCTTTGGAGGTTAGGACTAGTAAAGGGTATATGCAATGACCCTGGTGTGTTCTCTGGTTATTGATGGTGCTCTCTTAAGTCTCTAGGGGACCAGTAGCCCTTATCAGTCATGGGTCCTGGATGGTCAATAAATGATCAATAAAGGAAATAAATTATATCATGATACTGTAAGGATGATAGGAAACCTACATTAGTTGCCACTAATCTATCATGGTAGTACTATCTAAAATATTAATTACTGTATCAAGTCAATTATTTTGAAGCTAACAGTGTCAAGATACATTGTGCATTTGATCAAAGCTTAGAGTTATGAACTAGAAAAAGTCCAGAACCCTTAAAATGAGCATTGAATCCCTGGGGCCTCTTAAAATAAAAGCAGTGCATTCATTCCTGTCCACTCACACTCACTGTGTGTCCTTAAAAATCTGATGTTTTAGCAATCTTTCTCACTTGAGGAATAAAGCTCTTTATAAAAGCAAATGGTTTCAGCCAAGAACTTGTCATATTTTTTTTCTTTTTAATTCGTGGCATGATTTGTTTACACTTTCACTCCTAAAGTTAAGATAATTGTTTTGTACCTGTCACCTTCTTTGACCCATTTTGCAGTGGACCTAGAACTAACTGCTAGGCTTTGAGGACTGCAAATGAAAAAGTACATTACCAATTAGTATTATTTCTCAATGCTAATGTGTCCATGAAAACACATTTCATTCAAGTGAGGAGCTGAATGTGAGCAGGAAGCGGCTATAGCATTACATGAACCCACAAAAATGTAAATAGCGCATGTGCAAACAACATTCCATTGTAGCGCTTCCCCCACACAACACTTGCTGTTTAGGCTCTTTTTTTCTCTGCAAAAGATGTTTTCCAGACAAGAGTCTACACAAGACATTTTAAAGGAAAAGAAAATCAAAGGTTTTGAATACTTCCCTCCCCCAGCCTCCCTTTCCCCCCAGAGGCCTTTGCTCTTGTGTTTCCAAGACAGCGTTCAGATGAAAGGGAATAAGTAATGAGTAGCCGGAGACTGTGAACTCCCTGGCATTGTCAGTGAAGGCAGGATTGCATGGTGAGTATCTGAAACACTTTGCTGCCTCCGAGGAGAGGCTGCGCCACTGCAAGCCTGTGGGTGGCTGTCAGGAGTGATTAAAGCCCCCGAGAGGGACGTGTGACTCCTCCGAGAGGCATGCACCGCGCAGCCTGATGAGGCAGGGAGGGGCCTCTCTGGGCTCCCCCAATTTCCCTGTGATCCAGAAGAAAATTAGGAAAGAAATAATACAGAAAAAACCCAAAAACATTATTAATAATTCTGGTCTTCTGGAAGTGAGCTATAGGCTCCTGCTAGCACAGGCAGCTGTATGCAAAACAATCTACTGTGCCAAGTGTCCTGCAGGCTCTTTGGGCTCCGGTCCCTGTGATATGACTGGAACAGTCTGCCAGTACATGCTTAACCAGATATAGAGGACAGGAGCTCGGAGGAGAAAGCTATGGAATTTTATTTTCAGCTCTGCAACACACACGCTCACACAGACATACACGTGCAAGCACACATGCATTCACACACACACACACACACACACACACACACACACATACACACACGCACACACATGCACTTGCACACACACTTGCCAAATAGGACACGTCGACAGAGAGATGGACCTGACTCAATGGCAGGCAGACTTTCAGCCTCCCCTCCACAGCTCGTGATGAATTGCAGGAGAAATAATGGCTTCTGGCTTCCTCCGCTTCCTACGTAACACTGAAATGCTCTTTCCCATCAGATTTGGCCATTTGCCTGCCATTACTGTGGTGATGAAGAACGTAGAGGACGGCAGTGGAGAGGCATCCCGCTGCTCTGGAGAGCCTGATACAATGACACAGCCCAGTGGCATGTATGAGATGAGTGTGCTGCCCTCCGTCCCACAGACCTGAGGTCTGGCCCAGCAGAGCGCTGCTTTAGACTGCCCATCTAAATACCCAAATCCTGCAAACTCACTGAGATCACACACAGAGTCTCAGGGCAACAGACGACCTCAGAAAATGTATGAATCATTGACAGTATTTGAACTGTTGCACAAAGACATTTGATTACCCACACCATCAGAAACGTATGTCATAATGATTCACTGTTTAAAGAAAGCTTACTTTCAGATTTGGTCAAAATAAATGTCAGGTACAGTATTTATGCATTGAAATACAAACCAAAAATTTGGGTTTTAAAACATAGAATATCCTCACATAAATTATTTGAATAAAAATTGTGGTTTACTACCAGATATTCCTGCCTTAACTGAACATAAAAAGGAGATAAAGTGTTCCATAAGTAGCACAGAGGTATGGATAATTCCCCACAGATCATGTCACAAAAATATAACAAAATATATCATGATATAACATAGCATAGCGCAACTATGATAGAGCACATAGCACACATTCAAGCTCCTTCTTGAATTGATGGAGATTGCTGCAGATGGAACAGGATTAAAGAGTGACTGGCCATTACAAAATTGGGCATAAAGAGAAAAAGAGGAACTGTTTAATCTGAAATATAAATGGCATGGAGGTAATTGGACAAAGGACCAGCAGTGTAAGGCAAAGTTAAAAACAGACAGATTCAAATGAGAGGCAGTATTTAATAATTACAAAACACAAAACACCTTCTTCAACATCATTAAAATGAGATTAAATCCATGATGTAATTCTTAAACGTTAAAATACTGCTCCTCTGACACCTCTCTCCAACATCCCGTCCTCTCGGTGCATCTTAATTCACCTACTTTCCTGATACCTCACTGGGCTATAGGATTTATTTAGAGAGAGCATGGCAGTCCCCAGTATCCGCTGGCAGTCAGAGAATGAGGGATGGAGCCAGAACGCATGCCGGCAGGAAACAACCTTCCCACACACTCCTCCCAGGAGCGGATTTACCGCCCCAACTTCCGGGATATTTTTACCTTACCTAATTTTTAAAATGGCGGACCTGATTTGGCTGTATTCCTGACCGTCCCACACACACACTTACATGCACACACCCCCAACATCAACCCTGATAGGGACAGAGTCCGCCTCCTCCTGGCTCCCTGTCCCGCAGACCGTCTGTCGGCTTTGTGACCCACATCGTCACTTGGCTCTGATGTCACCTGCTGGAGACGGGCCATGGGCCCACACCTCCCCCCTCTGACTCACTCACGCCCTGCCAGAGTCTGCCGCAGCCAGGGCGGGACACAGGCCAGCCCACTGACCCCGATGGCCTCCACAAACCCAGTCCACATACATTCCCTTCTCTAATATCTTGGGGTGGATACGTTAACAGCTTCACAATGTCTATTGTGTCTCAGAGGAACAGATAAAATGAGTGAGTTTAATTTCACTATGTAGAGCACGTCTCAGCTCTTAAAAAGATTAAATTACTTCCAGAAACAAATTCATATATTGCTTTTTAATGTTTTTTATTAATTTTATGGAAACTGTAAAGCTCATTACTGTGTAATAAATAAATCAAATAAAGATATAAATACATTAGATTTACAGAGATTAGAGACCATTGACTCTATCCTGAGCCATGTTTGGGTTATGAACTCAAGAGACAGCAGCTGTTTACAGAAATCAAATCAAAATGTGAGTGTGATAACAGCTAATGACCAACAGAGGGCAGTTATCAACCACCATTACACACTTTTCCATTGGACAGCTGACAGACAGTGAGATAGCTTGTAGATTTTCTCTGCATCACGTCAGTTCTGATGATCTCAGCACAATGAAATGGATGTTTATTTATTCACTGTCCTAAAGTGCTCCAGTATCCAACAATGACTTGACTAAGGATGAGCCCAGTGATGTTTTTCATGTTTAAAAAATCCATTACACTCCACGATACAGTCAATTTGCATGAAAAGCAGCTGGGTATTTTACAGCTAAATGTAATGTGGTTACAACACTTCGATCAAATAATAAAATACAAATACATTGAAAATAACACAATTAAAATTACGCCAGCAAATTAAAAAGATGTCCTTTATAAATTAATAATTGTTTAACTTTGAATATAGGTCAAAAAGAATTTTGGTATCCATTTTCAAGTCAGATAAATACCTTATTCACTTCAACATATAGTCATAAAACAGTAATATCATGTGCTCATACTCCTCTAATAATAGGTGCATATCACAGGTGAGAATCTGAATTCCTGAGAACAAAAGGAATGGCTTTGCCGTGCCATTGTGAGGGTGGCTGGCAGTGCTGTCTGGAGTGGGCACTCACAATTCTGGCATGATCCCTCTAGGGGGGTCAGCCCGGTGCATTGTGTTGCCGCGGCGACTCCAGCAGGAGCAGAATGGACCCAGCTGTGACAGGGAAAGAGTGAGTAATCCTCACTGCCCCATGAGCCACTGGGCCACTGGGCCCCTGTGCCGAAACAAAGATCCACCACAGTCCCGAAAAGAGCACAGCGACGCGAGCATGCAGCGCGGCCCCATTGTGACTCACCTCGGCCCAATAGACAGTAAGCCATTGTCATTTGTGGCAGCGAAGTACCGCCACACGCACAAGCTCATGACAGAACACGGCGTCATGACCCATACAGATTCAATGTTATCCGCCCGTTTCTGAAAGGAAACGGAAAACTCTGGCAATCCGCTATCTCATCTCCTCACCCTGTCTTGCCTTGCTGATAAAATCAGTGGGCTGTGTTAGACTCATCTTGATTGTTAGTCAATAGTGGCCTTTGACGGCAGGGTTGTACGCAGGAGTGACAGAGATGCCAGCTGTATCTCTCTTCCTTTATGTGCCTTATGAAAGCATGTCATTATTCAGTGGGGTGATGAGCATGGTAAGACATCTGCCCCACAAGAACACAATGTCTGCCCAGTTCATGGTGTCACTGCAGGCAGTCCTAAGCACAGGGTTTTATCTGAAGTTGAGTGCATGCTGTACACTGTGACAGTCAATTTGAACTATGCTAGCGATCGAAGATTCAATTGTTATCTGCACTGGTTACAAGTGTCATGTTGTTAAATCAGAGCCGAGAGTGCACTGAAGATACTGTAGTTTTATGGCGGTCATATCCAGGCCTGCCTACAACTCTCAGAGTAAAGTCTGGTGTGAGGGTGAGCTCTGTCCTGACTGGTGTCGGTCACACAAAGGGGCCACTGATTATGTGTATCTCGGTAACACATAGCACAAAAAGTCTTGTGTTCCTGTTTGCGGTGATTAGCCTGTTTAAGATGACTAATGCAGCCTCAGTAACTTTTGTGTGAAAGCAGACTTGCCGGTATGTAAAAACACACATACTGCACTGTCACTATCCTGACCCTCAGGTGAGAGATGGATGGAGTCAGTGCGGAGGATCTCTGTACCAGAGTGCGATGCGCAGGTCAGCCGTAAGAACATGACAGTGGAATAGACAAAAACAGAGCCTTGCGTAACATAAAATCCCAACCAAATGTGCTAGCGGTGCAGTGATTAGCAACATGCCAAATTCACTGTGCTGGAATCCCATGAGTTCCAGAGCAGGGGCAGGGACAGGGTGTGGCTGAAGGTGGGGACAGGGGCAGGGCTGAGGTGGGACATCCACATCAGGCCAGGTATGTGCTCCAGGACTTTAGCCTCAAATGATCCCTCAAATGATCCAGCATGCACAATCTGGGAGGAATACTGCAATCAAAACAGGCAGAAAACAACATGCCATCTGCTCAGAGTGGTAGACAACATAGATGTCTGAACTCGGAATGCAGTAAAACTGTGGTACCAGCTGGAGAGCTGTCCTTAGGTGAATATCAGCATGCCAAATTATACAGCAACTGGCATGAAATTCTTCAGCTCTGCCTTTTCCACAATATTTCTGAGGGCTTTCATGCATTAATATATGATGTGTCTGCAATGACTGCATTGCATATGCCCAAATAGGAAAACCTGCTATAAATGTGTTGAAGAAACAAGCATTTTTTTAATTTTATGAGGACTATCTGTATCACAGAGGGGTTGAGTGCTATAGCTCCTACACAAGAACATAATGTGCCTGTGTGATGATACAGCTTGTATGTATCCTTTAAGATAATGTTATTCTGGCATGCATGTAGCACTTGTGATATTAAAAAGTAACTTTACTGCTCTGCCAGTTGCTGATAAATGTGGATAATGCTTTGAGCAGGGGTGTGCCTTGGCCATGTGAGGAAGCGCTCTTGTAGTTCAGCTGTTTTGCTATCCATGGCAATGCAGCTACAGCACCTCCCTCAAAATGTGAGAAACCAAAGCACACCTCAACTCAACGTGGGCTACATGAGATCGGAGCGGCAGCGCTCAGTCTCCCCTCCTCCCAGCGGCTCTGCCCTGCGCCTGCTTGCGCTGACAGGAATCCTGGCTCGGCTGCTCTGACCAATGTAGGTGTTGGGTTTGCAGAAACGTGCCATTGGCCAGCCCAGGAGGAAGGGCCTGTTACCCTTCCTGTGCTGCAGCTTTAACAACAGGGCTCATGTGCTCCGCTGTGTCTCCGCCCACCGCCGCTGTGGCCCCGCCCCCACCGTGGCTCAGCAGGCTGGAGAATGTGCCTGGGTACGCGTGTGACTGAGCGTGCCCGTGGGCCGCGCATGTGGACAGTGGCGGAAGGAGCTTGTTTACTAATCTGCCCTCAGAGTGCTGCCAGATACATTTCCTGGACACACTCACAGCCTTGAGTTTCACTTTCTGAGACCTGTTACACTTTCCAAAGAAAAATACACTACACCTTTTTCTTTTTTTTAGACATGCCAGCTTCTCCTGTTAAAACTAGTTTTTATTCCCTTGGAGCACAGATCAAATTTTCCATGATTGAGAGGTGGTTCTGTACTCATTCTGCTGTTTGAGTAGAACTCCGGCAAAACAATGTTTGTGTGCATGCTGCATGCTCCCATGTTATTGACTTTGTTTTAAATGACAGGCAGCATAATAACACAAGTCAGACACAGATTTAAAAATATATTACAAAACACTTTAATTCACAAATATTTATTTTCTGAACAGGTGTAAAACTAACCAAAAATTTTTACTTTTTAGATGATGAGGAACAGAGTCTGTGCATTTTCCCAGGTTCACTGTATAGTTTAATCTCTCCCTTATTTCTGTTGAACTTTTGCTTTCATTGAAATAATAATAATACTTTTATTTTTATATGCTTCTCCAACAAATAACAGTGCAGCTGAGGCCTGGCTGTGTTGCATTATGTCACATATCTAAGGTATGGTTAGAACATGTGCACGGTGAGAGTGGTGTTCCTGGTGAGATGCCCCAGAAGGATATGGCTTCAGACTCAGAGCTGATTCTGTTTGTGACTGAGAGCTCTCTCTGTCCTGCGCATGAAACAGGAATATCAGGTTTCCTGGCTCTGTGCACAGTATGTTCTCAAAGAGCGCCCCCCCCCCCCCCCTCCCCTCGCTCCCTCCCTCCCTCCCTCCCATTCTTACTCTGGTCAGTTGAGAGGAACACTGTGTCTCTGCTCTGTCTGACAGCACAGTTTGTTAAAAACCAGCAGCAGCCGGCTCCTTCAGGCGGGTTTGCTGCATTTTTTTAATCTTTACTGTGTGTTGACTTCCATCAGTTAGGGATAGGGTAGTGAGGGGGGGAGGGCTCACTCTCATTCTGATGATGAGGATGTCGCTTTAGAGGGCTTGCGGGCTTGAACTGGTGACTGTTTGAGAACCTTAGACTGCTGCAGGACCCTGGTTGACCCCCTTTGGCTCGGCGCCAGTGGCGGTGCTTGGAGACGGGCCTCTTTCCCTCCGATGCGTCAGGGGCAATTAGCTGCCTGCACGCTGCTCCGTGAAGTGGAGAGAACACTCCCCAGCTGTAATTGGTGGGCTCGTTCTCTGCAGGCTTGTGGAAGGAGACATTCCCCTAGCTACCTGGTGTTAGCCTTCAGCTTGCAACCACAAATGTTCATCTATGATCTCACTTGGATGTGTAGATTTGTGGGCTTTTTGTGTGTACACCCGACCCATAAACACCTTGTCCAAGCTGCTCTAATCTAGATCCTGTCTGTTTGTAAAAGAGATTCTTTCAGGAGTTTCACTGATGCTGCAAACATTCAGACAGCCAAAAACAACATTTTTCTATAGATATCAGATCTTTCTTAAAAACGTACAGATTTTATAGCAGTGGTACATTTGGTATAGTACAGTCTTGTATTTTTAGTTTATGAAAGCATAGCGTGCAGAAAACCAGTAACAGACTGCAAAATAGTGTAGAAAGTACTATTATTTACATACAGGATTTCCTGTAGAAGTCTGTGTTTTTGGGTGGTCTTGATATAGTCTCTAAAACAGTGCGAATGCAGTCCAGCATAGACCAGAAAGTGGCTGCTTTGACAAAAATGTACAGCCAAATTATTGTTTAAATGTATACTTCCCTAAGTAAAAAAGGACAAATATCAATAAATAGAGCCACTGAGGAGCTCAGGCTGTAAAATTGCTCCCAATAGATCCATCTATTGCATTGACATTGCTAGTTTGAGTGTGACTATTTCATCAGCAGACAATGACAGGAACTGCACAGCAGTGGCATAAAATTAGCATTTGTCCTTACAGGGTAAAGCGAGCTTGCCCAGGGCTGATTGGGCTACTGCCGCATTAGCGCCCCCTAGCTTTTCACCTGACAACTACAGTTAACGGTTGTCAGTCATTACAAGTGTGCCTCTCTTGAATGTGGCAGACTCCTGTACTATTGTATGGCTTGTATCACTGAAAATATGCCCTTCACATTCATCCACAAAAATTATGCAATGCTGTAATTGGTTCAATATACCTAAAACCATAAATTTGATCATATTTAAACTTAGAGAGAAGAAAGAGAGCCAACCCAAAGGTATCAGGACTGGTTGACATTAAATTAGATGGCATAACCTTGAGCTGAATGCTGCAGTTCAAAACACAAATGTTTTCAATGTCTGTCTTGCTGGCTAACAGCATTTCATGTAGAATATATAAAAGTGTGACACAAGAAAAAAGCACAGAAGTTAATGCACTATTTAATTAATAGACATCCATAATTCCATGTCTAGTCGCATAACTAGTGTTCTGTTTACCTTGACCCAAGGCATTGCTCTTCCCCACTGACTCTTACAGGCTGTAAATGACTATATGAAATATAATTGCTTTTAAATGACTTCAGTCTTGCATCCATTTAATTAAAAAAATCAGTAATGCTTTTCATTATATACATGTTTAATTAGCATCTACAGAAAATGTTGTTGACACAAATGAAGAGGATAGATAATTTCAGACAATTCCATGTAACACCAGTTTCAGAGACACATTATCTTGTATGCATCATATGCAGTGATAATGAAGGTAGGCACTAGTTGCACCCTTGGATTTAGAACAGATCAAAACTGAATGCAAAGCGCCAAAGAAACTGACTTTGTTCTTAATGTGCATGTAATTGAATATGGAGGGTATAGTATTTGCTGGAAGACAAGCAGAGTGCTTGTCTGCAATGTTAATTATACTGCAGACGCTGTCCTTCAAAGAGGCAGACAGCATTGTTCACACATTCTTTTTTAACAATTCAAAGGACTTGATTCAGTTTTCATCCCCTCTGGATGTGTGAGCATGTCCGGTCAATATAATTAAGCGAGGCTGAAACCTTGTGTGATTCCCAGGCAATTTCTATCCGTACAGATTAAGACAGAAGCGCTGTCAATTCATATAAAGGCATTTGTGTTCTGATTTTTAGAAACATTTTGGATTTATTTAGCATTAGCTACACATAATCATAGCTAATTGTATGGTGTTTCCTTCACATACTTGTTTTTAATGATCAAATATCTATTATATGACTTGTGGCTTCAGCACTGCATGGCTGTCTTGCGTCGATGACCCAAACACAGACAGTCACTTCTAGGGCTGTATAAGCCTGTTCTTGATATATCCAGCCAGACTGCAAATAGTAATTGAGGTCAGAGGGCGGAGAGAAGGGGTTATGCAAAAAGGGAAGGATGCAGACTACACCCTCAGTGATTCAGTTCTGCAGAACTGAAACCTTGCCAACTTTATTTGTTTAAGAATCTAGTTTATTTACTTGTCTATTTTTACATCCTTAGCATCCTGTGGTATATTAGCACTGTGCTCAAAACAACTGCAATGCCATTTAGAGGGAGGGCTTGAAAACTGAAACAGCAGGACACTAGATGTCTCGGTCCAGTGAGTCAACCCTTCCGGGCTGTTTGATCTCTGCTACATCACAGGAATTCCACATCTTCCAGCCAAAGTCCAAGAATATGCTATAGGTACTGACAAAAGAGCCTCCCCCTTGTAAAGGAACCATGGTTGAATAGCTCTAAACACATAGATGAACGATCAAACCAATTTTCTCAGTTTTTCCAGTACCTTTGATTTTCATTTTGGAAACTTTTCTGAGGGGAGGATGATTGCCAGACATTCTTCTGAATAACCTTTGGACTCATAATTACTCATGAAGAGCCACACTTCGTTTGACTATGTTGACTACACCGCAAATGATCTCACATGTAATGTGAAAAATATGTGAGGTAATTAAATGAAAACAATGTGGAAACACATTCACAAAGAAATCAATTAGTTGCTTACAGTATGGTTTATAGATTCCTAAGGAATTATTCCATCAGGGTGTAAACACACTTGGTTGCTCTCCATCTGTGTTCTCAGGTTTATTCTTCCATCTCAATAGGTACTCTCCTTCAATAAAAGACCGGCACAGTGAGAAAAAACATCAGTAATGTATGTGGAGCACCTGAATACTCAGAGTAACGTTGCAGTCTTTAAGTGGCCAGTGCAAAGAGAGACAAAAGAATGGGTAGCATTCTGAAACATCGAGCCCATGGGTGTCTGACGGTGCCTCTCATAGACCTGGATAGGAGATATCCCAATGGTGTCAGGTCAATGGGTGCATGGAAGGAGAGACCATACTTCCTTTAGTGGCTGTGCTCATCTGTCTGTATGTTTATATTTATATGTGCACTTTGATTATACATAAAAACTGGTATTGCATGATGAAAGCGAGTCATTTCCCACACCGGCAACCGGATCTAAAGGTAGCAATCTAAGACAAACCCCTACTCCCATCTGAGTAGGATAGGTGAATTACCCCTTGGCAGAAACAAGCGTGTGTGTGTGTGTGTGTGTGTGTGTGTGTGCGTTTGCGGGGGGATGAGGGGGAGGACCTGAAAACTCCCACTGTACCTTGCGATTCTCCCTCTGTCGCTTTCTTTGAGGGCCCCGGTTGGTCGTGCAGATATTAATATCCTGCACCACTGAGCACGCTCAACAGAGGAATAAAAATATCTGACAGCAGCTATTTATAGAAGTACACAGGAACACTCTCCCAGATATTTTTGATCATGCCGCTCATGGAAATAGCAGGGGATCGGAACAACTCTGGCAGAGAAACAGAAGCCCAGCGCATGCAAATGCTTCTTTACATAGCTCATCAGGAAAAAAATGGCACGGACCATACTGAGCGGATATTCTTTTAAAGCATCATCATGAGGTCAGTCGGACAGTCTGACTCATCTGGCTGGATTGCATGTCATTGCAGATGTAATCATATCCAAATGTAAGCCCTCTTCAGCGATTCAGAGAAAATAGTATATTTGTTATGCCTTATTCAAGCATTCAGAAAAGGCTTGGGAAGGTTTGCACATGAGCACTGGAAACAGGTCAGCTTGACCTTGGTTAGAGCTTGGCTCTCCATCCATGTCATGCTATTGATAATAAAGTACCAAATTATTAATCCCCCTTTCATAATATCGCCCCCACAGTCCCAACCTTCACGAAGTGCAGCAGTGTGCGATAACTATGAATGATATTGGAGTCGGCAAGGGTGAGAACTGTTGGCACGACAGTCTTGTTCTTCAGACAGGAACCACAGTGAAGAGTGCTTATTTTGCACCATTTATCAAATCTGACATTTTAATAAGGGGTGGCTGAGATGGGATGATGCTAGCCGATACCCCAGCGAAAGCAATTTTCACTTCCAGAGGGATTGAAAAGGGAACTATCTCGCCTGAAACAGAGTTAAAGCAATTATTCAGGGAACGTTGTGACCAGACACAATGCATTTAATTAAGAAAAACCATTTTTGGGGAATGCATAGTGGATTCAAATACATTAATACCTGCTCTCAGTACTGCAATGTACAGGGGAATATACAACCAGAAATGCATACTCCGCTCTGTCCCAGAATATTAACTGCGGAGCACATAGTATATATCAATAACAGACAAGTAAACTGGCATACATATGCAAACGCAACACATAAATGGAGTATGCCTGTCTTTCCCAAATGTACAGCACATTGCCCCAGGCTTCACAATGTGATTCTTAATGTATGCATGTCCCCATTTGATTAGAGGCTCTTGACGCAAAAAAAGATTGACACCACACCATGGAGCCAGAAAGTAGAAGTAAATTCTAATGCAACTCCACAGACAATCTGCTGGGATATCCTGAGTGCACGTGTCTTTGAAATTCAAACCTGTGATGTATTTAGTTATTTATATGCCCCTGGGGTTTCTCTGGGCACTGACTCTGTATGTCTGGAGAGATGGCAATGCCCTGGCATGATGAAGGAAGCTGTTTCATGTATTAAAGGAAGTAGCAAAAAAATAAGAAATATTTCACATATAAATAAAGACAAATAAAAGGTGTGCTGCATGTACATTCATTCATAAATAAATCATAGGCAAGAGCCAGGAGTAGTTTTTGAACCTGACACTTTTGCTGACAAGGCCAATTATGATTGATGTTTTTATGATTTTGTTTTTCTGCGTGGGATGAAGGTTTTCCACAATGTGCTGTGCACACAGAAAAGCATGTGTGTTATTTTCTGTCAGAGTTGGGGATCTGAAATGGCTTCGTTCCTAAGTTCAACGTCCTCTGTGGTTCGGGGACACTGTAAGCCATGCAGAAAACAGACTCTGAGGCAGCCAAATAATGAGAAATGTGAACCTGTCACGCAAGCCAGTGCCGCAGCTCTGCAGCACTGAGATGTCTGGGGCAGACTTGCTTTTGTGACTTTCAATTCAGATGGAAATAGAGCCCCGTTCATACCAAACTGAATTTGGCACTTGGATTATTTATGTCTTAAGGGGCATTTGTAGTGACATAGCAGCCATCAAGGGATCTATTTGTATCTGTGGGAGTACGCTGCACATGTACATTCACCTCTGAAATGGGTTCCATTCCTACAGATCAATGCACAGCTAATAATCTGTGAAAGATTACCCAAAAATAATAATGTGTTATGTTCTATGTTCTATAATTTTAGTAAATCCCATCTGCTTATTCAAATGAATTTGTGTAAAAAAAGATGTTTCATGTTTTTTTTTATGGGTGTAAAATTATTTGCAAGGTACTAACTATATTAAAATATGTTTTTTTGTGTCCTTTTGTGCACAATGGAGCCTTTATAACAATGTGAATAATTAGATTTAAGATGCTTCCACTGAAGAAGCTTTTCAAACCTCAAATGCAATCTCTTGCATTTAAATGCATCTCTGTGTTATTTTTAGAGTGAGGTGCATTTGAGTGCCAGAGGTTGCATTTGAGGTTTTGCTGTAATGGACCTTCAAGGACAGTCACCAGCTAACAGAACAGTGGGAACTTCTGGGATAAAGTCAAAAGGTTAATGAGGTGATCAATGGAATCTCTTAGTGGTGGAGATTTATGGAAAATACGAGGTTCACTCTGTAGAATGTGTGTAAAGTAGCATACACTGATAATCTGATATGAAAAGTTTTGCTTAGTTCTGGTAATTTTGTGTGTACTTTGTATAGTGTAGAAGAACAGTTCTACACTATAAGTTCATGGTTTTAGATTGCAATGCGTTACCTCAATAATAATTCCCACGTACTTGTAAGCTAAAAGGGAACCTCTGTCCCAGAAAGCCTCGGCTGTCGCGGTCGCAGCAGCAGACGCAGTGCTGAACACAGTGTTCCCGACAGACCGCCTTTTCCCTGGGCAGTCATGACGGTGGGAGGTGGAGGTGGTGTGTGTGGAGCATGTGGACGCCGTCACATGTCACCACCCCCCAAACTGCCCCCCAAGCCTGTGTGCTGTCAGGCGCGTGGCCTTACCTGCTTGTCTCCATGGGAACAGCCCGGGGCCAGCAGACTTTGCACCGCTCTCTGGGCCTGGGCGGAGATTCTCCGGCCCCTCTCTGTCTGTCCCCACCTCACCCCTCTCCCCCTGCACCCACTGTGTAGTGCTGAATGCATGCAAGCTGGCAAAGTCTACTCACTTCATACCAGGTATCCCCAGAGTATTAGAGTTGCTTTTGATGGTTTTATCTTTGTTCGTATAACTATGGCTTTTACACATGATATTTGCCTCTAAACCAGAGGCATATCACATTCAAAATGTCAATCAATTATTTATATTTTATTATTCAATTACACTTTTCATAATAAATTATTCAATTGAGAATTACAATGTGAAAGTATACAGTAATGACTCTAAATGTACCCTTGTCCATCTGTGCAGAATGTCATGCAATACAATTTCAATGTTATTACATTATAATACAATGTTATTATTTATAAAGCAATGTCTTTTTGATGAAGTCATATCACAAGTTCTACTATAAAAGAACAATGTGATCAGTATAATGGATCACCAGAGTGTGGGTGGTTTTCCATATTTATGGCATGCTGTAAAGAATATATTTATTTCAAGGGTAATTGGGTTTATTTTGTATCATTATTTTGCAGATGGACATAGCTGGCCCCCTTCAGCAGTAGTGTGAGACATGCCCATTACTGGGTCAGACCAGATGACTGGTAAAAAAAAAACAGCCTTTGTGTACTCTCCACATGGAAGTGTCTGATCATTTGCATTCCCGAGAGAGTGAATAAAAAGCTTTCCCTCTCTGTGTGCATCTAAAAAGGCAATCAGGACCCGGTCTCACGCCTGCCCAGGAGCTGTGAACACTTCTGTGGTAAGGCATTGCAGCAACATGGAACTGCAAATTCATTTTCCAGAAAGGGAGGTTTTTTTAAACACTCTGTGTTTATTATGCTGCTGCATCAATGGCGAGATGTTCCAAACTTTATCTCACCAGTTGCACGCCTCTTTCTTTTGTGTTTTGCCAGCTGCCTCAAAATTGGGGAGGGGGAGAAAGGGAAAGGGGGAGGGAGGTGGAGGGGGGGTATTTTAAGTGTCTCTCCTGCCTGGAGGGTCAGCTCCTGAGATGACAGTGGACCACAAATCCCCAACCACCGCCCCCCCCAAACTCAGCAGTATGGTGCTGGAGAAGTGAGCACGTCCCCTGGGCAGAGGGCAGTGGGGGTGGGGAGGGTTTGGTTGTGGAGTTTATTCCTCCACAACATCAGCATGTGAGAATGTGAGAGAGCGCAGCAGACAGCCAGGCAGGCGGGCGGCCGCTTACATAAAGCCTGCCTCCCTGCTGGAAGGCTGCCTCACATGGAGGAGCATGTGCGAGGCCCGCCCCGGCACCATGAAGCCCGCCAGGTCCCGAGCCAGATCCGCCTGGTTCTGGAGCGCTTTAATGCAGGGGGAAGGGGGGCACAGCCGGCGACCTTCTCCACACTCCCCCTGCCTGAGAGAGAAAGAGAGCAGCACCACAGTATCATGCAAAACTGCAGAGTGAAGGGTAGAGGTGCAGTGGCTGGGTCACAGAGATGCTGTTTATCATGTATTGGCCTTCTGAATTTTCAGTAACTGGGTGTATAGTTCTGTGCTCTGGCACCAAGATGGGGGCACAGGCTCCTCATAGAGTCACATGTTCACAAATCCCTACCAAATACCCTGCTACACCTGGATCTTCTCAGCTGGTCATTTTGTATTACTAATTAAAATCTTCAGCAAATGGAAGCATTGATTGGGACTCTATTTACTCAAGTGGCATAATTTGAATTGAGATTAAATTTAAACAAAAATACATAACAACTAACACCCAAGTGATTTCACCATATGTTCCCTAAAAAGATTTAAAAAGTTTTCCAAAGTGTTTAAAAGATGGGATGCTTTCAATGATACTATGAGCAATATGTGTCTTCTTTGGTGGTTTGCACAGGCAGATGTGAGTCTGTCTTTTTCATTCATCTCTTTACCTTGCATAATCCAGAGAAAGGTAAATCCCATTTATGGGGTGTAAATAGCACCTCATAGCTAGTAACATAGATTATCCCTTTATGCAAATGGGGAGCACTTGCCACTGTCTTCCTGTGAAGTCACTGGCAGCCTGGCCTTGTCTGCCAGACATCTCGCTCACATGTAGGCCTGTGGTTTTTCACTTTTAATTTGTTATCGGATTCTGGGGAAGTTTCCTCCACTTGCCAGAGTGACCTGGAATAGTGAGGTAATGTGTGGACTGACTTTTCCCATAGTCTGCACTTAAGCTAGATCTCCTGCCCATTCATACCATACAGCAGGACAGCAGACAAAATCTTGTTGCGCAGTACACTGTGAACTAGACGGATTATCTGTGTCAGAGGCAATGATCGAGACAGATAATCTGTTTTTTGGCAAAAGCACACAATAGGCTTTTCCTGCCGTGTTTTCTGTGTCGGTGCTGAGGAGAAAAAGACTGCTATTTCACTTTGAATTTAGTGATAATTCCATACATTTTTCCTTTGTATTTTTGGTGCACATGGAGAGCGTTTCTCTCTGGTGACCCTGTGAGGCCGCAGCATGGCTATAACCCCTGTAATGTGTCTACAGAGTGTGCTGCGAATGCTACTAACTGCATTTTACAGCAGCTCATGTTTGCCAGAGAAGACTGTCTTGACAGTTGGCTGCACTCTGCAATATGGCCCTCACCAGACATACGCTTCCCCAGTCCTGGAGAGCCATAAGATCTTCACAAACATCCACAATCTGTCCGTCTTCATTTAATGACGGTAACACCTTGAATATATGGTCATTCTGACTAATTACAACTTGTAATTGATACTGGTTCTGTGAGAGGTTTGGATGAAATGAAAACCCAAGGGTTTTTAAGAGCTTAGATTCACAAAAGGGCTGCTCTGTTGAACAGCTTGGCAAAGGGGGGACAGATGTTGGAGGTAGTGTCTCAAAGATGGTACACTTGACAGCTGGCAACCCCCCTTAACAAGTCCTGCACAGGCCTCTCGTAGCTGAGTGAGGAGGGTAAAATCACTCCCTCTCTGCATGTTGTCAATGTGCAGCTGAATGTATATACCCATCTATTATTATTATTATTATTATTATTATTATTATTATTATTATTATTATTATTATTATTATTATTATTATTATATACGGACCTTGACCTGCTTCCATGTATCATAGTAACCACTGGTTGTGTATCAAATCTTTTGTATGAGATTAGCACTGACTGCTATGCCATATTCTTTAGTGATTACTGTGTGAATTCAAATATAATTGAACAACTGAGGGGCTATTATCTATGAACCTGCTTTGGCAAATGGACTGTCTCTGTGTTAAACAGACATGCCCCTCTGAAGCAGGTTGTTGGTGCACTGGTGAGACAGAGCAGCTTGTCTATCAAACAAATATAAACTTCAGTCAGTTGGAACCATTCAATGTTCTCTCTCTCTGGCCTTGTACATTGATTTGTAGCTGTAATTGTTCATTGCTTCATTGATTGTTTATGGTGCCTTCTGGAATGTTAATATTCAAAAATAGAAAATGTATAAAATCATCATCCTTGACATTTTCACCATGTAACTGGGAATAAAACACCTCTTCCTCCCAGTCAGATGTCCGATATACTGTACTTGAGGTTGAGCCATGTGATTGGTCAGGCTGGCCTGAGTGTTTTTGTTTTTTATCATTTGGGAATCCCATTCATTCAGGGAATTGAGCAGGTTAGTAGTATCACCACCATTGTCTGTAAGGTTTTGCAGTGGGTGGTTGTGATGTATGGGTAAACATCACAAAGGTCTTCTGTTGACATATGTAAGGGTTTTTTGTACATTGAGAAATTATTTTAAAGAACTGTTCTTTGACATACTTAGCCAGATAAATCTCAGTCGGGGTAAAAGGTGACACATGAGACTGTATTTCAACTTTAGAGAAACAAGCAGGAACAGTGCTTAAGTAGAAAGACTCTCCTGATTGTTAGTGATGCTGCCAATGAGATTAAATCAATTTAGACTTGTTTTCAGTCAGTGAAATGCCATATTGCAGCACCTTGATGTTGCAAAATAAAGATATGAAATCAATAATACAGACTAAAATCGTTTTAAAAAGTGCTTACGTCCTTACTGGTTCCAGGTTATCCATAACTAAAAGTTTCTTTATTATTTTAACACAATAATCAGTAATAATCTCCCAACTGCACAATTAGCTGACACTAGGGTACACCCCTTATGCATAAATTTTGCTCTCTCACAGACTACGCGAGATCAGAAAGAACTTTCATTAAACTAATATGATTCACTATATAATATGACTCACATTGTCCTGGTGTAGTTTTGGATAATATGAGTCATATTACATCAAAACGCAAATACTGAGATTGGGTGAAGAAGTATGTAATCAAGGAAATATTGAATATTAGGGGACCTTCATCTGCCAAAAATTCAAATTGTATGACTTCTATTTGTGCAAACAGGACATTGTGCATGTTTTGTGCAGTCATTTAAAGACAGGACTCAAAGCTGGGAAGCGGTTGCCAAATAGTTATGTTTGCCTTTACAAAGGAGAGTAGGGAGAAGGAGTGGATAGTCTCCTGTAGGAATTCACCTCAAATTAACACTGAACGATTGGTGTAAGGTCACTGTAGAGCCGTCACAAGGATCGGATTAGGCCAACTCCTGCTTAGGCAGAAATTATTATGTAACCAGACCACAAAGTCTGAGCTTACCAGAGCTGGAACCCTCTTCATCGACTTCAACATCAGTCTTATCATCATCATCATTGTCATCATCATCTGCTTCTTCTTCAGTAGGACCACTCCAAATCTGTGACCATGTGAATTGAGGAGCATGTGACCAATATTTCAAGCCTTTATACCACAAAGCATTACTTCAGACTTTCTGTTTCACTCACTCAATAAACTGAGATATTAAAATCAATGCAAATATGGAGACTTCCCTTCCTCCTTCTGAGTGCAGCTATCTGGAGTCACCATTCAAACTACCATGAATTAATGACTATATATAGTAAGGCTGTACACTAATTACTTAACTTGGCCAGAAACTATTTAGTGTAGAGATAGGTCGCTTAGATGTCAAAACCTGTTGTACCTGGTATACAAGTTTCCCAGATCTGGTTATTCCTTTATGGAAGACAATAAGGGCAATTCAAAAGAAGACACTTTAAATCCAAAATTTTAATTCAGCTATATTTTCCAAGAAGTGCAGCATGTACTATTAAAAATGTATGTACTATATAATATGTATTTACTGTATATTTTTTATGGTGTAGACTTTCTTCCACTGAATCCATCTGATGTCATCACTTGTTTCCTATAATGATTATATAATATATAAGTATTTAGATTTGATTTTTATGGTCCTTCATGGGTCAGACATATCAAATGAGGACTTTTAAACCCACTGTACCACAGAGACACAATGAGCTCTGTCCTGTAATGTAACATCACAGAATAGGCCATGAAGGATTATTCGACATGAGGAGAAAATTCAGCACGATTATGATGCAAGAAGTAAACACCATAGGCTGAGCTGTTTCCAAAGACTCCCCCTCAATGTGTTCATGTTTTAAAGTGTTGAAGGAGTTGCGGGCCTACGGGTTAATAGGTTTCCATCAGAGGGACAGAAATGCCATATAAATAGGTTTGCACAAGCACATAAAACAGCCGTCCTCAAGCCAGCAGCTGATGCATTACTGGAAGTGTGTATTAGGGATGTTTGTTCTTGTCATGGGGCTCTAGCTGTTTGGGCTAATGTGGACACACTCACAGAAACACGGAGGAGCTGGCACCTCTCTGCCAGGAGCCACAGTGCCAGCTGATTCACTGATCATAAGGAAATGTTCCATGACCAGTTGTTCTCCAGGACATCTGGGATACTCCCTATAATATGTGACTTTTTATGATGGTTTTCCATGTTGTAGATGTTTGACAATGTGTTTCTCACTTTCCATATGTGCATCCTTGCAATCATAGAACCATGTTAAATTTGCATCATGAAATATTTTTAAATGTGCTCAATTATGAGTTGTTACTTTATTGATCATTTTCTGCCTATGATTTGTTTTGTATCTTAAGTCTGTGTTCAGAAGATTACCTTTGGTTAGCACTGTAGCACTGTAGCTGTGCATGCTCCCAATATCTTGGGTAATGGCCTCCACAGATCAATGCAGTGTATTTTTGATTCATGCCTTCACACTAATACTTAAGAACCTAAGGTGCTGAAACCTTATTTTTCCTCCGTGTCTTCTGAGTCACTTCAAGGTATGGATGAAAAACAAACAGAACTGCAAAAGCATACACAGACACATGCATGCTAACATGTTCATATACATACAAGCAAAAGCATGTGCACACACAAACATACACACACGTATGTACACACACACACACACACACACACACACACACACACACACACACACACACACACACACACACACACACACACACACACACACACACACATACACATACACACAAACAGTTTGGTTAAAACTGATGACGCTTCAATCATTTAATAGTATTTAAAAAAAGTATTTTAAGACAACCTTGCCCCCTTTTCATATAAAACAAACCAAGGTTGAGGAAAGCTTTTATTTGTCTTTTCTGGAGTGGAAAGAAATGTATTTTTAAAGAAGTATTTCTGGGTCTGTACACACAGTAAATGGAAAAAAGGACAGTTTATTCAAGAATGGTTCTTCTCACATTCAGCCAACATGAATGAAAACCACAACCCACACGTTCCTGCTAATACGACATGTTAAAAATAAGCCTGCAGAGACATCTTTCACACAGGGGATTTAAGGTGATACAAAACTGATCATCTGGGCAACGGTATCTGTGTCTTTTTGCAAAATATTTGTTGTTTCTCTTTCCTCCCTGAGTGAAAACATATTCAATATCCAATAAACAGCAGAGGATATTATCATGGCACATCCTCATTATGCTTAAGACACTTAAAATGCTCCGATTAGTTTCAGAACTGAGCGGTGCTGTCAGTGAATGAATAATAGAGATCTTGCATGAGATCTTACAATGGAGTCGTTAATTATTGACACGTTTTATCAAAAGATCTGACCTGGGTTTTCACTGAGATTAAAAGGAGAGCACTGAATCTTGGCTTCATTGGATTACTGTCCTGGACCATGCCAATCCCATATTCTAATATGTGTACAAAACCCTGCCTGTTGTTCCACACAATACTGAAGAAATCAAACTACATTGAGCAGAACCAGAAAAACACTGGCAGAAAAAGTCAAAATAAATTCTACAGTAGTTCACATTAGTTCATATTTCATTTAGCAGACAACATTATCCAGAATGACACAAAACTGTGTACATAGGTGAAAATAATAAGATAACAACAATATAGTACCACGTGATAGTAACACCTTAATAACCTTAGCAATAGTGACATCTTAAGAACCAAAACCATCACTGAATTGTCCTGTCATTATATCACATCATTTTAAATAGTGGGTGTGCAGTGTATCTTATCTACTGATGTGATGTGATTTTATTGTGTGTAGAGGTGTTTGAAGATACCATCAGTTACACAGTCCATCAAGAACAGAAACCTCTACTCACCACCTCATTTGGAAGCCATAGTGAATAACATAGGAAGTGTTTGACTTCCAGTCTGTATCTCTGATATTATCTTAGAACACCCCTGGCATCTCAATGCAGCGAAACATCCTTTTCTCCCAACTGAACAGCAGTCAAATGTCTGTGTTACTGCATGGTGTTAACAGAGATAATTGTTCACAAATTGTTATCCATGAACTGGCTACCTGGTACTTGCCTCTACAGCTCAGATTATATCAAATAGTTGTTTCACTAACTTTGATTTGGTGGCATAACTGCTAAAAAGTCAATATCCAAGCACAAGGATATATTCTCAACTTTGGATATCTACAATAATCTTTTTGCCTTTTTGGATGAAGATTTTGGCTGTGTCCATGCTGTTTTTGCTTGCTTAATTTGTTTGACAATGCTAAGATTATTGTAGGAATTATCTCTTTGGAAAGACTAAAAGAAACAGTGTAACAGCTGGCCTTTAAATCTCTGAAAGTGGGTGTGAGTTACTTTGTCTTAAGCATCTGGAGTGTTTCCTCAGTTAAATTACAAAACATGCATAATCAGTTGAATCAAATATAGAAATGCCAGAGCTTCCAAAAAAGTTAGTGATAACATCTGAAAGAATAACTATGCCACTGTCAGTGGTGGTATTTATAGAGTAAAGTGATCCTCCTGAGGTCAGGAGAGGAGATGCAGGGGGATTTCAGCTTTTTATCTTGCAGTTGAAAGATATCAACACTAATTCAGTATGTTAAGAAGTTCAAGGTGTTGTTACACTGTATTTCTGTTTTTATAGCAAAAGACACACAATAATATTGCCTGCACACGTACAACATCTAATATGTATTAAACTGGTAAAATATGTACACATGTAGAATACAAATACACACACACACACACACACACACACACACACACACACACACACACACACACACACACACACACACACACACACACACACACACACACACACACACACAAGAACAATGCCGGTGCCATGCTATTATATCAGATTAATGCATAGGACAGCCTCCATGTCCATTATGTCCTCACACATCTGAAGAGAAGTGTAAAACATGCACAGGAAATAATGAAACAGAAGAGTCTTGTTTAATTTTAACTGGGCTGTAAAACGGTCGAACAGGCTTGTCTCTCTGGCTCAGAAAGTGTGCTTTGCTGGCATGCTTTTCATTTGTATGACTTCCTGTAATTAATGGGGTCAGTTGTGAGGAGCTTCAACTGAGTTTACTGAGACGGAAAAAAAGTAGGCAACATAACAGTCAACACTGCATGATGATGATTTTAAGGTAAATGCTGAAACATAAAGCTTAATGAAGATGGCATATTTGTGTTATACAGCTTGCAATGTCACAACAGACCAGAATTAAAATGCATTTTGCAGAAAAAAATGTTGAAAGAGCTTTGTGTAAACAAATGTTCCAGTATGGCAGGCATAACTGAGGGCTTGTTGGCTATGAAAGACCCCCATGAAAATAACAAGGAAATCCAAACCAATCTGACATCTCTCTTGGGGAAGCAATGCCAGAAATGGCGGACTCCAGATTCACATGCTGTGGCCTATTCCTGGTCTCAGCTTTCCAACACACAGCAAACAGGCTAGAGCGTAGTCAGTCACAGTCAGTCACTGTAGCTCTATTGAGGAGTTCAGTCCAGTTCTTGCTCCAATTTTCATAGGATTATTTCCATGCTGGGGGGGGATATCATCCTAACTAGGCTAAAAATCTTCATCTTCCTTTGCAGAATGACTACAAGCTTATCACATATTTGAAGACAATTTTGCTTTAATACTTCAGTGTCTGTGAACAGTTCAGACACTAAATGATTTTATTTTGTTGGTCCAAAGATTTTCTGTACGACAGGCAAACAATGGGAGGTTGTCAGATGTTGTTGAAAACAATGATGTGTGAATAGCACATCTTCTGAATGTACTTCTTTGTAGATGTCTGTAGAACCATGATTAACGTGCCATAACATGTTACCTAATGCCCACACATCCTGCCCATGCCATTTAATACAATATTCCTATGTTTATACTTTGACCTAGTTCTGGGTTCCAGATCAGTCATTTTCTATCTGAAGTAATAACAATGTAAGTGAGGGAATTAACAAGCTGTGGCTCATCTGTCAGCCCCCTTATCAATGCCACCAGGATAATTTCTGTTATTGCCTGGTTAGCTCGTCTATTAAGCCTGCTAACTAGTTGCTTTGTGATATTACTACTGAAATATTGTTATCGTTCAACATTTTGCCTCATGTTTTAACGGGCAGTTTTTTTTTGTTTGATTTGTTGTTTGTTTCTAAGACAGCATCATCCTAATGTACATGGCTTAGAAATTATACTTATATGTTAGGCAATACTTACAAACCGCTCCATCATTAATGATACTACCCTCAGCCCTCTCCCATTAGAGTCTACCATATTGCACACTGTCTTCCCTCACTCCAATGTCATGGGTATTGAATCATAATTTAATCAAGTGCTGTGCTCCTCTCCATGCGGACCGCACAAGGATGAAGCATGGATGTATCTATTCAGGCTGAAAATCCAGATGGTGAAAATAAACACTCAGGCCTAATAAGAGGAAAATTGTCATTAGGACATCAGCAGAGGCTGATCTGGGAAAGCCGCTCCTGTTTGTGGATCTGCTTTTGTGGGATTTTCTCTGCAAGTGTGCAAATCAGTGCCAGAAAAAGCCTCCTTACGGATCATCTCTAAGACCCTGCTGATGTGGAGAAATGCGCAGCGCTGGGCCCAAACTGTAATCTTGCTGCTGAATCTGGACAGTGATTAGTGTGATGATCTCTCAGGCAGGACTGAATGCTTCAAAATGGGCGTCACAGGAAATACTTTTTTTTTCTTTGCTGCCGTTTGTCTTAAAAAAAGCACAGATGGTGAAGAGAGGCCCCACTGACACCCTCTCAGGTTTTATGATGTGTGAAAAGGAGATGACATTTCACTTAAGTGTGAGAACTTTCCTATCTAGGTATACGTTGTAAAGTTGCACAATATGTCCAAACCTATTTAATGTGACCTCTTTTTTCCCCTTTCTTCTTCTTTGAAAAAAAAAAAAAATCAGTAACAGAACAATGGAAACACAGCTGCTCTCTTACAGGAGCTCAGGCAAACTCAGGATCGGTTGACATTATTAATGTTGGTTGGTGATCATTTCGCCTGCGCCTCCTCTCTGGAAGGCCAGGACGATTATGGCCTTTATCAGCTCCTGTCTCTCATCAGAGTGACGACGGTTCCAGGGAAATGACTTAATCTTAAGTAATCCAGCCCTTTTGCAGGTCTTGTGGATGATTTTGTATTTATGGCTGATTGATGGCCAATGCAGACATTGGAAGAGAAATTGCTATAGCTACTGCTCAAGCTTTAAATATGCCGTGACCTACTTCTGAACTGGAGAGGGGCTCAATACTGTCTTTGCAAATGAGATTTGTGCTTTGAAAAATGAAAACGTAAGCATCACTGTGTGTGGCAATGGCATGGTGGAAATCCACATGGAATTAAAAGTCAGACAATGAGGGGTCTTGGACCAAATTAGTTTTGCTCTCATTTTTACTGTTTGTTCCTATGAGCTTTCCCTCTACAAGCAAATACAATGAAGCATATTAATGACTCATTACATTAACGAGGGGGAAACCCATATATTGTTTCCTTTTTAAGTCTTTGCTTTAATTAATTAATTAATTAATTAATTTTAATTTGCTAAATATATTACACTCAATAATACATTAAAAGTCACTGACAAGAAATAATTTGCATTACAAAGAACACTAAATAGAGACAATTATATTGATACATCTCCAGTATTGAGTAGTATTATCCAAAGAAAAACATAACATCTTCATTTTACCACACTGAAACAAGTGGCCCACTGAACTATTGTGTTGTTTAAAAAAAGGCTTGACATTGACTATGTTGTAAATATGTACATAGTTAAGAAACCTACCATGTTGCTAACCTTTTAAACTCCTGACAGTCTATAACCATATATTTTTGTTGTGTAAAAAAACTTGCATGGTCCAGGCTCGGATAAAGTATAAGCTCAATTAAAGAAATTAAAGGGCAGAAAAGGACAAAAAAAACCTCTCTCAGGAATATAGTCAAACAGATCTGATACATTGATTGAAACATCAGAAGTGAGATTGTAAAGAAAATGCAGAGCGAAGCTAATTAGTGTTTTTACAAAGGTGAGTGCATAATCACATGTCGCTGGCATTCCCAGTGCCAGTGCTGACAGTGAAATGAGCTCTGAGCTGTGCTCAGGCAGGCAGTATGTTCCCCTGTGATTATCATTATTCTCCTGCAGCCGTATATGCCTTGGAAGAGCTTTCGGGGAGAGACCGGGCACTGAAACATCTGTAGCCCTTGGAGAATGCTGAGGAAAATGGTCAACACCATGTTTGGAGACACATATGTGTTTGACCATTATGGGGGCATGCATCTCAGTATGTGGCATCAACTGTGTGCCATTGCCTGCTTAACTCTTAGCGCTCCTCTGTCTCTGAGTGTTTACGCTGCTGTATTCATGAGCTCTGCTCCTATGCTGCAGTCACATGAAGGATGGTAGACAGCAAACTGCATGCCATGGTTTTCAATGAGAGTATGACAGCAAATTCTGTTGAGGCCAGCTGAAAATGTTGCATGCTGTGGCAGTAGGCAGTAGTTGCCACCAAAACTTCAATCAGACTTTCGCTGTCATCTGTCATGGTGTAGCTAAACCAGATGTTGTATTTTGTAATTTTTTTTCTGAGAGAGCATAACTTCGAATGCACCAACATCACCGACCAACACCTGGATGTTGACATGCCATATGGATTTTCCTTGTGCCTTCTCATTTTTCCAACCACTACAGTTGTGTTGGATTCTAAACTGCCATCCATGTAAGCACAGTCATAGTTCTGTGAGTGTAGCTCATTCCACATCATCAGGGAGAGCAGTTCTTATCCTCTGGATCATGCACCTCTGATGAGATTATTGGGACTTTTCCTTATTGGTTACTCACAGTGCACAGGGGGCATTTTAAAGCACTTTTTAAGCAATTACCAATACCCACAGCTGTGAAAATGAATTTTGTCCTAAAATGTATCCATCTGGTGGGACTTTCCACAAATTTGTGGATATATTTATGTGTCAAAACGCCTACTAAAATTATGTTTTTAATAAATAGTCTCAGCTGCTACTTTTCTATAATATTGGAATCGGAGAGTCAAAATATTTTGTCTTGGTCACCTCCTGCAGAAAAAAGAGGACCCATAGCTTCCCTCATATAGAGAATGTTTTCATAGACTATTAAGTATTATGCAGTTTAAAATTAATATGGGGAGTTGACTTAAGTGAGAGTGGTAATAGGTGTGGAATATGCAAATTTTAAAAGATGTAGGGAATAACTCATCATGACAATTAGTCAAATTTGTTATAATGGTGTAAAATTATTGTAATTTTTTTTGAAAAGATAGTTAACACTTAAAGTATCATGGCAACTCTGCCTGATAGTTGCTATGGAAACTATGACATCATTACAGACAAAGTGATGCATGAAAATTCAAATAGCAGGGGACTGGTTGCTAAGCGACCTGAACTCAGAGAAGTCATTGGGCAGACAGCCAAAATGATCTCAGTGAATACAGTGTACGTGGCTGTAATATAATATATTTGTTATTTTTCTTATCCTGATTCATTTTTCATTCCACTGCTTCTGACTGGTAAAAGCATGCACCTTATGAAATTATGAAAGAATTTACATGACAATTTACATGGAAACTAAATCTGTAATTTTTGTTCAAATTGAAATACCCATCATCCATCATAATCGTTTTATTGCAAGGTGAATTCTTAGAGAGACACACCACCAGAATAAAATTACTCTTGCAGTGTGGGTCTTGCCTAATCACAATTAAACAGTGAACAAATACAATAACTCAGGAATGTAAATTGACACCAGACTGTTGTTCACTAAGAGTGAGGACCCCTTCTTGGAGGAATCTCAGTGAATTCCACCACACATTCCTTGAAGCAGCTTTATTGTGATGAAGAGTGTTTTCCATGTCAGTTGAAAAGACTGACATTATCTCCTCAATGCGTAGTGTGGAAAAGCTGACCATAATGAGTAACCCCTATCACCCCAATGCTCCAGGCCGTGAGGCACGCTGGCCACAGATCTGGGCTGGCAGAGGGTCTTACGTGGCAAAGCTGGGGTAATGAAGAATGCCAGTTGCATGCTCCCACCCCCTAAAAACACGGCTTTGAGGGATTAGGTCTGAGGGCAGGAGCTGTGACTCAGAGTGAGGTCATCCACTGAGGGGCTGAGTGGGACAGCTCTTCTGCGCTCCCTCTGGGGGTGGGTGACTCACACAGAAGTGTGCAGGTTACAAACAGACACCTTCTCCTCCTCTCTGTGTTATTGACACTATAATCATGGATATCAGATCTGCCACCGGGCTTGCTCATTTGCTCCTCTGTTACGGTACAGTTTGATGGAGTCTTGTGATTCTGAAAGTGGAGAGATGCACACACACGCACACATACACACACAGACGCACACGCACATACACGTGCACGCGCACACACGCACACGCACACGCACACGCACACGCACACGCACACGCACACGCACACGCACACACAGACACACACACACACACAATCATGTTGAAGTCCATAATGTAACATAGGTAAAACCTTGAGAAGGATGCAGGGCAAGTGTATGATTGGTGCAGAAGCTGAGTCGGTCCCCCAGTCCGATGTCTCTGCTGTCCCTCACAGCTGCCTGCCACACTTCACCACACCCAGCCCTGGCCTGCACATGCCAGCACATTACACACATTGCTGGAAATCTGCATCCTCAATGTGAGCAATGCAGGCCTGTGCCATGATCCCACTGGCCCCAGGGGATCCTGTGCAGTGCTGGGTCCTGCAGTCTGGACTTCTGATTCATCCAAACACAATCACCCTATCATGATGAAGAGCCCTGCTGTAAGGGGATGGGGCTGATGAGCACTGTTTCATTACATATTTTAGCAACTGCTAAAATTATGTTCTGCCATCTTGCCATCCTTTTAAAAGAAAAGTTTAAATTTCACGCACTGAATACAAATATTGGGAATGAACAGCAAACTAAAAAGCATGCATAGTATAGCAATAGCTTTGCCTCAGGGCATCATTGCCAGGGGCAACTCCTTTGTGGGCATATGCACGTAGCATAGATAAGGTTTGTGCATGTCCATTTAAAAAGAGAAAAAAACTGCTAGGTTTTATTAGGATAAATGAGGCCATTTGGGTTGCATAAGGCCACAGCAACAGGGCCTGAGCAGAATGAAAAACTGTCTTCCCTTGGGGCTGAAGTCCAAAGCTCGAGCGCTACACTGCTGCCTATCCCGCAATGTTTCAACACTGCTGCACTTCTCCTATAGGCACACACTCTCAGATGAGGAGATTGGGCTGCCTTGCCAGTTTTCCTGCTGGGCGCCTGGCCCCTAGTTGTGAAATTAGGTGTAAAGCCGTCTTGTCTTACTGAGGCAGACGGGGAGGGGGAGGGAGAGGGGAGGGGGCTAGAAAGTTGTTTTTCATATAGACAAGGAGGAGGGGAAAAAAGGGCAAATAGAAAACAAAGTTGATGGAAGTCTCCCAGGAGGAGTTATGTCATGTCACTCTGTCATCTTTGTGACCATAAGGCAGTGTATTTATAGGAGACCACAGTGTCTAGTGGCAGAGCCAACAATAGTGCTCTTATAAATCCAAATGATAGCACAGCCTGTTGCTCCAGCCAGATTTTCACATCAGTAGAAGCTGCATGATTCCTTGAGTATCTCTAATTCAGAGGAAAAAATAGCATGCCCTTGAAACATAGCAGTGATAAGCATAGCACTAGCCCTGTGCTGTCTCACCGCTGGCCGGTAAACAGTGGAAGTGATGGGCACAGCAGAAATTCCTTTGCCACCAGATTGTGTTCAGAGGATAGGATACATCTTGTTTTGTTTCTGCTCTGATTTCACAGGCCCAATCAAGGCTGACCTTGAGCAGCTGTTGGTTTGCTGAGATCACCCGGCAGACCCTCTCAGGAGTTCTCAGATTGTGGTTTTGTGGAAAATCCTAATGAGGAGCTTCTAAAATAACATTTTAATGTGTAACAAGACACCTTAAACCAGTGATGATAACTTGTAAAAAATAATTAGGTCCATGTTGAGACATCTACATTTTTAAGAGCGTTGGTGTAGGTTGCCATTGTGATTGTCTGAAATGTCTGTAGGTAGTAATGCCGTATTGATTTGCAGAATGCACTTGTCTTGTATTGAAATGGGTGTGTGTGCAGCTCCGAGCCATCTGCAACTGATGAGTAGTGCTGCCCATTCCAATGTAAGAGATTAACTGTGACTGCATGGAGCAAAAGTTGGGCGACCTCAAGGCCTGCTTCCAGATAAAACATTTCGCAATAAGTCAAATGGCTTGCAAGACCCAGCATGTTTGTTTTCCCCTGAAATAGGATAGCCTCTTGGGAATTACAGCTGGCTACCAGGAGAGAGTTTTCTTAACTGGAGATGGCATCTATAAAACAACCACCTCACTCCTCACGTGGACTTAAAAACCACAAACCCGTTGCTTCAGTGGAGTACTATGCAAAAGAGAGCTTGGAATTATAATGATTTCAATGTTTTTCCGACCAATTGTGAAAGCAGAGGCTCATTTTCATTGCAAAGGGACATTAAAAAATCCACCAAAGTTAATTTAAAATTTGGACTGAATGCTATGTAGTATCAATGCATTTCACTGCCTTCATTGTATTGTTCTTGTCTGTTTATTTTTACTTTAGAAAAAAGTTCTTGCGCAGTGCTGGATAAAAATAAATCTGAGTGTATTGTACTGTGTGTGTTTCAACATGTACCCAAAGCTCATATTTATGTAATGAGCTCTTGTGCCATATCTTACAAAAAAAAAGTCTTTTACTACAATCCTTTTTCAGGCAGCCGTGTGTGGCTACGCATTCCAGACTGAACTGAAAATAGGGAGAAAATCTCATGCTCAGAAACCACCAGCAAAAGTATACCAAAGTCGTGACTAAAACAAGTTTGATATTGTCTTGCAGATGTAGCCTTTACAAGATTTGCAATGATTTCATTCATTCCTAATCGGTATGATATAATACCTTTTTATGTGCAATATGTGTGAGGGTACATTTGTTCTTGCGGGTTCCCCTTAAATATGAAAGAGGCAATTATCCATGACGAACAGATGCAGGAACTGTTGAGTCAGTCAGAGAAGTCAGACCACTTCTTTGTATTTCAAAAAAACGGAATGGAGTGTAGACCTCCTGTGGCAGATATTAAGTTTCACACACCATATTGATCAACCTGCTGATTACTTGTATTCATTGTTACCGCATCACTAACAGGTTATAAAAGGCAGTGAGTAAGTATGACTGGGAACAAGAAAATCCATGCATGTGCTGGCCTCTGGAGAATGGGAAGCCAAAATTAGACAAAAAAATAGTTTTCTGTAATTAATCTAAAGGAAGACGTGATCTGTATATATTTGTGTTAGGTGTGTAAGGTTTGATCTATCATCAAACCTTACACACCTGACAGACTCCTGTATTTCACTTCCTCAGGTCACCTGACCCTTCCTTCCTGAAAGGCTGTCTCTTCTCTGTCACTCCTCTTTCCCACTCTGACCCCAGACTGTTGGAATAAACTCCCTGTCACTGTAAGGACAACGGATTTCCTCACCACATTCTGCCACAAACTTTACTCACCTGTTTATACTGCACCTGGTTCAATCTAATGCTGAAAGCTTACCATCATCTCCTCTACCTGACTATACCCTCAAACCCACATGAAAACTTTTGAAAACAGTTAAATATGATATGACGCAGATTGGCAATAATTATATCATGATGTGTAGAATGACTGGTTTGTTACCTCAGCTCTTGTAGCTCAAAGCATTTGCTTAAGTAAGTTGCACTGGGTAAGAGCATTTTGGAAATGCCTAAATGTAAACATAACATATTTATATATATTACAAACAATTAAATAAATGATCAGGACTTAGCTGTCCTACACACTTCGGCTGGCAGCTACTCTAATGTCTTGAGAGTAGCATGTGGAGACCATAAGGTACATTAACTTACAATGATGAACAAAAGCTGCAGATGGTGTGAGAAAGCTGCAGTCAGTGTTTTCCCACCACTGATTCCCCACATCAGCCGGGCATTGTGACATCGGGCACCTGGCTGAACTTACTGCCATGGTGACTACAAAAGAAGGCAGAGGTGCACTAAAGATTCTTACCTGTCCATAATGCAATATGTGTTTTGGCAGAGAACAAAACAGAAACGGGTCAGTTCAATCACATTAATTGATTCAAAAGCTGTGCTGCTTCTTTTCAGTCCTTTGCAGGGATTTTCAAATACAATTAGTTAAATTTATATATTGGTGCAAAGGGCTCATTCTACTCACTCAGCATATTCTTGCCAAGAATGTATCTTTACTGCTAGGAAAAAGCTGATGATGCCAGGGCTCTGTCTCTCATTCAATAGATGTAGAAGGAGATTTAGAGACTTGATCCAAATCACATCGTTTTGCGTTCTATAAATCAAGTTTAGTTTATGGATGGAAAGCCATAAGACTGACAAATGTTTTTGAAATTGAAAGGGAGTGTGTGTGTGTGTGTGTGTGTGTGTGTGTGTGTGTGTGTGTGTGTGTGTGTGAGAGAGAGAGAATGAGAAAGAGGAAAAGAGAAAGATCTGACACAGATGCAAACAGTACAATTCAGTAATGCCTCAGCACAGGCCCTATTCAGCAGTGCACAGGCTGCAGTCTTGGCCTGCAGTGGAAAGCACAGAGGAGGATCGCTGCAAGCAGGAAAAAAAAACGCCTTGGAAAAAAAAGCGTTGGAGACCGATTGCTTTTGTTACACTCCTCTTTCCAGTGAGTCATGTGTGCCCCTACGCCCTGGCGTTGAGGATTGATGACTTAATGATTTCAGCTGCTTGGTGAGTCAGCGGACACACGATCATCCAGAGTATTTTATGGCCATCGTAAGCGCTTCCCTCTCCACCATCTCCACTGGCTGACATTATAAATGGTGGGCAGAGGGCAGGATGTGCGCAGGGAAATGGGGTTTTTGTTTGCCTGCTCACTGACTGGCCTCGCTGGGGTTAGCTGATCTGGTACTGCTCCTGCAAACAGAGGTCCTCGCTGGACAGAGCTCATCTGCAGGTTGCCAAGGTCAGACAAACATCAGGATTGCAGCTTTGTTAGAAATCTTATTGCACATCTGAGGACACGTGACCTGCTTCTCATACTACAGTACATTAAGAATAAAAAAAAAAACATTGCCTGGAATTCATTCAACATTTCTCCTTATGCTCACAGTTAAAGCATTCATTTTTATCGTCATTATCGTTTGGCAACTTTGCAATTACGAAAATTAACTTGAATGACTGCTTGGATGAATTGACAAGATATTGTATAGGCAAAATGTGAGGCAACAGTTACAGAACTAGCTGCTGGACCTAAACGATGTGAATGAGGCAGGACTTACTTTACCTCCCTTGCTCCTATAAAAATCCAGCTGCTTAAAATGGTTACTATATATGTATGATGCAAAATGCTACAGATAAGATGTCTGCAAAACCAAAACATGATATCAGTTCAATGTGATGTTATATTGGTCTGTAAAAATTTTGGAGGACTGAGCTGACATTATTATGCACCTACTTTCTAGATTCAGACATTTCTTTTTAGATCTCTCCAGTTATTCCAGGGCTGAGGTGAATGGGAAAATACAAACCAAAATTCTTCCATGGCACTGATGGGGACTGCGGTCCAGAGTAGTTTCACACAAAGTCTGGACTTCACTTCCCACAAGTACCGATAATGTAATCACCTGTTGGAATCACCAATGCGATTTCACTGCAAGTTTTTTTTTTTACTGCACATAATTTTCAGCCTGACCTGAATGTGAGCAAAGCTATAGCTACACAAAAAGGATCGATGTGAGGGGAGCATCGGTCAGAGCACCAGAATACAAACCTTTGACCGGCTCCTCCTGCATGGAGCTCCGTGCTGTCCTGCCAGCCAGCTCCACGTCAGGTGCAGCGAAGGACGCTCTTGCTTCGTTCTGCCGGAGGTGCCAATCAGCAGGTGCGGAGCGAGTGGTGACTCATGATTCCTGAGGATAGGTCGCTATGACGCTGGAGAGGACGTGCGCTGAGGATAAGGCTGGGACAGGCCTGGTTAATGAGTACCCTGCTAGGAATCCAATCTGTCTGATAGCCATGTCTGAACTATGAGTGTGTTAGACCAGTTCTCTCAGGAGATAGGGAGACATGTGGCACGGGCCTCTATGGGCACCCTATACTGATTAAGCAGGGACACCACCCTCAGCCCTCAATACGAGTGGAGGGGGGCCTAGGCAGATGAGTCTATTACTGTTTATTACCTAGAGGCAGGTATAGTTTGCTTATTCATTCAGTTTAACCCTAAATGTCTTTCATTCTCTTTTTTAACTATATTTTTTTAGTTATGCTTATACACTGTACAATCATGAACTGTAGGTAAGACTGACCAGGAAAACAATGATGTCTGAATTAAATATGAGGTTGTCCATTAATGCAAATTTTTGTGAATCCGGAAAATACATTTAATTAATATTGGAAGCTGATTTATCATTTTGAATTTCAATGAATGTTTCTTAACAGATTGACATTTTCATTGGGATCTGCTGTAATTTTTTTTTTTTTGATCATGTCTTTATATCTTCATGAATGCTATCCTTAAGATGGGTTGTTATTTATTTATTTATTTATGTATTTATTTATTTATTTATTTATTTATTCTAATTACATCTTTGGTGTTTGTGGTGCCCAAATTCCAATTTCCTAGCCTGAAAACCAATATTATGGTGGATGTCCTAAAACAACAAGACAAACAACCTAAAACTCATCTAAGACACTTTTTTCATAAGTATATACACCTAGCCATCACTAAATCAAATCAATCACATTTCCCTCCATGTAGTTGTTATGACAAAGGAAAAAGCGATGCACACGTAACAGAAGAAAATCAGTGCAAGTTACAACAGATATGATTTTAAGTAGACTGGCAAAGAAGATTATTAAATGACAACAGATCCTAAATCACCTGGAGGGATAGCAGTAAAAACAATGAGGCATCTTTAAGCCGAGCTGTTTTGTGAATTCCCCTCTCAGACAATGAATAGTGAGCGTTTGCAGATGCCTCCCTGATTCCGAGGAGAATTCATCTGAGGAGCAGAGAATCCAATAGCAGGCTCATCAGGGCAGCGTTGGGAGAATCCGCGCTGATGATAGACTGCTGGGATTGCTCTTCTCGCCGTTCGCCCTGATCAAACGCTGGCAGCAATGAGACTGACTCCAGACAGTTGGGAGTGTATTATAGCCCATACCACGGGAGGGCTTACTGCTTTTATAATAAGCCTCTTAAAAAATCCTGCTTAATAAAAAGATGTGTTAATTGCAGAGGATACTGGCGGACAGTCCCCACCCCTTTATTACTGCATTAAATCAGCTGGCTCTGCATGCAGCCTGTGAGGGAACATTAAGATGTTGTGAACTAAGTGGTGCCATTGAGGAAATATAGCTTGGAAATGGTTCATCGCCCATCCTATGAAATAAGGCTTAATGTTGTGTCTGTTTGATAGTACCAATATGTTTTGTCATTTCACACACTTATTCTGGCGATGTTCTTTTCACTCAACCAGCGATGCAAGCAGTTTGCTAAACAGAGGTAAATTGCCTGCGTATTTCAGTATTCCTGTGCGTGTGTGTGTGTGTGTGTGTGTGTGTCTGTGTGTGCACGTGCCTGGATGGGTGCATCTCAAATGACAAAATGTGTTTTGCGTGGTTCGTGTTAGTTCATTGACTTTGTGGTAAAGCACAAGGATTGGGTGTGTGTCCTCTCTGGGCTGAGGTGCTGCAGTAGCCCATGGGCTCACGTGTCTCATCTTCATCATGACTCTCTAATGTGGGCCGCTGTGACCCCGCTGGCCTCCCCTGCTTGGGCACAGCCCCCAGCTTAACATGCCTGATAGACTTCCAATTCAGAGCACCGTGGAACCCACACACATTCATCTCAGTATTTTAACCAATTAATATTTTATTAGCTTAGAAAAAAAGTAGTACTTTCATGTATTTGTAGGTCAAGCTTAAGGAAAAATGATGATTGAATCCAGGCCCCTCTCTCTCTCTCTCTCTCTCTCTCTCTCTCTCTGTCTGTCTCCCACACACAGACACAAAAAGAACCAGATTTATCCAAAGAACATGGTTAGCGAGGAGGGAGCAGTGTGTGTTGCTGTGCTGCTGATCACTCCCTGTGTTTTCACCGCCTGGTGCTTCTGAGAGGCTTTGCCGTTGGCTGGCCGCTGTGCACCCCCTCTGCTCCCGCCTTCGCAGTGCGTTTGACTGACACTTCCTGCCTATGAATGCATGCCTACACCATCCCCAATAGGCACTGAGTGTAGGACCCAGTCCCCACACAATGGCACCATTCATTCTGCACCACCTCCCCCTCCATCCGCACTCCTCCTCAAAGTGCACCTAACAATTAAAGGATCAGAGAGAGGGGGAAAGCAAAGGTCAGAGCCTGGAAAACAGGTCCTCCATCTCAAATGTGAGCTGCTTCCATCCCAGGGCAGCTCCCACAGCCAATGGGCAGAGCTGAATGAAATGTCCGACCTAGTTACAAATTGCAATGCGTGAACCTGTAATGTATGCTTGTTTGTCTTACAGAGGGCTTCTAGTTGTACTATGGAAATGACCCAAATAAGTAACACTGCAGGGGCCTGACCTGACATCATACAATTATCTGTTCTGTATCCCTCTTTGACTATTGTGTCACCTTGATAAAAAACATAATCCTTCAGCTCTGGAGATCAGACATCTTTGATTGCTCTTGTATATGACACACTCATTTGCTATGAATGAAATTGCCAGTATAATGCATTGTTCCTCTTAAAAAAGGAGCAATGCAATCAATATGTATGAGTAATAACCATGTGTTTAATTTATTCTGCAAAAATTCTCTGATTTGGTTGATAAAATGTAATTGTTTTTGTACATGGGTAGATCCATTTACACACACAGTGTATCTGTCTGTGATGTCAGTACATTGTCTTTGTAATGCATTAATTTCAAATTGAGTCTGAATGATGCATGGGTACACAAACACTACTGGAAGAAAAAAAAACATTGAATGTGTCTCTCAAACAAACGTAGGCAAATGCTGTTTTATTTACTGCTTCAGAATAACTGTTGGGGCAGCCCATCAGTTTGCTGGGTAATGACAGATATGACAGAATGCTGGGTTTGGGATGATATAATTAAAGTGTTGTTGTCTCCTCTGGACAGAAATACACCAATGCGTCTACGGTGTCGAGGGTGACTAAGTCACAGATAAGGCACAAGCTCTGAAAATACGTTTGATGATGGCTAACTGTAGACTGTGGTTATTTTTGTCATAGAATGTATGCTGCAATCAGTGACACTCAAGTGAAATTGTGGCTTTTTATAATTCCCTCAGATTTTAGGATCCACATCCTCTTCCTTCAAAGACATGTACTTCACTACATAAAATACAGTGTCATTATTGTTTTCTGAGGAATGGAAGAGTTGGTCAGCTCTGATTGTTTGCTCTCCACATTTTCATCACCTCATGTCCTTCGGTGTTGATGTTAAAGCTGCAACGACTCTTGATTGTATGGAATGGCTAATGAGGCTAATTAAACCTGGTTGTTTGTCACTAAGGAGACACGTCTGGCATGTAAACAAATGAACAGGGATGGCCCTGAGGGGACTGCAGGAGTGTCACTCTTCCCTGAGCCCCCAGGAATGTGTCACAGACGCTCGCTCTGAGAGGGGAGATGCTGGTAGCACAAAGCTGTCGCTCCATTCATGCCACACAAAGACAATGTTGTGAGCTCCGATGCACTCTATCAATGGAAGGAGGGGAGAAAAACGAGACTGGAAGTAAGGTAGCCGAGTTCTGCCAAAGAGAGGACTCAATGTCTCTCAGCTGCACCTGTGAGCAGAAACGTGAGACACAACTTGACCTGAAGGAGAGGGTCACCATTAGCCATTAGCCTCACAAACTGAGTTGCCTGTACAGCCTTTTGTCTTGACTGAGCTTCCCCTCCCCTTGAGCTGGCTACTTACATAATCTGCCTTTTATTCCAGTGCCATAATATCCACTTAAACTTTTTTCAGTCATTTTTAATATTGCAGTTCAAGTACTTGTAAACTGTAATGTAAACTAATTATAAATTTGTCAGCTTAGCAGCCCTGGGTTCCCTGTGAGAATATCTGGTGCAATGAATGGTTAGGAGGATGAACGCCCTGTATGAAAAGTGTCTCTGAGAGTTTGGCTGAGGTGACTCAGTAAGAATCAGTGAGACATGATCTGTGTCATGTCTCATCTACAGATGGGCTGAGTGGGAGGATCCTGATGGCCTTGTGAGAAAAACAAGACACACGTTCACCATGATCTACGCCCATTTCCAGAAACTCACACAGAACCCTCTTCTGTGGCAGCTCAGTCGCAGCATTTTTACCACCAAAGATATTCCTCAGAAGTCATGTTGGACCTTGCTTTAAAGAGGAAAACAGCCATTATGAAGCTTTTTTGCCGCCCACATTTATGTCCCATGTCCTACAGTGGAGACCACAGGAAATCTGTCCTTCAGAATAACACCTGCATCCAGACAACATGAGCACATATGCTTGAGACATGGAAGAAAAGGCTGTACCTGCTGAGAACTTTCTAAACGTACACCAGAGAAATGATCTTGTGCCTGGGGAGGAAGCTAAACGTGTTAAAAGGCAGTGGAGTGAGACTTCCTGATGGAAAGTGGGTATTAGAACAAAAAGATTAAATAATGTGCCCTTGTCTGCATTTTCAAAGGGGAATAAATCAATGCCCGGTGCCGAGTGCTGCATGCTGGAAAGCGCAGGCGTTTCTCTGCGCCAGTAATCCTGTCCGTTAGCCCAGCTGACTGGTCCTAAGGCTCACTCTGATTGGTCCATAGGTCAGAAGCTTCGGCGCCTTGCTCAAAAGCAGATCAATATTATATGACACCTGTGAGCTTTGTAACCTGCTGTGCATGAAACAGAGCAGACAGATACTTTTTTCCATTGCTGGGAAAACCTTCCTCTTCAACAGGAATGCAAAGGGTTTATTGATTGGCTACATTTTGGAAGGTCTTCAAACTGGCTTAATAGCATTAAATCCTGATTTACACAGCAGATATAGTTTTTATGGCAAGTACGGTGTCCATGAAACCACTTACTTAACACTCGATTTGAGGTCTTGACGAAAACCCCCGTTTGAGAAGAGAGTTGAACTGATATCATTTTTTTTTTTCAATTTTTGGCTGAAAGCCTGGTATATGCTGACAGTCCAGAGAGTTCAGAGATATTGCCATTTTGATACACTTACTTATATGGGAAATATGTGGTGAGGGGGCTGTATCATGTTCTGTTGATTTAGCGCAGTGTGACTACAGGTGTTCAACCAGCTGAAACATCAGCACCAAACACCCTTTTGTTCAGCTAACTGTTACAGACACCTGCTGCCATCAGAATTTGGCAGTCCAACTTGGAAGTGGCTGCCATTCAGAGAAAACAAGAACATGGCCACCTGCCAATGACCGATGCAGTGAGTAGACAAGGTGACAGGCTTGGCCAATATAACTGCCATGAAAAGAAATAAGGTTCTCAGTCATTTTGTTGTATAACATTCTTGACCCGTATTTACAGACAGTTATGGTGACAATGAACATTTCTCTTAGTCACTGGCAGGCATACGGTGACTCAGAACATGATGAAAGTCCACTCTGTTTATACATGAAAACTATCACTACCTCTAACATCTTTGAAATACTTTGGCCCAGGTTCAGTCTAACTGCGATGTGCTTTCTCATTAGCAATGACTAGCCAGTTAAAACAAGGGCAAATAGTGATACAAAATCCAAAATAAAATTGCTCTTGTAACAATGTAAATATACAAACATAAATAAAAATGTTTCATGATATAGCATTGCTGTAACTGTTAGTATAGTATTTCAGAAGATTAAGGCAGTGGAAATTGTAGCTGTATCCATTTTGTTTGATAAGTGGAAACCATCACACAGAGAGCAGTCACTGAGAATGTTGGCTAACACATAGAATAATGAAATGGCAATCGGTTCCTAATCACTGATATTCAACATAAAAGCAGCATCTAACAATAAAAGCTGAAATATAAAAATGATACAAGTCTGATCATAGTGCCTTTTTCATTTGTTTTTTTGCATGAAGGAAGCATAGCAAAATAAATCCAAGATTTCCATTAGTCTGTTTTTGTTTTATTTTTGGCCCAGAAACTGCATGAAAAAAGATGGTGAGTTTTCTAGTTTTACTGGTGGTTTGGGCCATACAAATTAATTCCAAGATTTCCCCCAAAGTAAACTGAAGACAATGTATTAGTATAATACCATACCACAAAAAGTACAAGTCATTTTTTTAAAAGGTATTTTTTAAAATATGGTGTACATGTTATACACAATGGAAGCATGTTTAAATCAAGATGTAAACCTTTTGTGTAATTATGATAGCAAGTACAAGCACTCATTTTTTATAGCTATAACTACATTAAAGGAGAAAACAAACTCATTTATAAATCAAAATGTTAAAGAGAGGCTCTTGGTTTGTTGAATCCAGCTGTCTTCACCTTTAAAATGTTGTATGTGATTGCGCACGTCAGTGGCTATGAGCATAATGTTACACCAGTGTTCTACAGCAGGGGCTAGCTTTCCATTTATTTTAGGGGCAGTCCCATGGCCTGTGATGAGATGGCGAGGTAAGTCCCTGGGGATTCCCGGTGTAAGCAATATTCACTTGGCAACAATGTATGTAGTCTTTGTTAAAACAAACACATGCCTCCATGCCTGTAATGGAAAAGGCACATTTTAGGAGGGCTTCTGGTACATCAGGCTAATGAATTTTAACACCAGGGTCACTGAGAAGTGAATGTAATTGTTTAGATGAGTAATGACAGGGCACATATTACTTATCAACTATCCAGGGTTTTCATGTGTTGTGGAACCCTCAAAATACAACACAGACTAAAAATGTTTAAAATTAATGTATCAGATGTCCAGCTGTTCTCTATATTTCTCTTTGTTTTCCCTTTGCCATTGAATGGATTGCTTTCGATGGGGACGCTAATGATGCTGTAGACATAGAGTCAAAGTCACACTGAAAGTCCCTTTAGATGGTACATTCCAGCAGTGTCTTGCAGCATTCACTGATATTTTTTTTTCTGTAGCTATGTAAACAGTGCAGTTTTAACACAACTAGTATATTTTACAATGTTGAGATTAATTGTCCATGATGCCAGTTGCACCCATGATTTTCAATCGTACATTTACCATCGTTTGGTTTTCAGTTGATTACGCTTAATCACTCTTTCTGAGTGACTCGTATAAATGCTTTTGCAAGGAATCAGCTTAGGTTTTATACTCTATACATATACCCATACAGTTTATGAATTTGTGGTGAAGACATCAAATGAGCAATCGTAGCGGTCTGAGTTTTGTTGTTGACAGCACTGTCTGATATATTTGCCAAGGTTGCTGGTTGTTTTGCCCAGGGGTTAAGTGGATGTAAATAGTTCTCCTCTGTTGCCAGTAAAGATTGTGGTGACAAACTCATATTAAACACAGAGGAAAGTAGAAAAATGCATGTTTCCTTTTGAGCCATTTTACCAGTTTATCAATTATTTTATGATTTATTTTTCACACCTTGTTCACAATTCAAAGGTTTATGCAATAGCCGAGCTATTTCAAAGTGTGGTGAATGAGATGCTCAAAGCTGAAAAGTTTTCTTGAGCATTTCTTGAGAACTTTTCAACTAATTTTATTAATAAGAGGGCATGTCCAGTTAGACACATTCTTTGGGTCTGATATGACTAGCCTGCCTCTCATTTTGTTGCTCAACATTCATTTCAGCATCATGATATTGCACCATATTTGTCATTAGCGTGTTTTCCATCTGTGTACATTTGAACTGTCTGTAAATATAAAACTTATGTGTATAACTGTAGTGAAATTAAATGTCAACTCCAGCCAACCTTACTTCCTCATTTTGCTCACATAGATACTCCTTACATGGAAGGGGAATAGAGATCCAGCTGTAAAAGTGACGCCCCCTCAGTGACTATATAAACAGGAGAGCTACGTCACATCTGCCATGTCAGAGCCTGCATCACAGCGTGTGGGCAGCAATTTCAGGAGGAAGGAAATTCTACCTTTACAGTAAGAATGCTCATACTGTCACTGACATCAGTTTTCAGACTTGGATCATTGTGTAACACACTTTTCAAAACACAGGATGTGGTGGGTCTGATGAAAAAACACACACACAAAAAAAACAGCAGGAGTATTGATGTGGGCCTTTAGAATTAGCTGTGCCACTGAAGATTGATGAGGTAGCTCCTATAGCATTAGTGTGTAGGTGGCTCATATGCCACATGTTTCACTCTGTGCCGCCTAGCTCTATTATTTCCACAGGCAGAGGAGTGATGGCCAGTGCAGTCTGCCATAAACAGTGAGCAGCAACTGAGCATTCAGCTTCTTCATTTTGAACACTTTTGGCAACTCTTGAATGCGTTCATTATGTTATGAAATGGCTCTTAGATGTGAGAGTTCCATGTCTTGTATTGTGGGTGCATTTCAGTGAGTGTTTCAGTACCCCAATAGTGGGGCACAGAGGCAGGGCACCCATGCAGGGGCCTGCTGCAGCCTGGCATCAATGGGCACCATGACCATCTGTGACAGCGCACTGCGCACAGACGTACTAGCCCTGCCAGGGAATCCAGGCTCAGAGAGGCTTAGCCGCGGTGATCCGCGCGATCGATGGTACAGTCTGTGAAAAGAGAGTCATCTGGTTGGCTTGGCAGAGGATGATCTCAGCCATGGCCCTGTCACCATGCCAAACGGAACAGCCAGCCACTCACCGCTGGAGAAGCCAATACTCTCCAGGGCAAGGAACAGTGCTGTGGCAGTACATCAGCTATAGTAATAATTTATTATTATTATTATTATTGTAGTTGTTGCTGTTGTGGCTTAATGCCAGTATAGCCCTGAATGTTATTCTGTTTCATTGATATTTTTGCCTGTTGTTGACTGCTGATTGTTTTTCGCTCATGTTTAGTGGACCCAAACAGTCCTCCTCCCCCGCTGCCTGTGAAGATTGACGAGACATCCTTATTGGGAGTAACGTCTCCTTGAAAAGACAAGGCAGCGCTCCTCATTATGCGGGAGAGGAAGGCGGAAAATAAGTAGGCCACACAAACATTATCTGCTTTTACCTTGAGGTTCCAGTGTTGCATTAAAACTGACAACGACTGCATGTCCAGCGGAGGCTTTCTGTGCCTGTAAATGGAGGATGACAGCTCTAAATGTACAGTACGCTGATAACTGACTATGTACATTATGTACTGTACTGCAAAGAGGAACTCAACCTATCAAGGTTTCATGCAATTCTAATATTATTCTGCTGTGGTATTTCTGCCTGTTCAGTTAGATACTGCATATGTATACAATTATTTCAACAAAAGAGAATAAGTCAATGCATAAGACTGTATATATAAATATAAATTATAATTAAATTCAGTGTAATAATAATAATGCAAGTCAATGTATTACTAAAACAGCCACCACATCCATGCCATTCTTAATTTGTACTCTGGATGTACATGCTGGTGTTTCCAGTATTTAGAATGTACATTTTTTTATGAAAGCATGCTTATTGTATTAATATATATCTATGCAGTATAAACAGTCATTTGAGCCCTAGTCAGCTAAATTCACAGCATGCTTCATTGTTTGAAGTTCCCCATTGCCTTTGATTTTGATCACTTCAGTCACTTTAAAAAAGCAAAAAAGAAACAGCGAAAGTATTCAAATCCCTAATTTCTCCAGAGAATTTTGCCCTTAATTTATTCATATTTTTCAGGGAGCTATGTATTTATATTAGTGTAATATATGTGTTTAACATCTTGGTCAAACAACACAGTATTGACTCAGACGTGTTTCTGTATACAGTTTGAGCTCCAATAAGCCATCATTATGATATATTTATTAGGCATCAGACTAATTAGATAAAAAATTCTATTCTAAGACAGTGCCAGCAGCACTGGGAGACAGAGGTCATGTTTACCACACAGCCACAGTGGCCTTTCAGCCAGTCTCAGCCCTTTCAAGCAGCCCCAGCGCCTGGCAACTGGGGTTAAAGTCTTTTATGGGCTTCATCTAGAGTCATAAATCACTGCTGTGAAGGGCCAATCACAGGGCTGAGGGGACACGGGAAGAGCAGCAGGTTGAACCAGCACACATAAAAATATCTTTACACACATTCACACATTTACATGCAGCATGCACTCAGTTAACACTCACACATACACACACATCGAACACATGCAAAATGTGAATGCATTTGAAAACAAAACAGCTGAATTTATTTACACACACCCTCACACGCACATACATATTCATGAAAAAGCAAGGTAATAGGGGCTACTTCCCAACATGAGTTAAGTCTATAGGTTTCATTTCATTACTTTGTGCCTGTTTTGTGTTGCAGAATTGAGAGCGACAAAATCACATGCGCTCACCAGTGAGCAGAGGAATTTGCCGCCTGAGTGTCGCTTTGCAGTCTGGTGAAACATGAGGACGTTATTTACGTTCAACATGTGCGGGCCCAGATGACGGCACACCTGATGAGGTCATCAGAAAGCTGGGGGGCGTGGGGGTCGGGGGTTACAGAAATGCACCGAGAGTCTAAAACAGATTTACAAAGCTCTGGCTGTGATATATGTGGATCTGCTGCCAAATTTGGAGTTCTCTCACATGCAGTGTTTCCAGGGAAAACTCCCTCACGAGGCCAAGAGGGTGGAAAAAGGGAAACACTTTATAATTTTTGCCAGCTTTTTTCTCTAGGAAAACAATGGTTTAGTCACCAGTGTGTTCTCAGCCTTAATTTCCCCATTGGATACATACACTGTTTCAGTCTCTTTCAAAACTGGACAAAAAAAGCGTGTGGTGTTTTGCTACTTCCCCAAAATGCTGATATGTGTAAGACTGTTTCCTCAGTGATTGTTTCACTCATCCATTACAGGATTAATTGCGCTCCGGTCTTGCAATGCCCAGACGGTCACTCTATACTTGAAATGAGCTAAATCACCATATGGGCTTTAATCTCCAGCTAATTAAAAAAATTGCCTCTAACACTGTGGAGACCGGACTCCAATATCAATGCACTTTTGATACAAAAGGAGCTCTCCATGCAGCAGTAGTGTAGGAATGAACATTTCATGCAGCTGACATTGTCTTATTCAGTTGCATACAACTCATGCCCCATGTTTACTCTTAAAGGCTATCTTTGTTAGCCACATGTCATTCTCAATGAGAGCATTCTTAGCTCTGAATGCTTTTGACACGGCGGCGTCCGGCATGCCTGGGGGAGATATTGGCTCAGTCTATTGTGTCCATTCTGTTGCAGTCCCCTGCACCATGAATTTGAAACAAAAAAGGCCTATTAATGTCATATAGTGTATGTACAACTATAGTACACATTCTTAAGCATTTTTCAATAGAAAAATATTACTGTCCAAGAATGTTATTGCTAAAGGATTTAGTTATTCTTTAACATGATACTTTTCTCTCAGATGATGCATAGCACTTGGTTATTATTTGTGTATTGTTTCAGAGTATATTTTCATTATTTTTTACATTCTTGTGAATCAATGGTTTGTCTGCCTATATTTCTGGGTATATATTCAAAGGATCTGAAGCCTGTTGTGTACATTATAATAAACACTTTTATTCAATGCCTGAGTGAGGGTAAAGACACCTGAAGAGAAACAAATCCTTCCGTGTTTGTTTATTTCTCGCTTTCTCTGTATTTCTGTATTTGTTTGTGCAATGTCAAAGCAATCAGAATTATGGAATCTGAAGCACATAACATTTTTGCTGTGTATGTGTATAAATGGGTGTTTGTCTGTGTGTGTGTATGCATGTGTGTGTGTGTGTGCGTGTGTATGTGTTTGCACATGTGCTCTTGATATTCTTGTGGGCGTAAGTGTGCATGCATTGGCCTTCCCCTGTGTGTGTGCCAGCATGTATGTTTGTATGTGTGTGTGTGTGTGTGTGGGGGTTAGGGGGGGTGACCATAATGCCGCAGGCGAGGATGGGGATGTGCCACAACAGATATTTTGACCACAGTGTGCCAGAGGGCAGGATAGTGCTAGAGGTACAGGCTTCATGATAACAACTCTTGTCACTGCCGCTTTGGCAAGATAGCTGTACCCTGGGACAGAAACTCAGAGGAGGGGGTGCAGTTTGATTTCCTTGCCTGGGTTTGTGCTGTAGGGCTGAGGAACTCAGTGGAGAGGGTACAGTTTGATTGCCCTGCCTGGTTCACTGCTGTGGGGGTGAGAAACTTAGTCGAGGGGGTACAGATTGCCTTGTCTGGGTTAGCCCTGTAAGGGCTGAGGAACTCAGTGGAGAGGCCGCAGATTACCTTGTCTGGGTTAGTGCTGTAAGGGCTGAGGAACTCAGTGGAGAGGGCGCAGATTGCCTTGTCTGGGTTAGTGCTGTAAGGGCTGAGGAACTCAGTGGAGAGGGCGCAGATTGCCTTGCCTGGGTTTGTGCTGTGGGGTGAGGGTACTTCAAGGTTTTCTGCCCAACTATACAGGTGAGCAGAGTCTAAGGCAATGGCCAGTTAATTCATAGTTCACAGAGCAAACCTGTGTAGAAAACCTTTCTAAGAGTCAGGTCTTCATTTTTTGCTTACAGTAATACTCTGTTGTCATATGTAACATTTCAATAGTGACATGCACCATTGGTAGACTGTTTGATTAGGTCTCCACCTGTAATCTATGAAGTTGTTTATTGATGCGGTCCAATGGCCTTGCTTTCCCACTTGAAAAATAGAGATTGAAAAAAAATCATTTTTCCCTACTCGCACAGGGGCGTTGTAATTGTCACTTACGGAGCTGACAGCCTTTTATTAAACATGTTTATGGAGGGGCTCCTATAAAGCCTGCAGCTTTACCGTAATTATTCTATTCCACTGACCTGACCCTAGACACTTGTATAGTGCTGAAACATGGAATAATGGCTGTTTATGTGACTTAGAGCTGTAGAACTTCCCTTACCCTGTAATTTGTATCATGAAAACAGCAGTCGATGCTGAAATTCCACTGTATGCATTAGCGCTCACAGAGACATTTAAAGGCTCCAATTATGCTCTCAAGGTGCTCCTGTCTAAGAGGCTTAATTGACAGATTGTCTGACCTTGGAATGCTGTGCTCTCGTTTGGCAGTGATTTTCTGGTCAATCACCTGATGATTCACACAGAGGAGAGGGTATTTTTTCCCTGGATAATACAGGTGTGTTTGGACATTTCAGAGGGCAGACCCAGTAAAGGCTGTGTGTCCCCCTGCCCCCTGGCCCCTGGCCCCTGGCCCCTGGCCCCCTGTCCTGGTCATGTCCATGGCCATTTCTGACATACAGTTTTTTCCTGGTTCACTTTTGACTGACAGCTCTGGAGCTCAACAAAAAGCAGTGAGATTCTGTGTTGTGCCACATATGTAGACTGATGAAAGTGGAATCTGAAAAAGCAAACTTGAAATTGAAGTGCTTTTGGGAAGCACAAAAACTAAGAAATGTGGAAATAAAAAAAAAGCAATATGCATTTTTAGACCTTTCTTTGTAATCTCACAATTCATAATTTCACCCAGTGAGGTTGTTTTCCTCGGCACTGACCTGGTTACAGCTTGCGTGTCCTTAAGCACCAGCCGATAGGCTGAGTAGCTGCTGAGGTGGCCACTTTGGTCTGTAATTGATAGATGACCTCTGGAAGAGTATGTGATGAGCAGACTGAATGGAAATGAGCATATCACTTTGAATGGTTGATAACAGAGCAACTGGGTGACCTTTACGCTGGGTACCTGCTTATGAAGGAAAGTCTTTCCTGGAGGAAGATAATTTGGTCTTCTCCGGCATACCTTTTCCTTTTCTCTAGGAAGCTGGTCTGAGCTGGTCTCATGCTGGGGCCAACGCCAAAATCCATAAAATTTCAATGCTTCAAATCATGCTGCACAGCTGCATACTCTGTTGTCTCCAGCTACCAAGGCATGCAATTTATTGAAATCGTCTAGCTGTGTATTTAATTGCGAATGAGACTGCCTGGGATCTGCTAGTCCAGTAGCTTTCAGACGCACAAGCTTGAGCCATCGTGTACATTACTGAGATTGTTTATCGGATGCATTGTCAAGATAATTAATGAGTCGAGACAGCAATTGGCCTGACATAACAACTAAAATAGCTTAAGAGGCTGGTTTCTCACATTTGACCCCATGACCTCCTGATGGTCCAGGGGTGCCTGTGAGGGGAGAGGGTAGCTCTATGGTTCGCTGGGTCAGGGCAGAACCCTGAGTTAACAGAATCATATATACTGATAGCAATAAATAATAATAAGTGGTTTCACTTTTGTGCTTCCACCTCACGTGTTTTTAATGATGCAGTTATTTGTCATATTTCTAGCAATCGAAATATTTTCCAAATTCCACTGTATTCAAGTGATTCATGCAATTTTACTGCAATGATCAGCATGAATGGCACAATGGAAGATATTGAGGATGACAACACGGCTTTCCTTCATTTCAGCAGAAGCTGTCTAACCCTGAAGAGAAATAATAATTATTGAAATGAACAGCATGATTCTTGACGATTTGAAGTTTCTCCTCATATGCCGGAGGATGCCTTCAGCCATTTAAATCCCATGGACTCAGAAAACTGAGAGCAGATATGAAAGGGAGGCGGCTGCTGCAAATTAATGCAAGCCTATCTGCAAACGCTTCATTTTTAAAGGAGACCGCAACGTTCTGCTATATGTGTCATCGTAACACGGCAATAAAAATGTTTTAGTAATGCACTAATATTTATTATTATTTTGGTCCATGTTTTGACTTGTATTGTTTCTCTGTATAAAAAAGAATGCTCTGCCTGCTTGCACTTGGTGCTCTGACATATTAATACAACATCTGACACACTAGTCCTCATATGGCTGAAACTGAGCAAATGAATGATGCATTGATGCAGCTCACTGTTTCTCCCTTGTGGAATACACATAGTCACCACACTCAATACCTTCAAAAACAACACTGTTGTTGTTTAATCCATTTCTATTTCAAACACAACAAAGGTTAGTTGTTGGACAAGATTTTCTCTTAATTATGATCATAAATCACAATGCGGAAGGAATCGCGGAAAATAGTTTCAAGTAACAATCAGGATTTGCTACAATCCAAATAAAGTAGGCCAGAGGTCAAGACTACAATTTTTTTGGAACCATGACAACAATGATGATTAATATGTAGCTTCAACTTTCCAAGATAAAAGCTGAAAAGGGCATCAGTTATGCACTTGAAACATTTAGATGGTATTATTTCAAATATAAATTCAAAGGAACGTCTTGAGAAAACTTCAGCTTCATCCTCCTTTTCAAAGGGATTCACAGTGCAGAAAGTGACAGTGTCAGATGAAACAGCCATGAACAAATGTGCGCTTTTCATATGCTGTATAGTTTTGCATGTATCATTTAAAATATCTGCAGGGGTGAAACCCGTATGCCACAGGCGGGGGCTGTGTTGTGGCCCCGTGTGACCCTTGACCCTGTGTGTCTGCACATCAAAAGCAGACTCTGCACAGTCCCACATGGCCCATTGTTGGGCACGATTTGAAAGTCAAGTAGAAAAGCGCCAGCTGTGGTGGCATTCTGCTGCAGAGCCCAGAGAAGGGGGTTCGGACAGCTCAGTGGCTAAACTCGCATAGTGGAACTTAAACTTAACGGCGTAGTTTGTGAAGTACTGATCAGCAGATTGCTGGGGAAACATGATCTCTTATGTACCTTTTTGGTGGTTATGAAAGTTATCTCTTATACTCAGTTAAAGAGACCATGAATACATTTTTTCTTTGCTTATTCACAGAAACAGTTGTGACACATAGTCATTTTAAATTTGATCAGGTAGCAGATTTGGTATTCTGAGAGTGAAGCAGCAGCTCAGGCTGGGGAGGGAGGGAGGGAGGGGGTTCTTCAGGGAGGTGATTGTGAGCTTCAGCTGGTAGATTAAGCATAGGGAGCACAGATGAGCAGACTGTATGTATGGCTGCCTTTTTATATTCCTCTCCTTCAGATAGTGACAGCACAGGATGTGAGTGAGTGCCCCCCTCCTCACCCCTCTCTGTCTCTCTCTCTCCCCCTTTCTCTCTTTTCCCCTATCTCTATCTCTTCCTCTCTCTTTCTCCCTCCCTCCTGCCACTCTCTGTTCTTGTGTCTCCCTCTCTTTTTCCCTCTCTCTATTTCTCCCTGTCCCTCTCTCACTCTCTCTCTCTCTTCCTTTCTCTCTCTATCCACTCCCCCTTACCCTCTCTCTCTCTTGTTCCCTCTCCCTGTCCCTCTCTCTCTCTCTTCCCTTCTCCCCCTCTCTCTCTCTCCCTCTCTTGCTCTGTCCCTCTCCCTCTCCCCCTCCCTCTCTCTCTCTCCCAGTCCCTGTCTATCTCCCTTCTCCTCTCCCTCTCTCTCCCTGTCCCTCTCCCCCTCCCTCTCTCTCTCTCTCCCTGTCCCCCCCCCCACTCTCCAGTGTGCTTCACTGCAGGCTCTAATTATCCCGCCCCCTCCCTGCTGCTCCTGTGAGAGGCAGGCAGGCTGGCTGATGCCTTTGGTGGCTGGCCATCCCTGTCACACTGACCTCCCCTCCCCCGCGCTGTCTGCAGTCATTGCCCCTGACAGTATCACATGCTCATGAAGATTATTAACCATTTTTATATGCTTTTTCTCAAGGATCTATTTCTTCAAAAACCAGGTAGCTGTATGTGCATGATATCAAAAACATGGTAGCATGTGCCTTAGACAACTATCTATCTCATTGTCGACCCTTCTGTCTTGACTGTCCATCACATATATATATTTTTTTTTAATTCTAATTGAAAATAACTTGTTGAGGGTATTCAGCACTGCACATGTATGTCATGAAGGAACACTTACTAGTATACAGTTGTCTGTGTTTGCACAGGAAAATGTACCTGGAAAAAGCCTTTGTTATCCGCTTTATTTTGAGAAAGTGTGCGTAACCTATTTGTACATTAGCCCGCTCTGAGATGACTAATAATTTATATTTCAAAAATATATCTTTGGGCTGACAACAAATTGTGCTTTATCTCCCCTTCCTCTCAAACTGAATGAATGAATGACGGATTAAACATATGTCATGCATGGTTTATCGATCAGTGTTTTGCACGTTCAGGAAACATATGTATGGATTCTGATCAATCATCCGTAATCATGGGTGAAATGTCATCGGGCTGCTCGTTTTCTGAGTCAGTGGTCTCCGGAGCCCCCAGGACACAAGCCAGAGGTCACGGTGCAGAGTCAGTCTCACGTACGCCCAAGCTGTGCCTTACCCCATAGACTGCAGCAGCAGGACTCTTAATGGGGGACCTCAGTCTGGGGGCCAGGCTGGGCCCCAGGCACCATCTGCTGCCCCGGCACTAAGTCCCCCCCGGGGGCGTAGGGTGGGGGGGGATGGAGAGGCAGCTATGGGTGTACTGACATCCCCTCCACTCAGAACCCATTTCTTATCCAGCACCTCTTCCCTCATCTGTTAAAACAAAGCATTAACACTCTTGTACAAAGTAATGATTCCTTATGTCAATCGAGAACTATGCATGGTACCAATAAAACATTTGATAGGACTATCTAGTTGACGTTGGTAGAATATGATAGTTTTGTATACAGTAACAAGACTGCACAAACTGTATTATCCTGAAATTCCTGTTAGCATATCTGCATCATTCAGAATCTGGATTAACAGTATTCTCACCAATCCACAGAGGTAGTGTTCGAATGATTACTGCAATCATGTCAGCTCATTGTTGCTTCATTTTGAATGGTACATTTACGAGCAGGAAGCAACCAATAAAGCCTTATTTATAATGTTGTTTTATTACAGCAAGGCTGGGTTGCACTTGTAGTTAAGAGTGCATTTAGTTTATCACGTTATTTTCCATGGGATGAGAATTATGCACTGGCTGCCACCAACTTTGCCAGCACAATGGAGTTTGACAATTACAACATGAAGGAGAGCCAAGAAAGCCAAAAGTATGCAGCAGAGCATAATACTTTCATAGAGATAGAGGTAGGAAACTCATCCAAATCATTTGGGAGAGACACACGGCTAAATCTCTGTTTTTAAACACTTTCTCCATCACAAAGTAATTGCAAATTACAATTTTGATGTGAAATGTTGTAATTGTTCCTCTGAGCACACACCTCAATGTGAAGGGAAATCAGGAAGAACTCAACAATCTGTTGACTGAGTTTCAGTCCAGCTTATCAGAACATCATATTTGTAACTGTTGTGGGTGTTGTATCTTATTGAGGTACTTGTGTTTTGTGCAGTGGTGTCCCCTGTCATTACATTGTGGTGCTGACATTGACATAGTGTCCCTGGGGAAGGCACACTCTCCCCTCAGGCTGGCGGCTCAAATTACCCAGGATCAAGTGCAACAGAACAAAGAACATGTTCATTCCTCACGTGATAAATTCACTTAATTTGCATAGTCAAGGGAAATCCTCTAAATGGTTATGTAAAGATCCATGGGTAATTGTAAACTTGCGTATGTCTTTTTTGAGGTATGTACATGTATAATTTCCAAGCCCATCATTGCAAAATTAATTTTCCAACAGGGACAATAAAGCTTGAACTGAAGTGAGTAAGTGGCCATTGCCTCTTCTCTGACAGGCAGGGTCTAAGCTGGCAGGATGTCCTCTGCCACATATTCAAACTGGTTCAAACTGGTGCATTACATTTCTCCCATGAATTCTGATTTCTGAAAATTTAATAAATGATGTTATTGAAATCAATTAAATAATTATGTTTTGTGTGTAGACTATATATTTTTTTTTGTATTTGATTAACAATTTCAAGTTTGTGGGTGAATAACAGTGGCATGCAAATGATGATGTGGGCCCATTAGCCATTTCTCAGTTCAGTCAGACATCTGCTCTGTGCCTGAGCAGACTGCATCAGTACGATGACTGTGCAGCTCAGTGGTTAAACTGCACTATGAAAATGAGCAGCAACAGGCTGTGTTAGCTTCAGAGAATGGGCATGCTACCTGTTGTTTGTATCCTCCCAAATTCACATTGAATGTTTACTTACCATTAAAATCTCTGCAGATTCATAAAAAGAAAAGGAATTACATCACTATGTTAATAAAAACACACTGAAATGTTGGAGCGTGATGTGATTTTTTATTATTTGGAAACAAAAGTACATAATGTACAAGTACATAATTTGAATTAACTGATATGCAGGGCTGTTGAGAGAGAGGTGTCCTATCATTATTTGGTATAAAGGAACTAAAAAAACGCACTCAGAATCCAAAATTCACCCATTGTAGCCCACTATTAATCCCTTCCAGCATCGCAAGGCAAATGCTCACTCAGCCAGCCACCACCTTAGATGACCTGCCTTGCTGTCATGGTAACAACTAACCCTGTTTTTAACAGAATGTTTATCTGGATATCATCCAATAAATCATTTAAACTGTAATAAAGGTGCATTGCAAACACTTTATGAAAAACTCCAAGGCTCAAAGGATACCTTGTTTGTGGAGGTGGTGCTGCACAGTATCTCTGAGATATACTGAGTACTCATTTAGGGGCGCTGTTCTCCTCACACAAGTACTTTTCCCAGTTTGGCCAAGGAGTGCCAAGCCTCATTAACGTTAATGCATGAGTGCATCTTTCTTTATTCCCTCTGCATGTCTATATATAGGCCTGCAATCATCTCCAGCCTGGGTAGATGGATACAGAGTGATATCAAGATACTGCGAGAGAGCTCCCTGCTGCTAATACTGAATTACTTGATGTCCTACCTTGAAAATAATGCTAGAAATGGCAGATAATGATGCATATTCATGAGTGTATACATTTAACTGCATGATTGCACTGACTGATCTGTTGTGTGAAATGGATGATGATAATTGCCCCATGCTTTTCACTGCTTCAGCCTAATAGTTAGACCTTGCTTATCAATAGCTATGCTGTCTCTATTGGGGTCAATTCATTTTCTTTAATGGACAAGCTATTGCTATATCCTGTACCATTGGGAAGGACATTTTGTTTCCTAGTGTTTTCAAAGTGGTGTTTTATTATTCATGTTTTTCATTACAATTTTCCCTACAAAAATGTCCTGTCGTAATGAGAACTGTTTGTCAAGGAATGCACTGAAATGCAGTGTTCAGGATCAGGTCTTTTTGGCAATATGCAATGTTCAACAAGCAGAGGTTATATATTCTCTGGCTACTGTGTGAGGTTTAAATATTTTATGTGTGGTTCAAAGCCTCATACTAAATAAATGAATACAAAACATTTATGATCTTATGGGCTGATTAATCAGTAAGTATTTTACATGCAAAAATCAAGATAATTATACTTAAGAATTTTGAATCTGATCATCTCTCTTGTAAATAAATATGAAGTAAGAAATTATATCAATATGCATGCTCTCATCAACAAATTTGTCAATACTTGCAAATCTGTCACAACAGTAACTAAGGTAGTGTTTACAAGAAAATAGTAGAAAATGTATCCATTTGCTGAAGAGAAAATTAAAAAACACAATGAACTACATGAGAAAACACGAGGTAGTTTGTTTGGAAAAAGAGGTAACTGCCAGTGCCCTGTGGCATCTCTTGGGAAGTAATCCTCTGTTCCAAAATCTGCCTACCTTTTGTCTAGACAGGCTCATATTGAAATAACCTTCACAAAATGCATCATTTCAAAGGTACTTGGTTATGCTTCATGTTGAACATCATTTCAAACCACAATAATATTCATGATGTCCTACTGCTTCTCATGCCTTAATGCTTTAATAGAAAAATCAATAAATGTTTTTTTTTTGTCTGAAATAAACCACAGTCTGTGCAGTTTTTATTCCTGTGGCTGCACATGACATCAAACCGTTACAAGAAAGAGTGGCCATTTATGATAAATCTATTTGGCCCCTTCCTGAATGTGATTTTTTTATTTTGCTGAGGTTTGCAGCTCTGCTGGAAATAAGCACCAGGTTGCACATTTGCTTTGATAGTTTTAATAAACCCATAAATTATTAGAGCATTCTTTTAAAATGCAAGAAGTGGGATTTCTGTTCACCTCAGATTACCCAAACTGACTGCACAGAGAGAATGTGTGAGGCTCTCCTTGCTTCACCCGCTCAGCGATGATGAAAGGAAGGCGTTTGCGTTTGTGCGTCTGTGTGATGCAGTTTGGCTCAGGGGGCAACTTAGGACACCCAGTCTGCCGCACGCTTGTGTGATGTGAGGACAGGGGTGCTACTACAGCCTCCATAGACAGCAGCCTGGAGTGAAGAGCCATCTTGGTGAAATGGGAACAAGGATCAATTTGAGGACTCTTGCTGGAGCATGCGGTTGAGGTAAGGACATTCACCTTCTTTACGACACACTAGCCCTTGCAGTGATATTCAGTTTCAAACCTCCAACTGGTATGCATTAAATCCTGGAGCTGCAGTCTGTTACCTTACGGTGTGTCCTTGCCCATTTATTTAACCTGCTGCTCTCTTTATTCATCCAGTCTGGGAAAATGAGGGGCCTGTAAATCAAATCTTTCTCCATTAGGAGTCCTCATTCAGGACATGGCCTACAGCTCTACATAACAGCCTGAGCTAAGGAACCGCAGTCGAACCTCAGAGACACAGACCTCAGAATTATGGACACACCAGTAAGCTGAAAGTGGTATGAACTTGGAAGTGGTGTAATATTTCGAATTAAACAGAAACATTAACTATAAAACTATGCTTATCAATTAAACTGTGCTTTCCCTTGATTAAAAACTGCTGTCTCAAGAACCATCATTTGAGGACAATAGTTTAGCACTGTAGCCAAAAATTACAATTTGATAAAATTAACGAGCTGGCTGGTAAATGTAACAGGCTAGCTTAGGATTCAAACTTACGGTTACCAAACCACCAATTTATTTATGATGCCATTTCTGCCAAGTGGGAACATGGGAGTCCCACAGGGGGAGGGTTAGATGCATGAAACAATAACCATCTGAGTCAAAGAGACACCAAAGTAACATTACATAATTTTTTAAGAGATTGAGCATCTGCAGTTGAAACATATGTATATGTATCCCTTTAATGTGACACATGACAGGTGAGAAGAGAGGGATGGATGAAGAAACACAGGGCCAAGTTGCATAAGCAAAAGTAGAACAATATAGGCAGCATAAATAACCATAATAAATAATTTTAGATTCTTGGAATTGCATTTTATTAATGACATTCCCAGGGTATATCTGTTTATATATATGTGTGTGTGTGTGTGTGTGTGTGTGTGTGTGTGTGTGTGTGTGTGTGTGTATGTGTGTGATTTGTTCATTTTACATGTGTATGTTGTGTGAGAATGTTTTCTTGAGATACATCTAGCAGTAAACTCTGATGTAAACTTGCAGTCATTAATAGGGTGGCACATTCCTGGAGATTCTCTCAAACATTTTGGAAATCGTGACTCTACAGACCTTATCTTAGCACTGTGTTGGCGTGCTGGTGCCAAGCAACACATTCACACATTTTTGTCAGACACAGTAAGAACTCTTGCTGTGGAAACGGAGGGGCTTATCTATGGGATGTAATGGGTCAGATTTTCTGTGTGGTGTTGTGGATCACCACAGACAGAGAAAAGCTGATAAAAAAACTTTTTCATGATGCATAATTTTGATCAATTTCTGATTGAACATCATACAAATTATAATGATTATTAGTGTTTTTTCTATATTTTCACATTTGCTTGTTAGTTGTTATCACCCACTCTTCCTTATTTTAGTAAAACATATTAAATATAGCAGCATATAATTTATGTGATAAACAGCAGCATGTAACGAGCAAGCCATGAGAGTTTATCATTTATTTTTAAGATGTATGATAACTGAAAATCATTCAAATTGCAATTAGTTGGTCTATTTGCTGCCACAAACAAGGCTATTTTATTTATCTGTAGGCTGGTGATACCTATAGACAAGAGATATTCATAAATTGGATGTCACATAGACTCCACATAGACTCTGTTTACTTCAATTAAAGAATAGATCATTGTTGTTTATGAATTTGAATAAAAGTTCCAGGGCAGGCTGGAAGGGTGGAGGTGCCACTCTAAATTTGGTGGCTATGGTCTGAGGTGAAAGGTTTCACCTGTTTCCTCTGTTGGCCATCTGTTAGCCGACATGTGAAACAATGCCTGCCCTCGGAGGACAATGAAAAGTGCCTAAACGTCAGCACAACAGAGCCCTGGTTGGCAGTGCCACACTGTGTGAAAAAGGCTTGAGAGCTCTTGACACCAGGCTGTTAATTAGATTTGGGCTGCTCCAAAGCACATTGAGGGCCACCAACCAATTTTGCAACATATAAAGCTAAGTACTGTGGAGACACAGTCATACGCAGCACGTCTGTGCTGAAGAGATAGCGGAGGCCATAATTGTACATTTACAAACCAAAACGTTTGTCCTAATTATTTATTTCAGTCACCACTTCTAGGTTTCCTAAATCAATTAATATCGGGCCTCATGTGCGTTGATCAGCTTATTAATGCATTAGCGCACTATAAATGCTCAGATTTGACAATATACCAGTCAGCTGACCTACTTTATTTATTTTAAAATTCATATACTTATTAATGTAACCTGAACCATTTCTTTGTCCAATCTATCAAAATACAATCCTGGTACCTTTTAGTAACAAAGGAGTTCAGCAAGAAATCTTTGAGATATCAAAAAAATGGCTCTGATTCGGTTGGGAGAAGTTATGTATTTATTTTCGCATATGTTTTTTTTTACAGGTTACTATATATGTTTAATGTGACGTGATTGTAATTCATATTGGAAATAGGAATGGCAGTATGTTGTTGTTTTGTAGAAAAACAAAAATATTGAAACAAATAATTATCTTTGAAACATTCATTGAAAAAACTCAGCCTCCTTTATTTCATTTTCATTATGAATATAATGTCTAAAAGTAAATCTATTCTCAATTCTACAATTCCAATATGTAAAATAAATAGTTATTGAAACTCAGTCCTGATTGCACCCAGTATGTGTAGCATTAATATATATGGTATTTTAAGTGTGATATTTCCATTTGCCTACTTTTTTCGCCCTCACAAAAACTGAGATGAAGCTGCAGCAAAGCAGCAAAATATAAGCATATTGTATAATGGACCCTTCTTAATCCTCTCACTTTTGTTGAATGTAATACAGTATGCACTTTGCTTTTATTTAACAGTATGTAGGATTAAGTGTGAGATTAGAAGAAAAGTTCAACAAGGCCTTGGGGTTTTTTGTTGAAACGCATGTTATCTATAAGCTTGGTTGAGCAGAAAAGGTTGTCATGGTGCTCTGGCTGTTATGTATCTTTTGGGAGGACAAGAGAATTTGGGGGGGGGGAAGGGACAAATGTAGAATAATTATTGGTTGTTGAGAGGCTCATTCTCATTCCTTCTCAGTGTGTGGATGGGCCCCATGACCTGGTATCAATTCCAACTGTTTCAGTGGACCTTTGGAGGGCATCCTATGCATAATTGGACTCAGCATTGTCCTGGGAGGGAGGGGTTCGGTCAGCAGGCATGTCCATGTCTAATCATTATCTACCTGTCCAAACCAAAGCTGCACATCAACTTTCTTCCTCTGATTTATATGTTCATGCTCAACATCCGGACTGCAGTGTGAAAAACTGACTGCTGGCACCACACACATATGTGCCCTCAGAAAATGACAGTTAAGGTTTTGGTAATAAGCTCACCTGCTCAATGTCATCGGGCATTAAAACAATAAATGGATAAGTGTTTTCCCACAAATTCAGTTAACGCTCAACAGTTATTTACCCCCTCTTCTTGCCTTTGGACAAGTGTTTCCCTTGATCATTTGAGTCCTCATTAACACACCTCTTGATTTAAGCTGTGCATCGCAGCAGAAATCAGTACCCTCGAATGAGCTTTCCACCTACTACTTACATTCCTTACTCAATATTCTCCACTCCATTCTCTGCAGTCTTTTAATTTACCTGTGGCTGATTCTCACCTCTTTGCATATGCAGCTTTAAATTCACCCCCTAGCTTTGCTTGCTACATTTGAGGATAAAGAACACGCTCTTGCTGGTGTGAGAATAGGTGACATTGCTTGCATATATTTCTCACCAAGGTGTGTTCATTACTCCCCAGGCTGCCCTTTGAGATGCTCTCTTTGGACTCTGTTTCCTCTCTAGTTGGGCATAACCCAAGGCTCTGCTTTGGGTCCACCCCTGCTTCTTTCTTTGCTTTCTCCTACACTCTCATTGCTTCCCATGGCTTCTTATATCACTTCTAATTAGATGATGCACAGCTATTTCTGTCTGTCCCCCCTAGCTCCTGTTTTTCAGAGTGCCTAACAGAAAGGTCGTTGAATGTGAATGAATTATCTTAATACTTTGAAATCTGGCCTCATGGCTCGGTCAGCAAATTCAGCTTTCTTTGTCTGGTGTCCATTGCCCTTCTTCATTCTAATTTTGGTTCAAACCTCAGTTTTCTTCAAACTCTGAACTCAGAACCCTTTGCCTTATGTCCCTTTGAAAAACTACAGTTCTCTTCTGGGTGGGTGCATTTTTAAACTTTTTCTTGCTTATTAGCTCCCTGTGTTGTTTATGTTCATAATAACATCAAACCATCATTTACACTGTACCATGATAACCATTCTGTGCCTGATACAGAATATCCTCACTCAAGATTTTAAGTGAAGTTATTCAGCCTAACAGTATTTATCTTGGGTCCTCTCGAGTCCTCTCCCTTATCAGAGTGTAGAATATTTCTACTGTATATACTTACTAAGGACATACATTTAATTTTTGACAAGAGCAACTGGGAGCATCCCACATGGGGATTTTGCTGTATTTTTAGATGTAGAGTTGAGTTATTGAGTTGTGTGTTGCAGCAATGCAGCTGTAATTACAGGTTATTTAAACTTGCACTACCTTGAATAGCAGTAACAGGAAAAATAAAAACATATACTCAAATGTAAGCTGGTTATTTATGAGACACAGGAGAAAGTGGTTATAAAAAGTTATTCATCCAATGGTATTGCTTGCAACTGCTTCACAAATCATTTATCATTAAAAGTAATTTTAACCTCCTAAAAAACCCCTACAGTCTCTGTTTTTAAAGCCATGTACTATAATCAGAGACCACAATGTTCCAGCCCAGATCATATTTACCGAACCAAGACACCTGCTGCTTTCACAGCAGGACACTATGCTAATAGACTCCAGTACATTCTCCCCAGATATCAGACAACAGGTCTGAAAGGGTGTGATAATGACTGTGAAATTTTTGGTCTTTCTCTGTTGTGATACCATGGGACATTAAAACATTCCACAGGAGTATTTCTAATTAAAATATCCATATCCTCAGTAAAGCCGATGAAATGAACGCACACTATGTGCAGGAATGTATGGTTTGTTTAAGAGAAGGAATAAGCCTTTGTAATTACTACCCAGTTTACTGCTCTTCAGGTTTCATTTAATTGCAATGTGACAATGGTGAACAGGATGCTTGCTCTGTGTCTGTGGTAACTGAGAGCACTCCGATGTATATGTTTCCTGAAGATATAATTCACAAGGAATGGGGGCACTGCTCTGGTTGCCTGTAGCTCTGTAAACTTTTATCTGTATGCCTGCATTATGTAGGTCAGAGTTAGCAGAGCTGTGCAAAGTGGGACACGAGTGCCTGTGGCAGACACCAGTGAGGGAAGGCAGGTTAATTTGGTGTTATGAAACATGACCATTCCCTCCCACTGCAGAGCAACAGATCAACCAGCCATTGTGATGATTCCAGTCTCTCATCTTAATCTTGTATTGCTGTTTGATGTCTGGCTATTCAAGGTGCAACGGTAATAATGCTAAGCAATCTGTTGTTTCAACCAACCCTATTTACAGATATTTTTCCACCTAACCAAGCTGCTAACTGTTTGAATCAAAAAGCAGAGTGATCCAAGCACCAGTTTGAAACAGTTTGGTTAACTGTCAATGTTTGTTAGCTAGATTGTTGATCCAAAATACTATTCTTTAATACTGTTTCCCAAATAGTACTCTTGTACCCTTGAGTTAGAGTCAAGACATCCCACTGTCAAATATGACAATATTTTGAAGTCTATTTTGAATTCTATGTCAAAGGAAAGTTCAATAGCTTTTAATTTTTATGTTGGCCTTTTTGCATTAGAGATTGAAATTGATAAGATAAAATCACCGTTCTGCTCCTGTGTCTGTACACCATTCAGCAGATAGGTGATCTTGCAAGAAATATGGCCGGTTGTTTTTATCTTAATGTGAATCTCTCACGGTCTAATTGTAAGTCTGTCATTTCCATCTAAAACCAACCTTATAAATAAGACTCTAAATCATGTCACAAACCAATCCGCAGTATGAAAAATGCAAACTTCCACTTATTTACTTGTGTGTGGCAGAAACATCAGCCCCAAGCTCTATTGTAGCCACAGTTTTTGGGCACTGGCTTTCTGACAAGTGCCCATGATTAAAATAATATGTTTGCTGTATGTATTGCACCAGGAGCTTCTTATTTATACCTCAAACTATGAGGGTTGTGCCACTTTGATGAAAATAGAAGTGTCAGTCTCCTGCCTCCACTTATTTATTTATCTCCTCCAATGTGTTACCTTGGCACCTTGCAGTCTCCCGTGGCAGCCTCCTCCTAGTTTATTTATATGCCGCCTCATCATTTATTAAAAACTCAGTCAGTGGGGCAGCACGAGCGCGCAGGCAATGACAGGGAGCCTCGTTTCATCTGGCTCCACTGAGCGCGCTCCTCCGCGCAGCGCCTTGCTCCAGACCTTGGGGGAGCTGCAGAAACAAAGGGGGCTGTGGGGTTTTGGGGGGGTGTTTGGGTGGGGGGGCAACAATTGGGGTGCACTAGATGAACCTCCACCTTCAAAGCACAATTCCCATTCCACCAAATTAGGAGCAGATAGGAGAATATAAAAATCGGAATGCATTAATTTTTGTTTTTTTTTTTTTTTCTCGAGGCTGGTGCAGCTCTTGATGTGATTGTCTACATGCAATAGGTGTCTCATCAACAGCATGCCTCAACGATTTTAGTTAGATTGTCAAGGCTCTACAAATCTTGGAATGGAGTGTAATACACTCACAGTCTGATGAAACATAGCAAAAGGCTGTGCAACCTCTAGTCAGCAGGGATTCAAATAGTGGGAAAGTAGAATATATGTGTAAGGTTGGATACTCCTGTTGATTTAGATTTTTAATTCTCTGTTAGCTTATTATTTCTTTGTTATCAGAAATAATTATGGGTTCCCTTAGAAAAGCCAATAGTAACCCAACAAAGAGTATGTAAGGCAGTATATGGTTCTGTGGTTTATATCTGAAGGACACAAATTGCTCTGTCTTCAACAGGTCAGCAAAGAAACAAAGAAAAAATATTAAGATAATTTCTATGCTGTTCTGGAAAGAGAGTGACAGTGCCTTTCCTCTTTTGCAATCATAATCTACATCAGTGACAAAGATAACATAATAAATTCATAATTTATCAGTACAATGCTTATATTTGATATCATTTGGTTGGAGTACTGTAAGGTTGACTTTCCACTTCAAGGTAAGTCAAGTGAGAAATGTGTTATGTAATCCACACCTAAAATTAACCAAGATGACTTAGGAGCATATCTGAATAATTGATGGTTATAGCTGGTACTACTTTGCTATATGACCTTTCCTTGTGAGAAGGCTAGGTATGATGACCTTAGGAAAAGGATTGGTCCTTAGTCGTTGGTCTATTTCGGGAACATAACCATATTCACTGGCTGGCATCCTGACCTCAGCAAACCACTCCAGTGTCGAGATGGTGCTATTATTAGACTGGACTTGTCATGTTGCAAACAAAGGTGTGATGATGTACACTGTAAGGCCCAGGAAACAGCGAGGCACAGAACATTCTGAAACAGGAACAGCAGATGAGGGACCTGCCTGTAACCCCACTGAAGAATTTTCACAGCACTGTTAGACAGGAAGGGGAAAATGTCTGGAATGCGGACCTCCCAGCGTCAGATTGCCCATGAGTGAATGGCCAAAACCATCTCGCAGTCACAGGAATCTAGCATTCTCCCCCCACAGCCCTGGAATGTAGGAGAACTTTTGCAAAAGTGCACAACTCAAGTATGAAGAAAAATAGCAAGCTTCTCTGGGTACCATAAACCAGTTTATTTCATTCTTGCCCTCACAGAACAACTGTATTGACTTTAGCATCATAAATTCAAACCTGTCATGAGATATATTTTCTCCACTGTTGAGCCCTTTTATTTCTTGACTTATTCTTAAACATTTTGTCATTTGCTCCCCTGATATCACCCTGATACAGGGAACCTGGAGGATTATCTAGGTTAAGAAAACTCTGATAAGGTTATCTCAAATGGTTTATAAACTGTGTCTACTGCATCACATTCCTAATCTGATGAGTCTGTTACAGACCAATACACATGCTGTTTAGGTTTACACCATGTCAGTTTACACAGTCAGCCCCCTTCAGCCAGCACAGCACAAAATGATATAACAACTTCAACCTGACCTCAGTACTTTCTTACAGCACAATTAAGCAATTGGTGTGGGGTTTAGTGTGTTTTATTAATGGGCTGTGAGATTAGGGCTCATTGCTGTGTAATGCTTGCATTTCTACATCAGTGATGTAGAGGAGCTTGATGGGTTTGTTAAACAACATGTCAGACTCCAGTATCATGCATTCAGTGGACCAATTAGTTTGTAACACTGTCAGCTGTATCTTTGAGGTTCTTCTGTACTAAATGTATTTTAAGAGACTAATCTGCATTTACATTAAGCTGTTGCTATACATGCAAATTTACTTTTTTGCAAATACATTTACAGCACTGCATTTTCAATTAAAGGTTATATTTTGTAATAAGATCCAGTATGTTAAAGTTAGGCAAGACCTATGTAAGCAAGTAAATTTAAGCAAGACATATAGAGTAAAATCCGTTCTAAAGAGTTAACGCTTCACATACTCGAGCAGACAGAGCACCTTATACAGATCATGACCCATCTGGGGAGCCCTCATTTCAAAGCCAGATTGTAAAAATACAATTTCCCATAAGACACTCTATTTGTATGACCCTCTAATAAACTTAAGGCTTAACTACAAAGAAAGATGGGGAAATGTCAAGGATAAACACATCCAGGGAAAATGGCAAATATCAGAGGAAGTGGCTGGTGAGATATTTTGTATTAGGTCTGAATGGGATGGGAAGTGCTTTCTTGCTGAAACACATGGACAATAATGTGACTTTACTTTGATTGTTGGAAAGGGGGAGGGCCATGAAAGGAGGAAGGTGAGGCGGAAGGGTGTGTTACATCATCGCTGGCGCTTCCAAGAATATTCTGTCTAGTTCAATGAAATTTTCAGTGTGCCATTACTGAGTCAATAAGGCCATCATTTCAATAACAGTCTATGCTGGATTCAAAGAAACACCAGACATGGAAAGTGGAATTTTACTGATTTGTTGTCGTTTCTCTTATAAGCTTTAATTATAAATACCTAGCATATTTTGAAGAGCAAACTTTTTATTAATCTAATCAAGTATAGACAACATGTTATAGTGTGCACTGTTGATTTGAGCTTATGGAAATAACAAAAACACAGCTGCTACTAAGCTACAATTATTTTAAGCCCATGACACACAGCCTGAAAGGGAACTTAAAATGTGTGGTTTGTTTCCTATACGAGACAGCCAAGACCTTTCCCTGATCAAAGAGAATATTTCCAAACAGACCCAATCCAGGGTCTCTTGTCAAACAGACCGACTCTTTTCATTTAGTAGACTTTCATTTTCCAGGAAACCTTCACTCTACCCTCCAATCAAGTGTCACCATGCTCATTTGAAACTCAAGAGTAAAAATTGTACAAATAAACCAGGAGTTCAGTTCACATATGCCATGATATAATGTGACATAAACCACAAAGCGGTAAACATGCTTAAGTAAAACTCAATATTAAAATACTGCTGTAGTTTACAGATAAATCGTCATGAACAGCTATTATGTGTTTTGAACACATTAAATTGATGCACAACAGAAATGCCTATTCTCATCATAATATTTATGAAAGTTAGCAAGGTAACCTGTGAGCCCACTTTGTACTATACCCACTCTACCTGACCAGTCTGATTCTAGGCATGCAGCTTGAATCTATATTACCACGTTCTCACTCTGTACAGGACCTGTTTTTGCTGTGGTAAGAACGGTGAGCACAGAGAAAGAATAACTAATTCCCTCCTCACAATGTCCTCTTTCTCTCGACCTAAACAGACACACGGAGATTCCCCTGTTGTGTCTGCAATGAGAGGAGGCTCTGTTCCAGGAGAATCGGAAAATATTAATCTCTTCATAGTTTTCCTGCTCATTTTCACACATTTCTCGAAGAAACCATGGGGCACATCAAATATTCAGAATAAATATCCAAAACAACAGCCGTCAGAGTATTGAGGGTGATTTGTTTTTAAGGAGTTGGTTTGGTACAGCTGTGATTGTAGATGACTTTTTAGCATGCACAGTTGTCAAGGTTTACGCTGGTCGCTCTCAGCTCTGAGGTAGTGTAGGAGGAGAGAGTGACATCAGCATACCTTAGATAAGGTGCAGCCACAGTGAATCATGTATACAGGGCTTACTCTACAGCCCCCTGGCTTCTTGCCAAGTTGCCTGGCAGCAAGAAGCAGACAAACAAAAACAGATTTCTCTTTCCATTCCTCAGCCACTGGGCTGGAATTCCTTGTAGTTTCCCCATTACTCACAGTGGTAAAAGCATTTGGCTCACCCACGTCAAATTCATCAAGAACCACACCCTTCATGTTTGGGAGATTTCGGGTTTTCACAGATAGTACTCTAGTTGTTCTTTTCATCTTTCTGTCTTTATGTTACATTAATAAGACAGTCAAACAATTGGTTGTATGTATGAAGCATCGAAAACAGTACTATTTCATGGCTACAGCAGACTTTGGTTGAGCAGCTATTTGTCAATATTGCAACACACATCTCTGTTAGCCGTTCAGAAATAATAACTCTTATTTCTTGTTTTCAGTTTTTTTGTATGTACAGCTGTTAACAATATTTATCCCGTCCTAATGTGACATGATTGACTCACACCAGGCATGGCTTGCCTTGTGTATAGATGAATCCTCTCTCATCCATTCCTGTGGAATGACTTTATTGCATTACTTCAATATAGCTGCAGAAGAGGATAAATATCTGGCAAATGGATTGATCCCAGTTACTTCCAGCGGGATAATAGAGGAGAAATCCCTTTGGAGTGTGGGTTATGCAGAAGAGCACAGTCTTTAGAATTATGGTCTTCAGATTGAAAATCTTAATCTCGTTTTATTTGCCCTCCTGTGTGGAGCTTGTTGGGCTTTATTTTACGCGTAATACATTTTGAAACAAGGCAGCTACTGGGTGACATGTCTGTTTATGTGTTTGCACACACACATGCGCGCACACACACACACAGACACTTTTAAAGTAATAAAAATTTTAACATGTACAAACATGGATTGTGCCCTCAGACATGTCAATGATAAAGCACTTTTACCCACCTTATTCACAAAGACTGGCTCAGATGTCGAGACAACAAGATTGCTTTAACCAGTGATTGTGGCAATATTGCCTTAACAAATTGAATCAAGCGCTTGCCTTCCAGGGTGTCAGAGGTCATTACTGTTGGGTATTGATCGGGTGGTTTCCACCTCAGAGCTGCTTGCAGTGGCAGGTAGTCCTCTGTATTATTTTGTAAATTGTCTCAGAGTAGGGAATTTACACAGCACACATATTCAGTATGAGCTGGAGATATTTGGAAATAAAAAAGCCTTACTGATGTAAGCCTCCCAGTTGGTTAATATAAACGTAACATTATCCAATCATTGGCTGAATGTTTCAGAATTACAAGGCATATGTCCAAATGGGCCATTTGTGTAGCCCTGGTCCTCACACCTCTGTGCTCAGCCCCTGAGACCAGCAACTTCCGCCTGTAACGTGTGGCATAGATTTCATTGTGGCTTCTTTCCAAACCATCTCTGTAATCCAGCTAGGAGACATGAGCCTGGCATTGCATTGCATATCCTGCAAATGTGTATTTGCAGATTCAGTGATCTGCTTCACCCCAGGGATCTCCATGTCTTTTAAATGGCACTCAGAATTAGTATTAATATTATTTAATATTATTCTAATGGCTCTGCAGCACCGATACACCAAATGAGCGCTGACAGGTACTCAGAGGCAGGCAGGGGCAGCCCTGGAGTGAGCCAGCTTTCTGTAATGCCATGCCTCTCAGCGTAATTAGCGTGGAAAGGAGAGGGCCTCCACAGCTGTGGGTGACAGATGTGCCAGAGAGCGGGTGAAGGGGGCACAGGTGTCCGTTGAGCCATCGCTGAGGTGGGCACACAGGTGGTTGTACCACTCAGCTCCTGAGAGGGACATGAGTGTGACTGCCAGAGTTTTCTCTAATTGCATTCATCTTTCTTCCTCTTTGGATCGCTGCGACTGATTTCAGAACAAAACTCAGTTAAATTTACAAGGAAATGAAGGTAAAGAATGTACTACAGTATCCATGGCTACAGTAAGTAATGGGGAAATGAATGAAATTGTGTATAAATCTTTCCCCTGAATTTACCAGGAAAGGAAATGTCTTATTGGTTGGTTTGATGTTTTATGACTTTTAAACCTGATATACTTTTGCATTAATTAACTTTGTATGGGAAAAATATTTTGACAATATGTCAAAATTATGGCTACAGGACTATATACAGTCAGTAATAACATATAACACACATGTAACACAGATGATATAATCTAGATGCTAGCACTATTGTGGTGAAGTGAACGAGTGATGCAAAATAATTCTACTTTCAGTTTAATTTGACAACTTGATGTCTTGTAGGACTTCCTACATTCTTGAATAGGATGCCTTAATTTTAATAAACATGGTCTACCTTTAAGAATAGTTCTCCAGTCATGGATGTCAAAAGTCTTTGCAGCAGCTACTCAACATTGTTTGCATTCCATATTTATAATATTGACAGTATTTAGACGTTTCAGTATGGATCAAGTACTGATTTAATCAATTAAATTATATTGTTAATATTCTTATGTAAGCTCAGCCACGCATATTAGGCGTTTATCATCCCAGAGTGGTAATATGCCCCAGTGCTCTAAACTGACTGATGCTGGTTCAGTAAACCTGAACCTCTATACATTATAATCAATTGCAATAAAAACATGAAATGGACTTAGAGCCATTTCAGGAGAATTTCAGCCCCATGCTGATTTTATAGCTGTCTTGTTTGTTTTGCTTCACATATATAGTTGGTCAGTGAAGCTCAACACTGATTCAAGTGCATAATAAATTCATGTATTTGCTGCAATCACATAGATTTTCTGTGTTGGTGAGCTGAATGAGAGCATCTGCTGATGGAAATGTGCCAGCGATTTATCATCCTCAGTGGTAAATTGATTAAAAAAAAACCTTGTGAAAGCTTCAGCAAGATAGACATGCACTCGACAGTACTACTGACTCATCAGGCTTAGGAGACCGAAGCATCTGAAAAATTACTGCATTTTTGTCCCCAGTGGGAAATAGGGAAATTCATTGTCCTCTGCTGAACTCATTCTTTATATCATACTTAGCAGCAGAGCATTACTGACAGACAACCACTGCAGCATATTTACCTAGTACAAGAGATATTGGTGTGGTAATAATAATAATAATAACAATAATAATAATAATAATGATGATGATGATGATGATGATGATGATGATTATTATTATTATTATTATTATTATTATTACCACACCAATAACTCTTGTACAAGCCAAGTATGCTGCAGTGGTTGTCTGTCAGTAATTTTTTCACTCAATCTTGGTGAAATGCCATTAGAGATTAACACCAAAACTGCATTAACATACTATGTTAAACATTCAAAATGTGTAACTGCTGTAGACTCTATTGATCTGCAGTGTGAGATGATCCAGACCAGGGATAAAGCAGATTATACTCCACGGCAGTCAATCACAAACCAACCATCTCATATATAATTAGGGTGTATTTTCAGAGAGAAACACCTTTAAGCCGCTGTAGCATATCCTTATAGACTGTATCTTTCCATACATATCCACTACGTCCTAAAAAACATAAATAAAGCATTAATAACATGCACCGCCGTGTATAGCACTGAGGTTTTACTCTCTCGCTCTGTGGTGCTCATTAAGACATCCCTGGTCCAGGCAGAAAGGAGAGACTCACTGAGAGTCACACTTTGATATGAGCGGCCAAAGCCCCCGTTCCCTTTGCTGTAGACGATATACATTTTCAGCGTCTGCTTATTTCCTCATGATAATACCAACCATACAGCTAATTGCTAACAGATACTTTGATGGTTTCAGTTTTTTCCCTCTTTTTCAACTTCCAGACATGGGAGGACATTACAGATTCAGACACAAATGCAAAAGGCAGCCTTATGTGTGTACTTTTTCATCTGGAGTAAAAGGAGAGTCTCACTTCAATATGTCAACCATCAGGAGAAAAAAGAGAAATTTTAATTCACCCACTTACAATTACAGATCTGATGAATGAGTATGGACTCTAATTGAGGTTTTTGGCTTGAATGATATTTTAAAAGGACCACTTGTGTAAGTTTATATGCTGACTTCCATGAAGGCCTGACATGTAAAATCTAAGTGAAGAAATATATCATTATATGTGTATGAATAATTCTGTGATTCTCCCACATATATGAAAGTGTATTGAAAATTTGATTTTGAAGGTTCATTTTTTACTACAATGACTCAATACACTGATCAAAATGTCATGGATATGTATCTGTAATGTAATGATCTGGCTCACTGTCCATTCTTGCAAAGTCTGTGTAGTGATTTTTATTATTATTATTATTATTATTATTATTATTATTATTATTGAATCATTTAGGAATTTTACAGTCTTATCCAAAGCCAGTATGTTTGTATTATTTTATTCCTATCTAAGCCTGAAAACCATGTAGACATAAGCCAGCAACAAACTGCTTACAGAAGCTAGTGTTGCAGTAATTGGCACTCACTCTGCTGGCACCCAGTTTGAACTTGCAGAGAGATCTGCCTATATAAAAGGACTTCATTGAGGCAAAACATTTAGCCTCATGAGAGGGGGGCCATGGGACCGGATACCTTTCTTACAAGTGCTTTCTGTTTTAACGCAGCCATCAGCTGCACCTGAAAGAACAATAAACCTTTCATTTCAGTGCGCGCACGTCTGCTTGTTTCTTTCAGGGTAATTATAGCACTTATTCCTCTCTCCCGCCCCCGCGCTGCGTTACCATCGGCAGCATGGTGGAGAAGTTGGGTGTGCTCTCACTGCCTTTGTGTGGAGCTTTCTCTGATGCCCAGCCAAGACTTCAAACACCATGGGTTCACAGTGTCACCGTACTCAGTCCCCACCCCTCCCCACCCCCCTTCTCTGCGAGTCTTGCCTTCTTCACCAGCGTGAGTGTACGTCTCACAGATAACATCTCCCTGATGATGAGAGAGGAGGAGATAAGATCTCAACGGCCTGCAGCTAGCTATCAGCACCCTGAGGTAACTGACATAGCGGAAAAAAAAGTTCAATCTTCCAAGCTGTGGTGCAAGGGGTTTAACACAGATACAGTTAGAATTAGGTTTGATGTTTTGCAATACACAGCTAATATTCACAAATGTATTTGAACGGAATATGTAAACTGCAAGGTCCAAAAAGTAGTGCTTATAATAGAGAAAGGAAGTTTAACTTGAGATTTATAACCTGTTTCAGCAACTGAAAAACATCAGATTCCTTCCTTAATCACCTTCTGCCTCATTAACGCCTCTGAACAACAGCGCTCTTTGTGCCATGAGCAGTCCTACTTTAAGCTCTTGCGAGTGCCTGCAAACATTCGCTCTCTCTTTTATACTGATCCAAGAACAAACCCGCTTCCCATTGATGACAGCCTTGGTCCTCTAAAAGGGAGGTAGAATTTATCACTTCCTCCTGGCTCCTCCTCCAAACCCAGCCGACTATAATAGAAGCAGCTCCGGGGAGATGTCCCAGTGTGTCCAATCTCCCCCTTCTCCTCCTCAGGGCCTGTCTACAGCTAGCACTACATGGGGAGCTTTGGGTTCAAGGGAGGTTTGAGGTGTAGTATAATCCCCCCCACCAGTGTGAGCAGGACCACAAATGCTCCCAGCTGTCGAGCCACACAAGGACACAAGCCTCGAGGCTGAAAATGAGTAGGACCTTCAGCCAAGAAACTCTAGGTGCAATGTTCCAGTCCAGTGCCAGGGTAGGCTGGCTAAGTCCACTCCAATCTGAGTCTCTTTGACCACAACCACAGACGGTCACCCTGGGGTGAGAAGCCCCATTCTCAGAGAGAAAGCAAGCTTTCTTCTCCACTCAGCTTTGTAACAAGATGTAAAAGCACCATTTTGTTTTGTCATTATTTCTACACTGCTTGTAGATTTTGTTCAGTCAGTATATTTGGAAACAAACCTACCGGGTAGTGTCAAAACAGGATCAGATCCTTTTTATTCTATTTGCATAAAATAATGCGGCATTCAATATGTGATGACAAGGGAGATAAAAAGGCACATTTGGTTCTGTGCCTATCCTTTTCAGTCACATGAAAATCCAGAGTTAACCAAGGGAAGCAATGGAACCAATCGTTTCCACATAAGTCTGTATTAAAATCCATCTCCTTTATACATGTTTGACTAACTGCACGCTTTCCCTCAGTTGCATTTTCTGATCTTTTTTACACACTTCATAGAAACCTTAATTTACTGTCAAACTGCTACTTGTATGTAAATGTAAAATAATATCATATCTTGCTAATAATGAGTTAATGTTCCAACATCACACTCAGGAGTAGGAAACGGGTCTGTCACTTAGGTGCGGAAGAAAAACAAAACAATTATAGAATCTGGTTTTACTCACTGAAATGAGGTAATCTAGAATAAATGACTTGAAAGAGTGTGATGAACAGAAGATCATTGTTCATAGGCAGCTCAGCTGGTGGTAGATTGAGTCTAACAGTGATAATTGGATGGTGTCTCGTCTCTTTAGACTTGCATATCTGCGCATGAGGAACAAAGGAGGAGCTAATCTGGGTAACACTGCTTTGATTAAGGGCCCTGCCATGAGATGGCAATGAGATGACCTCTCACAGCCATGCATTCGATGGCATGGCAACAAGACCTGACCAACGATTAGCTCCCAGCTTGCGCTAGAATTTTGAAATGCCACCTCTCCAAAAGAACTGAACAAGTCCAGCACTACATTTGGGATGAACTGTTAGTTTACACTTTGGTGACTGTGGCCTGATTTGGGCCCAGTGTGACTATCACGATTCCTGAGCCATGAATTTTAATTATATTTAAGTGCTTGTGTAGCCTTTAGTTGTTTATGAGGCTGGTGATTGGAGAAATAATTACAGACAATGTGCATTTTCCATTTTCTCCTCAGTGGGCCATAAAATCAAGATGTTCACTGCGCTTTGATTTGCATGTTTCTTAAATCTACTTAAATAAAATCAAAGGAGTTCCTTCTTATTTGCAAGATAGTGACCAGCTTTGCTCTCAACCCCCATCTTAACCCACCCCCACCCCACACATTCTTTCTCTCTTGTCACTTGTTTAATGGCTGCATGCTGTTAGGGGTGTGAACATTCTAACTGACTGAGTGCAGAATATCAAATGCAGGGTCTATCAATAAATATGGCTTTCCCAGTGAACTCAACAGGAAACCCCCAGCCCCTGCCCTTCATTTTGGTAAAATTAAGCATGTTTTAGTTTTCATAACTGATGTAATAGATATAAGTATATGATTTGACATTCACACATTTCACACAGTGCCCCATAGTTCTCCATTCCTTGTGTCTGCCAAGGCCTTCAGGGTCATTCTCTCTGTTCACAGGTTTGACCCATGTGACTTTTTGGGCACGCCCCTCCACTGTTTTTATAAAAGCTTGGTTATCCCAGACCCTAAACAAGTGAGAATCAATAGATTAGATGGTAAATAATCCTGCTATATAAATCCTCACTATAACACACTAAGGGATCACTTTGTCAAATCAATTTCACAAAATAATCATCAATCACACATTTGTGCAGTACAGGATTTGTTCCCTCTTTATCACTCTCCGTATAATGTATATCACTCACTTTGCTACACACAAGGTTCCTTGAGTCTTAATTTTGTAAGTTGCCCTCCTTTTTTCTTGTCCTTGTTTTGTAAAAATGATAATAAATTGGACTTCTTAAATTCAATGAAAAATTGTGAGCAGTGAGAAGACAGAGGAGCTGGCCCCCTCAGACGTTTCTGCTTATGAAACGGCTAACAGAAAAAATACAATAGAGGAGGAGATGCAGGGCCAGGGGTGCTCATTCCCTGTACTGTGTGCAGAGAATGAAGGGCACCTCAGAGTGTCAGCATGGCCATTGCCCAAGAGGGACTTTTTAAATGGGGGTTTTCACTGAGTGATTCTCAATCAGGAAATGAATGAAATTCTAGAAGCATCTGAATTCCTGTAATCTGCAGGCGAACTGCATGTAAATCAATGCACAACCCAAACACTCCATTTAGACATTAAAAGGCATTGCATGAAACACATGTTCTCTCAAACAGATATCATTAAATACATTCACAGTTGACACAGATATTGAGTTGTGTGATTCTGTGTGTAATTCATCAGACTTGGTATGATACCAGGTATTGATCTGGTCTCAGTTCAAATGTTAATATTGTCATCTGTCAGACTAAACCAGCTTCCCTCATGAGGTTTAAGTTTTATTTAACAATTTATAAATTATGGGGGATTACATTTTAATCTGTGTCATCAATTTGACAAGCGAATGACAGTCAAAAAGTTCACAGCTTTGATTTGAAACTAGTTTCTAATAATTATTAGTTTCTAATAGTTGTTGCTACCATGTTGCATAACACAACATGAATGCAAGCATTATGGAAAGTCTTTGTTTACTACAGGTCGAGGCAGGAAATAACTGTTCTTTTGTGAGTATTTCTTCATTTTGAGGAAGTGCCTTATCTGTCTGAGAGCAGCCATCACTGACAGGAAATTCAGACCAACGACAACCAGCGTGAGAAAGACAAGGCGTCTGGAATTAAAGCAGTATGAGCTGTGGAGGGGATGCCGGTTAGTGTGGTGCCACCAAACCGCACGGTGGAAACCTCTTCCTCAAAACGCTACAGCTGCAGCCTCCGGCCTGCTTCATGAACACTGACAGACAAACACAGAAGGGCACAGTGCTGCCCCATAAATCCAGCGCTGTCGCTTTGAGATTTTCTTCACTAATCTGAACCCACTCTGCTGTGTCCTGAACTCTCTGTGTGATAATCACCCCAGATCAGAAATTAAACGTTGTTAATATCCCTTTACAGACCCAGAGAGAGAGAGAGAGTGAGAGAGAGTGAGAGAAAGGGAGAGACAGAGAGAGAGAGAGAGAGTGAGAGAGACAGTGGGAGAGAGAGTGAGAGAGAGAGTGAGAGAAAGGGAGAGACAGAAAGAGAGAGAGTGAGAGAGACAGTGGGAGAGAGAGAGAGAGAGAGAGAGAGAGAGAGAGACAGTGGGAGAGAGAGTGAGTGAGAGAGAGAGAGAGAGAGAAAGCAACATCCAAAATAGCACTTCACAATCAGGGACTCTTAACAGCGCTAATAAATATTTGAGGGGCTTTGTACCCAGTTTCCTTCAGCATTGATTGAACTGTAATCCAGGCCTACGTGAAGGTCTGAGTCTTCCTGGCAAGCAGTTCTTAAATGTGATGTCGTAATTACAGCTGTGTCATCGTGTTTCACCAGTAACTGACCACTGCTCATGGGAGAGACGGGCAGAGGATTTGCCCAGGTCACTGTCAGCGTTTGATTAATAAAATGTATGTGTAAGATATGGACTTCAGTAGATAAAAAGTTTTCTGTGGATACGTTAGTTTTAATATGTGAAAGTTTACCATTGGGTCATTGGGTAGAGCCAGTAAAAATAACATTGTCCCCCTGAAAGACACACAGACAGTATTTGACCCCATTTAATCTGAAAATGCTACTGTTACTAAGTTATGGTATACCAGATTTTTGTGTGATAGCCTCTACAGCCTTCAATACCACTGCACCCTTATCATATCATTACCCAGAAGGTTTGGGAGTTTTAAGCATCTGATTTTTTTTATACAATTGTAATGAACTGGAATGAGCCTTTGTTTGAATATCTTGATGGACTATCCAGTCAGAATCCTTCTACTAATGCCTCCCATATTTGGTCAATAAATATATGGTTTTGAGATTTAAAGACATCTTGGTTTTATTTTTATTGTACAATGTATTGTATGTATAAAAATATTATTGTCTGATACTATTGTGTTAACTCTTAAATTGTTAAGCAAAACTGGTTAAGCAGAAAAGGATTCAGATTTTGAGAAACCCAGGAAAGGTTTTTGGATCACGAAGCGCTGGTAATTTTTGAAGAAACCCCACAGAATGCTCATCTGTATAGTTAATTAAGGAAGTAAGTGGGACTGAATGTCATGGGCTAAACTTGAAAACCATCATGGTCTGAACTGAACTGCTCATGTTTAAGAATTATGGGGAAAATATGGCTTTGTGCATACCTGCAGTAGTCTGTGGAACTGACGTTTTGGTTAAAATATGTAAACTGTGTGATTGCTAAAGAAATGTGCTTGCAAATGCTGGTAAGAATTAAGCTGTCTTCAATTATATCCGCAACTGTAGCTGGTTCACTGACGTTTACATCATTGTGGCTCATTATATTTGATGAGACCAATTACACATGAATTCCTTTATGAAAAACCACCCTGTACTTAGAAAGACATTACAATATGCATTGCAGCTGAACTTTAACAACAGAAGCAATTTCCCCAAGAGTAGGTCTAATTTCAGTCCCATGCATAGCTGGTTGCTAACGTATAAATATTTAATTTCAGCTTGACATAAACATGCTACCAGTTTTGGAACTCTGATGTTTTGGAGGCCCCTGTCCATGGTGTCAGTTCCAAAATCTTCAAGCATGAGATCACTATGAAAGTTTCTAACTTGTGCCGCCAACTAACTTGAGCTAAACTCACATTTCCATACATTGCCCTTATTTGACCATTGGGCTTCTCTTCTGTGCAAGATATAGCTCAAAACATAGTTCCGTGGAGTCATTTTAAGACATCATATATTTAACTTGGGACTTAATAAATATCTTTCAAAGTATCTTGAAATATTAAAGGGTATTTTAAGCCATGTGTTTAAATATTTATCAAAGTCTTCAATTGGTTAAGACACGTTGAATAATTCAGTGCCATTTTTTAAATCTAGTGCATGTTGGGCTAGTTGGTGAGCTGATCATCTCTGCATAAAGTAAATCTTAACGATGGCTATGACTGTGTAGAGGAGAAGTGTACAGTCAAAAGCATAAAATCATATGTACATTCATATCTGATTACCTGGTAATGGTATCATATATTTTAATGTCTGAAAAATGATGCCCTGAATCCATACTGAGGTAAATCACTACTTATATCTATATCAAAGACATACATTTTTGCAGACAAACAAACACCTAAGTGTTTCAAGTTATCTGATCCTTCTCCGGATACCAACTCCTTACAATACCGCTGAATAGAAAATACAAGAAAAACATTTGATAGTTGAATAATTAACTTGAGCCATTTGTTTATTAATTGTGCTGGAAGCAGTCTTGGATTTGTATTCACATTTTCACCCACTGTGTACCAAGAATGACACACTGCACATTTCTGGATTGTGTACAACTGGTTGTGACAGGTCTTGTGCATGTGTAGGTTGTGCAGGCCTCTGAACAATTAGCTTTTTACTTTCAAAACCGTCAGAGTTTCCTGCTCTGAAATGTTACTAGAGTGGATCAAGAGCGGAACCATAGTGACTGAATGGAGATGAGACTCCCCAACATTTCAGGTGCGATCACCTTCACTCTCACCACTCATGAAATCAGTGGAGCCTCAGTCAAACAGGATGCAGAGGAAGGAGAGAGAGAGACTGTTCAATTTTCATGCCATTTCCACAAGTATGTATAGTCATATATAATTATACGCTGTGGAGTGTGTGCTATGTTAGAGCACTGCAGGTATCTTGCACTACAAAAAAAACCACCCAGCTCCACAGCTGTAATCATTAACCGTTGTCCAAGGTAACCCGATGTCCTTACATAATTGTTTGAGAGGAGGAAGAACTCATATGCAGTAACTAGTAAATAACACAGGGAATTATCTTTAAAAAAAAAATAAAGGGGATGCTATCACTGAAATGTAGTCCTCAGCAGCCAAGTTACCTAAGGGGTTAAATGTAACTTTTTTTCTTTTGCAATAATAAGCCACTTTTCCAAGGGAGTATGTTCTTAAAACTAAACTAAATTCTACTCATGCTTGGTATTGTTGATATTGGTGATGACATTATTAGCATTCTGAATTGTTTTCTAAGACAGTTATGCTAACGGTATGCACTTAATTTAAAACAGCATCCATCAAACCTAATACCAATATTTCCTGTTGTGCCAATGAGAAAGGGTAATTTAGTCTTCTATTCAGTCAACAGCATCCTTAAACTAACAAGTATGTGTTTTTGATAACATTTAAGCAAATGTTACTATTAATTCTTCAGCAAACGTCTTATTGAACAATAGTTTTTAATGTTATACAATGTCTTTAACAAGCAATTTAGATTCTCAGTGACTGTTCCTCACTATCAGAATTATGCTAATACACACTGGTGCCTAAACAAATTCTTACGCTGTAAAAAACTAAATAATCAACCAAATTTTCTTTTTTTTTTAATTTTCAATCTTTTCATAACCCATTTTTTCATGACAAACAGCCAACAGAAAGAACAGACATACTTTCCACTTACCTGACTATGAGTCTGTTGATCCATAGTTAGCAGCCTTGTTTATTGTTCTTTCCCATCACGATAATGACACTTGATGCTAATGAAATTCCTTGTGCAAATGTACAGTTCAGCTTGTGGGGGCATTTTTAAGAGGCTTAGCGGTCGCAGCGGGGGGCTGTGGATGAAAGAGGTGTGGGGGCTGAGGGCAGAGGGGAAAGCGATGGGTCCTTCTCAGCTCAGCACTTGGAAATTCCAACGAGAAAGTGACATGTCTCACCTTGGCCCCCACAGAATTCATCCAGAACAGCGTGCAGCTGATAGGAAAGACACATTTATATTTTCATACTCTAAGCAAGTGGTAACCAGGTCCCTCAGCCTCTGCTGCTAATGGTAAATAAACTACCCAAGATGGCACTCAGAGGGGCAGGATCAAAGGCGCAGGCACGGATCAAAGAGAGCCTGTAAGCTGTTTGACAGGGGAACATTGCGGTCTTAAATGGTGCTGTCCCCTTCATCACAGCTCAGAGGTTTCAGAGGCTCTAAGTGCCTCCTCTAAATCTGAACAGGGCTCCCTGGATCGAAGTGCAGCCCTGCGACATACGCATGATTTTACTTCATGACAGACTCCTTCTAGTGAATGACAAATGACACAGCATTGTCATAATGCATTACTTATAAATGTCATGACACACAAGTATGTGAAATAGTGAAGGGAGGATGTAAGTAGTTGAGAGCTCTGCCCAAAATCTCTGAATCATTTAGAATCTATTTTGCAAAAACAGTAGTGAGTGGAACACAACTATTATTGATAAAACACAAAATTGTCTTATGTAAAAAACCCCAAGGCAATCAGATTAGTCTGCCCAAGTGAGTACATAACATATTCTTCAGTTATTAAAGAATTGTCCACAGTAACTCCAGGAGGCTAACTACAAGATCCTCTAGGTGTTGTAAAATGGATCGGTGTCATATAGTATTGGTATTTGTTTGCATCAGTCTCAGTTTCCTGCTGTTGGAGGAAACTCTTTCCATGCTCAGAACAAAACCCAGAAACATCTAAGACACTGCAGGACCATGGCTTTCCACCCCTGCTCCAGGGTAGAGTGGTGTGCCATGAAGCCAACTGGGTATGCGCCACTACAGCATACTACACATTAAATACCACATCACACTGGTTAGCTGGCATGTGCAGCCTAACAAAAATTATACCCTGCACTGCATGGCATGCTAGGCCACTTAAACTCTTTTTTAAAGGAAAAACAGTAACGTTTTTACTGCGCCGCATTCTTTAGTGATGATCAAGGAAAGGCCCTGTATACACGCTTAGAGACACCTGATGGTGTGTTTTACGATAGGCCCCAGGGTAGTCCCGTATTTTATGGACTGCACGGCCTCATGGCTTTTGTGAAGGGGGACGTTGTTAATCCCGCTGCCCCTTCAAATCCTTTTCAGGCCTTGTGTCTCACTCTAAACATGCAACACAATACTGGAACACATTCCACAGCTCCTCACCAGCCTGTAACGTCCCAACCCCGAGAACGTCCCGCCTGGGGGAGGGGCTCACTCATCCTAATAAGAGAGGTTTCCCATGCAAAGTCAAAGAAAAACATTTAAACATTTAAAACACAACATACTGCCTACTACTGCTACTAATCATCTTCATTACTATCATCATCATGATAACAATTAAGATCATAATGATGAATCTGAGAGGACAAATGTTATTGTGGTCTGTTATAACAATTTTAATTATTTTAAAAATAATTAACAAAATTATTACGACTTGATAAATGTTACAGGTGCAACTTACATACAAGGGAACATGGGTATCCACGTTGCAAGACAATGTCAGTGAAGTGGTACAATCCCTAATGTATTTAGATAACAGCACTTTGGACATCTAAAGCACAAATACCTCCTCTGCATTTAGGCCCAGGTTAACACACTGTCTGTGGCTCGATATCACATACATTTGTTAATCAAATCCTGACTGAAACACGGAACTCCATACACACAGTAAAATTACTTCAATAAAGAAGTTTGTTTTGCTTATGTAAATGTTGATATAATTGTTCCAGGAAAAGTAATGCAATGAGGTTAATAATACAAATGCTCTCAAAATAGAGGGTGTAATCATAGAGTGGGATTTGTTAAACCATATTTACCCTGAGAGAATTTATCCCAGATCATGAAGAATACTTCATTTTGTGATAATACCAGTAAGTCCCATTCAGCCTAGGGAATGTATGGCCATCATAAGAATCTTTAAAATATTTTAAATGATTATTATAATAATAGCTGCAGAAAACAATGAAAACAAACGCATCACATCATAACTTTTTGACAACATAAACCTTTTTTCCTAGATTGTCATTGTGAACTCTGCTTGCTTCAACAGAGTGTATTTAATTTTAACTGCACATGCCAGTAACACATTTTTTCATACATAATACTGTATAATTAGGTCCTAAATAACCAAATGTGTGCACCAAGGAAATCCTTGTAATGCTGTATCCTCTAATGTGTTTGCTATTATATTCTCCCTAGATCTCTCTATTTTGTATATTTTTATATCTCCATGGTAACATGTCATGGTTTCACGACAATGGTAAGCCCTATGGAAACTAACCAGGCTCATAATGAGTTCTGTTCTAAGAGCCAATGTAGCCTCACTTCTAAAGCTTTAACCAGGAAGTTAAATGGGCAAGTTTTCATGCCACCTTTGTGAAACAGTATTGAACTGTGGAGCTTAAAATAACATTTTAAAATTGGGCTGAACAGCTGTTGTGCTTTGAAAGAGATTCTCTCATATTTTCATTGCCTGTGAATGGTGTATCTGAACCAAACTTCAAATGAACCATGCACCAATTATTTGCATATCAACCAATGCTTTCCCTCCTCCTTTACATGTCAACAGGTGAACCAGGGAGCATACCTGGAAAACTATACCTATTAATGGAAATGAGATCCATAATGCCTTATGCTTTTTGGCTGAAACCTATGATATGTCAAGTGAACAAAGAACAGAGAAAAACTGGCCACTAAAATTCATGTTGTGGCTCCATATTATTGTCATTATGAAAATAAATGAAAGTACTATGCTGCTATATTACAGCTTATGTTGAATGTAATTATAGTACATCATAAAAGTATGTATTTCGTATGGGTTTATTGTTCAATAACACATTCAATCAAGCTTCATATGATCACTCTTCTGCATGCCACCACCTTGATTAATTCAGCAACAAATGACAATCAATTTCCTGAACAGCCATGACCCATACACACACACACACACACACACACACACACACACACACACACACACACACACACACACACACACACACACACACACACACACACACACATACACACCACACACACACACACAAATGCACACACACACACACAAACACTCACACACACATACACGCACTCTCACACACACACACACACACACACACACACACACACACACACACACAATCACACACACACACACACACACATACACACACTCACACACACACACACAAACAAAAAGTCATACAGCAATGGTTCACAACATTTCATTACATTACCTTTGTTAAACATGATCGGAATACATGCAGTATCAGCTCAAGACCAGTAGACCATCAACGCCCAGGAGTCAAATTCATTAAACATTTCCTATGACCCTGTTTGTTCTTGTTTTTCCACAATGATCCATAACAGCAGTGAATCTATTTCCACAGCAGCTGCCCAGGAACTCTCCGCTCATATCTGTCCACATTTGCATTTTTATGAATCTGCATCACTAGCTTGGGAGGGGAGCATCTAAAACAAATTTGTTTGCAATCTTTTTCTTCAGATGCTCATTTTCAATGCAGCCTATCTGCTTTAAAGAACACAGCAAAGCTAACTGTGAAGAGTATGAAAACACACGGGGAGACTGACATCTAAGTGTTAATATTTAATCCCTTGTCATTATCTCTATGGCCTCGGAGCAGACACCTGCTTGTGAATTTGGTCTCTGAGATCACAATACATGAGAGAGAGAGAGAGAGCGGTTGCAGCAGGCTGAGGGGTTGGGATTGGGGGTGATCGCTCAGAGTTTCAGAAATGGATGGCGTTATTTCAGTGATGGAAAATGCACACCAAAAAGCAACTTCCTGTCTGCTCGGCAGTGGGGAGGCGTGAGGAGCCGTAGGGGTGTTCCAGTCAGTTGTGTGCTTCAGTGGAAAACATAAAACACATTACTCGCCAGTTCTCAGACAACAACCGTGACAGGCTTAGCAAAGAGATGAGTCAGGCTAATAAACTGATGAAAACTGTGAGTCATTCTTAAAAATACTGGCTCTTGCATTGCTAACCTAATGATAAATGCTGGTGGCAGGTTCAGCAGATGAAAACAGTCAATGTTCAGGATTGTAGACCGAGGGCATTGGGGCACCACCCATGGTTGAGGTTTGCAATATGCCAGTGTAACTCCTATAAACAGGTCCAATGAAATCACTTATATGAGAGGAGAAAATAAACAAGATACTCTCCAGTTAAAAAAGCATCAAGCTACACAGCTTTAAAGTGAGGAATTCAGGACTGCGTAAATATGTTTATAAAAACATATGAATTATTCATAGATATCCCTCTCAAACACAAATATTCTTTTCCATTAAAGGGCCAGTTAGATAGTTTTAGTGAAGCTATTAATACAATCTCAAAAGAAAATGTTAAACAGAATATGCTAATCCTCACACAATTCACTCAACATCTGTTATCCGTGCAGCAGTGAGATAAAAAGACACATCTTAGTCAGCTGCAGATTGCTTGATGTGTACCCAAATGTTATTCTTTTTTCCCACTGAATTCATTGTGACTATGGAAACCTTTGCACAGTCATCACATCCTCTCCATAAGTGGCAGTGTATGCAGTTGTAGCTGGCTTTTGGGGTGACCTGTGTAATAAAGAAATACCTTCCCTTCCAGGCCTTTTACTGAAAATAAACACAGTCTGTGTATGTTTGCATGCAAAACAAAATGTTTATTCTGAAAGGTTTTTTGGTTTTGGGGTAGGTGAATGACTCATCCTGTACTGTACTGTCCCAGTGTGTGGCTGGGCCCCAAGGTCTGGTATTGAGCATGGACCAGGCTAGTGCCAGCTGTTGCTGGAAGCCCTGTGTGTATATGTAATTGGTTGTAGTATTGCCCAGTTAGTGGACATCTCTATGTCTCATCACTCTTCAGCAACCCCAATAGGGTTCAATAGGGTGTCAACACATGCACAAAGTTGCTTGTGAAGTATCTTTCTCTGACATATATTTGTGCAAGTAAGGTTTCTATTGCAGAGCTCTGCCATAGCTGCTGACACTACATGTTTTGAAGGATGAAGTATGTATCTCTGTGCTCTCCTGAATGAACTGCAGATTTCATTGCAGTGTGAATGGATTGTTAATATGAATCAATGTTTGAAATGAGAACAAAGGAAACAGAAAAGGGAAAAACGTTGAAATAATTATGTTTTCTCTCCAGCAGATGAAAGACCCCATGTATTCATCATTTGGTCTAATTCCATCGACTAAATACATCAGGATGTTAGAGTTAGGTAATGCTACAACCCATTGTCCTGGCACAGATAACAAACTAATGGGTCTATTCAGTGTTGCATTGAACAAACAGAACCTTTTACTTTTGATTCCAACTTGAATATTTATTGAGACAATTTTCTTTCTACTGACAATCCTAAACACATTTCTCATATTCAAACTCCAGCATGTGATAAAGAGTCATGTGACATGAATGTGTTGTGGTTAAAATCTCAGGATTGACAGTCAAACTGATGAATGACTGATCTGTGCACACCACTGTACATAAATCACTCCATTCCTGCCATTGTTTCCCCTCATTGTCTCTGAAGCCTTATAGATGGGCCCTGCTCACAGAGGTTATGACATGTGTGTCTCTTCCATAGATTCAAATGCAATTACAGCTGGATGCAGATCAATTTTTTCTCCATTCACTGCATTGTTTGGAGGATTAACGCCAATCTCTGAAAGTCATTGATGGATTGAATAATTGGCACTGGGCTCCCATCTTTCTTTAAGCATCCTTCATCAAGTTAAATGTGCCCTACGATTCATCCAGATATATGTAGTATTAATGAGCCTCACCTCTGCCTTCACTAGATATTACACTGAACTGGGTTAGCGTTGGCCGTGTGCTGATTTACCACAGTGCGATAGGCGTGGGATGTGGGGGGGGGGGCGTGATCTAATGTTTTCCTGATTTCATTTACATGCATCTAAAAAATGGGGTCCCATTGGATGTTGTCATTAGATCAGATGGGCTTTGCTGGATCTGGATTCTAATCTCATGCCATAGCTGCTACCATATTTCATCAGCTTCACTCATCTCTATGACAGCCGAGTGTAAAAGAGGCATTCATTTTTGTCTGATCTGAGTTGAACACTACGGCTCCCATCAAAGCCAGAAGGCCATTCGGCAGGATCACAAGACTGTTTCAAGTACATATGTGCTGGGACTCTGTGATACAGTCCATCATCTGCAATTTTAATGATGAAATTACTGCTCAGGAACATAAACTGCCCACATGACAAGGGAGAGCTAACAAATCTGCTTACTGTTAATGTGTTTGATTTAATGTGTTTTTTTCTATATGATTGTGCTCAAAATAATCTCATTTAAGCCCTCTCCTATATGTTGTGGCCTAATATGTAATACTGATTAATTGCTTGTATGCAGCTAAAGAATATTTTATCAAACTGACTAAACAACACATGATGTTGTGATATGTCATGACCAACATTGCACATGGATAGTGATATATTATCTTCATTCTGAGTAAAATGATAAATGAATGGAAATGATTAACAGGTATTTGCCCCACAGTATTTTATGTGCTAATATATTTCTGTGTTCTTGGTTTCACCTGAACAAAGAAATTGTTTTCGGTAGAGAGAAAGGGACATTTTCATTTCTGAAATATTTTCATCTATATATTTCTTCTCTGGATTCACTTTTCTAAAATATGATATGTATATATGAAGATAATCTTGTGGTTTTCCTCACATTGAACCTCCTGATCAATCTTCTGCAAAGTGAACAGATCAAAATTTTAATTAGTGTCACTTCAAAGAATATAATACAACCCTCTTGGTAAACATGGAGCTGAAGAGTTTCTATTCTTTATTTTTTGTATTCAAATAACATCCTCCAATATGACTTCAGTGAGGTAGCCAATAGTTTGAGGTTCACAACAGGTTAACAAGTTGTTTGAGGTTTAATTATATACCAATTTAATGTTCAAATGATGACCATCTTACATGTCACATTCGGAATGTCACTTTTTGTATACATACATGATTATGTGTACATAAATATGTATTTATTCAATACCATTTGTGTTTTGGGGTTATGGTTTTTGTGTATTTATCCTATTTTATAAAGCTGCTGTAGTTATTTTGTACAAATTGTAAGTGGCCAGAACAGAATACATTGACAGGGTTGTTTTTAATGGAACAGCCCTGCTCCAGAAATGCAGTAACACATGCCTGCAGTCCGGCTGCTACTGACATCATTTAAATAAAACCATTAATGCTGCAAATAATGACTGCTGCTCAATTATTTGATTGCATTAAACCAGAAACAATGATGCATTTACTTCAGACACGCCCACTCCTCGCACTTCCTAATTTGTTTTGCACTGTGCATAAATAACATCACAATTTGCCTTTAGCAGGAATTCTTTTAAAAATAGAAACCTGAGGGCAACATGTTAGAGCAGGAATGGACCACTGAAGGGAATGTTATGTAATATTCGTCAAAAATGAAATGAATGAAAACACCCCATTTCCCCAGAAGGCCTGAATCTGGGATCTGACTCACCCGGAGCTTTAGGAGTCCTTCCATACCAGTAAATGACTCCCCTGAACTGCATTCCCTGCACAGACTCATTGTTTTACAAATTCTGCTGGTTACAGAGAGCTTTGTGCACTTCAAACAGCCTTTGACCTCAGGTCCCTTATTTCCTCTGTTTTAGCCTTTACTTTCATCTGGTAACAAGTGCCCACCAGCTCCATGCATCATAATTCATAATCGCCGAGGTGGGATTACATGCTGGATGGGATGTGGGGTGGGGGTGGTGGTGGGGGGTTTATGCATGAAGCAGAGAAAAGCAGGCTTACAGCCATGCTCTACATATGCCACACTCTTTATTTTAATGCACACTTTTCTCCCAGCATATTGGAAAGGGCTAAAGCTTAATCACATTTCTCTGTTGGCACTAATTCAGTCCAACAACATGCAGTCTGTCTAAAACAAAAAAAAAAGCCACAAGAATGTATTCTTGAAAATCTATTGTAGTGAGTGACTGAGTGTCTGTAGGAATATTTTTTTAAAGTAAATTCTTGTGTACTCGTAGTGAAAGAAGTCCTTATATAGAATACGACCTCTGTGTCCTCCCCTATAGTGCTGTTCTCTAATGCTCATGTGCGCACATGTGCTTTCACAGGGCAGCTGCTGATGTTGTAAATAGAATTGCTTAAGGGATACGTCCACCAAATGACCTGGAAAACATTGCATCGCTTCTATGCAGCGACCACCCCCCCCAACTCCACCACATATATCAAACATTTCAATCGGAGTAAACTGAGTAAATGCTACCTGTTCTTTTTTTACTTTTAAATGAACAGTAATGTCATTGTAGTGTACACTCATTTTATTGCATTGCTATGAGTGGCTGTATTCCTCTGTGAGTAAGCTGTATCAGAGGTAACCCAGCTGCAAATGCACAGAGAAATGATACAGCTACAAATACGTTAACCAACCCTGACATGACAGCAGCATGGCACGATGCCCAAATACATCGAGTGAGCGTAGGTTATCCTAAGGTTATGATCAAACAAACTGAAAACAGGCAGGTATGAGGTGTTAAAAAAATGTCTGTGAAATCTGAGCAAGCAGGATCTCCCAGATTCATCTTCCTTGGATTGGTGGATTGGAAAAAAATTCTGCAGCAAAAATATCCTGGAAATGGTTACAGCAGTAACTTCTCACATTGATAATGTAGAGAAATATAAATGAATCTCAAATATTTGTTACTGGTAAAATACAAAGCTTTGAACAGTAGAATGTTAGTGTTGTGTGAGCTTATAAAGAACCTATTTACATCTTATAGTTTTAAACTAGATTAGTGTTATCAACATTCAGCTCTGGTGGCCTAACATTGAAATATGACTTGAGAATGTAATGCTGGTCCAAACTCTGAGGTAGCGTGAAGAAAAAAATCTGTATGTAATTACTATATTTTTGTTTAGGGAGTGCCAATTTTGAGTACAGTAAGTGCCTGACCTTCAGTGATCTGACAGTTCATAGGAATTATGATCTTATTTGCATGTCACTGTAGTCTAATCTTAAACCAGCTGACAGTTAAAGGGAATTATATCTGTATTTGCATGTTAGGAGCTGTAGTTCAATACAGACACTACATCACCTACAAGGCCAAAAGACTGCTGGAATTTGACCAATGGGAAAAAAAAACAAAAAGTTCATGCCATTCTTCTCTCATGAGTCATAAATTGGATAGTGATAGGATAGAATTCAGAACTGCACATACACCATACTCCTCTGAAGATGTTAAGGGTCAAAATAATTTTGAATTTTCAAACAGCCTGAAGATTGTGTTTGGCTGAAGCCAGATGAGCTGAAATGAAGTTTTAGATTTTTAGCATAGATGAAGTGCAGGGGCATTATACTATTTAGTACTGCTGTGCATATTGTTCTTTAAATCAGAAGTGCCGAAAAATAATGAACATGCAAAAATGAACTGAATGGGTTTTTAATTAATTCCAGTGATTGGTATTCATCATGTTCAAGTTTCTGCTGTCAAGAATTTCAACACAGTTTAATTATTAGATTGGAAATGTTCATTTATTAGTATTCTGTACTGCATGTCTCATCTTATTTTTCTTTCTTAATGCTCTAGCTGTGTGGAAGCTTGTCCTAAGCATGATCATTACGATCAGGATTTAGCTTGGAGGCGAAAATGTGTGGAAGAATTACTATCCCAGGTGTTAAAATGAAAGAGCAAAAATATGCAAAAACTATATATTTTTAAGCAATTATATAAATATTGGCTTACAAAAAGTATATGATGATAACCATTAAATGTTACAAATTCTAGGCATCATAGAATTTTGCATATAAACATTTATCAGTGTGATTTTATGATCTGATAGAATATACTGCTTGTGTTCCAAGCAGGAATAAATCTTGCATGGAATGCTGTCGGTTAATTGGTCTTGAGATGCGCTCGACGTGTGTGGGTCCTCGGTGTGTCTGGGAGAAAAAGACCTGCTGACATGATTAATGAGGGTCCTCAGAGGGGTGGCAGGAGGCAGCCCAGACACTCGCTGGCCCCGGCTCGGGCCCGCCGGAGTTGTCCTTCACGTGGGAACAAATAATAAAAAAAAAAGGAGTCGCTCCCCTCCCGTTCATGCAGACTTCACCAAACATCCTGTCCTTCATCTCCGCTTGCATTGTTGGTGAGCATGGGGGTGGGCGGGGGCTGACAGGGCAGCTGGGGTGGATGGGGCTGGCTCGGTGGCCCCCGCTGTCTCCCAGCAGTCTTGCCTCTTGCCCTCAGGGCTCCGACAGCTTGGCCTGTGCACTGGTAAAACAGGCTTTAACCTGCTCCTGTTCTCAATGGTCCCCATTGTGTGTTTACAGCAGCCTTCATCCAACACGGCTCTCTCTCTCTCTCTCTCTTGCACTCCCTTGCTCTCTCTCTCCCGCTCTTGTTCTGGGGTTGTGGGTGTATTTTTCTTTGCTTTCTGTAGCTTTCTTAGCAGCTGCCAGGCTGTACTGTTCATTCTGCACCATAATGATGTTGTTAAGCAGGGGTGCAATATTCATGTGGGTGATCATCAGTTCTAAATAATTTTGTGTGCCTTTTTTCAAAATAGAATCAGGCAAAAACAGACAGCTAAAAAGACAGCATGGACTGGGGCAAGTGAGAGAGAAATTGACAGGGAAACCACACCATGACGTATTGATTTGGAAGATCAGCAACACCTCCTGTGGGACTTCTTCAGCTGCATCAGAATAGCCCTATTCCATTCTGCATTTCCAGAGGCTCTGTCTCCAGCAAAGAGGCTGTGATGCCCTCTTAAACTGTCACTAGGCTCAGACAGCATGCAAACAGCACTGTGAGATCAGCAGCTACTTGTCATTCACAGAAATTTATCTAGTCACTTCATTAGAAGAGATTCTGTGTGGGTTCTTCAGTTTTTGACTTGACAAATCCAGACCCGTCATCCAGAGGATTATGCCCAGTCCACTCAAACCTTGGTCTCCTCTAGTCAGATGAAGGCAAAAATGACAGAGGGGTTGGGGTGGGGGCTGAGCAGCCCTTTCTCTCACTGGACTGCATCTGTGACGCCTTCCCAGCCGGCCTTTTGTTAACTCTGAACGGCTGTGGAAGCGTTTAGTTAACCCACCGCAGCCCAAGGCTGGATTTCATTATCTCCCTCCTCTCAGGCTCTCTAATTGGGAATCAATGCTAACATTGTGGCACCTGCGATTGGCTCGCACATCTGCGTAGCCTTGGAAACGTGCATGCACAAGCAGCGAGAGAGAGAGATCCTGCTGCCTGGTCTCCTGTCACCAGCGCTCTGTCATCCCGGTACGGCCCAGGTCTAATGCTATTCATATGGATGCACATACACATATAGATATTTCAGTCACAGTCATCAGAAAAGCAGCTTTTATCTCTGTTCATATCTCTCATATCTAAATAGTTCAGAATTATTATTATTCACAATGGTCTGAACTGTAAACTGGAAATATAGGAATGAGTGCCAGCCTTTCTTAATGTACACCTATTTTCCTACTTAGATTGTAACAGTGTATTGACAATACACCTATATGTCTTTAATCAGTTACATGCCTCCTGCTTTTTAAAATTATGCATAAATAATATTATCTGCACTTTATGTTTTAGTAATGACCTCTGCTCAACTATTTCCATAATTAATTCATCAGTTTAAAAAACCCTGCCTCTGCCTCTTTTAAAGCTCATGTTCAGATCTGTGAAGAAAGTGTGACAATCATAAGTCAGAGAAAACACCAGATACATGTGCAGTAACCTGCAGATGAATGTGTACGTGCCAAGTCCACATGTCCTCAGAGTTACCGCTCTGTTGATGCCATGATCCCTTGTCAAAATCCGGTACAACTGTGAAGTCAATGCCATGAATTTGTGCCCAGATTATACTAGATGGCCGCAAGTGCCTGGTCTTTGTTAGCCATTTACTCATGCATGCCTGAGGGGTTGGCCAGGTGCGAAGGTAATCATTTCTGTGTTTTTAAAGGGCTTTAATGACATGAAGTCAGCTAATTACAAAGGCAAGGTTGATGTGTAAACATTACACTTTCAAGAAGGATTACATAAATATCTTATTGATTCTATATGCAGAGTCCTAAACCAATCAGATGTGGGTCATGGGGGCAATGGATGATGTGTATATTGGGTGATTTGCGATCCACACTGATCCACACTTTGAATCACTCTTAACAGAAGCAGAATGCATGAAAGTGCTATAACTACGCATTGCCTCACCGGTCGAGTCTTCAGCTTGACTCTGCGTTTGTTTAGTTGATAGATAAATATTTAGATACATGAGAAGAGGAGTTGGTGGACCAGATTGAGGAAAACCTGTTGTATTTTCTTCGATTCAGAAACAAACAGAAGCATCATGAACAAATGATATAAACATTACATTTTTGTTGCTTGCTTATTTAATAAAGACCTAGTGATGAAAAATTAATCGAGAAGTGTAAGATTGAGACCAAAATGGAAATTAGTCTGGCAAACCGTAATAAAGTGGAGCTGAAAGACTGATAATCATTCAGATTTCATTTGAGATTCCCAAACAACTTAAACAGTGTGTATTTGGGAGGAGAATGCATTTGAACTTTTATACATTTAAAGCTTGACAATATATTTGTGTTAGTTGCCTAGAGCATATAAAAGTTCCACTACCTGCTTCACTTCCTTATGCTGTGCTCTGCAATTCTCCAGCATATCATATTATCAAGAAAGAAACTAACAGACTATTTTGCCAGGTTAGTGGAAACAAGTAACTATCTTTGGCAAAGGTTTGTGGGTGAAAAGTTCCACTGAACGTGTAAAATCTTCAATGTGAATTAACTGACCTTTTCTTACAATTACTGTCACCTGGGAATATGGTGTGAAGCATGAGGTTTGTATTTCAATATGGGAAACTATCACAGGCACCAAAAACTTGGAAGCCTACTACTTCTTGTCAGAGTCTAACAGGAACAGGGCTAGTACGTGATTTCCCACACTGCTTCAGTCAACTCCTCTGCATAAGTAATGGGGATTCTGTCACAGCTGGTCTGAATGGGCAGTCTTAAACAGCAGAACGGTGTTTTCCTGTGAAAGAGGGCAGCATGGCATGCTGTTTCGTATCTGTGATTAGGTAATCCAGTGCTGTTATTTGCACTGGACTGTGACCTGGATGGGGTTTCCTTGGGAGGGATTTGCTTTGATAAGCAATAAACTGTTGTCTGTTTCACCAGGAGGAGCAGCAAACTGAAGTCAGACGAAAAAGGAATTCCATTACATTGGGGTGAACTAAATGTCACAGTGTTCCTGTTGTAGTGCCTCTGTACAATTATCTGAAACACAGATTCATCTCTTTATGCTGTAGGGATTTGTGAGGGGGGCTTGCGATAACAGACTCTTTCTCTCTCTCTCTCTCTCTCTCTCTCTCTCTCTCTCTCTCTCTCTCTCTCTCTCTCTCTCACTCTCCCTCTCTCTCTCTCTCTCTCTCTCTCACACACACACACACACACAGATGCAGTTTTTAAAGCTGTTTCTCTGCCCCACACTGAGACAAATTTCATTGAACATAAATCTTGCTTTCTGTGGCCCAACTGATGATTATTTACATGGCAGAGTCAGCAAACAGCATCGCACACCCTGTACTATCCAAAGGAGATTTTGCAGATCTGAAACGAACATGCTGAATCACTCATTTGCACGTTCTAATGAATTTGAGAAAGCTTGTGGACAGGCACTAGTCAAATGTGTAGAAAAGTCTGGTGGCACTAATTATAAAAAGCAAAACATCAAGATAGAGGAAAGCAGATCTTCAGATAGTACGTGTAAACAGATATCCTGTGCATGCTTTGAGCCCTAGAACAGTTTAGCCTGATCAGTTATAGATTAATTGGCACTACAAAATGCAGGGGAATGCTTTATCATGATTGCTGTCAGTTAAAAGGATCTTTTAATCTTTTCTTTTTAAAGGAGAGACTGTAACTTTAGATAAAGGAAAGAAAGCATGTGGCTAACATGTAAACATAACAATGAGGAAGTGTCACAATGAAATGACTTTACTTGCACTCTCCATGCGCAGTCACTATATTTACTTATGAAAAATAATTGTCACCTCTTGGAAACTCGCAGCTTCTTGATCTATTTTTTCATGCAATATTAAAAATTACAGTAAGATGTACTGAGAATGTAAGAGTGAAAAAACACAAGATCAATTTTTGTTTTGTTGTACCACAATGAGTACATACTGTAACATCAGTAAATAAAGGCTTAATTGCTCTTAATCAAGCTTTTATTGCTCTTAATTATAACATTCGTATCCGGCACAGTGCTGGGAGCAGAACCGTTATGAGAAAAGTGCAGAGTCACTGCATGCACAAAGCAGCAGATTACAGCCCATTACTGCATGAAAGTCTATTATGAAAGAGCATTATTTCAGACCATACACTCCTCTGAATAGGAGATTCCTGAGGAAATCAGACCTCCTCGGTCCATGCATGTGCATTCCACATGGTGTTGGCAACTTTCTCCAATTCAGTTCAATTATGCAATGAGAAGACAATTTAATTGACCCATTCATATAATATCTCCTTCATTAATTCCCTCTTTAGCATACATTTAATAGATCAAAGCAGAGCCAGAATCTCCTATTGTCCACCATACCTCTATGTTAGAGCACCCTAATCAATCAATCAGTCAGTCAGTCAATCAATCTTCTTAAATGATGTCATTTGCAAAAAAGTTTTCACACAATGCTTGTCTGAGGGCAATTTTCAGAGGGAAAAAAAACAGAAAAACTGAAATGAGCTAATTTAGGGAAATTTGGAAAATGAGTTCTTCAAACCTTGAAATGTGACCAAGTTCAACTTTTGGAAAATAGAACAAACACATCAGAGAAAATAGGCCAGTATTAATGATGGTGACAGGGCAACAGATCCTTTGATGGCCAGCTCAATGTGTTGTGCACAAAAATTATGCTGCTGGAAACTGCTGGTTATTGAAGGATCGGATGGAGTTCTGAAAACTCTTGAAGCTTAAGAGGCCAACAGAAGGATCAGCCTTAGCATGGGGGTGGGGTGGACCTGGGTAGTAGTGCATGACAGTCCTGGAGCACTGGCGAAACAAAAGTATACAGGAACACAAGAGCAAAATACCTGTGCTCCTCTATCATTAATCAATCCAGGGTGCCTATGTTATTTCCAGGTTGGGAATTTTTAAATGTTTAAATGTGACTGAGTGAATCTGATCAGACAGACTCTGGCTCATTTGTAAGGATACATTTTGTAAAAGGAGGTTCCGTTTTGTAATTAGAGTTTCTTTCCAGTAATAAGAGGATCCTGTTTTGCTTGCCCTGGTATACTACAATAGCCATAAATGTCCAGTCATTATCCTCCAAGAATTAATTTGAATGGCATAACAGCAAAAAAAAAAAAAAACAGCAGCGAGAAGTAACAGACAGACACAGTGCAGAGACTTCTAGCAGAAAAAGTGGGAGCATTTGTATAACCTTTGATGAGCAGTGATGACTTGTCTCTAGCGTAGCCCGTGAGCACTGAATGACAGTAGGTCTGTATAACCTTTGATGAGCAGCGATGACTAGTCTCTAGCGTAGCCCGTGAGCACTGAATGGCGGCAGGTTTGTATAACCTTTAATGGGCAGTGAATGGCAGCAGGTAGGATGCACTGTGGCGCTGGCAGATGACCTCGTCTGGAGCTGAGACGCCACTGCGATCGTGGGTGGGAGTATGCGGCACTGGGCTGGCGACAGCAGCAGGAGTGCTCAATCAGGATTAACTCTTTCACTGTCTGTGGGAAAGACTGAAAAGGGCAGCAGAATGTCTGCCTCACTGAATCCATTCTGTTCCTGGACACTGATACTCCACAGTAATGTGAATCAGGTATCATCTTTGGGTAATAACATAACATTTTTTATTCTTGGTTATTTATATGGTTATGTGGCACTGATTTACTTCTATTTTATTCGGTGGATATAGATTATGTAGAACTGAAGATACTATGGGAATCAACGTATGTGTGATACAACACACACACACACACACGCACGCGCACGTGTGTGCCTGTGTTTTCTCAACTGCATAGCTAAAAGACAAAAATATTCATCTGAGTGTGTATGTGTTTATCTTTAGGATGACCTCATCATTACATTAGTCAGACTGTCTAGCACTTTCTCCAAGTGGTACATGCAATGCAGGCACACAAGGAGGCCGTGTACAAAGACTTTGTCAAGAAAAGAGCACTCTCAAATATTAAATAGAGCGTTTTAAGATCTGAACAAAGTGTGGAATTCAAAATATTTTAATCATATTCAGAGAACACCAACCTAAACACTTGAAATAGCTTTAACAGTTATGTAGTTCATGTCAAACTAAGTTCAAGACAGCAAGAGACAAGAACAATTATTAAATATTTATGTTTTTTTCTGATCTTTTTCAGGAGTTTGAATGGAATGTTCAGATCAGTTATATTTGGATCTTTAGGTTCTCAAAGGTGAATTGAAAGTCCTGGCATATAAACCCTAGGAACTGTTTCTATGTCCAAGTTTGGTAACAGAGATACAGACTTCAGTATAACTGTGACAGACTCTCAGAGAAAAGCAGTTTTCCACAGGCCTCTTCAGTAAAAAAAAAAAAAAATACAGCCTTTCTTTAACGGGTAGCTGATGATGTCATATCATGATACGGACTCTAGTCTCAGAGTAAAGACCTTCCTCTGGGATATGATTGGCTGAGCCCCAATGGAGGAGGGTCATTTTCCCCTTGGCTCCAGTTTGACCCTACAGGGCACAGCTCTCTTTTTATTGTACTTTTTTTTTTCTAAAGCTGAGTCAAAACAGTGCAGGAACAAGCTGTACACACCTAAGATTACATCTGGTGGTACTGCAAGGTCTTTGAATCAGGCCTGTACTTGTAAAATTACAACTGTGCACAGTGAACCTTCAAAATAAATATGAATAATGCATTTTTAATTAATACACTTTAACCCAGCTAAATAGAAGGGAAGGGGAATATTTTGCCCATTCCCATTTTGTTTACCTCAGACTATCATGATTCAATATTCTTTTACAAAGATCAGTTATATTTTGCTGGTGTTGCTACAAACAGTTGAAATTCTGTAGTAACAAAATTGTGTTGACTCATCTCTTTAAAAACAAAAAGCCCGGGACAATATTATTCATTCACTGCGTTGACAGACAGCAGGCGGTCAGGTTTATTATTATTACGCCAGCAACAACTTGTGCCAGTAGTCTGATCTCAGTGTTCCATTCTTTGTCTTATTACTCATTCTCAAGACCACGTCATGGTATTTTTGACACCATGACTGTCTTGGAAGTCACATCACCATGCTTGCAAAGAACATTACAGAAGGTCACATCTCTGATACCCGCTTCATGCCACCAAGAATTTTCATATATAATAATCTATATTCACAAATATCGTGGGGGGTCATGGACTTATGGCAGTTCAACTGGCACACTGGCTTGATGCCCGCAACACGTGCAGCCCTGGGCTCCTCTTGCAGATGGAAAACATTTGGGGCTATTATTATGCTTATTGTGAAATGTCTCACACAGCAAAGTCTTTGGCACACTTAAAGAGAACTCTGTAATGTATTCAGGTCTGATTGAGTGGTTTTGGCAATGTATTGCCCCTCCCCCGCAGTGAGCTCCTCTCTTAAAGAAAAAAGACAAACTATCCTTACTGAGACTATGTGTGTTTTGTTGTCCTGTTTTTGTATGTTTTCAGCAGATTTTATTTGGATCTGAACAATTCAAAGAGAGAAAACTGATAAATGTACCATAACACATTCATGATTAAAGTTGCTATCCATGAACTTTACATGCTGTGTATGGTTTGTCACTATTTTGTTTTTGATATAATGAATGCCACTTTATGGCTCTCTCTTTGTCCCTTTGAAAGGCTAGAATTTTCTGGTGAGTGATTACAGAAATTTCTGGGAAATATGGCATCTTCTAGAATGCTAACACCTATATTATTTACATTTTACCATATGTTATCATTGAAAATAAAGGGCCTTCTGCCAAGAGAAAATTTTTTAAAAACTTTAAAGAGAACAATCCAACACAGCAGCCATATGAAGTTAAGAACTGCATGCTGTATGTGAGATACATACATAGGTAGAAAAACCAACAGAAACTCATAACAACCTATGAAACTATATAAAATAATTACTGAGGAGATAGGGGTACCTTTACAAAATTTTCAGTTCTGTCATATAAATTCTGAATTGTGTTCTGAGGGATATTTTGTCCACTCATTGTGTGTGTGTGTGGGGTATGTGTGTGTGTGTGCTGATCATTTCTAACATGTAACATGTATGACAAAGGACTACATGTATTATATGTATACCTTCAGCAAGTAAACACATTTATCAATTAAAGTATGTAAAAACAACATCTTCCTTTAAAATTCCTCCATACATTACACATAGCAGTCTTTTGTAAATGGGAGTAAATGTCTTTGCAGTGACCGGGGCCATGTGATGCAGAGCTCCACGCACCCTGCAGACATGTGTATTAATTGTGTTTGAATGCATTGAGGCGACAAGAGACCCTCTCACACAAAGACAGTCTGCAGTCTCAGACATTGCGGCTCTCCGTAGACCATTACACCATTCCACTCAAAAGTGAACAGCATACTTTCACATCGCTTTCAAGGACAGCACACTGTCTACCCTACTCTTTTGTATGTTATCATTATTATGCTGCATGTTAAAGTAACTGAGTAACCACTCTTGAAAGGTACTTACGCATTGCATTAGTACACAGATTTAGCTGTGTGTTTGGTGAAGAACGCTGTGGACTTCATTAATATTTTGATTAGAATGTAAAGCACACTGATAAACTGAGATTATGCCAGTGGTGTCTACTCCACCCAACTGAACATGTTCACAGGGCCTATATATAAAGGGAACCACCTATATGGCCCCCCAAGGACTAACAAACTAGTGTGAGAAAGGTCCATTTGCAGTCTCCATTAGCATTCTGTATGCACATAGCATCTTGAAGTCATGCCCTGCAGCTCAGATGAATGCAACACCTGTGTTGACTTTGGCAGAATGATTTGCTTACTTTTTTTTAGGAGTTAAAAAATGAAAGCAATGGCCTGGATCTTAGGGTGCTTTTCCCACTCTGTAAATAAATACTGGATTTCAGCACTGTGCAGGTGTTTCTCCTAATTAAAATCAGAATGCTGGTAAGAAATACGATGGCAATATAACTGACTTTAGGGGTATCCAGATCATTCATGACCATATATTATTTGCCTGTAGTCTCAGTTGAAGGTCTTCTCCCTTTCTCTGTGATGACCCAAAGGCTGCACTTCCAGGAGTTATTTAGTGGAGTGACCGCTACTCTTTTACAGGTGCCAGTGAGCAACAGTGAGGTTATGGGGTGTATTTGTTAATGATAGGCACTCTATGATGTCAAATTAGTTTTGGGCACAGGCAACATGCTAGTGTCTATCATCTTAGGGAGATTCTGTGTATGGGGGGGTGGTGTCATAGGACCAAGTAGTCTTGTCTCAGACCATGTGACTAGTGTATTGGAGGTTAGGTGTCCCTCAGCAATACAGAGAAGCAGCTGACTCCTGTGTCTCAGACTGCAGGCTCCATCACAGCTATGCACTCTGACCCCCTTTTGGCCATTAGCTTGTCAGCGGTAGCCCAGACGAGGCGAGGGAGGAAGGATGTCCAACCTATGGTGGGTGGAGAGCCGGGCGCACGGCGACAGGCTGGCTGAACACCACCACCTCCTCACCATTTACAGGAAGGCCAACTTAGTCTCACAGTGCGAAGGGAGAGAACAAAGGACAATGCCCATAAATTGTCTTTATTGAAAATTAAACACTTTTTTCCAAAAAGTTGTTAATCCTTCTTGTCTAGTTCCTTTTGATCCACAATTACTGTTCATTACGCTAGGCTGTTAAAATGATAGTTTAATAAGAATCATTTTTGCAATATGATGAATAAAAACCACATAACAACACTTTCCAGTAAGTCACGTGACTCATCAGCGCTCACTCCGTTTAGTAAAGGGGATGTTTCATAAAAGGTATTGTCACAGAATAGAAGCAGCGGCAAAACAGTTTCATTAAAAAATACATGTCCAAGCCTCTATCAACAACATCAGTGAAAAAGCAGACAAGGACATTGTCTTTGGTTAGTTTGTCTGTTTTCTGCCTTACAGAGAATTTTTAATCAGCTTTTAATTTAATTTATTATATCTGAGTTGTGAATTGGTTTAATTTGTACTGCTTATAACTCGACAAGTGCTGTCTTGTGTGTTACTAGCTTTGTGGCCGCGGTTTATGTCGCAGTTTGGTTTTACGTGTCTTACGTTTTGGGCTTTCTTTCCTCTCGACATTCGCTCCCATTCAGGCTGTGTACACATGTCCCCGGGGCAGGGGTTGGGTAGATAATGAAGGCGATTGGCTGTCAGGATGCGAGTGCGCCAGGGCTAGAGTGCTCGGAAGGCAGGAAGCCGTGTAGGCAGTCTCTCTCTCCCTCTCCCCGTGTCACCGCCTGCGTCAGACGGCAGGAGGGAGTTTTCCACTGACGAAAAAGGCTGCGCTGCTGAGCAGGCTGGATCAGACAAGGGGAGGATTCAGCTGGTACGGTTCTCATACAATAGCGAGACAAAAAAGCCAGCAGTCTAAGCAAGGATAATCGCAATTGTGTGGATTTAAGTAACATTTCATTCACGGATTTCTTGTATTTTTACTAATGTTGAACGGATACCCGAACCCCTGGTAAGTAACCACATTCTGTTACTTATTTAACACCAATCATGTAATTTATGTTTTAAAGATCGTCGGGCTGGACACCAGCCAAATAGTTTGAATGTTCTTTGCCGTATGTCACTCGTAGAGAAGAGGTAGTTTCAGTAATCATTTTAAATAAGTACATTTGCATTTAAAGGTCTGTGTGAAAGGCAAATGTTGTAGTTTTTAACTTTAAATGACACGTCTGTTGAATTATATCTGTCAATGAATATGATTAATATGTTGAATTATTTTACTTTTGAATATCACTCTAAAATACTACTTGTTTATTCAGCAGTTATTGGTGGTTGTTTTTTCACCAGCATTTTATTAGTAACGTGTAATACATGTTAATATTTTAAGTGAGATTAGGTCAGCTTTAGTATGATTGAAATTTGTATTTTAATTGTATTAAGGCTAGCTAGTGGGAATAGATACATGACAATGTTTTGCTTTATCTCAAAAGCAGGTGATTTACAAAATTGCATCTAATAATGCTATTTTAAAATTACACGATGATTCATCTTTTTATGATTCAGCGCCTGAATATGCGAAATGAGGTAACATTGTGGTAGACAGTGCTGATTTATGCGATACTACAAAGCCGATGTGTGCACAGTAAATTGATCTCTTGTTCCTTCTGTCTCTGTTGGTTGTTACACGAGCGACTCCTGAAGGAACTACAGAACAGCTGATCGAGGCCGGTGTTTAGCGGAATGGCGTTGTAATTGTAATTAGAATTAATCACCAGGGGTGAGAAGGTCAGCTGTAGAGAGGTTGTCCACTGCGAAGTCACGTTGAGCACGACGTGATTGAACAATCCTTGGTACTAAGGTGCCGCCTTTCGAGAAGCTCCTTTATTTTATGTAAACAGCTGTAATAGACGGGAATCGATCCTATTCCTGTAATGAGGATCTATGTAGCCTAATTTGTTTATTGTTTCAGTTTTAAACTGGGCTAATGAATTGTATATAGCATGTTTCTGGTTAATCAATTATCTAGTATGGCTGACACTGTGTTTTAATAAATAATTTTCGATATGTTTCTGTCGTTTTGTTTTTCCTTTTAATGTCGTTTCCTTTAATGGTTCATTGTTTTGTCACGACCACGGAAAGTTTGGAACCACTGGTCTGAGTTTTTATGCTGGGCTGTCCCGGCTTCTCAGTAATGAGGGGGCGGGGGCAGGGTGTTAAGTCATTCGGCCAGCCTCCGTGAGTAAATTAATAGGTAGAGCAGTTGATGAGCTGTTTTCTGTTGAATACGATCCATGGTTTTTGTCTGTTTTGTTTTATCCATGTGCATGAGCGTGTTTGCTTTACTATTGATATTTTTTAGGATCCTCGACGAGAGTGGTGGACTACTAACAGCTTACATTTATTGTCCAACTCAGTTTTCCTGCAACACTAAAATAAGGAAATCGCTAATGATTTTCTTGTTGGTTGTTTATGAATTTAAAGTGTATCTTCTCAGTAAAAGCGTCGTTTCTGTCATGATTTCTGACACCTGTTTTAACGGCAGTTTGTTGTTTTAAATAGTCTCACTTTACGCAATAGTGGAATTGGACTTGATTGATAAGTACAGACCTAGTTTGACGTTTCACAAAGGAACAGCAATTTCGACAATTGCTACAGTGCATCTTTGCTTATCGTTGGCTTTCCTAGACCTTCCTGAGTTGATCACTGAGATAAACAGGCAAATGAAGATGGGGGAGGGGGGGATTCTGACAAGTTAATAAATATGGACTATTATGAACATGCAAAAATACTTCTGGTGTAAGAATATATATATATATATTTTTTTATCATGACTGTTTGTGAATAAGCATTCTGGAAGGACTTGTGGCGTTTGTTAATTGGAAATGTATATGTTTTAGACTCATTCACTGACGCGTTGCATGGCCATACTTTGCTCGTGTTTTTAAAACCAATTTCTCGCTATCCGCGCTGATCAGTCTTTGCCAATAAACTCAAGTCACGTTCCAGTAGACATCTGGCAGTGAGCTGTAATCTGCTATATCTGTATGACAGCGACTAGGAGCGAGGCTGCAAAATACTCACAGGGTCAACACAGAGAGGGAAGCGATCACCATCGTCTCCCTCGTTTCCTGTTTCACCCCTGACTTTAACTGCTCACCACTTTGACACGGTCCCCTCCCAAAAACAAGAGGTGTGGGACCGTTTGTAGTTTCTTGTACAGACTGTTTTTGTACTATCAGCGGTGCCCGTCTGAAACCGCAGGAAGCAACTCTTATTTACTACTGCACGCTGATCAGTGGAGGCCCCTCTATTCTAAAGCAGGAGCAACTGCACAGTAAATCAAGACGCTTCTGATCGGGTGTCCCTTGTTAATTTCTTCCCTAGAAAAAAAAAAAAAAAACCTTCAGCTTTTGTGTGTTAGAGCAGCAGGAGGGTGGGGAGGGGAATGTTACTTAGGGGTCCCATCTGCATTTGGGCTGTCCGGCACTCGATGCTAGAGGAGCGATGGTGACCTTCTGTGCCCCAGACAGATTTCACCCAGGATACCTACCCCCACACCCCCACACCCACACAGGCGCATCAGGCTGTCTGTCTCTCTGTGCAGAGAGTGCCTTTGTGTTGAAAAATGCACAGGGAGTCCCGGCATTCTGAAATTCACTTTCACGGTCAACTTGAGTTTGAATAGAGGCAGACATAAAGCGCGGGACAAATCTAGTTTGAGAGGACATCAGTACCATGCATTGTCTGAACAGTGTAATTAGCCTGCGGTGAACTTGTTTTGTTTTTTGGTGTTGTTTTTTTTCCCACCATGTTCTCAGGTTCACACAGTGCTGTACATCACAGTGCTGCGGTCAAAGTTTCTTTCCTCTTGAGTTTGCTGCTGAGGCATGATGGGCCGTTTAGCTGGGTTTTTCACTGGCTCAGTCTGTGTCATGATGGTCATAGGCCTGAGCATGACTTTAATTGATTGGGATTGGTTTTACCTCAGTCCATTTGCCCTACCTTTCCCTAATACAATACTGCAATAATACAATAATAGTTTGCTGTCTTGCATCCAGTACCACAATCATTACCATTCGTTCTATCAGCGACAGTCCTGTGGTTTGTGGATGGGAGAGCGACCATGTTCAATAACAGAGGTGCGATGAAACAATCGCTTAATCAACAGCAGCTTTGCAAGCAGAGTACTTAACTCAAGATCCTAATCTTGTCTCTGACCTCCTGTTGTGTAAAGCATACAGGATTTACATTGTGCTGGGTGCTTTCATACAGCCACGGGCAAGACTGTAGGTGATGTCTGATCCAGGTTCTGCGTCGCAGGAACAGTAAGCATTGTATAGAAGGAACAGAAGGATCACATCTGGGTTAAATATTGGTAGTGTTATCCCCAGAACAGTGGGAGTCACACTGCCAGAGTGGAATTCCTGTGGGTTTGAGCCATCACATTATTTATTTGTTTAAAGCCCCCTCCCCCCTTTCATTTGGAGTGAATGAGTGAAAGGAGCTGAGGCCAAAGAACAGAATGTCTCTTTGGCAAAGTGGACCATGAAGGATTAAATTTTTTAGTGAAAACAACTTCTCAAAGCCCGTAGTTCCCGCTGATTAACCAGCAGGTGGAGTGCTTTGCTCTAATGCACTGATTCCTTTACAGTAATTGAATGCATAAATGACAATAATACTCCAGTGTAACTGTGGGTGCCTCCTGTTTGCTAAAATAATCCTCAGCTTTTTCTTAAAGCCAGAACTCAGAAACATATTCACAGGGGAGTAAACCGAGGAATAGCTGTGTCAATGACAAAGTTATGTGAAATAAAATTCCAGTTTCCTCTGGTTAAATTACAGCAATAGTAAATCACTTGATGTAGTGATATGTTTGCTTTTAGTGATCAAATGCTTTGCAAGAGCAGATAACTGGGACAAAGGAAACCCTGTTCTTTATAAAAGCAAACGTGAGATGCATGTACAGTGAACATGTGCAGGGGTAAATACTCCGTTCTGGCACTTTCAAAGTCCTCTTTCCCAGTGAGTCTTGCTAAAACTCAGCAGCGATTGAGGCTGGTTTCCACCCTATGGGTTATCAGTGCATTCTGCCAGATGAACAGCTGAGAGGACAAAGTCACTGTTGAGTGGTATGTCTGCACTCTGCTCTGTTATCTGTTGGTTATGCAGATGAGAGTAGTTTGGACTGAGCACTCTGTTTGGAGAAGGGTTTGTCTCTGCTGGCTGGAATAGTTTGTCAGACTGGTGGTCTGGTTGTAGGTTTGAAAGAGACGGATCCCAGGGTGGGAGTCCTCACAGCTGCAGGCTGAAGGTGGGAGATTTATGGCTGCAGGCCTGCATGCTAGCCCACCTGTTTACTCTGGAAGGATCAGTTTTACAGTGTTCTCCATGCACCATGAATCATTGCAAGGTCTTAAACCGTTTGCAATGTAGATCTTATATCAGATGCTGAGTGAAATTAGCATGGGTACAACCTTACCTGTCAGACCAAATATTGTGTCCTCCCCTGTATTTGCCTATAAGATTGGTGGTAGTGGTCTATGGTAGTGGTTACCATAATTGAATAATTTATATTTTATGGACATTTATTTAGCTCGTATTCTTAGTGCATGTTCAGCAGACATTCATTTTGCATTTGCATTCAGTTTTAGTCCAGAGTGATTTGCAGGAAAATGCCTGTAATCTGATTTTTCTTCAGAACAATGACTTTTGGGAATGGTGATGATGTGTGATATTTGCACCAGTGACATCTCTTGCCTGCCCTGTGCCGATGCACTGGTATGTCTGTTTGTGGTTGTGTGGTGGCTCTGAGTTCAGTCTGCTTTTATTTCCACCACATTAAGATCTATTTCCTAAACTCTGTCACAGCTGATTTGAGAATGCTTCATCAGACACTTCCCTTATTCGCCCGGCTGTGCTGCTGATGGAATGCTGGTAATGCATAATTCATCACATGAAGGAAACACACGAATGCGCTCTAATCCAGCTGTTTCATCAGGTCCCCGGTGGAAGGGCCTACACGTGACGACCCGTTATTTCTCAAAGGGCTAGGAGTCAAGCTTCTCTTCCTCTTTTTCTCCACCTGCTCAAGGATTCCCTGCAGGAAGTGTTAAATGGTCTGGTCCTCTTGTTCTCCCACAGCTGCTTTGGTAGACAAGAAGGAGAGAGGACTGAACAAAGACCACCCGCCCACCCCTCCCACCCACCACCGTTTCTGCCCATTGAGCAGCATTAACAAATCAATATGTCAGGTAGTCCCCTGTCAAAATGACAATGACCTACTTCTGTCACCTCAGTCATCCCTTTGTTCCCCCTTTTCCCCCACCCCTACACTGTGGCGCTTAATTAAACCATTTCGCTTAGCTAGCGCATCCCACCTTTCCACCTCAGGGGGTTCCACAAATCTTTGCTTTATTTTCATTTTTTTCCCTCAAAATCAAATGAGAGGCAAGATGGCAAAACAGGTCAAGCCCATATGTCTGACCTCATTGTACTTGAGTGATGGAGATGGAAAACCAGAGTGTCCCCAATAAAAGTATTCGATCGACATTGGTCATAGCATGCTAGCACAGTAGTCTCATTATATGAAAAAAAGCTATATTCTTAACAGCATCTTAACAGCGTGTACCTTGTCTTTTCATTGAATTAGTGATTTTTTTTAAAAAATAAAATTGTTGAATTAATCAGGCAGGAGGACTGAAGGACTGACTATATCAGAGTATGTGTCGGGGGTTGTAACTGAGTAAATTGTATAGATTTTCAAACTAAAATTTACTACAACACAGGAATTTATGTGTGACTGGAACCCCTGAGGTTGGTGGTTCAATGGAGGCATTTGCAAAATAACAACCTCTCAAAGGGTGGTTTTGTTCATAGCCTCTACCTTGACCTCACAGGCCCTGTTGTACATAATGACTCATATCTCACAAAAAGCACCTCTGGCTTGCAGAGAGGCATTGGCCAGCAGGATTTTCTTTATGGTTTACAGTAGCTGTGCTTACATAACTCAGTCAGATAAGACTAGTCAGGCATTAAGTTGCTCTTAGAATTTTTCATTTCACCTGAGAGCCAGTGGTGCATTTAGGAATGGCAAGAGACACCCAGTGCTCTGTGTCTGGTGCTGGCATCAGAAGAGAACTGGCACACTTTGTCCTCCCATTCTAGATGACATCTTAAAGTCTCCTGCACTGTACCATTTATAGAGTGTACTGTAAGCTCAGACGAGAATGTATGTGTCCATTGCGCTTATTTACTGAGAAGATCCAAGTTCACTGAGTGCTGTGCTTTCTTTTGTCCATGACATACTTTCTCTCTAGGTCACAAATCAAATCCATCAAGTCCATCTAATAAGATTACTTTTTTTCTGAAAAGGCAGGTTTTCCCAGTTTGATGACCTGAATTTGGTCATATTCCGTTACATAATCAAACTACATAGACTGGCCCTCTTTATTCTCAACAGAGGACTCACAAGTTCCAGGTTTGAAGACGTGACCAGCTTTTTCTTTTGCTCCTCCTGAAACATAAAGGATCACAGCAGGCTGCTTGTGCGAGCGGTAGACCTAGCCACTGCATGCAAGACATTTGACATGTTCATCATTGTATGCCCGTATACAGTCAGGCTTTGTTTTCTGCAGCTTCCAGGAAGCAGAACTCCTGCAGAATTCTTTGCAGAATGTGTTTTTGGGGAAAAACCCAGTCCATGCATTAGGTATTGAGCAGAAAAACCCCAGAGGGCTTGGCTGTCTGTGAATAGGGCTCCCTGCTGAAAGCAGTGGGAGCCTTGTGAGGCTGGAGTCTGCGGTCAATGATGACAACTTCCCTCCGTCTCCCTGAGTCTCTCTTCACTTCCCAGAACCCTCATGCGCGTGCCATGCCACAATGCTCATTTACAGCATAGTTAAGAACTGGTAGCTTTCCGGGAATAAACATGTTTGCCCAACAGTTATACTCTGGAAAACTTTTTGGCACGTGTGGTTGTTTTCTTTTTTCAATGTAACCTGTAGAGTTTGTTAGAGGTAATTTAGGGGAAGCTTTTTTTGGTGATTACCTAAACAATTTGATTGTGGTGTTGTTTAAAAGAGAGTGTTCCCAGGATATGCTCATGCAGAATTATCTTTTTCTTTCACTTCTGTGCCAGAACAAGTATCACTGATCCAGGTACAGCTTTGATTTACTGGGTCGCCGTATAATCTGATGCTGCTCAAGCTTCACGCAGGCAACAGAAAGAGCTATGTGAATTAGAGATTTGCTGAAAGAAGGAGGCTGTGGTTTGCATTCTTTGAAGTTAGATTTATAGCTACCAAATGAATGTAGATAACCATGTAACATTTGTTTATTTCCTTTTTGTCATCAAGCAGTAAAGATGTGGTGGCTTTGCCTTTGGAAATTGTAGGCATAATAATTTAACATTGTCTTACAGCCAGAGTAGCAGAAATGGCATCACTCTGCCAATGATGAATACAGAACCTTTAGCAATGTAGTCCCACTGGTTACCATATGTTTTCAGCTGAAAAAGTTTGAGAACTCAGATATATCTTATATTCGTTTTGTGTTATACTTTGCATTTTGCTCTGGGAAGTTCTGTCTGTGGAAAAAGAGTATAAATGTACTTTCCAAAATTGAATGGTGAAATACTACTCAGATTAAATCTTATATGGCACTGTAGAGCGTGGATGATTTGAATACTATTCACTCATTTGCAAATTACATGTGAAGAATGTAATAAATATTTGTAAACACAAGAGCACAACCACTGTTTGCACCTCTATCGGACACTTTAGAGAGAGTTCAGCTGTGGCTCGCCCGTAACATGAGACATGAATCTTTCTGACCCCAGCCAGCCAAGGTGTCACCCAAAGGTTAGAATGGGGGAATGGAGTGGCTGGGGGGTGGGTGGTTGATGGCTGGATTGTGTGCCTCTCTTCGTGAGAGGGGAAGGGTTGCAACTGATACCTCTTCCTGTCAGACAAAAGATCACAGGGTGATGTATGTTCCTTTGGCACTTTGTTTAGAGGCTATGTGGAGGTCTTTTCTTTCTGTCTCGGAATGGCCAGGTTACCTCTCTGCTAATAAAGAAGGTGAAGAAGGGGGAAGGTTAGCCACTGGCTGATTAAGGGAGAGGCCCAATGTGGCCCCAAGTAAATGTACAGTGTTGTCATGTTACAAAACATAAAATGACAGTGTTTGCATTATTGTTGCTGCCACCTCTGTAATACCGTTGTTTATTATATATAAAAACATAGCAGCAAATGTTAACATTTACAAAAATGTGTTCAAAAAGCTTGTTTTTGTAATGCATGTAAAATTTAATCTGTGAATCAAAGTTTCCTCCCTCAAGCCTGCTGTGTCAATGTGAACAGTCCTTGTGGTTTTAAAATATTGACCAGCTCTCTGGCTGAATTAGATGACAGAGTAGACCAGGCAGAAAAAATGGAGGATGAACCTAACAAGGAAGCGCAGCACGCAGTAACTCACGCGCACTCTGTCCCTGGGCTCATGCTGGATCTAAGCCTGAATCAAAAGGCTCTGTGCAGAGCACGCTTCTCTTTTTTTTTTTTTTTTTTTTTTTTGTGAAGGACTTCTTAATTGCTGAGAGAAGCCTGCAGATCACTGTCTCTTCCTGGAAAGAAAAGCAAAGGGAGGCTTCCCCAGGCTGGTGAGCAGATTATTAGTGAGAGAATAGGCCTCAACTCTGGTCAGGAGACTTTAGAGGAAGGGGGTGGGGAGCTGTGTGTGTGTGTGTGTGTGTGTGTGTGTGTGGGGGGGTGGTGGTTCTGTCCTTTCAAAGGATTGATTGTTTTTTCTCTGAACCAGCATCGTTTCTCCTAACACAGGGGTCAAAAGAAAGTACACTCAGGGGTTGCGAAACACAGAACATATATTTACTTAGTACAGCTGTTCCTGGCTGATCGTGAGGGGGAGGCTGTTCATTCTTTACCAGGAACTGTCTGCACCGTAACAGCAGATCTACAGCTTTTTGTTTTTGACATTGATTCCACGAAATACTCGTAGTAATTGAGGTTTTATGGTGAGGTGAGCATTATGCAAGCTTCTGCAGGGTTCTCTGGCTTTTTGAGTGCTCATGCATTCCCCTCACACCTGACTGGAGTATTTGTTCAGTTCACTAGAGTTTAAAATGTCAGGAATTTATGAATTGTTTATGTCAAATCTATGCTCATATTTTGTAATGCCATGTTCTCTATCTATGCTTTGTCTGGATACAAGCGAAAATTGAATGTTACAAACAGCTTGTTGGTAATGGTTGCGTGTTGCAAGCTTGCATATAGATGTTGTGCATAACTTTCTTGCTGGTTATGTAAAGTTGTATGTATGTTTTCACTGAGTGCACCACTTCAGCTTAATATATGATATATGTTAAAATTCAGTTAATTAGCTATTAGTTAATTATCACTCCATGTTCTTATGCACATAAAATAAGTAGAATAAAAGGCAGAGGTGTTTGCATGAATTGAATTCATATCAAAATGACAATGTTCATTTCTGTTAATTTGTTTATCTGTGATGATGTTATACATTCATGCTCTGACATAAATGATGTTGATTGGTTTGGAACGCTCAGTGCGGCGGCACACAAAATGCATGGGCATGAGCCATTTTGGTGAAAGCTTGATGATCGTTGTAGTTGTCCTTATTCATATCCTGATTTCCTTTGCTGATAATGGTGTTCCCTGTGCTGTTCCACCCCAACAGACTGTCCAGCCATCGCCATATCACCATGAGTGGTGTTCTCAAGAGAAAGTTTGAGGAGGTCGATGAGGACCCATGCTACTCTTCTTCCTCTCCCTCTTCCCTCTCCTCTTCGGCCTACTCTGAGTGGGACTCGGACGGGGAGAGCTGCTACTCAGACACCCTGGACTCCAGACCCAGTAATCCCAGCTCTCCAGCTGCACAATTCCCCCGTGAGTAGCTCCGCCCACACTCAGCTACCTTTTCAAATAATGCAAAACATCTAAATTGTCTGCGTCATTTCTCACGAGAAGCTTTCGCCCCTCTGTCTGTTGGCCTTATCTCTCCTTCGCATTACGGCGAGTCCTGCCTGATAAGAAACAAAACAAATTGTCAGAGAGACAAGATATTCTGTGCAGTGAAAATACAGACACTGAATCAAGACCACTTGCTGGAACAAAATGGATGTAGCTGCCAATGTAAATTAAACCCGGTGGAAATTGATCGATGCTGTAGTCTGGTGTCAACATGCAAAAGCTTCACTGGCACTGACTAATTCACTGGCTCTCTCAGTGGAAATGTCTAAGCTCATTTGGAAAGAAAGAAAATGGTGGGAGGGCAGAGTTTTGTGGGGACACACCATCCTTCTCCTGGCGTCATTGGGACCGACGGGGTGAAGGGGCAAGGGCAAACAGTTGTGCCGGTTCCCAGGATGGCAGGGCGGAGAGCCAGCCAGCGAGGCCTGGCAGAGCTCCAACTGGGAGAACACATGGAGCCTTGTCTGAAAGCCGGGCACACACCCAGCACAGGTGCTGAGAGAGAGGCAGAGATGGAGAGCGAACAAGAGAGGGAGGGAAAACAGGGACTAGACCAGGAGAAGCCCAGGATAAGGAGCCAGCGAGGATTGAGTAAGAAAGGGCAATGGAGGTACTGAACGGAAAAGAAGGGTGAGGGGCACAGGAGGCTGAAGATGACAAAGACTGAGAAAGGGCCACTGTGCATTTGCTTCACCACAGCCAGTTATCGAGTCAGCACAACAAGCCTGCTGGAGAACTGCAGCGTTATCACACATAGGCAGCTGCAAGGGTGTCAAGGTGATGTTTTGTTTATCTGGGCAGATGTTTAGTATGTGTTTTTTTTAATAGAACAAGGGAAGTAAATGGCCTTTATCAACCGCAGAAAGTCATTCGAGAGTACATTGCAATCTGCAATACAATTTTAATCGCTAGTCATGGAACTTGACAGAAAACAATTGTGCATAATTTTTTCATACATTTTGTTCATAGCAGTGAGATGACAGTTACCAGTGGGAAAAACTTGCTTGTTAAATCGTCTGGGCATCTACATGGGTACAAATGTACTTAGGTCCTTCCCGTGAACACGCAGTGCAATCTGTTATAAGTAGCTGAAAGTCGGTTAGGCTGGGATCAGCATATAGATTTCTTGTGTGGTTTATTTAGTAATTCACTGGCCTAAACAGCTTGTTCCAGCATGTCTCAAAAAGGTATTCTTAAAGCTATGTACACTGAATGATGGTCCAGGCAAACCAATTGCAGTGTTTGCTGACACTGAGGTATTAATGAACCTGCAGTAACCTAGCAGCTTTAGCCAAATCGTGAGAGCTGTGTGTTGCCACCACTGCCAGATGGTTCCGGCCCCACAAACATTTCATTCCTTGGTTTGTAATTCTGGTCTGTCTCCTACATTCCCACAGCTGCCAGAGGAACACTCTTTGGTTGTTTTCTGAAACAATAAGGTGCAATAGAACATGGTGTAATTCACATATTCCCTCTTTCTGCCTGGCACTGGAGGACAAAAGAAAGCAGGGCTTGTTTGGGCTGCTAATTAGTGGCATGGAACTGTCGGGATGTGTGCCTGTGTGTTAGATTGACATCTGACATGGCGACCTCCCAAGTCTCTTTGCCTGCCAGTAGTATGTGTGAGTGTGCCTGCATATGTGACAGACAGAGAGATAGAACAGCTTGGGATGGAAAATGGAGCCTAATACCAGAACTGAATGTCATCCCTTGTATTTTTGTTTTTATTTGCCCATTCGAATATTTCTTAACAGAGGTACACAGAAACAATTACTTATATAGCAGCAAGTTCTCCCCTACGCTGCAATGTACATACAAGCACTGGTGCAAGTATCAACCTTGTCCATTGATGGTGGTCTATCAAATGCAACTAAGAAACTGTTCAAGTGTATCAAAGTGTAGAAATAAAAGGTATTGTTGAATTGTACCTGTGTGTCATGCCATCTAGTGGGTGCAGTTGGGACATCAGTGGCAGAAGGTTTGTGCCAGTGCTTACCTCCCTGTATTTTTCTTTATTGCTGAGCCGTTCAGCTCATTCCAGTGAAACCCTCACAGATCTGGAACCAAGCCCAGTCAAATATTCCACAAATGAATAGTCACAGTGGAGTGCTTCTCTCACCCCTCTTTGCTTTGAAGATTATTTAGTGTATACATTTATTTATTATTAATGTATTACGTTTATATCATTATTTTTCAGAAACCATATCAATCATGCATGAAATGGAAGGCATTTCTGACTTGCTGTCTGACTGTGTTTCCTCTTTCCTTGCAGTCACATCCATTCTGAAGAAGGCCAAAAGGGCAAAGAGGAGCAACGTGCAGTTCGACCAGGTGACGGTCTTCTACTTCCCACGATGCCAGGGCTTCACCAGCGTGCCCAGCCGAGGCGGCTGCACCCTCGGCATGGTGCGGCAGCACAGCGCCTGTCGCCAGTACACTCTGGCTGAGTTTGCAGTTAAGCAGCGCCAACTCCGCCGGGAGAAGCTAAAGCAGAGGCTGAAGGAGGAGAGGCTGGAGGCTCTGAAGTTAAAGGTGAGTCACCAGCTGTCACAGCATAGACCAGCAGTTATGGATACTCACACGAGCATCCTGAACAGCACTGAAATCTTCTAGAGTAGAAAGGGGCACAGAGTCACCTAAGCATCACTCTGACCAGAATTAAATGCAGAGATCAACCAGGAGGGGCATAGATTCGGAGACACGCGACCATTTCACATGCATCAGAGCAGAAACCTGAGAGCTAGTCCCTGGTTTGTTCCGGCTTTCAGGAAGAACTAAACAAGCTTCCTGGTTAATTATGCAACAGAAACGATGTCCCACACTTCCTTCCCCATCACTGCTTCCATGATACCTTGGCAGGAGAGAGGACGTTCATGCTTACAGCCGACTCCTCAAGGTGACAGGCTGTCAAGCCTGTCAGAAACCCATTCTGCTGGACAGAGAGAAATGAGCCAGTGTTTCCCCTGTTCTAAGCATTATCTTCTCTTTCCTCTACAGCTGACCAAGAACGGTACCCGTGAGTCCGAGGAGGCCAACCGCCTGACAGTGGATGACATATCGGAGAACGACATCGACATCAGCGGCGTGGACCTACAGGATGGCTTTGTCCTCCACCCTTACCCCTCCAAGATGCGGCATGCCCTGCTCAAAGCCGCCGGCGTGAAGAAGGTCGACAAGGAGGAGAAGCGGCAGCTCCATGACATCCGTCTGTCACGAGAGGACTGTGGCTGCGACTGCCAAGGCTTCTGCGAGCCTGAGACATGTGCCTGCAGCCTGGCTGGAATCAAGTGCCAGGTATGAGTTTGGCACCAACCTGCCACATATAACCATACTAACACCCTGCTGTGGTCAGTAGTTGGAGATGGAAGACTTTTACAGAGCTCAGCTGAAGATTTCATGTCACTGAAAATTGACTATGATCAGACAGAGCTAGATCATCAGTCTCAGAACTGCGGTTTTATACCGTTATCTGGTATTTCATATTTCATGTATTATACCTGTAATTGTGCCAGATGAGTGTTTGTCATCATTCACAATGTTAATTTTCCAGTCATTCTGCAAAATGTGCTTGCAGCAGTTTTTGCTGACGTGTTGCTCATTTGCCCTCTGCAGATGGACCACTCCTCTTTCCCCTGCGGCTGCACCAAAGACGGCTGTGGGAACACGGAGGGCCGCATCGAGTTCAACTCCAGCCGGGTGCAGACGCACTACATCCACACCATCATGAAGCTGGAGCTGGAGAAGCGGTTGGAGGAGAGCTCTGAGGATGGGAGCCAGATCCAGGAGGATGACACCCTGTCCGAGGATGTCCCCTCTGTCCATTCCATGCCCACCTGCCCAACCTTCCACTTCAGCTCGGACCTGGCGGTGGTGGGTGAAAACAGCTGCAGCAGTGACATGACAGACTCCTCCAGCAGCTCCTCGTGCCAGAGCGAGGATTCCGAGGCGGGCGGCAGCCCTCACCCTGACCAGCCCCAGCTGGACGTGGATGACGATGGCCTAGCCCGTATCCTCAGCTTCAGCGACTCCGACAACGAGGACTGCTCCAGTGGCAGCAATCAGCCACAGCAGTTGTCTGACGGCGGCTACAGCACGACAGACTCTTTGAACGGCAACGACAGCCCCACAAAGACCAGCTCTGCAGGAGAGCACATGGACAACCATAGCTTGTCAATCTCCGAGCTCCTGGATGAAAATGCAAACCAGGCGTCCGCACTGTTCCACAGTGGACCTATCCCCCATACCCCTTCCCCCTCTATTGATCACTCCGCCAGCTACATGGACCTCAGCCTTTCCTCAGAATCCGACTTGGAGTTCCTGGACAGCTTCCCAGATTACAGCCCCAGCCCGCTGTACAATTCACTGAGGGATTACGAGAACTTGGACAATTTTTTTCATTTCCAGTTGCCTAGTTATCCTAGCCTCCCCCAGACAAGTGACTCTGGCACCTGTTTCCTGGAGTCTCTGATTGGATTGTCAGAATCCGTCCCAGAGCCCCCTGCTACTTTTACAGACAATCAGCTGTTGGAAGAAGCCATTAAGTCATCAGTAATGGAATCTGTAAAGGTTTAAATGAAAAAAAGCAAAATAGACATTATAATGAATTGAAAGAGGACTGTACATTTTTTACAAGTTGTAATGTGTCTGTTTTAATTTAAAAGGAAGCTGTGAGTTCCCCTATCCTTTCTTGTTCAAATATTTCTCTTTGCCTTTCAAATGTTAGCAAAGAAGTCCATCATCAGAGCTACATAACCTGGCAGCTAACATATTGTGTACAAAAAGTGAAAAGGTCACTTCAACCTTTGAGCTATCGGTGACCTTTGGCTGATATCTAATCCTGAGAAGCTTTGTACCACATGCGGTACTCCTCCAGTGATGAAGTGCCCCACAAAGAGCTGCCACTTTATTTATACGGAGAGATTTGTTTTGGGGGCATTTTGAATTTGCATTGAATGTGCACCTCAGGGACTCTTTCAAGCTCTTTGAAGCAAAGCATCGTGAGTGTCGCTGTGATGGGATCTGGGTGTATTTCATGAGTAAACTCCTCCCCCCCGACCCCCAACCCAAATCACAGCAGCATCAATCTAGTCTCAGCTGATCGGTCTTCCCCCAAAATTTCGTGCTAAAACTGGAAAACATTTCCCACAATGAATTGGTGTGACACACAACGCTGCCGTCGTCTTTGAGTTGCAGAAGCTCCATGATCAGCACTTTACCTGTGAGAATATTGAGAAGTAAACTAAGTTCAGGCAGAGGAGTGTTTTTCACTCTGCCTTTGAAGTTGTCCTTGGGCAATACTATTTATGGTGTTGGGTCAGCAGTTCAAAGGGTTTACATAATACACTATACTGAGCATTTTATTTATTATGAACTACCATAAATATTACAGATGAAGCTCGTATTAAGATAAAAATGACTAATATAACTGTAATACCTCAGAAGTATTACATAATTTTTTAATTTATTTTGTATGTATATTTATTTTCTTCCAAACACCAGACAGAACGTGGATTCATGTAGGACTGCAGTTGATCGTTATAATCTGGAAGTGCAATCCTCTCCTCAGTACCTCTCTCCTAAAGGCTAAACACAGGGATCATGTTTACCAGTTTGGAAAAATACTCTGGTGTTTGGTTTCAATGGGGGAACAACATGGAGTCAGATTTTGTCCTTTTAAAATATTTAAGAGCCTGTTTTGTCACAGTTTAAAATAATCATTTCAATTAAATTATTGTTCCTCTATTATGTCATATATAATGTAAGTTATTGAATTCACTGAGAAATTGTCATCTGCTAAAAGGTGACTTAATGTGCCTGTTATGCAGAGGAACCATGTTTGTCAGTTCAGTGTAAACAAAGGGCCTTATTTAGCTGTTGGACTGAGAACTGTGTAGCCTACCTTTTCACTAAATCAAAATGTGTGGGTCTGTCACATTAATACTTTAAATATTATCATAGGTAATTCTCTAATTTTTTTGTAACTAAATTATGTACATTAAAGCAAAATTCTAATCTGTATTACTGACAGAAATTATTTTAGTAGGAAAAATATATAAATCTTTTGCAAATTTTGAAACCTTTGTAATATATGAATTATATATGTATATTGATGAGGCTATTGCTGTCAAGCAAAATTTTTTATTGAAACAGGATGCAAATATTGGGATTATTTTAATCTAATTGCACCAAAAATGAATTGATCTGATTTTAAGATGTATTCAAGATGTTTGGATATAATTGTGGTCATATTAGCAAAGGATATAAATGATGGATTTTGCAGTTTTGTGAAAATACAAATTTTATGCAATTTTTTTCACATTTTAAAATTGAAACAAAGTTTTCAGTTATCAGTCTTTGAACAATATGACTGCAAAACGAGTATCTGCTCTAAATGGCAATAATGCATTAAACCTACCCTGACAATGAGCTGAGATGGGGCACTACACTTAAAACTACTGTACATATCGGAGCAATGCTGAAGCTGTTTCTGCAGCGCGTTTGTGTCTCATAGGAACTATTGCATATGTGGACCCCAGACTTTCTATTTTCAGTTGAAACATTCCAAGGCTTCCCTGCGTAGTGTTTACTTTGAGATGTGCAAAACAAAACATTGGAAATATATTTGCGTTTGCCTTCGTACGCTTTTGGTATAATTTATTGGATTTACTTTCAGTGCCAACAAGAAGGCGCTTTTTGTAAATACTTCCTCCCCTTGTATAAATGTATTGCTCGTTATGAAGAAATGAAAAATCTGGGTATTTATTAATGTAATAATTATTGTATGTATTGGTCTGAGGCTTTGCTTAATACTTTTACTTCTGCCTTTTATGTTGTACATATTTCTTCCTGTTTGTTTGATTTTCTGCTTAAATGGTACTGCCGAGTGACATGCTGCTTTTTTACATTTTCATTGTAAACAAACTGTTTATAAAAGCTGTTTTCATTTCATCAAAGCAATTTGACAATATTTCTATTGCTACAAATAAATGTTCAACTTTTTCATAGACTGGATTCACATTGATTTTTTTATGGTTTGGAACTCTTTCAAAGCATCCATCCCTAAAAGTGGTTTTCCTTAGAGGGTTTATTTAATATTGGTAATTTACATATTCAAGTTCCAATACAATAAAACACACACACACACACACACACACACACACACACACACACACACACACACACACACACACACACACACAAACTACTACTCTAAAACCTACACAAAAACAACAACACAAACAACACATTTGAGCCACAAGCTCATAATTCATAATTCTTATCATTGGGAAGTATATTTCACCCTATTAGATCCCTCCACTTTTTCATTTTATCAACCAGACTACTTAATTCCCCACCTATTCTTAACATATATTTGTGAGCCACTTTTGAGTTACTTGTTTTAAAAAGTCTTAATTTTTCTAAACAAACAAATCATTGTGTTTATCAAGACCTGCTGGTATACTACCAATCATAAAAACACAAGTATCTTTGTTTAAGTTCCTCTTAAAAATAAGTGAGATTTCTGTAATGATATTATTCCCAAATCTATTTAATGAGACACATGTCTAAAATATATGAGTGTAATTTGTCATTTTCCCCCATATTTTCTCTCCAAGACAACATGCATAACTTTCCAAGATAATGTTTATTATAATGATATGATTTGAGGGGTCTTAAAATGACTCATAATATATCTTCCAAGCAAATTCCTTCCAATAGCCATGATAATGTCTTTGGTATGTAGATTGTATTTGGGGGGTCTTAATAAAATATCTCATCAGTATCCTCCAAGCAATTTCCTTCCAATCTGGTGTCTTATAAATATCCCGACACTTTTTCCCATTCTGTTTTTGTCATATTAATTTTTGAAAGGACATTAGTGTAGATCAGGGAGATCATTGGTTTTAGTAAGGGAAGAAATACTGAGTTTGGGATTCATTCAACATTCAGTCTTAACTTTGACTCACAGTTAAATGTAAGTGTCCTTTTCTATCATCACCAACACAGTGTGGAGAATCCAGCAGTCATGAAAATGAACTCACCAAACGATTTCTTGTGAAGAAAAAGCATAACACTTGTATTTAATCGTAAATTAAATTAAGGACAAATATATGAATTCCAGGCTGAATTTATTGAAAGGGAAGTTGTATTTTCTAGTATTATATTTTGTTGACCAAAAGAAACCTCAGATGTCTCCATGGTAATATAAAAGGAAATGGTGAGAATGTGTTATTACTACTATTGCCTCATAACGAATAGCAAGAGCGCAGGGGTTTATGCTCCTTGCAGCTAACCAAAATGTATGGATCAACAATATTTCAGGTTTGTGGTTTGTGTCATTGCTTTGGACCAAAAAGATTTCTGCTTCAGCATAAAATTGTCACACACCTGGGGACAACCCCCTGATGATGTCCCACAGTGAATTGTTTATGGGTCTAATTTGGTATTCAGGTGTGGAATTACTCGCTGCAGTCAGCTGAGTATCTTGTAACAGTAATAAGTGTATGTAGTATTGAGCTAATGTCTCAAGCAGATTATTTTGAAGAATTTACACTGTCAGAGTGAAATATTTGAAGTTCATGCACTTGGGGGGATAAAAAAGATATCTACAACAAATCATTCCATCAGACATTCTACTGCAACGTGTAAAAATGCTGTTTCTTTAACAAGCAGCCCACTGAGGAACAAAACAATACCAATAGCACATGTATGTCATACTGTACCAACTGTCCCATTTACATTTATATGAGCAATGTGACAGTTTTAATCAGACATGAACCGGTCCTGTGCCTAGTGCTATTGTAAAGGCCCAACAGGCTCCAGTTATCTTCCAGAAATATGGGCCAAGACATGTTCTTTGACATGGGAAATGTCAGTTATGGAAGGCTAGCAAACTGCATCTTCTGAGAAAAAAGAAGGCAAAGCAATAGACTTCAGTGCTTAAATCAGCAGTTTTTTTTTCATTTGAGGCTCAAAAACCAAATCCACATTTGAAGTGGCTTTCCAGTCTGGTGTGGAGTGATAATTCCCAAGAGTCTTATATGTATTTTGCATATAAATGAGGCTGGCAGATGTTTGCGTGGTATCTTAAATGCTGCCTGCGAAGCCACTGAGGAATGGTACAAAGGATGCTAGTGAAATCTACCTTCCTGTCGGTGGCCGAGTGCAGATAAACACAATGTAAAAATGTGAGCGGCAGGTGCTGCGCAGAGTCGGTGCTAATCTGTGTAATCCGCCAGCATTCTGTACTGCTGGGGTCAGTGATTAGGGAAAACGGATGACAATAATAGCACTCTGGCCAGCCCGTCCTCCCAGGAAATCATAAGAAACTGAGCAGCTTCTGCAAGATCAGGGGACATATTAGTTTCCAATACTGCAAAAACTTCCCATAATCCTGTGAGTGATAAATGTAATCAGCAGCAGCCCTAGTTAGAACTATGGGGAAAGCAAATTTTATATTTTTCTAGTATTTCAACAAAATAGTCATTGATATTATTTCTACCTGTGTAAATACATGCATTTAATCAATTGATATGCAATGATGGACAGCATTAGTGACTGCACTTAGAGTACCCATGTGAGAACTTCTAATGTGCTGACACATATACAGTAGATTGTAGGCTGAGGGGTTACAGAGACTTTACTATGTATTCTCCAGAAAACTGTGTGAAGGGACAGAAGTTTCACAATTTCCCTGAATTCATGCTTTTATTGCCAATCTAAGCAGGGCGCAATCACTGATCACATTTTTGCTTTCTGAAGTCCGTTGATGTTGCTGGCATGAAGAAGCAGTCAACCTTCATCCTTGAAGCTTAGGTCAAGGGTATTTCTGCAGAACCTGCCTATGGACCACAAACTCTCACCCCCAGAGAACTGCAAACACCTTGGTGAGCCACATAACCACCGTAAGCAGCTTAGCCATGAGGCTTTGCAGTCGCTGTAATCAGGTAGTAGTAATCACCTGCTTAAGAATCCTTGACTGCTCATTGCTTACTCTGTTTGTTTTACAGCGTTGCCCATGGTAGTTTGACCAAATAAGAAATTGTATAGAATGAGCCTGCCTCGTGTATTCTATCAGAACAAATGGGGAACAATAATCACCGTTTAGCCAGCATCGGATATGATGCTTTGTTCTCTGTGTATTCATACCTGTCAATTACTGACTTCTTTACATAATCCATCTCACTCAGGGGTTGCAGCTGGTGTCAAATGATCTGGTCTCATTGTTTCAATGATTCATTTGCAACATGTTAACATTTCATGATCAAAGAGAGACATCACTGATGAATACCCAGCAATGTCGACTGCAAATTTCAGTATTTTTGTACAGCTATTTTAATACTTTGCTGAACACATCAAAAATCTGTTTTCCATGGGAGACCTGGCCAAGACCATAGCAACACATAAAACCACACTCAATATAAATCCATAAACTAAAACATCATATCACACCCAAATGTGAGAGAGATCACATGAGAGAAGGAGGGCGATATTGATATTTGATATTGAGCAGACAATTTCTTTATTTAGGTGGGACTGAAAGGTATGGAACTGTAAGCAAAGGATAGTGTGCACAATGTTCCTAAATTTATTTAATGCAATAATACTGGACCTTTCCAGCCATATTTTTACTGTATTTATATTTGTAAACTTACCCTAGTGTGTATAGTGAATATTATGAAGCTCTATTTATAAAATGTCCGTACAATATACCTTAATTTATCATATGTTTCCAGGTTAACTTGGAGCAACAATGAAACATATTGATTAGAGCTTTTTTGTGTAAACAAAAATCTGCAGGTTCAAATTCAGAGGGGGGCACTGCTGTATGCTCAAAGCAAGACAACTTTGTGTGTCTAAGCTTTACGCAGTTCTGGGTACTCTGTGGATGACTGGCAAGCCCAGATGTGCTGAATTGTCTGTTTTCATCATCTTACAGGAGTGATGTGTTTCAGAGTGAAACATTAGAAGTATTTTATTACTCAGACAGCAAAATCACTGATGAAGACCCTTGTTTTTAGATTATAAACTGGCTATTTTAGAATTCAGCAGTTTGAATATATTATTTTCATCCTTAGTCAGGACATTTAGTATGAAATGAGGCAAAAAAGGTAAAAAGCACCCTAACAAATTAACTTCTGGTGGCATGTGTGTTCATTGTGACTACTCCACCCAGGAAGACTGCCACCATGGCCAAGTGTAGCTATCATGAAAATAACAGTAACAGTACATTTCCATGATTCACATGGTGGGGTATACAGTGACACCGACACCGCCTTCTCTCCACAGAGAGAGGATCTGTCCTGCCTGACTCTGATTAGGTTTTAAATGTAATTATGAGCTGGAGAGGGTGGTGCACTCATCCCTCCCACAATCATAAATACATCTAATAATAATTCCTGAGTGTCTGCACAGGACTGAACTACAGCATATTGTGCTCATGATGTTGCTTTGAGATCCTGTTGCAATATTAGATTTTGAGTGTCTCTGCAGCCAGTATTCATGGGGAAATGTCTCCCCCTTCTGTATACTGAGAGAAGTGGCACACATTAAAATATTTGTGGGTAATACTGTACACCAGAACTTAAAGTTCCAGTTTTTAAAATCTTCAAAGCTAAACTCAATTCTTCCATTGTCTAAAAAGTGAAGAAAAAAACACGGAAGCTGTAGTTTAGTGTTAAGTTTAGCTTAACAAAGTTATGGTAATCTTTCGGTAAAGCATGTCTATATCAAAAATATTATTTAAGTAATATGAATGATTTTAAGTAAAACATTCCCAAAGATTAATTCCTATCGTAAAAGCTAATTAAAAGCCACCTAATGCTACGTTTTATTCAAAATTATAAGAATATATTTTAAAAAATTGCATCCTAAAAATAAGTATTTAGGAATCAATACATATATTTACCATAAATTTGGTTAATATAACATTAAAAACAGTAAATGAGAAAATTACACAGCAGTATGCTTAAATATGTTTTATTTCCCACAGACGTCTTTGTCCTTGACCATTGTTTTAGCTCATTACCCCCTCATGACCTGAAAATTATATAAAAATGGTTACGTTCAGGGAGTTACACAGTAATTATTAGAAATAATATTTTACACCCGTAATTTTTGTCAGGCACTGTTCAACTCTGTATCCCTGTCATAATGGCCAGAATACAGCTCAAGTGTCTCAGCACATGTAATTCTATGGCCTGTCTACCACAGAGAAATCCACATCTGCTCTACTGTCCATCTGTTCAGTGCAAAGGCTCAGCCTCCAGGCACTCCGTTCAGTTCAGTTTCTGCATTGTAATAAGTTCATGGCACAGCATCAATCACTCTGAGATGGCAGCAGTATTTTACAAACGGAAATAATATTCTGTCAGGGAAGTAGGGAACTTACATGCAACATCCAGCTGATGAAGGAGGAGACTCTGGTAAAGACAGTGGGCTTGCGGTAGGTGTTGCAGTTCCCTCCTGGGCCATAGCTGACCACGCCGTGGACCCGTAGGACACCATCTGTGAGGCAAGTGAGGGGGCCTCCAGAATCACCCTGCAGGAGGTGCAGAGACAGGCCATTAGCTCAGCATCGTGATACCTCAAGATAAACCATGAGTGGTGCCTGAATCTATACAGACATGCTAAGCCAGTGAATCAGTCGTTTTATCATTTTGTAACATTTTAAGGGTGTAAAATGTTTTCACGTCTCAGGTGAAGTCAGTGCAATATATTCCTTTGTATGGTTAGATGCAATGAGGGTATTCTACAGGCAGGAAAACTTGTAGCTACAAGGTGTTTATTACTGGTTCATTTTCTAGAACATGCTCCATATGACTGCATAGCTAGGTTAGCTCTCAGCAGAGAGTAGTTGGTGTTTGTGGTCAGAGGATGAGGGTTGTTGTGGTTGTCTTGTACCTGGCAGCCAGCTGCCTTCCCATCTCCTCCCGCACACACCATGGTCTTCTTTGCCAGAGTGCCCCACCACTCGCCCGTGGAGCACACTGCATGCTCCACCACAGGGAGGGTTGCCTGCTGCAGGATAGCAGGAACGCTTCCACCCGCTGGGACAGGGACAGAGTGTGAGACAGGAGGTAAAATACATGCCACCACGCTTCTTCATCTACACATTAAGCACTGTCTTGAGCATGGAACTATCCTGAGTTATCTGAAAGATTTGTGCAAGATAAAAGACCTTCATACAATAAGCCTTTTTGACAGCTAAGAGTGCTGATATGGATGTTGCAAAAGCATTTGATCTTCAAAACTTTTCTTTACTATGTATCTGCTTAATTTTTGTAAAATCTCAGGTATTTATGAACTCCACCAGTTCAGATTAATGCAGTAACTCAGCGATGGCTATGTCAGATATAAAAATACTGTCAATGAAGCAAGCTTAATCCAGGCAACTTGGCCGTGGTGTTTTTAGAATACAGAAGTGCTGCATGGATACTTACTTGCAAGAAGACCCCACCCAGTGATAGTGCAGGGGTAGTCATGGGGCAGAACCTGGCCCTCGCCTGGCAGGTCAGCAATTTTGATAAAACCATTATCATACAGCGGATTGACCAGTTTCAGCAGGGCAATGTCATTTCTGAAAATAAGAGATAAAGATAAGTACTCTAGATGAAAACATGTCATACACTGTATGGAATAAATGCATTGAAGTTTTACTAGCAGGGTCAAATCTAGTTTTGTGTGCTCCAGCACTGCTCCAGTGGATAAGCAATGCTTTCTAGTTCTCTGGGAAAAGCTACATGACTCCATTCTGAGGTTTTATATTGTTTACCCATTGCCAAGATCGCCAGTCCAGCCAGGATGAAGAATGATCTGTTCCACCATGCTGAACTGCTCGCTGCCATCATACTCATACAGGTTATACTCTCCTGTGACCACACGGTAATGGTTGGGATCATAGCTGCAGGCACACAGGGGACAGACGAGGAGACAGCAGACTGTTTATTTACACATCATACTATGGCCTATGGTCTACATATAGTAAACCCAGTTTAGATAAAATGTTGACTTTTTCTTGAGTAAAAAAAGTAAATAGTTAATTTCATCATTCTGTGAGCTGACAGGTCATAGAAATGAATAAAAATATATCATATAAAAAAAATTGAAAATATTACCTTGAAGTTCAATATAATAAACACACTGTAGTTTGTATAATGGCTTTATCATTGTCCATTGTTGAAAAACACTACATGTGTTGGGATGTATTAAGTCTTATTTTAAGCTTATAAATTACACCGGATGAACTGGGTCATTTCATAGAGATCAGAAAATTATACTAATTTTGCTGTTACTAAAAAAAAAAAAAAAAGTGAGATGCTCCAGTTTCCAATGTGTGTCACTGATATATGCCACTCCACTTATTGTACACTTATGTACTTATGTGCAATTTATGTCCATTTATGTACAAATTTTAGCTCAGTGGCTGTACAGTTAGATTAAATGCAAGTGTTTTCCCATAGCAAACAAAGCTTGGTGACTGATGTGTACTCCATACTGTGTTTGTCTTAAAAATAATGCGATTCTTACATTTACACACAAGTCAAAGTTAAGGACAAATTCTAACTGAGTCCGGGACTAATTTTGATCCATCATACAGTCAGTTGGTATCAGAGGATGAATTGGCAGCACATGGAATGCATATGGCACACCTGAGGATACAGTGAGCGGCCGTCATGATGTAGAAAGCGTCGACGATGGTCCCACCACAGATGTGATAGTATTCCTGGTAACTGGAAGAGTCAAACTGAAGTGACACCTGTTTACACACACGGAAAACACACAAACACCTGAGAATCGCAAGATCCACATAGAGAGGGCAGTTCTGATCATTAGATCTGAGATTCAACCTGGGTGTCTTTCATGATTTATGATTATTAATATTTGCATAACTATGATTTGTATCATAATCTGCAAATGGCAAAAATATGCATTTTAGCATAACTACTTATCAAAGGTACACATGGTCATGGCTGATTCCATATTACTCAGATATTATGGACGTTTCATGTTTCTGTAGAATTTATGAATGAATAACTCAGAGTGGTTGATGTTTTATTTTTAACTTTATTATTTTAACCTCATGTTTAATAACATCTTACCTGCCACTTCCAGGTGTTGGGACTGGCATTCTCACCTCCTACAACCTTACCATTCAACCTTTTATTGTGCACAGCATGATTTAGGGGTACCCCACCATGGATCAACCCTGAAATACAACGTGAATTGAAGCAGTGGCCCATCAAAGATGTCAAACAACTAGTCAAAAACCAGGCACTGATATGTAATGCAGCCAAACACTACAGCAATTTTCATAAGGAATAATTAAATGACAAGGCTGCATTCACTGTTATGTAAGAAATAAATACAATCCCTTTTTAACAATGATTTTTTTCTCAAAAATGTCAATAGATTAAATATTGGTAATGCTTGCATAAATGTAAATAACACAGTGGTACTAAAAACTATCTACTTGTTAACTATTTCAAGTGAACATATCTGGGGAGAATCTGCAGTGCATATTTATACTAAAATAATTTCCAGTCATACCATTTCAATATCTCTTACCAATGCAGGACAAGAGAACTACCATCCACATCATCTTGGCGTGATAGAAAATGTGATTTGGTATGGCCACTTCCAAGCATTTATACCCCTCTTTCCCTGCTGTGTGCTGGAAAATGTCTTTGCCAAAATCAGGATTCTGACGAAATGGGCAACTTAATTTACCTGTCCAGGTGCTGATGAGATAGGATTCAAGGACAATCTTAGAAAAGTTAAAGAACCAATTTTTTTGGCGAACAGTTCATGCTATGATGCACATTTTCAAAGCTGAGATGCTGAAGATGCTCCTTTAACATGTGATTTGTGAGCTCAGTGTTGTATATGATCCATATGTAGAAGAACATTTGGTGATTTGTTTTGAATGCAACCCAAAAAAGTATTGTTTAGCAGCAGGTGTTCCTCTGAGCATGTGGGTGGGAGGGAAACACTGGGTGAGGAGGGCCATGAGTCAGATTACTGTGGGATTTCTGCAGGTGTTTGTTGTCAGGGCTGGACCTCTAAAGGCAGTGATTGAGACACGCTGTGGACCCATGGGTGACAGAAATAATGATTAAGTTAGTGAAATCTGATGCAATGTTCATTTGTACTGCTAATGTACATAAAGCCCTACATTTTAAAATACATTGTGCATCAATTTTAAATTAACATATAATTTAACTTCAATAAATAAGGTAGTTTTGCAACATATTCATATCCAAAAAATACTGTCATTAATGTATATTGTGTACTCATACAAAATTCACAAAATCCACAATCCAAACTGAGTTTTATGTAGAAGATTAAAATAGTTACACATTTTGGTATATTGCCTTCTTCACTAAATTATGCCAACTAATAAGAAATTTGCACAGGCATGAATATATATATTTTTTTTTTGTGATGCAGCTCCCAAATTGTATTCAAATGACTACTCTGAAGCTGGGGCCCCCCACTGTAGTAAAGTTATTAACTCTCATTAGTTTTAGTCAGCACCCACTGCAGGCTACAATGCTGTGGCTATTCAATACACTCCTGCAAGGACGTGTGTTTAAAATGTGATACCAATACATTAAAGTCATGATAATTAAAATCATGGCAATATCCCCAGCCATATGTATATCAGTTATTTTATTTTAGTGGATAGTATAAAATTTAAACATACAACATACAGAAACATACATAAAAGCTTTTAGGCAAAAATACACATGCACACACACAGATTTTGTGTTTTTGTTTGCATCTCTAAATCATCTGTGAAGTTCTTGTAACAAATTCCAGTTTTGGCAGGTTGTGCATTATGGAAGCCACGTCCCAAGGGGCTGCTCAAAGAGTTGGATGCAATCTTTCTGTATGGGCCTGGGAGCAATTTTGCTGTTGTTGTTTGCTTACTCAATATTACATCATAGTATCCACTGTACTCCAAAATTAACCATTTAAATGTTGTTCCTGTGCATTTTTTAAGACAACTTTAAAATTGTCTTAACTATGTTTTAAAACAGATTTATACTTCCAGTACAACCTATTTATATGTGTTTTAATTGTAAAAACAAACACCAAATGACCTTTACTTCACTCTTAGAGAGTATGTTTCAAACTGTAGTGTACAGAAATACATAACCTGCAGTAAAAAGTTAAAGTTGGTAAAATTGTCTAATTGATATACATTTTAAAACATAAACTAATTAATGAACTAAATCATCATAGTGCATAAGTTACTGCAGAAAAAAGAGGCTGTCACTATCGTGACAACAGTGAGGTACAGTGAGGATTTTTGAGATTTTGGCTTTATAAATAAAAGTAACAGTAATGTTTCTGCAAGGAATGCAGGCATGTTAGTGTGGAAAAGCAGGCCCATGTGTCCGCCTCCTCCTCCTCCTCAGTGCTAAGGTTTCAGAGCCAGCTGGGCTCGCTCCAGGATCTCTCTCTGGATCAGTGGGTAGCCAGGGTGCTCAGTCAGAACCTGGGGTATAATGCTGTCAGCTTCAGTAAACTGCACTCTTTATTTATCTTACATATTATCATTTAAAGAAGCACAGGCAAAACCAGGACAACTGGTCGCTAGACCATGTTTTTCTTCTTGAGAATACTGCATTCCACAATGTGCTCTGTCAATGCTACATAGTAAAGCCCCATACGTCATAGTTCAGTTTAATGTATCTGTATGTAAATATAATCATTATTATGGAAACTGTAATATACCAATGGACTGCACAAACCTTGCGGCAAACATCAATGGCTTCTGTGAATTTCTTGTATTTCAGATAATTGAAGGCAAGTCTGAAACCTGTTTATTAAGTAAAAGTTGCTATTACTATATGTGACAGTACACAATGTATTATTATCATCATCATCATCATCTGTAACCAGGTCTGTGGATAGCACAGCTCATATTCTGTACCAACAGAAATCGTGTATATAGCTTACCGATGGCTGGGTTCACTCTGTTGGTGTACTTCCAAGCCTGCTCATAGTAACTAGCAGCATCCTTGTAGGATTGCTCATTCTCCATGATGAAGCCCAAATATTCAAATGCTTTACTGCAAGACTGAAACACAAAGATGTAGAAAATGTCTTTGTAGGGCTTCCACATAGATTTTAATACCACAAATTACAGGGTTAGAATGATCTGTGATTAAGATGTGATGTCAATGTTTTCATCAGATCATCAACCAAAATGTCACATAATCTATATAATTCATGACACAAAAATACATCTGTGCAAGTTTCTAGGAAAAAATGAAAACCACTGTTCAGTATGACAAATCGAAACTCAACCTATCTGTTATGGAGCACTGACATTTTCTCTATACAAGGACATTTACATGCTACTAATTTCTCTCTACACCCTTGTTCTAAACAAAACTACACATTCATATTTTCCGTAACACCCAGCCGACAGCACCAAAAAGGTGACGTGAATGATATTTTTTTGCGGACAGTTAGCGTGCGGCAGGCGTGGGGCTTTGAGAGTGCTGCACATTCTTGTGGCCCTGCTGCCAGGGGATGACAGAGTGGGCAAAGGGCTTAGTTATCACTCACAAACCTGACCTGAAGCCTGGGTAAACCCTGGCCCCCCACAACAGCTGCGGAGGCTGATAAATCAATGCCAGCGTTTTTCCACATGGCAGACAGGTGCCACGTTCGCACTCCACAGCCCAGACCGTGGCTAACGTGACCTTTCCAGAGATCTTATTTATTTGTCTGCTGTGCCCTACGTCCAAAAGAGTAATTTAAGAACCAAACCACCAAAGTATACAGCAGTATGTCCTTTTAACAGACACTTTCCTATGACTTAAAATATCTATATCAGAAAAACAATGCCAGGGTGGAAATAACAGTCCCAACACATAGTAGCTTGATCCATTTTTGGGTTGACTTGAGAATGTATGGGAAGTATGCCTTCCTCCTCAACGACAGGAGCTCACCTTGTTGTAGATGAGGCAGCGCTTCAGTAGATCTGTTGCAATGTCATATTTCCCTGACTTGATATAAATGTCAGCCAAGAGCAGCCAGCTTTTCTCCAGCTCCTCTGCATTGCCCTCACTCCACTCCATCTTCGAGAGCCTCTTCAGCTGATTCCGGGCCCTGGGTGTCTGTTTGAGGATCATGAAAGCCTGGGCCATTGCCAGTACATATGGTGCATTGTTCTCCTGGAAAACAAGGAAGCAGTCAAATGTGCAAATGATCCCACATCCAGAGCAGATGTATGTACACTGGATATACACTGCATATGTATATACACTGACACTATTTTATCTCTGTGAGGTATATGAGGTATATGTGGTATATTGCACTACTACGAGTAGTACTACTACCACCTCATCCTTTTGGATGATCTGAATGATGCAGAACATAGTAATGAAGTGTGTCATTGTTGGACAGTTATACCAGTGATGTGGCCATTTCAGTGAATGCAGCCAGTGCCTTCTCCACTTGCTTGGGCTCTTTGGTGGCCATCAGACAGCGATTGTGAAGCAGCATCACTTTCTCCTCTCCCTCTCTGGTGCGAGGACGGTACCCTCTCAGCAGGTTCTGAGCTGTGCTCACTCCCACAGTCCCTGACTCCCTTCTGTCACTTATCACATGAGCACAACAGGTAAAAGGGATATTCTTCAGCTTTCAAGACATAAAATGATCTTGGGGTCAAAGTGCAAGGCACCTCTCCACATGGTACAAGAATGAGGTGTCATTTGGATCGAGGACTTATCCTTAGGATAATAAAGTATTTAAAGTATTTAATGATAAATACACATACCGTTCTCTGTTCTTTTTACGTATTACTATTCTAATTGTGATTATGAATGAGTTTGTTATTGCTACAGCATTGACAAATGACATTTAACTGTTTAGTATATTGACCATTTAGAGGGCCAATGAAACAGAAGTATTATACCCATGATTCAAACTTATGGTTGTTTGGTCACTTATTACACAATAACTCTCTTATTGCTGCTAGTATAAGTGTCATTAATCATTAACTGCTACCGTAACTGATGCACAATCCTGATAACAGGGCAAATGGTTCAAAGCTTCTATGTTCAAAAAAGGAGCTTTTGCTCCATGCTCAGATTTCACCTCTGCATGCTCTTAGCACCATTACCTCCTACTTTGCCCTGTACCATCTACCTCAAGTCCTCCTGAGCTGTTTCAAACACCTCCCCTCCAATGGTGTCACAATCAGGGTTGAGGCAGATCTCGATCATCTGGTGCAATGCCCCTTCGCCCCAGTCCGTGTCTCTGCGGGCCTTGTTGAAATGTATCAATGCTTCATTCACCTGGCCCATGTGACTGATGCAAAACACAAAGCAAAATTACTGGTAGCACTTTTTTTACATTTAACACTGTTAAATCTTGGGGCAAGCTGAGACTAACCGGCAGAATAGGCCCTCGCAGAAGTTATAGCCTGGTTCCATTTTGGCCCGGGAACAGTGATTCTCACATCTTCTGAAATAGGCTGGGGCATCATCAAGCTTCCCAGTTCTTCTCAGCATGTTTATAAACTTTGCCAAGACAAAGTAGTTGTCTGTCAAACAGAATGATTGTGTTGAAACGGTTGCAAAGACAAATGTATTATTAGTATTATAACACCTCACTGTAAATATCTAAAATTTTAATTTTAATACTGCCAACCTGAAAAACATTCAAGTAAGGTGGGTGGGATGTATACATTGATTTTTTTTTTTTTTTTTTGAAGAAAATGTTTTTAGTCACAGTTAAAACACAAAAAAATTAGACACAATCTGTACAGTTGAAGAACACCTACTCCCCCAAACGGTTTTACAAAATTAAATAAACAGTTACAATGAGACATACAATGACATAAAGAAAACTGATTACTCCCTCTTCAAGGGGATTGTCTACCTGGATTCTCTTGTAAGCGTCTAATAGCTAAAGCAGCATTCTCCCACATACTTTGATTTATTAAAAAGTGAAAAAAATGTTATTACAACAGCCTTATTTAGAGAGTTATAATGTGTATTTGTCTATATTTACCCTTTCATCTATGGAAGATAGATTTTGCAAGAGATAAGGCTGTGCTATACCTGGGTTTTTCTCCATTAGGTTTTTGTATTGCAGAATTGCACCATCATATTCTTTTCTCCGAAACAACAAATCTGCCATCAGCTACAAAGAGAATTCAGACAAATATAAGACTCTTTGTTCTTGGTAGAAAAGTGACACTTCAGAGATGAATCGATATGGAACATTTTGAATTGAATTTTGCAGTACAATTATTGCAATCTGCACTGATTAATTACACAATAATACCATGACTGCCTCTTCATTGTCATCCTGGTTCTTCAGCAATACCAGACACTGCTGGTAACAAGATTCCACATCACCCTGCTCCAAGTGTAAATGGGCCAACTCAATTACTACCTGGGAATACAACACAGAACAAAAAACCTGCTTGTAAGCCACATTCCTGAAATTCTGCAAGACACGCAGTACAATCCCTTTGCAGTCTCGGGTGTGATACGGCTGTTTAGTTTCCACATCTAACAATCGCTGTGCATTTCTGCAAAAAGAAGCCTCATATCAGAGGCTGAAAGCCGTGCGCAGACCCTCAGGTTGAACAGTTTCAGGTACGTCTGTATGCGTTTGCCCATGTCAAGGGGACACTTAAGAGATGACAACACTGTCACTTCAGATTCTTAGAGGGGGAGGGAGGTGACACTCAGGAGAGCAGCATACAGAAACTGACCTTGTGGTCTCCATCACAATAAGACAGGGACTCCTCGTAAAACTTCTTGGCCTTCTCAAAGTAATGCTGGGAGCGCCTCAGCTGGCCAATCTGATAGCAGATGGACGCTGCCACCATTTTCTGCTCCTGAAAAGCTTCTGGCTTCTCCAGAGGGAGGCGTCTTATGACCCTCACCTGAATATCATATGCCTTGTCATAGGCCATGAGGAAGTACATGTTAAATACCACAGCTTTACAGCACCTGGTTACACATTAATGTATTTGATCTACTAGGTGTCTATGCTTCATCGTTGCAGGTGAAAAATATGATAAGGTTGATTGATAAAGGCCAGTATTTCACTGTGTAGGCAAGGAACTAATTTTAATCAAATTAAATAGGCGATCACATTGAGATGAACTGAGGGAAAGTGAAAATTTGACAGTTACTCTGATCTTTACTATTGCAGCACCTCTCTGACCTTCTCTAAAGTTTCCATGGCAGGAGCTCCACACCTCTTGTAGATCATGGCCAATAACAATAAATACTTTACATCATTCATCATGGTAGACAAGTCATTTGCTGAAAAAGTAAAACAGACAAACATCCATAAATCATAAATTCAAAACAAAAATCTGTCATCTAAAAATATATTCTATTGAGATATATAAGAGCAAGAAGATCATGAGTGTCTTTAGAGCATCTCTAGTAACTTAAATATCACAACTGAATAATTATTGCTGTAAATCTGCTATCCAAAATTAGTCTTCACAAAACTGGTGATGTACAAGGTCTAATGACATGATTTTAATTACTAATCTGTTTCAGAAATGTAAAAATACCAGGGTCGTGGTCCAAGGCCTGGTTGAGAATCTTCTTGGCTTTTTCATATTGTCTCATTTTCAGAAGGAGCTCTGCCAAGTCTTTACGTAGGAAATCCTGTCCACTGATTTTAAGTGCAGCTTCGTAGTAGCTAACAGCCTGAAAAAGATCAAATATGAAATCATCGGGAAGTAAAAGCATGCTGCAAAGCATCCCACACAAGAGAAATGAGGAAACACAATTTAACCATAGACCACTATTTAACAAGAACATATGGAAAATCCCTGTTGAAAATATAGACAAATACAAGATGAATGGAACACAAACTGCATCTCTTATCACAGCCTCTTAACACATCTCTTATTGTGCCCTTCCCTGCACAAACCTGGCTGTACTGATGAGTCTTCACTAATGCTTGCCCAATCTTGGTTGCCAAGGTTGCATCCCTCGGGCTCTTTTTCAGTGCCCCTTGATAAACCTCAATAGCCTTTTCTGGCTATTGAAAATGAGAAAAACCAAAGCATTTAACGGTGTATATTTTTCGCTGAGAGATATATTAGAAAATGCCCCAGGGCATTATGACCTATTCCAATCTCATGTTACTGTCTTTTAGGTCAACAGCACATAGATGAGAGGTGAAATACCTCCTCTATTTTCATGTAAGCATCCCCCAACAGCACACTGGAATGTGGCCCGGGAATATCCTCACATAGTTCCCTGAAACAAAAAGGGGATCAGTGACCACGCATGCTTCATACCAGCTGATGCTTCACACATCAGTATACTCTGAATTCTTATACGGTGAGCAGTGTTTTCAACACCCACGGTGCATGGAGACAGTAATTGCCAATTTACAATTTCTGTACAAGTAAAATCACAGTTTGTTATAAAAGGTTTCAGTCAACGGCATATGAATTGAAAGGAAATGACCATCTTTAAAGTGTATGTTTGTTGGGAAATGGGGAAACTTCACCTGTAGCATGCGATGTAAAGCTTTTTATCCCTCCTGTTCTCCAGGTAAATCTTTGCGATGCGCTCTTTGGCCTCTGTGTATTGCTGCTGGTTGGGGGTGATGCCTCGCAGTAGAGTCAGCGCTGTGCTAACGTCATCTTTGGCCAGAGCAAAGTCTACATTGGCTAGTGTGACCTGGATCTCCTCAGCTGTTCCAGTGAAATTCACAATGGCATCCTGCATCACCTTTGTGGCTTCATGCTGATGAAAAAACGACAGCAACAGTGGTATCGTGCAATGAAGTAATTACTTTCAATTAATTAGCAAGGCAGTGCTTTGCTATCTGGTGCATCACTTGGGGAAACTGATAAGCTTGTAATGGAAATTAAACAGTCAAATCTACACTACATTGACGGCGCATATTCAGCAGTCAGTTCTGGTTCTTTCCACTGTAATTTCATTCAGCAGAAACTTGTAGGGCAAGTTTACGTAGGTTTCTTTTTTACATTGTAGCCATTTAGACAAGCGAGCACTTACTGAATAAATTAGGGCTGAATTAAAGGGGAGAAAATGCTTTTTAAATGACTTCCTGCAGGCTCACCCTTTTGCCATTGGATCGACTGTGGCAGTGCATCTTTCAAGCCCAAACTTTAGAAGCATTTTTATGGATTACATCAGCTGTATATTGTAAATGTTTTCATTATCTGTATGTGGTAACATTTTACCTTGTTCTGTTTTGATGTTTTATTGATTGTCTGATGAAGTGTTTTATGCTGTCTAGGTTCAATATAAAAAAATAAATTCAGTCAAGATAAGAACTGAGCTCAAAGGTACAGCAACAGTACAGTAGCCAGAGCTTCAACCTACCACCCCAGTTAAAAATCCACTACACTACTATGCAAAAGCAGCTATGCTATTAAAGGTTGAAATTAGCAAGAGCTGACCCTGCTGTGAGTTTTTGAGCAAATAAAAACTGAGAATCTTAAGAGATTCTGATGTACCTGTTCCCCATTCAGCCTCAGTGCTTCGGCAAGCTCCAAGTATGCAGACACACGATCGCTGCTGCTGATGGCGGTCTCCTTCCCCCGGGCTTCTCTCCTAATCCCTGGCAGACTCATGAGCATGTTCAGGGTGCGGATAGCCTCTGGAAACTCCCCTAACTTCTTCAGGGCCCGGGCTTTGATCAGGTGGTACTGGGGCAGCTCTCGAACCTAAGAGAAAGAGGAGAAGTCAAATGAACACATTTGAGCTGCAGTAGCTAGGTCATTAGTAAAATAAGTGCATAATGTTACTTTCACCTCAGAAGCTCAGAAATGCATGTTCTGGATTTGTGTATCAAACAGAAATTTATTCACACTGAAGGGAAACTGTTAAAATATCTGGTATGTTATTTTTATGGATTAGGATTAAACTTCTTTTGTCACCTACTCAAGGAAGAAAAGATAACCTGTAAATATTCTTTATGGATATTTTTTGGAATACCAGTGCATATAAAGCATATGCCTTTCTAATGTCCTTTTTCAGATATGTGTACACATTACAAATATGCCATGAAATAGATCGAACTGGGAATTTCCCTTCCTTCCAGAGTACCTCAGGTGGTTGGGTGGCTGCTCTAGTTGGTAGTACCTTACTCTCTGAGTCAAAAGTAATATTTTGAAAAGCAATATTTTACTTGATAATCTGCCTTATTCCCACTTAGTGTGACCCCTAGCTGAGACTTCATGTCTGACTCACCTGGAAGTTGTGACTCACACCCATCTCTAAGGACTGTAGGCACTTATTAAAGTCCCCCAAAGAGAGGTAAATGTGTGCCTGAAGCAGATGGACATCTGCCACAGTCGGGTCCAGCTCCAAGCAGTGTGTTATGTAACTCTGAGCAGACATGAGGTCACCTTCAGAAAGAGGGATTTGAGAAGGCCATGTGTGATCCATGTAAAATTAAATAAAATGAAATTGTATTACTTACTAGCATATTTTACCTTCTACAGAATATTTAACAGCAAGCTGTAGTATGTATGTTCAGGGCTGTGCCATGCCTTGGCTTCTCTTGAATTTACCTGAGAGAAATTTCACTTTAGCCATGAGATAGGCACCAGGTAAAATGCCAGGAGCAGTTCTGACCACAGGCTCTAAGATCATGGCAGAGTGCATCAACCCAAATGATAATGGCTGACCAGGACCAAGAGGCTGCCAATAAGGAGACATAAATCAAGTATTGTTTCCTTACAGCAACAAACATAATGTAGAGTCATGGCACTAGGGTGTAAAGACATCATCAAGAGAGGTATATAGCTTCACTGGATACAACGTAGACAGCATGACTTTGTGTTTCATATTGTCCATCTGCTAGGATGTGTAATTTTGAATGTCACAATCTTTATTAATTAATGGTATGTAACCATTCCCCATGTCAGTCTTGCCTTGTTTACCTGACATACTGCTAAATGTGTCTTCACCACATCAAAAAGGAAGGCAGGGTTGAGCTTCTCAAAGTACTCCACCCCCAGAGGTAGTCCCTGGATGGCGGAGAAGTGAAGCTCAGCAGCCTCTTTCAGCAGACCGCTCACGACCTCCTGGCCTGCCCCTCTCTTACAGGCTAACATGGCCTGGAGAAGGGCCAGCTCCTGCCGATTAAGATTCACAAAGGATCCTGTGATGACACCATAATGGGATTTTCATGAAGACAGACAAGCACTGACACATACTGAGCAGCTTCACTCTGCATGCCTTCACAGTGCACATAGTAATTGACACAGAACTGAGGGTTACCGCTGACTGGCCAATGGACTGCTGGACTTCACTGAGGAACTCTAACTGTTGTGCTGCCTCCTCCAGCTGACCCTGCAACAGCTGGCAACGGATCACACCTGTGGGCATAAGTCATCATTTTCATGCCTAATACCAACACAGCAGGAGCTGAATGATAATCTACTGGATGACCTTGCCAGTGGGCATACAAATGTGAGGTTGACTGTAGCCTCAAGTCAGTTACAGCTGTCTGTAAGATACTACACAGGAAATTCTTGACAGCAACATTAATCTACTGCACTGGCACAGAGTACCTGCCAGGGCTGGCATACTAGTTCCATCCAGTTTGATGCCATTTGAGTACCATCTCGCAGCCTCTTTAATCTTGTTTTGAAGGACAAGCAGGTAGCCAGTTTCATTGGCTATATCAGCATCTGCTGGTGCCTTGGCAAAAGCACGCTCCACAAACTGGCACAAAGTCTGTAGGATCACTGGGCTGTTTACACACTATAAGAAGGGGGAAAAACATAATATGTGTCTGCAAAGAGCCAATACATTTCACTAATTTAACTTCACAGTGCTTTTTCCAACACATAGTCCATAACTCAAAGCTGTATGAACACATTTTATGTATATAACACTTGAAAGGGATTGCTTCAGGGTTTTGATATAAAATTCCCAGATGCAGTACTTCCGTGGAACATTCTGCTCCACCTGCTCTATGGAAACAAGTCTCAGGGACTATAAAACTCTCAGAAGGAACAAACTTGGCAACCCTTTGTTTAGTCAAGCAGGGTTTGGGGAAACTAGGTTAATTTCATGAGCACAGGGAAGAATAAAAATCTCTGCATGCATACATTCTAATTTTTACACTTACTACATGCTAAGAATAATAAAAAAACATGTTTTCTTTTCAAACATTCATTATATTTATGACATTATTTATATAATGATGCCATTTGCTTCAAGTTGTTTGTGTTTTATAAGGCAAACTGATTTATCTCCTTACCTGGTCTGAATGAACAAATAGTGCTTACCATTCTGCTGATGGGCATTGTAATGTCCACATGCAGAGTGGGAGTGCATGGCTCTGTGATCTCTGAGGCATTGAGCAGTGACTGAAGATGCTCCTGTGCCTGGAGTATTGAAGACAAATGTGGGCAATTAGGCGGCTAACTACCTACTCCTCAGGCACAAACACTGATGAATAACACTCAAATCAGACTCAAAGGACACTTCTGAAAGTTTTTGCAGACAGATTGAACATTTTTTATGACTTTACCTTGATTAGGTCACCGTCTTTTGCTATTGCATGGACCACCATTACCTGAAGAGCTTTTAAATTATGTCTGTCTTGCTTCAGATTTCTGCAAAAATCAAGTAACATAAAAAAACTGAATAAGAGAGAAATGGAATTACATTCAAGGAAATTTCATACTATATTACAGATATTTAAATACATTTTACACAAATATGACCACTTAAAGACATAGTTATGATCACAAGAGAGAAAGAGACTACACACTGCTCTGCTATCTTATACTCTGGCTACAAGAGTGATACACTACTGGAGTACAGTGTCTCTGAAGTGTAAAACACAAAAACAAACAAGGTATGGCCCATAGTGCAAATATAACATGCAAAACCAAAACAAGCGGTTCTGAAATTTTTGTTAATTTTGCATTTGCATTTTGTACTTCAGGGCCACACGTTTTTGTTTTTGTGTGTGTGTGGGTTTTTTTTTTTTTGTATTTGTGCTTTGCACTTCCGAGCCACTGAACTGAAATCCTGTACAGCTCATCTGACCGGGATGCAGCATCCACAGTCTGCTCCCAGTCTTGTTGGGCAAGGAACAGATTCATCTTCAGGGTCAGAGCTGGCAGAAAGTCAGGGTGGGAGGCAATAATTTGGTTCACCACCTCGAGGGCTGCTGAGAAGTTTTGTTTTCCCATAAAGTATTTCACCTGCAAAGCAACAATCTGATCTGTAAAAACACTGAAACATCTTAAGTAATAACATCCTTTTACATTTATTTTCTCCCTCTTCCTTCCTTCTTCCTTTGCGAATAGGAAAGTAAATATGGACATAATATTCCATTGCAATCATACTGTTAACCACAAGGAGTCAGCCAGAGCTATTGTGGTGTTAGTGTAATCTGTTCAGTGCAAAGCCTGAAATATGATTCACTGAAAAGTATTCATATAAACATAAGCAGTATTAGAGCAGATGTTTTTAACAAATAATAAAATCTCATACAGTACCTTCCCCATCAGTCCAAACACACTCTTGGAGTCCTGAAGCCCATTGTCAAAGTATCGGATTGCCTTGTTTCTGTTTTGATCATTGTCAGAACTCAGTTCAATCCAACCCTTCAGAATTAGCCCCTGTAAAGAAACATATTGACACTTTTTTGGATACTAATATTTTACACCATGATAGTTCAAAAGTCACCATTAATAATTCTATATACTGAACATGTTAAACTAACCACCCTCCCAGGAACTTTAATGTAGACTGCATTATTGTGTAAATATTAATATTTAATAATTCTATCATGCTCAATTTTAATTACTTGCAAGATTAAGCAAAGTCATGTAAATCACAATTTGTTTGTTGAATTATAGCTGTTAATTTACATGAACCTCTTTTGACGAGCTGGACATCTTAAGCATTCTGTCAATATAGTCCTTGGCCTTGTCGCTGCGGCCTACGAGCCAAAGGAACATGGCAGCATAGTACAGGGCTTTTTCTCCAGCTGTTTTTCGACTGGACTTCAGCTGACCATCCAGCCCCTCCACAGCATCACGGTCTTGAAAGTGAAAACAAAGACTTTTTTACCACAATACACCATTCCAGCTGTGTCAGTCCTACAGGTGGAGTCCACAATCTTCCAGGAAAAAGCCCAGTGGGACTGTATGACCTGGTGGTCTATACATATGTCCCAGCTATAGGATTCATTGTGCAAGTCATTAATTCAATTGTGAAAACCTGAAGAAAACTGAAGACTATATTGTACTGCAACCTGGAACCATCCACATAACAACATGCAATACAGGCTTCCTACAATACAATCTTTCATTGTATGCACATGTACATTGTGTATCTGAATGATGCAACAGTCAATTGTCAGCTTACCAACAGTCTCACTCTGTCTATGGGCATAGATAAGAGCCATGGTAGTGCACAAGGAAACATCCGACTTGTCTCTGAGTTGCTCAAGTTCTTGAATAGCTTCTTGAATGCGACCTACAAGGTATCAATCAGAGAGTAACTCAAGTGAATTCTACCTGTTTAATCGGAATTTAACCAAAACCACATCAAACAGAAATGTAACAAAAATGATAAATTAGAGCTGAACTAATCCAAGATGTCTATTGCAATCTTTCAGTTCTGGAAAGAATGCAAGAAGATAAACCAACGTCATAACCTTAATAAATATTATTTTCCTAAGGAAATCTATTTAGTGCATTGTTATTCACTATAGATTTTCTGTATTTATAGGCTAGAATCTATGTACAAAGATTACAGACTCCCTATTTAAGTCAAATAGTTATGTAATATTTCAGTATGTATGCTCTATGCAATTTTCGTATATATGTACCTACTTTAAAAATAGTAAAGCATTTTAGGGATTCTCAAAATGTATTAACTATGCTTTCATTTCTTAATGTAATTTACGTAAATTAGTCCCACCTTCAAAAAAATAAAATAATTCTAAAGTAATTTATTAATTATTGTTACCAGTATCAAACATATTTTTATTTATTCTAAAGATATTTTAGAATTATTTTATTTTGGAATAGAAAAAAAAAATATTCTGTCCCATAAAATTATTCATCCTTTATGTTACCTTCCATCAAAATTCCATAGGCTTTGAAAAACAGTAGAACAGGATCAGAATTGAACATTTTTAAGTGTTCCACTGTTGTCAGTATGGCTTGACGGTAGTATTTCTCTGAGAAACAGTGTACAACTGATCCCTGGAATTACATAGAAAACATAAGATTCACTCTCCAGTCACAAAAAAAAATATATGCACAGCTTTAGATAAGTAAGTAAGATTGTATACAGATAGCCAGTAAACAGTGTAAATTCGGTCTTTTGGTTTCATAAAAGTAGCTAACGTTACAGCTTTATCCATTTATCTTCAGACTTACTAAAAAAGATGAATCATGTTCTGCCATGTTTCGTTTTGGTTTGTATATCAGCAGGTTATTCTGATCAGTAAGTGAATAATAATTCTTTATCAATGGCAAGTATCAATTTGCTAATTAGACTGCAAGCTAACTTCACGAACAGTATTGCTGTGATTCACGGTCCCAAAGTTTGGCGTCTCTGGTTGCTACACAACTCTGGGCCTGGGGAAATCTCATGCCAGGGCAATTAATCGAACACGATTAATGAAACGATTACATAGCATTAGCTTTTTATCCAGTCTAAATACATTAACGTGTTAAACTACGTTGAACTTTTGTCCTTGTTTGTAAAATTAGCAGTGCAATTAGCTTGCTGCATTGCAGTAGGGTGTTGAATCATATCACCATCGATGCGTTGGGTATCTTTATTTGCTACTCTCGTCTTTCCATTCTGCAAAAGTAAATAGACAACGTTCACGTTACACGTAGCCAGTGAAGTGGTGTACTGTCAAGCAAGCGGCATGTCTACATAAACAGATCTTGCTTATTTAATCACTGTAACGTTAACAATCTAGCAATAGGAAGCTAGATATTCAAAAAACACTTTGTCCCTTTGATTGAAAGTACAGCCCGAAATATGGGATTATCACAAAGCTCGGATGCCCCAGAAGGAGGAACGGATGGCTATCATGTTCATGGGGTAAGGTTAATATTAGCTATTGGCTTACCAACTTTTCTGCTAGCTGGGTACCTATTTAGACCTATCGCAATCATCTTTGCTGGTTAACGTAGATTTGTTGTGGATGTAGGACGTGTAGCAAATACCATAAATCGTTACTTGACTTATAAAGTTAAACAGTCACCATTAACTTAATGTTCTCCAATTAGCTAACGTTAGCTACCAAAGGTACATGTTCTGTTGTTGATGACATATCACCAGCTAGCAAATATTAGCATGCTAGAGGCTAGCCAGACGAGTCAGCATGGTACAGGGCTGTCATTGATGAAGCATAGATCGGGCTAGCTGGTAAATAACACTGAACTGCGCACCAATGCCTGATCAAATCGTATCAATTACAGTGTTGTTGAACCATCATATAAATTGTACTGTGAAATAGAAAGTCCATTGCGTAAAACGACTATGGCCACGTCATAAGCGATATAGTTGCTCTTGATCTCATAGCTGTATGGTTTTGTGTGAGTGATACAGCTGTGCCTGGTTTCTACAAAGTTTTAATACTATTGGGTGGTAAGCATGCCACTTGATACTAGCAGCAGGCTGTCATCTAGAGGCTCCATCTGTAGATATCTATCGCGTTAAAGTGTTATCAATCTGACGATTCAGTCTGTTAAACGTTGCACAAAGTCGTTTGCTTTGAGTTAATAAGGTAAATGCAGGCCACGGTGTAGCATTTAGCACGTTAATTCTGTAAATAGCTTAGTATTAACTATTTATTTTAAAAGCCATTAAGTTGTTGTACTTGTATGTATGCCGTGAGTTTATACACAAATGTGTGTCGATAGGTTCAGGAGAATTCACCCGCAGAGAAAGCTGGTTTGGAACCATTTTTTGATTTCATAATATCAATTGGACATACCAGACTGGTAAGTCATTTTATTTTTTACTTAAATTGTATTGTTTTCTATTTATGACTGTGAGTATAAATTTTATCTTCGGTAAGACTTATGAAGTTAAGGGGTGTCCAGTCACTGTGAAAACATTACCTTGTTGATGGTGTTAAAGACATTTTGTCTGATTAAAAAATAATAATTCAGTTAAAAGGGGCACAAGGAGGGGCGTATTAAGAAATTCTGGGCCCTGTACACAGGCAGGCTCTGAGGACCCCTCCACTCTCTAAAAAAAAATTCTTATATTTTTGTGGGTCCCTTCAAATCCTTGGGCCCTGTATACTTAGTAACCTTTCCCCCCTGGTGCTACACCCCTGGGCACAAGTAATGAATCCTCCATGTTGTATGGTGCCAATTGTAAATGTGAAAGCTCTTGATAAAAGAAGAAGAGGGATTTACTCTTCTTCTTCCAAAGAACAGGGAGAATGACATGTTGAAGGACCTGCTCAAAGCCAACGTTGAAAAACCGGTGAAACTTGAGGTTTACAGCATCAAAGCCATGAGGATCCGGGAGCTGGAGGTAGTCCCCAGTAACATGTGGGGTGGACAGGGTCTGCTGGGGGCCAGTGTAAGGTTCTGCAGCTTTAAAGGAGCCAACGAAAATGTTTGGCATGTGTTGGTAAGTCTCAAAAGTAATGTGGTACAAGAAATCCTTCATTTAGAGAAACTGAAATTAAAATAGGGATTGAAACAAAAGTTCTGTGGTCGGTGGTCTGTGACATACACATCTCTGTAGTTTGTAGTAGTATCCAGCAGCTGTAAAGTGTGTAGGTGAAATGTGTTTTGGTTAAGGTACTCCCTCCCTTGATTGCATGTTTGCATTGTGTAGCACACCATGTATCTACATGCTTCCTGGTCTTATATCATTTTGGGAACAGCACTGACTGTAGATGTATTTGGTCTCAAAATATGATTTCTGTTTGACTGCATGGCAGTGGTCTGTCTTACATGTTTAACATATGTAAGAGAAAAAGATAAAATATAGAAGAAGAGAGAGATAAGAATACAGTTTTTTGTCAGTGGAACTGCAATGCAACATCATTGCATTGATTGCCAAAGAAATGTTAAAATATGATTTGGCAAAACACCTATTTACAGGGTGCTTTACAATTTTGAAGTACTATCATGCATGTTCGTTTTAACATGTTTAAGTGTTGATAATGGTGATGATGTTTGATAATTTGATAGTTTAAAGGCTACTGCTTTAAATGCTGATAATTTAAATTCCTGTTTTTTGCATCAGGATGTGGAACCTAATTCTCCGGCTGCTTTAGCCGGACTTCAAGCACACACAGACTTCATTGTTGGAGCAGACCAGGTGCTGCAAGATGTAAGATTTGTTCTGCCCTTTCTCTTAATTTGGAGACTCATCACAAAAGACAGTGATGGTCAGACAAACCAAGCCAATGGCCAGTCCCATGCTGGGTCTTTCACAGCCCGTTTCCTCACTGTCATGATTGTGCAGCATTCTGGAAGGTTGCATCGCCCTGTGGCTTGAGTTCTGCAAAAATCTTCAGTCACTTTTTGCTGCAGAACATCACCCACTTGTTCCACCTCCCACTTTATTCAAAAGTTATTGTCTTAATGCAAACAATCAGCTCTTCTGTGCTGGGAGCGTGATAGTCACAACAGAATGGAAAATATGTGTGATGTACTGGCCAAGTACCAGAGGTCCCCTCCCCACCTGTTATATTCAACCAGCAACAGGAGTTTCCTCCTTTTCCTACACAAGTCATGGGTTCTTGAGATCTCATGAACAATAAAATCAGAGCAGCAGTGTGTCACTTCAGTCTGTTCAGTGATGACTCACTGAATTGGAACTAGTCGCAGTTCTATGGAAAGTAGTGGGTTTTATTAGGTTAATAGCTCTGATTTCTCATTGTAGCTCCACCCATTTGGAGTCTATGAAGCCTCATTTGCACACCACTGACCGTCATATGTATAGAACGTTTTTATGCGACTAGTTTTAATCGTGATATTTATTTTCCAGTCTGAGGACTTCTTCTCCCTGATTGAGTCCCATGAGGGAAAGCCTCTCAAACTGCTGGTGTACAACATGAAGACAGACCAGTGCAGAGAGGTGGTGGTCACACCCAATGGAGCCTGGGGGGGAGAGGGGAGGTAAGATGCACTTCAGCAAAGTCCAAAATAAAGTATCCATTCTCTATCAATGTTATCCTGATCTCTCAGTAGCTCATTGGTGAGTGCCATTTTGCTGACATGTGCTGTTTTTAGCTTAGGTTGTGGTATTGGATATGGCTACTTGCACAGAATCCCAACTCGATCAGTATCCATGAAGATAAATGACGTCATACCCCCTTCTGTTCAACCCGAAGAAAAAGATACACCAGAGATGCCAACTAACGGCTATTCAGAGGTATAATTGTGTTTGTTTTTGTTAAATTTGCTTTATTCTCTGTCTGGTTGTTCAAAAATATCAATGAAGTGTGAAGTATGCTATCATTAAAAATCACAACTTCAACTCTGAACCCTGGACCTGTCAAGGCCAGGTTCAGTTTCAGGTGGCCAGTATAAACCTGCATGGTTAAATGTTGGCTGAATGTTGGCTTGGCAATCTGAGAATTGGAAAATGAATGTAACAGAATGTTGCAGACTATTGTAAATGAAATTCAAACCTGGCACAGTAAGTGTTGTCACTCCCTGAACTGTAGGTTTCCCTGATGGCACCTCCAGGTCAGGTAGAAAGAGGAGATGAAGCCCTGGGGAAAGAAGAGCAGGCTGCACCTCAGCCGTCTGCAGACACCCCACTACCTCCTCCCATCCAGAGAGTCATGGATCCTGGTGGGCTACTAAACAGTCTTATCCTCATGAAAATGACAAAATAATAGCAATAAAAAAAGTTGTTTTTGATCTGGTTGTTGTTATATTATTGTTACCCAGGCAAATACTTGAAGAGTTTGGTTATTTTATAAATATGTTAATCAGGCTATATGTAATTTTTGATCCTTAACAAATCAGCATTGGCTCCATGAATGAATTACAATTGTCAAAAGACACACAATGCCTGACTTCATTTTTGATCCTCAGAACACATCTTGGAAGTTTATGTATGAGTTCTCTAATCTTACTGTTTCTCAGATCTCCCTGATGCTGCAATCCCTGGTATCTCAGAAGCTGCCGAGGGACTGGACTTATCCATCTCAGCCATCGATATTATCAGCACCCCCCAGCTGGATGGCGACATGGGAGCATCAAGCTCTGAAAACCTCTCTGGCGTTGGTTAGTTGAGAATCTGTTTATGAATCTTCTGTTGCGGTCTAAGGGGTATTTTGATAATTGATTAACTGATTGATATTAATGAAAATTTTAAGGGTGCTCAGTACAGACCTCACACCTGTTCTGAATCAGAGTAGAAAAGAGTTTCCATGCTCCATTCCATGTTCTTATGTTACTCATTTGATCTCAATGCTTCAGAGGAGCTGGAAGGCCATGAATTGCCGCCCCCTGTCTCAGAGCACCAAATGGAAGAGGGAACTCAGGAAGTTGCAGTTGACCAGGATGTGCCGTTCGCCTTCCCCTCACCACTCGACTCTTCCCCCATGGGTGATAGTGTCCATCCAGATGTCACAGGGGCAATGGGCATCATTAGTTCAGCCTTACAGTCTGTGGACCTGGTTCCACCTGATCCCAGTGCCCAGGACGGAGGTGCCCAGGATGGCGAAGTTAGCGAACAGATTGCAGCTTCAGACTCCGTCCAACAGTAGTCCTCTGGCTTCAGACAACTAACCTCAGCTTACTGAAGTGCTCACCCACTGGAAAGTTTTGGAAAGCAGAAAATGGAGCAGGTGAGAACAAGATGTACGGCTAGATGTAAGATCAATCATATTTTGTAATTCTGCCATGCATGACTGTCATTAACTACCCAAAGCCATTAGTTCAGGGGGCGTCTGGGATTTGGGAACTGGTCATTCATAGTCTTATGCACAAAAGTGATTAATTTAAAAGGGCGGTACTGTTAATTTTCTTAGGAACTGAATGTAGTGCACAAAAATGTTTCTTGCTTTTTTGTTAGCATTATTTGAGCTTTTCTTCATTTTCTTCATACCCAGGGAAGAAAAGTCAGTGTGCAATATCACAATGAACGTAATTTAGTTGATACACTCCATAACATATCCAGATCTCTTTTAGTGTATTGTGGATTTGTTTTATCTCATACAGAAACACTTTGCATGTCACAGATGATTTAACTTCAGAAGAACACAAATAATTCAGCCTTGTTCAGTAGCCGAGTTTAGGTACAAGTCATTTAATATACAAATGCACCATAAGTTAGTGTATTGACAAACTGTACAAGTTCTTACATGTACAGTTCTGTACTGTAGGTTGACGTGGGATTTTCTTATTTTCAAGGAAAGATAAACAGAACAAAGTGAGCAATCAACATCAGTTTAGAGCAGTGAAAAGATATCATTTTGGAAAGTGTCAATGAAAAGTTGTTTTGCCTTACTTTGGGAACATAAAGGCTAATAGCTGGAACAGTTATTCCAGTACCTCACATTAACAGATGGCAGTACCTCACACTAGCAAGCCAAAGCTCAGAAAGCAAGAAGTGAAGGGTGTGGGGAATGTGTTAGCTTATGTGTGATCCTAACAGCCTGCCATATTTCTTCATTTTCAAGAGCTTTTTAAGTTAATCTAAATCATGTTTTAAAATTTTCAGGAACTATCCTTTATTGTGTTTATGACATTACTGTGTGGACAACCTGTACGATTTTTAGAGAAAGGTTAACAGGATTCCTTTTAAATACTGAATTGTCTTGTATATGTGTAAAAATTGGTATTCCCTTACCAACTGTGGATGAACACATTACGTTGAACCACTCTTTTTTTAACTAGGAATAATGACAGCTTTTAAGAGGATCTAATATTCCTCTATTACAGAAAAATGCACTTGCAAGAAAAAAGAAAAAGAAGAAAAACACTTTTAATAGAATAGTTTTGCTTTGTAATTGGAAAGCAAAGAGTGATTATGTGTTTTATGAGTTATATGCCAAAAGAATTGAAAGCATTCTTGGTGTTTTGTATGGTTATTGTTTGCCCCATGTTTACAATAGTATATATATAATAGTTATATTATAAGCAATGTTTTACTTAAATTCACACTGGATGTCCTGAACTTGAGTGGTTCTAGATATGAAAACGAATGCAGTGTCATATCTGTAACTTGCCTTGTTTTCTGTCGTATGTGTATGTCACGCATATTGACAGTGTCTATGTTTAGACTTTAGAGTCATATTATGTTCTCTGTCTGTATTGTAAAGGCCAGTTGTTTGATAATTTAAGTGAGTAAAAAACATATTTATGTTCATATGGGTATATGTGCACTATCCAGAAATGTTTCTCTGTGTGAAGCAGGAAAGGAAGGGCCGAAGAAAGTGTTTTCCTGCTTCAGTCAGATGTATTAGATTTGAACTTGGTTACTAAATCTAAATCTATTTAGTGTACCCAATGTCTGCATCATTCTTAAGAGCAAATGAACTTGAATTTAATGAATTATATGATATAAATACTAGTTACTAGAAGTTCATTCTGATTATATTACTTGAGTATCTTTTAACTTATTCATGAAGCTACAGTCCTGAATGTTCTCAAGTAACTATTTGTATCAATCCACAAAAAAACCACAGCATGAGTAATGGATTTTTGTCAACACGGATTGTCCACTGCTGTATATTTAATTAAAATGTGAAATTGACACTGATTTGAAACTATCAATCGAAAAGTGGGTTACCTAGGATTAGTAAATATTTACAGGAAATCCAAAGGTTATGTAATGTTTGTCATCTCAGTAATATTTAGCTATATAGTATGCCAAAGTCTTGATCTCAACATTTGCTTCATCTTTCAGTTAGATAGTGTATTTACACATTTGTGAATGCCTTAAGTCATGCACAATACATGAAATCACACATTGCTGGAATCTATGCATTATTTACATGACTAGGGAATCCCATTCCTGAACGACATGATGCAATTCTTTGAGATGTACCTTAAGCATTAATGAATTAAATAGAACGCTTGCAAAATTCAGCCTTAGATATGTACATTTGTATATGTGAAATATTTTATTTGGCAATAATTACTAATAGGCTAATTCATTTCCCTAAATGTCATCATTGTACTTTGGATAGTTTACAGATTTAATACCATCCTTCCAAGTAATAATAATGGGTGGTAGATTTAGCATACATATTTTTGATATTTTTTCATTAGTCAGATAAGCAAAGGTGACAGCATAAGGTTGAATGCAGAATTCATATCTAGCCCAGAACTGTTGATGTAAGAGGTTGTATTGATTGTAGCCTTGATGCAATTACTAAGATGATGTTAACACTGGAATATGAAAATAAAATTAATGTGAAAAGTTATTTGTTTCCTAGTATTTTTTCCTTCTATCACATGCAGTTAACTTAACCAGGGAGTTTTGGGTGAACTCTCCAGGGGATTTAAGGGATGTGAGAGATTGAAAATAAAATCATGGGGAAGTTTCACTAAATATTTATGAGTCAAAGATAGATGGGACTGTCAAAAGGAGGTATTGGGGAGTCTTGAAAATTGGAAATGTGGATCAATTGAAATAGTAGACTTAGATGAAGATTTAGTGGGGCATGCAATTCCAGACATCTGTCAACATCTGGCATGCCCTGTGTAACTAGGCAGTGAAGACGTTGCCTACTAAGATACCTCAAGCCATTGTTCTACCAATTCAACAGGCTCCAAAGGATAGGTAAATTGTGTACTATATGGTGTGCAACAGTGGCTAACATTTCTGTTGTGTTTATCAGGCTAAAAACATTCATTTTGGAGAGGTATATGGTGTTTTCTGCTTTCCATTCTCCATGCACATTCCACCACATTATTCAATAAATTACAGACTAACAGATCCATGAGGCTCTCCACTAGGTGTCTGTTATTTGAAGAAATGAGGACCATTTACATTTGTTTTGTTTAAACAGAAATGCGAGTTCTGCATGATACAACCTTTAATGCACCTTCATGTGAGCTTCATTTTGACTTGGTATCAGTGACAGCACTAATAAGAGTGCATTGTCATACTATGTCAGTATCCATGCAAGAGTAAATACATGTGACAGGTAGCAGCAGTTCCTTGTTGTAAAATTCAATTGCCAAATGCAATTGTGATAACACATTATGACAACATCATACCTTAACTCTGGTGCTTTCAGTCAGAATCATAGGCTGTGATGCATACTCATTTTTCATAGTTACACACAAAATTTCTCCTTTGAACTGAAGCACTCCATTAAACAGGCACCACAGATGGAAATCAGGTCCCTGCAGAGTTCCCCAATACCAATCATACAGCCCTCAATCCAGGGTGGTGAGTCTCTCCCCTACCTGTCATGATGTAGTGCTAGATAGTCTGGACTATACTTTAATGGTGAGCCCAGTTAGGCTGAAAGGCCTATTCTCATCATGATATGTTCTTAAATTTCATCCATATTCATTAGTATCACTATTACATATTAAGGATTCAAGAAGGGATGGAACCAAATACAGATTCATTATTACGTTAATCTTTTTTATTGTTATTGATCAGGCAGTTGAAGCCAGTATTGAAGGAGTCTATGGTTTTAGTAAACCAACGTGATCAAATGAATCAGGAATTGATTGTTCAATGAAGACAAATATGTGGCTTCATTCCACACATGTGGAATCATAAATTTATAACAAATATGAGCATGTTTCTTTAATAAATGAGTGGCAACTGCAAATGATTAGTTGTTCCCATGGGGGAAAGGTACATTTTACTCAAATTATAATTATTCAGTAGTAGCACAGTCACTGCTAAATGGCCATAAAATTACAAGAAAATGTATGCGAAAATGATGCCTTTTCAAAACACTTTCTTTTACTTCATAGTTGAAATGTAACAATCTTAATCATTACAGAACATTTCTTTTTGGTTTTGACAGCATCACTTGGGTACAGTTGTTCATACTATGATGAAAAAGCATTTTTTAAAAATATACCAAATTTCCATTTCACACTTGTTCCAATTTTACAGAATATATAATTTAGGCTTTGACCTCAGCAACTCAAACATTCATAAGGGCATTCAAAAATTAACCACATGATTCAGTCATAATTACTGTAATTTATAGCACTGTAGAACTCAAACTCATCGCTAGTGGCAATTTTATCCCTGAATTTAGGGTTTCTGAATGTCACATTTGAATATCAGATATCTATTGACAAATTAAGCTTCAGCTTATATTGTAAGACAAATGTATTATCAATGGCTTTGAATAGAAGATAATGGACTTCGAGCTCATCCAATTAAAACTCAGACATGAGGTCCTTAACAACCATTCATTCAGACAAGACCTGAAAGTCATTTTACTATCGGAATTTGGATCTCCTCTGGAAAAATAGACAGATTATTCATAACAGATACTTCTCAACAATTCATTATGTCATTATATTGGCATCTGAACAATGTAAGGAGGATTAGCACCACTGAGAACTAAAATAAGTGTGTTCACACTTTTTATATTGGTCAATTTATTTAGCAGTTATTAAACCAAAATATACTACATATAGTTATTCAACACAGGGAGCATAAATAATACAGGGGGGTTGGATATGGCAGCTTTACATATTACCTATAGATTTCTGCTTCATTTACAGCTTGTACAACAAATAGCCTTAGAGTTTCCTTTAAAATTTTATTTTTGGACTAATCCTGAATGAAAATTATTTTCAGATGAAATATAATACATTTGCGATAACACTGTGCAATTTCCATTGTCATTCTAGGCGATTTGCAGAGGAGCTGGGTGTTGCAGAAAGATTCAAAGATCTTTGCTATTTTTTTTTTCACTTACACTATATGTTCATCCACAAAGCATTCCTGACAGACAAATTATTTATATGAGTAGTGACAGTTAGGCAAATGCTTTGCAGTAGGCAATCATGGGTAATACCAAAACAAAATTTTGGTGGTGTCACGTATAGGTGAAACGGCCCTGGGCACTGAACTAGGACTGGTTCATTTCAGGACAAAACTTTCATTTTACTCTCTAAAAAACATTCTTTCAAAGAAGTCAATGTCTGTTGTGGAAAAAAAAATTCTGAAAATAAAGAAACTTATTTAAAGTTGCTGAAACATAAGAACATTATTTACAGAAAAGAGATACCTTCTGCATTTCAGCATAAGCTAAAAATATAAGTTTGTGGTGAGAAAAGCCCCACCCAGGTTTCACAACCTGTATCATTACACTATGAAACAGTCAATGAACCATGTGATTTCCCATCACTCCTTTACATCTGATCAAACACTTGATTGTTTAGTGCTGTTGCCTGAATGCCCAGATTATCCGCAGTGTAACCCTCACAAAAACGTAAAGACAGAATTGCAGTGATGTGTCAATGGAAACGCATACATTTCTGGAATGTACATGGAAAAACAAAATGTGGAAAGCGTGCAGTTTACCTTTCACACCACAAAATGAACATTGATGTGTACACCTGACAAGGCATCCTCTGAGATGGGCATGGCTCCTCAAAACAGTGAGAATAATAAAAATCTTAAATACAAAAACAACTTATGAAGCAATGAAAAATAAAAAAAACCCTAAATCATAAAAATTAAAATGCCCTGGAATATACTTTATTTCAAATCCATCCACTGTACACAGCACAATAATCCCCACATCCCCATATGTTCTCATCTCATTCTGCGACGTGGCTGTTTCGGAGAACAGTGTTTTTTCCTACAACACTTGCGTGTTAGAGAAGGAACTGACTCCACTGATAAATGTGTTCTGGGCCTGGTCGAAGAGAGGAACATCTAACGCAGGGTTGAGCGTGGCTTCTAGAGTACTACTCATGGAACCAGTACGATGAGTGTGAAGTCCAGGTTGGCGGCGGGGGGGGGAGGCGACTTGCAAGGTGGCGATATTCCCGCGCCTTTGGCTCACGTCGACTTCTGCCGGTAGTGGAGGGTCAGGTCGCCGCCACTCTTCCAGATAAAATGTTTAACTGTTCTAAGGTCCATGTTGGGATCCAAAACCTGAGCGGCATAAAACGTTCCTGAAACTGCAATCTTTCTACAAGGCAATTTGAACCAATGACGATTTTGCTAAAGACAGAATGAAACATTTTTTTTCTGAGGGTTTTCCCTTACCTGGTCCTGACACAGAAGCTCGATTTTCTCCTCAGCCAGCACAGCCATGTCTTCCTCCTTCTCCTGCTCACCCGGCTTCTCGTTGTTGGAGGAGCTGGTGGTCTGAGACTCGTTGTCCAGGTTGATTATCTTCTCGTAGACGTGTTCCATTACCTTCCGCACTTGCAGCATGTCACTGGCTGAGAGGCGATCCCTAAAATAATGATTACAAAAACACAGTTTCTTCAGATTGCTTTTTGAACTCAACTTTTTGCCTTATTAATTGTAAATAAGCACAGTAATAGAACATGGCAAACTGGAGGAAAATGAAAGGATGTCTGACCAACACAATGGGATGTGTGAAATTTAATTTAATATTTATACATAAATACCATATGCCTTTCTTTGAAAATACAAACCTATGTTTGAAGCAAACATTTTGCAAACTGAAATGTTTTGTCATATGAGCTATCCCTGAGTTTCCCATTTCAGTTCTACCTGTGGCAACTGAACTAATAGTCATAATCAATGTCGGGAAAAAAAAAACATACTTCTTCAATGTTTTTGCCCCTGAAGAAGAGTGAGGCTGGAGGTAGAATGGGATTTTGTTGAATTTAGGCATGTTTTTCTGCAAGAAAAAAAAACACAATAAACGATCACATGATCAAGACAACAGCTGCAATTGTATTCTCTTTCCGAGACCATCTGAAATGACACAGGCACATGCAGCAGACTGATACTGCCAATCGCAGTATTACTCAGGAAACGATCACAAAGGCTATTAATTATATGAAATATAAGCCCCATAAGTGACCATTTGAAGCCCTGTTGTGGGAAAGAGAGCTCACATCCACAGTGATGTCGATCACCCATTGCGGAACGGTCTCATTCAGCAACATGGACTCTGTCTCGCCGCCCGAGTCCCGACAGAGCAGCCTGCAGGAAAGCGTTAGCAGAGAGAGAGGTTGTGAGGGCAAATGGAGGTAAAAAATGGAATCACACACTTTCACGAGATCCCTCTGCAGTGGTTTCAGAATCACAGCACAGATACCTAAAGAGAGTCCTCCCTCCTGCTTCGCCAAAGATGACTGGAGTGTGTGGAGGCACCTGGAAATATCCATTTCCTTTCTGTATCCTGTTCTCTTGCTCTCCATTAACTGAGAAAAAGAAAGACATTGAAACAGATGCCTTGATAAATCTGGTTGTGCACTTAAACAAATGTCATACCCATATGCATGAAATCGAATCATTGTTACACTTGTGACACTCCTGTGGCTTTTTAAAATATGATGAAAATAAATTAATTTCGTAAAAAACAGATGTATGAAGTATAAGTACATGAATGTGTAAGTACATGTATAAATGATAGTCTGTGGAGTACCAGCAGGGAGAGATTGGAATGGCTCTCCCAGACTGTGACGCCCAGGATTAATGTTACTGATATACCAAGTGTTTACATATCAACCTTGAGTTGTGTTTGAATACTTGAAAAAAATATAAAGGTTAAGAAAATACATAATTAAATTAAAAGCTGAATGGTGAAAAATGTTCAATATTCCGTTACTCCAACCCAAACGTCCAAAAATATTTTTTCTAATTTAGGTGAGGGGTCAATGTGGAAGCCCATGTGTTGTCCCAGTTGAAATGAGGTTTTGATTCTCTTCAGTTTACCATGGTTTATCTCATTCTCCTCTTCATCCATGGGATTGATGTGTGTCCTGGGCCAGTACTCTAGAAGAGCTTGGAGCAACAACCCACCCAGATTCACTGCCAGGAGAGAGGAAACCAGCCATTAGCATTTTGGAAACAGTGCAAGTACAGAACTAATATGGTACCATCTGCACTGTGATACCTCCAAATCACTTGCTTTTTATTGCATGTGAAATTAATCCAATATTTTGCACAGGCACTATTATATCCATTACTGTTATTTTTGCTGCCAAATTTCTCATGGATTTACATAACAATTATCTTTAGCTTGAAACATCCTGTCTAGACAATACACTCTATACGATATGAGGTCAAGAAAATTTAGAAAATACAATAGTATCAAACTATATAAATTTGATGTGCAGTCACTGTTATGGCCAAATAGACCATTACTGAAAAACATTAAAATGGAGACTCATGTTTATGTACAATCAGATACCAGGATCCATTGTGTTAATGCCAGTAAGATCAATATAAACTGAATTTACACTTTGGGTCAGACCCGTCTGGACTGGTGAAACCAGCATCCTTGGCGGAGACCCACGCAGCAAAACAGTCACTCTCATCTAAAGTGATTGTCAGCATCTATCATGCACAAAAAAAACAAACAAATGAAAAACACATCTAAATTCTCAAATTCCCATCACAGAATAATTCAGTGTATTTGAATGTCTGGACAAGTCAATCTCACTTTTCTTGTCAACATGTGGACATTATCTTCAAGTCATAACAGTAGCTGTCAAAGTCCTGCAATGTAAACAACTGACCAATATGACAAGGCTGTAATAAGGAATATAATTTAAATCTGTAAAAAATAGTGCTGTATCTTGTCACAAGCCCAATAACATAACATGATTAATGGCACATTCACTGCCCACTGGTGTTTGGAAACATGGAACAGGGATTCTACATTCAACCTAAGACAGCCTACTGAACCCATCAATGATACTATTTGGCAGGCTTGGATCATACTTCATATTCATGAAGGTTGACTTCAGATTCATTGAGGTGAAGACAAGACCAATGCAAGCCCTTATCTGTGTGAATCAGCATGAAAAGGTTTGACCTGGGCCTTCACATCAGTTAGACAACATACCCCTGTTTTCAGATCTACGGAGAACCAGTTTGGCACATAGACCATCTTGAACCGCTTCTTAATTTCCTCATCAAACTCCACCTTCCCGAGGTCTTCAACCTTACATGCCTAAATGCACAAAGAACAGAACATAACGTATAAGTAAAATGTCAAGTTATGAGACAATCAACATGCAAAAAGGATGAGAAAATGCAGAGGAAGAAACCAACAGCACACACCTTAAGAACATCCCAATACGCCACATTGTTGTTGGTGTCTTTGGTAAGTATGTGTCTCTTGTCGTTTAGAATGTGACACTGAATTATGCTGGCTCCCCCTAAAGGACAAATACGTGTGAAACATTCAACAGGTGCAGCGAGGAGGACATTGCACTCTAAACACCAATTTCTTCCCATATGCCCCAGCTCTTTCATGTAATACTGAACAGAATTGGTTTGATTGATTCTAAATAGAATTCGGTTAGAGGAAAACCTTTAATCTTCACTCTGTACCCATTTGTAATGCTGATGGTTTGCTAATTTAGTCATTTGTCTTGGCTTCATCAATTTACCAACAAACAATTGGGAATCAAGGGGAGCAGTTTTTAAGCCACATTTAGCATGAATATTCAAATCAACACATTTCCATCTATGCTAATCTGATTTTTCCTATTTAAGACTAAAATCTCATGACTACAAAATAAGCCTGTATTTCAGGCTTATCAGTGCTTTGTCTAGAGGTACAAGGAACACAATATAATTCTAATGCACATTCAGGATAAAATTAAATCATAAAAACCATTATTAGACTAATATCAAGGCAAACATTAAATCAATGCAGAACATATTAATATTAACTTAATGTCTGAATAAAAGACAGTCCTTCTTGTATCGTGTGGCCAAGTTACTGGAGCATTATCCTGCCGTCTCGCAAATAAGCAGAGGAAGGAGAAAGTTCATGAACTGAGCACATGCGTTTACTAAATCAATGTGAGAGGTAGACAGCTCGGCCAGCTGTGCAGCAATGTCCCAAGGGCTTTGATGACTTTTTCCCCCAACCAGAGTTAAGAGAAATAAAATGGCTCTGTGCAAAAAGATGCGACTACAGCATCAGCAGTTAGTGCAAGGATAAGGTGAACTCAGCCAGGACCTTGTCAGTACAGCTCTTGGTTTAATTTATCGCAACTGACACTCACATAATAAATGTTACATGTGCTCCTGATATCTAGCCCTACTATAGCACAGCAATACGGGAGTTATGAAGCTAATGTAGCCAATATGTGCTAAGGTGGTTCAAGGAGACCAGAGAACATAAATGTATACATGTGGGAATGAGTCTATCCCTATTTGTGGTGAACACAAAACTGAATCTTTCCTACAAACATCCAGTACGCTAATAACTAGACTGAGTAATTGTTCCAATCCAAAACAGACCCTTTTTCACAAGAAATGCCAGAATGTTTTTATCTTATCAGAATAACCATCTGTGAATGACCATCTTTTTGGCTGCTTGTCCTCAGCACTGGCCATGACAGCCCAACAGATGTAAGGCACACAAGAACCTATTAGCATCCTTTAATAGCTCAAATTCTCTTGGATGTACTTGTAACTGTAATACACTTTTTCAGCAGGCACCTCTCTATGTAAGTGTTTGTTTAAAAAATTAAAAACTTATTTTGATCTGGGGATTTTGTAGAAGCACCCCATGTGTCGTCAGGCTGGTAAGTCATTCAGAGTATATGGTGGACAACACATAGACCATTTCGTGCGCAGAGGTAATGTTAGCGTACATGTAGTCCATTCCAACATGAGGCAGAGAAATTGTTGCCACATCATCAGAACTGTGCCATGAGAGAGCAGTGCACTCATAATGAGGTGCACCCACCCTCATGGTCTACAGCGGTGTCTCTATGCAATCTGTGACTCACGGCTGCCTTTTGTCCCACCGCCTCTTCCCAAACAAGCGTCCACAACTAAAGCGCCGCTTCATGCATCATTTATGACCGTCCAAAACCAGCAGCGCGCTTCCCGCCTCACGGTGCAGCCGGCTAATGGGATTTGACGTTCAATTGGAGCATTCCCCGCAAAGAGGGGAAGAGCTACAGATGCAACACTTCCCCCTGATCAAAGCCAATTACGGGCAGTTTACCTTTGATGACTTGTTCAGGTTGCGTGCAGAGAGGTGTCAGGGGAGTGCTGCAGTCATTGTCGTAATCGCCAGATGTTCGGAAATTGTGGATGCCCTTTAGAGACTGTGATGAATCACATTGGGAAGACTGCATATTAAGCAGAGCAAGGTACAAGCACTGACCAACAGTAGAAACAACCCTCCATAAGGAGTTGATCCTGGATAAACTGAACACACAAAGGTCAGCAACAAATCAAATACACAAAGCTCAATTAGATAAATTATTTTTGATTTTTCAGGTCACCACCTCTGCATTAAAGGAAAAAGGTGAAAAGATAAGTATCAGTAATAATTGATAAAAATGCATATGAAATAAACTAGGACAGCTGCACACCAAAGGGCAGTCCATTTCAGATTTACATAAAATAGAATACCTGGTGACAACAAAAACACCCATGCAAACACTAGCCCTATGGAGTTGTACACCGCTATATTGAACTTATGCTTGTGGTTATATACGTCAATATAATTCTGTAAGGATACACTCTGTAAGGATGGTTATCAATTCTACCATGCATCATTGCAATATGTCTGGTATAAGTTAATGTCAAACAACAATAATAACAACAACAACAAAAACAATATCATCATCATCAATCTCAATAACCAAAACAACAACAATCATCATCACCAGCAGCACCCCCATGGCAACAGCGCTCATCTCCATCAGGATGATAATAATGGTAATAAGATGGCCTCTGTGGGGCTGTCAGGGGTGAGTAATGCTCCAGATCACTCAGAACTCATCTGAGAGCCGCTGAGTCCCGCGAGCCACCTGAGAGGAGACAGACCCCTCCTCCAGGAGCACCCCCTCAACTGTCAGAGCGTTAAGCGGTCCGGGCAGGTGGCAGCTCCGCTCACATCACCGTGGTGACGGGCGCGGGTGGCGGCTGTGCTTACCCATTTGTTCACGGAGGATTTGGTGGTGGAGACCCAGATGGCCAGAGGGGGGTCGGCCGACCTGTCCAGCTCCATCTGAGGCGGGAGACAGAGAGGGGCGAGAGACTGCCATCATTATACACGGATCCGTAATGCGCCTTCACCTTGGTGCATCTCCGCCATGTGTGACGGACAGTAATGATATATTGGAATGCTGGTGGTTCAAAACAGCTCAGACACTTCCAGGAAAACATGGAAAGCAATTTACTAACGCACTTTAGACTTCTACTCATTTCAGACTGGGAGACTCAGCACGACTCAGCCCCTTAAATTCTTCAGTTCCCAGAATTCTTGTGCTTTAGTTGCTAATCCAGTCTCAAATCTTCACAGAAGTCCTTAACTCTTTAAATGCGGCTGTTGCTTTGGTTTCTCGCCCCTCACCTTGAGAACGGGAGCCTTCTCCTCGCAGATGAGGACGCGGATGTCGGGGTTGCGCAGATCCGTGCAGTAGATCTTCCTGTCGCGGCCGCCGGAGTAGACGTGCGTGAAGGCCTCGTTGACCTGCAGCGCCCACACCCCCTCGTCGTGGACCCTGTAGGTGGCGATGCACCGCTGCTGGCCCAGAGACCACAGCCGGATCGCTCCATCTGAGCTGCCGGACAGACACTGTGGCAGAGGGGACAGCAGACCTATAAGCAGCGGGTCACTCTTCTTTAGATTCACTCACATGGTTCATTTTACTGACAAATATTAAAAATGTCTACTATCACTGCAGATAAAATGCCCTCCTCCTCCTGTTCACCCTTACCTGTGTACCGTCCCTGTTTAGCAATAATGACTTGACATTGTCTGTGTGTCCCTTCAGCTTCATTAGCTTTGCGCAGGTTCGAGGGTCCCAGACTCTCAGCACCTATCACAAAACACAGACACCCACTGACAGTTGAGGACAATGCAAAATGTTTGCATTCCAATAGAATGTGATACATAATTAGAGAGTCCAGCTAAAAAAGTTTTTTCACAATGCTTCATGAATTACATCTCTGCATACTTTATATCACAGGCAGCATAAAAAAAGTTTTGTTTTGAATGTACATATTTAGCTTTCTGATATTCCACAGAACTTAGCGCTAACACAAACGGCATGCAGATGGCTGATCGGACATTTTGAAGTGCAAACAAACCTTTTCAGTGGACCCAGACACAATGACTGTTCCCATTTGATTCATAGCCAGGCTGTATATGGAGTCCTTGTTCCCACTCAGTGAGGAGGCTGGGACAGTGTACAACAATGCAGTGATCAGTTACAGCACAGTGCTCTCACAACAACACTAAAGACCTGCCATTGTTCAGCATCACACTCCTCCACAATACTCCACATTCATCCCTCAACTATCTGTAGGAAGTGCTCTGAGCTTTGATGTCCCTGATACATTCTGCATTAGCATACAAATAGATACTTGTTTTTTGATGGCCATCAAGATCCATAACATACAACACAGGAGTGCAACCTGTAGTCAGGGCATCATTTACTAAGTCAGCTGAATTACTAAAGAAACTTGAGAGCAAATTTTCTGTTATACCACATTTCACTTCCAGATTTTATAACTGAAAACAGATTAAATATTCTCACCATGAGATGGTACATCATTAACAAAGGCGTAGCCCTTTCTGCAGTCCGAAACCATTATTTTTTGCGTCTCAAGCACAACAGGAAGAGTCATCCGAGGTATTAAGGGGCTCCAATTTTCCCCACTAAGAGCGGGTGATGATGTGAAGAGTTCTCTTATTCTTGATGACTGTCCATACGTACTGACCATTGAAAGCTCTCAGTGACAATTTCTGAAGCGGCAGCACAGGCATGATTATACTCACTGGTGACAGTATTGTTTGAGGCCGTCAGTGCTGTTAGTGTATTTACATCCCACAGGAAGATCTGTCGGTCAAGACCTGCCGAGGCCACCAGCTCCTTATCTTTTGCATATGCTAAGGCTTTGACATAGTCCTGCACAGCAAAACACACTCAATAAACCTATCATTCATTCATTTGCTCCAATTCAGTCAGGTCACATACAGGTTATCCTACTGCCATAAAGTATCACAACCGTAGGGTTATTTCAGGTCAGTGGTTTCATTAAAATATAAACATTACCAATTTGCATTCAGAATATAAATTCTACCAATAATAGAAAAGAGATGGAACAGGCATTGACTTGATTTTCTAATTATTTCATGCAGTAATTTCAGTAACTGTGTGGACTATATGTTGGCAGCTCAGGCGATTTGGTGCTCATATGTGTGGATTACATATCTTACCTTGTGCGTTCGCAACGTTGACATACAAAATCCCTTATGTGCATTCCACACTTTCACAGTGGTGTCTGATGAAGCAGATATCACTAGAACACAATAACGAAAACAAAGACATCAGGTTTTTAAAACTTTGAATATACATTTCCATTAACAGGAATGGAAAATTTCCCATCTTACTGCATTTACAAGATAAAACTAAATTGCGATGCAATAAAGCTGAAAATATAAGAGTATCCAAAGACATTAACCTATGACAATAAAATCTGATAGATGTGTAAATTTATGCTCACGGAATATACCTATGAAAGGTCACATCAAACGGCCACATTTGAGGCACTATAACAAGAAACCTCCAGTAAAAAAAAAAAAAAATGCAAACAAATACATGTTCTGCAAAATGATGCAAAAGGATCACCCAGCATCAATGCAATGAATCGGGATACATTTGAAACACTTGAGCCTTAAAGATGGTCAGAATATGAATGCATTGACCCTGTATTTTATACTGCATGGATTTAACAGATGGAACTGACGTTCCTCCACTCACATGTCTTCCCATTGCAACAAAGGACAATGTCATTGACCCAGTCTGTGTGATGTTCCATCGAGGCTATGTATGGATCTTGCTGCGATATATAAATAAAACGTTGTCAGGCATATTATTTACTGTGCTGTTTGATCAGTGACTTAAATAAGTGACTTTTATGATTTGTAATTTATCTATTAAAGTATTTATTTTTACACATACCATAATTATAAAAACTGACAATACAGTTAACAATTAAAACCAATAAATCACTGTAGTACTTTCAGTTGTGTTCAACAATAATTAACCAGTGTTATTGTAGTTCATGGTCACATTTAGTACTGTACTGGGGAAATAGAGTGTAAATGGCTGGCCTTACCTTGTGCTGGTTGACGCTCCATATCCTGATGATGGAGTCTCTTCCAGCAGTGAAGAGCCGGTTCAAGGCTGGGTCCAGCTGCAGCGCATTCACCCCATTGCGATTGTACTTTTCCACCTCATCTCTTATGACATATGACACCTAGGCACAAAGACTCATAACTTTCAAGTACAATGGACCATGCTGCCAAAACTCTCCTTCACCACCTAGATGGTAATCTTGCCTATCTCAACTGCCCAAGCCTTGAAACTCTGACCTTCTTTGGGAGTGCACAGGTATACATTATTAAGGTCTGCACAGCCTCAGTTATAGACAAGTAATGCTGAGACTGCATAAATGTGTGATAAATGGGAATGTTTTGGTTGGAAAAACATTATGCACTGCATATTCACCTTCAGGAAGAGGGACCGCCCATAACCTCTTAAACTATTTATAATTAGAATAAAATAATACACAACAAGAGGTTGACTTAAAAATGCATTACCAATAAAAATCAAATTTTTAGTTTCAAAACATAAAATCAAAACCATATCCGGTCGTGACTTAGCACTTATTTGCCACTATGGGTTACATGCAAGCTGTAAAAATGGTATAGACATCTATCAATGAGCAAACTGTTCAAGATCTAAGTAAAAATAGTCACCTCCTTGGCTACTGTTATCATGTACAAGAGTCCTGGCCTTTAATTCTAACAACCCTGCTGGTAAATATGCTGTAAACATAGGCCTAATACATTTCAAGTTACATGACACATAAGTGTGGGCTCAGCCTGGATCCAAAAGCAAACCTGTGAAGTGATATCAATGGGAACATGGAAGACTTGGAATACAGTTAAACAGACATTACTGTCCACATCTGCGATCTGATGTGTATATAGTAGGAGCTCCAATACAATATATAACTTTCACAAAACATTTTATATTTTACAGCGCAGAACTGAAATTTGGAGGTCAATCAAACTGCATGCATAATCACCTTTAAAGAAGCCTCTCAACTGACCAAGATAAAATGAACACGGATCCAGAAATGATATTTTTTATTCCTCCTCTTATTATTCCTGTCTTACATTGACAATATTATACTATAAATCAACATATATCTAATTTAACTTTTTGTAAATTAAATGTGAAAAACCATACAAAACAAAACAGCTAATATACATTTTCAGGGCTATTTTCTGTAGTAACTTACTTATGAGGACTTAAATATGTTCAAACACATGTTCAATACATTTTTCAAATCTATTTGGTGTTTGACTCAATTTTTCAACATTCATGCCTCTAACAGGAGATAAATTCCAATTTTTCACTTGCCTCATCCTGAATGAAAATGCTCCATTGTTTTACATGCCACTGCTACAATAGCACTGCTACTGCTAGAGCCACAGCCAGTGAACTGCATATGAGAAACATGAGGTGATTTTAGAGCTCTGTGGTCAAAGAGAGCTCCCAGGATCCAGCAAAGCAATGAATAGCACAATAGTCAGGAATCAGTACATGCACTTCAGTTTTCAGACATGTTTGTTTTCCCATGTACTTCCGCTTAATCGAGTGTTCTTGCATGAACTGTCTATCCCATACATTACAAGTCTTTGTATTTTATTGAATTCTAAATAACTGCACAGCATTATGCTATTATTCACATTACATGTTACAGAATACTTGATATACTCAACATTTGGCATTGAGGCCTTTAACAGTTCAACACTTTTTCACTCTTCTCTTATAGAATGAAAAGTCTTAATTGCTTTTATGCCACTTCTACACTTCCACAGGTGGTAAGCTGTACATAAAATATGGCGAAATAATAATTATAAAAAAAAAAAAACATGGAACAATATAATGCAAGATCAGTACTCAAAGACAGCTCATGACATCACGCAATCAGCAGATGCAATACTAGTCAGGATTCAGTTTAAATATTTGAGTTTAGGGCAGCACCATTCTAAAAATGTGACCATTTTGCTCAACATTTGGGTTATGATTACTAACTGTAATGAAATAAACAGAGGTTTTAACACACAGCTGACAAAGAGGGCCGGGATATCCAAACAGTAGTTATTCTAAAATCATGTTGTGACCTTTTAAGCACCTCAAATTCTTCAAAAAGTTTTCCACACTGGAGTATTTTATACACATGTCAGTACAGTGGCAGTGTTAAATTAATGCAACAATATTAAAAAGAAACTGCAGCTAATCAACAACAATCCTTGATTTTATGTAGCAGTCTTGAAAATGACCGCATTCAACATTATTATTACAAAAAATAAATCAGACAGAAATTTAACTTGAAAACAGGATTTCGGAGAGCTGTTTTGCCCCATGATTCATGTTCTGGGGGAAACTGAGGCATTTTCCAAGCCTTTTTAAAGATCTTACATCGAGCAGTGCTGCAGCTCATTAAGATAAAATTTGAAAATCTGCCCAAGTAGGACTTGACTGAATGCACTTAATGAGTCACTGTTGACAAAATCAATCACTAAATTATTCAAATTTTGTAATACATAATAAAATCACATTCATGACAATGGGTGCCAAACTAATGTTGGAAAATCAGTTGACAACAAAGACCTTTTTATATTACTCCAGCTTGCTCCAAAAATGCCAGAAATTGGCCTACCTCACCTGACATTACTTAATGTGAAAAATAGCCAAATCAAATAAAGAAACTGAGCCAGCATTTTTCCCCAGCAGTTTTTTCAACAGCTTCCCAGCATTTGTCCTACTTTGAAAATCATAAAATTGTGCCTTTCTTACATAAATGGCAGATAAAAATTCATACAAATTTTAATCTGGTGCATTGAGGTTGAGGGGGTATTATAATGTACAGAATAATTAATCAAGACACGCTGCATAATGGATAACCCATTAAGTGAAACTCTTGAAGGACATGCTTTTTTCAATAATTGAAAGGGTCAAATCCACTTCATATCAAAAGATACTCAGTTTACAAACCATATTTAAATTAGCTCTCACTTTGTTCACTCTCCAAGTAAGACTTTTAAACAGAAAACACACAACATAAAAAAAAACAGATACCTACATCTTTGAGACAAATACAGGCAACATCTTTCCTTTAAAGAGATTATACAAAACAACTTTGTTATGGTTATAATCGAAAAGACTTTGATTATTCATTTGCATATCATGACTATTGTCAAGTCAGGACACCTAGATGTAAAGCAAAGCGAAAAGACATTTAAATAGAAATTAACCAGCCAGCACAAAACAACGATGAATTATTAGAACTGTTGTTAAACATAGTTTCAAAATAAATGTACTTGTTCTTGTTAGGTATTCGTGACTGGTGAACATTGTTGTCATGCACTGCGTTGATTTTGTGCCTATGTCCTGTATTTGTCTTTCCTTCTTTGTGCAGAAGTTTTAATTGCGTGGCACCTGTACCATTTGTATATTTGACAATGTGTCTATTATAAAACAGATGTATACATCAATGCGAACTACAAGAAAAATAAAGGACATCTACAATATAATACAGTGACAGCGAAGAAACGCCTGATTAAACGCAGCACCAAACCAGTCCATTGAACAGAGCTATCGTTACAACTGTAACAGCAAATCCACCATTTGCCGAAATATACTTGATACATATTAGCGGCATTGTTTGTTGCTAACGTTACCCAAGTTAACAAACATTACCAGAATGACATACATCACATGCAGCAGATTGCAAACTAGCTATGCAACTGAGAGCTCAATTGAAAGTGAAAATTTCAAAGACATCAGCTATTAATGTGCTTTTAATGTGTCTTTCGATTTCGGGAGAATCCAGATTTTCATAATGCAAAAATATCAAGGTGAAACAGTACAATACTTGAGTGCCGGACCGGCTGCACATGTAGCCAGGATCCAACCAGGGCCAAGGCATGGGAATGCCAAACGATACCATCAGTCAACCCCACTACCACAGTGCAATGCACATTTTATTAAGTGCATTCAAATGCCACTATTATATTTTGTCCGCTGAAACATGAGCATGACTGAATTGTTTACTCGCATACATCATTTCAGTTAGCTTGCTAGCTAGGAAGCTAATTCTGCTGCTGGTTAGCCAACCAGACAGCCAGCAAGCTAGCAGGGAGGAGTGACCAGCACTTGCCCCCTTCGCGCCATCTCATTCCTGGGCTTTACCAGGGTCTCTTTCGGCTTTTAGGGCAATGACTAGCCGTATTGATTGTGGATTTGTAAAGAGTAAGAGTCATGTAAGTCCAAATGTAAATGCTACAATATTGCAAATAATTATAATGTACCTGTACTTTTCTCCGCCCAGCAGCATTCTGCCTGTGATGAGCCGCCATCTTACATGTTGACAGCCTGACGTCACTTCCACCAAGGAACTCAAAGCAAAAGTTCCGGAAAGACAGCCGCAATCACTTACCGTTAGTTACTGAAACTACTTCAGTGTATTCATCCTGGAAATCGTTTTCCAAGTTCGCTGATGTTCACAAACGTCCGTGATACAATTTGTCAGATATGCAGTGTTTAATGTTATATCATGGGTTGGTTAAAATGTAAGTAGAGCAAATAGTCTTAATAATCAAATACATAAAAGTCGCCTCACCTCAAACTGTAGAAATTAGTGAATTAAGTTATGAAATATTTTCTGGTAACATTAGGATGATAAACAATCATTAGACCTATAATTTGCATTGCTCGATAACAAGCAACACTCATTCCTCATTTCTGTGGGAATGATTCATTCACAGACTAATGGTCAAAAAATAATTTAGATGCCATGTTTGACTGGAAATATTGCTGCTGGTTTGATCATTGGTAGGTGCAAAACATGAATAACCTTTTCAGATATAAGTAGACAATTATGTGAGTAACAATATCAAAGGATGAAAGATGAAAATGCCCTATATTAGCATCACTTTTTGGCTCACCCTACCCAAGGTATCTCTGAGATTCTCTTTAAAAAAGTACACAACAGCATCAAAAAGAGATGTGTTGTTTACTATGTCTCGATTTGTTTTAGCAAAATAAAACATGGCAAAAGGGTTGGATGTGGCTCTGCTGGGTGCAGATATTAGTTGTAAAACTCATCTAAAGGAATTCTATCAGCTCTGAACTTCAAGCCCTAATGTTCCCCAGAGCATGGAGAAAGTGCGAAACCCCAAATGGGTCCAAAGTCCCCCCATCCCAAGACGGAGCATGACATTTAGATTTTGTGGACTGCACCAACTTGCAAGCCCTCTGTAAGCTTGAGGCAATGAATACCACTAACATGGTGACCAATGATGTTAGTTTTTTGTCCTGGTTGGGGCAGAGATTGTGACTATTGTTCCAGTGATGTAGTGGAGCTAAGAGGCGTAGCAGCATCTAACAGCCTGGCACCAAAGGTTTTTTTTTCTTTCAGATTTTTAAATTTGATGAACAATTCATAATGACACCACTCTTTCAGAAACACAAACAGATGAGCATTTAATGTACGGCCCTACAAATGTACTTGCTGACTTGGAATGAGTAAACTATTTTCGGACATTAGTGTTAGTCCTAGCTCAGACAGATGGAGTGTTACCATGTATGAATGGTAAAGGGCTTGATCCTCTGACTTGGAGAAAAGCCAGTCATCCAAGTATTTCAGTATCATAACTCCTGTGTGAAAATTATCACAAGGACAGCTTCAATGACTGTCAAATGAGCATCCAGCCCCGTTGTCTCCTTACACTGAGATTTGTGCAGTTGCAGACAGAACAGAGACAAATGGCAGCGTTTGGTACAAAGGGAGTTCATGTGAAGAGTTATTTATGCCATTGGCTCTGTGAGGACAGATTATAAGATTCATCAGGCAAATTAGACTCTGTGCGTAAATCTTGTGTGTGATGGGAATTTCTGGCAGGGAGTGCTAGAGTTAGGATGACTGCCCATGCATAGTGTCTGAAAAGGCAATGCATGCAAAGAGTTTGCTCATCAGAGACATTTGGGGCACTGCAAATGACAAGAAATTACATACTGCAAATAGCTAGTCTTAGTCCAGCTATATTAATGTCAAGAGTTCTTGAAACACAGTAGCATGTTTAGGGTAATATCACAATGTGGTTCATGTGTGTGTCATAGTGGCTTTGAAGCTAATGGATATAAAGCAGTATCAGAGCATATGTATTTGTGGGCTGGCACTGAGTACCTCATCATGTTGTCAAAAATGCTGTCAACACAATTGCTCCATGCTAACTGATCAGAGTCTTCATGCTTTGCATCTGTCAGTGCTGAGCGCCTCCAAACACAGTCAAACTCTCTGGACATGTGCCCTCTACTATAAGAAATCTAGGTAGCTAGAACTAAACTACCTAGTGTATTAAAACCAACAAGTGAAGACTGGTTGACTGAAGTCTCAGGATAACTTGAGGCTGGTATTGCAAAGCTAGGATTTTGCCTCTGCAGTGCTCCCTGCAGACTGACAGTGGTAACTAACTCCAAGGAAAAGAATACTAATCACTGGGCAGCAAACTGGACTGATGTCTTCAGTCAAGGGGTCCCAACACCACAAGCAGGAAACACAATGGACATGTAATTAGCTGGTACTGTGGTTAAGAACCGGGGATAGCAAGGCCCCTGGGTACACCACAAAAGAAAAGCTCTGCTGAAAATGTCTAGCAAATAAATGTAATGGGTGGACAGTAATTAATCCCAAGATTTGGAGAACAGCTAAGGGCAGTACTGAGCAGACTGGCGAAAAGAAAGACGTATGGTAGAAAATTTCTTCTAAAAACACTAAGGGCAGAAACCATGGGAGTGTCAGGCCACAGAATTGTGAGAATGAAGAAAAAAGTAGTGTCTCGTGGCAGCATAGTACATAATACAGAGTCAGAGTCAGGTGTACATGCATGACGTAAACTATCTTTGATTAAGACATCCAACTCACTTCCTCGAAGAAGAAATACTTCTTCCAGATTACTGGCAAAGGTAACTAAACACACATACTGTTTTTCGATTAAATGAATTTACAAACTTCCATTTCCTTCCACTGGAAATGTCCACTTGTTGCAGGATGAGCTACGTTTCTCTCACGAGCCTCTGCAAAAATAATCAGTCATTATTGCCCTGTTATAACGGTCAAAGAGCAAGCGAAGCAATGCCGATGTGTATATGGTAATAAGAGGTAAATTGTTTTGTACTTCGTTTTAAAGATGAAAGCGGCAGCAGAAAAATAAAGTAAGCTAACTACTTTATATCGCTCTAGTCAAATATCCGCGTTTTAAGTTGCAACTTGTCATTTTTACTTTTTTATACTGCTCAAGGATCGAATTCGGCGTAGTCAGTGCCATCCTAGCTATACAGGCTAAAACTAGCTATCTAGGCTAAAGTTAGAGATCTACCGTTACGTTACCCAATCTTACTTAAACGAGTTAATGGTCACCAAACTTGTGCTAGCAAGTAGCTGTAAAGACAGGAGGGAATATGGCATAAATATACTAAGTGTTGTGGGAAATGTTTAGGCAACTCTACACCTTTAGTTATTGTTTAAGTCCATAGACAAGTTGTAAGATTAAACAACCACTCTCCTGGCTAATTGACTTATTGTAAACTAATCATAGTTGGAGGGATCCAACTATGTGCACAATGGCTGATGAAAAATTCTGGAAGAAAATCAGCCAGTTCTCTTCGGGCCATCCTAAGGAGACCATTGCCAAAAACAACAAGGCATGTATTGGGTAGGAACTCTCAGCTTCATTGACATGTCATGTGAATATTTATAATAAACAATAACAAAAACTCAAATCTGCCCTGTTGCTTTGTTATTAAAACATGTATGCAACTTTGCAGCTGAAAATTTGTTTCGAAATCATACCATAGTTGATTGCACTGTTTATCATATAGTAAATTTTGGATGTTGGATTGAGAAATATTCTATTTCTTGAGTACTGTTTACCTGATTTTATGTGCCCTTGGTGTATGGAGTCACAGAGTTTATTACAGCTATAGGCTATTACAGGTCAGTTAATCATGCTGGTTATAAACATGTTTAAATTTTATTTAACTGTAATTCAGTGCTATTTTTGTGTAATTATTTAATAATTATATTACACATTTTCTTGGCCATGTCCGTCACTACAATAGTATTATTTTCTATATGCATATATACAGGCATAAAGACATTTCATCTTTTCATATGGCTTTGGAATGCAGTAGTTTATAAATGGTAGTGATATGGAAGCTGGCCTCGTTCCTGGAGCAGCTCTGCTTTCAGTGTCTTGTGGACTTTATGTTCAGCTGGAGGCAGCGGCTAATTCAGCTCATCAGACTTTGTTTATGACTCTGCTCCATTCAAGAATGCTTGCATTTGCATGAACCATCTTTGACCTGGATTACCCCTAGAACAGCACACACACACACAACACCAGCACAGCACTCTTTTTACAGTTTACTGTAGCTGCACAGGCAAAAAGACTTGTGTATTTTGAGAAGTAATGGCTGCCTGAGTGCATATTTTGTCTTCTGTTGTAAGTCAAATACCAGTATGTTATGTTTATTTTTTATCATTATTATTTTTTATTTTTCCTCTTAGATTTTTGTTGCTGGTACCTGGGGAATTCCTGGATTATCAAGGATATATGCACCAGAGGTGGGACTGAGTCGCTCTCTTTTGATTCCAAAGTAAAACTCAAGTGTTGGTGTCCAAGGAAAAAGGGTCAAGACTTGCACAAGTCACAAGTCCCAGTGTTGAAGGCAAAGTCAGGTCTTTAAGCCCCTTCTCTTTCTTTCCAAGTTATCAGCCCCTGTAGTCCTTTTCCAGTGTAAGTGTGAAATCTGCAATGGGATGTGAAACAGGCACTACCAGTTCATTTCTCAGCCTACAAACTGTAACACATGGTTCATGGTATAGTGTCAACTTCAGCATTCTGGGGCTGTGTTTCTCACTGAGAAACACAGGATAAATAAAAAAAAAACATTCTGGGTGCATTCCAATACTCAAACTTCGTCTCCTTGTTTCTTCCACTCGTCCCCTTGTCTCCTCGTGCCCCGGAAATTTATCTGTGTCCTCCCTCCCTCCACTGTTCCAAAAGGGTAGGAGACAAGATTTAGCATCCTTCACTCGCCTCCTCCAAACGAAGGACACATCGATCTATCCTACCATGGAAGTCTTCATATTTCTGTGTGACATCATTGTGCTCATGACCAGTCAGATTATAGATCATCCCACAGAATATTTTGATTGGCTTTGGGATCCTGAGAATCAGTCAAAGTTACACAACTTCATCAATAGCTGAGGTTGACTTTGATGACGGGCAAATCGGATTAGCTGCTCCAATTTTTGTTTAATCTCCTCGTTTCCTCCTCTCCTCCACTTGATTACTTCCCTCCTTTCCTCCACTTTATGTCTGAGGTAGGAAAACGATAGGTAAGGAGGGAGTGGAGGGAATGAGGAGAAGAGAAAAAGTTTTGGAGCACACCCAATGTCCCTTACATTATATTTGTATTGCTTTAATAATTAGACTGTCATTCCCCAATGGTAGGCTCTCAGTTTATTCTCTGATTAAGAAACTGAAAAAAAAAAAGTACTTTTCATTTACATTTCAGCATTCCTGAAGGGCTTGTCATTGGCTGGCCATTATGTCATCCACTCCTAAGATTGTGATTTGTCATGTTAAATCACTGAAAGAAGCAGGCTTCCTAGCACAGTGCTTTTACGGCTATGCGTTATATCAATGCAAAAAAAGCCTCTCCTGCAATGCTAGTCATTGCCTATTCATTATGTGGCTGTTCATATTTCTCTGAATATTTCACATATTAAAACCTTCCATTGATTTTGTGTAGAGTACTCTAAATAGAATTAGTGCCAGCTGTAAGTGTACTTCCTATATCAAGCCTGATATTTTTGGTACAGCGTGGTAACTTTGGGACTTTTAAAATTGCCCTTAATCTAGGACATAGTTATGATATGTGTGGCACTATTAGGAAGGTCTGTTAGCAGGGGAGAGCTGGCAAAGGAACACTAATTCCAGTGCTCAAAGTTCCATTCTTCATCTTATCCTCATGGAGAAATTATGATTTCAACAAGATATTCATCTACTATACAACTCTAACTCTAATTTAATAATTATAGGGTAAAACCTGCTTATGGTTGCATTTGTGTTACATTTGCCACCTGTATCAATGCTGAAATTTTGGAGTCCACGAGAAATTGTATGTTTGGTTATAAATACAGGAAAAGTTAATGTTACTACATAGAATAGCGTTGTATTAAAACATAATGATGGTTGTATTTTTTAATCTAAAAGTGATTGATATTGGTATTGTCTGTATATGAAGTTATATTATGTAGTATAATATGGCTCATGCAATAACAACATTGAATTTATATTTAACTTGATTTATACATGTATTATTTCCAGACAGTACACATTAAATGCTTTGGAAAACGTGAGCATCCACAACAGATTGCTGCATAAAATATTAATATGGTATTTCTATTTTCCTTGGACTCAGTCAAGTATGTGAGATTTGAATCAGGGAACCACAGGAATGGTCTAACATATAATATTCTGTGGAAAAGATAAATGCTGTAACTAGAACAGTCCTCAGGTATAATGTTTCAACCAAATGTTATGATGACGATGATTATTATTATTATTATTATTATTGGCGAACAGTATACTCTTACAGTATAATGCTTTTCCTGTGCTCTTTTGCTTCTAGATCATGAGGCTGACTGTGAACTATATTCACATTATTTCAGCAGTGAAAACTGGCACACAGCTTAAATCAGGTGGCATATCTGAGCTAAGTTACTGAGGTTTTACATGGAACTTTATAAGCAGTTTGAAAGAGGAGCTTTCGAGAAGGAGTATAGCCTATATCATTGTCTGTGTGTGACATTGTGTTTGGGGGCAGGGTGGCAAGTAGATACCTGATCTTTGGGACAACAGGTGCAGCAACGTCATTCCTGCCCTCTTACATTAACCCAATTACAGTAATGTAACTCAAACAGTATGTCTGCCAGCAGAGGGAGTTGCGAGTTCAGTTTTGAAATACATTTAAAATTTTCATCCTGAGACCCCCAAAAAAACACCCCCCCTCGGGACAACATTTTTTTAGGCCCTAGTCTGAAGTCGCCAAACTCGAAATTAAGGATAAGGCAGTAAGTAGATACATGCTTAAAACTTATTCAGCTTAATAAGATTAATACGTTATGTTGCTCAATGAACACGTATGATTTACAATGAAGTTGCAGTGCCGTATTTAAGTGTAGTTAGATGCTAACAAAACCACCGATATTACTGTTTATTAAAGTGAACTTTAAGCAGTAACCTGGACTTGATTACCACTCCTATCGCTAAGTTTTGGTGATGAAGTAAATTAATAAATAAAAGCAAAGCCATTGTACAGCACTTAACTCCTTAATACTTTAATGGTCTGCACTACCAGACAACCTTCATGTTAAATAGTTTTCATTTATCAAACATCAGCGCAAACGCTAACTAAATCAGTAACGCCAATGGTGATTCCACGTTCGAAAAGCAGCTGTCCCTGTGACAATCACCTAAAGCTCGCTCGGATTAGGGGCTTTTATAATCAAAAGGACTTTTCATAAATGGTGTTGCTTCAGTCCGAGTCCTACTTTTTTTACTTTCTATTTCCTTCAGTGCTGCAATTTTGTCATTTAATAATTGCTGGGATAATTCGTAACTTGTTTAAGGCTCAAGGCTCCCAGGAACACTGCAAATTGTATTGCATGGTTTCAATGTTAGAACAGTTCAACCAACAGGAGTAGGCGTTACCTCAACATCTGACTTCCTCACTTCGCGGTTCAAGGGCAAACAAAGGGTTTGGATGCTTTTTCGGAAAGGAGTTTCTCTCTGCGCGCAAATGTTCAGAGTCGCTGTCGCCGCGTACCAGGCGCTTGCAATAGATTTGTTGCGCTTATTACGTTTCCCTTGGACTAAATGATCATCAGTAAGGAACTGGGAGGAGATTTTTGGTGGGGACAACGCCCGTTTTAGGAAAAGCACTTGAGTGCTTGTGACAGTGTATATGTAACTGGAGAACGATAATAGAAGATCAATACAACTCATCTGAAGATAGACATCTTTTCCTAAGCTCGCAATGCGTCCAATAAAACGGATTTAACAACTGGCACTCTCGTTTTTAACTGACCCTCTTCTGGATGAAGCTCAGCAATAAGACAGGAACAAAACATTTTTAAAACTAATAAACATCTCGTTCCAGGGCAAGTTATAAAGGAATGGTTGGGAAATTACTAAGAGAGAATAGTTCGCCATGGCACTAAATTGGTTTCCCCTATCGCTTCATGGAAATTTAAATTGAAATACCACATTTGCTCTGGATGCAATGCTGTAAATACAGGAGTTTTCACATGTAAGTACCTCTTATTGTGTTTACACTTAATGCTGATTGTTTTTAGTAACTTTGTCAAGGCGAAGAACAATATATGTTTCATTAAACGACTGACTTTGATAATGCAAGCAATATCAGAAACAGTAGAGGTTCACGGTCTTTAGGTTCTGTGCCATAATTTGAACTGCCTACATAAAAAGTTCGTATTGCTTTTATCCTACTGCAGTCTTTAAGTTGTTTTTGTCGTCTTTTGTTTGAAAGAGAAATCGACTAATAAGTGACAGGAAATTTTAAATGCGTAGGCTACAGGCGTTTGGAAGAACAGTAGTCAAACTTAAGTCAAATCTTAAGGTTGAAATTTTGAGCTCTCACCGGTTGCTCCATTTATCAGTATCGACTCATTTAATGAATCGTTAAAGCTAAAATATAACGAATGTTAATTTTTTATGGGCTTTGTTATGGCAGGGCTCCTAAACCCCCATATGCTGGTTGGAAATCACGGTGGTGCACGCATTCAGGGGATTAATGCCGTCTCGGTAATCATGTTTAGTGCCACTCCTTTGCTGATTACATTTATTGGAGAAGTGTTATGACGAGAGAGAAAAAGTAGTTGTATTTAACACGTGATATTTGGAAACATTTTGGCAGGTAAATCTGCTGAAGGACAGTACATTTTGCACAGTTTTTGATACATTTAGCTGTGCTTACGCTCTCCCGTGTGTGTGTGTGTGTGTGTGTTTTGTATGTGCGTGTGTGTGTGCGTGCGTGAATGTGTGTTTGGGCGCTCGGATGTTTGTGCGTGCGCTTGTCCTAGGTGGCTCTGAATGTGTCGCGCCCCGCATAAAAGGAGTCATCAAAAGTAACAACTGTTTAAAACGTGAAATATAAAACGCCTGCTTGCGATATGAAGAATGGGACATCACTTTACACAACAGGTGCCTCCTGAGTGTGCATTACATTTGACTTTAGCTTTATGTTTTAAAAACAATGGCGCCGTGCTGTTGATGTATCAGTAAGGTATTCTCTAGAGGAGCTGACCTTTGGAAATGAAGTGCTGAATAAATTACAGGCGGAAGCCAATGCTTGACTCCGAAACCTGGAGATTTTAAGTACATTTACCCAGAAAGGACATGGGTTCCGCTTTTCTCTTGTCCAAGGTGCTGAAGCTTAGCTGTAAGGCGGATGACTCAGTTCAGGTCGCTTTTGGCCAGTACAGTCCACATTTCAGCGCATCGAGCTCGGATAAAACATTGAATAAAGACGAGATAATGGTGGTCAGTAAGTAAGCAAAAGGTGAAAAAAATGTCGAGCCTTTTAAAAGAACAGAAATGAATGCCACATTTTTACGTACTTAACATAAATGCATGACACAATAATGAACGTTGGAAAGAACCAATAAAACTGTAACGAATTGTATTTTCCTTAACGAATTTCATAAATATCTCACTATATCTTCATAGATTTGTCTTGAGATTTTACAGATATGGTCAGCACCCAGAGTAGATTGAGGTGAAAGTATTGCAACTCTATATAACAACAATATCTACAACAGATAAATAAAATATGTTGCCAACCAAGAGGATAGAGAAGAAAAAAGTAATCATCCAAACAAAGAAGTTGATTGTCATTTATTACAATAAAAGTCACATAAATTGTATGTGCAACCCTTTCTTTTAACGTCATTCAATTGCACCATTTGAACAGAGACTTTTATTTAATTAAGGTGGATTTTCGCTGTGATAAAGGAAACATATAGTGCAAGAGGATGGAGATTATGACTTATTGCTCAAAAATGGCTTATGGCATCATAGATATAACAGGGCTTTGTGAGGAAAACTAATACTATTTGTGTCTAAATCCAACATAAGTAACAACAGCACCATAGAGTAATAATGTGTGTAGGGTGACATTAAAGTGTAAACTTAAACACATAGGTTAATATTTTGTACATTGAACCAGTATGCAGCACACAGTACTTTTTCCATTTCATTTTTTATAGTTCATCATTTATAAACCCCATTCAAATCACACGCACATGCTGTTTTTGAATACCTGACAGAAGAAGTTGATTTCCTGAAGAACATAAAGGAAGGAGTTAATTTAAGCACTGCAATTTAAACATAGGACAAACCTTGTCAAGGCAAGCCATCACAGAGAAATCACTCATTTTGAACAGGCAGTTATTAGTACTTTATGATCTCAGAACGGATACATGTAGGGATTTCCTTGCACAGGCTTCGTTCAAGTAATTTGTGTTTCAAGCTGCCAGCATGGTCAGTGCTTTTGGGTTAGTGGCCAGAAGCTATGTGGGGCTGAGTGGAGCCTTTATTTGGATACAAGTGATGTACTTTTGAAGAGGTTCTACTAAAGAGCTTGGCAGACTTATATGAGCTCTGTCTACACAAGATTAATGGCTTTTTTCATTTGAATATGACTGCCAAAACATTGGCTGGTGACAAGGATATTGGCAAAGATAAAACAGTTGAAAAGATGCTCTTGCACACAGCATAAAGTCTTATAATGTTTATTTCTCCTCTTTTTTTACAATGGCATTGTATAATGAAACCAAATCCTCTCCAGATCTTCTCACTGGTCATCGTTCTTCATACTGGTACTAACACTCTTGTTTTGTTATAAATTGTTCCTGTTTGTGTGAAAGGCACAGGTAATGTCATAATTTTAAACAGCAATGCATACTGGCTTTGTGTTTGATGTTGCTTATTTACATTAAAAATAGTATTGAAAATAGGAATAAAAATCTCAGAAATTCACAGGTGTTTACTAGGGAACTTCAGTCCAGAATGTGGAGTTTGTTTTCTTTGTTGTTCAATGAGTTCACCAATGCACTTGGTTTAAATGAAACAGTTTACAGCAATAGGGGTTTCATTTTGCACAGTCAATCGTCTTTGCCAGGGGCATACAGTTGGCAGGTCCCTGCATTAATAACAATGTTGATATTATAGAGGCTTTGTAACTCTTATTGCCTTGATTGGTTTTCAACTTTGTTCTTTAAAGACTGAGATAGAATATAAGCTTGGTCATTTTGATTTATAAATATAAAAAAAATACCAGATGTCATATACTGTGCATGCAGTGAACATTCTCAGAATCAGAATGTTCTTATGTTAGATGAAGTGAATAGATTGAAGAGTATGTGGAACAGAGTGTCTGTCCAGGGAACCAGAGTAGATTGGATTGTGCACTGATTCTCAGTCAACGTGAATTGACCTGGCTTTTCATTACATTTTGAAAAGACAGGACACTACCCTGAATTTAATTGGACTGTCGACCGTCTCACTAAAGCAGGTCATTGACTGCTGTAGACAGGGATGACCTTGGAATCATTATTTGTCACTCATAATTTATTTGTGACAAGCACCCTATGACAGTACCCCCATTCTTCTGGAGTGCAATTTGGGCTCAGGCTTTTCAGTGTCTTCCTTCTAGCTTGGCCTTATTTATTTGTTTTTTATCTAATGTTGGGAGCTCCTTTTGTATTTCCTATTCATTTCATGAAGCCAGTTTTATTGGGATGGATTCCATTCCTGTAGGTTATGTAATCTATTAATACTTCTTCTTGTCATTAGTGATACTAATATTACTACCCCTAATAATAATAGCAATAGTAATGCTTAGTATTAAGTATATGTTTTTGTCTCAGCTCTCCCTTATGGCAGATGATTTGGATGGAGGAGCACATGCCCGGTTGCTGTAGCTCTGTGCTCCGTGTTCATGGTCCTCATCATCTGTTCCCCTTCAAACCACAAGGCCCGCTAAATGAGGTGAACTTAAGTCCAACAGGGAAATGTTATGACATTTGCCCCTGGTGCTGAAATTGACAAATGAAGGGTGACCTTGATGCCCCTCCACTTAGCCTGCAGAACCCCCAAATGTCAAGGGATTTGTCCATGGTCTAAGTTTAGTTATGTGCTGATTTGATCACAATGTGGCCGAGTACTCTAAAGCAAACAGCAGACATTAGCGAATGGTCACACGTTAATCCCAACTTTGAATATTGCCCCGTGGGAACATCAGCACTGATGTCAGGAGTCTCACTCCGGCTCTATTGATTATCCGAACACAGCCGTGAGGTCTTTGCACCACCGTCCCGGCAAAGTAGCCTGTCATTGTGGAAAAAGGGATATGGTCAATAGGCAATATGCTCTTTTAAAAGAAACAGAAAATCACAGTATGTCAGATTTTCATTGCCACAGTGGTTATGGGACAAACATTTCAAGTGTTGTGAGAAAGCCCTTGTTTGTGCTTTAAATGTCCGCTGCATCCATTTGCTTTTTGAAAAGGGATAGTTTTTTTTTACAGTCTTACTTGCAAATATACTGGCATGTGAATAACAAAATGACATCTTCCTAAAAATTTGTAATGGTACTTCTGAATACAGATGAGTGAAAATAAAAGACAAGGAAAACAAAATCACCTCTGAACAGCAAATGTTGCTGCTTATGTTTTGAAAGGGTGAGATTTTGAGACACAGTTGAAGACAAAATGGTAGCAACAATCATGTACCACCTGTTTAATTTAAGATTTATGGACACATGATCAATCTGGCAACAATCAATGGTTAGAATGGGTGGCCCATAAACCTGGGAAAACTGTGTGGATCTCCTAAATGGGGGAGGGTTTAAATAATTGAAATATTTCCTAGCTATGTTATGTGGTGTTGGACTTTTGACATTTATGGCTCTTGCTATGCATTGCTGCAGTATCTGTTTGGCACCAAGAAGTTTGCGGAGATGCAGAAGTGTGACCACTTAAAGGACATATGTCTGTCCCTCATTGCCTGTTGAGCCACAGACAACTTTTAATCATGTTGCTGTTGGTGTATTTGTTTAAAGAGGATTATCACAATCCTTTCCTTGAATTTCACTGGATTACACGTGACATTTTCATAGTTAAAAAGCCAAAGCACTCTTTGCTAAGGAAGGAAATAGGCAGCATTAGTGAATCATAGATTTCTGCAAAGATATTGAATAATTGACAAATGAAAACTAATTGATCTAAAGTCTGTTAAGCAAAACCAACAGACAACAGACTTTCTATATTTTAATATACCGGTATGAATGCAATTAAAAAACTTGAGTGAACTACACAATATTTAATAATGAATGTTTATAACTTGAAAGACAGCTTTAGGGATTAAAGCATAGTTAAGACAAATAATAGGCTAAGATTAAATCAACATTTGTCCTTAACTTTTAATTACAATTGAAGTGCGGTATGCTTTTTCTCTATAGTTTGTATCCTCACTGACACAGTTTGATGACTTGATTTTCATGATTGCTGAAATGTCCAAACTATGTCGGTGAAGATAAAAAGGAAATCTTACATTTAATTGTGTGCCAAAGTTAAGAATAAATGTTGATTGAATCCTGGCCTCAACTTCTTTAATCAGCTGCAGGTTAGTAACATTGTAATAAAGGATGTGCATAATGACAAAGTATGCTAATCATTTCTTTGTACACAATATAATTATATGTTGAAATATGTTCTTACTTTCCCATTGGCAACAAAAATACCCTGCAAATCATGAATGATAAAATATTCCACAGCAATATAGTCAATACAAAATTCCATAGTGTACGCATGTCAGAAACTTTATCCACATAAGTTAGAGCAAGTATTTCAAATTCTCAGTCATACTGAAGTTATACTGTGGCTGCATGGGTTTTGAAAAATTTTGCTAGGGGTGGAAAAGGTAGAAGGTGTTCCAGCAATGGCCTATGAAAATGATTCAAAGACTGGGATCAGTCTGAAGGAGACTTTAGTTGATCCAGTACCAGTGTAGCTCCATTAGCAATCATCGTAATCTGTTAAAGAATACTCTGCTGCTGGCTGTGTTGTGCATGCTATGCACGGAAACAGCTCTCAAGTATTTATATTTATAAACCACCACTCTATGGTGGATGAAACAAGGTATGATAATTTATACAAAACTATATATAAACTATCATAATAATAAATATAAAATAAATAACAATATAAAAAACAATAAATATACAAACTATTATTATATAAAACTATTTGTACTCTTAAATGTGAAGTCAAAAAGGGAATTATGAGATGTAACTTCACACAAAGTGACTGCATAGAGCGTACTATTGCCATCGTAGATTGTAAATATATGTAACATTATACATTTTAATCTTCTTGCCTCATTCTGGCAAATTTAAGATATTCACTGACATATTGAATATGTGAACATTAACAGCATATGTAATGATTTATAAATAAGGGATTAATACTCGAGTATGAATGCACAGCCTGATCAGTGTTAAATAGTGTTTATAACTGCCTGTTAACCTCCATTTGTACCAGTAATGTTTCGCAATTAACAGGTATCTAATCCTGCTACTAATCCAGCTGTCTTGAAGCATGCTGGAGTACATAAGAAATTTGTTTAAAAATCAGCAAGTAAATACAAATATATTTTTAAAAATATTTGCTGAATTCTTTGGTATTTCAAATTACAATTCACATAGTTTGTGACATACACAAGTGTTTGTCTAAAGAAGTACTTATTAGTTCATACTAATTAACAAACTATAAGTGTCCAATCTAGGATGGTATGAATATAAACGATGTCCTCTGTACTAAAGTGCATTGTATTTGAGGCAGGTCTGACTTTTTTCTCCCTCAGACAGAGCCATTTCTCACACTGTAACTGGGGGATGAAATGGGAAGTGCTTCATCACTGTTTATAAATAAAGATCTTTGCATGACTATGCATTACAAAGAATGTTTACCTTGAATAATTGACCAGGTTATGTTTTTATTTCTCTAAAGTAAAATCCTGGTGACTTTGGTGTCACTGCACAAACCTAATTGCCCAAGCGTCATGCTCCACTGAGATTCTGACATCATAATCACAGCACTTGAGATATTGCTTTTCCCACTAGGCTTACTCTCGGTCAGCCTTAATATTTTATTGCAATGTTGTTTAGATTGCACCGTTACTTACACAGATTTATACTTGTGCCCCCTGTATTTTCTGTATACATATATAGGTTATGACTGGGGAAAACACTGACATTCATAACTGAAGTAGCATTGCACTGTGTTTAACCTCCCTCTCCACCATTCTATTATTTACAGAGAGTTTAGTAAATGTGGAAAAATAAATGCTTTCTTTTAGTAGGCTCATAACTCAGTTCTAATACACTCCTTTAATAAGATATATTGCTGAAGCCTGGCATGGGTAAATAGAATAAAATATTTTATGTGATTGAGGCCTGTGAAACATTTAAGCTTAATGTTCTGTAAAATTAAACTGTTATGCAATGAAGCACGTCAAGCATTAACTACACACAAGCAAGAGCAAGAGACCAGGATTCATTGCAGAGCTCATGCAAATATAACCTTTTGTCAAATTGCACATGTCTGTTTTTAATATTCCTAATGTGTAGACATTTTAGCTTGGATTGGATACTGGTACCTTACAGACTGGTGCTTCTGTTGAGATTACCCACGGAGCTTAAACAGTATTATTTATGATACTAATTTTTAGTCATGACAGGTATTGAAAACTTATTGCAAGAAGACTTATTTATCATGAACACATAAAAAAAAAATGTTTTTAAATGGTTTAGCATTGTGGCTAATGAAACAGTGAAGCCAGCAGCTCCAGTCAATCAAGTTATTTTTATTCCTTGAACTCTAGCTAAAGTTGGTTGGATGCACAAAAACTCAAAAATAACAACCATGGAAAGACACGTTTCTGTTCTTACATCGCTTTCAGCGTTACTATTCACCTGCATCCCCATCAGTAACCCAAACAGGCCCTTTTCCCCATGCAGGTGACCCACCTGCACCATCTATCCTGTGTCCTTACAGTGTATAATAGCTTGCATAGGTCTATCATATATAGGGTGGAATATGTAACAAGCTGGCTGTATCTAGAAGTACAAGCAATGCTATTTGAGCTGGCCCCCTGTTCAGTGTCTATGCCAGTACTATTCGCCAAACAATGTGTGTACAGCAATGTATCCTCAAGATATCAGCAAGGATTTAATGTAGCCTATGCCTGAATTATAATATTGGAACAAGTGGAAGGGTATGCCGTAGTCCCATCCTGTAATGGTTGGTTCCTCTGAATAAATGATGTTGTTTAGACATACCAAAAACAGGCTTTTTGAGACTGGTGTGGAGAAACACTGTTTTCTGTTATAAAATACTTACAAGCTGCTTCATCATTTGACTTTGTAACAATATTGATATACATTATAACTGAAATTCTATTTGGATAACTTGCCAGCTAAAACTGATGATTTTTAACAGAGATGTCCATTAAACAATTGTAAAAGTGGCCGGCTGATTAGTATTCTTGGAAGAAGGCTCATTTTTATGGAGTAAGATGTAAGGGCTGATGCAGCGTTACAAATTACTTAGGAGTTCATGGAACCAGATGGAAAAGTTATGCCCCCACGTTTGGTCCAAGACATTAAACACAGAATGGCTACATTTGATATTTCATATGTGCAAGAACTTATGCCGTAGCATGTGTACATTTTTACTGCGGAAATACTCGTATACTTTCACCAACATACCAATGTTTGGACTTCAATCATTGTGTAACAGTAAAACAACATAATGGGAATATTTCCACTTGTATTGACGTTTGCCTTCAAAAGTATACCTTGCTAAATCAAAGCTTCTCACATTCCATTCTGTTTCATTCTGTTATGTTTTACTGCATCTACAATAATCTTTGACATCCGAGGGGTCAAAAACAGACATTCATTCAGCATATTAACAAGTTTATAAATATATTGCCATGTAAGCTGTAAATGTACCATAGACCATGTTTCCCTCCTCTTTCTTCCTTTAGAATAACCATTGATAAAATTAAAGCCCTTTTTTAGGACCATGATATGTAGAAATATGATGTTTCTGTAAGTTGTTGCCAATGGCTTTTGTCTTAACGACTCACCATCCAGAGAACATGTCCTGCCTTTCTCCACTAATCCATTGAGATTGAGATGAGTCTCACAGTACGTATGTCTGTCTTCCTTTTTGTTGTGTGAGCCAAGCCGATTCTTATTTGAGAACTTCAGCTGCCATGCTCTTCTGGTCTGCTTTCACAGTTATTTGGAGACCAGGGAAAGGGATGTAAAGTGTTTTTTTATGTTTTTGTATGTTAAGTGTTCAACCATAAGACAACTCTCTAGAGGAAAGTAGCTTATGACTTGGGCCTGCAGCAATCCTGGAATTCTAGTAGTTCCTTTCTCACAAAAACATTTGGAAGTGTGAATTCACCATAGCATTCATTAAACAATAATTATCTCAATGAATCACCTATTTCCACAAACATTTGGACTGAATTTGAAGTAAATGTGTGTTGACACTGCACAACTAAGTGTTCTACTTGACAGTATACCTATAAAATTAAAAATAAAATTTGGATTTATGCATGGTTGATGTCAGAACCCCTTACTAACTGAAACTAGTGACTTGGTTGAAAGAAATGCCATAAAATGTTAACTGATAATGGTTAACATGTGGAGAGGTTTTCAGCAACTTCAAGTTGTTTAAAATTGTGGACATTGAAAAAAGGCATTTTATGTTGGTGATGTTTCTGTTTATGGTGGAAAGATCATGATGTTTTTGAAAAAAAAAAATGCATGAAGTATCCATGTGTTTATAAGTAATGTAAAGAGGGTGTTGTTGTCATGGTACAGTAGAACCAGGTGATACATGTAATCTTACATCATTTGAATGATCTTTCAAAATCTATAAATATGATTTTATATGTTAAGAATATATTCACAATAGCACATTCAAACTTTGTTTTCTCTATAATTTTCAAATGTTTGGGTTCATTACAAGCCAAGACAGCCCCATCCCCTCTAAGTGCCATCTCAATTACCAATGATCACAAACTGCGACAAAAAAAAAAAAAAATGACAGCTTTAGATTGTTAAACGGTCGGATATCAGTAAATAATACTAACAGATAATATGATAAAATACACAATGCAGATAGCTAATAGTCATATACCATGCTGACCTTTCTGTGGATTATAGATTAGAGATATAGATAGTGTATTTGCTTTAATGGATTATTTCAGTCAAAGCAGTTGGCCTAAGCCCTGTTATTGCAATAGAAAGGCATCATTGTAACTAGCTAGATACAGAAATGAAGGATAAGCATGCAGCTGTCCAGCAAAGTGTACCAACTACCTTGAACCAGTATACCTGTGCCAGATGAAAAGTTATATACCCTGCAATGTCTGGACCGGCATAATGTTGGTAAAAATGGCTCAATGCTCATTTCAGTTTGTCTTATCCATATGTGAATATGGATAATGGTGATGATGGTATGGCCTTATGCAGCCACTGCGTCATTTCGGAGTTATCCTAGGGAGGAAAACATCCATTTGAATTAATGCCCATGTACTTTATATGTGTTCACTAGTGAACAGCAAGGTATAGCCAATGGGCCAGTTCTAAGCATGCTAACTGTATACAGTCAACTACAAAATTACGAACACCCTTGTTAAAGATCACCTAACAGTTTGTGCAATATTACCAATAACTAGTAAAGTGCCACATTCTGAAGTTAGAAAATCTTACATACTTGTTCAAATACATTTATGAAGAAACTGTTTCATTTTCAGCAAGTCATTTTTTACTTATAAAGCATAGATGTGAAAATTATTGAATTTCATATTTACTGGACTTATTTTGATGTGGCATAAAGAAGCTATAAGAAACACCCATCAAGATCTTCAGACTTATTGCACATATTATCCAGTGGACAGACTTTTCAAACCTCAAATGCGACCTGTTTTGTGTTATTCTTAACTGCTAAGTTGATATTTTGGTCCTTTAAAATATACCACAGAAATTGTTATGACTATTTTTTGTACATATTTATCTTCACTGTCATGATTCATTATGATTCATTATGTAAACAGATTCTATTGTATAACCTTTTAACCAGTAAAAAAATAGTAAAAAATTAGATGCATAACAAATTATTGAAAACATTGTATTCATATTTTGCATGCAAGCATTGCCTTCCCTTATGTTACAGTATGCTACTCCACATCACTCGTTCTCCCATAGTGATGGACATTTTGGAAATTACAAATTGAGAAATTAGAAGCGCTGGCACGTATTTGCTCATTAGTTTATTGTATGTAGTATAACTCCACAGCCAGGTACAGGAGCTAATTAGTAAAATCAACTGGTTTACCGTACAGATGAAACAAATACTTCTTAGTATTTCTACTTAGTAAGCCAGGGTGTCCACATCTGCTGACAGAATTATATCTAGGAGATTTATTTTGATTTGTTATGTTCCTTGTCACACCTCTTCATCTCTCAATTTCTGGACAGTAATCGTCAAACATTATTACACAGCCAAGGTGGGGGTGATTTTTCTCAACCCAGATCAACAGATCTCCTGTGTTGTTAGGAATCAGTGTTTGAGTGTGGATTGCTCATGAGATTGTACCTTACCCTGGGTTTGAAGCTGTGGCAGAGGGCTACCTGATCAGGATGGCAGCCCATGTCACTTCCCTAGTTTAATCTCTCTGTCATTCTGACTGAACTAACATTTTTTAGGTATCATGAGCAGCATGATATGGTGAATATAACAAAGGCGGATATTTAAAAAGCACATTTCATGTCAAAAAGTGGACAGACTAACAGTGAACCACACTCTATGCAGGCCAAAATTAATTGGTTTCTCACCATTGTTAAATAATTTGTTTTATCATTTGCCCCAATTGATTAAGAAAATGAGTAAAACCACCTTTAGTTATTTGACTTGCACTTGATAAAACTTTTCTGTTGCCACACTTTTAGGAGTTATAACTTGAACTCAGTTACTGTGATGTCTATTTCATATTTAATATTCCAATGCTTTTTTTGACAGTTCTAAAGCCTCTATGATTTTTGTTTATTCTGAAAATTTGGAAGGTGACAAAACAAAACAAAAAAATGAATGGATGTGCAACTCACTCTGGCAACTGACTGACTTTAAAGGTAAATTAAACTGAGAAGGAGCATTGTGTGAAGCTTAATGAACAAGAAAATGTGCAATGGGGGCTTGAAGAAAGAACTATCTGGAAAATTACCAGGCAATGCCAGTGACAGTAAATGGCTCAAAAATGAACTATTTCACCCCCTTCTCCCCTCCATTTCTCCTTCTCCTCTCTCGCGTTCTCTAACTCTCTCTCTGACTGTCTCTCTCTCGGCCCATATGTTGTAGGGATTGCTTTGTATATATAATAAGTCATTCACATTTGATATTAAAGCAGAAGGTAGTATAGTAACAAGCAGCTGTTACCAGCATGTGTTTATACTGATATTACTATAGACTTTGAAGATTTAAGGTAATTCTCCTTGGAGGGCTTCTGCCAAACAGAATAAAAGTCATGCATTTGTAATGATACCCACAGGATTTCTGAACTGACTGTCTGATTAGATATACAATATACTCCCTGTGTATGGCTCATTTGTAAATTGATAGGTGCTTAAAAGTGATTAATGCAGTTCAGAACAAGAGAAATCGGGGGGAGAGAGAGCTGCACTAAAGGCCGGCAAAACCTAATGGAAAACTCACCCTTTATCAGGAGCCAGTCTGTATTCATAAAGACTCCCCTGTGAAATTCCTTTTACTTTCATGCAGACAGACAGTTACAGTGTTCTGAAACTAGCTGTAGTAGTTAGGCATTTTCATGAACATTAAGTTATATTTTTTTTTCGGGAAAGTCATAACATTTAAAGGTGCAAGTCAGCTCAGAGTATTGAGTGTGAGGAAATGGTAGGATTTGGGTAAAAGTCAACAACTGGATGATAAGGTCTTGTGTTCCCTTCTTGCCTTAGTGGCAGTTGAACCAAAAAGGCGCCTGGCCTTAGCAACTGCAGGCAGTGTTTTCACTTGCATTGCAATCTCAGTGTTCAATGCTAGCTAGGATCTAATAATATCAGAGTTTGCCTTGCACACTGTGAACGCTCCAGATACCACATGAATGGTGTTTGTTGGCTTTCGCCTGCCGTGTGTGAGAGTGGCTGAAACAACACTACTGAAACACACAGGTCAATGCTAGCTGCCGGTTGATAATCTTTTGACGGAGGACCGCAGTTGCCCTACTTTGAAAGTGACAGCTGAATAACAGAGAGCTGACACAGGCGAGAAAGAACTTACGGCATGTGAGGCCATGAGAGGGCTGGAATCAGCCCACCATGGTTAATCAAAAACTCAGGTACAGCCCTAAACACACGCCACCTCGCTGGCTCAGATACAGCTTACACTTAAAGAGTACTCTCTTTGAAGTTTTTATGAAAGCAGCTTGATCCTGTCTTGGTGGGATGCTAACTCAGGTGCCTACCTACAGTTTCATTTTATTCCACAATGGGAACATTTGGAGATATTAGACAGCGACAAATTCAGCAGCAGTGGTATTAGTTAGCATTTGACTTTTCTGTAGCTGAAGCAGCACAATGGTGACCTCTGACACGTTGATGTCATTTCTGTGGCTCACAGCTGCAGCCAAGCACAAACCCTAAACAAAAACTTAATCACTCCCGTTTGGAACTGCCATATAAAAGCTGCAAGGAAATGGCCATCAGCATACAATGAGTTAGTATCTTGCTGGTGGAGGTTCAGAGGGCTTCTCTATCACACTGTTTGCATCCAGCCCCTTTCAACTGCTGGTTTCATAATTGGGATTTATAGTGGTAAAATACTGTATTTGAAAAAAAAATGCATTGAAATTGCTATATATTTTGAATCATAGCTGTGCCGTCCCATCAAAAGTAGGTAAAAATTCTGAAAAATGCCTTAATATCATATAATTTAAAGGAAATTTCAGCAATTCATGTAAGGTAAATCATGCGAGCTCTCCTAGTTATTCATAGTTGATCTCAGAAAATAAATGACCTGATAAACTTAGTCTGCTGATGAATCAGAAACTGCATTATTTGCTGAAAATGCAAAAGTTTCTTTTTTCCCTGTCTAAGAAATTGCTACCAGTGTATACATTCCAGGTGTAACTAAATAGGTCAGTGACGTCTTCCAGGTGTAACTAAATAGGTCAGTGTATTATTAAAGACGACCCATAGGGTGAGTAGTTGTGTGAAGCAGAGAAAGACAAATTAATAACAAAACACCTGACCAAGCAGTGTGTGACACACATATTGCCTGGTAAGCATTATGGCTGGGACTGTTTGTATCAACACATTTAAAGTTCAGGTTATTGAACAACATTTGGAGCCAGTTTGCTTTGCATGCATTAGATATAAGGGTCACATCTACTATAGTGCACTTTAAGGAGCAACTAAGTTAAATGTTTTGCTTGGCCACCCTCGACTGAAAAAGACATGGTTCATAGTCATGGTAGCGCAATCAACTGTCATACCATATAAAATGAATATGAATTAGTTGCAGTATTGTCAGATGCACCCTCTGGCGACGAGGACAACATATGTTCACAGATAATGTTACTGTTTAATGCTTGACGTATCGTTTCAAAGTAAACGTAAAGCACGGTATTCAGTCTAACTGTATTCAGTCTAATAGAGGAACACGGAAGCGTGAAGTTACTTCACAGTCCCACATATGCTGAAAATATCCCTGTCCCAACGCTGCTAATGTACCAATGCTCTTAGTTGAATCAATTTGTAGTAAGAAGTAGCCCTAAAGACAAGAGTGACAGGTATTTGTATTCATTGATATTACATTTTACCCCTCAGTGATCAGTGGTCATCACTGACTGATGAAAACTGGTCTGGATCTGGTGCGCTGGTGCTCTGTGGGAGATTCTTTGGAACAGATCTGGTTGGGTATAGAGTATAATTAAGGCTAGTCACAAGAGATTGCTTATCTGTGAAGCTGTGTGTTGAGTACGGTGTGTGAAAGAGGGAAAAGCAAAAAAATTGAAACGAAATAATGCTGTGACACTGTGATAGCTAAAATGCCATTACAAACACCTAAAACATGTTTTAAAGAAAACTCATGAATGCCGAATTCAGAGATGTACTCATCTTTTTGGGGTCAATTTAAAATCATTTCGTAACAACATGAATAATAACATGAATTTTTTTGCTTGGGTGGCCTGGTGTTCTAACAGTGTTTTGGACAGATGCAGATGTCAGATGAGTACCTGGTAACACGCTGGTTTAAGCAGCGTCTTCAGTGTTGTACGAGGCATTATTCACAAGGTTAGAAACCATCCTTACTTACTTATGTGTCTCTCTCACTGCACCCTGCAGGTTAAACTGAATGCCCTTAAAGTCCTCTGGGACTGAATTTGATCTGCGTATCCCTGTGGGAAATCAGCAATAAAGAATTTATATCTTGAGTGAGAGCGGTCAAAAGTGGAAAAATCCAGAAGCATGTTGGCTTGTCCTGTCATAGAAAGCCTTGCATTTCTCACTGTTGGTATGCCAGTATGACTTCTGTAGGTTTAATCATTTTAATTTTAGGGCAAGGTCTTTTCAGGGCTAAGAAAACTACTACTGCTTATCTTGCTATAAATGTTGTTTTTCACTTGATATACCAGTCTCTCTGGCCCGCCACAACAAAATAATTATATTCTGAATACAAATAAAAAAGATAAAAATATATATTCTGAACAAAAAAACAGGATTAAATTAGGTATTGGGACTTTCTATTATTCTAAGTAAAAATAATGAAATAAAATGAGGCATTCTGATTGTCTCTGAGCAATATAATTCTATCTTATACACTGTAAATCACAATTATAGTCAGACATGTTTTTTATTTGTGTAGATCATTTTTGAATTCATGATCAGCTTAAGATGTGTTAAAAAAAGGAGAAAACAAAGCAGGATATGCTTGCTTTGTTCCTGGCGTGCGACCGTTGCTTTTAAACCTCATAATGGCAGTCTGTGCGTGACTTGAGCAGTCAGCCTGCCACACAAACAACCCTGCCTGCAGATGACCCACAGTTGCTTCTTGCTGGATTTGCATGTGTTTCTGTGGTTTGCATCTGGGCACTCGGCTCCATCACCTGTACGGCTTGTCACTTTCACTAATGTGGGAACTGTGACTGGTCTGGAGGCTGGCTCCCCTTTACCGTATTAGCAGCAGTGAAACTTCCCTGCAGGGACTGACATTTGCAGGAACATTTACCATATAAATTCAAGCTGATGCAGAAATCTGCCTGCTGAAATCTTTTAATATGTGCATGGTAAACTGCTGTTTTAACCATAAGTAATACCATCTAAATTAATACAAATTATGAAGATTAGAATAATATTCCCATTTTATTGTGGTGGGTTTTAAATTTTTCTATTGTGAATTATGAAATTGCCCTTTTCGATGTCTCTCATAAAACAGTATTACTTTTGTGCATATTGATACATACTGAATCTGACACATTAGCACATCGGGTGCTTACGCCCATCCATGATGATGGATTTACAGACCAACCAATCATGGAAATGGAGTGAGTTCCGTTCTCATGATGGCCAATCAATCAGTGAGGCCTCCTGTGGTATTTGTTTCCCTCTTTGTAAGCATCTACCCAGTAGTGTTTTGTGCTTCTGCTCACAGAGGAATTCTGTCTGCATCTCATTGAAAGGAGCAGTAATCAAAGGTGTGAGGTTGATGATTTTCTGTGAATGTTAAGCTTTTAATCAATTAGCACACTGAAAGGGGGCATGGTAGAATTCAATGTCCCCTGCGATACAGGGATCAATGAGGCTGCCCAAACTGGTGTGTTCATCATCATTGGGTATTGATTATGGAGGAAGACCTTGGATCCCGATTGCATTAAGTATGTTTCGTATTGGAGCCAGCCCCCAGTCCCCAACACCACCCCCCCTTTACAAGACTGAAAGCTCCCTGCTGCATTCCCCTCAAGCCTCGCACTCCCCATGGTTAATTAATTTGAATGACTGCAGAAAATATTTTCATTACCCTCTGATTATTTCCCTGTCTGCTGATGACAGATTATTCATCACTGCGCTGCAACTGTACTCAAATTGAACTCTGTGTAATCAACTCTTTCAATCTGCCTCACGATGGGCATCCTCAGGTCTGGGGGAAAAAAGCTTATTTCCGTGTTATGGCAGCTGACACAGGAATATTCTTTGGCAGATGCTCTGAAATCCCAGCAAACAGCTTGTTTATTTTTTTATCATCGCTGCCTGATTATTCAAATTGTTCTGGTGATTTTTGTTAACCTGCTATTTCCAGGCTCCTGTTTTGTGGATAGTTTTACAGTGATTAGAGAAATAGTTCCACCACTCTAGGGGTGCTCAGACGTGTTTAGGGTTGTCAGGTAACAATGTGAAGAGTTTTTCTCTTCTGAAAGGTGACATCTACAATATTTGTGCTGTCCAATAGATTTTCTTATGTCTTGGTTTTTATGTATGAAAAATGGCATCTTCGCTGTTTGAAAAGTAAGGTCAACAAATATGGATTTTTCAAGGCCGATGCCAGTGTTTTACAGAGCATTTATTTATTTATTTTAACGTTTTTACTCATGAAAATCGAGATGTTGTCTTGTACTCTGTAGCGCCTCCAATAAATCTACCAAGTTTGGTAACTGTCATACATACCAAAAATTAGGTCAAAGGGGAGAAACATAGAAGGCTGTAATATACATTGAAAGGGCTGTAATACGGTTTATAAATTGGATTTTTTAAAAACCACAGTGTAGCAGGGTTTCCCTGTGACTTTTGAAAAGGAATGACAGATTGTATGAGTGACACATGGATTAATCCATAGGAGCTGAGAGGGGGCATTAACACATTAACTGCAAACCAACCTTGTAAGGAAGAGGCCAGAAAATTTTTATGCTTTTTTGTTATTCACACATTGTCTTCCTACAACTGACACCATCTGTGAGACATACACATTACACATATTGTATGTCTTGCTGGCTGTGTGCACAGGGTAAATACACAGATGCCACCCTTTCCACAACTCTGAGTGAGAGACATGAGTAGCTTCCCACACAGCCAAAAGCCAAAAGGCTGCTTGCCCTGTCTTTAACCTCAGTCACCTCAATCTGGTCACTGCAGGTGGAAACACTGATGGTAAATCCTCCATTTCTCACCTCAAACAAAAATCTGTTTAGTAGTCCAAAATAAAACCGTGTGAAGGTGTAAGAAAGTAAGACAAATGTAATATTGTCAATATCCATCTTAATGAAGTGATGGCTGCATTAAGTGACTGTCATATACATTTTGCTAATGCATCCAAGTGGCCAGTCACATCCTCTTGTCTTTTTTTGCATTTGGTATTTATCAGCTAGTTGTGACAACAAAATAACAGAAGCCAATTTATTCAGGCTCCATTTCATTTATTTAAAGATGGCATAGCTGCTGAAAAACAAACTTGAGTCACAGCAAATGAGGTCAAGCATAAAATAAGACTTAATACACATAGACTAGAATCTTGGTATTTGTGGATAGTATATGTGCAAAGATCGGTTTTGTATAGTTTGTGAATATTGCAGTAGCTAGTTATGAGCTAGCTAAGTCACACAAAGGGCAAGTGAGTACATTGTGTACAATATGCTTTGTTACACAGATGATGAATACAAATCCCCCAGTTTCCCCCAAGTGTGTAACATTTGCCTGCGTGTGCATGAGGGTGATGTATGAGGCCAGCGGTGTCCATAGGGAAGAGGGAGGAGAGAGCACAGTATTTTTGTTTCAGTCTTAATGCATTTGAAATTCACTTCTTTGTAAAGATGAGGACTAAAAAAGTTAAGGTTGTCGCAGAACTGGTTCGCTGTGTCGAAACAACACATCTGGATGTTTTTCGAAATTGTATGGTCAGTTTAATGCCTTGTACATTATATCGAAAAAATTACTGCAATGTAGGTTACGCATGAAAAGAGAGTATATATACATTTGTAATCCTCGATTCATGAGCCTGATATTCTGGTCAGGACTAGAATTAGCGGATCCTCCAGAAAGAACAATAATAACAGAGTATTGTGCTCTCAGTGACAAGCTGTTCGGGTTCATAGACATCAGAGGATGCACTTCATGAGGAAATAAGGCGTCCTTAGTTAACCTCCAAACACAAAAACACGTCTTATGCATGCACTTTTGTTACAGCGTTTTTGCATGCCCGCATTGAAGTGCTCAGGGTAAAAAAGGCTGTGCAGCATGGTTATGTAATGACTTTGAGCCCTATTTAACTTGTTCAATGCCCACCATGACCTATTCAATATAATATAATATACCACTACATTTGGAGGAACTGGAATTCAAGAAGTGGCCCTGTGCTGTTCTTGAAGTGGTATCTTATGAATTAACAATGTTGAAAATGTTTATTTTTTGCTACTGTATTGCACTATATTGTTTTTGACAGACAGGAATAATGTTATATCTTGCAATAATTTTGTCATGTAAGATGATGATATAGTTTTGTTGAGGAAGGTGAAGCTAAATTAGTTTCATTCAATTTTATTATATAATAAAATCTACATCTTTTTTTTTTAATGAATTTAACCCTTTGTGTACAGAGATATTTTTATGAAAATTACATTTGTCCATACCTTTCAAGTGATTTGGGTGTCTAATAAATGGCTGAATAGATTATATAACTTAGGCAATGTCCTTGAATTTGTTAAAATTTGTATTACTCTTGCCCAGAAACTTTCAAGGTGTGCTCTGGAACTTTTTACAAATTTCTTTTTGACTGACCCACAATGTTGTTCATCTGTCTCAACATTGTTTTATTTTTCTGTTTGTTTGCTTTCCATGGATATTGCCATTGTCAAGACACTCCACTTGGTATTGTAACCAAGGTGAATGTGAGAGGATAGATAATCTTACTGTACCGTTCCAGTGTACAAAAAAGCATACACTGACAGTGGATTCAAATTAGCTAATTACATGCAGCTATTACCCAGCATGAAATGTAAAGAAATTATTTTTCTGGAACTGAATTGAATTAACCTTTCTATTAGCCCCACTGAGAAATCTTCCACTGACATGGGAGGATGAAGCCTCCAAAAACAGGGAGACTAGCCCTGGCTTTTCTCCACATTCAAGATGTAACCTAAATCATGTATTGCCTATGCCCTCAGAGGAAAGCAGTGTTCATGAATCTTGCGGGCAATTGCATTCTGGCCAGAATAGGCTGCAAGAGTACAATAACATAGGATTTTACCCTGCTTAACTTCTATTCTTCCCAAGCAAGGCTTAGCCAGTTGCCTTGCTAATTTGAATGTGTGGCCATAAAGTCACATGGTTGGGACTTGAACATCCAGTGGTGGGACCCAAAGCTGCAGTATGTAGAAAAATATTAAGGCATAATACTGTTGCTGCATTGATTATGGTGGAGTTTGGAGTATGCTAACAGCACACGAACGGTGCCTCAGTGCTCTGCTTCAGTTTTTCTACAGTCTATACTAAATGACTTTATATCTCAGTGAATAATGGGATATGCAAGGCAAAGTGTACAGAATGACTGTTAATACATGAGGTAAAACAATTGGTAATGTGGTAAAACAGTTCAGAAAAACATGCCTGTATACTGCATTAAAACTGCTGTTGGGGTGTACAGGTGACTGATTTGAGTAATGGTCAGGAGCGATGACAGTTGCCAAATAATTAACTACTCTTGGACAATCCATGTAAATAATGTAGTTTGATACCTGGCTGGAATATCAGTGACCTCAAAGTACTGGTATTGATCTTAATGAGTAAGTTCTGTTTTAATGAGCAGTGTCAATGGGTCAGTAGATTTGGTGTCTACTGTAAGAGACACACTGACGTACAGGCGGATTTTGAATTTATTGCTGGACACAAATGGCCATGAATGTGGGGATAGGCTTAGCCCTTAAGTGGTCTGCTATGCCAAAGCAAGTATTTGATGACTTATGTATAGTATATCCCAAACTGTATTTTCTGATGAACATTGGGTAACTCTTAGTGACTGCATGCCCAACTATGGTCATATAACTGTGTTAACTTTTTGTGCAATCAGTCTAATCCAATTAACTTTATAAACTTCTGAAATATAACCTTGGTAGCACTAAAAGGAGATGAAGGGAAAGATTGTCTGCTTGTCATACTCATCTCACTTATTATTCCCAAGGCTTTATTTTACTCTTAAAAAAATTACAGGATTGTTTCTGATTAATATACTGCAGCCACATACAGGATTGTTGCAGTTATATGCTGCATTAATACCAATATCTAATAAAACATGTTTTGAAACTGTTTCTTATTCAAAAATGGTCTTTCAGCAAGATTTGTCCAGAGAAACGATATTTGTGATCATAATTAGAAGTAATATTAAATGGCTTTCCCCGTGAAAAAAAAAAATCAATTTTGTGTTAGTGCTATATGTGTTAATACATAATACATCAGACTGAGTGAATGACATCTGAGTCAAGTACAAACATGCTGCATGCTTTCTCAAATGTTTTATGCGTTGACGTTTGCAGTTGCCTCTCCGCTTTTATAAAACATGAAATTTTCTAAGGTAATAAAACTCCCATGTTGTTTTATTTCTAGCTTTGTTTTTCAACCAAACATACAGTTAGCGATGGAGAAAAAGTTCCTGTGTAAGAGCTCCATAGGACATTCAGTTTGAATTAGGCCAATTATCTGACGGATTGAGTGAGAGCTGTCACATAAGCACTAAACCATGTTTCCCTTGTCTTCTCCCTGTGTCTGCAGCTGTAAATAAACACGAGGACAGGAGAATCAGGATGAAAAGATGGCAACCTTGCTGTTACCACCGGGTCCTGACACCTTGCGCCGGTTCACTCGTGAATCCTTGGCTGCCATTGAGCAGCGGATTGCCGAGGAGCAGGCCAGGAAAGCCAAGGAGTACCAGGAGGATCTGGGAGACGTGGAGCCTCCCAAGCCTCGGGCCGACCTGGAGGCCGGGAAGCAGCTGCCCCGCATTTTCGGCGACATTCCCTCCGGACTCGTTGGTGTGCCTCTGGACGACATTGACCCTTTTTACTTCAATAACAATAGAGTAAGTGTGGCCTACTTTGTGAATGTGTGTGCCTGTGTCTGTGTGGTTAGTGTGTGTGTTTGGTGCGCGGGGTTCATTCTCCTCCTTTAGTGGTACGGTTAAACAAGTTTTGTTTTAATTGATTTCTAATGATTTAATAATTGATTGGATGTCATTACAAAAGGACAGCTTTAACTGAGGAAGCAACATATAACAAGTATACACAGGGCTGTGTCATATAGACCATGTGTCTCTGCCATGTTTGTTTTAAAACAATGTGCTGTCTTTTTCACATAAGTAGACTGCAAAGTTATGTGTCTGCTACAGTTACATGGCAGATAATAAAAAAATGAGCTTCTCTACTTGACAGACGTTATGTACAGAACTGGGTTTTCACCAGTTATTAAATATAATATGATCATTTAATTATTGTGCCATGAGTTTGGAATGCACAATTGAGGCCACTGACTGTCACAGAGATGATTGAATTAAAGTAATATATTTAGCCAATTTATTTAAAGGACTTCTGTCAAAGCATATGTCAGTCTCAGTTCTTGATTCAGAGGGAGTGGCAGAGAGTAAATAAAATGGGTAGAGACTGGCAGACTTGTAGATTGTAGATTTGTGCCCATAATGTAGTAGAAACAAGGGAACATGTTGAAAAGTGTAGTCACATAACTCAGGAAGCTCTACAATGATCTGTGTAATATTTGAGGATGTTATTTGCTGAGCATTTGTCAGCAGCTCACAAAGTAATGAGCACAGCAGTGAAGGTTACTGGTTTGGATTTTCTTGACTTTACAGTCTTTTTGATTTTGTTTTTGATTCTGATAATCAAAAGATTTTGACTTTTGACTTTGTCTTGCTCATTAAAAGTACCATTTCAAAGACCATGTAGACTTCAGTGTTGGGTAAGGGCTAAGGAGGAGGCCACCACCACATTTTTACAAGGCTCAGCCAGCTATTGCTTGCATGAATTTGTTCCTAACTGTGTTCTCAACCATATGCCCTAGCATAGCACATAACTGTCCCTCTCAGTGTCATTCAAGTGTTTTGGACAGTGAACTCATGGAGGCTGAGTGCAAACTAATAGCACTCATAGATGTGACAAGGACATGCTACAATAGCCAATGTTATGCATGATCCACAGGCCCTAATGTGGTATGGCACTCTCGACCTGGGCGAGATGGCATGTGTTGATTGTTATGTGAATAGGGCTGTGGCTCAGTACTGTACTGCTGCGTGTGTCTGGAGCACCATGATTTTGTTATGTGGCTGCCTGAGACTGAGGGGAATGAGATTGCAGGAGGACTGCTGATGTGATGTGCCTAAGCAGCAATCAGCAGTGTGTCCCCTGGGCTCACAACGTAGGTGTCTGCGAGGGTACAGTTTATTAAACGGGAAGCCAGGAAACCCTTCAGTTATGCAGTATCTAGAGCATGACTGCTGGATTACAGCATGCACACAAACACTAGATGGGATAATTCATATAGCTTTCATTTTGACCAGATCACAGAAAGACAATTTAGTGGTCAGTGAACAGAGGCAGACTTAGTTATGGTAGCCTTTACACTAGAGAACAATTAGCAAAATCCCACAATTTGTTCAAATATTTAAATAATAAAAAATATAAGTGTATGGACACATACAGATTCATATGTAAAATCACACATTTTAATAAAAAGGTCATATCAAATATTAATGTGGGCTGTTGTGGCAATGTATGGATAAAATAAAAAATTTAGCCTGTCAGACATAAAAAAAACTGTCAATACCTCTTTAATATAATCTCAATACCTATTTAATATATTTATTTAATCAATAGCTGAATGTGTCCAAAATTAATACAAGACTGTCTCTGGAGTGCCACTAAAAAGATACTAATAGCAGTATTTAACTGCCATGTATACTTGTCAGTTTATCCCTGAATAATTGAGTCCTTGTTAATGAACACATGACAATGTTATTCAGTAATATCTTTACCGAGGCACTGGGGCAGAAACGGTTGCCCCTTTTTTACCTACAGAAATACTGGACTGAAGTCAAACACTTAGGGGAATAGAATGTGACACTGTCCAACAATGATATCAGTAACACTTCTGCTGAGACAGCAAACAAGCCTCAGGGCATTTTTGTGTGCCACCTTTTTCTGTGATGCAGCTCATACATAAACAGCATTTACTTTCCCCTTGACTCCACAGAATGCTCTCAGAGAGGACAAAAGACTTTATTTAGTCACCACTCAAATTAAATGTGCTTGTCCCAAATGGGATGCTATTTTTTGTGGCCTAATTGCAAACCATTATGTTGTAGTCAGCCCGTGTGATTTTGTCCCATCATTTGCCAATCCATATCCATGTGTTGTTCTTCTTTTTCCTGAGCCCATGTTCAGATTTGTTCAGACAGTGACCTCTGTATCACTATGTGGAAGGAAATTACTTGGTAAAAATAGAAAACACTCATTCCTTTTGAATGTCAATACTTCAAGATTGATTTTCCATTTACATTTTAAGACCGGTTTGGATATTTTTCAGGAGAATTGATGTCACATTTATTCTATTGAATGGCCGTATAGATCTAAGGCCCCTGAAGCCATCATGCTCGAGCCTTCATCATTCTGACTGCAGCTGCAGTGGAGGAGCCAAGGCCTCGCGCTCCCATAAGCTGGTGGATGCCCTCACCAGCACTGTCAACAAACTCCATCTCATTCCAGCGTCATGATTGCTTCATGCGCCGAATCAAATGTCCGGCCACAGCGACATTTGTCAGTTTAATAAGTGTCCGTTGTGACATTGACATGGCATGTCTGGATTGAATTAAATCACTGAGGGCCGCGTGAGCAGCAGCGTTGTCAGGACCTCCACATGTCCAGTAGATTCACTGCGGTGCATGTTTCTTTGAGAGACGTCTGCTCGTTACAGACACCATCAAAACTGGCTCGTTTCAGGTCTACAGTAAACAGGACATCTACTTCATTTTCCCCACCTCTCATAGACCATTTAATCATCTGTTCCAGAGGATAGTTGAGGCTGCAGTTGGTTTCAATTAGGTACAAATCTATAATAGAGATAATAATCCAACATAACAGAGGAGCTATATGGCAATATACATTATATAAATTATGTCATGTCATCATGCAGGAGCTGTTATTATTGCTGAATAATTATAAGAATCACTATATTAAAGATGGTGGAAAATACATAGGTTGTCCTTAAATGTTTAGGTGCCATGAACTCAAACTTGGAATTTGCGGCATATGGACGGGATTCTCTTAGTAAATAATAATCATTCACTCCAGTGTAAAACTCTTGGATAATTTCTCGCTCAGTATCACTCTGGATGTAGGTTCTGCTCTCTGCTTTGTGATCAGTGGGCATTAAGGCCTGGATTCAATCAACGTTTGTCTTGTCATTTAATTTGACTTACAAATAAATGCAAATTCAACTTTTCCAGTGCACTTTCACTTTTTATTATTCATTTTGGTGATTGTGGAGCCTGACAATGTTTCCCATGTAGAAAAAAACTATAAAAAGCATACACAGTTCCCAGGCCCATGTCATTGTAGCAATTTTTCACAGCACAGTCAAGTCCACCTCCAGTGATGAATGATTTAACAAAAATAAATCAGTGACAACAAACTATTAATTGATGTGGATTATAAGCAAATTTAACATTTTATTTAATCATGTGTTCCATGTCAGAACATAAAAATAATCTTCTGTCAGACATGTAAGGTAACCATGTCAACAGCCAGTTACACACTCCCTCTGTACCAGAATTCTCACTAAACTTTAAAAAATAGGTGGTCCAGAGGGAGACTGAGTTAAAGGGGCTCCACAGTAGTTTGGTCTATTCTATGCCGTTGTCATGAATTTGCAATCCACTGTTTTAAATCATCAATTCACATGCTCCAACTAAGCTTTAAAAGATCTTCCTCCAAGTTGTTTGGTTCAATAACTGAACCATGATACTGCATTTTGTGTCTATAAAGATTGCTAACTTACCAGAATCTGAAATTGTAACATCAGAAACTTTGTGAGAATTTATGCAAACTTGAGCAGAGTAAGATACAGGGACATGATCAGGGGGAGCTTGGTATCAGCTGTAATAATATAGCACATTTAAGATGCATGCCCTATCCTAGCCCTGAGGCTATCCCACATTTTAACCCACAGCTGTCATATTAAGAAAACAACTTCTGTTTAGTCTAAAATAGTTGCTGGCATGTTATAATGACCTTATAACACATCGGCTGCTTTACATAAAATTAATCCTCATATATATATGTACCCCATGCATGATATTATAACTTGTTGGTAAATCTGAAATATATTTTAAGCAGTGCCATATATGTACTGTGGTCCATGTATTTCTGTCATGACCCAAGGGTAATATGTAGCCTCTTACAGTGATGGTATGGTTACCAGGTTAATCTTGTATATTGTGTGGTTTGCTGGAAATAGGGTGGTTAGGTCACTTAATCCTGTCTCCCCTATCGCGTCATTTTTTTTTTGTTTTGTTTACAATTAGGACACCCCTTATGACGATTATACAGACCCAGGCTTAAGCTTTAGGCCAAAGAACACAACTCACCACAACAATACTCTGCGCAATTTCAGCCCTGTGAGACTTGTTGATGTTGTTTCCTCAGTTCAAAAAAACATGTTAATTGTTTGGTATGTTGTATTTTCCTCTCTTCCACCTTTAAAAAGAATGAATGTTTGTTGTGCTTTCTCTCCACAGACTTTTATAGTACTGAACAAAGGGAAGGCCATCTTCCGGTTTAGTGCCACATCTGCACTGTATATTTTTAGTCCTTTTCATCCCGTCAGAAGAGCATCAATAAAGATTTTAGTTCACTCATATCCTTTCCACTTCTCACAACGATGTCATGTCTTTTTATGTTTATAGTAGCTGCTATTTCCTATTTCATTTTAACTATGACTCTGAACGTGATCTTCCTTCTTCATTTTTTGTGTGTTTGTACATGAATCGTAAAATTAGCAACGTCTACAGAAAACGGCAGTAAGCAGTATGAGTAAACAGACTAAAAATTTATATGACAGTCTTCCTCAGTTTGTTAATTATGAATTACTGTAAAACCACTTGTGTCGGCCATCTCTGTGGCGTTGCAGGCTCAGGAGGCCAATGAAAGGTCTCAATGACATAGGGTTCAAGGACAGACACGCCTATCAGAGAGAGCACAGTTCTGTTTGTTTGACTGATATGCAAGAGCCAGCCATTTAAAGAAAGGAAATCAAATAAGCCAACGCAAGCTTGCAATGGCATTATGAGAACGCTGACATTTTAGACCAGAATTCTAATTGGGAACCATTTTCTACCCTCTGCCAAGTTTGGCTGTTCACCCACCTGTACCCTGGCCAAAACTCCACTACCTCCTCTTTCTTTATGGACAGTTACTATAAATAAATGGGCTGGTGTTTGTGAGTGCTGAGAAATATTAACCTCGTGGACACTTTGCTTGTGTCATTCTGATATGAGTGTGAAGAGGCTGATTCTGGAGGTGTTGCCCTGAAGGCGAATACATCTCACCACGTGCGGCTCTAAAATGACACATGGGTGCCATCAGCCCCTACTCCATACCAACCAACCCCCACCCCCACCCCAACCCCCTGCTGCCCTGGGCCTAGTGATATGGGATTCCTGTCTGAACCCAAAACATGCCATGGAGGCCCAGTTGTCATCTTCCCCTGCCACTGCAACTGCAATCCCCCGATAGGCTTCTTTTAATCACTGCAATGAAATAAGAGTGGGGAGATTTAAGGGGACATGTGACTGCAGCCGCTTAGTTCTCAGACCCTCCCTCAGATACATGGCCCTGCTTTTTCTCTGAGCGCATGCAGCTGTGCTCTATTATTCTTCTTCTTCTTCTTCTTCTTCTTCTTCTTATTATTATTATTATTTGCTAGCGGTCTGTGTATTTTCTTCAAATGCTGCAACATGTAACAGCAACCTTGCAATGGCATTATGTGAGTGCATTTATCCATGTAGGTCCTTTAAACAGGAAACATGATATGTTACAGATTCAGGAATTAGGCCTATAATATTGCTTCCTATTAATTACTGTCATGGTTAGAATAAAATGAGACTATTAGGTCAATCAGAAGGCATTAATGCTAATTTGGAATTAAGTTAGAATGTGGAAATAAGAAGATCTAATGGAGTTTATTCGGACCAGTTTTCTGAGAGATTTTTTTAAATTGGTTACCCATAAGGGAGACCGGATGCTCTCCAGGCATCAGTGAAGTGTCTCATATGTGATTCAGTCTGTAAGCGCTATTCATAAAGACAACTGAGTCACCATTGCATGGAAGTTCCCCTGAATATTTAAAAAGGCAGGGCACTTTCGATCTTCTAACAATGTTAATCAATTCATAATTTTGTGGATTTTTTTGGAAAGCTGTATGCAGGAAATAATGTTTGTGTTGCATTGCCTATATCCATATGAAATAAAAGCCCTTTTATTAAATGATTAAAAGTATAATATGTAAGTTTACACATCCAATGATATAGTAATTTATAAACATTATGGCCCATATTGGAGGTTTTCCAAAGTGAAAAATAAATAATGAAAGTGAATAACAAGGCCACTAATTTGGAGTATTTTATAACTGGTCTTCACTAATTGGTTATTTTTCAACAAATTATTTGGTGGGGCTTCTTCTTAGTGACTACTATGGGCATTCATTATGAAGCAAGTGATGTCAAGTTAGTATAAATCATAGTCCCTATAGAAAAAAAAAACCATATGCACCTGGTGTACAGGCACTTACTAATGTCTCTGCAGTATTTGGGACAAGCGCCTCTGAGGAATAGTAGCAGTCCACTCTGTGTCTCGCTGCTACAGAATTTAAAAAATAGTCTGGTTATTTCAGTTTGCAAGTCAGCTACCTAACTCACAACCACACTGCAAAATTTCAAAGGAATTTGTAAAGCAGGAGCTTCATAATTTGCATGAGTGAACATGTGTCTTGCTGGTCCAGAAGTAGGGGAGAAGCAGCCATTAAAAATGAAAGTATGGAACTATGGTCCTTGCAGTCAGGAGAGTGGTCCCGCATTACTCTTACGTCTAGCGTTTTGGGTTTATCATTTTGTGGGAAGTGCAACACGAACCAACAAGCTGGATTAAAAATGTCAGATGTTCTTGTATTTAGATCCTACTGCCTGCATTTGTACATTGGTTGTAGTGAAAATCTCTTAAAAAGAAAAACACAATGTTAATTTGTAAATGGCTTTGTAGAAAAAGATATATAATTTTTCCATCCCTAAATAAAGGAATACATGTCATGTTATTTAGCTTTTTTCTGTTTACTAACTGCTTATAACAATAGTGTAATAGTGCAAGCTACAAAAAGGACTACAAGCTCTTTTCTATACAGTCTTATGCAATTTAATGAAATGAAATATCCTCTGTCCATCAGTTTGGATTTTTGTTTTTAAGTTTTTGTACATACTCTGAATGTTTTACAGACATATGACCTGACTTTCCTTAACTCTGTTTCCTCTACATTATTCAGTTTGTTTATTATGTGCACTATTTTGACCAATTGTTGTTTTATGGCCATGTCTGAACCAGCACAGTGGGCCAAGTATGTGGAGTAAGTATTACCTTTTACATCACTTCTCTCAACACATGCGCTTCTCCTGGCTAAAAATATGCAGTGTGAATTCTTCTCTGTTCTGTGCCATTTCCTAACTCACTTCGACTGTATTGACTTTTTGAACTGTGCCCTATTTGTCCTGACATAAAGCTTTGCCAGGTGTTTGTTGCCTTGCCAACCACAATTAGCAAGTAAGTTAATGATTTCAGTGTATCCAGCCCATAACTTTGCTAATTGCACTTGCTATGCTACATCGGAATGAAATCATGATGTCACATACTGTTACACCTTCCAGAATTTTCATTAAAGGGATCCACATTAAAACACCAAATGTGTAGGAATGGAAATGGACGTTTTGGATGAATTTGGCTAAACTTTATTTGATTAGACCTGTTCTGGGCATGGGTTAAATCCATAATATAAAACATGATAACTAAGAATTTAGGTGAAATACTGATGAAAATGGCTAAATCTGTATTATAAACATTCATTGTATATGATAAGTTTGACATTTTGGCCTTGGCCTTGATTCAATAAACATTTGGTCTGAACATAAAAATTAATGCAAGTGTTTGCTTTTTTCCTCATTAAATTTGGTGAATTCTACAATCACCAAAATTAACTTGTCAAACTTTTTGTCAGTATGAAATGTTTCACTTGCATTCTTTTTATAAATAAAATTAAGACAAATGTTGATTGAATAAATGCCATAATGTCCTGTATGTATCCTGAGTTTTATATAAAAAGATTACAAAAGGGAAACTCACAATAATTTGAGATCTCAAGGGCTATGTAGCAAGTCAAAATTACAAGTAAGTGTTTTCCATACGTATCTGACTGTGGTGGCCCTCCACAGGTTTTAATATCACAGGCTATAGCTTCAAAATAAATCAATCATCCTCCAAGCGTTGATAACAAGCAGTACCACTTCATGTATTGATTTTGCCGTATACTGAACTAGCTGTTCGCCTTTTCCCTCGCTCTCTCCTTGTAGCTGCCCCGCCAGCCCCATTCCCTTTCCCTCTCTCTTTTAAACAGTGAGAGGGCAGGCTACTCTCAGGCAATACACTGTGTTTAGAATGCGCTTGAGGTGGTCAGTTTATGAAAAGTTAAACCCACTACACTGACTGTTGTCCTGTAGGCTGTCCTGTGGATTTGAGTGTCAATCATCATAACTTCATATTTTAATTTAGTTATGTTTTCTAACTCAGTTTAGTAACATTTAGCATTCAGGTATTTCGGTATAGCCCTAATTTAGCTAGCTAACTCAGATGATAATTTGTTTTTTGAAAGAATATTTGTGGTCGGGATAAGTAGTACTCTGGTCAGCAGTAGTGTAATGTGGGATGTGCTGGGCCTTCAGGGACCTTATTTTTAAAGGAAGCAGTAACCTCAACCTATTTCAATGTAGTTTGCTTGATTAACAATCAAATGCTTTGAGGAATCAGTGGGCAAGTATCGGCGAACCACAGTAATCTGAATGCCCAGGGACTGGGAGTGGTTAGGATTTTAAAAATTCCACATTACTGAAAGTGATGTCAGAATACAATTTAAATTCCTCTCTACCTCTGTGGAAATCATTACGTAAGTGTTGCCTTATTTTTAAATATTGCACTGACATATAAAAGTTTGAAATAAACCTGTCTTAAGAAAATTCACACAAGATTGGGAGATGCTGAGTTTTGCTTGTGATGAAAAAAACCACTCGGCAGTAACTCTAAATATACCTATATATATACACTAAATATACCTATATATACCTAAATATACCAATGCTATTTCCTTTTGCTGTTTCAAGTTACAGTCTGTAACATTTCCATTTCAAACTTCTGCAGCTGGTTTGAAATGTTGATAGTTACAAAAGAAGTGCTTAAACGAAGAATCCATTATTTGAATAACTGAAATTCTCTAAACTGTATTTTTATGTCAGTTTCAGTAATCTGATACATTCAGTATGCCAAACCACCCTGGCCATGAGGTGTTCAGAAAACTAAGGTTCGACAGCATAAAACAATAATTTATAATTCATCTAATTAATATTGTAATTAATCTATTTCTGTTTTAGTATGAATAATATTGTTATGTAATATTTCCTTCAGCCTGCAGACACAGGCATGAGGACATAGCAGAACACTGAATTCCCTTCATATCATGTAGGCAGTGTATTGCCAGTTATTTTTGCTGTTTTCTTTTAAATGAGATACATATCTTAAAAATAAAATATGAAGTGAAAACAAACTGAACCCGGGAACAAGGCCTGTAGAATTATTTGTTGGATAATTAATTATAGTTACTAGCTACTCAAGCTTTGCTTTAAAATACCTTTCTTGCTACTACTGCTCACAAATCCAGCTCTGTTTAAGCTATTCCAGTGTTAGTTGTCTACCATATGCTGTGCCCTTCAAACTCCCTATCAGCAAGGAGAGACCGCCCTTTTACCTCACAGTCTTAGCTATGGCAGAAATACTCCCTCTGATCTGCACTGCTCCAATGGTAGAAACGCAATGACAGAGCATTAAACTCCCCTGCATAGTGTCCTGATGTTGCCGCATTCATATTTATGTTAATTAACCATGAAACAGTAGATAAGTTACTATGACTCACTCATTTATGATACTGTTTGATTTGATTGTTTTATCTGTGTAATATGTAATACTAAACTAAATATATTGTATATTGTATTATGTTGTTGTTGTTACAAGAGCAAGAAATAGTTTTAATAAGACTGCAGCTATATTATGTCAATGTTAAACCTCTGTACGCTTTTCCATTTAATGCTCTGTTGTGCTTGCACGCTTCCCTGTGCTAAATGGGGTATACCTGTACCCTCATGGCTGCTTGCAGTCTCAATGTATGACATAACACAGTGGCCTTCATTCCACATTTGTTTTTAACTTTGACATGGAAATGAGTGCATGAGTTAGAATTTTTGCTTCACAAACACTGTTTTCTGAGTTCAGTGATCACTAAAATGAGCTTGCCAAACTCTGTTTTTGAAGCAAAAAAGAGCATTTAGTGCTAAGTCAAAATTAACAACAAAGGTTGATTGAATCGAGGCCACTATATTTACAAATGTAAGGGTATAAATATAACCATGCTTGAATTGATGGTAAAAAAAGCGAGTGCTATCATCAAGCAGAAACTGGTTAAACTGTTTGCTAAAGTCAGTCCCTCAATGTGCTTTGTCTAGCTGCCAATGCATATCCGTGTACAGTACATTAGCTGGAATGTTTAAACCAGTGCTGCTGTTTGGGTTCTCAGAGAGATTTGGGTCATGGTATTTTACTGTTTTGGATGTAACCCATGTCCTGACCTGTAGCTGATTCAGTTTGCTGTACTCTGAGATAAGTCCACCCGTAGAAGGTGTATAGGACCTCAGACTTGAGCATCTCCCGTCTAAAGTGAGGATTTCCTATCGACATCTTTACCTTTAATGAAGAAAAACCAAAAAACGTATGCCTTATGAAGTATGTCCACTGTCAGCACACATTGAAAGATGGTTGTTGTTTTGGGAGGGAGAGGGGCTCATTGGCACACAGCATGCAATGACTCCCAGCAACCCCATGACCGGCTCCAACGAGAGAACCCCTCGTACCTCTCAGCTCCTGACTGCAGGGGTAATGGCTGGGCTGGCACCGCGATTACTTCATTTTCCTGCAATCTGACCCACAATCAGAAATAATGCCCTTCCGCAAACCAACCCCTTTCATTGCAATGATCATTTCATAAGAGGACTTTCAATGTTTTCTTAATTGATGAACTAAAAAAGTGTTTGTGCAAGTGGACGGGAAATGCAACCACAACCTGAAATTGGGGTTTATTAACTGAACAAAGGACATCTATTATCTGCACAGCAAAACGGTAATTAAGCTAAATACCATACCCATATTTTAACAGCAACCTTTTCTTTTGAGCTGCTAGGGTTGAGAGGTATGATATGCACACCACATCTCTTGCAAAGCACTAAACTGGTGTGAAGAGAATTAGGGAAAAATGTTGTGCAATTCAGAATGCTGCATCCTCCATCCCAGTTTCCATTGACCTGGCTAAAATATTATTTTGATGTCAGAGTGACTTGTTGGATTGATGCCCATTCTTGTCTTGATGACTGCAAACTCATCAAGCAATGATGTAAAAAAGCTTGCTCTTCATTCTTCCAGGGCTGATAAGTACACATGCTTACTACATTACTGTCCCATTTACTGTTTTCCAATTGCTACTGTGATTTTTTATTTTATTTTTGGGTCCATTTTGAAGATGGTTGTAGAATCCACCTCTTACTTGACATGCCCCATTGACTGTTAATGCTCTGAATTTTTCTTTCCCAAACACTTTATTCAGGTACACTTTTACTGGCATTTACACTTTTGAATCCCTGATAAAAATATTGGCAAGAGGATTCTGCATTGGGCCGTTCACCTTTCTGCGAGACCCATGGAACTGGTTGGATTTCAGTGTAATAGTCATGGCGTAAGTATTCCATCAACGATGTCGTCAGACTCTCACCTGTGTGCTCACCTCCCCCCACCCCATCAACCTCTAACTCCGCTGTTATTCTAACCTGCTGATACTCACTGTGCTAATAATGTCTGTAGTTTCCATTTCCTCTCAGAGTGTGAAGGAAATTAATAATGAAAAATATACTGAAATGTTGATCTTTCCCACATTCTGTGTGACCTTCAGTCTCCCCTTTGTGTCCTTCCCTTTCAGACCTCTGTGATGTCCTTCAAACTCTATTTCAACAGTCCAAACTGATGGGACTTTGATAAAAAACAACTGCAAAAAAGACTATTATATTTAATAATTCATTATATAGCAGTTTGGAATGTAAGTCTTAAATTATTAATTTATGTTAAATTAAATTTGTGTGAAATATACTCTACATAATTTTGTATGAAACACAGCAGATACTGTTCAGGTAATACACAGTTCCATGAGTAATAATATTACCTAAGGTAATACATTCTGTTGTAATTGTTGTACCATGAGTTTGGACCATTGACATAGAGCCCTTTATGTTTTAAGAGGAGGAATACAAATGTAAAAGGGAATAAAAGCTTGCCACATACTGCTTTATATATATTTTGAAGGATTATTTTCTTTGGGTTCTTTCATTGGCACTGATGCAAATAAGATGAAGGAAAACCGCCCTCAGTGTTTTTGGAAAACGCCCTTGCCTTTTTTTTGCATGCGCAATGACAATTGGTGACTTGTAAAGCACTGCATTAAAATGGTTATTGAAGCTAAATACTGGCAAAAGGCCCAGATGCACATACTGTAAGTACAGTCATTTAATCTAACAGCTTGTTGTAAACCTCACCGGAGCCTTATGGCCCTGTACGTTGGCATGCAGTCTGGTACTCTGGCCTATGGAGAGTATCACAGATCTAGATTCAGTTTTACCCTAATTGTGTAATTTACAGTTCAGTGCAAAAAATTGAACTGATGATTTGAAAAATAAGACAATAGCATGGAATTTTCTGACCGGTGTCGGTTATCAGTTATTCTAAATATTTAAATAAAGATATCATTTTACAAGTGAGCAATTAAGAGGGGCAAGCTTTTGTTTCCTAACATTTCTAAATGCAACCTAAATTGTATATTTATAAGGAATAGTGGCTCTGTAGTAACAGATTTTCAGTTACAACAGAGGGTGAGACTGAGAAGACGAACTTCAGATTTTGTTGTGTATATATATGAATATATTTATATGCATCAAATATATGTATATATATTGCGCTGCATACCAAAAAGTATGTGGAATTTTATCAAAATTCCTCTAATTCTAGCCATTTTAACTTGGTTTAAGTTCTCTACAGGAAAAATAGGCTTGATTCAAATGGTTCTTTTTCAAAGCTTTGTTTATCAGTGCAGTGGTATTAGAAATGGCTGTGCTTTGTGTTTGGCGAACATGCTCTTGAGTAAGCATTGATGTGTTTGGCAAACTGCTGTACCTTATGTGACCCCCGAGGGACAAGAGAGGTAGCCTCTGCTCTCGAGAGAAAGAACAAACCACAAATATGACCTAGAAATCTTTCATTTGTTTTCTTCAAAAATGATTTTGGAAAAATCCATGAGAAGAGATTATGATAAGATCAGTGACTATTTGATAAAAATAAGAAAAAAAAGAGCTACAGCATTAGCGATATGAATCAAACAATTGTTTTTGACAGTCTTTATATTAACTCTACATTGAAATGAAGTGGCTAACTGAATGTACAGTGTGCAGTCCACACTTAGTGTGACAGTGTGACATAGAGAAACAGGTATTCTATTTGGGATTAAGCGTAAAACCTGCCTTTGCCGCATTATGGCTCGGGGTGAATCAGAGAAGGATTAGCTGCCTAAAACACAAGGGTCACACATCATACAAACTGGGTCAAACTTCAGAGGCAATTTCCTCTTTTTATTTAATCAAACACGTAGACCAGCTGTCTGGGTTGGCTGAAATAATTTCCCTGAAAGACAACAAGACAGAGAAGATCATGAGTTCCAAAACAATGATTTCTTAAAAATCTATATTTCTTGATTTTTTTGCCAATTTGTTTTGCCAATTTGATTGTTTAATCAGGATGGATTATTCATTAAAATGTAATCCCCGTCTATAAAAAAAATTTGGAATGTCCTTGGATATTACATGGGGAGGCAGTTCACAATCCTGGCTATGATCGAGTGTTTTATTCTCGTTATGGTTTTATTTCGTTTCCTGAACAGCACAGTTGTCCTTGAACTACATACCAAGCAGGGTCAGGTGAATTCTTAGCAAGACTGTGGTACATAAGTCAAACCAGCACTCTGGCACTGAAAGGCCAGTTTCCTGGTGTCTGCTTTATTAAATCCTAACCGGTGCTTGGGGCGCTGATATCAGGATGATATATATTATCAGTCTCAAAATCTCTGGTCCTTATGAAAAATAAAACTGTCTAGCTTGAGGAGTGAGTGTTTGATAATGAGAAACATGTCATTGCAAATGCTATGCCTTGCTAGTGTTACATCTGTTGATGCTGCAGTACATGCAATGCATCTTGTATTCGCAAGCATTCGAATTATCCAGTTTTTTTTTTTTTTTCAATCAGTGTAATGGTCAAAGCGGATGAAATCACATATGGAATAAACCCTGCTGGGCCCACATGACTTTATCTCTCCTCCAAATTTAAGCAGCTGGTGAAATGACATGAAATTGGCAGTTCACTTTTCTGACATGGAGGATCTGTAATGTGTAAAAAAGAATTTATTCAACAATACATTTATTCTATTATTTCACAAAAACCTCTGCTGTCCATATGACATTCCACAGTGGAATATGTCACCCAATATGGTTTGTTAGGCACTTTTCCCCCCATTTGTTCTGTTCTTCCAAATAACTCTTAATTTGATCCTGCAGGTTTCTAACCGAGTTTATAAAAGTAGGCAATCTTTCAGCGCTACGAACATTCAGGGTCCTCAGAGCGTTGAAAACTATATCTGTAATTCCAGGTAAGGGGATGGTGCTCCCTGGAAATGGGTTGCATTGTCGATCTTGTCCAGTCAAACATGCCACACGCCCTATGACTCCCACCCTCCTCTACCCCGCCATCCTTCCTTTTTCTGTTCCCTTCCAGTCCCATCCTGTCCACTGTGCTCTCACTATGTTTGCTTGTTGATGGTGCACTGTCATTGTATGTGTGACTTTGGCTTATTGCAGATATGTTACTGAGTTTGTGGACCTGGGCAATGTCTCAGCGTTAAGAACGTTCAGAGTACTGCGAGCGCTGAAAACTATCTCTGTCATTCCAGGTGAGAAGGGAGTTAAACACTAAGGCTGCCTTTTAAGGGAAACAAACCCACCTGCCATTTCCTTTTTTATACAAACATAACTAACCATGTTGTTTTGTTTAATGAGGGGAAATGCAAAAAGGTGTTGGAAATGAGACCTGTGAATGAAGTCACACACGTGCATGTACAATTCAGAAGAACAATGGCACTTTCCTTCTAGCAACAGATTTTGAATAGGCACTCATGCAATAACTTGGTAAGAAAACAGGAATATCATGTGCCAGCTTAACATAACAGGAACATTTTACAGGACATAACAGTGTATAATTTAAAAGGAAAGGACCATTTTGTAAATTAATTCAACTGAATGAGATCTACATAATCTACAATGTCTGCATAAAGAATAAAAACCTTCCATGGGTCTTATGGGATGCTTACTTGGTTTGTGTTGTTTGTATTTTCTACCTGTTTAGCCACTCTCAAATGCTGAGTGTAGACAACCTTTGTTAGCATACATTCACATGCAGTCCTGAACAAGAACACAGACAAAAATTAGGACATGGATAATGTTTCCAATGACCTCCTCCTTCATGCCTGAGGCTTCTGTTACCTCATTCAACAGGTCTCATTCAACCTTAGTGTTTAACATTTAACAGGCATGGGTAGTTAGAGGGTTACCGGTTTGCATGGTTAACACAGCATTCTCAGCAGGCGCTGCCACATTAACACCATAGTACTCTCTTTAAGGATGTCAGTGCATGTTAGGTACAGGTGTAACTCATTCCTGAAAGTTTATTTATTTGTGATTGAAGTTTGACATGGTAACAAATAATCATTTGGGAATATAGTTGAAGTAAGGATCTGATTCAAAACCTGGATGATTATATATTTCTCTTCTCACAATCTCTAAATGGATTGTATCCAGTGGATCCAAAGTGTCTTTGGTTCCAGCCATGTGGGAAGCCAGAGCAGAGCTTGTTGATGTTGCTGTTACTGTTGCATCGGGCTCAGATGGCTGACCTCCTCTGGCCTACATCGTCTGCCGTAAATGCCAGAATGGGAGCGATGACTCAGAGCTGTCTGCGTCGCTCAGTGTTCATACGGTGCTCCACTTGGAATCACATCTCCAGTGATTTCGATCTTAGGCTTGGAATAAAAAGATAGACTCTAAAGAAAAGGGGGAGTGTAACACAGCTTATTTATTTGGCAATTAGGAGATTTCTGAAGCACCATCAAAGAGACATGACTTCATGAACAGTTCTCTCAATTCTCATTATTCAGGTGTACCAGTATTTTTCTGATACATGCTGTGGTTAGCGTCTGATGTCAATGACTGTATACTGTGTTAAACAGCAGTAACAGCGCGATCATGCACAGAGAAACATCGGACAAAGTTTTTTTTTCTTCTGTGGAAGTTTTTTTTTCTGTAGGTTACAGTTTCTGCTTGCTTCTCTGTGTTTTTTGTTGTGCACGTTTACATGTTTGTGTGCTTGTGTGTATTTTCTGTGGTGATTCTTTGTTACTTTGATATGTGGTAGTGAAATACAATATAATTCATTCATAGGTAGGTTCCCTTCTTCTTGCAATATAACTATTCTGCTTTTAACTGCTTAGGAATATTCATGAAAATTAGTTGGCATATAATTTTTGAAAAACATGTACATTATGTGAAGCTGTACTGCACTCAGAAACAGCATGCACATCTCATTTGAGCTTTAAAACAGTTTTAGGGAAATGTACACTTCTCTAGTAATCTCTAAGTAATCTTTGTAACTTCTTTCTGATGCTCAGAAGCATGCACCACCTGTTTAGGGCACTGTTAAATATATCATATCTCCAGACCAAAAGCAGCAGAAAGGGAAAAAAGACATAAGTAGAGTAACTGGAAAGAAACTACATTTTTGAAGCACAGCTTCTCATTGCAGAATGTATGTTAATTATATTTGTTGTGGGGTGATATCTTTTAGAATGAATTATATTCAGCACTCCTTTAACATTTTCTTTTCAATATTAAATTCACAATCTACAATTGATTCTATTTTAAATATGCGGAAATACATTGGGTTGAATATAATGTTAATTCTGATTTCATAGATACTTGCGTTGTAAAAATTATCTAGATATTTCTAAATCAAGAAGAACTGATGCCCATACATTTTGAGATTGTGAATCTTTTGTTAAATTATTTTTTATAATCTCAATACAACCATTATTTCTTCTTATTTTAAATATTAATTGTTATCTTGTGTATGCCTTATACTTTCTTTTGGATGTCTAGTAACAGTGTAGTAGATCATAAATCCTTTCTTTTGATAACAAATGCATGTTGTATTCTGTATATTCATATGATACACTTTAATGGTAAATTAATAGCAGTAGTGCTTGATATATTAAACCCTGAGAAAAAAACATTATTTAGTACTATTTAAATGAACACAATGACCTTAACACCTATACTGTTTTCATTTTGTAAATTTACCTGTACTTTTAAAAGAAGACATACAAAAAAATGAGCTACTCCAAAGAAATACAACACATCTAATACATTTGTAAGGAAATGTTGTACTCAGGACCTGCAGTCTGTAAATGACTATATTTTGTGCGTTGTGGGCGGGAGTGTCTGTCTGGGCTTTAGTGTACTGATATGATCCTTTTCGACAGGCCTGAAGACCATTGTGGGGGCCCTGATCCAGTCGGTGAAGAAGCTTGCCGATGTGATGATCCTGACTGTGTTCTGCCTGAGCGTCTTTGCCCTGATTGGTCTGCAGCTCTTCATGGGTAACCTGCGGCAGAAGTGCGTTCGCAGCATCACCCACTGCACGAACACCACCCGCGGCAACGAACCTTTTTCTTCTGCAACAACAAGACCTGGACCTCTGAGGACGATTTCATCGCTGACGAAGGTAACTTGGCACCTCTCTCTAAACAGTCAGCCCCTAGTCGCAGGGGACAGAAGGAGCTGTTTTTCACAGATACATTTTCAAGGAATTCTCTGAAACTTTTTATCTTTGTGTGGGAGGTATGCCTGGAGACTTTCTCAACACCTACAACCTGTTGTGTACACCACAATGTTTCCTGGACTTTTTGTTTTAGCAGACTGTCTTTATTTATTCCATTGATAGGTGATGCAGTCACCATGACACATGATCAAACCACATGAAATAGCTTTGTCCATTTCCCTGGTTTTTCCCTCCAGCCTTTTGATTTTTTGAACAGTCTTTGCTTATGGAGACACATTGGGCTATATATAATAACAATCATTACATCAGTCTACAGTGTTATCAGGCAGTGGTTAGTAGCGCAAGTGTATTTGGAGGTGTCAAAATCATTTTGTTATTTAGACAGTAGCAAGGGTGCTGCCAGTGAACATAGGCCCCATGAGAAGATATGGCCCTGGGACCCCTTCACCTATTGTCGGCATTGGTAAAAAGTGTGGAGCCCCAAGTCATTCGGGGCATTCACCCCTTGCAGTACCCATGCACTACAGAACATTGGGAGCACCAATGTGGCAGAGTTGTTACATGAGGTTAGGTTACATGGTTTAATTACCTGTAGGTTTGTCCTGGGCAAAAACAGTATAAAAGGTATTTACATTATGGTATGTGATGCTGAAGGAGAACCAGTTTATGCCAGAATAATTTATCTAGTTTGCTTAGCACTGTCTTGCCCCACAAATAGCCCAAGAGAGCAGGAAACTGAGAAAGGGGGGTAACATTCATAAAACTGACCTAATGAGATTATTACCGCTTGTGTAATTCTTATTTGCATTACTCATTTCATCTGAGCTCAAGTTGACTTTTTACAGTTTTTTAGTATCACATTTTCACAATGCAGCTTTACGTAGAGGGCATGACTGAGACCCACACTCAGACATGATTTTAGACATGGTTTGGTTGGTGACCAGTTATCAGCTTTGCACTCAGAATAACAATGTGCCAGCAATAAACCTGACCACACCCCAGCCTAAGACCATCCCACCTACATGGACAGAAGATAATTTGCTATTTTCAAAACATGGATAAGTGCCAGCTGCATCACTCTGAAACTATCAAAACAACACTGTGCGCTACCACCACCTCACACTGGCTATATGTGACACAGAGTCTGTTATGTTTTTGTCCTCTTATTGAGTGTCTACGAGTTATTAAATATAGGAAAATATATTATTTAGGTCAAGGGGTTTTGGGGTATCCTGGACTGTCCTGATCTATATCTAAGGTTTCCAGCCTGTGTATTAGTGTACCACTGATTTCTCAGAGGTTGTGTGACATGACAGATTAAGGATTTTGGACAAAAAAAAAATGCAACTTCAGCATAATCCAGATACTCCTTGCCTGAAATCATTTCCTGTTTATATTAAGCAGCACAGTGAATCTGCGCTGAAATAGAAATGAGTATATTTGCTGCCACTGGCACAATTCATTAGGTTTATATAACAATGTAAGCCTAAATTGTTGTGCCTTGGATGGGACGGGCATTGGTGGTATTTATCTCATAATGCTGAATGTAGAAAGAGCACAATATGGAACGCTTCCAAAGCATTAATACCTGTCAAGGGGCTTTTGCTTTGGTGACATCCATTCATAGAGAGAGACAGCTTAAACTTTGTCTGCTAAGTCTACACTGTGACCCAAATAGCAGTTCAGTGACAGTATTGATCATGGTAGAAGTCAGTCACTCCTGTAGCAGTGTGTGAAGAAAGGAATTATTAGTTGTCACATGTTGGGTAGTGATATACCGTGTATTGACAATGTGAATCTGGTGGTTATAAGAATGGCTGTTCTTTCATGCAGATGTATAGAAGTGTCTCAGTGTCCTTAAATTAGATCTTTATGAAGTCATTTTTCATCTTTGGCCACCCTGCTGCTCTCCTGTTTTAATAATTCCATTATAACCCCAATATTAAATATTGAAAAAGTTTCCCTGAGTCAAAGCTGTCTGTTGTACTATATTTATGTTCTTATTGGAAAATGTAAATGTTACCAACAGCTGGTTAAATCCAATACTCCAGCATTGCTCTTGTTACAGTTATACAGTTACATTTCTACATATAACATGTGGTATGAAATGGATGTAATTCCTACCAGATTAACAACTGTGTACTGAGCTTCAGATTACGGAAGATTTGCAACCTCAGAGTGAGCTTGCGATGTCAGCTACAGCTCCTTCAAAAATGTTCCTCTCAAATCAATTGCAAAATTCTTGCAAAGCACATATTAGTTCATGTGTATGCTGAGTGACTGCATTGTAGAAGGGGTGTTACAGGCAGGGTACTGCAGGAGGTGCTGGAAGGTGGTGGCATATGTATATATGAACTGATGAAGTATGGTAATTTGTAATTGCTTTTTTTTTTTTTTTTTGCTTTTTCTTCATTTGATATCCTGTTGATGTGGTATTGTTGAGTGGTATGTTTGTTGTAGTAAGGTATTGACACACACACACACACACACACACACATATACATACATATATATATATCACACTTTTTTCCATTTGAAATAAATGTCTATGCATTTACATCAGCAATTGGCAATCCACTTCATTCAGTTGAACTGTGCCAAGCGGGCATGTTATCAGTGTGTATTTGTTAGTCTATCATTGGCTGTCTGTTCTTTAAAAAGGGGTTGTGAGCACAAGAGGTTTAGCCGAACTGGGGTGTGGTTGGACACCCCTTATGAATGCCAATAATTTGTGCTCTCTCGACTGTACTGCAGCATCAGTCCTTTCTTTTGCTTGTAGACCAAAAGAGTCTTGGTAAACAGGAAGACCAGGATTTGCATGGTTTTTTTACTGCATGTGTTTTAGCAGCAGTTTTAGCAGCAATCAAAACAAAATTTCAAACATATAGGACAGATAAAAGACCAGTGCTTACATAGATGTGTATTTGCCATTCACACATACAGGTGAATTGCACAAGTCACATAATTGTAGATATAATAATTTGTCTCCATGTCCAGTTGTGGTGCTTAAAACAAAGAAGGGTTCACTGTTAAAAAAAAATTTGTAAGGGAAACATTACTACAGTTGTGTAATAAGACTCTTATCTGTGCTCATTTCAAAGTGTAGCACCTAATCAAGCCCACTCTGTTGAATGGATGAATGTGCCATCTAAAAATTGACATTGAAGAGCAGCTTTGAGGCTATTGAGTCGGGGCATAAAGAGGAACATTTAAGGCCATGCTGAAAAAAGGAATGTCGACAGCTGAAGACGGGTTAGGGAAAGTTGCCAAAGCACTCCCAAACCCTCTTAAGTCCAGTCGCCTATGAGCACTTAACCAGTGGAGTGGGACAGAGTGAAACTGAAATCTTGTGAAAATGAGAGAAGATAATTTGAGAGTTCTGTCTGCTTAAAAGAAGGAGAGTGGAGTGGACATGGAGACTATTGTACATACAATCTCTCAAATCATTTAGAGTATATAAAATACAATCATACAATATACATCTATATTTCCTTAGACAGACTGAGCTGATCTCCCTAAAACTGCAGAGATGTGTAGCCTTTGTGAAGTTAAAAAAGTGAACAGTGTTATTTTCCCTTTTCTCACCCAAACTCAGCCAAGCTGTTAAGCCTAATGCAGAAGAAGCTTCTGCTGTTTCACGAGGAGACAACCATGACACGTAGCCCCTCCCATTCACAGAGCGACTTTGGACACTGCAGATGCACTACCAGGGCAAAGTCAGAATGCACTTGGATTGTGTATCTGCTGGAGCCTGAGACTAACACATTTAACTGGCTTTACCCCTATGCTCCTCCAGCCAGACTGGGCCAGTTGTGTCCCTGCCAAGGAGGACCTCTGGCCATAACTGGTAATGGTGTGGCTGAGGCTCGAGTCATAGAGGCCATGAGCAGGGCTTACATCTGCTAACCAAGGGAACACTTTCTGTGTGAACCACCCAGAGGCCCAACTATGTTCTCAACTATTTTTACAGCAAGAACATTCAGACAACTTTTTACAATACATTTCAGTTAGATACAAATACCTGAGAAGTCTTATATGAGAGAATCTATCCAGAGAAATATTTACATATTGATCAATGGAACACTTGTTCCTTTTACACAATGAATTGCATTTGTTTATTAAATTATATTAAAAGTAACATTTGTTTTCCTTTCAGAAAATTTCTATAAAGTGGAAGGAGCTAAGGATGCCTTAATTTGTGGAAATGGAAGTGATGCTGGGTAAGTCATATGCATGCTGTTATTTTCTAACTGTGTGGTTAGTAATGTACTGATTTGTGTTCTTAATTTTATACATGAAAAAATATAGAAGGGAATGAGCTAGTATTTCATATTTTGGTTCATTTGAATTTATTCCACAGGGACTCTTGTGTTCTAACATTACACTTAATGACCTTATATGTGGATTATATTTCAGTTGCATTATGGCAGAACCAACATAGCTTAACTTGAGTGCCAGTTTTGAAGAACTGAGTCGATGCTTAGTCAACTGCTGTAAATGCTTTTATCTGTGCTGATAAAGATTTAGTCGTGTTTGTTCTTTAAATCATGCTTTCTCCAGCATTTCCTGGAAATTGTAGAAAAGGACTTTAGCCTACCTATGACCTATGTGGGTTCAGCTTATGATGAAAACTACTGCTCCAGTGCAATAAGCTGCAATCTGATTTCCATTATAAACTTTGAATGTGCTGGAAGGGCGGTGATGCTACAGTCTGAGATGGCCGAAGCACCGGTGTGATTTCTCTTCTGACAGGCCAGTGCAGTCACCATAAACAACGACAGTATCAGAGCTGTAACACTCACTTATCAAAATGGTTTTTCATAATGATTGCTGAAAGAAAAAAATTCTAGGTTATCATGAAACAAGAAAAAGACTAGGCCCACCTTGTTTAATGAGATGGGAATAGGAGATCTATTTTGAGTATAGAAAGTCCCACTTTCCCCCTGATGATGACACTTAAATATTTGGCACCAAGTATGTGTCAAACAGAGTCAATTTATTCATTTATTTATTTATTTTTATTTAACCTTCATTTTAGTAAAAATGTGCCCTTCAGAAGAAAATACATTTTCAAACAGAGACCTGTCAAACAATATCAGGGACCGTGCATCTGTTCCTTACTGACACATCCACTCATATGACTTCTGAAATGTTTTACTCATTAAAAGATATCTGGATTTCTGCTGTTGTGTGCTCACCTATCTCCAAAACCATAGTATCCTCATTATCTTCTTATCTTTTTTTTAAAACCTTATAAAGTCTTTGTTAACGGTGCTTCCATAAATCAGGAGGACAGCCATTCTGAGAATATAGTAATAGCATGTGAGGTGAATACGACAACATGTGTGGCCTAATCACCTTGGTCCTCTCCATGATCCCTTAACATGCTAATACACAGCTGCCAGCTGAATGACATCATCAGTGCAAGCCATGAGGGACTATGGTTAGCATTTCAAAATGTAGCCTATGACCCCATTTGGCTATACATGGGAAGTGACTTGTCGTCTAAACGGAAATAATCATTTATCCAGTTGATTGCCTGTAATGTTAGAGAAAATGGGTTGATAGTTGATTGAATTGCTTCGGCTGCATACAATATTTACCTACCTTGTCAGCTACTTAAATTTAATTGAAATGACAGAATTTATCTTACCTTTTTTCTTTCAGCTGTTATCAGCATGCATGCATACATACAGTAAATTAATATACTTCTGAATGGTATTTCAGAAGTTAATTTGAAAGGATACAAATCAAATTTTTTTAAAAAAATCTGATTTTACATCCAGTCATACTACAGGAGTTTATTAAGACCAAAATCCATTTTTATTGTAAATATAATTATATTGTGTGTTGACTCCTGACTCTATTCTATATCTTCCTACCCAGATAAAGAGGTGAGGTACAGCTGCTTGGAGGCTGATGTAACAGTGACTATCATTAGCAGCAGGAGAGCATATCTGCCACAGACATCAGGCTGTATCATGCAAAGTGCTTTGTCCAGATCATTGGCTATCTGGTCATGGGCTGAACCATGTCACAAAATGGATTTAATGCTGGGATTTTCATGTTTTTTTCCACATCTATTCACGTGCCAAAGCAAATTGAGAAAATATGTGTTACATAAACTGATTTCAGTTTACCAGAGAGATTAAAAGGCCCTTAAGGTGGTTCTCTGGAAGAAGAAAACATGGGAAGAATCAGCCTGAACAAATGAGCCACCAGTAAGGGATTGTGATCTGATAGGGGTGTAATTACATAATTATTATAATTATTTATATTATTTCAGTAATTATTTTATATAATTATTGTCAGTTAAACAGATTATTTTCAGACTACAACTCTAGGTGCCCTTATTTGTACTTTTGCATGCTTTTTGGGAACACATGAGTAAGACTTATATGATGTCTGCATTACCTGTCACATTCACACTTGATGGAATCTTCTCAAAGGAAAAGCATTCACATTCTGTGGAATGCTCAGATGCCTCCATGCAAATTAAACAGGGTTCTGTAGCACATGCTAAATATTCCCACACATCCTCTGTCTCGCTAATCCCATAAACCCAAGTGCTTTCGGACCCAGAATGAGTGGATGATGCTTATGTTGCCAGGGCGAGATCCAGGATTTTTTTTTTTAGCTAAATGCCCATCTGCGTTAATGTTTAAAGCCAAAGGTTTGGTGCACATGGAGGGACTGTTTTGTTTGGGTTCTGTAAATAACCCAAGGTGGCCAGAGACAAAGCCTACCAAGGCATTTTTAATGAATTAATATAATCTAGACATTATTAATGTGGAACATAAGATACTAATGTGTTGTGTCTCACTTTTGACATGATATTGAAGTTTTAAGATGATCCATGTCCTGAAATAGGACATAAAAGACATGGCCAAATACCAGATTCCAAAGATTGGAATCAGAACAGATGCAGAAATATTTAATATTCTGGATAGAAATTAGAAATACTAGATCAAGTATTTATGGAACAGTTGATATGCCAATTCTACAGACATTTATCTGAAGCTTAAATGCTGACATATTTCTATTGAGCAATGGTTTTGGTTTCAGAGACAGGAAAAATGTCACACACGTTGACCTGTGTTAGAGTAATTTCCATCAACAGACTTTATTGACATAAATATAACTCCCTCCCACAATGAAGCTATTAGCTGTTACACTAATTACATCACATCATAGTAAAAGTGATGCCATGTTTATGCTAGTGCTTATATATTCACTTTTTAAAATGGTATTTACAATAAGTAGTTAATTCTATTTATTGCATTGGGATCTATATAATTCATTGTGCAGTAGTTCTACACAATGGAGCATACTGTGGTTGATTAACAGACATTCTATCCATAGTTGCCTTGTTTTTTGGACAGTATTGTAGTGGGGAGCTCACAACAATTGAGTATATAAGAAAGAGAACTGAAGGTAAATTATACAAAAAGTTCAGTGGATGTTCACTCTGAAGTAAGTAATAAATTAGTCTGTAAATAGAGAAAATTAAATCAGATTGCTGAGAATGAAGTGATATGGCTACAAACACAACAAATGGTGCACATTCTGTGACACAACAAAGTTTAAAGCTTAGAAATGTTCAATTTATAGCACCAGTAGAGCAGTTCAAAAGAACTGTGTACAAATGAAAAAGTGAATTGAATTATTTTGTCATTTAAGTAAGAGTAAGTAAGCTTGAAAGATTGTCTCGAATTGTTATTTTTTTATTAAAAAAAAACAAAACAGCTCAGTAAAATTGAATTACCATTAATCGTTTTTGTATGAGGTCAAGCTTCTAAATTGAAACCCAGTATCTGGGTAGTTGTCCATGGATATATTTGAGGAACCGTTGCTCTGACCATCCATAAGTTGTGAGATGCGTTACGCTTAGCTATGTGTTGTGTAGATGATTCATGTAATCACCACACTATGGTATGTCTAACCTAAAGGAAAGCCATTTGCTGTGTATGAAATATGACTTTTAAAATAGCACCTTTACAAATGAAACACATTATGTCACAGTTGCTGACAAATGTTGCTAATAATATTATACTAATGTGTTCCTTAAATAGTGTAGCCCCCCAAACCACTCTTAAGGTGTTAACACCATGAATATGCAGCATAAATATCATCCCACATGTCACCATCTACAATACTTTACAGCCAACATGTTACTATAAAATAGTAAGTCTCATTTGTGGGAGCTCTTCACTGTAGACTTGTTTCAGCTGGAGGCTTCTACTATTCTCTCCTTCATCATTATCTGACATGCATCAAATGTGTGTCTGTTGGGCTAGAAATGTAAGGTGTGGTATACAGATTTGCAGATCTGGTCACATTGCTATCGTTAATTTTACAAGATTTAAACATTATATTACCAATAATTTTGCCATTAAGTCCTACAGTTTTCAAGGGAGCCATGGTGCGATGAAAGACTTCGTTCTTTCATAAACTATCATTTGTTCTGTGTGTTTATCAGATTTTTTTGTTGCTTCTGCTTATAATGGCAGAATTGTCAAAATGTATCAGCAGTAATGTGTGCAATATTTCATATTCATTCTGCTTGGTCCCGTCATTTTAAAATGGCATGTTTGTTGAACTATAGTATATTTCCAGAGTGTTCAAAATAGAAAAAAAAAGTTATTATTGCAACACACCTGTCAGGAAAATAAATAGTTTCACAGCTTAATTTGTATTTCCATTTCAGGGATATAAAACCATAGAAGCTGTGGGCAAACAGTCACAGCTGGTACCTTTGTTTAATTGCAATAAGTTAAATGATATGTTTGGAGAACTCCATTGAGTTCATTATGTATTTCTGCCTTGGGCTTGCTTGTTGCCTTATTACATTTCTTTGTTTTATGTAATGAGATGTGCATGTGTCACCCACTCTGGTGAGTTTTTGAGGGGAGTTTTGAAAGGTTTATACAGTGCGATTGGTAAAAGCTTTCCAGGAGCCCGATGGGGAAGCAGCTGGAAGTGCTCTGTTATAGAGAAACATAGTCTGAATCCAGGCAAAGTTCACTCTCTCCCTGCATATTGTTCATTAGGGCTGTAAAAATTCATTGGGGCATCAATGCATCTATGCATCATGATGCATCAGTTTTGAGATGGCAGTTCAACTGCCTCAATTTGGAATTTTAGAATCACTTATTCGTAAAGAAACTGAAGCTTTCCTGAAATTTTGAAATGAAGCAATTCTTTAAAATTAATGCACTAAACTAAAATCTTGGTGTAAAAAAATATATGTTTTTGTTGTGTATATCCCATTAATAGTGAGTTAATCAGTTCCTCCAGTAACACTTTTGTTTTCACTTAACTTTTATAGAATAATTGAATTGAGTAGTCAAAATAATTGAACCAAATTAAATCTTGGAGAAATGAGAGATGAGAGATTTGATGTTTTGAACTGTTTCATAAAGAATTGCAATGAAACCAACGCATTGTGAGGTCCTAGAATTGTACCCCCTTTGCTCACTGTTAGGGACATGTTCAGCGGAGAAGTGGTTAAAATAAACAGCGCACATCCAATACGTAATGGAAAGTGCAAAACATTCTTTATGAATTATTTGACTGCGGCGGTACTGACTGCCTTGCTTAATGGTGCGTTGTTTCAAATGATTGCAGGGCTTGTAGATGTTGATTGTAGCATCTGTCTGCAGCCAGTGTGTGAGAGAGGCATATCTGTCTGTCTCATGGGGAGATAACACAGCTTCCAGCTCAGAATACTGCTTGTGCCCACTACAGATAAAATGTCCCATTGAGCAAAGTTAGGCTTTATCAGAAGGAAGCACTGGATGCCTTTTAACACCATAAAGATTCATCTTATGTGTGATCCATATGCTGTCAATGAGCTGGTTATTCCCTGAGGTGTTTTCTTTCAAATATTTAATCCCCTATATGTACACACACAAACAAACAAATCAAAATAGCTGTAGACACATACAATCATTTATAACAGTTAGTGCAGGATTTCACTGAAACCCTTGAATCATATAAGATGTCCCATGTAAACGGGATAACATACACCTGTTTTTAATGGAGCAATTATCATATCATATAAAAAATAGAGATCCACTTTCTTACCACCACACAGTCCTGACAATTTAAAAACAACAGAAAGCCAGACCAGAGAGGAGTTCTCTCAGTTGTCTGGTCTTCACTTGACTAGTACCCACTAACAAGCAGGTGCAGAACAGTGCTCTCAAGCACACAATTATTAACAAAACACAAAACAATGAAAATGAAATTGTATTCTTTAGTTACCTTGCACAAAGGCATAAAGCAAATTCAGGCCCTATCTTGCCCTGAAAGATAAAGACAAAGCAAAATCATGGCAGACCATCTCTTAGAACATGGCACACTGCCTCTCACAACAGAACAAACTACAGGGCCAGTGATCGCATCCTGGCTATTGAGACCAGTCAGGAAATACAGACCCAGCTACTCAAAGGAGACAGAGGAAGCTCTGCACTTAGTGTAGCAGTTCAGCTTTACTGAGTGAAACCTTATGAGACACACAGGTCCCTTAACAAGCCCCAACGTCCACCTGTGTGACAGGAAGCAGCGCTGTATGTTTAATTAATGAAATGTGAGAAATTGGTTTGCATAGGGGCAATATTTTGATACAAATCACTCTTTCATATCTTTAGTAACACAGTACTCATTTGCATGCACAAAAATATGTTTTACATGCCTAAATATATTTGTAAAGGTGATATTTGTCAAATCAATGTCTCCATTTTGAATCTTATTAAAATGAAGCAAACCCTGGGGGTGCCTCAGTCGATGGTCATTATAACAACGTGTGGCTCATGGAAGGAAGTGCTGCTGAACCTATTGGTGGGTGAATTTAATCTTTTTTAATTCAATTCCATAAACTGTCATTAAATTATTATTAATTGATTAATATTTATCCTCATTTTTACATATACCTGGACAAATATGACTGATACATAAAAATTGTACATAAAATTTTTCATACATTCATGAAAATCCATAACTAAAAATCCTCACTAAAATTCCTCACTCATGTTAAAATCACAGAGGTGCAGCATTTGTGCCACTACCCAATTTGGCAGGCAATTTGCTGTGCCTATACGTGTGTCCCTTTGTAATCAGTGTTCCAGGGCCTAGTAAGAGCTGGTCAACCATCGTGGGCTGCTTGTTTTGGCTGCCTGTCAACATGAAAGATCAGCTCACATGCCCAACACCATCGTTAGGCTGCGGATTTAAAACCAATCGTAGAGATGCGATGTAATGCAGTGTGTTTTACAAATGAACATGGAGAACATACCCCTGCCTTCTTCCCAAAAAAAGAGAAATAGTTGACCTTATGATCTCTTTTCCCATCAATGTGTGTGTACTGTAAGCAAAACAGAGAGCAACAGACTTGTGTGTCGTACTGTTATCTTGCACGTGCATTCAGATTTAGAAAAACGCAACCAAAAAAATGATACTTGCAAACGACAGTTCTATTTAGCCTCCCAATTCACAGAAAGGATTTCCCTACTTTAGTCACATTTTATCCCTTTTTAAGCTCTTTTGCTTCTCCCTAATGGGTTTGTTAATGGCTGCTCTGACCTTAACCGCAAAGTGAAGATTAATGCCTCAATTTCTCTCTTTCTCCCTCACTCTCCCTTTCTCTCTCTCTCTCCCATATTCTTTCTCTGAAGGAGACTGACCATGTTCACCTTCCACAGCTCTGCTGCAGGTAGAATTGTCTTCACATTATTTATTGTGAAGCATCTGTATGAAAGGGGTTTGCAATCTAAATCAGTGGTCTTTGCAGAAGTGTTCTAGGTGGCTCATCATTTGTTGAAACATGGAAATGGAACTACATTGTGTACATTCTGCATCAAAACTGCAACAGATTCAGTGTTTGCAGTGTTTAATATGACATGGAGAGAATGGAGAGAACTTTGCCAGTATAATGGCTTTGGGGAGGTAACATAAAATTGTGTTTTTGGTAAAATAGGTGTTGTTCTGTTATTTTACGTTTTGTCTGGGGCCCTTCTTTGCTAAAAATAATTCTATATAATATTGGACACATCACTGACATTATTAAGCCACCTAAGGTAGAGCCAAAACTATGAAACTTAAGTTTGACAGCTTTATCACATGTCAGGTGTGTCCAGATATCAGTGTGCAGATATTCCCCTAATCTATTGGTCTAGTGTGTGTGTGTGTGTGTGTGTGTGTGTGTGTGTGTGTGTGTGTGTGTGTGTGTGTGTTTGTATAGCCTGATAACCTTAAATATGTCTGACTACATCCATCATTTGGTTAGATCTGGAATCCTATATTAGTGCCTGTAAAATGTACTCTATTATAATTTGTTGGGATATACAGTATATTTATATGCAAAGATTACAGTCATCATTCCTGTCTTTGCTTTTAGATGTCACTGTAGCTGTTCTTTTCATGTGTGTTGTTCAGCTGAGGCATGGTATTAGGCGGATCAAGCAAGGAATTATTAGAGGAGTATTTTTAAATCTTCCGAGTGCATGCCAGCAAGTAATCCTCAACCCAGGCCCGCAAATGAAGGATACAATTAAGTTATGATGGCAACTAAATAACTCATCTCTTTGATACTCTTAATTGTTATTTTCTTGGTACTCCAACTATTTCTATTAAAGACGACCATCTGCCATAATATATTACACTGCTGATTACAGAGTGTGAGTGTGTTTTAATTAAGCACTGCATGAATATAAATAAGTGTAATTATGATGCATCTTAGATGTTAAAATGATGGCAATGGCCTGTCCACTCATACTTCCATGTTAAAGGGCTAGATACTGGCTTGCTGTACAGTATTTTGTATTATTATTAGTTTTTTTATTAGTATTAGTACCAAGTGTTAGTATTAGTATTAGTTTTTCATTATTTTGTATTTCTTGACAGGATTTCCTAAAAGCACTCTACCCTGTCATTGTAATAATTTTATATATTTAGGTCTACATAAATATGAATATGCATGAATGCATTTCTTGTTATTACTAAAAAATAATAAATTATTGTATGAATGTAATTAATAAAAGAAATTCATTTATTTTATATTTGATTTTTTTAATATCTTAAACATATCTGAAGAATATCTAACTCAGCATGTTTAATGATGAATCTGTGAATATGTATTAGCTTAGACCTTGGGGAAATCAAGAGGAAATGACCAGAGAAGCAATACCAGGAAGTGCATATAATTAACACTATTAATAGGTCAAGCATGGGAAATACAAATATGTAGATTTGCATTGACCGGTACTACTGTATATCAAATGTAATGCAAAAGTCGCGGTTGCAGTTCATATTTTAAAGGCCAAATGCGAAAGGTTTTCTTTTCGTTACTTTATTTCTTTACAGGGGCTGCAGATATGCCAGCCAATTACATAAACCAACAAAACGTCAGAGCTGTGGTTGCCAGGTGTCTTGTGCCGTGAATCCACTTAGCTACAGTCTGGTGGCCCAGTCCATGGCTGGGTATAGATTGTGACCAAACCCATGCCAGTGTTGGCCTTCACCCTGCAGGCCAATACATCTGCCATAGCAGTTCCCGAGGATGGAATGTTTCAGCGGGTCGGGCTGCTCCCGCCTCATTACAGAAAAGTGACTCCTGTGTTAAACTGGGCAACAGGAGTCTTTCTGTGCCAGCTGCACATGAAATGCCCTTGATTTAATGGACTTCCAAATGAACCAAATTTCTGAGTGGCTCAGTTAGAGGTCATTTTGGCATGAAGTTTCAAACACACTATCTTTGGGACTCCCATTGTTTTTGGACAGCAGTGCTAGCAATGCTATCTGATGGTGGATTCAGTGCTGACATAGATAGCAAATCTACATGAACAACAATTGCACTTGGCAAATGCATGTTGATCCTAATTGTTGATCCTGTGTATGTTTTAAAGATTCCTGGCACTGGCCATTCAGAATTTAAATATGAGGAGGGAAGCCTGGGGCATATTACAGACTGATTGATTGTGTTACATGCATTCTTAAGTCATTCAGTAATCTGTTATAACCAGTGATGAAAATGATACCCAACCAAGATACTGCCTGAATTGTTAGTAGCACTTGTTGAACTCTTTAGCTTCAATAATGCAGAGACAGAACTGTGACAGTTATAGGCACAAATCTCTTTACTTTGGATACATCATATCTGGGCACTCATCATATCACTTAAGTACTGAAAGCATAATACTTTTGTTTCAGTTCAAGTGCACATGTGTGGTACATTTAAAATGTTAAAATATTGTTAAACAAGTAAATAATGTACCATCACAATTGTATATTAATCACAGCAGAAAATGTAGTTGCAGCTTTAAAACAAACCTGTTCATGGACATTGAAAACAATTGGTTTCACACAATACTCATACAGTAATCTATATTAAAATATTAATATTCATATGTAATTTGTGTTTATAATTATATAATTATTTTAAAGACTTTTTTCATTTATACAAAGAAATTACAGTTACATTGCATGCCCTTTTGGAATGATGCAGACTGAAAGACAGAAAAACAGCACTCTAGAGATGTAACAAGAAAAAAATCTCCATGGGCAACAGCCTCCTGGATACTGTTGCTATAGAGACTTTAAGTACTTTTATCCTCATGGCGACCTTGTGTTACTAGTACCTTAGTGCATAATAACTCATATGCCTCATATCATTCCATTTCCTGTTTGAGGTGATATGTCACAGTCTTCTTTGTACTGTGTGCTATGGCTACAGTAGACAAATACATATGTAAATTCCAGAGGAACCCTTTTAAAAATGCTTCCAAATTACAATTAAAGAAAAATTCTTTAGAGAATAAATGTAATAGCTGTCTGTCTGACTGAATATATTTTTATATTGACTATCTCGTAATCACCAATCACTGTGATTGGCATAGTTTATTTCCCATTCCATTAAGGTACTTTCAGATTGTTGTCACTTTGTGTCTGGAGGCTTGTTCAAAAATGGTTCTCATCCTTGCCGTCTGTGCCACAGACCTACACCAGGAGATGAAATGAGATGGTGTGAGATGTAGATTTGTGATGTGGCTAGCTGGCAGGACCGCGTGGTCACCCGGTGACCTGCACAGAAACCTGAGCTGAGGGCTCAGTGGGCCCACGTGGGTGCACTTTGAAGCCTGCCCCGGACGCTCTTTGTTGTTGCAGGGGAAAGGGTGACTCAACTCCAGCCAATGTTCCTTCTGACTGAGCCCTGAGAGCGCAGTTGCCAGCTCCCGCAATCCCCTCTGCAGGTCCCCTGCCAAGAATGGGAACTCGCTGTGGCCGGGCGAGGGCTGCAGCAGGGGGCTGGTGGTGTCCCTGTTGCTCAATACATCTGTGGCATGCACTCCACTAATCGTTCTTTGCTGCATTTAAAAATCCAAAATGGAGCAGATGCTCTGCCCTGTGTACCCCTCCTAGGATACAAAATACCTCCAAAAGCAAACACGCTTTATTTGGCCCAGGGGGAAAAGTTGAAAATGAAAGCTGACATGGTTCTCAAGTGTTCGTCAAAGCCTTATGACTTGTTTTTAAGATGACTTTACATTGTACAACACAGTGGTAACAAGATCATTCTGCTATTTATTAATGGTGTTTTGTTTCAAGGCTTTGGTTCCCATTGGTAATATGTAGGGGATCTTACCAGTGTGGCTGCCAAAACTGCAATTTGAGCTATCTGGAAGAGTGCGGGTGTTATTTCAATTTAAGCTGGTGGCAGACATCCACAGGAAGTAGGTAAACTAAATGCTGCCTGTCCCTGATGGTTAATAACGCAGCCTTCTGACATAGCGCACATTCACAAAAGGGCAATCAATTGGAAATGGCAAAAGGGGATCCGCATTAGCTTACGGAAAGGAGCACCTAACCGGATTCCCAAAAACCCTCGCTTCCTGGCCATGCCATGTCCCCTCTGGACCCAAACAGGACAGAGGGGCTCGATGCTGTCTAAAATAGCCCCTGTCAGAATGCTGCTGCCTGGGCCATATCGGCCATCAGGCACCCAGCTGCCCGGGTGCTGAGTGAAAGCAGTTCCTCTTACAGACCGTGCTGCTCCACGCAGAGGCTCTCTCACTGCCATAATGATACTAATCATGCCGTATCATGTTTATAGTCATTCATCCAAGGATCCAGAGTTTTATGTTCACCTGTTATCAAAGTGTAGCATCTACAGTGCCTTTTGTGCAGACTCTATTTAAATGCAGTGTACACAGTATCGCCGGACAGCTCTGTGGTTTCATATGTCATGTTTGGTCATTATCATTTTATTTTGTTTAAAACATTAATCAGTTTAGTCTGCTGATTGATGCCCGTGCCTTTGCTGTGCAATGTAAGTTTGTGTCTGAATGAATCTGATTTTTTAGCTCACATGTGAGGTGTGGGTAAATGTATGTGGTGTGTGGTATTGAGGTAGAAAGCAAAAGCTTGGGTCTGGGGAAGAATTAAGAATTAAAAGCAAGTGGTCATATTTATCTTCACCAACACAGTTTGGCAAGTTCAGTCAACTGTTATTGTAGAGAAAAACCATAATTAAGTTATGGATTTATTGACAGCATCCTGGCTTTGGTGTTGTGTTGGCTAATGCTTTGTACCGTTTGTAGGACTTGAAGCAGTGCAGTGACTCGTTCCATAAACCCATGCCCATTTTCACAAACAGATTGCACATGCTGGTGATATTTGTTGAGTCAGTTTTGCAGATTTTCTCAAAATGGCGCACTTGCGTCCAGCTGTGCTGGGCCATTACTAAATTACATGGCTCTGAAAGTGAGAGGGCAGCCGGGCTGTCATTAGCTGAGGGTGAGGTGGTAACCTCGCCTGTAAATACCTCCACGCTCAGAAAAAGCACAGGGCCAGCGGAAGATGGAGCATTCAAACTAAAACTTTCACATCCATCTGCCTCCCTCTAATCCTTTTGGCTCTTGTACATTTTGTTGTTTTAATGAGGTTTGGTTGGGTTTTAAGTTCTAACCGCAATTAAAATTAACATGATTCACGAAGGGGTTTTTGGTAATGCTTTCTAATTGATTTTTTTTTTTTTTTTACTCTGACATGTCAATGCGTGAACCTGAGTACAGATGTCACTTATTTCTGTTTAATATACCTAAAATCCCAGATTTCAGTTCTGTTTTGAAGTAAATGACACTTCTTCTTTACTGAAAAGACAGTTGTCGTTCAGTCGTCAGTTTTGAGATTACTATTTATACTGGATTATTTTTATACTGGACTCAAGTTTTTTTGTTGTTGTAATGATTCAGATATCAGCATTTTTGGTGCTATAATCGTTGTAATATAACACCATTACCAAATCACATTTTGGTGTCATTATCAGGTGATAGGCAATTGTGCTAACAGACATGCTTCAGAATATTATGCCTCGGAAAGAAATATATTTGCCATACAGCTTTCAAAAGTCAAATGTATGGATTGTTACCTTTTTGTTTATATTAACAAATGCATCCATTATTGTTCATGGTAGGTTTTGGCAATATATTCATCATACTGTGTCTTTGGCCTTTATTCTGTTGATTCCAGTGCCTTGAAAATGACTATTTTCAATACTACTGTTCACTTTTGTACTGAAATTCCTGCTCATTATGTTAGTCTCTTGCATTAAGACAACAAAAATCCAACCATCCTTGATATCTCTGGGGTTTACTCTTACATGTGTCATGGATTGGTATACACATCTGTTGTAAAAGTTAGTTGATCGAACATTTTGTGATGTAAATTCATGTGCAGCAATTCTATTGCCATACATGAGTTAAAGTGATGTAATCTAAACCCATGCATGCACATGAACATATATGAACATGTAAGCACATGGATCCTTATATATGGGTATGTGCATGCACTGTGGGTGCTGTCCTACACCCACTGGCATGACGAATTTAAATGAGGCCCCCCTGTGAAGACATCGTTGCAGAGGGCCCGTCCATTAACACGTCCTCCAAAGGCATGACGAGGTGCCTGAGGGTGATAGGAGCCATCGCCCCACACCCTCACACCCACCGTGCCGGGGCTCTGAGAGCCAGGCGTCTCTGCAGCCAGGGGGCCCCGGTGCGGTCACACGCCGCCGGCGCCACGTCCTCTCAGCTCCATCTCGCTGACAGTCTGGCCGCCCGCGCACAGCCCTGCCAGCCATCATGTGACCGCGTCACATCTCGAAAGGGCTCAAGTGCCGGGCCTGTCCGCCTTCTGCCACCCAGCTTTCACATGGTCCGAAGCCAATGGCAGGCTTCTTTCCGGGTGTGCGTCATGGAAGCCGTTTTGAGTTGGTCTATTTATTTTTACACCGAGGGGCTTGCTGAGGGAAAAAGTGACGTTTTCCACTGTTTGCAAAACAATCATATGAGTTTACATAATGTTTTTTCCAGCTCATATCAGGCAGCTAGACATTTAGAATATTAAGTGGAGTACTACGATTGGTATTCACATCTCAGTAGTGGTTGGATGATAACACAACCTTATGAGGGCAGAGTTAACCATTAGGTATGGCTCCTAAACTAAAAATAAATAAATGCGTAACATTTATTGAGGCATATTTCCTTAAAAAGTGCCTCAGATGCATATCAGTATATGCATTTGATGTACTGTATATTGTATTGTTTTTGTTTCAAAACATCCTTTCTCATTTGAGAGCGTATGTCTTTTGGCTGCCATAGTACATGCTCATTTAATTAACGAACCTCATTCTCCCCTGACCTGCCATTTCCTGTTGGAATCAGTGCTAAACAAATTAAATTTTACACTAGACACTACTCCAGTAATAACCAATGACAGATCTTTACATATGGATAACCCTCCCTGCCTGATGAAAACATATGGATATTTAACTTAATGACCTCCTTCCAGTGAGGTAACAAGCAATGCTAATAAATGAGCATGTGCACAGTAGACATGAGCAGCTTATTAGTGCAGGACAAAGTCTTACCAACTTCTTGTTCACATCTTGACTAGGTGTGAGACAATACAGCAGATTTGTTACAGTATGTTTCACCATTAAGAGGTGAGAGAATGACATCAAAGTACGTTTCCTAAGAAAAGAAAAACGAGAAATAGCATGTTTCAGTTATAATCTGTTTATTACACTGAAAATTTCACAAATGCAGTTTGCCTGAAAATAATTATCAGTGCTATTACTATTAGTGTTATTACATTGTTACTGTTCTAATTTTTGAATCAACAATATAAATTACTAATTGAAAAATATGTACTACACATTTAATGGAGATTGCAAGCAAAACTTGTTTCTTTCTAAATCTTTTTAAACAACCAATTTCATAAAACACACTGCAGTCTTATCTTTATAGTGTTCGAATTTGAGTTTCAGCACATTGTTTCGATTTTTTTTAGATCTGCACATGTATAATATCAACACAGCAGAGTGCAGAAACATTGACAGAAAACTCATTTTTCAGCAATTAGGAAAGTTCTCTGCCAAGCTGGTGTGTGGGCAAAATGACAGTGTAACATTGTAACTGCAGCTTCCATCTACTGAGATTTTGACACCTTATGGAGAGCCTGTTAACTACATACCCAGCTTGTCGCTTATGTAGGTTATTAGCAAAATGTAGGTGATCGTTAAAGTTATGAAAAATATTTTTTTACCATGTTTTAAATGTATGCCACATTTAATGTATACATATATAACACAACTGGTATAATGCAGTTTATAATGTTATTTAATCTCTTGCCTGATGTTCACCCCAAATATAGCCTTAATTCCACTGTGCGTGGGTCAGTTCTAGCGGACATAATGTGCCTGCAGTGGAGAAGCCTTCCCTCCTTATTTTTCTGCATCTATTTATGTTACTCTCATAACTTTTTGGCAGCAGTATTTCTGTATCATGGTGATATAGTTGCAGATTAATATTGAATGAATTGAAGAAGATTTGGTTATGGTATCTGGTATCTGATTGATTTCTACAAGTTGTTGTTCTACAAGAACAAAGAGGCTGTTATTTTGACGAATGCAAACAAAACACACACTTTTATCCGCTGTCTCATTTTGTACATATGCAGCTAATTGATATTCTTATGTTCATTGTGTTTGTGTGTCATAGGAAATGTCCAGATGGCTTTGACTGCTTAAAAACAGGGCGGAACCCAAATTATGGTTACACCAGTTTTGATACCTTTGGATGGGCCTTTCTGTCACTCTTCCGTCTCATGACGCAGGACTACTGGGAGAATCTCTATCACCAGGTAAAGCACCCCCAGCTTTTCAAATCAGCTGCAATTCCAACAATAAATAAATGAATTGTACTTCTGCGTTTTCACATTTACCTGCACATTTTCATTAATTTACTATTGTCATTATAACTTGTTTCTGATTAATTGTTTAGTGATACTGTAAGGACTTGCAGTTGTCAAATATGAAAACATAATAGATGAAATCATGAAAAAGGCGTTCTAACAGCACATGTATCTCCTCCAATGTCAGACTCTCCGGTCAGCGGGCAAGACGTACATGGTCTTCTTTGTGGTAGTGATCTTCCTTGGCTCCTTCTATCTGGTGAACTTGATCCTGGCTGTTGTAGCCATGGCATACGAGGAGCAAAACCAAGCTACCATTGCTGAAGCCTGGCAGAAAGAGCGGGAATTTCAGCTTGCAATGGAACAACTGCGAAAAGAGCAACACGTGTGTATAAAATGGAAAATGGCGCAACTGCTCCAGATTTGTTATGTAACATATCACTTACACTGTGTACCATTCTTACCTCATCCTAAATATGTAGGTTCTGTTGTGTGTGGGATTTTCATAATGCATGATTTTTAATACTGCTGTGAAATAAAGCACCATTTAGTGATTTTATGCAGAGACAAGAAGCTGAAAAAAAAAATGTTTTTCTCACAAAATGACTGACTCTGTGGAGTGGGAGAGCAGTGGGAGAGAGCCTGTGCTGTTTGTTTAGAAACAGTGCCCCTGCTGCAGGAAGAGAATGATGCCATGTGACATGATCTGTGAGTTTTCTCTCCCTCCGTCTCTCAGGCCATGGTGCACAAAACTCAGGAGACAGAGTCTGTGCTCTCGCCAGAGCTGTCTCCCTCCACTTTACAAGATGCCAAGGAGCGGAAGAACAGGAAAAAACCCGAGAGGACTTTGTCAGTGGAAACAGAGGAAAATGTAGATGAGAAAACAGATAAATTAGAAAATGTGGAAGTGCCCAAGGTAAACTGATCTAGATTTGTTCTTACGGAGACCACTAAACATTCAAATGAAAATAATGTTTAATTCATAAGAACACATCAGATGGGGCTGTGAATGAGGGCTTGAATACAAGCTGAATTCATTGTCTCTTCTTGTGAAAACCTTATGAATGAATAAACATATTCACTTCTAAGAATGTGACTTTTTATCAATATAAATAACAAATGTGTTCTTTTAATAAAATACAGAACATTAAACAAAGCCTTTGTAAACAAGTTTTGTGCCATGGATGAACCATCCAGTTGACACTTACTACAAATGTAATATTTGTTAAATAGGATATAGAGCTACATGTACAGCTGGAATGTACATAATTATTTCCAGTTTGAATATTAACTCCATTGCTTGTTGTTCACATCATGAACAGTTTTTTAGTTCTAATTTGCACTATAACAATGTGCCCTTGCAGTGTCTTGATAATTTGTCAGTGATCTATGCCTTAGTATGGGTAATCAGGATGGGGACTGTTTCCTTTCTTTCACAGCGCACCCATCCCCTCCTCACACGCACCCTCTCATCTCACACCAGAAGAGGAAGCCAGGTCAGCATCTTTAACTTCCGTCTCCGAAACAAGGACTCGGAGACGGATTTTGCGGACGATGAATTCAGCGTGCATGGGGACAGTGAGAGCCGCACAGGCTCGATGGTCATGCCTTGGACTAAAAGGCGGACTAGTGCCCAAAGCACAGGCAGCCACTGCTCCCAGATCTTCGGCCCCAGCTTGAACATCAATGGCAAGCTTATGGTCGCTGTTGACCAAAATGGAGTGACCAGCCTGGGGCTCACTCCGCTTCCCCTGCCGGCCTGCACCATGGAGAGAGTCACAGAGGACAGTGTGAGTACTTTGAAGGTTCTTTATCTGATGGGGAGTAGTGAGAGCCCAAAGCAACTAATTACTGTCCTGTGTAATCGGTCTTACACAGGGTAGTCTTTGTAGCATGGGGAGCTGTTTGAGCTAGGGTAGTTTTAAGACTGTGGATTTGATCCCAGCTCAGGACCACTCCATACCATGTATGATGTGCACTTTTTCATGATGTTGAACTCATCAAAACTGGAGGTGTGTATGTGTAGGTAGTGACCTCAGTGCATGCCCCTAAACTCATGAAAGATCCATAGTGAGGTGAATGCTTTGCAGAAGCAGAAGTTACATTGTAGCTTTAAGAAAGTCAATAATAAGGCCATAATTGAAGATAGTTCAGTTTCTTACTGTATTTTGAAAAATACACTAGCATGTTCTGTCTTTCTCAGCATGTCATACAATAATTCCAGTAAAAGAATTGCTCTAACCTCCACTTTAATTAAGAAATTGAATTCAATGTATTCACTTACATCAGGTAGTTTGTACTTTGGTGCATCATGGTTATTATTATTTTTATTTGATCAAACTTTTGATATGAACAAAATCTGAATAAATGCAAATTCCTTGATGGTGCTGGGTCTTGAATGCACATTATTTGTCAGGTAATAGTGCTGCTTTGAGTGCAGCCATGTACATTTTGAAAAGAGTAGGGCTACTTCATTACATTTCTTCAAACTGACTCAAATATTTTATTTTGAAGGAAGGAAAATAGTTCCTTAGAGGATTATAAAACAAATACTGCTCATGTGTCAGTGGAATTAGTACAACATTAAAACAAAATATTTGACACCAGAATCTTTCTGAGCTCATGGGAAACAAACATTATTCTTACATTAATGTCTTTCTTAATAGGGTCAGAATATCACTGACTAACTGCTCTATTTAGCAGTTACCATTCATTCTCAGAAGCTTGAAGAGATTTTGTGAAGAGATATTCAGTCAGCAATTGTTGCAAAAGATGGTTATTCTTTGTGATTAATTCTCAGATATTAATTATGTAAATGAAAATGTTTCATTATGCAATACATTTTTTGTTTTTGCTGTTCTAACAAGTTAATGTTTGAAATTTGTTCATGCTGTGTGAGAGAAATTGAAATTACATTTGTGTTTATGCAGATTTTGATTATAATTTTAAAATAAGCTCTCTAAATTGTCCCCACTCCTTTACTAGTGTTTTTGCCTCCCTGTGATTCATGGCTGTTTTCTCAGAAGAACCGGGAGCCTTGTCTGCCCTGTCAGAGCCAATGCTTCCCAGACGCTAATAGAATTTCCTCTCCTTTGAGTTCCCCAACCACAGTGCAGATTGTAGAGTGCCATTATTCTAATGAGAGGGACACAAGCATGACATTTTTATTTATTTATTTTTTTTTTAAAAAAAAGCATGTTCCCTTCCTGTATATTTATCCACTGAAATCAGACTTTTGTTTGTTCCTCCACTTAGGTAATGCACCCTTTAAATAGGATTGTGTATGAAAATGAAAATACAAAATGCAATGAAAATGCATCATCAATTTTAAACCCCTGGGACAGTCAGCATTGAAAATACATGTATTGGTACTTCTATTAATTACTGTTTTGCTTTATGGTCTTGTCGTTATTTATAGTTTCTGTAATACATGTGGCTGGTAAATAGCTGAAATATTTGGCTACATAGATCAGAAAGCCCTATTTTATGTTCTGAATGCTTGGCCGAAACAAAGGCCCACTGCATGCTCTTTAGTTTATCAGGGGATTTGAGGATACAGTTTTATTCACACAGGAGTGGTTCAGGGGTGGTGTCAACTTATATAACAAAGCCAAAACAAACAACTTAAAAGGCACATGAGAATCAGTCTGCATTGAAACAGTTCGCCTACAAGTTGGGGTGTTTTCCTCCTGACTAGATGTAACTTGCAACACTACATGGAAATGAAGCATTTTAAACCAGGCAGTCACTTGTTCAGTTGGTAAACATCATGCCTGTGGGGAAAAGGTCATGGAAAAACATATTCACAAACCTATTTTAACTCCAAAGCTGTTCCTTTTTATATGAGATGTTTCTTTTATATGAGTTTCTCTTTTAAATTCCTGGTGCAGTGTCTCTCACTTTGCATGTCTCCAGAACATTTCCCAGATATTTCAATTATGTATTTCATTATCTATCAGATTTAGTTTCATATCATTATTATTAAGTTTATTATTAAATCATTCATAATACTGTATAAGAAGGTTGAATCAGGTTAGATCTTATGAAATAATCGCCAACATGCTATAAAAATCCACCAATGGACCTTTGGCTAAATTTTTAAGCAGCTATAAAAATGACCATATAGGAAGTGTTAAGAAACTGTCATAAAAAGAGCTGCCCTTCAGGGGCAAAAAAGAAACATTTTCAGAATGAATGATAATTAATTCCCTTGATTTTAATGGTATTTTCTTTGGTCCGTTTTCAGAATCTTTCTTTTTACTCACAGACATCACATGTAGTCTTTTCATTTTTTTATGAGTGATGTACATGGTACATGCATTATAATTGAAAGGACCCCATTCATAACAGATTATCAGTCATTGTGTCTCTGTCCTCTGTGAAAACCTGCATCCACCTGCATCCACCTGCATCCGGCTTTGATCTGCGGTACTCTGGGTCATGAGGTGAGGTCAGTGTGCTGGCTTCCATAGCCACTTGAGTTAGGATTACTGGAAGAACCCTAACCATTATTCATTCATTCAACAGCAGCAGACAGACATCAGTGCAGTGCCAGCAAAGCATGGGTTGTGATATTGCTATGGATGTTTTGGTTCTTATGTAATATTTTTACAGTATTGGATGTATTATTTTTAGTGCTTCCCTTATGAGTCATTTCAGAACTCTCAAGGCTTGAATTCAGTTGGATAAATGTTTAATCAAGTTTCAAATGTTTGCCGTCTGAACTTCATTAGAAAAATTATGAACATTGCTTAAATGTCTATGTATTGTTGTTTGGGGGCCTTTTGGATTCATATTTTGTGGGAAAAAAATCTTGCTGAACTGCAGTGGAAGCAAGCTTCATTTATGTATTGCTGTCCTGCAAACAATTCTAATTTTATTAAAAAAATAAGTTATAATGGATGAATTAAAAGATAATCCTACCCTTACAATTGCTTTTAATTGTGTGAAATAAGTAGGATTTGCAGTCAGCTACCCCAAATGGCACATGTGTCTAAAACTATCAGTAATACATGGCAACTGTAATATCCACCACTAACATGCTTCCATACCCAGAGTTTGTTGAATATTGCAGATCTTCACAGTCTATCCACTGGCATGGGGTATGTAAATGAGAGACCTTTGCTTTTGCATGTAAAATCGTTAGTGAAACAGCTCAGCCAGGGAGCTTGCAGGTGTTTTTTCTAGGTGTAAATGTGTATCAAGGAGGATACAGGTGTCTTTTACTTGTCCTAGCTGTTATCTTAAGCATGTGCTACAATATTATTTTAATTACCCCCAAAGAAGCAATCCGTATCAGCAGTTAGTAAATGAAAAGAAACATACAAGCCTTCAATACACCCCCCGCCCCCATATGCTTTTTTCAATTACTAAACAACAATATTTGCATTTCATTAGGTGTGGCATCATGATAAATATTGACATTTAGCACACATTTCCCAAAATAAATACAGCATACCCAAAAGTCAAGTCTAAGAGCAATTTGAAACTATGTTGGCCACAGACCACGTCCACTAGCTTTAACCTCTTGGCCCTTCCAGTCTAAATGTGCCTTCTCAAACCATCCGTTGTGATTGGCTCCTATGGCACTGTTCAATGTAAGAAATGCACTTTGGCGTGGTAACATATGGGGTGGCTGTCAGTGTCGGAGGGTAGTTCATTCAGTACAGTGCTAGTGGGAGCGTGCTGTCTGCTGTAACACTAAATGCCCTGTTGTCACTTGGAAAATTAATTGACTTGACTTGTGACTTTAAAATGCAAGACCAACAGGGAGACAACAACTGCTCTTTAAAGAGACCATGTACTTAGCACACGTTGCCATGCACCACTGAAGCCTCATTTGAACCAAGCACACATGCGGAGGTACTATTTTACCTTAGTCTACGCATTTGTCTTTGGTGTTTAGGATTTTTTCCTTTAGACACAGTCTGTTTTAATTTTATAAAACTGGAAATAAATATTTTCATAAAAATGGGAATGCTGAACATAATCAATTGACAAACATTGCTCCAAAATGAGCATAAGGACCGCCTCTTCTTATTGAGATACTGCTAACATTTTATTGTTCAATGTTTGTATTGGTCCAAAACTATAAATATATAAACAGGGGGTGGGATGGGTAGGGCAGAAGTGTATGGTAATTAGCTTGCCAACATGATAATGTCAGGTTGTTTTAAAGGGATCACCAAGTCATCTTAAAAAGTGGCAGTTCCTCTCTTAGTATCACTCTACAAAATTCAATGGAAGTGTTACTTTTCCCCTTGGAAATGAATTAGAGTTCACAGTTATTGTTAAACTCATTTAGTATTTCCTTGTTTTTTTTTTAAAGGGGATTGATTAAATTGACTTTCAGTTTTGCACTTTCATTTATTTCAGCAGAGCAGGTGGAATTTAGTTGCGGGTATTAAGGTGTTATCGTCACCATTATAAATGAAAGCAAAGCACAGTTGTTTTTGTTCTCAGTGGTATAATGTGTGTAAGGAATATGAAGTTTAAGGAAGCATTCTCAGTAAGGCAGGAAACCTCTTTTGCACACATAAGACACTGAGAGATCTGATTAGAGGTAGTAGATGAGTGATCATAGTGTTGATCATGGATGTTTCCTCTCTGATCTCCGCAGGTGGCCAACAGTACAAATGAGATGAGCACCATGCTTATCCCCCGCAGGCTATCACATGACGTCCCTGAAGAACCTTCTCGAAGGGAAAGAGCTCTGAGCGCCGCCAGTTACCTCACTGACGCCATGGAGGGTAAGGACTGTGGAATCTCCACATGCTACCTTCAGTCAAAGTGCTGTGATCCTTTCTCTCACGGTACATCCGACACGTAAGAACTGGGGGAGTGTATCGACACAGATTAAGGGAATCTGGCTGCAATTGTATGGATTACCTGAATTTACACAGACAGACCAAAAAAAGCTGAAACATTATTTGAAGGTCTTAGTCTGGAAAATGAATCCCTGTATCAGATGGTGCTCAGCACCAGAACGCAGTCACAGTGGGTGCAGCAGTAACCGGGATTCTGATACACCTACTTGTTTAGCCTGAATGCTTTCTAATTACTCCTCATTGCTGTCCATTTTGACAGCCACAGAAGACATAACTGTGAGAAGGCATTTTCCAAGACACCAGTGTCCAACTTTTTTTTAAATTTCAGAACCTAAACTTGGTGCTGACAGCTGGGGTTCTCGATAGCATCATTCAGAGCTGTAAATACTGATATGGATGTATTTTCAACAGTTATCCTCATACAGAGAACCAAAACATTTTCCAGATCATGTGTCTCCAAGTATAGCGCTATTCAAAAATATGCCATTTCACCACTAATGCCTAAATCCTGATTCCAAGAGATATGTGAGGAGAGGAATATAATTATGAGGTCTGATGAATTCATGTGGGTCTCAAAACAGTGATTAGGACTTTGTTGGTCTCAAAGGAAAACATTTTGATTTGTTTTAAGCATCGTTCTGAAGCAATACAGTGTACAGGGATACTCCTTTAGGACACCATTTCATAACTCCCAAGTTTCAGTTAGACAATTTGAAAGGATTTCTTATCAAGTCATTTGTTGTACTTTTTTTAATACCATACAGTTAAACTAAATACACAGCACTAACTGGGATGTGCCCCTGTGCACTACAACTGACAGGCTAGGGGACTAGCAGACCTGGTCCCTGGGCGGCTGTCCCAAAAGTACCCAGAGGGATTGTGCCCATCTGGTCCTCTACATGAACCTCCCCAGAGGTGTCTTTTTTGTTGTTTTCAAAGTGACTGTTGTCTTTGATAGACTTGATTAAACATGAAACCATTGAGCAGTAACTCTGCAGGGACAAAGGTTTTAGTCTTTTCAAAACCAACATGGGTATCCTCTAGGCAGGACAATCTCTTGATAGGAATAACACAAAAACCCTCCCCAGCTATTGTTTGTAATGCGCTTGCTGAGACTGGAATATTCTGTCATTGTATATTTTGTGTTGATGGGTTCAGGGCACACCCTTTATGAACGCTTACCCTGTGATATTGCTTGCATCTAACTGCATGTGAGGATGATTTGAGCGAGGACTGAATCAAGAGATTTCACTTCATTTAAACAAGTTTTGAAGTGAATCTATGATGACTGAGCAATGTTTCAGTTCTCACTGTTCGAACGAGTGAACGTGGACCATTAATGTAACAGCCTGAACACTTCAGTCATAGTTTCTGGAGCTCCAGACATTACTTCCTGACTGCTGCTGCTGACTGCAGCCAAACTCATTATCCAGGGTGAAAAAATCCAATAGACTAATCAGTTAATCACAGTTTGTAATGGTTTGTTCATTTAAGCACAAGTAATTCATTTCGGTTACCTTTTATCATTTTGAAAAGTCATTTATTAAAACAAGAATGAAGAGTGAAGAGTAGTCTTATTAAAAACTGTAACAGATATACCAACTGGACAGAGATGAATTCATTTATTCATAAGTAAAACAAAGACTGTGTTCAGTAGCCTCAGCTGCCTAGATAGAGAGAGGATGACCACCTAACTAAGAAATAATAAACAAATGTGTGTGTGTGTGTGTGTGTGTCATACAAGTGTGATTCACAATGTTCTGCACACACACAAAAAATTATAATTTATGAGAATTTGCAATTCAGAAATTAAGTCATGCCAGGTTCAGAAAGGTCGACAAGATTACTGCAATTGCAATAAAAATGTGCCCTAGATTTTAGCTCTGCCAAGAATCATGCTAACATGAGGGGGTGAGAGATGTCTGCTTAGCTTCAAATGACTGCAATCACAGTGAGTTCAGGGCCTGTGCTCCCATTTCGCTCTTTTGTTCAGAGGTGTAATTAAAAAGACTGCGGAAAACATGCACAGAAGCCAACTGTCAATTCTAAAGGCAGATAAGCAAAATGTTTACTCTCTGACCAGCATAGTATAGTTTTAATATTTGCTCAGCGTCACTGCAGAATTGTTGTCCTTTTCATAAATTTCATTTATGTGGGGGACAGTAAAGCACTTGCCCATTACAGCAGTCTAGAATTTCAATAGATCAATTCTGCCAGGAAACAACAGGAGGTTTAGTTGTGAGTACATTCCCCACAAATCAATAGTCTGACAGGCCCACTGTACGCATAGTGCAGAAGCGATTCAAAAAAGAAAACACAACAGCAGAATCATACCAAAACCTTATTATCTGTGAGTCTTTGTGATGATACTATCTGAGATATTATCTGCAAACATGTGTCCCTACCTTGGTTTAGATCTGCTCCAGGATGCCAACTTCCGCCATCTGAGACCATATGTTTTTACCCTACAGTCTAAACTCCTACTTTTCTCCCAAGAGCCTTTCCTGTGCTGCATTTCATATAAATTCTATGATGAAAATTATTATCATATCCTAGTTGTAATCAGCATATGGATCGGACATTTACATTTGCACAGAGTCCTGTGTATTTGCTCAGACAAATATTCACTAGGACGATAATGAGGAACAATAACTGATAACAGAGAGACTCGTTTGTACATTAATAAGTAAACAATTAGGTGGAGTGGCCGTTACTGTGGGCAGCCTCCTTGATATGATTAGGGGGAAGCATGAAGTGAGTCTTACATTTGCTCTATTTAAAGATAACCAGTGGAAATAATTGAACTGCAATCTATGAATTAAAATTAAGCAGCAGTGTCTCTGTCTGGAGGATGCAATGATTATGTGATGGCAGTATGTTATTGACTTGCATACTGTACATGTCACACATTATATTTCATAGATCTCCGATATTGATCCAGATGGAACGATACAGCATTATCTCAGACCCCATCATCAACATTCACCTATGAGCAATGTCTGAAAATGGGAACGCATCATAGAAATTTTACAATGCACAACCATTGCGTTAACTTCTGCAGTGTAAAAGGGGTGGATCGCACACGCTGAAATTATGACATGTTGAGTTTTCATTCATCACGTCTGTGTTACTGCTGAAGTATCTTTTCATTTGCGTGTCACTGAGTTGAATGCCTCTGTCTGTAGAACTGGAGGAGTCTCATCAGAAGTGCCACCCCTGCTGGTATGAGTTTGCTCACAAATACCTCATTTGGAACTGCTGCCCCATGTGGCTGAAGGTGAAGGAATGGGTGAAGTTCATGGTGATGGACCCTTTTCTGGACCTCGCCATCACCGTATGCATCGTTCTCAACACACTCTTCATGGCTCTCGAGCACTACCCAATGACCGACGAGTTCAACGGCATGCTGTCCGTGGGCAACCTGGTGAGTGAGGCCTGCCTATGAAGATTTACTTATTTTAAGCAATGGTGTTAAAGTATGTATTAATTGCTTACAGTAACTTAACTTAGTAAGTTACTGTAAGCTTACTTATCAAGTTGCTCTCATCACAGAGAGCATGTATTGTAAAAAAAAAACAATGTCCATGTAAGTGTTATGGTTATATCATTAACTGTCAATGGTTGCTGCTGAAGTTCAGACAGAGTGACAGTTTTGGCCATGGGGATACAGAACAAGCTCAAACTTTTCAGCTGCAGGGAGCTGATGGCGCAGCGCTCTCAAAATGGACAATCATCCTACATCCTGTGTCACTCTGAACTGCTGTTGAGTAATGCAGTTTTACAGTCAATCAGAAAGTTTCCCGCCTAATTATTGCAACAATTCTTAAAGACCTGGAATGAGCTATGCTAATAGATTATTTTAATATATTAACAGGGCTGCATTCCTGAGAAATATCAACCATTGGTTTTATTTGCTGGCTGACTTCATACTACCAAGTAGACTATGTGGTAGTTATGATTCATGTGGTATGATATTTTTCTGCTTGCTTTGGAACTGGCGGCCAAAAGAGGATGATCTAAAGTATGAAAATGTGTGTGATATCAGAAAAGATAAGGCAGAGTGACTACTGCGTTATAGCAGGCTCATAAAGAAGGAGCTAAGCCAAAGGCATGTGTGTTTTTGTGAGTGTGGGTGTATGAGTGTGTGCATGCAGGTTTGTGGGTGTGTGTGTGTGTTTGTGTGTTTGTGCCTCTGTGCGCATGCAGATGTGTGTGTCTGTGTGGATGAGTGTATGCGTATATGTGGGCAGGTGTGTGTGTTTGTGCGTGCGTGAGCGTATGTGTGAGTGTGATTGCTGAGCGGTGTCCCAGCGAGCGTGTTGATGGTCAGTGTGAATCTTGTTGACGACCCGCGGTCAGCCACGCACTGCATCCAGAGAGAGGCTGTCACCGGCCATCTCTCCCCCTCATCTCACCCCGGCGCGCCCTTCCCTTCGCGTGAGGCTCAGCGGGCTAGGATGCTGCGTCTGAATCCCGCGCCACGGCCCTGGCGTTGGCAGGCGTCCTGGGCGCTCGCGTGTGTTGGGACCCGACCTTTCACGCCCTCCGTCCATGCCATGGCCTGCAGCAAGCCCTGCATGATACAGGCACCGCTGGGAGGGCAGCAGGGCGACATCCTCAGAGTCAGAAGCAGAGGCCGCGTGAAGCCGAGCTGTCATGAGCGGATCTCAGGCGCTCCAAAGGCTGACATGCAGCAATTTCAGATCAGCGTTTCAGCATGTCATCATATGTGTAGCATAAAGGTCAACAAGCAAACACAGTGCTCCCGTGCAAACTCCTGCATCGGGTTCGTATCATTGACAGATTTTTCTTCTTATTATTATTATTGTTATTATTTTCAGCAACATGTTTAACCAATATATCCCCACGTGCCATATTCTTTACTGTTTAATTACACAAAATTTGCCACTTCATATTCTTACTGTCTTGTGGATTTTAGTGAATTTTGGATTTTAGGTCAATATTAATATTACTGATCTTATGCATGTATACCATACTTTAATTCACAAGGAAATGCCATATCTGATAAGGATTTGTTTTAAATAGAAAATGTAATATGCACTTTTGGGCCAACTTGACTGGACGAGGTCCCCTGTGAGGTCTGTGTTAATGTGCCCTTCCTGAAATGGCTGAGTCCTGATAGGACCATCCACTGCTTTGCAGTTATGGCTTTCATCTACATTAGAAGGGATATTTGTTTGCTTGATGGCTTGATTGAAGCTGCATTTCATATGTGTACAAACAGATTATAAGATTAGTGTAAAACCTCGATTTCTGACATAACACTCTCAGATTTTCTTAAAATTTTGGACATATGTTTCCCACATCAAAGGGCAGATTTAATCTCTGAAATATGAATAATTAGGATAATTATTTGGCAGACCCTCTAAGATGATCTTGCTCAGAGATATGCAGATTCCACATATTCCATTCGAATAGCCCATTTGTCCACTACTTTGACAGCACAGCTGGGGATAATATTTATGCTATCCCAGAAGGATCATCATTATATCATATGGGATATATGGATAAGTTAGGATAGTTTTGTCTGGATTACTCTTAAAACATCTCTGAGGACATATCAGAATTATGACAGTTATTTAAATGTTGTTACTGTTCTTTTTTTTCCCCTGCAATCAGGCAAAAGTGATTGCCGTGTTGTCATGTCTGAAATGTATAATCCTATAGCACAACTTGAATTTGTTTGGTTTTCAATTAGTTCTTTTTTGACCTTTAACTTTTGCTGTCAAGACGTAATACTTGTCACTTCTTTTCTGAAGGCCCTGAGGTTCATAAACACTGGAGGGTTCTTAAACACAAAGCGTCCTCTCGTTGGCTGTTAAATTAGGTGACTGTTCACACCCTCCCCCGTTTGAAATGCCATGTGATCAGTATAACGTCCTGGTTTCATTTTCCAGTTAATTTGGTGTGCATGCAAAGTTTGTGTCATTGATTCTTAGCAATTGCTCTGTTTTTATGATGTTACGCATTCAACACTGTTTTTACATGACGGCAGAAAAGCTAAACATGCTGTAATCCACAGAAGATTATGGTGAACATGTTTATGTCTGCTGTAGGAACTGAATAGACCTCTTAAAGATAATCTTTGGAGATGTTCTGCTTATTCATTTACTTTGCAAATACTTCTTATCCAGTGAAGTACTGTGTTTTTTAGCCTAAACTGACATAATTATTCTCACAACCTGACCCAACAAAATGTTTTGCAAAGTTCATAACAAATTAGCTTGACACAAATCAGTTTGAGACTTCCCAGAAGACAGATATGTAGATCTGCTGTCTTATATTTAGGTGCTGGGCTCAGTGGTAACTTTGGTTTAGCTTTTGCTTTAGTTACACCTGCATGCTTTAAAATAGATTTTTTGGGGTTGTAGATGTCACCAAACATTATGGGGAAATAAATGCAATTTGCAATTATGTAACATGTTACTGTCTAGATACTGAAACCACTTAATTTGTTATTTCTTCTTATATCTGAGGAGAATAAAATCCCCAACAGCTCTGTAAAACGATACATGAAGGCATGAAAATGGCCGTTGGACAGGTTGCATTTTGTGAGAGTTTCTGTTTCTGCATCAGATATGTTTATAAGGACAGGCCTGAGGGACTTTAGGCCTTCATCTAACATGCATAACTGTGCACCTACCACAAAGAATGTATGTGTTTTCTTACATTATGCAGTAGTGTGGGTCATTATGAAAGTTGACATGTGAAGCAAATAAGCCTACCTAAGGTACCGGAACAAAAACAGATGCCAGATTAACCTGCTTAAGTGTTTGAGGTCTGTAGAATTTCAGTGGGATAATGAGAACATGGTCTCTGCTACTCTCACTTCGCTGTCCGCCACGAGCCCTCTCTCCCTGTCGATGTGTCACGTATCCGGTGTCAGTTTGGGGAACGTGTCTTTGAGGAACAACAAGCAGAGCAGGAGTGCTGCGGCTGCATCTTGTGAAAACTGCCGGTCTGTCAGCTCTTTCAGCCTGTCTGTAGAGACACAGAGCAACATGTCAGCCCCGCCCCCTGGAATCATTTAATAGGATAACAGTGGCTGCTGTGTAAGTGTAACAACGGCACATGAAAGGGAATAAAATTATCACTGCAACATCAAAGCAATGAGTATGCTACTGAAAATGCGTTAGTAAACATTATGACATGGACCTGTCCAAGGAACAGTCATCTTTAACTGGTTCTAAATGTGATTATTATGTAAATTCTATAAGTATGAGCAATGTATTGTTATGGTCATTTTATATCATAGACATCTAACACGGGTCTTTGCAGCTGTAAGTAATGGGATTTCTACTTATTCACTTACAGCTTTGTTAAGTCTTGAATCGCATTATGTCTGAGTTGTTTTTGTTACAGTATTACAAACTTCATTCCATCTTTTGCAGGTTGTCTTTACCACTGTAATTTGGTTTTACAGTTTACAGCAGCAGTTTCTCTTGTGTGCCATTGACCAAGCCTGTATGTTATTTACTTATTTATTTTTTTGCATTCACTAGGTCTTCACAGGAATATTCACAGCCGAAATGGTCTTTAAAATCATCGCACTGGACCCATACTACTACTTTCAGCAGGGCTGGAATATCTTTGACAGCATCATCGTCAGCCTCAGTCTGATGGAGCTGGGCCTGTCCAACGTGGAGGGATTATCTGTGCTCCGCTCCTTCAGACTGGTACCTGCATTCACATTCTGTCACCTAAATACAGAACACACACACACACACACGCACACACACACACACACACACACACACACACACACACACACACACACACACACACACACACACACACATATTATATTATATTATATTATATTATATTATATTATATTATATTAATACTCTTTTTCCCCCTTGTATCAATTGGATTTAAAGAAGTTTGCACGTGCATTGCTCCATTAAAATAAAACTACAAAAAGAGATCTGGGTCAAATAGCTTGCAGAATCTCGGTGCCTGAAATATCACTTCAACACAGGCCCACATTTTATGCTCCATTTAAAACATACTGTGCATTGTGGCTGAATCATTCTTCATTCAGTAATGACTTTTTGTCATTATTAGCAGGAATCTTTATTGCTTATTATAGTGATTTTGACAAAGTTGTTCTTGGCCTCCTGAAACACTATGATGCATTCCCTAAATAGCCGGTGTTATAAGATGGTTTTAAAATCCCCTGGATGGTGACATACATATTTAAAATAATTATTGTAATAGAAACCTTAATGAATCTCCTATTTTTGCCAGTCAGGTATTTTTCATAGTACATCTGATAATTATGAGGATGATGAGCAAAAATTAGGTGAAAAAAACAATGAATCAACTTATTAAAAGGTTAAGCTTCTTTTTAATTCACATTTTATTTCTCCAACCTGATGGGTAAACAGCCAATATGAGCTTCCTAGTGTTGAAGTTCAACTGTTTGTTTTCCTCAGCTGAGAGTCTTCAAGCTGGCAAAATCCTGGCCAACCCTCAACACGCTAATCAAGATCATTGGGAACTCTGTCGGCGCTCTTGGCAACCTGACATTAGTCCTTGCCATCATCGTCTTCATCTTCGCCGTTGTGGGCATGCAGCTATTTGGGAAGAACTATCAGGATTGTGTCTGCAAGATCTCCAGGGATTGCTCTATGCCCCGCTGGCACATGAAGGACTTCTTCCATTCCTTCCTCATTGTCTTCCGGGTGCTGTGTGGAGAGTGGATAGAGACCATGTGGGACTGCATGGAGGTAGCCGGACAGCCCCTCTGCATCCTGGTCTTCATGTTGGTCATGGTGATAGGAAACCTAGTGGTGAGTGATTTTTACACTTTGCTCTTCTTATGATTACACTTGACTTGACCACAGTGTTTCTCCAGAGCTCACATTGATGAAGAAGAGAAGCTATACATTGGATTGTGCTCCTTTTGACGCTGTGTGTCATTGCGCCATATTACTGCGACATTGAAACTGGAACTGTGTACTTGTGTTTGTGAATACAAAGCAGTGTTTGATCTTTGGCCTTTTTTTGCAATGCATGAAATAATCACTTGTCCTTGACAATTTTGCCTGCATACAATATAGTTTTATATATAGTTTGTCATACCTGCTGGTAGTTAAGGATATTGTGCAACACTAAATTCAGTAGTAATTTCCATTTCATTTTCATAAAAAATAACTCAAATAATTTCTTAATTAGTTTATCATTATATCTTAATACTTTGCTTATGTTATACTCAGAAATATCTGGAAAGGAAGGTGCCCTGAATCCTGACATCTTAGATGAGCGGTTACTTCCCTTTAGCTGCGATGCCGCAGCCAGCAAGTACAAATCATGCTTCCATCACGAGCCCTCACATTCATATATTATATTTTAGATTTCAATGAAATGTAATCAGAATTACAAATATTATTAGAATGCAGACTGTAGTTTCATGGCAATACATAAAAAATGACTGCATTCGACTGAATTTGATTTACTTGTGTGTTTGCATGTGTTTACCACCAGCACTATAATTGCAGCAATATTGTCTTCTCGTCCTGTGTTGGAGGAACAGTGTTGACAAAGAACACAGAACAGTATTGTATTTACATATAGAAACAGACTTTGTATATGGCTTTATCCATTCAAAGGATGTCTCCCTAATGTCATTTCAGCTCAGTCTCGAGTTGCACAAATGCAGATCATGTCACTGTCAACATCCCCTGCTATTATCTCTACAGCTGCATGAAAGTCCCTCCCTGCCTCCCTGCCAATCCCTCTCATTTTTCCCATGACTGGAGGTTTTGGCAAAGGCTGAGCTAATCTTCGTGACATTTTTAATGGGATGACAACACGACCCACTATGTCCAGCCTCCCTGATTGGCCAGACGTCTCCTGCTTTGAATTGTGGTCTCAGAGGTATGGCCGGCACTGGTTTGGGATCTCATACTTTATGGAGACTTGGGTGCCCTCCCCTCTCTGGCCAAATTCAATTCAGAGGAGTCCAGTGATGCATCTCATTATCTGTGTCAAGAAATGGACAGCTGAATATCAGGCTTTGGGCAGAGCCCATATATATGTGAATACATTCTAATCAGTAGGGGCTCCTTTAATGTGGTTCTTAACAGATTGCATCATCAGCTAACTAGCTAGCAACTATAATTCCATTGGACTATCAAACAAGCAGTCAGTGTTCCACTTGATTAATTGACAATGAAAGGACAAGCATTAGAAAATCTTAATGAGAATACCAGCTTCAGGCGAACAATGTTTTCCCAAACACAGGCCTCCAAAATTTTAGTGACTCTAAATAAACATCAGTGATTTTAATTTAGTTAATGTGGATGGCACAAAAATAGATAATTCGAGACCAGGGGAAAATTGCAGCTACTATATTGGATAGCTGTCTGCAGGGTTTACTGTGTGCCTGGATCAGGGACCGACTGCCTGGCTCCAGATACTCTGTCGAGCAGCAATGCTAATTTACCTCTGTTCCAGGCATTCACACTGAACTATGCACATGTACACTAACACTCACACTAAATAGCGCACATACATACACCAGAGCAAATACAGAGATGAGCTCACACAAGCTCCGTTGCACATGTGCATGTACACACACACACACACACACACTTACACACACACATACAATCTCTCTCTCAGATTGTCCAGGCAGAAGGCGTAATGCTGTGTCCTTAAGGCTGTCAGGGTGAGGGGTTTTCCAGCCTAACTGACACATGAACAGGTGCAGCTGCTCAGCAGACATTGTTGGCCCTGCATTTGTGTGCCTCTGTCAGTGTGTGAGGGGAAGGCCATGATATATGGAGTACCATTGCAACAAATGTTGTCGTTAAAAGATGAAACTTCCATGTCAAGATAGAAAACAAAAATGATTCGAAATAAGGATTTTTCAAACACACATACATGTGTGTCTGTGTGTTTGTGTGTGCGTGCAATTTTTTTTTTATTTCGATATATTACTAAATTAATTTGATAGAATATAAAACTGCAAAATGCAAAATACAAAATTGTATCAAGTTTTTTTTCAGCTTCCATGGACTGTCCTCTCCAGTACATGACAGCTGTACAGCATGTTTAGCAGGAAGAAACAGGCTAAAAGCCTGGGGAGAGAACATATTGTAGAGACTGACACCTTGTCCACCTGACTTATGTGAATTGGTAGGATTAGCATATAGTTAAGTATCAACCCATTCTGGTAATGGCAAGATATTTGGAAGGTATTTGTTCCCATAGCAATGTTTCTAGCATAAATGGTATGAAGATTCTTTGTTCAGACAGTCTGTTTCACATCCAAAAAGTGCATCCAGATGAGAGTGTCATTGTGTAAATAAACAACCTTCTTGTGAGAGACCAGAGTAGTTTACAGTGTTGCTATACTCCCTGTAGAAACCCACCATGTAGAACATAGCCAGCAAATACAGTGTGATATTTTATCTGGGATTATGTCTCCCTAGATACAAGTGTGTTAGACCATGCATTTCCATGAGCATAATTAAGTCCCAATTAAGAGAGGCCCCAACAGGACAAACAGAGGAGAAATTAGAGTTTCCTTATGACATTGTTTGGCTTCCAACGTGCCCTGTCCGTAAGGCAGGCTGGTAGAGCCGCTATTACTCAGCGAGACACATCAGCCCTTATTATTGTTCTCTGAGAAGGTGACCCCGGTAATGCTTCATTTGCTTATGCACATGTGTAATGTTTCCCTCACGATGTTTATCGTGGTTGAGCTGTCAAAAGCAGGTTTCAGAGAATAGCTGGATGCGTTGCATAACTTTGTGGTTAACGTCACAAGGGCATCACCTCAGGAGATTTACAAGGCTAATAAATGTCTGGAGTTAAACCCCCTCTGAATACATCTTGCTCCTAACTAATTACTCTGCACAGCACTGAGCAATGCCAGGTCATGAAGTCGTGTGGAAGTGGGCTGGTGCAAGCTGCAGTGTTTTTCTTATCTGTTACATGGCTGTTACTTATCTGTTACACCTGTTTTCTTTAAAATAATGCACGTCTGTATCTGCGAAATTTTCATAGTAAAATTCTTTCTGTTAGGTGTATGTGATGGCTACTTAGCTAATCTGATAGACAGATTTCTATCCTCAATATAGGTTTTGTTGTCACTTCCTGGTTACATTTGGAAGCGGTTCTTTTGAACATTACGTTTCGCAAAATGCTAAGTAAAGTTGAATGGCAAAATCCCTGCCTGGCTGCTCATTTGCTCATCTTTCACGTGGTGCGGATGACAGCTGCAAAGATCTCCACATGGAAATGTCGTTTCCACTCGGGCCTGCACGGAGTGGGGAGAATTCTGCAGCACCATGGCGATAGCATTCTCTGGAGTCCAGTCGCAGTCCTGCCAGCACGGTGTGCGCAAACACCGATCATTACAACACCACGCACCCCAGCAGCTCTGAAAAGAAGGGCTGCTAGGATCTTGAGCTTACCCTGGTAACTCGAGATCTGTATTTTAGCATAAGTGGGTCATCGGGGTCAGGTATACTTTGGTCCTGAATGGAACTTCAGGGATACTTTTCCTTTTAATCGTCCTTTTAATCTTGGTTGCAGAGTGTTATCTTACCATGTTGTTTCAGTTTTAAACATGAACTGAAAAGGAAGTTGGACTGGGGCAGTGGAAACCGGCACAGGCTGACAGTTGTAAACAGAGAGGGCCCGCTGTGGCAGGGTGCATGAGGTGTGCTTCAGTCATTGCTGCTGATGGGAATGGATATGCTTTTAGTTTGTGCACCTGTGTGAATAATTAGAATTATTTAAAGCAGGGCATGGTAACCAGAGAGGTGAAAGTGACATTATCAGATAGGCAACACTGCCTCTTTAAATCTTTCACGTTTTGGAGACTCTAAATGAATGCATAAATTGTGTCACAGTAACTCACCTTTCTCCTCTGGAGAGGAATAAAACTGACATACTACTGACACAATAGTTATTTTTCTACCTGGTCTGAGACTGCATTTGTCACAAGGGCTTGCTCCAGGTACATTTTGTTTGTGATTCATACAGGTAAACTGTTCCATATAAAAATGTTTCAGAGGTGTTACAGAATGCATTTTTCCTGTGCCTGTTCAGCTGATTCAACAGTGCAAAGTGAGAGGATTTGTTTGGAGGTATTGTCAGGACCAGTATACTCTTAAATTGTATGTACCTGCCTCTATGCTTTGGCCAATTTGTTTTTGAGCAGGTGTTGTTTTGACTGGATGCCTTCTATTTGAAATGGTAAAATCTCCTGTCGCTGACAATAACAGAGATTTCTGTGACAACAGCTAAATCAAAGCCATGCCCAAATATCCACTGTATAGCCGTGAAGTGTGTGAAATAAAAAAAAAGCCAAAATTGAAGCCACCTCTCCAAGTGCTACTTTGCACTGTGTGATCTTAGAGTTTAAGTTACAGTTTGACATGCCCAGTCTCCTCACCATTCCCTAAATAATTATTTAGTTAACTCTGCGGGGTTCTCGCCTTCCTGCTGTATCAGATGTGTCCCAGGAGCTCAGTTTCCTTGTCTCAAACCTTCTTCTGCTGTCCAGTTGCTGTCTGTAACTCAGAGCTTCAAGTGGCTCTCTTTTAATAGTTGCCCTGCCATGTCGGCGTTGCTGGATGTCATGCGTGTGTGTCTCTCAACGTATCCGACTCTTTAGTATGCAAGGTGTTAATACCTCAGCATGGCCGCGGGTGGTTAGCACCTCACCGGTGTCAAGTGGGATCCTGGAATGCCTCTCTCCTCTCCTTACATTTCTGTTCCTTTGGATGCTGGTGGTTTGTATTCTCCCAGTGCACATTCTCCATAGGTCCTAACAGAAATAGCTACGTGTTCTTGACTTCCATGTTTATATGATTATGTCGTCTGTGTAATGGTTTCAGTGTCCCAGGGCTCATGGGCAAACTTACTGTCCCAAAGAGCAACATTTCATTTGGAAGGTTTGTGTTCATACATAGGGCATTCCATGCAGTGTACCTTTAAGGTTCAACAGCACAGCTTTTTTCTCTCTGTTTTTTCTAAGCGTGATGAACAGCTCCGTTTATAGCAACTGGATCACAATAATTACTTATTTGTATTGCGTCATGATGGCATTCAGAGATTGTTTTAATTGAAACAAAAACTTGTTCATAATTGAGTTTATGTACCAGTGTTTTTTTGAGTTAGATTATTTTTATTGCACAACCGTGTAGGGGTACACTGTTGGAATTAACATTTTAATGAAAATTGTTTTCAAAGATTGTTTAGCTTGATAGAGATGGCGGTGCAGGAGACAGGAATTAGTTGTATTTTAATTAGGCAACGTAATATGTTGCTGCAACATTTTCTAAGTAGCAGAATTTAGTTTTGGGACCTCCATTTCATATGGTGGTTATCTTTTTATCTTTCATTGCAGTTTGTTGTTTGGAGAGCTTTTCTACTCAAACCTCAACTTTAACCTTATGAGGAATACTCGCAGTGGCACATGCATGCCTTTTACCTTGAGATCTGGACTCACTGATTTGTCAATGTGTCAGTGGGACCCCCCATATTTAGAAGTCAGGAGTGAACATTCACTAAATTATAGCCAGTTGTATTGCTTGTGGTGATCACGTGATACTCCTACAGCTGGTACAGTAAGTATGGTTCTGAGAAATGGATGTGACTGAAAGGGTTAAAGGCCATGGGTTTAACTAGCATTCCAAAAGGGATTAGCCCTCAGTGACTGCCATCACATGATCTATCGACATCTGTCACAGTGGAGCCTAACTCTCTGGAGTAGGCCTATATAATACATTCTCTAAATAAATGCCACACTGACTAAACAAGACAAGGTCCTGGATTTCCCTGTAGACATATTGGCCCCTTTACATAATAAATACATTCAGGGGAATAGGATTTGCAGTAAGTGTTATTGAAATAAGCAGTATACAGGCATTCAAATATGCAGCATCTACATTTCCTGATACTATTAATTGTTCAGGTGTTGACTGTAATATTTGCCAACCATTTGTGTGCATTCTTGTACATTTAGCTTGCTTTCTGTGGGTATTTGGCAGCATCACAGTAGTGAAAATGTACTCGAGAGTCCAGGGGTTTCCTATCAAAAAATAATGAAGATCGACTGACTTTGTGTAGAATGAGCTACCAAAGTTTCTTTGTGGGCAGCAGCATCTTGGTACAGATGTGCACATATACACAGCCTGGTGATGTCAGAGGCTTCGGTGCGAGTGCTTCTCCTAAACTCAGACTCAAACACAGGACTAGGATTTTATAGACACAGGATTTATCAGTTATATACAGATCTGCTATATGCAAGATTTTAGTGGCTGGTGTCCCCTACCAGAATATGCACTGGATTCATATGAAGGAACGATTTCTGTTACATACATTCTTGAATAATTAGTTTGGATATGTAGATAGCAGAGCTAATTTAGCATTTATCTAAATTTTAAAACTCCAAACATAAGTTTAAAAACAGATTGTAAGCGTGTACAGATTGATATGGTGCTTACAGCAAGAGCCTATAGCATTTTTGTGATATGTCATAGGTCAGTGATCTGAAAGTGCAAAAATTGCCCTCAAAATAAATTAGGGGGAAAACTTACCCTGAAAGTGAATATAAATACATTTCCTACCCTGCAGGGTGGGTGGACAAACAGACTCAGTAACAACTGATGGGACCATTTAGTAACAACATCTGAAGCCGAAAGGGCTTTCTGACACAAATGTGCTTCAGAATCACAGAAGAGAGATGTTAGGCTTGTTAAGATGTCTTTTTTGGGTATGAGTATAATCTGATCATATCTGACATAAGAGAACACAAGATTTAATGAGAGGAATGCAGCTTGTTATTTAGATTTTTGCCTCTATAAATGATTCTCACATTTTTTCACTGGAGGGCTTATAATTTTTAGGTTTTTGTGTCCTCTCTCTGACTTTACAGTCTAGTATGAATATCACTTACTGCACACATAGCACAAACAATCTCATTTTGATCACTAAATGAAATGGAAAATCTTGTTCAGTTCTGACAAAGTAACAGGGTTGAGGAGAAATGGGGATGTTAAACACTTTGATTTGAGGTTGTGGAGGCTGACTACACCATAGTGCATCTGAATGTCTGAAATGTGTTCTACTTTTCACTCATGCTCCATTATGTAAACATTAGCTAGGATTTAGATAACAAGCTTAGTCTCCTTTAAGGCATATGATGTTTAATCAAAGTAGACAAAACCTCCCTGATTAATCCAGTGCTGCCAAGTCTCATTAATATGGCATACCTTTCTACAGTATAGGAAATTCTTACCCCAAAGACAACCAAACATGTTCTTTGAACAGAAGGCCCCTCTAACAGGTGGTAAGTGTGACTCTATTTTGTGGATCATCATATCATTGATGGATGGAAGCATCTATTGCATATGTGGATTAACAAATGTTTTTAAAATGGTCCTTTCATCTCTTAGAACATGTCTTACTGCACTCATTTGTGTTTTATGACTCAGAGCAGGGCACTCAGCAAATGTCGAAATGACAGGCGAATGCTTGCTACTATTTAAGATAACAGAAACAGGATCAAGGGCTGTGAAAAGCCAGTGATACCTCCAGAAAGAGTACAGACATCAGGCACGGAGGGCATTGTAAGGGGCATTCAACTTCAAACACTGACCGTACCACGACACGTTTGATGTGTCTGGTGCAGGGAGACTCAACATCTGTCTTCTCTTCTTAGACTGAAAAGCCATAGGAACGTGTTTCCACAAAGAGTTGTTCATGGATAAGATAGCCTGATGTGCTCATAGTTCATACAATAACTCAATGTAAACCAAAATTGTAGTATTAATTTCATTTTTTTTTTTGGTGATGCTTTATGGTTATTTCTCATTATTAATATTGCTGTAACAATTAGCCTTGTCATCGTAATTATTTTGTTTTTTGCATTATTTTCATTTTCCATAGATATTTAATATTCTAATAAATTATCCTGAGTTGGAGCTTTGGCTAATTTAGGCAGAATGCAGATGCAAATAAAGCTAGTTCACTTATGTGGTAGCATTGTGTTGCTAATGAATATATTTGCATCAGTTTTTAATAATACTGTAGTGTGATAGATTTGCAGTTAATAGTGTTTTTCAGTATACACTATCGGTAGGTTTTTAGGCAGCCCACACAAAGTCAGTGTACACAAACATCATTCCCCAGAATCAGCTCACAGTGCCTTTATAAACAGCCCCGAGGAAGGCAAGAAGCAACAGCAGGGCGCGTTATGAATGAGCCTCAGCTGTGCTTTCCTGTAGGTAATTCCACAACTGTCCATGGTCCTGAAGGCATCTCAGTCTTGGGAAATGGACACATAAAAAATAGGCAAATTTGAGGAGCTGTTGGGTGAGGTTGACTTAAAACAGAAAATTTGTCAAAAAATTTGTCAATTTTCTGGGTTGAAAAACCACTACGTACTGCTTACGTTGCAAACATCTGTTTGGTAGCTGTCTAACAGTTAATTAAAGTAGTTCAATTTATCACAGCGGAAGGTAGTCATGAGGCTACTCAGTTCCAAATAAGAATCTCTGTGTCATTTATACATTAATTAAGTTAGGTATTCACTAAGTACACACTCACACTTTTTAACTCAGTGGTTGAATTTTCTCTCACTATGCTGGCATGTTAATGATGTGGTAATGTTTGGTCCCCAAGACTTGGGACTAGTATTGTACGGATTCAAATGCCGCATTATTCTTTGAACCAGTTGCAGAATCATTTGTGTCCGGGTACCAGCCAGACTAGCAAAAGAACTGATTCATCATGAAAATGAACAGCTCATAGTAGCTACTAGGTGAATAGTTGCTTACATAGCACAGATCTTTTCATTTGTCTTGCTTCAATTTTTGATTGACATTTGCACTTTAAGGCCAACATAAATAGTGTTATAACACAACTAGTTTTCCTTTCATTGAATGGGGTTTTTGTCTGCTGTTGATTTAAAAAAATTTTTCCAAAGGTTTTGTTTTGAGGTGCATCATGTTCTTTAAGGTCTGTGGTATTTCTTCATCATGGATACATTGAAGCTTGAAACTTCATATCTGTGACTTCTCTGGTCTAATTAACACTTTCAGTTCATCATGGTCACATGTGTTCTAATTTGTCATTCATAGCTTTATCCTGGTCTGTTAAAATGAGAAGGATGAGGTCTGACTGTAACATCCTTTTGTCAATGCATTTTCAGCACTCACAGAGCATATATGTGTCAAACCTGCGATCAGTACGTCAGACATTGTGGTCAGTTTGTGTGATATGTATGTTAGGAAAGGATAAAAATTAAGAATATTGCACTTTATTCTTGTTTATTTTTTTGCTCCTGTGTTCTGCACAACACAATCTACAATGACTGACATAACTACCACCTGTTGTTCCTGCAAAGGTTCTGTATGATAACATAGGTCAGCTGCCTGTGTCTGGCTTCATAGATAATGGTCTATTTTTAGCCTCAGGACCACAAACTGAACAGGCTCCTATTGCACATCTTTTAACGCTGGGAGGCAGGGTCACATCTCAAGAATAGGTGTGTTAGCAGGAAGCCACTGGACCAGCAACTATCGTAAGCATATGATAAACTGTATATACCCTACCCAAAAATTGAGTCTGCACAGTGATTACCTGTTGAATTTGGACAAAGGGGTAGTGGAGATAGCTGGACAAGGAAAGTTAACTAGAATTCCCATGTCAACATCTCATAACATCAGAGCTAAATCTTAGTTCTGACCCACATTGAAGTTATCATTTGGTTTCATGGAAGGAGACATCCTTGGTTTAGCCATTCCAGATGTTGCTTTAATTCCAGCTGTGAGCTGGAAAACCTGTAACTAATGATCCCGGATCAAGACTCTGAATCAGAAGCCAATACTGTTCAAGTTATTTTTAGAATACAGACATTACACAATGTCAGGAACATTCTCCATCTGAAAATGAATGTTATTTTTAATCATTGGCCCTAGATATGTTTGATTATATCTGAAAACTGACTATTAGCTATTTCTTTGTTTAATTGAGATTACTGGAATATTTCAGGTTCTGTTGCAGTGTAGATCATGTTTGTTTTATTTTGTTATTCAATAATGCTATCTTTGGTCTGAACAGAACTTGTGTTTCAATGGGTTTATTATATCTCATGTGTTATAGTGGTTTTGTTTCAATCTAATGGAATGATGCACTGATATCAAGTCTTTCAGTGATGTTGGTATAAATACAGTGTGTACTAAATGAGCTAGGAACCTCAGAGCTACTGACTCTTGTGTTTTATTTTGAGAGACAGCATCTGGTAAGAGGAATTCCCCCTTAAAAAAATACCTGCCATTTTGTGTCATGGGAAATGCAGTTGCAAAGGAAAAACATTTACATTCCCATGTGGCTCAGAGCCTGGATGACCTGGTAGAGCAGCCATGTACAATTCATTACTAATTGGTGGCCAGGTGAGAGGCTGTAAACCACAGTTGTAGTAGTCTCATCAAATGTTTATCATCCTTGAATCGTCCCTGAAATCCTATAGACCACTTTGCCACTTTCTGTCAAAATGGCAAAAGGGCACATGTTTTATTTCTCTGCCTATTTTAGTAAGGATTGTTGAGGGCAACGTACTGTGCTATGTGGCAAACAGTTCCGTCCTACTATCTCCCGTGGCAAGCCGTTGTTTTTTTCATTTACTGCTTTAATTACCTTGCTACTGTAAGATTGGATGTAGTATATTCAGGAAATATTGATGAGTGCACATACATAACATGCTTTATTAACATTAAACCAGTAACTTTGAATTTGTTTATTTGTAAATGTATGCAGTCATAAAGGCACCCAAATCATAAATGTAAATTCTGCCATATTTTGGAACAATTTTATTTTATTCTTGCTTATGGCAAATGTTGACATAGATGTAGGTGCAGTACAACATCAGTTTACATCATATCAATTTTAGTTCTTGGTTGCTTATGCAATCCTGATAAGTACACATGCCCTTTAAATTTCCACTGCATGCAACTTGTCCTGAATTTCCTATGAACATAAAAACCCTCCATGATGCATGCAATAAACCCATTCTGCCACTGAGATACCCATGAAGCACCTGTTTCAAGCTGCTCTCTCTCCTCCACGAGCAAAGCCCTTTTGGCTTCAATGGGAGTTGTTCTGTTTGTAGAGCTGTGACATAGCAGCTGCTCATCTCACCAGGGTGCTGCTCTGTCAGAGGCTGAAAGCAAACTTTAATCACTCCTAATTACAGACAACTGCTCGTTGATGGGAAATTGTCAAGGTTTCCCCCTGGAGAATTTGGTGATCTGCTCTCTGACAGTAGGCCCCACCCTCAGCCCATTCATATATATTGCTGAGTGCAGTACATTTCCAAAGCAGCCATGCAGAAACACAGCATTCCATAGTGACCTACCTGGGAATTCCATTAAGGGATCCCTGTTCACCACAGTTTGTACCTGGGCTGGGAAGATTTGGTACAGAGACAGGGTGCCATCTCAGATTCTCAGCTGCACAACCATCTTTCACATTTTATGGGTCAGCTATACTTTCAAATGTAAGTTCATCCTTTGACACTAATATATGTGCATACGTATAGGCTGTGTGATATATGGCTATGATTTTAGGACTATAATCCTATTATAATTTTCATAGATGAGGTCAGTCACTCCAATGGTGTTGGACTGCTTTTCTTTATTTGTGCACCTTTTTGTTTGCTTGTTTGCTAAAGTCTCTCTATACACAGCATTTTGTACATCAAAAGTTCCTTTTGTCTGAAGAGATACTCATCTCATTGACAAAATGTTAGAGTCCATGTATATGATATAGGGGCACCTGATGTTATAACTGAAGAATTTTAATATTCCCAGGTAATAACTAGATGTAGACATTACAGTGCTGTGTTGTAATGCAGTCCTGATTAGCTGAAATCATATGGCTTTTTTAATAGATTTTCTGTGTTTTGAAACCAAGGATGTTTTCTGAATATAAAGCTATATTGTATTCTATACTCATTATTGTATATTGATTTAAATGTTTAAATTACTGGCTCTGGATTGCTGTGAATTAATTTTTATATAAGATTCCTAATTGAATGAGTATAACATATTTTTCAGTGTTAGAACTCAAAGAATAACATTGAACAGTGGTGCTGTATTTTTCTTTGGATGCTCTTTTGAACCATGAACCCCAAACAGTAGGCAAATGCAGTTCCTGGTCCTCTCTAAGAGTTGAGGTCTTAATATGACAATATAGCTGTAGGACTTCACAATGTCACTGGTGCAAGGACACTGAATGAGGTAAACCATATATGCCCCAGGAGGGTATTTCATCTCACAAATTGAAAACCTGCTGTGGTCGCAAGCTGTTAAAGTGATTTATTCCTTAAGCGAGGCTAAATTCTTCAAAATCTGCCCCTTATTCGTCTACCAAGTATTGGTGTTGTTGTTGGTGCTGCGGTTACCAGGTCCTCAAAAAGTGACCAGTGAAGTGGGGTTTATGTCTCAGGTGAGTTTTGGGTATCATGGAGCACTTAATGAACATGTTGATTCCTGAAGCTGAGATGACTCACCATGACATGTTTACGGTACTACTACATCACTGGGTCTGACAGTGGGAAAGCAAATATTGGAAAGTGTCTTCTATCCCTTGGTATTTTAGAAATGACACTGTTTACTTATGGCATGTGGACTGACTGCACCGAAGGGATTAAGGATTTTCAGTTTGGCTCTGCTGCTGAGGAAAGACAGGCAGCTAATTCAGTAAGTTTATTCTGTGAAGGAATGAACTGGAATGGAAGTTATGTAAAGAGCACCTACTACCAGCTGGTGAAAACAGCAAAGTAATGTGCGGTGATGATTTGATTTTAGCATAGTTAAAATCAATGTTTCAATGAAAAATTAAGAGAATTATGGCCAAGGAATACAAATTAAGTCTAGTTGACACACTGATTCTAGTTACACTCAATATTGCAAAGAGGTAAACAAGGTCACATTGTGAAATATTAGCTATTCTGTGAACTCACTGTTGCTATATAAACTAATTACCAGTCTTGCTATTTTGGTAATTCGTTTTTATATGAAGCACATTGTACTTAAGCATAGAAGTAATCTTATATCTTTGGTTTCAAGCTAGCTAGCTACCTTTTCACTCATTGTTTGATAGCAGTAAAGACTGTGAAACTACTTTCTCTGGCTATCTGAAATATGTCAGAACACATTTAGCATGTGTTCAGCTTTCAGATTATTATTTTTTTAATGAGCTGCAGATTAAAGCATTATTTGATTAATTACAGGAAGAGCCATTTTGGCCCGGCCTTACATGAAGGCTCTGAGCTGCTAAATAATCATAGATGGGTGCCTGTCTCTGGAGACTGGGATATGGTATCACTTCCAAACTGTCAGGGCAGATTTTGACATAAGCGCAGATGAAGTAAACATATTGATTTGTTGCTGGTTTTGGCCCCTCCAGAGCAGCCAGAGTTCTGGGGCTGGCGGGGCTGGCGGGGCAGGGGATTGGCTTATAGGTCAGCCCTGCCTCCAGGTCCTGATGCCATGGTTCCACAGATCCATGCCACTATAATTTCAGTACATTATACTCTGGAGATCAATTTTAAAGCAAAGCACTCTGGAAGGATGAAACACTGTGTATATTTGACTGAACATTGGTATTAAGCTTACGTTGCCACAGTGAAATTCAGGGCCAGAATTGTTCGTGACCCAGTAGTACAGTTTCTGCCATTGTCCCTGCTGTTCTCTTGTGTAACAGTGGGATGTCTGTTCTTGAGGTCTCTCTGCCCCACAGTGGCCTGCGGTTGTACTGTAGTGTCCAGAGAAGTTGTGCAAGTCCGGACACATAACCTGCTCTGTGGTATTGAGCCGCCCTCAGGCACTGCCTGTCAATGAAACAGATGGTAAACAGCCTGCTGTCACTGCTCTGTTTGCGACGATCCATTTAAGACATGGTTCATAAAAAAGGTTTTTTTTTATTTTCTATTTTCATGGATTTGAGGTGTCTTGGACCACTTTGTCCTGTTCAAGTGATCATTCTGCTTCCTATCCTCCTCAACCAATGTGTTACCAATTGAAAATAGTTATTTAAAATATTTCAAATGATTAAAGAACATGTAAAGGAATGTCCAGCAGTCTGAAACTAAACATAGAAAAACAAGTATTAATCCATTTAAAGTGGAAAAAGACATGGAATTCACAAGATCATACTGGGTAGAACAAGTGGCCAGAAATAAAACAGTCCACCAATGCCTTCTTTGGTATTGCAGACGCAGGAGAAAATGTAGAATACTCTGTATTCATTTTGTTGGAATGCAGGAATGGAAATCCGAGATGGGTCATCTCTTAATTTGTCACATGACCACACCAACTGAAGGTTTGAGGCTGCATGCTCATGTCCTTGAGTCACAGGTTGGTCAATTCAAGTAGGCATTTACCTTATCAATCTGCTATTCAGACTCTGTATCTCAGTATATTTTCCACCTTTGGAACTACACATTTTACTTCTACTGTCATTCATTAAACAGATCCTACAGTTTGAAGAGTTCTCAAGTGTTATAATAAAATATTACTCATTCATTTGCAATTAAGTTTTGTATATTATACTGTTTACAACAGTTAGAATGTTGCACATTAGTGAGTCACATCGCTTGCAATGCCCCTACTGTACATAGAATAGATAGAGCCACAGGGAGACATGCTGAACCAGCTGCCAAAATGAATGACCTAGTGCAATCCCTCAAGCAATGTCCACAAGTCAATTTGGTTGAGAGCAGGACAACAAATTATTAAACAAGCAGCAAGAGGGCTCACAAATTATTTACAAATAACATCTTATTTAAGTTAATTTAACACTGCACTTGAAGCAGCTGTGCACAAAGGTAAAGCGAGTAGAGCAGAGGGTCATTTGTGTGAAGATTCAGCCAGGAGCACATTCTTTCTTCAGGGAAAGCCCTGTGTTCTGTCTTATCGTAGGCAGCAGGGTGAGGACTGTATGAATGTCTCATTTGCATAAGAATCAGGTCCCTCAGCGTTGTGTGTGTGAGAAGATTCTGTCTCACATTACATTGTTAGTCAGTATTGAGGTTTTTGTTTTCCAAGTAGTGTATATGCATAAGCCAGACATGGATGTTCTTGAAAAATAGAGCAATGACAGACATGCACACCTAAGATACTGTGCAATCATTTTCATGGATACTAACATTTTAATTATGGTCTTTTACAATGGTAAAGACAATGAGTGTTGAATGATTGGAGATTCATCCCCAGGCATGGAGCGAGAGGAGTGTCCTCCATACATTAATCATGCAAAAGCCGCTTACTCCCACCGGGGTCATGGGAAAGCCAAGGTTTATCCCAGCTACTTTGTGCTGCTATGGACCGCAACACACATCACCAATCACAGCACTCAATCTGTTTCTGAGACATAGAATGATCCCCAATAATTAGACTAATTCCAATGGCAGAAAACACAGTATTCCCTTGGAGTCTAACCCCCAATGACTAGATCTGAACCATGGACTTGTTAGCTGTGGGGCTTTGTGGATGCATTTGATCGTCAATCACACAGATTTGTATCTGTGGTGAATCAGCCGTGACACAGTTTCAACCTGCCTAGTGAGGAGCAGTTGTTTGATGCACATTAGTATGTCATTGCATGGGTCAAGTTCTGGTGTGCTCGTTTAAGTTCCGTGTCTATTGTGGCTATTCTCAACTCTTAACACTCACTTCATGTAGTTGTTTCACATACATATATTATTTTAGAATTTTCTCAGTTTATTCTGTCTTAGCTTATTCATCAGGGCTTGTCAAAACAGATTTATGTGGTGGAACCTCAGACCAGTAATGGGGCTGAGGTATGCAAAATGTTTCTCAGACCAACGGTCTGAAATGAAAGGCATACAGAAACAAAAGCGATAACGAAACACAAGGGAATAAATAGTATGTGTCTTCAACTGACAAATATTACAACCGTAATTATTTTAATATTCTGTTATAAATTTGGTGTCAATCTAGTAAAATGTGAGGGAAATTTATTCTATAGACATGTGGGATTGCATAGCAGACCAAGAAATTATTTCCTGCCTCTTTCAACAAATTAATTTAGCATTCTTCCCAAAGGACATCCAAACAGACATGTTAAAGACTGGTGCTTAGATGGCTAGATTTACTCATATTGTCTGCTTTAATAAAGTGGAAAGGCACACGCTTATGTTGTAGTGATCATGGATGGGAATAAAGCTGACAGCTCTGCTGGTAATCCATCCTGCTTTCCGATAACTCTTAGTTAGCATGTAATTTCTCCACTCAATCAACACTGCTTGCGCATCCCCCTGGAGACCTGGATCCCCGGGATGTGGCTCTTCCTCCTCTCTCTGGTGTTTTGCCTTTAGCAGAGCCTGGGCAACAGTTGTTGCTAAGCACCCACCATAACACTATCATTAAAGAAGAGCCACAGGGTAATCTCATACAGCAGAGAGCCTTGTATAACATTTCAGAAATTGTCAGTCATGATATAAGTCTAAGGAGTTAAAAATGTCATTTCTGCACACCAGTACAGATCAGTGCTAAAAAGAGGGCTGTTAGATATGTTAAAACCAGCTGTCAATAGTAAATAATATTTATTTGTTTAGAAGACATTCTAATCCCCAAAATGAGGTACCTCATTTACCTTTTTATTTGTATCATGTATGTGCTGCACAGACTAACGCAGCTTTTATCACTGGATTTCACTCTCTTGAAATGACTGGAATTGACAGCCGCACAAGCCAAATGGTTGCTTCCAGTGCTTTTTCTTATTTTTGGAAGATTACCCAAAACCAAGTTAGGCATACACAAACAGATCAGTTCATAACAGCCTGATTAATATTAGAGTCATAAGTTGTCCATGTCTATTTTCAGTAAGATGTAAGTCCTTTGTCATTTTCAGGAAGTGGTTTGTACAAGCATGAAGGTCACAGGCCAAACGTGTTTGCCGGTATAATGATATCCCTCATGTAACATTTCCGGCACATCGTTCTACTGTTCCATTGTTCTGGCAGTGCACTGTACTGGGCTATGGAGCACTACCCACCCCCCACACCCCCACCTCCGGTTCTAGCAGGTTTAGCAGTCTGAGACCCTATCCTTCTGGCTGGCGGGGGAGCCAGCATTGTCTGAGCAGACAGGCTGTTCATCCCTGATGCTGCTGCGCTTTAAAGGTGATAACCTGGCACAATGGGGTTGACAATGAGACACATGATTAAGCTTTGGTACATGAGAGCCCTTTTGTAGAATAAGTAGCACAGGTGACCAAGACAATGGGGTACCATGGCAACTTATACAGCACACAGATATTTGATCGGGTGGCTGCGTTTACTTTCCAATAAGGAGCGAACTTTTAATTAAGCAGATTCATATATGTCCTGCATTCTCGACTTTCTCTTTCTGTCATTAGACTGACAGCTGATTCTTGAAAAAGGACCACATGAAATATCATTCAGAGAGAAGGTCTGGTCATTGATATCAAGCCTTAAGACATGATCTACAAACAGTGTTTGTAGATGGTGTCAATATTGCTGTTGTGGGTTATAACTTGTTCAATAGATTTTTTTTTCTATTTGTACATTCAAGTTAGAGGTTATAAAAGGCAGCATAAAAATAGGAAATTTAAAGTAAGGGATGTGTAATTACAGTTATAACGGTTACAAAGATTAAAAGCAAAATAGTATTGCTAAAATAACTTTGATAAAATACCAACCGTATTTACCTGACTAAGCAAATGGTTTCCACCCTAAACTCATATATTTCTGCAATCCTTTTAATCACAGACATTCATAAATAATCGGTACACTAGGCCCTGTGGGACACAGAAGCAGCTGTAAACACACAGGGTGACTGGTTGAACGGGGACATGTAGGCCTGCTTTTTCAAAGCTGTTGGCAATGTGACATTTCAAACCGTCCCCAAATCACACCTGTTGTTTACATTCCTGAGGCTCCACATCACGGTGTTCTGTTCACAGTCTTTGTAGAGAACAAATGCAGAATTGTTTTACTGTGGAACAACGGTGTGAAGATGACACTATTTAATCAGTTGTTTTCCCCAAAGTTATAAACCTGCGTTGAAGTGTTCCACATATGCAGATGGTTGAGTCTAGCAACACAGTGGACTCCTTTGTCCTTAATTTCCCAGTATTAATTTAAGGTGGCATTATGCTTTGCAGTAAATTGTGTTTCATTTTAGAAATGAAAAACACTGAACAGAAAGAGGAATGACTTTCTGACAGAGAAGACAGAAGCACCTATGCTCTGCTTCTTGTGAGGATCTTGTTTGATGAGACACAGTGGCGAGGATTTAGTACATAATCTTCCCTCTGCTCCCCCAATTTGCCATGGCAGTGGGTGAGCTCTTTGCAAAAATGATTGTCTCTGAATCAAAAAGTCTTTTTTATTCGTAATTCATTTTCATGGAACAAAGAGCCCCTGTTTGGAATCATGTGACACCTCTCCTCTTCCCCAGGTGCTGAACCTCTTCCTGGCCCTGCTGCTGAGTTCCTTCAGCGCGGACAACCTCTCTGCGCCTGATGACGATGGCGAGATGAACAACCTGCAGATCGCCATTGCGCGGATCCAGCGGGGCATCAACTGGCTGACCCGCGCCATCTGTGACTTCTTCAACGGCAACTTCAAGAGGCGGCGACAGAAGGCCAAGGAGGCCAAGGCCATGCTGAAGCTGAAGCGTATGAGCAACCATGTGGAGGGCAACGGCACCGTAGGGGTCATTGGTCGCCATGGAGAGAGGTACATCATTCCTGACGGGGACAGTTACATGACCAATCCCAACCTGACCATCAGTGTTCCTATCGCCCCTGGGGAGTCTGACGTAGAGTTCCCTGAGGAAGAGGAGGAGGAGCAGAGCGAGTGTTCAGAGGAAGAGGAGACCAAACAGGTGAGACTGCACCCTTTGGCTTTCGAGTCATCAGCTTTCTTTCAGTTCTTTCAGCCCCATCAGAGCACAGGGACCTAGATTAAAAAGCACAGAACCATGCAAACCTGCAGAGACACTTTGATAACAGATGGTGTAGAGCCAGGAGGCCATATTGCAGTTTAGTTATGTTGGCGGGCAGTATGCAGGAAGTGTGCCATCAGTTGGAGCTATCAAGCATATGGCTGAGCTGTAATTATTGTCTTGATTTAACTAATCAGAATGTTCTTCCCAGCCCTGAGGAAGCTTTGAGGTAGTGACAGTGGTAGATTTGTGCTGGGCTTTCTGATAGTGTGTAGCCTGTCCATGGAGCCTCACTCCTGAGGCCCATGTTAGCAGTCTGATTCTTTTAATCATTCTGGGACGTTCCAGCTGAGATGTATCATACTTTCAGCTCTGCTAGAGCTGCTACTCATTTTATTGACAGAGAGAAAGAGAATGTGGACAATTTAGCAAGAGTGCAATTCAAGTGTCAGCTACATGATCATTTGGGAAAGGTGGATTTGCCTAGGATTAAGCCAATGGCACATAAACTGTTAACCTGAGATGCCGTCAGTAATTTGTAAATCCACTAGCAGATTAGTTACATGAAAAGTGAGTTGACATAAAATCTCAAGTTTTATGTAAAGGTGTCAAGGTTCAAAATATTCTGTTTCTAAGAGAGTCTGAAATCATGTTGAATCATAAGGTATTTAAAACATCAACAATATTAACTATCATTAGAATGAGTGACTTATAGAAATATGAAATGGTAGCGGAATAAGAGACTGCCGTTGTCTGTTCCCATAATCAAAAACATTTAAATCAAATGTCACAAATGGTTAAAAGGACACATCACACATCAGTAACAGCTCAACATCAACCTGGTTTTTATCCCAGCTGATATTTTACATGTTTAAGAGGTTGTAGAATGTATTTTTATGCATATAAAGAAGTCAGGAATAACAGCTGTGGCTTGAAAAACAGCACAACAAATACCATCGTTACGTTTTCTGTCGTATTCGGTCTCAAATGTTCATGGAGACCAATGCCTACTTGTGCATGGATTATTGAATGTTTGTTTTAGACCCAAAGCTGGGTTTCAGTGAGACCCACAGGATAAGGTCACTGTTTGACTCATTAATGTGACAGATCATCAGTTTATCAAGAGTTGTTTCCTTCTTTGGCTTTGAGTGATATGCTCATTATAGGGTATTTCAGTAATTAACGTCATGGCACTGAGGTTCACTGATGCATACTGTAAAAAGAATAGGCATGCTAATGGGGAATAGGCACATGCGACACGTGACAAAAAGTAGAATTCCACTGGTAGGTTTTTCCTTTCCTTTCCACTGGGATCTATTGCACAGTTTCTCTCACTTTGAAAAGTAATTCCTTTGAAGGTTAGCATTATTTTGTATGTTACTATTTTAGCATAAAATCTACCAAGGGTTAACAAAATAGTGGAAACACTACATGAAAAAGAATTGCAACTTTGAAGTAACTAAGTTTAACGCCAATTTTTCTAATAATTATTATATGTTGAATGCCAATTAGCAGTATGTGTCAGCTATAAAAGAGGTCTGACGATAAGCACTTTCATATGTGACACGTTCAAAAAAGCGGAAACAAACAGTGTTCCATAGAAGCCTAATAGTTAGTGCTTGAAATGCTGGCACAGCAGTCTCGAAAGCTCTGAAATTATTTAATGAGGCAAGGGGAACAGTGTCAAAAATTAAGACAACACATGCCAAACAAAAATAAACTGCATCAGCAAAGAGGTTGTAATTTGAAGCTCACCGATAGGGACAGACAGTAACTTGGTAGGATAGTTGCTAAACAAAGTATGTGCTCAAAAATTACCACAGCATTGAATCAATACTTCTGTGACCTAGACTCAACAAAAATGCCTCGGGCTTCACAAGGCTGACATTTATGGTAGGTCTGCCATTCAAAGACAACTTGCATCCAAGGGTAATGCACACAGATGTATAACCTAGTGTGAGGAATACAAAGCAAGGACCCCTAAGCAATGGAAAAAAGTAACATGGTCTTATGAGTCATCTTTTGCTCTTTTTCCTACTTCTGGGTGAGTCTATGGCTGGAGAAAGCCAAAGGAAGTCTTCATCCCACATTGTCTGTTTCCAGCTGATTCAGATGATGGTAGATCCGTAATGGTATGGACAGACATTTTATGGGTGTCAATGGGTCAGAAGATCCCTATGAATAATTGTATATCAACCTGGAGATATGAAGGAATATGAAACTATTTTAGAATACCAGGTTTACCTTATGGTGCAAACACTGTTTCCTCATGATGTAAGATTGCAAAATTATAATGCAACCATAAATACTGACACATGCTGAAAATGTCTTATGCTCAGCCTTTTGTCAAAAAGTCTACAGATAACGCTTTTATATTATCATTGGAAATGTTCTCTTAAAACCTTTCCTACGGTTATTGCAATGTAGATTATAATTAAAGGAGAATTTGTATTTGGATAAAACATGGGGATTTGCAGATGCTGCTGTCGTTTTGTGTCCTTTTGTGTTGTGTGTTAGCCTGGATGTGGACAGAGGGGGAACATCTGGTGAGGCGATTATTGGTCTCCTTTACAGCACTACTGAAAGGCTTCACAAAGCCTAACTAAAATACAACGATTTTCTTTTGCATCTGACAATAATCTTTCTCCTTTTAGTTAATTTGTTGAGATTCTTTGCACATGGCCCTGCCTTCTTGTGTACCTCTCATGTCAACATGCATTTTTGGTTGTAGCAAAGAGACTAACGTGTCACATTGATGGTTGTTTCAATACAGCAGCATCCTGACTTCCTCTCAAAAGGCTGTGAATGGTGCTTTTCTCCTCTGCCCGGAGATGGGCCACTGAGAAGTTAATAGCTGGCTATCAGGCGGGCCTAAGCTTCTCTCCAGATAAATTGAAACACTGTACGCCCACGCAGAACTGTTGTTTTCTGTTCCGGGTTTGTTTCTGCTTTCTCCTGAGATATTTTGCTGGAGCAGTTTTGAGAAGATTTTTTTGGACAAAATGGAGGTTTAGCAGTATTCAAATTTATCTTACACATATGTTTTCATTACAGCCTCAGGAAGCATGGGTACTATAGTAACTGTGATTAGTAATGGCCTTATGTTTGTAAATAAACTGCCATTTCTTAGGGAAAAAAATGTTTCATTTCATCTATAGCTGTTCATACCATGGTAGGATCTATCAATCTTTTTTATTATTGTACACCAGCATATTGTACACTTGCATATTGAACTGTAGCCGTTTTTATACATAGTGCCCCAACTTGTAAGGGACCAAAAGTAATTTGATAATTGGCCACTCAAATCTTTGACCAGTGTAGTAGATGACATAAGAATACTTGGAATGGTGAATAAAAAAACACCTTATGACTGTTAAACAAACCAACAACACTCTTCATTGAACAGATGTAGGTGTAGATGTATCAAAGTCTACGACCAAGAGAAGACTACGCCAGCGTAACTTCTGAGGGTTCACCACATGATGCTCACCCCTGATATAGACACCCTCAAATTCAAGCTGAAAGTTTCACCTCTTAGTGTAACCACATTGTCATTTCAACCCCAACGTGCTGGAGTTCAGAGGCAAAACTGTTATACACAATGTAACAATTTTGATATATTGTTGAAGCAGTCATCCTTAAATATTGAACTATTGAACCCATTAATATTGCCTGCAAAAAATGTATAAAAATGTAAAGATATAAATATATGTCTGTTAAATGTAAATGTTGTAACGTATGGCTGTTCGATCGGGGCCTCTGTTGTGGTAGTGGGAGGAGACGTCGTGACTCTTTTGGGGGGACGCTTGCCTCCAGTCTGTCTGTTCGTCAGGGCCGGGGTGTGGGGTTTGTCACCGGCAGCCTGGCAGGCTGACTGGAGTATTCCCTCATGCAGACCCCCCATGTGACCAGTTGTGTAACGAGGCAGCCCGAGCAGGGCGAGCTCTTTCATAATTGTCACGTTGCTTACAAGGCCCCATGGAGCCAACGTTTAAAAAAAAAAAAGAGCAAAAAAGAGAGCACTGATTACTGACAGGGAGTCACTCACACTCCTGCACTGCCTCTGGTGCTCGTCGCACACTCACGCTCACCATAGATACCCCACCGGCAAATTTCCCTGATGAATTTGAGGGGTAGAAATATGGCTCAGGACTTGGCTTGGAGTGGAACCTGACAGTGGGCGATGAAGACTCGGCTCAGCTGTTAAAATCTTTTAATCTTAAGTCGAGTCCTTGACTGATGAGTTGTTGCATGACGATGCCTTACCATGGGAACACTGCAATGAACTTGCAGTGGAGGTTCTTGTTTGAAACACCACAAAAAGAATTCAGCTGAGGCTAGCAGGCACAAAGCTGGCACAGAGATCATCAGGTGGTCTGGTCTGAGGTTAAATATTCCACAGTCCTCCTCCTCTCCCAGCTCTGTGTACCTTTCGCTCCGTCCTCTCTGACTTTCTTCCTCTGTGTGTTTTTCTCTCCCGAGCGCTCCCGCCCTCCCTCTTTCTGTCTCTCTCAATCAGCTGGCTTGGTGATAGGGCAGGCCTCTCACAGCATGCTGCTGCTGGCTGCAGAGATCCCCATGTAACAGATTAAAGGGGCAGCAGCGGCAATCTGCTTTCTCCTGCTCTCCCTTCCTCCACCGCTTCCTCTGCTGAGTACAAGATTTAGTTACCAGGGAAATAAACCTCCAGTAGAATAGGAAGTGCAGTGCTCTCAGATCGACTGGCAGCTCAGCAAATGCCCACTTTCTGGACACTATAAGTGTGGAGAGGTAGAATGCAGCCTTATGGTGGCATCACATTCCGGCGGAACTCAAAACAGCTACAGTAATTACATTTTAACAAATGTTGTAGAAACATTGTCATATTATTTATTATAAAGCTTTTTTGCATAGTTGATTTTATGTTTGGTGAGGCTTAGCTTTTCATCCTTTTGAAAACACCTTTAATGTCACAACATGGCTGGCAGTGGAGTGCAGCATGTTTCTATTCTGCTCCATGACAAATTTTCTACAGCTACAACATTAGACGGAATTCAAGACTGCCACAGATGAATGGAATTTTTCACCTTTGACGCTTCCCCATCCACTCTTACAGTCTCCAGCCTGTCAGTGTGCCACTCGTGAGCTCAGCCTTTACATCTCTCATTGGGCGGTATGGAGAGGGGAGGGGCCATCTCCATATCTAATCTTGCCATCAGGGTCACCAGAGGCTGAAATGGCTCTGAGGTACCTATTCTGTTTACCATCTTTGCCCTGTCCATGACAGGTCATTACTAAAGCAATTTGACACTACAGTGCTGGAGTAATGTCTCAATATGCCACTAGAGGGAGATGAGCTAGAAGTTCTTTTTAGTGTCTTTGAGCTGGCCGGTCAGAGCAGCTCTTTTTTCTAGTGAATGTAATGAACTACTAATGGGACTATAACTACCTAACTAAGTAACTAATGGGAGAGGACATCAAACATTACTAATGCCAGAAAAGCATTTGCTAGATCTCCAGGTCATTTTCTGTGAGTAATGTTTGTCATTAGCAAAAGTCCATGTTTACTATCAGTTGAAGGAAAGGATAATTATATAATTGTCCAGCAAGAGTGTCCATTGTCATTATTGTACTGGCTTATGTTATTCCACCATGACAAAAACACGTTTTCACTTTGTGTAACCCCTGCTTTTGCATACATCAGATCTTTCTGATGTATCAGGCAGAGAAACTGCTATTGCATTATCTATCGTATTTGTTTAAAGAAATAGTTTACAACCTAATGCCAGATTTCATTTGAATGAAAAAATATTGTATTTCCTTAAGCATGACAGTATGTACTTCCAAAAACAGCAATGAATTAATATCTTTAACACTTGCCGAGTACTGCTGCTTAGAGTCTTAAAAAGGCTGTTCACCCTTTACTGGAAATTCTAATTTGCTTTAAAATGAAGAGAGTTTACTGAAGGTGAGTGGCACCCCGTAGTTCATTACATTCACTATAAAAAAAGCGCTTTTGGCTGAGCTGACTGGCAGGGTACAGCTCAGGTGAAGTGTGGGGTAGCCTCCTCTGGGGCTCAGGATGCCTGATTTGAGGTCAGCCGTGCTGCCCGGAGTCCGATTTGTGTGTCTGGGACTCGCCGTCACAGCCTGGAGAAACGGCTGCGTCAGTAGGCATTAGTCCCTCTCCTCCACATTTGTGTCCGGGAGGAGGCGTTCAGGAAATCCTTCGTGAAAAGGAGCATCTTCATAGAAATTTGGTTTGTTGAGTCAGGACAAAGGAACTGTTGCACTATTTTAATCTTAGATGATAAATCCTTTATAAGGAATGGTTTATAATTTATATTTTTTGCATTTTCTGCTGTATAACTGAACAGCATATCCAAACAAACATGTCCTGACTGTTTTGTTTTCTTAATGCAAGAAACCATACGTGGGTGTACTATGTATGTTTTTTATATATGAATAATTAAAAATGTCTAACTTTTTTTTAGCATCAGTGGTCATCTCAATATGCAGAATGTATATGCAGAATTGTACTTCCCCACCAGCATCGGTATTAATAAGAGAGGAATTTGGTATTGGGAAATACATGTACCCTATATCTATATAGAAAACTGAGGCCTTTAGCCTCACCTTTTTATATAATATCAAAAGAGTTTTGATAAAAATACTATGGGAACATTTTAAACAACTGACAATCATGTTCTGTCTGAAAAGTTACCTTATTCATTATATTTCTGTTGATTTCATAATTATGCCATGTGTTTTTCCAGTGCTGTGTGCTCCTCAGCTCTGTTCTAATCTGTGATATATAGGCAGGCATACAGATGCTTTACAGTAAATACATCTGATGGCGAGGCATCCTTGGTTAGCGTAAAGCCAGCTTCCACTGTAATTACTTTATATCAGGTTTACGCGGGGGCCTGTGAGGGTTAACACACTGGCATTTAGTCAGACTAATCGTGTTAAGACAAGCCCATGGCTAAATAAGAGGTCATCCTACAGTTCAGATGTGTTTCCTTGCTGTGCCATCATGAATCCTGGGGAAACCTAAAGAGACACATAATCCTTCCACCAGGCCACCAGGTCCCTCAAGTTTCCCCCAACATGGGATTATATGGATCACTCACTGGATTAGAATGACACCTGTAACATTTTTTTCTTCTTTATTTTCACTCTGCTTTATTCCCAGTCAATTGTGATAAATATTGCTCCATTATGGGACTTGAAAAGAAAATCAAATCAAAATTGCATTAGTCTTTCGTGGCGGTATAATGGCGGGAAACCTCCAGGGAGAGTTGGATAACACAGCAGAGCTGGGGCACAGCACTGAGGCGATGGCTCACACCATTTAAAATGGAATGCTGAAAAACAGGCAAACAGCAAGTAAAACAGACAAACAGCTTTATGTCAGATAAATATTGACTTGAATTATTTATGGTTTTTTGTAAAGATTTGTTCTTTTTGAAACCATGTTAACACCATTATCATTGTAAGATATTATTTTTGAACTTCTGGGAGACATACGAAAAAAAATGTTCACCTGTTTTTTTTTTTTTTTTTACTTCAGAGTTTGATTACATTTTTTACACTGGTGAAAAAAAAATGAAAGAAAAATTATGAAAATAGCAGTTATCCTCTGCTGTTCTGATAAGTCAAGGCATGTATGAATATGACGCATGATGACATCACACGCTGAACTGAAGTGTTTTGCCTCGTAGTTGTTCATGTCTGATCGTGGATGGTCTGTGTTAGCTAGAATGCCTTGCCCTTTCACAAACTACTGGTTGAGTAACCCACATGATGACTAACACAGCTCTGCATTAGTCCAGCCTCGGACATAATTATGCTGTGAAGGTATTGTTCTTTTGATGAGGTGGTTATAGGAGTTATTATTTTTTCTTCCTTATTTCAGCAGGCTTGACATTCAACAGGCTAAACCTCCTCATCACCTGTTCACAATTTTACCTCAGTGAAATGATGCAGTTACTTTTCTGCTTATGCATTAGTCAAAATCACCGGAATGTGGCACAGTCAGTCAGAAGAGCTCGATACATCACTTTCAATATCAATATCCAAATCGGGCCACTTTTTTCATTGAAACATACATCATGCAAGAAGTCAAGAGTTAATTCATTTCATTTCAATTTCAATTTAGAAAAGAAACTCCATCTAATCATTACAATGTATATACCGTATTGTATGTGCCATATAGATTTCAGCAGCTTTCAGAAAAATGCACAATAGAGCTCAACAAACAAAACATGTGCTTTCGCTTGCAAACTGCAGAATCTGCACAGCATAGAAAAATCAACCCTTGTGTCTCTCATATTGTCAAATGCAAATAATATGTAGTAATGGGAAAATTGTGAACTATAATGTGACTTAAAGTTAGATAATGAACCAAAAAATTATTAGCTGTATGTTAAGTCACTGGGGTAATCAATGAAAATAAACTGAATTGGATGAAAAAATGATAGAATTGAAGGTCTCCACCTCTTCTATTTAAGGCAGACCAGATGCCAGTCATTTTCACAATGCCTAACCCTAACCTTTAGTGGAATTACAGCACAGGTGTACATGCTTGGTATTCACCCCAGCTCAGTAAAATCAGAGAAAGACATGTTTCTGTCTTATCAATGTAGATTGCGTGGGAATCAGTCTGGAGCATGAATTTAGCCTTATAGCTTTAAAAAAAAATGTTTTCATAGCTGAACACTCATGAAATGTCAGTCATGTTCCACTGGCACGTCACAGAAGGTTGTCCCCCTGTGTGCATGCAAAGCTTAAGCCCAGGCAGAGGAGTGCCAGGGTGCAGCTGGCACTGCCCCTGGCGCACGGGGAGTCCTATTTCATGGTGTTTTGATGGCGGATGAATGTGGCTTTGTGTCGCCCTCCCTGAGGGGGATATTTATAGTGCGTTTGTGGTGGTAAATGCCTCTGGAATGCGCAACACTACCGGGCTTCATGCAGCTGTGGGTTCTGTGGCCCCCAGAAATGCCAGCCATGCCAGTCTTGCCAGCCTGGAACCATGGTGTACCAAGGAGGGGGTGAGGAGTACAGGAGGTGGGCGGCATGGATACAGGGGCGCCCCCACATTCCTGCCTATTTAAGGGCCCCCGGCTTTTAAGTTTGTATTGAAGGCCCTCCACAGATTCCCTGTCAACATCACCAATGTATTGCCAAGGCTCATGGGTAAAGGGGTAATGAGTTTGATCTGTGATCCGCTTTTAGGAGCGGGAATTGAAATAGAATACCCACTGGCGTGAGAATGCGGGAGCAGGATTGCAGCAAACGTGTAATGACAACGCAGACAGCAGAGCGCGTTCGTGGGTGAGGTCTCAGGCTCGCTGTCGAAGGGAATACATCCCACAGAGAGGGAACGGAGAGCGCAAAGGTTTGGTGCTAAGGAGGAGTTCCCTCAGCTGTGCCACGAAGGCCTGCTGTCCTTGAGCGCAGGAATGCGGTGGGTACCCCCCCCCCCAGTGTGACCTCAGCATTCTGCAGCAGGACTAACTAAACAGCAAAGCCGTAACTAATGTAGTTTGCCTTTCAGGATTTATTTTTCATCAAATGTAATTTCAATCAAGAGGGACAGGGACTATGCCCAGGAGCTTTTATCCTGCTTGGGTAGACTTGAGGTAGTAGGCATCAACTAAAAGGGAAAAAAAAACAAAAAACGTGACCACACCTCACCTTTGTGGAACAAAGCTGAAGTGGCTGTGTTGGCTCTGTCACTGGTTTTGAGGAGGGAGTCTCTTACTGTGGGTGGTACAAGGAAGGTAATCAACATTCAGCGGACATTCATACATTGCCCAGATCAGACCTGGGTCTCTTTATGAGCTTAAGCTGGAGAGGCAACCTCAGCAAGTAAGCTGCACACTAGTAAAGTCTATTATGTAAAGTCTGGCCTCATCAATAGGACAGCAAAGGTAGTGTCATGCTTCCTGTTCAAGGCTCAGACCGGCTTGAGCCACACTAACTATAACTGTGCATTTCACGTCAGCCTGCTTTTTTAGTGCTGAGCCCGGTGTATTAGTGCAGTGTGGACGTTGGAATTGCTGCAGCTTTTGTTGCGCTGACATTCATCAATTTTTGTGTCCCATTATGGAAGCACATGATAAATTCAGCAAAATTTAAAACCGCAAAGTTTTTTTTTTTTCATCATTTTGCTGGCCTACTCAGCAAACATTGGTCTTTGAAAATAACACACGCTAAAAAAATGAAGGTGAAATGTGATGATGTCGTGGTTTTCCCCTTGCTTTCCTATGCAGTGAGTCAGACTGAGCACGGGAAAGTTTGTCACTTCTTCTGGTTGGCATTGTGGTGACAGCATCTCACTGGTTTCTCCGAGGTGCATGTGCAGCACTATTTAAGTGAGGGGAGAGATTAGTATCATTTACAGCAGTGGTCTTAACTGGCATTAAGTGATTAAAATCAGGTTTCATCAGACCCTTTAAGGTGGAGCTACCATCAGCTGTCAATCATTGACTCGTTTGAACCAGCTGAAAATGCTTTCTTTCCACAGCCATTGGTTATTGGTGCAGTCATTGGTTCAAAATTTTTGAGTGACTGATTACAATATTCTCGATCCTCCCTTTTTAGGTTCAGTGAACCCTCTCCCCATCACCCCCATTACATGGATTCCCTTGTTTCGAGAAATGCTAACCTGTTTTTCTGGAGAATGATCTTCAGATTCACCACATATCTGTGGTGTATTCTTCTAATTACTGCCCCTGTATTAACAGTTCAGTGGTGTAATCTCCTTCTGTTTTTCAGTTTCATGACCTTCTTCTTAGATTAAAATTTATGCCACAGATTAATGTAAAATATTGAATTATATTGTAACATATGGTAATAGCCTGATGGTTAACAGGACAATAGAAGAAGTAGGAGAATGTGTACTACTCTGGATTTCATGTTATTTTTTATTACTTTTCATTTAAACAACATGTACATTTCAGTGAAAAATGATCCCCTCAGAATAAGATTTTGCTGCTTGAGGAAATTATTCAAGGACTTTAAATATACTAATTATTGAGTAACAGCCACATTTTGCTCAAACATACAGCAGTCCAGTCTTAAACAGTCACACTCTAGAAAATATATGTTGCACAGTATGTCCACATGCAGTACTGCTGCATTCATTTACTTTTATGTAAGCATTTTTGATGTTGTGAATATTTTGTCATTGCTTCTGGGCAAATTGTTGTATGTAACTGTCATTTGCTGAGAGCTGGGAAGAGTTTCCTCTTGTGAAGACATGATGAGACCTGAAATCTGCACCGCTTGCACTTACGGCTTTATTTTCCACATAGAGAGAGAGATTGTGTGCGTGTTTCATGTGCCCCACGTCTGTCAGGAATATGTAACCTCAGTAATTTTAATTTAGAGGGCAAAGGAATATACACAGATTACAGATGTGAACTGCTGTATTGTTTCACATATCCAGTCGTTTCAAAAATATTTTATCACTTGGTTAGCAAACATTTTATACCTGCAGTGTTCCAATAATGTATGTTTCATTCTCTCTTCCTCTACTTATGAGCTAATAAAATTAAATAACCTCCCGTATTAAATATTCATCATTAAACAAATTTGATTTTAATGAGAAATTAAACAATGGTGAAGCAGAAGCCTTTTTATATGTTGTTCTGGTATAAAATAAACATCAAAAAATCCAAATCAGATCTCTAAAAATACATGCATCCAATATGGGGGGTATTTTGGGAAAAAAAGCATGCCCAACAGAAATGTCACCCACATGAGATATAAGAAGAGTGCTCTCAACCGTGGCTCATGAGCTGAACATAGAGGATGCTAAAATCTTCCTTTAAACAGATGGTTGCTCTCCGCCTGTTCCTGTTTGTTTTATGTTTATTTGTTTATTCAGTTGTATTTTGTGGTCACCTTATTTTACTTTATATTACAAAATTGGGCCATACATAGTTTGACTTTCTCAAGTTATTTTTCCCTTTTCTGTCTGCCGAAAAACAGGGTCTGTCACCAAGAAAACAGGAATCATCTGCATAGAATCAGCTGCTTAAACATTGATGAATGTCACTGATTTCATCAAATATGTGTTTAGCTAACATGTATTAATTAATAATTAGTAATAATGAAGACTGTGGGAAATATTCTGGAAGTGTTCATAGCTGTATCTGAAAGTGTTACACAAGTCACAATCAAATGTATCAACTTCTGCCTCTAAGTCACATGATGTCTGCAATGTTATTTTGTCACCAGATTGAAGGTGGAAGCCTGACTGTGTGTCACTTTCTGTGGTCTGCCTTTTTGCCCTGCAGAAGGACGAGATCAGCCTGTCTGAGGGCAGCACAGTGGACCTCAGAAAGCCAGGGGAAGAGGAGGATGAGTACTCTGAGATGGCCGAAGAGGCCATGGACCCTGACAACTGTTTCCCTGACAGTAAGTGCTCATTGTAACCCACTGACAGAGAGCGCTGTGTTCCCCCATCTTAAGATCTGACATGAATCATCAAGGGATCATAAAATTCCCTGCATAGGAATCTTGGAATTCAGTGCAGGTCTGCCTGAGTAGTGTTAGTCATTTACGTCTGAAAATAATTCCGCTGCCAGGTAATCTGCACCACTGATTTCACCCCTGTATCGACCAGTGTGCTCTGGGTTCTGTATATCCATGTCTTCCTGTGGTTGTGCAATGGGCCAGCCTTATGCACCTGTATCTGTGCATATTTTCCAGTGACATTGCTTTAGTTGACCAGTCTGTCATTCAGCCATCAGAGTTACAGAGCCAACAAACAGCCCCCACTGCAAGAAATCACATCATATCCACACCTTTAGTAGGAGCATTTAAATGACCAACTTTAAATGTATCATTCTTGTCCCCTAACTGAGCAGGCCTATAGCAAGGTAAAGACTCCCCTATAGTAAATGCATATCACTCACTTTATTTTATCACAATATGACTGAATATGCAATTAGCCCTCATCCAGCATGTGATTACAGGGACTAATTCTGAGCTGGCCATCCCATATGTATGATGGTATGGTGTCTCTTTGAAGCAGTAAACAAAGCTGTGCTCTCACTGGCTTCCTCACAGTGTTCACTGTGCTTCAAAATCAGCATTATTTAACAGAAAATCCTTCACCATTAACTGACATTTTTAGGATTAATGGAGCATGAAGTGTATGTAATGTGGCAATGTAGATTTGAAAAGACGTGTTACTAAGAAAGAACAAAATTCTCAGGTAATTTTGGGATGACTAACTTCCGATGTTCAGTTTTGTAGAACAATACAACCCTCAATCGGTTGGATGTCCAGCAATATGCTGACCTAATAAACGGTGGCTTCAGAAATGAAAATTCTTTAACTGCATGTGGAAATGAACAAGAGCCAGTTTTGGAATGGATTCTCATATTTATTCAGAAATATAACATGATTATTAAAGGTCTAGTGCCCATTTGAAACATATCTACTTTTGGTACCACTGCTGTGTTTTTATCAGTTACAGTCATTGGCGATGTGCATGGATTTGGATGTATTTTAACTGCACAGGAATTTCCTTAGCCCCAGCTTAACAAAGGTCAGCAAGTTCTCCCACAGAAGAGCTAGGCATTAAAAATCTGGTGTAAAAAGAACAAATATACACATTTAATTCATTCATTTTTTGATAGAGAGATCATTTACAAGGGTTTATGTTTTTAGATGTGTTCAGGTCATACTAAATATCAATTTCTGTATATGTAGTAGAAAGCATATTTATGTAAGATGTTATATTCATAAACATTTTCAGAGAATATAATTCATTAGGAAAACAACTGCACAATTAGAATTGAAAATGAGTCTACAAATAAAAGGAAGTAGACCAGCAGCTGCTGCACAGCATTATGTGAAGCCTGCAATAATAGGAGTCTGTTTGTTGCTTATTATAGTAAACACTCAACACTGATTGTGATGGCGGTAGTTTTCCTGCAGGAAGATGGGCATGCTGTTGTGAGATTGTTTGCACCCTCTATTTCTGCAGTGTAGGTCTGTTCTGCAAGGAGAGGTACAGCTGTTGAGCGCTACACACTGCTGTTCAAATTCATTACACAGGAAACCGACTGCGCTGTCTTAATGCTGCTGACAGCACACGTTAACCCACCCCCACCCCAAACTGCCACATGCCCTGACTACAGAGAAAACAAGAGCATAGATAATACATTTTTACATATGTAGCTGCATGTTATGTAACACCAAAACAGCTTTTGTTATCGCAATACAATTCCTTTCCTCTAAAAAAGTAAGAGCTATTGTCTTTGCTGCATATTTAAATTAAAAAATTAACTATATCTTGCTCTCCAATGTGAGGTAAAATATGTTAATTATAAGTAATTATACATACATTTTGTCAGCATTTATCCAGTTTTATTAAACTTTCAAATAACTTTACTGTTATATGAAAAACGGTTGACATGCTGGTCAGGAATGCTAAGGCTAACACCATTTGTGTTAGAAGTGGTGATTGTGTTGTTACGCAAATAAAAAAATGTGTCTTATATAAATAGTTGCCCCTGCCAGGATTAGGCCATTTGTGCCCAAACATTTAGGTCACCAAGTACATCGTCACCTGATGGTTCACACCCACTGTATAACCCAGTCTGCCTGCATGTGGGGCAAATGACTTTAGCGATTGAGCCATGTGAGAGTCGCATATAAAATTTGTACTTATTTGCTATTGCCCATTGCTGGCCTTAGGCTCCTCTAACCTTAACAGTTGCTAGACTGTTTTTGCTGTGTCCTGCTGATTGAGAGAGACACACAAGCTCCTGTTCTGTGCAGCATCTGAATTGAGATTTTGCACTGTACCTCCCTTTATTTAGATAAGTGTGGTTTTTCAGGAATGAAATAGTGTCAGCCTGACATGGATGTATTGTAAAAAGGTATCAAGAGTAAGAGTGTGGCAAAGTAAGAACTTGTGAAAGAGATCAATGAAACCTCTTCCTGCAGGTACATTGGACATAAATCATAAATAATAATTATAAGGAAAACAATGGATACTCTGTCAGAAGGTGCCCCTTGGTAGCCTGTTAAATTATAAGAATGCTGCTTTGTAGTGGATTTCCTGTGTGGTTAAGCAGTTCTGATGACAGCATTGTAATACATTTCTGCAATCACTGCATCTCCTTGATTCCCCCTTAATAGCTGTTAATTGCTCACTAACATCGGCGCCAGGGCGCTAAAGTGTCTGTGGTTTGAAGAAAAAGCTTGAGTGTCGTTACAAATTGAGTTGCTCGTACCCTGTTACCATAATCCCATTATTAGGCTTACAGGCAATAAGTTAATTTGGAGGAGCTCAAATGGCAGTAATGGAGACAGTTAGATGAGCATTGAAAGTTCTAATGTGATTTTATGGCAGCGCTCCATTGTTATGGAGGTATGAGAGAAAGCTTTTAAAGAGTAATTGATACTGGGGCTTCTGTTGTGCAAATTCCACCAGCTCTTATCAATTGGTGCTATGAGATTATCCAAGACACGGGTCATTATACAGGATAAAGATGGATTAGGAAGGAGGGGGCAAGGTGCAGGGCAGTGGGTCTGGAAGGGGGCCTCCCGCACTGCTGGCTTAGTGCAGCTCCAGTAGGTTTCATAGGAGATTATCATCAAGATCACTAAACACACAGCTACATAGACTGATGGAGAGAGTATGTGTGTGGCTGGTGTTGGGGTTTTTTGGTGATCTTGAATGAACTATTGACCTTCCAGATGCAATTGCACAGTACTACAGAATGTTGTATGATTGACACAATTTTAATGTTCTAACAACAGCTATAAAGACCTTGATTTACATTTGCAAATACAACATATGTATACAGTTTTCATTTACAATATTTATGATCTTAGATCTGAACTTGTTAATTATTATGTGAGTGCAGTTACAATGTATTATGCTTATTACAGCACTGCATAAGACATTGCATTAAATTATGATGACCTGTAAATCACTGTGCTTCATAGTGTCTGCTAAAATAATAATAATAATAATAACAACAACAACAACAATAGTAATAATAATAATTATTATTATTTATTGTTTATGTGGATATCTGTGCCTGTTGTAAGGTTTCAGGTCTTTAGATGGTGTTATATACAGCAAGTCCAGATAAATCTACACATCTTCTGTTTGACAGACGTTTTTATTAAATCTGCCATTCCCTTGCTTCCAATTGAACAGCAATTGAATATGTTGCTCCTATGGGAAAAGAATGAGGGCAATTGCATTAACTCCACAGGGCTTGTCTATGTTAATTTTTCTGTAGCTGTTTCAAGATGTCAGTACTGAGAATAACAGTAGGTGAATTTACCTACACTGTTTACTTAGCACTTACTGTCCAGTTAGGTGGGCAGCCAATGGCCAAATACACAATGCAATTTAATATTTTCAAAAAATTAAGCATTTGACAGTCTGATACATTTTATATAGCTGTACTACACATGAATGGGAACTTACCTAACTCGGAGGAAGTCAGACTTGTGAGTTCTTCTTTATTGTGCAACATCACAACTGTTCAGCATAAAAGGCATCTAGGTACTGTATGACATGGTGAGCACAGACTTCTATTAAACATTTTAAAAATAACATTAATAAAAAATAAGCAGCTGGGGGCACATACACTCTCTGGAAATAGAGAAACAATGGGAATGTAATCTAAGGAAGGGGATTAAGAGAGATAAGGGTTTGGCGTCAAGTATACGTGAAGCTGCAGTATCAGGAGTATGCAGTATTCATGGCTTTTAATTGAAAGGGTGCTGCAATAGGTGAACAGTGGAGGAATATCAGAATTAGCGTGACATGGGAAATGCAGGGAAACAGGAAGTAAAATATGGCATGGAAAAGATGGATGTACATAGCATGTTGATGAAGGATATTGGATATTGTTCAAATATTGCCATAATGTCAATTTGTAAACCCCTGTATAATATGTTCAGACTGGTCTCAAGCATCTGGTGTCACTGATTGCACAACTTTAAAGCAAGTCGGTAATCTTTGGTGGAGATAATCTTACTACCCAATCCACTCTGGGAAAAAGAAGCTTGAAAATACTGGGAAACAATCAATTGGGACTAACACAGGTTTCCTCCGCGACAGCTTGCGTCCGTCACTTCCAGTGCTGTGACATCAATACTACCCAGGGCTTGGGCCAGATCTGGTGGCGCCTTCGCAAGACCTGCTACCAGATCGTGGAGCACAGCTGGTTCGAGACCTTCATCATCTTCATGATCCTGCTGAGCAGTGGCGCTCTGGTGAGCCCCCCCACCCCCTGGCCTGTGCGGCCTTATCTCTGCTCAGTAGCTCTGCTCTCTGCCCACTGCCTGGCCTGCCAGCTCTCTGTCAAACCCCTACCCTCCGACACTCCACTGTCAGGAAACCTGCTGTCCATGCTTTTTCATTGGCCCCTTAAATCACCCACAGTCACCCACACTGTCTAAACTGTGTGTTATTATTATTATTATTATTATTATTATTATAATTATTTAATCATTTTTAATATTTTTTAATAGAACTACTCCTAATCAGGACTTATTCTAAGCCACTTAAACTGATAAGTTTCAATGAAATTCAGAGTACAATTGTAAGAGATCTAATTTACTGCAACACAAGTAAAATCAGAAATCTGAGTTTCAAAGTAAAAGTAACTCCACCTACAGTTAATGTCCAGCTGCTTGCCTCCCACAACCCTCACATGGTATAACTGGCATTAGAAGAGTACCAATATTCTACTTTATAATTAATGTCAATGTGAAAGTTTAGATTAGTCAGGCATATATGGAAATACCATTTAATTGAGACCTACAGGCCAGTGCTGTCGAGTCCAGTCAGTAAAGAAGAATGATGAACCACAGGATCCTTTAAGTGCTGACTGAAACCTGTGGTGGGCTGGCTGTCTGAGGAAAGTTTCCCCAGAGTCATTTCTTAGCCACAGTTCAAGCCTAGGGGCAGTACTCTAATCGCTATTTGTTCAATGCAGCAACTCACAAACAAGGTTAACGGCAGGCTTATCTATGTTAAGATTAGATTTATTCCCAATATAAAAAAATTGGGTTCAGCTTTTGTTTGTTCGCTTGCCAGCTCATAGTGACAGAGGGGTTACAAAATATGCAAAAACAGTAATGAAAACAAATTTGATCACATGAGAATAGGAATTACTGAAGGGGAATACAGCTTAAAGGGTTAAAAGATCAGCATAGTGTCTGTTAGGGGTTTTACTTTCAGGATGCTCTGCATTTTTGCGCAGCTGAGAGGAGTCAGGTCAATGACTGGTCAGCCCGTCTTAACTAGAATCTTAATTAGTATTTGATCACCCAGAGGGCAAACAAGAGCTTCAGCTGCTACCAGTGCCTCATCCTTCCTCCTCTGTCCAAGCGCATATATGTAGCAGTGAGCACTTCCCATTTGGGCATTGGATAGGAAGCAATGTAGCAGAAGTACAAGGGAAGCAAAGTGTAAAAGCAGTAGAGCGGAGCAGAGGGCTGACGGCCTGCTTCACTTGGGAGGGCTTCAGAAGCAGCATGCCGGCTGAAGCACATGCTGTGGAAAGACCGAGCTAAAAATGTTTTATATCTGCCATTGTTCTTCAATTTCACTTTCAAAAAAAGGAAATTTGATTTTATGTATATTTAATTGGTTAAATAAAAAAAAACATTGAATATTTCAAATATATGACTAACAAATTGAAACTTGTAATAAAAACAGCAGACCATCAATCAATTTGACTTCTTCTGAATTGTTTAGTATTTATAATCATTAATATTTTACATTTATTTGATGTTTTCAATGATAAAACATAATAAATAATCCAGATTAGAATGTAGCTGTAATTGTTCCTATACCCACATTTAATGCATTTTTTATGGACAGTAAGGTGCAATTAAATGCAAAAATACTATGGGCTGCCATCTGCAAGGCTGTCAAACTGTATTAACAAGGAAGAGCAATCAACTATTTATACACGCAACCATGCCACAATTAAGAAGAATAAACCATGTTCAACCATCTCCTGTATCACTTTTCCTCACAGGCATTTGAGGACATTTATATTGAGCAGAGAAAAGTGGTGAAAGTCGTGCTGGAGTATGCGGATAAGATCTTCACCTACATCTTCATTCTGGAAATGCTCCTCAAATGGATTGCCTACGGCTTTAAGAAGTACTTCACCAACTACTGGTGCTGGCTAGATTTTTTAATTGTTGATGTAAGTATGATGTTTTTTGTTTTTTCCTGATCTTGAGACCATATTTAAACATAAATGTCATCAATTCTTTGATTTGACGTAGAATGAAAAATATATATTCATCATCAGATATATTTTACCATGGACTATGGGCTTGGCTCCAGAGCAGGCTGATTCTGATTTTAAAAAGAATAAAACTGTCATGCCACGGCTGTAGTGACACTCGCCCTTCACCCAACATTATCTTCTTGATGGAAAGATGCATGCATTCTAAATATGATCAATGTCCTTTAGTAAATAAGACAGGGGTTTAAGGGACAGTGAATTTTATATATATACAAAAATGTTATACATTTGTGTGAGTGTATATATATATATACACACACACACACACACACACACACACACAGTATATATACAAATGTATAACATGTTTGTTCTTCCAAGAAACAGCTTCAGTAGTAGCATAGTTTACATCTATATTTTATATTTATATCTATATCTATTTATATCTATATTTATATTTTTAATTTTATATCACCACTGCCCTGTGGGCCAAACCTTCAAGGCCTGTCAGGGAACAGCATGTATATATCCCCTCCGATTCTCCATGCTTTACTCTCTATTCAACAGCAGGTCCCAAAACTTGTCATTCCTGTTTCCATTTTATTAAATATATTTGATAGTTTGAATTATTCAGTGTAGCTTTGATAAAATCATGTAAAGTAGAAAACTAATGTTGATTATGGGAACAGAACCCATGCCACTGCAAAATTAAAGCTGCTTTCACTGTCTGAAACAGGAGGGGTTTATACTTTACCATGCTTACGTGACATTTTTTTGGGAATGTTGTGAAACTAAATTTATACTTATTAAGTTCAATAATTTTGTGGGAAAGGCTTTTTTGTAAAAATCTCATTTTAATTACTTGTAAAACTCTGAAGCTTACATTTTTATTTGTATACATATTCATGTTGTACCAGTATTTGCATTTTTTTATTTTTTAGAAGATGGGTTCATTCATATTTTTAAAAATATTAATGGACAGGAAATGGCAGAGCCAATATGACAGTGTGCTTGTTGACATTTTTGAAAGCTCTCAGTGAAGTGTTTGAATGTGTCTATAAATAGCATGTGTAAGGCCAAAAGGCTTCCAAGTGGTTAAGTACCAAACCCCTATGGCAGAAGATAACCAGCAATTTTGTTGACGGTATCTCAGAATGTTCTTCAGTCTGTCATGTTCACAAATGATTGCCAGTGTTTCACCTCTGCTATCTCTTATTCCCTGAAGAATGAGCCCAGCTAACACAAAACATTCCCAGAATGTTGGGGAAGATTTAGGTCAGATTCTCATTCAGTTTTGATCGAATGTTATAATGTGGAAATTCTTCAAACATCCTGGGAACTTTTTTTTAAGGTGGTAAAAGTGTTTTGCAACAGCATTTTTTAAAGCCACTACTCCAGAGCTGAGCTAATGCAATAAGATGCTTTGAGTGTTTCTGAAAGTTGTCTGTTTATAAATACCACAGCCCAACTTTATCTGTGGAGGCTTTACAGGTTTTAATAAGTATGACAACATTAATAAATTAGCTAATCTAAACAATTTTGGTTAACTTATATCAGTCCCTGTCTTCAACGGATTTCTCATGTATTGGATGTAGAAACGAGTAGCCCCTTTCCACTCAATCTCAATAACATTTGAATGTGTAAATTTTCCACCATGCCCAGCCATGATAATGTTGGTAATTGGAGTTGTTTTGGAGTTCTGGCCACACTATTCTCCCAGTCTTGTCAATGTCCAGTCCTTTGTTATGAAATGTCCATTTTAAGTAGTCGCTGGTTAAATGAAGATGAGTTACTTAACTGCACTTTGTAGGCACAGGTCTCCTAACTGCTCAGGTCTCTGTGTTAAGACCATAAAAAACAACGGCAACATTTTCCAAAGAGTCTGTTACACTCAACATGCTTAGACTGGAGATGAGAGTGTTCCTTTTTACCACTTGGCATAGTTCAAACTAGTTAATTTCCTCACATAAATTGTACATAGAAAAGCATCTGCATTACATTTGAATGTTCCATTTATGGTAGGATTTTAATGTTCCATTTTACTCTTTGTTAGGCTCAGCTGTAATTGGGCAATTTGTATGCACTGGATACTTAAAAATCATAAAGTGCAGCATCTAAATACCTCGATGTGATTAAAATATCCCAGCAAATAATTTGACATGCATCTACCCACAGATCTAATCAGGAACATTACACTGTCAAACTGAAACCCACAGCACCATGTCTGGTGCAGTTAATGAAGTGAAGAACTCCACCAGAGGAGGTTTCAAATGAATTATTTATGATAATTGAAGCTCCACAATCAATCTTTCTGGTGCTCCCATGGACTTGTTAAGTCAAGACTGTGCCAGTGCCAACTGTGGCCAGAAGTAAATCACTGGCATCAGCAAGGCGATAAATGTTTCAGCATTTTCTCAGCGTGAATGAAGCATTTTCTCAGCGTGAAGCGATTTACATTGGCTTCCACCAGAGAAAGACATACGTTACCTCTGTTCCTTTAAGAAGCTTTAGATCACTCTCTACATCAGCTGTGTTGCATTGGCAAATTCTCTGATCAAGCTACAGTTGTCACTTATGTGGGTGAATGGGCTTAACATCTGGAGGACTGTAATGTATAATAGAGTTTTCTCCAATGAAATTCCAAAACAGGGCCAAGAAACTAGGTGAGGTAAGTGAACTATTTTAATTTGGCATTAAATGCTGCGGAACAAAAAAAACGAATATAAACATGGCCTTCCAGGAACAGAACTGAAGACAGCTAGTTTTGATGTTAGAGGTGTCCATGGACTCCTCATGATTTCATTGTTGCAGCTCAGCAACAATGTTCAGTCAACATTTTTATTAGCCATGGTGAAGCAGCTAGATCCTTCCTTGCTGTCTAACAGGTTTAACTTTGGGCTGCCATTTGCTCAGTTATGTGGAGGAACATAGTGCGGAGGCCTTGAATTTAACAGTATGACGTATAATTTGATTTACACAGATCTCAGTGGTTGGTCTCTTGGCAAGCGCAGTCTGTTTTGACCAAATTTCCACCATGAGAGTCCTCAGGACCCTCAGGGCGTTGAGGCCACTGCGAGCGGTGTCCCGGTTTGCTGGCATTAGGGTAAGGCCCACTCTGACCACAGTGTCCTGCCATTAGCCCTCAGCTGCTCATATTTCAAAGGTGTCTTTCCCAGGTGCTCTTCTTTATCGCTCATCAGCATAACTACCCTCTTTCTTACACAGGTTCGGAAAGCAGAACAAGCTCCCTTGCACTCCTTCTGGTGACGAGGGCATTTGTCTTGTTAAGTTTGATCGCTAAAAATAAAGAAAGGATTAATCTTTAACATTACAGAACATTTAAACAGTAAAACATTTTTGTGGTTTTTGATTATATCCATCTTTAATCCTTTTTTACTGGAAGGATCTTTGGAAGTATGGAATCAAGTACATATATGATTAAAAACATACGCAACCACTGATTTCACAGTTTCCCTAAAGATAATGAGTGATGAGATGTCCAGATCAAAGCTAGTGGACAAACATTGCCACAAAACTGAGCAAGCAGGCCTCAACAGTACTAACTGAAGTCTTTCAATGGCCATTTTTTCAGTAGAGGCTGGGTATTGTTGTGGCTGCTGGTGACCGTTATGGCAATGAGAAGTATGTGCCATGTAGCGGTATATTCCTTTCAGTGCAGAAATCTAAGCACTCCTTCCACTGACCCTGGCATAGCCCTCTTTGGACCACCCGCACCTTCCTAGATCTGCCTCTGTCACACCTGAGTCATTATTGTGAGCTCAGTGTTACAGGTGATAAGAATAAGAATAAGAGCAAATGAGAATAATTATATTTGTTTTCATTTGTACCAAATGCTCCAGAATTTTGACCACACATGGCACATATTCTGGCCAGATATTGGCCCCCTTTTTCTTTTCTAAACAAATGTAAGGTAGTTTTACTTATTTTCAAAGCTCTAAATGATAGGTACACATCTGATTGCTTGTCTGAACATGTTCCTTGCCGAGCTCTCAGATGAGATGTGCATGTGCTCACATCGATGCACAGCCCCAGGTTGTGCACCACAAACAAAACGGACCACGTCACCAGAGATAAAACAACAAAGCCCTAATGTGCACTGCAATACAATAACAGCATGGGGCAATGGACAAGGTGGAAACACAAAACAGCTTTGTGGGCTGTGCAAGAGATCCATAAAGTGGTACAAGAAACCATCTTTATTATTTGTATGTATTCAGTATGTATTATTATATATTTTAATCCTTATTTTATAATATTTGGAACAATTTTGTGCCATGTTTTGCTTCCATTTGCTGGCTCCAAAGGTCATTGACATTGGTAAAATTGAATCCAGGGATTTCTTCACCTATTATTCTCAGGGAAACAATCAGATCTAATTGTTACAGTGCAGGTAACAAAAAATATCAAAAGCCATAAAAATGTCTTTAACAAATGTTGTTAACTGTAATCTGATAAATCAAATAAGCAACATGTAGAGAGGCTTCCTTTAAAATCCCCTTCTGCTTGAATTTACTCGTGTCTACAAGAGAAATGCCCTCTCACTTCCTGTCTGGCGATGACTGTTCTTTTGTCTCTTCAGCCCACTTACCCATTGGTGTTCTGCCTTGCAGCCAACAGGGAGAAGACAGAAGGACACTCTGCTGCGCCCTTTTGGACAAGATATTTGTTTTTCTCCCCTTTAACAGGATGTGTGTTGACATCTTATCTGACTGCTCGTGGAACCAACCTAACAATCTTGGTTCTTGAATTTATGTCTCCATTTAGGTGTCTTTAGTAAGCCTTGTAGCTAACACACTTGGGTATTCGGACTTTGCTGCCATCAAATCACTTAGGACCCTCAGAGCTCTCAGGCCGCTAAGAGCTTTGTCCAGATTTGAAGGCATGCGGGTAAGAGTTTATTCTCTCTCACCCCCTCTGTCCCACTGTCCCATTAGTTTTTCTCATATTTTCTTCAGCCCCCCCTGTCTTTAATATCTACCCTCCCTCTTCTTTTGTTCAGTGTGAAAACTGGCTAATATATTGTTGTAGATGTTAGAGATTTGTAGAGTTAGAAGTGATTTATGTATGCATTTCTTATCGCAGAATTCCATATTAGCTGGGAAAAGTTGATATTAAGGCCAAATAATTTCCAAAAACTGTTGAGAGTCACACAAAAAATCTGGAGTTGTTTGAAATAATCTTCCAGGCAAGCTTTTGCTTATGATGCAATCCACTCTCAGTCCAAATCTTCATGTGTGGATGACATGAATCTGACTGTGGCATCATTGCCACATTTATATTTCCTAATTTATAATTTATAAGGCCTGATTTATATTTCCTCAGATGATCAGTATACCACAGTCCATTGTCATGACATGATCATTATTGATTAATTATGACCCAGCTTAGCCAAACCAAGCCCATATAAAAGCACATCATTATACACAAATCATAGGGCAGAGTAGGATACCCACAGAACATGCACTGGAACTGCCTGTTCAGGGTCAGTGACTGACTTTCATACAGTTACTCCTCCAAACTCCACCTGTCAGTATTATATTTCTTCCATCATGCAGGCTGTATATAACATATTTATTATTTTTCAGCACTGTGTTGTTATAGGCAAATAAGCACTCCGGCTTAACAGATGTAGAGAGAAAGGCTCCTTTCTACGATACCTAGCAGTATTATTCAATCACACTGTGTGTGAGTGCAGGACTCTAGCGGATTCGTCTCTTGCAGTGGGGATGCTTTTGCCAGGGATTTAGTAAATGACTGAATATCACCTTTTCCCTCATCTAATTCCACAGAGTATTCATTTTTATTCTATTCCAACTATATCCTTCTCTTCGCTTATTTATTTTATATGCTTTCATTTTATTTCATGCTAACATTTGCCTGTGGTATCTATAATTCCTATTGTGTTGAAATATCACATATGTATATGTCATATAACACTTGTTTTTGAACCTAAAATATTTTTTTACTAATGATGATATAACCAAATTATTTGTGAGGTTGCCAAATTCATTCAAATTTCACATTCTGCAGTCAAGCCTGTAGCGTGTTGGGTGAGGAATTAGGAGATATTCTTTCATATCAATGACAATTTTTTTTCATTTGATCACCTGCCATTTGTAGATCTGCAAAAAAACACACAACACTCACGTGAACTATGCAGCTACGCAAAATAGCAAATAATGACATGCATTTGAACATGGGGATGACATGTTTGCGGGACATGTGAATTGATGATGTGCCTTCCATAAATCTCAGCGGAAGTAGCTTTCAGTCAGTAGTTAACAGCAGAATGAATCAGAGTTGTGCGTACTCGCTACATGCTGTATACTGGAGGCTGCGGTCCAGCGTGTGTCGTCTGTTCCTTTAAATCCGGAAAAGGAGATTAGGCGTCACGCTGTTTAAAATGGCCGCCTCCACTTTAGAGCGCAGAGGCAGAGTTAGGGAAAGGAAAGTGCTGCCTCATTAGGAGGAAAAGCAGTCACTTCTTTGTGTGAGGACTCTATTGGCTGACTCATTCCCCCCTCAGCCCAGGAGGTTTTAAAGCCGTAAGAAGGCCCGATTGAATCATGACACAGAGAAGCTTCATGTCTGCATAGCTGTGAGGTTTTATTTAGTCCCACATCCAAAGCGGCTCTCACAAGATTTAGATAAGAAAATATGTTTGCATCTAGCAGATTTTAAAAATGAAATTTGTAATTGAAAAGGAATTTGTCACTTAAGTCTTGTCCTGTCAGCAGAGGGTACTCCTCATTGTTATTATATACTTCATGCAGACCGACTTGCAGATGTGACTTTTTGTATGAATTTGTATACACAATATTTGTAGTTTTATTTCAATAGATTGAGTGGTGTTTCTGCAACACATATTTTCATTTCACAATTGTGTTTTTATTCTGTCGCACTGTATTTTATCAACATTCTAACACCTGAAATGAACTTCTTTGATGACCAGAGGCATCTCTGACTGTATAGATTTTTTCCCAATATGACAAATTAAAAATTATATGGAGGTAATGTTTGTTGTTCTTTTTTAGACAAACAATATTGGAAAGGCTAAAGCAACTGGTGTATTATATGTGTGTATTAAAGAGCTACTCTGTGTTAGTACACAAAAAATAATATTTCTGATATGCACCACACAAGACAGGCAAAAAGAGGCTGACATGCTGTTTGTTTTGTTTCTACGACGACAGGTGGTGGTGAATGCCTTGATTGGCGCCATCCCTTCCATAATGAACGTGCTGCTGGTCTGTCTGATCTTCTGGCTGATTTTTAGCATCATGGGAGTTAACCTCTTTGCGGGGAAGTTCGGCAGGTGTGTCAACAGAACCGGCTACATATACAATGCCACTATGATCAACAATAAGACTGAGTGCTTGCAAATGAATGACACGCAATACTACTGGACCAAGGTGAAAGTCAACTTCGACAACGTGGGAGCTGGCTACCTCGCACTCTTGCAAGTGGTGAGTCTGGCATCTCTTTCTTCTGCATAGTTGAAGATTTTCACATCACAGGGTATGTTTCTGCTTACCTTTGTCAAAAACCGAAATCGATCAACAAATCAGTGGAACTGTATTTTTAGCAGTGACAGGCCCATTACACAAAATTTGCGCTCTGCAAGACTGCCGGCACTTACTCTCCAGTGTAAGTTAGTGGGTGCAGTAGCCTAGCAACAAGTCACTTAGCTCTGTTCCATCACCTTCCTCTGGCTTCACTCAATACAAACCTTTCATTTGCATCTAGAAATAGTATGCCCCCAGTCATTCACAAAAGCCTGTAATTACCGGTAACGAAAGCAAAAGGCCAACCGTGGTGATTTCTGCTGATAGGCACACACTTGTCTTAAAGTAATCTTCAGCTTTCATTCACTTTTTCCTCATTCTCTATAAGAATGTTTCAGCTGAAGAATGTCCATATGTGTTATTTCCACAGCCTTTGTCAGAGAGTAGTTTTAATATCCAGAGCATTCATCCTCTTATTAATTCGGCTACCCGTAAGGGGCATACATAAAGACCCACACTGTAAGTGCAATATTAAGATTATGTTAAAATTCTGTGTCATATATACTGTGAGATACATGAAAATCTTTTTCTTTAGCTTCGGTCCTATTTTCTTTTCTCTTTCTTTCATTTTCTCTGAAATTTCTCTTTGAAAATGTCTTCAAAGAAAATGCAAATTATTGCAAGTCCAGTGCCATGACACCCCCTCTAGAGTGCAAGTTTACAATAACTATTACCATAATTGTACTGTAGTGTCGGAGTATGAACAGCTATCAGCACCAACACCCGGAAAAGCAAAGGCCTGAATCATCTTTCTAAATCAGTGTAAACTCAAGATGTTTATTTATTTGCTTATTTTCAGAAAATGACATTTTATGAGTACATCATAATACAGCAGGTACTCTGTAACTCTTTAAAAGTAGAATGTAGTGGAAAAAACTTTCATAGCAGTACAACTTTTGTGTATTATAATAATGGATATGAGATAGTATTAAAGGGAATTATGTTCAGCAGAGGCTAATCTTGAGTCTGCCTCTCTTGCCTTAAGGCCACTTTTAAAGGCTGGATGGACATCATGTATGCAGCTGTGGACTCTCGTGCCGTAAGTACAGAGCTGCAAATTCCTTTATTTATTTTCCCTTGAGGTGTATAAACAAGTTTCAGCTGAGTAATGGACAGTAAGATCCACAATTATTTTACAGATTTCCACAGTCATATAATTTCATAATCAAATATAATAAATGTAATGCAATGCAGGAATGAATGTGATACATGATTTAATTATGTGACTGTTCTGGGCTCCCCAACGAAACAGGTAGAGGAACAGCCCATCAAAGAGATAAATCTGTACATGTACCTGTACTTCGTCATCTTCATCATCTTTGGGTCATTCTTCACATTAAATCTCTTCATCGGTGTGATCATCGACAATTTCAACCAACAGAAACGAAAGATAAGTATCCCACAATTTTACAAATTATTTTTGTTCAGATTTTAAGGATAGTTGAACAATATGCAGCTGTGCAAATACTCTCCTATGGCTATGGCTTCCTGTGGAGTTTGAATCCCAGCCATGCTATTACTAGCTATTCCCAGCTACAGCCATAAGTCATCTTTGGCCAGGCAATAATTGGCTTATTCTCACCAAAGTGAAGTAGTGGACAAGTGGGTTAAAATCACAGTCACGTTGTCAAGAGACCTCCCATGTCTGGCCAGGTGACTGCAGGGTTGAGAAAATGACTGAAGGTTTGCCACATGAATTGGAGGAGCTGCATGTGCTGCCACTTCTTCCTGATCCTAAGGGAGACATTGACAGTGGGATTATTAAAGAGTTTATCTTTGGTGGGAAAAAAAATGAAAGAAGAAAAGGTATATGTGTGCTGCCAAAAATAATTGTGAAGGGGTATTTCTGTACTTAGGAGGACAGGACATCTTCATGACAGAGGAGCAGAAGAAATACTACAATGCCATGAAGAAGCTTGGATCCAAAAAACCCCAGAAGCCCATTCCAAGGCCAGTGGTACGTACAGATGATGATGATGATGATAATGTACTCAAGCCCTCCTGTCTCTCTGTCATCTCAGAAAAACAACTATTTCTGATCAAATGGGCACAAACATGCTGATGCAAACTTATCTAGTGGACCTTGGAATAAAAATAAGCAGCGGCCTCACATCTCAGTACTTTGCACACCCCTTCATGCTGCAATAAGCATTAACACATCAAAAATGGGCAATCCAAACCACGAGAAATATGAGAACAAAAATATGCATTCCTATCAATGCATTACACATTTTCTAAGACACAGATTTTAAGATCTATGTGATTCCACACTGGGGAACTGGCTAACCGTTATGTTTTTAATCATCTAGAACCCACTGCAAGGATTCTTCTTTGACCTGGTGTCAAAGCAAGCTTTCGACATTATCATTATGATGCTAATCATCTTGAACATGATCACCATGATGGTGGAGACAGACGAACAGCCAAAGAGCATGGAGAATATCCTTAACAAGATCAACCTGGCCTTCATCGTCATCTTCTCCACAGAATGCCTCATCAAGATCACGGCCCTCCGTTGTTATTTCTTCACTGTTGGTTGGAATATCTTTGACTTTGTAGTGGTAATCCTCTCCATTGTGGGTATGTAAAAAACTGAAATCTTTTTTTTTTGGTAAAGTGATATAAATTTTACAAATAAATAAATAGATGTTTAAAAACAGTGGTTTACTTACATTGGGCTAGCTGGCTAGTGTTGCAGAAGAGGAATTTGTGACTGACCATTCTCTGTTAATAGAACCAAATTGCTTAACTCAGATTGTTAAAACATGTTGTTGTACAATGTAATTTTAGCTCATAAGCTACATACTTACAGTTGGCAACACAGTGTCAAGTCAGTGTACTTGCATGTTCCATTGCTGGCAAAAAATCCATCTTAGCTTCAGCATTGGATACCAGCTAGGCTGCACATAAAGATAGCTGTTTATAAGTTTATTGATTTTTATCTCCACAGGTATTGTTCTTGCAGACATTATAGAGAAATACTTTGTGTCACCAACTCTGTTCAGAGTCATCAGACTTGCAAGAATAGGTCGAGTCCTTCGACTTATACGTGGAGCCAAAGGAATCAGAACGTTACTCTTTGCCTTAATGATGTCTCTCCCGGCCTTGTTCAACATAGGCCTCCTGCTTTTCCTTGTCATGTTTATCTACGCCATTTTTGGCATGGCCAACTTTGCCTATGTGAAGAAACAGAGTGGGATTGACGACATGTTCAACTTTGAGACTTTTGGGAACAGTATGATCTGCCTGTTTCAGATCACCACATCAGCCGGCTGGGACAGCCTGCTGAGCCCCATTCTGAACAACTCACCAGAGGAGTGCAACCCCGACATTCCCCACACAGGCACTAATGCCAGGGGGAACTGCGGGAACCCCTCGGTGGGCATCACTTTCTTTGTCACCTATATCATAATATCCTTTCTCATCGTGGTGAACATGTACATAGCCATCATCCTGGAGAATTTCAGTGTGGCGACCGAGGAGAGCACAGAGCCGCTGAGTGAGGATGATTTCGAAATGTTCTACGAGGTGTGGGAGAAGTTCGACCCAGAGGCCACTCAGTTCATTGAGTACTCCAAGCTGTCAGACTTTGCAGACACTTTGTCAGAGCCTCTGCGCATCGCCAAGCCCAATAAAATTAAACTCATCTCCATGGATCTGCCCATGGTCAGTGGGGACAAAATCCACTGCCTGGACATCTTGTTTGCTTTCACCAAAAGGGTCCTGGGAGAGTCGGGTGAGATGGATGCGCTCAAGCAGCAGATGGAGGAGAAGTTCATGATGGCCAACCCGTCCAAGATCTCCTACGAGCCCATCACCACCACGCTGCGGCGCAAGCAGGAGGAGGTGTCGGCCACCGTGATCCAGCGGGCCTACAGGAGGCACCTGGTGCGGCGGCAGGTGAAACAGGCCTCCTTCCTGTACCGCCAGATCAACACGGATGGCCAGGTGGATGGAGATGAGGCCCCCGAGAAGGAGGGGCTTATCGCATCACTGATGAAGGAAAATTATGGACCTGAGATGGAGATTATGGAGACGTTGTCTTCCACCTCTTCTCCACCATCTTATGACAGCGTGACCAGGGCGACTAGTGACCTTTTTCAAGTTCTAATACCTGAGTCCAGGAACACAGACCTGAGTGAACCTTTCCCTCCCCTTGACAGGGACAGGGAGACATTTCTGTAATAACACTTAGGAAATGCTATGTTTTTCCTTGTTATTTTTTTGTTTTGTTTTGTTTTTTTTTTTTTTTTTTGGTTTACCGAATGTAACATAGCTGAAACGACACTGACTCAGTCTTGATATACATGTGGTTATGACTGAAAACCACAGGGTTTCATAGGAATATATATATAAATAAATATTTTTGGTATACACTTTGTTGGAATACACAAAGGGAAAGTGTAAATCACATAGACGATGCTCTGACCCTGCTTATGTCAAACTGTGCTTCATTATTATTCGCATGAGTGGCCTGCGCAGGGTCAATACAGTTATATCACAGATGTAATAATCTTTTAGTAGACAAAAAAATGCAGTTTATCAATATTTACAGAATATGCCTGACTGTATGCATCCATTAAAGGTCTTACTTATATTGGTGTGATTCCTTATGAGAACGTATGGCTTTTAAATTATAACAGAACATAAAATACATTTATATAAACCTGGATAGGAAGAAATAATACTGCTATACATTATCAGTCTTTCATAGGAGTATGATTATTATTACATTTGATATTTTTCTATGTACAAAAACATTCAATTGGATTAGCTAGTGAAGAAATTGAATACTATCACACTGTAACATAATAAAAGGACAAGTTTTAACTTTTAAAATAAAACCACTGTACTATATATTAGCTATCTTTTGGCATCATTGCACTTTGAGTTTACATATAGGTCTATGCCTAATGTGTCCATTGTTTCATCAGTAGTCTGCAGCAAAGCATGTCAGTGCAGTAAACAAGGTGAGCATATGACAATCAAACCTACTTTGATAATGTTTTTAAGGTGAAACCGTGACAGGAGCAGACTTTCCTAATTCTTAATATAAAATGAAATAAAGGCCATTGTCTGCTTATGTCACAAATATCAGGCAGTGGAAGCAGCCAGTTTTGTCTTTATTATTTTAATTCTTTGACTTTGTGTTGCATGCATTAACTGTATTTTATACAGAGAGTATGCTTCGAGACCATTTTTAAAGAGGCTCTGTCTTGCACACACCATGTTTAGCAATAATATGCTAATTAGGATTTTAAGGATAAAATATTTTGTAAAAACAATAGTGTCAAAGTTTGTGCTGCTTTGATTTGATCTCTGTGGAACACCACTCCTGTTTTTACTGTCACTTCATTACTTATATTGTCACTTCCGTTTTTAGAAGTCAGACTTAGAAGATTACAGAGTTGTAACACAAGACGTTCTTGTTTCTTTTACAAGTCGTTCTTGCAAGTCTGTTGAAGGGCTGTATTCGGTAGCAATAGCTCCAGTGTGTGCCTAGCCATTCTGTCTTTTTTATACAACATTTTGGAAGGTTGTACTCAGTTGTGGATGGAAGCCATTGGTGGAGCTAGAATTGCAATCTTCTATGGTAATATGATGTGTACAGTATGGGGGAATTCTTAAAGTTTTGCATGCTGGATCACTGTATTAAAAATAATAAAATGTTCCTCTATCAATATATTAATAAGGAAGCACAGAAAGATTGCAGTGGGGATTTTTCACGAGTAATTCATGCTAAGTAAACTCCACGCATCTATTTGAGGAATTCACCCTTTTCTTTCTTACAGCAGATGCATATTTACAAAAAAAATTAAATACATGAAATCCAAAATAGTCTTCATTCATTCATTTTTTTTTTTTTTTTTTTTTTAAAAACCTACTTTTACCTCACTGGATTTTAATGAGTACTATGTTATGTATAACATGCATAATTATTTTATTCTAACATAAAATCAGAATCAATTTTCCAAATGCCAGTAAAAATGACTATACCCCTGAAAGATGTATTTATTTCTTCCTTCATAAAAGCCAATATTTGAACTTGTGGTCACACTTTACATATTTCTCAGTTCTTAAAGCCTTCATGTGCAGAATAATATCTTGCTTAATATGATACAAGCTTTATGAATGAGCCATGAGGAATGTGCCTGTCTATGAACTTTGATGTGAAATGATCCATATAAAATTATGTTATCAAATGTGGTACAACACATTTATGAGTGTCTGTTGTCTAACTTGACATAAATGGAATACGTTGTACTCATGTTTGTTAATTATCTATGAAAGTGTTATTTTATTTAAATTAAGTAGTTATATGTGATTTATGAAGGCTTTTGAAGTAAATATTTTTGTAAAGTGTACCTCAACATTTAATTCCATTATTTCCAGATACATGCGAGACAAGCAAATACATTTCAGAAAATTCCCAAACTTATGTATGTAACACAGTACCTGAATCGCATGCACCATTATTCTTACTTACTCATCTTAAATTAACAGTGTCCCAATTCCAATGCCCAGCTTAGGTTATGTATGATGAAAAAATCCTCACTTGGGACATTTAGACAGTAATGGCAATAATAAGCAGGTATGTCTAATAAATGTGATATTGACAGTAAATGCATGTGTGTTATTGGATACAGACTACTCATTCATGCATTATGTCATACAAATACCATATACTATGTCCTAGAAAAGCACATAAAATAGTTTAAAGAAATTCCGCCCCAAAGCTGAATTTATAAATTGGAGTTGGTGTACTATGTTGAGCAAACTGTGGGGAAGGGTGTTCAATGTGAAAATATTTGCAGGTATTACTAAAATGCAACAGCATATTATTAAATTTAGTAAAATGCAACAGCATATTACTAAATAAATGTTGGTATATTTATTTGCATACTATGCTATGTTGTATATTTATGATTTTATTGATATTGGGATGGATGTAAATGATTAATGAATGATTAGTGCTTAGACCAAAAGACATGCCGCAGTAACAAAACACACACGCACGCACGCACACACACACACACACCTTGCTGGCATAGCCCTGATGGAGCTTAACTATAAATGGGAGCCACATGTTTCCGCCCAATTTTATCATGGAAACTGACAGCAATTTTAAGGCCCATATTAGATGTAAACATTTGATAGCTGATATACCACAATCTTTAGTTTGAGAACAATCAGCTTTGAAACAATACTGAAAATGGCCATTTCAGTGAAGGATTGAGTTGGTTGACAAATTCACTTGTATTTCCATCTAAAATGATTTCTTGTGTGCTTGGGAGTATGGTCTTGCATATCGTACATTGTTCCTCTGTCCATAAAGTTACTGAGAAGATAAGGGGACATGACTTTCCAGCAAGTTCTGTGACCTACTTTATTACCACTCTTGGCTTTGCTCTTTGACTATTTTATTGTTTATTTACTTATTATTTTTTCAAGAAAACCAGGGAGTAAAACAAGCTGGAGGTGGCAAAATTGAATTATTTATCTATTAAATAATGTATATCTACACTAGTAAATGCACAATATTTTAAGGTGTATGTACTCAGACGCATTTTCCTAATACAAAAGACAGTAGATTTTCCTTAAATTTTAAACAACAAATGTATGCTTTTCTCTAAGACCACATATTCTAGAAGTGTATGAAGTATTGATTATTTCATGAATTGAGGTATCATGCATATTTTATTTTCTTTTGATTACTCATTGAAGGTGGTGATAATAGGTATGCTGAACTATTTGCACAATTTAAACCTTCATTTTTTTAAGCTTAATGGGTAGTATTGGAAGTGATTTAAAAGTGATCTCACCATTTAAAACATTTTTCATTTGATCACCTTTTTCATAACTATGCCTTACTTTTTAATAATTATGGATTTTTCATTAGACATGGCAATGTGTGAGAGAGTGCATAGATTAATATGGGAACAATGTCCAGTGGCCAGTCAGATGAATGACAATGCACTACCAAAACCATTTATTATTCTGATTTATCATTTACATTAATTATAATTTAGGGACCATTGTACCGTGTCCATTTAATTGATGAAAGCCCAGTGAGAACCCCAGTGTGAGGCTGGCGGATACAGTTCATAATGCTCTCAGATAGAATTTCTCAGAACAAAAAGCCTGACTTTCAGTACTTTGTGGATAAGGCTCTTCTATAACATATGTGTTTGTACAGTGTGCAAAATTTGAGGGCAGTGCAAGAAACTGAAGAAAAATGTCATTATCATTTACATATTTATATTAAATATGAGGCGACAGATGAACAGTATAAATAGAGTACCAAAACAAATTTTTAGAAAGTCACTTTTAGAAAGTATTTTCTTCTAACTAGGCGGTGGGTGATATCTTTATGTGAAATACAGTCATAGATACATACAGTCTTGTAAAGTGTCTCTAAGAGAAAATCTATATTTCAATCTCTCAAAGACCATGATTAATACCAAATTCATTTTTGTCTACCAAACAGCTTCGTCATACATCTGGTGAACATTATTCTGACTACTGCTGGAGGTTATTTTTTGCTCATCTCACTATGTCTTTTATGATTATTCTTTCCCTATGTTTTTTTTTTTTTTTTTTTTTTTTTAGTTTTTATATTTGAACGGAAATGCTTGGAGCAAGCAGAGTTTCTTTTTCTGGAATCACTCTCAAGCTATCATGTGCCTAAAATGAGAAAATCTGGATGAGACAAATGTAAGAGAGCAGACAGCAGAAGCGGAATGCCTGATGCACATGCGGGTCTTTGAGCTGAGAGGACTGTTCTGCTGCGCTGTTCTGCGCTGTTCTCCTGCGCTGTTCTGCTGCGCTCATTGTGAATTGGCATTTCAGCAGTGAGTCTGTGAGAAAATTAAGCATGTGTTCCTTAGTTGAAATTGTTCAGATCACAATTTAGATAAATGCTGTGAAATTTAAGGTAAAATGAAGCCATATGCCATATTTGGAAAATGCATGCCAGTGGTCTGTTTCCCTGTTGTTTGAGTCCTAAAATGTATTTCTTTCACATATTTATCTCAGAGTGAAATCTGGGTGTAAATCATCACACTGTTATTAATTTCAGCTCCCAGTGTGGAAGGACATTATTTGGACATTTTCCTTATTTTAATTTATTCATTGAGAATCAGTCTTCGTTACAAAAAAAAGAAAAACAGAAAAAGTATCAAATGGTTTGTGACTATATGGGTGGCAAATGACAGGAATCATTGTTGGAGATTTAGACGTACAATGCTCAGTTATATGTTATCACTGAGTCAAGCCATTGAGCTGAACACATGAATTTTGATAAAAATTTATTAATACTGGAGAAAGCAATTGACATTTTATTTAAGGAACAGATTACCAAAATGGAATATATGGTTGTGTATTCACACCTGGTATTTTGTAAATTTTTGTACTACACTTTTACTACATAGAATGTATATTTCTTTTTAAGACCAAATAATCCATCATTTTATTTCCCCCATCTTCCTCTTATGTCTATGATTAAAAAATGGTTTATGTAAATGTGTCAATATTAGCACATACATACTTGCTCTTAAACCTGGAAAATATGCATGTGTGCAATGCAAAGGTATATGATTGGAATGGGGAGAGAAGGCATATTTTGTATATGCTTTATATGTAAATGTATAATATAAGTTCCTAATGTAGGTGTATTTTATATTGTGGAACTCACTGTATTTAATTGCATTTTTTTATTTAATTATTTTTTGTAAGGAAATTCAAAAAGGATTATGCCAACAATGCATACAGGTCCCTGTAGTGCTCAGCGAGTGCTGTTTCATGATGCCCTACTTTACCTCTGGGAGAATGTTTGTTTGATGGGAACTGAATCACGGTTTCAGCACACCACTGTGCGAGTGATCCAAAACAAATCTGTGCCTGGTTTTTCAGAGCTATGGGGAGAAATGCATGCTGCAGTAAGATGTAGGCCTTCATTTTTTTTCTTAGCTAGGATTCAGATTTATATCTCTTATGGTATGTGTGTGAGTTCCTGTTTCTTTATTTTGAATAAAAATTAATATGGAAACAAAAATGTTGTCCAAATTGTGAGGACACTTGAGAAACAAAGAATCAGTGCTTCTGACACTTACACAGCAATAAAATAATTTAAAAAAGAAAACAAATGAATCTCTAGAAAAGACGAAGCACTCAGATAAGAATGGCTTTTCCCTTGTGTTCAAAATGTAAACTTATGAGATGCCAGCTTTTTGCTGGAGTCTTTTATTTCTTTTCAAAAAGAAAAATGAAAAGAACAGTTGAGTAATTGCACTCCGTGTATCATGTTCACCAATACTAAACCTTAATATAAAAAAGTAATAACATCTTTTAAAAATGAGCTCCAAGCTCTAAATGTGGTAGGCATATTACAGGCTAATGTATTTGCTCTGGTCAGAAATCTCTATAAGTTATTAAATACCAAATTCTCAAACACTGAAATACAGGATGGATTTGATTCTTCTTGCTTTACTTCCAGAAATAATACGGTGTGCCCCTCCTCCAGCTCATATAATGAATGGATTTAGATAGAGGTTGACTCCTTTATAGTCAGTATGCATCTCACAGTTGATCAAATAATCCTTATAATAAGACTTCTCAGTAAGGCATTGACAGCACACATGTATGGCTAAAACACTGTAGGTTGTCACATTAACATACTTCCAATAGTTGATGTATGCAGGTTGTCAGTGAATATAGGCTGCAAAGCAAACAGAAGCTACACATACATTAGCTTGATGCTAGCAGTGTTTTGCATCATGTTCATGGAAATTTAATGTCAAGGGCATTAAATGTCATTGTTGGTGTCTTTCTTTTGGACTCTCAAGAGTGGAGGGGGGGGGTGTTCAATCCTTCCAAGGACAAAAAGTCAGAGTTTTAAACATGAAAATGGAAAGGAAATTCTGTACTTGTGGTGTGGCACATTTTTTTTTACACTGTGCATAAATGAATATGTGTATAAACAGGCTTTCACTCTTCTTTTCTGTTCATTGATACACCCTGCTGTCTTGCAACCTTGTTGCAGCAGAATAAAATGCTGATGCTGAAGTAACCCCTGGTCTGTTTTCTGGGGCTGATTGCAGGGTTTTAGCAGTCTGTTCCTAGCATGCTGCTGGATGCCTCTACCTGGCTAATCCAATCACATCTTCCCTCTAACAAAACTAATATGACCGAATAATGAAGAAAAAACTAAGATGCTACTTATGCGCTCCTTCACAGAACATCCTCTTGCCCCATGCTATCGTTCTACATGTGAAGGAGATCCAACACAGTCTTCTTAAAAGTATGATGGCAAAGATTTCCTATGGAATGCAGTTCCACACTTCTTTTATCTTTAGGCTAAGATCATTACTATTTTTTGTTTTTGTTTTTTTATCATCATTAAAGTGCTGTCATTATCAAAACCAATGTCTTTTTCACAACTGTGGTAACCAATTCCCTGAATTACGGTGTAATTTTTATAATATGTTATAATATATATATATATGTTCTTGCTTATTCTCATACAATATGACTTATTCAATGGCGATTTTATATATACTATAAACTACTACATGAGTGAATGTTATGAGTTGAGTTAAATGCAAGTAACTTCATAGACATATACTAAGTTACATTTCAGGAATGATGCAGAGTTACTGTAAAATTAGAACTGAACACAAACTCATGCTACGTGAGTTGAGTGGCATTACGCTATGTGGGTGGAATACACTATGAATCTGATAATGGCAGTCTGTTCTCATGGTGCCCTTCATACTGGCTAGCACAAGAAGAAGCAAAGGGAGTGAAAAGCAAATGTAATTTTGTCCAAAATAAAAGTCACACAGGAGGAACAAATTTAGAGTTGGTGCCAAAAACCCAAAGGGATTTATTTTCTCTGTGTATTTTGAGTCAAAGGTGGCCAAATCCTACCCTGACCAGCTGGGATGGAGGGATAATCTGAACGCAAAAGGGCACAAAATATCACTAGCCTTAATTACAGAGTGTCCTTCCCCTCCCTATCCCTTTGAGAGTTGTATGAGAGTGTGCCCCTTGGCAATGGTGGGAATATTAGGCTGGCTTCGATCTCACTGAGTCTTCTCATCAAGCATCATCACAGGCAGATGTTGCTTTGGTGCTTTAAATGGGATTTCTGTTTAAGCATGAAAAAGAAAAATGCCTTGTGTGTGTGTGTGTGACCTCACAACTTGTTTATTGTAAGGTAAATGAATAGGTTTTGGTTATGAGAGTCTGGGTAAACTTGTTTTATAATCAAACATGTATCAGTGAAACTGAACATTTTTAATAGTCTAAACTCTTTTGCTTAATGTGGCACAGGAAATGAGACGAGTCATGTAGAGTAGCTGGTTAAATTATGAATCAGAGTAGGGTTAATAATCAATTATTTTACACACATATGGCTAGAATCACAAACCGCTGAGTCACTGTGGAGTTCCTTAAGGTGTTAGCACTTGAGCCTCGGTAGCCTATTGGTATTTCAGTTCAGGATGGGTTAATGATTCTGAACTTTACTGAGAGATAAAAATAAATGTAAATGGGTGGATCAGTGAACTAAATAACCAATAATTAAGTGTTTTTTTTTTAATAATTTTTTTTTACAAATATGCCACATAAAGCAAGCTAGCTGTGTTTACATTGGTCAGCTTGGTAAAATGTGTATCACTAGCTAGTTAATGAGTAGGCTTACACGCACACAGGTGTCAAGTGACATCAAATTACAGGTAGAAAAATTAACGTTGGCACAATTTCACAGCCCAGTCTTGTCTCGACACCTAGAGTTTCAAATATCTGAATCTCCAAATGAGTTTTAACTAGAAATGCATAATTATTAAAAGGAACCCGAATTTACTGTCTGTGAATAAAGACATCCTACCATACTTTAGCATTTATATTTATTGTTAGTGCTTTATTCTCTCTAAAGCTCTCTATCTGGTGCCTACATCGTATTGTTCATAGTTAAAAATAGGGAGTTATCTTATATTGTGTTTGACTTTCATTTAAACATGAGTCATGACCATTACCATCTAATCTTACATATGCTGCCAGAAGAAATTTGTATCTTGTTGTAATTTTGGATGAAAAAACAGGAAAGACACTGACACAGGCATGTAGGACGGTCTGAAGAATATGACAGTTAAATAGATGCAACAATGTGTTGCTGGCATCTGGGTCAGTTAAGGATGCACAATTGTTTCTTGTGACTATTGCAGTGTTTTCCCAGCTGTGCCATCCATTAACAGTGACAGTTGTCACATTTAGTCAGCTTACAACAGTAATGTTAATATTCACATGACTTGTTTGCATAGAATCGGCAGCCATGGCTGCGGTTTGCAGCCCATCCTTATCAAATCAGCCATCTCCTTCATTTAAAGACTGGCGTCTTGCTGATTCTGGGCAGCGACTGATCAGAAGGAAGCCAGGAACTTGTCAGACATTCATGAGCTCCACTACCATGCACATAGATCCTTGAGTGTGAAACATGCTGCTCTCAAGCTTGTCCCTCTTCTCTCTGCACTTCAGGCATGACGATGGATCTACTTGAGCTTGACTTTTACTGACTTTCAAACTCCTTCAGATAAGATCAGTCTGGCCTCTTTTTTTATTAACCAGGAAAGTACTATCAACTTTCAGCTCTACGAAAACACAGCTCATTCAAAGCTTTTTCCAGACAGTTCCGATTTCAGTGCCTCTCATTACACCAAATACAATTTTGTTTGTAAGAAAAAACTAATTAATAACATATTCTCACATGCAGGACTAGCTCAGTCAATACAGGGGGAGACTCTCCATGAACTCCCACCTAAGCCAGCGTGGTCCAGGTTGTTAGTTTACCTGTTAATAACCCACTGACTTTCGAGCAGGGATACTGGCTCCAGCTGACTGGAGGAGGAGCTCTGGCATCTTCTATCCCACCATTTAAACTCCTGCCAAGCAGATATACTGTTCAGATACGTGCCCTGCCTGATGTCACTCAGCAGAGTGTTCACAGTCACAATAGTTTCCCTATTCCAGCACTGACCTTCCTGATGACTGGTTTGTCTTCTTGAGTCATCATACTGGTAATTCCTTGTTATGAAAAGGATCCAGACAGACAAAGAAGAGAGCAAACAGACTCCAGTCCACTTACATATGAGAGCACACGCCTGCCTCTGTTGTTCCGTTTTGCAACCTCAAAGTACTGACTATTAATGGCAGCAAGCCAGCGGAACCTAATGAAAAGACATTTTAGTGAACCCAGTTGTACTATGGTGTTACAACCATAACTTCATTCAATCCCCAAGAGGTGCAGTATGAGTGATGAAAGCGAAATTGCAAAGATTACAGTAAACACACAGACAATATCAAAAGAGAGAGAGATTACAAATCATTGCTGAAAAGAGCTTTCACAAAATCACCAAAGCATCAGCACCTCCAAAACCTTTGCATGAAAAATTGTAATGTAACTGTAAATGGCAGCAATCAAACACGTAAAGAACATTGGTTTAAAACAATGTTTACTCACTTAAATACAAAATAACAATAACAAACCCAGACACCAATCAATTTTGGGAGTCTAGAATCCAATGGCTGCTGAAATATTGTGTATTTAATCTATCGTGGGTGTGTGGCATTTCGTGCAGTGCGCAATTACTCTGACGCCTTTTGCTGTGTCAAAGCAAAGTGGGCAAGTGAAGCATGCTAATGAGGATGCAGGCCTGGACTCTGCTGACTTATGTGTTTAATTTCTCCTGGCAGGGGGGGTCAGGGGGGGTCAGGGGGCTGCCCCTCTGGGGTTATATCATGGGGCATTCTTCAGGACATACTGGGGACATATTTGCCACTCTGCTGTCTCCAGGAAATTATGCAACTCAAAGTCAGAGGTTAAAAATGCTGGACTGTGGTGCCAAATGGCACTGAAAATAGCGGCCTGGCATTCCTGGGTCTGCCAGAAGGTACAGCACGCAGGTCCACGCTCAGACGGTCATCCCCTGCCCTGGGTGGTTGAGGCTGGGGCAGGAGAGAGGAGGGGCGCTGCTCAGAAATATCTGCACTGTCACAGAGTACTCTGGGTGTGCCGGGGGAGAATGGCAATGGTTAACAAAGCACAACGTCCTGTCTTATCCTGTCTTATTAGCTGCAAGAATATGGGTACTCTCTTGCTGGCATCTTGTGTATCCTGCAGCTGTTTCTGATGACTGAAGAGAGAAGGGTCCGGAAGCAGAAGCAGCTTGAGTCCTTGTTCTGTGTGTTCAGGCCTCAGCTCACCTTGTAAAACTTTCCATCAACTTGATATTTTGGGGAGAACAAACTCAAAAGCTAAAAATGCTCTTGGTTTTCAGTATGATGGCTGAAATTTCAAAAGCAATTTGTTTTGACCATATACTTCATCACCCACAAATGTTAAAGGTGAGTTCAAAATGACATCACTTAACATGTGGTGACAGACATTGAAGGTGCCATCATTTTTGTAAGTTTTGAGAAATCCACTATGTTGTGGGATATCAAATTATAGCAATAATCAGTCGATCTCCCTGTATTTTGTCTGAACTGATGGAGAACACTTGGCAGATGTTGGCAAAATTTTGCACTTGGCAAAATAATATGTAAATGATATAGAGATGTTTACAATAATAACAATAATAATACAATAATATTTTTGTCCAAAAACTGAAAACCAACAATTACATTAAAAAGAACATCCTTTAGACTGAAAGAGCTGATGATAGTTACTGAACTGTTAGTAAGAACAAAAACAAATGAAAAAACAAAATGATAAACACTCTAAATAATATAGAAACAGAAATCCAAAATGGAAAAACCCAGATCATGAAGTAAAAATACCAGTGGACAGGAGCTCCAAAAATTCCTATCAATGACATCAATAGGCCAGGGAGACTCAATGCTGTATCTATTCCAGGACTCCTGGCAGCAGCCCAGAGAACCTCCATCATTTATGTGTTCCAGTCATGCACTAAACCAGATGCTTCTAATCAGTATAGCTCCTAAATCTGGTGTCACAGCTAATTAGAGAAATCAGCTGGTTTACTGCATGGGTGGAACAAATATGAACTAAGACTAATACTTCCTGAAGTCAGGAATCTCCATATCTTAGATGTATTTAAAGTGAATTGAAAGCTGACTGACAGGGTTAGTCAAACCAAAGATATTTGATACTTACAAGTAGAAAAAGGCTAATTTGAACAAAACTACTTTAATCAAATAGTAATGAATTTCAAATTATAAATACTAACACATTGAATTATGGAGTCATTAAATTTGCTTAATTGAATCCAGTACATTCATTTCCATTTTTGACAAAATATGTACTAAATTGATCAAAAATTATGTAAAATGTACTTTATTGTAAAAAAAAAAAAATTACAAAATTATACACTAATCACAATGTGACATCGTGACATCTTTCATGATTATGATAAACCTGAAAATTTCTCCACACGTCACATGCACAGATAACAACATAAAACATTGCAATTAATAGAAATGTGCACTCGAAGCTTAAACAGCTACTTAAACATACACACGTTGAACTCCATAAGAGTCCCTGTTTTTGATCACACCAAGAAGATGAGAAAGTTCAAACAAACTGCCACTGGGAAGCAGTGGAGTAATACCCCCTGGCACTCTCCATATATTTTGCAATAACACTGCCCTGGGGTGTGAAACCTGAAACGACTAACTGAGGCCAACTCCTGCAAGATACACAGACAACTCAGTGAGCTTATGTGTGGTATGGCACAGTGCATGCGCTGGCAAAAATGTCAGTGTGTGTCAGGATTAATGCCGTCTCCACTGTCCTTGTGTGACTTGACACAACATTACACTCATTCAGCCTTCAAAATCCTTGGTTAAATCAAATCAGTCCGCCCTCATAAAAATGACACTGTTTCAGCTGCACCATCATCTCATTTCTACCAGAAGCAAGGGCAGAGCTGGACAGAGTGCAACAAAGAAACGAAGTTCAACATTGCCACAGCGCTGCCAGCTCAGAGGGCTGTGTGTCTTTTGTGTGGCGTCTAATTGCAGTGTTGTCTTTGGTGAAGGAGGAAGTTGCACTTAGGCTGTGTGTCCCAGTGTGTGAGTGTGTGGCGGAAGTCTCCATCTGTGCCCTTGCCCTCAGTGTTTTTCCAGTCTGGTCCAATCAGAGGCCACAGCCAAGATGGCTTTGCCTGAACCCTCATTAACTGAGCATCACACGATATGATGGGATCCTCCTGGGAACGCACATTTTGGCAGAGCTCAAGTAAACTTGAATTTGTCTGTGATTTTTTTAAAACTCTGTAGGATTTGTGGGCACATTGTGCTGTTGAAATCAAAGGTTAACACTTACAAATCTGCTCCCTTACTGTTTATGTGACTCTTACTCCGGATCATAGATGGTACATTTGTTAGAGACTTAAAGATGGAGGGTTATCCCAATCCCTATTTGCATACTTGGAATAATAACCCTATAATAATGCACAACACTCTTTGGCATGAAATCCCTGACTGCTTCTACAATTAGCTTTCTATTTCAGACCAGCTACTGTACACACCAGCATCTCATAACAAATATAACCCATCCACTGGAACACACCACCAGGAATACGGGCTCATGGATGAGACATTGTCTGTTTACAGCTGAAACCTTCTCTGTACGATATGGAACACACCCCAGTTTGATGCCAAACAGCAGATACGGCCCACGCTAGTCTCTCCTCTCTTTTTGTGCTCAGTGTGCTTGGTGATAAGCAGCACCCGGGAGACCTGTGTTTGCTGTATGGGGTTGCCATGGCAGCGCAGCCCTGATGAGGTCTCCCGACAACCTGGAAGATGAGTGTGTTCTCCCGGTGGGAGCACTGACCTCCCTCTCGAGAGGTTAATCCTCCTGTTTGTCTCCTACTGGAGAAGCCAGAGGACCGTGGCAAAGCTGTGACTTTAAACCTATTGGATAATTGCTGATAATAGTACCAAGTGTCTGTGCTCATATAACAGAAGGGAGAATGTCACATCTGTAAAGCCATTACAAAGCTTTGACCAGGATCTGATTGAATTTATAAGCAAATAAAATGCACAGAATGCGCAAGTACTCATAAAAGGCATAAATCATGCTGTGGTACCCCTGTGAATAAGTCACAGCTAGTTGAATAAACATGATTTCAGCTGCAGGACAGCCATCAGAAGAGACATGACTAATCAGGCACTGTGAATCAAGCTGTACCTTTTATGATGTCCCTGTAAATCCTAATTTACTGCAGAGTGACTGGAACGCTAAAAGGGATGACATAGGGTCAGGTGCAATAATCCCCTATATCAGGTGCATGTCCACTTACCCTGTGCCTATGGACTTAATATGAAATGGTGCTACAAGTAAAATGGATAGAAGTATTTTATTCTAGCACAGTGTAACATGTTCATGTATTCTGTCTGACTTGAGTGATGTTAATGAGAACACTTTGAAAAGAGATTGTGTTTTTCCAAAAGAAATCTGCCTTTGGCTTGAATTTTACAATCATGGCCTGATATGAAATATGGAATGAAATGCCACCAAGGACGTAATAAAAAACAAATAATTACTAACGTTGCCAAAGTACTCAGCAGACTAATGAATGTTTTGGAGAGTTTCCTGTCCCTGCATGCTTGCCACATTTGTAATTGTAACAGTTATAATTGTATTTTATTCTGTACCTGCCTCTGTGAGCAATATCCAATATCCAATTGGTCCTACAGACTAGGTGTTCCAAATGGCAAAAGAGAGAGCAATTTGGATGACATGCCTGCAGTATTAGCCAGCTGTCATGATTAATACTGCAGAATTAGTAACCCTGGTTAGCATGCACGGTTAGGCATGACATTTGTGCACACGCTTCTTTTTCTGAAGTGTTTTAACCAGCAGTTTTACAACAAATAGAAATTATAGTAATGTTCCAGAAGTGCTTTTTGCAAGCATGTGTAGGGAGGGAGGGAGGGAGGGAGAGAGAGAGAGAGAGAGAGAGAGGCAGTCCTGATCAGGGATCCTTTGACCTCAATCCCCTCAGGGGTCCGGCCGGGCTCTCGACCTTGGCCAGCATTAGTCTCACATCTGCCGCTCCCGTGTCCCTATCCTGTGTAACTGGAGCCACACCCGGGAAGCTGTATACATCTATTCTGAGGCAGACTGCCATACCTGCCCTTAGGATTTAGCCAGAGGCTATTTTAGGGTCCCCTCTCATTTGTCTTTACAGAAGTATTAGCAACTTCAAAGCTTCACAGTGCATTCTAGAACACATTTATATACTATGATTGTTTACAGGAGAAAATCACCTTTTGCCATTAAAGCACATACCCATAGTGCATTAACAATGCAACCCAGCATGAAAAGAAAAACAGTTAAATTTACTCCAATAAGTTTGTCAGTATAAAACAAAATGGCACAGCAATTCATGGATACACTCTCTCCCATAGTTGTTTCAGACTTTTAACACTTACAAAAGTGTAGTTCAGTGGCAGTGTTGACTCACCTCTAGAGAGCAGGCTGGCAGTTTACAGTAGAGATATCAGTCTGTACTGGATTCAGAAGGAAAACAACACAGGGATGCTTAGCGCTAGTAGTGGCAGCTAAAGTCTAGACACAGAGTCTGAGAATCTTGCTTAGCCTAGTACAGACTCAGTACACTATAGTAGCACACAGTAGCCTTTTGTGACCCGTCAGTATATTTAATGGGTCATATTCACATTTAAAAACCTGGAGAACATTGCAATTGAGATGGAATTCTAAGTGAAGCATACTTCTTTGAATGATAAAAGTGGTACTTAAGGTACTTCTTTTAAATAGGTAAGTCATGAATTTAAAACATGCCTAAATCATATATGATTTAACATTTAAAATAAATAGCAAGATATGGACTTCACATGTATACCAGATCGTCAGGTCTCAGAGTGTGAATTTCCTTTTCCATTTGCATCGTCCTGCAACTGCTGTATTGAGCAGAAGTCACAGCCTAACACTGCCATCTGCTGGCCGACAAAGGTAGGAGTGAGAAGGCTCTTAAAAATAACATTTGCTGGTACTATTTTTCTTCAGCTCATTTGTTCACATTGAGCTGGTCTTTGACCAAAGGATCAGCAATACAAATATACAAATTGGCAATATGTCAATTTCAGTAGTTCTGAAATAGTTCTGTTTGCTAAAGAGAATGCTGGATTATGCTTGACCATTTGTGACACATTTATTTGAAGCAACAGGAAAGCAGATGAATTTTTAAAGTAAAATTTGCAGTACATTCAGACCAGGAAAACTGTTTCTTTGTACGTTGGATGTTAGGCTTAGAGGCCACTTCAATGAGACCAGGAGCAAAACATTACATTTTCACAACAATGTCCATTTCTGGATTTTAATCATTGTGAAACAGCATGGTCATATTGGTTGAAATATATCCAAATGACAAACTTGTGTCTGTATAATGTGTGAGCTGACAAGATCATTCTGCTGGAGGCTGCCATTAAACTAGGAAACATACCACTGGTCATATTGTGTCTGTGAATGTCTCGCAATCTGGTGCTACCTAACACTGTTGCTATGGAACTCAATATCCTAGAGAGAGGGTAGCGTTAAGTTCTGGGGCGTAACACTTCACACTGTGTAGGTGGAAGAAAGCAAAGCTGCTGAGTAGAGATAGGCTAAGATAAGAGTTTAATATGAGCAAGAGCCTGGAAAAGTCTAAATGATGTAGGACTAAGAGTCTGTGCCTGATGCACGCACACACAACACACACACACACACACACACACACACACACACACACACACACACACACACACACACACACACACACACACACACACACACACACACACATAGAAAATATATAGAAAATAATGAACAAAAAATAAGTTAACATTTTCTTAGATCTTAGATTTTTCAGAAAAATTACAGAAGGACCACATTTATAAAAATGTTGAATAAATCTACAAAAAATTTTGATTTAATTAAAACTTTGCATAGAAGTACTCATTGAAATTTTGGTTCAAGGTGAATGAGGTTATAGCATACTTGGCAAACTAGCTGGTCAATTCCATTGTCCCATTGGACTATCCATGCATAGATACATACAGTTATATCATTTAAAAATATTGTAATTCCAATAAACAATTTGCTAATCGTAAAGCAGATATTTTATCAACAGATCGGAAGCTGTTTCATTTGCCTTACCAAGTAAGGGTGTACAGTATATGAACACATTAACTGGAACAGAGATTACTTTTTTTGATAAGAGCTAAGGATGCAGACCGCAAGTATTGTTGTTTTGGGAGTGAATTCACAACAACAATATGGCAGACTATAGTTGTTAATTGCAGCCTTGGGTTTTAACATTGTTGAGCTGCTCTGCACCTGCTCCACAGTAAGACAGGGATAAAAACAGAGAGAACACTGTGTGCTTCCCACATGCACTTCCTAAAAACATAAACTTCACACCACCAACAACCCAGAGCTGAAAAATATGTGTGCATAGGAAAGTTACTGGCAAATTCATACAAGAATTTCTCATTTGACCATGCAATGTGACTTTTAATGATGCCAATAACTGTCAATTAAGAACATTTGGAGGACTTGTTATTAAAGCAGTAAATTGCTATTAATCAGAATTTATTGGGCATTTAATTTAATGAAATGTGACGCATTGCAAACAAGTTAACTTTTTTTACTTCATTTTACACATATAAGAACAGAGATTATGGTGTGGTAAGCCATATGTAATTGATTGGGAATGTAATAAGTAGGATTACAGAAAAATCTGATTGCATCTGTTCCTGATGCATGCAATCTATTTTATGGCACATCCTGCATGAAGCAAAAGGGTTAAGAGGATTTATCTGCTGAAACATTTTACATAAAATGTACGCATAACATCTTTCCAGCAGTTTCTCATCCAAATGATTTGTTACTCTTCAGTGAGTATAAATTCATCTTGGATTAAAATCAAAGAGTGAGAGTGGCTAGCTTCACCTTTAGATTCAGATACCTTGAAAGGTCAAACTATCTGCTCTCAGGGCAAAAAAACATCTCTATAAAATAATCCTTTTCTTCTTAAAAAGATACATAGCCAACATTTTATACCATGCAAAAATTGTTACTGTGTGCAGAACAATGAATACATCTCAGAAAAAATTAAAGCAGAAATGTTTGTACATTCAATGCTGCAAGGTATCTTTACAAAAACATAACATTTTTGTTTATTATATGTTTAATAAGAATTGTGGAATGCAGTTGGTGAAAGGTTAAAACTATTTGTAGCGGGGTATTGGACCACAGTCCTCCAGTTCAGTAGGTGAAGAAGTGATGCAGACAGCAGGACTCTCATAGAGGTTAAATGACGTTTAGACCTGGTGATTAGGGGGCTATGGAGGGTGTCTGACCTCATCCTCGTGTTCATGTAAACTCTCTAGAGTCTGTTCTGCAGTATGTCAAGGGGTGCCATTGTCATGGATATTACTTTCTCCATATGAGTCTATGTCCAAAGACAATAGCACCCCTAGACACAGACACATATTGAGATATATTTGCACATTAGAGTCAACCCAGTCAACTAAAATGGTTTTGTCTTTCTTGGTTGTAATTCTACCATGCTGAGTAATAATTGGACCCAATGACACATGGAGCCAGAGAGATGGTTGTCCATACCATAATGTGTTGTGTTCTTCTTATGTTCCACTATGTTTAAAAGTTGTGAACAGGCAATGTGGGTTTCAGGACTCTCCTGCTCCTTCCATCACCTGTCTCCGAAAATAAACCCATTCAGGTGCAGGAAAACAAAAACAAAACTCATCAGTGTGTATTGCTTTCTTCCAGTGCTCAGAAATCCAGATTTTGTGGTCCCTACACCAGGTTATGGTGAACAAAAAATTCTGATCCCCCATCCACCAGTGGTCCACCGCTCTGTGCTGGGACGAGGTTACCTCCCTGACCTTCTCTGCCTCGCGATCGCTAAACAAGGACAAATCCAGCCACACGCCACACGCCACACGCCACCAAACATGGGCTGAAGGGAGAAATATTAATCCTCGGCATGTGAAATTTTACAGCAGATTTAGAGCGCTTCCAGAGGCAGTTTCCTGTTTTCATTCCCCTGGCCAGGAAGGACATATACTTCCATACAGCAAACAGCATTCAGATGAACCTGAGCAATGTAGGGATGAAGGGGAAGTAGAGCTCAGGTGTTTTGTCAATGGTACACCCATGGCGAATGCATCTTTATATTGCTGCCAGTCCTATTCACAGAACACATTTCTCAAACTAATCTGGATATAATAAGAGCTGCACTATGGCTTATTGCAATGCACTGTGCTCCATTGAAAGATAACACAGTCAATACACAATCAACAGAGTCAGTACTTTTGCTAATATGACAAGTGGATAGACTGTACATGTTTTTTTCCCTCTGGTGCACTTTAAATGTCAAAGGCAATTATATGTGACTGTTGTCAGGAAGTGAATTCCATGCGGGTCCTGATTAGCTTACTCCCCCATAAAAGCTAGATGAACAGATTGAGTTATATGAGGGCCTTCATTGGAAATGACAAGACCCTGAACTCTGATCCCATTGATCTGAGGCTGAAATCCAATTTCTCTCCCACAACACTAACAGGAACCCCGAGTCTGCTTTGAGGCTTGCACACTGAATACCACGTCTGCTCTGGTCCATCAAGTAAAAGCTATGAGCTGTATTTGTTTTTTGATCATGCACTGAGAAACGAAAGGGCTGTGCATGTGTCGTTTCTGAAGAATCAAAAAGTCCCAAAGGGAAAAAGAGCTCTGCTGGTCCAACAGATGCACTGTGTGCTCTGCTCCAGCGCCACGTCCCCGTCCCTGTCCTTAAGCCAGGCTGATGTTTCCTTTCCATTTTACCAAGAGAAGAACATACAATTAAGAACAAGTCCTGAGCATTAACCACCTAAATTTGCTCAGAACTGTGATTAACAGTTAGATGCAAAAGCATTCATTATATGTCACTGTAATGCATTACATGAGTAATGGCATTATAATTTATATTTTGAGGTGGTTAAGAGACAGTTTTATGAAAATGTCTGATGATTAAAACATCTGATTAAAATATCACCAGTGTTGGATAGAAGTGTAAACAAGCCACAGAAAGCTTCTCCCTGTCTGTTTAATTAGGAGAAGGAAGGGTTGTGGCCCCGAAAGGCCATATTTTGGGTTCTCAGACAAGCACAAGCTACTGTATTCCCCCTGCAACCACATCATTGTCAATGATGGCTTAAAAGGTTAAAATGGTGTTTGCCCCCAAGGGGCGAAAACTCACTCCTCTTCTGCAACAAGCACACTATTATTCATCTGCATTATATCTTTATTTCCACATTCTGAAATCTCACTGCAGAAAGAGTGCCCTGAAATAAGGATGGACTTGAGTTTCCCATGACCATCTGAGTCCATTGTGAGAGTCAATATGCCACACAAATACAAGGACATTACCCCAGGAAAAGAGTGCGATTCATATGTGCTTTAATGGAAGAGGCACACAAAAGGGCCCGCGGTATTTTGGAAAAAGAGCAGTCCGTGACAAATCGGCTTTATCATTCATGCTGATCACTGGTGGATAGAACAGAAAATTGCAAAACGAAAATGCAAAAATCTGTCATTTCCTAATGGCTAGAAAAGGCTTATTCTAGGAGAAATGTTTGTAAAAAATATATTCTGTAATGGTTGACAAATTCTTAAATAGGTACTTATCAAAAGCTACAAATACATTCAGTTGTTTAGTTGTTCACAAATGTGTCACAAAATTGATGTAAAACACTGACAACATTATTTGTACAAAAGCCAAATAAAATTTATTCACACTGAATTATTACATGTACTTTTCTTTGGTTACATTAAAATGACATAAAGAATAACAACTTCACTTAAGTCCACAATCCTGATTCTATACAGCCATTAATTTGCAGATTGTTGCTGTACACGAATATCCAAACATTTATTTCCATTGCATGTCATCCGTAATTATAGTGCCACAATAACCTGCAAAACAATGAAACTGCATTCCCCTCAAAAGAAAAGAGCCTTAAACAGCACCCATCTAACCATAAACTACTGAAGTTATAAGATCATTTACATCAATTTCCTCTGCTGTTGTCCTTGACTTCTCTGCTTTCAAACTCTTTCTTCTTCTTGGCATAGAGGTTGAGCAGGTAGCTGTCTGGAGCAATGCCAGCCTCCTTCAGTTCTGACATGGCCTTATCTAACTTGTGAGGGTTCGGGGCACTGCCAACCTTGCGGGTTGCTATATAAAGGTTGAATTCCTTGGAGCTCAGCAGCTTGCAGGAGTCGAGGTTACAGAGGTTCTGCAGGGGCACGCGAGTCCGGTCCACTTTGGGGAAGAACGTGAGACCTGACATCCGCTCCAGGTCCACCAGACTCACCTGGAACTCAGTCAGGGGGTGGTCGAATCCGATGGGGCGGTTCGGCACCACAAAGGCTCCCACAGCCAGTGTCTCTGATGGGGACCCCTTCCTCTGCGCCAGGACCAGTTTAAAGAGGTGGGTGGGCACTGCCACGTCGTCTTTCCCTATGACCTGGCCAGGGAACATGTGCACTTTTAACACAATGACAATAAGACAAAGCTATGAATGTAATACCTACAACTCAATGATTGTCTTTTGACAGGTGAAATGGTATAGACTAACTACTTTTTCCAAATACTTGATTTTATTATGGAGATAAGTTTGTTAATGCACTGCAGGGTGTATTAAAATGAAAATCAATACATACAGTGAACATGCATGAACAATAATTTTCACAAACAAATGTCAGAATTTCATATGAAACCTGTTAAGGTTTAAACACGTAAATAGTATTTTGTCATATACCGCAAGAACAATATTATTAGAATTTTTCATATGATATCCTGACACAAAAGTTTATGCAATCATGAACAGAACTTTGTGAGGAAATGTCAAAATGCTTCTGTCACTAAAGTAATAAGTTAAATGAGAGATTTACTTAGTGATGGGGGAAACAGTGGCCAGATGGCCCTGCCTGGCTCTATCTAATTACATTTCAAGTGGGTTCATGCTTTTCTCTGTGAAGCAAGCTGGCACCTCACGCACTGTACTGTAACCCAGCGATGAGACTGTGTGTGTGGGTGGGTGTGTTATGGAGGGGGGTGCGGGGAGGGACAATTATGACACGCTCCACGGGGCTGTCGCTCACAGGCCAGGCCAGATGAGTTCACACACTAATTGTTCAGTGAACAGCTTTAAAAACAGCCCAGGCTATGAGCTATAGCACCGAGGCTCGACAAAAATCACTCTCCGGTAATTGTGGAAGCCATATGCCACAGGCCATGACAATCTCTTAATGGTTATGAATAATATACAATACAGTTCATGTGTGACAGCATTTTATAGCACAATAAAACACCAGATATGAAACTGAATAAATGCAAGGATTCCATTCAGATGCCCCTGCTTAACTGTGGCTTTTCTATAGCTACAGTCTCAGGTGGAATTGCAGTGGAGTACACAGCAAAGGAAAACACATCGATTCCTGAGAATCACCTAGCCTCGCCGTTAGGAGTCTGCTTCCATCACTGTCACCCCTGTTAAGCCATCTGACAAGCAGTGATAGCTTTTCCTCTTTTCCTTCCTTCCTCTTTATATATTTTTGTATATGGTACTGGTACCATTATCTGCTATTCTATGACCAGTACCTCCTGTTATCATGCAGTCCAAATGACCAAACAGATACAAATGATTAACACTCTGCTGGTTTCACTGGTTTCAGTGAATTCACATTTAAAATCTTGGAATTGAGTTTAGAGCAAAATATAATGGGCATGGCTGCCATTTGACTGTGCATACCTCCCGTCCTAACCTAGAGCAATACACAAAAACGTACTTCTTAGAGATACATTTTATTATAAAATGCAAATTTCATAATCGCTCACAAAAAATATTTTATCTATACCACACAACAACAACCTTTTACTGATATCCTTAACAGAAATACATGTCTGAACAGGTCCATCCAACCAGCCAAAATACATCCTATAATACTGAGCAAGAGCTATGCACTACAGTGACAATCACATCTCTCACAGTAAAGCAAGATGTCAAGACATGCACATTTTTCCCATCATGCACTGAGTTCCCAAGCAGAACTCAAGTTATGCTGTAGGACCATCATAACTAATGGGCAGAATCATTTCAATCACTTAAACCAACAGTATGCTGAGACAGGCCAGCAGACAGCTCTATGGCCTTACTGCTGACAGTGTTAAAATATGAGTGCATAAGTACCGCTGAAATCAGCACTGCCCTATTCAGTTGGCATAATGTGGACTATGTTGAATATGGAGCTATGGGCTGTGATTTTGAAAAAGTATGATAAATCTACAATTATCAAAACAAAACTTGTCTAATTATGGTTAATTAGTCCAATTTACCAATGCTGACTCTAGCCCAGCAAAGAAACAACCCAGATTTAATTGTACCGGTGTTCAGCTAGCTGCAACGGGATTCTGTCATGCGATAAGCGAACATAAATGTCACAAGCTGAAAGCACAGATTCTCAGTCAAACTCCAACTGAAAAAAATCACTTTTTCTTTGAGAGATTTCATATCAGAATAAAAAACAGTTTTAACAATATTTATAGCATACTGCAGCTTCACTATACTTGAGCCCCACCTAACTTCCCAGCTAGCAACTGGCAATGCAAGACTAGCAGTTAAAGTGCAAAATAATGTTAATGAATTACATTTTGTAAGGTTAAAAATCTTTTTACACAAAAACTGAAACTTGCACATTTTTCAACTTACATATTTACCTTCTTATATGAGATAGATAAACTAAAATCTAAAACTTACTGCTAATGAAGGCTCCACTTTTACCAGCAAACCACCCCCCCCCCCCCCAGCCACAGAGGATTCCAGAAGCTCTGCTTCTCTCTGATTCTCTCGTGGCAGAGTCTGTGTCCTTCTGAAGATGGAATCACATGTGTGAGCATGATAAAACACCTGAAGGCCCATCGGCTGAGGGGAGCTGCAGGCTGGAGATACTGCTCTGCTCCATGGTCTATTGTCTGTTAACAGGTAGCCCGGCTCTGCCAAGACAGCGCTGGTTGTGCTCACAGAGGGCTCTCTCAGACCAAACCCCCCCAAGGGCACTGTGCTTGGCATGCCCTTCTGTAAGGCATTATCATGCAAAAGCAGGGGCCGGGTGCAGGACACAGCCACGCACCCCGATTACCAGGCCCTCTAGTGTGTCTGGAGAAGTGCAGCACGGCCCGGTCACTCAGTATTCACAACAGGTAACACCCACAGGGAGCTGTCCATGTCAATCTAGCACATCAGGGATACTGAAGTGTTCCCTGAGAAACCACAGGCTGGAGACGTTCCCCCTGCAGGACATGTATGGCTCTGCACTGTCCCGGTCACGGTCACAGACTACCAATCATACTGACTTACAGAAAACTTACTGAATGCACTGACTTACCGAGTACACACCAAACGCACTGATTTACAGAGTACACACCAAACGCACTGACTTACAGATTACACACCAAACGCACTGACTTACAGAATACCCACAAAACACACTGACTTACAAATTACACACCAAACGCACTGACTTACAGAGTACACACCAAACGCACTGACTTACAGAGTACACACCAAACGCACTGACTTACAGAGTACACACCAAACACACTGACTTACAGAGTACACACCAAACGCACTGACTTACAGAGTACACACCAAACGCACTGACTTACAGAGTACACACCAAATGCACTGACTTAGAGTACACACCAAACGCACTGATTTACAGATTACACACCAAACGCACTGACTTGCAGAATAAACACCAAACGCACTGACTTACAGAATACCCACAAAACACACTGATTTACAAATTACACACCAAACGCACTGACTTACAGAATACCCACAAAACACACTGATTTACAAATTACACACCAAACGCACTGACTTACAGAATACCCACAAAACACACTGATTTACAAATTACACACCAAACGCACTGACTTACAGAATACACACCAAACACACTGACAAATTACAGAATACCCACAAAACACACTGGATTTACAAATTACACACCAAACGCACTGACTTACAGAATACCCACAAAACACACTGATTTACAAATTACACACCAAACGCACTGACTTACAGAGTACACACCAAACGCACTGACTTACAGAGTACACACCAAATGAATACACACACAATCAATCCTGATGAACATTCATGTTATTTCACCTGGTTCTGGAGCTGAAGCTAAAGCCTCTGGCTCTGGTAGGGAAAATGCTAAAGCATAGCAATGTCTATTATTTTCTTCCTTACAGGACAGGCTAACTCCACTTCTTTGGTGGCAGTTCATTTGCTAATATCTCCATGTGCTTCCTGTTAGCGACATACAGAATCAAGACTAACAAGGCTGTGATATGACCTCTAAATTTCAATCTGAGGAAAGCTAAAGAAGGTCACTACAGACCAAAGCAAGCATTAATGCAATTAAACATAGACTAAGGGACTTACAAATATTTATCAACAAATACATCCAAAATGTTACATTAAAAATACTGTGTGTAAGCCAAAGCATCTGATCTTTAAAAAAAACAACTGCAGAAAAGTGGGTCTGCCACTTTTATAATACAGGGATTACTGCATGTCTCACTTTATGCTAGATATGTTTATGCATGAATTTCTATGACATTGCCCTAGTGTGGAAGGTTCCCTCAGGTCTAACACCGCCATCTAGTGCTCATTTGTTGGAAGCACACTATTCTTTCAATGGAAAAACAATGGACATTAGCTGAGACATATGGCTACACTGAGTGCTCTTACATTCTGTTTCAGACAAGCCTGCTAGTTCCAAACACCTTGTAAATACTGCATTATAGCAGAACACTTTCAAAACACAAAAACCTAAACCTAAATAAAATGATTAAAAGTATTTTAAATGGCTATTTCTGATGTACTCAAGTCTTCAAAATTCCATGTGCTGCAAAAATGATGAAGCTTATTAAGCAAATAATTCAACGTGGAGGAAAAGCAATGAAAACAGAGTGACTGTCCTTTCATATCTACTCATTTGTGTGGATTAAGACATGAATTGTGTTTTCCAAGACTTGGGCAGTATGGCTTTCTGATGTTCAGAGTTATAAAGAGAAGTTTGTACCGCTGTGATGGCTGATAATTATTCAATTCTATTACATTTTAACACAATTATACTAATGATAAGTAATTATCTGTTAACTTATTACTGTTATCACAATTAATTATTCTCACTATTAATATGTTCCACATATAACACTGTTGTAATGTATAGTTTGCATTAATGATTCAATGAACTAAACTGACAGCTGTAAGACTGAAGAATGGAGTGAAGCAACAGAGTGAAGCTGCGGCTAACTGGTGTTACATGAAGAATGTATAAATCACAGCTACACTTTTTCACCTTGTATGAGACGGTTTTCTTCCCATCAGCTCCCACTTCAGGCAGGACTAACGGCCCTGTGATTATCCACACATCCTCAAATCGTTTGGTGAGGTCTCTACAGTACATTTCCAGTCTGCACGAAGAAAGCCATGGTTCAAAATCATACATTTACAAACTATGTATTACTATGTATTGAGCTCGAAACTTATTATAAGAAGGAAAACAATTTCTCTTATACACATAAACTTACAAGACATTATATTAAAAACAGTGTAAAAACATATTGGTAAAAACAAAAAGTATCTCAATCAAGAAAAGTATGTTTGATCTGTCATCCTGAACTATTCTGAAACTCATACTTTGAGGAAATAAGTTCAGATGTGGACTGCTGTTTTATACAGTACTTTCAGATCTTGCAAGATTAATATGTTTCTTTAGTCATTTAAAAAGACTGTGTCTGTCATGCTTTCATGTTCTACCTGTTCCAGAAGCCAGCATTATTTTCATAGTTCTGTGGGACAATGTTCGACAGGTAAAAGGTCTCCGCCATTGCTTGCTGTTATGAAAATGTTTCAATGTCAAACATCAAGATCATGTGAGCACAATTCAGAAAGCAATAGAAGGGAAGACTTGCAAAATTTAATCACATTAACTTTTAGTTGTGAAATATACAGATAACACAAATGATTACAGTGGAGAGTCAAAAGAATAAGCTGCTCATGAACCAGCATTATATCTGCCACTTTTCATGTGTCATTGCTTATTATTTGTTATGGGCAAGCATCAAGGGTAGAGGTGTGGGTGTAAGCATGTGATGGGATACCTCAGAAAACTTGTTGTCCCCTGCCGGGGCCATGTGGCCTCTGGACCAGCCACTGCCGAGGTAATCCTCATTGTGTGCGGTGAAGAGCACTGGGACATTGGGATCTGGCCTAAACTTGCAATGCTTCCGCTCCGCGTTCCCTGAAATCATGCGTTTGATGCTGTTTTGAGTGTTTTTCATCCAAACACCTTTTTCTCCGTTACACATTCCTGGCTCTTGTGCAATATATTTTATTGAAATGATCCGACCCAAGCACAGTCCCTCCCTTTTGGTGTTACTAGTGCGCCATCATTTCGCATTTTCAGTGGGCCCCTCTCACTCACCTAATAATTTCTGATTTGATAAGTGCTCTGCAACCCATCTTGGAGTTCGTCTGGCTTGGTCGTATGACAGTGTGTGATTGGCATAGTACCTTATGTCAGCACCGGTCAAGGGAAAGCCATATTGTCCCACGATTCCCCCAGATGGCTCTTCTGTTGACAAGTAAAAGACAACTACGCACTGGTGGCAAACATTTTTCCACAATTCTTTTAAATAGTACTTTTAAGTGTCAGCATTGTAACTAGCATGTTAGCAATATTCTTCACATTGCAGGCTACCTTGCAACAAAGGTCTATTTTGCCAGAAAACCTAACACTGAAGCCAAATACTTGGAATCGTACGGTGAACCTGGCTTCCGAACAGCTTTTTCGTAGCAGTTCACTCATAACTACCTACAGTAACGTTAGCCAGATAAGTAGCAGACATGAGCAGAACTAGGAAAGATGCTACAGCAAGAACTCAGCGAGTTCGCCGATGGTAGCTTAACCAAATGCAGTAATGAATGGATAACTGTTTAACTTACCATTTTCTTCTCGCTTATGTACTCTGTCCTCTTTGTAAATGTCCATAACTGCAACGCATGATGCAGTGCTTACAGCTGCCCCACACATAAATCCACCAAGGAAACGAAGAGATTTCAGCTGCAACTTCATATTTGCGAAATTTGCAGGTTTATCAGTTTATCAGAGGTTTATCAGAATCCAAAACGTGACTTCATTTCACTTTCGTTTCCTGACCTTCTCAGACTGAACTGACAACAAATTTCCCACTGACAAGAAAGACATCTTATGTAAACGCAGTAAGAATATTGACACTGACATCTGGTGGAGGGAATATGTAATGATTTGCGTTTGATCTGTATACCATTACTCGATATCTTACCTGTACAATGAATACTCATTGTTTCACATTTCTTTTTGTTGACTCTGTGATATGTCACCTGTTAAGTACCTCTGAAATTAAACAAGGATTTAAAAAGGCTGAAAGACTTGCGGTGCATTCAGAAGGCATATTCCGAGGCAGTTCACCTCAGAACTAGACACAACCAGTGTGTAGTTATCTTTACCCAAAATAATATTTAAAAAATTTACTAATTGGAAGCAGAGTGATAACTGGAAAATTAATGAATTTGCTCAGAAATTTTACAAACAGACCAGCTATATATGGTGTATATATATATATATATATATATATATATATATATATATATATATATATATATATATATATATATATATATAATATATATGCAATATATTGCACATTCCATATAAGGGTAGAGGACTTAGATCATTGTGTCACACCATTTTTAAATACAAAATACTATAAGTAGCTACATGTACCAACACTGTTATATGTTTACCGGTTATAACTGCTATTAAATCAAAGCATATCTGCAGCCTTTAGCAGGTACATCAGGAGATCAAAAGCAAGAAAAGGTCAGATATGCAATCAGTTTTGGATTTGCTCTCCAGAACACTCACAGGAAAGACATTTCATTAAAACAAAATCTTTTTTTATTTTTCAAATAAAAAATAAAATCGAAATGACAGAAAGCAGACAAACGGAACGCTGAAATAAAAAGGATAAGTTGCATAATTTGAATGGTTTATCAGTATTTTATTGTTTATTTTCATATACAAAAAGATAAACTTGAAATAATCATTTCTAATATTTTTTTTCTCTAACGGTTAGGGTGTAATTGTTCCGCACTGGTCAAATACTACATTCATACTGCTTTTTTCTGGCACCATGTGCAGAGCAGAAACAAACACACCCCAACAACTAGGCAAATCTAGTTCAAACTCTTGATACTCAGTTCTAAAATTACCACAGTAAAAATGAACAATAATCCACTGCAAGTTAATGAACTATGTTACAATGATCATTCAAAAAATGTCCTCATTTCATTACAATAATACAATGGATGTTGGATTTCCAGGGCATTTCATAGATATAAAACTTCTTTTAACAGACTCCTCAATCCAAAAAGGGCTTACAGCAACAAGCTCAACTCTATACAAGTTTTGTCTTTTACAGGATACTTTTTCTTTTTTAGTATATTTGTGTTAAATCAGTAGTACAAGCCATCTCTGTTCTACATTTTAGCTACAATAGTGAAACATTACCTACACCATTTACATTTCACATCTCTCGCTATAGAAACAGCACTTTAACAAAAACCTCTTGACAAAATAAGAAGGAAAACCGCTTAAAATCCCTTCTCCTACTCCCGCCATCTCAGTTAGGTTTACTTAAATAAAATAGTCTGTGCTTGCAGTGTGATTGTTATTTTTTCCCCTCTCACTTCCAAACAAAGCAAATTACCCATTTTTTTCTTTTATTTTTTTTATTTTTTTTTTTTGCAAAAGCCAAAACCTGGAATTGACTTTCTCCACAAATGAAAAGCAATAAAACGGTACTGTATGAAAGAGTGACACAATTTTGTGCAGAGTAGCAGGTTAAGAGCAGGTAGGAATCCAATTATCACATTCCCCAAAGGGATGAGGAAGTTTTACTTCAGCCATTGGCATTTAACATTATTATAAGCACCCTGGAGGAGAGGGCTGCAAGGCCAAGCATGGGCCCTAGCAGATATTTCACAACAGTTTGACACTTAACCTGAACACTGGTCTTTTCTGAAAACATGAGGTAAGTCACACCAAATTCAACTTCAGCAAGCCCAAGTTGGCCACACACTTTCCATAAGAATATTTATATATGCAACAGCCATCTGAAATATTGATATTGGCTCAATAACTGTAAGGCAATGATAATGATCATTTAAACAGTTATGCAAAAATAAATCAATGCGTGAATTAGTATAATGTATACCAATGCACTTTCTTATGACAAGCTGAATGGAAAAGGTTAGAATACTTTTCACAGAAAATGGACACAGCAACACAAACAGTGAGACCTTCCTGAGGCAGGACTGAAAAGTGAAAGATTCTGTCTGAAGCTGAAGCCGAGTTTACGCACGTCTGCCAGCGGTTTGGTTTGTATCATCAAATGGTGAATATTCAAACTGTCATCAATGTTAAATGGATTTCAGTAAAGCTTTGTTTACAAAATCCTTTTTTCCCCAAAACAACCAATTTCCAGACACAAACAATTCTCCCCAACAGACCATTTTTCAGTCTCCATCTAATTTACTCTAATTTCCATTCCACTGAATCCATACTCCAAAGTTGTTGTCACAGTTTTGCAGATTTAAAGGGAGTGAAAAAGGGAAAAACAATCCAGCAGATAAAAACCTTAAATCATTCATAAACAAACAAAATCATTCATAAACAAGCAGCATGAAATGTTTTCATTTAAACTGACATTTAAGAGAAATAGAACAGAAAACCAGGAAGCACTTAAAGTTTTGCCACACAGTACCATTTCTTTGCTTGAAATGAGAGGGGAGAGTCCTGAGAAGGGAGAGGTTTTCACATTGTCAAGGATGTATTATACATGTTACACCAGCACAAAGAGGTTTTTTGTTTGGGTGTTTAGAATGTACATCGTCATGTAGCATCAAGGAGAATCCAGCTAGCAACACTGTTTCACATGAGGTCTGAGGTAATTGGTTCCTGAAATACCTGGATCAAAGAATGCATCCAGATTTACAGCTGGTCACTTTTTTATTTTTTATCATATGTACTGTATATATATATATTTTTTATATAAGCATTTTGACAAATACTTCAGCATAAACAAAAAAGACTCAGAGCAGTTGCTTCAACAAGACAGAAGGGAAATAAAGGCACAGCTTCCGAACACTTCTCTCAATTTCAATCAAATGGCCACATTTTTGACAATACATCAATGCTGTGTGTATGTTGCACTCCAAGACTTAATGTTTGTCATCATGAATCAACAATCTGGTCTTTTCACTTACTGAACAAAACAATTGAAACAAATTACTAAACAAAACAATCGAATCAAACAAATTCAATTTGTATGAATAATTGTTTAAGATATCTCCAGGCAGAATACAAAAGACAATACTATGTAATTGAAGCCATACCCTATATTGTAAAGAGCCATCTCCACTCAGTCTCCCCAGCATGGCACCTGAATATAACATACGACCACCCTGCCAACAACCAAACAAATTAATGCTTTCATCCTAGCACCCATTGCATATTTCAGCTTGTTTGCAAGCATTAGCATTCATACTTATCTTTAACACAGAAATTAAGGACAAAAATAATAAAAGGAAAAACTGAAGAGGACATCCTATAACAGATAGCCAAAGGAAATGATTATACCTTTTAAACTATAGACTTTTATAAATCTGACCCCCTGCTTCAATAAGGTGCATTAACGACTCCTCTCTCTCTGGTGCTGGACTCTCAGCAGCTGGCATGTGCAGGCCTGGGCCCTGCATATGTTGTTCTATGCAGGCATGTCTCTGACAGAACGATGGCACATCTTATATTTGTGTATCTGTTGTGCTTTTTTGGGTAAACCAGCTATTTAGCTAACATATATGCTTTTTTCGTTTATTAAACTGAGAACAAATCATCTACATGTACTGGTTTTATTTTAAGTCTATAAATAAAACCAAGCAAACAATGCTAGGGAACTCTAAACAGAGTTCCAACCCTAACACTAAGTCATCCTCTAAGACATTTACAGAGCTTTTGCTAGCGATTATCATGCAAGATGTTAGTAAGAAATTACTTCATTTTATTTCACATCTTCCTGTTGGAAGCACTTTTCTATACCACACTGAGAAGCAGCTTAATATGTAAACACAACCAAAATCAACATAACTAGTTTAAATGTTGCAAAACAATTTGAACCCTTGATTAGCCTCTACTTGATCCTATCTCTCCATTTAGCTTACCGCAAGCAGCAATACCACCCTGTAAGCCTTCTAATGTCAGAATGCCAAAGCTGAGAGGGGTTGGGCGCATTTGCTGAGTTGTTGCTGGAAAGAGTTCTGGTTGGCTAAATACAGCAAATGTGCACGTTTCTCACATTTTAATTTTCTCAACACGTGTAGTTACTGTGACTTAAGAATAAATAAATAAATAACAAATTAAAATAAAAATCATGACCACAACTTTGTAATACTATAATGGTGTTACCAAGGGCTCTGCCAGGAGGGCTAACAGCACGTTCATTATCTGCTTTCACCACACCACATTGGTCATCTTGAAATTATAAATATATATATCCATACATATATATGGATATATATGTTTGATTATTTTACTGCCATGTGATGTAATGTAGAACTACGTATAGTTTATTGATATTATCCATACATGACGCAGGACATTTAATGAATAAATTAGATATATTTCCCTTAGCACCATGCCACACTGTCGATCATTAAACATATATTTGACTCAGCATGATACAGCTTAAGTCTCTGGATTAAAAGTCTCTGGATTTTGTTAGGTTGCTCTACGGTTGCTTACAGTACCTAAGCAACTGTTACACCTGAAAGAAGACGGAACTTATTGCTTACTACGAATGTTTCCCCTGCCTGTTTTTATCTGTGTTGTACCCTTACATGTCAGTGGTTCTATGCACTGTTGAATATTCTGCAGATAACTAATAATAAACGGATAAATGAAAACATTCAGTCAGATTCAAAAGCATGATGGTCAGAGTCAAAATCACTGATCCGCTGGTGGAAAAAACCCTGATTTTACACGGCATGCATTTCAATCCTCAATGGCATGGTAATGGGGAATTACATGAGCTAGCTCAGCTAATGCAATATTCAAAAATGTGTTGATGTACTTCCTGTGACAAGAAAATTACCAATAGGTTGATTGTTTTCCCTTTTTTCTACAAATTAACAAACAGATTTCAATACAACAAAATGATACCTAGCTCATCTCTCTTACACAAGATTTTGGCCTGTGGAAATGGCACTCAGTCTTACTATCAAACAAAATGACCTGATCCCATGGTTTCCCCAGATTGCTACCAAAGAGCACAGGACACAAGATTCATGATGACAAGAGCAAATAGCCTGGATTCTCTCTTTTTAACTCTGTTTGCAAAGGGTGTTAGTGACTAGCCCAAACACTTAAGTTCATATGGTTCCAGTTACAAACATCTAACATTGCAAGACAAAAAACTTGAACTCTTGAGATAGTATATGGCACCAAGAAAAATAACTTAAAGCTCTCTGGAGGGATTTGTCTTTTGGGAGCATGAAAGCAACTGCTGTGATGTCTCCTTTAGTCAATGTATGGAGAGAACAGATGAAAGAGTACAAATAGCAGGGACACTAAACCTTTTTCTCAAGCTATAAATCAATCACTTAACTATCATTATACATTGCTATGCTTTCAGAGTTAAAATATAAATTTCTCCAATTATGAAATACTGAAATTTGAGAGAAAGCTTTGAATAGCAAGATGTGTAGAAATACCAGCATACCAGCTTCTCCACTTGGCAAATTCAGTTCACTCTTTGTCTCCACTGCAGAGTTATTTAAATTTGATAGGCTTTTAGAGGAATGACAGAATAAATCAGTCAATATCGCATACCAATGGTGAGTCTCAAACATTATGTCTAAGACTGAGTATTTTTGAATGCTCAATGTTTAAGTGATGAAAAAGGTTTCGTATCAAGGGAAAATAATTCACTGTCCCTTTACGTAACAGACATTAAAAGAAAAACGAACAAACAGACAGCACAAATAATGAATAATGCCCAGGTACCATATACAGGCAGAATTCTACAACTGTGTACAGGTATTTACATGATTTATTTTATACAACATAACTTGAGAGCACTTCCTAACAGATTTTGGACTCATTATTTTTCCAACTCCCTAGTCATAAAAGCAAATTTACAATAAAATATACTTACTACAAGACAACACAACTAACAAAATATATAACAGAACTGATACACGTAGAAAAATCTGAGGTATATCTGGTTTGAGGTGGTCTGTGGTCATGAACTATCATTACTTAAATTTTGTATTCTGTGTTTTATTAAATGATTTTATTATTTTTGTTGTTATGGTTTGATTTTAACCTCAAAAGCCTAAATGATCTGCTTGTGTTTGTATTTGAATGCTTAAATCTACTGAGAGTTGCATGTTTTACACGCAAAAAGAATATATATGTAAAAACATATATTTCACCTTTGAGTTGAGACAGCAGCATTACAGACATTCACTGAAAGATTATGGCATACTGAGGTTTTTTCCTGTGCCACTACTAAGACAACATCTGTATACTGAGAAAGAGTTACCAGTCAGAAATCTAAGAGTCAGCAGTTCAACTACTGGTCATCCAGCCCACTGTCCTTGTGAAAACCTCACAATGATACTGGAGCTAAGAGGATCAACCCCACATTTGGTCCCTGTGAGCAGAGGTAAAATTTGAAGGGACCTGACCAAGCTGAGTGGACTATTCTTTCATCTCCCCTGTTCACCAATACAAATGAGTATATAGGCTGTTCTGAGGACCGCGGCTTGTCTCTGCTATAACAATGAGTCTAGGTCCTTAGCTTCTGTGATTTGAAATGCACGTTGATTAAATAAAGAAAAACAAATGGACATCATTTAGACAGCTGTTTAAGTCCATTGACACATACATACTTAATGGTCTTAACCAAACACACATACACACATATATACAACAGTACACACATGTATTCCTTCACCATGGTCTTCCATCTAATGTTGTTGTTATCATTATCATATAGTTTTTATTGTTGTTTGGGCACCTTCCCTGTTAGACCCATTAGAGTTGGCTCTGCTGGCCTGGGTGGCTCTGAGTGTCATAGGATAAGCCCCTGCCCTACCCCCTGTTACCCTCCCCACTCTCACCGAATGGGCTCTGGCTTTGTCCCTATAACGATCGGTCACTGCTGACAACACCCTATGCTAAAAGCTCTGCCCCCTTTGGGCCGGTTACCTGAGAAGTAGCTCCATACCAGACTAAAGTACTGTCCAATCTCAAAATACAAGCCATTTCTTTTTTTTTTTTTTGTCATCTTCCACTCTCTTCAAAGAACTGGTAAACCAAACCCTCAACAATACCAGTCTGATAAAACCAAACAAAACAAAAACTGAAGGAATTAGTTCTGTTGCCTTCCACTCTTTTGATGTGTTCTAGAGACACCCGTTAGTTCCGTAAAAGACACGTTTATCGTTATTTTATTAAGCACTCGCTTTCAAAAAAAAAGAAATAATCCCTTGAGGAAGGAAAATTGTGTAACAGTCTTGATATTCCTCCAAGGTTTTGCAGCATTGTTATATTGTCCAAGATTGTAGATGGTTGCTTGGTTTTGTCACAGGCAGTCTTGTCCAGAAGACAGAAAAATAGTAATAATAAAATCAAACAAATGACTGAAATGAAAGAGTTGAGGTACCTGCACCTTTGTCAGCATTCATAAGTCGGCACCTGAATGCATTTGAGATGTCCATTTAGCTTTTTTCTTTTTTTCACTCTCGGAAAAAAAAATACAGTAGAGAAGTGTGCTGGTAATATTGATCTGATCAAAAAAATTAATTAATAAAAATGTCTGGATAAAATAGCAGCTGCATTCATGTTTTTTGTTGTTGCGTTCTGAGATCCACTGAGTCTGAAAAGACAAAGTTTGCGAGTTTTTTGTTTGCTTGTTTTTTTCTCTTTTTTTGCTTTTGTCTCATAACAGACTCAGATACTGGACTCTTTGGGTGGCATGTCCACATTGGTGACTGAGGTCACCATGGAGACCAGGCAGTCCGAGGTAGTGCCGCTCGTTAGCCTGCGGATCTGCGAGATACGTTCCTCCACGCACCCTGCAGAGAGACGCGCCTCAGCGTCATGGTCCCAGCACTCCTCTATCGTTTCGCACATCTGCTCCAGGCCCTGAGGAGCCAAAAGAGCACAGACACTTATCACAGTGCCCCACAGCAGTCCACATCCAAACAAACCACTTCTTTACAATACAGTGGATTCAAACACTCAAAACCTGAACTCTGTCCAGTGGATGACGCAAGTCATATTCAAATATTCATATTCAAAAGTTAAAAGTCAGCTTGCATCACCACCTGGACACTGTGCCTACAGTTGTAGTTGTATGTACAGCAACCAAGCCTGGACTGCTTCACTGACAGATTATTGAGAAAGCACAGTTCATGATATCAATAAGGTACTCTCTTTCATTTAATAAAATGAACTACCTGGAAAGCAAGAAGTAAGTAAACACGACAGTAAGTCCTTATCATACAATAACATTGAATCCATTAATCTTTCCAAACTTTCAGCATGTCGAGACTAGAACTGAAAAGTGAAATGGAGTATTTTGCCATTTAGAAAAACTGCCACGCATTACCAAGGTGTTTGAGTGGGAGTAGACACTCACAGCATGTTTTACCCAGCAGTCCTTGAAAGCTGGCCTCATCTTTTTGTGAACAACAACATCCTGTAAATCCTCCAGGGAAGGGTGCTGCCCGATCTCCTCCTCAAACGGCAACATGTACTCGTCAACCGGGCCTGCAACAGCAGCATGGCAGTTCAGAACATCAGCAAAAAAAAAAAGTACTGCTCTGCAAGCTCACTGTGCTAAGAGCCCTGCCGATGACCTCTTACCTCGATAAACAACAATATGATTATTATGGAACTAACTATTCTACATATATTACTATTGTAATATTACTATATTACTATTCTATTTCTACATATAAACATATGGCAATGCTTCAGTTCCAAATGTGATGTTGTAACATGAAGGTGAGAAATTTAAAATGGAATATTTAAAAAGAAAGAAAGACCACAGAATCAGGTAACATCCTGATGCAAAGTCCCTGCTGGTCTGGGATGATCAGGGAGAAGCAAAGGCCTCACCATCTGCAGCCTTGCAGCGGGACACCAGCTCCCACAGCACCAGGCCCATGGCGTACATGTCTATCCTCAGGAAGGCATCGCGCTGGAAGTTAATGGCCCCTTCTAGTACCTCCGGCGCCATGTACCTCCTCGTTCCCACCTTCCAGCAGGAGGGGAGAAATAGTGATACACCCATAACACACAGCAAGTTGACCATATCTGGTATCTGTGTGGATGACGACGTCAGCTTGAATGGTGACATACCTGGCCGTGAGTGTCTCCTGGTGGCTTCCCTGGTTCGAATAGCACCGCGAGCCCAAAATCTCCAATCACAGCTGTCAGGTCAGCCTTGAGCATCACATTCTTGCTTTTGAAGTCCCTGATGAAACGTTGGAACGAAACAGTATATTCGACACGGGATGGTGGCCAAAGGAAAACATTAACTAACATATTGTGGACAGAGAATTTGCAGCTAAGTGCTATTGATTTGATTGAATTGCTCGACCATTTGTCATATCAAACTTACAGAGAGGCTTTAGACTGCTGTGGTAAAATGGTCAGGATCCCCACCAGATGGCAGTGACCATCCATCCATATTTTGCAACATATACCTAGTCTTCCACACCTTTTGGGTTATTCAGCATGGCCAGCAGCATTACCCCCCAGCGTTACGCAGCGTTACCCACCAACGTTACGCAGCGTTACCCACCAGCATTACGCAGCGTTACGCACCAGCGTTACGCACCAGCGTTACGCAGCGTTACCCACCAGTGATACGCAGTGTTACCCACCAGCGTTGCGCAGCGTTACTCAGCAGTGTTACACTGGGCTGCAGCGTTACCTGTGTGCAATGGCAGGCTTGGGTCCTTCTCCTTTGTGACGGGGCACATCCTCATGTAGGTAGGCCAGGCCACACGCCATGGTCTCCGCAATGTGACACAGCTCATTCCAGCTCACCGCGTTGCCCTTCAGGTAGTCTGTCAAAGACCCCTGCACACAGACAAAGCAGTAATGGAGTGTTAGTTAGGAGAAATCAAAAATATGATAACATTAATTTTACATGCACTTTTAGCAATTCCTTGTCTGGGTATCAACCTCATTGTAGTGTTTTACAGTGAGAGATTGAGTTCTCACAGTCTAATGTTCCCAGAACAATTCTCCATGGCTTCCTACAGATGCAGTAAGGTCAGCTTATTCCCACCTCTACTCTTCTTTTGTTTATTTCTATTTGTTTGTACATACTCCCTATACACACATAACTGTTAGACCTTATTTGGAAACCAGACTGTTATTGCACACATCTTGCAACATTAACCTGCACCAGCAAAAAAATCTAGGACATGAAAATGCAGTGATTTTTCTTTAGAAAAAGCACTGATGATGGTGATCTGACAGAGCAAAGAGCAAAAGGTACCACGCCTGGCAGCAGACCTCCAGCCTTGGCGATCTGGTGGAATGACACATGGGAGACTCCTAGACACAGCATAATGTAGCTCACTCAAACTCACCTTCTCATGGAACTCTGTAATCAGCCAAAGCTCCATCTCATGGCTGGTTCCTCGCTTCTCGGCCGCAATGTAGCGCAACAGGTTTTCATGCTTCATCCCTGGCGTGGTAAAGATGTCGCGCTCGTTCTGCCATGACTGCTTGTCCTGCTCAGAGACCACCCACCAGCTGTTACAATCCCTGAGTGCCGAGGCAGCGGCTTCAAAGCCATAAGAACTTGAACTACGGTATGATGTTTTCTTCTGAGAGCATTCTAAGAGATGTCTTCCAAATCAACATGAAAAAGACTGAGCTCTTTCCAATGCAACTTTCAGGTTCAAACAGAAGAGCCATACTATCAAACAGTAAAAGTGTAACAATCATGGACAAAGTCTTTTCCTATGGATAGAAGACCTGCCCTTTTTTAACATTTACACAATGATCTTGGAATAATGTGTGACTATTGACAAAACCAAAGAGCAAAACATTGTGAAACACAGATGTATGTCACACACACACACACACACACACACACACACACACACACACACACACACACACACACACACACACACACACACACACACACACATAATATGAACATGCATACATGTATGCACACATTGAATGTTTAAAACTTGACATACAGAGTGAGGAGAACTTTCAATATTTAAAAGAGCAACACTGACCTGAACTGGGAAAATCTTCACAGCTACATATTCATTCATCAGCTGTGCCTTCCAAACACAGCCAAAGCGCCCCCTGGCTTTAATTTCCAGTAACTGCAGAGGTTTAAGGCCAACCAGAGGGGAAGGTGGGGACGGGCCAGGATCCTGGTGAAGTAGGTAGAATTTAGCTTTAAAAAGTGATTTTCTCAACCCCAAACTGCAACATACATACACATAATTCCCTGGACTGCCATTCGATGACAAAGGGAATGCATTTATTCTCTTATTTTCATTGAACACAATTGATCTTTAGAGAGGAATGAAACACATGATGACCAGATATAATGCTGAACAAACACCAGGGGGAGCTTTAGAGGGAAGATTAATCACTGTGACCAGAAAGCGGCTGTTGGAATCACAACAAGATGGCAGCAGTGGAAGAGGGAGGATGAAGAAGACTGAGGAAATATGGGGAAGACAAAGAAGGAGAGAGGGAAAAAATAGAAGGAAAGCAAGGAACAGAGAGGGACGGAGAAGGGACTCACCTCATTAATGTCCACATGACCATATGGAGGTTTACGGTGTCGGTACATCCAGAATGCCAGCAGCAAAGCCATGGACAGAACAGTGATGGGAAGCAGTGTATAGACTAGGATATTGAGCAGGGGGGTCCGGACCACCGCTGTACATAGATAAATTGTTACAATCAATCATACAAAGTGGGGTGCTGTAGGAACAGTGTGATAAACTTTCTTTTGACCCTTTTAATGCTGTTTAACTGAATTCTGTTCACATCGCGGAGATGCAACAGTTTGCATCAACTTAGCAAACAGTGCTAATTAAATGCAATAAAGAAATAAAAGTACTAGGCAGACGAAGTATGTATGATAAACCATCTTAAGCTAAAGCAACTTCCCACATTATTAAGTTTGGTAGATACCCTGGTCTCTGCCCTGCCAGTGCAGATTGTCACTTAACTCATTGCAGGGTGAGAAGAAGCAGGTGTTTTATTCATGCCATGCATTATCCAATTAACAGCCTAGAGAAAATTCATACAGTACGTTGACATTTTCTCTGTGAACAACAGTAATGATGAAAGGAAGAAATGTGTTTATCCGAGTCTGACTGTCACAATTCCACTAATTAAGAAAAGATTAAACTAATTGTGCACTGCTCAAAGACATTCTCACTTTAGAAATTGATTTAGCCAAACAGAGCCAGATCGTGAGAGTTCTGTAAACACTCAGCGTGAAGGAAAGCTCACCAGGTCTGGTGACGTCAGGCAGGTGGGTGAACCTCTCGTTGCAGAAGTTTCCCTCACAGCAGCAGAAAAAGACCTGGGGGTTCTCCTCGGTAGCCACACACTCTTGTCTGCTCCAATGAAAAAGAGATTTGCATAAATTCAGGCTGTCAGACACCTCTGCATTGCCTCATAGGAAAGCAAAGGATTTGGCCGACTTCAGACTATGGGAATATTAAATTGGACAGAGACCAGCCTTTCCATACCAAGTTATTCAATCCGAATGCCAGCGATTACAGAATATAGTTTTCTTTCCATTCAGAAATTTTATATTGGGACACAAACATAAAACCTCATGGTTATACCAGTTTGAAAAAGCAAATGACTTAGAAGTCTTTGTACATTTTGATTTTCAAACTGAAAAATCATAATTTTTATACATAAAATAACCAGTGATGTGGTAATTATTACTATGCTTAAATTACATACATGTGTATCCTAGCAAAATGATAATGCAAGACTTAATTAAAATGATGTAACATACAGGAGACCTCAATACAAAATTAACTGCGGAACAGAGCACTCACCCCTGAATGAGCACAGTTTAAGTATATCTCATCTGATATTCAATTACAGTGGGTTTGCTAGAATGTTGTTTTCAAAAGTAAGATGTATTTTGAAGTATATTTGCTCTAAAGTACTACTCACTATAAATTGCATTACCTTACTTGGCAATCATGTAGGTTTTCAGTAAAATAATTTATTTTTATGGATGAATTCAATTTTGTTCAATTTTAATAGGTATTCTTATCAATTGTTCACTGATTTAACCCAATCCATTTGAAAAGGAAGAACCTCAGATTTTTACAACATCCAACATTTCACAACAGTACATCTGGGAGCTTTCACCAAATTAGGTCACACACTATTTCTGAGTTTTTCCCATTTATTGTAGACAATTTTTGGGTGTGACATTTTTTTTGAACATTATTTAGACATCATTTTAAAAGATCTTTCTCTCTCGTATAAAAAGTATAAATAAATTGTGATGAAAATGCCATGGAAATAAAATCTTTGTACTTCTGAGGACTGTATCCACTTTTTAAAAATATAGCGGGGAACACTTAAAAGGCTTATTGGAGTGACTCATGATAGTTTCCTACTCAAGCAATTTAAGTGCAGACTAATCTTTTGGTCAGATTCAAATATCTGACAACCTCGAGTGCAGCTTCCTAGTTTCCAACCATAAACTGGACATGGTTGGTACTTCTTAAATAAAAATGATGATTTATTGTTTTAACATTTCAATTCTTCAACACTGATAATACTGAGACAAAGGCAGATTTGAAGTACTGTCTATGGAATGAACCTGTTAAAAGTTTCAAGCACAATAATCCAGATGTGGTAGTCTACTTTGACCAGCAGAACGCCTCATCGTGAAGTCCATTACTTTGAAGTGAAATATGCCCCAATCATCAAAGTGGAACGAGCAGTAAAAATCACACAGTCTCTGGCCCTCAGAGACAGGGAGCATCCTTCATTAATTCAGCATGAGTGCTGTGTGCAGGCCCTGACCTGTCGTAACAGTTGAAATCGTCCAGCCAGCAGCCCTTCTTCACTAGCTTGATGATACCCGTGGTGGAGTTTTTCAGCCAGGAAGCATAGCAGTGCAAGCGCTTGCCCTTCTCAGCCTCGCAGCGCTCCACCCCGCTCTGATTGGTCTTCTCGCTCTCCCAGTTAACATTGTAATATAAACACTCCCTGGTCTCCACCTCTCCATGGCTTGGTCCTATGGGGGAAAGGGAATGGGAGGGGTTAACATTTATCCACTCGATATATACACTGGCACAGAGACTGTGCCAAGTAAGAATTCAAAGCATCCAGAAACTAAGCTTATTTAACAAAAAAAAAAATGGACTCACTGAGCAGCCATAAACAGTACTAGAATAGCACCATTTTAAACCAAAATGGAGTTGAATCTGCAATCTCCCCTTCTTTGCATCAAATCAAAAATGTTAATTAGTTCCACCAATCAAAGTGGAATGGAAAAAGCCACAGAAGTAAGAGAGGTTAGCTCATGTACTTGAAAATAAAATGTACAGGCATACAAAAAAAATCTGATGTTGACCTGTTATGTTCTGCATAAAGGCAAATGGTTGATTCACAGACATTCATTTCTCATTTTCAAGAGAAAAACAAACGACCTAAATTATCCTTATGCAGTTTGAACTCACTGACCATTGGCTAGCAATAAAGAGAAGTAGATGACTCATTTTCTTCCTTTGTTACAGTGTCATGTGGTCTTGCTTTCTGGCTCACTGGTCTGTAGGTATGATAAAACTATATTTATCCCACTGGATGGGGTGAAATAAGAACCCAGTGAAAAAGAATGTCAGCTCTTTGTTTCTTAGATATTTATCTAAGAACTGCTCTATCAAACAGTCTGTAAACCTGAGCCCAAAACACAATGAAAGAAAATGTTCTGGTTCTCCTGCTCTAGCCAGCAGGTTTACTTTTCAAAGGACAACCAATAATGCTGCAAAAAATGAAACATCTTCAAGGATAAATGAGGTTATCTAAGAGTTTATTAAAAATTTGTCTGTAAAAGACAAAAGAAAGAGTAATAAAAAAATTCAATTTGAGCCACAGCATGTACAGTGATTATTATCAGTATAAATTGTAAACCACAATAATGGTGTTTTGTTTTAAAAATATCTTAAAATGATCATGTTAACTATTATCATGGCCACTAAATTATTGTTAACATTGCATGACAAGTTGTAAAAAGATATAGCACATAAAGGACTGCATATAATAACAAGCAAGGAGACACAACACAGGATTTATTTAAAAAGAAGTAAAATAATGATAAAAACCAATACAAAAGAACAGCAGGAAACAGCCTTACTAGGTCCTGGATGGAACAGGAAGTGTGAATCTCTGTTTACTATACAACACAAATTTGGCAGGGCTGGATACAGCAGATGTTCTCACAAATCTGTGCATTACGGTTGCTAAGCAACGTGAAATGTAGGGAGCATTGCCGTCAGCCTGTCCCCTAGACAAAGCCCTTTTCACTCAGTCATTCACTCACTCTCTCACATACACGCACACACACACACACACACACAAATACACAACAACAAAACAATCACATGGCCACACACAAACACACAATACCCAAACAGCACTGCGAAAATAACTGAAAATAAGGAAGGAATGCCAATGGCCTGAACACACTCATGCACTGTATATGAATACTAAAAAGCCTGCTGCCCCAGTAAGAGATCCTGATCAACAGTAAAGAACTGAATTTACTCAGTTCCATGGCGGATATTAAAGCTAATGGAAGCTGCAGATGTCTTGAACATAATAAAAAGCTGCCTCTGTTCTCTAAAGATTACCTCCGTCGCTCTGCCTACATGCAGCATGTTGCAACCATCAGTAAGCATTACAGAGAGCAGGTTCATAACTTAACTGTTCTTATCAACCCCAGTACAGAGAACATTAAATACCATAATACTAAGTACAATATAGCATCTGCTGAAATGTAGACAATTACACAAAATGTAATTAGAGTGTAATTATTACATGTTTATGCATGTAAGTATGTAAGTATACCACCTCATCAAACTGGACCCTTCACAGGGCTGTAATTGTAGCTATACTCTGGCCCTGACATTTTATGCCAGTTACACAAAACGGTGCAGCAACACAGGTGAACTGCACAATTGCATAGTATGTATGCAATATCTGTCTTCTACGCTTCACTCTCACTCTCACCCAACCGGCATAAAGCCTCAGCAAACATTCCAGTAAATTCTTACATTTATTTCCACATTTGTGAGATACCTGAACATTTTCCTCAGTGTAGAGAGTACAGGCTTTATATCTAATCAAACAATTACAACTAATCAAAAATATTGATTACAACAAATCAATAAGATTGATTCTGAATCAGACTGAAATATATTGCAATTGAAGAGCCCCTTTCATTGTCAACTGGATAAGAATTTACACTGTGTTCAGGGCCCGTGTTAAGTAAAGTGATCCGCCCAACTATTTGATAATGGCCGATATATAGAGAACAGCAGGTAGAACATCTAAAAACATTATCTACAAAATTGATTGCCAGCCAAGTAACATTTTAATAGGCAGTTCAAGGCCTCAAATAGAAGGCAATAGAAGGTGGGGGGAGGCTGAATGAATGCTTCAGTCCTTTCCAAAGTTGTACAGACAATGAAAGAGGAATGGCTCCATCGCTGGAACTATCACAAGGTTAATCAAACAAAACTCTTTCTGTTCTAAAGTTCCCCACTCCAACAAAAAATGCATAAGATATCAGTTAAGCAGCCTCTTTTAATTTGAAACAAAACCAAGACATCAGCTCTGTAATACTCAGAGAACCCCCAAAAATAAAAAGTTCTATTGAATACCAAGAAGCAGACCCAACCTATTAAGCAGGATGGAGACGCAGGGGGCATAGCAGCTTAAGGCTTAAGCTAACATTTATAATCCATATACCATGCCCACTTCCGCACAATGCAAAAACATATAACATACAGAAAACCAGAGTCACTTTTTATCACAAAATGAGATGAAAATGGACACTATATGTCATCAACCTTAAAGAACCAAATGAAAAAAAAAACTATAGTGGCTGGTGATGCACTCATATGAAAATGAAAAGTAAAGATGTGAAACAGATTGACATGTCACCATAAATACTCTCTGTCTGGATTGCTCTGCAAAAATCCCACAGGAAGAAACCAAAACCTCAAGTATCAGTCTGGAATTCCTTACAAGTCTTGGGGTTTGTAATTTTATCCATAATTTGTAAACAACAACAACTCACTGCAGCAGAACAAATTACAGGAAAATAAATTGCTTTCTAACTGCCTCATATCAACTTTGCTACATAACCAAGAAGAGCAGCACTTAAACCTCATGGGTGCATTTTCTTTCAACATGTCAAGAAATAAGAGGGGACATCCTAATGCATAGGACATAATATATGTTTATCAAACTGTGGTTGCTGTGATATACGTGTATATATATAAATGATCATAAAGCACATCAGGTTCCCTCATAAGAACACAACGCCAAAATTAGGCTCAGCTCTGAGTTCAAAGCCATCGACAAATGTCCTACCTTAACAGTGCTGTTGGTGGAATGAAACATGTACAAACTATTATCAAGCTCAAATAGGTTCCATGACTACCACATGAATTTACAAAGAATAACAGGACAGTTTTTCAACGTTTCCAGACTTCCTGCATCTTCAAATTATCAATGCATACTTAAATAAGTACAAAAAAATTTAAATTATTATCATCATCTGGGAACAAACTTTTCAAGACTTATAGAAAGCAGAGCTACCACCATTGCTACCAGAGATACCAGCCACTACTTCTTATGATGCCGAAGACCAGCAGAAGAAACGCAATAAAAAGTCAGAATTTTTTATGTATGCTTTTTAATTTTTTGTTCCAAGAACAAAACATTACTGGAAATAAACCAATCCTTTGTGTGAGCTGTAGCCTAATATCAATCAATATGTTAAAAGTCCATCCCATTAGTGGTTAAAACAACTGAACAGTCCTCTCTAGCTACTTGCATTATGGTTTACTGGTATTTGCCTTGTTACAATTTAACAACTTTTATTGTGAACTACTGAAGTTTTAAATTGAAAAACCAAAAGTGAGTTCCACTATTTGGGTGGTCCAGGTTTATGAAAATATATATATAAAAAAAACCTTTCATGTTTTTCATTAGCTCAGAAACACCATTTGAACAGGCTTTTCTTAACTATAATAGTTGCCCAACATATTCTTAAATTACACATATTTTTATGAGGCAAGATAATATGGCTTGTAACCTTCATATATCGCGCTATGTGGAGAGATAGTTAGTTACAATGTAGTTTATTTAGCAAAATTGGTGATTAAATATTTTGCAGTCCTCTCCTCTATTCTCTTCAAGGCAAACTAAGCTCAACCAGAGAACATTTATTAATAATTAATGAAAAGATTGGATCCCTAACTCCTATTAAAATGCTGCACGTTAATTACATATCCTTAGGCTCATCAAGAACATGGTAAGCAATCTTTACTTTAGCACAAGGGAGAGATTAACTTGTGTATACAAGCTGTCATCACATCACTTCAAAGATTTCTTTTTTTTTGGCTCAGGTTCATGAAAGCATGCGGAAAGCCTATGGCTTATCACTGTGAGGGTGATTAACTGCTGGCAGCCCACAGCCCTGGGACAACATATGCTCATCTCAAGTATTGTTTTCTTAAACAGGAAGAACACTCTTGGGTAATGGTATTGTGTAACAATTTCACTTGAAATTATAGGACTGAATGAATAGGTTCCAAGCATAACATACACATCCATGCCTGACACAGACATTTTTTTTTCCAGTGTTGATAACAATTGATGGAAATGCCATGAAGAATAGGCCCCAAGTCTACCATGAGTTCAGTGCAGTAGACCCTCAGAAATCAACTGAACAAAACACAAACAAATCACATTCCAAACTGTGATTCAGAGAAAGCATCAACCTGAAATACTGTTACGTGTCTGATGGGACAGTTAAAAATGCTGACAATATGAGATATAGACACATGTCTTAGTACTGTTAGTACTAAATAACTTTTTTTATTGAATAATATTTAGCATATTATTTAACAAGCTAGCTAGCAAAAACTGAAAATGGCTATTCAAAATTAATTTTGCCATGACCACTGTTATAATGTCAAAACCAAATCCCAGGGAAGATATTCTCTCTGCCCAACTGTGTAATTGCAACTATTCTGGCAATTTGCAATTTACAAACAAAAGCTGATTAAAATGTGCAGATTTTGGGGTGAAAAGATATGCAGCTACACTTTTTTGTCTGAGATGACAGGGGCTTGTTCATTTGGGCATTACCCATGAAGTAAAAACCAAGGAATATTCAAGATTAAAAAACAGTAATAAAAATCCAAAACTATGGCAGCTCCGAGGGCAGTGCAGAAGGACACAGTGCAGACAGAACACTGCCCCCTACTGGTCTACAAATACCACCTCCAGCTGTAGTAAGATTTACACAGGATATTCCCCATACCATTATTAAACAAATCCCACCCCATGTACCTCTTACCGTACAGGGTAGTATGCATAATGACACATTCCATGATTGTAACACTAACCCTTGTCTTCTTTCTTTTTTTAGTACTTATATCACATTTATTATAATCTTTTCCACCCAGTATATTCAAATCTTATAGCACCAGTACTTTCTAAACCAATTTAAATTTCAGAAGAGGATTAATCCTGAACTGTCTCAAGGGGGTTAAATTTAGCCTATTAAGTTATTCGGAATATTCTTGCCATAGTAACACCCCCACCCCCTCCTCCCTGTCTGTCGTGGTGACATGTCAATCACATCTTTAGTATGCCAGAGAACACCTCACTTTGTGCCTGCAGCCATTCGGGTGAGTTAGAGTGAGATGGGAGAGACAGACAATGTGCTGTCTTGCATTAATCATTCACACTGTAACACAGGATGACATATGGTATGCATCCATGTTATCTGCTACCTGCCAGTGGCAAGAGCCTGTGGAGACAGCCCACAGAGGCAGAGGACAACAACTGCTGAGCACACTTAGTAATAATAATAATAATAATAATTACTTTGTAACTTTATAACATAAATCTACTTGACTAAAATCATTAATTGGCACCTAGGAATGGACTTTTTAAATACTTTTAAAAATGTAATACTTATTGTTTAGGCAATTATTAGCTCAGACACAATAAAATAAATAAATAAATATATACACATACATACATACTGGATACATTAACCTTCACATTTGTATCCTAAGTATTTTGGGAACATCATTAACAACACACAACCCATAACAAATGAACAATATATCTTCTGAGCATTCAACAGCTTTCATGAACTGTAGTGTGAAACAAGTGTACAAACTTTTGAACATGTGCCATCCCTTATCTTGTCCTTTGAAATAAAAAACTTTCTTGGTATGTAAAGTGAGTTAGGATTTCTTCGCTGTAAACTCAGTACTCAGCTACAGCTTTTCAAGGTGATGAATTGATGTGGCTAGATGTGACTTCTTTTCTTCCTGCCACTTCCATTGGGTAGTCTACTATACTAAACAACAAAGCAACATCAACATAACCTTGATACTGTATGTGTATGAAGTACTTCACATTAAATAAGGGATCATTACAATAGTAAGAGCTGTTCTTTTATTGCACACAAAAACTTTGGTACAATCAAGTATGCTTCTTTAAGGTAGGTGGGGGTGGGGGTTCAATGCTATCTGTTCCCTGATGACACTGTACAAAGACTGTATTGATGGATGCTCCCACTGAGGAAATGTAGCACAGGCAAGAGTGTTTCTAACATGAGCTGGCAAAACTGGAAGTAGCACTTCCCAAACTCTTCTCCTGGTTCCTGAGTGTTTCTAACCAGTCCTGGCTAACTGGAGCCATAGGACTGCAGTTATCCATTCTGGCTAACTGGAGCCAGGACTGGTTAAATGGCAAACTTCTGAAATAGATTGATGCTATATGTTGAGCCAGTAGGGGGCAGTCTTCCCCTTAGACCAAGTATTAGAACCCATGACCTGCTGTAGCCACTGGCAAACTGCAGCAGGAGATGCTGCCTATGGGATGAGCTTGCCAGGATTCATCGTCATTTAGCTGACATTTTTATGCAAAGCAACTTACGAGTTGATTAGGCTAACCAAGGGCCAATCCCTCTGGGAGCAATGTGGGGTTAAGGGCCTTGCTCAAGGGCCCAACAGCAATGGTGTTCTTGCTGTGGCTGGACTGTGGCTTGAACCACCAACCTCAAGAGTCCTAGTCATGTACTTTAGCTAGACTAGACTAGACTACAGGCTGCCCATCATGGACAAGAAAGTTCCCTAGGCTTTTACTACAGAGAGTAGGGAGCAGCAAATAGGACCCACAACAGGAAACAGGACCTGAATGATACAATTTTTTAAAATTAAGAGAAATGGTAGTCCTTGTGCGGTCAGCATCACCACTATGGCATTTACAGAAAATTGAGGCTCAAATGCTATGAGAGCTGTGAATCTGTGAAAGTACAGGCTCAAAAACAATGGACTGGCATGTGCATTCTCCTGTGCTCTTATCTGGTACATACTGTTTCATCATATCATCGCCACATTACAGCAGAAACAATCTTAGCAGCAGCCCGATTCTGATTAAACTATTTCAAGCCTTTATCTGCAGATACCACTTTGATATATAACTTATCATGGATCTCTACTCCATATTGATAAGAAAGCAATTCCTGCAGGACAGATTGTTAAGTATGGCAAAAATAACCATGATTGAGTATTAAGGAAGTCTATTTAATGATATGATGAATAGCTCAATAAAACTCCAAGCTGAATGTGACGCAGATAAATGGGATATACACTACTGGTACTTGATTGAGGTGCTTTTAAAAGACCTTCAGAATTTGAATAAGTAAATCCTTAATTGCTTGGTGATAACTGTGGCAAGTTTATGTTGCAAATAATTACTTTGCCTGATGACACAGACAGGGAATTATTTCTGGACACATCACGGTGTATCAATGGAATACTCCAGAACCTCAGTCCTCATGCTGAGGTTCTTTTAAAGTTGGAGCTTTATGCATGTCAGTGAGGACCGATTAAACCAACAAGATCACCAACTAAATGAGCCAAAAACACAATATCCTACGTTTCACAATTTCTGTCAAGGAAAGATGAATTCCAAATTAAAGAAAACATTAAATTCCTCTTTTCAGAAAATTATGACTTCTATCAAGTCTGTAATAGTGCCTAGATTTCATATACTGGGTGCTTAAATGAACGACATTCTATCTTTGAGAGCCCTGATATGCAAATGGCACACTTCATATCAATATGGGAAGGTTCATTGTTCTTCTCATTTCCTTTTAGCCACATTTTCAGGAAATTAACTGATTTTCCTTTCTGATATATATATATCTGTTAACAGCTGCTAAAATTGGAGATACAGATCATATGCACAAAGCACACTTTGTCATGAAAATCACCATGAATACAAAAAAAAGGAATTTTTAATTTGTTGCTAACAATCTGATTCCCACTTCCCTGCTTTAAAATGCAAGTGTAAAATCAAATTGGATTAATATAGGATAAATAACATGGCTATATGCACAAGAGAACACAGAGCATGGTATATCAGACTGGCAGCTTTTCTATGTATTTTATTTATTGTGTGTATTTTTTTTCTATTGGTTTTATATAGGAACAAAATAAATGCACTGGAGGATCAAGGTGAAAAAAATATGCAAACCATTGAACTGAACGGATTACCAAGTACATCAACTGTAAAAAAGAAAATTTCATAACTGACACATTTTAGCTCCATTTGATAGTGCTAGTGATAGGTCAAGGTGATAGGGGCTGAAAACCGAAGGCTAATGCTAAACATAAGGAATACTGCATGTTCTCGGTGTGGTGGTGGGGGTGGGGGTGGGGGTGCATTTTATTAGCTTGTCTCATTGGCTCTGGTTTATTTTTCCCAGCTACTCTTCTATGTAAAGATATGGCCCTCAATGTCGAGGAATGCTGATTGCCACATGCTCTTTCAGTGAAATGGCTCCAGGCCAACTATTGATATCTGCCAAAGATGTGAGATGCAGGGGGTTTGCTGCTCTGGATCTTCTGCTTACACCAGACTATCTGCTGGCCAGCCATTGAAGGCCACTCTTTGTGCTCCCACCCTCCCTGTAAGCTTAAGCCTAAATGTACCGTTACAGTTTTAGCACATATCAAGACAAGTAAATATTTCACAATCATTAGCGTGAGCCACGAAGCACAATGGAGCTCAGCATGTCCGTGTTGTGCAAGCTCTTCTCTGTGCCTGAATATGATGGCTGACGCTCTCGCAGTTTCTCTTTCTATATTGGGAAAATTTCAGTAATTGCTCCAGTAATTATCTTGTTTTTAGAAGGAAAATGCATTTTCTTGAACATGATTTTATATTTACTTGCCTGCATTAAAATTTGTACTGTTGTATGTTTTTGTTGGTTTTTGTCTGTACTGAAAATATACCCATTCCCAGGATATTGGGTTTTGTGTGCTACCAAAAATAATTCGATAAACACATGCTGTGTGGTTACTGTATTAGGGTCAGTAAATGTGAAACTGTCTAAGGATATCCCTTGGTTGTAATCAAAACCACAAAAATGTCATACAAGGAAGTGCAATTCAACCACATAGGGTAACAAACCTTTTCTCTGTACAAGTTTGGCTGTTTCTTTTAAGTACTACAGTAGGATTTTACTCATTAATTACCAATGAATTTCACTTAATGAAACTTAATGAACTTTTTTCTGGGCTGTAAAGCATGTAAATCAAAAAAGTGGTATGTCTGACAGGCTCACTACTGAAAGCAATCCCATAATATTGTTACAATTACACGTCTTTCATATCTGACAGGTAATCCGATAGAATTTATTTATTGAAAAGGATATAATGGGAAGCACTGCACAAAAAAATGTGGGCAAACAACCCATGTTTCATTTCTGTGTTATTCTGTCATATTATTTATTTAGAGGATATAAATATACATGGCATCACGCTGACACACTCAAGTTCCTTGTGCCCTTACCCATCAGTCTCATCTGAGGCAGATTAAGCTGATAGCCCTTCTTCAATTAATTAGAGAGGGTTGTGAGCGGAAGGGCTCACCCTCCAGGACCCGTAAGTCATACGCTGTATAAACATGGGCGTGTGCGCGTACTGGGCCCCTTGTCTGCCTTTTTGGCCTGCCACCCAGGGCACACTTTGTGTTGTGTTGAGCCCTAGCCAGCTGGTCTACGCCAGCTCCTCCTGGCATGGGCTCCCCCACGCCGCCCTGTCAAAGTGCCTGTGAACTCCAGTGTTGTTCTTGGCATTTGCCATACCTGGACTGTCCATGCTCTCTTCAGACTCAACAGAGGGAATGATTTACTGTAGATAAGATCCTGACATGGCACATGGTTCTGACTTTGTGTCTTTTGTGTACAGTTTCACAGAGGCAGGAGCCAAACCATTTGGATCACTGTACTATGCCTACGATAAAACCATGGGCACATCTTCATCCGAAAAACCATGCAAAATAAATCTTTTTTCTCCCCATTTGAAATTCCCAGTCATATAACCATGCTTATTCCTATATATTAAACTTACGACAAGGCTATTTAAAATTAATTGACATATGGAGGTATGGTGTTGTGCACAACATGACTGTCAACTTGTCCATGTCGATCAAAACAATTGGTGAATATGCATATGTTCAATTCTAAGACTGATACTTCAGTTAAGTCACCTCCCTCAGCAACTCATTTGCCTCAGGAATACTCCAGGCACTGAAATCAGCCTTCAGCTCCCAGCTGTCACTATGCAGAACCACTGATCTTTGCATCCTGCAGGTGAGCTGAGAATAGACACTGATGATTGGATCACTACATCCACATGAAATAAAGATAAGAGGCTCTGTGTAGTGCTGATCTAAATGGATGTCCATGAACAAGCTGGGCATCATTGTGAACATGTCCATAGTTGCAAACATTTCATAAACTGCAATGCTCCCTGGCAGTGATGGACAGCTTGCAGAGTGCTCATTTTATTAAGTATGTCCTCAGAGTCCCTTTTGTAGATGCTCCTCCAAAACACTCCCCCACTGCATTCACTAAAGTAGGCAATTTTTTTGGGATGCAAATGCAGTGTTCCATTTGGGAGGGGAACACTTTATATGCTGTCAAATCTGTGGCATTCATCTTTGTCCAGGTCAATCTAATTAGGAGCTACAAGTCACCAATTACTTGTGTCCATTAAACACATTCAATTGAAACGTTCACTGTCCATGAATTGCAGCTTGAAACAATAATGCATGACAACACTGTGTATTACTGACAGTATCAGTTTCGAAAATTCTTCTTGTGCATTTTTTTTCATACACTGTATATTGGGATTAATGTATCATTAAATGTTTTGGCTTTACTTTCCAAAACTGGAAGTATACTAAGCAAAACCATAATGAAAAAGCACTTTGGAAGATGTCACCCTTACCAGATTGATGTACTTTTTTTGATTTTCAAAATGAGAAACAAGTAATTCATTTGTCACAGCTGCCCATTCTCCATTTGGAGGTACAAAGGCATGCAAAGTTAATTACTTAGGTCTCCAAACATCTGTCCTTAGAAGGCTTACAAAGGACACGATGCAAATGTGTAATTAATGCAGAAAGGGACGGTTAAGCCGAGTACACTGGATTTCATTGTCACTTAAGGAGAACAGAGACGCCATTGTTACAGGGAAGCACATCACATTAACTGTCACAGAGTGAGGCTGGCACTAAGGAGCTGGACTGGATCTTAACGCAGACACAAACTCACACTCAGGCCTTTTCTTTTCAAATTAGGGAAACATTTTTTATGTTTTATTGTTAACCATAAACACATATTTTGTAAAGGTGCAGGTCGGAGAATGCAAACTGAAAGAAGTAAAGAATTCTCATTGGCTTAGCAAACTCAATAGCTTACATTTCACATATTTTCCATAACATAAGTTTCCATGAAACTTGACAGAAACGGCATCTCAGTAAGGTGACAAGGCCACATATGAAGATCAAAAAAGATACTTATTTTTTTTTTTTCAATTTCACTCTGTAGCTCCAGTTGTGTGTGCATTTTAGACATGCCTAACTGTTCTCACAGGTCTACATTAGTCAAACATCCAACATTATTCAGAAGCTGAAAGGATTTTACAGGGATAAACACAAAGTCCTGCAAATTATGTGATTAAAGAGTTTACCTAACATATTATTCTTGTATATTTATAAATAATACATTCATGAATGGAACCAAGAGTATTTATTTAAGGGTTGATGTCAAGGCTTGGATCTACTAAGACAGGGATTGTCTGTGAATATTGTTGGTAGGCCACTATTACATTTGTGAATAGAGTGGCTGGCCGGTTGGGCACAAAGCATATAATAATATTATATTATATCATAGGCCTATAATATAATGTAACATAGTTTTATCTAATATAATGCAATGCATTATATTACAATGGTAACATTTTCATTAGTAGGCCATAAACTGTAGTAAATGTGGGCTTATAGTTTACAATTTACCATCAGGATCATAAAATGAGATGTGTGCATTATGATTGAGAAACAGGACATTTACTGTTGAATTAATCTGACTGCGACATTTCAGATAAATTCTGTGACAGTGTTTTTATTATTATTATTATTATTATTATTATTTTGGTGTCATGACTAAGCACTTCACTTAACATATCGATTGCACACGTCTTCACCAACTCAGAGTCAACACAAGGCTTTTTGCTTTTGGCGAAGTGCCAGGCGACCCGGAGAGACGCAGCCACTGCCTTCTCTTGAGCAGATGAGGGTTTGTGGATGGTTGGTTGTAAGAGGTTTACAGAATCTCCCGAGAAACCCATGTATTTGGTCTCGGAGTGTCGCTGTATGTTATCAGTTACTAACAAATACGTTAATTTTATTTTCACTGTCAAAATTTGCATGTGTAGCATGCGCTGCTCGTTACCGCTTTGTTGCTTCTCGGATTCACCGAATTTATACCGGCTAGTTTCACGATAATAGTGGGAAAAGAGGCTGCACAAATACGGGGGCATGAGAAATGGCCGTGGGCCGGATGAATATGCCCCGTGGGCCGCCTATTGAAAATCACTGTGCTAAGATAAAAAAAAACCTTTTTTATAGACCTTCAAGCATAACCTACTTTGAGGAAATTTTTAAGTGCTAAAATGCATGTTTTAACTCGCGTTATAGCAGACATTATGAAAAAGTTGTGCATCAAGGTCTGTCATTGTGCTTAATTTTAAGTATAAATTCAATAATCTTTGTGTTCACTTTTTGACATCTTTTTATTCAGTTATTTATTGTATTCGCCCATGACAACTTGCTAGAACGTGTGCCAGAGAGCATTGCACTTTCACAGTATATATGCCAACACATGATTTTTTTCAAGAATCACTGTAGAACAAAAAATGTGTTGGACAACTTCTACATTTCTTGGCAAGGAATCTAAGAAAGGTTTTGTTGGCAGCATTTTTTCTTTAATCTTTAAAAGGGGAAAAATGACAAGATGTGGTTTAGCGATAATAGTGAAGTTGAATCAACTAAGATGAAAACATTGCTTTTACTGCAATTGTTTTCTTTCTGAAAGAAAGTGTTTATCAAACTTTTAACACACAATGTAATGATCTCTGCATACTACGGATACCTGACACTGAAATATTTCATAACAATAATACAAACAGCAGAAGCCTCACAGATTGGCCAGAAAACCCTTGCCTATTCAGGTTGTCTTATGTACATGTCCTACAAAGATTTTCTTTTAAAGCAGATGTTTCCTCTAAAGACAATATAATAGTTATAGTACATAACTGTAGGAGCATTGCCTGGAAAATTAGGACAGCAAACTAGACCATTTATGCAGCTTTAAACAAACGTACAGTAACATTGCTTCTCCCATCAAAATTGATCTTACAGTCAGCAGGCTTCGAGAAATGTGTACAACCATTAAAATACTTTACTTAAAAGTTTTAAATGTTTTTAATAGGGTGCGATATGTTTCTTTTTTCTTTTTTTGCAATGCATGCAAATACAAGTTTAAAACCTTAAAATGAATACTTTTTCATGTATCACCAGGGGCTCCACACAGACCGCCAGTGGTCTGTGGACTACAGTTTGACAAACAACTGGATTTAAAGACAAAATTTCTTGGTAATATCCCAAAAACATGTAATGCATAAATGAAATACAGACTGCCTTTTTATGGATGATTTAACCTCTGTAATGGGCTGTTTGATGGATTGTCTTTTTTATGTCATAAAAAATTGTAATGAATTTGGGTGGCAGGCATGAGCTCTGCAACTGGGAGTTTGAGTCCGAGCTGTGCCTATGGCTGGAGGTGCGCTGGTGAGGAAAAAATTTAGCCAGCCAGGGAACAGTAGGTTAAGCCTGTTAAATGTGTTAGTCTCACCGCTCTTTCAGGGCCACTTGTTGAAATTATGAAAACAAATATAAAAACTGAATATTTAAATTTTAATATAAATGACTGTAATATTACTCATATCTCCTGACATGTCCTTCTGTAGCTGTTACATGGAAAGTGTGTGTACAGTTCTTCCATAAAACCTTTTAGATGAATGCCAGCCTTCAAGCTGAACAGCCGTGCAGAAATCCTTTGTCACTGAAACAATCAGGCAGACCCTGGTTCATTTTGATTTGCTCAATCATGCATATTCAAAACATATGAGAGAAATATGTGAATTGGCAAGCAGTGAAGGGTTTCTGTGAGTTGGAATGCACAGAAAAGAATCCCAGTCATTTTTAGATTTGCAAATAATTTCCAGTACAATATTCAGTATGCTTTGTTCAAAATTCTGAACACAATTACCAATACCTCAAGAAGCCCGATATGCTATCTCAAACAGAACACACATGCAAGTCTCTTTTGGGATTAGAGTATTTAAGGTAACTAGCCAAACACAAATATAAAGTTTTTCAGCTTTTAGCTTAAGACAGACGGATCATTTTATTTTTCAATTAAATTAATTTCCTACTCATTTAGGGGAGATAAGTGCTTTACTGTGTGTCATACTGCTCAGATGAGTCACTGTTCTCATGCTGGTCAATCAGCTGGGAGTCTGCAGGCAGGTTGTTATCAGTGCACAAAATACAAACATACCTTTGGAACATCTGGACAAGGGAACTGAGGCTATCAAAGAAATGTCCTTCTTTTTAAATGACAAACACATGCGTGCATTACAGCTGAGGCCTACACTGTTACCTTCTTAATAAATTAACAACAATGATATATATATACATATGGTCCTCCAGAAATGACAATTAAATATGCTAATTTTCACCTTTAATAAAGCAGACCATGTCCACACATTCAGATATTACTGTTTGGTATTGCACAGAAAACTGGCACAGTCATGAGGTTAACTTTCCTGACTCTGGACAGACGTGTATAAAACACAGACAGTTTCTATGCCAGATTTGATCGGTGAAGAGAAACATAAGGTTTATTTTTCTTTTTTCAACTTTCTTTTAACATTCATTCCCTCAAGACTCCCATGTAGCTATACCATAAAACGCTACTGAAACTCTTGGCTTGTGCTAAAAAAGGAGTTCAACTGAAATGGCTACGAGCTGAGCTGGGTAAATGATCTGCACCCCACACCCACAGGTCAATGAACAAAAAACACCTGGCCCTGGAAAAAGTGAAAGTATGACAATCAGTGTAGATACATCAGATACATTAGATCTACATCTGCTGAGCTACAAATCAACTAAAATAGCTCTCTACATGGGATTATGGTAGTAGTATTGGTAGTGGTTTAGTATTCCCATACCTACAAATCCACTCTCTACAAAAACTATGCTCAAACCCAGTTTTGAAATGAAAATCATTCCTTTATTTTCAGAACAGGAAGACAGCATAATTTAACCTGTTGTTGGGGAAGAATACTTGCAGATTTGATACATCTAATTGGACCACCTCATGCGCATCAACATCCACAAACCAGTTTTGTAGTGTCATCCAATGATGTCACAACTGATGTTATTGGGAATCACCTGCTGGCATTTCTGTCTCCAGCGCTCGCTGGCCATCTGCATGGCAGCTGTTATCAAGGCCAGTGGTTTCTGCAGGAGTGGCTGCCTGACCTTGGGGAAGCTGCTGGTAACAAGTCCTTCCCTTTATTTTACATTTACCTTTTTATGTAGCTAGTTTTTTTTTGTGGGGCTGGAGTTAGCCTCCAACCCTAGCCTTCATTACAAATAACTGCATTTTAGTCAAGCTAATTGCAAATTTCAGTAATTAAACAACTGAAGCACTCAGTATTCCGAATTCAGGAATAAATAGCAGGTGTCCAGGGAACAGCTGCCTCATTGTCAGGCTGGCAGATATCTCAGGAGCTTGACAATCTTTCATCATATCCACTGGCAGTGGTGTCTGATCAGGTTACCATTATTTGCTCGAAACTCAAACATGACGGAATAATTTGCATTAGGGGTTTAATGCTTCATGTACTCTAATTGCTGATAGTGATTTGGAATTGTGTTACAGAGGCACTGTTTATGAAAATAATTAATCACTTTAATTATTTCTGCATTAATGTGCACAATGCTTGGTTCTGCTTTGGATACTGAGATTCTGACATGATATACTGACAACAAGCTATATTCAGTAAAGCAGTTTTGTAACATGGCTGAAGTATTTATTCAGTATGGGGATAGCCATGTAGTAATTTAGCTGGTGTTGGCTAAAACATTGAAACATCTTGGGTATTGGCTGTTTTTTTATGGGAGGTGAGATATTAATGCTGGACACCTATTAATTTTGCACACCTCATTTTACCAGTCAACCAATTACTATGTGGTCCCTACACATAGACAACATGCAGTCAGATTTTCGGGAGATGCATGTAATATAAGTAGCCTCTGTGAACTACAGATACACACATTTTTTGTGCTGAAATTTTCAATCAAGTGAGGATATTCCAATCTGGGAGTGGCAGAACAGTTTCTTACTAGCCAGGTCATCACAAATACTTCTGAATATCTGAATCACATTCACTATCAGTGGCTTACAACTGTTTTCACCACAACAAGCTCATGTGCATTTGTTATGTTCAAACAGAGTAAGAGCACAAGCACCTGGAAAGTAAGTCACCTTAGGTACCTTAGGTACTCTGCAGGCATCTTTAGACTGTTTTGGAAAAATTGCCTGGAGACATGCTTGAATAAGAAGGCTGGAGACATGAACACCATTATCAAGCAAGCATCTATATCCCCTTTCTCCCTCCGTCCTTGAAGTGGATCACGACTATTTCTAGAAGTCAATTGCCCACACTCTTTGCAAAAGCAAAAAACTGACATCAGTGTGTGGCAAGCAAATAATTCAGTGAATTTCAATGGTAAATTTTGTCAAAATCTCTTTCAAACTAAACTCAGGATGACACTCTGTGACTGAATTATGTACACTGTAACAACTACAAATATACCTAAGATAATTCATATATAGTCTTGTCACATAAGGCATCCAGGAGCTTGCACAAATTCACTGTTAATTAGTACAGATGGACACATGCATACGGGCAAGGGTAAAAATAATTACATCAGTTGTTCTTTGAAAGATAAACACAGGAACTGAGGACAGTCAGTCAGGATTCATTTGTAGACTGAAGGGTACACCACCACACAGATAACTAGGCCTTGTGCTTCGGTGGGGAATGTCACTCGAGAGCCCGCTGAGACAAAATGTAGTTCTGTGTCCTGTCCTGAACATACCCTATACCAGACACACTGTCAAAACTTGGGAAAATATCAGAAAGGACTTTTTGTGGAAAAAAGATACAAGGCTCTTGTATGTTCTCTCAAGAGAGTGGAGAGATATACTGAGGTTTTATTTTTAATTTTATTTGATCTTTGAAGGGGATTAATGAACCAGAATACAGAGGCTATTTCAAGAGAAGTTCAAAAAGCTGAGTGACTACATCTGAAGTAGTTTAAGGTGAAGTTGCCTTCACACTAGGAAGTAGGATTTATCTTTTTTTAACAAAGATTATTAATGCATGAAATAGGTTACCAGGAGCAGAGACCCTAGGGGTATGTTGAAGCCGCCTTGAAACAGCTCTGTATGTCCAATAGTCTACAGGCAAAATGAGGGTTCAAGACAGGGTGTATACTTTGTTTTTGTCATTAAACATTCTTGTGTTCTCATTAGAACACAGTATTTCAGCCAATGAGTTTTCTCAAGATAAGATTCATAGCTGAATGCATTTCATGTCCCACATTGACTGTTCTGAAACCCAAAGCACAGTAAATGTTGCTACACATAGGAGAGGGTGAGTACATTTACATACAGCAATTTAAACTCTGCCAGAGGCAATGACTTAACTAAAATTCCAAGTGAAGCTAAAAATAGTATTGTACACAATTTTAGCATGCACAAGGCTTTAATGGAAGTGCACTGCACCTTCAGGGACTCTTGCAGGTTATATCAGTGGGTGGTGATAGTTTGCTTGTCACAGCACTGAGGATAGCAACATGCAGCTGACTCTGAGCACTTGACCTTGGAAAACAGAAAAGCAGGCCACTATAAAATTCCCACACAGTGAGAAACACAGGTTGCTTAATTTAAAAAAATTACATTTTCACTTTGATCCTGTCATTCACATTTTAGATAATGTAAAAATTTTCCATGTATATCCTGCAATATCTTTTATTTGACATATTAGAGCAACCAGGTCTTACTGCAATTACTCTAAGTGCTGATCATAAACTCAAAGGTAATTTGAAGAAATGGTTGCTTCTGTTTTGTAAATTGAAGATTTTTTTTAGAGTTCCCTCAAAAAAAAAAACTTTTGTTTATTAGTGATTACTGTCAGAGATGGACAGAAGAAAAGGCTATTGTTTGTATAGCATACCGTTGCTCAATACCTTCAAATAATTTATTTTCCTCCAAACAGTTCTGCTTTCCCAATATAATTAAGTATAATCAAGTCAAATTCACATAGTTAACACAGGAAATTTACCAAACTAAATTATTCTCAGAGTATTCTGCTTATTGGCATCTTAACAACACCTACGACTAATTAAAACAGTGTATCATTGTATCACAATCAGCTGTCATCTACCTAAATTAAAAGATAAGGCTTATTTGTAAATTCCACAACAATCTGTCAAACTTACTCTTTGACTTGAATGTTCTAAATATGCTCTAATTAAGAGTGCCAGATTGATTATCCAAAAGCAAATTAATTATCTTGCTCGCTCACAAATGAAAGTGTTTGGAGAGTTAGAGAACAGATTTCCAATCACATTAAATGGAGTGGAAGTCTTGCTCTTTCCAAGATTTCAACATTTAAATTTTGGTGGAAATGGTTAACACATTTTAACTAACAATTTTCCTGCTTTTTTCCATGTGGTTCACCAACAAGAGCAGTCTTCATTCTAGAGGGACAGATTTTTTAAACAAAAGTTACAGAAATGGTAATGGTGTCTTACATTTCAAAAGAGCAAGCTTGGCCAACTCTCATTCAGACTTACAGAATGCATTCCTTTTCATGGAGCAAAGAATGAAAAATGCTGACATAATACTCTATTAAACTGAAATTGGGAGCAAAATGAGAAAACGTGCAGCGACTTGTCTCATTCACGAGCCCATTTCAGAGCAAAATGCCAGGTCCTCTCTCAGCACTATGCTACCTCCAAAACACTTAGCCGACGTGCTCAGCCCACTCTTGGCAGCCAGCCATCTGGATGCCAAATAGGGCTTTTCCTTCTCTGCTACTCCCCCTCATTCAGATGCTAACTCTTACACAATTCTATTTATAGCTGCTGGCAAGAAACCAACCGCAACTCAACCGCATAACCACGGTGCAAAAAAATAATAATAATAGAGGAGAAAAAAATAGCATGCACACACCCGATGATTCCGCTTCCGATATGACTGGTCTGTGCCAAATAATCTCAAGGAGAGAGGGAATCTGAGGTCAGCCAATGCAGTGAGCTTGACGAAAGCTCTCTTGCTGCCACTATCTTTCTAGCACAATGAAAAATCACAAGGCAGCGCTCACCGTCGAACTGGTTGATTCCACGATCGAGGATGTGATTTTTCTTTTTGATTCCAGTTCTCAAGAATGAGAATTAGCAAAGTTCTTTGCGTGCTTCTGTTTTACTATTTAAAGGTGATTAATGCTTAAATATGTTTACATGCATTCTTCCGTACCCCCCAGTAACATCACAACTATGTTACTATTATATGTGGTAATGTTACTCATATGGAGTCACTGTTTGGTACCATGTGTATGGTATGCAGAACCAGACACCAGACAAAATCAGAGTGTTCAAATTAATTCAATTTCATTGGCAGACACTGTTCTGAATGACATCCATCCCCAATGCCATGGTATCTTAGAGGCTCTATGACAGGAGGTGAAATTTAAGCACTTCCCCTTCTGGACTGGCACAGATGTTTCATGTCTTTGTTTAAAATGTTGTTGGCCACCCTCACCACAGATTTTCAGGCCATGGATTTTCATGTGAAAAAGGTACTCTTTCTGTCAGTCTCCACTTTGTGACTTCCCATGTTAATTCATTGTGCATCATTACTTTCAAGATGTGCACTGACCATGTACAAAATAACCTACCTCACAAAAGTATCTGAATGTTCATTTATCAGCTTCAATTTATAAGAAATCACATTTCAATATATCTAAACTAAATGTCCTAAAAACTAAACTGCAGATATTTTTTTGTAATCTCATATATTCTATATATATTCTAATTGCTAAAATATGACAAATATAAACCACAAACATGGATTTATAGTCCTTCTATCACTGTACTATGAGTTTGCATTGTCAAAATAGAATCCACACTTTGAAGTACATGCAAATATATCTTTATTATTTTGTCAACTTTCTCTATGGTCCTGGTCTTATGATATTCATAAGAGCTCAATTTTCATGTTTCACAGCTACTTCTGTATTAAGAAAATTCAGATTTTAAAAAGTAAGTCTTTAATGGAATTAAGAATAAACCCTAGGATAAAGTTTATTGTGGTGATATTGAGAATAAGCCTGTGGTATGGAAAATAACATCCTGAGACATCCTGCTGCACTAGAGCATGTTCCTTGCTCACTTTGGAGCACAGTGGCATATGACAGCTGGGCCCTGAGACACAAGCGGTCACTATGAAGGCCACAGAATCACGCTTAACACTCCCTGTTCCCTCCCATCTGGAGAAGGGAAAAGAGACAAATCAAATCAGCATCTGCTGCATCTCCATCTGAAAACAAGGTCCAGCCAAAAGGAAAGCTGGATGAATGAAACCCAAAACCAGGAGGGGGGGGCATTGTAGATCACACAACAGCGTCAGAAAATCCACCTGATGAGAAAAAAATCAGTCGTATTGACCTCGGACTGGTCTGCAGGCATCATGTGGAGCTGCCGTGTAACATGTTCTGCTGTATGAGCCAGGAGTGAGGGGTCAGCCATGATCAGAAGACACTGTGCACCAGAAGCAGGAGGAACTTCAGACTGTTGTGTGAACTGGGTACACTTCAAAAGATGGGAGTCCATATTCTCTGTAAGCAGAAGCCATGGCTCCTTATTTTATTTAAATGGCAAAACACTTGGGGATTGCCTCTGGCAATGTTTTCAGCAATGACACACAGCAGTAATTAAAGTATACTGTGTTCTCAATGCAAAAGTGTCCTAATAAAAGTTTTTTTTTTTTTTTTTTAATGAGTCCTTCAATGTGACCCTGACAGAAAAATAAAAGTTTACATTTTTAGTAATGACTGACTCACAAAATGTTAGCTGGAGGGATGTAAAGGGAAATAATTAGCCTAATGTTACCCAATTATGGCATATGTAAATGACAAATATCAAAGAAAATTATCCCATTTGAAGGCTTGTTTTTTTGTTTTTTGTGCCATTATCCTTGCTCATTAAAGTAAGAGTTAGATATGCGTCTTACCTAGTTTGAACTTACTGCTTACGATGACTACTACAATCACAGCCTGCACTGAGCCCCAGCAAAGAACAGGAGAAAAAGGAAGGGTGCAGCCATACAGGACAGCCATGTTCAATTATACATCAAGGCCTTTTAGGGCTACACAGGAGGAACACGTCAACATAAAAAAAAATCTACCTGGTTCATGCACTAGAATATCTAAGGCATTGAAACACAGTTTAAATTACTAAACTAAACTAAACTGGGATATTAAATTCACATTAAAATTTAATTTTAAGTATAGCTACCAACATGATTATATTATCTTACACATAATGCAAGATCATTTTAGCACTGACACAACTAATATCTCCCTGAGGTACTTTTTGTTTATCCATACCTCTGTAAAAAAGGAACACATCTCAATTAACTTGTTAACACATGCTACAGTTATGACAGAACAGGGTTGTATCTGAAGGACGAGCTGCACCAAGTCCCCCTAAACCATTGTCATTACTGGTTATGTTTATAACTAGCACTGATTTAAACAGGGTTACACAATATAAATGAAGATATTACTGATGAGACATGAATAAGACCAAATACTGTAGCAAAATTCAGGAGAAAGATTTTCAGGTTATGGCACATTACTCAAGGCCTAAAGGCATATTTCTGCTTGGCTCCTCTTGGCCCCAGGCCAAACTACGAAAACATTTGGGGTTTAAAAACTCTGTCTGCTGGGGTCAATTTGCAGTGAAATCACCTTCAACCCACCCAAGGTATACTTAACCTGCTATGGACCACCAGCTATGGCTGACAATTCCTCCCTACACACTAAATTTGAGGACATGCTTTGTGGCTGTTCTGCCAGCTGTAAAGATTTGATTGGGATTTAATTACAGGATTGATCACAAATCAAGCAATTCATATCCCTTAACTACAGTATTAAAATTCAATAAAAATGTTTTAAAGATTTTAAATATATCTACTTGTCTATCAATGAGTCTGATATAAAATCAGTCCAGGGCCATATGGTTTTACTCTGTATACAATATATGCAATACAGCCATAAAAACCATGATAAGACTTGCATAATATCATTGTTTATGTGTTGCATTCTTTACCCAGATAAGCTTTATCACTAAAGGTAAACAAACAAAGAGGGGTGAGAACAGGTCGTCTTTTGACCAGCACACAGCTGATGAGGAACGTGCTCTGTCCGTGCTCAGTGTCAATGTGTTCAAGAAAAGAGTGAGGTAAGCAAAAGCAACTGAGTCGGCCAGTTAACCTCAGCAAGGTACTAAGCTGATGACCTCTACTCCACTGATGGTCCAGTAATCCATATAAATAGGCATTCTAGTATTAGAATAAACTGATACACTACATGTAACCATTTAGACCTATGTGTTCCTCTCAAAAGGTCTGGCAGGCATTCAGTGAATCAACACTAATTCACCAAATTAAGCAGAATAAATATCTTTTTATAAATACAATTTAAAAAAAACATCTTTTCATTTTTATTAGAAGCAAATGAAATGTGCAATTTCCAGCACTTATCTCCTGCCATGCTACTCTATTGAGTTGTTCATTCATTTTGTTGTTTTAAATAGTTTTCCCCAATTATGTCTCTCTTTACCAGCCATTCAGATGTTTCCCTTTTTGATAAAAGAAAGTGAAAGAAATAAATACATGATCCAGATATATTACTGCAGTACTGTGGAATGTTTTCCTTCTTTACTATCCAATGCACTAGCTGAAATAGCTGTCTCACACTTTAATTTACATGTCATTGGCACCCATGAAGTTTATAATACAGCTAATTGCTTTAAGAGATCACGTCCCAGTAACTATTGTTGTGAGTAGCTACCTTCCTGAAGTCATTCTTCCATTGGCTGAATCTTTAACACTGACTCGGACAATTCCATTTGGTGCATGTTAGGGTTGTTAGCTTGGAATTGCCTCACAAAACAATATGCATGACCCTCCCACATCGCTACTTTAATTTTTCGCGGGTTGGCAACAAACAATTAGGTGGGGATTTTTTGGGAGCTTTGCGGCCTTGTGGGAACCGCATAGCACTGCAGACGACGCACGTAGCAGACAAAAACAAAAGAAAACTTAAAAAGATTTAGTAAGTCATAAATGCATAAAATATATGTATAATATTAATGTAGTTTATTATTTAATAGATTAAATATACACACATTTTCTATGCCGTTTTTCCAGATCACAGGGGGGCTGAGCCCCTAACCCCCACGATGTGGAAGGGTCATCTGTATTATCAACACATATAAACCCAATGTATCATAGCATTGCTATGGGCTAGATTGAATCAAACACACTTTGTCCCTTTATGAAATTCAATTAAACCTGATTTTTTAATACAATTTTCCAAGCATTTTATATGGTCTTAAAAAAATGAATCTCTGTTTTGACTGGATTACAAAGGCACGTAAAGACAACATGTGTGCTTGACTGGTTGCCTATGGGTATAATAATGCTATATGTATTTTGTTTGAACACTGTCTGATACAGCTGTTAACTACTGCGAAAAAGGGTCTAATTTTCATTAGCAACACTGTGTCACCTTAAGACACAACTCTGTCAAAAATCCTGAACTGAATACACAATGAAAGGTATCTCTTAATCATGGACACATTTAAACTTTCAAAAACATATAATCACAAAAAGTAATTTTAAACCAAATATAAATGACACCACAAAAATGCATAAAACTGAAATGTATTGGATTTTTTCCCTTGTGATAAGTGGCAGGTATGATATTAAATTAAGCATGGTAATGCTAACAGTCAGTCAATGACACAAAGAAAAGTGCCACAAAGTTCAAACTAAAATGTGTATTTCTTTTTAGTGGTAAACTTGATGCAGAGTTAAATATAGGAGTATAATTTTTATTTACTTAATTGTCTATTCCCAGAAACCAAAATATAGATTATATAGTTCTCTTCCATTAGAACATATTAGATATAACATAATCAAAATCGTGATCCTCATTTGTTCAACCAGTCTTCTTTTTTACATTATACACCATTTTCTCTGATAAAGAGATGGACTGTGAACAGTTAGTTAAACATTAATTATCAATCCAATGCCACCCATGTATGAGCTGGGACACAGTGTTTTTCAGAGTTCATTTTCTAATATCCTGCCTCGTTAATTCAGAAACAGAATCCATGGGGAGTGGGACTTAATCCCTCTTTCGGCAAGACCAAAACCGCAGTGTCTTTCCCTGTGAGCAAACATTTCTACAAGCTACCACTGTCAGTGATGGAATTCAATTTCAATTTGAATGGCATTCACCACAACCTAAGCAGCATACAATGTAACCTAATATCTTAAATAATATCATTAGACTGATTATTATATTGTCCTATGTGAATGTTTCTTCATAATTTGCTGATAGTAAATATTTTAATAAGCTTCTCCTGTTATTTTTATAACACTGTAAAATTATTTACACAGTGAATTATTTTGACTGTGTTGAATACTTAATGATTTGCAGGCATAAACACTTGAGATCTGAACACATATCAGCCAAGAATTTCACACATTAAAGTAACATTGACAGTTGCATTGACAAACAAAGTAACATTTACAGTAATTGGCCATGATGTGTGTGTGTGTGTTTGCGTGTGTGTGTGAGTGTGTGTGTGTGTCTCCTCTCCATGTGTACTTCAAGTTTCATTTTCATGCTATTTCCATCAATGTTACAGTGATTCCTTTGGAGGTTTTCCAGGAACTTGCTCATGTTTGGGAGGCTGCAGGAATGAGCTCGTAGTGATGTCATAGGCAGGCAGCTTTGCAGGCAGGCTATTTTACTCAGCAGTGGCATCTACCTGGTCATGAGTTGACAGATGCTTTGACAGGAGGTTACAGTGCCATGGGTTCAGTGTGTACATGTAGTCAGAGAATTCAATGGTTCATTATACATACTCACACTCAATAGGGATAGTGAGGGATGTGACTACAACTCCAGAACTCAATTTGTACAGAAATACATAATTCCACCCATTGTTCATTTAAAAAAAAAAGGCATTTCAACTGATCGTAATGATTTGGGTATCTCTTATTATTTCACAAGTTGAGGAGAACTGAACAGAAACATAACATCCCACGCAGCACCCTCCTAATTGGACATGGAAACTAAAGCCAATGACTCAGCTGCACGTCCCTGGTGTGGTGATCCCTATTGCTGTATCTGCCCCTCTCAGACAGTAAGGCATGAGTATCTTGAGATTTCTCAAAATCTCACCATCTGGGTTCCAGGACTACTTGAAAGCCTGAGCAGAGGTCAGAGAACTGAGATCACTCAGATATTCCCACTTCAGAAATACTTCAGCTGGGATTCAATCAACATTTGTCCTTAGCTTTTACTTACAACTGAATAAGAGTGAAATGTTTTTGTTCGCTCCAAAAGACCAGTTTGGCAAGCTAATTTCCATTCAACTCAAAAAGCTATGCTGGTGAATATTGAAATAAACACCTGCATTTACTTGTGAATCAAAGTTAAGGACAAATTCTGACTGAATCCCAGCCTTAGCTTTACTTTTCACTGCATGGACATGGGGATAGTAGACTGTGAGACACCTAGTTTAGCACACCCTTCTATCTCCCACACACAATCACCAGAACAGACAGTATTATTAAGTATTATGCCACTGCTAATAATACATGGACCACCCTGCCATGCAGTAAAAAATTCAAGATTAGATTCAATACAATGCAGTTATCTTCTTTAAGGCCATATGCAATTTAATAAAAACAGATTTTATATTACAACATCATTATCTTTGAGTGTGTTAAATTTTATTAGAGGAAAGAAAATGTGCCCTCTGCAATGCGTTATTTTCATCATAAATTAGAATAGCATATCACGTTAAAGAGACTGGAGTAAATTTAGATTGAACTGCATGTGTTTGATTGAGTACATTTGACTGAATCTAGCTTTCAGACTTGAACTACTGATGTTGGGTACTAGATTAATCTCTGGCATTATCAAGATGAATAAGAAAAACTCAGCACATCACAATGACTGAAGTACCTTCAAAATCCATCCCACCGCAGAGACCAAGAAGCTAATAAGGGTGGAGTTAAGAGATTTAAGGCGAAAAGAAGATGGTTGTGGATAATGTTAAAAATTAACAGATGAATGAGTTAAATCTTTAAAGGAAGTAGACAGGTTGGACCCTTCTTCATCCTCTTTGTCTGCTGTGAGAACTACCCGGGACTGACACTTGAATTTGGCACTTTCATATGATTTAAATGCAAACTCATGTTGCACAGGATTTACTCTGCTTTCACCTGTACTCACACATGTTTGCAATGGACACTGCTTATTGTCATCAAATTAAGACCAACAATCAAAAAAGCCAACCCTCACAGAAACCTATTATTACGATGTTAGAACATTTTTCAATTTATATTATTCAGACTGTTTTTTCACTTAATATCACAAGGTGGAGAGATGAATACTTATTTAAATTGAATTAGTGGAAAACACAGCAAACAACACATGCAGCATACAGTAATTTAAAAGACACTATTCATTTCTCATTTCTGCATGTGCTGCACTGATGAGTTTCACTAAACGCCATTCAATAAAGAGAATGGTTTCATTATTCACTGAAGTTTACTTTAAAACAAGCCTTGAAAATACATTTGCTCCAAGCAGTGGCTCTATGCATATAATTTCTGGCAGAAACTATTTCTATTAAATCTATGTGGTTCCAGGGAGGGACCAGCAAATCCTGATGAAGAAACAAAGTGTAACTGAATTTTCTCAAGGATACAAAGTCGTCACGTGCCTGTGTCCCAGTTATGCTAATATACCCAATTGGGGATGGCCTTCATATCAAAACTACAGGGTAAATCTTTACAACAGAACAGGAACGTTTCACTTTGCAAACAATCGCTGAGGCTGAGTAAAATCTGACGGGCAGCACTATTAAAGGTGGCAGCACTTCAGCAGTCACAAAGTTCAACCTGGTTATACAAGCTCTTTGCGGCACTCCTGTAGCCACATTTAGGTTTGAACAGCTTCCCCCATATGTTTTCTGATGGACAAAAAGCCATGGCATACATTACCTTTGTACATGGAAACGCATGCAGTATATTTGTACGGTTAAGACTAAACACTGAAAAAATCCGACACAACTGGTCACCAATTTCAATAGTAAATAATTTATACATAACCTACTTATAAGTAAATAGGTAATAAGACATTTTTTTTCTAACTTATCTGCCATATAATTAAGGCTTCATCATATTGATGCAATTTGATCAATTGTATTATAAGCCATTAACTGCTGATACTTATTACCAATATATTATACTACATCCCTATTTGCTAGTGATCTAAATCTGTATGTATCCGCATTTCAGTCAGCCTGACACATTCAGACTGTGGATGGAGTAGCTGGAGAAGCACCGCCACCACACCCACTTAATAATGACACTCAGAGCAGCTATGGCACATCTGTAATATACAGGTCATTGTATAAAACCATTTTCACTATAGGATGCAATACATCATAACTATCATAAATCAACAACAAAACAAACATCATAAAAGAGTCAAATGTGACTTCACCACAGTCAAACTATTTTGCTACCATAAGGACTTTGAGACAATGCTCTAGCAAGCGTAAGCATGCAGCCATGTGCAGGTGTAATAGAGCAAGCAGTTTCTTTCGACACATCCTGGTGGGGTATTTTTCACTGAATGAGCCACTCTAACAACACCACAGCATCTCTGTCATCCATTCACTCAAAAAAAAATTCAGCCATGAGCTTTTGGAGCTCATGGCTGAAAAAAAGCTGAAAAGCTTTTTTATTGCCAAATAAATGAGAGAAAACAGTCAACTTTTCATCTAAGTTTCATATCATAATTGCTTGATATCTAGTCAATCATCCTTTCATATTCCAATAAGTCTTGTATTGGTTATATGGTTTCTAGGAAGGTGGACATAGAGATGTATCAATGTTTTGACTTTAATTAAATATGTAATGGTACAGATGATATAGTTGCATTATTTCTGTTGACTTCTGTCACTTTTAGTTCTCTGTTAACCACACGAGGCACAGCAAATAGTGAATACTGTTTTTTTTTAGGTTTCTTTTATAAACATACATCCTCTTCAATGTGTTTCATTCAAGCAATCACGAATACAAATGTACTGTGTAAACACTCATATTTCACAGTACAAATTCATATTTCAGTAGAAAAATACTAAAATGCACAAATTTTCTTCTTAGCCTAACCTGAATTACCAGAGCTACTGTAACATTCTTGAAGATCTAAAATTTTACCATTCCACATTTCAAGCTTAACATATCTGAGCTTGATGAGAAAAAAAAATACACACTGTCTTTTTAAATTTCTCTTCTTGCCTGAGGCGGACCATCCCCCATTTCCCCATAGTCCTCTCTTCTCTCTCTGTGTGTGTGTGTGTGTGTGTGTGTGTGTGTGAGAGAGAGAGAAAGAGAGATAGAGAGAGAGACAGGGAGAGAGGGAGAGAGTGCATGAAAGCTCTGTGTGAAAGCATGATACAAAGAAAAACATTTGTGACTGAATAGATATTGTATATAATGTACATACATTGCCCTTTCTAAGAGCCAGGTTGAAGGGTAAAGTTTAATACTGACAATATCAGACAACAGCAATTCCCCATCCTAGCCTTCCGTCCCTTCATAATGCTATGTGGCAAAATCTTTGAAATTTCACTACAACTGCACATTGTTCTCACACAGTTAAGGTTCATTGTTGCTCCTGATCCAGCTGACCTATAAGTGGAGGTCTATTACAACAGTGTGTCGAACCATATCTCTCCCTCGCTGAACAGCTGCAGAAACACACCCTAGCATTTACGCAAGCGTGGATTCCCAGGCAGAGCTGCTCAACACCAGAGCTGCAGCTGTAGCTGCACAGTCAGAAGAAACTCAGGGATAGGTGAAAGGATAGCTACACAGGCATGAATTAAGGGATATCACATAGTATCATCTCAATACCCATGTTTAATATAATTTTTTTATTAATAACAACAAGCTGAGCACTTGTGAAAATTCATATTCATTGCATCTGAAGATCAAGTTCAAGATCATGAATCACACTTATCACATTTTACTACCACTGCATTCAAACAGGGGAGAAGAAAATGTTCCCAGCTATACCATTATACAAGTAAATGTTACAATTCACACAACACTTACAGGGATTTCGTACAGTAATGCATATTCATTTACAGTTATAAACTAATACTGTTATGGCCAGCTCATATCTGACCTTGTTTATGCCACCTACTTCAACGTAATATAAAATGCAACAAAACATGATGTACGTCATTCAGTCTTTTTATCATACAGCTTAGCTGACAATGTACCCTTTCTCATAATATATGGTATGGTGTCTTAAGATCACATTAGTTGAATGTGTTTTTATGAAAGGTCACAGTGACTACTGCAGAGTGCAAGCTGTCATATGCAGGTGTGTCTCTGTGTATAAAAATCATTTGCCACTGATTACTTGATCAAATCTCCAAGAGCTCTCGAGTACATTTTCAACTTTGGAAAAAGGAACATGGAGGTTCTAGACAGTGCATCTAAGATTATCACTGCAACTACTTATAGGTTACTTTCTTCAAAATAAAAATACTTTTTCTCTCTCTTTTTACCATGTAAGTTGGCTTTGGATGGTGATAGCCGGTGGCCTGTTAAGCATCACCGATATAGTATTACAACACATGAAAACTTCAAATGCAACTTGTGTACTCGATAATGAAATTTTCCCCAGAGACCAAACTGGAGTTTTGGTGTACAAACTATGATTATTAATACAAAAATAGCTTGACTCAACAATACTATCAATATATCCATAAAGAATGGATTTTAATGTATGGTTTGCAAATTGTATTAAACGTTTAGGAAGCTAAAATCAGACATTTGTGGAAATGTCCAAACATTAAAAGAATTTACTTTCACCATTTGCCCAAAGCCAACATATAATTTAGTAACTACTTCCTATAGTGTTAATACATTCAATAATTAGAAAAAAATAATAAAACTTTGAATCATACGAAGAAAAATGCATCATGTTGACAGGTTCCTGTTTTAAACACTGTGTATGACGATATGAGCATATTTACGTTGGCATATATTTACTAATGCGACTCATATTTCACGAGACATACACAACTATATACTGCATGTTTATTTTCAATTTTCAAGAACAATAAATCTTCTTATAAATAAGAAGAGCATTACTGAAACGCATATGTTCCCATCGTGTATCGATAACTGTGAGGTTGCAATGTTCCATAATTATACACGATTGGCCACTCCACTGTATTTTAGTTTGGCATAATGGAAAGCGAATTCAGAAGCGTTTGTTTCGCTGTGAAGCGATAAAAATGAGCTCACAAGATTCGATTTTTCACCCTATGTCCCCAAAATACCCCTCCCCCAAAATGGTCAAAACAAGGAGGGAACTGCTCAACAAAGCAAGCGTAACAATTGTGAAATAAATATTTATTGAGAAAATAAAAGTGTGCCGATTGCCATTTATTGAGGTTATAACCTTGAAAAATACATAGGCAAATCATATTACATAGCACACTTCGCAACGGCAGCAAAACATGCATGTTCCAATTCAAATATTCTGTAGGTGCAATACGCAATCTCTAAGGTACACAAAATGTTTACATTTGCACTCGTATCTATAACGTAGTATTACATGACAATTTTGAAAACAGCGTTATTAAGTTCAATACTATCACCAGCAGCATCTCTAACGGTATCACCATGGCTGATACTGTGCTTCACCATGCTGTAATGAAACCTATGGCTAAATTACGGAGTATTGCTCTGCTGCACGTGGTGAATCGAACGTGCGTAATAATTTAAGTATTAGATAAAATGTAATCAGACTTGTAACGCACCATGCATTTTGTTTTACATCATTGTCCATATTAGCCATTATAGCTGTAACTGTAAACAAGTTTGCTTTGATTGCTATTTAAATTTCAAGCATTACTTTATCAACGTGTTTCAGTAACACCTTCACTACTGACCTGAACATAACCTCGTTTAACAGAAAGCATGCAGTCATTACAAAAAAATTGAAAATGATTATTCAACATTAGTGGTTAGCTTCCAAAACCACAGTATTCTCGCCAGTATTGATATAATAATATATGCCACGCTAACAAACATGTATCCATATATCTAAGTAATATGACAAATACCACTGATTTATAAATTATGAGTATAATTACGACTGTTTTTGTCCCAGCAAGACCAGAAACATCAGTGTAACAGTACTACTACCACAACTGGTTGTAGTATGACTAATAAAACGAAACATAATTTATGTACACTGACCACTGCAATGTAATAACATCAAAATAACGCTAGATAACAGAAGAGCATGTCCAGATAATCAATTCTAATAAATAGAAATTATGCAAATTGTAAAAAAATAAATGCCTATGGTCTCATTAAGACAGTTCTACCAATATTAAGTTACTAGATACAAATTCAGTTTGCCAAAGGCATTCTCCGTCCAATTTTTCCTGCACCATCACAAATGTCTGCAGGTTATTTATTACATGATTTTCTTTAATGTTTTGAGTGTACCGTAAGCGTTTGTATTGCATTTATGTAATGAGCTTTAATCACACAGAAATAAATTTGTAAACTGAGTGCCTACCTGCATAAAAAGTTCCCCAAAGAAGTGCAAAACTCAGCCAGGAAGCAATCATATTCCTTTAATTAGTGAGAAATACACCAGATTTTGTCCTTTTTAATCGTTTTTCCTTTTCGTACATTTAAGAAGATAAACGACACACCACAAAGAGCCAAGTGACCCACGGCCTCCGATGTCCACCGCACCGATAGTTTGCGTTGCTTTTGTCTATATAGCTCCCCAATGCAATAAAATTGCACGGGTGGAAAAAAAAAAAAAAAAAAAAAAAAAAAAAAGGAGAAAAAAAAACTTTAAGGTATAGAAAAATCCATGGGGAGAACACCAATTCCAGAAATTTGCCTCGTTGAAAGAAAATAACTATCTACAACATGAACCGTTTTTCCCTTCTTGTCTGTCGTGCCCGCTAACCTTTTTTCACTCTTACACACTGAATGGCCAGAGACTGCTCTCAAATTGACATGCAAGAAACTGAACTGAGTCCAAAATGGCTTCTGAGAGGAGAGTAAGCACAGCCAGTAGGGAAACCCGGATGTTTAAATACAAAGAGTGGAATGCAATCAAAGAGGCAAGGGTAGGGGGAGTGCAGTAATGTTGGTATGAGGCTTGTGGTGGCTGTAAGTGAGGCAGGTCCACAGAAAACGATGGTATTATGGAAAAAACACATGGCCAGGGCAAGAATTAAAGGTGCCAATGGTGAACTTTAACATTGCCAATAAACGTTCAATTTTACAAATTCGTGCTCGGAAAAAGAGAAGTATCTTTGAGAAAAGCTCAGATGCAAAGAGTGGAAATACGCTGTGAAAATGTAAAGTACAAGAAAACAAACAAACAAAAAAATACGCTGAATAATGTCATGTGCACAGATGAACATCACCAAAATACCAGTATTATCTTACGTAACCTTATTATATCAGTACAGATTGAGTGAAGTTTAGATACTCTGCCTACATCAGCGTGCAGTATGACTTACCTTCACCATATTTAAGATTAAATATGGATAGAAAAAACAGTTTTAGATATATACATTTTATATGCAAGTTTATACTTTAATTCACCTGCATGTTACTATTAATGGCATTTTATGCTACATTAACTCATATAATTAAAAGCAAATACAATAACCCAAAAATGTATTTTTTTCTCTTTTCATTATATTTATGCACAGTTAAGAGTTGGGGTTTTTAACTGGACAGATCTGTATCAGTTGCTGTCTGTTCAGATGGACATGTTATTTTGGTTAGATAAGATTCCTTTGGCTTTGCCATCTTCCAGTCTCTCAGATAAAATCTGTTTGTAGTATCAGGAAGATTGCCACACCTCCTCCCTTTTTGCAGTTAGACTTTACTGTTACTGTAGTCTGCATACCTAAACTACATTACATTATACAAGTGATAAAACATAATTCTTAAACTAAAAATAGGCATTATAATACTGCATTTGAATTGATTTGGACTGCCACAAGGAAAAAAAAATCCAATCTCACTTCTACACTCCCTGGGCAATTAGACATGCAATGCAGACAATGATGACACTGTGAATCTGTCTGTTTGAAATGGGTTCTCCCTGTAGGTTTGTTCTTGTCCTGCTATCGAAACCAGTCCCAAGCCACAGTGTTTCATTCTAAAGCAATTGCTCAGATACATGTAACAGAGAACATTTAAACAGAAATGTGTAATGAATAATGGTACCAGAACTCATTCACATTTAATAATCCATTCTTAAGAGCCTTTTGGCATGCCTTTTAACACAATTTGAAAGAACATAGTGTTAGCGGTGAGGAGAAACCATGTGGCACAAGGTTTGAGAACCCATATTGAGATCCTGTGTTAGGAAATCCAAATGAGGTACTTGACAATATGAGGCAGATAGTTCAAGGGTATCAACTGAAAGGTTTTTTAAGTAATTAAATACCATATTATGTTAATGTGAAATATGTATGTAATTAATAAAAGGTTGTATAGTAATGTAGAAGCATACCAAGCCATGTGTGCATGATTTAAAGTATTAAACCTTTGGTTCCTAATCTTATTCCAAAAAGGTTTGTGTGTGGGTACAGGTTTTTTGTTTTAGTCCAGTCAGGATTGTTGCTAGGTAATTTGGGTCCCTTCACGTTGGGCCCCATCCCATCACTTCCAAGATACATGCAGAGCACTGTATGCCAGAGCCACACTTACAAACATATGTAATATGATATGATGCAGAAATGCCTCTTAATATTCCCTCAAAAACAATACCTTCTTTAAGAAACATAATAGAAACCATTCTATGAAGTATAATTAAAATTATAAACTAACACCTTCTCTAAATATTATTTAAAGAGCACTTAATGTAAATAACTATAACTAAGCTATTAATAAGATCATTTTTTTGGTACTGTGATGTTACTGATTTTTTATTATTATTATTGACATGTGTTGGATGGCCACTAAGATGAAATCATTGCACTGGTTAACCAGCTCAAGTCAGTGTATTTATAGTGACATCTGCTCATGCGACAGCTAAAATGGCTAGCTTTGATCTCATTGTTGAAATAAACTATGATCTCATAACAATTTTTAAAATATTAGGCTATAAATGAATATGAGCTTATCTGTTTATTCAAACAATCTGACTTGATCAAGGACCACGTATTTGTTTTCTTGTAATTGCATACTAAATTATACTAGCTGTTTTTATAGTGCCAACAATGAAGGCAAGGTAACATGAGTGTAACCGGTGTCACACTAGGACCCTGGGGATATTTGTTGGCTAACCAATTACAAGCTCTATAAAAGGAGGAAGTAACAGGCGTTACATGTGGTTGCTCTTTCTGTTGCTGCATTTGCAAATTTTTATCTGGTCAGCTACTGAGTCAAATGTATTCAGTAGGGCAACTCTGTGTTTTTGTGTTCATTTGGAAGCCACTTTGAGAAAGGGAATGTATGTCTTTAGGAGGTGAGTGCTTTTGGGGAATCATGAAAAATTGAGTCGTTGAACAAGATTGATTCTTGTCATCTTTGGTTTTTAGTGGTGCAAAGCAATTACCAACATTGCATTACTTACTGTTTATATTTACTTTAATGTCAGAATTATAATATTTCACAGACAAATCCATTTCTTAGTGTAATGGATCTGTGCATGCAATTATTCAGTGCATGCCTATACTATCCCTTTTATAATTTTTGTTTCTTGCCCTTTTTGAGAACAGTCAGGCTGCAGTGGATGTGTGGAGGTGGGGCCCAGTAAGTCACGTTTAACATGTTTCTGGAGTGGGTTTTTGCACTTTTCATGATTACTGTGCACTTGTGTGGCCTTGTTGCTCAATCGTCACTTTCTGTGCCCTGTACCTTACTTCTATTAGTGTTCTGTTGAGTGTTTCACATTTAGAATTCTGTAAAGGAAGCTACGAGTTTCAAAAATCCATTGAAGTGCTCAGTCAAGAGATACTTAAGGAAGAAAATATACCCTGTTGCTATATAATCATCAATTTCTCAAATGAAAATTTTGTTTTAAACTTTCATCCTACTGAAACTGTGGTTATCACTCTTTTTAGTTGTAGATTGAAGGAAAATATACCTTTGGCATAAATGCAATGACAGAGCTTTTAATGGCAGTTACTGAGCCAGATAAATTATATTGACCATATCTCAGTGTCTGCCCTTTCACACTGACAAGTGTCCATGTTCACTCCAGTATATTTGAGGGTCAATTGCTGTGGATTCTTAGCACAGCCTGTAAATCCTGTCTTTTCAGAAGACTAAGTGTGTGGCAAACTGCCTATAATGCTAGTGTATGTTAAAATACAAACCAAACACAATATAAATAAGCATAAATAAAGCACACAAATAGGCGTTTTTGCTTTTGTTTATAAAACCTTTTTAAAAATGGGGCTTGATTCAATAAAAAGCAAGGGTCTTTGTGGGCATATGCAACTCAGTCAAAATGCACTTCATTGCCTTGAAGTGTATGGACATTTTTGCATGCATCTAACAGAATATGACAAACACAAAAATATATTATAATGTTTGTTTTGAGAGTATATGACCTCAAAGGGACTGAGCATATTGTATGGTGTCAGGTCCATCTTTTTAAGGACAATTTTAAATGTCCTTAAAAAGTCTGTGCATTACAAAATACATTTCTCAAGTATGTTATATATTCGCCCTTGGCCTTAGCATATACAGTTTTAATATATCAGGTCTTGGACTTGGTGTCAAATAAAATATTTATACATTTATGTAACAAAATATAAACTTTTCCAGGATGCTAAAAGACAAAAGAGATCATGACAAAAAACAAACTGTTGTAAGTGGGGATATGCAAAGGAATTTGGCTTGTGAGTCAACAATAATGCATGCTGTACACAGTAATGGCAAACAGCACACTTTTTATCAGCATTGATGTATCAATACCAGTTGAGGATAGGTGCCTGAACTGGAGGCAATCAAGGCATTCAAAGATGCAATGTCTTAATCTGCCTGTTAGAAGCTCATTTGGTATTGCTAGAAGCTGTACCACTGCTGTTGCTAAGCAGGTAAGGGCTTGGTTATGCTATGCATGGTAGAACTCCCAGGGAATGATTCTGCTTAAGGAGGATTCAGTCAGTCAGTAACAGTGCAGTCTTCCCTTCTGACCAATTAGAAACTCCGTGCCCCACCACAGTTGCTGGGCCATTGTGTTGCCAGAACATGGTGTCATCCTTTGGACTTTAATTTGAAACATAGACTTGGCACAGTGTGGTCATTGATCAAGGCTCACATGGTGTTTACATGGAACTTTTGTAAAAGTAAACATGTTCTCTGGTAAAAGATTTCTTCATAAATTTGGTCTTTACATCTGGCCACCAAATCATCTAAGAATCTGATTGGCTAGACCATTCCTTACAGTCCCCACCAGCTTTGTTTTCCAGGTCATTGCTGCAAAAGAGAAATGTGCTCTCAATGATTAAACAAAGGTAATATTTGTGTTTATTTAGCTGCTAATCCACATTAATAATAATTAATTAGAGCGCTTCCACAATACTTGATGCCTCAGCCATTATGATGGCCTATTGAGCTTCAGTTAAGAGCTCCACAGACTTGATGCTTTCATTCTCACTTAGCCCCCCATAATAAAAATAGATGAGCAATAATTACTTATTTTACATTGATTTGCATTCAGCATATACACAGAATTAATATAAACACTGACCTTAGGTCTATCTGAATTTGTGTAACTAAAGCTTTCTAAAAGGCTATCATTTATAACCAAATGCCTGCTCTAAAAAAAGCCATCTGGTCTGATTATAAAACATAGACTCACAGTGTAATAATGTCCTGTTGCATTGCATTTCCCCCCCATATTTCTATATTTTTCTTTTCTTTGTTTACTGATTACACAGCTGAGCAATTTATTTAGAAGCCTGTGGGAGTGGACCTTTCTAATTGGATATGAGGAGGGCAAAAAGAATAGGCTAAACACATTATGTGTATTCCTGTTCTGTATGTTCAGACTGGGCAGGCTTCCAAGATTAGAGCATTTTATTTTCGCATTGGATATTTTTCACAGTGATGGCTGTTTCATTACAGTAACTTTAGAGCCGTCATTTTTTTTAAGTAATACAGTTCATGTCATTCAAATTGAGAGGTTATATTTTCTGTTGCAATTCAAAAATATATTGCACTAATCTGCCAATGACCACTTGGCAAAAAATATCTAATGCACATTAGTCTGTTGACAAACCCAGCATAAATCTCATCCATTGTTATTTAGAGTAAAAATAAATACTCAATGGCAGAGGCTCCGTGATTCCTAGGTATCCAGACTGTATTCCTTGTTCTTATTTAACTATATTGTGGAGTCAACATGGCTGCCTTGCTCTTTCCATGCTATTTACCAATGATGTTTTACTGACTACTGACTGTATATTATATATTATAATCTGTCTGGTTCTTGGCGGCAACACAGCCAGCTTAGACATTACAAAGCAAAGAGAAAAGATAAAACAAAATTAACAAAATGACTCCGGCATTACAAAGATAATTATCAACAACAAGTTTTATAATTTCAATTGGATTATCCCTGTCTGTTTTAAGGATAGGTCCATGGCCTAGATGATTTTATAATCCTTACTAAATTAAACTGGTAATTAAGTCATTGTCACAGGTTTATGAATTACTTGATACATTTGGTTTAGTGTGAGAGAGTGTGTGAGAGTAAGAGTGTAGTCTGACTGAGTATTTGCTCAATGCTTGCCATGAGGAGAGAAAAAGGATAATAATGTGAGAAACTACCACAGATCTAAAAACTGTAAGAACATTTCTAGATCACGATTCAGTAAGGTCTCACCAACTCCTCTTTTCATTTTCCCTGACACTTAACATTCCTGTAAAATGTGACTTGTATAACATGCTGGCATTTTGATATAATTTTTTGTTGCTGGGATTGTCTACATTTATTCTCTTGAGTTGTAACCCTGAGTTACCTATCTTATTTTAATTGCATAAACCTTTTGCTTGTGGGTGAGTCTTTGCTGCATTGTGTGAAGTGAATAATCCCAGGCTGCCTGATGCCAGCCATGCATGCCCTCCTTACATTTCTCCACTTTAAGCCTCATGAAAGCAGTGCGTTTCAGAGATAAAAACATGTGTAAAGGGGTTTTTAGATGGGTTTGTGTGTGCTGCGCTTTGTTCAGGCTTGGCAGGGCATAGGCCACTGTACAGTCTTCATTGGCACCAGACATACCTGTCACTTCCTGCCATGATGGGCACAAGCCAGCTCTAACTGCCTTGAAAATATGTTGGTCTGAGGGATTCCTATGTCAAGCTGTACGTCTGGCCCTTTGCATAAAGCTAGGGTACATATGATGCAACTCATAGAGGGATAAGGGCACAATTACATAAGGATGTGTGGTAGTACCATAACCTCATTGATTCATGCAACATATCAATATTTTGGTGCTCAAGGCACCATGAGATATTTAAAAAATGAATGCATCATGTGGATAATATTGTAACCCATTGTATTTTAAATGTTAAATTATTTTTAGCTGCTGAATTGTTTTTTTTTTTATTCTGGAAAACATTGTTTAACATTGCTATGTTTGTAATAGAAACAACACATGATGATGTTTGACAATAGTCCTCAGTAAATTAAATATTTTCTTTGAATTATTTTATATATTTTATTTGAGACAATAAAACATGTTCTTTGCTAATGAATATAGCATTTCCCTCCTTTGAATCCTGTTTGTTTTTCCCATTTTCTCTTTATTTGAATATGGTGGATCCTTATCAGCTGAAGTCTTGGTTTGATTGAATAGTATATGCCCTTTGAGAGACCGATATCCATTTTGATTAAATAGCGTGGGGCCTGAAATAGACTAAGTGTATTTGACTGCATCTTGACCAGTGTGTACAATGGAGCACCAGCACAGTGGAATAGAGTCTCCAAATGGCAGATCTGGGCTTGGTGAAGGAAACTGGCAGGGGTTCTCAATGACAGCCTCTCCCAATTTCAACACCTGTGCTGACAAGTAGCCAGATTCCCCTCTCCAAGTGTTTCCACCTTTGGAGCCCATGCCTTCTGCGCTCTGTGGAACACTTCATAATTTTGACAGCCTCCAGGAATCCGATGAAGATTCCCCATAGTGCTGTTGCTGATGCTGGAGCAGCCTCAGGAGAAGCCAGTCTCCCAGAACCTTTTCCTAACCAATCCAAGCTTCTGAAGCAGTGATGATAGGGGTGGGGTGACTTAGGGCTTCACTCAGATGTAAGAGTACACAAGCAATTCATCACTACCATTAAAAACTCCAAAAGTCCCCACTAACCAAAGTCCATGCTGTTTTGTGCATTGGTGTCAACAATATCATTTTTGATGTCTAAATATAATGCAAACTCTTTTCCAGAAGTTACAAAAATGAATGAATTAAAACTATCAGCACATTGCATATATGATAAACATATGAATGACAGGTAGATGCACCGCTACAAAAGAAACGAATCCATTAATCATGCAAAATATTTTACCTTCAGATGCTTGTGTAGTTTCATATTATCAGTTGTACATGTGGCTCATTTGTTCCTCACCTTTCTGTCCATATTAAGTATTTGAGAAAAGCATATATTCATGAGAACTAATTTCTGCATTTGCCTAAACTCTATACACAATATTTTTGTATTATTAATGTGTCTATTTTACTCTTTATTTCTTAGTTTATTACTCTTGTAATGCAAAACAATGTTATTTTATGCATGATCAATTTGCTCTCATGTTTCTTATTTCATTATATCATACATTTTCTAATCAGTCAAACATCCTACTGTCAATTACATTCTGTGATGTCTGTGGTGCTATCTATGCCCTTTTGAGTGACTGAGCAATTACCTGTTTTCTGCATTCAGCATGTTTTTGAGCTGTTGGTAATACGTTTCATCTTATTCTGGTTTACCGGGTAATTAATGAGCATTAACGATTAATAATTCAGGAGACCGGCAATAGCTTTAATTTAAATTTATTTTCAGCAGTACAATGTATTAGTATATGAGACAATACAATTAGTAGCACATGCATGTAGTAGAACATAGATGGAATAATTCTAAGGCAGACCTGTCATACTCTGTGCTGTTAAACTCTCTCTAGATGATTGCAGAAGTCCTTTGTGTGGGCTGCCTGTTTGGTCAGTTGATTTGATGTTGGGTTTTTGCTAACCACTGAAAGTGAAGAATCTCTGGTAAATAATCCCTGACTGCCTATTATTCAAGAGTTGCTCTCTATCCAAGCCCCGTTGGTGTAGGTTTCTATTGAAAGCATTGCTTGGTAAATGTCTCAGATGCATACCCAGTATCTGCTGTCTGGCTGAAGGAATTATGGGATTTGAAGACCTGACAGTTGGTCATTTCTAGGGAAGTCACCTCCCAGGACACAACACCATGAGATTGCTATGAGATTTCAGATGAGCTTTATGATTTCTGAGACAAATTGATGTAAATAATGGACCTACACGTCAGAATTTCAAAAATAACTGAAATGCATCATCTCGGTATCTATCAGTAATTGCCCAATGTAAATTTTGGGCAAGTAAAAGCCATTAAAATTTTTCTTTTTGTTCAGAGTCACCCAACTGCAGCAAAGCCATGAAAAGCCAGAACCTGCCTATTCATTCACACAATATTAAGTCTTAATGGTTGTCATGGGAACAGGAAAAAGGGTATATTCTATATAAGATTTCCATTACATGTAGACTGATGTTTTCTGAAGCTGCTGTTGAACCAGGTCTTAGATCTTACTCATCAGTGTGTGGTGTAGTCTTTTGTTAGTAAACATAAAATGATCTAATGGACACTGCAGTAGATGTCTGTGACATTTTGTAAAACTAGCATACAACACAGATAGGCAACTAGTAAAGTAAAATTCTATAAAATGGCTGTAAAATAGCACTGAAAGGCAAAGAGCTTGTCTTGTCAAATGTATGTGTAAATGAAATGTTTGTAGAAACCTGACATCTGTTGCATGCATGAGAAATTTAGAGATAAACTAAGTGCACCACTTTGGGGAAAGGCCTGTCAGATCTCTTTCAGTGTGCTGGCTTCAGCATGGCTAAAAACACATGTCTGAACATGAAGGATGGAGAAGTTAATAACTCCCTGGCTGAAAACGGGAGAAAGGAGACGAGGCAAGAAATATGATTCTTAATTCTGAACAATACATCTTGAAGGCAAAAACAGTGTTAGCTAGGGTACAAACACATTGAACATATGTCTAAGCAAACAATTGGAAAGAAGGCAATGCTAATAGATTAAGTATACCTCATTTCATATGAAATGGTGGTGAGTCTGCTCTGTAATAGGAACCCACATTTGTACAACATTGGGCGCGGGTGGGAAGGCCTAAAGGACGCATCTAAGCCATTTGCATGTGAGAATGACTATGCGCAGGGGAGGGGAGGGAACATTCTGTGTTTCAGTATGGGAAGGCAGATCTGTGTCTGGCTGGCTAATCCATGCCCAGATCAGCCTCACTGTACAGGTATAAAGGACACACTCTGCAGTGTGGAGACATCTCCTGTAGAGGGGATCTCCTCCCACATTCAGGTGACTTGGCAGAAGGCAGCCACAGATTGACCTCAGCCTGTTTCATGACCACAAGAGAATCTCCTCACCAAGGAACACAGGGCACATGACCGAAAACCCCCAAATGATTGAACTAGGTCACCACCAGGCTTTTTCCTTGGAATAGTAGCCAGCACAGACAAGTGTCCTTCATCAGAACTGTCTGTATGTGCACCTTGTATAAGAAGACTGTCAATGTCTGGTTGACTTGAGGGGTCACTGCAATTTCCGCACCATTTGAAATCCCTCTCTCTCCGGGTGATTCTGCACCACCATGTGGGGCTGATGGTCGAGGCTCTGGAGCAGGCCTGATGACATCTATCCACCCCATTTTAAACACTTCCTATTGGACGGTGGAACATAGCCAGTGGAGTTCCTGACTGATAAATAATCCCACAAAATTACATCATACCCTCTGCACAGGTCTCAAGTTATTACTCAGGTTCCTTTGTGATAAACTGAAATATTCACTGTGCGATGTGTGATTCTGTTTGATAACACCAGGGAGAGATTTTATGCAACACAGAGAGCAAGAGGCTTGATGCATAATTCAAAGGCTGAGAAAGTGTACACTCTTCTTTAAAAGCCCATAATTCACATAACATTTCATTAAACTGTGTTTGTGCACTATGTTCTCCCCGCTCAACATGAAACATGCATGATAACCCCCAGACAGTAACCAACATCCACTGTGTCTCCACCGATGCTCCAAGATAAATAGATTCACTACTGTTTACGTGGATAATTTCTGAGCTGCCAAGCATTAACTGTTTCATTTAATTTGATAGAGGTGTGTTAGACGTGACATTGCTTTTCAGGCATCGGCCTATTTTCCTGTTGGCTTGGACAAAAAAATTCAAGGACATTTTACTTGAATTGTTTGACATAGATCCTACATAAACTCACAGTCCAAGCATCAATAAATGGTATGACATGCATTAACAACTGCAGATATCACAAGATATACCATGCAAAATCTTATCTCCCTGTCATTACATGATCGTTTTGACACTAAGTATATCACAAGTCATATTGTATGTGAACCTTTAATATTGGGATGTCACTATAAGCAGTACAGGAGGGTTAGCTGTATCAGGGCTCACAAGGAAAATGAATAATTCTTTATAAAACTGAAGTTTTATGTATTATTTTTTTACATGCATGACATGGTTTTGCATATGAACAGTGATTTAAAAAAAAAAACAGCACTAAGGGTCTGGCCTAATAGCGAGTCTTGCACCTGCACATCACTAACTTGTTACCACACTGATTTTATTGAGGATTGTGCAGTAAATGTCAGCATAGCCACTTTCAGAAGAATCATATCAGTCCTTATAGTTGAGCAATTACTTAATGAATTTTTTGTTTTCAAAGAATAAATGAATACAAAATATTCATATTAATACTTAATTTTACCTGAATATAAAAGTAGTGATGGATCTTTTGGTGTTGTTGATTTTGATGTATTAAACTGCTTCTTTAAAGAAGGACCCCTACATGTGCAAATTATGGAATGGGAGGTTCAATTTGAGGGTTTATTGCCAGTGGACAGAGTGAATTGTTTTGTAAATATGTGGTTGGATTGACTGCCCCCTGATAATGTTGAATTCAGAGCTCAGATGTCACTTTCAGACCAATTGGAAGGATGTCATTTTGTGAAGGTGGAAATTTTTAAAGCATAATCACTGCCCACAATTGATAAATAGTTTTTTCTTTTTCTTTTTCTTTTTCTTTGTGGACATACCTAACAAAAGATGTTTATCCATTAATTCATGTCTGTTTGTAGACTCTTCTCCCTTCACACTCCTTTAAAGCCATATCAACCCTTCCACTTGACCTCATAGATTTTATCACTTTTCAGTACATGGTCGCTCCATGACACAGTGAAACAATTCAATTCTAGTGTAACTGTATGGTTTGTTTAGCTGTATGTATCCACCACTGTGTGGAATTCTGAATACCTGTATGTGTGTGACAAAGAGGAAGAGCGTACCTACTACATAATGGAAACTGTTAGGTGAATTTATTGACCAAATAAAGAGTGTTATTGAATGTCACATTGATAAGAATTCCTTTGTCAGCGATTGTATGGGGTATCATGATGGTGCACCGATCTGATTCAAATTCCCATAAAACTGTAAAATAATTTATGTGATCTCCAAAGCCTTGGGCAATATAAAATATCAGTATTGCACATATTTTCTAACTACCCCATAAAGAAGTTGTAAAAATACAATTTTGCCTGTAACATAAAAATGTATTCCTGTGAGGCCATATGTTTATAAGAGGCACTAAATTAAGGCTTTTTTTACTTCATGAAATCACCACAAAACCAGCATGTGATCCTTAAACACGTTCTCCATGGTATATAATAGTGAGTTATTATCCCCCCCTGTGGGAACCTGTATTATGCCCTCCCTTACAATGTGAGCACCTGCTTCTGCACAATATCAGATGTGTTGCCACTTTAATTTGTATGCCACTCAAACAGGAAGCCATTACTTTTGACATCTTGATAGCTTAGCAAGCGTGTTAAAGTGATAGGGAGTTAGTGACCACATTCTGTGTGACAATTAACCAATTCAAAGGTGGAGATATTGTATATTATATATTGTTATATTTGTAACCAATGGCAATATTCCCATAAACAATACAACATCCATATGTTTCTTTAAGTTTGATTTTATTAAAAATGTTGCATTTCCCCACAATTACCAGCTGTCAGCATAGTTTGGAAGGTCATGTGCTTTCAATGTGTGATGGAGCTTGATTGTTGGGAGTGAGGGCAGTGACAAACAACTCTACAGTGATGGGGTCCATTAAAGATCATGAGAAACGTTAAATAGATCATTGGTTTTGCGTTGTATCTTTCTCAATGTAACTGAGTTATTGTGTGCTGCAAATGTTGCTCATGAGATAACTTTGAACAGTTATACACTAGCACATCCATAGTGATAGTCCCTGTCATCTGTGAAAACAGAATGGTCTTTGTAGTACATCGTCCAGCACCTTAGTTTCATTTGATTATATGGATGAACATGTTTGTGTAGCTACATAATGTGGCACCATCTCCTGCAGTCTCAGTTATCATAGATTATCATAGAATCCCCAATAATCACCATCACTTTTCTGTCTCTTATATCACTTCACATTTAAACAATAACATTCCTGTCTCCAATTTTCACCGGATCAAAAATATTTATGTTGTTATGGATAAAACTCGTGAAGCTATTCAAAAATGGCAGACAAACTATCTTCGATCAGTCTCCAAAGGTTTCACTTTCCTCTAACTGTTTCACAACAATCATTCTTGGACCTTACTCTCAACACAACACTTATTTAAATTTAAACAAATTTAAATTTTAACAATTATAATTTAAAGCAAATTTAGACAAAGTCACCATGGCCAATGGCCATCTTTTAGAGGTGTATGGGGCAAGTAATATGAATGCTTCTTACAGATACATGACACAACTCTGTCCACTCAGCAGATGTAAGTTCAAAGACATGGAATAGAGATGGAACTAGAATTTATATGGTTCCATGACCTTGAAATTTGTTTTATTAATTTACAGGTATCTCAAATGTGAAAATACAGCAAGTGAAGTTTGGGACTGTGTGAATACAGTAAGTCGGTGCATGGCACAGTCATGATATTATCACTGTGGTTACACTTCCTACTTCCACCTACTTCTACCTTTCCAATTTTAACCATCGTAAAAAGCTTCATGGAAAATGTTCTACTCCATATTAACTTACAGGACCACAAATTCCAATGTGGTCATGGTTTGCTAGCTAAGATGCCTCTGAAGTAACTCCCTGGCACTTTCCAATTAATGCAAGAAGTAAACTAGGGACAACAGGCAAATGACACAACCTGTAAAAAAAACTGGTAACATTTTAAAAAGGCAGCTTGTTTGGGCTGCAGGCATGGTATGTAGTTTCAACATTTATAAAAACAAGAACTTGCCTTATCTGTCCATAACCCCAGTATCACTGAATATAGATATTGGATATTTTGTACAAAGTAGAATACTTCACAATAAGTATGCTCAGAGTATACAATATTAAACCACTCAGCTCTGGCTTCTCTCAGATTTATGTGTAGCCGTGGTAACCTGAATAAATGCTTATATGCAATATCCACTGTGCTGTAATAAGTACCATTTGGTTGTTGAAGCTAATAAACACCTAGCCAATTTACTGTAGATTAAGGTCTCTTTGAGCAGAATGGCTATCAAGACTGCCTGTAGCCAATCGTTTCTGACAATGTCAGGGAATGGGCTGTAGCTTGCATGTAGACAAAAATGTGTCAGTCCATAAAATGAATGAAAGAAGCAGTGGCACACTGCACCTAATATCAAGACAGCACTAAGTCAGCTTGTGCTTACTATTTCACAGCTCCAGCACATCTAACACAGTGGAGCAGACAGCTGAAGATTAATGTTCACCAGAATAATTTGTCTCTAACCATATACTGGCAAAATCTAAACACACATTTTTTTTTTTTTTTACAAAAAAATGTAAACTGATCTATTAAAAAAAACAGATCTACTAACGGTGTGCAACCAGGTAATGCAACTAAATTTGGCATGTGGCAAATCCCCTACCAAAGTCTCAAAGTCAGCATTGCTCTTTCAGGTGTTCACCAGATCACAGTATGCTCCTTTCATCTTTTGTTCATACCCCATAGATGGCCATTATAGCATGACTTAAAATACCTGCCAAAAATCATGCAAGGTATGCACTACATCTTGCATGTCTCCCTTCTCTCTCCAAGGGGACTGCAGTATGGCTAGTTAACTGTTTACAGAAGTAAATTAATTAAACTTACAATGTAAGATAATTAAAAGACTGAAGTCGAATAGAGTTTAATGGCACAATTCAATTTTAAAGTCCCCATATGGTCATTTCAATTTCAAATCATTCTGGGGCACCTAGAATGAATGAATTCTGCTAATTAATGGCCAACTCCACAAAGCTACCAACTTTACTTCTGCAGTAATTGTGTTTGAGAAAGAGAGAACTGTATTTTGACTGAATTTCATTTGCTAGAATAAAGAATGCTTTTCATTGCAGCTATAGTTGGCTGTTACTAACATGTTGTCGATTATGCTCAGAAACACCACCTGGTGGTGGGAACTGCCCAGTGCAGGCAGACTACTTTAAATGGGAGATTTGAAGCCTGGCAGGTGTGCTCTGGCAGAGCTGCTGAGCCATGCTGCAGTTCGGCATGTTTTCTAACTATCTGAACCTCATTATGCTACAATGCTCTACATGATTTGTCTACTTTTTATTTGTGTATGTTTCCTAAGCTGTAGAGAAACAGGTCATTGGCTTTGTTTTAAACCAATAACAGATGACACAACTTCTAAACTACAGTTTAGTAAGACAAATATTAGGCTAGTCATTTTGTGCCCTTCAGAACACAGAAGTCTCTGCATTGTTTTCACTAAAATATCACCAGCTTGCTTACTTGTTGATATATAACAATTTTTTTTATAGGGAGAAAGAGCTAAACTGTCTGGCCTGCCACATTCAATTTCTCACAAAGATGTCTAACCTTGTAACTGTTATTTCCTTGCAGGGAAATTGAATCTCCATTTTGCTTGAAGCTTTTGAGGCTTGGTGAGAGGCACAGTAAATGTGGCACTGATATTTAGAAGTGGCTCTCACACAGCAAAGGTTACACCCTCCTGACATTCCCTTTCACCAGACATCTCCATTGTAAAGCTCAAGCCACATAAATGGAGTAGACGGGCTTAAGGGTTGGAGGGTCGGGGGTGGGGGGGGTTGGGGTGGTTGGCATGATACGCAGCAAGGGGTGATGCAGCAAAAAAAGATAGCTGTGATATGTCATGTAGCTGTCACAGCCTTTCCTTTTAAAATTACAGCCACAACTAATCTGAGTCAATAACTGAAAGTTCATTTAAACAGCTGTGTTCTCCTAACTGAGAGAATAACTGATACCCAGTTGATGATCACCTGTTGCATAAGCATCAGTTGTTTTGTGTGATTCAGAGCTGTTCACTAACTGGTGATGACATTAAATAAATTGGCCACTCAGTGTATATAGAGCCATACAGACAGCAATAAAATGAAAACTTAAATTCCACAACAAAACATGTACTTCTGTCTTTACCAAGATTTTTTTTTCCAATGAAATTAAACTCATATGAATTAATAAATCAGCCCCATTGCATCCCTCCCTTGGAAAGTCAGGAGGACTGTGGCTCCTCTAATTCAACCAACAAGAAACTTTCACTATTATCACACTACAGATGCTAATTACATACTTTTTATGCCATCAGAGGAACATGGAGTCAAACCTGCAGGCACTCAGATGACCCAGGGAGGCCACTAGAGAGTGATGAGTCTATCAGTTTAACTCACTTACCCAATATTTACCCCAGTATGACTGTGACAGTTGTTACCTTAACAACATGGACCTTTCTTCCATAGACAGCAGTAGTAGAGCTGATATTCCAGCTCCGAGCAGCTAGACATATAGCTGCACCATAAAAGCATGCCTTAACTCTGGGTTCCAGCCAAACACCCAGTTAAACATAATGTGTTGTCCAGTCATGTGTCTGACATATTGAGTGCTTTCAATAAAAGTATGTTTATGAAAGATTACAGAAAAGCATATCATGCACTATACACACTTCTATTGAAGGTGGTGTTTTCATAGGCAATTTATCAGGTTAACCACTTCTATTAGTTGAAGATAAAGTCTTAGCTTTCAGTGATTATGGCTGAAATTTGTCTGAATTGTTGAAAAGTGTCTGCTTTCAGTGCTGATAAATTAGCCTTGCAGTGTCTGACTGGAGCCTGCTGATAGATGTGAACACAAATGTTTCAATGTGTTCAGAAAATAAATATCTATGGTAAACATTGTTGTCTACCTGCCTGACTGAATTCCAAAGAGAATTAAATGAATAAAAAAGAGCGCCACAGATCGGCCACTTGGTGAAAGAGGACCTCAGATCAGCAGTTGTGCATCAATAAAACAATACTCTTGTGAGTAAATAGCTGCATGGTGGTGAAGGGAAATGTTGTGGTTTTTTTTTTTTTTTTTTGGTAATGCCTTCAATTAATAATCCTTTTTCAATGTAATTATTTCCTATGTTGCTCCTCCAAAATGGGTTAGTTTAGATCTGAAGCTTTGTGCATGCATTTATCTTGGGGAGCAACAGTCTTCAGAAAGCCCTCTCCTGCTTCGATAAGGTAATTGAAGTTGCCTCCTCTATAAAGAATTGTACCTCTTATCACATGAGAAATCTGTTTAATCTGAACAGTGTGGTTGATAGTAACTAAGCTAATTTGTGCCACACATGCCTAATTACCAGGATCACTGAATATGAGGAAAGAGAGAAGAAACAAGGCAGTTTATATTTTAGCAGTGGCAACCATGCTGAAGACAAATAACTTGAAAGGGTAAGCGCTGGAAGTGGATGAAGTAAGTGGGGAGAAAAGGGTTTCCGATGTCAGCTGAGAGCTACCTGTTTCGCTCAGTGCCACTGCCTATCACAGGTGCAGGTTGTGTTCAGGGACAAAAACTGGGACAGGTTTAACACATGTGTCTCTTGCCTCTGTGTGAGTGTATATTCACTGCTATCATTTTCTTTGACATTGGCTCCTTGAAAGCTTTCCAGAAGTAAAATACGACTGAATGGGCTTCTCAAAATAATTTGTTTAAGTCATTTTAAGTGTTTTGCAGTTCACCCATGGTAGCACATATCAGTTACCTTCGGGAATTTTCATCCCTTCTCCGAGCTTGTGCTTGAGTGATTTCATGTTTCAAGAAGCATTGTATAAGCTCTATTATTATCTTAGAATTAATTTTTCATGTTTCTTTAATAAGCTGTTCTCAATGATAAACGTACTAGAGCATTAATCAAACAATAAGCACAGGAATACTGCTTAGATATGTCATTCTCTCCAATATTAAAAACACTTTTTTAAAGTATCTGTCTACTTGGAAGACAAAGAGACCTATAAATGATATGATGTTATGACAGCAATTCCACTTCAAAATGTCAAGGCTTAATCGCACAAAGAACATTGTTTGAATAAGCATCCTTGCCTTCTATCACTCAATTCCAGGACCACCCACTTATGACAAACCTCTTACTGGATTAATTGAAAACAACTGTACATGATTGTTATACTCTTAAGCACAGAGCAGTCTCCGAATATTTCTCAGCATTTTAAATAACATCTAATAACTAATGTGGCATGAATATGTTTCTGTATACACAGTATAAAGTGACATCTCACTATACTGAAGTCATAATTTGGTATAGTGGATTGGTATAGTGAAAGCATACACTTATCACTTAATTTTCTTGTGAGAGCTTGTGCTGTATAATTTTACGATGCGGTCCTCTGTTTGAGGACAGCCTCTCATGTTGCAGGAATTAACCAGAGGGGGAGGGAGAACTCATGGCCTGAGACTTAGTGAAAATGTAGCCTTCTGGAGAAACAGATAATAAATCAAGGGCCAGACCAAGGAGTATGGAATTGGCTGAGAAGCCAGAGGGAGGTTGATGGCAGGGGCTGGAAATGATAAGGAGAGGCACTGCACATATCCCAGTCATCAATTCTGGTGTGTGTTTTCTGTGTGTGTGTGTGTGTGTGTGTGTGTGTGTGTGTGTGTGTGTGTGTGTGTGTGTGTGTGTGTGTGTGTGTGTGTGTGTGTGTGTGTGTGTGTGTGTGTGTGTGTGTGTTTGTGTGTGTGTGTGAGTGTGTGTATGTGTGTGTGTGTGTGTGTGTGATGTTTGTGATGTGTGTGAAAAATAATTCAATTGTGGATCATTTATCAAGGCACACATAAATGGATTAATTGCAGAGTCAATGGGAGATTGTCTCAGTTGTTAGATATTATGACTTCTCCATTGCTTTAAATATGGTATCATACAGTACTTCACTGGGGTAGAAAACTGATCTTGCACTGGATATTAATAGGGTGCTACATTGTAGGTTTCTGCTCTACTTGATTTCAGTTTAATTCAAATGTATATATTGTTTGATCAGAGTATGTATTGAAAGAGTCAGTATACTGGTGGATGGTTCAGTGTTGAGGGATTTGATGTTTCTCTGGGTCCCTGCACATGAAACTAAATGCCATGTAATGGACAGCCAGGTAAAATGTGGTAGTAAGGTTTTTGAAAGAGGACATCAAACAAAGGGGAAATCGTTCAAAAGGTAGCAGATACAATGCATGAAATAAAACCCCACTGTTCCTTCTGTGAGGCATTGAGCCAAAGAAATGTTTTCTGAAATTAACTTTTAACCTAGACAGAAAGTGCCAGCATTTCATTTTACAGTTCAGAATAACTTTTATATAACTGGGTATTATGATGATATGGACATTGCAGACATTAGTCACTTCCAGGTCCAGGTTGAGTTTTTTGGGATCAGGTAGACAAGGTGACCTCTAGTACAATAACCACAACAACACCATCTGTGTGATGTAAACCTAAGTGACTAGCTATAAAAGCTACATTCTGCCTACTGATTTTTTTAACTACAAACAAACAATGAAGGGGGGAAGAGGAAATGTAACATAGCTTCACTCAATTTAGTGATAATGTGAGATGGCTATCAAGCAAGGCACCGTCAACAAGCTACCACTCACTCAAGTCAATCTTTTTACAGTCCCCATTTATTCTCCTCATCCTTCTCTATTCCCTCTCCCTTTGGATTTAGCTGGCTTAAACAGTGTGACTCAGGTCCTTCTTAAACAATAAGATGCCCAATCTCACCTGTCTCCACAGTGTGGTCCACCTCCGATGGTATGTCAGCAATGTGTGTATCATTCTTGCTCTTGGACGTCCCTTCATTGCATATTTTTAATGGACCAAATAACAAAGTTGAGTACAGGTGTAATTTGAAGTGTCAGTTTGTCAAAAAGTGTGTGAAGTCCCATGGCTACACCGTTGTCCCACATAGTATTTCACTGGACATGCTAACTTAAGAGCTGCCTTTTAAGACATGACTGCTAGACCTTGCTGTCATGAAACTGGTCAGGTATGTGTGTGAGTGTTTGGTGCTGACATCCCCTGGGGTGTGTTCCAGGGAGCAATCACCCCAGTCAGGCAGGAAGCAGGACCCTCTTATCTGCTATGTCATAAACATTAAGCAGTTGATAGTTAACTGCAATGAAGTACAGATTGTTTTCGTATATCTACTTTAATCAAAACGATTATTGAATTAAATTCAGGACTCTTATTAAAATGTTTTTTACAGACTGCGATTTGCTCTATGTTTCTAACCAAAGAATGTTTTTTCAGAATCTTATAGGTTGTCTTGAAAATGGTAGCTGTCACAAAACTAACATTTTCAAGTTTTGCATTTGGACTACCTAGCATAAATCCTATATTATTTCTTCTGATTTACCACTGCGTTGAAAAATTGCCTTTGGGTACAGGGATCCCATGCTGGCTCTGCAGAAAAAAAAAAAAAATGCCTCAGTAAGAGGTTTATCACAGTCGCTGTAAACATTCTGAATGAAAAATAAATAGGCTTTGTTCTACATGTGAATGTGGCATGTAGTGAGGCTGTCCCTCTAGCTGGCTATTGGGTCTCAGACTCACTCTGTTGTAACCTGACCTTCCTTCTTTTAATACTTCAATATATAAGCAGCTGAAATACTTTTCTCATGTAAGATCTGTCTGGAGAGCCCCATGCTGGGAAGGATTCAATTGGGAAAAATGGGCTACTGTCGAAAGTACCCCCAAATCACTGATTCTCCTGCAAATAAGCAAAGCTTTGGAATAGCAATGTTACCTAGAATAAATTACACATCCCAACTAATAACTCTCAGATTGGATTAACATTTAAGGATACCAGGAAAAAGATGTGGCATAGTACAACACTCTTTGTTTATGGATAATTTGTTGATGGTATGCCCTATCCCGTCATACCCCAGTTACAGACAATCAATGGTTCCTTGCAGCAGCATAGAGACAATGCTCTAGCCCCAGACGATACACAGTGCTTTGCACTGTTCAAAGTCACTACAGTAAATGCATTACTGACAGCGTGCTGCTATCACACCTCAAACTCATTTGTCAGCCCTTGCTAGCAGGGAACAACATGTCCAGTGGGCGGGTACCCCACTCACCTGAAATGAACCCCAGGAGAGCACCTCTGGAACAGCATGTACCTGATCAGGGTCCACTACAGCCCCATATGCCTGCTACAGAGCTGCGCACAGCACTTTCTGCCAAGTGGAGTTTGATTTCCTACTGAGAAATAATTACTCTTCCAATGTCAATGTCACATCAGTTTCAAGCCTTGCTAGCGGCAAATGAAGGACACATGAGATATTCAATTCTCTTAGCATTTGACCTCCTTTGATTTTATGATTCTGAATGCTGAACAAGGCTTAAGCGCTTTAGTGTTATGTGCAGTCCATTTTTTCTGTACTGAAAACATGTTAACATTTACTTCTTGTTTATCAAAAATGCTGTGGTTTTACTATATATCCTGGTCATGTGACAAGAGTGGCCCATGATGTCACCACTGTGTGGGTACTGATTAGTCTCAAACTTGCATTAGTTTTATGTATTTGAAGTTACATTGATGGGGATGATGAGATATGTAATAAGTTCCATTATATTCTTAAAATGTTTTACTTAGAGAAATAAAATTCATTTAAAAAATAAAATGATTATAATTAAAAAAAAATCTTTTTTTCTGAAGTACTTTGCAATGATTATTGAATTTTTTAGTGTAACCACAGCAATAACTTATTAGTTACTTAAGTTATATTTCATTGAGTGTTCCAGTCTTTGGTTTTATGCAGGCTGGTGGTTACAAGTCAGCAGGGTTGCCTCCATCTTATAGCGCAAGTGAAGCTCTGGTGAATAAACACCTTCAAGCTACACATTAAGTCTGAAGCAATGCCTGTGGCTGAACCTATAACTCATTCAACTTAAGGTAATCTTAAGGTAAAATAAGCATGCACTGACTAACAATACATGGAGCTCTCTCTTTTACAAATAAGATATGCATCTCAATAAGCCTCAAAGCTCTGGAAAACACAGGATAATCAAGTAAATTATCGTACAATCAGTCGAGTAAAGATATTATCTACATAATGGGAATTTATTGTTATCCTACAATGTTAAGTTAAAAGCCTGAGAAAGAAGATAGATTAAATGATTAAATTAAGGCTTAATTATGATAGCGAAGCTTTTGTTTAGGTACTAAAAAAACAAGTGAAACTTGTGCTTTGTCATTGGTTTATTGAGGGACTTTTCATTTAATATCCATTTGTTATCATAATATGTTATTACATGTATAAAATCAGGTGTAACTGCTTAAAATGTAGAAGCAATTTGTAGCATTGATTTGAATCTACTTTTTTTACTTACCCTTTGTTTTTCATATTGAATATATGTTTTTACATTCATTTCCCAAAAATTAGATTATAAAAGAGTAAATTGAGAGAGGCCACCTTGATTTAGCCCAGTGAAAACCCTCTAAAATCTAATACAGAGTGGTGAAACCAGGCAAGGACAGATGTTTAAACACTGTTGCCCTGGCAACGGGAGGAGTAAGCATGCCAGGATGGGTCAAACGTCAAAAGAATGGAATCTTAAGAAAAAAAAACGCTCTAGCAGAGAGGGAGGAGCTCCAGAGGGCCTGGAGGCAGCGCAACGAAACACAAGGAGTATGCAGTTATGAGATATCTATACAGCCATGCTCTGAACAGTCCAGTGTTTTTCCAGCACAAATGACAAAGGAGCAGCTCAATTTGATTGATTTTTTACAAATGTCATGCATGTGCAGCTAAACATTTTCCACAAAACAGTGGATGTTTAAATCCCCTTCATCTTAAATTGTGATGAGAAAGGGATTTTGTGCCTTTGAGTTTGATTGAACTTCTTATCACTGCTGGGGGAATGGTAAATGTTATTGTACAGTTTTATTGCTGTAAGCATGACCAGAAAATTCCAGTCCATGAAGGAGAACCCATGATTTTATAGTTAATAAAAACTGTTTTCATATGTGTTGGATGTCTCCTCTCTGTTGTGGCCTTTGATGGTATTAACTGGTCATTTCTGTCTGAGCAGGTTTTTGCCCTCTTTGGAGACCATCAAATTACTCTCCTATACTATTCTCAAGAGCGATGAGCATGCATCTCCCACAGAATATCAGAAATGAGCTCGGTGAAAAAGTAACTGTTGAGGAGGCTCAGCAGAACTCAGAGATATATAAACACTGGCTACCCAAATGAGCATGGTCATGTGAGCAGCACTGTAATGATGCCTTACTAAAAGGTGATCATTAAACTGAAATGCTTTCATGCTTTCCATGTAACAATAGAAAACAAAAGCAAATGAAGTGTAAGAATAAAATACAAACATACCTCCTGGTTTCTTTTTTTCATCAATAATAGCAAAGCAAAGCTAATATGTTAACCTGTTTTTGCTGATAAAATTTCAGGATACTTCACATGTACTAGCTTGTATGACTTGTAAATCAGTTCTTTTTCACCTAGCAGTTCACACCTTTTCAGTGCAGGCTAAATTGAAAGGTGGGACAATGAGCTGTTTGACACAGCTGGGGTGGGAGCATTCAAAGGTAAGGAGTAGCTCTTGTTTGAATTTATTCTGTGGTCTGTCATATTTCTGTCACATGAAACATGAAAAGATATTCATTCACTGAGTATCTCCTCTTCCAGCAGCAGCCTAATGATATGAGAGGTGGAAACCCCTTAAACAAATATACTATGATGTAGCAATCTTTCAATCATTCCTTGAAGGATTTTCTTTGAAGGGATTCATGGTAAGCTCTCAACACGGTAGTGAAAGTAATTGTATGAAGAATGAACAAACCGCTTCAAACCCCACCAATTTTCACACATTAACCACCCTGGCCAATCGCTATGGATAGTGGGCACTGATGCTGGAATTCCTGTTTAATTAAGGTACAAAAATTGTCAAAACATTTGAGTAGTTATCCCTAACAATTTGACAAATAGACAAGAATAATTTTGGCTTGTGCACAAAATGACAAAAAAAAAAAAACACTAGCTAACACTCAAGTGATGACATATTACATTTGTGAACCAACTGATATTGGTTTGGCAAGGAAGTATAAATCAGGCTTAAGCACAGGTCCCCAATCCAACAACCTTTCCAACTCTTTCACTTCCCACCGCTCCAAACAGGGGTTTGTCTAAAGTATGCAGCAGCCTTAAAGGTTTGAAATAAACCTCCAGCCACACCCCTCTGGTCCTGAGGGGTTTGAATCCCTTAAGGCTTATTTCACTGTAGGGAGAATGCTAAAACTGACCAACGCAATATTGGTGTAGCACTCCTCAAAACATAGAAACTGTGCAAAAAGGAAACAGGCTATTGTTTTATAAGAAATGGAAATATATTTAAGGATTTCCTCTTTTAATAGTGCATAAAAAGAAACATTGTGAATATAAATACTGAATTTTAGGCTGAGGACTTTCCTTTTATAGATTGTCACAATAAAGCTGTCTAAAATTTGAGACAGCCCACCCATCAAATCCCTTTGTTGCACTGAACAAAAAGATGTTTCTTTCACCACCCATCCTCAAAAGCTTGGATTTTCTTACCTGGGGATACTATGTGACTTTGTAACATAGTATCCCCAACCATCAAAGAACAAGGATTTTTCAACCAACAAAAGTGTATGTGATGTAGACAGGGTGAACAGAGCAAATGGAATCATCAAAATTCTACAGTGTGTGCCCTTGGAAAACATAAAAAGAGAAAGACCCGTGTATAAGGCTTAGCATGTCTTATTCATATTTCCTCCATCTGCAAACCACAGACCATCACAGGCACTGAAAAGAGCTTTCAGTGATTCAACAGACTGTTCTGACAGTTGAATAATGTTTGAACTATTGGTTTGCATTTCTCTGTTTTCTTGGGACTGTACATGCTACAAGCATGGCATCCCCTTCCCAAGACACCACAAATTCTGTCCTCCTCTGAAACATCATATCACCATAATAACTGGTGAGCACCTGAAATTACAAGAATATAACGAATGTCACAACCAAACCTGGCTGACTTAAACATACCTTGCCCCTGGACACATAGTTTCAGATCACAGAAACTTGATCAAAATATACTTTTCTTGATAAATTTGTATAATCTGAATAATAGGAATTCAATTCATGAAGTATGGATTAAAATGCATGCAGGTCACCAGAGCTAGAAAGATGAAAGAAGTCCCCGTTGCCAATGTGACCCATTCATTTTTGTTGTAGCTGCCAATATATTCAATGGTAAACCTGAATGAGCTCTGCATTAATCCTGTCCCTTTGATCAATAGTGAAATTGCATCTTCGCTGATTCTCTTCCTTGTCAGCTGACCATGGAGGGTTTTGATCATCAAGGATGGCATTTATGCACTCACAAGTTATTAGACTGTTAATCTGCCTGTTTTTAAAATGATAGAAACCAACATGTACTGCTGTGGTGTCAGCCTTTACTTCTGTTTCACAATTCTTAATTTATCAAACCTAACCTGTTTAAGAAATTGCTAACTTATTTGCGCCAAGGTAACTGTTAGAGCTTGGTGTTTGAAATTTGAAAGGCCTTTCCTGACCCTTGCCATGAATGTGCAATATTTTACATGGTGCACAGCCTCCTTTCACAACTTAGTACATTGCGAATTCAAATGAGAACACAGAAAATTATGCCCCAACAAGTGATGTTAACTTAGCTGCAGCCAATGCTTAAAAAACAAAAAGACTTAAAAAAACAAGTTCAAGTGTACTCAAAATAATGATGATGATGATGATAATAATAATAATAATAGTAGTAGCAGTAATAAAAAATAAAAATGAGCTTTGCATATGAACAATTTTTTAAAAAAATAATGGTGCACACCTTTTAAACCATGATAACAACTTGGGAAACCCATGCATGTGTAATTGTTTATGATATAATTAAGCGTTATGTAAAAATCCTTGGTACTACAATTGTGTATGTAATCATGTTTGATATACAGATGAAAATACCAACAAAGGTGGTATTTTATATTTGTAAAAGATGAGTGCCAAAATTTTTGGCTTGCTTTGTTGCAAAAGCATTTATCATTTAGCAAAAAACATTTTAGCCAAACTCCAATAGTACACAATAAATCTGACACAGCAGTCGGTCTTCTCGATCAGCCTTATGGCGCTTCCCTTGGAGAGGCTTTTTGTGCCTCAGATACCAGCCCCAGCATTGGAGAGCGTCTCCGTGTCATTCTTAGCTGCTAATGAGATTGATGTTTTCTACGTGGGCATAGCATGGGCTTTATGATCAGCTAAATTAGTTGATGATATTGAGCCTCTGTGAGCAAAGCAACCAGCACCCTTGTGCCTTCATGCATCACCATGGACATGGGGTTACTTTGGAGTGTGTTACTGGTCATTTTTAATCTTGCACCGCCAATTAGCTCATCTTCAGCAAGGGTGTCAATAATTTTGCAGGTAAATATAAGTAACTAACAGGACTGTATCTGATACATTTGATAAAATCAAGTTGCTTATTTAGCAAAGCTGCTTTGATAAGACCCCTTGTGTGATTTGGTGATTATTTTTTTCAGTAGATGGTTGCAGAGGTGCATGATATTACCTGCTAAGGCACAGATAAGAAAAAAAAAACCATTGGGTATGTTCTTGCTTGTCATTAGCAGTATGGATTCAAAGCTGATACTTCCTTTGTGAAGAGGAAAAAAATCCTCTGAAACATGCTTGTTAAAAAATCCCATAGAAAGTGTTTCTGCCTGCCATCACATTTCATCTGGAAAACACAGCAGAGAATGTGCCAATCAGTAAGCAGTTGCCTTGATAAAAGCAATTATCTCTATGGCATGCCAGTCTCAGAAAATAAAACCCCAGCTCATAATTTTCCTTTCACTGGCCAAATGTCAATGCCTTACATTCTTAGGACAGGTAGATGAGGTGAACAGAAAGGGTGATTATTCTGCATGATCTATTTCAATTATTTATTTATGTTATAAACCAATTAAAAAAATATATATCTGTCTGGAGGGCAGAATGAGGCTATTGGCTATTGTTAAAATGAAGGCAGTCCTTCCACATGGGTTTGCAAAGCAAGTTACTCTCCCACACAAACCTGGTACACGCATCAGGAAATTAAAACACGTTAAACACTAACGCATGAAAAATTCATATTTGAGAACACATTCAATTCTGAAAACATGTTCAGAATTGTGACCTGGTTTGTTACTACCATTTCAAATGGTTATTAGTTTCAAAACTAATATGAAATATAGGGTGGAATGTTGTATGCAAATTGGTGGAATTCACTGCAAGATCAGAAGCAGAGGAAGTGCTGACTACGGCCAGGAGTCCTGCCTAATTGCCCACTGCACCACTCAGAAAGAAAAGGTTTCAGCTACTCGGGTACTCTGGTCATAATCACACAACAGCAGCTCCTTTGGCCGGTCAGAGCAGCAGCAGCATCTGTGTGTAAGCAGCGCAGACCTCTGGGGAAATACCTGTGCCACTCCGCGGGTGGATGGCAGAGTGAATAGCAGAGACTGCAAGTGTGCCAATGTGTGACCTCCCTGAAATCAGCAGCAACCAGCGGCATGAGCTGTGTACATCAACATATTCACATGAAATGTGGCAAAAAATATCAGCTAAATTAAACAATAAAAACAAGATATATATTTTAGTGTATTACATATTACAAGATATTCATTTTTCTGACGGTCAGTTATGATGGTTAGAAATAATGCCTTGTTTACTCAAAGGCACTTCAGCTTGTGCCATGAATAAAATGTGTCATATTTTTAATTAATATCCTCTTACAAATGAATGGTGAAAACATGTTGTCCCAAATGAATTGGAGGTGATACCAGTGGTAGGGACACCACAGTCCTCAGCATGAATGTGTTTTGAGTACTGAATCTCCAAAAGAAATTTTACAAATCTGTTCCTCTCTCACTACATTTCCCAAGATGTTTCACATGAAGCCAACAGGGTCAAAGCCAATCAGTACATCTTATCAACTGCAGCAGTTTAAGAACTGTATATTCCATTGTTTACATTGCAATAATCAACTACATTTCCTAATAAGAAGGGAGAAGATTGTGCATTCAGTATTGAGCCATATTGAGTATCACAATTTTGTTGTAGCACAAACTGTCTGGTTCTGTGCACCTATATTTGTACATTGAATGTGTTCTGTTTGGCAATACGCTTCATAAGGTGGTACAGTAAAGCATACTGTGCAGTTTATTGTATCCCATTGGGGATATGTTCCCAGTTCTTTCTGGACTCAGGCCCAGCTCTACAATTTCTTTTCCTATTGACAAGTCTCACAGGGCTTGCAAATCCTGCAAAACGAGGAAAAAAGCATGCAAAATAGGATGGGTCTGTATGAAGATTTGTTATTGTGTTGTCTGTACCAGAATCCCACACAATGCAGGTTAGATGTTTACCCATGAGTACTCATTGATTTCAACTCTGTAACATATATTTTTAAAATGACCAAGGGCTGCATATAAATGAGATGAGTACCAGGCTTTTATAGTCAATGTGAATTCTGCATTGTCAGTAAATCCTCTTAAATATGAATATCTGAACAGTTTTTTTTCTTTGTAGGTAACTTATTCTTGTAGGTGACATATTTGATCTCTATAATGACCCATTGATGGCTGTCATCTGCACTCCTTTGCAGTGGTTGATGTAATTTTAATGATTACCTTAAAGGGCCATCTCAAAGGATCTTTTTTAGCATGTGTCAGGTTGAGAGCAAGTAAACACTGCAAAGGATTACAGTGGAATAAAGCACACCTGTGAGAATGAGACCCTCAGGTCAGCCATGAGTTACTTGTTGATAAGAGGAAAGGAATCCATAGCATTAAACAGGATAAATGGTGCAAGACTCATACTTGAGATGATTTCTGATTACATTCGCTTAGAATGCTCTCATCGGGCTGAGAGTTAAGTGGTGTGGCCTGATGCCAGACACATTGGTCATCCTGCTTAATATCAGGTCAGTATCATATGTCAAAACATTTGGTGAATATGTCAGAATTTTGGGCTTACAACATCTCTGCCTAATTGCATTGCCTTTTCAATACAATGGTTCCTTTATTGCTTACTGATCACACAGCCCTCTTTTCTTATCAATATGTTCTGCTGACATTTTTTACAAATAATTTTAAATGATACATTCACAAATTTGTAGTACAACTGAAATTGGAAAAAAAGGCCTTTACAAACTTTATGTTATTAAAAATTATTGCAATCAAGGCATTGAAAAAGCTACACAGTGCAGAAGGCTACTGAGTTCATTCGTCTGTCAGAACAGAAGTGCAGTTGGGCTGAAATGATTGTCCATAGAGTAAAGATCTGTGATTGATTCAGACGTTATCTTGAAGCATAACCCTTCATCACAGATTAATGGTGAGTTTAATATTAAAGTGTGCTTGCTCAAAATGGTGTTACTGTTATTAAGTTCCCTGGAGAGCACTTTCAAATTTTGTAGGGCAAAAGATTGCAGGGACAGAAATTTGTATAACACAGAATCTCTGGTGTCCGGGTACATGTGTGGAACTCTGCGGCTTGTTTTTTATGCTTACTTTTGTCTTCAATAAATAAGGCTTTGCGTGCAAGCAGTTTCTTACACCTTGCTTTTCGAACCCCAGAAGATCAAAATTGTGATTTTCACTACTTTAGATCGTGAAAGACCTCTGCAGGTACTAATTGTGTCTGAAAGGCATTATTTCAATGAGAGGTTATTGCTTGGCCAAGAAAAAGCCTTTCTGATGGGTTTGGCTGATCCCAATGTCTCTAGATTACAACACCGACATTTTACGCATTGACCTGGTGCCATGTGAATGGGCAGTAAATGCAGCAGATTGGTACCAGCTGAATGAGCTCCTGTTTACCACCCACCTCAGTACAAGATTTATGAGAATCAGAAGAGTGATCAGGAAACTCAACAAATGTATCCATATTGCCCTGCCTGTCCATTTGTGTAGCAATGAGAGAGAGTGCAATGCTGAGGGATAATGGCTTGTGAAGAGAAGATTCCAGAATGATACTAATGCTCCTATAACCTTCAGGAAGGGCCTGAACCAGATTTTACAGGATGCAATCTCTGCCAAATGTTATTTTGGATGAGAGTATCTGCGTAGTATGAAGAGAATGGGAAAATGAACAAGAAGTAAGTAAAAATGTAAGAACTATGTTACAACCTGTAAGTGAACTGTATGTACACAAATGCAATGTGTAATTAGGTAGGTAGACATGCCACATAATATGAAGTTGGATCTCAAAAGCTAATATTGATATTCTACAAATAAAAATAACTGACCCATACCTAAGCAAATTAAGACCTCCTCATTAAGAATATGCAGATTTTACTTCAAAATTTAATTTGGTGTGATGAAAATGATATTATTGTTGTCCCAAAGTGATCATAACCTCGTCCACATTAAATACAATGACTATGTGTTACGTCTTTGAGAGAGTTTTATGTATGGTGGTCCAGCTACCCCAGACCTGCAGATTTATGTAACAGGCTCACTCCCTCAATGTCAACATTGCAGTGACGGAGGAAATGATAAAGATAATCAGCACAAAAGCACCTGAGCTGCATGGGCCACAGAAATTCAGGTTTCATGTGAAGAGATAAAATTCAGCTGGGAAAGTGACTGAATGTTGATTGGTTTCCCTTGCTGCAAGCAAAATAATCACTCCCCCATTATGTTCCATAATCCTGTTAAGGTGATATAACAAACCTTGGGCCCGGTAACAAAATTGACTAGATGCAGAGACCGGTCCTTTCATGAAAGTGCTATTCTACATAACACAGGCTGAGGTATGCAAATGATCATTTAGCACAGTAGCTGAGGTTTTGAGTATGGAATTAATACAATGGAATGAACAGACCAAATACTACAATCATGTGTAGCCTGACTAATCCTGATTATAAAGTGTCCGTCATATAACTGCAATATGATGCTGTGGAGGACACTATATCGCCAATGCATTTCCTACAGCTAGCTATCCATCTGCCTTTAACACAAAGCAGTGATATGACCTTCACAGAGAAGCATTGATCTTTCTTTTTATCAGCCCTCATTCTGTAGCTGCTCTAGGTAAAGATATATACATCTGTAATAAAAAGCATGCAAATAAAAAGCTCTTGGCCATGGAAAAAATGTAATACACTGAAAATCAAAACATGAATGGAAAACGTGGGTAATTATGTAATCTTCCTTGTGCTAAGCATTGAAAATGGATGTACATCAGCATCTCAACAGATAATTGCAGAGAACTCTCAAGGTCCTGCCCCTCCCAGTTCATATATTCTGTTTCCCGGAATTCTTACATAACACATTGATTATATAACAGGTTCAAGATGTATATGTTAGGACATTAATGCCGTGGGCAGTGATAGGACAAATAACAGGCACATGACCTACTTCCCCAGGCTATGAATACTGTATAATTAGGGGTCTGTTTTTGCTGTTTGACACTGTTGTATATAATCATGGCTGCTTGAGTCCTGCTGTTGGGTTTTTTTTTTTTCTTCAGTAGCAATCAGAACAGCAAAATGAGGTAATTCTTGAGCTCATGATAATTTCATATAAATAAAGGGAAAAGATGAAGGCGGCTGGAATTAGGCAGAAAATCAGATAATACAGTATCAGAATATAAAATATTATCATGATAAGATCAAAATGAAATTCTGTGAACTATAATGTTATGTCATCCAGTCTTACCTTTAACCATTACTCTTTAAACTTTGTATTAATTGTCCATTCCCTGGAAAATAATATAATTTGTTCAGAAATCTAATTTTACATGTGCTACTCCAATACTGTTCATCTATATACAATGAATTTTCCAGTGTATTACCAAATGAACCTCTTTTGACGCAAAACAGAAACTGAGCCGTGTGCACAGGAGGTTGTTTATCATATCCATAAACCAAGTGAAGTGCACTCATGATACACTGTTGCACATTTCACAACATACATTACTTTCTGCATGATGTCAGTAAAAAGGGCTCGAAAAACCAGTTATATTGTGTAGATGTGCATTCCATGTGATAACACTTGAAAGGACAGGTATGAATGATCTAAAACACATGCATGACTTATACATATATATGTCTTTAGAAGCAATGGTCAACTGCCTGCATAATTTGTAAAATATTCAGTATTACTGCTTGGCCATAACATTGGCCATGAAAGCTAATAGACAGTTTGTCTACGGTATGTAAATATGTTCAAGGATCTGAGTCCAAAAAAGGAAAATCATTTCATCCGAAGCGTAGTGTGATATGCAAGTGTCTGTCCTGTTTTTCAATACTCTGATTTTCTTGTATATAATAATCAAAACCACGATTTCCAGACAAATAGTATTTTAGATGTTAGCAATTGTACAAAAGGCATTGTAACTGTTTTTGTCAGTAATAGCTTGTAAACAGCACTACAGATCAGAGAAAGTCAGCTTTCACAAGTTCAAACTAGAGGAGCCGTAGCCTCACCAAGCCGTGCATACATGATTTTGTACAGGTACTTAGCAAAAAACAATCACGAGAATTAATGCTCCAAAGTGATTCGTTAAATTCCCAATATTTATTAAATACCCGATGAAATGGATTCAGTCTTTTGGTCAATATGATAGTAAAACTCTTCAAGTTTCATTTGGTTCTTTTGGTGTTCCTGTTTTATGTGTTTTTATTTGATTCCAAACTACAGAAAGTGAATTGATAAATGTGGCACAGACCCATGCTGCCCAAGAGGCCGGTTATTTAAAAGAGATCACAGTAACTGAGGCATGGGGACAACATTTCACCATCACTGGAAATACAGTATATAACAGTTAAATTCCACAAAACAGCAGGCCCTCCTTTTTATATACATTTCAGAGTGACTTGAAACTATTTAGGACTGTACAGTAAAATAGCACATTAATATCTACCACTGCAATATTACACGATTAGAATCATATTACATTCATGCAGTCTACACAGGACACATCTATATGTGTTCAATTACATGCCACACACCATGATAGATACAAGATCTGAAAAAAAAAAATCTTTCAGCTAACATACAATGTTTGTGTTTTATCCTATGAGGAGTGCATTGTCTATATTCAGAGTGCTGTCTCTCCTTGAGTAATGTCCTAGTTGCTTTCCACAGGTTACTGGCCTCTCATTAAAATGTTTCATTACAGAGCATCTCAACCTAGTTTTATCTCCATGCTTCCCTGCTGAGGATGTACGTACACTTCAGATGGAAAACAACTGGTGTTGTATGGCATGTCTTCTCTCCTGTCAGTTTGTTTTTAGACGTGACTAACATCTCATACCAAAGACAGGAAGCACTGAGCAGCTGTGCATTTCTGATAAAGCTGTTTTCTGTCAGGATGGTGACCATCTGTTTGAAAACACATTCCTACATGACCTTAACAATCTGCAGTGTTTAATCTAAAGGGAATCGTCTATAAGGGGGAGATCAAGATAAAATGTCTGTATAATGTGGGGGAAAATACTGAAATAATAGGTACTGAAAAAAATAACACAGATAAAAGCAACACAACTGAATGAAACTTAGCTGGACGTTTTTAGATCAGTCTCCTTCAGTTCATATTTTTTGGACTGTTCCATAAGCTACAATTTGCTGTTTTGTTTGGCAGTTGCCAACAATTACAGTTGAAGGTAATAACATTCTATACAATTCAGTAGGGGGGGAAAGCCCTAAAATAACCAGCTGTTTAATATCGTGAAATCAAAGCCACAGGAGACCTTTTTGCCTGTTAGGTATACTGTGATGTAATCTTTATCTAGACTGGATATCCACATAGGTCATAATTATGCAAGGGCCGAGGAAGCATATACAATCCAAGGTTTAATTGATTTACTCTGCCTCGTTTCAGTTAAAGTACATTTGTAATTATTTTCTAAACTATTCTCTGAAGCACTTGAGTTTTTCCTCTTTTTTGTTGAAAGTTATCATTTTGGCAAATTTCCCAGCCAGATCAACAGCTCACTGCTTTTCATGTAATTATGGCCATTGAAATTGGGCTCTAATTCTTGGAGAAAAACATGTCCAAAGATTGTTCAGAATCATATTTTGTATCTAAAGGTAAATTTCAACAGGAAATTCAGTTTCCAATTAAATTCAGTTCATTAAATACTTACACAGCACAGCAAACACTATAATTAAGATGTACATTGTAACAGTTATCTTTTAATGCACTGGATTTAAATAAGTCAACAAAACACATACTTGTATACACTGTACTCCACTGTCAAGAGCTTTCCATGTTTTTGCAGGATAATAGTTGTTTTTAATATTATTTTTAAAGCATCTAACAGTATATATGTAGTTCATTATGCAATTAATCTGTCATCCTTTCACTTCAGCAGTCAAATATGAATCCTCTTGCACAAGGTAACCCTCAGGGATTAGTTTTTAGTGACCAAGATTGAAACCCTATCACACATTAATCATTAATACAAATGTGTTGAGATGAAGCAAAATTCATGTCAGTTTTAGTTAGGAATATGACACAGCTGACTCAAAAAAGACACTATTTGACATACACACAGCATGTAAAATGTAAAAAAATGTACATTGGTGCAATCTAAAGTGGGGTGGAAATCAAATTAGTTATCAAATATTAAAAGTCTCATAATATGAGATGGGTGTTTGCAGACATCGATCAATGTCAAAGATGGGGTCTGTGACTGACAGGAGCATTCTGTTAATGGGTGTGAATGATGAGAGATGAGCAAACCCTGGTGTGCTGTAATCACTCACCTCTGACTGTGTGTCATCATTGGGTGTGTGGGCTGCTATATAAGGCAAAAACAAGAGACAATACTCTACAAAACCTATAGGTTCACATAAGGTGAGTGTACATCACCTTGAGGACATGTTAATATGAAGCATTGTTGTTATTATTAACTATTAATCTCTGTTCCCCAGACTATTAAACAATGACATTTAGATTGTTTGAGACAACACCCCCAAAACCATGATAAATTGCTGGAAAACTGAAATGAATGATTACAATATTCTGTTCTATGCATTGAAATGCTTTCGTTAATCGAGTCATTGATTAATTTTTTTATTTATTTGGCTTCTGAAGCATGTAGACCACAGTTATGCACATTAAAACATGTTGTGTTTGATTTACTTGATGTTGAATGACTGTACAAGTTCCTGATGGGGTATACATTGTCTTGATAAAACACCCAGCTTGCTACACTTCTGCTTTCTCCATGAAATACAGGAAACCTTTCCCCTGGAAGCTATAGATTTCTAAATCAACATTATTAGTCTGCCTACAAAGATTGCTTCTTTGCATTATCTTCTCAATAAAGATAGTTCTGCCACAAACTATAGTAATAGTCAAGTAAGGGTGTTGCATCACTTATGCAAATGTATATGGTTTTCAACTTCGTCAGCTCTTACTGTCACTTAAAACAGTTGTTTCTGGAACCTAGATTCCATCTGCTGTAGAAATAGTTCAAATTTGTCATGTTGTGCTGTATTCCCTTATCAAGTTAAATACAACACAAGCAGAGAGATTAATAGAGAAAACTCCCCATAATAATCCTCCCAAATGCCCCAAATGCTCTTTGTTTACTGTTTGAGTTTTACATGACAAGTAACAACAGAAACTCCTTAAGACAAGTCTGTCCTCATGCCTGACCCTGGGGTTTCCAGATTCTCCACTGCCAGCTATCATAACCCCACTCCATGAAGACGAGTCTGTTTAGAGCGGAGTGACATCAAACAGCATGCTCCTCACAGGCTCTGGAGCAGATCCTCAGTTCTGCAGCCAGCTTTGTTTGCTTTATTGCTCCATATTCATGTCTGTTGAAAATAGAAATTGTCAAGATCTAGCATCTCAAAATTACACGGTAATATAATTAATTTTTTTATTTGGTACATAATACGGCCATGAGGGATAATTTTGATTTCGTTCCTAGAACTAAAATATTTGTGAAGTTGAAAATTCATGCATAGTAAAACAATGCTAAAAAGAATGAAATATGATGTAGTATATCTTACTGATACACATTTTTTAACCAAAGCTGTTATACACTGTACATTTATTCTGTAACCTCAGCCATTGTACAGAAACTGATAAATGTCTCAGCTGTGAAATACAACTACATGGCACCTGCCCAGCAGCTCCCCTGGCCTGCTGCCCTGGCCACTGATAGCTGTAAATTGACTTGTGTTGAAACGTAGCCTGTGACCTGTTGTCTTGCTGAATCATGTCTTTTCCTCATTTTTGCAGACAGGACAGTTGCATAAGTGTTCTCATTGGCAAAATCAAATTTACTCATTCTGAAAAAAAAAAAAGCCTAAGTATTCAATATACATATAAATTTCAGGCTTCCAAATTATAATGCAAATGTTTTCTGTATGCAAGTAATCAATGTGTATGTTGAGTTAAAGATGTAGTATAGAGAACTTTAAATGATGGCTACATCATTTAAAGGGGGCCATTTCACATAGCTTACATTGTTGAACAGTATTGTAAGTTTTGTTCTTTTTTTCACTGTTCCTCACAAATGTCAATACTGTGATCAATATGTGAATGTTGCTGGATTTTGTATGTAACTTTTTATTATGTAGAATGTAAACAGAATGTGGAGTAATGAAGTGATCACCAGCTGTACAGTCCATTAGAGGTATCATTAATTTATAACATCTTATTCAGCGCTGTGTTAATGATGGCCTTAAAAACGAGTGCCTACTGTCTCTTTCCTACCAAATGTGCATTGCATTATGGGATTCCTCCTTCGTTTCCGCCTATAGCAGTTTATGTTCCCTTCAGAATCTCCAAGTGCTGAATACATAATTCTTTCAGAGGTCATCAAATTAGATTGGAATGCATTCCAATGCCTTGTGCCTGTAGCCTATTCAACCAATTAGGGCTTTATGGATACAAACATCAGGAAAGTGAGATGTATACTTTACCTTTGGGTGTGAAATTATGCAGCTGAAATATGGCTTTGTTTGTATGAAACAACACATGTATTAAAGTATGGGAGAAACTGACATTTTCTTTAATTGGGGCTTGCATTGGTCTTTCCTCATTAACATTTATTTGCAGTATTTTTTCTGATTATGTTTAATGTGTGCTACACATGCTATTTGGTACACAATGTTAATGTATTCATATGTTCCTTCTTTAAGTTTCATTTGCTTTTATTGTGCTTGCACAAGTAAATATTGTATTGATTGGCGCTGACTACAGTAGGTGTAGCTGCTCCACCAACTCCATGGGAGGAAGCCTTACAAACTTTATTCATTTCAATTTGCATGATGACATAAACTTTAATTTACATTACATTACTTATCCAGAGCAACTTACAGAACAAAGTGCATTTCTTTCTGGACACGGGTGTTAAAGTGGTAGAGGGGGTAAAAGTCTCAAGTGCCAGGAGGGTTAGCATGGACTAAACCCTATGGATGACCTGCTGAAGAAACAAAGCAAAAAACCATTAGTAATATCAACAACAATCCTTAGCTAACAAGATTAGGTCGCTGCAACTGAAACTATGGCTAAGTGGTGAACTCCGTGGGATGGTCACTCCACCAGCAAGGAGCCAGAGCAGACAGCAGACGTGAACGGGAAGTACATGCATTGAGAGGAGAGGGCACCAGACGCATTGAAGATACAGAATGGATCGAACAGGAAGGCGTGTAGGGTCTGATGATCCTCTGAAGATAGAATGTTGCCATCCCCTTGACAGCCTGGAAGGCAAGCACAAATGTTTTGAATCTGATGCGAGCCGAGACAGGTAGCAAGTGGAGGTCAGCGAGGAGGGGAGTGACATTGGTGCGTCTGGGAAGGTTGAACACCAATTTACCAATTTGCCAACCACCATTACCTATTTACATGATGACTAGTCCTCACTTCTTTCTGCAATACAGATGCTTCAGCACTTACATACTGTGCATGCCAATTTGGGAACACAAAGATTGCATATACTCTGTGCACACTCTTGGAAGCCCTCAGCCCGCTACAGGGTAATAAGAAAGAATGAGTTTTAAGTGGCTGAGCCTCTGTCTTTTCCCAGCAAGACAAAGCAAACTTCAGCATGCCACTCTGGACCATAGGGACAGTAATGGTGTGGTTGGGACTGAAATACCCAGTAGTAGCCTGGCTCACAGCTGCACCATAAACATATGCCTCTAATGCGAGAGCCATCCAGGGACCCAGAGCTACCTCATGTTGAACAAACGTTGCTAACGAATGCCAGAGACAGCTGCTTTAGGGATACAAATCCCACTTTCACTGGAGTCCACAGAAAGAGTTCTTATGCAAGACTTTGTGGGATGTGGTTTTTGCTGAAGCTGCTTGTTAGATTCTGTGTGCTTAGATGTCTATGTTTCATTATCCCTTAAATAATTTGTGATGTGTATATGTGACAATCATAGGCTTGTCTGTTATGTGTGTTCTGTACCATAGACTAGTTCACTGTAAATTTTTAATCAATCAAGTCATAACTGATTTTCACAGGCACAGTGTTCTTATACATGACACAGACAATTATATATAATTATACATAAATTATAATACAATTATATACAATATTACAGGTTGGAAAAGCCTCAAAAGATTATGAAATCAGCTTAGTTTAACACTGAACATTGCACTGAATTTGCGCTGAAAGGGCTGTCAGTAAATTGCCTTAATGACTATGTTGGTTTAACTATGTATAGCCAAGTAGATATTCTTTAGAGGGATAAAAAGCATATACATCCATGCAAATATTTGGTACCCACAATTGCTCACACATTGACAATGAATGTGCCTGAATGGCTGCAATCAAGTCAATGTGATAAGGCTGCATCCCTTTTTTGCTGAGCTGATGTCATTCAGTGGGTAAATGAAGGTGAATTAAATTTAAATCACATATCAAATAATATACTTAAAATGATTTGATAGAGCAAAACAAATATTGTCTGACTGCTACGATACTATCATATTTAAAAAAATCACCAATTGCTGATTGGGGAAAACCCTCTCTTTTTGCTAGAACTGTACTATGAATCCTTCTGTATTCTGAGAATTCTAGAAGCAAGGCGCCAATCTAAATTGACACACACTGCTCTAGGGGTAAAATTAGACTAAATCTATAGATAGTGGTGGATGCAATAAGCATGTATTGATTTTGTATAATGCAATAGATACCAGGGTGTCAGTGACAAGGCAGTTATTCAATCAAGGATTTCTGCTGACGTCATACACCAGAGAACCAATTTCCTTACCGTTTGTTTGCCATAAAAATCGAATGCTGTGCACTGTGGGAACATAAGAAAAGAGGCTGAAAAAAGAAAACAAGTAAAACCTCAGAATCCACCCACAAACCTATATAAACAAAAATACACATCGGGATCTATTCAGATCCACAATCAGCATGATTTAGGGTTTTTTTGACCCGCTGCATGCCTTTTCAGTGTCTGTCGTAAATTTCAGGGTAGAGTCTGTGCATGGCTATGTCACCCATTTGACTGATCACCTTTCAAAATTGAAGTTTTCTCTGCTACACAGCAGACTTTTAGTACTAGTTAATGTAACTCAGAGAAAAACATTACTGGGCCATCAAGGTTTCATGGAGGGCGTGTCATTTTCCAGGTTGAATTAGCATTATTCAAGATCCTATATGGGTCCTCCTACTTTTCTGCCCTGCACGGGCCAGGCATGGCCACATAAGACAGGTCAGAATACGAAAAAGTATTTTCCAGGTAACTATTTCCATAGAAAAAACTGAGCGCTTCCAAGTCAGAATTCCCCCCATAGTCATCTGTTTCATGTATAATTATTAATTTTAATTCATTGCCTCCATGACATATTCTGAGCATCATATAGAATTAGTAACTATTTGTATTGACAATTCCTGTTGCAGTTATACTGCAACATATATATAAATCATGTACCACATACCAAGTAACAAAGTAAAAATACCTGAAATTATCAATTTTGGTTAATACCAAAGTATTTCTTTAGTCTCCAGTCATTCCAAAAATTTGAGTTGCATTCTATTTTTACTGTTCTGCACCCTAAGCAGCTTCCCATGTAGCAGTTATAAGTAAAGACAAATTCAGTGTAGTACCCCATTTAACGGTATTACTTTTGTCTTTTTATTTCAGGAAGCAAGGAGGTGAACTTTCTCTTAGTTATATGGGTGAAGGCTATTCACTTCCCTGCTTACTGGCAAGATGGAAATGCTTGAGTGCCGGGCATCATAAATCTTCCACCTCTCACAATCATCCGATTTGCCACCAAAATAAATAGAGAGAAAAGCAGAGGCGCTTACCCATCATAAATCCTCACATCCTCCTGCTGGAAAGTAATGCTCTGTTCTACAGATGGAGTGTCAAGATTTCATTAAGCAAGGAGCCCCCGACCAATTCAAAACCCATCTTTTACTTGGTAGCTTGGGACTATTTATTTTCAGAGAATAGGGACTTGAAGGCCATTGCTAAAGTAAGCTCCATATCACTGAAACACACTGCTCAACTCAATGCCGAGGAATCGTCCATGTGTTTTTACGTCTGTGCAGGAGGTTATATGTGAAGACTATAGGACTTAAAAAACCTGCCTTCACTTTGGGAAAACATGCAGCGCTCCCACACTAGTACTATGCTCTAAATTTAGAGATTTAGTCACTTGAAAATAGTTCAATAATTCTTAACCAATGAGGCTAATTCTGTTTCCACATACTGAAAAATGGAATATGGAAACAGTGTTTTTCTTTCCATGAATTATAAAAGAGTAATATGTCTTTTTTTAAGAAATGCTTAGTCCTTAGAATTTAGTGATGAAAGTATATCTCAAAGCAAGATAAAATACAAGTACAAAAAAAAAAATACTAAACAAAAGTTGTACATTTATAATGTAGAACTCAGATTGACCATAGATGCAAAACCCTAAAAAGTGGCATGGGTAATAGTGTAACTATACCACAGTCAAGAAATTGTTTTAGATTGAGCGACATGACTGTGCATCTGCTGAAACATGTATCTTAACTCTCATCCAAAGGAATATGAGGACCCCCTCTTGTTGCTCCTCATACAGGGAGTTCTGCTGGAGGCCCCAGGGACATATCCTCAGCACTACTGGATACGAGATTAAAGTGCTGATTTTGTCCTCAGTACATCTAAAAAGTCATCAAATGTAGGTTTTTTTTCTTTTGAAAATGTTCTGAGAATATGTTGTGTGTCAAGGTCACAGAGGAAATGGCACCAGGACCATACAGAGAAATGTCTCTCCTCCAGGTATGTTAATTGGTGTTCACAAAGCCTGCTGAGGTGAAGGCAGACACTTCACGGCTTGTGTAAAGTGGTGAAATGCAGTGGATTGGCAGCTAACTGTAGTGTGAGGGAAGCTGCATTTAAAAAGATTATTTAGAAACAGATGTAATCAAAGATTTCAGCACTTGTCTTTCATCCTGTCTGTCTTTTACTTTCTTGGTCTAATGTCAAAACTGAATTTTCTGAGCGAAAGTGTACTTCATTATAGAAGAACCTTTGTGTACTAAGTTTTCCTTTGATCCTGGCATACCATACCTAGTTATTCAGCTACAGGAAAAAATGAAGCTACTGCTTTGCCTATAGGACTGACATCATACTCCCAAATATATCTGCCAATAGGATTTTCTATAGGATCTACTGTTTACCTCTTTCGTTACATCTGCTGTGACACTAATACTGTACTCATGCTTAGATATCAGACACTTGCATGTTATTTAAAACTTCTAGTTTTCATGGTGCTGTGTGCATATTTAGTAATTTGTAGTTAGTGGTACAAATCAAATTAAATACCAAATCCTTCCTTGTTTACAAAGAAAGTCATGCTTTCTATCATGCTTTGATTATAACCATTTATATGCTCTACTGTCATAAAGGATCCATTACCATAACACTTGCTGAAGCAGGCAAATGAGAACTGACCATGTTCCCCTGTTGTCTGTCAGGTAGGTCAAGGTAGTGCCCAATTCCCCATCATTGAGGCATGGCTCTTTAAGCTGCTGTGAGCCCACCTTCCAGGTGTCACAGTTGGGGGACCCTTGAGAACATAGAGAGACTGCCAACAGACAACTCTATCTCCAAAGATTAATGAACGGAAACAGGGGCCAGCCACATAGTTTAGCCATGTGGAATTCATGTGACCAGTAAATCAGACTGTAAAACTGTCCATTTGAAATGGGGTTGGTGCAATAAACCTAGGGTCATTTTCACATCCAAGTCAAGGTACCATAATGGCTCCTGGTGTGCAGGGATTGTGATGTTTTATGCCCATGTGCGTGAAGACCAACCTCCCAGCAGGTCATTACGCCCTCACTGTATGTGCACATTCTTGTCTGGTGCTGGAGGACGAATCTGACTTCTGTGCGTGGAGTTCTGCATAAAGTAAATGAATCTAGGACTGTACTGTCTGAAGCACAATTCTGCAAACAGTGAAAAAAAACATTACTTCAAAACTATTATTCTAGCTAATAAAGTTATTTTTGATTGCTATTCATCTTCATGATTTCAGCTGCTTAGGACCCTTTCACTACTACTTATGTTGCAAACATTAAGTCCATTTAGTGAAAAAACATCTAGTCAGAAGTGGTCCTGTTCTGGGAAGCATACCATTGATGAAAGAGGCTTACTGAGGCTGACTCAACCTGCAGAGCGACAGACCAGCTACAATCAGCCAGATGAAGTAAGGTTTTCAGGTCTAAGGAAGGTCAGCAGATTTATCTTGTTTTATAATGCATCTTTGAAGACACAATCCATCTCTTCATAAATCCAAGATCTGACCCATTGTCCCTCGCCATTAAGAAATGATAAGCTGTTAAAGGGTTTAGGGTTAAGGTTGGAGGCTAGGTCAGGTTGGGTCAGACACAGTCTAACCCCAGTTTTAAGGGCATGTCAGAGGTGAACATCTGGACACCTTATCAAAGAAATGGCATGGAATATCTAAAGAATGTGAAATTTGAAGTTCATGAGTTAAACGCTTTAGTATACTGCCATACTGAAGAAAATGGAGTGCCTCCAGTTCTGACACCTGAACATTTGGCCATTTTATCAGAAATAGGGGAACTGGGAAAAAAAAATCAACAGAGTATACAACATTAATAAATCAGTACAGAATACAACCATTCATAAGTGCTTTTCCAGCTGAAATGGGTAACAGCTGAGGAGTCTATTAAATATCAGACCTTCTGACATTTTTACACACTTGTCAGAATATCTCAAGTTCAAAGGAGCAATCTAATATTTCCAAAGATGTTTGGTTTGGAGTACCATTTTTGTAATATGAACTTCAGAATATGATTTGGGGTGGTATTCTCCAGAGATGCCACAGTATGATGTAATGATGACAATAATGTAATGATCTGGATGTTTTAGCGCTTACTGAGTGGTTGACTTACTAAAGGATTGGACTGTATAAAATAATATGTAAATCTCTCATACAGAAAAATCTTGTAACAGAACAAAGGGGGGGGGGGATGGGGAGGGGGGCTTGCAGCATAACAGGAGAAACTCACTTGGAACAAAACACAAATAATCATTGGGATTTGAAAATGAAAAAAAATTATGGCCAGCTGGTATTGCATACTCCTATAAATGCAAAGATCCTAATTTAATTAATCATGGCAGTGTCGCCTTGGTAACAGCCAAATTAAATTAAAATGTTCCTGAAAATGTTCTTTTTTTAATCCTGCACATGGCTCTCTTAGTATTCATCCATTCACAGGTGTCTTTTCATTGCTACTGTAAATGTAGCCTGTCATTGGTTTTTCATGTTTTTCCATTATTGCTCGATTATATTTCATACTGGCGCTGGTTTCATGTGATCAGAGCATCTGGTGGGCAAAAGGCTTTTGTTCTTATTTTCTGATTTGGAATTTGATTAATGAACAGTCATTTATTTGAGGCATATTCAGAACTGCTTTTGCTATATGGCACTCACTGGAAACATTTATATGTTAAACTGCAATGCTTGGCCCATAAATGTTCTAGGTAAAGAGAAAGGAGTGAATGTCTAAAAAAACAAATATACCAGCCATAATGTGAAATTTCACTTGCAAGATATTGAAAGACATTAATTGGCGGGGAATCTTTAATGTTTTTGGAAGGAAAATTAATGAGCTCGAAAGAGAAACTTCAATCATGTCAGTTTCTGCATTTGAGCTTTAAGAAATATCGAAGTGAAAGTGTGTTTTTCTGGGAGACAATGGAAATGACCTATATGCAGTAATTTCTCAGTTTTTTCTTTTTTTTTGTTTTTAGTATTACTTTCATGTGAACATGATTTTTCTCACATTTTAAAAATATGATAAAATATCCAAGAGCAGAATATTTGTATAGACAAACTCCTCTTGATACATGAATAGAGCTTTGGAATGATGATGATGATGATGATGATGATGATGATGATGATGATGATGATGATGATGATGATGATGATGATGATCACACATAATTTGTGAAACCAAGACTTTATGCAGCTGGACTAATACGCTAAATGAGTTTATTTTTTACAGAGGTGTTTAATACAAGGCAGCGCAGGGAGCCAAAAGTTGAGTCAGTGCTCAAAATGACAGTTATGCATTATGTGACACCCAACTACAGTCAGCCATAGATTGGAGATGATTGAGTGGATACAGCCTGAATAAAAATGCACCTTTACCTTTCTAATAGGTAAATAAATGTCATCAGAGTACTTAATGATGTAGCATGTTTCACCAATACTAATGTGTGCTTGAGTCTTGGTAATATAATAGATTTTTTGCACTCCCTGAAAGCTAATGTAAGAACGTGAAAAAGAACGCCTCAGAATAAGAAAGTTTGATTAATTTTAATTTCAGTTTTCTATGAGTTTATCAAATCCAAATTGAAATCCCAATTTCATAGATGATGACTCACTGGAAACGCATGTGGATATATTTTATACATTCAAGAAGCAAAACTGACATGAGATTGATGAGAAAGTATAAAACTATTTTCTTTATACTTTTGCAAATTTAGAGACATACAAACGCTGATTGATTAGCAATCCTCGAGGTCAATATTTAAGTAATCAAGTTTTTGTCTCATTCCAATGGTTTGTGAAGACAAAAAATCTCACTAAAATCTTAAGTAATTAACATTTAGGCATTCATTCCATATTAATCTGCATCCATATCAATTCATTTAATGCAACTGGGTTAAAAGGGTAAAGGGTATCATGTGCTGACAGGGCACTGGATTCCAGCTTGGCACACATTTGGCACACAGTTTGGCACAGATTTTCCACTGGTCTTATGTAGAATGCCTACTGAAACATGCGGGCCGTTTGGCTGGCAGATATTGATTTTTAAAGTCTTTGAACAACACATGAAGAGAACTGTGTTTGGTTCTGTTGACGGATACACAATGAAAGAAATATAATGGATAGCAGAATGATGATCCTGGTCATATATCAGATTCCATTCAACTTCACACTTTTTCGTTTTCTTACATGCTGATGCCAAAAGTAGGCCGCAGGCTGCATTTGTCTGTCACTCAGTCCATGCCTATATGAAGAAAAACTGAAGAACAGTTTAAAATGTGTCAGCAAAGTACTTTCAGCAAATAATGAACGGTCTCTTTCATAAACCTGGAATAGGTTTTTCATTTCTCCATAGAAAATCTCAAACAACTTTTCATTTGAATTCTTCCTCAGCCATCCCAAAATCATTTTAGCTGCAGTTGTATGCTTCATTTTTTTCTCTTTTGACACCAGCTAAAGCTTAAAAGGAGAAATGAATACATCCTGACAAAGAGTACAGACTCTTCTGTCTTATCGTTCCCATACCAGTTCCTTTTATTCCATTAGCTGGTGCAGTGTATGAATTAGTCCTTTGAGTGAAGTAGAAACTGTAAACTAACAAATTCTTGTCATGATAGAAACAGGTTAGATATTCATCTTTCACTATTATTATGATAGTGTCGTGATGATATGACTTGTGACCATCTGTTGCTGCAGGAGTTTTGAAGTGGAGGGTGTAGAGTCAACTTTGAGTGTCATTATCAGGAATGTGTACTACGTCAGTACAAAGGTAATTCCAGATATAGCAAAGACCAAGGTTGATTCAAGTTTATTACATTTTCAAGTTGCAATGAGCATATTTTGCGTTGCACTATAGTTTGCCATGTCCATTTTTGGAGAATGGAATTTTTCATCATTGTTTTTTATAATAAAAACGGTACGTACTACTCTCCTGTGCGTGACACAGTAAGGTATATTGCTTTTCTATTTTCCATTGTTGCTTCTTATTGTCTGTCCCAGGGTTTTGCACTTCCATTTTTAAACACCAGCTCATAATTAACAAATGGACAGCTTTACACAGAAAGCAGCCATGCATCAGACATCTCTGAGCGCCGCTCATTATTGATGGTAAATACGCATACACTGTAATTTGCACATACTTGTTCAGTTTTATGGTACGTCATTAGATTCGTTTATACAACAGTATCGTCCAAATACATGGATGTAACCATGGAAACTATTTGCAAAATAATTTGAATGGTATCCATTGAGCAGTAGTTCTCCTCAGAGCTGGCATCCTGGAAAGCTTCCCCTCCTGAAATGGTGGTGTGCTTCAGAAATGCCTTGCTCTTCAGAACCATTCATTGTGCATTGTATGCTAGTGTGGTTGTGCCTTGGAAGTAAATAAAAAATAAATGCTTAATGACTCTCAGTATAGTTGAGGACAGAAGCACAATATAACTGAACTAAACCAGTATCCTTAGGTTCCCTCCCCCTTGTAAAACACATTTATTGAGAAGAACAAATAATGAAAGACTTACTGTGCAATATCAATTCTGTAGTGGTTCTCAGTCAGGCTCTGTAAGGGCAATTTAAACCTGATCCTTTCATTTTCTCAATATCCACTTCTGGTTTTGATGGGAAATAAGACAATGGAAATGTTTTGGGGTACAGCTAAAGGCTGGGTTTATTAGTGTATGTCAAAACTTTATTTGTTAACTTCACCAAAGAACCTAACAACATTTTGGTGCAAAGATTCAAGACAAACTGTGAGAAATCAGAGAGCATATATGCCTGCATGCAGAACTGCAGTGTGCAAAAATAGCAGAGACTGCCAAACAGCACAAAAACGCCACATGCCATTCCAATCTGTACTTTGTAGGGTAATTTAACTGGGTGTAAAGCAGCTGCCAAATGCTGCTACATTTTAGCATTGGCATGTAAGTTTGTCAGGACTATCAGCCAGCATTCAGAATAAACTCACAAGCTTTCCTACTAAAACATTTCACCACAAGACATCCATTGGCTCTTCTTACAGCAGGTATTAGAGGCTATCACGACCAGCAAGTAGCTTGAGTGTGTAAATAACAGTATAGTAAAGTTAATGTAAAAGTAATTTCAATTGCAATGGCAAATCATTATAAAGGTCTGTAAAAAAAAATAAAACTGGATAAATAAAACTGGATAAATGATAATATTTTGTATATATATATATATATATATATAATATAATATATATATATATATATATGTAATATAATATATATATAATATATGTAAGCTTTCATGTTGAGCAAACAAATATTTTTAATGACCATGTTAAGAATATGTATCCAATTATATGAAAATATTGCTTGAACTCCAAATAATGGAACAGATTTGGTCCTGTCTATGGCACTAATTCATGTAGTGAATTACCCTGGAGTTCCAGAGCCCATGAGCACAGAGCTCCAGGCTCTTATATGAGTCCTCAAGGAACCTGTGGACCATGCACTTCCTGTCCACACAGGCGCCTGGTCTGATCTGACCCGCCTGCACTGTTTACCCCGGCAACCATCAAGCTGCAGACCGCCTGGCCGCTGACTGATGCGGCCAGCACCCTGCCTGACGGAAACTGGATGTTAGGCCATGGGCAGCACATCAAAATGTCACCACCTGGTACTGCGATGTGTCTCAGGTGATATCCATCAAAAGGCTCTCTGTCTATGCTACTGGTTCACTGCTAAACATTCTCTTTAGAGGGCTCTTCAAATGCATTAGTCTTATTGAGCCAACAGACTGAGTCGGTATATTAAAGAGTGTCTCTGCACTGCCAGAAAATGTTGTTTTTTTTCTGATAATGTTCCTAAATGATTGACTTCCTGTTTGTATGATACTTTGATAGAATGTTGGAACATATAGTTCTGGAAGCCATCATCCAATGAGATGAGATTCTGTATGTGTAGGAGAAAATGTAAACACATGAATAAAAGAAAGCACAATGTATTTGCACCAGGTTGATGAAAGTGAAAATAGCAGATTGACTCTGCTATTCAAATAGTAATACATCACAACAGGTGTAATTTGCACTGTTACATCCACAGATAGAGGCCTACATTTACACAGCTAAAGTTTACACAGCAAGTAACTTACACAGCAACCATTCAAGTGTGATTCACTTGGTTACCATTTAACCTATTATTTTTTGTGATCAATATTTATTTTCTTTTCAATAGCCTACATCAAGACAACATTCTTCCAGACCACAACACCTACAGACAATTACAACCAATCCAAACAATGCAGAACTACGGTACAAGCTGTCAGAGCCTGAATTAATAATACCTCAAAGTAATTATGGATCATATCTTCACATTATACTCTTCTCATGATTACCTTTTAACAAAATTAAAAGCATTTAATACTTTGTCATAAATTAAAGGAAGCAGAAAGAGCCTGGGCTGTGCAATCCCATGCAGTAACAGTGGCAGGCTTAGCTTTGTTAATTATTGCCACTGAACGTTCTGTTCGAGCAATATCCCTGTAATAAGCTAACCAAATTTGTACAGTAAGAGAATTTGGGGGTGACCCAGGAGTATAGACTTGCTTTTTTGGCCACAATTAAACCAGCAAAAAGTAATTACTTTTAAATAATTTAAGAGAAAGAGAGGTGTAATTATTAAGTAAAACCAATTAACCTATTATGATGAGCTACAATATAATGTAGCAGTTATTTCTGAACACTCATAAAACCTGACCATAACAGAACTCAAAATAAATACTGATTCTCAAACACTTTACGTATGTACAGACTATCTTTAGACAGCTCCCCAATCAACGGAATAAAATGTAAAAGTGAATACTTACTTGTATTTCTAAATACTGATTCTCAAACACTTTACATATGTACAGACTATCTTTAGACAGCTCCCCAATCAACGGAATAAAATGTAAAAGTGAGTACTTATTTGTTTCTCTGAATAAGCACACAGGACAAAAGTAAGCCTGCTCTGAGAGCTTGTGTCCTTGAATCTGTTGCCCAACACTTGCATCAAGTAGTATAATTAAAATATTATATCAGCAAAGAGGAGGCCAAGTGCAACTCAAGGGTCTGGTGATAGTGTTCAGTTACATTATCTCCACTGTAGTAAGATGGGAAGATCACACGGGTCACGCAGTATAAAATGACATTTCTGAGTCTGGCGAGAGCTTTACGATGTGTCACATCTGGCCTTGTATAAGGACATATCTGGCCTGGTTTGGCCAGGGTGCATTCTGAGCTGCTCTCCAGTCCTCTCCTGCCCTTGGACTGAGGAGCATATGAGGTGCAAGCAGCATTTTACAGGCTATTACAATCCTCTGGGAGTCTAGAAAGGCACATTTTATATCCTCATGAAGTGAACTTTTTCCCTATATGGATAAAAGATGCAAAAACGTTTGTCATTCAGTTTTTGTGTTTGTTTTGTGCTTCTGTCTTTCTTCCAAAAGAAATCAAAAGGGACATTATTATTGGTTAATACAACAAGCATAAATATAACTTCTCTCATATTAACTTTTTTAAATTGTAGGCAGTGCATTTGTATCACAGCAAACTACTTTTATAGAGCTCATGATAATTTCAAAGCTTACTCTTTGATTAGTCCAATTCATTGTTTGACATTGCCTCAATAACTTCATTTAATGCTGCTCCATTTTTTTTCAATTGATTGGGATTGCAATATCCCATGAACTTGTCTGCTGCATTCTTGAAGGTATATATATATATATATATATTATAATATTTATTAATAGTTTAACCTCATAGGTATATATAGCATATAATGTGAAGGGAGATGTATGGTAATGGTTTGATAACAAACAGATAATGTAATGAATTTTATGAAAATTAAAACATGCCTCTTCAGGCAGGCATAAAATGACTCATCCAAGGCTATAGGCTAGCCACTTGATTTGCAAAGCAGTGTCTTCCATACTGAAATCAGAGGAGAAGAGCTGTTAGCAGCATGTGAACCACAGCTCGAGCAGTGGGTACTGAACTCATTTCACATGTGAGTAAACCCAAGAATAGATGGGCCCAACAAATCTCTGGGCCATCTGATCATAAACCCTCCTCTCTTCAAGAGAAATAGCAGACTTTTAGTGGCCATGCCATTTTATCTATGAAAGTTATTTTAATATTCCATATGCAGTGTTCTCGCCTTTGCACTGCTTCACTGTGAAAGGGCTTGAGATTATTGCTGCAAGCATGTTTTTATTCATGTGTTATATTTTTAATAAATAATGCTATGTCATATTATGACAGAGCAGAGGTTAAACACTGGCTATCTATTAGATTCACAAAAAAATCAACATCTGAATATTCATTGGAAGTATTCACAGACATAATTCTTACTTATTCCATGTTTTGGTGTTTTAACCATTTTTGTCCACATAGACCACTTGTGAACTCAAACACTCATGCTATGTGTTATTTAAATCACATTTTAACCTGCCCAAATGATCATTGAATAGATGGGGTAAACAAGCAAATCCCAAATATCACAGGAGTACTTTGTGGATGTTGGGTGTTTCACCTCATATTGATGCAAATTGTTCTGACAGTGAAAATCCTGAATACAATCTGCATTCAGTTAAACATCCCATAGCAGTGATGGTTGAATGAGGTTTCATGAGAGATTTAATGGGGTAGAGGTACATATGCTGTCAGCCTCTGACTCTGGACCAATTAGTTACTCTCAATAATTGGTTCACATCAATCAGGTACTTGTAGAATATCACAGCTCTACCCATTTGTGCTGTCCTCTCTCTCACCACTATGCCAAAGTATGTAGGCATGTGGTTATTCTGTGAAATGAAATGTGGCTGCCTTTATACTCCTATTCAATTATGAAAGGTACACATTTAAAAAAAAACACATTTGTGGACTCCTTAATTTAAGAATGCTAAGAGCATAAGGGGCTGTCTGAGGATTTCTCTCCTGAACATTGATATAACTGACTGATAATTTAGTCATTAGAGGTACAGAGTAGCACCATGTACATTTTCCAGATAAAAGAATACTATTGATTTATAAATACTGTATATGAGGGGGGTCTCTGGGTGGCTCACAGGATAAAACATTGCCTGGGAGCCCCGAGCCGAGGGGCTCGATCCCCAGCCTCACCATCGCCAGCCATGGCCAAAGGCAGAATCGGCCAGCCTCGCCTGGGATTCAATACGGGGCAAGCAAGCCAAAGCTCACAGGTCTCATTGCCATAGCGCCCACTCCATCATGCTGGGCACCTGTGGCAGCACAAACCGACAGCACGTTGATCATGTCACCCTCCAACGTCATAGGCAGCATGCAATTCGTGGTGCGGCTGCAACGTGAACAGAAGCAAGATTGTCATCATGTGAATCGGAGGAGCCACATGCTCGACTTCTCCCCCCAAAGCCGTCAGGGAAGGCGTTGAGTTCAACCAGCTCAGTTGAAAAAGTTCCGGTTGGGAAAAACGGGAAAAAAATAAATACCGTATATGAATATGTGTAATTACACAAGTCTATGTGTTATAATAAATATTTATTTTCAGCATGAAAGACTCCAAACACATTTGGATCATCAGATGTGAAGTACAGCTAATATTGATTATTTTGTCATTTTATACTTGCACTGCTTGCCTGCAAATCTAACTAATGAGGTAAGAATACAATGCATGCTGTCAGCTATTGGAATGTCGGTGATTTATATTTACTGCCAAAACTGACAGTTACCAAGTACAAGAGGATATGGTAATTCATTTAAATAAAATTACACTGACACTTTAATTGATCTCAAATATTTAATTGGGAAATGCTAGGATATGCATTATTTTCTGCAAGACAGTTATTTGGAAAATTGCTGAAAACTGAGATGTCTGGGAGGAGCACTGGACAACGGGGAAACAATTAAACTACAATCCATGAGTATCTGGACAATGACACATTTTTGAAGCAACAACTATGAGGTTAAAGTGCCAACTTTCAGGTGTAATTTGAGTGCTGGCATCCAAATCAGATTACTTGCAAATGAATTTGATGCCTTTTTATATTGTCCCCTAAATTTAGAGGACCAAAATTAATTGGATTGATCAACATGAACTTGTAATTAACATGAAAGTCATAACATTTAATATTTTGTGGCAAATCCTTTGCGGTCAACGACTACCTGGTTGCAAAGTGGTTTTCTTCATTGTTCCAACTATTCTTCTGTCATCCATGGCACTGGTCTTCCATAGTCTGCTAAGTCATGTGTAACTGCTGAACTTACTAGTGCATTCTAGCTTGGTAACAATGTGGCAACAGTTGATTTTGATGCACCAAGTATTTTGGCTATGTCTCTGCTTGATAATTCAGATTTTTTTGCCCCATTGGCAGTGACAACAGAAGAGTCACTGCCGGTATGGATATAAAAACCTTCAAATAAATGCTGAAAAACAACACTTTAAACTCATAGACATGGTTTTAAATCCTGTATGATGGAGTACAGAGCCAAACCAACACAAATACTGTACAAATACTATAACCATCCAAAAATGTATGCCCTTCTTCACTGTGGAATACGCTGAATAACAAATAGTTTGAAGAGTTATATAGTAAATTCATTGAACTTCAATAAGCAGGGTCAAATCAATTAGTTCTCATTTTTTATTAAGATATATGAGCCAAAAACGCTAGACAGAAATGTTCCTCATTCGTGATTTTTGTTGGAGCTATTTTCTCATTCATTTGCCAGTTCAAACTCAGTCTTTATTCTCTATTTCAATATGCTCTATTGAGGTCTTTGAAGAGTGGCAATCTAAACCTTGCAAACTGCATTGGAAAAAATTGAAATGTGAAGGAAAAAATCAGACAGAACTGAACGCTTCAGTTACCCACAGCATACAGTACACCCACACAGGTGCTTTATGTGGTGTTTTGGAACAGTCAGGACCTTCCACATGATCTGCACTGACAGGTCACTTTTAGGGTCACAGAGTACAGTAATCATGATGCTTTGAGTCAGAGTTTCTCTGTAGCTTCACATTCAATGCTACATTGACACCAATTTATTATGAAATAGAGTGAGCGTCCCTGTTCATCGCTCTTATCTCCGTTTTCATCAGCCAGATAACCTTGGCCGTCTGTGCAATTTGTTTTTCACATTTTAATAATTCTGTCCACTGTAATTTAGTATGGATCTTGGGTAAAATACATTATTTTCTGCTTGTTATGTTTACAAGCTAGATCTCTTGCCAGCACCCGACTGAGAAAGGTGAAGGGTTGTCAAAGCATATTCCATAATGCTGGTGTAAACTTGACAACAATGGCCTTTTTCACAAGGCTGAGAAGGAGTAGGGGACAGTGGGACAGGAGGGCACATCTAATGCTAAACACATTTATATGTACATATTTCAGACACATGGAGGAGTTGTCATAAATAAACTCCATGAAAGCTGATGTAGTCAATTAAGCTGAATATGAATTACCTGAAATAAATGTAACCTCCCCAGGGCTTCGGAGAGGGGGCAAATTAGTCGAAAAGGGACTAATTAGGATGATGTAATCTCACTTATGAAGAAGAATGCCTCTCTAGCAACAGTGATGATCTAATTGAAGAATCTCATTAATTAATGCCTTGTGAAATTGACTGATTAAACGCCTCTCTGAATGCCATATGAACTCAAAGGGACAGTACAACACATTCTCAGACTCCTCGACTGGCTGAGGAGACAAAGATTTCGACAGGGTAATTAAGGTTTAGTGTGGCGCAGTGCTTAACATCCTTAACCCTCTAATGGTTATGAGGTCACAGATTTGCCAACTACAGGTGGAAGAGCATCCCACAACTCCAAATGAGAGGAATTTTTCATTGTCCGATGGATTGGGACACGCAGAGAAATGCTGAAAGCCACTTTGACTTGAGAATGGAACTCATTTGGTTCCCATGAGTGCGCTGTCTGAGGTAACCCTCGTGGATTAATGAGGAATTAATACATATGCACCACACACCTGGAAAGGCAGTCAGTCAGAGCTAACAATAAAAAAGCAAAACCCAAATTGATTCTAATCCATACTTGATTATTTCAGATAAGATGCCGAAAGCCACTTTGACTTGAGAATGGAACTCATTTGGTTCCCATGAGTGCGCTGTCTGAGGTAACCCTCGGGGATTAATGAGGAATTAATACATATGCACCACACACCTGGAAAGGCAGTCAGTCAGAGCTAACAATAAAAAAGCAAAACCCAAATTGATTCTAATCCATACTTGATTATTTCAGATAAGTTTGACATTTTAAAATTTCATATAATTTAAACAATTTGAAATAGCTTATTTTGCCAGAACAGACCTATTTCTCAAAGTTCCATGTGTTTTTCATTGCTCCTAATTTATAATTAAATAGAGGCATACACTACACATGCTGTTAGGAGAGACAGGGCCAGACATTAGTGTCTAATGAGACATGGCTAACCCACCAACTGAATCTCTTCCTCTCTGGGGCACAATACAACCAATTATGTGCCACCATAACTGACATGTCAGCCACAAGCAGCTGTCTGATGATAATTTATCTGAAACCAGTCCAATGGACCAGACTCATCCACCACTGAAATATTGTCAAAATGGGATGAGGTAACCAGCAACCCCATATTATGACTGACATCAAGTAAACGGGAGATCATAAACGGGTTATGTGTAATTAGCACAGGGAAGATATGACAATGTAATCAACAAGGTCACTGAATGAGGGCAATGAAGGCAGCCACTGAAAACATGGTCCAGATTTCCATGATGCAGTTTGAAATGTTATCTGTTACAATGAGATGTTAAAAATATATTTAAATGTAAACACTGAGTAAAGCCTTCTCTGAAAATATTCTGTTTGCGTTTAAATTAACATATGTAGAGGTCGGGGCGTGAAGCATAGAAGACAGCCACATAAGTTTCAGAAATATGAATGTGTTTTTGCATCTTTACTTCAAAGGGGGACATGAATATTCAGATTGGTCTGAATTATTCTCATCTTTACTATGTTCTCCGTACATATTGTGTGATATTGCACAATGGACCAAACTCTGCAAAAATTATGCTTTACATCCTGGCAGGCTAAAATAGACACAAAGAACATATATGATGTTGCTAGTACAAAAATAACATTAGTGACAAATGGCATGATTTATTTTACCAGATAGCCATACTAAGGGAAGCATACACAACTGTGTTTTTCCGGAGGAATACGATTATACTGCTATGGGAATACGATTATACTATATTTATTTGAGTAGTGCATGCAAGATCTGAACACACAAGCTAATGATGTTATCTGATCAATGCAGATTCCATCTATATGTCACACACTGACCATTTACCTGTTAAGTCAGGATTTAGACCTGCGCTCAAGTGCGTTTTCTGTGTAAGTCTCTCTCTCTCTCTCTCTCTCTCTCACACACACACACACACACGCACGTTACGCAGTAAATGCACTTAAGAGCAGCTCTGGATTAGGCCCTTAAGAGAAAAATCCCAAACCATATTTTGAATGGCATGATTTTGTATTATTTTGTCAATGCTCTCTTGAGAGAGGCAATATTTCTCTCTCCCTACTGTAATCCGTAAAAGGAAAATAAATGGATGTAGTGAACAATGAATAAGGCAAAACAGCTGCTGTACCACAGTTCTGATAACCAAGGTCTAAGTGCCAAGGATGTAATGACAAATGCAGTCTACCACAAGACCACCATCTACATCCTCTTGGGGTATTTTCAGCACAATTCTTCCTTTAGTGCTGTGAAAATGTGTATGTGTGCCTTTAAAATGAGTGTTTCCTGTAGAAGTCAATAATAATTAATTCAGGATGCTTTTGTAAGATCTAATAGAACTTGATGTTTGCCCTCTTTCATTGAGTGGAATACTTTGTATGAGGCCATTTATAATTTCATTATGCAAAAGATTAACATTTATTGTCATTTCTCAAATATAACTGAATGAAAGTAATGCATATTCTAGTGACATAATTCTTCCTTTGTGCCCATCTTAAAACATATTAATAAATATATAATCAAGGCTTAAATTGGCAATTGTATTGAATCGTTAGAAAACTGAAAGACAATTTTGAAGAAAGAAATGTGAAAAACAAACATACATAAAAACATCATTTCCACTTAGGCTTACATTCACATGTCCCCAGGCACACGTGCAAAAAGCAGTAGGACATCTGCTTTGCTTGATAATGTCGTCAGCAGCTGTCAAATCACACTGCAACACAATATTATACTCATTTTCATGTACCAAAGAAACAATTAAGCTGAAATGTAAGATGAAATTACATGTAAAAGGGTGACTGTGGGTAAAATGAGTTGGAAACAGGCCTTGTTGCAGGAGTATGGTTTTGAGTTTAATATCTGGAAAAATAGCTTCCTGGCCCTCTCTGCTGATGTTTGCATTTCTTTAATAGGTCTGAACACACTTTAAATGAGAAGTTAGTCCTTTGTGCCTCTGTTAAATAATCTGGCATTCAGGGAATACTGTAGATTCAGCTGTAATGATTCTCTGTGCTTTTCTGCTCCTGAATTCACCGTTTGGGCAGCCATGACCATCTCTGCTTCATGTAACAATGCTAAATTATGCAGTCAAGGTGCACAGCATGAAATAAAACTGCCAAGCGCAAGACATTATTTACTGCCATGGCTCACTACTCAAGTTTATGTCCTGTGTATTGCACATTCTACAATTGAACCAGTTTATGATCCCTTCTGCTAAGAGAGGCTTTCATGTTATCTGTAATTTCTCTGGGTAAAGTAAGACTGGAATAAGAAACTAAAAAGAAATAACATCACAAAACTTGCCAATGTTTGCAGTCACAGTTGCCCATGTCTAATTATTCACTGATGACCAAAAGCATGGTCTGTTTGAACAGTTGCAGTAAGCCTAATCATTTATTTATGCATACAACCTATTAGACACAGCTGATGATACTTGACTGGGCTAACAGCAGCCATGAATTAATCTATGGTAGATCTGCCCATTCCCGCTAGCAAATCCTCTCATGCAAACGTGCACATAAAGAGTAAACAAACCATGTCCTGAATTATGTAAATCACCTGACCACACAATAGTTGTGTTTTCATTGACAGACCGATTGATTTCCCTAGCAGAACATCATACATTCAAAATTAAAACTGTGAATTTATGCTATGAAATTCTCCTCCTTTTTCCCATCTTGGCTTTACCAAGTGGGAATTTCAAAACACAATGTATACTGTGTCACTTCTGTAAGAAGGTTTACTTATAAAATGCTGAATACAGCATATGTGAAACTAGCATGATAGCTTTATAAATCATACATAACCAAATGTTATACCTCATAAAGTGTGACATAACATCTTCTTATGCAACATGGTATGCCGAGGGTCACATAACCAACAGTGTCACTTGGTAAAAGAGCGACATAAAACATGCTTCTGCAGGATGCTTGGCTAACTGTAACATGCAAAATGATATAGTTGTTGTTGTGAACTTGTTAGTTTTGTAAGCTTGTTGCTGTAAAGTAATCCAAATAAGCCCAGGTATTGGCTATAAATTATTCATGGATGCTTTAAGTAGAATTCTACTTCGTGTCCTTCAAAGTCAAACTTTTTTCAGCATTTCTAATGCCAAGGTATTGCTTTATTAATCATTCATGTGTGCTTTATGTAATATTCTACTGTACATCCTTTAAAGAGACACCATTTTCAACATTTATAATGCAAAAGTCTTGAATTATAATCCATACATTGCTGCTTAACACAGCATTCCACTGTACATCCTTCACAGGAAAACATGTTTCAGTGTTCTGAAAACCGCTGTATTGCCTCACAATTCATACAAAGGAAATGCATTTCTGGAAACATTTTCTCAGGGCAGGAACTGTTATAGTTGGTTCAGTCACGTAACCAATCAAAATGGAGCAAAGTTTTTTTTTTTTCTTATTACACTGATGGTTTCAGAAAAAAAACTGAGCGGGTACGAAACATCATAATTAATGTAGCTACTCTTTAGATAATACTAGGGTAGCTTATGTTGGTGAAAGTATTGGTTCATCATATCAACAGAAAGTCCAGCCAACACATTAAATGCTTAATGATGAATGCCTTTAAGGTCAGGTGGAGTGAATGAACAATATAGTCTCATAATATTTTAGTATGATTTCAGGGTAAGGTCAGAGAGTGTTAAAATATATATTTTTAATATTCAAAACAAAGTCTGCCAAGCTCTTGTTGGTTGTGTTCCAGGGGCTTTGGCTGATAAGACACTGTTTGTCAGGTTTCACATTATGGCAGAGAACAGAATGTACTTCCCCTCTGATAGCATCACAGACAGATCTGTGCATTTTACTATGGAGAAGCAGGAGTGGATCAAGCCCCAAGTGAATTATTTACGAACGCCTGTGACAAACTAAGAGTTATCAGCAGCTCCATGTCTTCAGTCTGCACAGGTCCCCAGTGTATTTCCTGTTCATTTATTTATCGTTATTATTATTTAAATCTCTAACTAATGGTAAATGAAAACAGACAGGTTAAATGAAAATGACTGTAATGGAACAGCCATTTTAATAGAAAAGTATGCTGGCACAACCCCTGTTGAATGTCAAAGCCCATTTAATTTGACTTTTTGAATTTAAAGGTGTATAGCAGTAAAATCTGCACACATGGCCCATTGAAATGTAGTAATATGTTATAAAGCTGAATTCAAAATATAAATATTTTAAACATTGGTTCATGAAGTTTACACATTAAATGTAAACTGAAATTTAATTTAAAAAGCTTACATTTACGAAGGTTTACTTACATATCATCCATACACATAGCAAAGTATTACACTGGGTTTAAGATTACTAAAATGTTTTTTAAAACTTATTGCCTCCAGGTAAATACCATTTATGACAGATAATTAATGAACTGAAGCAGAGGAATGTGAATGGGAATGGCACTAAGGCCTTCAGACAGCATGAGGTGACTAATCATGCACTGAACAGCCAAAGCACACTGTGAGAGCCAATGAAACGGATACCACAGGTCCTCACAGTGACTGTATGAGTATGATGATGTGTGAGACATGCACACTGTGAGAGCCAATGAAACAGGGGAACATACCACAGGTCCTCACAGTGACTGTATGAGTATGATGATGTGTGAGACATGCACACTGTGAGAGCCAATGAAACAGGGGAACATACCACAGGTCCTCACAGTGACTGTATGAGTATGATGATGAGTGAGACATGCACACTGTGAGAGCCAATGAAACAGGGAACATACCACAGGTCCTCACAGTGACTGTATGAGTATGATGATGTGTGAGACATGCACACTGTGAGAGCCAATGAAACAGGGGAACATACCACAGGTCCTCACAGTGACTGTATGAGTATGATGATGTGTGAGACATGCACACTGTGAGAGCCAATGAAACAGGGGAACATACCACAGGTCCTCACAGTGACTGTATGAGTATGATGATGTGTGACTGTACATTCACACTGTGAGAGCCAATGAAAAGGGGAACATACCACAGGTCCTCACAGTGACTGTATGAGTATGATGATGTGTGAGACATTCACACTGTGACAGAGCCAATGAAACAGGGGAACATACCACAGGTCCTCACAGTGACTGTATGAGTATGATGATGTGTGAGACATTCACACTGTGAGAGCCAATGAAACAGGGGAACATACCACAGGTCCTCACAGTGACTGTATGAGTATGATGATGTGTGAGACATTCACACTGTGAGAGCCAATGAAACAGGGGAACATACCACAGGTCCTCACAGTGACTGTATGAGTATGATGATGTGTGAGACATTCACACTGTGAGAGCCAATGAAACAGGGGAACATACCACAGGTCCTCACAGTGACTGTATGAGTATGATGATGTGTGAGACATGCACACTGTGAGAGCCAATGAAACAGGGGAACATACCACAGGTCCTCACAGTGACTGTATGAGTATGATGATGTGTGAGACATACACTGTGAGAGCCAATGAAACAGACATGCACACTGTGAGAGCATGCAACTGAAACAGGGGAACATACCACAGGTCCTCACAGTGACTGTATGAGTATGATGATGTGTGAGACATGCACACTGTGAGAGCCAATGAAACAGGGGAACATACCACAGGTCCTCACAGTGACTGTATGAGTATGATGATGTGTGAGACATTCACACTGTGAGAGCCAATGAAACAGGGGAACATACCACAGGTCCTCACAGTGACTGTATGAGTATGATGATGTGTGAGACATTCACACTGTGAGAGCCAATGAAACAGGGGAACATACCACAGGTCCTCACAGTGACTGTATGAGTATGATGATGTGTGAGACATGCACACTGTGAGAGCCAATGACATGGGGGCAGGAATCACAGGTCCTCACTGTGTTATCTGTGTGAAGTTTTACTTTAACTGTGAATAATGTCTTCCTTCATTTCCTTCAAGACATTTTAAACCTGGTAAAATAAATTTACCAGTGAAATAAAGGTTACAAATATAAAGAGGACAGTCTTTTCAAATCCATCCAGTTTTCCTGTTACCTGCAGGGCAGACAGTTCTACAGTACATTAGTGTGGGCTGGTCTAGATGTGGTATTACTTTTCTTAAACAGTGAAATATGTATTATGTAGTTGAAGGTCATATAAGTGCACAGGTCCATCTGTTTCATCTGTATGAAACTGAATTAAAATGGATTTCTTCATTTTCTCAAAGCATGACTTTTGAGAATCAGTACTGCCTTCATTCTCTCTGTAAGTATATGAAATTAAAAATTTAATTACTAAATTAATGCAGGTAGACTCGATGTATAAAAATCCTTAAATGAGTAATCAGTATTTTTACTTTATTGCAGGTCATAATAAATATGGAGGGGTCCTCTCATTCTTAAAAGTTTCACACTTTTTGAAACTATCTTGAAGCCAACTTTTGTATTTTTCAGGTTCATTATGCATGACAAGGCTAGCCATTGCTTTTTCAACGCAATGGATTAAAAAGATTAAATCAAGAGTGTTTACATATTTTTAAAAAAATTTTCCACAAACTAAAGAGAAAACAGACACCATAAATCTCCCATATTCCTTTCTCCAAGATGAAGACCATACACCTGCCTCTCCTGCATACCTGTTCTTAAATTTATTCATTAAAATTACCAGCAGGTGTGTGCTAGGCTTCAAAGTCTTAATCACATGACACAACTACATCCAGAGCCATCATGTGCCACTTTAACTTGATCGCATGCTGGCATCAGAATGGTATTTTTGGGTACCCTTAACAAGTCCGCTCAGCACATGTGTATGTATACTTATACACAAATCAATCACATACATATACATTTGCAAAAATGTAAGCTGACATCTAACCACTGAAAATTTTCAGTTTGATAAAAACGTTTAAAGACTAACATTATGTATATTTAGTCCAAACACAGTCAGAAATTAAATATTATTTTATGTGTATGCAGATTTTATGGGGAAAACGTCCTACAGCAAAATAGTTTGGCTAGCCTGCTATGCTGGAGCATTCTGGTCTCTCCTCTTTATGAGAGCTCAGATTTCATATTTTCAGTGTTTGTCTAGATGGGTCAGTGCCTGCATAACTGATTTAAAGTAATTGGTCTCTGTTTGGGAGTTCCAAGACTGATAATGTAAGGCCAGCTTCTCTCTTCAGTGATTATTCATGTCTGGTTTAATTTCAATTTATATTCACAAATTCATGCTTTTTTTATTCCTCACCCCAGGTTTTCCTACCCAGAATGACCTCATCAGCCCCTCTGGAGTGGTTCTGTCCCAGAGCTAAAGGAAGGGAATGGAAGATCATATGACTTTTCCTTTTATTAATGTGTCGACAAACTCACCACTTTAGAGACATGCTATCAATAAAATTCTGTCGATGTGTTCAGAAGAACAGGAAGTCAGCCTATGCTCAGTGCTCAGTTTAAGGGCCTACAGGTGGCCAGCCAGCCAGGAACAGCTGCTAGCAGATGATGAGACTTAACTGACTTACACTTACAAGCTTCTGTCTATCCCTGACAAAACCAACCTTTTTCCCCCAACAAAGTTTTTGCTTATGTATTCTTTTTTGTAAACAATGTTTCAAACACATTAAAAATTGGCATTTCTGTTACTGACACATCTGCTATTTAAACACCAACACGCTGACCTTTTCCCAAATCTGTTCATTGATCTGCGCCAGATCAATCATGTTGCTTTAGCCACTCACATATTAAAGTGTTGATTTTAAGATGTCTATTGTAGCAGAAACATATTGGTAAATTTTAGCAATGTCAATATAAAGTATGTGTGTAAATTCCTTTTTTATTCTGTAATTTCATTCATTTTCATTGATGTTTCAATCATTTTGTCAACCACATGTAGATAACCCTATAATTTATTCCATGATTTCAAAGTGTGATAAAAAATACCCAGTTTCTTCTACATATTAATTAAATTAGCCATGGTATCGTGCTTGAAAAGAAAAATATTCATCATTTCTGTGTTCCAAGCTATCACAACCTTGAAATGGGCGATATTTGCCCAGATCCATGATGAAAAATATTTCTCTCCACTTGTTAACAGCAAAAATAAAAAGAATGAGGAGTAAATATTTTTGCGCGTGTGTGCGTGCATGCGCATGCGTGTGTGTGTGTGTGCGTGCGTGTGTGTGTATGTGTGTGCATGTGTGTGTGCATGTGTGCGTGTGTGCATGTGCGTGTATGTGCGTGTGTGTGTGCGTGCGTGCGTGCATGTGTGCGCACGTGCGTGCGTGCGTGTGTGTGAGTGTGTGTGTCTGTGTGCGTGCGTGCGTGTGTGAGTGTGCGTGTGTGTGTGTGTGTGCACGTGCGTGCGTGTGTGTGAGTGTGTGTCTGTGTGCATGTGCGTGTATGTGCGTGTGTGTGTGCGCGTGCGTGCGTGTGTGCGAGTGTGTGTGTGAGTGTGTGTTGTGTGTGTGTGTGTGTGTGTGAGTGTGTGTGAGTGTGTGTGTGTGTGTGTGAGTGTGTGTGTGTGTGTGTGTGTGTGTGTGTGTGTGTGTGTGTGTGTGTGTGTGTGTGCGTGCGTGTGTGTGAGTGTGTGTGTGTGTGTGTGCGCGTGCGTGTGTGTGTGTGTGTGTGTGTGTGTGTGTGTGTGTGTGTGTGAGTGTGTGTGTGTGTGTGTGTGAGTGTGTGTGTGTGTGTGAGTGTGTGTGTGTGTGTGTGTGTGTGGGAGCAGCAGTGCGCAGCTGATTGATGGACTTGTTTAATAGCATGTCATATAATGGTGGCATCAGTCATTTGAAGTGGGAGGAGATCCCAGTGCCTGAGGAAGGCATAAAGAATATGGATAATCTGCTATCCTACAACTAAAACAGATTGTGTCATGAGCTTTGTGTGATTAGGAATCATTACTGACTTCAGTCATTTACAATCTTTTGGAAGTATATTTTAAGTTCAAAGCTACCTCCAGCCACAAAAGAATGAATTTAATACAAAAATGCAAGGAAATGGGTCCATCCTGGATTCAGTGGCCCTGCAGATAATTGTACTGTAACTACAGAAATATGTGTTATGCATTTACACTTTTAATGTTGCCCTCTTTTCATCACATGTGCAGTTTGTGTGGAAAGGATATTTCAACGCTATAGTGAAGTCTTATATATCACATGAATGACTCAATAAATGTTTTCAAAAATACTATGTACAGTTTCTAGGATACCATATCCAGTAAGAAAAGTAAGATTTACAGAATGCATAATGTGATTCTTGTATGAACTACATTACATGAATGGTTAAGATTTGAGTAAAGTAAAATAGAGGAAGTCCATTGGCAATATCTTTCAGTATATATTTTTCCCATACATGTTCAGTCTGGAACTGGGTGTTTGGTATTTCAGTATGTGTTTCTATGCCGGATTAGTACTGCCACTATCTGTACCCTTTGAGGCTGGCATCCAACTGCAAAATTCTGGGGATTTGATATTTCTCTGAGCAAAAGACATGGGAGTTTTTTGGGAATTTTGTCCGTTTGTCTGCAGACTCAATGTACCCATTACTGCTGAAGTGCGACAGTGGCTGGGAATAGAACCAGTGTCCTTTGGAGTATAAGCCCGGATCTTCAAACATCATGTCACATATATTGTCATCTCTTGAAACAGAGCGTGCTTAAAATGTCCTCCCCTGCACATACTAACTCAAACCTGTTAACATTCAGCTTAATCAACTGACAATCCATCTCCTGGCAACCAAAGTATTCCCTGCGAGTTTCTGCAAATATATGACAACACACGTGTGCTTCTTCTAGAAGTCACAAATGTTCCAGTGACATGCAATGGCACATCTTGCATATAAATTGTTGACATTATTAAGACATACGTAAATAAACCGCATACCACTGAAAATAATGTAAGTGATCCTCCGTGTAATATCATCCAATACGATGGTTCTACAACTGGGGGGTGCAGCCAACAATCAGTGCTAGCGGCGCATTTTAATATGAAGCATTATTTTTACAGTGGAACTATCATTGGTCTCCAACAGGAGTATCTATTAATAGCTGGGAACAAATAAAAAAAAAACATAAAAATGAAAATAAAATTCCAAAAATTTATGTAACTTGAAAGTATGAGTATTTTGGCCACAAAAAACATTTTTTCATGATGCATTGATGTTCATTCTTGCATTTATTTGACAGAGCTACATCTTTCTAGGCTAGTAAGGCTAATTGGGGTGTTTTACTTTTCCAGTTAGTGCTGAGGTTGGACTTTATGGAACTATCTGTTTCCACTTTATGGGTATTTCTTCTGGTAAGAGCCGAATGTAGTTTTGGCAAGAGTGGGCCTTTGAAATAGAAGCTGCCAGCTAATTCTGCTGAGCCTTTGCTATTGTGGGATTTTGCCCTAGCGGCACAGTGGAGGACCTTGAGGACATGAAGAGCGAGAGATAGCACCTTGTCCCCATATCTGAGCTCTTCCTTCTCTTTATTGTTTTCTGGACTCTTTTGAGATGGCCTTCTCCACTCCTCCTCCTTCCCATGATGAAAATACTCCAGAGGACAATGACGCAAGACTGGTGCAAACGCACGAGCTGCCGAGCATGCTATGAAAATCCTGAAACCTGAAAACCAGTTAGTGTAAGAATCTCTCCTAACAATATGTGCCATTTTATCAATATTTTAGCATTGCTGTACCATTATTTAAACACTGAAAACATTGCTGTACCATCATTGAAGTACTGAGAGAACACAAGCTCAGTTTCTGGCTATGATTCAAGCTTAATAGTTGAGGCTTTCATATGCTTGATGATGCTGTAATCGCTTTTAATTTCTGGGGGAAACATGATGCTTAGAGCTTAGAGAAACTTTGATCCGTGTGTAAAAACTCTAAGTAGACCTTGTTGCTCCATGCTTCCTTTTGAAAAATCAGAAAAATTCTTGTCCTTCAACTGCAAGTGCCTCCTCATATCTCCAATTTTCCATGTGCGTATCAGATGTTGGACCACCCACAGTCTAAGAGCTGACTCACACACTAAAGTCAGCCTTTCCTCAAAAACCCCCGGGATCAAAACATCAGACCACTTTACGCACATGTGTAAAGGCTCAGGTAAAGCAAGATCACTCATAAAAATTGGCTGGATTAATGGACTGAAATGGTTGTCCCAGATATGCTTCCAGCAGCTGTTTTTAATGTTACTGCTTGACTGGATCTCACTGTGAAATGTAATGGTACCTTCTTCATCTCCTTGCATGACTAAGTGGATGCAGTGCTGTGCTTCACATCTGAGACATGTACATGTACTTTCTTTCTTCAAGCCTGCTTGATCAGGAGGACGACATGCATGTTACAACTGTTCAGTACTGTTTGCTTAACTGTCATTTTGTATATGCACAGTCGTCCTTACTCTAGAGGTAAAGAAAAAAATATTTAGCAAGGGTACAAATGGAAGTTTTGAACTGATATAGAACAAGTCACAGTTAATTAAAATATATTACTCATATAGTAGCATAGAATTATGGCAAAGGAAGAAAAAGCCAGTTTTTGGTAACCACTGGCACACACTTTGTTTCCTCATTGATATTCTCATATTCCAAAATGATGACATGCTTATATACTTCTAAACGGATTCAGGACTGGTCTAATAAACACAAGGGTGAAGTCAAATACCCAGTATGGAATCAAGAGATGACATGATTAATATGGAAGTGAAGTTGACATCAGTTTTTGGGATACTGTTTGATAGATGTGTGGATGGCTTAACTTACTGATGTTTCAACCCTGTCAAAAGTACTGCCACCTTGGAACTCTTAGGAACTAATTCCAAATTAAGTGAATTTGTTTTTCCATTCTTTTATTCACTGCCTGTATATCACTTATCATATGCTCAGTAATGTGAAAACGGTTACCTCAGACTTCTGAATATTAGCGCTAAGGTTCTCCTGTCCGAACAATTTTTATTCTGAGATGTAATTCAGTAGTTTTCATAAAACTGGAATTAATTATTAATGTGATGCTCAGTAAGTGTAGACATTTTGCACCACATAAAGACATAATGTGCCTATTTGTGTAATGGGCTATGATTTTGCCCTCCTCAAATTTAAGTTGAAATTTAAAGTAAATAATTTATTTATACCTGCAGTTATCATCATGTTTGTAAAACATTTAAATAAAGCACATGGTTTCTGCTTTTTAAACTCTTCTGCTTCAATGTCCTGTTTGAATAAAAATGGAACTCATGAAAAGATAGTGAATGTCTGATTTTTCTATGAATTAGTGAGATTTCAACAAACTCTAGTAGCACAACCCTCATACGCAGGAGATGACAGCTTGTCATAAGACATGATATATTTTTGTTCCATAGAGACATTTTTGGGCCCTACTAAAACAGAGACAGACTTAGAAACTACAATTGGCTGTGTTCTCCCATCCAAGGATTGCTTTGTACTTTGATTTTTTTTCCCATTTATCACCCACCACCAGCATCCACAGCTATCACCCAGTTTATCCTCACCTCTACTGAACTTCCACTCACATAGTCCTGATCAGTGATGCAGAGCCTTGTGCACAACTCCACATGCAATATTTCTGAGATGGCGATATTTAATGTAAATTACCCACTATCATAGACATATATTAGTGTCCTTTACATGGTAAATGCTTCTCCAGAAATAATCAAAGAAAAGTAAGGCCCACATTTTACTCTGTGCTCTTAAATATTCCTACAATGTAATATTATATGTTAGATGGCTTCATAGACTGATAATATACATTAAGCTGAGTGCAGTTCCCAGTCAGGTCTGTCTTTGTGGCCATTGTGAGCTGTAAAGGGAATGAAAGTCCTGAGTCATGCCTCACTGGCCGGTGCAGTGGGGCAGAATGGCCACATAATGATGAGCTGCTCACATTTTTCACCCAGCTGGCGGTGGAAATGTACACCACTACAGTCAGACTGCATGTGGACCTAGCTCTTTCTTTTTGTCCATCACTTCATTCACACTCCTGCACTGTTGTGCAAAATAAATGGGTACATAAAAACGAACAGAAGTCCCGAGCACATGCAGCTGTCTGGTCCAAATAGGACTGAAGGTTCTGGCCAGTTACTGTCAAAATGTGTGATTAAACAAAGCACAGGCCCAGCTGATGTAGGTCCACCGCCACTGATCCTGCAGTTTAAGAGGAGTGGGTCTACACAAACAGAACCCATGGTACACTTTCCAGAAAATCCATGCTGGAAAAACAGCTTTTCTGCAAAATTCTGCAGGCCTGAACTTTTAGCCTAAAATAAACAATTTGTTGATTGAAAGGTAGAAATAAATGATTGACTTAAGACAGATATGATTTATATATTCATTGTGAAACAATCAACATGTATTGAACTGCTTCTTTTGCCTGCCATGTCACACTATTTTCCGGTGTCTGTGGGGTACATCTGTTGGTCTTCACTGCTGATTTGCTTACAGCACTTTAATTTACATTCTGTACACTGACTTACCAAATGTAAATTCAGATATGCTCTTCCCTTGTCAAGTATTTCTGACATGTACTTATTGACTGTACTATATCTAGTACTTATTGATTTGAATTGACTGATTTTTTGAAGAATTTTTCCATGTAATAAACTGAATGTTCTACAAAACCATGTGTTTTATGTTTCATGGGGTTTTCATTTGGCTTTTATAATTGCTGGACAGTGATTATTTTAAAGCATGTTGCTGAATCTAATGCTGCAGAACTGGTAGGCATCAATTTCATGTCTGAAGTCTTTGACCATTTCACACGTTTCCTGAAACAAATACATAACATCTTATTATTTCTGATTTAATATAAATTAATTGGCACAAGAGAGATTATGAATAATAAATATTTTCTGTACTTCTCATTAAGCTGTGTCAATTTACCATAGCAAATTAGATTTGGTTAGATTTAGCCATGTTCATATTCCATGTGTTTTTCATTCAATTCCACAAAAATTAGGTCCATGACAATATATTACAAAGTGGTACCCATGTAAATTTTCTTGTATTTAAAACAAAAATGATGTAATTCATGTTATTTAGTTATTCAGAACAATTGTGAATTTCACCTGCTGCATTGGTAGTACTTCCCTCTGTCTCAATATTTGCAGTTATCCAGAAATATTAATGTGCCCATACTGCTGTGGGAGGGACAGCATTATAAAGGGAAGATGTTTTATGAAACGCACCAGTCCATGTGGTAGTTCCACATATTTTCATTAATGGAAACAACTTTGCATGATTTACTGTAATTACATTTCAAATAATAATAAAAAAAGTTTCATAATCAAACAGGTGCTGTGATTAAGACGCCTACAGCTGGTAAATCCAGAACAGTGCACAAACACAGCATTTCTTAGTCTGCATGGACAATATTTGGCATTAGTTCCACAACAATCAATTCATCTACCTTCAGTTATTTGTTTTTGTGTGTAACAAGAGAAAAAGCATAACTTCAATTGCCCTCCATACCTACTGCTCATATTGTCTGCTACTTGCCAACATATTGTCTACTGTTGTGTTACAGACTGCATGTATGTATACTGCTCTGTAGCACTGTAATCAATTCCCTAAATTGTCTGTACAGATCCTTCTCCCTGTATTATCTGTAATCTTTATTTCATACTAGGAAGAGTGGCAACTTTAGTCAAACTAAACTTTAAAACATCATTCTCTTTTAATAAAAATTAAAATGATATTCATAGTTTATCTGACTGTGTTCATGTCAGGCTATTTGACAGCCAGCAAATTGAATTGATTAAGATTGCCAAGTTGAAAAACCTTTTCTGCACAGAGGTTAAAAATGCAGGCATTCTGCAGAACAGACATGTGATAATGAACAGTGACAGGTATTAAAGTTTGTCAGAGGATGAAAAGCATAACTTCCAGTGATCTGACTACCATTGGAACAAAAATATACTTAAAAATATATAAAACAACAACAGTACTATTCTTTAATCTTCCATGCTTCTAATATGCTAATTTTTTGTCTGACAATCAGAGAGTTCTTATGCCAAAAGCAAATAGCACACACCAGGAGCAAGGTAACCTCTGCCATACTGGAATATTTCCTGGGCTAAAAATAGTTCAGTAAAATAAAATACAAATCACAGTCTTTCAGCACATACTCTGGTAAAATCCACTTCAGATACAGTTGAAAAGAGACTAGAGACTAAGCCATCGCCCTACAATTTCTCAAAACCGTAACACATTACCTTGTGCTTGAGTAAGTATAGTCTAAAACCTGTTGCTAGAAGTTGCATCACTGTCTTTACCTTTGTCTCAGAAATATCACAACTGAAGCATGTCCAGAATGCAACTACCATGCAAATTTATTCATAAGGTATGTGGCCAGAGATTATTTTTTACAGGGTCAATGAAGAAATAAAACAAGACAAAAACCCAGGGGTTGGACAAGATTAATCATTACTAGTCTTGAAGAAACGTGTTTGCTGCAACAGTATCAAGCAAGACATAGATTAAAAAGGTTTATTTCTCCGGAGGTTTTACATGTGTCTTCGATTTGAGAGCTGTAGTTTTTGTATGGGGAAAATATTCAGGGATTATGTACTGCTGAGAGTTGACGAAGACCAAGTTAAAACCAAAAAGGACATCGCTTCTATAAGGATTCAGACACACTTTGAATAGAGGCTTGTGGCAGCATAGAGATGACAGCCTGACCTACTTGTGGGTGGGTCTGAATAAGTTAACATATTGATTATAGTTCCTGATTTTTACTTACAGAGCTTGTAGCTGCAAATTATATTTTCACTCTGATGCATTCATTTTTCATTAATTCAGGCAGGTTTAATTCAAATATTCCTGTAGGAAAACTCAGTGCTGTGTAGGTACAGGGGTAAGCCCAGATGTTTACCTGTCATCAACTGTCTGTATTTCTTCTTGAGAAATATTAACACATTGTAAGTCATTTATAATTTGGACCTATCCTTATGAATTCCCCAAGGCATACAATCGTACAGCTCAACAGAAATGCATAGAAAGCCATTTGACACAGGCTTCCATTTTATGAAAGACTTGCAAACTAAAAATGCATATGTTTGTCAGTTCTAAACCCTAGTTTCAGTAGAGGCATGATCACATGATTATAATATTTTAGCAGTGTCCGAACTGCTACTTTGAGCTACATTCTTTTTTGCTAAATTTTTTGCTAAATACCCCATTGCTAAAACCATCCCTCAGAACTGTACTTTCAATTCTTATTTAACATTTAAAACATTATGAATGAGAGCAACATGATGGATTCAGTGAGTATGACTGAGTTCATTTGAAGACCTTAGAACAGCTGTCCAAGGAATTCCATTTTCACACAGTCCTGTATGTTCTAGAAAACCTTTTGGGAAGAAACAGAGGTATGTGATGTCCTTACCATGATTCTGTATGTACTACACAATATATATAACAAAAAAAAACACTCTTACTGTATATCCTTGCATAATGCTGGCTCCATGCTGCTACTAGGGGTAAAGTTGACACACTGGAAATGAATTGAGAATGAGAATCCAGCAGAGAGGTGAGTGTACCTCAACAATCCTATCCCCATTTCCCTGCTGCTCACTGGTTACAAAAAAATGATATGCCAAATCAAATACTCCCTGGCAGTTATTTTCTCATAGACAATTCCCAGGTACTTTTTAAGAATTAGACTATTGGGAGTAGAACCTATCCTTGTGGAGCCTACATATGACTCAGTACCACTTCACCTACCTCCACTTTAACAATGAAACAAGGTTTTTTGTGAGTAACTTTAATATATGGATTAGTTTTGTACAGCACATACCCCTTCAATTTCCAAACCCTCCACTGACACACACCTTATTAGAGCAGCTTTTCATGCAGAAGTTTCCGGTCCAGTGCTATCATTAACTTTTATTTTCCTTTGTGTAAAATGACACACATTTACCTTGACCATGAATAATGGAATTACGACATAATCACGGGCTCACAGATGTGAGGATACTAGATTTTTCTGCTGAGGAAAATGTATTATTAGACAAGTATAAAAGTATTAAACATGAAAATCTGGTTTTCCAATTCATCTTCTTTACTTAGCCACAGCTACACTGTCATGTGACAGCAGGTGATTACATATGTAAAGAAAAAATTAAGCTCACAGCCCACAGGTTTGATTATTGCATATAAGCAATAATTCATAATTAGGCTATTGCCTATATTTCTGTTTTCATTACAGGAAAATATGCAATATGATAGCACCACTCATGATTAAATTTAATATATACAAAATGTGCAAGAAGTCAAGCACTGAAGCTTATTTCATTTTGCAGTAATTTAAACAAATGTTTATAGCTGCAAAATAATGGTTAATATCTATGAGTAACACATCATTAAAAATAAAGAAATGTATTCATACTGCATAGATTGTGATGTATAGTAAACCTAGCATCTAATTATGGACCATTCAACGCTATGCATATATGCACAATGAAGCCCAAATTCAATAAAGGCAAGGGTAGTCAACAATATTTCTATTCCTTTCCAGTATTACTTTAATTCAGTGTATCTGCTCAGAGTCTGAAAATCAGTTCATAATTAGATATTGTCAGAGGAGACAATTGACATAATTGAAAGTGACAACACTACAGGCCAAACAACACCAGTGTGCCATGTGGTCTTTGAATATAAATGGTGTTAAAGGCTAAATTAAACTAGAAGAAAATTCGACACAGTTTTACTCAAACAGGCAAAGGATATGTCATTTTGTGTAAAAAAAATAGTATAGTACACATACACCCTTTGGCCCGAAAATTTTTTTGTTTGTTTGGGATTTATCATATTTCAATCAATAACAAATTCTCCCAGAAAATCTTGGCCATTCACAGCCATTTTCACCTCCAGCCAAGCATTCACTAATAAGCAGTGTCTCATCATAATTAGATTCTTGCCACTGGAATAGGAAGTCATCCGAATACGCTCCTCATCAAAGACGGATGTGCTTGTCAGTAGCTTTTCATTCCAGGATATCATTTTTCTATACGTAAATTTAGGTTGAGAATAATGAACAATTGATTAAAAGTGGCAGTACTAGGTCTTTAGTGTCAGAAAGCAGAGAGGCTGTGAAATGGGTGCAGAGCCGCTTGGTATAAATAGACCATGCCCTGGCTTTGTAACACACAACCACAACATCAAAAATGAATCACAAGTTCAGAAAAAAGAAGGCTATTTTGAAAGTCACCTTTCAGAATGATGTTGCCCTTGTTTCTCATAGGTAATACACTGAAGTAATTTTAAGGCCCTGAGAAATGCAATGGATTACAACACTAAGGAAATGTCTCTGCTCTGAGGGAATACAAAGAATTTTAATTATAATGCCATAATACATCACCATGCTGTATATTTTTCATGGAAATAGGTCAGTAAGTTGGAAAGAATAAGTTCTATATAATCACAGAGTTGGCTACATTTCAGAGGTGGCAAAGAATTCAGTTTTAAACTGCACAAAATAACAATGGGTCATTTGCCTCCACCCTTGGAAAAAGAAAAGAAATATGAAAAATAACACCCAGAAAAAACAGAAACAGACCATTTTTCATCAACATATCAATGATCTTGATGGGAAATGATGCACCACCTCCACTGAAATTCAATCAATCAATAAAATATAGAATGTTATCACATTATATTTTGATAACTAGAATGTACTTGCAAGAATTCATTGTATGTACTGATTTTACATACGACACATCTTGTTAAATGCAATTAGCAATTAGTCATTTTGTTGGCAATTTTATTGAATTATTTTCCAAAAAACTCCCAGAAAAAAGGGACACCTCATTGCTGTGATTCTTTTAAAACCTTCTCCTCCAGCTCTGCATATCTCTTCAACAAAGGTTTAAAAATCTGAAAGAAAAAAAAATGTAAACACATATTTAGGTAATTGTGCTTACATAGATTATGAACAAAGATAAAATATCCACATTTGACATTTTCAAACAATTCATCACAATCTTGTCAAACTAAATCAGTAGCTTGATAGATGAGACTCTAATAGCTGCCATGTTGTGAAATACTTGCCACCTAAGGTCACAGTCAAATTTATGTAACATCTCCCTCAACAGATCTACAGTACATGTATGAAACCTATTGTATTGCTCTCACCTCTGTTGTGTGATTCTCAAATGAACATGAATTATATTATTGATGTCATCAAGTCACCCATGCTCACTGGACATGTGACATTCTTGACCAGAGTCCTTGAAAAACGATTCCCTTCATTTTGCCAGTCAAAGGGCCAAGCCGGCTCCATCTCCATCTCCATCAGTTTACAGTGTTTATAAAGATGTACTTCCTACCACTGCTCACACTGCAGGCGTCACAGTTAGCCTCGCTGCCTCTGTACACAGCATCTACATTTGCACCCTCTCCACTGCCAGCATATGAACCTCCAGACAGAGCACTGCTACCACAGGCTTACTGAAGACAGTGATTCATTACAATGTGATTATTGTTTCAATTCTACCAGAGCTGTCAAAGGTCAATATTATATTATAGTGCAAGATGCTGAAGTGGTTTATTGTGCAAGTGTAACATTACCCTCCTGTTTATCTCTTGACCAGGTTTCCCTTGAAGTAGAGATTCAATAATCTAATTGAGACTTCTTGGTAAATAAAGAAATCTAAAAATAATAATTTTGCCACAGCCAAAGCATAATGGCCATTTGTGTGATGCATGGAAGTAATTTTCTAAAAAGTACAAAAGACAATATGGTACTGTAATCTCAATTTGTCAGCAATGAATCGCTTCTCTCCCAAATGCAGCTTAATTTGTTTCAGTACAGATTTATTTTAAAATCCAAACAATCCAGGCACTCATCCATTTATTCAAGCACCTTACAGCTTGGCTGATTTTTTTTTTCAATAGTTTAAACTGTACTGCATATTCTGTCAAAACAAACTATTATCTTGGACTGATTCCATGTATTTATAGCACAGAATATGCAACCATTGTGTTGATTGAATCATATATTAATTTCTGTGTATAGTATGAATACATTTAAGTGTGTGGTATGTAATGTTCTAATTCATTATTAGTCGAACTACATGCCAGCAATAAAAGACCCTCTGTTCCTGCTATCATCAAACTAGGTAGAAGATAATGTGGGTTGAATGCTTTTTCACTTTCATTATCACATTGACAGGTCCTGTAAAGAATCTCTTTCTCAATTTAATTTTAGATGGAAGATACATGGGTGTTATTATAATTCAAAACCAACATCAAAGGTAAAACCATTGTAACCTTGTACTGTAGGCAAATAAAAGCCATAATAATCATTTAACAACATTTTAACTCAATAGCATAACATGCTTGTGTATTCAAAATGCTTGCTATGAACAGGCAATTTGGCTGGCTTTGAATAGCAAGTGCTTTTTTATCTTTCCTGTGACACAGCCTACAGTGACTACCATGTGCAGCTATGTGGACTACTCTACTGTTCACGATCTTGCCATCTCTTTCTCAGCTTGTGTAGGGTGGCCTGTATCTCATGTAGGCTTGATGTAAATGCTGTCAATCCCAGCATGTGAATTTGCACCATCTACAGCTGGCATGCTCCATCACAGTTGAGAGGGGTGTCAGGCTGACAGAGCACTGTATGTAGGGGCACATCATCTCTCAATATCTGAGACAGTTTGTGCTGGAGCAATCACCGTGTGCACATGCTTTGGTAAATTTCAGTCTATCTGTCAGAAATTCCACAGAATTCCTTGGGAAATTAAAAAAAAATTCCCCAAATATTACTCATGATATTGAACAAAATCGATGCAAAAAGTTTACATTTAGTTTTCTAACAATGAGCGGTATAACTATGCTGATTTCCTGACTGATGCATCATCTGCTATGGGTACGGAATGACATGCTTTGAAGAGTATGACACAGTATTTTCAATTCCATCTAACAGTCAAGTGTCAATCATTTAATGATTAAAAATTAAAATAAATAAATAAAAAAAATAAACAGATTTTTTTGAGGACAGTGTATGCTGTACTTCAGTATATTGCCATATAGGATGACATTATGATGTTAATATTGAAAGTCTGCATGTAATCAAAGCAAGACAGCAAAGCATTATAAAGGAATTCATTCTAATTGCATTTGTCAGTATATCAGGGGCTTTAGCAGTTCCTGACAAGAATTACCAGAAAATACTTGATTATTGTAATTCAGTAGTTAGGGATTAATAATTTGAGGGTTGCAAATTCAAATTATGGGTGATAGCCTTGATATATGATTTAACAAGACACACTGAATCTGAAAAGCTTAATTACATTAAACTGCATGAATGGGTGAGTTGATACACAGGCTTCAAGAATAAAAAAATATGGTCCAGCCACAACCCCTGACATTCTGAGAAATGCCTCAGGGAATTCATAATCTAGAATCATACTATTACTATATATGTGAAAAATCTTAGCGCTGAGCATTAATGAACTACAGCTGCCTTAGGCACCCCTGTAACATGCAGTGTTTGTGCATTACACACTAAATTATAATCCACATTTGGACAGTAAAAATGCATTGTGCGCATAGCTTTTACAGTTCTTGTACTGTTTTGGGTCTTGGAGGACATCTGGTTATTTTGTCCATGTACTGTAGTACATCAATGAAATTAAGTTATGCATGTTGCATTATTGAGAGATGCCTGCAATTCATTATGGATGTCAGCAATATTCAGAAAAAGATGTTGTGAAAAGCAAGGCTACTGGGTGGCACACTCTGATGAGGTACTGCTGTAGAGCGTGTATGCAGGCTGAACCGGGCAGGGTGTGACTGATAGACCCATATGCACAGCACAGCTGACAACAGCACTGCCTGGAAAGCATGGCATTTCATTCCTGCCACGACAGGGCAACAGAACACTCTAGATTTGTTAAAATCCTTGGTATACTATAACCTATTATATGACACAGCTGTGCAATTTACTGTATATACTACTACTGTGAATTTTAATGAGAGACTGGACCATTGACAGTAACCAATGTCAGACAATTACATCTACCATTATTGAAAAATTCAGGAGGAGCTTTTTTGGTTTATGAAAACAAGCATTCCAGCTAACTCGCAATCATCTGCTTTCAACTGGTTTCTGCTGTTATGATGTCATCTTGGCGCAGCAACAATTTATCTTCTGAAGAGCTTCATACTCTGGCGGGAGGAAACCTCCTAATTTCTTCATGAAAATAACAAACTTAATAATGAGTCTGCTTTCAAAATTGCTTTCAAAAATGTTAAACCCATTTTATAAAAGCAGCAAGGCACTCAAGGCACTGTTAATTGTGAGTATAGGTACAGCTAAAGCAGCTTTTAGCTGTGCCTTCAGCTATACTTACACTATAGCCTGGCCTGTTGAGCCTTACAGCTTAGATAAAAAAACACGAAAGAGATACAGATTTACAGCACACAACTCAGGTGTGCATGTATGTGCAGGAATGGTATAAACCTCAATTTCTGTCACTAAATTCAATGATTAATTATGGTTTTTTTAGGGAGGCTCCCCCACTAAGTCACCTTTCCTTGAGAAAATGACCAGGGAAACATTATCCTTTGACGTGACAAATCCATTCTGCACTCAGACAGCTCGTCCCTAAGGCATACTAAAATATACATGTTACATGTCAACTGGGAAGTCAAATTTGAAAAGTGATAGAGGTTCAGCTGTAGGAGAGGTGGGGAGGGAAAAATAAGTCCCAGTTAAAGGAACACAGAATGATGTGGAGTGTTGCTCCCCATTGACATAGGCCAGTCTGACTGAAGGAAGCATAGTATTTCATTCATTTTCCCCAGAGCAAACACTGCAAGTCAGCTGTAAGTCGATTGCTCTCATTTGGACTATTATGTATGATTGTTTTACTGTCCTTGTCAATCAGGTGACTTACCTCATAGCCAATTTGCCAATACAACTGTTCAGTGCCAAAATTCCAGCCTGAGGATCTGCATGAAGCTGACTTATTCTTGAAGTGGTTAATATGAAGCAGACTGCTGCTATGCAATTTATGAGAGAAACACTCTCAGAGGGAAGGACACAAATTTTTATTACATGGTAATTCATATATATTTGCGTAAGTAGCTTAGTGTTTGGAACCTTGTTTGCATTTTTTCCACTTTTTAGGTAACATTCTATACACCAGTGGCATGCAGTTATTCTGGGCTTGCTGGCACAGTCATTAGCTAGCTAACTCCAGCTATTTAACCAAAAGCATCTTTTGGTGAATAAACTCTATATCTTAGGCTATCACAAACATGACTAAGGAGGGCACGGAAATTTTGCAATGGGTAGCACCAGATGCCATGAAGACATGTATGTTCTAAGACCAGAATGTTCTAAATGATAGTTAACATGGAATCTTCTAAATACAGGAACTGGACAAGGCCATCATCCAAGGCCAGTAGCTGTGCTGTGCCCATGGAATAATCAAATGATTACATACTGCATCTAAAGCTGCCTTCTGTGCAGCTGCAGCATCGTATACTTTGAAAAGAGCCATTCATCACCAGTTCATAAGCTGGGCACATGAATATTTCCAGGTAGCCTGTAGCTCATTTATGAATAATAAGAACGATAGAAATGATTTTTTTCAGTCCGTTTTATTCAACATCAAACGGTCTCTGCAGAGCGTTTGAAGTGGCATTCCTGTCAGCAGAAAAGTATGATGGGAAATGAGGTATGACTTACAAATACAAATTAGTGAGATTGTCTGCCACTTTCATGTAATGGTGACTGCCTGCACATATGTGTGTGCTGGATGTACATGGGGAAGTTGTTTACTGAAGTCAAGGGCCATGTTTCCCTGCACAATTTCTTAAACAACAACAGGTCAATGGGAATTTAAGCAAATATGATTAATGAAAATATATTCTTATCACATTTTTTGACATTCTGAAATATCAGCCGTACTACGTTCTGGTATCACTGTTATGCACTCTGCACTCAGGCAACTGCGCAATTCTTTGATACCAACAAGCCAGTAACTATTGTGTCACACATAAATCCACATAGCTCACTGCAGATCAGCAAGTGCTGATCAGAGGAAAGGTGATTGTCTCACTTGTGACAACCTGAAGCTAACTGCTCCTCACTCACCTTGCTACATTTGCAACTACTGATGCCCCATTGCAAGGAGCCAATCAAATAGCTCAGACACAAAACTACATTGTTCATTTGGGCTCATGGCTAGGTTTTGCTCCTTTAATCTGCTAAAACACCACTCTGGTGTGCATTTACACCAGTCCACACCCCTAAAGTGATCATCTTAGCTTCTGTTGTCACCTACTTACCCCAAGTTCTAAAAATGAAGGATGGAAAAGCCAACTTTAGAGCAAGCATCACCGTGCTGTTTTGAGCCTTAGTTTAACAGACACCATTCAATTCATGTGTGTTTGAGCATTTTTCCAATGTGAAGTACCAGAACCTTTTTTGTACAATCCTCAGCTTATGCTGCACAATTGAGAAATCCACATGATGAAACCAGTTCCATGTGGAAATTCATTTTGACAGGTTTCTATTGCAAGAAAACAATTCTCTATGACTGGGTGCATATATTAAGAGAGGTTATCATACCTTCTGTCACTGTACTGAACTATTTTTCACATTACTGGCAGTTCAAAAATGAACTGTGATGCAAGTTTCCAGGTGAATTGTTTCAAATACAATATAGTGATTGTTTTCTTTCCAGGAATTATACATGTATCTGGAACACTTTGATGCTAAATTGAGCATTACTACAGTCGAGCTGTAATTTTACAGACTGTAACATTGGAACAAAAATATAACACGTCTTTATGTTAATAATTAATAGAGAACAATGACATTTATGTCCAGTTGTTTTCCCCTCAGTATAAAATTAATATTATGTACAAGAATTTGAGGGAAATGATCCACAAACTCCTATTTGCTGTAAACCACTCTCACACTATTGGAATGGTGTGCAAATACTGGCCCTTAACCACACAAGCACATTTTAACTGGAGCCTCAGTGTTCAGTAGTGCTGTATTTTAAATTGGTTTATAGTTTATGGTTTACATTTGTTTTAAATTTATTCATCAGTATTTACATTTTTACTCATTAAAAGACATTTGTAAAGTTTGTGGAATCTAAATACATTTAGACTGTTCTTAAAAATAAATTCTTTGCATGGACTTAAAAATTTCAAAGCGCGACAGTATGTCCTCTTCCTGGTGATGAAAAGCACAGGTCTGACTGTTTGAGTAAGCACCTGCTTGGAGTTTGTAAGTGAGACTGAGAGCCCCATCACAAGCCTTCATCTTGTGATTTACAGGATTCAATCATTACAAAGATGTATTTCTTCTCCTGAGCTGCAGATAAGAGCTCCTGTATATGTCAGACCAGTGCTCTGGTCTTAGGAGAAATGCGAGGCACGTGATACAAAATTTTAATTTTGCCTTTGAAGGAGTGTCTGCGAAGAGGAACAAAGGAGGTGTAATGCTCTTTCCGCAGGATCCCTAAAATGAGATGCTAGTCAGATCGCTGGATTAGGATGTCTCTGCCATCCTGAGGAGTAAGGAAGAACATATGCTTTTATCTCTATTTACCTTTCATATATTCCTCAGAGACAAATCTGAGAAAAGTGATGAGACCAAAGCAGTCGGGTAATGAAATAAAAAGCTACAACAAACAAGATTATATCTGCTATTGAGCTGTCACTGCAGATCTCATGCATATTTATTGAGAAGTTTAATTTAAACTTAAGCTTTCTGATCCTGTCCAGATATCAGAATCATAGTATTCGCCTGGAATACTTTAGAAATGGATATATCGGTGGTTAACGAGTGGTTTGGGAATATGGACTGTATGCCATATGAAAGAACTATGCCAAAGGTTGCTATAATTATCCTATTGTATCAAACACAGATTTCACAAAAGAAACACATCGTAAGTTTTATCTGGTGCCCATTATCATACTATCCAATTAGCACAGCAAAACTGAGAATTTCTACTATGACTGCAGTCTCACATTGTTAAGTGCAGATGTGTCATCCAGTCCTCTTCAGCACCTTTCAGTGCTGCTGTGGTGTCTGGGACAGGGAAAACACCTGGGTAAACTGGGAGCTTCTCTCGCACTGTGACAGTGGTATCTTAGCTTGTGTGAGTGGGATAATTAGACACTAATCACAAAGAGAAAACATGTGGATGTCACGTGAGTTCTGATTTAAAATGGCCCTAAAATAAACCTAATGTAAACTTGCTGGTTTCAGCGATACTATGTGAAATTTCATTAACTCTCTTCTTAACCTCAAATGCTATCTCTTTATGTTTTGTACAGCCTTCTGCACATGGTTTCCTGAGAATTACAAAGAAACAGTAAGTATCACCGTTATTTTGTGTTTATGGTGATATGATATCATATTGTCCAAAACCTGCATGTGAGACTGTACTTCCTGTTACAGTCATTTCTACTAAGAGAAGTCAAATCGTTTTGTATCACCACACAACACTGCTCAAGCAGAGATCTGCACATAAAAAGAAACACCTGCAACACTGACCCCTGCATTGAAATCCAATAAATCCCCATGTTTTATCAAGCAGACTGCTTGACGATCCCCAGCCAAACCAAACCTCATGCTGACAGAAATAAATCTCATGGTGTACAGCCACTCAGCTACCAATCACACAGGAAATGTCACTTTCATTTCAAAAGCACCCACGTGCTATATTAAACAACCAACCGCCTTTTAATTACCCAGCCTTCTCCTAGTCATTTCACTCTAAAATCCTGCACTAATTCTCCTCCAGTTTAACTCATATTCACTGTCCCTGTTTGACCCTCTGTATATATTTTTAATAGTCTGAGAGCCTGGCATGTAATTTACTTTTACTATTCCACACCAAAGGGAATGAAGCATTTAATGAAGAAGCAGCCAGTCATAAAGTAGGCCACTCTATAGCCGATAAGTCTGGATCTGGGGATTCAGAGTTCAAGTGCTAAAAAAGCTTTTTACACACTAGCTTTCTGGCTGAGCCTATACTCAATCACACAGCCTTGTGCAGTGCTGCTGTGGCAATGAACGTCCCGCCTGCATGTGACTGTGGAGAGACAAAGGACTGGCAGAGGCCACCGTTTCCAGCACCACCCTGCATCACCTGCAATATCAGACGCAGAGAATAAAAAATAGCAGCTGTGATTTTAAGAGATGGCTCTGTGTGCCTGAAGTGCTTTGCCTGAATGGAGCTACAATGAAAAACACCTCTAATATGTGTTAACAGAATGGAGGTGTTTTAGTAGGTTATGTTTAAAACCTTGAAGGTGTAGGTCATAGTGACATGTACTCAGCATATTCATAGGGTTAAGGTGCATGCCGTCTGTTGAAAATTATCAATGTCTTTATGTGTTAAAGTCTCCCTCCTTGACTCACAGACCTAAATTATGGTAATCAAAACAGTGAATATTCACTTGTGTTCATTTGATGCCTCCTGGGCTGGCAGAACTGCTAACAAGAATTTCTAGCCGCATGCTAAAAACACAGAATTATTACTACGGTGGCATACAACCATGATGGGGGATAGTTTCCAACCCTTTATCTACTCCACTGACAGTGACTAATCCATGAGGCTGTTATATTCTTCCCCACTGCAACAATTTATCAATGCCCCTTATTATTGTATTATACTGCGAAAGAGGGAACCTTCGTAAATGCTTTCTCTGCCTGTTTCAGGCATGTTTCCCAGTCACTTCTTTCTAGGTCTGTGATCAAAGCAATTTTCAATGAGCTGCAAAAAAGCAGAACAGTAGAACCCTTTCACAGTGAGCAAAGGTCCAATAGTCATGCTACATTATAGTTCACTAAAGAGCTGAGGGTATGCAGTGATGGGACACATCCTGCCCGGATGGTTTGAACTGGCCAGGCTTCCTTAGGTTACTGCATAGGTCCCTCACAACATTACACCTGCTGCCCTCAGGCCACCACTTGACATCATCAAGCGATATGCCTTTGCTTGCATTCACACTTGCCCTCCCCTGTGGGACTGTGCAGCCCATTGGGTGCAAAACAGTCCCTGGCTGACCAACCAGGGAGACTGCGGCAGCTATAGCTATCCTTGCCTTACCATTGTGAGAGGCACACAGGCAAATGGTGAGGCTAAGCCGGCAAGACCAGAGAGGAAGAGAGAGAGAAAAGAGGGAAAGAGTTTTCAAGATAGCAATACAGTTGGAGGTTAGTAAGTCCCACCTTTTCAGATCCTGGTGTTGGTGTCACTGCCAGCTTTGGTTCTGGGGCTCTTCTGATAGCTTCAGCAAAACTTACTCCTTTTTTCGCCACAATTCCTGTACAATGCAAACACATACAGAAAAATATTCGTAAATAAAAATATAATGAGGCCTGAAGAACCAACCACCTCGTAAGACAGGAATAAAAACAGATTTGCAGTGATGCTTTGAGACCTGCACCAAAGCTTGTGTAAATATAATTGTGTAACCTGTTACTGGAGTCATGTGTTGATTATCATCCAATTATTCCTGTGTCATGACAAATAATTAAGTTTGATGAACAAGTTTACAGTGGAAATTTTCAGGTGAATAACTGTTGTTTAACTGTTCGTGTTTCAGGACTGCCACTTTTACTATAATTACACTTGTAAACACTTCATTATAAAGCTGATATTCGGTGTAGGTTATGGTCTATAATACCACTTTTAATAGAACTGTGAACTTGATCTAAATCATGTTTGGCCACAGTATTTAATAAAATCAACACCATGTGACTCATATCAAATCAACTACTAGCAGGGTGGCCTGCTGTTGTCTCCAAATCTTAAACATAATTTTACCTTACTAATTTACCTGTCACATCTGAAAAACTAAATACATGACACCAGCAATCATTGTGCTTAGTTTCCCAGAGACCCCAAGGCAACCAAACACCCCAAGATCAATCTGAGCACACCTAAATAAATATGGCTCTGTTAGCTTTCATTCAGACAACGGAGATCAATAACACTTATGGCATCTGCGTTTGTGATCAAGCTGAAAACTGAGGCCATCCCCTTTGCGCCGTTGGAGAGATAGGCCAGTTCCACATTTCTTCCTCATTATCTGATCAGTGTGAAAGTGCTGTGAGAGACAACCTGCTGCTGGGGATTGGGTGGGGGGTTTTGGTGGGACAATGTACTGGGGTGTGGGTCATGCCAGTGACTGGAAGTCCTCTACACATCTATTCACAATGCAAGGAGAATGAGGATGTGAAGCCTTGACATCTTGGAAAAAAACTGTTAAGTGTAAATATACACAGTGTGACCATAACTTCACTGCACTGAGTGCAAAAGAAATTGCTACTAATGACTAATGTCAATATCTGAACTGAAACAATATGACTACCGCTGTTTGTAGATGGAATAACTAATATTTATAATGAACAAAAATGTACTATAAAATCAAAGATGTCAAAGAAAAGCTGCAATCTGAATTGAATGTGGGATCAGTGGTGCTTGTATAACATAGTATAACTCCAATGACCTTTGTGTTGAGCAGGTTGTCTCTTCAATATCTGTTGGCTTAAACTGAATGTCCTGACATTTGAATCCAGGTTAATCTAAAATGATTTTTTGTTTCTACTGGCTAAAGCTGTAAAGCAATGTCATCCAGCATTACAACAAAAACAGATTTTATTACTTATAAATGTAATGTTGAATTAACACTTTGTTGTTTGTAGCACGTTATTACTGCAGTATATTATATTGCCATTTCATTATTAGAGCATCATTACTACATATCATGACATTAAACTATATTCATTTTTCAGCAGTAAATTACTGAATTTTACCCAACATACAGAAAGAGGTCAACTGGTTTTCATCCAAAGAAATATCTGGAAGTTTATTTCAAGTTAAACTTGTTCAAACCCTTTCAATTTATTTATTTAACCCTTTCAATCAGTTTCATTATTGCTTCCTGTTCATGTGGCAAGTCTTTCCAGCAGTTTCTCACTCCAGAGTTCTAACAAAACTCAATCACAGTTAATATCAACGGAGGATATTGAAAGCGTGGAATTGTGTTTAAAAAGAAAGCAGAGATATATGACCTACCACAACCTTCAGCACCATGGACAGCAGCTTGCATTACCAGAGAGTCACTGGCAATCAGCTCAGGTATTGCCTATTACCTTTGACAGGCCTGGATGTAAAGGCACAGCCTGCCCCTACACTGGCAGTGTGTTATTGCTGTTAAAAATATGTAATGATCAGAGGAGACTGACTCACCATTTTAGGATTCTTTTTTCTGATACCGTCTTAGACCATTAGAAAGATGAGATGCAGCAAGATTTTTGCTTGCAGAAAATGTATAGCAATGGTCTTCTTGATAGACATATGTGACTTAATGACATGGTCCGAACTCAATTTTCCCCTATCAATGGAACATCAATATCACCCTTACAAAGTGGATACGGCTTTCTCCTTCCTACATCTGATTGAACTGATGCAGATTTAGTTGACAATTCTTGCTTTTGAAACTTCTGTCCCATGCTGGTTCACAGCACATAAGCCATATAAAAAAAGAGGAATTGAAACTTTAATATGCAAAGAAGAATATTTTTCATCGCTGCTATCTTCTCATGGTATAAACAACACATATTTTGTGCATGGATACACACTTATTTTTGTTGTAGATGGTGATTTTACAAGCCGCTTTACTTTTTTCCATGTTTTTGTATCTTACATTGTGACTTCTGAATGCAAGTTTGCTCAACTAGGAAAAAATATTCATAAACTGATAATATAAAAGTGTTTTTTATGAGAAATCAAGATAAATTCCATTCCATTCCAAATGCTGAGTACAAACCTGTACATACATTGCCCGACCCTTATAGTCTCAAAAAAGGGCTGAAAAAAATAATGCACTCCCACAAACTGAAAATACTTTGAGAAAGTGATTGGCACTTCCAAACGGGCCAGTCAACCATATTTTGATAGTCAACTAGCAGCAATATTTCAGGTCAGTCTGGTTATATTTTCGGTTAGCATCTGAGATCATGTCTTCATCAGTGAGTGTCCAGCTTGGTGCTGACAGGACCATGTTACTGCAGATGCATCTCAAAGGGGCTGACAGGGGCTCAGAAGAGACCCCCTGTCAATGTCCAGCAGTGACATCTCTTTCCATAGATTAGACAGGAGATTCTCTTCTCTTTGTAAACAAAATCAGTAAAAAGTCCCTTTCAGGCAGGGGATATTGCCTATGCTAGGTTTGGTCTTTTCCCCCAGAGATGCCACCCTTTACCCTTTTCTTCTGATGGCATCGCTGGAATATAATACATACTGACAAGCAATTAAGACAGAGCACTCGATGTAATGAAAATGGATTGCGCATGACCTGGACACACCAGCTCTCCCTGCTTAATGCCACCAAGCATGGCGTTTCCTGTGCCTCTGCCTATGCGGTAAGGACAAAGCGCTGCTTAATTTTTTTTAATTAACAGTATTAATAACTGTGCTAACACCAGCTTCCGCCTGGCCCGCTTTAATGGGAGACTTGTATAACAAGATCTAATGCAGTATAATTAGTCTAAAGGAGAAGCAATGGAATGATTAATCTGACACATGCCATACATCTAAGGGTTGATATTAATAATTCAGTTTGCAAGTTTCTCTCCCTCTCTGCAGCCCATTAATTACTGATCAAAATTTTCACTGTGCTTAAACGTTAACTTTTAATGCATAGCTCCATAACGAGCAGTGTCGTTAAGTCCTACATGTAAAAATGAAAAACACGTTAATAGGTCTCTGTAGGACCTGAACATATTTAGCTGAAAACAATACATTTAGAGATAAATAAGCCTAATTACAGTGTGTGCAGATCCAGCGTTTGCACATGTTTAATCCATAATCATATCAACTTGTTAATGAGTTAAAAATCACAGCTAGAGGAAATGAGGGTGCATGCTCTCTAAACCACTACTACACAATTTAAAATTATTGGTGATAATTCACTGTCAGTAACTGGCCAAGTTAGTATTTAATTCAATGCTGAAGATTAAGTTTGACTTTTCATTATGATTGCCTATTGGCTTGATAAACTGTAACAGGGAAAATATAGTGGTTTACACTACGGGTCATTCAACACTTTTCATGCCATATTTCTGAGAGCAAGATTGGTAAACGTAACCTTGAATAAAACAAGATGCCTTTAGATTCAATCAGTTTATTTACTGAGGTGGCAAAAAAGACCTGCAAAACCGCAACACCTACATTTTTCCCCTTTTAATACAATATGAAGCTACATGGCAGATTGCATAAGAGGTGTGATTTGAAAGTGCCATGGGTAATATTAAACTCAGCTTTAAATTCTGCTATATCCAGCCTTCAAACGGCCCCCTGCTGCCTTCCTGACTCTTCTCAGCTTTTCCTCTTCCTTCTCAAGAGGAAAGTTTGTCTCCGGGCCCCTCTGAAACCCATGTTGCTATGGTAATAACCTAACTGCTCTGTGTGCAAATTGATACACTATTTTAGCATTTAAAATTAGAAGCAAGGAAAGCACAACACATTATTTTTTTTCTTTGAAATGTCTTCATAAAGGAAAGTTGGTAGTTTGATCTATAATAGGGCACAGCTTGAACATTGTATGCCCAAATCCCCCTTGCTTCCATGTGCACAAGTATTATATATGAACACTGACAAATATTTTTTATTTGTCATATTATGTTTTTATTGAGGTGTTTATTGTCTGAGGGTGTAGCGTTTGATGGCAGAGTGAATATGACTCTTGAACATGAAACATCCTGATATGTGTCTGACTTTCACTCCAGACCTCACACAATCAAAGCTTAACTGGGTAATACTATGATAGAAGTGTACATAAAATAAAATAATATTACTTAACATTAACAATATTAATAACACCAAAATTCCTAAACCTTGAAGATTTTTACATAGAGATCCTAGAGACTTAAATATGATATCAAATGTACTATCACTGCATAAAAGCCATCTGGCAAGTATAATAATTGTACATTATATTTTTTATTTCTCAAATGTGAAACACATTGACTCAGCAAGGACAAAGGTCTTTGAAGAGGCCAGGCCATCTATTCAAAAGAGTCTACAAGATCCCATTATCTGACCCTTAATATCCACAAATTTCCCAGCTAATGCAATTATGATTCCATTATGCAAGCTTTAAGTTACATATGTAATTCGATTACCCCACCCCATCACTACTTAACAATCAGTTCATTGTTTCTCAGTAATTAACATAATTTAATCAAGACTTAAACTCATGTGTCATTATTTTCAACACTGTTGGAGTTTTGTTGACAGAAGCAAAATCTAAAATATTCTTAGTAGTAAAATACTGTTATATGTCAGGCTAGTTGTCATTAACAACTAGCATAAATTTCATTCATAAATTACAGATATGTAATCTATCCTAGATGAGGCAAACTGTTGACACCATTTTCATTTTCTCATTGTTAACAAAGTATCCTTCTAGCATTGCTGAGCGTTGAGAAACTGAAACAGCTTCTACAGTGATATTATATATTTGTTTTTCCAATTTTCCTTCCATTTTGAATAAATATCTTTAAAATTCCCACAGACATTCACACCTAAGGGGGCTGCTGTTACAGCACATGGACTCTTCTCTCAAGCTCACCCTCGAACCTGTGGCTCTCTCTCAAGACCAACCACAACCTGTTGATTCCCAGTCAAACCTGCCCAAAGAAGAGGAACTTATATATAGGTTTGGGCTGTAACTGACATTGTGCATACATATCAGTGCACTTCATGCGGCGATTAAAAGGGTCATTTATCAGATCAAATTATCTCTTTTTTCAGTTCATAGTTCTACAGAATTAATGTAAGATGTAATACAGTAATTCCATTATCAGAGGCATTTGAGTCCATGCACAAGATGGAGGAGAAACAACTACACAGCTGAAATGTAAGCTTTGACTTCTGTTTAATAGGCCCCGTGGGCTACACATTAATGGTGTTTAAAAATTTGGCTAAATATTCTCAACTGTAAAAAAAGAAAACAACTATGAATAATAAAACATTAATTAAAATTCTGACTTAAGAATCCTGATCTTAAAGCCCTCTATTCAACTTTGCTAATTAAGTGTCAGGACACAAGCCTATTTTATACCACTTCCTGGTGCTCAGACGCTATGTACAGCTGACATTGAATCAAAGACGGATCGGGGAAAATATAAATTTATTCTGTCACTTTATCAATGTTCATCAGATTGATGGGTATTTTTAGACCTAGGGCCATCCAGACTGAGACAACCATAACAAAATTGAGCAGAGACACTGAGTAAATCAAAACCTTCCAACAAAGGCAGTCAAGACCATCATGGTCATGCAATGCAGTACAGGGGATTATTTTCACACGATGGGTCAATTATCAGTTTGATCCTATTTTAATGTCATGGTGATTGATGGTAAAGAGTATTAGCAGGCAGCTTACAAACAAACCAAATGTATTTGCTGATTTCAGCCGACAACGGATGCTGCGGGCATTCTGAGTATTTATGCCTTGCTGCTGCCATTTTCATGACTGTGTAAATCAAGCACAGAGATTGTTTATTCACCAGCTGAAGATGGGTAGGCCTCCCCAGGGGTTTAGCAGCAATGCTATCTTCAGCCTTAGCATTAAGTGGTTTGCATCACAGCACTGTTGGGCTTTCATTTTTTAATTAGACCAATGTTTGTACATCTGAAGACAGAAGATTTGGATTGAGCCCTCTGTCTTTCATCTCTGCCCCGTCTGTTATTGAAAAATGTGAATTTACTAAATTTCCAAAAAAGTGAGGAATAAAAAAACAAACCAGGCCCAAACCAATTCAGAAAACCCCTCAGACATTATATTAAAAACACAATCTCTATCAAATTAAAATTCTTGCCTTCCTGAAAATAAGTTGTACTGTGTCTTAATAACAATATCAAGGAGGTTTAGAAAATGTTTGATTTTCCTGATGAGTTGCGTTTTAAGGATTTCTTTAGGCTTATTGGCAGGAAATGTACACACTAATGGCAGATTTAACACACATCCAGTCTGTCTTGGAGGTGCAGGCCCCCTGAGCAGCTTCCCATTGGTCCTACCGTGCATGGCTCTGTAGGCACAGCCCAGGCAGGCGGAGTTAGCCGTGTCAATGGTGTAAACAGGAGCACTAAACACATCAGACAGCACCTGTAACATCATGAGGACGGAAGGACATGCCAGGGTTATTCTTCTCTCAGGGAGGCAGTCATAAGATCTTTTGAGCTTTATCAGTAATTAACCATATCATTCCCTTTGACTGATCATTCTCAGTTGACTGACGTTTCTGTTGAGTAATGTTATGCATTTGACAAACACAAATACAAATGCAAATACATTTGACACCTTTGACCCCACAAATTGATGTACAACTAAAGGACCAGGTGAACTGAATTGCATCTATAACCAGAACATTCAGTAGCCTTCCAAGCTACAAATGTTCAGGACATAGTCTAAATCTATTACTGATCTGAACATACCTCTAATTGACATATACACTGCATAAATCAATGCATTATCACTGCACTACTGTAACCACATAATACAATAGTAATCACAACTACTGCACTATTGCATTAAAAGGAGCTGTGTGTAAGGTTGTGGGAAAGGATACCTCCTGCGGTAGTGAGGATAAGTTAAACTGCCCAACTTTGAGCCCACATTCCAGGAAGAGCTCTAGGCAAAACTGCCCTTGTGCATGTGCACTTCAGTATAAATGAACACACAGGAGACAGAGCACAGCAGCAGGAAGATGTTGGAATAACAGCTGAGAGAAGAGGTTTCTACAATTCATGGAGTCCTAATAATATATGTTTTATATATTAGATGTGTCAAGCTAGGTACAGTTTGTAAGCATATTTACAGCAGTATGTAGATGGCTAGTTCAGCTAATACTAGTATGCTAGCTATCTTAAGCCTCACTGTCAAGATAAACAGAATAAACACAGCTACAGGATACACACAGATACCTTTCTACTAGCTGACTGCTTATATTACTAATGTTTTTATGGAGCAAACGGCGGGTGGTTACAAGCTGCTGAGCTAACACATTTAAATGGAGAAGAGGGGCTAATTCACTAATCATAGCAGTTAAGCGATATTTCAATGTTCAAAATCGCACATACGGCACCACTACGGCATACTGTTTTACCTGTGTAAAAATAATAGCCCGTGAAATAATACTTAAAAATAAGACCACATATTTAATTCATGTTCATGTTGTCTTGGGCCTGACAAGGCTTGTGGACGCACTGAATAACAGTTCTAGGGGAGAAAGGCGTAATATCAACACACAAATGAAAAGGGAAATTAAACGGTCGTGGCATTTGATTGTAAACAAGCCCAATGAAAATACAGCATGCACTGAGCCCTGGCCTCAGGCATTGTGGCCTAACGTATAGAGGAGGAGGTTTTTTGAGGTCAGTCTATTTTTACAGCGAATCAAATCACAGAGCAGCTGCAACCCTCCAGGAGACACGAGAGTCAGATGAAATCAGTCTCATGAATGACTTGTGGGCAGCAAACATACAGCAACCGCTGGGGTGATATTGGGAAGTAAAGCAAAATAAATGCCAGTTTATTCTGAATTTAGGAAGGAAAATTTTCTCGCATCTAGAGATTTCCATGAAAAATAAACAGTTTGAAAATGAAAATGAACATAAACAGTGGATCTTACCTGAAGAATGTCTATGTTAGATGATGCTCCTCCTGTAGCAAGCACTCTTGTTCCTGGAACTTTAAGGGAAAATGAAAAGAAAATGTGTGACAAATGTGATACAGGACCTCTTGCTTAACTCATTCTTTGTTTCAGAGGGAAAACAGTGTCAGTAAAACTAGGCATACTGTGGGGGAACATTCAAGTTATTTTTTTCTGTTCAAAATTTACAAACATACAATCTATTCAGAATCAGAACCCAGGTCGGTAAAAAGCTAATATGGTTTTGGACAATGAAAATCTGACAATGAAAATAACTAAAGAAGAATGGAGATAATAGTGAAAGTGAATATTGATTTACTTTTCGAACATTTAAAAAAATGAGAAGTTATCAAATACAGGACAACTACGCTTTTTCAACAGTGCTGTGACCAAACTTGTGCCTATTAATGTTATAATGCCATTGCTTTTGACATACAGCATACAGTGGTCACAACAGACTCTGAAAATCAATTAAAGGGAAATGACCTAGTCATCTTTTCATTCTTGATTATCTTTTCAACACAAAACATATTGATCTTCTTTATCTATTCTGCCATTAATATTGAATGGACTCAACCTGAAGGTTGTTGTGTTAACTTAATCCCCATTTTATGTACAATATGGTGACCTTGAACCAAACACAAAATGAAGGCTCCATGTTGATAAGCCATCCATAAAACAATAAAATACGATTCAATCAAGAGGCTCTTCAGTCATCACAAAACACAAACAGGGGGACCACTCCATCCCCTGCGGGAAAAATTATTCACAAAAGAGTATTACTACTTCTCTCATTCTCTTGTGGGATTATTTCACTCTGTTTTCCATAGGAAGTAATAAAAGAACAATCCACACGCCCACTCTTCCACCCCCTGTGGGCTGGCAGCCGATTCCAAATCCACCACTGGGAGAGCTGAGATGTGAGTTGACAAAAAAAGCTGTGCTGATTTTACAATGCGTACCTCTGCTATGATATGCTAATACATGCTAATGATTTCCCCAGCACATGTCCTGGTGAGAGATTTTCACCTCAGTGAATACAATCTTTCTTAAGACGATCAGAGGCACCTTATTTCTCTCTGTGAGACTCTACAGTGTGTTGCCTGAGCTGACCCCACCAGACTAATATAGGCACAATTATTCTACACAAAAAATTTATGATAAAATAAAATGTGAATTATGTGGTGCATGAAGGGTTTCTGAGGACGCAAAGGAAAAAAAGAAAACTAGCTCACATTCATCAAAACAAAAGGAATGATTTCTGTAATATAAAGACTATATTTTCTCACGCAGACTGATTTTGTAACAGTTCTATCAATCACTTCAGAACTGTAGGCCTATTTATGTTTATTTAATATATATATTGGGTTAGATTAGATGGAAAAAACAGGAAGTTTGGCCAGCACACAAGTGTTACATTTCATTTAGAATGTGTATTTTATGAAGCATGTCATTGTTTTTTAAATGACCAAACTCGAAGAACATTTTACATTAGCATAAAACTCTATGGTATCTAGTTACACCAGTAGTTACTTTCAGTAACTCAAATGTATAACATGTTGTCCTGGGCTTTCTCTCAGTGAAGGCAGAAGACCTCTCAGGAACAAACTAATATATTAATTATATAAATGTTGAAAATAACACTAAGTGAGATTACACTGGTAAAAATCCCAGGTAGCTGCTGTGTACTTTCAGGATAATGGCTAAGATTACTGCAAAAGAAAAAATATGTCTTTAATGTAAGCCAGTATGATAATGACTGCTAACTAACATTACGTTGTTAGCTAGCTAAGATGCATAAATTACATGAATGATGACCAGACTTTAGTAAGGGGTACATACACTACTATCTTGATTTATATTTCAAATTACATTTAAAAATTAACAAGATTTAATTGCAATTAAGATGTAATTAAGATTTACAATTAAAAATTAGATAAATAAATAAAGGCTGGAGCCAGAATTAAATAACTTCTTAAAGGTATCTTCAAAGTATCTTTGCATAGGTAGGCAATGGTACCTTTGGTATTTCTAGAAGTGTGTTATGTTTCCATGACTGCACAGGAAATGCCATGAAAATTAAAGAAGCATTTCTGGCATGTTCTATCCTGATTTCCTCAGGCATCCCAAGAGCCTCCATAGCTGGAGTAATTAATCTGATAATTTAATTAGAATGTGTGAATAATTTAAGTTACAGTAATGTGAAATGAAAAATAAGACAACAAATAAAGTGATTCTCACTGATGGGCTTACAACTGATAAATGGACATGCCACTTTTGAAAATCACAGTCCAAAAATTAAGGTATGTTGAAAATTACTGATTGGGTGGGATTAAAAGCAATGTTTTCTTTTACATGGCACAAATCTAATACTTAATTTGTGATTAAACTCTGGAGAAATAAATACACTGGCATTGAACCACATTTCAGGAGGCAAAGAGAGAATACATGTTTTGATGCAGGTCTTGAAAGGAAAATGAAAAATGTCATTTATGATTTAAGCAGCATGGCTCAGTGTAAACATGCCCTGAGAAAACCCTGATCATTCTAAATGCAGGCTCGAGAATTTAATAAGGAAAACATAATAATGGGGAGAAGGAGAGGTTTATGAAGCAGCATGTCATCTGAGGACAGCATATGTACCAAGACTGGCTTCATGTAAAAAAAGACTTTTACGCTTCCTTTGGAATTCACAGCCATAGTGACTAAAGAGTCCATGAACAATGCGTGAGACATCATGGAAATCGTCAAAAATGAAATCATCTGTTGTGATCTACATGAATGCACTGGCGGAAACTGGTTGTGTCAACTGGTGCATTCTTCCTGAGCACTGGATTTCATTGTAGCGGAATCAGTGGTCTGTCTGTATCATGAAGTTTGTTCCAATGCAATGACTGCACTGTGCAGCAGGAGAACTGCAGAGTGAAAGGTGAAAATGGTGGCTGGAATGCTGTGCACAAACCTGTCAGAGTATGAACATGTCAGGTGACCTGTACCAAACTAACAGAAGATGCAGTAACAAAACAGATCTATAGATATGAGTGGGCTACTGCCCTACTGGCTGGAAAGTTGATTGTATAATGAAATAATTAGATTGTTAGTGAAAGTATACTGGGCTTCACGGTTGTTTTTGAATCGTTGCTATAAATCAATGCCTTCAGTGAGCTGATGTGATTGGTGAGAAAATATCACCTGCGTCCTTGAGAGTGGGTGGGTGTACCACTCTGAACTGCCTTCTCAAGATAAGGAGAAGGGCCTGGCACACAAGGATATACTATATGAAGCTATGATTTAGTATAAAGATAACTGTGCTTTTGAATTGAAAATGACCAAGGATTTACAAAAAAATAAGTCAAACTAAATACAGAAAATGATAACATGAAGACTAATACACAATCACCTCATGTCTGGAATATGCATTTCCCCAATTTTCTCTCATCAAGATATTCAGTATTCTGTATTTAAGAATATGAACATTTCTGTGCAGGGGAAATCTCATTTAAATAGGCTGCACTCTTATTCCTTGAATTAATGTCAAAGATTTGTTCACACATCTAATTTACTATATGAAAAGGCTTTGCCAAGTCTCACAAAATGATGATTATCTTCAATGAGCTCAGCCTTCCTCACCTTCTGCTTTATGGGGAAAGTAATGAGTTCTCTGGATGGGTTTCTGCAATATTTGATCCATTGAAATATGATGTAAGATCATAAATTATAAGATGGGAAACAATGACATATTCATGATTCAAATTCCAAAAAGATTCTGAAGCATCCAGCAGAAATCAGATTATTAATGATAGTTTTTTTTACACGCTGGAATTTATTTGTGTACTGGCAGCTACTCTTTGATGTATGTATTTCACATACAATTTACCGGTGCATACAGATGACGGAAACATGACGGAGTTGTTTCCTCAGCTCCATCAGCTCTTGTTTTTCATATTTCTATAAACTTGAATACATTACTATGCATCTGGATGCTGGTGAGGATGCTGGGTGTACCTTTTCAGTGATATCTGAAAATCAGATATATAAAGTTATCTTTATGATTAAATTAAAAGGCAAGAGTTGCTCCACAACGGAAGCCCAAATAGTTAATTAAATAATGTAAGCAAATGTATACTGCTGATGGCTCAGAAAAATAAGAATCTCATGAATTTTAAATATTGTTTTCTTGGAGCACTGAAGCATCTCATAATATAGTTTCAGTTGAATTTGTTTACATTTACATAATAGCACTGCTCAACAATAAAACTGCAACTGCAACTAAAGACACATATATCTACTTTCTTTACACCCCAAAACTATTTAGTGCACCTGACAGTGAGCTGGAGGATGTGCTGCCGTAATGACTGTAACCAGAACATTACTGGAAGGGTCTACGGTATCTGCTGCATGACCAACAATGTACCACATATAAATAATGAACAACAGGCATTTACTAATCACAACAGAAACAGCCCAAATCTAAGAGGTGGTTCAGGCCTGGATGTGCATCTAATTGGCAAAAGGCAAATAAAAAAAAACAGTCTGTGAAGTGTGTGTCAGAAGTGTCATGTAGTTCCAGTTTGAAAGTTGTTGTTCTACATTTATTCCTTCTGCATGTAACATGAACACAGTGAGAGAAATAAACAAAATCCTTCTCGTTATATTCTCAAAGCACATTAATAAAATTATTCATGTTTTTCTTTATAGGCACTTGTTTAAAATCAGTTTCTGATGACTGCTACAGTGTAATCCAAGGTTGTACCTCCAGTTGTGCACTTAAGCCACAAATAAAGACTTTTATGCCTGAAACCAGAAGTCAATTGGCCACACAGGAAATGGAGTACGTTTCTATGAGCATGCCTGCTTTGATGTGAAGGGTAAACATTCACTGAATGGCAGGTAGATTTACCCCAAAAAGAAGAGAGCACCGCTGAGGGAGGTATATCAAACATTGTATCAGTGGGTGCTTGTGTTTCTGAAGGCCTTTTCCCAGTATTGCTGAGTGATTATTTTTCAAAGGAAAGTGTGGGCGACATCAAAGAGGGGCAATAATCACAGGAAAGCAGGAGTGGAATCCATCTTCATGACAGTGATTAGATTCCCACACACATTTACTGCGTGTTTATTTTACTTACTGGGCAGACAGGTGAAAAAATACCCGCTCAGTGAGGCTGGTTTTGCTTTTACATAACACGAGCGAAACCCTTCCTGTTACTGCACAGTTTGAAATAAATTGACAATAAATTCTGTTCAATCAATATATCAAGGTCTCTACCCAGTTTGTATAAGCCTTGATTTATCATTAAAATTGTTTCAAATAAGTATAAGTTTTATTTGCCAGATTTCATAAATTACAATGTCAATATTGTTTGCAATTAATAATAAAATTATTAATAGAAACAAGATCAAGATGCCCTGAAGCTGAACATTCACATCATGGTATTTGATTAATACACCCAAGTCACAGATCTTGCTGAAATAATGTATACAATTACACATTGTTATATGTACCTAGTTACATAATTAGGATTCTGGTCCTCACAATGATTCCACTAAGTTGGACTGACATGATGCTATTATAATCCTACTGATGCTCAGTACATCCTCTGAAACGCATATGAACTAGGAATGGTATTCATTCACAACTGAGATTTTTTTCACTCAAGCAGTGATGCCAAAATGCACCATATTCATAGAATTTGAATGTCTATTGATTAGAATATTAATTTTATTTAATATGTATGATATTCATGATATCAATAATTTATAATAATACATTGAAAAATTAATAATTAATCATGATATTTAAATAAATACATTTTTTGACTTTGATTGACACAACTGTCACCTTAATTTTAAAATAAGTGACTCTCATATTTTAGGCAAAAAAATAAAACCAGAAGCAGGAAGGAGTTACTCCTCCAATTCACAAGACAGCAAGTTTCTGCTTCTTTCAACACTGCAGATGCACCAGAAATTACATACTGCATATACGGTCGGTTGATGATAAAGTCACGATAAACATGCTAAACATCCTCCAGAATCAGGTACATAAACAAACTGTGGTATAATGAAATTAACATTTCAATACAATTACACTGACTTGAGGCATCAGTAGGAAAATATGCAATTAGATGTAATTTAGTAAGAGAAATACAATTTGGAGTAATGCATCATATCAATCTATCATAATGCACAATGGATTCAGCTTAAAGTAACTTTCTCAAGTATAGCCATTTGACTGTGTTTCTCAAATCCACTGCAGTAGGGGTGGTTTCTGGCAATCGAGCCAGGAGATATAAAACATCATCTTAAATAATTTACACTAAATACCACAGGTATCTGGGGTAATCAATTTCTCTCCACTGTGAGGGAAACTTGGTATACCAGCACACACAGTTATAAGCCCAATGAAACCCTTTGTGAGTCATGTGAACTGGTGACAAATGAATCATCTCTTTAAACCTAGGAGCATCTTACAACATCCACTGGGTCTAAAACTGACAAACTGTGAGCTCTGAACTAACAAGAGTTTGTGACATGCGGATCATTGCATATTTAGAGACAGTCAGCACTCATTGGACATTTAAAGTCCAGTTTCATAAATGTGACTGTTTTGCCAAACACCTTTATACAAGTGACCTTGATCTCTCATCTCAGTGAAATCACAAGCCCAGCATCAACAGACCTGACCAGCACTTCAGCCCTTAGCCTCAATCCAAATGTCAAAACAACTTTAGCACAATCTCAAATACAAAGCTCCTGTCTTCACCCTCCCACCCACTCACCAACCTGACCTTTTTACATGCATTTTGAGAATGCAATACCATCTATGACAAGTTGAATCTAGGCATTCAGCCTTTCTATTTGAAGTTACTGTCTTTCCATCCCTCTCTCTTTCTTTCAACTATTCCCCTCTAACTTGTCACTGCAAGGGGAGGGGAGCTAGAAATTGAGAGTGCACCCATTTGTGTCTTTTTTAATGTCAAACAACGCCTCTGTACTCTGATGCTTCAAGAATGCAATTTCACACTGTGTGAAAGCCTGAAATCCATTCAGAAGATGTACTAAGGTTATGGTAAGGTTAAGAGATTTGGCTCCTTGTGTTTTGTAAGCAACTGATGAAAAATTGGCATTACTCCAAGGGAACTGTAAATGGTACTGAGAAACTAGACAGAGGTGACAGGGATTTGAGGGGAAAACAGGAAATGGCAATAAACAGAATATGGATCAGCGACCCTGTTTAAAAAATGTGCACTTATAATGAAATGTCACAGAGCAAAGGGCCACTGAAGGCTCTGTGTCAGTATTAAGTCAGTTTGAAAAAGTGTTAACATAAGCATTGCCATGCAATTTGCAGTTTTATTAGGGTGGGTGACATTCACTCAAATGAACAGCTGTAGGCTACTTGTTGGAAACGTGGGAAAAATGGCTGTGTAGCTAACTGACTATTTTCATAATATCATTAGGATCTTGCAAACATCACCATGCAGTACACAGTACATTAGGTATGCAGTATTGTCATTATGCAATATTTATTCTTTAACCTGTTATATGAGTGCCACATTCTGTTGTCTAAACTCTGTATAATAAATACAACATTGTGACTCATCAAACAAAATTGTATTCCATCATTTCCTGACAAATACTAAAGGAAAAGTGTTTGTGAATCAACAATGCATCTTTGCTGTTCTATGAAATTATCCTGGGCATGGTGCAAAACTGATCTCTTCAGCAAGGCTAGATTTGTCTGTCACACATTTTTGCACAGCAGTAGTATAGACTGTCAAAAATGTGCAACTATCCTTGAAACCTAAAATCCTTAGTGGCAGGGTATTTGAAGTTAAGTCAAGCCCCCATTTCTAACGTGTCTGTTTAAAGAGAGCTTAAAAGCAGCTCAGCGTATTATCATCATTACTCACCAATAAACACTAGACCACTGGTCTGTGCATAGCTCTGAAAACATGGCCAACCTATCCAAAACCCTACAAGTAATCATCGCCTATGCACTATTAAACATGTTTCACACTGCAAGTGACCAACTGTGTAGCAGCTATTAAAACATTTTAACAACGAAATGTTGATAGTGTTTTTATCCTTACAGCTAAAAACGCAGACTATAGGCAACAATCTCTGTTATTCATTTGGAATGATCAAATGGAGGAAATTTTTTTCTCCCTCTATTTCTCAGTTTTATCTTTTCATCATTTTGTTTAGATGCCTGCGTACCACTCCATCCATTCAATGTGTGTAACTTAAGCACAACATACAGTATGTGTTTGTGATGCAGCTGTGAATCCTACAAGTCCCTGCCCTGCCACACCATTACTGACTATGCCTGAGGTCCACACTAGCCAGGAAACTATTGAAAGACAACTATGTAAAAGTCATCATTCTCATCGTTCTCTAGCGACCACTCCTGGCCAACCAGGCAACTACAAGCTTCATGAACCAAGTAAACATCGACTTTGTGTTCAACATATGTGACAGGTGACATATGAAATGTGGAAAGCATGGCATGAGTGGTGGGGGCTGGTTGTCTTTGAATTGGGGGAGTCATTCGCTCACATCTTCCTCTTTCTGATTTGGCAGGAGACGGTGGCTGTGGCAAGCTGATAAGTTTGGTTTGGTGGGGAGGTGGGGGATAGGGACTAAAAAAAATCAAAATTTTGAGCTAAAATCTAACTTTCTCACTGCTGTGTTTGTCTCCAAACAGTGACATGCCACACAACTTCCAACATCAAACACTGATGTTCCAGTCAACCTGGAAAAACATCAAATGCTGAGATTGGAGCCATGATACCGGGTTTCAAACCACTGAATAAACTGACATGTGAATATGAAAGCTAAAGTAAAAATTCAGTTATGCTTTTTTTCAGTTATTCATTTTTCATCTGGCATTGCTTTTTTTCTAGTAGATAAAAATAATATTTACAATAAAACACACATGTCATTAAGCATCTCATTCACTATTCACTATTTGTGCACCAATAATCTTTACAGTTGTTTGCTGTGAGACCGAATTTCATTAATGTATGTCAAAGGACAATAATAGGTCCTTGTTCTGCTATACACAGGTCATATAATTCAGAATGAATGTTTTTCATGTTTAGAGCTACCTTTTACACTTCACTTGACTTTTCCTCCAAGTTCTTCCCATCCTAGTTATTGCATAAAGATGCTGGAACACAACCTTTTCTGATGAAACTAATAATAAATCAAATTAATTGCAAATAATGAAACTCCACAGCATGTTTAACATGAGCCTCTTAAAACTGCATCGAACACAGATTCCTCAGGCTTCCTCAAACTACATTACTGGAGGACCCTGAAAAAAAATCAAACAACCAAATCAAATTATGAGAAATATTCTTGCAGTTGATCTTGCTACCTCCCTTATAGAGATGACATGTTTGAACAAAACTATGTAGTTCAAAATAAACTGTAAACTAAACTGAACACATACATGCTCAATAAACAGAAAACAAACATATAATGGTACATAATTTCTGGTCCAGCTAAACAGTGGACCCTCCTAACAGCCAGCTAAATGGTTCAGTTCATGAATACATGGAAGCAGTGAGAGCTTGTATTAACTGTAAATATTAATTGGTATGAAATTAAGTAATTTTATTAATTGATATATCTTTTCTGCCACTTAGCCCTCATTGCTGCTATAATCCTTGAGGTAAATTGAGTTAGCCTTTTGTGGTCAATACTGTGGTACGAATGCTCCTCACTGGTCTAAGGCCATCAAACTAAAAAATACAGAAGCAGACATGAGCAACTTGTCCCAGCCAAGTATTATGGGTTATTAAAGATAATCCTGACTAGAGATATAAAACTTCAGGCTGAATCTCCAGTGGGGAGTATTTGTGTATATATGGCCTACAGACTGTCATTCCTCCATTATCTGAGATTTCCTCTGTCTCTACTTTTAAACGGGAAAATGAAATTGAGTCACGACAGGAATCTACATGAATAATAATTTCTTTCAAGCTGGCACACAAGGACTTTTGAGGATACCTTTCAAGTTTCTGCAAATCTTACAGTGAGGCTTGCTGAATATTTGTCTTGTTTGTTTCCCATTTTAATGCTAAACAGACCTACATGTTAGTAAAGCTTTTAAACTCAAGCCATGTCCCCAGGACATCTATGGAAATCCAAAACAACTACTTAAACGATGTGCCGGGTTCAGCGTATTTGACAGTAACTGAGAGAGATTTGTAGAGCTTTCCAGTTGTAACCACGCCTGTTTTCATCTCACAGCAAATCAGCTTGCTCTATGAAGCATAAGACCCCACAATGGCAGAATGTGATTCAAAAGTTTATACTTCAGAGTTTGTTCAAAAATAGGATAAAACGGTAAAAACTAAGTACCATAGTTTATTCTACTTTCAGTACAAATAAAAACTATCAGTTTTTCAATTGTTCGATAAATTTCAACAAAAAGCAAACATACTCTCCACCCACCATCCTGTATAAAATTTCTGTAAAGTAAGTCTTTCACAGACACATCACAGATTATTTGAAACTTTTGAAATTTGAAGTTTACTGTGATTCAATTAAAATGTTTTGTCTGGCTCCTCATTGTAATTATATTCCTTTTACAGTATAAATGTTCCTGTTTCACTTTCACGAGCAGCTTTAACACATGAAAATTAAATTTTTATTTCAGTTCATAAAAAACAACAATGTAATAAAGCCGAAGATCTAAGAATTGCACCTTGGTATTTTGCCCTGATTTTGAGCTACAGCAGGAGAATGTAACATATAATCTCTTCTTTGGTCTGCTCTTTCTTGCCTCTACAACATACTATTGCCTTCTTCACAAATAAGAACCAAGCTACACCAGGACAATAATGGCACAACCATAAATACCAGCAATTAAAACAACCATGCAAGAAGCATGTGTGCATATTAGGTATTTTAAACAGCTTTAATTAACATAATAATAATAATAATAATAATAATAATACATTTTATATATAAGAGCCTTTCAAAGCACCCAATGACAGCCAAATCACATAAAAATCAAATTAACAACTCCAATGTACAAACACAACACATAGTAAAACCTAAAGAAGATTAAAAATGGTAATAATTTGCTTTGAATGAACATTACAAGACATATCAGTTTTCATAACTATCTGATGGATACAGTTAGCAGTGGAAATTCAAAAACACTGCAATCTGTACTGACCTTCAGGGATAAAAGCAAGCAAAGGCTGCTTTGCCAACGGCATTATCCAGATTTAAATAAATAACCAAAGGAAAAATATATGGCCACATGTTTGACAGAAAAGGAAAAAAATTACAAATGTGCTGTGTTTTTGTGTAGGAGTTTATTTGCTTGATTCACACTGAAAATTAGTGTATGTTGTGACAGAAAGTGTTGAGTAATATTTTTTGTATGTGTTATGCTTTAGGAAATACTGTATCAATATTTTCTTTAATCCCTGTGATTTTTTTTTTAACAAGGCAAGATTTTATTTAGAGGTAATGGGCAGTAACTACCAGCTTTGAAATGAGTGTAATACATATTCAGGAAAATTAAATAAAAGGCCAAACCAGATTTAGCATTCATTCCCATAACTTCAATGTGAAGATAAGAGTTCCAGCTTACACTGTGTTTATTTTGTCCTGCATTCATTTCATCCACGGCTTTAGCATAACTCTACAGTGTATAATCAGATAGTTATTTGGATGGCAGAACTGCTGAACAATGAATAAATGTGACTATGTTAACCTTCAAAAATATGTTTTTATCTATGATAAAGCATAACATTATTTAAATGTATTTCACATATCAATGGCCAAACATTTAGAACAAAACAAACTGGTTCAACACCATATTCTCTACAATTCACTGTATTGTCATCTACATTACTGTAATGGGTGAGATAGTTTGAGCGTGTGAACTGACCTGATCGTACATTAGAATCAGTATGGTTTCTAGCAGATTCATACTTTTTGTGAAAAAATGACCCCTATTTTTAAAATAATCACATCATGCAGAAAGCATAACGGGGTATGCATTTGTTCAAAAATGAACACATGACAAAGTGGTTTGACACAAGGCAAAGCCTCCATAACATCAACCATCCTCAGACTGTCTCTTTGCATACAGGTGCACAGCCCAGACTGAGTTTATTCTGTAAAGCTATATGTGTACATCTGACGTCTGGCGTGAGATCAAAATGCTTACATAAAACTTCTTCTGGCTTCTTATATCACAAATACCTAAATATTTCTCCATAATTATTGGTGATGCTATGTAACTATAACTGTTCATTATTTAATTATTTGACCACAACCACCATGACCATGTAAAAACTGTAGTTTATCTGCTCCCAAAAGTCTCCCAAGGTTCTAAAACACCACCACATCATTTTGTTTCACAGGTTTCATGAGCAGGCATATCAAAGTACAAGAGCATTCACAACTACAAAGAGAGCTCCCTGTGCTGAGCTAAAGTGCCCTGTATCAGGTATGCATTACTGTGACACCCGAGCTGGTTTAGGCCAGAGGAATGAGAACTTCCCACAGCGCACTCTGCTCAGCGGTATGTTGCTACTGTGCTGGGGAGTATCGTACATTTAAGTGTAAGCTCAAGTCCACAATAGACAATAAAAAGAGGAGAGATCAGTATGGTCATAACTGATGCTTTTGCATCTTGATTTTCTGCAGTGGTTGGCAGATTTTGAAGGTGCAACAATATCCAGACAAAACTATATCTAATTATACTCTGGAAGAAATAACAGCTTGAATAAACAGCAGTTTGGGGCATTCTCAGGCCTAGTATGTCCAGGTTTAATTCAACTACAAAGGTTGATACTGTACAGTAAATTGTAACTGGGGACAAAGCAGCAAAGCTACATGGGCACCCATTGAGTTTCTACCTTTTCTTATTATTATGCATAATTATCTTCTTTTGCCATTGAAGTCTATGGCAGCCCCTAGAACCGCATGGTAAAACGTTTTGAAATTTGGCACCCTAACAGGGGACAGTCCCCTGATTCTTTTCACCAAGTTTCATGTCTGTCCTCGAGCACTCTAGCGCCACCAATGGGTCAGAGTTGGAGGTGCGTTTACACTGTAGGCCTGATTTTAAAAAATGAAGTACCATTGGATTCCTTGGATCAAGCCCCATGACATCACTTCCCAATTTCAACCCCATATCTCAGTTACATGCAAGCTTTGGTCAACTGACATAAAACTTCCAATCAATGCTTACCACCATGCTTTTAACATGATCAAATCAAGTTGCCATGGTGATTCTGCCCTGCTGGACTGCTTGGCCCCCTCATTGCTGCTTGCAGCTTTATTTTGTATTTGTGTCACTACCCTTTATGCATCTATAAAACCAATGTCTACATTCAAGTAATCCCTTCCAGGTAGCGTGTTGCAATATCTTGCAATAAGAAATTTTTCTTTGAGCCATGCCTGAACTGTAAAACTAAATGACCCCATTAACCTATTAATAACACAAATGTCCTTCAACTATGGAAGAGAAAGAAAAAGTGAAAGGAAGCAAAAAAAGAGAGAAGGCACTCACTGATTTTATATCCCAGTTTTTCAGCATGTACCCTTTTTGCCAAGAACTGTCCCTCGACTAACGCTCGGATTTCGACCTCCTGTGAAAATCCTGCCACCTGCACAAAACACAAAGATGGTTTAGGTAACATAAGAGGGGTGAATCCTGCCATCACAGAGGCCTTGTTGACTTTGATAACCTTCCCACAGTGCAGCACTGTGGCCTCACATGCCCCTATTTCCTCTCTTTACTCATAATTCGATACAATGACTTTTATCTTTTGACAGAGTCTGTGTGTATAAAGCAAGCTGGGTGTAAATACAAGTTGACTTATTCATCTATATATTCATTATTTATAATGGCATTGTACTTTAAAAAGTCATAATCGTCAGTCAAAGCAAACATTAAGCCAAAACTGGTTGTTCTCAGCTGTTTTAACGTTGTGCCGGATCTGTTATTGGAATGGACAGCCATCTTGATTGTTATTGAGGTAGAATTAGTAACAACAGCTGATTGCTATTATGGTAGCATTGAGTGTGAGGATGGCATAGGATTTAATTAACCAGGTGCACCTTAAGATGCAAACGGTGTCTGCTCCAGGTGTTACAAAATTCCAAGATGAAAATACACCCATACACACTGCTAAATGGATTGACGAGTAGTTTCATTAACACCAGAAATACACTTATTGTATTGCCGGGTGTCTCAAATCACCAGATCTTCACATCACCATTGAATTTAACAGAACGTTCTGGAATGTTGAGTAGATTCACACTTCTTCAATCTATCAAAACTGGAGGGTTTCCTTTTTAAAAAGAAAGGCTCAAAATCCCATTAAAACATTGAAATCATTTAACACCATTCCAGGGGGACTGAAGCTGTTCAGAAAGTGTAGAGCAGCCCAAACTCCTTATAGTTAAGAAATATATGCATGCATCATTTGGAGTTTCCATTATTTTTACTAGGGACAGTGCACCCACCTTATTATTGTCTTCATTAAATCTGTGTACCCCAGCCACAGGAGGTGTGATCTCCATTACATCAAAATAGATGCCTGAGAGCAAAAGTCATAGCAGCTTAAAACTAATCAGAGTGTTATTACACCATTGTATCATAATTCTTTTAGAAATTCTGCAGTAAAATATGATTAATATGCATGTTAAGAGACAAGTTTGTTCTCCAATGATAACTTTGATTTTCCTGATGCCATGCAACTCAGTAGCCCAACTACAGTGGGTATTAGAATGACACCTCTCACCTATGTTTCCATTGTTTCCCATGGGAACAGATCTCAGCGCCTTGGAGAAAACTTCCCATGAGCCTCCAGCACATTCATTCCGAATTCTCTCTCTTGTTAGGGAGCCATTCTTGAAGCTGGAAACCAGTACGCCATGTACAGTAGATCGTTAACAGGTTTCCTCACATAAAAATCTTGGTATTTCAGGCAGCGGTATAGTCGGTATGAATTCAGTAATCTGTTAACTGCTATCGTGTACAAATGCTCAATATATCAGAGCATGATTTTGAAAGAGAATGCATGAATCTCTGAACCCTCTGTATGTCTTATATTTTTCATGCACATAAAATCTTTCGGGAACCTCTTGAGTTAATTAATATACTGTGCAGGTATTCAATTCTGCAACTGAGTAACAGAATAAAGAAATGTGTTGGATTTCATTAATGTTCAGATTTCAAGGGAAATACCCTATGTCTGTTTTTCTTTATTGTAAATAGTTGGGTTTTTAGTTGTTGTTAACTGTTGTACAGCATCAATAAATGACTTGTCTGATTCACCTAAATTTTTTTCTCAATGCCTTTTTGTGCTCATCATCCCATGACAATGCTAAGTATAACTTTGCTATACTTAACAAATACATACTACATTAGTATCAAACACAAAGACTGGTAGGTAGGATGACTAGAGCTACAGCTATTCAAAACCTCCACATTGATTTTATACACAGTACAACTTTGTTAGGACTGGATGTACAAATCTGTTTTATAAGGCAAATGACTGACCATTAAAAGAAAAGTAAATGAAGCTGCTTAGCTATCTCTAAGAGCAAACTACAAATGTTTAGCTTTTGTTATCTTTCTCCATACCAATGCAAACATTAAACTGAAATTTAAATATGGCACTGCTGCACAGTTCACATTAAAAAAAAAAATAACAAAACAAATTTAATTTCCATATGTACATATTCTGAACTTCAAATAATAATAAAGTAATGAACCTAAACATGAATAACTAACCAGACCTTACATTTTACCTTTCATTTGCTGTTCAAAACCAATTATTTTATATGCAACAAGTAAAATGTACTAATTTACCTCCAAAATGTAATATCATTGATATGCATGGGTAATTTTGCACTGTGACAAGCTATGACAACCTCATAACAAACTGACTGAATTTCAGTTAAAGGCTTACAGAAATGAAGCTCTGCTGCCTATCTCTGTTCTTCCTTGTCTTCAAATCAAATTCACTAACAGTGGTCAGGTGGCCATAACACCCACATTCTTGGCTTCATTTGTTCAGTTCTTTTATATATTTTTTTCTGCAGTTACCAATACATTAAAGTTTATTGTTATTAATATTTTGAAGTTTCATTTTGCTAGGCTGCCCTGAATGTTGAATAGTTCTTCCTTCAGAGCAATATGCCAACTCTTCCCTTATGTATTTATTTCCCAGCTGTTTTCATCGACAAGACTATGTAGGTCTGCAGTGTTCCTATTCACAAGACCATGATCTGCTTTCAGATCTCTGAGGCTTGTGCAAGGTCACTGATGCTGATCAAACAATGGCTGGGATTTATTAAGAGCTGCCTATAACTTTCTCTGTAATTTTTATAATTGGTTGTTTGTGTGGCTGACCTTTACAGAAGACTCTACAAGCTTTTTTCCCCTGATTGTAGGCATACAATGCCATCTTCTTATGCCTAAAATGAAAGCACAGACAACTGTGCAATGCAGTTATTAAGATTTAAGCTGATCACTCATTATTCTTTTACAACCCAGCCATATTTTTTCCTGGAAGCAGTGGGAAAGTATGTACCTCCATCAAGAAGCCCCTACTGTGTTTGAATGAGTCACAGCCCTCATCTTTCTGAGCACTATAGCTGTGTGGTACTTCTAGTTTTAAAGGCAACAAGGATGGAACTCTAAAACCAAGGTTTTCATGAAGTGTTTTGGATATATGGATAATTTAAACAGTATATCTGCCTAATGAGACTATATTTCCACGTTGAACAAAAACTGAGTGTTGAAATATTGCATTTTGTTTTGGGAGATTGTCACTGGTGTCTTTAAAACTGTAAACTTTTTGCCAGATTGATTACACAAGCACTCTTACACAGTAAAAGTGGCTCTTTAAAATGGCTAAAAGTTTTGCTGCCTTGTGCTCTATTCTACAGAGCCTGATGATGTGCTTGAAGGTGAGAACTGAAGGGTTTACCATATTAAAGCCATGTAGGCCTGGCAGTCAACAGGGTTGCAGAAGATGTGTCCTTCCACAGTGGGTTTGGGGTCTTTGATCCACAGGAAAACTGTGTCACTAGTGCCAAGACTCACCTGCCATTTCAGAGAAAACATGGTACCTAAGACTCATACCAAATCAAGAACATTACCGTGAACAATACAGGATTTCGCTTTCACACAAATAGACATATTGATGTACAAAATGTAACAACGGCACAGACTGATTTGATCGCCTATTTTGTTCTTTGTTATTGGTAATGAATGTGGCTCATCTGCCTTCACAGCTGCTGCAGTTTTGTATTCCTGATGGTAACACTAATGCTTTCCATTCTGTAAGTCACCTTCAATACGCATGTCCGTGAAGTAACAGTCATGCAATGCACTGTAACCTGCCAGGACAATTTGTTAGCAGTCAATTGATTTCGCAATTGACCTTCAGAACAGAATGTACTATAAAATAAAAATAAAAGCTGTATCAAATAAACAAGGACAATAACAAGAAAGGCACATAGAATTCACCATTGAGGACTTCAACTCTACCATTGAATTACATGGGAGATCATGCTTACAGGCCTTGAGCCTGATGCACTGAAGGGCTTTATTCATGGAACTGAGAGAAAGGAATTTAACAAAGTTTCCCCCCAATGACCCCTGCTTTATATACAGTATATTTGGCCTTCAGCAAATCTACTGAAATTACTTACTGCTATGTCTCCTTCCTGGAGTCTCATCCCTGCTAGAGATCCTGTGATGTAAAATTGAACAAGATTTATTGCTGAATCCTACAGATAAAAGACTAACAAAATAAAAAAAATGTAAAAAAAATGTGGTCTTGGCCCTTCTCCATGTAGTTTAACCCTCCTTCAATTTTGTTGGTTTAAATAAAAACCCTGTGAAGATCTAAGGAATCTATCATGCCATTGATTATACCACATTGATCCATCAATTCTCTTTATTAGGTGAGTCAGATAATGATAACAACCTCAAAGCCTCAAGCAAATGCCTTGCAGGAGATTTTATTGCACAGATAAAAATGTATGAAAAAAATTACGTTATCGGCCATTTACCCTTTCAATATGCTGTACTTCTAAAACAGAATAGATTATTTTCTAGTTTCTGGACATATTTGGGTTTTAATTTGGGTCTGGGAGGTAGAGTTGGTAAAGATTTAATCATTCCTGTCAATAGGCTTTCTTGTTGACTTTGCAGAAAAGTTCAATCCATCTTTTCATGCCGTGACACATACAGAGTCTTATGAAGGGAAGGCAGTCCAAAGAAAAATGATTCAAGTTCCCCTGACAGAATTTTAATCCCTATACTCCAGCGGGAAGAAAGCATCTTTCATGAAAATTTCAGGAACTCATATTTATGTTAACTCTTTGCTGTTTGAAAAAAAAAACACTATTTTTAACTTTTGAGAAAAGGACCTATACTCCAAAACAGAATGGAATGTTAGAGCATGAACATAGGAATGGAATACAAAAAATATTTTTCAACATTAAAATTCCATCTTGACTTATGCAGTAAGACACGCATCTGGGAAGCAAATGTGAGGCCTAAGACTGGAGGTTTGAGTCCCAGGCGTGTCATTACAGGCTATGATTGGCTCAGCATCACCAAGGAAACATAGGGGTTAAGCTGATTAAGTTCATAGTCTAATTTCATTTAAAAGCTATTATTCTTAACATGTGACTATGGATGTTCAGAGGACTGACTCTGCATAGGCTGTGCTCCTTCACTCCTCACACAGAACGCTCATTCATTATTACTTATTTATCATGACACCATTTGACACGTATATAAAGTGTGTGATCTGTGACATAAATGCTGATTAAGTGTCCATCTGTCTGTTTCCCACCCTACCTGTACATGTATGTTGGCCTTCCAGGGCAACTGCTTAAGGAGTTTGGCTTATCTGATTGTGTTTAACATACAGCTAAAGTACACATACTGTTAACAACCCCCACCCACACATATCAGAATTACTTTTATTAACTCTGTTGCAATATCATTTTTGCAAGTAAGTTCCCAACAGTGAGGTTTGTTGTCTCTTGGGCAAACAGAAAACAGTTTGGCATCTAGCCATTTGTTTAACACATATTACATCCCTGTGGAAAGTTAATGTTTAACCACTGTGCCTGCCAAAGGCTCCAAAAAGAACTGGACAAGGGAAGACCATTTCAGCATGCCACCTTACTGCCACCTAGTGACTGGAAAGTGTTATATTCACAGGCCCAGCTAGGGGAGGCCATGTGGGGACAGAATCCTGACTGAGCTCTTACCTGGATTATCCCCTGTGAAAGCTAATACTCTGCAGTCTACTGGGAATCCATAGCGGCTGACAAAGTAGGCGGAGACCGGACCCTGCAGGGAGTGAGGAGGATGGTGATCAGGGCCCGATACCCATTTGTTTTCTGTTAATTGAAAAGGTATTTATGCAGGTGATGCTGCTGATGAAGAATGGCACAGTGCATAAACTGTAAGATTGTTTATGTTCAGATGGTAATTATATTTAATTGGAGAGTTTGCTGACCCCTGAGGCCCAGCAAACAGCTCCCGCTGACAGCAGACACGATTCATTGGATATGGGTGAATGAACGTGGTGAAACCAAGCACTGCATCTCTCTGACCAGCAAATGGTCTCATGAGCAGTAAATATCTCCCTTTAATAAGAAAGGAAAGAGCTGCAATCAATTAATGTGCAATGCAGATCATCAGTAATGGTGTGGATGTATGACTAGAGATGATGGATTTGAGGCACTTAAGGGAAACAAATAGGAGTGCTGTTCCAGGCCTGGCATTTTGCCTGAAGTGTGAATAAAGTGAAACCCATAAGATATTGATGCTGTCCAGGACCAGGCTACCCACTCCACTGCTACAATTCATTTCCCACATGAATGACTTAAATTAACAGGGCTCTCTGGTGTTTCTTTGGGTTGTACACAGTGCATGACTTGTGCTTAAAATATAATGTATATTTTTTTACTGAAGCAGCAGTGAAATATGGCTCAACGACTCATATTGAACTAAAATCAAAAATCAAACTTGCACAAGTAAAATCAATTAATACACTAAACCATTACGGAAATAGAGAAGGGGATACAGTGATATTCGGCGCAGTAAAACATGACAGTATAAAACAGATACCAGAACTGCCATGGGGGGCACTGGGGTGCCGAGTTTGCTCTGCAGCTGTGGGGCGGTGGCGTTCAGACAGTCCTGTGCCCACTGCTTTGAGAATATATCCATCAAATTCATCCCTGAACCTGGTCGAGATGGACAACATGAGCCTCCCATGGATTAAACTGCTACGTCAGGATTTTGCAGATGTGTTACACTGTATTCATCTTATTTCTGGGATTCCTTCCGTCACTGTAGAGAGATGGTCTCAGACAGGTGCTGCGGATTTTCCCCTGCCTATCCTAAATCCTTTGACTGGATCAATTATTTAGAAAAGTGTTGTATAGGTACTCAGTATTTCAGCTTGATGGTTAACAGCACATGTGCAAGGTTTGTCAGGTTTTCAAATGTTGGGCAAACAACAAAATAAAATCAACAACAAGAACAAAAACATTTGCAAAGGGGGGAAGCAATCTACAGCAAATCATCTAACAGAGAATACAGTTAAACAGTGACCATTTTCAAAATAATGAACATTTGCATCTGAATGTTGATATTGTTTCTTTTTTGTCCAATAAAAAACAATTCCATTGACAGCTAAGAAAACAGGCAAACACACAGCTAAGAAAACAGGCAAACACACAGTAATAGCTACAAGGCCTATCTTGAGAAAACATTAACCTCTGTGGGTTTATGCTCTGTGTAAACCCTTCAACTGAGTGAAAGGACAAATGTATTTAATGAATCACAGGCAGATTGTAGTCAAAGTGGAGATTAACTCAAATCACATTCATTTCATACAAAATTAAATCAGGAAAAGGGCATGCAGGCTTACCATCACTGAAATCAATGTCAGCATAGTTTCCCAGGAAAAGACAGGAGGCAAAGCTGCTCACCAATGAGATTCTCTGAGATTACACATCAACAGCACAACATCTCATGACACACTGCCATCTCATTAACGACTTCATCCAAACAATTCTTCAATCACTTTGCTCTGACACACTGAAATTGACAAAGCAAATGTACTGTATGCCATACTTTCATTGTATTTGTTGCACCAGTGAGTTTCGTATATAAAAATATGCTTGACACTTTTACTCTTCCTTGTTTTTGAATTATCATTCATGTTATTCATTGAAATCTCTTGTCACAGCATGACTGGTTATTTTCAAAACTGTCAAAACATAATATGGACAATAAACTGAAGCATACACATTTAACAGCAAAACAGGATAGATTCAGTAGCAAATATCACCTCAGTTTGCTGGTACTCTTCTGGCTTTATTTTCCAAATCTTGGCAATCTGATTCCCAGTGAATCGCTGAAATAATAATACACAATTCCTCTGATTACTTCTGGCAAACATGCAGTCCCTATTTTCAATATACAACTGTGGAACTACTTTATTACCAGGTAATACATTTTCATATTAATTACGCTATGATTCCATCACTGTTTATTTTATTGACTAGATGCAAATCAGAATGTGTCAATGGGTTCCAAGCCCCACCTCATACGCCCGTGAGCCAGTGATATCAGCCAGTCTCTGGGCTCCACCCACAGCTCTCTCTAGGTTGTGACATTGCTCTGTGGTGCTGGAGTCCATCCACACCGGACTGTCTACCACCGCAAAACTCCACTGCCAACACAAGGAACACTCATTTTGCTCTGTTGCCTTATTCTGGTGTCACACCACATTGACAATGGACATTACATGATATATCATCATTACAAGTTATGCCTAAACAAAAATGAGAAGACACAGACAATCAAAAATGACAGAAAGGCATTCTTTGATAATTCATTGACATTTGCTATTTAATTTTACCAATTCATTTTTGTCTGAAGATATCATAGACCACAATATTTCAGATAATGACTGCTCCAGTAAATTTAAATATACAAGAGTGTTTTTAAAAATAAGTCTGTGCCAAACTTATTCTTCCCCACTCTCAGCTGTCATGCTCTTCTGTTGTACTGTGCTGAATCTCCTAACACACCCTTGCTATGATGGCCACCTAGTGGTGGATCAGAACATATCATCCCTTAAATACTGCTCTTTATATGTGCCACTCTTCATAGCACATGTTAATAAGCCGGATATCAAACTAGTTTCTTTCTGCTATTCATGACTGAGGAGTATAACATGCGAAAAACATTGCAAACATGTTTTATGTTAGGTTTATCATTTTTAATATTTAAATGCTACTTTCAGACTGGTGGCTTTGAGGTTGGCATTATTCCCTGGTTTTTTTTCCTACCCCATACTCAGCCATCAAACTGTTCTGTTTCTCAACTTGAGGAGGACAGCTTTACGCCTGTGACCCCTCCCAGTCATGTGACAATGAGCCCTCACTTGTTTTCACACGAGAGGTGCACCAGCATCACTGGAGGATGACAAAGACAGCATATATACACATCTTCACAGATGCCTGGCTGATGATAAGTGGCTGCTAGAAAACAGCTTAGACTCATAAGCTAAGCCATTTTAACCCCTATCTTTTCCTTGCATGGCTGGGCAAATAGTTGCCTCACCAATGCGGACCCCCAGGAACAGCTGGTAGTTGCTCAAACACCCAATCGCAGGATTCAATGTCTGCTCCCCAAACAAACACCTTACCATGTGAGCTTTCCAGGGGGTAGAAGGAGCATTCTCATAAAAGACAAATATTTAGTTTAATTACCTTATTCCAGTTTAACAAATAGTGCACTTTAAACCTCAGAATGAAAGCGGGGAATGGCCCCCTGCTGTGTAGTTTGTACTATTGCTGGAAGATACCTATGTGAAGATATATCCTCATATGTTTTAATGTAGGAACACTTTCTGTGCAGTTCCATCCTCTGACTGGGACTGCATTCTGACAGTGTGAGTTTATTTCATTATATCCTCTTTATGGATATGAGAAGAAGCCATTTCACTACATAGTGAGAATATTGTGCAAACTCTGGGTTGCCTTCAACACTCTACCTGTACTGCCTCAACATCTGAGGTAATCCTGTTTGGCTTCCTCCCACAAGGTAATGCATTAACTTTTAACCGGACGCTAAATCCTGTAGATTCTATGTTGCAACAACACTGGCAAAAGCAAGCAAAGAGATGGACTTTGACTACACTACAGAACTCATAGCTTAATGATTTCTGACACAACACCTGGTTATATAAATAAAAGTTCTTCACTACACTCATATGAACAATACCAATTCATGTATAATAATACAAGAAATGGTTGTGAGATCTTAATCGGACGTCAACAGGTATTTAAGATCAATGTATAACTGTTTGATTTTTATTACATTATAAATAAATATATTATGTTGATGGTCCCATTCAAATTAAGGCTGTATGAAAACAAACTCACTTCACAGACTTTAATGCTGATTTCTCAAAAGGCCTGGGGAAATGGGCTTTACTGCAGACAGATGCAATGCCATGATTCCTTTTGTAGGCAAAAGGAAATTCTCATGAATTTGGTGAGCAGCGGCTGAGATACTGGTGTTTTCTTTAGCAGTCGTGCCCTGCAGTGAAACACGCCTTACCTGCAGAAGTTCATGCAAATGCCTTTCTGGATTAAGATTTTCCAGGACATGCCTGGCCCCTGTCTTCCAGTATACACTGCCATGTTGCTGCAAAAGAATAAGAGCAGCAAAATGAGTACATTACGTAGACAGGCTGGATGCTTGTCTGCTCACACAGAACCATACACTTTACCTGGCCACTTCCAGACAGAGCTTTCACACGAGAGAAATCAAAGCCAGCATTTTTCATCTTCTCAAGAATGATGTCAAGGGCCTAGAGAAAAAAAAGTACAAAATGCAAGTTATTTGTTTTCTGTAAGATATGAACAATCAAATTACTAAAGGTATAAAGAAAAATGACAGATAAAAGACCCATTACCTTTACCCACATTAGCACTGGAGACGTAACTGTGAGTCCATCACTTTGGACATGAACCCCACCCTGGGTTCTGCATAAGAGGATGGGCATAAGGGAAGCAGCCACAGTGAATAACCCACAATAAGATTTTGAACATAATTCATATAAGGTTCCAGTTTAGCAACACTGGTAATTTCTTAGAGTCCATGTGTCGTATCTTATGTCATATGACATATACTTATATGTCAAATCTATGTGGAGGTATTTCAAATATTTACACAGGTCTTATACAGATTTATTACAGACTAATAGATGGAATAGTTAAGAATACCTGTATTCTGGAAGCTCACTATCAAACTGCACATTGTTCTGGTGGATCACATTGAGATTTTCATCAACTGCAATCACCTTCAGCTGAATGCACAAAAATGAGAATGCTTTAGGGGTTATCGTTTTAACATACAAACTGCGCAATATATGCCCCAATGTGTTTGTGCATGGGTGTATCTGTGGCGGATGGCAGTTATTTTCTCTAACATGCAAACTGCCCAAAATATGCCCTACTATGTTTGAGCATGAGAGTGTGTTTGTGTGTAGGAGGGGGGCCAGAGGGTTTTGGGGGGTTGCCATGAGGAGTGCATAGTACTGTTTAGTACCGACGTATAGCGTGTGTAGCGGTCGGGCTGTTGGGCTTATCTTCATGATTATGTAACATAATATGTTGTGTCTAACAAAATGTTTGCATCTCACTCCACTGTCTTCGTTTACTTAGATGATTTCCAATTTCTTTACACTGCGTCTGTTAACTGTGCCCGCGCATAGCCTAACCTTTGGTTAATTTAGCGCGGTGCAAATGGGTTATACGCCCAACTAAACTAGTTACAAAAAGGCAAGGCATCCATATATCAAAATATCAAAGTACATTGTAGCATGCCATACTGTTCCTGCACCACAAGATACCGATACAATTACTGTGCTGATCGTATATTACATGATCTTCCAGCTGAACGTCAAGGCATCCTCTGTTTTTCAAAACACATGTAGCCTAAAATTCCTTGTACTTGCTACGACATATATTATAAGAAGTCAGCATTCAAAACTTCAAGTTAAATTTCTTTGAAACCACTGATCTGCATCAGCGAAAAAGCAGGTCCATCCTCTGTAACTTCCGCATTGGACACCTTCCACAAAGCGTATTTACATAACGTAAAGTAAACACAACCAAGCAGACCTACCTATGCAGCTAATTACCCTACCTGCTGGGTGCTGAAATCAAACCCCAAGTAACAGGGAACAGTAGACGCAGCCATTGAATCGACCACACGATGATTACGAGGTTTTGCGCCTGTGCTGTCTTCACAATTCCTGAAAAAATTTAAAGGGGCCGTATGTTAATTTTTCAGCCCTGTTGGTGTGCGCTTCAGTTGTGCACTTTGTGCAAACTACTATACATTATACAATGTAATTTCTTCTTAATATAACATCCATGTAATATATGTTATTCTTTTTGCCATTATTGACATTCCTTTGTACTTCAGAAATAAAACGTTTGCATTGAATCACCAAGATAAGAATGAATTCAGCAAGAAAGCAAATTTTATCTATAGACTTAAACAAGAGGAAATGAGTGTTATTTCTCGAACAATGGAAGGAAGTGCTGTTTAGCTAAAATCTCAGAAATAACAATAGCCTCCCACTGTTGTTCTGCTTCATTATCCATTTTTGTTTTTATTATGAAAGTGTCCCCATTTATCCAGACAAAACTTGCCTTTACATAGAAAACAATACTCAAAATTCCTGTAACCTAACCTTCTCATTCTGATACCCTCTGTCAAAAAGATACTGGATAGGTTGTTATATGGTTAGTACATCACATTTTAGTTTGTTCCTTTTGAAAGTGGATATTTGGGGGAAATACTTGTAATTGTTGGGCTAATAGCCGGTCAGATGTATAAAATGTATGATTAAAAGTCTAAATACTGGCAAATATTAATGATCCAGAATTCATATTTGTTACTCAATAGTGTAAAAGCAATGTATGACATATATTACAATTGCATTTGATGCATAGTTTTATTGTAAGATTTTTGTGGTTTTGGGTAATCATATATAATAATCTGAATGATACCTGCTTACATGATAAATGAGAACCAGAAAAATAAATGGAATATGTGATGGCACTAAAAATAAACTTAATGATACACAGCTTGCTTGTGATGGTAGAATGAAGTGTCCTGTGAACTAGAATTAGTGCAACAGTGGCCCGTTTATCACAGTACTGTTTAAACACATCAAAAGGTTTTGCTCTTTACAACAAAACACAACGATTAACTCAGCTCAGCCAGGCACTGGTAGATAGGTAGCTCACTTATTTTTGTTGTTATGAATGGCCCCATGAAAGACGAATCAATCATGACAGTTGTTTCTGCAACACATCCACGTTTACACGCATGTAAATATACTTTTAGTTCATTTGTTTGTTCAGCTGTACATATTACATATTGAAATACATTCAAATGGGTGGTGGTTTAGCAAGCCTATAGTTAAATTAAGTGTTATTCACGTGGTCTGACATCTATTCTGGCCTATGAGCCTGCAGTATCTGTAAAAAAAAAAATAAAAAAAAAAAAATACAGGGCTCACCCATAACTTCAACACTGCTGAGTCAACATCCAATATGTTCTCCACAGAGACCGAGCCAGCGTCAATTATACGCTGAGAATCATCTACACAGCATACACTGAAATAAAAGTATATACATTTGCCCATATGAAATATAGTGTAAAAACTGTAAATTTGCTTCTCATTCAGATGACCAGATACCCGTGACTAAACTCTCTTCCCATACAGTATTGTTAAATCCCTTCGCAGACATATATTCCAGACATATTTATCAGGTTTTTAAATAAATTAGGCATTACATATGTCAGTGTTTTGTGTCTCTTTACCCTGGTATATTTGCATACATATTTACATATCTTCCATTGACATGCCAAGCAGTTCTCACAAAACAAGCGTCTTGTTTACTTTTCCTTCTTCCAGCGTGAATGTGGCCAGCTATGTTTTGAACTTCCGAGAGACATTTTCGTAACGCAGATATAAATCCAGAGAATACATGGATGTAATGAATAACTATAATCGAACAGTCCTTGAGAAATCGCTTTAGAATTAACTGAATTGAATCGAATCAAATCAACAAGCAGGATGTTATCACACTGCTGTCAAGGTTTGACGTGTTCATGTGAACAGGTGATAAATTCTTATGAATTAGGAGGGGAGCGAGACGTGAGTCACTTTTCTAAGGAAGAACGAACACAGGCTTTTGCTGAACCTACCAGGATGGACATAGCACACTTAAAAGAGCAGTATAATTGGATTAAAGAGAAACAAAAACTCCAAACCCATGTTGTTTTGTTTAAAAAAGGTAAGCATATTCAGTAGTAACCAAGTGCGTTCAGTACAAAACGCTTCTAGAGTTACATCCGCGCACGGATTTCGTCTACGCTTTAAGTGTATTACGATTGTTATGTTTTGTAGTTAAAGGTAAAGTTTCCCTCACATTTTAACTTTTATTCCGGACAGAATGCAGTAGCGAAATGTAATCAATTGTGTGCATGACCAACGCAATTTGCATTTGGAACGTACCTAATATATCGTATTGTTTATTACTGTTAGTCAGATTGACAAAATTGTTGTGAATCACTCAGTTTACCAGCTGCATGTTACGCTAACTCATGTTTCATCTTATAAACATTCAGTTGTTTCATTTGTGTCCGGGTGCGGTTTAGGCCAAAACCAAGCAACGGTAGGCAGCATTAAAATAAGCAAGTATCCTGGGTGCAGTGTGCACATATAAGTGTATTATTGATTTTGATTTTGGAAAATGTGGATTTTGTGATCCGATCAAATAACTGAAAAAAATCAGTTATTTTGTAGTTTACAATGTTCTTAGTTAAACTTCGTACATCGTTTTATTATGTCTTTTACAATCGACTGATTATGTACACCGCCTTTTGAGTTATTTTAATTAAACTTGACACTAACAATTCCCAATGAAAGTTCTTAGTGAATAATTGTTTTCCAACAATGGAAAATGTCACCATCAAACAGCAAGGCTTTATCATTTTAAATAATATGCAGTTATGCATCCGATTTTGTTTGAATGCACATGTTTTTTTGTGATCAGCTTTTTTTTATTGGTAAATTTACTTACATGACAGACATAATTCCACAACTTGCACTATGTACATATCGCCAGAGCTTTACCAGTTGTATTCCTTACATTGTGTTACAAATAGTGTTACTCAAATTAACAGAGAGGGAGGGAAAAAAGGAGGGGGGGACATAAATATATGAAATTCCTTACCCTAGTTTACGTGTGTGTGTGTGTGTGTGTGTGTGTGTGTGTGTGTGTGTGTGTGTGTGTGTGTGTGTGTGTGTGTGTGTGTGTGTGTGTGTGTGTAAAAAATGTTATTGCTATTCTTGTTGGGCCATAACAGTATTGGAAATGGGCAGATTAGTTAAAGATAAAATGTGTGTATCCCATGCTATGATTATAGAAGCGCATGCTTTATTTGATACTGCCAAAGACCGCTCAATAGTGGTTATGTTTCTGTAGTGGCCGAGCCACTCCTGTAACGATGGGGCAGCTGGAGTGACCCATGCGTGTGTAATAGTCTTTTTTGCAGCAGGTAATCTCCGAAAATCAACTTTTTATGTCAGAGTCTAAGACCTAAGATAGAGTCGTCATCAAACAGAAAGTTTTGGAACTGGGAATTGAATGTACATGTTTGATGTTACTCTCATGTCTGTGAAGGCAGTTCAGCTGTAATTTCAGTCCTGTATGGGTGTATATTGCAAGGAAGGATTTTGCAAGGGTTTCTTGTGAATAAGTAGTAGATGGTTCACAAAGGGTTTAATATAAATGCACTTTTGTAAGCAATATAAAGCAATATAAGATGAACATTTTCTCATTTGGATAACCATACTGTGACGGTTAAATGGTCTAGATCACCAAATACGAATAGCAGTTCATATTATCTGAAGCTGATACATTGTCTTTCCATTGTGCATAATATTTATCGCGCTGGTGCCCATTGCTAAACAAACCCTTATAATACCTGCATGACAGCCACCCTTTGACCCACATACTGCAGAATTGTGCTTGGGCCACTATCAACTCAGCAATGATTTAGAGCTATACACTTTCATGTAATGCAGACTGCAGGGCTACTGCCTGTGTTTCATTTTCTGGTAAAACATTTCATGGCTGCCTGCACCACAGCTAAACCATGCAAGCACCCAAATTTAGCCTCCATGAGTTCACAAACAAAATATTCTACATTAAATTTAACAGCTTATGAATATGGTAATAATTACGAATATTTATGGATTATTTAGCCAGATAGATGTTGACATTGTTCAGTTATGAAGATCTACACCTTTATTCTGATTAATACATAGTTTCCATTTCATATTACTGCTGTGGAGTCATAGTAGGTTTTGTGAAACAAGAATATGATGTAATAATTTGTATTTTTGTCAATGAACATGAGTGTTCTGTGCAAGTTAAATGGTCTGACTCCACACACTTTATCATCTCTACCCACCCACAGCACCTAACAATGAAGACATCTGTGGAAAGTCACTTGTCAACATGGTTCCTGTAAGCCAGGAAGTTGGAAGCCCCAAATCATTTGAGGAGCAAATGCCGATCATGAAGGTTGCGTTTAATTTTGTTGATGACCCTGATAGCGGCCAAACCCCATGGCGCACTCACTTAGGAATTCATCGCATGACCCGCACAGATAAATGGATCAAAGCATCAAACACACATATCAGTACAGCCATCAACAATCCTGCAACAAGCCTAACAAACACAGAGGATGTCTCAGTGGAGTGCTGTGAACCTCCACACGTAGAATCGATCAGCTTCAGAAAAACTGAATGGCCCCCGATGCCATGACAGTGGAGACAAGGGTGAGGATGTCGCCTCAGCCAACAGGAAGTGTTCCTCTACTGAAGCTTTCTCCAAACCATTTAATGTGGCAGCACACCGATCCTCTCAGCCTTCTCTCAACTCCCACTACTATCCCTTTCCTCAGCGGAAATGTCCAAAGAAGTCAGAAGCTGCAAGGAGGCTAGGAATGTATTCATAATACAGTAATCCTCTGGTGAATGGCAACATGTAGGCAGGATTCCTGCTTTTCACCTGGGTCTGAAAATGTGTGATTACACCTTTATTTAACATGGAATAACTCCAGAGAGACAAGGACTGGAGAAATTCCATCAGCATCACTATGGAATGTGGAAACTTCAATAAGACTGTGAGGAACAATTACAAATACAGCATGGGATACAGAGCTTTAGCATCCCAAGCTGCTGTTTTCAAATAAGTGATCTCAGTGTTCAGGACAAGCAGATTTCAGGATGTATGTTTAAAGTAATGTGTTGATTGTGTAGCAAGACTGCCAAGTGGGGCTACTGATTGGTTGGCTGTAGATTCATGTCTGTGATCTAGCCTCCATCAAAATGAAGTGAAAGTAATCATTGGTTCAGTAACTGAACACTTAAGATTCATATCCTTTAAAGATGGCACATGATGTTACATATCTATAAACATGAGCAAAATTTACAGTTGTGGTCCGTTAATGATATCTTTGTGAAATGATGATTAATATTCATGGCCTACCTAGTGCCATCAAATCAATGAATTGCTACATGGGTAAATGAAGCCGTGAGAATATCTAATGATCCACTGTTTTGTATGCTGTACTGAGACATGTAAGAAGTATTATTTGAAATGTATTTTTGTTAGATTTGTTTTTGTATGGGGCCTGATGTTAAAATAATGACCAATATAAAGACATTGTTTTGATCACATTATTTTGCAGAAACAATAAAAAAAAAAATCTGATTATAATGTAACTTAGTGTAATGAACTGAATCCCAAGTTGTCGCTTTCAGGACAATGAGCTGATTTATTTCTTGCCTCAAATTAAAGTAATGGAATTTGGTGAAATGGTAAGATTCCTCAGATGTTTACTGAGAGGAATTAATTACCAGTATTCAACTAATTAATATAGTTTGTATGTTTTCTCTCACACACACACACATATACATATATAATTATTGGAACAGATGATGTCACTTTCTCCCTCTCACTGTCCCACACACATGCATGCAGACATTCTCTCAGATACTGCTGATTGCCAATATCTGGGAAAAATGTGAAGCAAGATGGCTAAAAAAGATAAAACAGGAGTGTCAAGGGTCTTCAGCAACTTTTCATTAATTCCTCTATTAACATTCTGCCTGCAGCTGCAGTACAAATATTTGTCTATCAATGTATTTCACTGTTCTATATAATTAACAAGCCATTTAATGGTATAAATTGGTAAGTAGTATTTCAGGCACAGTGGAAATTAAACTTTAATAGAAATGGGGTACAATTGCTGAAAGCCTCTTAATAAATAATCTTAATGAAAAATGGCTAGGATCTCCAGTTTATACCTTATGTTTGCTATTTTACCCTTGATACACATCAGTCTCGAGGCCAACAGTATGTCCAAACTGAATTTTGGACAATAACACAATGTGGCATCAGTAACTGAAGTGTAATGCTGTAATATGCATTTGGAGACAAGCATTGGAAGTGAGCATATTCTAGAAATGGTGTGGTTCATTGCATTTGATTTTTGGTGTTCAATATTCTGTTTATAAATGCAGCCTAATATGTTTAATGTAATAAAATGTTACAGGCAAATATGATTTGAAAATTACAGTTGATATATCTCTATAAATGTGTCACCATTTTTGATAGTGTCACATTTCACTCACATCAGAATTTTGCTGTATTGAATGAGAAAGGGGTCCTTTCAACAGAATTATTTTCAGGCAAGTAGTGACACTATGTGGTTGTTACTTTGACACTGTGCACATCATGTATCAGTATGTATACTCTTATTTAGATCGATGTACAAATTTAAATATGCGATGTTCCTTTTAGACTTCCGGTTCCTCAGTTGTATGCTGAACTCTGAGAATGCATGTTTTTGTTCCAACCATGGTTGTAAGTCCTCACAGTGAACTGTTAATTAGTCATAATTCAATACTTATAATCTCTGTGGTGACTGTTTACTCTCTTTAAATCACATTATGTTGCTCAAACGAGTACATCATAGTTTTGCATGTCATCCATATTCAAATCCCAGGATTATTTGTCCTTCAGAACCAACAAGCTTTCATTTTCTGCAATGTGTTGAGCATCATAGCAAGTGATCTCTTTAGAAAGAGGTTTAATTCCTTAATTAAATAAATGGTGGACTGACAGGTGAAATCACCTGAGTCTGGTAGACTAAACAGAAACTAATTTGAGGGTAATTAGCTCAAAGAGAAAGCAACTGGAAATCAGCAACATTTGTACGGTGTTATTCCATTTTAGGACAACTATGAAACACACAATTAATTCAGTAATTCTTTAAAATTAATTCTTCATTCATCAAGGAAATTTGGCTGTAACTAAAACTAAACACACACCGATGACCGAGGGTTACGTTGAGAGTTTGCTGCAGGCAAATACTGGCATACACCTAGAAAGCGATTTGGTTGAAAACATTATGTAGTCATAAAAGATTTAACAGCTTTATTATCTCAAATGTATATAGTGGAATTTTGCATTTGAGTGTATTACTCTGCATTTCCAATTACGTCCATTTGAGTTAATTGGCTTGTGCTCGAGATAAAGAACATGAAAAGAAACATTTCCGAGACAAAAAAATGTTTTTTAGTCAAAAAAAGAGACAAAAAGCAGCACTATTTGCCGGAACGATTCTCTTCAGGGCACTTTTTACATAAGTTATCGAGCTTTCCAGATAAGCATAGTAGAGTTGCATATACGAACACTGCCATAGCCCACGGGGGTCGGTGGACGTTTGACAAGTAATAACTTGATGGCTGATGTGAAAAAATAACAGTGGTTACATAGAATTGTAAATCTCTAAATAAAGTGTAATTCTCTGACACGTTAAAATTCCTCTAAATTCTCAACAAGGCTGCATCATGTTTGAGCTGAGCCCGAGCAAGCGCAAGAACACGGTTTGGTTGGAGAAAAAACCTTTCGGCTTGCCGTAGTCGGGAAGTGTGGGGAGAAAAACAATAACAACCTCACTCCTTTATGAGCGCACTATCCAATAGAAAGCTAGCTGAGTGATATTTCTAGCTAACAGTAATTAGTTCGCATTGTCATTGTTCAATTTACACGACATCACTTGGAGGTAATGTGGTATTTTACACAGTGGTGTAGAAAGATATGTTGAATAGATTGCTTGCAGTGTAGACGGAATTATAGCTAACACTAGTAGATAAGTTAGCGTTGCTAGTTTGCGTCAGCATGATTTGGAGTTCCCCTTATGTGTCATCGTCACAGGTCCAATTTCAGTTTCTGTTTAACTTACTAGCTTGGTAATTATTTTCCTTCGTTAATTTTTCACATTCAGTTCTTGAAAAATGGCTGAAGAACATATCCAGTCGAAGCTGAAAACACTTCTAAAACAAGAGAAAATTCAACTTTGGAACCCTCCCTTCACAACGGACAACAACCAGCCAGGACAGCAGTCCATGAAGGTAACAGTGAAGCAGTGGCTCGATAAATGATGTCGAAAGACTGCTTTTAAAACCGAAAGCGTTAGCAATTTATTAGTTTACGCCTGAAATTTCCTGCCATTTCAATGTTTATTCAGATTGCCTAATAATGGCATATTGAATGTCGGTTTGGGTTTGACTAACTTGTTAGCTTTCTGTTTGCTGTTCATACAAAGGTAGGCAAAGGTGGGTAGATGGCCTAATGGATAGAGATTTTCTTTCTCTGAGAATGTCTCAGAAGTTGCATTTCTTGGAAACAGGATCTGAAGGGTAGAGAAATTAACCGATTAATGAATGGAAATTGGATGATAGCTGCTCTTGATGTCAGAGAGTAAAAAAGATATGTGTTATGTCACTTTGTCTCACAAAGAGTAAATATCATATTCAAACAATACAGGGAAATATCTATGTTTACTTCTCAATCCATAACAATTTGAAAGTTCACCTGACTGGTCGTCGATGGCTGGTTTGTGCGAAAAATAACTTCCTACCAATGTGTTTCTCATAAAATTGAGGTTCGCCCACCTGACTGAGCTGTATGCACTATAGAAATTCATTCGTGTGTACAATTTGAAACTCAAATAATTAAAGTACATGAGTAACGTTATAGTCACTATGTGTGCACTTCATAAACTATTGGAACCAGAGATCGCTTATGAATTTCCATTTGTTTTTGCCCTAGGGAGCACAAAATATATCTGTCATGTTCTTGGTTTTAGGAGCTTGCAGACAATTATGCATCCCGTTTGAGTTTTACGGTCCCTGATGTGGAAAGTGCGTTGGAGACCATAAGGTCCCAGGCTGTCAAGAGAGGCGAAGGAAATAACACTTACAAGGAAACCTGCGTGGCTACTCTGGAGCTTATCCTTCCCAAGGATATGAAAAAGGTATACAGTTATTGTCACATGACATAATGTCCAATCTGATTGGCTTGTCTTGATTTTCATAACTTATTGCTGTGGTAGATGTCCTGCTCTCAAACCCATAACTAATGATGAAATGACTGCATGTTGAAAAGAGAAATTACTTAAAGGAAAACAATATCACCGTTCATGGTTAACAGAATCTTAAACCTCCTGTTTTTTTTTTTTTTTTTAGGATAACAAGAAAAAGAATTACCTGGAGACCAAACTGGATGTTACTGCTCAAGATATAATGAAAAGGTAAGTGAAGAGTGTTATTTTTGCCAGTGTGATATGTTGCAGGATGATCATATCTGTTTGGATGTACCTAAATACCATTATGAAAGGCAGTTATAAACTTGCTTACATCTCAGAGTAAACATGTTGTCAGTCTAATGGAAATCTGTTGTCATCTTTTAGGATTCATGAAACACATGGCCTGAAATATATCAAGCTGATTTTGAATGGCAAAACACTGAAACCTGGTATGTTTTTAAGTGCATTCTTTAATGGTCTTAATTTTGTCTGGTGAACCCTGAAATCATTTGTTTATTTTTGCTAACAGATATGAGGCTTGATGAACAGAATGTGAAGCACAATAGCAAAGTGATGGTCTTGAAGGTGAGTGAGCCTGAGAGGAAGAAACTGATGGAGGACGAAGAGAAGAAAAGGTCTCAGAATGAAAGTGTGAAAAGGACAAAGAAGGGTTTCCAGATTCTTTCAGAGAGGGGTACGTTTTCAGTCTGTTCTACCTCTTTCCTTACGCAATTGCACTTTGACTGATGCTGTGATTCATTAGCAATGAAAGTCTATTTTGTCCGAGCAGAGGTTCCATTTACTGGGTAGATTATGTAGTGCATAACATGACTGGCAAGTATGTAATGTACCCATGACTAATTAATCACAAACACCTTGAAAACATACTTTTAATTCATTTCTAGATGGCAGTGATGACCCAGAAACCACTCCATTTCTGGAAATAGCTGACCAGAAAGGCAACCCCCTCAAAATTCCACGAAATGAGAGAAAGGTAGGTTAAATAGCAAATGTCCTGTTAATGTAAGTTGACTGAAAGAATTGCAGGGTGTCATAGTGGCTTTCAAGATCTGTGCTTAAACCTCTGCAGGCTCTGATCTTGGCCATGGGCTTCCATGAGAAAGGCAGAGCCTTAATGAAGAGGAAGGAGTATGAGGGGGCGCATTGTGCCATTTGCTTCAAGCAGATGATCAGTTTCGGTAAGAATCACAGAACTGCATTTAATTGCAAATATCAGTTAATTACTAGTGAATTCACCAATTAAAAACTCAGTAAAAGATAATGGATGGTAAACTGAGGCTGTGAATAGGATTCTCACAGTATATTGAGGTAATTGTTGCCATTGAGTTGTCGGCTTTCCCTGTTATTTATTGGCATCCTCAATTTGTGCAGTAAGTGCTGCTCCACGCTGCTGAACACTGTGGACAATTATGCAGTGCTACAGCTGGACATTGCGTGGTGCTACAGAGCATTGCAGGCCCTCTCCTGCCTTGAGGATTGCAAGCAGAGGCTGCAGAAGGCTGAGGAATGCTTCCTCAAGTGCTATGGAAAAGAGCACGAGAGACTCCTCCAGATCAAGGTGTGCCCCTTTTCATCAATAGAATTAATACTAAATTAATTAATGCTTGGTTTTGGAACAGGTTAAATGTAATTTTCAAATATTTTAGTTCTTGCTGGGCTGGGAGTCATGCTGTATAAGATGGGTGGCATTAATGCAGCTTTCATACATTTTGATGTGACTTGTTTTCTTTGGAGCTCAGTTTGCTTGAAAAACAGTTTGGTTGTTTGCAATCGATAGGGGAACACAGGACGCGAGGAGGTGCTGTTTCTGAGACTGTACCTGCTACAGAGTGTACTGTCGTACTTTGAAGGCAATGAAAAGCAGGCTGAACAGAAGCTAAACCAGGTAATTATTCAAACACACACGTTCCAATAGTGATGTACAGGACAGGTGTTTATTTTATTTGGAAGTCTTGTTCACCTGTTTGCTCTGGGTGGCCCTCCAGGTAGAGGACCTGTACCGGCGGCTCTGTTTGGACCCAGAAAAGATGATGCAGCTGATGAGCCTGGGCTACACCGAGCAGGAGGCCCGTCTGGGCCTGAGAGCCTGCGGGGGCAGTGCTGACGAGGCCGCGCTTCACATCAGCCAGAGGAGAAAGGTAGCCACACACGGTCACTGGCTGCTCAGCACAATGACACACAATGGAGCTCTCTTTGGCTGGCTCTGAATCACATCCAACATAGTCCAGGAGTCCAAGACCTCCAAATCAGGTCAAATACTCCAAACAGATGTTTGTTCAGTAACTGATTATCCAGAGACACATAAGTTCCCCATTTTTAGAATCATGGTTCTACAATGTGGCCATTTGGTTTGAATCTAAAATTCAGCACAACACTGTTCATGAAAGAATTGTGACACAATATTTGCATGCATTGATAAACACCCATGTCATACAGGAAAAGGAAGAGATGAAACAGAGGGAGAGAGAGAAGAGGAGGCAACGCCTAGAGGCCATCAATACCCTGGTAGGGATGGGCTATTCCAAGAAAGACGCAGCCAAAGCTCTCCATGATGCTGAGGGGGATTTGGACAAGGCCTTTAGGGTGAGCTATCTAGTGATCTCAGTGAGACATGGTAAGAAACTACCACTATGAAAGCAGTTAATGAATTATTCATCCTTTCAGATTCTTCTAGATACCTGTCAGCCCACTGCGAGCACTAACAACAACATATGGAATAGTGACTCTGACCCAAACATAGAAGAAAAGATAACGCAGGTAACCTGTCAAACTTTAACCTTTCTGTGTGGTGCTCACCTGAAGCACCCTCTCTTCTTCCATGTTCCATGTTAATTGATTCATTATGTACCACCATTTTCCAGTTGATGTACCTAGGTTTTGAGAGGGAGGTGGTCGAAGCCGCACTCAGATTTACTGGGGGCAACGTCCATCTTGCCTCTCAGATGATAGTGGACAACCAGGGATCCCTGCCCCCTGAACTTCTGTCCCCGTCGCCTCCCTCCTCATCGTCTGAGGAGCCCAGCACCTCCTCTGAGTCAGCAGGTGGGTGCAGAATTCATCTAAGTATGGTAGGTTGGGAACCTTTTAGAGAATGATCACCCATTTCCTCAAAGCCTCTTGGCAGCATTTTCTTTCCCATTTTTAACATGAACATATGCTCTCCATAAAAATGAGCTGGAGATTCACAGCAATTTTATTTCAAGACTTGAAATATAATATTTGAAAAAATATTTCAAGCTCTGTTAATACATTTTCCAGATACTCACTTCAAATGTCATTTCAGAAATTTCTGGTAGTGGCGTTTGCTTTCATTCCCAGGTCAGGGTACTTTGAGGGCGAGTTCAGAGGTCCAAAAGAGCAGTTTGTTAAAAACTCAGCATGTCTCCTTCACTTTGATATTACTGTAGAGGCACGTGTCTGACAGCCTTTGCCTTTGGTTCCAGGCTCTGGGGGAAGCACCACTGGAGAGGACTCAATGGAGGTGGACCTGGTGAACGAGGTGCTGGAGGACATTCCCAAACATGAGGAGGACTACCTGGACCTTACACTGGAGGAGGAGAGTGAGCTCATTGCTGAGATGAGGTCTTACCTCCAGAAACACAGTGCATCATCCAGTTAAATTTTCTCCAGTCATTTTCAAACACACAGGCCGGTCAAACTCTGTACTTGTCTGACAGTATGTGGATTTGGCTTAATCGACACAGGATTGTCAGATAACTATACGTACCACAAAAACATTTTCCAAAGAAAATCTGTCTGTGTCTCTTGACATAAATGATGGTAGATCCAAAAGAATATATAATCAACCATACAGCTGTTTAAACAAAAAAGCAACTAAACAAAAAAATTATCCACACTGTAGATTTGTAACTGAGTTTGACACCTCTACCCTCAAATTTTTCATGCTGCAGGTTTTGTGGCATGTTTGGCAATGCACTTTACCCAGCAATCAGTATGTTCCACTTTCAATTCTTCATTTTTACTGTTTTCTAACAAGTATTACTTATCTAGCATACAGTGAAATGGTTCCAATATTTCTCTAAAATTACTTTCATGCTTCATTTATTTTAATTCAGAGGCCCATACAGTGATCACTTAAAATCCTTTTCATGTAAATTATGAAGTTGATGTTTCTGCCGTTGTCATTTTATTTTAATTTGAGAAATGTATGAGATTTTTCTGTTTTATAGAGTTTGATTTTCATACCGCACTATAATAACTATAAGAATATCTGTTGTGCCAAATGAGTTCGGGTCTCCCTGTTTTTCCTTACATTTTTGGCAGCTTACTTGAAGACAGTGTTTTTGCTGGACTTACAATAAATGCTTAAATTTCGTTGATGTTTGGTGTCCCATGTTTTTACAGATGATGTTTTTATTGATCACTCTTTTCAATGCTAATTAAAAAACAGCTAGGAGTATTATTTAACACTGTATTTGATACCACTTACTTTGTATAAATCAGAACACAAATAAATAAACACAAATAAGTTCCTGTTAAAAACATTTATGGCAGATAAACCATGCCTTACATTTATACACATTTAAATGTTAAAGATGTCAGCAGCTGGGGTTTGTCAACTTGGGTGGAGCATGAAAGTCATGCTGCTTTTGAAAGGCTGTAGAGATAAAATCCAGCTTTCGGTCAGTTCACTCCCATTAGTCTACCTAGTTACTTGTTGCCTATTGTTTTGGTGCGTCTAATGATATTTTCTTCTCCTGTCCCACCCATAGATTTAATTTTCTTAAGTTTCAGTTTATTTGTTCCTAGTGTTCACAGTTCTTGTGAAAGCCAGGTGGGGGAGCAAATGAGTTGGTTCACTTTATTTTAAACTATGCTGTATACTGCCAGATGAATATGTTTTTGTTCTAATTATTTTATTTAAGATCAGGATACAAAATACTATTCAGAGTAAACATTGAAAATAGATGGCAAAGTCAAAGAAAGGTTATATCCCAGTTCTATTACATTTCTTCAGTGTGAGACAGCATTCTGAACATACTTCAACAAGACATATCTGCTCAGGAATATCCTGGTACAGAATGAATGTTTTTGAAAGTTTATCAGATGCCTTGTCACTTGTGACAGGGTAGTGAGAGTCATACACAGAAGATGTCAGGGTGCTCAGAAGAATGAGTCCTGAGAAACCATACTAATTGTCTTAGATAATGTGACATCATTGACCCTGAATACATTTGATTTGTGGGACAGCAGAAATGCAATGTTTAAATTATATATTTTTTGGATATTCATAATGCATAGTTTATGAAAATGTAGAAAAGAGCACCTGAGGTTAACAAGTTTAGGCAAATATGATAAACTTACAATTCATAACTTCGAAGAGAGTGGATAAAAGATACTGGATAAAACTTATTTAATTTTATTCAGATAACCATCTCTACCAGTGATACTTAACATATATTATTTGAATCCAATAAATACTTAATATTCAACTACTTGTTTTCAGTGCTATATTATTTTTAATATTTCAGAAAAAGGTTAAGTTGTCACATTGTTTGACAAATAAAAGTCTGTGACTGTAAAGCTGTTACTATCACTCTGCATATGAATTTCTGAAAAGTGCTTTTAACTACCATTACTTGTCTTATATAAGATATTGTGCAGCACAAATATATCTGCATGAGTATAACATGCCTCAGGCTGGTAATAGATATGATCCAAATGGGAATGATCACCAGAGAACAAAATCAGGCAATCATAATAGTCCTTTCATTATCATTCATTTAGTTCTTCTGTAGCAATACATTTATAAAAAAATATAAAGTTATACAAGATTCAAATTTTTTTTTTCAAGTATATCCATTGCAAGCTGTTTCTTCATTAAGATTTATTAATGGGCTTGTAACACAAAGAAACATACCAGTGTTTGAGAAAATATTGTTTTGTCATTTTTTATTTTACATTTTCACTGAGTAGAGGTAAAAGGCACAGTCCGTCTGACTTGGCAAAGTTTAAAAGTAGTTGACCACCCGGCGGATGGACTGGATGTTGGCATTCTGAGCCTGCCATTCAGTGTGACTGCAGTAGTTTCCTCTCTCCACAATGTACATGCGCCCACGGAAGTTAGGCTCTTCATACAGCACCCAGCTGTTGAAAGAGAAAGGTCAGACCGGTAAGAACTCACAGAAATTCCTCTGAGAACAGGATTATTAATGTATAAAAAACATTTCTTCTCAAAAGCCAGGGAGACTAAGGCCATTTTTAAAGTGCCATGCATCTAAGGGGGCAGAAACAACATATTGACCAGGCATTTATTTATGGCATTTATTTATGCTCATAAAATTGATTTATACATTTATTTGATTTATAATCATGTGCTTGAAATTATTTGGCTATGCTTTAAATGGGTGTTGAGTTTCTGAATTTATTCATTAGTCAAATTATTGATGTGGCTGTATCACAGGCCTGTAAAATATTAGGATTTTCAGAATGTTTTTCTTCCCCGCTCCTTTTTGCCTGTAATTGATTTCTTACTTTGATAAAAAAAAAGTGCTTCTGGTTGTGCATTGCTGCTGAAGTCCTCACTTTTGTTTGGTGTAGTTGATTGCTCATATTTATTCAGTCATATTGTGAGGATTGGTTGCAGTAATGATTTTGGGCCATGCATGTGTAACAGGATTGCAGCATGATAAGTATATCTATCACGGACAGCCATCTTTCTTTTAGTATGCATATATTTTCTTTTTCACCAACAGTATGGACACTCATGGTACTTCCCCAGTCCAAACTCATACTTGGACAACTGCCTGAATCTGGTTTCATTCATAAAATGATTTATATACTTTTGTTTGTGAACATTTGCTAACATATGCTGAAAGTGCTGGCCTGCAACAGGTTGGAAAATGTATTTAAAATATGCATTGCATGATTCCTACAACTATTTTCCTGGCATATGATGATGCGTCCTCTGTCTCTCTTTATATATACATATATAGATATTATATTTCGGTAAAATAAACTATACAATTATACCCCAAATATGTCGTAGTTTGAATGAGTGTATAGTGTTTTATATAGCACAATACTATGTAAAAGTTAAGCAGTAAAACATAAGAAACATTTAAGAAAACAGAAAAAATGATGACCGGGAAAAATAACAACATAATCTATTCTAAAGATGCCAGGTGCCACTGTACTTTTTTACACTGGAACATCCAGTGCCCTGTTCTAAATGAATGGTAGATAGTCATCCACAACATCAGTTTCATTAGATTTTTATGCTCGTTTACCTTTATACTTACCAAGGTTAAGGCTTTTCCTGATCATTTTTACCATGCCAGTTTTGTCAACCTCTTTTGATTACACTATATTCATTTTGACATTACATACACATACACAGCAATTATATCAAACAAACAATGGCATCCATGCTGGAATGCTGTCTCTGACACACTCTGCTCTATCCAACCTGAGAGAACATGCTGAATCAGGTAGAGCAACAGCTTAAAACTCTCCACAAATTTTCAACTGTCTGAGTCAGTCGTCATTCACAGGTAAGATATCTTCTATCTAACCAAATTTGTTTCCACATTTTCATTGTAATATGGGGCAGCGTGGAGCAGTTTCAAAGATGCTGAGTAGGTCAGAATCATGGGTGCTGCTCCCTAATGTGTGGCACTTTAGTAGAGTGACTGCATGGGAAAGGCAGCTGTACAGATGAGTGGTATGCTTCCATATGTAAACAAAAGGGACCAACATATGGAGTACTTACGCTCCGTCACCATAGACTTTGATAGAATTGATACAGTTCTTGCTGAAGCCGCGACTCTGCAGGAAGGGGCAGTCTTCACACAGCTCCACACACTGTCCAGAGAAGTTGCAGCCCTCAAACAGCTCCATTCTGTAGTATTCACCATGCTGATAAAGAGACACAAGTGTAAGTGGCCTCTCACCTAAGTAACTTGCTGGCCCTTATAACTCAACATTTGTGTATTTTCAGAGCTAACCTCAGCATAGATAGCTCACTGAGGTTGAAAACCTGGGAGTGATGCCAAAGTCAGTCAAGGGAATGATACAGTCAAGTAGATTTGCTCAATAGCTGAGAATATTTTTCAGTCGTATTAATGCAGGACTTTAATTGCAAGCTATTTGAAACACATTTGGAAGCTGCTGTATGATTCATATTGAATCACTTACCGGTAGTTGTGATTCATAAGCAAAGCTGTGTGCAAATGTTGTTTGCTAAGAAAAATGACTTTCAGGCTTGTTAGTCTATTTTTGTGGGACAAATCTGTGCTTCTGATCTTTCCCACTACAACTGGATGTTGTCAGAGCATGCTGAAGAATGCACTACTTGCATTACAAAACAATGGCTTTCTCCTGTATTCCCCATATTTGACAGGACTATTTGTAACCCAGTTCAATATTTTACTTGTATATAAAACTTTGCTATTTCAGGATGAACATTGCAATAATCCCCTATTTGGGTGACAACTATCTCTTTTTAAGTTCATAAAAATTCTATCTGAAAGGCATTCTTTCTACAACTGCATCTCATTACGTCATCAAATTATTATCAACCATATCACAGTGAAACATCATAACAGCAGAAATGGCCCTAGTGGCAACAGTTTACACTGTGGTTTATAATAGAAGTGATGATGCAAACCTACTATTAAGCATCATTATGAGTCTGATAAATAAAAATCACTTAAGATTTAGCACTTTGATAGGAATTACCATAATAACTGGCGCATGTGAACCCAATTAGCTAATGAATATATGCAAAGCAGAGCAGTTATTTTCCAGCCTTCTGAGATCTGGGGCTTCATATAACCTGCCAACAGTGCTTCAGTGTCCTATGCAAGGCCTCACCATCCTGATGGGCTTACAGGAGCCCATGTGATCGTTGTGGGCGTTCCAGCGCTGGAACTCGGGGTACTCGCCACGCTCCAGGATGTACTGCTGGCCCTTGAAGTCGGGGTGATCGTAGCAGATCCAAGCCCCGCTCTCCACACGGATGGAGTTGACCCGGTTCATGAAGCCTCGGTCCTGGAAGTTATCGCAGTCGCCATAGACCTCCAGCTTCCGCCCCGTGAAGCACTTCCCCTCATAAAACATAATCTAGATGGAGACACATTGACAGCCACACACAGTAATGTATGTGGGTGGGGGGGGGGGTGGGGGTACATAAATAAGAAACTTTTCACAGGTACATTGGTGATTTTGGGTAGATATTCTTATTAGTATGATCCAGACCTTTAACAACTCTCATTAGTGTTATTATTCTGCTGGGGATATCTTATGAAAATATTTATGGCTACCATAAGATATTGGTTAACTCTCAAGTTAGTTAAAACATTTATGACCACATGCATGTATTTTTGTCAGCTGTAGAAATAGCAAGTTTTAATTTCTATTCATAAAATGCATATAACTACAAATGTGCTTCGAATGTTTTAATGAAATCATCTTGACTTTGAAATATTCAACTTTCAAAATATTTTAATATAAAATAAGTCCTCACCATTAACTTAGTCCATCAGCATGTTTATCATTTCTGTACTGTGTTCTGTTCTATACAAGTGTATTTGTATGTTTAAAAATAAAAGCTCTTATGTAGTAAGAACTGGTTTTCCATTCAGAGCTCCCCTTACCCTTCAAATGTCACTTTGAAAATCTGAAATTTGGAGAAGAGTCCAGAAATTCTGTGATAAATGCTAAATGACACTGCAATGGATGGACATAGTAAGCTATGGTGTATGGCCCCTGTATCCATGTTAACAATCCATAGTAATGGCAACAATTGCATTGTGCCGTCTGTCCTGTGTTAAGATGTATATCCTTTGTGTCAGACGTACTCTTTGGTCACAGGGACAGTGCAGTGGGGTGGCCCGGGTACTTACCTTTCCCGAGTACTGCGACATTTTCCCCTGGATGCTGTCCAAACAGAGCCACAAGTGAGAAAGTGTGACAGTGAAAAAGTTGGACACCCCAATATATATGGCAGGGGGAGGGTTTAGTACTATCGCGAGGCTAGCACAACAATAGACCCACAATGGAGGGTTTAGAGGTTTTGCTTCATGGACAATTTCCCTTACATTTGGCACTGCTGATTCTGGAGTTTGGCTTTCGGGGGCCAGAGGGACGGGACAAAGGAATTTGCTTGTATGGGGCTTTGCTGGCCTGTTTTGCACATGCTATGCTTCTGTTGTACGATGCTCACCTATCAGTGTGTGCACAGTTTATGTCAGACACACGGGGCAGGCATGCTGCATCAGAGGCAGCCAGATGAGCCCAGCAGCAGCTGTAGTGAACAGGTGAAGCTGGGGAAAGGTCAAAGTCTGAGGGCATCCTAAACTGTGATATCCCAGGTATCCTGTTTTCTACAGGAAAATTGAGATTAGGAAACCATACTTTAAACCTGTGGGTTGCAGTTTGGAACTCTGTGTGGGGCACACCATTTGAACATAAAAAATGAAAATGTACAGTAAGTCTCCTCGATAGGGGTGCATTAAAATGGCAACAATGCAAACATCAGCTCCTCAGAAGCACTCATTTCTGTAGATAATACTTTTGTGCTGCAAATGTCTAAGATGTGGGGGAGAGCGATGCTGAGAATTTTTCGCAGCTCACCTGAGTTCATTACTAGCTGTTCAGAGGCTGTGAGACGGTGTAGAGAAGAGGTTAGGCTGACTAAATCTTTGACATGAAATACAATTTATGCAACATGAAGTGGTAGATTGAACAAGGCCTACTTACCTGGATTGCCTCTTTAAAAGACCACATGCACCATGTAAAATGTAAAACATTTGAAGATTTCCATCATCAGTGCATCTAACAAGCTACTGCATAACTGGTAATTTATAATTTCCCACTGACAGCTTTATAGAGTGAGCAGCTTTACTGTACAAAAAAAATGTGGAGCGCACTGCTTTTTAGGAGGGGAAAAATCTCTCTTATGAACACAATGTATTATCATAAAATGGGTTAACTGTGATTGCAGTCATCAACAAAATATACACGTTCCAACATTGACAGGCAAGGCACAGACAGCAGACCTTGTTAAAATCACACATAAATGAAAGGATGTAACATTAAGTTAAAAACTGTACAGTTCCTAATATACTATAGTACATTTGCATACTATAGTATACTACATTTTGAAGATATGTTAGCTACTCAGCTCTTCCCACGGACCAAAGCACCGTAAAGGGAAGGTTAGGGTGCTGCTTACCCCACCTCAGGGGACCCCAAAGAGCTGTCACTCAATACAAATTTTCTCCCCTGGATCCACTAAAAGGTCCTGCAAAGTGATCTCTCCAAGATCTAATCGAAACACTCAGCAGCTGAAATCTGACGCCACTGATAGGGAGATATAAGAGTAAAAGCTCGGCCGTGTATCGAGCGATAAAAATAATTCTATTACAATCTTAACCTTCCCCGTCAGCATCTCTGAGAGATGCAAGGACCATTAGAGGAAGGATTTATGCCAGCAAGAGTCAGTAATCGATGATGCTAAATGTTTTTTTTTCCCTCTCAAAATCTCCAGCGCAGCAAAACAGTGAAGTGAGGATCAGCAGGAAAAACCAGAAGATTTGATATGCTTGTGAAACATAAATTTCTGCAGCTGTACATAAACTTACAGGGCACAACAGACAAGGGCTCGCAAGTTATTGCTTGAACTAAATGTCCAACTACTTAATTAGACTTCATCAATTTACACTTGTCTGTCCTCCAAAACCTCAGCACAAGACATCTTTAGATTAAGCTCAGTTGTATTTGAGCAGTAATTCTGGTGGACTTCCACACTGTAAGCCTTCTAGTGATTACATATTTCTTTGTAAAAAAAAAAAAAAAAAATAGTCTTCTGGTTTCTGGCTCCCCAGAGGAAGTGTCCATTCATTACAGCTAATACAGCATTTGCAAATCATCACTGTAAATTATACATTGTTATTTTGACAATGAAATATGTTCCCAAGCTGCAGTTCTTTGTTCTACATATAAAAAAAGACCTAAATTCCCTTTAAAAAATAATAAATAGTCTTTCCCTATTAATTCCTACAGCAAGGTTCATAGCAATTTGCAGGAAAGTCAAAGCATTCCACTTGTGTCATGACACATCCCATGGAAACAGACAACACCCCACACACAGCACATCAGTCACTCACACTGATCGAACAGAACCAGCAAGCGCCAGCTATCAATCTAACACTGCACATGCTCAGTAACCTTCCTACAGCACACCTTACAGCAGAGGCTAATCTGGGGACTGAAACAAGACTCAAAGGAACTGAAAATTTTCACATGGGGTAAAATATATAACTCACTTGTGACAAATCATTATTAATAATAATAAATCACCATGGAGGCATCACCATTAATGGAGGTAATGCAAGTAATCTTCTACAGAACAGTTCTACTTAACTGTTCATTCGCACTTGAAATTTTTTTCTTTTTGGCATTAATTATTATCTAACAGGTACAAAAGCCTGCAGCACCAAATGTGTGACATTTCCCTAAGACAGCACCCTAAAGTGAAGAAGCTGTCACATCAGTTTCTCATGATTAGCAGATGGTAAGTTTTGAGTCTAACACACAGGATCAAGGTAAATTTCATCGGAATTTAACAGTAGACAAAACAAGTACATTTAAACCACTATTTGCTTCAATAACTATCAATTGAGTTCAATTTGAGTAAGATCATCTGGACTCAGGTACATTTGTATTTCCTTATTTTAGAATAAATGTGTTTTGTAAACTTTGTTTTGATACTCAGAATGGGAAAAATGGAAAAAAAAGGGAAATTTTAAATGTAAAAACGATAAAACAAAATAACCCCCGATTATTTTGTGACGTTATCATTGTGATCTTTATGTTTGGTTGATCACACATTGAAAAGCATGCTTCAGTCTGAATGCTTAATTCTGATGCGTGAATTAAAACATTAATGGGGGCTTGCTCAATTGGTAAAGTACTTACAACCTCAGTCAGTTATACAACACACTGACACAGCTCTGCTTGGGCCTTAGACCTCATAACATGCAAGCATGATTAAGAGATATGTCAAAACAAACCACGTGGTTTGAGTTGATTCATTCAGACAATCTTCGATGCATATGAAAAACAAAGTACAAAAACCAACAATCCTTCACCCACACTGTTTTAAAGTGCTTTTATAGTAAAATAAAAAAATGTGAGGTCTTCACAAGAATGAGACGCAACCATGGCTATTGACTTAAATAATAGTGAAACTTTTCTGCTTTAATGATTACAATCAAAAATGATTTTAACAACATTCACTACACAAAAAAAGAATGTTGGCAACTTTATTGGCCATAATTATCTTTAAGAAATACAATATACAAATTCATAAAGGAAGGGAGGGGGAACAGTAGAAAAGGAAAATAAAAGCTTAAAATGAGGGGAAAAGTGAAGCTATATCTTTCACATCAGGAGTTGGGTTTAAGCAGGTCAGGGCGGTCTTGGGAGTGGGGGTGGGGCCACCCAGAGCTGAGGGAAGGCTATTCGTCCATTTGTAAATATTTCTCTCCTACTTAAAAAAAAGCACAACTAAAAACAAAACAAAAAGAAAAAACCAAGTATATCTGCAGGAAAACAGGCAGTTAGCCTCTTCAAGTAGAGGGATATCCCAGTGTCCAGTGCTGTGATCGGGTGGAGGGTGGTGGGGGTTGAGAATTGGGGATGAAGGGGGCGGTCTACATCATGGAACAAGACGTCCTCCCCTGCGGAGCGCCCCCATCGATCTTCTCTGCCTCCAGGATTATCCTCTTAAACACCTCCACTGCGGTCTACAACAGCACAGGAAACACAGCAGTCAGGCTGGTCTGACACCGCACAGGGAACACACACTCTAACAGCACAGTCAGATACACGGCACTGAACACAGCAGAGCCACAGCACAGCCTGAACCATCGTTATGCCCAGCAACAACAATTACCTCCGGAGCCCGTTAGCTTCTCCAGCTTTAGCCTCCAGAACTGTGGGGTTGCACTTGATACTTTCATCTGGCTTCTCTTACACTGTCTTACACTTCTATGAGCCTCAGCAAGAAGCCAAATATCAGCTTTGATATAAGATGTGTTTCAGCCGGTGACATTTCATACCACGGTCCTTTTTAGTGAATTTCCACATGAAATGTTAAAAGATACAGCCTCCCTGTGGAAGTAGTTTTTCTCTACAGCGAAGGAGCGCTGGCTCATAATGGCATGACAAAGCATTATGTCGCATTTCAAGTTCAGATGCCAAAGTCACTGGAGCCCCAGGGTGGCAGACAGTGGGGGTTCTAAATGCTACCAGCTGCAGTCTGGAAGATTTCAAGCTGCACAGAAAACCCACTGCAATACAATGACTTATAATGAACTTACATTTTTCCTCTGGGAATAAATCTGTGCCAATAACACACAATTGCAATGACAGGGAAATGCTAAATGCAGCATAAATTGACAAAATTATTGTAAATGGAAAACTTAAACTTATCACTATTGATCGGTACTAAACCAAACTAGGTTGTCGGTTCATTAAATTCCAAGTAATCATTGTAAAGCAGGAATTGTAAAGTAGCATACTAGAGATACATAATTAACTGGACAGAATTTGGTTATTTATAACCAATGATTTTGAAATCAAGAAAGACTACAATGTCTGTTAGTAGTCATTGAGTACAATTTTTTTCAGCACACCAGAAAATGTAGACATGTGATTTCACTATATTAGGTTAATGTGAAACTACTAAATTACAATGCCAGATCGAAATGGATTGAAATGGATAAGATCTGCCTCCTGCAGGGCACAAAGGAAACAACAATGGCAGAAATGTTGCAAAGACAAAAGTATGTATGTTTACATTTTAAGGGCCATTGTAACCAAAGCAGTTAGCACATCAAAATTTTTGCAAATGCCATTTCAATGGCATGATTTGTGATTACAGCAAAAGAACTACCTCAACCAATCACATGCTCTTACTCTTTTTTGCACCATAAAAAACTGTTTTGCACATACTAAATGTGTTCTTGTATCAGGCCCGAAGCTTCTGAGGTTACTGATGTAGAAATGTGTCAGATGTACAACACAATCAACCCAAAGACCACAGAGGCAGTAAGAGACTTTCTGTTGGTTTCCTACTTATTCCAGTGTGAAAAAAAAACGTCATGTTGAAGGAGGGGTACTACTACTGATGCTATTAATTTGCTGAGAGTAATGTTTGTTCAATATACACATACTGTAAAATCAGAAGAGCTTGTTAGGATATCCCATGATCTGTAAGGAAATCAACCACTGGCAATCCAGTGAGTGACAGTTGGTGACTAGCCAATCTGATAAATCTGTCATAAAATCAGAATGCCCATCATTACCTTAAACACACAAGTCATTCTAACTTATCCGTTTAATGTCACTCCATCTGCCTTGGGACATCAGTAGGCGGAGTACTACATCCCCTCTGCAAGTGGGTAATTTGAGATTGAGCATGCCATTATTCAATTCCTTGTGCTGCCTCCAAGATTACTGCTTCTACGCAATACTTCAAATCAGCGCACTGACAGACTCCGCCCTGAGAGAGTGAGTAATTTGAGTGATCAATCTTCATTGCTCCTTCAGCAGAAAGATCATTCTATTAAACAGGTTAAAATCATTGTATTTAAATGCCAGGCAATTTTTCCTCAATGCTATTTTCATCTGAGGAAATGGGGTAAGAACATGACAGATCTATATGCCTGCAAATGGCACTGATTTAAAGCAGTGAGGAAAATCTATTTCAGACATACTGTGAATGCACTCTGCTGTGACTCTATGTCACATGGCATTTTCATGTCACTCTGTGACCTTCAGCCACCAATCATTTTCTCAGTCCTGGTAGAAGCCAGACTGGTGTGACCTTAGATAACTCAGTTTGCCCATATCCCTCCAGTGGGCAATAGGCCAACTGAGGTCTTTGCTCCAGTAAGCTTTTCCTAGCAACGGCACTAATACAGACATCAGACATATGGCAAATACTCCATCTATTACCCATCAGTGTCTGTTTACTGTGTCACAGTAAACACTGTCTAATGCCCACCCTCTAAAAGCTTAGGCATGCAACATAAAGCCCACTGGCTTACCGTAAACATAATGTGGATATTAAAATATGTATGGGATCCTGTTATTCACACCTCTGAGCAGTAATTCCTCATCTCTTCCCAAGGAGGAGATACGACCACTCAATTTCTATGGCAGTGAAATGGAGTTGCTGTTTGAAATAATTATCCCTCTGAGATGCAATTACAGCTGCTCTTCCCTTTTCACCTGGTTGGGAGTTGCAGATTCTGGGTGTCTCTGAAGTGCCTCTACAAAGTATTTAACTGCAATGAAGTGGAGGTCAGAATTAGAACCACTTATGGAAAAGGCTTTGCTTCTCTCTGGTCTCTTTAAAGTACTTTGGTTTTTCCTGCAGCAATGGACCATTTAAAAAAGAAAGCAGGAAAAAGTCTGCATTACTGGCTGGTTCTAAGCTTTCAGGTCTCGGGGCAGACTGAGAGATTTGGCTGCTAAACTAAACTGTTGAAAGTGTAATGCCTCTCTTAAGTCAGGGTCTCCTGTCTGAGTTTCAGAACATGCAGGGACAGGTTTGCCACCATGCTGGATTCTCCCTGTGACCCCCTCAAGGTGAAAATGGTGAGATTGCTAATGTCAAGGTCATGGATGTGAGCTCCCTGCCTGGAGATGTAAGAAACAAAGGAAAACTGTATATATTGAAGATGGACAGAAGGGAAATGTTGCCGTATTCAAATTAAGGACAAGAACAGATAAACCACGGTGAAAACAAAAAAATCTGTGACCGCTCCTCTTTTTCATATCAAATGAGCCTTGCAAGATGTGAATGATGGGAAAGTTACAGAATGAGCCTGGATTGTGCTTAAAGCAGGTGAGTAAAGAAAGAGGACAGTGTTCAGAGGCATGGATTATGAGGCCACGGATCTTTATAAGCAGATTGAGAGGAAATGAGGCAGGGCCAGAGAGGGAGAGGTGAAGAGCAGAGGCCAAAGTGCTCACAGTCTTGGCAAGCGACAGGGTGTTACCTGGTTCTCTTTAGCAGATGACTCCATAAATGCTGCGTTCCAGGATTCTGCCAAGGCTTTCCCTTCTTCACAACTGATTACCCTGTAATACAGAAATCACAGAGAAACCATGCCACTGAAACACTGCACCTCAATTTGGTAAGACTCCAGTCCTCATTCTCAGCCTATTGCTGGTCAATGTGTGCATCCTCCAAGGGCAGAAAATATGTTAAAATGATCTAAATACTGAAAATAATCAGCCATAGGAAAATCCAGTTTAGACAAACAGTCAATAACCAGTTATTTAATTTCATTCCAGTCATTCTGAGAATGAGAAAAATGTATGAAGAGGATAATTTTTTGTTCTTTGGTCTGTCAACTACTGTCTGACTGGCTGGGCAGGTCAGTTAAGTGAGACTGCAGCTAATGTTATGTGTACAATATTGTGCTCATACTAGGTTTTGTGGAATCTTATCAGTCCCATCCTTTCAACTTAATATAGCTGACTGCCACAGCATCTGCACAGAAATGTAGCACTGTGATTTATCACTGTAAAGCAGTCAAATTACTATAGGAGCGCAGCTGTTCTAAGGTTTCAAAGCAAGTAAACCTGTGTCTACTTCAGTGCAATGAATCTTGTCCACTAACACAGTGCCAAAGAGTTACTGTCAAGAAAGTAACCTGTACTATTAAATTAAGATTTACTTTGACAAACTGCATCTAAACACTACTGCAGACAAGGTGTTAAGACATACTATTATGTTCTAATACATAAAAATATAATTTTTAAGTGTTAAGCATCTTTGACTTTTTAGCATTATGTTATGCCACTTTGGGATGCCACTCCCTGCACTTAATGAGATTGAGATGGTAATGCTCTATTTCCTGCTTCTAGGCTGATGGAATACTGAGAGGGTACTTGCTGACCCATTTCTGAGCAAGTGACGAAAAGTTTCCGATTCCAACTGAGCCCCAGGGAGCTGATGAATATCCAGTGGTAGGACTACAGTTCCTGCAACGCACAGCTGTTCCCCAGAATGTTAATAAGAAGTTGCCACCAAAACTGAAATTTGCTTCCCCAGTGTTAAGAACAATAGAATAGAGCAGGAGTCCAGAAACAGTGGATATTTTGCCACCCAGTTTGAGTTAAAGGGATCTTTCATTTAATGACTGGGCCACCTTGGGTCACTATTTCAACTGGTGGCCACTAGAATGAGCCGGAGCCTCTGAGGCTGCAGCCTTGTGACATGAATCAATTCATTTAAGAGGCTCAGAGAATGAACTATGAATGAAATAGATACTCAATAAACCAGACAGGACAAAAGAAATGAGTCTGCAAAGTGTGATTTTAAATGCAATGTCTCATTCCCCTTTAAAACAGCTCCATCCATCACTACAAACATGAGCCTGCATACCATTACCAGCACAGCGAAGACCCATTCATTCTGACAACTATAAATGAATCCTCTGTTAAGAGGACCTGCTATCTTAAAAACTCATGTCAATATTTTAGTCTCTCCCACACTCTAAATTGAACAGGACAAATCATTCACTTAATCAAGCCCCACAGCCTCCATTTAGCTTATTCATCTACCCATCAAAACCCCACAATCCAGTGCTGATGTTGTAAAGTGCATGTTCTGTCAGACTCCATTTGGTCACAGACGTGCATCCTTCAGAGCACACAGCCAGGCTTGTATGTTTCTGCGCTGCAATATTTACAAATGATGCCACGTACCGTTCCATGTGAAGATCTTTTTTGTTTCCAACCAACATAATGGGCACTCTGCGAAAGGAAAGACAGGCCATTACTTTCTGGACAGACGAGACATGTGAATTACAGATCAAATGTTTGTGCCAAGGTAAAAATACTCACTGAACTTTTCCCACCATATCCAACAATTTTTCATGGATAACTTTTACTACTTCAAAACTGTAAGATGAAAAGAAAGCATGTGACCATTACAGAGTGTTTAAACAGTGGCTAGCATAAAGCAGGTTTTCAATATTGAAAACAGATTTTCAAAGGGACTACTATATTACTTAAAAAGCAAGCAGTCATGCTCAAGCACATAATGAATTAGATTTGTTTAAGCAAGCCAAATGCAAAACTGCTACTGCAGCAATCACGAAGTGCACTGGCCATCAGAACTCGCTGAAAGTCAATAAATCCACGTTAGCACTAGGAGAGGAGAGAGTCAGCGAGCAAACGGTGGCTTAAATGGACCATAGGTTATAAATTCTTGGGTTCTGTTGGTTTTATGTGAGACAAGTCCATGACCAGACCACAGTTTTCTTCATTTATATGGTGAACTGAACTGTCCTTTTAAAGTGGAAATTTTAAAAAGCCTTTATATGAAACAGTATTTGTCTTACACACTATTATGAATTTAAACAATTTGGTTCCAAAATTAAGTTTCATTCCACCATCACATGTGCTAACAGTAAACACAAATACAGGTGTAGGAATCCAATGTTTTGTTAGGTTTCATTTCTCTGCCTTTCAAATAACTGGTAAACCCCAGATCAACCGAACTTGGTAGGTGGGTGACCACTTGCTTGGCCACCTGGTGGTGCAATAACCACATAACAATTTTGGATCACCAAAACATAAACACAAAATGAGTAACACAACTGCATACACAGGTATTGCTCTTTGTGAGGAACAAATTTGTCTCAAGGACCTATTGAGATCTTTACAAATTTACAATGATATTCAGATATGACTTGCAACAGTGTGTCCTAGAGATTGCCAATATATTCACTGGCTTCATGGCGCCTTATGACTGCCTTGATCCCATAACTTGGGCTTGTAGCTACATCTGTATTTATATTTTCTCGAAGATCAGGAATAAGCAGTGACTGGTAGCATTTATCAAGCCTTGTTTACTGTCTACACAATTCATGAGAGACTGCTCAGAAGCAAGCCCTTGGCTCTGATCCTAGGTAAGGGCTGTTCAATCTTTGCAACCAGATTCAATGGCATCAAAACGATGGTGACTGTAATGCAGCTGCTCTTGATTGTGGAAACAATAAATTAAACAAGTGGTGAAAACTGCTCTGTTCACAGGGTTATCTAATCAATAGGTGCTACCACAGAAATGTTCTGTTATGAAGTGAATCATTTTCACAGTGAAAGGTGGAACACACACAAAGCAGTTCCTGTTTAATGACTCCCACCCACCTCACTAGCAGTGAAAGCTTAACAATACCACAGAACACCTGGCAGAAAAATGGGGTCAGTGACCCACATTGCTGCCTCAGTAGATGCAGTACCCACATCAGTTCAGACAGACACTTTTATCTGGACAAACTGAGAGAGGAAAATTGGGAAGAGTTGTTCAGTTGGAGAGCTGAGTGGTTTCATCAGGGGAATGAAACTGCCTGTGCACCCTTTTCTGTGACAGAGCCAGACCTCTCATCCACAGCACAGCTTAACCAAAACTCAACTCATTGGAGGATTGGCTACATCATTCCTGTTAAGCATTACATCATAATGCAACCATATTGCATACCAATTCTGCTGCACAGAATTCAAATTAATACTGACCAGACTGCAGTAAAACCTCAATTGATGTACATGCAATTACATCAATGGATGTATGGATGTATATCAAATTAAAATAATAAATCCAGAAAAGCAGTTCATTACATAATAAAGGCATAAAAAAGCTCTCAATGTCATTTTACCAACATTAGTTACATTTATTGTTATTATTATATTGGCTGCACTGTTCTATTAACCTGAAATATTACAGTAATATATGTAAAATCTGAGTATTAGTATGCAAAGTATTTAGCTCAAGGGTAAAACATCATTGGTTCATTGGGGTATTACAGTGCTAAAGCATACTGATATCCAGTTAATTACAGTAAATTACATCAAAGGGAATGTCTTCTTCATTCCAACCCCTTAATCTTATCAGATATGACGATATCCTATGGGAAATAAGATTTAGTGTATGTGTGTGTGTGTGTGTGTGTGTGTGGGGGATTGAAAATTCTTTTTAATGTTGAAACAGAAGTAATTATTGTTATTATTTAATATCTAAAAGTAATATACTTCACTTACTCAAAGCCTACATCTTTAAAAATATGGTAATAACCTTGCCACACAACTTCAAATCATTGAATCAAGTCTGACATTAATATTCTTCATAACAAAACTTAGCTGTTGTCCAATAGCACATTTTCATTTTAATTCCCTTATCTTAGTAAGCAAACCCTAAGGAAGTGGGATGACTCTTGAATGGGCTCATAGTAACTGGGGACAGAAGTATAAGGTACTCTCCCTGTTGGGTAAGAGACCACCGTCAGAACCATGGACAGCACTGTTAGGCCTCTCTGTTGGCTTAAGGAGGCCCTTGTTGTGGGCGTGCAGTCTCTCCCCACGACATCACTGACGGCTCACCACATTGCTGCTAACCCTTGTCCTCGCTCAACAATCTGAGAGATTTTACCACTTGGGAGTCACCAGCTGGGGTTCCAAAATGACCTATACCACCATTAACTACAACTAGCTGCTTTAAGAAATACCCTGTGAACCTGCTCCTCTTTCAATCCTCACCAATTATTTCAAGGATGTCAACCTATTATTGCTTTCAGTTCAGAAAGCCAGCTTTCCAGCCAGTGGGCTCTGCCTGCATTAAAAAAGCCTGATGGAAAATTTTTATTTTTTTTTCTGAAAATAGATGACCTTGTATGCAACCAAAGTCAAAGACATACTGTTTTTCAGAATAAGTACATCATACCAGAATTCTGAATATAATTGTGTGTAAGGGTTTCTCCTCAACTAGCTGCCTAGAGGAATTTCTCTGATCTGGATTTCCCATAATACAATTATATCTGTGTTCATTTGACTTGCTGGAAACATTGGCCTACAAGGGAAGTGGAGTATGCATGTAATTGTATGGAAGATGGCAGTATAATTTTGCATCAGGGAATGCTTATTAGGGTGCAGCATCAATTTAAAATGCCAGGAGAACACTGAAATTACAGAAACAAAGAACGCTAGGATACAATGGGATATAGGATACAACAGGATATAATGCTTTTGTTCTATTTATTAAGTGGTTATAGTAAGCACAGTTCCTTGAAATTGCATTATCTTTTCTTCCAGTGAATTGGAAATACAGAGCACAGTGAAAATGGGAAGTCATTGAACAGCAACATACTTCCTACTATTCCAGTAGCCATTCTCATGCCTGTTGAACAGATTTCATTGTTTCCAGCTGATATAGGGTGGGTTAGAGAACCCTGAAGCAAGGAATGTTCTGTCAAAAATGGAATGAACTGCACAGCTGCCACAAACTGCAGTTAGTCTACATATAGATTTACAGCCAAAGAAAGTGTTCTGGCTCCTCACGGGAGTGGAAGGATGGGGCACCTGAATAACACCTGGTACTTGACTTTCTCCACTACATACAGTGGACAGTGCAAGTGTTCAGTTGCACATGTTTATTTTTACAATAATAATCAGTTTAATATTGTGATTTCCTTTTACAATACAGTGTGTTCTATGATGTGTAAATGGGGCAGATATGCAGAAACTTTGGTCAATTGGCAAGGAAAGCAGTACAATGGTCAAAGTGCAGTGTGGAAACTCTATATCTGACATGTTTGATCTAGTTAAATTCCAATTTCAAAAGTCACACTAAAGAGGACATCTTAAAATTAAGAACAGTCTATGCACAAAGTTTACCAACTCAGCAGTTATAATCAAACTAGTTATGTAAATTGTGGTTCATGTTTCAGGATTTAGACAACCCTTACAGTAAATATTGGCTAATTTAGTATTTTTTACAATGCAATAAAATGAAACACAGGAACACTTGTCTGCCTACCTTTTGTTTGATGTGACTGAATACACAAGAATGTATCCATTGATGTCTATGGAGTATGTCTGAGGGAAAATTGAGTATTCGTCCTGAAAAAAGAGGAAAAAGGTGTCAAAGAACAAATCAAATGTAGATGTGTCTGTGTGTCCAAAATGAATCCTGCCACCTAAACAAAAAAATTATAAAAGTTAAGTCTGACTACAGGGGAATAACTAGGAAAGCAGACTGTCAATGTGACCCTTTGTCCTGCCCCATACCCCTCCATCAAGGACATGTGGAATAATAAGAAGAAATATGATGTCATATATAAGACAATATGCTGATACTGCATAGTGGAAATAAAACTGTGTTAAAGGCTGATGGACTTACCTGCCCTGCTGTGTCTACCAACTGCAGATGGTACTCCTGTCCATTTACTGTGATCATTTTTGTAAATGCTGTGGAGAGGAATAAAGATGGTGAGGCCCCTGCCAAAATCCATCCTAGACACAACAATGACCAATCGACCTGTCAGTGTTTCTAATCACTCCAAAAAATACACTTTACTACTGAAAGTATGCTCTAGTATCTGGAAAATGGCATAATCATTATTGTTATCAATAAATGCTGAAATTCTTAATTTAACAAATATTTCTTTTAAATTATTATCACTTAGCCTCAGCTCATCAGGGCTTGGTAAGGACTTTTCAGCTATTGATTTCAGTTATCGTACAGGGGACCCACAACGAATATAAGTTACGTTACACAGGCCAGTTGGCAAAATGACTCAATCAGTACCACCCATATAACTATACAAGCCAAAACAAAAATAAAAAATACTGCAGGGAAAGTCACATCTTTCAAAGCCAGCCCCTGAGAGAAAAATAAGCATTACAAGCTTTTAGCTTTGATTAGGATCAATCAGAAATTTTAATAAACCAATTCTGTGAGACCACCGTTCTCACAGATAAGGATCCAAAGCATATAGAACCAGGGCACACATTCTGTCAATAAACTACCTGGTGCTAATGTTAGAGTGCTTATTTGTATGGTATGGAATGATTGTTACGTCATAACCAATTACACCCAACCCGGAGGGACTGCCAGCCACACCCAGCCCTGATTCAGTACCTGAAAATGGCATCCGTCCACAAACTGGAACATGGCCTTAACATGATAGGCAGGCAGACGCCCCAAAATTTCATAGCAAATTGTATTTAACTATACTCGCCAAACTGTTGGAGGTACATCACTTAAACACTGCTATATTTTAAAGCCGAAATACCAGTGCGGAGTAAGTGCGGTTAGGGAATTTATTGGTACAATTACTGGTGATAAAGACAACGTAATGCAGTAAGGAATTTGTGTTTTCTTGGTCTTTTCTTGCCATAGCGTTTGCCTTGTTCTGATGCAGAAAATCCACCTACAGTGATTATGGATTCTTGCCTCTTTCAGGGATTCTCCAAAATCACATTGTGCCTGAAACAGTTTTGGGACTCAAAAGCAAATGGTGAAAACAACAGCAGTATGGTTGTATGTTAGTGATCAGGATATGGTCTCAAATTTGAGAAACTTGTAAATTTCACCATCTGACAAAAGTAAATGAAACTTCAGCCAGCTAAGACAGATGAGCAGTAGCCTGATGAATGACAATGGGCCATGTTACTAGTCAGATCCTGATGGGGAAAAGTTTCTATTGAAAGACACACAAAGCAACAATTTTTATCTGTGCTTTTCAGGTGCTTTTATGGTGGCTTTCACCTTTAGCTTGCAATATCTCATACAACTTAATGTGCACTCACCCCTGAAATATTACTAAGAATACATAATCATTCTGATGTGCTATACCTACTGGGCTAATCCTCTCATCTGAGTCACCTTCACAGCAGCCTCACCTTCAGTGACCTGTAGTCCTTTATACTGTCCTTTATTATACAGAGGCCCCTTCAATAACCACTAATCCAGTTCATTTAAATGCAGAAGCCAGGATGAATAACCTTTTAATTGGGTAAGGGTCTAAACAAGTAAGCTATCATCCTGCTAGGCAAGGCAATAGACTTACAGTGCTATATTGCACTGCATAAAATGTCCCCAACTGATTGTAGCAGGGTTACATCACATATCTACTATATTCCCTTATCTTAAAAAGATAATGTAAAAAAACATTTATGCACAAATGAAACCATTCACCCATCCACCACACTAATACTAGCCAGGTAGTACTGTTTGGGTTTTTTTCAGCCACACAGATACAGCAGGTACACAGGGACACACAGGAATACACGCGCCAGAGACATGGAGGGATCAGTAACTCAATGTGATTTCTGACAGGCCTTTATATTCAGAAGATTAACAACAAATGTTTTCTTGTTTCTCTTGAGTGAGAAGGTAACATCAGTTTAGTGTTCTATCATGACTCCAAGCTGGTGCTCCAGATGACAGCTGGCTATCAGTATTCCTGACAGCCAGAAATTATCTGCTGGGATAGTTTTTTTTTTTTTTTTTTTTTTTGGCAATTCCAGATTTCACCATGTCATATCTGGACATAAAGCCATTCATAAATCTGTGCTGTGCAGGGTATTCCCATACATCCACGTATCCGTCATTATTTAATTTTTTCAGCAGACCAGAGTAGTCACTATTGGCCAGTGAGGTGGAGCAGTGATGTTCAATGTTGGTCCACGGTTTTTGTTTTAAACCGTAAAATCAGCAACCCATTTAGATTAAAATAGAAACCACAAGGTGAGATAAATAAAATGCTTTAACTGATCAATTAAGCTATAACTATAACTGATAACCAGCATGTCATGTGGCCCATGCGGCCCATCAGGGATAGGAGGGTCCCTGAGGTAGAGCATACACATCATCATGTGGGACCCTTGGCAACACTCAGCAAAGGAACAGTCTGGATTCAGTCCAGGGTGTAGGGCACATTACTGTATTACACTTAAGTGCCTTAATGGTACCACTCTGCAGCCCATACTACAGTATTTCTTTGTTTGAACTCAGCTGATTAAAACAGCAAACTGCTGTCATAGAAAGAAAACGGCTGATTGCTGTGAAATACATATAGAGTTCTTGCAGTTCTAAGCAAACATTTTTTTTTCCCAATGGTTGAGCCAGGTTTTGGGTTAAACCTGCAGTTTGTCAAATTCAATTACATGATTGCATCCATAAGCAGATGTAATATTGCACATAAACTTTATTGTTAATTTTACGCTTTAGAAAAGTGCAAGAGTTTGAAAAGAGGCATCAGTCCCCAAGGACCAGGGAACCCGGAGGGCAGGGAGCCCTGTTTGCCTCTAGTGCCTATTACATTAATTGGGCACACAGGATTCACAAGGTTTAGAAGACGTGTCATTAACTTCCTCTCTGGCCAGCTGAGCCGATATGCAGTTCTGGCGTTGCTGAAAACTGATTTTAATTAAACACTGCTGCACACTTGGAATGCTGAGAGGAACTACTGACACAGCAGGAGAGGGAAAGACTGGAAGCAACCCACTGAAACTGAAAAAAATATATACCTTCAATAAATAAAGATAAATCAATTTATATGGATCTAACATGGCCAATTTATTCTATTCTAAAAGTGGATAAGAGAGGAACATCATCCGCAGTAAGTTCCTGTGACCCACTGCTTTCTTTCCTCAATGTGAGCATTGCATGGGAACACTGCACCCTACACTCCCTGCAAGGCCATGGTGTCTCATGGGGAATTACTGAAAGCTCATTACTCCTTCTGAAGGCTCCATTGTAGCGTGGTTAGTAGACATTGGTGGGAAATGTGACGTATATTTTGAAAACTTGCATTGAGCTTTTCAGATGTCATTCATAAATTTAATCAGAACTACTGTACTATTCAGTCCTTGTTTTCCAGAACCTTTTTGATTTTTATGAGCTAAAACGATCTAATCTTCAGTTAATGTACCTGGATGCAACTTGTGTTTGTGTTTTGCACACACACTTCAATTTGGACAGGCTAAAGGCTCAAAAATTAATCACTGCTAGCAGTTTTCCCTTATACTATCACAAAACTTTCATACTCATTTCACAAACCACTACACATTAAAATAATCCCATTTTGAAAACACACACCTTGACACACGTAAATGATTCTCTTGACATTTTTGATTTGGTTGATTCACAGGGTTTAATTTTTTTGCACTGTATACTATTCATTGTAGAAATTATTATATATTATTATAAAACTGCAAATTATATACTAACACTATTAATTTATATAATTGCCAATTTTGGTCTACGTACTCGAGTCTGTTTGATACTCCAAGTCCAAGTCACATGAATAAGTTGAGTCCCAAGTCACCAATGGTCATTTTGTCACAGATCGTTTTCATGGACTGCAGCGCTACATCAATGCTAATGTTGCACAATAAAGATAAAACATGAAGCCATTATTATATGCTTGACAGGATGTCTTTTACAATGTTCAGCTAACTGTATACTAGTGTCTAAATTCTGCAAATTCTAACTCATTTTGCTTAGCATTTACTTGAATTGAATGTGACTTAAAGTGGTTTGCTTTGGCGTACAGTCAAAACCATTTCTTCTGATCAAATTGTAGAAACAGCAATTTAAGTCTAGCCAGTTAATGTGCTCAGGTCTCGACTCCACTGCCATTTTGTGTAAGCACAAGCACAGACTATTCTATGTGACCAGGAGTCCATTATATATGTATGAAACTGAGACATTTTACCTCATGTAACCTTGTAGATAAGAATTCATTTCTCTTTTTTTACACAACAGAAAAAATAATGTTTAAGTGGTAGACCAAAAGTACTTGATTATATGCGGGCACAAAAATGTTTAGATTCTGTATATAAAACACTGATCTGTATCAGCCTGTGTGTAGAGGCTTATGTCCATGTACACAGAGCTGTGAGGGATGCGAGGAGGGGGATGGGAAAGCTCCCTCGGCTATGTCGGCTGCGCTTAGCAATGCCGCCGTTTCATTTCAGTGTACTCCAGCGAAATGCAGTTTCTATTTATAGCTGGAAGAGACTGCAGGGTGCTGCAAAGGGTAGAGGAGGGTGGGGGCATAGATGTGCTTGGAACAGTAAACCCACACATTTGAGCCAGAAAATCACCTCCTCCTATATCATCTGAGACATTTGAGTATGTTGCATGAAGACTGGTAAGAAGAGAGGACCCTTCTACAACAGTCCAAGGTGACTCACGAGCACACCAGCATCCTCTTACACCTGCCTGCCCTGGCTGACCCCGAAGATCACGGTCGATGAGCACACCTGAGCCAGGTGTGCTTAGGTGTGCAGGCTGTGCCTCTCACCATGCACACTGCCCTCTCCTTTCATTACCTGTTCTCACATTTCAGCTGAAATGCTGTTTTACACCCAACTACTGGCAAGGTTTACTATAAATGCATGCATTTATATCAAATTAGTATTTTTTCAGAAATGATGTTTTATCCTAAAATGTATGTAGACATCTCTCTATATAAATAAAAAGCAATAAAAGACTTACAGGAGAATGGTTCTTATATGTGGTCTGCAGAATATTCTTGAAGTAGTAGTGATGTAGTACAACAGTTCAGTATGTATAACTATTTCCTTAACCCATGTCAAATGTTAATGTACTTTAGGTCAACATTCCTCAAAACAAAATGCTGATGTATACTTAAACTGTAGCTTAAGACTAAACAAAATACAAAATGAAAGGAAAGGAATGTGTAGCATTTAATAGAATCCCTCATTTGCTAAGGTCACTCACTGTCTGTTCTGCTGGTACTTTGACAAAATGTCGTATGTCAAATGAGCTTATACACCCTCCTGCAGCAACCCTCTGCTGCTGACTGGGCAAGAGGAGCAGGTCATGAACTTGATTAACGTGATGACAAGCTCACCATTTTCCACATTGTAGACAAACTATTTCACCGGGCCATCTTCCTCTCAGTATGGATTTTAATATTTGGTGGACCAATTATAATGTAGAAAGCCTCATAGTAGTATTAGAATCAGGATTATAATTGAAAAGGTTTTTTGCGAAATACTCCCATTTGGTCTCAATGGAAAGATTTTTTTACAAACCAACTACTTAAATATTAACAATGCCATGCAGTGTAGCTCTGCTGCTTTGGACAACCTAGAAATGACTTTTTTCACAAAAGTTATTTTATGAGAACTTGGGGGAGCTAGTTTCTGCCATAAATCAACCTACCTCACTAGCTCAGCATTACCCAATCAGAGACATTCTCTTCAATTCCTGTGGGGTGTGAAGGTATTTATATGACTGCTGAAAAGCTTTTTCTTGGTACATGTACTTGTTTTTAAGGTTATCAGAAGTTGGGAGTTTGGAAGTATGCTGGCAATGTCCACAGTATGTTTCATTTACTATTGTTCCATGTATGCTTAGTTGCAAGCAGCGAGCCTGAAAATCCTTATCATTAATAATAATCCATAATTTATATGAACCATCTGTCATACAGTAAAACCTCAGAGATATTCACCTGACAAAAGATGTTTTGCACAACTCTTACATGTTTATTACTCTTTAAAACCACACCAGACATTGTTCCCTTCATGTGTACTCAAATGTAAGCCTCTTGAAAAGTCTGTGTAAACACTATTTACATTTACCTCTCACTTGCTTAGCAGCTGTCACTGTCCACAGCTCATATTTTCAAATGAGGTATCTCTATTATAGTTTATAATATAATGACCTACCTGACATGCCTAGTGGAAAAAACCTGCTACCCTTATAGTATATAAAACAGATAACAATAGTCTATAATAACTTGTAATAGGCACTGTAATCATGGTGTCAGCCCGCCAGACACAATTCATAAAATTCTCACTGCAAAACAGAGAGAACATTCTGGAATCAACCAAACAAACATTTGTGACAAACATTTCTGAATGATATGACTCAACTGTAAACTCCTAATGGAACAATAAATCATCAGTAGTCAGCAGTAATTTGTATTGACGAGGATTTTCTTCAGGCCAGACTTAATGTCAAAGATGTGACAACTCAGTTGCTCTTTTTCTACAGGCACGACTCAACCACAGATCCTTAGTGACAATAGTATGCGTTTCATCTTCCTGGCTCCTCTCTGGATTTGCCCTACATGCTTTATGAATGACAGCACTGCTAGCACTAAATCACAGACACATCTACAGCAATGACAGTCATTCTAAAGATTTTATTATATCCCGGGACATAATGACACACATCAACACCTGTGTGACGGAAATATCCTTTTCCTCCACCTCGATGGGATAATACTCATGTCCTACTGAGAACTACCACCTGCAATCCTGCAAAATGGACACAATCTGAACACTGAAATCATAAGCATCATCATACTACCAAACACAGCTAACAAATGCAACACTATAAATTTGAATCTTTTTAAAAATTGAAACTACCTTGAAATTGATCATTCAATCAAACATTTCCCATGGAATCACCACTTATTGGAAAACACCAAAGAAAATGCTTGCATTGAAAGCAAAAAAGGGTTTAGCTAAGTCCCTTGACAATTTCACATATGTTAAAAATGCAAAAACAAGAAGAACACTTTAACTGCAAAGCCCTTCACCAAAACTAACACAAGAATTAAGACTAAGGCCAGGATGCAATCAACATTTGTCCTTAAATTTTACTTAAAAAAGGATAAGGGATATATTTTAACAAGAACTTGGTCTTCATGCATGATCATTTGCTGCATGTCTAAAACCACTTTTGCTGGTTTAATGGCAGATTATATAATCGCAGATGAAAATATATCATCAAAAGAGGTTGTACTTCAGTTCTTAATAAATCACAAGTCTTGTTCTGTTATATTTGTGCTGGATGGGCTAAAATCTATAGAGGTTTCACTATAGGTGGCATCAATTTGCATTATCAGCAAAACACTGACATATCTTTGGAATGACAGATGAGTGCTTGAGTTCTAGACCTTACCCTGCCTATTATTCCCCAAAACATCAATATGATATGCCACAGGGTACTGTCCTCCACTTATAATGCTATCTTGTTTGCTTGCTTCCAGACTCTTTATGTGAGCTCAAGGACATGTTTGCTGTTAAGCATCCTCCTGACACCCCACAGAAATAAATGTAAAAAAATGTGTTTGCAACAAAAATGGCTCAACTTTGAATGTGTTGTCCACTGTTAAGCTAAACCACAAAGGAGGGGACTACATTCCATTCCTAGAGAATTCAATCAAGGACACTCTGAGATTTGCTATTTTCTATAGCCCTCTGCTTATTTTTACCAAGATTCACAAGAATGCTGACTTCTGCAGCACATAGTTTCCAGAACCTTTTTTCCCCAACCTTTTTGATGCTGCAAAAACACACAAATGGTGTCTGACAGACTGCCTACTGGTGGCAGAGAACTGTTGCTTGTCTCCCAGTCAGAGCGGATATCACAGACGGATTCAGAGCTGTATCTCTGCTATGGCAGTGCGACAGTCCGCCATGAATGAATGAGGGGGCAGAGACTCACTCAGAGAGACAGACACCTGGCTGAATTCCCACACATCTCAGGAAGCCGGGTTTCCCTGCCAACAGTCGTACAGCCAGCACAGGAATAGGATTGTTGCAGGACAGTCACGACTCATTTTGACACACATACACACATAAAATGCCTCCTCAGATCATTAAACTCAACACACTGCGCTGCCTGATTTACCCTCTCCCACATTTATTCAGTGCTTCAGGGTTTTCCTTCAGTTTAGAGAAGACTTATTGTAGGTGGATGCCACAGTGGGAGGGAGTGTCATTTTTTTATAACATAAAATATGAGACTGATGAAAAGCCTTCAGAACACTAATTTAATCTTGTTAGCTCAAGTAAACACTGGCATAATTTATTCAACTTCAAAGTTGTCTTTCATCTACACTCAGTAGCTTCTAATGGGGCAACATTTATGGCTTTTCTAGTTAAAGCCAATCACCTTGCCTGATCTCTTCTTGCGGAGTTATTTTGGCATTTTTAAAAAGTAGTGATTCTGAAAATGTCATAAAAACACCAATCATGGGGTATACAGGAGGAAACTACCTCTAATTACACTTCAGTACAGCACCTGCATTCATAGGTGTACAGTGAGGAGAGGGAAATATTAGAATGTCATTGTGGGAACTTGCTCCCAAACAACATATGGCACTGGCTACTGACTGGTGATTTGTACAGCCTGTTTAAAATGGCAATGGCAATGAAAAGAGACTAGTTAAGAACAAGTCTTTTACTTTTACCAATTACATCAGATAAAAATGCCTTAACCTACATTTAATCCTAATTATGTATGCTAAAATTGAAAGTTATTAGCACTCAAGTGAAGCTCAAAAATGATATGCTATGGTTTTGTTAGTAATAATTAGTGCCACTGTTGTAATTACTGAGGCTTCTGCTCCCATGTTAGAATGTACACTTCCTCTGTTCAGTGCTCAGCTGGAACTTGTACCTTATGATTTATTCTTTATTCCTAGATTAATAATACAAGGTATAACAGAAGAAGTCAGATGTTAAAGGCAAGGAGAGTAACCTATTTAAGTGACTGAATTATATGTGTTGTGCTGTGTGTATCTCTAGACTGCATTTGCAAAACCTGCAAGTATTTTACAGGTTTTTTTGTGGCCTAACGCACAAAACAATCTAGTTGCAATGCTAACGATGGCTAACTTCCTGGAGTTTCTGCACGACAAACTCTCAACAGTAAAAGTTAAACCCATAGACATGGTAATTATCTGATCACTTACAGTATAGAATACCTGTAGCAAAGTGGCCTGAACACACTCTACTATGAACCGTAGGATGAACTTTTTCTACAGACCCTGGCTAGCCAGATGCCGCGTATGCTTACTCAGTTCTTATTTCATTGAACCAGAATACTGTAAAATCTGGTAGCTTTATTTTTTTGAGCCACTTCTGTTACTTACGTTCATTAAACATGATACCATTTCAACTGATTTGGCACATGAATAGGAGGGGCGAAATGTTGGCATACTTCAACCCTGAGGCTCTTGACGTTTCCCGCTGACAGCAGGCCTTTGTTTCAACTGGCAGTGCAGGCGATGCCCAGTGCCTGTTCTGCACTGCGGCCCACAGATCCCCCACGTAGGCCATGGCCCGTGGCACTGCCAACGCCACATTCCTCCCTGGCACTGGAGGAATGTGCCCGCTTGAGTCTGCTCCTTTCTCTCTGGAGCCTCTCGGCACATTCGTTCAGCCCACGGCTCCTCCACACATTCCTGAGGGTGCCTTCAACACGCTCACATCTGCGCCCGCCTGCCCAGCACCTCAGGAATCAAAACAGGGTCGTTGAGTCTGATTGACTTAATTTATCCATGTGGAGCTATGGCCCAAAGCGTTCTTCAGTGTTCCCTTGACAAGAAGTCTCATCACATAAAGTCTTCGCCCTGCTGAGAGCAATTCTCGAAGCTGCCTGAGCTAAACCAGTTTCACTAGCAAAGGCCACAAGTAAATTCTATTCTGTTGAGCAATATGAATGTGTGAATTGATGAGTAAGTGTAAAATCTGTGAATGGTAAGTGTGTGCCTGTGAACTTAGCAGGCTTTCATTATAAAACTATCATGGATATGTTCTTATTTTTGTTATTACACTCATTTTAAACATGATTCATCAAATTTGCATCAGCATGGATCTGCTAAGTATGCTTGAGCATAAAAACTAGTAGATTTATCTAAGAATAGGTGCATTTATCTAATAATTTAAACATTCTTGAGCAATGAATTAAGGCTACAGTTGCTGTAATCTTTAATATAATATGAATGTGTGCATGTAAGCTTCTTTCCCATTAAAATGTTTGAATGCACAGTTTATGTTATTTACTTGTCTTATGTTAAAGCATTTTAAGTGTAGATTTCCCGTTTCCTCTGCGTAAGTGAAACGCATTACTAATGTCTCTGTGGTTGTTAGACACAACGTCTGGTTTTAATTAGCTTTTCAATTTGTTCAACAGTATCTGAGAATCTACTGCATCAGTTATATATAGTTATGCAACACATAAACCCTGCCGTGCTGCAGGTTATTTCATTCAGACACAAAGGCCTGACTGCACTGCAATGTGGAAGCATGCAGCCCAGCCCATTATCCAATTATGTGCATTTAATAGATGTGGAGACAGAGCTGAGGAACTAGGGCTTTGAGAGTTTATCTTTGCGCTTCGCCTCGGGCCAAGATAAGCTATTTATGGGAGAACAGTAGTACAATGTGGTGAGGGTTTTACCCCAATGGCTTCCCTTCTCCAGCTCTAAGAAAGCCAAAAACTGCAAACAGCTGTATAGAACAGGGATTCCCCCTCTACCCTCAGTACTCTCAGAAGGTCACTCCTGAGAGAACACAATGTACAAAGAGGCATTAGAGGAGAGTCTGCAGTATGCCTCTATTCACTACAAATGCCACATATTCAGATCCATCAGCACTCCCACTCCTAACCCTGACTGCGTCACCGCTTATCACGCAAGATGATACAACGCAGATGAACACTCAGGCCTCGCTTCACTCTTCTTCTTTTCATATTAGGACTTCTTCATATGCCATGACCCATATACATATCAAATGATTTAAGTTCTTATAAAAAGCAAAGAGGGGGAAAAAAAAGGCTGTGTACACTAGAACCTCAAACTTCTGAAATGTCTGTATCTTTGAAAGCAACAAAAATACAATTAGAGAATCAGAAGCCTTTTTTAATTACAATTGTCTCTGTCACCTCAAAAAACTTTGTTCAAATAGACTTCTTTATTTGATAGCTCTGAACCTTCCTGTAAGGTAACCCACAGTAAAATCGACAGTGAGATGGTTAATAATAAATCTAAGAACATATATATGCATAATGTAAACACCCCACTCCACAAAATCAAGACGTGCTCTTCCTTCTAGCTTTAATCAAGCCCCACAGTACAAAGTGTCTTATGCAATCATGAAGATATCCTTTTTTGGAAACGGTACTTTTACAGTATTGATTCAGGGTACTGCACCAGCAAACAGCAAAGGCTGTTAGATATCAGAGACACTGCAGAGATTTTAAGATGCAAGTTCAGTAGAAAGTAAACCACAAATCAATGTTGATTGGTACTATAATCACTATCAATATAATTTGTGACAGATGATTACTTTCCTTTTTGGGGGAGGTGGGGAGGGATTATTAGGTTAGCATAGCAGGTGTTTACTGGCTAAAATACAAATGGACACAGATACACAAAAATGTGTTGAGTAGGATCAAAGATAACCAACAGCTTCATTAAAGCACTTACTGTTTTCGATTGTTGGGTCATATGAGTCAACAAACTGGCCCTCCACAAACTGTATTGTCAAGGAAGATTTTCCTGCAATAGAGGGAAGACACAGACATGCACATTAGCAGGCTGCAATTATGCACTGAAAGGAACATTAGTGTCAATAGGTTAATAAATACCGACATTATCCTGCCACCCAGGAGACCATTAAACAGAGATCTACTGTTGGAGAGAACAATAAGGTGCACAAAATCATTAGATTAGGCTTCATGTCAGGCATTGGTCTCAGACCTGAGTTCTGATATGTGTGAACTGAGATACTTTCCCCTGCTGCTGCTCTACCTGTGCCCTTAATCCCTTTAAGTGCTTTACAGATGTTTCATTTATCAGCAGCCTAAAGTCACCTGCTCAAATGTTCAAATTAGTTTTCAAAACTAAATCAAATTAACCTGTAACCATGCACCTAATATGAATATAAAACCAATTAAGAAATGGGCCTATATGTTGAAATTCATGATAATATTTCTTCATATGATTGGCTTTGGAACTGTCTGTTTTAAGTGGCAGTAGTTGACAGTGCTGAAACAGCAGGGAAATTAAAACAACACAACACTCTAGCTTGACCTATGCCAAGACAGTGCTTTCCAACCCATACTGCTTTCCTAATCAGTACTGAACCTCTTCACATCAGACAAAACCTGCTTATGATTCAGCAGGAATCATAGATGGTCACGCCAAGTTTAATTAAGAGCTGAACAGAACTTACACTGAAAATACAATTTGTTGCTGTTTCACATCAGTGCATAATTTGAAACAACTGCTACTTTTGATAAAATTAGGATAAAACCATTATGTCTCATTGACACTAACAATCTGAGAGATATTTTATTAAAAACAAACTGGCAAATCTTTTAAAATAATCACCTTAAATCTAATAATCCAATAAGGCTTCATGATGAATTACAAGATGCTAGCAGTCTTTCCATTGGTCATAACATATGCAGGAATGTGTCACCCCACACTCTGTACAGGAACAGGGCCACCTTAGGAAAAATGCCACCCATTGGCATTTTGCAACACAATATTATGAGCCTTCTTTTCAAGTGTTCAGCTTGCTTTAATGTAGGGACTGACATGAACTTACAAGTTTCAGTGGTATGTTTTTCTGCTATCAGTCAGTAGAAAGTATGATAAAAATGAGATCACAATTTCTAAAATTTAGCACACATTTTAATGCATTGGAAAAGCATGCACAATATCTGTGAAAAGCTGAAAGGAGATGGGTACAGGAAAGAGACTTGTATGTGGTGGGTCCTCAGTGAAAAAGGAAAATACAGTCAGACACACTGAGAGAGATAGAGACATTACAGTGCCATCACTTTCACCAAACTCTCTTGAAATAAACTCACTGGAGTCATATTTTCATCAATACCAGAAAGCTATGTACACAATGCATCATTAATGGCAAGTAAGAGAAATGGAAAGAAGCAGCACATTTTGGAAAAAAATGACATGGCCTAAACTTTCAAACTGTAGAAAAAAATCACCTCCACTTTGCCACAAGTAGTAGGCACCGCATGGGGCCACTTTTGAACACTGCAAATAAAAAATATTTTATTCAAAAAACAGTCACAGCACTGTTACTGACCTATTTCATGACAAAGCACACTCTGCTGTGAAATGGTAATGTACCATACTTGTTTTCATTTCAGATTATACCCATCACATCCACACACACTGGAGAGATCACACCTTTCATGTTCAGTTACAACACAGAAAATGTCTGCATGTGCTATTATTATAAGACATTTGCTAAATGATTAAATTATTGGCATAAGGCAAAAGTAGAATTTTGGGATTCCCTTAAAAAATGTAGGTAATATGAAACATGCAGGAACACGCAGAATCTGGGCGTGGCACTGAAGTTCAGTGCTTTGGGAACTGGGAATTCTCAGGCTCTGCCACTGGCATGCTGACAACTACATGTAAAAGAACTTTGAATTTTAAAGGAACCTGGTTTTCTTTAGCAAATACAAGACAAATACCCTAAAAGAAAAAAAAAACTGTCCGTGACTTTACTTACATAAAACGCTTAACTGTAGTAATTTTTCTCTATGGCGCTTAACAGTCATAAACAACATAGTGATAACTGACGATAAAATCACATAAAATAAATGACATAAAGATGTGCATTTTTACCATATGGACGTTATTGTTAGAACAATGATTGTGAGGTCATTATGACACTCCTTTTCCAGAAATCAAAACATTTTAAGCAGGCCAATATTTATATAATCTTTTATATGACTTCGATCTGCTGCTACTGGACTAAACTATGTGACATGCTCTAAATGTTTCATTACTCAAACTCAGGCCTGGAAAGCAGAGGCAACAGTAAAATCTGGAGGTATTCCAAGCCAAACTTACAAAACCATGTCTCGTGCCAAGAGGATAATTTGATAAGGACCAAATACTGGCACTTCATAACAGAGAATTCATAAATGTATAATGATCTTTTCACTTCACTAATGTTAATCTTGGCCACCACTAAATATATTACATGATAACCAGACAAACCCTGACAATCTGACTATGTTGCATCCCAGTTAGCAATGAATTTCAACACACTGTATCTTTATCACATCTCAGTATTGTTATTTGCAAACGTTCACATTAATTTTTAATATCTGCTAAGGTCGATTTTTTTATTTCTGAATGGGAAGTATGTTGTGTTGAATGGAAATTCTAAACAAATTAATTCAGCCATTTCATTTCCTTTGCCAGTGAGAAAGTCTTATATTAGGACCTTCTACATCACCAGCCCATATATTTTTTATTACCCCAGTGGTATTACACTGAATGATCCGGAACTTCGGATCACAACAGTTCATGACTGCACACATTCACTTATGAGTCTAATGTGAATCTTTATAACAGTAGAAGCAGACAGAGGGGCCATTTAAAAGTGCAGACCGACATTAATTTAGAGATTATCCTCGTAATTCAATTTTCAGCTTTTGCAGGTTTTTAGCTAAGAGGTCCAGGCCTGCCTCCAGGATATGGGCTCTGCCAACTGTCACAGTCACAGCTCCTAGCTGATCACTGTGATTCGCTGAAAAAGGAGCCTGCATTCTGTCTGAATCTTGGGGCTATTTATTCCCCTTGAAACTCCTCTATTCTGGTTTACTGGCAAAAACAAGTACATCAAAAACACATAAAGGCTCTGGGTCAAACAAAGGCATACATTACATTGCTTTTACGATGACAGCTTCTTTATGCTTTACTATTTGTTTCTTTCAAAATAAATATGTGTTTGAGATGTAGGCTATATGAGGTGTGTAAAGTGTTTGCAAATACTTATCAAAAGGATAAAGTAACTAAGTTAAGGGCTAAAATAATGTAATTATGGTCAGGACATTTGCAGGATTTTAGCAGAAATGTGAAACATAAAAACAAATATGACTGTGATTAACTTAAATTATGTGTATATGCACATTTTGTGTATAAAGCTAATACTGATTCAGTTCACTTTTAATAATTGATTTTGTTACCGTCCAGGAAACAACAATGTAGAGGAAACACCTCTTACCCAACAAAGCTGTCACCTATTCTTACCTTATGAATAGAATGTTCCTTCCATGTTTTTACCCCTTTCGGTATTCTTTGCATCACTGAATTCTGTATTTCTGTGGATCTACTGGTCCCTGACTATACCGTGTGAGCACAGCACATGCATCCCCTCTTCAGCCTCAGAGGGTTCATTACTTTTGAATTTGAAATAATGTTAAATAATGTTTCTGATTACATGACTTTGAAAGCTTGCATTAGTATTTGATTTTGCATTTGGCTTCCCCATCTTTGCTCCAGATGGTCAGAGGAGCTCGATTGACTCATGAATTAAAATCTCAGTCTCATACAGAACATTCAGTTTTACAAGTCGCTTTTTGAAATTTCCTGTCTACATGCAGAAATGACTGCAGGGTAACCTCATTTCAGATCAGACTTTATTCAGGTTTCTTCAGTCTTGCAAATTCAGCTTTCCTAGAGGCTATAAATAGCCCCTGAGAATGAGAACGATGTTAATTCATCTTCTGTCCCCAAAATAAACCCCCAGATGTGGGATTGAGACTATACAGTGACCCACAAATGGGAATGTGGAACCTTGGGAAGTTGGAAATCTACACAGTAAGGACACTGCTTTAATGAGCACAACTGTGTTTCCCCTGGGAATATTTTAACATTTAAAGTCACAGGATTAAATTAAAAAGGAAAGTGAATGAATACAATGAATACAATCTCAACGTCCTTGTATTCATCATGGCACTTGAACGTCAGACTAACTGAAAATTGCACTTGGATCTCATCACACTGAAGGGAAACCACGTCATGTCAACTACAAAGGCACAGAACTACACAATGAGTGCACAGTAGTAGCTTCAAAGTTAAAATGAGTCCAAATTACCCAGAGGCTGCAACTAATTAATGTGTGACGCAACAAAATGTTAACCCCTCCTCCACACCACAATTCACCAGCAACCTCCACACTTACATCTGCCTTTTATGTCATCTCTTTCTTCCTGGTAGCTCAAACAAACACACACACACACACACACACACACACACACACACACACACACACACACACACACACACACACACACACACAAAAAAACATGGTTTACTCACTTTCCAGTACTGAATACATTGTAACTACTGTAAAGTCTTCTAAATTAATAAACTGCATGACTGGAACACCATGGGTTCTTAAGAATAACCCACATGCCCTTCCAACTGTCCCTATTTGCATTATTTCTGAACAGAAATTTCTCACAGAAGTACAATTGTGGGTAGTATTCCTTGAAAATATGAAGGTATGAAGGTTTTCTTCACAAACACTTTTTGAACACAATCACAAAAGCCAAAGCAATACAATAACCTATTTTGCTTAAATGAGAACTGGTACAATAGCTTTTTATGTGCTATTTGGATTTCAGTCAAAGTATGATTTTCTGCCTAAAGGCACTGACTGAAGTGTATTTTGAATTTCAACCCCCTGGGACTTAAACACCTGGTTTCAAATTACATGGAGAACATTTTACTCCGCCTTCCCAGTGCAGATATGCCCTTTTAATGAAATAAACCCAGCAATTAAACACACGAAATCAAGGTCTGCAATTCAGATACACTACTCATAGAAAGGTTTAAGAAATCAACTCTTATTGAACAATCGCTGTATAACCTACTGCTAAAGCCTAGAGATTTAGTTCTGCCAGGACCTTTTACAGAGTGTACCTACACAATAAAGTAGTAGTTCCTTGCAAGGGGTTCACAAGATCATTTCAAGTTAATATTTTCGTTATATAATCCCTGTGTAATTCATTGACTTCCCAATTCTATTTGTGTTGGCCTGAAAAGGTTGAACTTCAAATGGTAATTTCAATTTAGCTAAAAAACATCACAATGCTGCAGGTGAATAAACGTTTCAGAACCACCTACAAAACTTATCATCAGCCAAAGAAAAGAAAAGAAAAAAGGCCAAAATTTCCCAAGGCTGCTTACACTGATTAAGTTAGCACACGCGGATAATGAATAGAAACTGATGGTTTAACGTTAAGCCCTAGTGTGCTGTTCTATGTACAGATTACAAGAAAATACGACGCCATTTATTGCTACTGTTAACCATCACGTCGCGTATTAAATCCTTATGGGGTAAATAGGTGGAAGAGCTGAAACTAAGGGGACAGTATGCTGAGTAAAGGCTGGGCATCTCTGACTTAGACAGGAAAGGAGTAGCGGATGTGGTTGAGTCTGTACACCATTTAATAATTTTGATACAAACTGAGTGTTGTCAACTATCTCACACCATCTACATTGCATGGGCTGAATTTGAAAAAGCCCACACACATCTTTGTCACAAGCGCGTTTTTGTGACCATTTTTAAGGCAACTTCACTTGCGTCCCATTCGTGCAAAATGTTTGTGAAATTTTCAGATGACATCCTCACAATTCCATTTTTGGCAAAGGCCAGGCTATGTACCGCTACATTTACCTATTAGCATTGAAGCTAATAACACTGCAGCCTATTCTGGCACACCAGCCTACGACTAACTTAAATGTAGATAAGACGGTACTAAATACATGTCTACATAAGCGTGTCAACAGCTAAAACCACAATCGGAAGGGGGTAACGGAGGACACGTTTAAGCAGGCATCACTGCAACTTCTTGCTATCACCGCCGTGCTGCTCCAGCAGTGTTGTCAATTTAATGTAACGTTATCACTAGCATTCTGTGTTTCAGCGAGTTGGCTGCCATGTACATCCTATGGTCTAATCGTATAAGGCCTTAAAAGGGATTCATCTCCTCAGCACTATTTTTCTCTTATGCGAGAACTACAGTGTCTACCCACCAAATTGATTTAGTTAGTTCACGATAAATGTGTAACATTACACAAAGATCAAACCCTTCTGACGATGCAACCTATGGATTGGTAATTTGCTATATAAGGGTGTAGCCAGGTAACATATTCCATTAGATCTGTTGGCTATCCTACCTGGTTGGTCACGAAGCTAACTTTACACGAAATGACTTCATTTTAAATATTGAAGCTCCCGATTGCATTGGCATTAGTGAATTAGCTACAAGCTAGCTGCCAAATAACTGAATGCATGTGACATTCTCCAGCTTCAGTTCGCCAGTAGGCTAGACAAAATTAGCTAGCTAAAACCAACCTGACAAGCTTGGCACCTTGTATAACCGCTACTGTACAGTTCGCCATTGCGGCCACATGAGATTTCGAACAAACGCTGAGAAGGGAGGTAGCTAACATTAGCTACCACTTGCTAGCTAAGTAGCTTAGCTATGTTTGACAGCTCGCCATTTAAAAAGCTAGCGATAGGTACCTAGTTAACATTAGGTAGTCAAAGCATCCTTAATTAGAGAGTCGTGAGTTACATTCATGTAGCGGTAGCTGGTTATAAAATTAACAAGTGATGGTTAGGCATGCCAGAGTACAAATTGTGTTTGGTCATACCTCACCTAACGGTCACTGCATAATGGACATGTTATATCCTGGCGTAATGACTGAACATTAGCTACAATTAGCAAGGGTTGAAAGCTAGCAAGGAAGCTTAAGAATTTCACCACGGCGCCCAGTGCTGCTCAAATTGTAGCAAGCTAGCTACTTACCCACGGATCTGTATCCCAGGACGGCAATCTTACGGGATTTTGGTTGCGGCATCTTTTTTTCTACCAACAACACGACATCAATATCAACATACAGAGGCCTTCAGGGATGCGTTAAGCCAGTCTAAAGTATGACTGAAATGAAGATTTAGAGTTTGCCTTCAACCGTATAAAACTAAGAAAATATTTTACGATTGAACCAGATTTCTGTCAATTTCTCGAAAAAGAACTCAAGCATCTGTAACCTCTGCGTCACTCCCCACAGCAATCCTTTGTAAATTATTCATGAGAATTCACTGTTGGTTGGTTGTATTTACAATGGGGCGGAGATTTGTACTCAATGTAAGTAGCCGTGGAACACACATTTTTCTCCCAATCACAGACGCAAAAGGCATTGGAGGTGGGTACTGTTATGTCTACAATGTAGACTACGTGCGGCGTGGGTGATTACAAGAGATGCTATTTAGAAAGCAAGAGACTAAGGAAAGAGACTATGATACTAATTATAGTTCTGTCGGCGCTAAATGAGATTTTCTCATTTAAAGGATAAAGAAAAATATATTGTAATATATCCATTTAATGCGAATATTGCTCATACTTTTATCTTTATATAGCGGTTAGGTGTTGAAAAAATTAATAGATATCTAATTATTGAATTATATCATGTGCATAACTTTCTGCGTGTATATATCTTGACAGATTCAGGATTAGTGCATGTTGCTTTTCAAAATCCATTTCTGATCTTTGGTGGTGTTTCAGTTGTGTCTTCTTGGTGGCTCTGGTGTGTGCTTTCGGCCCTCTTAATCCCTGTAGTCCTTGTTGGGTCAGTCTGGGTAAAGGAGCACATTCAAGGATTAGTGCAAGTAACCTTTAATCAAAGTATGGACGTTAGCAACCATGCAACTTCTACACCAGTCCGAAAATTACCTGTTGTCTTTGAAACTTCTTCATGGTACTGCCAGTTTCTGTGAGACATAATTTTAAATGGTGCCTGTAAATTACTGACTGGGGAAGAAATTCTACTTCAGAATGCATGTACAGTAAAAGTGATTTCTGCTCCTCATTGTTGGCCTTCTATATTCCTCATCAAAAAAAGAAGAAAAAAAACTGTTGTAGGCAAGCTGTGGCAAAGGATATGATTGTAGTAGGGAACCAGTTAAAGGGTAGATGCCAATAATATTGCTGTGGAGGAGAGTGATGCTACATTTTGGGACTAGAGGGAAAAATGACTGTGTAAACTCCAACATATGGCATTTGCAGAGGTTACCACAAAGGGTCAGAAAGTAAAGTGTAACGTTTTGGAAGGATTGCGGTCCTGCTGCTCTTTGTTTGGAACAAGAACACTGCGTATAAGTACAAACAATAGGAAAAGTGAGCATGTGATTGTACAATATGTGGAAGCTACAGACGGATAAGCACAGTTTCATAAAAAGAGGTAGTCTATGACATAGACAGAAATACAACATAAAGTGTTTATGTGTTTTCAGTTCTGAGTTCCACGAATTCACGGGCAAAATTTTCACTTTTCAGTTTGAATAGTTATTCCAATCATCTTGTGTTGTAGTGCCCTCTTGTGGTTAAATTGAAGATTGCAATTATGGAATAGGAAATTAATTTTGATGTTCAAATGCTTCTACTGTCTAGAATGTTATTATTAATGTGCCTAACGATTGTACAATTGAAACAGCTGTGGAATTCTCACCGTCGAGGATGTATTAATTGTCTGTTTGTTTTAAATTTGTTCTCGTAGCTTTAGAGTCACAAAAAGATCTTACATTTCAGTCATCCAACATTGTTAAGATGCAGGCAAAAAATCACATAAAAACCACAATGATACAAAATAAGTAATGTGTCCGTCATGAATTTGATGGTGCTGGGTTCCATTGTACAAGTTGTTGGCATCTTACTCTCCCTCCGCTCTGGATGTCTGGCAGAGTGGCACAGCTGCTTGACACACTTTCCTCCATGTCATATCTCCTGATTCTTCACTCAAAAATATATTCAAAATCATTTTTCACTGAACAATCACATATAAGAAACATTTCCACTGAAAGAAATGACCAGTGTCAACTGGAATAGATAACAGGGAATGGCTTGTCTAGAACAACATGGCTAAAGGTTTTAAGCCTCATATTTAACATGTTTATTTGAACCACTAATTTTTAGTATTACTAGTAGGCTAGTAATTTCTTTATTGCTTTTGAATGCAGTCATACTTTGAAAGAGTATTTTGCTGCTCTCTGCAAAGCGATTATATATTTGAATCTTGTTTTCTCAAAATTGGGAAACAGAAAATCTCGGTGTAGTCCACAGGTCAGTACAAGGAATAAATCCACCATACCTTAAGTCTATCTTCAGACCATATACACCACCCAGATTGCATTGTCCTCAACAACAGGCCGCCAACCTGTCCTCTCTGCCGGTTGTTGCTCTTTCCATTCAATAAAACTGTCTGTACTGCCCCCCAGTGGTAGATAGTGGGTAATGTAGCAGTAAGCAAAGGGACCCGGTGCTGATAAGCAGAAACAAAATCCAACACACACTGAGGGCCCAGGACGAAACCACTGATCTACAAAGTATGTGCAGAAGCTGCTTACAATATTTAATTATTCTGTCTTTCAGCTGTCTGCTATGATATCCCCACTGATGGCATAATTTGGTTTAAGAAGAGTCCTTAACACAGTGCCATTAATTGTTTTGGAATCAGACCCAGGTGTACAGCAATTATACAAACTTATGAATTCTTAACCACCATTTCTGAAAGAGGTAGAAAACAGTGTGGAAAAAAATGGGTCCAACGAGAAAAAGAGGTGCTCAATCCACAATCAATCAATTCAATCAATGCACAATATTGGTGTACAGATTTTCCAAGCCTGGATCCCTGTTAGAAATGGTTTTCAACAACAACTGCATGTTGCCTTGGCCCTTAACAAAAGAGGATGCTATTTCCAAAAGCTGTTTGTGAAGACAGATGAAAATACTGAAAAAGGAAGTTATTGGCATGTCAGAGATCTGTATAGTTAATTGGCAGTAAGGTGGTGATTATGGGGTTTACAGCCTGATTTCAAAATCCCAATTCAAAGTGCCAATCTGCCAGAGAAGCCAAAACCATGGCAGGCTGTCTGCCAAATGAACCATCCTAATGAATTAATCAGATGTTAGAGGATTAATACAGGAGAGAAAGGGTGGATTTTGTATGTATTCTAAGGAAACAAGAGGGACATGTGGATTTGTGTAATTGCCTTAAAATCATGCTTTTTATATGTATATTTTTCTCTTTGTGTTCAAGAGGTACTCATGTATAAACACATTAGCTTTGTGTAGTTGTGTGAAAATCCAGTTTTAAAAAGAATATGACATTCAAGAGTAATCACTTGCTCTCTCGTACAAGGTCACATCACTGTAGGACCACCTCTATCCGCCGGCTACATTATCATAATTTTCTATCAGCAGACATGTTCAGCAGAGGCGTTTTTGACATGGAAATGTATTTATTTGAAGACAGTAGCCATGGGGAACGGTGCATGTGGTGCTCTCTGCTAGGTGTCTGTATCTTGCAGTCTGAAATAAAACTTCCCCTTGTGTTGTTGAGATCACTGGTGGAACTATTTTAAGTTGCTCCTTAGAGTTTTCTGACCTTGCTGGCAATAACAAAGTACTTAGCCCTGACTTTATGCTAGGAGAGCAAAGCACAGATTTGAATTATCCCCGTTGGAGTTCCTTACCAATCCTCTGCTGTTCAGCGCTTGTATACTGTCACTGGCTGGATGGTTTTGGCACATACTCATGAGTGACATGCCCAGGAAGGCTGCTGCTTCTGATGCATTCATATAGGCTTTTCTGGTGCTCACTCCCATACTGCGTTCTGAGCACTGACAGGGGACATGGGCTTTCATGGACCTGTTAGGGTAGAGATACATTCAGCATTTTTTTCATATTATAATACCATACTGTGATAAAACTGTTCAGAACATAACCCTGCTGTGAACTGAGTATACCATCCCACCCTCAATAAACTATGTAACCTGTAGAGTTATAATGAATTTTGAATTTCCACTGAGGATTCAACTAGGTACTGGTGACAAATATATGTAAACACTACACATGTGACTCAAATATATAATACTTCTTTGATACTGCTACCCAACATGCTATAGCTGACATACAGCTGATAGATTCCATTCATCCATTGTCATTGGCATATATTTCATACATTATCACTATGCACACTAGAAATAGTTATAACAGTTTCTAGTTATTACTAGAAATAGTTATTAATAAATTATTACAGGTTTCACTGACCACTAGATGCTGCTAAAACACTGCACTCATTTACAAGAAAGGCAACACATTTATGTACAAGCTTTTCATCTGACAAACACAATACATTGCTTGTTTTAGAATGATTTCCTACACTATTAATTATTAAAACATTGTATATAAAATACAGTTAATGAACAAAAATGGAAACACTACTGTAAAGGAACTTAACAGAAAGTTGTGTGATGATGTCTGACCAGTATGGGCTGTATGTAACAGGGTTTACCAATGTCAGCGACTCTGCAGGAGAAATATACTACCACTCTTCTATAACATTACCTAATGGAGTCTTAAATCTTAAAATGGTGTATCAGACATTGTTTCAGAATATTCCGTAAATACTTGATTGGGTTATGACCTGGTGTCTAAAAAGGCTATATGGATAACGGCAGTGTCATACTGCTCAATACCATAGGCAGAATGGCAGCACTGTCATCTTGAAACATACTTCTCCACAGGAAAGACATGCTCCCATATGGGGAGAAAATAAGCAGGTATTTAAGGTAGCTACTGTAACTTTGTTTTAGCTGCACTGGCCTAGGACGTTGAAATGCTTGCTTGCTAGTATGGTGATGTATTTCCACTTATTTCTGGCTATTAAACAAGGCAGAATCTTTTTTACAGACTTATCAACTTTACAGTATTTATGTATTGTTCATATATTATATATTGGTGGCTGCGGTATTGAAAATTATGTTTTAAAAACAAAAAAGTGGTATATTGACATACAGCTTTAAATAAATGCTCTCTTACAATACTTCACCCCAAGCATTTTATTTGTGGCAGTGATTTAGTCTGAGCGGATGGAATGAATTAACATCTGCATTAGCGTAGTCATAGAAACTTTTGTGCAGTGTGAGTCATAGCCCAGCTAATTGTGAATAACATTCAGAGTACAGTTACAATCCTATTTGAATATTTTATTGCTGTGCATTAGCATGGCACTAATGTCAATAATTATATACCATATTGTTATACAAATGGTGCATCATATGCATGATTATATGATTGCTCTAGTTTGCATTGAAAAGATGAAATACTCTGACAGAAACATAGATGTCTATAGATGGCATATGTTCTGTATGCAATACTTAGAGCCCCTGCTTATGGATTCCCTGGGGACTGCAGACAGATACTGTGCAGACACATGACATTCACAGGACTGTGCCACTCTCAGCGCTTACTAATACAGGGTTCATGCTTTCCACTTTATCAACAGCATTTTAGGTAGAAATTACAATGGCACACAGCAGAATATAGCTTTCAACACTGCCATAAATTTAATTTTTTTTTCAGTCAAATTTGAATATTGATTGGCAATTATGCATACATTCTGATATCAGCTGTAACATGTGTTGTTGCCCCTAGATTTATGTGCTGTTAAGATTAATCCAATTGCAAGAAAAAAATCATTTAAATCAGTAAACTTAGTTGCTAAACAGTTCTTGGTGCTTTGAGAAAAATCACATAAAAGTATTAGTTCATATCAATTATCTGTGGTCAAGACACATGTTTGAAGCCTCTGGGTGGCTCACAGGATAAATTGTTGCCTGCGAGGTCAGGGGTTCAATCGCCAGTCTCGCCATTGTCGGCTACAGTCAGAGGTCCCCTTGGTGAGGCAACAACTGGCCAGCCTCGCTGGGGTTCGATATGGGGTAAGCCTGCTATGTTTGTTCAATTGGTCTCATCGTGATAGCGCCCTCTCTGTCATGCTTGGGCGCCTGCGGTGGCACAACCTGATTGTACGCTGACTACGTCTTCCTCCGACGTCATAGGCAGTGTGCAGCGAGACCGTCGTCACGTGAATTGGAGGAGTCATGTGCTCAATTTCTCCTCCCAAAGCTGTCAGGTCAGCTAGTTCGGTTGAACATTCGGGTGGGAAAAACTGGGAAAATATCAGGGTGAAATCAGCCTGCAACACGAGTAAGGGGAAATGAGGAGCCGGCGTCCTGTTTGGTAGTGATTGTTTACTGGTCAGATTGGCAGAGCAGAAGTATCAGGAGCAAGGATAAAGACACTGGACCTGTTCATATTCTGCTGAACAGATATCTAACCTGATCTGGTGTCTTTACACAGGCTACAGTGGGTGGCCTTGATCCCTTTACCCCCTTTGTACAATGGTGATGACTTGTAGCAGTATTTTACCTCTGCCTGGCCTGTGGCTAAAATGTCTAATCTGCCTAACAGTTTGAAGTCTCCAATGCTGAAGAATGTCTTGAGATGTCACAGATATCATACAGTGGCTTCATTATATTCACATCACTGGGTTCCTGTGTAATTACACCCTGTCCGCATGTAACTTTCTGGGTTCAGGAAATTCTTACACTTACCCTTATGAATCCTGTATTACATGCTATAATGTAAAACTAAAATATATTTATTACTTGATTTAAGGAGGTTTAATAATTAGATACAGCTGTGGATCAGAAAGACAGACAAATACACAAGCATGATCAAGTACCCTCTGATCCACCTAATGATGGTGGTAGGAGATATTTCCGTTGAGAAGTTTGGTGCAGGTTATATTCTGAACACCTTGGCAACAAAGCCACAGATTCCTGCAGAGCAGTGCCAGAGGATCAAGCCATGATCCTCTTTTTTTAAATCAGTAAACCGAGAACAAATTTTCATTAAAGCTCTTTCTGTGTGACTCATTGGGTTTGGGAAGAGCATGTCTGGCCATGGGGACCGTCTCCCACTCAGGGCTGAAACAGATTCAAAGCACAAAAACATTTTGATGCAGACAATAAGCACAAGCACAGACTACAGATCCCTGCCGTTCAGTGCATCCCCTGCCTCTGGTGAGAAAATGCCCTTATTGCGCCTCTTTCATGCAAAGGTATTCAGTTATTTATACATCTGCTCAAGTAGAAGGATTATAAATACCATAACACTAACATAATTGCTACATATCAAATTATAAGTTATACACATATTAGCATTTCTCTAGAGATTCTCAGGAAATACACAGCAAGTTTAAAAATGCTCACTGGGGGGCTAACAGGGTAAGACGCCTGGCTGTGAGCCTTGTCTGGGAGCCCTGTGGTTGGATGCTTGAATCCCAGACACACCCAGATCACTGGGTACCAAGCTGGTCACTGCTCTCATTCATCTCTAGCAGCCAATACTGGTTAGACTGGATTCCTGCAGTGACACAAATTGAGTGTACGCTGACTTCACATTCTCCACTAACTGTCGCAATGTGGGATAAGAAAGGAGAGTTTATGCATGACAGTTAGTGCAGAGTTTATTTTCAAATATAATTTTGTACATTCACCCTTTTGTACATGTTTTATTCATGGGTGCTTCGGTTTCTTGCTATGCAAAAATATGAAATGAAAAATCCAAATTTTTTTTCAACTTTGTAATTCCCTTGTTTTCTTTTATTATTTTCTTATTTCTTTCCTTATTTTCTTTTCTTCCACAAATAATGTTGAGGTGCAACTGTAACCCCTCCATGACTGGAATAAGCTCAGGTGATATCCACATCCTCGGAGATGCATGCAGGCAGTCATGACTTCCTTTCACTCTGTAAGTGAAGTTACTTCAATGGAGGACTGTGAAACTGGACCAATGGCCACTATTGAGTTTTGATAAAGTGAACACAACTGTCGACTGAAATTCTTCTTCCCTTTGGGGCACTGTATAATGGCCAGATATACACTGTCCCACGGGATTCACAATTACAAACAATTACATTTTCACATATTTTGGATCATGGACTATAACTGTATAAGATGGATGCAGCACCCAGAAGATCCCTATGGCACACTTCAAATGCATTCGTCATTGATTTGACCCAAGCACTGCAATGCAATACAGCCGGTCCCAATTCCTGAGGTATTACAGCAACATCAATAAAACATGATTCACTGCTTTCCTGTGGTCCAGCAACTGCAGTAAACTTCTGAGAAATATTAGAATTCAAACTCAAGAGTTCCTCTGCAGTTGTATTTTTACCACAGGAAGCAGGGGTACTTTCAGTGATATAACAGATATGAAAAGGATTTGACAATTTCACACTCCAAGTCCTGGAATATCCCTCATTTTTAGTTTTTAGCACACATATCTTAAGTATTTTCCATCAGCTGTGGGTGTGATTAATCCCTAATAAAAGCTTGGTAGGGAAGATGATATGTTTTTGTGGATAAATTGACCAAAAGCACTATTGAACACAAATGCAAAATATATCAGCTTTAATTGTTATATTAATGCTAGACAAAATTGTTGCTATCATAAAGACTGGTAGGAGAAGAACTGTTGAGAAGAAATACACCATACAACAGCACTGGCAGATATATGTATGTATTTGCAAATTGTTTTTTTTTTTTTTTTTTTTTTACATACAACAAAAACAAAGGGGTAACAGTATAATCTGATCCACATAGTCTAAGAAAAAAGAAAAATAATAAACAAAAAAAACATGATTGTCACTCAATGTGCTTCACAAAAACTTACTCCGAATGAATAAATAATCTGCAGAACTTCAAATATTTACAATATAAACAAATGACAACAAAATAAGCTTTGGATCTTCTGATCAGACATGACACAAGCTTTTACATGGATTGTGCCAAAATGTCCTCCTTCGACACGATACTCGTAGCAAAATACAGCAACAACAAGGTAACATTTAGGATTGGACTTCTTAATGCCGGTTTACTTCAGCTATACACACACTGGGCTCTGCATAAACAAACATGGTTTAAAAAAAAATAAAATTCAACTTAAAAACATTTCAACGTTACGTTATATCGCATTCCCCACAAAAACGGAAATGACATTTATCATCCAACAAGGATAAAGGCAACAACCAAGGGACACAGGCAAGAGAAGAGGTCAGAACTAAAAGAGTTGGACAAAATGAACTGTAAATACATCACTGTGCTCCTGCAGGTGTGTTGCTTGCTAGGATGGCTGGGTACGTGATGAGATGCTGATACAGTGACATGTGTCTGACCAGTTCCTGCTGCGCATATATAGCCAGTGGGTGGGGGGCGGGGTTTGTGAGGAGAGTGGGATATGGTCATGGACAGTTCAGATGAGCAGTGCAAGCATCTGGTCCTACCAGCCTTCTGTCCTTCATTAATCATGTCCAAACAAGCCGGTCTGAGCGGCACTCTCCAGCCTCCCAGCTAACGTTCAAACATTGCGTCTCTGTCCAGGTAGGTGGGGCCAGGGTGGGGGAGGAGGAGCTTTGTGACAAATTACCCAGAATTCAAGTATTCCAGTGCGACTTCATAGCAGAACTTGTACTGATCCTGAAAAGATGAAAGCAAACAAACTGTCATGCACTAGATACGTGAAGCAAGAAAGCTCTGAAAAATTGTTTGCCCAATCGTCCAAAACTCTGCTCACATGACATGCCATAGTTGAAATGGAGGCATTTTTTAAAATCTGGTATGTAGCCATTAACCTGATGCAGTGGACTCAATCACACGAGTGACATACCAGTAAGTCCACCATGTTAGGCTTGTTGTTCCTCAATGTTTTGACCGCATGGAACACATCCACTGAACGCTGGTGTCGTAGCATCTCACAGACAATGCTGATCGCACAAAAAGTCCCACTGCGGCCTCCTCCATTCCTGTCAGGAGGGAGGGAGAGAGAGAGAGAGCGCGAGAGAGAGAGAGAGAGAGAGAGAGAGAGAAAGTGAGTTAGGGGGCTGAAATGGGTACTGTCCTACCACAACTGGAAAATTGTGAAATGACAGCTAAGAACACTCCTGGACAGCAACCACACCAAGTATGCAACCTGTTTAGTATGTCATTACAAAAATAAATCTTAAACTACTGTGAAATGAACAAACACATTCCAAAGAAAATTTTGACACTTGACATATGTGCCAGTTAGAGTTGGAGAGACAATAAGAAAAATGGCTGCAATATTTGTTCTTGCAAAACTACCAACCTCAAGAAGATATGTATGTTGGTAAACTAAGCCAAACAAATAATATGAGTTTTAAGACTGCCAGTATAACTTCCAACCACCCTGTTAAATCATTCATTTAAGAGTCAATCATAATGGTGGGCTTTCATCTGTTTTAGGATAAATTATTCATTAAAGAGATCAGAATGGCCCTAATGATGAGCACTTTCAAATAGTGGTGTTGAATAATGTTTTTGTTTGATCCTCTGCTGCGTATGATCAAAATCATTATCCACGTTGTTACAAATCTTAGCCTATAGATGGCGCTGCTTCACCTCTTATCCCATTCAATAAAATCGGAGCTCTGCTTGCATCAGAGTGGAGTTCAGCGAAACACTTCCTCTCGAAAATAAAATATTAAATGGGAGTGTTTTAAAACTGGAGTAATTAGCAGGTATAGTGCTACGCAAAATGTTCCAGTGAGATGTCTAATGTTGCGACCACAATTTTACGGCGAGTGTCACTTCAGATTTAGAATTCTGTTTATGGTGTGCTTTTTATTCCAACAGTCGAGAGGGAAAAGAATGGCTTTCACCTCCTCAACTTCTCCCCGCTCATGTGTTTCCTCTGTTAACATTATCTGCCCTAAAAACCTGACCGACGCTTGTTTGTTCCCTTCATTGTATCCCACTGTGTTTACACAAGGATGTTGTAAGTCAGCTGGCCAGACGTTTGTGAACATGCACTTTCTGTCCAGTGAAGGATAAACGCAGGGATGTGAGTCCTGGGGTTGCCTCGAGTGTGTCTGACAATGCTGTGCTTTTGTGTGGGCAGAGTAAACAACCGCAATGATTGGAGTCCTGCTGGGCAATAATAAGAGTCACATGCATCTGGCCTTTCGCTCGCTCGCTCCGAGACGGGCTGTTCACACACGTGTTTAACCATGTTATCTCAGCGCAACGGATTGTATCAACAACCTCTCTTGACCGTTCTGTTGACCCCACCTGCCCCTCCCACCAAATCGTTGCTTGTCAGGTTGTCCCATCTTCTCACAATATAACTTTGGGCCCCAGTAAACCAGGCAAGACACAGTCACCAAAAATAAGGAAGTTTACATGGCAGATTAGGCCAAACTGAAACACTTGACGCGATGGCTGCAGTCTGAGCTGAAATGACACACAGCTGGTTTCCAGCCATCTGAAAGCTTACTGCTGACATCGTTATAAGAGCTGGACCGATTCCCTTACAGACGTAAGTCGTTCCACAAGCCAGAGAAAGAGCTGTGTGCATTATTGCTTCCATAGTCACAGATGATCGGGAGTACAGTAAATAAGTCCCGATGTACATTTTTGACTTGTTTATGTATGTGGAAGAGAGATTTCTCTGGAGCCAGACAGTAAGCGAGCAGTAAGATGATTTGCTTGTGCTCTTGAGAAAGTCAGTTTCAGAAATCAATCACAAAACCAATCTTAGACAAAGCAAGGCATGAAAACCACATGAACAGCGTCTGCATAGCTTGATTAGACCAGCAAAGCAGAGGAATTGTGGTTCAGATATAAAAGCGCAGGGTTGTAGATGTGACAATGGGCCTGTTGTGTAATATATTTACAGGATGAACTAGAAACAGCAGAGAGCGTGTAGGTCAGATTATTTTAAAGTTTGTCACAGTGGGCTTTTAAAGATGTCACAGTGGGCTTGATGTTTGGATGGTTTAGCAAGTGAAGTGAGTACATAAGTGCAGTCCAGATTAATTTCCTGTCTGTGTAATGAGTGTGACAGTGATTTTCGATTAGTTATCAGAATGGAGAGAGCATGGAAGGGTAACGCAGAATATCTCCCGGGTCTGAATCACAGATGCGACAGAGGCTCTGATTTTCGGTAGACTCACAGGCAGTGCACCACAGTGCGGCCCTCTCCTCCGTCATACTCCTCCTGCCACTTCTCCACCTGCCGGATGAGCTTGAGGAAGGAACGCTTGGACACGGGCGTGTCCCGGTACATGGGCCACCCCAGAAACTGGAACTGCTGCACCATCCGGTACCCGTCCTGTGGCTGCAGGTGGACAGACAAGCAGACATCTCACTAAAGGAGTGCTTCATCAGGAGTGTATACAGTGGGACTCAGTTAACATTTGTCCATTGTTTTTCAATGCAATGCCACATTTTAATACCATCTTTGGTGATTTCTAAACCCACCAAACGGACTGTGTAGAAAACAAATTGCTCAATTCTTTCAAATGTTGATTGAATCCAGATCAAAGCCCCACCAGAAAAAAAGTCAAGATGATGATGGGGTGTGGATTCCTCGGGAGTTTGCCAAATGCACTTAAAACTCAAGCTCTGGACTTCATTTCCCATTGTGCTCTCAGTCCAAAGTTTCATTGCACTCTGATTTTGAATTGTTATGTGCAATAAAGGTTTTGTTTGAATGGTGGAGACTGATTTTGGATAGAGGAGGGCCTAAACCATGTGGCTGGAAAAAAAAACAAATACATAAACGGGCAGATACAGAGTCTAATTAGTGAAGGGTAAAGTGGAAAGTCATCCCATCTTTACTAGTTGTGTGAGTGCAGAAATCTCACCCGCGCCGCATTGTAAATGCGGAATATTCTGCTGATGATGTCCTCCTCCAGGTCAGCTGACACAAACTCCACTTGGATGGGACCGTGTCTGTGGACCCCATTTTCTGGCCAGTACTGAGGACAGAGCTGTCAAAACAGGGACAATGCAAGAATGTGAGAGGGATGCTTATTCACTCTAATGAATTTCCATTCTCTTTATTGTATGAGAAGTCCAGGAGGACCATGTAAGATTCGCTGTTATAAATTATGGTTTTTAAAAAAAATACATCAATCACAGCTCTTTGTTTTCAGGATCTCATTTTCCCCCTCTGAATTGCTGTATCTTTATTCTGTGTTAGTGTATTTATTTTTACAGTACAACACTGTGTTGCTTTGTGCACAGGAATGCATGATCAAAAGGTGCCGGGGAGAGAGCCTCATTCTGTGGCCCAGCATGTCTTACTGACGGTCTGCCTTTGCAGTGTCTCCTCACAGTAGCACATGCTCTGGGGACATCTCCTTTATGTTTAGTAAAGAGGCAGAAAATATCACAACCTCTTTATTAACTCTTACTCATAAAAGAGATGACTACATTTACATGCAAACACACACACATACACGCACACGCACATTTTCAAGCAGAAACCCACACAAACATGCACAAAAAAGTTAAATTATAGAAAAGGAAAAAAAAACTTCCTTTTAGACTGTATCAGTCATGACAAGCCCAACAGCTGCTAAACTCACACCAGCGTTGAGACTACTGTGGTCTACACCTGATCCAGGCTACAGTCAGAGTATTAAATTAAAGGCCAATCACCCAGGGGGGTTACATTGGGGAAAAAAGCTTCTCCGAGGTACGCTTTGATCCCTGGGTGTTTTGACAGGGCCCCAGGCCAGCACATTCAGACTTGATTTCATACACTCCTCTACTGATGGGTAACACATGTACAGTCCTTCAGTCCTCTTCGGAGACTGTTTCCCACAATGTCCTTTCCTACAGGAATGTGATTTTTGTTAACTTTGTGCCAACCTGGGCTGGATCCACGTCATTCAGCATGACTATCGAAGTGCAGTGATAGTCCAACACCAGCCTCCAGAAGTCTTTGACGGTGTTTGGCAAGGGATGCTGGGTAACTATGAATGCAGATGGCTGCTTGTAGCTCTGGAAAGCAGAAAAAAAACATCAGCATTTTGTGTTGACCATCATTACAAAAAGGAGTCAGCTTGCTGCTGCTGAGGGATTGACAGACAATTTAATTTTAGGAAGTCTTTATTCTATGCCATTACACTGCTATTATACATATCACCAGTTTCCCCATTTAAATAATTTGGAATTTATCAAACAAAAGCTGGTAGGTTTCAATTATACATTTCCCCCAATACTGATTCACAATCAGCCACAATTATTCCATTCCTCACAACATATTTACAAACACAGGACTGTTTGTGAATATTTCCATGACAATAGAATTAATCATTATCATCTGTTTCTTCACCACTTTCAGTGAGTGCAATTGTTGAAAGGGGGACATGGCAACAAATAAATATTTAGGTTGACTCTCCTCCCCCATTTTGGTTAAGCTCAGTTTGAAATTACAAATAAAAACAGCCTGGAATGATTATTATATAAATGGATATGCAATTTATAACCCGACTTGTAACCGCATGGCGTATGAGGAATGCTGAGTCGAGGAATTGGATCTCTCTCTTCTGGCTGGAATTAGGACGTCACGGTACAGGCGAGTGATAAACCAGCAGCCTCCATCTACACCTCATTCACTATGGAAAGTCTGCTTTCCACATAGATGTATTTTCAAATCTAGTCTTAATAAAATGAATATATACCAGAAAATGAATACATGCATTTGTTTAGTGAGTGCAAAAATACTGACACAGTATTTTTACCAATAAAAAACTAGCACAATAATTGAGAGATTTAAACTGAAGTCAGTCTGATTAAAGGCAATCAACATACGTGCGTTTTCTAGGTATGTTACAGCAGCCTATTGCTGTATTGCTTGTTAAGGATCAGGCCATGTAGCCTACAGCACAAGCTACCAAGCCAGTGCTCCACTTGTACATTCTATCACAGCTACAGGGAAAAAAATGTTCACGTTGCTTCAAGACTCACTAAATATTTGCTTCAAACTCTAAAGAGTTCACCCTGGAATTTACTGCTCACAGCCAACAATAGCACACTTGCATATTTAATTTCATGTGTCAAGTTCATGAGGCAAGAGCAAATATTTGAGTGTGGCAGTGAGCGTGCAGGCTTCCAGTGATTTTGATGGACTCTTTGGCTCCCCTGTGGGGTTTGCAGTGTCTGTGACGCAAGGGAAGACATACGTCCATGAGTGCGGCATTGATGTAGTTGCTGCTCTCGCCATCAATGGTGATGAGGAAGGGCAGGCAGCGGTCGGGTGGCAGCACGTCCATGCAGCGGTTCTTCTCATGGTTTCTGGGGAGCAGGGCGATGCTACAGTCCTCCACCCGTAACGTGGGGGTCACCATGTTCAGGGTCTGACCGGGACACAAAGCAGAAATGTTAACCTTAAAAGCCAACTTCTCAAATTACACTTCATTCATACAGGAGCAAACGCCAACTGCTGACTGTCACTCTGACTGTCTGTGGAGGTAATGAGGGCTGTGACCTGGAAAAAAGAAAAGGCTCTGAGAGCTGAACACGGGGCACAGTGGTTATACACTGGAGTATCTTACACTGACTGGTGAAAGATATTAACCGGCCATTCAATTTGTCTGTTTCAATGTAATCTAGCTTTCACCACAAAGCACTCAGCTGCAAATTAATTAAAAACAGACAGGATCACAGCAGAAGTGTCTTTTGCCAGCAGTAACTTCAAAAGTTGTGGATTTTTCAATAACACATGAAATACAGATGTTGCCTTGTATTCTGTATTGGTCCTTTTTAAGATTGTCAGAACAATTTTCACAACTTCAACATAATTTGAATCTCAAAAAATACTTCCATTCACATGGCAAGAAAACTGTTCAAAATGGTGGTACATTGGATATATTTCCATGCCTACTGAAGCTGTACTTTGACCCTTCTTGTTTTGCATTGAGATGCTCCTTTCTCAGCACTAGGTATGTTCAAACATGAGCCAACCAACAGTGCAGCTACAGCACCATGACTGGTAATGTTAAACCAACTGTCAATGATATTCTCTCTCCTTAACACTTAAGCATTAATGTTTGGAAAGCAAATGGAAAATGGATCTGAGATACCACACAACAATATTTAACTAAGCACATTGAACAGACAAAACTATTTTGCTCTCAGTGCTCAAAGTTCTTCATCAGCACTTTATTATTGACTTTCGTTGGTGTGAGTTACTTTGCACTTGTGTTTAATTTATTCCTATACACATTGTTATACATGTTTAAACATGGCAATTGACATTTCAGTTAACAATTCCTGATTCCTGTTTTGTTGTGTTTGCTCCCGATTTATTAATAATCTGTGGTGGTAGAAAATGTTTCTGGTTTTAAAAAAATGTGGGTGTACATTGTGTAATGACAGTAAAAACATTATTTAAGCGTATGATACAACATGTTCCTCCCGAACCAGTTTGTTTTCAGCATTTTTCCTTGTAGGAATTAAACACATAACAAGCATGCGCATACGGCATGATAACATTGGCACTTATATATAAATAAAATAACAATTTTCCAGTACATTAATATGGTTAAATTTTTAGGTCACATTTAAGTACAATGATGAATACAATAGTTGCTAACTCATTTTGAATTTACAAACATATCTCGGGTGCTATGCAGAGAATGCACAGCACAGGGACCTTGAGGACGTACCCTAAATTCCTCCTTTATCTGGCTGGAGTTGGTCTGCGGGTCCAAGCGGTTCATGTCATAGTAGACAGAACGTAGCTGGGAGGCAGGGATGGTGGTGTCCCCGCACAGACATGCCTCTAGGATAGCGTCATGAATGAAGACGTACTGCTCCTGGGGAATGAAGAGAGTCACATTGAGATGTTCATCAAAAATTGAAAAACCGCTGGCCTTCAGGAGATGGCTGTCGGGTGAACTATAAACCTGACATGAGGATTTTGATTTTTTTTTTTTAAATATACAGCTATATATTCAACTGCCATTGTGAATATGTGACGCAATCGAATTTGTCTGGAATAGGGGGCTTAATTTTGTAATTAAAATAGTTCTGTTTTCAAATAGTGGGACTCAAAGGACATATCTGTTTGTGTGTAATAAAATACTCAATGCTTTAATGGTACCCAGGGTGCTGCTGCTTGGACAGACCATCCAGCTATACATTTTTCCTGAGAGCCATTCTCAAATATTAAATATTTTATATACTACATTAGGGAATTATTTTAAAATAATAACATATGATATTAATCATTTTTATAGAAAGCATCCCTATAGTGCTCTTTAAAACATCAATCAATGAATGCCATTCTTTCTGGTTTGTTTTGTCTACAGGAGAGGTGAAATGGCAGTTGCTTCTCATCAATGTGACAGAGAACTGAAGAACATAAGGCATGCTGACTTCTGCTCTTTTTCAATACTAGTCATCTTCTCAAGGAGAGATGGGCATTCTTGCTTGATGTAAATCATTCATGAAATGACATTTGAAAAGCTCTTCCCTTGTCACTTTTGACAAAATTCTTTGACGTAGAGGTCAGTAGTTTTCAGGTTAGGCTACTGTGATGTCACCAAAAGGAAATCCATGTGTCCTTGAGTAATGTAATAGGTGAAATGCATTCACTGGCATGCTGTGCAGTCAGCATGAGAAATATCACTGTAACATGCTCATGAATCCAATTTATCAATGAATGGTGACTAAATAAATGTAAGAATTCGCAAATGAGTCCAGTAGTTAGGTAAAACAGGTTTGCTCTTAATTTTCTAGCTGAGATGTAAACAGAGACATAAGTGCAGTTCCATGCATATGATAATTTGCATACCTGAGACAAAAAAGAAAAGCCAAAACTCAAATTTTGAACCAGAAACCAATCACCTCTGCATATATAACCAAACGCATTAAGAAATAATTACAATTTAATGTAGCCATTTGCTTCTTCTCATAATACCATATTGAAATTTCCAAGTGCATTGTTTAGGTAACAGAGACATAGTCATTCTGTCCAGTTAGATGGCTTCATGTAAAAATCAACAAAGCTTAGTATTTAAATTGGCAAAAAAGATGTGTAATAATTTTTATTTCATGCCAATTATTCAGGACTAGTTTTGCTCAAAAGGTATTAAATGTGTTTACATAAAATGGACATACACACCTTCCTTTCTGTTGCTAGAAAAACATATAGCAAACTTTAAAAATATTAGCTTGTATCTATTAAAGTGTGCCTATATAAAATTATGATGTGCTTAATTAGTCAATCTTGTATGGAAATGCTGAACCTACACTATTTCTTTCTTCTTTTGGTGACCACTTATGTTCTTTCCTTATCCGGAAACAAAGGGTAATTGATTATGATTAAAACCATAATCATAGCGCCAGCTGATTGAGCCAAACATCCTCATGTCAAAGTAAAACATAGGCTAATTATAATGTCATGGACAGATTCTCATGTGCAATTACTTCATTCTGTTCGCAATTTTCATAATTAGCCAAATCATTTCAAACATGTACAATTTTCACAAGGAAAGGATGGTGTCCTTGTCATATTGAATCAGAAATTAATTAACAAGTATGCATTTTGCACTTAGAAAATTAATTCTGTTTTAATTTGCATTTTATTTGTAATTAAGGTTTTGAATAGATGGACATTTCTCATGTTAATATTAGAACGGTGGTCATACTCAACCTTTTCTGTGATTGCCCAAACTAGAAATATGCAGAATAGTATCCTGTTCTTCAATGGAAATTATCTGTGATTTAATGCATTTCTTATACGTTTACCATGCAAGTAACTATGGTGTGTGTGTTAATACGGACATCATGAAATACTTTTTGAAGGAGGAGTAGCTAGCAATGCAGCTAAACTTTACAGTAATTCTGAATAATACCACTTCTGATAGTCAATTTTATGATTTTGTTTTTTAAAAATTATTTCATCTTAACATTGCTATATATTCACAATGTCGATGGAATCGAATGATCTTTCCCAGAGGGTAATGAATGTTTTCTGGCTTGTTTATGAAATCCATGGAATGACTGTATTTTAGAGTCCAATACACTATTTTACAAAGTGTTCAATGCTGGTGTATGCATTTAGAAAACATTTCACTTCCGATTGAGGGTCCATATTTGCTTTAATTTCCTTTTCTCCCTATTTTTACAGAGTCAAATTAAAAATTTTGATTGAAAATTGATTTTTTTTTACAAAAAGCTTTGCCAATCATTTCGATCAATATTTGAAAAGATAAGTTGATTGTGTTGCAGGTGTACACTCATTGCTCAAAGGTAAGTACCACTGGTTGTTGCTGGTTGTCACCCATTAGTTACAATAGTAATCCATCCTACAAGGTGAAGTATTATTAAAGGTGGAAGGTTACATTCTCAAAGAGAGTGAAATGCCATTCATAGCATTCAGCAGGCTTTTGAAAGCTCTGCAATACAATTAACACCCAATGTACTTATAAAAGTACTAAACCTAAGCATTTTACAGATTATCTCATAGAGCCAAAGCATGGCAAATCACTGTTCCAAAAACAAAAGGTTGAATGTAAGGAATGTATGAAAACTGCTTTGGCTTGAAAGTGGGAAATAATCACAGATATGAAATTGACAAAAAAATATATAATGCAACAGAATATTTAAAAATCTAAATCCTAGTTTTTGAATCAGATGACTCCTGGACATTGGCATGTTTGAGCCTGTCTTGTCAAGTCAAGCTTGGATTCCTGCAAAGCGTACCTCTGTTTGCACCATGTTGACCCTCCGGGAGCGCAGTTCTCGCACGCAGTTGTAGATGTCCACCACGCCCTCCCGTTCTGCCATGTCCAGCATGATGTCAATGACGATGAAGCAGCCTGTCCGGCCTGCCCCAGCACTGAGGGGTTCAGAGAGACACACACGGTCACACACTGGGATCTTAACAGACACATACAGCCTTTTGGTTGCCCTCCTTCAAACACCAAAAACAGGTTTATTTATTCATCCACAGTACTCCTGAGGTCTTCTGACCAACATCTCCAAAAAAAACTTCAGTATAAAACACCAAATGCCTTAGGTTTTGGCTCATCTGTTTCATCCATAGAACCCATTTCTGAGACAGTCGGGGACAGGGGCAGCGAAAGCTGGTGCACTCACCTGCAGTGGACCACCATAGGCCCTGCGTTGGCTGGGCTCTTGGACTTGACCCTCCTGACGAACCCCAGCAGGCCTGTGGCGTGGTAGGGGACCCCGTGGTCAGGCCAGCCTGTGAAATGAAACTGGCGAATCTCCCGGATCTCATGTGCTCCTCGCTGCAGACAATGGACAAAAAAAAAGAACAATTCATTCAAGAGACAACGGGTTTGAGCTTCACACCCACTGCTAATCACAAACAGTAAATCTGGCACTGATAACCTCCCTTCTGAAATTACCCCAGCCTTCACCCTCTTTAGCACTGTGCTTGCATTTTTTGATCAAAGTTTTGATTTAATCTGCCACTTGGTGTGGTAAGACTGATGACTAAGTCCCTCTCCAGAGGGCAGAAGGAGAAAAACAGCTGGAGGAGATCGGCGCTGTGATTCACTCTCTTACTCCCTGCTACAGTCTTCCACTGTTCAGTGTAATGCAGTGTGCCATGCAGGCACCAATGTGAGAGACTTGATTACTAGCACCCAAGGGGGTCTGGAAACATTCACAGCTTAGGAACCCTTTGGAATTCAGAAAAGTGCAAAGCAAAAGCTCAGAGTACAATAGGAAGAGACTGTCTATTTTCTCATGGTACTGTGTGCATTATCTGATTGCTGGGCTCATTAACTGCACTTCAGGAAAAGGAGAGCAGATAAAAAAGACACCCAGATAGAAATGACAAATGATCTGCCCTGAGCAAGTACCCTTGCTGTTCATGCTTTTGGAGTGGTTATTTTATTTTTTATAAGTAATGTTAATTTTGGTGCTGCAGAGAGGACCCATTCCAATCTAACTAAATTTCAGATGTTTATGACAAGGGCTGACTAAAAACACATGAGAATCAAATGGCATCTGTAATACTCTTTAAAAATATCAGAGCATCCACATGAAATACATAAAACCCAAAAACCCCAGATTCAAACTAGCTGCTGTTCCTTTGAGTGACAAAATTACATCTTCGTTTTTTGACTACCATGAATGGAAATTTTTAAGTAATGGACAGAAAAAAACACTCTTAAATTTGTTGCAAAAGCCTATGATGAGGCAGGAGTGGAGGGTCCGACCTTTCCTCTGAATAAACCCAGTGGAAGTGAGATTAACACAGACTTACTCACATGTCCAGCCAAAGACCTCCCCCTGGCAAGGACTTAAAGAAGCATTTTTGTCCCCAAGTTCCCTCCAATCTCCTTCACATAGCCCCAGGGAAGGCAGGCAGGCAATAGATGAAAGAATTTCAGCAAGGAAGCTTTTGACACAAACACAAACATCATTTGGCTTCTTACCTTTTCCACAGCAAAGGTCCTGATGACATACTCGGACAGCAGCTGAGTCTCGATGAGTGTCACCTTCATGTCCCTGTAGATCTCTGTGTCATCAGGCCAGTACTTGCAGCACTTCACCTTTAGATGAAAGGAATCATGTTGTGAGGTGACACGAGTGACCTGGTCACAGTGATATACTTATGAGTTAGGGCATGGAGCTCCACCAGGACCCAGGTTTGAGTTTTCTGTTGTTAAATTGCATATATTTAATTAATACAGTTTAAGAATACTGAAAGTAACTTGTAATAGCAAACGCATGTATGGTAGGGTCCAAAAATCTGAGACCACTTTCCCATTCACTTGCATTTCAATGTGTGATAGCATTTTGATTTTTTGTCCAACCTTTTGTACTATTGCATGAAATTAAAAAGGCATAACTTCAGTGGTACTTCTGGGTTTTTTGTACCTTTGATAATGGTAAAATTGCATGTGCACAGAACCCAAAAAACACCGTTAATCCAAACCATATACTTCTACTGTAAACACATATTTTTGTATAATATGAAACTATGCATGAGACTCATAACAACCATACGCCTATATTCATTTCATAATTATAGTTTGATCTAAAACATTTTCATTGGGGTAAAAAAACTGAACAATATTAATGGACACCCTTAATCTTTTTAAAAAATTCAATACATCAGGTCAGGAGTCAAATCGTACCCAGTGGAGGAAAAAATAAAAAAGGACCAACTTTATGTTACAAGTAATTGACATCTTGGAAGTGACCCAGATAACATGCAACCTCTGCTGTAAATTTCCTCCATTCTAATTACCCCCACCGGCTCTTATCTCATTAAGAGGGTGTGCCCCTTGAGAGGGGAGACCACTTCCAAGATTCTAAGACATATTAATGCATATTTACCTTCAGTAAATTTACATTCCCCCAATGGTAAAATTAGATTTTTTCCCCCCACACTGAGAACCAAACATCATCCTTTTTTAATCATGTTTTGTTTATGTACGATTTTGCCAAGTTTTCCCACACATGAGACAAGTCATAATTCATTTTGCAGAAACATATGGAAATTAACCTAAATAACTAATATATTAAGATTACTTCTGGAGTACTTCCACTAACCACTGTCCATTGGATCAGCTTTCCAATTGTTGCCATTGCTCTTCTTCTATTTTATTCCTCCCTGTATGTAACTTTTTTTTTTTATAACTGTGATTAGGGCACTTCTAATTGTTGATATAATTGCATTTTAATGGCTTTGTACATTTCTCATTTGCAGGCCCTCCTAAGTCATACTGTCACTGATGGAAGCAATTACAGTGCTTTTAAAGATAGCACAGAAAGCAAAGCTGAAAACGGTAGACATGACAACATCAATCATTAATAGTAGAGGAAGAGCACAGTAATAATGCAGGGTTCATTTTTCATTCTTGTACAAGATTAACCAATTACTCAAGAAACTGTTTTTTTTTCCACACTACATTTTCAAGTTGACAATATGGCAAATTTAGTCACTGAAGCAGCACACCAGCTCACACTAATATATCTCTATAAGTGCAATTATTGATTATGTGAGGAGAGCAGATTTAGTTTTGCTCATCTTGCAAAGGTTTATTAGAGGGAAGCACCCTCTTCCTTTAAGTCTCTCAGTGGTCTATTTAATAGCTGGAACTCATTGCTCATTGGTCAAAACAGAGCATCAGTAATTGTTTTTTTTATTTCAAAGCTATTCAGTGTCAATTTCACAAAAGTGGAATGTGAGGTTTATCTGGCTTTAATAGTTACTACTATAAAATGAACTACTTGCTAGCTAGAATAAAAAAAAACTGGGTTTTCAGATAAAGTATGCAGTAATTATTCAATATGATATGGCATGTTGTCATTACTGCACCACTAGTCTGGGCTGTCAGAATCCTCAGCGAAGGTAAAGGGCCCATGGCTGGAATGCTGAATATCATATAAATCAAACATAATGCCCCAGGATTTCACTGATGAGTTTCAAGCACTTTTTATTCCCTGACGTGATGTTTTTATGGATAATGTAAATAACAAGGAAAAAGTATTTTACTTCATTATGAGGACAAGATGTTTTGTGCTTTGAATAATTCTGGGGGCAAATTCTAAAATAACAGTCTAATACTGAGGACACATTAAATATGTACTTAACATTCTGTATGAAACATTTGTCTCTCACATTACAATGACATTTCTTGAAAATATTATAAGTTTGAGCAACATTTAGACACAATAATGAGTGCAAGTACTGCATATCCATTTGCAAGATTTCTTCAACTCTGTGCCCACCAGTCACAAACCAACAACTTTTCTCATTCGATTTCACGACTCCCTAATAAAATTCCTCACAAGTATCATGAATATATTCACAAGTTCAAATAAGCTTCTTTTGATATTGGTTCCTGCTCCGTTTCGAGAAATAACTGTAAATAGATTTCTCGCTTAATGATGCCAGAGTAATTCTCACATTAATGCTTTTTTCATTCTCACATTAATAACTTGTAAATGATTCTACAAATCTCCAGCCCCACTCTTTTCTACTTGTCCGATGGCAAGATGAGGGCTTAAAAATCCCATTAGTGCTGAAAAGAGCTTTTCCCAGAAAGCATGAAGACCTGTCTGTTTTCTTACTCCCTCCCATAGACGTGAAATGTCAAATTTGTCACTTCCATTTTGACTCCTAACACAGAGCCATACCACATAATGTATAAACCATACACATACACACAGTAATGACTAACTAGTCATCTTCTGTGTTTGGTGTTATTCCATTACATATTCATACTTGAGATACCTGGTTGGTTTTAAGGTCATTTTGCTATTGTGACCAAAATATTCAAATAATATATGTAGGAAAGATTGGAGCTTCTTCTTCTATATTTCAGATGCACATTCCCTGATGAGGAGGATACATTCATTTCTCTAATCAATTATGCATTCTGGTGCTTTGCCCTTTGGATTATGACCCAGACATAATATCACTCCTGGCAAGTTATGTCTACACCCTGTTGTGGCACACAGACAAATTAATCCATCTTCATTGCCAAAAGGACCAAATGAGTGGATGAAATTGCTTGACTTAACTAGCCAAGGCCAATGAATTCCCAGAGATCTTCAGTGTAGAGAATGAGCAGATGGGCAATTTTAATACAGCAAGAGTAAATTTACTACTCCTCACTAAATGACACCGAGGAGCTGACAAAGGGTGATAAAGATCTGGCTCGATTTTTCTTCCTTTTTTATTTTTTTTTGTTTTGTTTGGGGGGGGGGTGTGGTGGATGGATCTAACAGTGATAGATAGGTTAAATGTTTCAAACAATGGCATTATGTCCCAAATGAAGGAAACCACATAGATAAGCCCTCCTTCTAAGCAGAGAACAGACCAAAACTGAAGGATAAAAGGATAAGTGCACATTCCTCCTTCCCCCGAGCCATTCTACATCAAGGTTGAGCAATTCTGTTTTACCATGGCTTCGACTGCCTTGCTCTTAATAAAGCTACTTAATTGTCTCATTTGGATATGAGGTCAGACGGCCTTCTTGTCAATGTCTTAATCAACTACTAATTGGAAGAGATATCTCTAACAAGGAAGAATTATGCCTCCAAGGACTGCCATCGGCGATGCTTGTTTTACATGAGGGTTTGGTGACCCTTGCCCTGGAGAGTTTCTAGCCCAGGAAGTTTTCCAAGGCAAAGTAAACCTACATTCCTCTGGGCTGGAAACAGGACATTGGTTTAATTCATTGAAAACATAAGGGAGGTGAACTTTAGACTGTAAACATGGACTGGCATGAGAGCTACAGGCCTCACCTGATCGGATCTAAGGCACCATGCTGACAGAACACTTCAACCACATGAGACCTACCCTTCCCACTTCGACCAGGTTGGTCACCATGACGATGGTGGCTGTGTTCTCCTGCCACACCATCCTCCAGAAGTCATAGACAGTCTCCTGCATAGGCCCTGTAGTCAGATACAGTGTACACAGAGAGAGGCACAATGAAACACGCTTCTGGGACAACGCAGACAAAATTTCTGATAAACAAATAAATAAACACAATAAAACAACACTGCAAATAAGCAAATTCATAACCCAGGGTACATATTCAATACCATTAATCTTTAACATGAAACATTATATTTACTATTGGCCATGAAATGTCTTCATACTATACATTCACCTTCTACAACACCAGCAAATGTATTTCCAAGCTGCAAAGCCACTACTTTTCTCCTTTAACCTTTGATTTTTCTTTTCAAGTAAACAACACAACAACGTAGTCCCAGATACTGTGTATCTGTGCTGTGAATTGTTGATTCAGGAATCACTTAATAACTTAATCTGATCCAACAAACTGCACATTTTTCAAAAACAGTATATAAGAGGATAAGAAGCAGTGGGCCAGCAATCTGTGCATGTATTTCCATTTAACTCCTGTAGATTTTAATAAGGATCACATTTAACACTGCAGCCAGGAGTAATGGCACATGGCTATGAACTGAACCACATAAATTCCATTAATTCAAATTACTATTGTTTTTTTAATTATCAAGGAAATTCAAAAATGACTTTTGACAAGCCAATTAGTGTATGCAAATCACAGTGCATCCTTAAGACCTGATGTGCATTACCTAGAGCCATAGAAAATATCTGCCACAAAAGCCTTACATATTCATGCTCACACAAACCTCCCCCATTACCAAGCACTTGTGAGCAAAAAAACTTGGTATCCTCCTGAAATGACATTACTTTCCATGTTGGCTCCTTGTGCAAGCAAGCAATTTTCTCATTATTGCACTCAGCCTCCTTGTGGTACACACAGCAGTCCATCTGGAACGTGTACGTGGAAACAAAATCCCCTTTAATCTATGCTCTTCAAAATCCCCATTTTATTTGCCACCCCCTCAAGATGGGCAACTGCGTGTTATTCTGTTTTTTAACTGATTCCTCCCAGCACGCCTTGTGTTTTAGAATTTATACATGTTGAGGGAGTTTTCTGAGCCCTGCACAGTAGATTGCAGTGGTAGACAGAATGCATCTCGGTCACAGATGGATGATGTGAGACAAAAGCCACAGTCCTGGTGTGTCACATGGGCAGCCTCTTCAGACATGATTGGTGTGTGAAATCACACCTAGTTTACACAGGCAGACCTGGGTTACACAACTCTAGTGTCTGTTGGTGAAACATGTTACATGCAAAAGAAAAGTTAATCTAAAATGATCTTGATATGAACGGTTTGGGTAATATCATTGGAAAGGGTCTACTTATGAGTGAAGCGTAGTCTAGTACAGAATTATTGTATTAGATGTATAATAGGCCTGCAGTAACATGGAAAGTGACAACTGTAGACTATTTGAGTAAAGGACTCACAATACATTTTACCCCACTCCTTACAGGAATATTTCAAGGTTTTGGATATTGCTGTGATTATATGGGCCACTGTTGTTTTTAAAATGTGCCCTCCCTAAGCTGGCATGAATGCTAACCAATAAAAGAGTGAATGAGTTATGTTGACACTCAAGGAAACCAGATACATGTTTTGAAAAGGCCCTTCCTGTTTTCTGAAATCCCCCGAAGTCTCAAAGAAAAGAGAGCTGCGTCGTATTACTTGGCCATTGATTTTTTACCATTTTGAGAAAGTATAACAATGTATGAGAAGGAACTTATATGGGTTATGGACTCATGGCATGAAGATGACCATAGTCTGGTGCACAGGAATTATGTAGGAGTATAAAGGAATGGCCGTTCAATGCACCCTGCTTGTGTAGAGACTGGGAAACTTACAAAAGAAAGGGACCTTATGAGGCAATTGTGCTACGCATGTTATTACTCTCCACAGCTGAATACTGTCTGTGTAGCCGACTCATAGATTCTCATTTATTATTAAATGGTAAGTTTCCCAGTTTTGTTTCATCAATAAAGTTGTTGCCGTGCAGAGAATCCTTGAACGTACAGTTCCTTTCAGTCCAGTGTAGGGGAAAGTGTCTAAGCAGCATGTCGTAAAATAGCTCCTACATGCTGGGGTGCACTTCATTGCATTTGCAAGACCTTTTGAGGAGCAGCCATGCGCAGACCTCCAAACCTACATGACTGACAGACAGATGCCTCATATGCCTGCAGCATATCTCTCTTTGATCTGTGAAATCTCACTTGTTAATTTTTTTTTTTTTTTACTGACAAGGTTCTCTTTGAAAGTTGCTGCCTAATTGCAAACATCTAAAAAGAGAAACTTGCTTATTGCCATTTTGACTAAAGCAGGCATCTGGAGACAGGGCAGTAGGGGATCGAGAACAGGTAGAGGCTGGCTCTTGACTGTTCTTTACTCTTGTAGACTGCTTAAGCGTCATAACACAACATGTGCAAAACCACATCACAACAATATCTCCTCTGATTGGATGAGGGAACAGAGCTGGGGCAAGTGGACCCCTGTTTGCTTCACTCTCAAACCTTTTAAGTGCCAGCTTGGAGAGGGGGGCATTTAAATGTGGGCTGGCACAGTGGAAGGGAGGCAACGCTCCAATAAACAGGTAATTATGCAACTCCCAGCTCCACAAAACCAGATTGCGAGTCTATTACAAACTGATTACATTTGCCTCTTTTTTAGCGCCACAAAATTACCTTTGCGCGCAGCATCCCGATGAGCGGAAGCAGGCTTCGAAGAATTTCATAACAATTAACTATCAATCAGACTTAACCTCTAGGGCTTCGGAAAGTGCTCCTCGCGCTAGCATCTGTCGGCCAGATTAACAGAGTAACAAAATGCGCCGGTACGTACTGGCTAATCCATTTATTTATTATTCCCATCTCTCTCTGGCGCAGCTGATTAATTGTTCTAACATGCCACTTCAGCACAAAGCGGCATGGACAGGGAGGAGGTCTGCTCCAAGCCCCAACAGCTCCCCTGAATCTTTGAGCCGACAGCCCTGACAACAGTCATACCCCCAACACAGCATCCGACTCCAGACGCAGGAGATGAAGATCTCTGCACCATGATTGGAGCAATGACAAAATGCTGCATTTGCGCATGCTTTCAATACTCACAAACAAACAAACACGCACAAAGAAATACAATGTCCACATATCAACTATAATAACACAAAACAGTACATATTAGCAGAATTTCTTACAAACACGAACAAAGTGTTGGTAGAGTTGGTAGTGTGCGCCCATTCTTACCTTGTGTGGCAATGTAGTGATTTGGTCGATGGTAACCCTGAAAGTTGAAGTAAGACACAGACATGTTACAATTACAAGCCAACTATAGGTCGTCAGAATGAACACAATGCACTGACTTCTTTTGTATAGTTGAGACAGCACTTAAGGAATTGAACAAAGACTGTCTGGAGGACTGAGAGACGTCTGCCACGTGGCGTTTTCAGAATCTGACCTTGACTCACATATCAAAACAAAAGAAGTGATATAAACACACCTCTTCAGGCATTAACAGTGTCCTAACACCCTACAGCCTGGCTAAAAAGTCAGAACATAAGTAAGGAAGTACTGTTCAGTTGCCAACTGGTAACCCTTCGTTGACCAAAACCAATGAGGTTACAATGTTGACAACACCTGTGTGTTTTTCCCCGCTCTGAGCCCCATAAGGCTGTCAGAAGGAATAGAAACAAGATTTGCAAGGGAAAGATATAATTAACCATGGATTTGGTTATTAATACAGACTGAACAGGGAAGGAAACACTCTTGACTGGGGTGTATAATTCCTCCAGCACAGATTGAGGCACTTATCTTTGCAATGGGCTCCATCTCTCAGGGATTAAGCTGATCCCTTCAAATTTTATTTGTCAAGCATCGTGTATCCTAGCAAGATACGTGCAAAGAAGCTAAACAGTAAGAATTAACTGCAATTCCCACCCCTGCATCGGCTCGATTGTTTTCTTCGTCTCGCCTCTGTCTCTTATCTAGACCATATTTAATTTAACTCAACTGTAATTAATGTTTCCAAACTGAAATAAAAGGACAGGCGCAAAGGAAACTTCCTCCTCTCTGATCCTCAGGGTTCTTTCAGCTATTGAATTATGTTTCATTTTTAATGACTTCTTTATCAGCCTTGGCCACATAGAGATTTGTTTATTCTCACACACACACGATTGGACTATTCCACAGAGTGAATACACATGTGCATGAATAATAACTACAGTACAGGAGTGAATATGACCACTGCCAGTACAAGTTATTTTCTCCTCGCTGAAATACAGTGTCTGTATTTAATGGTAAAAGACTGAATTACATTTTGAAATGCAGATATAATAATAGAGTCACTATCAGAGTTACTAGTTAGACACAATAATAGAGCTACTACTAAGAACAGACCAGAAATACAATTCAGAATTTTTCATGAATGTGTTGTTCACTGTCAGAAAGCAGAATTAAACTACACACATTAAATTGTATTAGGAAACAGAAAAAGAGGAAAATACTCAGGAGAATTGTTTTAATTTGTAAGAATGATTTTTTTTGCGGACTGATTTCTATATGTAATCACCCTGGCACTTTCAAAAGCTGGGAAAGTGTATGGCTCTGCAGAGTTCCTTAACAAGCACATCCTTTTATTCCTGAGATCATTAAAGTTAAATACCATGCAAGGGACTTTATACCCAACATAAAGATTAGCTGCCTGAGTCTGGGTTTTAGGTAACTGACTTTAGCCCTTTTGTTTCCTTTGATGGAGCCCTCAAACAAAAACTCACAGCTTTCAGAATTCTTCCCTTAAAAGGGTCAAACTTGTTGCCACTGGAGATGGATTGCTAAAAAGAATGTGTTTGGTTAGTCTCAGTTCTTCAGTTCCTCTATGTAGCTATCCAGCAAAAGTCCTACAACCCAACATTATAAAACAACCTTCCTTTACTTATTTTTAAGACAGTTGGATGGAGATATTTATTTCCTTCAACTTTTATATTCGACTTAAAAAGCAGATTTACCTCCTTAAACTGTTTGCTGTTTTCATTCTATTCTATTTGCATTTTCATTTATTCTCTAAGATAAACTAAATGAGTGTTAAAAGAATATGCCTTCAATGATAAAAAAATTGTAACTGTATTTTAAGTTTCAAAAACCTTGCTTAAGAAGAAAATGAGCCATGCAGAAATAAAAATAGTAAAAAATAGTAAAAAGGAACCGGCCAGGTGTAGATCCAGTAAAGGACATATAATCGATCAATGAGGATTTTAAATTTGATTTTATCCAGAATATATTTTACTGAACCAATTCAGGCGAAGAAATTTGCTCAAGGATAAAACTACAAAGTCCCACCTGACATTTAAATCACCCAGCCCCTAAAACCCAGTGTCAAAACATTCCTCTACACCAACAGCCCTTCTCATGGGTGACCTGGATGTGGAGCGCAATGCAAATGCTAAGACAAGCACCTGATGTTCTGTAGAGCATGAGCTGAAGACAGGGTATCACCACGGAGACACAGTGGCCTGTCTGGAATACTTCTGCATGCAGGATTTTTACATTATTGACATTCCTTTCTTTATAAACTCCAAAGGGGAGAACATCCGTTATACAGATGCCTTCATTACTATTTCCTGGCAATGGGTGAATATCGTGCCCATCTGGATTGCTGTGATTAGTTATGAACCATTCCTTTATTGTGTATGAGATGTCCTGAGCATGTACAAGAACCATGTACTTTTGCATGTATTTGTGGACATACAAGAAATTTACTGTGATGTTTAATTCGGAACTGAATGAATCAGAGACTGAACCCTGTGTGTCTGTGTGTGTGTGTGTGTGTGTGTTTGTTTGTTTGTTTGTTTCCCTCTCCTTGAAAAAAAAGTTAGGAGCACCAAATAACAATAGTGGACATAAATGCACATGCTATATTGATGTGTAAGTAAATCAGCTAGAACATATATGAACAACATGAATGGGGGAATAATGTGCTCTGGCAGGAAATTTGCATAAATCAGTTAGCCTTGCTCCTTATGCTATGTAAATAATAGAAATAAAACAGGCAACAGAGATTAAACCATTTTCAGTCAAAGTACACTTCAGTATGCATATATTCCAGTTTAATAACGAGGTCTGCTTTTGTGAGAAACCTTTCTAATGTAAAGCGTTCTGAACATAATGTGCCATACACTAAAAGGTGGGTGTGTAAATAATTAAAGGCTCTTTCATTTGTTAGAAGGTGTTCCACCTGCATTATGAATTTACACATCCCTTTGAAGACAACTGTAAAGCCTGTTAATGACAAGCGATTGCAAATCAAAGACTTAGTTCTGGGCCCATAAATATGCACGAGGCTTCTCGCGAGCGTGGCGCCACGCCAGGCAGCTGACAGGAGATGAAAATAACATTTACTCTGTCAACAGCGGAGGAGGGAGGACAAACAGTGGGCTGGATCCTCTCGGTCCGAGTGCCAGGCTGACTGTGCTGGCGGCCCGGGGAGCCGACACTGGGAGAACCTGGGCAGCACAGGTGGAGCCGAACACGTGACTCCTGTTCCCGATGTCAGTGTAATCGCTCACTAACACGGTGAAGGATACCTGCCTCTCTGAAGGTGTCTCAGCTAATTACCACTTTTCCCCTCACACTGCTGGGGCCTAACTACAGACTACTGTCAAAAGAGCCATAAGTATCATAATCCTCTCTCTGCCCATCTCCTTCCAACTATCAGCCTGTTTTTTAACCCCCTCCACCCCCCCACCCCCAACCACAAGCACATAGGATACTCCATTGGTTTCCACTTCTTATCCTATTCACTATACATTTTCAAACGCCAGCCCCCCCAACTCCCTTATCGCTACTGTCAATCCTTATGATGAAACGATTATTGTACTTTATTCAGAGATCTAACGTTTCCTTAAATATGATTTTTCATCTACAGACTACATTCCTAAACAGCCTCTTTAACAGTATAGACGGTATGAATACACAGCCTGGACACGTAGATACACAGAAATGTTCTCTTCTCCAAACAGATTTCACCTTCATCTTTCAGCTTCACCTTCAAGTCAGCTCAGAACTGCTAACAACACTGCGTAATATAAGGGATCACCTTCTAGCTGAAACCAGAAAAATGATGCAACACGTTGCCTTTTCAGGATTGTTACACGAGCACTATGGTGAGAGGACATGACTGATGAACTCCATGGGCTGCTCCTGGCAGCATGCAGACGATGCCGTGTTTACCAAGAGGCTGTTTGCTTTTGTTTTAAGAGTCTGTACCCCAGACGGTGCGGTCTGTTTACGTCCGGGGGAGAATCAAAGTCAGATTTGCTGACATGCTGTCTGGATCGATGGTGTTTTTTGGACAGGAGGAAGAGGAAAAGGAAGATGAGCACATGGAAATTGTCCCCAGCGCTGGTTTTTTCGGCGAGCGCAAGCGCACTCCCGAGCTCATGGTGACCTTTATGTCTCAGCTCTGGCTGGTGTTTGTACTTACATCAACGTAATTTGCATTAATGTAATCCGAGTTCTGTTCCCCCTCCAGGGCCTGGAGCCTGACGCGGGAATGATCATCTGGAAAAACGAGGGATAAGAAAAACAAGTGCAGAATTAATAATATTAATGAGAGAGGAAGCCACAGGCAGCCCAGTGTCACAGCACATCTCCAGGCAACAGACAAATCCCAGAGGTGAGGCCTCCAACGCCTCCTGTGGAATGCCACGGAATAGAGCTGGGTCTCCTTAAAAGATGCCATGCAGATGTTTCATACTAGAAACTGGACTTTGAATTGATGAAAGGCACTGTAAATTAGTACTAATGGGGAAATATTTCACAAATATATTCAGATCCTCATTGCAGTTGGTTTTGGGGGTTAGGTTTTGGGTTTTAGAATAATCAGTTTTAGAATAATGACTCTAGTCTACCAGGAGTTTCCATACTAAAACCCTGACAAAAGCATGGCCAAGTTCTTTCAAGGTTGGTTGGTACTTGTCTACATGATGCCTGCTGATGTGCTGCAGTGATAACACCAATGTTCCAATATCTACAACATGAATTCTGCCACTTTAACTTGAAGACAATTTACAGATATGATTTTTATGTTTGATTGTTGTCAGTATGTTCCATTTTTCACAATCAGAACGCACTATTGCAACTAGCATGGAGGAGGATGCGGTTGTGCGTTTAATAGTAGCCTTAGGCTACTTCTCCATCCACTATAAATCATGCAATCATGTCAGCTGTAATATCATGCAATATGATGGTTATCCAACAGATGAAAACAACTTCATCTTCGTGTCAAGAACGAACATTAAAACTTGCTAGCTAGTTATATAGGGGTTACCTATCAGGTTAAGCATTGATTTTACTCACATCTATGCATTTTCTTTTTATGAGATGTTTACAGTCCTACCTGTCTACATTTCACTGGATTGTAAGTGCCATTACACAGAACAGTAGTTGTTCACCAAAAATACAGTCAACCATTTCAAACATTCTGTGCTAATTTAGCAGCAGTTTGCTCAAATGATGACACTGACACAACCTATGAAAATCAGGTTAAGTAAATATAAACGGTCACGTCTTAATTGTCTACAGGCATGTTGGTGGGCCAAGAATAAACCAACTTTTAAACATCAGAACTTTTACAACACTTAAAAAAAAAAAAAAAAAAAAAAAAACACAATCTACAGCCGCAATATATTCCAAATTGCATGACAGTTTTATGACTGTTTTTATAAATGTTCACACTTAGGGGTCCCTCTTATTGCAAACTCATTTCCTGGGAAGTAATGCTTGCTACTTGATAATAAAACTGTTGTAATCAAGGAATTATGAATTAGAGAAAAAATGCTGATGGTAAAGGTGAAGTCCTCCAAATAAGTCACGAAAACGAAACAACACTGAACACTGACAAACTAAGCTTATGTTCATGAGAACATAAAAATCTGGACTGAAAAATCAGTAATCCATCTATTTCTGGTTTACCTCGTATTTTAAACTTGATTAAAAACAAAAAAATCCAACTTCATGCAGATGATTTATCTATTATAATTATTACAGAGAGGTCTCGATAGAATCACTCTGGCAGAAAACACTTTTGCCTGGTACACCGTGCTGCTCATTGGCCAGCAGAGCACTTGCTGGCCTGTGATTGGCCTTGTTTATTGCTGTGTGTTTTAAGCCACATTGCACAGATATCAAGGCTGTATTATTACCTTCCTGGGGGCAGGTGTGTGTGTGTGTGTGTGTGTGTGTGTGTGTGTGTGTGTTGAGTAGTGTTGTGTTGTGTCCTGAGGGGTTGTTGGTTGCGGTTGTAGCATTGAGAATAGGCAATTGCTATTTAGATGCTGAATGTGATTATGACCCATAGGGCCCTGTCTCGTGTCTTATTGCTCATCCTCATAATTGCCAAGGAGATCACAATAACAACATATTTATGGACAAGCATATACACTTGTCACTTTGAGTGAAGATCAAAGGTACATGCTTCATTTTATGTTAAAGATAGATCTAATTAAAAGCGCAACTGCAAAAACAATACCCATGACAAGCATCCAGAACCCATTCCTTTGCAAGTCTTAGTATCACATTATGTAGTTGAATACTGTACCCAAGAGGAGATGACTCTCTATGCTTCAAAAGCTACAACAATAATAATAATAATAATAATAATAATACCCATTAATGCTACACAACATATGGTCACACTCTGAGACAGTTCCAATTTTTTTGTGCATGCCAATGTTTTTATGGGGTGAGTGGCCATCGATAATTCAGTGTCTAAAATTACTTTATGAGGTTAACTCAGTTTTTTTTTTTTTAAAAGACCAAGATTCATTTGTAAATTGTGATAGTAACTGTAACACTCAAGGTTACACAGTAAATGTGAATGGGGCCATATTAAATCTGGAACATGCATATGAAAATGCATGGCACTACATAACAGAATTCAGCAACAAAGGCTCAAAGAGGTCAGGACTGAAGACACATCTGATTTTGCAAAGAGAAACAGGCTTGTGTACACATGCAATGATGTTCCCATATCGGTTCTTCATTCTGTTTTCATCTTTCTTGGCTGAGTCCCATGGTGCGGACTGTCCTTCGAAAAAGCTCTGAAAAAAGAGAGAGAGAAAGCAGCCATGAAGCAGGGTTTCACATGTCAGCTCTGTAAATGATAACCAAGTTAAGAAACAGAATCCCCTTTTCAGCTCACACAAAAAAGGAAACATAATAAAACAATATATCCACATCATTATTGGACATCAAACGCCATGGGAACGGATCCCTCGGAGCGATGTCAAACAGGGAGCCCATTAGGACATTGGCGGCTCGCTCCAGCCCCCCCAAACCTTCGCTGCAGCACAAAGTGTGCTGCCTGCTTCGTTTGAAGGACTCGGCTAAAGGAAAATAAAATCAAGCCAGTGGCAGATCAAACCGGCGCCGCTCTGCTTACACTCATGAAATATTAATCATGTATGCTCAAGTTCACCGTCCTGATCTTGCATGGAGCACAATTAGGACTAATTATGAAAATAAACCTCAACTGGCACAACGGTACCGCTGAAGAGGTTGGTGGTTCATGAGTACACTGGTATGTGCTCGCAGGCTAACGCTTGGTGCCAGCTGCCACATTCCTCTTTTAAAAATACACAGTGAAATGTATTAATAGATCATAATGATGCATTATTATCCAGAGCAGACCACATTCCTCCAATACCTCACAACACTTTCTTTAAGAAATGCTGAAGAAATTGATATGATTACACATGATTGCATACTACTGTGACTCTTCAGCTGAGGAAGCAATTCTTCACCTCGCACTGAATGAAATACTGCAACATGGAATTAATCTGCAGTACAAAAAACCTTGATTAATCTCCACATAGAGAATGCCATGCCATTCGGGTAGGCCTGCTTCACACTGATGTATCTCAGGCACCAACAATTGTAAGTCCCTGGTGACAAGGCCAGCAGCTTGGATAAATAGTTCTGGCAGTCATTTGAACATGGAAAGTGAACTTTTCTGAAATTCTGGATAAAAGACAACTGAGGCTCTACAAAAACATGTTGTCTCCAGGGAGTATGACTGAAATGGAAGCCTTCAGGAGAATGAGCGGGGCATTTAACTTAATGAGGAGCTGAAAACCTTTTCCTGGAGACATGTGAGGCTTGGGGGTGTTGGTTGGGGGAGGGGTGGGGGGTGACTTTAATATGCAAACCAAACATCCTTTGAGCAAACGAGCAATGATATAAACACATATCGCAGCAGGATTAAAAGATGGGCCTTATCAAATGACCTTTCTCCATCTGTACTGGTGCTCGTGAAAACACGGCGGCTGAGGCCTTGTAAACTGTCACTACAAGGGACACTTTGAAGGGCAGACATATTTTAATGTAGATTGCTTTTCCTTCAAACATGTCAGAACTGGCTGTGAACGACATTAAACACCATTTAATACATATTGACGATGTCGTATGCTTCTTTTTTGCGGCTTTCTGTTTCAAAGCAGGCCTGGTTTGTTATTCACCACTGACTAGTGTCTTTCAAGGCAGTACTCCCTTCATGTTGTCAGAGTGACGTGAGGCTGACAAGCTCAGAAAGGAATAAATGCATGACTAGCATCATTCATACCCTTAACACCTTAATACAAGTGACATGCACAAACTAGTAAACAGCTACCATGGGTTAGAATAATGAGGGGAATAATCAAAATATTTTCGGTAATCTGTGGAGTAGGTTAGCTGCACATGTTTTGGAAGAGTCAGGATTTCCTCCATGCATCTTCAGCGTACAAAAATCTATAGAAAAAACAATGCAAAATGATTTTAAAAATTTTTTACATGAAGGTTAATATGAATGTATGGTAGAGACTAAATGTCACATTCCCCATGTCAGGGAAAAACTTTAAAGTTTAAAAATGGGACAAAAGTTCTGTGCTACAAAGTTCACTTTACAAATTGCAATAAAGACAATAAAGATTGCTGAAAAAGATCCACAGAATAAAGATACCTGTACAATGCATGGATGTTGACACAATGCTGTGTTATTCCTTACCTGCAAATCCTTTCATGTGTTCTGTCTCATGGATTACATGCATAAAGTGCTTTCCTGTGCTTTCCAGTATTGAGTTATGGTGTCATTTATGGTGTTGGCACTGATCTATCTGAACAAACTGGACACTAAAACTTGGTTTTGTCTTCTTGTGCATTTTCCACTTTCAAACATTTGCAATGCTATGTAACATTTAGGCTGTCACTGAAACTCTCCTGCTTGGTCTTAAATCACAGCTATGCTGCTCAGCTATTCAGCACTTCTTCAAAACGTTGTCAGCAAAACATGATCAAAAACTAACATATAAAAGCACTCTGCTGAAAGAATTTCCTATGCTCTTAAGTACTGAATGGTTTATACTGGGTATCCAATGCTTCTTCAATTTCTCAATAAAAAGCTTTAAGCCTGTAAAGTAGGGTAAATACAGTTTACAAATGTAAACAACACAAAAATAATATAGATATCCAAAAAGGTGGAATAGCTGAGAAACATACTGTAAGAATCAATAAACCTAAATTATGGTTCCCTGAATTTTATTTTAGTTAGAGCCATTAAAAGTTCCAGAAAAACATGCAATGACAAGTAATGCTTACACATTATTTGCAAAGCAACATTATTGTCTCGCTCCTAGTCACAAGACGCCATCTGGAAAATCCTGGCATGACTACCAATAACACATGACAGAGAGTTAAAGTCACACTACATGGAAAGTGGACTTTGGGAAGGAAACTAACCATAATGTAGTAGCAACTGGGCCTCTTTTATAGGACTTTAAAAATAATTTGATTTCTTTCATTTTGATCATTGTAAAAAATAAAATACAATAACAGTATCGATTTCCCCTCGAGTCTCTTACCAAACAGGGAAATATTTATACCTCATCTTTAATTCACAACTCCCCACCGCACCAACTCTTGGCAGACCTTGACAACTGAGACAATGTCCAGCAATTAGTGCCACAAATTTAACACCTTACCTATATTTGATAAGTTCAATGTTACTCAATGACACTCAGTCTAGGATAGGCAAAACAAGAGGCAATGTAGTGATCAGTACTCAAATATGTATACATCAATCTGATGACATGCGCAGCAAATGGTAAAAAAATTCAGCTGATGTTTTTCAGGCTGACTGGAGCTCTCATTTCTATATTATCCTTTACGTACAACTGCAAGAGCAATATAAGATTGGACTGGAACAGCTAATATACTCATGGAATTCATGAGGACAACCCTTGAGAGATGTCTATTCTTAATCATGATACATGGATTAACATGCATATCTACTACAGTGGTACATAGACAAAAATAGTTGAACTGAGGAGACATCCTTAGAATCAGCCAGTAAATACAGCACTACAAAGAATGTGTGACAACTACACAATTTTGAAAGGCATAGAGATCCATGACTAAGTTATCTAAACACAGTTAAAATTTATGCTGCAAACAGTGAAATAACACCCTTGGGCTAAACGGACTGTGGCATCTACTTTTCACACAAGTTGGTATCAATATGCTGAAACTTCAATGCATAAATGTACATTAAAAATTATATAAACTTTAGCAGAGTCTTGTAAAACAAATTATAATATTCTGAGAATACAAGCTTCCATCACTTAAATATGGGCTTTCAAAAGAAGATATTATGAATTATTGTGAGTTCTTCTTTATCAGATCTCTGAATCAAAATAGAAACAAGACACTAATAACACAAAATACTGAACTAACAGCGCATAATAAACAAGAGCCAACATCTTGTGTTCAACTGCCTGTGAAAACAAAACAAAACCATGCAGAAATCAAAAAGAAAATCGACTGAAACATTGAGTACTGATGTGCCTTGCTTCTCCCTCTTGTGCTGCCAGAATGATGATACCACTCATATCAGAGCTACCATGATTCTTTTACAGAATCCAAAAACAAAATATCAATATATATTTATTTTTAAAATGCCCCCCAGAACTGCCCTCCCAGCCCCTGCTTGGGCCATCCATGTCCATGCAAAAAGCACATCAGCTCCAATCTGCCACTATCCACACTTTAGGGCCTTCTCATTCTGTTCAGTTTAAAATTAATTTTTACCCACATTCCATAAACCTTTTTTTCTAAAATTCTGGTAAGCAGAAATAAATCTTAAAATATGAGTAGGCTTTAGTAATGGCCTACCTGGTTTCAGTCAGACAAAAATAACATTAAAAACATTACAATACATCATAGTAAATGTATAAACGTAAATGTGAATTTATGTCAGCCTATCTGGATTACGGTGAAGTGGGATTTTATGTTTCTTACTGTAAAGGTCTCAATGTTGACTTTTTTGGTGGAATATAGAGGGTTCAGTCTGGCTCAGTTTACAAAGTGAAATTTTGCTAAGACAGTCACATGACCAGAACAATCATGTGCAACAAAAACAACTGGAATATAAACATCACTTTGAGAGTTTTAAGAAAACATCTATATTACTAAGGTAGTGGAATCTACAGCTATGCTACATTTTCTAACATTATACAGTTAGACCAAAGGTTTCTTCTTACCTCGTTTATCTTTTCCATAGTTAATGTACAGAAATAGAAGAAGCATGGATCGGAGAGAGATAAGTGAATAGTTTAGTAGTGCACCTGACTTCTGCCTTTGTCAGGTTTAAAGGTCAGTGACCTAAGACAGGGTTGCAAAACAGCAATTGGACACACACAGGCAGACAGACAAACCCACACACATACATGCTCACACACAGGCAGATACGCACTCATACACACACACTCGCAGGCAAGCAAACAAACAAACACACACACACACACATACACACACGGTCTCAAGCAAATAAACACACAAACAGGCTGTCCTTATATAAGATCTCCAATTGCAATTTACTTTACAGGTTTTCTAAATAGGGGAAAGGGTAAAAGAAGCACTTTGAAAGGGGGCATCAATTATTCTGCACACTGTATTTTTAACTGGCAATATTATTGCAATGTAGCTGCATGAGCCTTAAAAATCTTTATCCATAATGAATTACACCCTCAAGGCAGCCCCAAACCACAAGCCCATGCCTGCCTGAATGGGGAATTCTGGGAAGCTACATTATTTATTTAATTCCCCAGTTTTACAATGGTGAGTAGCATTGTGAGGGAGGGGGGATTTAGTTCAGGTGAATGTATCCAATATAGACACATGCAGCCAGGCAAATCATCAGAGGGTAAAAGATAATGGTGGTCCTTTGCCAACCGCTAAGAACGGCGTGAAGATGTGGAACTGTGTAGTGACAGAACAGCTATTTGTTGGACAAAATGATCGGATCTAACCATGGTGAATGGCAGAACAGTTTTTTTTATTTGTTTCGGCTAAGGGGATGGCCAAGGTGTCAGATTGGACTGGCACCTGCTGAGTTGCTTCAGAGTGTAACAGAAAGTATGGATTACAGCACACAGCCACAGCATCCCTCTATCCTGAGACTTTCACACTTGGTGTGCTAATTTTCATGTCAGGATGGTGTAATAAGGTTAAGTACCTAGACACATGGTCACCAGCTAAGGGCTATTAGACTTTGAGCACAAACACAAAGCACGCGAAACGCAGTGATGACATACAGTACAGCGCAAACCAACTATGATGACACATGGAAGAGTGAACTGTTGCTTACATTAACTGTGCATTAGAAGTGCATTTTTGAAAAATCAAAAAAAAAACCAACACTAACATATAACAACACACTGATGTGCAAATACCATACATGAAGTGTCTAAGAAATAAACTGTTGAGAGGAAAAAGGACTGAAAGAAATGAAACCTGAAAGGGGGGGGGGTGTCTTGGCTTTAGGTGCCAGGGGATTGAAAAAGTGACCTGGTCATTTTTCCCCCTCAGTGCTGGACTGTGACAGAGGCAGGTGAGGTGAGGGATACAGGGGAGGGAAGGTCGCGACTCCTCACCTCGTACTCCTCCTTGAAGCCGTAGCCCTCGGCGCACTTCATCTGGGTGATATGCTGCAGCAGGTCGGCCACGCGGATGGCCGGGTGCAGCTGCCCAGTCTGGTACGGCACGTCCACTGCCTCCCTCTTTTTGTAGGAGTGGGTGTGGGACTGCACCAGGCTGCTGGTGTCGCTGGTCATGGTGTGGTTCTCGTCTGCAACACAGCAAGTGGAAAAGGGGCACAGTCACGGTCAGGCTGGACCAGCTCCCAGCACCGTCCAATGCAAGTTAAGACACAAGCAACAGAAAAGGACAATGACTAGTAAGTAATGGGATGGCCACAGTACAACACAACTGAGTTGCTGAATGATAAAACACAAAGTGACAAGATATATTTTGTTTATAAAATACACTCATTACTACCAGTTGACTACACTTGCTGACATTGAACATCCAATATGTACAGGTCACATTTTTTACACTACACAAACAGATGAGCTTGTGTAAAGTTCAATGGCAAGGTGAACACAATAATAGTGACATAATGGTACAGAAAACACAATAGCAATGTGAAACTGAGGAAAGAAAAAACTCAAGTTATACTTATAACTTCTAAAAAAAGAACATTATTTTCTGATGCACTACCCAGAGGTTATCTACAAAAACTGCATGAACTGACTGAATTCTTCTGAGTTCTGAGTGGAAACCATCTTTCATATTTTAATGGCAAAATGAGGGTTTCACGAATGATGTAATGGCCACAGGTGACAATGGCGCACGATGAATGGTGGGTGGACTGGGGTTAGCTACGATGACAATGTCCGATGAGACAACCTCGGAACGAAGCAAAGGTTAAAATAATGAGGAAGAGATGCGACAAAGTCCACATACGCATGGGGGGGAATGCTCTGTTGGGTCACTCGACTTGCCATGCTAGCTAATGGCTTCTCGGTGGACACAGAGGGCGTGAAATGCTACATGTCAACTGCCATGCAAGTCAAGACACATCAGAAGCAGCCCAATTGGCAACCTTCTGCATGAAGCACACAGTCTCCTCCCCCAACAGGGCGCACTGGGAACTTACCATTAATGGGCACTTTTTAAGAAGATACATAACAGGTTAATATGAAGAAAAAGAAGGAGGAGAGAAAGGAAACAGGGTATAAGCAACAATATAGCATGAGCACCTGTACACTTTGCTAGATGAGTTATCTCCTGCATTCTGGGCCTTTATTTGCAATGTCTATTCAGTCACAGGATGTCGAGTAAACTGCCTCTTCTCGGAAAATTCACTATGGTATTTCAAGTTGCTTGAAATAACCTTCAGCTTGGCTATTAGCAAACATTACTGAAAAAATGTATGTCATAAAAATAAATAAATAAATAAATGTTCTTATTCAACTTTCATCAAAATAACAATGCTTGACATTTACGGTTCTAAAACAGTAAGATAAAAGTAAAAATCTTCCACAATAAAAACCTATTTGTTTATATTGAAAAAAAAACTGCATATGACTTAATCTGAATTGTAAAAAGTGTTGGATATTGTCAGTGGCAGGTGCTACATGTTTTTTGTCTTCAATAGTGCTGCTCCTGCCAGCACACGATACACACGTACTGCAGCAAAACTCTGATAGCCTGTCATGTTTCTCTCAGTAAATGCAGTAATGTGTACATTACAAGATGGTAGCCATACATTATTAATGCAAAAATCCTCACATTTATAATAATTTTCAGTGTGTACTTTTGTAATCAAGGTTCTACTTTTACGCTGAAATACGATCTGCCTAATTATGTTGTCATAAAAAAGGTAGTGTATTAAAAAAGGTCTATTGCTCAACTTTATTACAGAAAAATACTTCCAAAACAAAAACAAAATTTGTACTAGTAGTCAGCCAAAGGCAACAGCAACATCATGACGAATAATAAAAAGGGTTCTTTTTTGGTATAAGAACAGCGAAGAATGGAAAGAAAAAAAAAACTAAATAAAGAAATTAAGCCAGACTGTGTTCTTTTTGCACCTGACACATTTCCCTCCTTTTCACAGGGGCAGTGCCCTGGTGTGAAAGTGCGGCTTTCCACAGTAATTTTTATTTTCTCTTTTTTTCAGTGAATGGTCCGTGCGGACATTAGCACGTTAGCACGTTTGCAGTCATAAGCAATGGCAATGGGCAAGTTGCTGCACCACTCTGTCACTCCCCCTCATCCAGTCCACATTGTCTGTCCATGCATATGAGAGGTCATAGACATACGTGACATCACACGCACGACACGGAATGCGGATGGGATGGAGTGAAGCCAGCCTCAGCTCAGTTAAAAACCCTGGACTCACAAAGAACTAAAGCAGGCAGGTATGGAAGTGAAGAAGCCATCCTCAGTAACATAACAACCCAAAAAAAAAAAAAAAAAAAAATTCAGCTCAACCCAACCCATCTAACTATAACATACAACACATTCCCTAGAACAGATACATAGTGTCTATCTTACATTTGATTCAGCGGAAGGAAATACGCAGAATGAGAATAAGAATGATTTCTCACCTAAGATAGCAGTTGGCACAAATGGATCTGCCCATACCCCAAAACCAGTGCAGAGTTGGAAGTTTTCAAAGAAAAAGAACATGGTAGTAAGTGAGTGGACACACTGTCCAATGTGTAAGAAGGGTCATAGCAAAGCAGTGGTTGGCATTACAGTTAGTTATTAGAGAAAAGCCCTGTTAATAGCTACACATGCAAACATATGACGCTCACCTGGAAGAAACCCACACTTAACGAGTAGTAATCTATTATACAGCCAAAGACTTGTTGTACAACTTACTCATGTGGACCACTATACCCACAATAAGTCACATCAAACATTCAGTAACAGACTGGAGATGAACAATATAATAAATATATATTTTTTTTACTATCACAAAAAAATCAAGTGTAGTTCCAACACAAATGTTTTTATTCCATACATTTTGACAATAAGATGAATGAGCTAAAGTGTGTTGGTAATAAAAGCAGACAGAATATATGTTTAAGTCAAAGTTAAAGATGAGAGTTGATTGAATCGTGGCCACTGTATTGTACAGCTTATGGACTATGAGTCTTCAGCAGGGTTCTCTCATATGGGCACATAGGGCTGCAGGTTTAGGTTCAGTTAACATCACTCTCTCATCAGAAATGATTAGTTACAGGCACAGAGAAGAGCACCTGCCCATTCCCCCGACTACCATGCACCAAGTCTCACTCAATCAACACGAGGAAAGACACACTGAGAAAGACACAGGCTGGGACTGACTCAAAATTTGGACCAACTGTCTGATCAAACCATAGCAATAAAAACAAATGCACAGTGATGTCTTGGCTGGTCAGCAGTTCAGCTTTTACACAACTGAAAATGTTAGTAAGCACACCAGCAAATACAGTGGGTCAAAGTTCTGATATAATCAGTCCCAGTAAAAAACAGGCTGAAATTCTCTCCTATATGCCCAGATAAAATAGCAAGGTAAGAGGTGAGGTCATTACCTGGGTAGTAGGAGTTGGGGACGGACGTGCTGAGTGTGTTAGTCTTCATGGTGAATGATGATGGCGAGGACACAGCTTTGAGCAAAAACAGATCAAGTACAGAACAGTTGAGATACGAGTGGGGAAAGGGAGTTTTTTTCCCCCCTCACTCGGCTGCAGAGTGACCTTTGTTTCATAAGAGGATTTTCTTTTCTTTTCAAATACAAAATAACAAACAAGCAGGTTCTGTCTTTTCCAATTCCGTCATGGAAATGACTCATTAGTGAGCGATAGAATATTTATATGAAATATTCAGAGCCTTTAACATTCTAAACTATGCAGAAAGACTTAAACAGTCAACTATTATTTACTATCACCATTTCCTCCAGACAATGTCACCAAATTAAAAGATGTCTAGATTATGTCTGCTCCAAATCTTGAGTTTGTTGTGGATTAATATAAAGCATATCCATAAAACAATACAAAGTTCACTGGCCTAGTGGTTCAAGACCCTTGATTCTTTGATTCTTCCCCTCACACAGTACCAAAGCCTTCAGAATGTGTTTCTGATGCTTCTCCTGAGCCTTCAAAATTAAAGTAATCATTTGGAATAAATTAAAAAAAAAAACTATGTTGTCCTGTGTTGAGGATGGAATAGTGATAGAGGTGGTTTATTTATTCCACAGAAATTGGGGAAACTCACAAGTAACCTGAACTTCTACATGGTTTTCACAAGATAACGATAAAGCTAAATATAGATATAATCTACACTTACATGACCAAAGCCCCTGAGCTTCCAATACCTGAGAAAAAATTACTTTGGCCGATTTTAAGCTACTTTAAACATTTGCATTAATGCCCCGCAGACATACTACAAAATGTTGTTTGAATGATTGTGGACAATCAGGATATTTCTAAGCACACTCTTTTGGAAACCAGGTTGTCTGGCTGTCAGTTAAAAAAATCTATCTGACAGCCAAGTGCCATAAGGTCACATGTGAAACGGTCTATCATAAACAGCCATTCTGATGTACGCTGGAGAGCTTGTTTACTTATTTATTCTGTTCTCGGCCACTTTGGCTTATATGACATCAACTCTTTCAGCCATAAACAGTGCATCTCCTGCAATATTAAAACAGGAAGGATTATCAAAACTTTTCCTTTCCACAGATTCTAGTTCTTCGACAAACACTAAGTAACCTGAAAGAGGTACAGAGCATTTCAAGTTTTGCTTTCAACGAAAGTTAAACTTTTGTTTCATCTACTGCACCATTATTTTCCTCATAAATACAAAACAGAAGGAGAACAGAACTGAGAAAAGTTAATAAAAAAAGAACAGTATTCAAATTTGCTGTATTATTTATGCAGTGCTAATGTTCTCACTGTGATGCTCTTTTGCTGAATTGCAAGATGAGGGGTCTCTTTTGGAAACTAAGGTGCAGATGGTGGTACTGGCCAGACCTTGCTGACCCAGCACACTGACTGAAACCTAACTCTAATCACTGCTCCAGGCAGATTAATGGGTTTGTCTCAGACCTGTTGGGTGGTGGGGCGGGGGGTATGGAGTTAAGGGGGCTAATCTGGAGATCTAAGCCCCCTGACCACCAGAAATAAAAAATCATCCATTTGAAGACTGACACACAAAGCGACAGAGTAGAAACAGCAATGGCCAAATTAGACAGGTGCCAATTTAGGCTGGTCAAAGCTTGGTTGTGAAGTAAAGAAAATTAAGATTTTAGACAGTAATCATTCAGTCACATATTAGTAACCAAACCCAGAGCTGGGAGTAGAGCCATCTGCTGTGCTGTGGACTCCACTCCCATTGCTCTGGAGTGAGGCTGCGCTTTCATCCAACCCCTCAGAAACGTACTTCTGCCATTGAGGTTGTGCGTGTCCATGAAGGAGATGGCTTCATCGCAGTTGGTGCCCTGCTCGGTGTAGCTCTTGTCCATGGAGTTCACCATCACCGTCATCTCCTGCCGAGTACTGCTCAATGTTTCCTTGCGCTTCTTCGCCAATTTCCTTTGTTCACCACAAAAAAGCAACAAAAACATGAAGTCTCAACAATCATTTTTTTAAAATTTCTTCTTAAAAACAAAGCTTAAGCAATGTTGTTGGAACAATGAATAATGGTATTTTTAAAGTTATTTTTAGAAAATCTATCATTTAAAAAAATAAAGATTTAAAATGATGTGCATTTTGATTCCACTTAAACATTACAAAAAAAAAAAATAATCAATGAACTTTTGAATTTCATTGGGCCAAAGATGGTGAACCTAAATTAACAGTTACAGCCAAAAGCATAAATACGTTTCCAGTCTTGCAGTTTACGGAAATTTCCCACCACTTGCATACGCATACATGTGCATATATGAACACACAGAACAGCCTGATCACTGTAACAGCCTCTGTCAGACAATTAGAATAACACACCTTGGTAGTGCACATGGCACAGCCAGCATACTCCCTGTTGGAGGACAGGGTAAATGTCACGCCCTCTCTTAGCGTGGTGTCGCGCACCACTGCGAGAAAAATGTCAGGAGACAAGGACGCTGGCGTACGTCTGAGCTGGCAGGCGGCGCGCTCTGACTAATGCGCTCTCTGGGGGCCGCGTGTCAGAGGGAGGAGCGGCACACACTATCCGCTTCCCTGGAGTGGGAATACGCTGATGAATGATAAAAAAATAATAATAATAAAGTCCCCAGAAAGATTTTTTTCGCCTCCAGCAATGAAACGTCGTGGAGCGCCCAGAGAGTTGCCTGACTGTGCCCTGTGTGGGCCGTTCAAAGGTGGCGCGGATCGCCCCATTCCTTTGCAGCAACCATACCACTCAAGACACTAATTAAAGGTGTCATGGAGGGAACCTGCGGCGCATGGTGGGGCACTGCCAAAGGATGTTAAGGCAATGCTAGTTTTATTTCAGGATGCTCTGGGACGTTCAGGAGACATGGCATCACGCACTGAAGATGAACATGAAGAAAATTGAAGCAGCTGGAAAGATTCTACCCATGCAAAATAGAAATCAGATGTTTAACCATGTCCCTACTCATCTAAAATGGGTCAACAGTCAACAAGACAAAGGACTTTCCCTCACTGTTAAATACTTTGGCAGTCACTACTCATTTAAAAAATAATTTCATTTTTCATTTAAAAATGAGAATGCACATTTTACTTCTTTGATACATATAACCATCTCTTCTAGGATAAAATTCAAAAGATCTAATAATAGAAAAGCACATGGTTTGCCTATTTTAAAGTCAAGTTAGGTGCATGAAACCATCTGGAGGATGGGTGTGTTTAATGGCCGATCCCTCACTATCGGCCCTGTATTTTTAGCATTGCTTCTTTGTGGCGAGTGGACTGCATGGCAGTCTCAGAGCCAGGGGGCTGATGAAGGGGAGCTGTGTCAGTGGCACACTCTGCAGGGCCCTGCAGCCTAAAGCACACCTTTGCCAGGTCTGCTTGGGTGGCCCTGCCACCGAGCACGTATGTGTGAGCCAGTGCTGCTCTCTGCTCTTAAGTGCGCTCCACTGTCCACCAGTGAGCCTGTTTTTAACATTCCACAGCGGACACCAGCTGTGAGACAAGACACAAACCAGAGAGCTCCTCCACCTGCCCTCTGACAGGGAGATCAAACCAAACTGACAAACAAAAAATAATCAGGATAAAAATGTCAGCAACTCAACAGCAACAACAGCAAATGCCATCATCAGTTAGCACGTGTATGAAATCCATCTGTGATTGTGAATAAGAGGCTTTTATATTGCTTCAGCTTCAGCTTCCAAGGATTCCTGCCCCCTTCTTACTGGACAGCAACACATCAGCAAGTCCTAATGACATCTAACTGCTTCTCCCTGTCCCCCTGAGGTACCCTGGGGCAGGAGAAGGGACAAAAAGTGGAGGAGATGGCCATCACTAATGGAGCAGCTCCCGCCCCGCAGCGTAAAGTGGTCTGTAGCAGGGGAGCGGGGCCTGGCCCGACCAGCTCGGTCTGAGCATTAAACATAAATAAATTAAAGTCATCTCTCTCTCCTCCTCCATCATCATTTCAGTCGCTGAAGGTCAAAGTCAATTCCGCTTTCCAAATGGAAAAAGAAGGGCTGTTCCCACCTGAGATGTTATCTGAATACTTTGTGTGAGCCTTTCAGCATGTCGTTCAGCACATACTAGCCCTGCACATAACTACGGGTGCTGCAGATGACGCAGTAATGAGCCATACTGCCTTGTTGTGAAAATATTTTTGGTTTCCTATTCTGAAATGTAGACTCTTTCCAACATGAGAACAGCTGCTCATAATGCCACGCTCTTCAAGGAAATTGGAAGTCACAGTGTATACAGGATTTGCTAAACAGCCAAAAGTCTGCCTGGCCTTCACTCTTCATTCTACACCTATGCGGAAATAAAAAATGGAATTAAATTATTTTCCTCTCTCTAAAATCATTTCCTGATTGCGTCCACTAGCCTCACAGGTGTCTTAATGAAAGGCTGTTTCAGGAGTAGCCAGAGGATCTGCTGTTTTACAGAGGGGAAGACAGCCAGGACTATCATCATGACATTGAATTCAGTACCTCCAGTGCAGGGAAGTTACCTTACAATTGCCTACTCTCAGTAAGAGTTGATGACAGAGTAAATGGCTTGAATAGTGCTCTGACAACCTGATACTCTTATGTGAGAAGGAAAAAAAAATATTTTCAATTTGTCCGATGAGGCAGTTATTAACCTTTCTGCCTATATGAATGTAGTTTTTTTTTTCTTTAATATTCTTCTTATCATAAAAGAAGTTATATATGGATTCTTATTCAGGTTGTAGCTTCAATATTGCAGAACCACATTAGCATGTCCTGCTAAGATGGTTCATATTCAGTGAGGCAAGAAAGATTTATTTTAAAAATTAAGCTGACGTAAAGCAATCCCACAATATTCAATTTGATGCAAAATAGCCCAATCTGTTTCTTCATGCAGATTGCAAATACAAGCAGAGATCTTGCATTCTTTGGTGTCTTATATAAGCAGTACTTCAAGTGAATGCAAACTCATATTTGCAATTAATAGAATCTGATTTTCTACAAGGGATTTCCAAGGTAATAAAACATCAAAGTGCAATATCCCCCTTAAATGCAAAAGCCTAATCTAGACATGGCATTTGCAAATACCGGCTTAAATTTATAGCCGCTTGTCATCATCTGAATCTGTATTTGTTCCAGTTCACATCTAAGCCTCAGTTTGAGATGTCACAGAATCTCCATTTACACTTAAAAACAAATTAAAGTGTCGGCTAAAGACTTTTAAAAAGCCTTTTTATAGTGGGTGCTATATGCACAATCAAAGAGCTACTCGCACAGTTCAGCTGTTTTAAATTATTCACAATTCTTAGACCTTGAAGACACGTTTATGAAAGATAATAAAAAAAAATAACACTACAGCAAATGACCACTGTAGACTCAACAGCAACATGTTGAGGTAAAAAAAAAAAAAAACAATCGGATGGGAACGAAAGGGAAAAAATCATTCTCTACAGACAGTAGAGGAAAGAAAATACTCGCTTATGGTGCTGAATATCATCGTTATCATTATGGATCGTTCTTTTAATCTTGCAACATGGAATGTAATTTTCACCAGGCAGATAACAGCTTGAGTACGAATCCACCTCTAACTGGTGCGCTACCTGCCTGAGGGAAACTGAGTGTAGAATAATTGTATCTCTCTCTGTCTTCACAATGGTAAGCAGTGCTACTCTGCGGAAGCAGAGTGTGACCCCTGAATACATTTGAATACGCTTTGTGCTAATGGACAGCTATAAGCTAATGAAGCTCTCCTGCCGCTGTCTTTTCCAAATCAATCTTGTTTATTCAATTTCACAGCACTCCTGTTCCATATGGCATTGAGCCCCTGCTGCCTTCAAACAGTCATTTGCACTGAAGACCCAACAGGAAGCTAATAGTTTAACTGTTACTCCAATTTGCTTGACAAAAGTGACATTTAATGTGCTTCGTCGTATTGTGTGTAATCTGCAATTTACCACAAGTAGGTAAAAGGAGCTTTTTCCCGCTTCTCCTGTCTTGTGGTGTGAGGAAAGATGAACAATGCCATACCAAGATTAAGGACTATGCTCTGAGCTATAATCGGAGGTTGTGTTTAATGGCATGCATTAGCTTGTGATATCAGTGTTCCTGTCGGTGTGCTGTGGAAGGTGTACTGTGGCTATAATTTGCTGTTTTTTTATGCTGTCTTTTATTCCTCAGGTTTTAATGCCACCAGCTAATCTGGGATGTCAAGTTAATGATCTGGAAAACACCAATCCAGTTATTTATGTTTTCGAGGCCGTGGAACACAGCGGGACAAGGCTGCTCACTTTGCTGGTGCTACATTAAAGATTAACTAGCATGCTGTCTGCATCCCTGTATGCAGGAGGGAAAGTGGGAATGAAGGCATGGTCACCTCAACCACTGCAGTATGACAGGGCAGAGGTTTAGCCCAATCAAAATGGTGGTGGGTCAGAAAACCGATCCAAGATCACTGAGCAAAACACTGGAATGACACCTGCGTATGAGCATGCAACCTTTGACTTAAACCGAAAGTCTGAAGTGAAAGGTGAAACACTGAATGCACAATACAGGTCTAACCTGTCAAGTCACAGCACCGTTCATGAAGTGGAATATTTTTTGGCAATATACGATTTGCAGTTGCAAATAAAAGAAGTGTTAACTGTACGATCTTTCCAGGTCATTAGTGTGCCCATTGTAGAACTTGGAGATAACACCACTGTCAACAATGCTGCCAGGCCTGCATCCACCTGTTACACTCAACTGAAAAAACAGGGAAAAAATGTACGGGAGATACTTAAATGTGTCACTTTTTTCTGCACTTTTTGCCGCCTGCAGATTTTCTCTGCTTAGACAGACCTCAGGTAAACTGCTAACAAAACAATAACAGAAACCTCAGCTGCATGCTAAACAACACTGTCAGTCCTGCAAAAGCCCATGGCAGGAAGAAAAGGTTCCAGTTCAAAAGCAGCTTTTACTCACATATTCCATATTCTGTTACAATTCCACCAGCAGCTGGAATGATTGATACAACAGGATTGGTAGTTAATGCTGTAGCTTGAGCTGCTATATGCAAGTCTGCAAACAGCCCTTCCCAAACAGCATATACTCAGTTTGAGCTAGTATTTCTGTGCTGCCATATTTTTATCTAAGCATGTTTTCTTTTATCTCACAATGTAATGATAATTTAATTTAGAATGTCCATGCACATTATTACTGTGAATTTTTTCCATTGGAATTATTTCCTGGTAAGCATTAATATATAAGTGCTCCCATGTTAAAGCCTAGTGCAACACTGGGAGCATCAAGGTAAAACTTGTGTCTCTTATTTGTAAGCCACTGCATGTTCCCACCTTGTCTGAGTTTGCACTATCCACCTGGGAGCAGAGGCGATTGAAAGCTGTCCTAGCACAACTGCAAGGATTTGACAAAGCACAACCGGCCTATTTCCTTGCAAATGTCAGGACTCAATCCGTCTGGAGAGTGCGACGGGGGACCGAGAGCACGGAAAATGGAAAATAAATGTGAAAGTGTTCTTCTGAGGTTCCCAATCAAAATGTGTCATAGAGGATGGAGGGCGTGACATGACCCTCTGCATGATCGATGCCTCAGCGCATGGGTACAAGAGGGCGACAGACGTCACGTAAAAGAGGTTAATGTGAATATACAGAGCCAACATTACAAGGACTGAATATAACAAAAACGACTGCATGCATAGCCATCAATGCACAACACCACTTCTCCAGGCAATTACTGGACAAAAAAAAAATAAGAGCAAAAAAATCTGAGATGTAGGGAACTATGTTATAATCACAAGCTATTGTTCTGAAAGTGCGTTTGATTTACACAAAGATGTAAACTTAAAGTCTTTACACAGGCAGAGCTTTAAAACTGTTGCTATAATTACAGTTCAACACAACCACCAGGCATTTCACTCCTGATATTACTGTCCCCTGTCATTGAAACAACATCAATCAGATCACTCTTCTCTGCCACACAAACTCACACTGTAAAAAAAGCATGTTTTATGTATTGCTCCACCAGCGCGTTTATTGTAGGTGGAATTGCTGCTCAATGCACCGTACTGCTCAGCGTGATGCGACGAGTTAACTCCAGCGACGAGAATGACAAGTGACAAGACTGGGTCAGCTGTGTGACAGAGCGCTCTTCACTAGAGTCCCACCCCGTCCTGGAAGTGGCCGTGTTGAGCAGCTGAGGGGGGTTAAATGACTGACACCAGCTGAGGCCAATGCATGGCTCCAGTTAAAGCATGGCCTTTGTGGAGGTTTCTGGCAGTGTGGGCGCCTCCTTCCTTGGGCTGAGGGGGAGCTGTATCCGGCTGTGGGCGGTAGAAACAGCCGTGTCTGTGCCCCACAGCCAACCTCTCCTGTGTCCTTGCTTGAATAGCGCCAGAATTTCAGCAGCAAATAATTCATTTTTGCCCAAACGATGTTTATGTGGGATTTTTCTGGCCTTTATCTCCTTGAGGCATCGCTGTAGCTAAATTGCTTTTAAATGAGCTGGCATTTTAGAATAATAACCTTGTAATTTTACACATTAAGCTCCTTCTGGTCTCAGACTCACAGATCTGAAGTGAAGGAGCATGTATAACTTGGATGAAGCACTTACAGATAGAAAATATGCTTCTTTTTTATTATCCCACCTACTTGTACAAACAAGAGCAGTAGCAGTGAAGGAAACCTACACTACACACAAGGGCTTGATCCCATCCTGCTGTGACTACACCCACAGACTGGAAAGCAGATCCATCACCCATTTAACGCTCGCACCTCTCTTTTTTTTTGCCTAACTAAAGTTGTTTGGAAAATCTTTAAGTTTAACCAGACCCTGACAAACAGAGTAAACTCAGCTTGAGAGAAGTCCTTCACAGAAAGAACTTTCTCTGTCCTCTCAAAAGCACATAAATAAAATGTGGAGCCTGGCGCTGTGCTGCTGGGAGCCATGATGGCTCAAACCTCCAGAGAACAGCAGCTGATGTACCCTTGAGCGTGGCACTCTGTCCAGACTGTCGCCACATAAACCCATTTTATTCATCATTTGCAGATATAAATCTTGATGTTTTGCAGGGGCTCTGACACAAACTTGAGGCTAGGGCAGGTCTGGACACTTTGTGAGCCAGAGATTAGAGGAAAGCATTTCCGCTTTTGAAGAGGAAAAAAAAAAAAAACGTACAATGTTTGACCTTTGAGGCTGATGGCTACTCAGAACAGTTTTTCTTACCTAATGAGATAAAAGGATATGATTTTATGGCATAGAAGCAAAAACCAGCTACCTCTGTGCTTATTTCTAGTTTTCTCTGCTTATTTGTTTTTGCCATGTATCACAAGGTTGTTCTAGTACAGAACTGAAATCTGACTTAAAAATAGAAGATCAGATGTTTTTTTTTGGTTGAATAGACATTAAAAATATTTTAAGTAAGCAGTTCTTCATGAACAAAGAGAAGTCTTGTTCCAGCACCAAGGCTCATCTCATTATTGTTTTAAATACCTCTTTGCTTAGCACAGCTGAATAATTTCAGTTATTACATTCCAACGTCCTGTCATACATACAGTATACAATAATGCATCATATTATAATTTGTTCTAATCTTAATTCAGTGGAAGCACACTGTAATGGATGACAGAGCCAAATAACCTTTTGCTGTGCGCATAAATTTTGCATATTGCATTTAGCATATGACTGAGAGTATTAATGTGATTCCTGGAGATGGGTTTGGAAAATGGCTGTGTGCTAAAGAATGCATGAAAGAGATGCAATAAATACACCCAAGTCTGAAACTATCATCTTAATTTTACATTACCTGTGTCATTTGTTTTCCACAGCTTTTCTTTATCACCTCACAGTGGTACATAATCCTTGATGATTTTGACACACACAAGACGGACCAGCATCTCCACTGTATGCGGTCGGATTTGCCTTTCAGCTGCCACCCACACCAATTCAAATCAAAATGGCATCTAAAATATGTTTCAGACACATTAGCTTGGTTGAGAGAAACAACCCATCATTATGATAGTTTCATAAGGGTGCTGTTTTAGCTATGGGGAGGATGTACATTTTTCAGCATATGCGCTTGTTTTGCCCCTTGGTTTTTTTAGACAGATTTTACAAAAATCAATAATTTTACTAAACTTATTTCAACTTCTTAACTGTTAACATTTACGCCTAAATTTGGAATACTCATTTACAAACACAGATCATTCTAAGTAATATCTCATTAATCCCTGGATGTGGTAATGTGAGAATTTAATGATAAAATGCCAAAAAGTTCTGTTAATATGCATTGTTAACCCATCTGAATACAGTATGTGCACTCAACAAAATATATGCAGATATGCACGTGTATATACATAAACAGTCTTGCCACCAGCAGAATGTTAAGTTCATTATAAATATTAACCATGACAGAGTCTATTCAGAGCATAGATAAAGACTTTTAATTAAGACATCTATAAAAGTTTAACTATGCTGGTTACTGACTGTTTATAACCAAGGGTAGTATTTTTACAGTGCATGGTTTTTGTATCTAAATATTGAGAGGGTTGTTTAATTCTTAACAATTTGTATTATTTTATTTTTAAAGTAATTTAAACTGTCAAATCAAAGATGCGTTATAGACGGGATCAAAAACAGTCCCTTTCAACTATGCCATCAGAAAAGGCTATGTAGAATGCATTGAGCTTCCACAGCTTATTGGATATAAATATTTAATTTGCTTATAAAACTCCTATAAGAATCCTTGTGTTCACCAAATCAGCACAGCAGCATTAACGCATATTAAATGCTTTGAATGAAAACATCAGGACACATTTTTCTGACTTAACCAATTTTTTTTTTTACACACCATACTTGTATCTTGCCTGTAACACCCATTAAAAAGATGGTATCACTTAAGGAACATGAGAAACATGGAGGAGATATCAGGGTCTAGACTAGTTCTCCAGTGAATTATTCCCCTCACAGCTACATGTTAAATGGAGTCTACATCATCATCTCTCTGCAGCTAAAAAAGAAAAAGAAAAAAGTGAAGTAAAAACTTTCCTCATAGCCTGCTGAGGGAGTCAGGAAAAGCCATCATTGCTGAGGCTGTAGGAAGTCTTTCAGTATAGCACCACATGACGACAAAAGAGTTTTTTTTTGCTGGAGTAGCAAAAAAAAAAAAAATCCCCAGCAGTTCACTGCATCTCTGATCTCTGCGGAAATCAAACAATCTTGGCTACATATAATACAGCATGATTCTGCACCTTTAACTAATTAAGAGTCAAGAGGAACCGAGAGGGATGGTGCATTACTTGTGCTTAAGGTTACCATTTTCTCATGGAGGTCATAAACCCTACGGAATTAAGAGTTTCCTGTGAAAACTTGAAACTGAGTACAACACAAAGCAATAAGGAGAGGAAAAATATCCAAAGCTCATTTCAGTTTGAATGAACTGACAAGTAAATACGAGAGAATGCTTTGCATCCTTTAGTGAGAATGGTACTGCAGTGAAAGCAGGTTTGTGCTTGACTGCTTAGCCACGAGGATTTCCTGTAATTTCTTTTCACAGGACAAAGAGGACTGTTGGAAGCTTCCTCTTGGCTGAGCTGATGAAGTGGAACAATGCTTGACCCAGTGGGGGCAAAACTGCACATACTTCTGTGACAGAGAGATGCTTCCACCAAGGAAAAAGGAGAAAAAGATGGATTCCAGTTTGGTCCCAAATGTATTTGCAAAATTACAAGTGAAATGTAAGTTGGGACAAACACTTTTACACCACTTCATATAAACAGAAATGACAGGAAAATGACTGGAGTCAATGTATGGGTTCTGAGTGAAAGTTAAATTATGACTGAGCTCTTACTGTGAAACCCAAGAACAAGGACAGACGGCAAAAAAAGACAAAGGATATATGCACAAGTAATATTTCACTGAAATTGTACCTTGAGAGATACCTCCCAACAATCTCTTCCTTGGATCATCTGTGAAAACACAGGGTCTTTGATTTGGTGTCTAAAGCAATCCCATGACAGAAATGAAGTGTCCTGACACCATTGCATTTTGGTGGAATGCGATGAGGCACTTAACGCCTGTAATAGCTCTGAACCGTTTACCTATCAGACTGCCAGCAGAGAGTGCATGTGGACAGAGCTTTCCTCCACATTCAAAGATGTTGAGAGAATGACAGATGGTCAATCAAATATAACTTTCCTGTTTGATTGAAGCAATCAGGACACTGAAGGCAGATCGATTACTTCTTTGAAAAATGAAAACACCACAAGACCAAAACTAGAGGAAATACATGCTTTGTTGTTGCTCTATTTCATGTATCAAGGTATTACAAAGCAAGTGATACTGCTATTGTAGGTTACATCCCAGCCCTACAGTTCAGCTGTTATACTTCTCAATTAGCAATGAATTAGTGAATCTGCAGGAATATAGTCATTGAGTGACTACTTAGGAAATAAGAAAACAAAAAACAAAATGCAACTGAATGATAGTCCACAATCTTTGATGGACTGTTGGAGGGTAAAAACACAAAACTCATTAACAACTACAGAATGTACTTATGTACTTCATTAGTACAGGGCATGCAAGTCATTGTCTTTTACACTGTCTAGCACCAATGTTCACATACTGAATGCAAACAGGAATACAATCGCATTGCTAGAACTGAGTCAGTGTTAACTGAAGTCAGTCTACAAGGAAGTGCAAGAAAATAATCAATACATCTCCAAACAGTTCAGACATGGCTGAAAATGATCCCGATTTTAGTTATCACCAACTAACTGAAATCAGATCGTTCACAATCATAATTTAACAACTCAATAGCAGATTTACAAGAGAGAGAAAAAAAAGAGCACTGCTAATTACACAAATGACATTTAAACTGAAGGGTAATTAGCGTGACTGATGCTGCCTTTATTCCCGGTAAATAGAGCTCTCTGTGACCCTCGTTTTGAACAGTCAGCCACCCCTGACCCTCCCTCGCAGAGCACGCTTTCATTAGTTTGAGATGATCCATGCAAAAGCAGCACTGGACAGATGCTCTTTGACCCTGCTCTGCGGAAAGCTGTGTCCGGTGTCAGCTGCTGAAATGAACACTAGCTGCACCAGTTTATGCATTAGTGCATCTGGACTGACAAAAGGATATTCTTCAGATATGACATGTCTAGAATGACTGATTTTGTAAAGTAATTAAATATGTTATGCTTCTCTTGTACATTAACACAGCCATGCCCATGCTGTGAAAAGCTCCTACTGTCATCATAATAAGAGGACCTGCCTTGCCAATGAAAGTTCAATTTAAATTTTACAATAAAAAACATAATGTTATTGAACATACCTAACTTACTATGTCACACCAAGGGAAGGTTATGAGTGATTTCAGCAGAGCAGGCCTGTAGTTGCATGGTTCTCAGCCATCTGAAGCTTTACCATTTAAGAATTATCCACATCACGCCCTGTACCAACTATTTTCTACACAAACAAATTTGTCAACAGCTTCCCTACAATGTGTAACATGAGCAGATTGCTCACTGTAAAAACTTGTAAAGGACCTTTGGACAGAGTCTCACATATCTTCCTGTGGGATAAAATGCTTTCCTAAATGTAATGTTCTACTCCAACCAAATTCTACTTCATTAAGTAAGACAAAAACATACTTTTTCTAACATCATCACAAATATAAATTGCTTAATAAACTGTAAAACTTTTAATGTTTCCAACTTTTTTATGAGTATCAGAGATAATTAGTGCTCTGATATTAATGCAGTTACCTTGTAGGAGGACATAGCTATTTAGAAGCAATTTAGCTGGTAAAAAGGACTTTTTTACGCCTGTATTTTGTTGTGGCACAAGCTCTGCAACCCTTTGATTCATAATCAATTGATACGACGGCTTTGCCACAGTTCACAAATTGCATTTCCCCCGACAGGCTGTGCGCACTGTTAACTGCTGTAAATTCACTTGATCTCCTCTCCACAGCTGCCTCAACCACCCTTAATTATACTGCTTCCTAATTACAGAGTATGATACTTAGCAAAGCAGGCAAAGAGAAATATTGTGAAAAAAATATGGCCATGGTTCATTCTGTTCCTTTGGAATCTCGTGCTTAACTATCTGATTCTTTGGGTTTGGGCGAGGTCATTATCGAGTAAACAACGCCATGAAGGAGTCATTCCTCTACAATGACCAGCCACAGCAATGAAATACGTCTGCCCCCGGCCCCCCCCAAGCACCTAGACCCCACTTAGATGAGCAAAGTATTCCTCTACCTTCCGCCTCCTCCTCCTCTTCCTCTTCTTCAAAATGCAGAGCCTGTCAGTGAGACAAATGTGCGTCCCTTGTTGCAATTAATTTGATTCTTGTTCTGCGTGAGCCTTGCTTGTAGGATTTAATTAAGGCTTTCACGCACTCGGCACACTCTGTTAAAAGCCCAGAGTTAAATGGGCCTGTCTTTTTTCCCCTGGAAGCGCTCGAAAATGATGAAGTTTATGACTTGTGTTGGAGAGGAGAGGCTCAGAGACGGAGAGAGGGCTTGGGTCTTCGCTCATCTCTCATCCAGGCAGTTATTCCTCTCTTGTTTTATCGAGATGTTTTATGTTGCCTTTTACGGGTCCACCTAAAGTCGTGTGTGAAATTGATGAGGAGCCCAGGCAGCAGCGCAGTTTTCAGTTGGCAGGGAATGATGGCGTACCAGATCTCTACAGAGTGGGGAAAAATATCCTTATTTTTCAGCCCAGTGTTTCAGCTGCAGAATTCGCAATTAGGAGTTTTATGACAAAGTTCTGTTGCTAGACGTCCTACCTGATTGCCTCTGAATATCCTGTACTCTGAAGCAAGACAAAAACAGTTCAATTCATTGTGTAGTTATATGATTTGTCTGTTAAAACTGTAATGGATTCTGTACACATTTGCAATTATTGGCAGCATCAGTCTGTATACTGACTTTTTTTGGGAGGAAGTACACACATTTTCCACAGGCACGAGAGAATAGGCCACATGGCTCACAAGTTGTTCCTTAATAGGGGGTTAAAAACCCAGGGTTCATGAGGGGACGTTGAGTTGGTATGCAGAGGCCTTTGCTGCTTGGTGAATGCAGGTTGCCCCCAGCCCCCTCTCTTGCCGTCTCTAGCTAGATCAAAGATGCACACTCAATATTTCATTAAACCACTCACACAAGTAACAGCTCAATTTACGAGAGCAGCGACTGATGTTAAACATGAGCTCATGGAGTGACGGCCTTCAAGAGCCAAGCTGCTGAATCTTGAGCAATTTCCCACATTACATGTGAAATGATGATCCTCAGAGTGCATAGCAGGGACATTGCCCTTGACAAAGTTCAGGGGACATCTCGCAGGAGAAGAGTACAGATGCAATAAAAGACTTTAAACCACATTTATATAGATTTCCACATTCATTGAGGTAAAAAAAACCTCCCTTTCGAAATTTGGGAACATTCGTTTCCATATGTTAAATACAAGACTACTGATTTATCTACCAACTAATGGAAGAAGGTTAACGGTGTCCAGAATTTAAATACATAATATACAAATTCAAAACTGTCAATGAAATTTGCTGCCTTTTTCCCACAGAAAACCAAGAAACATCTCCATCTTTAAAAATTTTAAACCAGGTTACCCATCAGAATTCACATCTACGGGAACCTTTAAAAAATAAACTATACTGAAAATAAAGATTTATAGTCACATGCCTTATAAAACAGCAGACAATAGTTATAGTTAAATTATTGTAAATTCATTTCTATTGAAGTGTCAATTTAACACAAACATTCAAGACAAAACTTTGCAAAAAATAACTGAATTTCTTCCAAGACTGCATTACCAAGTTTTATTTATGCTTGTGTCTAGATGCTACCATCTTAGTCAACAAGTATAGGTTGCTTGGTAACCACATCACAATTGTATAAATCAGAGGATGCCACAGACAGATTTAACAGAATTCCTGCTGCATCCCACTGTATGACTGCAGTATCTGGCAACACTGAGGCAAATGGAGGCCATGATAAATAAACAATATTAACAAGATAAAGCTCTCTGCCTTTAAGTGGTATACATACAGAGATATAAGATCATATCCTGGACTGAGACAGAGCTGTCTGTTCCACTGAAGCGAATCTGAGAACAGACTGCTTTTAGCACTGTTGTATGGCGTATTGATGGGGATTCACATGCTGTTGACATGACCATGCAAAAATAACTGATCTAAAAAATGAAATAAAGCGGGGGAAAAAAAAACATGAGAGTTCAGAGATGAACACTTACTGCTTCACACAAGAACAAGGACAGAGAGCAATGGAAGTGGGTGTGGCTTGGTGGACTTAGGGGGTGGGGCTAGGCAAAAGGAGAAAGATTTTTTTTTCCCCTCTCTCTCATGCCAACGCTGTTAAGCATTTACTGTGGAGTCATTCCCATGGATAAGTGATGTTAAAAAGCGTAGATTTTCTCTTGCCATTACAAATAAAGCAAATGGAAAAAAAAAGTTGACACTTGCTTCTCTATCTATATGTGTACAAATGTTTGAGGGGGAGGGGACTGGGTCATCATTACGTTCAGTATTAGTTCTAAAATAAGCTTCCTTTCAAACTAAAGCAAGATTATGAAAATAAAAATTGACATAATTACATTATTTACACCTCAAATCAAATTACAATGGAGAATCGATGGAGCTAAACATTTTTCTAACTTTAAAAGAATGTATCCCTTGTTCAAAATGGTTCTGCAATTTGAAAGGAATTAACTATATGTTTAAGAGCATGCTTTATTGTCTCATTAGAAGTTTTCGTACAAAGAAGCACTATGATGCCTGCCTGGTACTTGCTTAAATGTGAAATGGACCTGCTTCATTGGAACTTTGTTAGCAGGTAGCTCTCTATTCTCCAGCTAGCCCTGTTAAACAGAATCTTTAGCTCAGTTTGAAAGGGGAGGAAGTCACTGGTTTCATGCATGGAAAGGCGTGGCTGAAAGCATGGCACTAACGTTCACGAAGTGGTTACTTACAGGTAGTAAGTGTAGGAGTGATAGGTTCTTCTGCCAAGTGGGGTGGTGGTAGGATTTAAGCAGTGGTGGGGGAGAATGGAATGAAAGGAAAGAAAAGTAAAATATTAATGTTTGAAAATATAAATGAACAAAAACCAGATATGGTGGCATAAGTGAAGGTTACTTGTGATTGTGAGGGCAAGGTGATTGCTGGGAGCATGTCATGCGTGGGAGCCCACAAAATCTAGACATTCACATTTGGAGTTGTTACACTGCAATAGAGATTTGCAGGCTAGTTTGGTGTTGCAAGAAAGGATCCTGGGTAAGGTGTCACGGCAAAGGTCAGGATCAGTTGTTGAGGAAAAAAAAAGGGTGCCACATTATATATCAGGGTATAAAGAACAGGAGAGAAAAGACTACTTGAGAGTGTTAGAAAGAGTTGATTAGACAGAAACAGTGAAAAAGCTCCTTGCTGAATGCATTACACGACTTTGCTTTTGATCTTCAAATAAAAAAAAATAAAGGTATTTAAGCCTTTTTCATTTATTTAAAGGTGTATACATGCACTACTAAAATTCTGATATGATACGTAGATGTAGATTTTTAGGGCAAATCCCATAAAAAGATGAGACAATCTCATACCTAGCAGGATGTAACACAGGCATTTCAATTCCTCACCATGGTTTCATTTCTAAATCAATTTCTATAAATTAGACCAAATATACAAAATAACCTCACTTTGATCTTTTCATTAGAAGGAGGTGTGGATAAAGTCATTATACATAATTAATTCATCTCATGCACAATCCGCCTAAAACGACAAATGAAATTTCCAGCTGTACATACAATAAAATTGATTTCAAACTAGGCAAACAACACCAATAACATATACCCATTGGAATCTGTTTGATGGAGGATTTTCTCCAACAGAATATTAATTCAGTTTGAAATAAAAAAAAAATGTTTTGTTTAAAACCGTTGCTTGCTCTGTGAATATTCTCTCATTAGACATAATATTGTCTTTTTAAAAGAGCACAGTAATGTACATCATTGTCATCTACAGCAAACTTAGAGAATACTCATATTGTGTTATTGCAGGCTTCCCTGTGTACAAAAGAACTTTGGTATTTGCTCAGTGTTGGTTCCTGAGGCGGGTGTTTGGAATACAGAGGTCTTTCTCTGGCATGGGACTAAAGCTAATGTAAACTTGCCTGCAGCTAGACGCCCAAGGCCTCCCTTTGAAAAAAAAAAAATGCGCTTTCATCAATTTTTCCTTCTTATCTCACCCTTTTTCATAAGTCTCAGAAATATTTTCCTATCCCTGTTCACAGGTCATTAAAACAGTGGCGTTTGTTTGAGCCTGGCATAGAGTGGAATTAATATTTAATCATGCACTGTACAGTATCTATGCTATAAACACTTTAATGGAGCTTATCAATGTAATCAAATCAATTATTTAACGCTCAATTGGCAATGCGCCAGTTTCAAGGTGAAAAGAAAATCATTGCCGATTAAATGGATCTCTCTTTCCTACAATTACGCACACTCCCCAAACCCACAAAACGTGTTTTGTGATGGAACATTTAAACAATAAAATGCCTATCTCATATCAGAATCATTATAGCTTTTCTGTTCATTTCTGCTCAGTTGGCAGAGATATATTCTCATTAAACGATAAATATAACAAAAGACTAAATAGATACACAACAACAAAGCGCTAAAGCACATTTAAATTTCAGTGCAATCAATTCCTTATGAAATGATTTTTACTTGACCTGTAATTACACAGATTCTTGTTGGAAATTATTACCTACAGTGCATTCTGGGACATCACTGGTGTGCTTGGAGTGACCTGGGTGAGTGTGTCTTACCTTTTCTTCATGACCAACACCACTCCAAGGAAAATGATGACAAAGAGGAGAATGCCAGCAATGACCCCTGCGATCTTCACTGTGTGGTCAGTCTGCTTTTCTGGTTCCACAGCGTCAGGCTTTCGAGTGGCGGCCCCTGGAGTCAACAGCAGGTCAAAAAACATGTCAGCGAGCCATAACAGCATAACAGCACGATTATGCTTTTCATACTCCAAATGATCCAATAATCGAGACATTGACTATTTTTCACTCTTCAAGTCACATTATACTACAGGACAGCTAACTCCAAGTACAGGGGTATATCTGACTGATAGCATTTGTTAGCCTGTGGGTCCTGGGTGTGCTTGGATTCCTGCCTCTCTAGGTGCGATGAAGCCATTTGTCTCCTGCTGCTTCGGATTTTCCATCATAGTCGGTTAATGTAAGACTCGTGTCAGAATACATGTCAAGGTATATATCTTGCCCAGGGGTATGAGTGAGGTGTCCCACCCAAAATCTAAGCTAAAGATACTTTGTCCAAGGCAGCTTTTCCAGTCTATAGGCTCTGCTCCACTCGAAGCACAGCATGAGTGGGGGTTGCCCCCAGGCTAGTTCACCACAGGCTAACGCCACACTTTCTAAGGGTGGGGAAAAAACCTTTTGCCGCCTTAACTGGAAAATGACTTTCCTAGGTTTTGTTGAACAATGTGCATAATCAAAATCTTTTTTTGCCTTCTCTTTATGCACAGTATTCCACCACTCCAATGAGGAAGTGGCTGATCAACACTCTCCTCCTCCTTTGTGTTGCAGTGACACACTGAGGTCCGGTCACACAATGAGTGTCCTTCTTAGTCCTTCTCCGTTGGTGACCTTTTTAAGCAATTAATTCTTTTTTTTCTCCCCATAAATGAAGCAGTCATTTCTCCTCCAAGGAGGTTCTGCACCTGAGCGCGTGAGATAAAACCGTTTGCTATGCATTTCAAGGGCAATTGTTTTTGTGAGTACAATGCATACTTCTTTTTGCCTTTGGATATTCAAATCTGGGTCACCAATGATGAGCAATGGGGGAGGGAAACTCCTTTTCTGCAATTTATTCACAAAGTAGGCAGTGACGGGTGATCACACCACGGGCACACACATTTAATATCTGCTCAAATGAGATAACCAACACCTAGCAGCAACCAGTGTTTTAGCAGCACCGGGCTTCCCTCCTTGAAGAGAACTTCGCTCGGGCTGTTTACTGTATAATGTGATGGAACGTCAACCCGCCGCCCGATGAAATATCCATTTCCTCGCGCTAAATGAGTTTGGGATGAAAAATAGTCGGGACACACTGTTCAATTCACCCGACCGAATCTATTCCTCCTGCCACCGCCACTTTTTCAATCATGGAGTGACAACATCCATCACGCCGGGTGCTCTGCTTTCGTTTACCGCCGTGACGGATGGTATCGGGAGCCGGTCTCATTTCGGAAATTTGTATTTCACTCCTGGTGACACGCATAAGTGCGGGGCACGGGCCGGCGAAGAGCCCCACTGATGGGAAACCAATTCAGTCTTACATGCTGAACGCAGGGACGGGGCAGGCTGCATCCTGGAGGCACTGCTCACCCCTGCAGACTGCTGCCAGTGCTGAGCGGGGCAGGGGCAGCAGAGTCATGGTGGGAGCTACCTTTCCACTTCCTGTGTTGAGTGGTGAGGGGAACTACGATCCTGCAGGAGGTGTGAGTAGAGCTACAGGCACACAGATCAGCCTCAGCCGCAGAGAATCTGGGCAAGTTGAACTCGACAACACGATTTGGAACAAATTGAACGGTTTGTTCCTGTCCTGTCTCACCTGAAAAAGAGTGTTTCATGATTTTATACATGCGTAAGGTTATTTCATTCCTTCAGCTGTACTTCTTACGTCTTACAAACAGCAGTATAATGTTGCAGGACCAGCTTTTTCACATTTCTACAACAAAACAACCTCAAGGAAAACGTTGCTGTTAACTAACCTATGAATCTGTCAAAAGTGCATCTGCCAGCTTCTGGACCCAAGAGAAGGACATTTTTCTCCAAAACACATAACTATCTCCTTTACAACACATTTTATAAAGTTCCAAAAAGTGAAATGACTGAATGACTCTTAAAATCCTGTATTATTTATCGTTTCTGTATCTGAAGTACAATGCATGGACAAGAGTCAAGGCTTCTGTCTATCATTCCAGATACAAATAATTTAAAAGTCACCTCTGAAAACCCTCAATTCCAGTCTGACAATACATGGAAAACTTGAAAAATAAAAACTAAAAGAGAAATGCTTGTTTACCAGTCCTCAAGACATTTGGACATTATCTATGAAAATACACATTTAAATGAAATAGCCAATACTTGAGTTTGAAGTGTTAAACTATTTCTTAATTTATTGTTTGAGCTGCATGTTGAATATCATGGCCTTGCATGGACAGAATAAAAATTCAAGAAGGTAAAAGATCGAAGAAACAAACACACAAAAAAAAGAATGCTGTACTCTGAGTCCAATCCTGAAATGTTTTTTGAATTCACAACACAAAGAGAATTCTCTGAAACATATGATGCTCCTAATATTTTCTCTCTCTGTACAGCATTATAGATGGGACTGCCAATAGTAAAATGACAAATATTTCACATAAAGCCAACCAAAATAGGTGATAAATCACACTTGACAAAACAGGTCATTAAATGCATTCAGTTGGTGCTGCAGGAGCAGAAAACTTCTCCCCTGAATTTCTGTGGAGCCCCAGCCAGATTGAGATGAATTAAGCCATCTTTGCTAACACATAACGTAAACAAGAATAGGAATTTAGAAGTGAGGGGACATAGATGAGTTCTTATTTCACTGTTTATCTCCTCCAAATGCACACAAATTAGAACAGCCGCTTTGTAAACACTAGGAAGTCATTTGACTGTGGAGATATGACATTTAACCCTTCATCAACACAAAATATGTTGCAAGAATATGTTATGCCTTTATATAGCAAGCCCAAAACACGGCTTTGGGCCACATTCATATACACATCAATATAACCTACACTGGACAAGCTAATTATGGTTAACCAAATGGACTTTTTTTGTTAAAGAATTTTTTAGAACTGTTGTTTGCAACCATGCTGTAAATTCAGATACGGCCAAATAAAACTGAATATAATACAAAATGATACCATATTACAACCTTCACTAAAAACAGACTATGGGAGTTATAGGTCGGAAATGATCAATGCAAGTTGTGGTTGTATTGTGTATTCAAAATGAACTCATTTGGTAAAAAAAAAAAAAAAAAAAATTAGCGTGAGAAAGAAAAAAATAAATCGGCAGAAAAGAATCATGCTACTCTCCCAGTTACTTTTTAGCTTGCCAGCCAATACAGTCTATCTGCTAGCATAAAGTACATTGTTTTATTTATCTTGGCAACCAGAACGTTGTTAAATATTGCAAGTCAGAATTCTCCACTTCTCATCATGCTCCTGTTTCAACATTCTTTCCCATATTTCATCAAGGCTACAGTTTTACAACAGAATGCACTATGCTTCGCAGGTGCAATGTTTTAAGACATACAACTTCATACTACACAGTTACTGAATGAGGAAAATCACTTCACTTGTCATATAAACTGTCAACAAAGTCTTCCCCTTTCCTTTGAGGTGAGGTACTGAATGTTAAATATGTTAATGTAATTTTCTGACAGCAGGTTGAGCTCCATGACTTTGTCATGCATGCCTAAGTGTTATGGTTTTCTGTTTCATGCTGTTTTATAAAGCAGTATTATTTTTCTCCTTTTTTGCATGAAACCTTATATCAGCTTTGAATAACAATGCAGGTATTTTGTGATTTTATGGATCATGTTATGGTAGATCCCAAATCCCATATAACACCATCTACAATTATACGTCAGCTGACCACAAAGTTTTACAAATACAAACTACACTGCATTAATGAAAGTTTGAAATCAAAACCTCACAAACTAAATTTCCACTTTGCTCACAGTGGAAAAACAAGCTCAAATTCATTAGCTGGACAACATAAAAGGTCACACACTGCAAATAAATGAGAACCTGCAGTGATATAAACAAGCTTAAAAGAACCTGTTCCGGGAGACCAACACACCTGGAAAAGGACACAGTCACAGGCACGTACGCACAAACATATGACAAAATAGCACAGAATAACACAAACAACACAGGACCAATCATGGATCCTGAGGTTCCTGGGCAGATAGACAGATATGACAGACAGACAGACTGACAGTACGAATGGTGGAGGGTGCGGGGTAGCTGGGAGTCTGACCTGTTAGTTGGTTGTCGCCAGCCGCCGGGGCGATGCGAATGTAGGGTGTTGTGAGCTGAGTCACGATTATGGCAGCTAATGCAAAGGGAGAGTTCCAGGCCAGCATGCAAAAGGAGAGAGAAAGCCAGACTGAAGCTGGATACTTAAAACACAAGAACAGCTTAGTCACAGTGCAACAAATAGAGAAAGAAGAGAAGAAACCTCGCCTGTCACCAGATGTCCTGTTTATTAGCAAAGCTCCAGAGTTTGCGTGTGCCAGTTCAATTAATCTGACCATCAACAAGAAGCTGTGCAGGTTAGCTAAGCATGCTTGTTTGGAAAAAGGCAGTAAACTATTTGGCCTGTAACACAGACTGCTGGATTTGTTACTAAAAAAAACTACAGAGATCTGAAAATAAGCAAAATAATTGAATAAATATAAAGCTCAGGGCCTGTTTTTTTTTTTTGGTTATTAACACCCTGGTTAAGACATGTTTGTCAGATAAAATGAACACTCAGGCAATGTGGTCTGGCCTGTACTCTGACACTTGACAGTCCATTTAACATGTGCCCAATCTACACGGTCACATGACTGATTGTTTTGTAATACATAAATAATTGAAACCAAAGTAAAACCTCTTCTGTAACCTTTGGCAGTGGTGAAAACAGAATGGAAACAAAGTTTAGCATAAGCTGTACAAAGCAGAGTTGAAAACAAAAAGCTTTGGAATAAAACATCTCTCATTTGCATAGAACAGCCTGGGCACCATTAGAAAGATGGCATGTACTATGGAAAATAGATTATCTACCATCTGTGCTAAATTAAATTCAACACTAAGACTGCATGCTATCTGAGAGGAGCAGTGCTGTGGTGCCGAGAGCCTGCCCTTTCTGTGACTGCTCCATGATGAGCTACTATCCCACTGAGAGTGTAAACTGCCCCTGATCCATGGAGAGCCACTGTCCTGCAGTGAGTCGGAACTGCCCCAATCCATGGTGAGCTCCCACCCTTCACTGGGTGTGAACTGCCCCCCGACCAATGATGAGCGACTATCCTACACTGAGTCTGAACTGCCACTGTTTCATATTAGAGGATTGCCTCATAATGGCTATTTAGTGCTACAAGCTAAGCGTAATTTTAGGCAAAGGCAGATTGTGACAAGAGCATTGATGCAGCATTGATGCAGTGCCTTATCAGTTTCATTTTAACTGCTAATATAACCAATACCTGACGATGCTGATTATGATTATGATGTTTATTATTATTATTAGCAAAATCATTATGGATGAAATTATGCTCTTAAGAAATGTAAATACGACCATAAGATGAAAGGAAAAGTCAAAAACATAATTGATGCAGTGGCAGTGTAAAACTGCTTGAAAGGTCGATAGGATTGTTCACACATTCCTATTCGCTTTGAAAGACAGACCTCTTGACCCTAAAATCAAACCACATTCAATCAAACTCTTTTAATGATGAGTCCTTTCAAATCAGTTTCAATATAATTGAAAATGGTATTCCAATTTCCTGCTGAAAACAGCTCAATAATGAGTTTATTGCAGGCTGTGTCTGTTTACTGAGCTCCTGCATCTCAGCACTTCACAGCAATGCAGTGTACTCAAAGTGGGTCTGAATGCAAAGCCCACTGAGTTTGTGTGTGCTTTGAGCAAACTCTTTCAGCGAAAATCATTCCCAATGACGACAGATATTTCTGCATTTACATCAAAACATTAAATGATGATGGTATACAAGTATTCTCCAGTGAATAACCTTGGTGACTTTGCTATGGAAATGTTATTAATCTCCACAACACGGATGAAAACCGGTTTTAAGGTCCTGTGTACCACATCCAAATCAAGTCATCATTTTTGCAGTAAATGGGAAAGGGCAATGTCTCACATTTCTTGCAAATTACTCATCAGTGAATCCAATCAACTTGGTTGTGTTTATTCCTTTTGAACTGGGACACTGCTAAAAGATATTGACTGAGAAGTAAAAGAGCCAATGGGTGATCCAAGACGACTTTTTAGTGGGAAAAAAAAATCAAGTGAGGAGATTCATGGGGTTTACCAAAAGAAAAGAAAGGATGCCACTTCTACTGCTTTCATTTGACCATACGAATTCCTGTGGACTGTCAAAGTTGTAATATCGTGAAATTTATAGTTACAGAAATGAAATACATTCAAGTGCAACATCCTTTACAAATATAGTAAAAGGCAAAGAGCAAATACAATTGAAAAGGAGATACCAGCATCTTCAAAAAGAATGTAGCTATAGAGAAAATATAAAGATAAGGTAAGAAATAGAAAGTTATTTGTGCATTCCTGACAAATCAATCCTTAGTGCAATGCAGGCTTTCATTTTTCTTTGAGAGAATCCTACCTTTGGTGGCCACTCGGACGCAATCAATTTTGGTCTCCTGCATTAAAAAAAGAGAAAAAAGAAAGGAGATAAAGAAAAAAAAGGTTATTGATTGGATGTGGGAAATGACAACTTGTTACAGAACTGTGTGATGGAGTCATGGGTGCCTGGTTAACTGCTGTCTCCCAGTCAAAAACGCTCTCCTCTCCCAATCTGTTCAACTCACCGACCGTAAAATGTAATAGACTTGGCACCGGAGAAAGACTGCTTGGATCAACGGATTCACTGGCATTTACCTGCCAGCTGACAGAAGGCTGTCTCAAATGCTGCGTGTGGCCTCTCACTGAATGAAAACTCAACGACCTTCAGACATCCAGCTCCCCCCGTCCCCCACCCACACATCACCCCCACAGGTGCCCCCCCCCATCCAAACCCCTCACACTCTCATTTCTAGAATGGTGATAGCTCTAAACACCATGTTGGGCATTATAAACCTGGGATGGTGCATTTGGGCTTGGCAGAGACACCATGCACTGAAATCCAGGGCTGTAATCGCTACTGGCACAGACGTGCCTTGGCTTGTCAGAGGCAGCCAGCACAAGGAGGGGATGAGAAGAAAAGAGCCCCTGCAATCCGGCCACAGAGGAAACGGAAAACAATTCGTGGAAGCGCCGAGTGAAATGAGATCTGCCGTGTCCTGTTCAACTGACTCAGTTTAGCGTCATCCTTGGGATTCAAAAAAAAAAAAAAAAAAAAAAACCCCAGAGAATTGTACCAGGCTATACATATATGCCTCATCTGACAAACAGGGAACAAAAAAAAACTTTAAAACAATTAATATGCATATTGTGGGGGCTGCAGGTAACTTGGGGTTTAGCTGAAATCCCAGCAGCTCTAATACAGTGAAATGCACTTGTGTGTGTGGTGAATTATTTAACAGATGAGAAATTAAAATATAGAGCTGCTAAATTATTCAAGTTAAATATGACAGTGTGACCCAGGTAACATAAGAGCACCTCTCCATTTTCAACTAGAAAAAAAAAACATACATTGTGTGGCATACATGTAAATAACAATAATCCACTCTATCTACTGTATTCTATGACCAAGTCTATTATCAATTTCATGTCAACTGAATGTGACATACATACATGTGATTACATACTATTTCTGCACTCTTCCTGTTACACTTATACAATCATGTAATCATGTACCTTCATTGGACTATGATATTAGTTGAATGAAAAGTATAATTCTGCTCATTTTTTAAGAACAAGCCCAATGTTCTTGCATAAGAGAGTTCCAAACCTTCTAGATAACTTCAGAGACAGCCAGAGACAGGAGGCCTACAATACATGCATACAGGGCACACTGTCCACATGGCAACTGTGCCAAAGACACCTATATTTAAAAAAACGATGACTGGGCTATTGCATTTGAAATGAATGTTAAAGAAGTGACTCTCTCTATGAATATGATTTTCACTACAAACTGAATGTGCATTTACATACATTTACGTTTCGAAAACTGCACAGCCATAAATGTTATCACATTACAGAGTATCAAACGTATACATCTCTAAGTGGATGGCAGCAGCACGGCAACACTGAAAACAGGCTGCCAAGATTGGCTGAACTTAGTGGGATATCAGAATTTCAGCCTATTTATGTTTGAGTTCTTGTCATAAAAGGATTGTGTGATAAGAATCATGCTGCTATTTTAAATAAAATGCAGGTTTTTTTTCTTCAGCAACAGAAATAAATGTGTGTGATTAATTACTGGAAGGCTGGGATTTCATGTGGCATCAAAGTGTTTTTTCTTCTTCTTAACATTTGGTGTTGCTGCATTCCTTGAATTATGGGTAATTATTTTCATTTAAAGGCCAACGTCTAAATATAAAAATGTTATCTTCTGTCCATGGTTCCACCATCCATATTTGGCTAATGATAACCAATAGACACTATTTTGAGACAACCTAGACCTCATTCTGTGAAATAAGTGTTTCTCACAAATGACATCATTTGAAAATGTGAGCCAGAGAAGATATATGAAAATGCAGAGACAGCTGCATTTCCAATTTATTTTACATATTTTATTTGTATCGAGTTAGTTGAATCTTGATGTTCGGTGGGGTGTGTGCGCAGTTGTCCTGGATATATTAAGAAATTTGCATTGCAATGGCGACATCAATATTTCATTAAATTTTGCAAAAAACAGAGAGTGATCAATTACTCTTTCCACCACCTAATTTTCCCACACTGCAATGCAAGCTTTTGGGCAAAAGAGAAAGCAACACATTGTGGGCTAAGGGTAGGCAACATGTAGAGAAAGTGACTGTTAGTTTTGCTTTTAAAAGTAAATGAATATATTGTTACAACTGCAATATATTTAGGACAATGGACAGCATACTTCAAAAATGCTTTAAAAATCAACTTTTCCTTTTAATTTCAAAAGGATTCTGTTTTACAAGTTTGTTTTCAATAACAAGCTTCTCAACAAGTGTTCTTATAAGAGTTGTTTGTTTTAATTTGAAGGTAAATAATGACTTTGCTTCAAACACATATATAAATTACAATATTTAGCCTCATTTATAAAATTGACTATTGATTTATATTGGTTCTGCCAACTCCTTCATGTCTTTTTGACCTGATTATGGTTGCCAAAACCCTTGCCCTCAACCACTTGAGATGTATTGGATATTGAGCCAGTGGCATTTCACACAAGGACCCTTGCTCTTAGCAATGTGAAGACTGCTGTTGTTCCCTGCCTCCCTCCGTCTCATTTTGAGCGGCCCTGCGCTATGGGATGTTGATCTGGACCTTCCACGCGTTCTGGGCAGAGCTGCCTCTGTCTGAAAGGTCAGCAGACTGACCGTGGTGCCGTTTGGGGAGAAGACGACGGCGAGGGTGTTTGGGCCACGGCTCTTCTGCCCCCTCGGCACCCTATTAGAGCGAGAGTCAGAGGCGCGGAACGCCCCGTTCGTCTGAGAGGGCCTCCATTAGGGAATGTCTGTCTCCGCACTGCCGAAGGTGAGCCGCGAGACCGCAGCCACACTGGGTATAATTTCAGCCCCAGCACTTCGGGACGAGCTCCTTCTCCCTCAGGCCAGAGTGTCCAATTAGATGCAGTGAATAATCTAATTGTTTGAACTGCACTTTGGAAAATAAAGGATGTGCTTTTCATTAAGTCCAATTTGCATATAAAAGAGGAGATTACTGATATTCCTAATTTACATTTAATCTGACTGTTAATAATGCATTTGAAAATGGGTCCCTGGAACACTGAAGCTTGAAATTTAAAACCCATGAATCCTTGACCCTGGTCCCTGCGATGGTAAAACATCTTGAGGCCTATTTCTATTTTAGCTAGCAATTGCCTGTGTGTGACACCTCAATATTCAATGCCATATAGGAGGCTTTATTCCACCACCTTGCAGTCACATCTGAACAAACAGGACTCAGAGCGCTGCTTGCAGTAAGCTATAAAAAGCATTCTTTGGGAGTTGACTGGCACAAATAACACGAATGTCCAAGCTATTCCAATTGTCATAGCAAGACTAATGATGAGATTAAACCAACCTTACAAAATGCTTTAATATCATCACCTGAAAGCATAAACGGAACCTAATCTTCTTTCACTTCAATCTTTTATACAGTCTCTCTTTTGACTAATCCGGAAGTCGGGCCAGTCTGATCACCACATTAGATTGGGTTTTTCAGAAAGAACTATTCTTTGGTGGGTGTAGGTTGGACCCATCTGAGGAGAAACAACTCTAAAGAGAAGTCTAAATGAGGGCTAATGGAAACAAGTGCTGTCAGCCAGCCACTCTGCACAGCCTAACTAATGCCACACGACTCACAATTGATCCTAAGTGCCCTGATGGTTACAAACGGTGTAATGATGCTTTCTGCTTTAAGTGGTTTCAAACAAGTGTCAATCGGGAAGAAAGATACTTTCAACAAACAGTAACTCTCGTTTAGGGAACAGTCAAAATAGCGGATTATTTTACTGCGGGTAAAACATTATAAATTACTTGCGAAACATAATAAATGGCGCTTTATCTATGTTTTAAGGTGGTAATAAAACTGTGAGGTGACCACTGAGAGGAGAGTGACTTATTGCCAAGATGTTTACTGCAGTTTATGTGGTGATCAACTGCTGTGTCGGAGGCAGAGCCTCCATGCACCCACCCCATTGGCCGTGCTGACAGCCTGGTAGTAGATGCTGTAGCTCTTGTGAGGGAGGAGCGGGGCGTTCCAGTAGCCGTTGTAGGTCTTGTTGTCCCCGATGCTGAAGGGCTGTGGAGCCTGGATGCCCGCAGCAGGGAACTCTGCGGTGAAGTAGTACTGGGAGTTGAGCACTGTCACATTCTGGAAGTGGATGGGCACAGGGTAGCAGCGAAGGATCTCCGCTGATCCCCTAGCCCGACGGGGACGCTCTTCTTCCACCACTACCTGATACACGCTGCAGAAACATGAGTGGGAGAGTGCAAAAGAGTCTCATTAAAATGGCCTGTATTACCAAAATGCATTTTTGACATCAGAATTGTAACTTGTGTTAACACAAATAATACATTACATTTGTGTGTGTGTATGGGTGCGTGTTTGCCTGCATATGTGCGTGGATGCACAATTTTTTTTCATGTGTGCACTTCATCCAATAACTGCCACAAGAAATATGTTTTCTGGTGCTATGAATTTGGTGTCAAGTTTACTTGACCTAAATCTTGAACTAATGGCGGCCAATGGCTGTTTTTTAGTTGGTGTAAACTGTCTTAATCCACTTTCAAATGCCCTCTTCAGATAAACTCAGAATCTGGATTTTATGTTGGATAATCAGTGTGGCTAAAAGGACAACAGGCAGTGCCCTTCCTAGGGACTAAACTCACAAATTCCCTGTCTGACCTCTCAACTCCCAAGCTCATTCAGTTGCATCTGACTATAACCTGTACAGGTAGGACACAGCATGAGTCAAATGTGAACCAAGAAGCAAATTATCAGAGACCATTATATCTGCCAACTTGCATTATACAGAAAACCAATATGAGATAGCACTTAACCAGTTATATTTTTAGGGGCATGCACTTTCCAACAGCTACATACATTACCAGCATTGTGTGTGTGGTACACACTGACATGTTAATATGTACCATGTTATGTGGAAGTGAATATTTCTCAAAACTGTAAGGGAAAGTGGCAAAACCAATTTGCACCTGAGCGAAATGGCACTGACGCAGTGACATAGTTTGATATTGGCAAAGGCTCTCATGCTGCACAGGCCCAGACAGGTTTAATTAACTCAGTAAAGCCTGCAGCCCGAGCCTGAATTCAGCTCAAAGAAAGAGACCACTATCTAATTTATTGTGAGATAGCAGGAGAGCAATATCCCATCTATATGGGATTTAAATGGCACGAAACAAAGGCTTTCTTATGAAATTCCAGGCTTCCCTCCACCCCATTTCAGGATATTACAACACTGAACCCTGACACTCTGAAGATGTATGTTTGAAGACATATGTGTGACCAAAATAACAAAGACAAAACTCTGTTTGTAGCAGGTTGGAATTAAGTAAATCATCTTTTAAAAAAAAAAAAAAAAAAAAAAAAGTCAGTTGTGACATTGCCACTCATTTTCTGAAAATTCTAATGACAAACATGGAATTGTATACTGAGAAAAAACACATTAATATATGTGGTGGATTAACTCATAATAAAGTATTTTCCTTCTAATATAATACAGAAGATGTGATTTTTTTTAAAAGGAGACCAGCAGAACAGAGGCAGAGACAGAGTGGAGCATAATAGACCCTTGTGTGAAAAGTAAAATAAGACTCTATCCTTGCCCTGAGAATAGCACAAGAAAAATTTGCTTTATTTCTCTACTCTGTTAGCTGTTTAAAAATTTAAACAACTAAAGGTCAAACAGCCCTTTCATTATCCCTCTATCAAAGACGTCTTGTAAAACAAATAAAAAAAAAGCATATTCACGAGCAACTGCATTGATTCTGTCTGTAACATGGCTGCAGTCACACAGGTTGGACATACACTGCAGTGTGATTAAGTATTGTAGTGAGTGGCATACACTAGTTCAGCAGTAGTGTCTTGACTCAGAGGACTTACTGGTATGGCTTTCCCTGGAGGAGCTGCTTGGAGCAGAGTCTATAGTTCGCTCTGATCAAAGCGCTCTCATTATTCTTAATGTTCATGAACAGGAAGGAAGGAGTCTTTTAATGAAATCATTTCTGTGGAAATCAAATCTACATTTATTAATGTCAGATAAAAAAGAAAACTGCATTTAAGAGAGGCCTGCACAGATGCTTTCCCCAAAAACATCTACATGTTTTGTCTGAAATGCACTGAAGTGGTAAAGAACATAACATTTATTTTAGGCTTTTGTTATTTTGCTCAGGATCAGGTACAATGCTGAGATTCCGGGTGTATAAAAACTGAATAACTGGAGACCAGATCAGGAATATCCACAAGCGAATGAAAACCATCTTGCGATCTCATCCTAGTATTCTTTCAGCCACACTCCTATTTGATGAGCATAATTCCTATCTGATGAGTAACATTTGGTAATGAATAGCCAGAAATACTTCATAAACAGGGAATACCCTACTAGTTACAAAATGTAAAATAGAAAACGTACATGTTTTATTTAAATTCTAATCATACGGTAATCAATAATTTTTATTTGTAAAACAAATTTTGAATGACTGATTCCACCGCACAGTAATAACTCAGTTAAAGTTAAAAAGACCCAACAAAGTAGACAAATATGAACAGAGTAATCTGACTTTTTTTTACATGGATATCTAAAAGACCAACTTTGTCTGAATATAATTTGTATGAATCAGGTCATAATAGATCCCAGGTTTTAACCACAGGATCATACTGTTCTTCAGAAGCTTTTCACCCATTTCTACATGGTAGCTACCACCAAAACACTGAGAAAATTTTATAAGTGTAAAATACTGACCATTTTTTAAAACCAGGTGTAGAATACCACAAGTAGTTGGGCTGCAAGAACTATTCAATATGTGTTAATTCAATTTTCTTCATTCCCTATCCTTTGGAGATTAGATCTCTCATAAACTGCTTTCGAATATTGGGCAGGTTCCATGAATGCATTTTGTGTTCTTTCAGCCGTAACTCATTACCAGGAACTTACCCAGCATCAATAAGTCCCTCTTGCCCTTTCGTGTGTGGCTCAGTACCATGGCACACTGCTATTTAGTGATAAAATCTGATGTAATAAAATATTAATTACAGCTGAGAGGCTGGTGAGAAATATGAAGTTAATTACCGTCCCATACTGGGAACAAAGGGCAGGACAAGAACTGAGCTGGTGCAAGAATATTTCTGTGCATGCGAGAGGAAGAAGAGACCAGAACACTTATATCAGATTTAGAGCCCATTTTAAAGGCCACCCATAACTGAAAGGGACTGTCAGGGGTGAATTACAGCTCACGCATTCAAGGTGTGACAAGTGTTCAGCTTCATGGGCTGAGTTAACTCTCATTCCCCTATCTTCCTTTTTAATAAACACGAAGATGAGTGTTGCATGCAAAAACATAAGGTAATGGTTTATGTGACAAACCTCCATGGAAATAATGGGCTCTCCCAAAGCAGGAACATACTCACCCTAGATATTCATTAAATATAAGATTTGTATTCTAACACACTGAAAATAAATAACAACCCAACTGCTGACAATTAATGTTGTTTAAAATAAGAGAATGACAGATTTTCTGATGCAACTTCCTTTTTGTGAGGACAAATGGCTGAACACTAAAACTGAAGCTTTTAACTAATTTTAAGTTTAGACTTAATAATAGTTAGTAAAAAGCCTTATGGCAAAGCAAATCATCTAAACAAACCCCACAAAAGTGCTGTTCAGGCACCTGCAACTCTAGAGATAAATTTTTAAAAACTTGATTTAATTAAATAAATCGCTCTTTGTGATACCCTGAGGACGTTAGCAAATGTCCTGAGGAATGGTAGGAAATCAGTATGCAGCACATCACCCAGGCCTGCAACGGCAGATTTTTTCATAACCGCAATAGCACAAAAACTCACTGAAAAGATATTTTGGTTATTAATTTGCCACCCTACCTATCTCAGCACTTTGCATTCAGCAAGAGATTTGGAGATAGATTGGCCCTCCTATCGATCCCTCTTTAATGACATGACTGATATGAATATGATTGCTTATTTTTTCCTTCAGGCAAGAAAGCAAGCGCTGACAGCAAAGAAGCTCCCTGTTGTCATGGTGAGGTTTTTGAATAGATTTACCCCAGCCCCACTCGTCCTCTTCCCCTAGAAATTCAGAAAAAAAAATAGGAATCACCTGTACATTTAGAAACTACAGTACATGTGAATTCCCCATCGTTCAGTGTTGTTATGCTGGTCCTTGTTTAATTATGGGCTACTGTCCTTTGTCTGAGCCAAGTCTGGCTCCTTGTAATTCCCACTCAGTCATCATGTGACAGCTAATAAAATACATCAGTGCTCCAGCTGGAAAATTCATGGGTTTCTGCTTTTCAGTCCCACTCTCAGACATTTTCAGCTGGAGCTATTTGTAGGAGAACCTCTAATACCTTGTTCCAGGTGTCAGGCCACTGCGGCTTGAAAGTTGTCGATAAAACAATCAGGACCGTGGCACTGTAGGACCATGATGGACACCATTAGTACAGCTCTTGTGTATACAGCACATAGCTGGAGCATTGTAAATATGGAACATTTATGGGGTGGTCACTGAAAGACCTTGGAGTTGAACACACTTATCCCATATTACAGAACTCATTTTCATGCAATGTGCACTTAGAATCCACTTACACTAAACTCACATGTTGCAGGCACACAGATTTGAAGCTCCACCTACATCAAAGCCACACCCAGAAGGGGTACATCTGAACATTTGCTGATGCGGTGCACAGCCTTTTGTTCTTTTCTGTTGATGACAAACAGAAAATGGTTTTTTGAGATCCAGAGATGTGTATGTGTGTTGTTTTGGGAAACCCTCAGTCAGTAGGCGTGTTCCTGTCTGTCACCAACAAAGCTTGGAGGCAGTCTCTTATTCAGTTTCTTAGATCCCTTTGCAATTAAATATGTATAGGGATAAATTTCAGTATATTCATAATCATTTCATCAACATGTTAGAAAACACTGACTAAAACAAGTAACTACCATCACACTTTTTTCAGTGTTTTTTTTCTTCTTTTTTTGCATAATCCTCATAACCTTTTCATCCTAATGTTTACAGTCCTTTGAGCTGCTTACTCTTGTCACTCCATGCTGAGCTCACAATGCAAATCTAAAGAGATTTGACAGATCTGAGCAGCGATGCGCTTAATTTAGCATGCCTTGATTTTTCTGTACAAAAAAAGGTTTTTTCACCCAAAACAGGTGGTAACTATTCAATGCTTCAGTGTATCAATAGATTACTCCCTCCCTCCAAATCAAATTTTCCTCTAAGGAGACAACCTTCCCCAGTTTGAACTAGTTAAGCTTTCATGTCGATTGAATTGAATAATTAATTGAAATGATCCATTTTCTTGTCAAATATGTTCCAACCACTATTGACACAGCAAGCTTAAATTTTGCATGAGCAATCTGACAGTGATTTCTTCCATAATGCGGTTGAAATGCATTTTGCCATTTTAGTTAGCAATTAAAGTGACTGACTTGTTAATCCTTGGGTTTGTGTGAGCTGGCTTTAAAGATGACAGGCAAAACATGTGCAGCCCAGTAAGTAACCGATTTCACTGTGATGGTGCATTCTCAGACAGGCACTTTCTTCAGTTAAAGGATTCTCTGGTGCTTTCTGCATCTTCTGAGAATGGCGATTTCCAATATTGAGACCCCTTACGCTACTCTGAGGAGGTAAAGAAATAACAAAACACTTCCTTGCATTTTTATCCACCATTACTTTGAGACCCTGTTTTTTCTTTTTGTGTTCTGGTAAGAAAAAAAACTTTCCATCCACAACAATCAATGAGAGTTCTTAAAGAGTAAATTGGAGCCATTAACTGCCTGCTGTGTTGCTGCCCAGGGAAATAAGTTTTAGAGGAATTCAAATAAGGCTGGTGAATTCTCTTATCAGATAATTGGCTGACGGTGTTCCTATAGGACCTGTGTGACCCCTGAGTGGTCGGATGGCTCAGCTCCTCTCGATGGCACAGCACCTCAGCTCATGACAGGAATACATCAGCTCTCTTCCATACAGCACTCAGCCCCGCTGGGCTTCCCCACTGCCTGCACTGCAGGAACCCAGCCTTTACTTCCTGCCATTTCATTCTGATTAGACTATGACCGCAACTACAGTACATGGCTAAAAATTGCCTCTGTGCATGGATAAAAATGGCATGGAATTAATAAGACAATCTTTTTTAAACAGGGAAAAAAAATAAAGGAGGGTACCACAGAATCATAGTCATTTTAAAGTCAAGGTGGAACTGAGCCGTTTAAGAGAAAAGTGTGGAGTTTGAAGAGAGGGAAAAATCTGATAAGCTATTAAAAAGAGGGCAGCAGTAGGGGCCAACAAGCCAAACCCGTGTTCCTGTAGAATTCCTGCACCTGAGCTGACACCAATTAGGCCTCTTTGCACCAAGCTGCCAGATTTCAGAGCGAGCGATCACATGACACCAACCAATTACTGCAGTTTGACTTGGCATTGACTGAATTGTGACCTGAAACCCAGATTTATTTTTCATGCTCTCTTAAAGGTGGGGAGGGGGGTACCCACACCTTCCCATTTTGGGCAGACAAGGAGGCCCACATGAGGACCATTTAAATCTCGTTTGTCGGCCTTTTAATGCTAATCGTTCCACCTCGGGGGCGTCTGCAACATCAATCGACAGGGCTGGAGTGGTCTGGCTCTCTAGGGATCGCTTTGGTGGCCCAGTGTGTGCCTGATTTAAAGCCGCTGTAGAAGACCATGTCTCCTGACCCAGCATCTCCTCTCAGCTGCTCTTTGCTCTCACCTGCCCTTATTTATTCCCCCTCCATAAACCAAACCTGGAGTATACAAATGAAGGAAAATGGGGAAAGATTAAATGTCAGTTAAATCTTAAAATGTGCTGAGATGGTTGGAAAGGCTCTGGGTTGAAAATGATTGGAATTGGGGGAGAAAGTGGTACGAGAGAAAATGTAAGCACTTGCATGACCGTGCGTAATATTTTGCGGCAATAAGTGTGACACTATGATAAACTGCAATCGTGTTTAAAGCACCGTGAAAGCACTTTGTAGGTATGAGTGTATTTGAAGAGCGTAATGCCATGTCATTGGGGTGGAGGGGAGGGGGTGAATGGGAGCCTTAATGCACCCTGGTGTAGTTACCGTTTTTTATTTTTTATTCAGGTGAAACCTCAAGAGCCAGGAATCAAGGACAGCCTGAGCTACCTGATTACTGTAATCACATTTCTCTGAAGGCTCACATCACTCACTCATATTACTCAGCATCGCGAGGATGACATCACTCCTGGCAGCCCACAACGTCAAAGCGGGGTCAGTCACTGTGTGACTGCCATTTTAGGTGTGCTGGAAAATTTTGCTTCTCTGTGGTTATCCCCCCTTGTTGTACCCAACAACATGCAACAATGATTTTGATGTAGCTTCAACTCAACTTCTAACCTGTGGAGGATGGAGCGAACTTGTCACTTGCGTCTACAGTTGATGTGACAGCTACTGTGATTGAGGTGGTGCATAGTTAAGTCCACAGGGATGGTTAGAGATTGAAGCTGGGACTGGACCAGCCATTGTCATTACACTCTCCATCTCCTCATCTTCCCCTCCCACCTCTCCTAAGAGGCCAGGATTGTGAAGGGGCACTTTTCTGTATTTGTCAACACCACAGAACTGTGCTCTGCTCCTCCAGGCAAGGTTTTTCTCCTCAGGACAACAAATCCAAGACCACACTACTCAGGAGATGATCTGAAAGAGCTGATCGAGTAAAAGAGCAGGCCTCTTCGTCTTTCTTTTTTTCCCCCTTAGTTTCGAGTGGTTCTGTCTCTTGGTGTAGGCGATAACACTGAGGGGAAAAAGCTGTGCTTTATTGAATGGCTGGCATGATGCTGGGGAGAGCGTCCCAAATCATCTTTCTCCACAGCTCCATGTAAACGCTTGTCTTGGCATGGGGTGCGAAGAGGGGGATTCTGGCCGTGATGGAGGATCTTTTCAAACGCTGGCGTAACCCAACGTGACTGACAGACGGATCGCTAATCCCTTTAAAGGAACAGCATCCCCTCCGGTCAAAACCATTGTCAGAAACGTAAGTTGTCCTGCCAGGCTAGTCTTCACATTAAATTCCTCATTATGCAACATCTCTGAGTGACTATGTACAAATATATAAAGACAGTCACATTGAGCACTGACAAAGCCTGGCAAATATAGCTTACATATTCTGATGTTAAATTAAGGAAAACATTTTTTTTTTCAATCCTACACATTCTAATTTAGGCAAAAATGCCTTTTCACATGCTGATCCAATCTTTTTGATGGTTTTATTCTATCTTATTGTATCACAGCAAAACATCTGTTATTTCAAACTCCCATATCTGCAGCTATATTTCCCCACAAATCCGATCAGTGTAGAAGACTGTTTCATTATGACAGGCTTTACGCTACAGTAGCCAGGTTCAGCTGTATTTCCATCGCAGCACACAGTTTATTCATCTGCAAAATGCATCTCTGGTAATTGGGAGCATTTCTGGCCAATAAATAACCGCAATATCAAATGAAATTGTACAACGTACCAGGCAATCTAAGCTAAACAGCCATAAAAGAATCAAGTATTATCTCAAACAGAGAATGAAAGTGACACACATGTAAACAGACTGTAGAAGCTGTTAAGCCCTTAGAATTCTTACTGCATTGTCCTAGTTTGCCATTTACCTACAAACCCACCGCAGTGTTAGAGAAGATAAGTCACCGCTACATCAGAATTCATACATGCGGAAGCAGTTGCTGAACCTTTTGGTAATAGGGACTGCTTTGCAGTGTTTCTTAGCTGTCATACTGTCATCTGTCGCTTGGGGGAAAGAAGCAGTACTTCAAAAGCTCAGAATTTCAGCGGCATCACCATTCCGTCTTAGATTTTAGTTCTCAAGTTTTCACTTTCTCCTTCACACTGTCTTCACAGGTGTACCACTCCACTTCACTTAACATGGCCAAGTTAAACTTCTTTTGTGAAAACAAAACTAATTTTATCCTACAAAAAATTCACACAATCATATCAAACATATTCAAAATGTGTCCCCTTTTCAGCATTTTTATGCACATTATGAAAAGACCATATTCAAAAACTAATCAAATCACTATGTCTGATAATGTTGGTGTCATTATGCACATAAACATTAAAATCCCCTATCAAAACATGCTTCATTTTTCAAGACTGAACACCGTGAAATCATCATTATTCCAGTATCAATAAAAGGCTAGATAAATTATATTTTAATTTATGGCTCTTGTTTTAAGATATTTTTTTTTGTGAAATATGATAATACGATTATGCAGTTCTTATATTAATAGTCTGAAGTGGGTTAAACCACAGCTAATATCTTAAAAGCCAAATCCTCTCTTTAATCTACCATAGACCCTGTCTCCAAACAGTAAACAAAAATAGCCTTACATGCCAATTAATGACAGCCCTGATTAATGCTGGAGTGTTCATTATGATTAAGACCACAATTAGCCTCCTGTAAGACTGACAACATGAATCAACAATGCTGAATTGTACCTGCACATGATTCAAGTAGATCTGACAGATTTTATTTCATTATTTTTATTTTTTTTTTAGAAATCAATCTGGCCTGCAGCATCTCCTGTAAACACACTGGGGCATGTTAGAAAACACATCAGATGTGCAAAATATGAATGAGAGCATTCTGGACATTTGATGCATTGTACATTTCACAGTTTCCCAAATTACCTGCTCAGGGCACAGTGTTTAACCTTCTGATCGGCTCCCATAGGACAAAGCATGGAAAGGGGACAATTTGTGTTGTTTCATATTTTGATAATTACGCAAGGCTGAGCTGAGTCTCGATACTTGTCTTTTGTCATACTTTAATGCCTTTCATTAAAAGGGGGCCAGATAAGAGAGGATTCTATGAATGACAATAAATTCTTCATGACAAATCAAAAGTGCAAAATTATGTGGTAGTTTATTCCTTTCAAATTGGACAGCAAGACATTTTTCTTGGTTTTGACAAAAAGAGCTGCAGTTGCCTAGGTGAATGATGAGAAAGCGAGTAAGGTTTTCCTAAGACAAAGGCCTACATTTTTTAGTTTCTGCTTGAAGTAAATATTTAGCTTCTCCCCTTTTGGTCAACTCATGCTGTTTATCCATCTTTTTTCTGTGGCGCTGGTGCGACTGCCTGCAGCGTACATGGCATGCCAGGAGGGGCTCGGGCCACCACTGAATCATTAATACAGTTAATCACTTATTTCTGTTTCTCTTGCTTTTTGTCGGCTCCTTTGAGCACACGAGGCCATATGAATGATTAAAGGAGCGGTGGGCTTGTGATCACTTAACTGTCATTTTAATGCGAGGCAGGGGCCACAGGACCTGGGGAATCCAGGGAGCCGCAGCAGAGTGCTAACAATGAGGTAGCAGCTCCGCAGCTTTCAGACAACTTTTGTGTCTGATGTCTGTGTTTTATGCACTCAGGACTGTTCCTGTCTCTGCACACAAGACCGCAAAGTCAGGGATTGCCTACCAATGACAAATAACACATGTGCAGCTTATCCAAATTCTGAGAATGTTTCTGAGGAATGGTTAATCAATGATCAATAAAATTTCTCGGGGAGAGGGAGAGCTAGCACAGTGATAATTTGGAACACATTATTGATTGATCCATCCGACAAAGTGGCAAATGATTCTAAGCAAGAAGTGAGTTTTTCAATATATTGTAGAGGCATGTAAATATTTTGAAGAGTGGCATTTTAATGCACATTTGTGAAATGGAAATGCCATTCAGAATCAAGAACACGACTGTACAAGGCAGCAAAATGAACGGTACGGCCATGGTGCCTGGCTATGAGTGCCCTGAAAGAAATAAAATAGGATGAGATCCTGTTATGAGCTTCAGCTTTGTTCTCATCTTCAAAGGCCAAGTCCCTCGCACTCAGATCAAATGAGCAAACGGTGAATTGGGGAAAAATAACGTAAACAAACAACGGATCAAAACGCTTGCGGTTTTCCATCGCTATCCAAAGCAATTATAATTATGGGAGACGGGTCTTCAGATGTGCGTTGGTCGCCGCTGAGGCCATCCCTCTGTGTCTGGAAAAGGTGACGGGGAAATAGGGGGTGGGGGTGGGGGGGTGGTGATGGAGCGGTGTCAGAAGGCTAAGTGTTGTCAGGTGTGAAATCCCCTACCTGACAGGTGCCCCTCGGCTCTGTGCTGGCTTGAGCAGAACTGTCACCGTGCTGTCCGTTTGATTCAGAGGGGTCTCCTGATCATAGCCAGGCATGTGAGGCGCTGTAGAGAGGAAACACAGCAAGTGATTCAGCACATCCACACACTATGTCCTGCTCTGCATAGCCCACACACAGTCAAACATGGGCTGGCTTTTGTAGTGGGAAATTTCAAAAGCAGGTCTCGGACTTAATCCACACACCACGTTTTACATTAACATTTTCAACCTCATATAAACAATATAAATACATATTCAGCCTACATTATGACATTATTTGAAATTAAAGTCAGTGTGCTGTGTTAATGTAACAGTTCCATTGTACAATAGTGGCACAGGCATAATTGTGTTGGAAACTGGCTGCATGTTCATCATGTTGTTCTCACCTGAAATCTTGGTGGTGAACTGAGTAATAACTGGGGGCCCGTAGCCTTTGACGGTGCTGGCTCGGATAGTGAAAGAGTAGGTGCTGCCCGGGTAGAGGCCCACAAACATGTGCGAAGTCTCATTGCTGTGCTTGAAAACCTTCCCACTCTGGTTAGAGAGGTCAAACTCAGGGTCGAACGAGCTGACTGCCTTGTAGGAGATCTGTCGGGTAAATGCATGTCTGATTAAGCACATGAATGATAAGCAATTTCAATACCCAGAGCTGCAAATAATAAAGACAGGTGTGCTTTGAACGCCCTGAACTGGCATGCTACTAAGATTCTCTCAGTGCCACCCAATCATGCTGTAATCCACCCTGAAACCAGGGCATTGGCTCCCTAAATGGCCAAACTTTCAAGCCAATCAGATCAATGCAGGAAAGAGTACAGAGGAGCCTCCTCCAACACTGCAGAGAGGTTTATTACAGTGCTGTCATTTTTACAAGCAGCACGTTTTTTTTTTTTTGTTGTTGTTGTTTTATTTGATTCTTTTCCCACTTCACTTGAGCACGAGATTAGAGGCAGGGAATTCAGAAAAGCAAAAGCACTGAGGCAGCAATGTGTTTTCCCCCCTTAATATAACTTTATCAGCCTTCTAAAAAGCTTAATTTAAATAAATCATTCTGGCCATAATGGAAAGCCTTCATTATTATTCCATTCTGATTCCAATTAAAGAATACAAAGGGAGTTTGAGTGTGGCACGATTTGTTTCCATCAGGTATGAAACGCTTAAGGCCTTCTCTATTAGTCTTCATCTGTGAAAGGCATCTGCAATTTCAAAAGGCTATATCGTAACATTTCTGAGAGGGGCAGAAGGAAATGGAGTCTACAGTATTTGGTACATTTGGCCATGTTTTCTTCATTACCAAGACATGGAGCACTAATGGAGCTGAATCAAAGTGATAATAGACCATCTCCCACACTATCCATTTTACTGCAAGCACACTAAATAGGGAGATGATGCTCTCCATTAAAACACTTGATGGGAGTTAAAATACCATAAATACATAACATATTATGTCCTGATAATGGAAAGTGATCAGAATGAATATGTATGAGAGAATATATGACTGCATAATACAGTAGTGATAGATTGCAGGATCTCCATTATTTCATTATGGAACTGAGAAGCATGCTCTGAATTAAAGTCTGATTTTAGGTAACCCACATGAGAAACAGTACAGCACCACACATACATGTATGCCCCACACTAAACTGCAGACAAGCTGTTAAAATTTCAGATATTCAAATGAAGATATTCAAGCTCAAGACATTTCAGAGGGAAAGGTGCTTCAAAGAATGAAGTGCACTTCAGAATAGCATTAATATGTTAAAAACTAATGGTGAGAATAAATCTTTAATGGTCTAATGAGGCAGAAAACCTTTGATTCGTCCATTCTTTAAAAGACAGCTTATCAGACTTCTGGAACAAAGTTAAAAAGGACAAGATGACAGAATGTAATTTTATAATGTGAATATGTGACAGCTTAATTGGTGAATTTTTATAAATTAGGTTCTGGTACAATGATTCTTTTGACTGCATGAAGTTCTGACATGGTATTGTGGGGAGTTATGAAATGTACGTCAAATACAAATCAAATGCTCCAATAGACAGAGGCACATGTTTTCAGTGTGAAACCTTGAGACTTGGAGTCAAAAGATTCTAGCTACAGGAAATACTTCAGCAAATCAGTTTATTGCAGTGTGACCATTGAGACAGTCTTTGACTGTCCATGTGTGGAAATATTCATCAGATATGGAAAGTGAAAATGAGCGAAATGGACTGAAATAAACTGTTTTTTTGTCTCTAGCACAGAAAGGACTGAAACTGTGTAGATTATACATTATAGCTTAATACCTTATTGATATCAGAGCTTGCCAGAGATTTTTCCCTTTACAACAACACAATGACTGGTTTAAATCAGTGAGTTACTGGCAACATTTGGTTGCTCCATCTATTTTTCATTTCATTCTCATCTCATTCATCTCTTCATCTCATTCTCTCATTGCTAGTTCACACCACAGGGTGGTGTGATGTGGCCCCAAGACCCCTTTTTCATCCAGAATACAAAATAAATTTAACTTTACATTTGTGATTCTGCTAGTTTGTTAACTATTTTAACAGCAAAGAAGTGTAACATAGTTGTCATGCCTGAGATACTGCAATTTTACTCTTGTCTGCTTGCGTCCTTGTATGCAGGGTGTCTGTGCTAGTGTATAATTTCACCCTAAGACCTTTTACCTTCTCCTCACCTCTGGGGAAAAAAAATCACAGGAAATGGGATAGACAGCACTCCCAAAATATTTAAAAAAAAAAAAAAACAATCTCAGATAGACATCAGCCTAAGGTGTCTGCTTATTCAGACACTATGTAAAGATGCCCGGGGTTCAGCTTTAATGTTGTTTTATAAATGCACAATCGTGAGACACTTCGCAGCTGTGTTATGAATGTTTTTGGACTGCCAAAACAACAGCTTGTTGAAAACAGTCTTCTGTTTATACTTCATGTCTGACAATCTGGTGTCAAACAGGATCACCGTCGACACCCAGCCAGCTCATAGCATTCTGCCTTTCATCTGATATGGTGCATTTTGTAATATTTTGCCACGCAATGATTTTCAAGGGAAAGAATGTATCACAATGACAAAATAACTGCTAATTTCTGGTACTGCATGGAGGAAAGCCAGACCAAAACATACAAAAAAGTATATAACCTTAGGAATTTAAGACCACTTCCTCCAAACCAAAAGTGTGGGAACTACCATCTTCACAAATTTCCAGGGATTCGACAATTTTAGACTGACAAACAGTAAATTTGTCGAATTTACACATACAAGTTTATTCCTCATACATGTAGACTTTAAAGATACTTAGCAGACTGAATTTCAAATTCTTTAAATTGTGAGTGTAGTGCGAAGTGCTGACTATTTGTCAGACGTGAATGGTTTTGCTTCGGCAGAAAGCTAGCCAATACATACGTATGATGATATTTTTACTAACTCAAGAGGTAGCTAGCCACCATCAATAATCTGCGGTACTATAGAAATTCTCAATATTATATAACTGGAAAGGTAGCTTAAGATTCAGTCATTGTTTTTTGGTCTTTTTCAAGCATGACTTACCTCGTACAAGGTAATTATTCCATAAGTCTGTACTGGTTCTCGCCATTTGAGGGCAATCTTTTCCTCATAGGTACTTCCCTGAATTGACTCCAGAGGCACCGCCCCTGGCACTGTTGGAAAAAATCATGAACAAAAAGTCAGACATTACTTCCTGTTGTTACAGCTGTAAAAGAAGTGACTAACACAACTTCCTGGAGCCTGAAAAAGTGTTGTCTTGCACAAATACAGCACATTTTTGAATTGTAACAAAAGCAATGTAGTTGATAAAACAAACATATAGTCGTCTTCAAACACCAAGAAGAGACAGAAGAGCATCGGCTGAATTATTATCCTGAGAGAAATGTCAGACTTTCAGTTCTAATGTTTACTCAAACTTGGTTGTTGTCACTAAACTTCATGACTAATGTAGATTTATTTTACTTTGTGAAATAAACAGAATCTTGTGCAGGCTGGTCAAAGAGAATTTTTAGTGATGCAGCTCCTTTCTTCTCTCCCCTGAGATGTTAAAACACACTCATTCCTACCTGTGTGGAACTTTCAATGTTTTCAATAAGAAGTCATTTTGTCAACACTAGTAGTTCTTTAGTTACTTTTATAGCTCAGTGAAAGTCATTTAATACGTGACACTCTTGCTCTGCTTAGCAAGTTTTATTTAAAGAGAAAAGTAACATCAGTGTTGAAGGCATCACAATATTTCAGCACTGACTGAAAAAGTAAAAAGCAACTTCTCATGTTTGTGTTCAAAAATCTGAATGAATCCAATCTTCATCACTCATGGAAAAGTTAAAAGACTCTAGCTGATTTCAAGTTGAGCTGCATGCAAATATCTTTTGATTTTGATGATTTACTTATGATATTAAAAAGTTTCAGTATCTCTATGAAAATTATATAAAACAAAGTGTGCCTTTGAGAGTAAACTATGGAAGATATCAATGTAAAGCTGAGATGCACAAGGGTTTAAGAAAATAAGAGAAACAGTATATTAATATTTATCAACTAACAAGACGTTGAGGCACTCTTAAAGCTGTTATACAAGTTTTTAAACAGTCTCCATCTTTTGTCAAAGATGGCAACTGGGATAACCAATCATGTGAAAATTAAATTAAATAGTTAATTATATTACAAATATAATTTCACAAATATTAATATTAGAAAGACATGTATGACCTTATGAAAATCAATTTCAGTGGAATCGTGGGGGTACCCTAGCCAGGGAGGATAAAAACTCACCGTCCTCATCGGTCAGCACGTCCAGCTCTTCGCTCTCCTTGACCCCCTCAGGGTTGCGCAGAACGAGCCTGACACTGACGTTGGTGTAAGGAGACAGGTTGCGGATGGTGTGCTGGGGGGCCACACTTAGGGTGTCGTAGCACACCTCCTCGCGGGTCTCCTCCTTGGAGCCAGACCGGTAGCGGTATTGCACTGTGAGGTTATAGCTGTGGCAGCGGGTCACGTTGTACCCAAAGGGCTCCCAGCGAACGGTGATCTGCTTGGACTTGATGTCCACCACCTCCAGCTTCCGGGGACCATGCATGGGATCTGAGAGAGAAGGGGGTCCGGGAGCAGACCATGAGTGACACGAGAGGAAACCCCACTATATCTATTACAGTTCTGCATATGTAAAGATCTCCATCTCTTACATCAGATGTTTTATTTGCAAAATTTGCAGCACACCCTGGAGTTATGTTACATATAGATTTTTATTTTTCCTTTTATTTATTTTCTACTCCTTAGTGAGGTTATTTCTTTGCTCTATTTATTGTTATAAACTTTATTCTTCATTTACCCATTTTTCTCCAACCCACATCTGCATCACTCCCAATGTCTCCAGCTACAGCCACACACACCTAAAGCACGTCCCAGGAGCCTGCAAGATCTGACAGGCCCGGTAGCGATGAAGGGCAACCAGTCTGACCAGGCTACTTATCCAGGTGATTTCTCCCACCAGGACTAAACAGATGCCTGTTCTGTCTACACCCCCACAGGGAAGGAGAGCAGCCAGAACACACAGTAATAGGATCAATCTCCATCCTGGGTTCAATTCGCAGTCCATTTCTCTGGATCTTAACACTTTTCCATTTACTCAGGTACAGCCAGCTCTGTGTCTCTTACTGACTCCATTCCCTAGACCCTAGGAGACACCAACAGCTAATCTGGCACACCAGCAGAGAAGGTTAGCATTCTAATCATGGACAGGAAACTTATACGTGTTGTTTCTTTCATTCGTTTTAGCCACTACAGAAATCACTGACAAGTAAAACCTTATTGATTTACAATTTATTATTACACAATACAAGGATTTTGTCAAAATAGTCTGGCTGTGTAACCCAAGATGAACTTCACATTTAGTTTTGGAGATGTTCATATGAACAGTTATAACATGCACTTCCTTTTTTTCCCAGTCAATGTGGAGAGATCTCGAAACATCTCTGTTGGGGATGAGAATATCTGAATGTACGTGACCTGTCTCAGTGAGTCCCGAGATGATGCAATTTCTAATGGCTTCTAATGGCTCTAAAGGCCTCAGTAAAGCGCAGCCAGAAATGCCATACACGGATGACTTCCTATCTGCGTCCATCTTCTTTCATATGCATGGCATGAGGGTTAGAAGATAAATAATAAAGACCTCGGTAGGCCTATTATGGATAGAAATGGGAGTCCATTTCAGGATCTGCTTAAGTAAATGGCATTAATAACAAAAGTAATGTTCCAAATAATTCAGATCCAGGGGTACTATGTTTAACCTGAGACTAGGCTCAAATCCTCCCTTAACAGCTATGACAATGCCAGATCACCTATGCACCAGTGTAAGTTCACCACAATAAAACACAAATCATTTTAAATCAAGGAACAAACTCAAACATTTTGCATAAAATATAAGCTTCCAATCTGACCCAGGATTGACCTTTGGCTCAAATACAGATCTGCTTTGCATCACATGCAACCAAAACTCTGTTGTCCAAACACAAAAGCAGATCTTGTCATGTGTTGTGTAAATGTGGAGAGAGGGAGCGTGTCGCCCTGCCGCGTCCCACATGACACCTCCGCTCCTCACGCTCAGTCTGTGCTCCAGTTTCCGCTGCTCTGCACTTAATTCCCATCATGTCCTGTTTCGCAATGCGAGAGGGAGAGGGGTAAATACTCTCTCAAAATCTGTGGATATTGCTCAGTACTTCCCAAACAGCTGTGCTTAGCAACAGAGCAACCTTTCCACAATGTCCAAAGTAAACAATCTGAATGAGAAAAACTCCAAAATCTCAACAATGTCAATTTTCAACCATGGAAAAATAAGATTACTTAAATCCATACTTGACTATTCATATAATAGTTACTAGACATATGATTTAAACTCCAAGAAATAAGTTGTTTCCGCAAAGCAAAGGCATGAGGGGAGGTGTTGGATGGTGTAAATTATATCCAAGTTAATCTCAACACAACAAATGACCCTGTACTAATACTGCTGTTGAATTTTGCATGAAAAGGAAAACTTATGTTATGTATGCATAGACATTTATTTACCTTTACTATGAAGAGTGAGCAGTTCAGCTAGGTGTTAACAATGTGCTTTAAAGGCAATGAGTTCTGAAAGTTAATAATGCACATCTGCTGTTGTTTGTTATTCCAAAAGTATGCATCACAAATAGAACAAATACTGCATAATTTAGTGTAATCCTGTTTTTAAATCAAAGGGTACCTTTAGAATTCTTAAATAGCAGCAGCATTCAGATAATGATGGGAGCCAATTTCCATCGATGATGTTTTATCATTCCCTGCTGTTTGCAATCATATAGAGAGACACATAACATTAGAGAGACTGCCTTAGCTTGTGGAAACAAGACCAAAGCACACCAATGGGTCATCACAACCTCCATCACAGCACTCAACTTTTTAGAAAAATGGGAATGTTTGTTGAACAGGTGTGCGGTGTGAAAATGCAAACAATGGTATCTCTGTTCCCATCTCCTTTGAAGCATTTCTAGCAGGCCTGTGAAAATCAGTCGGCAGCCGCGTGCGGTGCACTTCAGCTGGCAACAGCGCTGAGCTGTGCATGCTGCTCCCTGGCCTCCGCACTGTGATGCTGCTCTGCGCCTGCTCCAAAGATGCTATTCTCCTCTTCCGTTTGTATATCCTTCAGTCTAAAGCCAGCCTGGGGCAGGCTGGTGAAACTCATGGCGCCTTTATTTCCCTTCCCACCCCACCATACTTCTGTGGTGCAAAAAAATTGGCCAGAAGTTAGATTGATGACATCTACTGGACCTTTGCAAGGGTATGCAACCAAAATTCTGTCTATTGTAAACCACAGATACAACAGTTTCTCTGATGTTGCCTAAACATCAGCATCGTCTAGCCAATGGTTCCATTAAAGCAGAGGCATGTGCAGGCATGCCCCTTAGTACGACACTCATGAACCTTGAACGATCAAATCACCAGCCTTCAGGCCTTAAGACTTCACCTCCTCTTTCAGCACAGGATATGGTTACAGTGAGTTGCAGTGTACTATTGCGCCCAGTAGGCTGTTGTGTCAAGCAGGTACAGCTTTGATAGACAAAGAGTACAACTGGATTATTCAGCTTGGGCTCTGAGCTGCTTATCCTGTTCCCTGAGGCTGGAGAGCAACTGAACAACAATGCTGGAAGAGGCATCTGATATCAAGCTTTAACCTTAAGGTATATTCAGGACTGTATATTCAGAATGTTCCCGACAAAAGCAAGTTAACCAACTGTTCCTTGTGAGGGTTGTTGAAACCACAAAAACCCATACAGAGAAAGGCTGAGTGCTCATAGAAAATGCTCAATGTGACTTGTCCTTCTTAAAGATAAAATGTTCATTTATCTATACAAATGTAAATACATATCAATAAATGTTGATATCCTTTTGTTCTGTTATGCTACTTCTTAATTTCACATAGGAGAACAGAAAGGCACTACCTGTGCAAACAGAGACTTGAGGAAAAAAAAAATGTAACATGGACATTTGATCTTCTCTGCGCTTTAATAAAGATTATTAAAAAGTGGCAAGGGGCCAGAAGACGCAATGCGAGCCATCAACAGATTAAACGGTCGTGTTTGTTCAGGAGCAGAGAGATGCTGTGGTGCATCACATCTAACCGAGGCCTTCTGAGCAGGCGGAGACCTGGGGCCCTTTCCTCTCCACCCTGTTCCCCTGCCTGCTCCACACACAAACTTCCTTTCTGAGGAATAACATCAGGCTTTCAGAAACTGGGATGGAGACTAGATTTTTAGATCTTGTCTCTTTCAAATTTTATTGATTGAGGAAGGAATAAATTAGGTCAGTTGTTTGACATGTATAATTAGGTACATAAATACCGCAGTCATCAAATGATGAACCTGCTCTGTACAAAAACAGAAGACTCCAGCCACGTGTTTATAAGCCTCTGTAAAAGCCCCAAGAGTCTGAAATTTCCTGGTCTAGAAAAGCACATGCTGCCGTAACCTTGGACACGAGGTCAGAAACTACAGTCCATTCCACAAGAGTGAGAGTAATTACAGCAAGAGCGTTACTCAAAAGGACAGGAAAAGCGCACAGCCCCGTACACATACTGCCATAAATCACAGGCCCCAGATACTTACAACTTCATTAGTCCCCCACCAAACAACTGCAGATAGACTTGTATATATATATATATATATATATATTTCAACATGAAAGGCCATTTGTTTTTTCTCCTTCTTTCAGAAATTCCCAAAGCTTTGAAAGACAAGGAAGCAATTATTTATTGTGTCCTTTAGTTCGACCTTTGACCTCCCCCCAGCAGAGGAGGTGAATAAGTGCTGCTGAGTGCTGTTAAATATTGAGAGGGACAATAATTGGCTGCATTTCACAACAAGATCAATGTTTAAATTAACACTAAGGACAAGTGCCACATACAAGGGGCTCCCATTCTTCTGCACTTTCCTTTCAATAACTCATTATTTTTAGGCTGCAAAATATGCAAGCCAAAATAACTCCTTGTTACGCTGTTAAATGTAAAGACATCTCAAAACCTAACCCCTGTGGATCAATTACATGTTTTGCGGTTGTTAAGGATGACTTTTTCCAGTTGTTGAAAATGTAACTATTTTCTATAATCATAAAGAGTTAGTTTACATAATTTCTTAACTGCCAAATACATTTTAATTCAAACTAATACAATTTTCCTGCAAACAATCAAGTTACCATTAATCAGGTAACCTGGTGACTTCTAGGACAGTGAAAATTAAGTACTATGATCTTATGAGTCTCAGACCATAGGTGTAGAGGGCTATAATGGGAATAAGCCACATGTTTTCCTGAGTGATTTCAGCTGGATGGAGGCGATGTCACCTGCAGTAAAATCAGCTGATCTGCAGTTTGTGATCCCTCCCCTGTGATATAATCTCACCTCAAAGCACCATGGACAGACCCCTATGCCGCCGCTGCCGCCGCCCCCCCCCCCACCTCCCCCAAGGAACCATTCGCCCTTCAGACTTCACAGGCTCATGATACCACTGTCTAGATGGATACCTGGGGTTTCATTTCAACACATTGATTTTTCCACCTTTCCCCCCTTGCAGTAATTCATGGTGAGAAAATGAAAAGCCTGCTAACAATCTATTGATTAGACCAACCTAAAAAAAAGGGAAAAACTCTACTAGACAAATCACTGTTGATTGACGCAGATAATCCATTGCTGGAGATGGCTGTAAAAACAAAATGAATGTTCCCTACCACTGATAGGAGGATGAGATGCTGATAAACAGCATCCCCAATATTAAGTGCCAGTGCAGAGATGGTCTATAAACAAATAACCAGGCCAGACTGCAAAGATTCAGATAAGGAGCCAAACTTCTTCTCTAAGGTGGTGGGATGGGAAGGAGAGATGGTGATAAGATCAAAATAAATAAAATGCACACTGGTTTCCCAAAACTGTGAAAGAGAATTGCACAACTGTATGTGTGAGTGTGTGCTTGTTGAATTGAATTCCTGCTCGCTGGTGTCACATATATTTAGCACTAACTCATGGCTGTTGTTTTTTTCAATAATTTCTGATTCAAAGGGTTTCACTGCAGGATTTATGGAAGATTAAATGACGGAAAATGTCAAACAGTGGGCCGTAAATCAACTTCATTCATAGCATAAATGGGCTGATTCCCAGGTAATCGCAACAGATCAAGACAGAGAAAGAATAAAAATATTTCACAAACAGCCTCTGTAATCTTTGCAAGACAAATGCATTTTTTCCTTCACATCCTTTAAGAAAAAAAGAGTAAAATATATATTTTTTTGGAGGGCCAATACCCTGACTGTCAGGCATCATCTCCGTTTTTCTCGCTATCTCTCACTAGCACCAACCAGGAAAAAAATGTTTAAAACCCTCTATTTGTGGAACTATCTACTGGCCGCACTCAGTAACTAAAAGCACAGAGAATTGCAGGGGTGGCCAAGCACAGAAATCAAATTAGACCAGCCACTCTTGAAGTGACACATGCACTATGGCGGGAATTTATACCAGTCAAGCAGGATGCACCAGGCCAAAGTCACATTTCTGGAGCATTGGGGGGAAATAGCATGCGCTAAACTGTGTGGGCTGGGAGGGATTGTGTTCCAGGCACCTCAAGTGTCAAGCCCTGGTGTGAAGCACAAGGGTAAATGACTTTATATCACCGGATCATAATGCCTTCCTCTCTGGGAAAATGAAAGTGCTCACAGGCCTTTGGGAGACCGGGACTGTTCCTATTTTACACTGTCGACATGCAGTATATCACAAAATATCACAGGGGAAATGGAATGATAATGAGGTCATAGATTGATGTGAGGAGTAAAGCCTGTCATCATCTGTTTAAGGTGCATGCATCACAGCGGAATGTTAATACTGGTGCAAAAAGATACAGTTACCAGCTTTCTCATTCTATTCCCCATGTCTCTCCTTAGACAGCTAAGGGATGAGCAGCCTGATGGAGCATCATGATCAACATGGTTGCAGGAATTGTTGACTTTTACCTCCTGACAGGATGGATGGTCAGGACATCACTGGAGAAAGGGGTTAATGGCCTGTGTGTGTGTGTGTGTGTGTGTGTGTGTGTGTGTGTGTGTGCGCATGTAACTATTTGTACGTGTGACATGGGGGACAGGGTAATGGGGGAATAAAAAACGGTGGTTCTCACATAGACAAATCACATCTCTGTTCAGAGTAGCAACTTCCTGGATGACGGAAACTGTGATGCCTATCATTCATGAAAGACGAGGGTCAGAGGTGAAGGTTAGATTTGAAGAGAAGAAAAATTAATGCAATTTCCTGTTAAGCCTCGGTTAAGGGTTTTTTTTGCATTGAGCAGCCAATACCAGCAATAAATCGTAGAGCAAGGGGACGGGGAACCTGCTATTTAAATTCCCACAAACTTAAATGGGAAGGTGGACACACTGGATGACACTGAATGGTTTTTCAAGCTATTACTCATGGCTCGAGTGACAGGTCATTAATGCCATACGTATTGCAAGATTGCATTCTCCACACATATCCAGGCTACTAGGAGCTCAACAAAAAGCGAATATTAAGACTGTGGAAATAGGCTTTCTTCATCCTGACCTCCCAAAAACTCCTCAAAAATGTGTGCACACATGGCATATTATTTTTCTTGTCAGGCTATGATGTCGTTATGCCGTTTGTTCCCTACCTTCTTTGTGCTGGTTTTTGCAACAGTGAATAAAGTATTCTGTGGATGAAGCTTTTTAGCAGGAGAAAGCGACAAATTCTCTACCATGAATTTTTTAAGATATCAGGGGAGGCAATGGGGAACAGACAATGTGATGAGGGCCTTCGAGACATGTTCTTTGAAATATGAGCAATAAGCTGAAAGGAATAAGCAAGAAATGGGTATGGTAATGTGTGAGCCAGATCAGCAGGTAGGAGTGTTCCCCTTTGTGTGGTGAAATTAGAGTCTGAGCTTCTCTCTAGCATGAGGGCTCAGGTAGGGACATGCTAACGAGGGCACAATTGGTATTCCTGGCAGAAACTGAATTATCACCTTCTCCCACTCCTGCCAATGTAATTAAATAATTTTAATTTGACATTTAGATAGAACTATTAACTGGTTTTTATCATTACTGCTTGACATTTAAATAATGTTTCTCAATTATTGGCACATTATTGCCTTCTGTTAATTCTAATGTGTTGCACATCTAACCTTTATTGTACAATTAGACAACAGAATTATCCCAAATGCAGAGCGAGAAAGGGACCAGAGTAATCCAAAGAGCGTTGTAGCCATAGTCACTTTCAACAACAGATGCAGATGCTTTTAAAAAAAAAAAAAAAAGAAAAAAAAAAAAAACAGCACAACTGTTCCTTGTACCTGAAATGTGTCTCTTGCCACTGGTGTTTAAAAATTTCACTCGATGCAATCAGTTTGATAGAAAGTGAATGAACACATTCATCCCAGATGAAGCGGAGCAAATTGGCCATGTCTCCAGCAACCACTCCTTATACATCGAATGGCCAAGGAAAGCGCTCCCAAGACATAGAGATCTACTCCCCGCCTCCCGCTTTGGTGAATGAGGGATCAAAAGTGGGGTCATCATCAATGCCAGTGCAACGAGGTGCCACCATCCAATTTTAGAAGGTATCGTTTAAAACCAGAGTAGCTAAAAGATGATGTGATGACTGACAGCTAGAGACGGGAGAATGATGAACAACGACACAACAATTTGGAGGAGGTAAGATTAGCTAGAAATCAGTAATTTGTTTAAATCGTTGAAAACATTTTCACAATGAGAAACACAAATTGCATCAAATCAGTGACTTCCTAACAGCATCTCCACTCAAACAGCTTGGTGCTACGATACCTCACTCTCTCATCACTACTGTCAATACAGCTTCAATGACAAAATCTGGGCAGGAGACAACAGAAACAAAAACAACAAAACCGTATCATGGAACTAAAATATATCTGTTTTTCCATTCCCCTGATGATCAGTGATTAGAAGTAAAATACATGCCATCATTTTAGAAATAACATGTCAAAATGGTGGGGGTGTTTACACAGTATAGGTATACATATCTAGGCATTTCTTTGGCTGTCAGTATACGTAGTAGCGAGCTTGAGGGATGGTTTCCAGGGCCAGATCCCATAGACAGCTGTTAACCGTGGACACCGGCACTGAGCTCTACAAACAAGATATCAACAACAATGAAACTGTGTTCCGGTTGAGAGTGTTTTTCATGTCTGAGCCGAGCCCGGGCAGCCATCCTGATCTCCCTGTCACTCATCTCTATTACCGCGCCATTCACTCAGCTCCTGCCACAGCTGAGCAGCAGCAGTGGATCGCCCAGCGTCGCCGCATTCATTTATTGTTTTTGAAACCCCCAGAAAAAGGATTTCTGCAATATCAACATAGCCATCTGGGTAATGACAGGGCTTTCATCCTTATCAAAGCCCTTTCATATCTGACGGAAGCAGCCAATAATGATAGCTTTTGACAACCGACAATCAAAACTCAATTACTCTCAGAGAGTGCTCTCCTGTACAATGAATCCTCCAGTGAAGACGCTTTCACCCCCTCAAACCCCATGTGTTGTACCCCCTCTAAATGTGGGAGAAAAACACTGCTTGGAAAATGCATCTTCTTTATATGCAACCTGGTACATCCTTTCATTACACCAGAGAGGGGAGGGGGGAGATCAGGATCAATCGCCTCCCAAAAACTGATCTCCAAACCTTCAATCCATTTCTTAGTGATGTCAGTCATGCCATTCAGCATTTTAGCAACCTCAGATACACTTTATGGAGTCTGAAAGACCAAAGTCATCACAAATAAATCACAAAGTTCATTAGCACTATCATCCTAAAATGACCACCTCTTCATTTACCTAGATCGGTCATCATTTTAGGCGGAAGGTGCATTCAAAAAAGCAACAGGTTGCAGAACGCATTAGAACCTTTTTTTTGTGTTTTGACATAAATATTTCCAGCATTCTTAAATTTAAAACATTTGACTGACATGATAATGCTTTACACATTATGGGGATAATTGCCCTATCACAAGCACCTTTATCTGAGATTCAGAATCTGTCAGTTTCCCAGTCGATCAATGGCTCACTCATCTGCAAACAAAAGCCTGTTTAATTTGTCAGTCATGGGTTTCACCATTGTTTCAACAGAATGACAATCACTTTAATGCATGCAGCTGGACATGCATTCATTGAGAATTCAGTTTGTTTTTCAGTATTCCAATTTCGCAATTAAAACTATGTTAAGCAATGCTCACTGTATTATATTCTTAATTGAGGTATTTTACTGGAGGTACCTGCTGGATGTTTTGTGATTAATTTCATACTCTGATTATTACAATGCCTGATTGACCATAATTCAAGTTAATGGGCATTAACCAAATGTTCAGTGACCTTAATGGATAAACACAATTTCCTGTATAACGTATAATCATCAATCAAAAACGGCAAACCTCAAAGCGTCCGTCCTGCAAAAACTATGCGACAAAGTAAATTAGGGCAACAACTTAAGTAAACAGGACTTTACTCAAGTTAACAGTTAAATAAATGTACCCTTCTCTGCCTCATCACTTCAATTACTCTATGGAAACTATCTGGGCTTAGGTAATATTTCAAAAAGGTCAGGGATTGTGTCAAAAGTCACCAGCACCTGCTGTGGAATTAAGCGTCCACTGTTCAATTTGTTGAAAGAGCAGGACAAGCACTTCCAGGACTTTATTCTTGCGCAGCTCTCAGGTCACGACACAGATGAGCATGCTGTCTTTTTTAGTGGTTCCTGGTGAGTTACCAGGGGACTGGTCATGGAGTTGAGATGCCACATTCAAGCTTCTCACACCGAGAGACACCGAGCTGGAGCAAAAGCTCTGTTGTGACCACCTTGTTGTGTCAGGAACACCTTGGCAAGACTTCCGCAGGACGCATGATTAATGGAAGTGCCAAAACGTGGGGAAATGAGGGGTGATGCTCAGAATAGCACAGTGAGCTGCGAGTGTGATCCCCAAGCCGTGGCCTCATCTGGTTTACCCCCTGAAGCTGGTCGGGAGAGAGAGAAATCCTCTGGGATTTCAGCCATAACTGCAGTAACCTGGGGGCCCTCTCTGGTCTCTTACTCTCTCACACATGAACACAGTCACTTGCACATTAATGCATAGCAGAAAAGTTATGTGAGTTATGTAGAGAATAATTTCTTTAATGACGAGAAGATCTCATGAAGAGGAAATCTTTTGAACTGCACAAATGGTATAACTGACCTTAAAGAAACTTGATCAAGCATAGGTCTCTAGATTAAAAGACAAAAGCAAGCACAGAACAAAGCATTTCCTAAAATGGCTAGTGAAACATGGCAGAAAGCTTTGATTATATAATTTCACCAAAAAATCTGAAAGTTATATGACATGACTAACTGGCTTGGTAATTGTAAATCCAATATTGTTTTTTTTCTGCCCAGGTTATTCCAGATCTAATGAGTCCCAAGCCTTCATTGTTGAAGAATGGTTTAAAGATGATTCTCCCAACACTCTCATTCTGTCTCAGAGTGAGAAAGGCAGAAAATATAATCTCAAACTTTCACATCATGTATCAGATAAAGATACCCACGGGTTCAGAAAATAAAAATTCTGAGAAGAAATGGACAATACAGCTCAGCTCGCTGACTTTTAGATTGAACCGACCTAAAACTTCTGGGGGGGGACAAATCCCACATCGGAGTAAAGGGTGAAAGCTTTTAAGTGCACTCCCATAAAATCCCATGTTTTTGATGATGACGAGGGGTAAATATAACCACCTAATTCAGCAGGCTGATGCACACTCTCCACACCAATTACTCCCCATCTTTCTGTGGTTTCTGCCTGAGGCAATTTGCTGTTTGTGGTAAGGTATGGGAGAGTTCAGGAGCAATGGCCTACTTCAGGGATAAAAGGAAGGTTTATTTTATTTACTGGGTTTCTCGTGTTTGATGAATTATAGAAACCCATTAAAATATGTACGTCCTAACAGCTGAAATGGAGGTTGATTTTATTTTGTGCTCCCTGTGTGACGTATTCTCTTGACTGCAATTTTTTCAAATGGCAGTAAACAGATCCAATGTGGTCACATTGGAAAACTGGTCACATGTGAGGCTAGAAATGCTTTAATTTGTATTCTGATTGTAGGATGCGATGATGGAAAGTATTAATAGTGTAATGAGTTAAACTACTGGCCATTGTAATGAAGCAGAAAACAGCCAAGACAAAGACTGAAGTACACAATACTTAAATCTGAAAATACATAAGATTAAAGCTCTTTATAAAGAATAGTTTAATGCAAGAAAGTATATGCTTACATCTCCCATCATTTCCATCTTGAATGGATAAATCCAAGAACTGGCCATATTGTATTTCCTCTTTTAAATTTATGATGGTAACCTGATAAAAGGCTCATATCTCTTCTGTAAGACGGTTGCAATAGAAGATGCCCAGTTTGGCCTACGGCAAAGAGCTGTGAATGTGCTGCTGATTGAAGGTTGTAGCCAGGCTAATGTAGCCAGGCTGTCTTGCGTCATGGAATATTGACTGGAACATCAGGGCCCACTCAATGCCTACAACCACGGTTGTGATGGGGAACACAAAAATTTTCATTAATCAAGCCACTGATACCCTGTGTCTGTGCCAATGCAGATTATAGACTGAGAACTTTTCTGTGGGGGGTGGGGGGGGTTTGGGGGTAGGGGCTGGGGGATGACAATCTGCCTCAGTCCAAGTAAGCAACCAAATACACGGACACACAAGTTTTGTCATGAATGTTGCTGATGCATTCAAGTGAAAGTAAGGCCTAAGGGGAATGCACAAGCTATAGAAACCAATCCTTCATTTTTTTCATGCAATGACTGCTTCTATTCATACCTATCTTGGTCTTTCAGAGAAGATAAATAATGACATAGCATTCCACCAGAAAGTTGAGAAGATGAGTTTGTCAGCTTTCATTTACCTTGGAGTAACAGCTATTGTAGAACATATACAGAGGACTGAGGGAGGAGGAGATATTGGAAAAAAAGAACAGGAAATTGCATTGCTTTTTCAATAGGCCAATGAGATTAAACAGGAAAAATTACCATAGAAATGATGTTTCAAGCTGAAAACTGAAGCCCCTTCAAAACCCAAACTGTGATTGTGCACTGTGTAAAAATATGCTGTGAATAGAATAAGATCTGTTTCTTATTTTTTTGTTCCATTAATGAAATGAAATGCACAGCTAAAGAAACTCATTTGAAAGCCTTCATCCAATTGGAGTAAAGAAATCATTCCCACTTCTGTCAAGTTATTAGATTCTGACACATGCAAGATAGTCAGGAACTAATGACTGGCAGATCGCTATGGCCACAAAAAGTAAGAGAGGCAAATGCACCCATTCAGAGTCTATAAATCAAGGTTGAAATTTGACAACACATATGGTGTATTTGGTCTGTGTTAAAAACATGAGAATCAGCACTGAAGAATAATGAATGGATGATCAAATTAAATGTAGAAAAGCAAACAACTTCAAAACAGCAACATGTGTCACCATAAACTTTGAAAGTATATAATTTCTCATTGTTTTTTTTCTTTCCCCAGTGGGTGCCAAATGGCTGCCTAACGTCAATAGAACGGAGCTACAAGAGTAACTGCAGTACAGTCAAAATAGCAGCATTGATTAATACGTAAACACAACAATGAAACACATGTCTGTAATGTAATGCTCATGTCCATACCTATACAAGCCTATTTCACTGCACTGAAGTGACAACTTGGGTGTAAAGACAGGAAAATTCCATCAACAGGAGAAAAGAGTTATGACAGTGTTTGTCTCTTTTAATCTCCAGGTTCCGGGGTAAGGTATAATGCATGACAAAGGACAAACATGGGACTAAATAACATGCAAAAGTTTTATGAAACTGAAGAGGGAAAATTTATTTAAAACTTAAATAATTAAAACTATGTATGATGACAAATGTCTTTTCCAAATAGTTTTAAAAACAGTAATATTACAATTGAAAATTCCATTAGAAACAAATAGAATCGCACACTGACAATGACTGATTAAGAAGAAAGGCCAGCTCATTACAGTTTAGGGGTTGCAAATAAGCAATGAAAACTAGCATATACAGTGGATTCCCTGGACTGATGTCAAAACACCATGATTTATTGTATATTAAATATTGTAAAAAATATTTTGCTGCAGGTGTTTTTTTCTCCAGTTTATTCAAGCTCAATGCTGACCAGGCTTCACCTAATTACTTCCTTGTAGAAATGGTTCAAGAAGGACAGAAAACAACATCTGCCTTTCAAAGTGCAAAGAGTTAAGTCATACAGCCCATTAGACGAGGAGTGTGCTAAGAGACGCTTTGTGTGCCAAGCCTACATCAGCAGCTGTACTATAATAGAGTAGGTAGCCACGCAAAGCCTTCATAACAGGGAGCACATGTTTAAGGAGTCAAGATTGAGCATCTATGAACCACACACACACAATTCTGTCTTCATAAACCTGACTACAGATCTGGTTGTTTCATATGAGAAAAGTTCAAAATGAAATTAAGTTCACAAAGACATTTGCTATGTAACTGGAACATCTAATTGCATGAATAATGAAAATGCCAGTAGTCTGTTCATAAATGTTTTTTTTAAATAAATGTTAACTCTTATTTATGAGTATAACATGTCTGATCACAGACATATATACCTTAAACCAAAAAATAAAATAAGACCAAAATCAAATAAGACATGACATCTGATTTATGACTGCAATGTACTTGGTTTAGTCTCATCCTGGGTGGAAGAGTGTTGGGGGGGTAGCATGCTTTCTCATGTTCTGTAAATTACACTTAGAGAAAATAGTCTATTGCCCACAGCCACAGAAATACCAGGTGCTCTTTTTTGTCTTCTCTGAAATAACAGCCTGGATTCACTGCAAACCAGAGAATGCAATCTATACATCTTCCCCAATGAAGACAGTCACTTCCAGCAGGCCAATCCAATAGCCCAGTCACCAGTGTAATCTCTGCCACCACACATGGGTATTAAATGAAATGGATAGAGAAAGAAAGCAGGGGTTTGTGGGAGGGGTAGGGGGGGTGTGCAGCAAACAGCAATTTTTCATTTGTCTAGCAATGTGCTATCTGTCAGCAGTGGACTGTTCCCCCAGGCGGTGACTGGGGTCAGTGTGATGTGGGAGCGACGCTGTGCATTCAGTCTTGTGTACGAATCTGGAGCCATGCGCTGTGCTCTGATGGGTCCAGCAGCAGCTGTTCCAACAAAACAGGAGGAACATGAATTTATTGAGAGGAGACAATCTGTTTTGGCTCAGAGGGGGTGATCAAAACGACTTTTCGATGCTCGAAACCTCGCCGAACTTGCGAAAAATGAAATGTGACGGACAGTGACAAGAGAGGCAGGTCTCTCCCTCTCCCTGCTCCCCCCCCTCCACCCTGCCTTTTCATTCAGTTTCAACACTTGACTAACGGAGCGTGTGAATGAGCCTCTGTAATTGACAAATTTCGACGGCTGTGGACTGCTGCTCCCGTGACGCCTCGCAGGGGCTGATGGGTCCCTTCTCATGACATGTGTTTTTTTCCCCCGCAGCTGAAGAGCGTGTGACAGGACGGGCAGGCCAGCGCTCAGCTCTGATGCGTGCAAAAATGAACACCAGCGCTGCTCCCTGCACTACCATAACGACCTTTCCCTGGCACCGCCACATCCCGGGACTCATTGCTGTACAGAATACACTCTTTAATATTTACAGCCAGGTTCCCTTGAAACGCATTCACACCTCCTTTTGCAGCAATTTATGGGGCTTGGACTGGAAGCACTTACACTGTGTCAGAGAGGCACGCAGACCCACACCAAGACAGTGCAATTGCTGATAAGAACACGTAAATTGTGGCTGGACTGATAGATGGGGGGAGAAGATACAGAAGCTTCCTCCACTGTTTTCTCACTTTTATCATTTCTCTTCTGTAAAGACGGATGTCATTTTGAAGGTGACTTTGAAGATTGTGTTTTTTTTTTTTTTTTTTACTCCTCCCAGTCTAGCCTGTACAAGATTTAGCATTTCATTTCCAGTGGGATCAACGTATTTAATTTGCCTGCTGGGAGGAATGAAGCACGGAGATGGGGAGTGACGTTACCGTGGCTAGCAAGTGAGCTGGATAAGAATGCAAACAGAGAAGGTTCAAGGCTTAGAAACCTTCTTATTGTAGTAGGCCATAGCTACAGCCTCTCTAGTTTAAATACAAACAGCATAATGAAATGGTTTCTGGTGTCTCACTGTCACAGCTAAGGAGGAACAATATTTGACTTGAAATGATTCTCTTTTTATTCCAAACCTCTAGAAGGGTGGTTCATTTTTGTACATTTTTGCTGTAATGAGTCACAGCAGAGTGGGTGAAGAATAATTGAGAGGAGCTCCATGCAGAGGCTTCAGAAAATTCTCACAAATTCCTGTCTAGGGTAGACTTCTGTCTCACCAGGGAAACAAAAAGAGGAAATAGTACGTTGTCAATGAGGAAGGGGGAGATGTAGGGACAAGAAAGAGTGAAATGGTTTCAGGAGAATAGAGCGTGAAAATCAGATGTGTAAAGAGAAGAGGATATGAGCAGAGAGGGAGATAAAGAATGCATAGCCAGAAATGAGCAGAACGGACATCAAATTGCTGAAATGTAAGAAAAAGGGGCAGCAGAGTGAAGAGAGACATCTAAGTACATTGGCGAGGGAACACTACAAAAAAACCCAAGAGAATGTGGAAAGTACCTTTTAAAATGTACGCTTTAGTTAGAAATGTGGCTGAATATGTACTTCTCTGTTTTTCTTGTTTTTCTGTCATTGCAGATTCGCATGACACCGAGACATGTGACTTGCACACGGCTAAAAGACATAGGGAATGTGTGTGAATAACAGTACAGTGAGGAAACGCTGCCATTTCCCCCAGGGCCCTGAACCACCGCGCCAAGACAAATGGAAAAGGCTCCAGAATCCTTTTCATGTCTGTGCTGTGCTCACAGACCCACACTCAGTGAGTAAAATAGCTGTGAGTCCCTGAAGCATAATTAGATTATGGAGAAAATGTGTCAAAAGGCATGTTTATAAGCACAAATATTTTTGTTAGGTACAGTAATTTGTGCTAAACCTCTAAAATTGATCAAGTTCCGTCTACATTCCCTCAACATTTCTTCTTTGAAAGGGGCGGTCACCTTTTTTTTTTTTGCTTGGTAGCAAAAACAGTCTTATCACTGCTTCAGCATTTCTTTGATTTACTTTAGAAAACGGTTATTTAAAGTATCAGTGTTCACCATTTTGCCTTTGTCTGTGGCAGCATCCCCATCAGACATTGAAAGGAGGCAGTGCCGTGGAAACGCTTTTGATCAGAGATCCGGTGATGTAATTCCCAGATATATTACAACTGGGTGTGTGTTGCACAGGCTAAACTGAACATAGGCTGCTAAAAGATGAATCTGCTCTGGGTGAGAAAGAAAGGAGACTGTTTACTCCACGTGTCTGCGCTCTCATTATTTTTGTCCCACTGCACATGAAGCCTACTGTCAGTGCTTGTGGAGAGAAGGAGAGGCTGCCTGGCCGAGCCAAGACCTGAGAGCGAGGTCAAAATTACAGGGGTTAGGAACTGCTGCGCAGCTCAAATACAAAAAGAAGAGTAAAGGTTACCGAGGGACTGTGGGTTCTGGTGCTGCGATCTTTGGATGCAATGCTGTATGCTTTCACCCTGTCAACCAAACTACTTGGAGCAGGCCCAAAACATGCTCAGGAGGCAAAGAGTCAACGGTGCTAAACAAACAGTAGTGCTCTTATAGGTATAATCAGAGAGACAGAAAAATGTATATGGGCAGAAGTGATGCAGTTACAGGGCCGATGGTTTTACATAGATACATATGTGATTGCCATTTCAACTGCCTTCCATTAAAGTCAGTGGTAATGACAAATTTAAACCAAACAAATTGGTTTGAATTTGCAACTATCTTTCATTAAATATGCAATTTGGAGTATTTTGTTGTTGGTTATTGCAAATTCAATCCAAACAAAATTAAATGGCATTCTTCTCACATTTTAACTTAAGTTTAAATTTTGGTGTGCCACCTAGTCACATTAGATTTAAATAAATGATCATTTGAATAATTATGTATAATGGAGATCCTAGATGGTTTGCTTAGCTTACACTATATGTTCAGGGCTTACACTATATGTCTCTTTATCAGTGGTGTACAATTTTTGATGAAATAATGCCCCTTGGAAAGGCCCTTTGCCTCTTTCAGAAACACCATGAAAATGTACGGAACTAAAGAAGTTTAAAAAAATCTTTTAATAAAAAAAGCCCAAAACCAACATCCAAATGACAAAAAAACTCTGAGGTTCAAGTTTAAAAGGGGTCATGCCTTTTCGAGAAGCAATGCTTTTTCATTTGGCATGCTATTTTGTTCATGATTACCAATGACATTGCATCAACTACATCATGACCACTGTTGTGTGCCACTCTTAACAAGGGAATGAAGCGGTCAGGCAACAAAAAAAAACACGGCTAAAAATTCACATGCACATGCATGAAGCTACATACATACACACACACAAATCCAGAATCTCTTTCAAAACATCTGTTTTGCTGGTTGTCCTTGGGAAACACACAATACACCACTCCACTTTCAACTCACATAACAGGGTAAACAGGTTTAAAAAAAAAAAAAAACCCTCAGACAACCTTTCTCTGCAAAGTACAGAATTCAATTTATTTGGTTTCCTCAGAGTGACAGAAAGGCAGAGAATACATTGCTAATTCAATGCGTAGATAAAATGGTGGGATTTTATTAGCTCCACCAGTGTCGACCATTTGGGTCATGTGATACCGCCATCCGCGATCATTAGTGACAAAGCGTTCTTATTTAGTAGGCTGTACACAAAGGCTTTCGGTTCATAACTCAAAGCTCCGATGCCATTAATTGTGAAAGTAGCCAAGCCAGTTCCCTCCCTTCTTGACAGAGTCCTGATGGATCTACTTTGGCGTAACCTTGCTTGACAAGGAGCATTGGTTGCAGATAGCAGCACAAAGGGGAAGACCTTGAGAAGGGAAGAAAATACTTGCCGGTGAGGTAGATCTCTAGATATGAATTCAGGAGACAAGAAACAAGAGGGACCCGTTGCTGTGGCAGAATGCTTATCAGTCAGCTGGCCTGTGGTGTCCCTCTGATTGCTCTTTTGTAGTGAGGCTGGTGGTTAGTCTCTGAGCTACTGCAACACCCCCAATTCCCAAACACCTCCGATTTGAACCCCAGCAGAGGGTTTTTGATGGTGGGGCTTCACTCCCACAGGAAAACGTGCCCTTAGGGTGGCCGCAGGGGTGGCAGAGATCCCACTGAGATTGGACCACGCTTAGTTTTTCCACATTAAATGCACCGGCAGATGTGAACGCTACATTATGTAAGTGCAGTGGCCCAATTTTTGTCCATGGAAAAACACGTCCAGCAGTTTCCCTGGCAAATTCACAACGTACCACAAAAGTGCACCATGCAGTGTAGGTTATGATCTTTTTTACAATACTGTCTTTTCGGTAAAAATACATACTATGATAGTCGGGTCTTTTGCTTATTAAGTAAATAGAACTATTTCAGAAGTTTAAGTAAAAAAAATTATATATATATATATATATATATATATATATATATATATATATATATATATATATATATATATATATATATATATATATATTGCTGAGGAGCCACAAACCGACAATCAGAATGAGAAAAAATGAATTGTTCCCTTTCCTCTGTCAAATGCTCAAAGCAACCCAGAACAGCTGCCGACCAACAGATATCTACCCACCTAGAAGAACAGAGAGCACTTTCATAATTAGATATAGGTACTTCATTATAAATATTAGGCTCTGAGGGGGTGGGTGTAATTATAGCTATTGCTATACCTGCAATTAACATTTTCAGATGAGTGTCGCAATGGAAGCCTTTCTTTGAATTCACAGTATTCATCCCCATCGGATAAAGACACTCCATTTAAATCTCATGGAGCACCTTTTTTTTCATTAGTACATGAAGTGCTTCAGCTGGCTTTGAAGATATCCCCAGTAGGTCAGTTTAGAGGCAGCATTTTTAACATAAAATGCAATCAAAAGGGGCAGCGAAGGCCAAGGGGTGGAACAGCAGGCATTTGTGCTGGTATGTGTGCTATCCTAGCTTGCCCAGTTAAAAGCATGCATTGGGCTCTGAACTCTGCGTTCCTGTCGGCATGGGGTGGGGGGGTTATGGCCTTGACACGCACTCTTGGGCACAAGCATATTCCACCTGCTTTTACAGCCATCCCCCAGTGTCCATGTTCACTCCAAAGCAAGGGGATAAGAGCACACTGTGCCATCTGTACAGGGAAAAGTACTGGGTGTACATTCTGAACAAGAATATGGAGAGGAATATTACCCATCTGAGAAAATGGAGACTAACATATAATGGAGAGCTTCATATAAACCATTTCCATCTCCATAACCTCCTAGGGCCAATGCAGCTCCCGGATCATTGGCCGCATGGTGCCACGTGATGCGCTAATGACTGGTTAGATGGGTTAGGTGATGCTGACGGACTAATGGCAAAGCAATTAGCTTATGTAGGAGGAGAGCGTGGCTATGCTCAGTAGCGCAGGGCGGGACTAATAACAACAGTCATTTAAAAGAAGAGTCATTGCACCTGTTTAATTACTGTGATAATTGTATGTCGTTTGTTTGTAGCCCAGGGGTCCAGCGGCAAGCTCTAAATGTGGCAGCAGCTTCACTTCGCTTCAAACAACACTAATGTTCATCTGTGCCATTAGGAAGATGCATTCTCACCCCAGGTGGATATGACCACTACCTCATAAGTCAGGTGAAGCTTCCATTTCTGCTTACTGAGTGCTGATGGAATTTATGAGGTAAACAACATCAAACAGTAATGAATTTGCCTAATGAGCACTCCAGCATGAAACTACCTAACAAGCAACCTTACAGTTATTAAAGGCTACCTTCATTTTCTGTCAAGCAAAAATTGTAACGCACACAAGAAAATAAAAAGCTTATCTGGATGACTTATTATTTTTAGTATTTACTGTTTTTCTGATTTTAAAAAAACATTTTTTTAAACACTGGGTAGCCCTTAAGGTTCAACACAGAAGTTTGGAGTTGATCATTTGTGTGTTTCATTAATTTGATGCAGTGCATCCAAGAAAAAAAAAATGTGAATTTTTTTGGTCAAATTGTACTGTGGACTTAGAATAAAATATGATATAAGTAATGGAATAAATAAATGATAAGATGACAATAAATAACAAAAAAGACTGGAAAAAAAGAGTTAGAAGCAATCATCCTTATCATGAAAAGGATCTTAAAGGATCTTTAAAAGTCTATTTTTTCCCTATGGTTCAGTAGCAGCCACCACTCCTCAATTACATTGCTGATCTATTGCACTGTGCAGTTACGACTTCAGCTGATCAATTACATGGGAGCAGGGGGCTGGGCTGCTTGCTGAGGATACCAAGCAGAGTGCTGAAAACAAGATCAAGAGCGCCTCTCTGAATGCACCTCAACAGTCAGTGTCATCAATCTCCCGTGTGGCATGTCAGGAACCTTCCACTCTGCGGAAGAGAGCACGCTCTGAGGCTAAACGGGTAACACCATCAATCAACATCAATGCTCTCCCCCCTCCAGCATTGAGAAATCTGGGAAGCCTTCATTGGCAGGTCAGTACAAGGTGTTCACAATCAAAAAAAAAAAAAAAAAAAAAAAAAGGGGCAAGGCATCCATCTGCATACTTGCAATTGGAGAGTTCTGTGTATGTCACTGTCCCTCTCTCTCTCATGAATGATCTGCAGCCGGGCAGGCTGCGATTCTATCATCCATGTGCAGTGCCGTGGATGACCATAAAATCCCAGGGGCTGGCACTACTGGAGCGCAAGGAGCGACTCGACTGGCTCATTAGTGCTCATTCAGAACATGCACAAAGGCGTGACATTGTTGGGGAAAATGGGTGTGCAGCCCACATGCACGTACCCATCCGTACCGAGCAGATGTGGGTGGGATGAAAAGTGGAATCATTTAAAAAGAAACCGTTTAATTTCCCCTTGAAGTCAAGCAGAGATAACGAGGGATTTGAGTTCATATGCATCACCCTGCATAAAAACTATGGAGACCTAATGTGAATTATCGACTCAGTAAATAGGTCTGGAATTCCCGTGCATACAACACCAGCTAGAAGGCTGAGCATGAAAGCTGGAGGAGAGGGGTGGACTCACCAGCACACTTTGTCTTGGCTCGCAGAGGGGGCCCTGGGGCACCCGTGCCCCCATCCAGAGGCCTGGTGAGGAGGACGCTTATCTCGTACTCTGTATCAGGGTCTAGGTGACCAATCTTGTGGGTGGTCTTGTCCACGGGCTGGTTGTCGATGAGGCTCCCGGTCACGGTGCGGTACTCCACCTCCCTCTCCACGATGGGGCCATCTCCATTAATGGAGTTTGCATTGAGCTGGATCCACAGGTAGGTGGCTCCCACAGCTGTGAGTTGTGGGGGTGCTATGGGAACCGGGGGTTCTGAAAGACAAAAGAATCATGGCTTAAGGTCAAACATTCCAGGCAGCTTTCAAACTAATAGCAGTTAAATGTAAATAAGCAAATTAAACAAAGATGAAGAGCTTGAATGTTTCTAAGAGGACAAGTTTAACTCACAAACTCTTTGTTTTCAGAGCAACACACTTTGTCTTGTTGCTTTTTCTATCCATCCCTTTACGGTAACATAATGAAATACAGTGCATAAATATATATTAACAAAGCTCAAGTTCAGATGAAAGTCTCTTGTCCTTAGTCCCTTGCTTCTCATTATGGGTATTTCATCCACTACACTTTTTAATTCAATATTTGATTTTGTGTTAATAGGGACAGTAAATAGCTATCCCTATTAATGCATCTAAAAGCAATTGCATAAAGTGCTTGCCTTTTGCATACTGAACTGTCTCTTGCACTGAAGCCTCGCTAGAAATGACAGTACATTTTATCCTATGGCATCAGAGCACAAACGCTAACTCTGTAATTAAGCAATTGTGTAGAGGCTTTACACAGATACAGGCCCCAGTCTTAGAAGTAAGCCCATGTTATGGTGGAGAACTTAGAGGTAATGAGTTAAACCAATTAATTTTTCCGGCCCACTCTGATCTGAAATTGCCTTGAATTTATTACTCTTCACCCCTACGGTCTTGCTCCATTTCTCCTGTGACCCATTTACAGAATCCTGTTTCACAGGGCGCTTTGTCTATGAACAAAAATGTGTGATTACAACCCATTAAAGTAGAAAAAAATATTCAGAAGTGAAATCAGAACAATAAAGTAGGATCCATCTAAAAAAAAAAAAAAAAAAAAAAAAAACATGGCTATATTTTATTACACAATTCAACCATTCTTTTTTGTGTGTGATAATACCAAGCTACCTTCTCTCTTCTGCCAGGAATCTAATTATAATCTAATTATACTAATTGCAAGCAATTTTGTGGTATTAATTGCAAATGACTCCCAGTGTGAACTGTGATACACCACATACGATTTACTGTTTGATTTATTTTATATTTTCTGTTTATCTTCTCTGAATATCTGGATGCCCCTACCAGTGATATAATTTCGCATTCATGCCCCATGTAGCAGCATAACCTAATTGCACTGATCAGACTTGCACGAAATGAAATTATCTGTTTTTAGCTCATCTTTATTGTCTTTATTGAAAATCAGTGTGTGAACAGAAATGACCAGATGCAAAGGAAAATGAGAACACACAGCTACTGAGGGGGAAATGTAGTGTAGAGGTGAAGGTGCTTGGCTTGTAATTCAGAGGCGGCACCGTTGATTGAGATAGTAACCCAGAGCTCCTTCAGTGAATATGCGGCTGCATCAATGGCTAACATGCAAGCGCAGGGGCTTTTAATGCAGTGAAAACAAAGATGACATACTGAAGAGCAGTGTGGGAGTTAAATGTATGTTTTATAAAGTCAGAGGATAAAATGTATTGCTTAATTGATTCCTCTCTGAAGTGAGAAACTAAGAAAACATTATATCTGTTGCTGAGACAGACATCATACTGTTTGCCATCTGACTCTAGAAAACAATTAAAAATTTCCAGCAAAAATTCAAAACGTAGGTTACTTCAAAATGTACAGGTCTCAAAAGGCATGCTTCCTACAGGTTTTATTGGCAGTTTTTAATTAGCAACTGATTAAAACATGTCCTCTGACACCTTGTTCATTGAATATGGTAAGATAGTTTAGATCTGAGGAGGAACAGATGTGAGCCTTGCACTTCCTGACAGCCGTAAACGATATGACTTCACCAGCACCATGCTAGAACATAAGATATTGATTTTAACAACAAACAACACCAATTATAAATGCAGTTATAGGATCTGCTTCAAAGTGGTATCTGGTGGGTAAAAACCAATTCATAGGACATGCTATTTTTACCAAAACGACAGGACCACAGTGTGTCCCTTTATGGATCGCTAGCCTTTAGTCTCTGACTGCTTGCAGAGCATCCATTTCACACAAAAATGAGTGTGAATCCTACAATATTATACAGCCTGATCAACAGAAGGCAAATATAGATTAAACACGCTAGTATATATTATATCGTGCCACTTGCTTATGTGGGGTCAGTAGTTATGTCCTAACAGTAAGACATAAAGCAAGTGTCTCAAAGGAAGCTTCAGCTTTCTCATGGTGGTTCCGACTACTCTGTTTGAGCCAAGGAAAATATAAAATTTCCTCCCATGAACTGTTCAATTCACCTCTTCTTGTGGGCACACCCAGTCTGCAATTTAGTTCAAATGAGCCATCAGATCAGAAAACTAGAATGCCCTTTCCATGCACCAAATCACCCAGACAAATCCCTCTGTTCCTAAGGCAACACATCACACAGGGTCTAAGACACCAGTAGCAGACCTAGATAACAAGTCTATTGTCACAATAAAGGGTGAGTCTGATGCATATCGTCCACTGGGCTGTATTAATGTGAGACAGAGTGACAATTTAGTCCAGAGGGCTGATGGATTTAAAAGCAGGCTTGTAAAGTTTTATCAGATGAGAAGAACGTGTCAATGGGGGCATCTAGACCCACATCATCTCTCTGGATCTGCTGGGGAAAGAAAAATTCTTTCCTTCAGTAGGTTTTTAGATCCACATAATCGATCCTCTCTACCCTTGGTGGTGTGGCCGCTGGTGCATAAAATAATGTGAGAACAAACCTTGTGCTGTTCTGTCTAACACTGAGTGACATGTCATGTTTGACTCTTGTCATTTGCCCAAGGATATTGACATCCATAATAACCTAAACTGCTGAAATGGATTGACAAACGTCTTTTATGAAGTGTATCCCCCCCCACCATTTCAAATGGTTTCCGAACTAAATTGTTTTCTTGTAAATGTGGACCTCCAGCAATTAGCCAGTAACAGAACTTAAGGCAAACAGAGAAGTTTAATACTCAAAATGTATTGACAATGTTTTAAATATTTAGACTACAATTTACAATTTAAAATACCCTTTTGTAATACTTTACAAATGTCCTAATTCAGTATTTCATTTACTTTTAATAATAATTGTTAAACTGACAAAAACAATAGATTTGAGTGTCTTATTCTCTTAATAAACAATTCATTATTGACACATTATTCTGAATACTTATGAATTAAATGGAAAATGTTTGTTAATATCCATGCAGTGTACTTGCAATGACTTGTCAATGGCATGAAGTACTCTCCAAGAGAATGTCAAGTTAGCCAGTGCACCTGTGCGATTGGAGGCACAGTGTAATGTCCATGTGCATGACCCCTTAGCTTTTACAGGTCCAGCCAGCGCAGAGGTCAGAGGGCCTGTGGTGGCTCAGCGAGGTATTCATAGCTGTACTGCGGGGTTTGTGCCAGGCGCAGGGTTACAGCTCAGCTGTTGTCATGTTGCTGAGCCAGCAGCAAGCCGAACGGCACAGTGTGCACAGCTGTCCCCCGCCCTGTTGTGCCGCTGCACCTGCTGGACACACCCAGTGCTGGCTGAACTGCCAGAGATATATTTAGTGTGACTGTTAACATACAGCCCTCACCCCGTTGCCTGTGGGCCCTCTCATTAACAAACTGTTTCCTATGCGCTGCTCTTCTACTTCAGCTCTCCTCTCAGGCTCGCTGTCTTGCAAATGAAACTGCACCATGTTTAAGAGTGGGGCCATGATGCACCTGTGATGGCCCTTTGATTTTTCTATGCGTTTTCTCATTAGTGCTGATGCAGCGATGCCAACCTACCGCCCAGGGAGCACAGAATGACTTCAGGTGACTGCGAGCTGGGAGGGACAGAGGAGTAATGACTTGGAGTAATTATCATTTGAAAGGGGCTGCTGGTCTTTGCCAGAGCGCGAGATCCTGTGATGTGGAAGAGTGTTTGTGCTCTGGAGGATTCTGTGTATTCAGACGACTGCATTTTAAACATGCTGGAACACAAACACATCGCTCTAATGAAGATCCCAGGTAATCAAGCATTCACGGTCTTCAGATAAATATTCCAGAGAGGTCAAATATGTTAATGGGAAGCAGAACTTCTCAGAAATCAAGCAGATGCTTAACCCTTATGTCAAGTCTGGCTGAAGCTACAGCCAGTAGAATTTTTAAATCAATATGATCCAAGGTTTGAAAACGCTTTTAATTTGTTAAAGAGATCAGATGAATTCACAATATGTTTTAAATTGCGTAATATTCTGCAGGACTAAACAGACCCTCTGGTACCTAACCAGAGAGAGCACCCAGCTTGAATGATTTATAAAGGGCACTTTCTTGGAAGTATGAAGGTGACCCTTGTTAACCTGTAGGGGTGCTCCTGGAGACTGAAGCTCTCCTTTATGGATTGCTGTCTCTTTACCGGAACATCCATATCCTTACCGCACCACTCTAACCTTGTAGCTGCAGATGCAGCTTTCCACTTACAAATATGGCCTCCGCAAAACGACACAATTTCACAATTAGATTCCGCGAGGAAAGTGCTTCGCAGCATACGCGGACAGCTGCTAAAACGAAAAACAAATTGCTTCTGAGGCGTAATCTTTTATTTGAAGAATAAAAAGAGTGCAAATGAAAAGTCGAGCTAGCCCAATTTAACCGGAAAAAGGGAATTAGTGTGCTGCTGAAATACAGTCCAATTACTGCTTTTCAAAACACACTCTCTCTTAATGGTATTTAAGTTATGATGCATAATCTTGGGGTGGGGGGGGGATTGACAGTTTTGAGGTTTTCTAGTTTTATGGGAAGATTTGATATAGTACTTTCCAACTTGCCAGATACAATTAATTTCCATAAACAGGCCTGATATATCTGCTGTATCGGGCTGGTGATTTGCTATGGGCCATTTAGAGTACATTCAGTGCACATGGCCTGAAAGTGTTATTGTCTGCTGGGGGATGGGCATCAGGCTTTGTCCTGCAGTGATTGACACAGCTCTATGTGGCCAGCCAGAATTATACATATCAATCATACAAAGCTGTGACACAAAACAATGTACAAGAAATGCCTCTCAGAACACAGCGGGATAATAGGAGAATAGAATACACATATACATACTTATACATACACGCACACGAAAAGGTTTAGTCTGACCTAGGTTCGCCTACAATAAGACAACTTTATGAAACTGCTGAAAATAAATGACTAATGCAAGTTTGACTTCATGTTAACTTAAATTCATAGATATCAGGCTATGTTTATACAACCAGAACCTAAATTTACACTGGAATTCAATTATTTATCTAATCCACAACATTTATAGTTGTAACATCTTAGGCCTAAAACCACAATGTGTCATGATGAGATTCTTCCCTCTGGGTAAGGCCCCCCTCAGAAAGACGGCCTGGCTGTAAACACACAGTGTGGTAAATGGGCCCACTCATATTTTAGGAAAGATTTCAAATATTTGACTGGGGCTATACTCACGTTTTACTGTCAGATCGGCGTAATTGGACACCCCGATTCCTCGGTCTGAATGAACAATGCAGCGGTATCGGCCCGAGTCGCCCTTGGTGGTGTTCTCCACATCAAAGGTGGCGATAAAGCGCCTCACATTCACTGGCTTTGTTCCTTTCATGGGCGCCTCCCTACCACCAATGCCCTGTTTGGGGAAATAGATCAAAAATGTAAACAGTAAAATCTTCATGACCTTTTTGCACGCCACAGGTCCAGATGACTGTTTATCATTGTGAAGCAATACCCTGCCAGGAGTCATGTCATGGCTGTGGGAATGCTCTGCTGCAGACGGTCAATCACAGAATTGTCACTTAGGAATTTAAGGAACCACACAAAACCAAAACAAAGCAAATGATAGGATACACAAAAAAAAAAAAAAAAAAAAAACAGCACACCCAACACAGAAAACTGGACTGACTAAACCCGAGCTGAAGCACAACTGAAAATGCATGTTTGTTCTGTCTTTTCAGAGAAAATGCATCATCACTATGTGTACATAACTGTATCTCTATACACAGCATGAATGCATGTGTGTCCATCTGTTTATCCAAACTGACTATGGTACACAATTACTCTCCTCATCCTGTTTATGAAAGAGAGCAACAGTTCCTGTCAATAGGTAAGAGTTGTTTACCAATCTCCCAGCTTGCAGGTGGACACACACACACAAACACACACACACACACACACACACACACACACACACACACACACACACACACACACACACACACACACACACACACACACACACACACACACACACACTCCAGATCACAGCTGTCATGCCACACAGCAGGCAGATGGGGAGCATTTGTTCATTAGAAATATTTCTTCATTACAGTCACAGGGGATTTCACTTAATGTTTGTGTTTTATCTCTGTTGCTAATGAGGACATGTTCGTTAAAATGAAAAACTATCTCGCCAACGACCTTTTCCAAATGTGTGTTTCTGCCGATAGTGATCCCTACAGCATGTTGAGCACCTGATGCTGGAGCTTTGCTCACCAGTCATATTTCTCGTTCTCCTCTGAGCACAGTCTCATTAAGCTGTAGCTTCAAACAAGTGTCCCTTACGCACATTAATTCACGAAACTCTTCTTTTGAGGTCGGCTGATTGTTACGGCACACAATAGACACAAGGTTAGTCATAAGGACCTATTTCATAAGAGGCAGTGAGCTGTGTAGGAAGCCTTCACTTACAAAAATGACAAAATGAGTAAAAACAGAATGGGATGTCTTGGGAATGATTTGTGGTAAAGAGACATATGATAGACTTTACCTGTAACCAGAGGTTATAGCTGTCCTGGGGTCGCCCGTTGACAGTGCACTGGAAAGTAGCAGTTTGTCTGGCATTGACCTCCACGTCCTTTATGTGCAGAAAGTGGGGGGTGCCTACTGCAAAATGAAAGGAACAAAACTATTTAGTAACATTATTTAAAATCCATAAGGCATCAAAAACCTGTTTAAGAAGTATGTGAAAAATATTCTCACTTCAAAACACACACACACACACACACAAAGAGAGAGAGAGAGAGAGAGAGAGAGAGAGAGAGAGAGAGAGAGAGATGTGAGACACTGAGAATTGAGAGAGGGTGCAGATTTATTAAATGTCTATGGGGGAGTTTAATAACTCAAAACACTGCCTCCTTCAATAAAGCATGAATATACTTGTGCATTGGCAATATCATGTATTATGTGTGACTATTGCTTTTTGCCTTTTTAGCCTTAGAACAAATGCATTTTTTGCAGCTTCAATGTGAAACCACAAACTATTTAGAGACTTGTGTGTAGGCTACCAGCGATTGTGAGAGAAGTTATTGAGCATACATTTGAACACCTGTGGTAGGCATGAGTTATATCTGGGTCTGGCACCAGCATCTCTGGCAGGTGATCAAGTGTGAAGGACACATTCTGGAAGCTGTTTACGAGTCAGAACATCAGGTTTACCCGACTGCTGACATGAAATGCTTCATTCTGGTGTTCATAAAACCACTCATGAATCTGTCTAGCAATGCATATGAGGATATTATCGTTATACTTGATTATGGAAACATCCTGAGGAAACAATCTTTATGCCATGGTGGTCCTAAATGGTTTTGCATTGCTTGGACATAATTCCAATGTGCAGAGAAATAACTGGACCCATTTTCTTCCACAAAATGACTGCTTGTACCATGACAGATCCTTCACTGTGTTTGGAAAATTACTTTGGGCAAATGATGTTCAGCCACTCTTCAACTAAATGAATGTTAGTTAAAAGAACTAAATGTGCCAATTCTAAATTGCTGACTCTAAATGCTTCATTCATAATACAGTGACTTAAGTATTCTCCCAGCCCCTCATGGAAAACTGATTCGTTATCTCAGTTGGGTCTTCCTGGTAAAATGATACGTAAATAAAATAAATGTATAACAGCTGAGAGGAGGCAATGTGTGTTGAAGGCTGTTTTAGGTTTTCTCCAAACATAAACCTGTTAAAACATTGTGATTCATTTATTTTGTCTAACCCTCAAGGTATGTACGAATGTTCATAAGATCTCATATTAATTTTTATCTTCTTTAATGCCTCACACAGCCATCTTAGGTAAACGTGACCCTGTTTGACCTTTACCTCTCCTATAAACATTTTTAAAGGAGAGAACCAAAACTGCTGCACTGCCTGGTCTGGTTTCTCAAATGCAGCCATTTCCTGCACATGCAGACCAGGATTTCAGATACCGTCACTGTCTTCAAGTGTCACCTCATCATGGACGTCTAGTGTGCCTTCTTCAGAATGAGACAAACACCATGATGACAGGGCATGAGGATCCCCATAATATTACTGTCATGCTACAGACATCTGTTTGTTCTGTCATCTGCCGCACTGCTGCACTCCCTTCTCCAGCAGCATTATATGTTGAGTACCCTTATCACATATTCATTCAGCCATTCATCTACAGGAAACAAAAAATAAATATGGGAAGGTATCTAATGTAATACATCACTTGTACAGCTGTGTACAAGAATGTCAGTTGCTTCATTTATCTAAAATGTTCTGTCAATACTGAAATTTGAATTCAATCTATATCTCTAGTCTGTAGTCTGTGTGACTGAGTATGGCATCACAGATGCCAGTACTGGCAATCATCTTTCCATCCCATAAATCAAATCAAATTTCTTTTCCTGCATCAGAGAAACACTGATCTTTGAAGCCATAAAAGACAGCTGTACAGATTCAATCACAAAATGGATCCTTACATTTTTTTTTTTTTTTTTTTTTTGCCAGGGACCCTTCAGGCTGTGTTTTCAATTAGGAAATTACAGGGAAGGGTTAGAAGGCAACACAGGAAGCCCTTGTGAAACATTATACTTGGAACATACAACCCGTCAACCTCAATCTGAAGTTCAATGTCACTTAAGAAAGTTTCACTTGTGCAGACACAAAGAGATAGTTCAGCAAAGTTATGTGATTCATAATACATATTTATTTAATTTCATCCACATAAATTTTCCAATTAAAGTGTCTAAATGGCTTGAGGAAAATAAATAGAGCTGTACATGTATATCACATGTATGTGCATCCCTAACCAGCACCTGGCCCATCTGCAGACATATGTGAAAATAATGGATCTAGGTCAATTCACATTTATAATAATAGGAGGGACCGCTCTTCACAAAGAAAGTTCATGATAATCAAGTTATGGAAAGAAGTTTCTAATTAATTTCCACATCTCTCACAAAAGCAGGCCAGCATGACCTTGATTCTGACACCAGAGATATATTTCACATTCCAAGCTACAAAGCTGCATACAGTAGGAAATTCAACAAATAGTCAATTTTCTTCTGATGTTTCTTCATGATCTTTCAGCCTCTGTCAGAAAGGCACATTGATAACTGTGACTGTTTGAGCCTTCTCAATGCCAGCGGAGGCTATTCTCTTGTTCAACAGAATAATTCTTTTCAAGACTGAAATGCATTTCTTTTAAAATGTTAATCTTAAAATGTCATCGAGCTATTTCTGTGCATGTGTAGCACATTGAATTCTGCAAATTGAGTTGAATGTGGACAATAAACCTCAGTGGCATCAGTTAGCCAAGAGGTCATGCATGTCCATGATTGTGAAAAGTGAAGCTTTTGGTAGGAAAGTCGCAGCATATCAGAGGGTTAGCATATGATGTCATGACCACCTTGCTCACTGCCATATCCTCCACATGCAGGCACTGAATCAGTTCAGTTTTTCTTCCTGTTCCTCCTCACAACAAATGGAAGCTTTGTCTAGACCAGTGTAAATGGTACCACACTGTGAGACTCCATTTAGACCACTTCAGTCTCTAGAGTGAAATGTGACCAGGGGGGTAAAAAGCAACGTTTTTACGAGGTGGCAGATTACTGGCATGTTAGGTGTTACTTTATGTAGGTATGAAACACAGTGTACACTTACTACATGTCAGTACTATGTAGCCACCATTTCATAGTACTTAAAACAGCAACATGTAATGTAATGTAACATGTAGTGCAAATTTAAGTACTTCACATATACAGGCACAACCCCTAATCCTGGAGAGCTAGAGGTTATGCAGGTTTTGTTACACAGTACTACACTGAATCAACCAAAGCAGGAAATTTAGAAAATGAATTTAAAATTCACTGTGTATTTTACAACATGCATCAGGCCTCTATTGAGTGAACATATATTTGCATCTTATAAATCATTTTAACTGTTGCACAGCAGACCACCAACATTCTGGCAGTAACTTTCTCCCCTTCCATTGGCTGTCCTTGGCTGTTATTGGAAGACTGCTGCTTGTACGTGTCAAAAGGTGATCCGTCTTCTTTTTATCATTCATAAGCTAACAATAATGCACAATTTAAACGCTCACCTGGCCACACATGTTCAAAGTGCAATAAGGTGATAATTGAACAACTCATTACAACTGCTGGGAGCAAAGTAACCCTACCAACAAAAAAAGGGAAAGACTCATCCCGCTGGACACATCCTGAGGGGGTAAAACTAGTGTAACTAAAGCTGTAAAATAGCTGAAATTTACCATTACTGACAATTAACACTGCATGTGAGCGTGTGTGTGTGTGTGTGTGTGGGTGTGTGGGTGTGTGTGTATGTGTGTATGCATGAGAGAGAGAGAGAGAAAGAGAGAAAGAAAGAAAGACAATGGAAAGAGGGAGGCCTTTTGTGGACTGTTTGGTACCAACTACATCTGTACTATTCAATTTCTGCTGTCCAACAAATTGCAATTGATCAAACTTTTCTCAAGGCAATTATGTACACTGTTAAATCTGACACTGTATTTGATTACACTGTATTTGATTACACGGAGTCCAGATAGGGGCTGCATCTTTAGAAACGTAGGCTGCATTCAGGCTATGTTCAAATGGGCAGTTTAAAGTGACGCAAATCAGATTTACTGCACTAATAATATTCCAATCCAATTTTTTCCTGTGGTCTGACCAGGCAAAACCCATATGGAATATGATCTTTTCAAATGTGATTTAACCACATCCAGGGATGTTTTGAATTTCAATACAAATTGGATAGCCAGCAGTTATGTGACTTCTGTCTCAATGGTCAAATAGGATTTTTTGTTCATCCTAGTTATTTATTTTTTGTCATCACTTTCAGTGCAAAATGCAAATATACCACAGTGACTTTTTGCTCTTTTGTCATTCATGCGATGTTCGTCACTTGTAAACAAGTGCCTTGTGCAATCGCGTGTGAGATCCTTTAGTCATTTGTAATCATTTGGGATTCATAAAACTGCACATTGTCCATTCGGCATGACACAGTATTTAAATGCTCAATTAAAACAGTCGATTACACACTTAATGCACCTCACCTGTTTTATTGGGTCGAAATTTGTTGCTTAGAGGTAAAAATAAAAAACAGGATACCTATTGCCTCTTGAACCAGGGTTAATACTAGTATTGCCATCCACTACATTATACAATATGGCTACTGTCTGCACAAGGAATGTGTTATACACATGATTGAGATACAATGAAATAATATGTTTTCCATACATGTATTATAAAGACAATATCACAGTGCATATGAAGCCATTGTAAGTGTAACTGAAAACTTTTTCTGAGGACCATATAGCCAGTGAACTTCCCCAGTGGAGAAGAAGCCATGAATCTTACAGAGGGGAGGACGGAGGAGATGATTTAGGCTCGGGCGGGGCATCGGCTGTGGCGGGACCCGGAGACGATAAAACAAGTTAGCCTCCTCATTAACGTGGGAGGGCAGAGGCATCAGTCATTCCCCAACGCTCTACATCTCATCGTGCAGTCTGTCTCCCGTCCAAATTAAATGCTCTGGATAAATGAACCATGTAGCGTGCCAGAGCAGGATCAGGGGTGTGTGTGTGTGTGTGTGTGTGTGTGTGCGTGTGTGTGTGTGCATGCGTGTAAGCAAAGACAAGAAAGAGCAAGGGAGAAAGAGGGAGGGATAGGGATAGAGGGAGAGGGAGACTCCTTCACAGTTTGAGAGCATTATGGCAACCTAATCCTTATTTACTGGTGAAGGAAGGAATCACCCAGACAAAGTGGCTCTCTCCATTTTAGCCGGCTCTAAATCTCTTGAGGGATATATGCAATTTAAACACTAAACTAACTTCTCCATGTAGAAGTAATCACATGCAACTGCAATACTCATGACAGATGCACAAACCAAAAAAAACAGCAGACCTGAGACATTGTATGAGCCTGTGCGTGAATAATCACACCTTCTCTGGGTTTCTAAAACATCCAAAGAACGGGTATCCTAATCATTTTTACTGCTGGGTAATGAGATTTAGTTTTTTTTTTTTTTTTTTTTTTTTTTTTTTTTTTTAACAGAGAAATAAACAAATATGCAAACTGTGTAGTCAATTTCCAATATGTTGAAAGCATTTTTCAGTAAGACCTATTTCATCCTGGATAACTTTAACTTCTGTCTACAAATGAGAATCCTGATATTTGCTATTCTCTCATGGAACAATATGAACAGTTACAGAGATCGAAAACATACGAGGAGCGCAAAAAGTAAACTGTCAAAATAAACATTCAAATGACACGAATGTCCCATCAAAGCAGCCTGCTTTTCACTGTTTGGGCCCATTTATTCTATTCCCTAAAAAGAGTATCATTCATTTACACAAAGCTAACCGAATCAGAGTCATTTTGGAGTTTCGTTGTGCAGGGATGGTGGGTTACTCTGGAGAAGTTTCGCTTCTTAACTATCTGGCTCAACTGGAACACTCTTTGCAGCTGTGTTGAGGAGAGGATTTGTGCCCACAGCAGCACCGCTGCAGTACCCATCCTGCATGGGGGTTACTGAGGCTCAAGCTGAGCGGTGGCTGTTTGTACTGTGGCAGATACACACTGGTATTATGTGATGTCAGTAAAGGGATGAGGAGGCCTTTGACACGGTGGCGGACGGTGCACTTTTATGTGGGCGCAGATGGACTTACTGCACTGATGACCCTGCAGTATCACATCCTTGATGGCGAAGAGGCCACGCTGTCCTGAAGTCACCACTTCGAACATGATCTGCGTGGAGGGGGTTAGGGAGAGGGAGAGAGAGAGAGAGAGAGAGAGGTCATCATCATGGTGAGAAATGAGCACGGTTTTAAACAATGTCGTCTGTATTCATATTTCCTGTGTCAAAGAAAGGCCCATGGGCTGTAGCCTAATTCTGCTTCCTGCAAAAGTCAGACCAGCAGGGGGTAATACCGCTCTCCGCTCTCCTGATAAGGGTAAACAGCAGATGCTGAAGTGGTCTGAGGGTTTTGTGGGTTGAGGGGTGTTTAAACTGGGTTTAACTGTAGCTTGAACTGAGGTCACTTTCGTATGTGATTGTAAACATATTCCATTAAAGATTTATTTTGCTATGAGAAAAACTGAAAAGTGACCATATCTATCCCAGATAAAACCGAATACCAGCTCTTGCTGCCAGTTTTCATGTTCAGTTTCCCTCAACACACTTTGGGATTTTAATGTCCTTTACAAACAAAACAAAAACAGCATGGCTAGGACTCAAACACATTTGAGCATCACGAACAGGCTCTTTCCCTGCATGGGCCAACTGAAAGCTCTCCATGGTCATACTTGAGGAAAATTCTGTCCCTTTTTTGTAGAAACACTCACAACATTTGAAGGAGACAAAAGCAACATCCTTCCATTACAGAATGTTTTATCACTTTTACAAGTGAGAACACTGTTAAAATATGTAGGGTTTCGTCCTTGTTTCCATGGGCAGAAAAGGGGGAATCAGTTCTCACACTCTGCGTGGACAGAGCTTCAAAAGGAAAACAACAGTCAGCCCCCTTATCTGACAGGAAATAACTGGTTAAAGGGCAGGGGGGCCCTCTTCCTCCCCAGACAGAATTCAGTGGTCTGTCACAATGCAAGGGGCTCTGCAGCAGGTAGGAAATGCATCAGCACCCCCTGCCCCCCTGCCCCCTGCCCCCATCCCTCCGATGATACTCCCTTCCTGTGCGGGATGACCTCATTCAAAAGGAGGGACAGAGATGAAGACACTCCACTGAGTGCTCAAAGTTAGTCAGGGTTAGCCAAAGGAAGAGGGAAAAATCCCGACTGAAAAGAAAAAAGAAAAAAAAGCACTTAATCTCCATATCAGAGTCAAAACTGTAGGAAAAAAATGAAGGACCATTTAGCAAAGCTCCATTTAAGACAAATGGCACATTACACACACAAAAGATCACATGTGGGGTGGCACATGTGGGGGGCTGAGGGAATTGAGGGTGGCTACTTGTGAGTAAGATCACGGAGCAGACACATAAAGAGGAGGAAAATGTCAGCAGTCACCTAAAGAGAGGGCGTGGGGCACAGATGCTGAGATTTGGCTGATGCCATAGTGTCTCTCAATACACTGAAGTGTACTGTGTGCGTCATTTCCTCAACACCAATCTGCACTGTGGCTTTAGCCTTCAGTGATGACAGGCAATGGCTACAGTCACAGTTAGTTCTGCCGCATAAGAAATCCCTGGCCTGCTATGAATTCCGCTGCATGTGTTTCCTGGACACGCCAACCCAGATGCACCTCATACAAAGGGAAACACAATGAGAGTCATTAGGATGAGATAACGCTGCCATCTGAGGCAACCGAGACGCCTTTATTAGACCATTCAAATGAGTTCTAATTGATATATTCTCTTTTGAAAATTAACGCAAATGACCTGGAAGCTAATTACAGTGCTAGGATGGCACCATTCAGAGGAAATGAAAAGCAAACCTTGCATTGAGAGATTACAATGCGTGTGAGGATTCATTAGAACAGCCTGTGAGTTTGCTCAGCTCACACAACCCTGATCTCACTATTTCAAATGAAAGTAATTTATTTTACAATATATACTGTGTGCTATACACATTCTGACAAAAGAAGTTCAATAATATACATGTACCTTAACTCAATTTTCTGAAAATAAGTCAAGTTATACTAAAAGAAAGTCCAGACAATTTTCATGTGCAGAAACAGTCCACAAAACCTTTCATTTCTCCTCTATTGAATGTCACTGTTCTAACATTTTTCATCATTGCCTGTCAGTAATGTAAACAGCATATGTGTTAATCGGAAGCATGGAATACCAAAGAGGAACTTCTCTATCATGAAAACTGTAGTAGGGAAGCAGAACAAATGGAAGCAAAAAAAGTACAGTTTGATTTATATTAATATATTACACTTTGCTAACCAAACATATTTAAGTGAAAGTTTCAAACATCGATGGTTTAAAAAAAAAAATGAAAAAGTCTTGCGTGTATCAGCTCATTTACACATTTGCCGCACTTGCCTATAACACATTTACTGGTGAAGATGATTGCAGTGCTATACATAGAAACAAAACAAAAATCCTCAAACAAACAATGCGATACATTTTTGTTCAGGTTCATGGGGTGCAGTTTAATGAAATGACCACATTGAAATTATGAAGTATGATCAATTAAAAGTTTTTAGAGGTGACCCCATAACAATGCAATTAACACTGCTGATTTCAGATTCAATGAGAGAAGAAAAAACTACCCTGTAATTACAAAAAAAGACAAAGTAATCTCTGAGTACCAGGTGGTTTCATTTTGACAAACACTTAGGGTACTGTGCAATTATAGATCCATATAATTAGTTCTACATTGCTAATTAGATACAGTTTTGAAGATTGCAGTATCTATTGTTAATCTGAGCGAGTATTAAAAAGTCACAACTGCTGTCTTTGCAAATTATCTTTGGTGACGCTGTGTGCATGGAGCAATCGCCGGAAATTGATGCTCCTTCTGCATGGCTTTTGCAACAACAGATGGCGGTTATTTCTCCAAACACCTTGAAATGTATTTATCATTTTCGGTTGCCTTCAGAGAGCTCTGTGCTTGTGAGGTGCGTGTCTAATTAGAGCAACTCTGAATGGAATGAATAGAGCAACTTGAATGAATACTTTATGTGCCTCATGCACTATGGTTATCACATGTAGATTTCTCTCAGACTCACCAATCATGCTTAACATTGGGGAGTCAACCCAAAGTTAGGCATGCTCATAATCATCAGTGCCGAAGCCAAAGCTGAGAGCACGCTTTCCCCTTGACATGCACATAATTTCACTCATCCACACTGTCAGACCAGATAACCTCTGGGGGTAGAACTGTATTTAGATAACACTGCAGAATGCATCAACACTGCCAAGACTAGACATGGCAATAATCCTGAGATTTAGATCAAAACTGCACCTTTTCCTAAATTGTTGTGCCATCCATTATTCACATATACAGGCCTTAAAGGACCATGTTCTTTTTTTTTAACACATTTGAATTCATTAACAGACCTTTGTTTTGTAAGCCCATCTGAAGTGAACTTAAGTGAGAGTGGTTCTTTCCAGAATTCAGTGTGATGTAACAATGGGTCATCCCCATAATGACCGAGTACAATTCTTTAAACAAGTGGAATAGAACACTTGAAAGAAGCCACAAAACAAGGAGCAGCACTCAGTCCATTCACATGTCAGAAAATACTGAAAGAATCAAGCATCCACATATCAGAGATGATCAGAAAATATTGAAAGCAGAAGCTCAGGATATGCAATGCAGCTGTACCCTACTTAGCAAATTCTTGTGAACATACTGAAATTGTAAATGTGTTTAACAGTGGAGATCTTGTGGAGTGCTAGAGAAGAGGTACTTATGAACCATGACAATTGCTTTTGCGCACCTAAGAGCTGTGATTACATCTCTAGCAGGTTGGGTCATTTTTGGCAGACATACTTTTAGGGATAGTTTCTCAGACAAGGTTTAGGCCTAGACCTACAAGAAAAACTTTTCAATGGAGATCTTCTCTGAAATCTTCATTAAATCTTGGACTAAGATTAATCCATGTTCAGGCAAATGGCCCTTACCATCAGGTTTCATGAGTCCCGCTGTGCCCTTAAAGAAGGATTTGCTCCTTCTTTAACTTGGAAATTCATCAAGATAGTTTGATTAGCTAGTTATTAAAATAAATGTAGATGAGCTAGCCGTATATATGGATGTTCATTTGTTTTAATGAACAAAGCATTTGATAACTGAAAGGACTACTATTGTTGTTAAGATACAATAATGATGAACAATGATAATTATTATTGCTGGTGTACCCCATTTGGTGTGTGTTGGGGGTGGGCTACCTATAACAGCATAATTGGATGAAAAATCAGATCAATATATGATCCAATCCAAACAGCATATAAACAAGAGTGATGTAACGACTTTCTATCATCATTACACATTTAAACAGCTACTTCAGTATTTTGCTAATTAAGCATTTGTTTTCTTCACAAGAATAGATAATTCCATGAATGCTGTTTTAATCTAATGACCAAAAGTCCCCAAAAAAAACCTCCAACAGGTCTGATGGCCTGGTGGGTTGATCAAGCCGAGGATGAAGGATGAAGGATGAAAAACAGACTGACAGTCCTTGCTGTGAGTTTCAAGAGTGCAACTTAATAAAAAAGAAAAAAAAATGACAGTACTAGATTGTAGTTATTTGAAAATTATTTCAAAACAATGTTTCGGTAGCTAGTAACAGCTTTTCAGTCCAACTGCACTGGAACACACCTGACTCCACTAATTTAATCAGCTGATTTCAAACACCACACAATTTCTTAGCTGTATCAGGTGTTTTCTGGCTTGGATGGAAAGAAAACCTGCAGCCACACCAGCAATCTGCAGATAAGATTGACTGCCACTGGTATAGAATATTATAAACTGACAATCATTTTCACTTTTTCCCCATGTTGTCCAGCATTCTGGTGAATCAGCACTACACAGAGAAATGGTAAATAGGTTGTGATAGTATAATAATAACATTATCAGTCATGAAAGTGCTTCACAGAAAGCGCACATGAATAAATCTAATAAAGCAGAGCAACTAATACTACTAATAGCAGTAATAATTGACAATGATGATGATGATGATTAATTTCTTCATGACGAAAAGTTTGCCCGTGAAAAAAGATTGTTCTGAAAGGGACATAGTGCATGTTTGTCCCCCAGTGAATTATTGAAACTTGAAGAGCTAAAAGCATTCTGGGAAAAAAAAATAATGACATGCTTGCACAAAACATACCATATTCAAAGAGCAATGCTTTTAAGAATTAAATTACCATCCAGTGTTGATAAAATAATAGGTAAAACCAAAGTCACTACTCAGTCTAAATGTGATCAAAGATGGATGAGGGTTGGTGGTGAAAGGGGGTGGGGGTGGGCGTGGGTTACAGTCTTTTCTCTGCAATAGCTTGCACAGCATTGCATCCATTTTCACCCTGCCTGTGCTTTACTAAACTTCATCCATGCTCATGCAGAGGGCCATAAAGAAATCATTTGATATTTCACAGGGGGGATTTAAGGTAAATGAAAGTTTCACTGTCTTTAAAAAAATTCAGGCTGCAAAGAGGCTGGAAAAAGGTTGTATTAAGGTACTCTTTCCACACTTCCTTGTTCCTCATCGTATGAGGCTTGAATGAATATTTGTAACAGGAAAGTATACTGTTTATGAATTTTTTTCATCCACCTGAAATGTAGGTCTACAGGTTGTCTTGTGAAAGAAGTCACCCCTTTTTAGAGTGAAATAAATGACATCAATGATCCAAAAATGTTTTCTGATGGTGTTAGACTGAATAAAATATTTTGGGCATTCATGAACATGATGCAAACCAGCATAATTGGCATTCCATTTGTGTGGATGTACTGACCTGGTAGAAGTTTGGCCAGAAGGTGCTGATGGCAAGCTCCACTTGGCCCCAGGTCTGAGAGGGAGGTCCGGAGACATTCCAGACTGGAATTCCAAGGGGACTGTTGTTTTCCTTGACATAAACATTGAGCTGCCCTGGACTGGATCCTTCCTGACCCGACACAAAGTACTTGAACACAACACAGTGGGTGTCATTCTCCTTTAGCTGGGGCATAAGGAGCTGGGCCTTCTGTCCAGCAAATCTGCCAGATGTATTCACCATCATGAAGGCCGAACCTAGAGAAGAAGAGAAAGAGAATGCAATTCACATTATCATATGTACTTTTGAGTAGACCTTTTGAGGTTTTTATCTTTTGGAAGTGTATTTTGCTCACACATTCCATCATATCTGCAATACCATGCATTCTTCTTTATAAGGTATATATAGCAACACTTTCAAAATGTTATTACAACTTTATAAAGCTGTCATAAACCAATGTTATTGGGCAGGAAATTGATATCATTACTGTTCTCAAGTGGATTGCTATACATATGAATATTATACACTTGTCATTTAAGAGGTGACTTAATCAGCGTCATTCATGAAAACATTAGTGGTTAAAGAAAATTAAGAGCATCAACAGTTCTAAAACTCAGGGGCTCAAGCTGCTTCGTCATACACTATTTGGAGCACACTGGAGTTGACTGTTTGCTTGAAGTTAATGTAGCATTTGGAACCACTGGCATAAAATTCAAATTCTGGGATCCTTGTCTCAAGAACATCAATGGATAGTGATCATAATATTTAAACAACCTCACGCATCCTGGAAACCCAGCTATTGACTCAGGGTCTAACTGCTGAGACCATCCTGAAAGCCACATATGATTCAGTTGATTTAGCCGCCACATCCATAGTATTTATATCCACACAAAACGCTGTTGTTGACACGTGCATGCGTTTGTTTTACTGTACAAACACTCAGATACAGATCTGCCTCAAACAGACTTATCCAACAGACTTATTTAAAATCAGCTGCACATAAAGCGAGTAGCAAGACCAACAGGCAATAACCATGTCCTCCAGTAACCCAGCACCCATTTTATCCTTTTTGCTATTATTAATATTATTGTGATGGTAAGGTTCAATCCAATTTGATCTGACTTTTAACTTGAACCAATAAATTAACTTAAAGAACAGAAAAATTACACATTAAAACTACTGTAAATATTTAAACAGACGGGTAGTAAAAATAATAGTAAAAACAATAAAGCAAAAAAAAAAACCTGACAATTCTGCCTCCTTGGGTGGCTCATGGCACTATTTGATAGCATTTGCATCTTCAATGAAACAAACCCATTTGCCAAATCGGCAACTGCAGGAAACCCTACTCTTCTTAGAGAAGTGCTTTGTAATTCTTTTAGCTTTCACCTGTTTTTTTTTGTCACTTTTATGAAACGAGGGGCCTGTCATGTTTACAGAATTTGACGAGAATAAAACCGTGTACAGGGAGAGCGATGGAGCGCGGGGTCGTGATGACAGGGAGATGGGCATGTGGAAGAGCAGTCCCTGCTCATGTCTGTCACATGCACAAAAACTGCCCCCCAGCCCAGTTGAAAGACTTAGCCCTGAAATATCCATTTGAGCCAGGTGCTCAGACTGCCTCTCATCGATCCCAGTAATAAGACCGTTTGTTTGAGCAGACACGTGTCATGACATGTCTTAAAAGCTTGGATGGCACACACAAAGGTCACAGCAAACCACATTCTGTCGACCCTGAAACAGCAAATTAATGTGATTGTGTTTTGTCTCCAAGTCCTCTGTTTCCATCATTAAATTCAAGGCAAGCTGTACAATGGCAACTTCAAGTGAGGCTGAAGGCTTTTCTAGTTTATGGGAAAAAAAATCTGAATATATTGCCTTTCAGCTGAAAAAGATCAGAAAAGACAGAGGAGAAGGTGAAGGGTTAGCAACACTGTTATCAACAAATGTTCACCTTAATCCTTTGAAATAAGGCCATGGGGGAAACTAAGGACACATAACATAAAGATATTACCTTGTCTGGCTGTTTCTGACACAAGTGCAAGCTTTATGATGATTTTTATCACATGTAGAGCAGAGTGCTTACAATGAAATTGAGTGCCCTGAAATTAGTTATGCTAAAGGATTCAACCAAGTCATTAAGATGGTACAATGCCAGTCAGGTTCTTTACTAGAATTGCACAATCCTGAGAAACTGAAATCACTCGAAATACAGACAAGACCATTACTTGTGGCACCCACAAAAGGGCAAAGGATAGTAAAGTCAGATTAACCTTTCCTGTGCTTTACAGGAGCTTACACTAAAACACAGTCAGTACTGCAGTAATTTAAGTCAATCATTAAAAATATCTTCCGTGTGACAAAATTTTCAATGTATTGACTCTTTCTTTTCAGCAGTGAATGTTCTTCATGACAAAAACAATTGCTCAATATTGTAAATAGTTATGGTTACTGTATGGCTATGGCTTGCATGGGATTCCACACCATTCCCCTCCTTGCTGTAGATGTAATTACTGGAGAAATAACCTCCAGGAGGCAGTTTTACATCACCAAGCACCCATCTGAAATATGAATAAAACAATGGGTACCCTCGAGTGACATGTCCGGTCTTGTGCATTACAGCTTTCCTAATCTAGATTAAATTGCAGAGCTTGGTGTTAAATTCCTCTATGCTCATTTCCAAGGCAACTTCACTGTTGATCTCCTTTACCCTGCAGCATGGTGCAGTAATTTGATCATTCATAATAATAATGGTATTGTTTGAGGAATTCAGACAACTCAGACAGTCTCTAGGATTGTTTTTAAGAATGATTAAACTGTGGTGTAGCACACTGGCTTTATTTCTCATGCCCTCAGTCTCATACAGTCAGTCTGTATCTCATCTTTGGTCAGAGCTCCTGGACTCTTTTTAATTAACTCTCCCATTACCCAAGTTCCCCTGGTGTCATTGAACTGTTTTGTTTGCCTTACTGTTTACAACAATGACAGAAATCAGACATGAAATGGGTTCCACAGAATAGATTAGCCACTTTCCTGACATGAACTAAATTTTACAGTACATTGACTGTCAAAAAAGACTGTCAAGGTACTGTAAAAAAGACAAAGTCTGCTTTGTGATGTATGGGGTCATGCCCTTGTGAGGGATTGTTCACAGATTTTTAAATAAAGCTAAAAAAATCACAAGTTGTGTTGAACTTATAACCATTCCCTGATGGTTATAAGTGGACATAAATCCTCCTGTAGAAAAGAGTATCAAAATATCAACCCATGTTCTTCCATATGAAAGGTGCGTGCACATCAGCGGTGTCATGGAATTCTAAGTGTTAAGTCTAAACAACCCTCTATCAACCCTGCCTTCACAGATGAGGACCAAGGTGTGTCTTTATGTCTAACAATGAGCTCCCAATTTAAGCACAGTATTTATTAATGTCCTTTATCCTACTGACTACTATCCTGTTCTGGCTTTCTTTGCTCTGGTAAGCTGTATATGGCAGCAAGGGCAAGTCACTCCAGTTTCAAAACCCTTCGGAGTGATGTAGTTTAGTTCCAATACATGAATGTGATTATGCAAATATTGGCAGTGCAGTTACATTTTTAATTAAAAAATACATGCACATAATTTCAAGGGCCTCCTCAGTAAATTTTACCTCCATTTTCATCATAAATTTTCACTTCATTCATTTAAAATCAATTTTATTTTCTTAACATTATGTGAAAATGTATGAGAGTATGCACACTGAACCATTTGACATTCATAGTTACACAATAGTTCTCACTGTGACAATGACACAACGGAAAAGAAAGAGCAAGGTCATGACAATGGTGCCTGACCCATGGACAGAAGGTTTATTTACACGCTTCCTCTTAAGTAGAGCCCTGACTCTATTCATATTCAAAAGGCTTGCTGCTTAGATTTTGGAATGTCTTATCAATACGTGTTGTATTCATTTTAAAACTGTCACTGGCTGCAAAAAAAAAATCTGAATTGGAGTCCTTTGTGTGTGTGTGTGTGTGTGTGTGTGTGTGTGTGTGTGTGTGTGTGTGTGTGTGTGTGTGTGTGTATTCATGCCTTTATGTATCTGAAAATGTACATCAAATGGGATAACGACAGCTATGAACAATGAATTATGTAAGAAACCAACATTAATGCAAACAGTAAATATCAGAGTAATTTGTAACTCCATCAGTATATTACATGGGATAGTGTCTCATGTTAAATTCAATGCTTACAGGTTACACACTCAACTGGTTGACATCGTCTGCAGACATCAAAAACCAAGCTTAAAAAAATATTCACAATCAAGTTCTTTCTCATTGTTGCTGTGCTGAGACACAGCAAGAGTGTTGACTGTAAATGTACGGTCCATAATCTCTCAGATTCACAGGAGAAACATTAGCACCAGACATGTGAAGAATGCAAAAAAGGCTTGGCTTCCTAAAAAGGCAATTATGCCTGGATCCAAAATAATGGAGTTGGCATCTAAAGCACATTACACACCTGGCATGTGCCAATTTTGTACCTCATTATACTAACAAAATCATTTTTTCCCCCATTCCCACTCGTGAAATAAAGGAAGCAATCTGTTGGTGATTTGTCAGCTACAACTATACCGTCACTGGATCCTCTGTGCATCACACTTGATGATAATGCTAATGAATTAGAAGAGTTTACCCTTAGTGATCAAGGCATAGGGAAAAAAAAAATAAACTGGCTGCCTCTCTCATATACAGTAGATCTTATTTTATCTTGCTTCTGTGTTTGTATTGAGACAGTATTTTCTTATTAATCGCCACCCTCATTAAAGATTCGTGGAATAGGATGTGTCTGTGAAGGCTAAACTAGGCTTTGGTACAGTGGGGTGAGGAATAGGAAGTGAGAAACACTCCCCTGGTTTGGTTTGTATCTTTCGGGTTTCCCAACTGCAACATCAAAGGCCTGCGCTCTTTCGTGTGTTGTTTTGCAAAGACACAGTTCGGTGTTGAACCCTGGAACATAAAACTGTGACAATGGCAAAGCCAGCCCTAGCAGTGGCACGCAGTGGGTTTAGAGGCAGGCCATGCTGCATGGCCGTGAAAAGTTTTGGGAGGGGGTGGGAAGGGGTCCCCTTTGGATAGTGATAGTGCTGTTGCTCTGGGCCATAATTTAACCTCTCTCTACTAAGCCTTACTCCACTTTATATTAAAGAGACAGTATTCATAAACAGAGTTGTGAACATTTTAACTACACATAGAGGTCATTATGATTTTGAAATTTTTTTAAAGCACTAAAAACCGAAATAAAGTTTGTTGAAATGATAGTTTTGGTCCTCCTAGCCATGCTTTCAAAGCTTTCAATGTCAAGCAAACAGGTACACTGCAGGTTGCTGAAACTGATTGTGAGCTGTCTATCATGTAAATAGCAAGATAGAAACTGACACATTTAATTAGGTATAAAGATGAGCTAGCTAACCTTACAAAATAGCAAGGAAATGTTATCTAAATAAGGTATGTCATAGCTATATTTTACATTAGTTATTAGTCACAATATGATACAAAGAATGTTTCACATTACCACTAATAAAAACATATTATAGCATTTGTGTTGTACTGAAATGGAAATCAGTGGTTCTAGGTTTGAGACACCAATACCTATGATGGCTGTCTTTGGGGGGCAGTATCAGAGAGGAAGCGAATATTCGAAGTGACTGAAATAAAATTCCCAGTTCCAGCAGTTTAAACAAAAAAGAATGTGGAAAGATTTGGTGGATTACTGCTTCTGAGCAAAGACTAAAATTTTGATCATCTGGTTGAAGGGTACATAGCTCCATTTGAATCCATTTCCATAGTGAGCTCCTATGGGCCTTGGGGGAAATGGATTGGCAAAACAGTTGATTTAAGCTCCCTTCCAGAAAGAAGGCTTTAAGCAATTAAAAAATGAAATGAATGAGGCCCTAAAGGAATTTACCCACCTCTGATTCAACTGATAATAGCAATTTAATGAGCTTGAGTGGCATTAGGTTTTAGCTGTACCATGCTTCTTAAATCACCCGGCAACTCCTTTCCATGAAGCAGGTTGATCACCACAAGAACCCACAGGAGTCCTATGTTTGGAGACACAATTGCCTGCCCATAAAGTGAGGAAATATCACAGGCGGCAATGATAATGATGATAATTAGCAGATGGCTATTTCCTGAGCATTACCTCACATTCCTCCAACTCACACCTACCGCTCTTCCACCCAGCCAGTGTGCTCATCAGCTGTCAGTGACCCTTCCTTTTGTCTTGCATAACGTGACCACAGAACGCACCTCTGCCACTGCAGTGCAATTACTGCACTATTTTAAAAGCAAATCGTAATGGGATTGCTTTAGTAGACACAAATGCGCTCAGCATGAAAAATGTTTTTCTTCTCAACAATGCAGCGTTCAGGACCAATTAAGACAAAGAAAGCTTTAAAAGCGACGAGAGGACTGCTTGTTCATTTCCATAAAGGGCACTGCTCTGGAATCACATAAACGGTTCTGAAAAATGTCTGTATTATTCCAAATACAAAAATAGAGAATCACGAAGGCCATTTCCAGTCCCCATTATAAAGAGACAGACCTTGGAAGTGGCACTTAAATCCATGTGATCTTTTTTTCACAATGCAGCTGAAAAATAGAGGAAGAAGAGAGGGATGCAGGAAGCTAGAAAGGTGGACAGGGATGACACTGAAAATGAGGTCAAGTGAAGATTTAAAAAAATTTTGCTGCTAAAGCAACTAACCGTTACAATAATTGTTGTGTTGGCACACATTAAAGAATTGTAAGTGGAAAAGATTATCTGCACAATGAACATTAAAACTACATGTGTTGTTCTGCACATTATAATGCAAAAAGACAAATTCACAACAAGGTATTTCTATCATTCAAAGCAAAATGATGGCTCAAATAGGCCAACACATTTTAAAAGGCATTGTCAATGAGTAGCGAGCCTCCACTAACTACTTGAATTCCCCTGTGTACTCTAAGGTTTCAAAAATGGGCAGTGGAAGTGAAGGGATATCCGGTTAAATGGGTTATGAGCATGTGAAGAGTTGTTAGGATGAAGACGAGAGGGGCAGGAATGATATCATCAGCAGCATTTTGTGCAATTGTCTTGTTGGTTCTATTCCAGCGAACTTGTTATGCCATGTAAACACCTCCACACGAGCCAGTGAGAGAGGTAATGAGATTTTTCTACTCTGGAGAAGACATCAGCTTTCACTTAGTGAATGGATCAATGCTTCACCAGGAGGGCAGAGGATTAGGGGAACATGTATTTCAAATCGTTATCATTTGCAAGCGTGTCTATCAGCGTACCACCTACATCATAAAACAGAGACACGAAAAAGCAAGGTGTATTTTAATTAAGCTATGATCCTGCTAACAGACTAAGGCGTACAAGAGCACTCTGCGCTTTCTACATGGCCATGTCTCTCTGTGCTGGAGTTTACAGGAAGGGAAAATGCAGGATCTCCTTTTGAATTGATCCCACCCCTGGATTTATGCTCTGGGGATATGGGCTAGTTTCCAGGATAACACAGATGAAACTGTGCCCGAAGGCACACCTAGGATCAGAGATCAAGTTCCCCTTGAGAACACAGGTGGATAAGTGAAAAGGCCTGACCTCAATACCAAGCTGGTCTGTCCTGTTGAGCCTACAGATTTTTTTTTTCCTAAGCCCGGAGGTACTAAAGACCTCATATAATGGCATTGGCACGGGGGACATAACTATACATTGCACATATGTATCCAATCAAAGTGTTGAAATGTACTTGACGGTCTTCTCTTAATGTTTTAACAGCAGTGAAACGTAAGCATTTCAGACAGTCAGCTGCCCAGGAAGAATTTCTGCTTGGATTGTGAAGCAAAAGGTCCACAGTAAAAATTGGGAACAACAATAGAAATGTCATTGATACCCATCTTTGAAGCCATTTGTTTCTGAAGATAATGGCAGAAGGATATATATACACTCAAAAATGGACGGACTGGAGATTTATTTACATTACCATTGTTTCTCGACTTTTAATGATTCAGGCAAAATATCAGAGCTGAATCCCAGGGCTCTTGTAACTCGGTTGTGTTGTTGGCACTTATTGATTAACCTTCACATGCAAAGTACTGTGCAAATTGAAGATGGCTTATTGGAAATGGGATATATGTAAGACCCAATGATGAATCACAGCCATGCAGGGGAAGCAATGAGGGATATGTTTGCTTAGGTGTAGGCCTGATAATTGAGTTTACACTCCTCATTTCAATACAAACCCCTCAGCAAATACAGACAGCAATGTGCACATGCTACAATACCAAGAGTACCTCAACACAAGGGGAATGGACAGTGAGCATGGAACTACTCTCTTCATGATGTTTAGAATGTCACAACAGAACTGCAAACCTTACAGCTAGAGGAAGAATGAAAATACCAGAAATAATGAATACCTAATGGTGCTGTCTGCTGATCAGAGGATGAGAAAATGTAAATTTAAAACAGGTATTTGAATTTGATACTATTGACCAATATAACTAAAGTCTTCTTTCTCTGTGAATCAATCAAATGCCATGTAAATGATTACACCAACTCCATTTGGATTTTTGCCATGTCTTAAAACTAAGACATTAATGTTGTACCCCCTGAAACCACTAGTTCAAGAGTGTCAATAACCATATGTACTGAATATTCTTTCATTACCCACCCCATATTCAGCAAATTCAGTAAAACAATAATTCAGAATTGGATCAATGCCTAAATCTTCATCCAGTATTACGTTTTAATTTGCATTTTCATTATAAATAAAATGCATGAAGGTTGATGATTTGATGGCAATGACAGCAAGACAAGCCATGCTCCAAGAGGATTTGTGAAACTTGGCCAGTACAAGCTCTGCTAGCCCAGTGGGTGGTGCCAGCTCAGATTAATGACAGGGAGAGAGGGGATTCCAAGCTGCTGATTGGAGGGTAAGCCATGGGCTTGATATCAAGGATTCTCAAACCCCCATCTCATCTGGAGCCCTGTGGAATTCTGGGATGGCTCCCAAAGCTAGAGATTCTCCCCATCTTACAGACCATTTAAACCCAAACCTGAGACACAGGCTACCAGCAGGGGGCTGCAATAAACTACACCCTGAGCAGGTGCCAACTAAGGAGCTTGTGCCAGATTTCATCGGGATACCATTTACAGGCATAGTTTATAATGGATCCAGTAATCACATCCCTGAAACCTCTACAGCCAAACAACATGACTATACTGACAAATTTCCGTGCAAGGCACCTTCAATAGTACCATAATACAATAATGCTATTGGTATCTGCTGTCATAATTCAATCTATTATTCATTCTAAAACATGGCAGATGACCTTGCCCCAATTACAGAACTGAGATTTATAGTCACTATAAAACGACACAGCACCTGAGACGGGGCCCAGGCCTGGAGTCCAAAGCGCTAACCCTCTGGTCCCTCTTCTGCTTGCACAATAGGAACATTTCCTGTTAAGGATGACTTTAAAAATAAGTTTCGATTGACGGAAGGAAGTATGATGCTGGGCTGTGTATTAACAGTGTGTGCAGCAGGGCTGTGATATTGTTTCCAACATTTCCTGCATGTGCCCCTATCAAATACAAGAACCAATTTCAGAGAACAATAAAAGGCAGAAAAGATTTGTCATAGGCTTGGATTTTCTGAGAACAATAAGAAAGTACACCGTATTATTTCAACTATGGAGTTGTATTGTACGATTTTTGATTGATGCACAAAACATGAAAATCAAATAAACCAGTTTAGTATTTTCATTTTAGAACCAGAAATGAACTATAGGTGTTCAGATACTCTGGAATAATTTCTATTTTACAGAATGCTGTAATTAGAATGGAAACACGTTTAAGAGATATCGTTGTACAGCTTAGAATGCACATTTATGAACCCCACATTTTTTAACAAGGTATACACATTTTCAAGATGAAGTAGCTGAATTTCTGAAATTAAAATGGAATGTGTCATGTATACACATCTTTAATATGTGAAAAATTGATCAAATATCACTCATCTCAGTAAAGAACTGGAATTACTTCAGCAAATATCCAGTCTTTAAATATATTTGTTTTAATCAGTCTTTGTAATTGGATCACAAAACGGAGTCTTGTCACTTAGCAGAATTCACTCCTATGACAGGTAATATCCTGAAATTGACATTAGCATCCATTACATCCCACGTTGCTATTATCAAGGAGCCAGAATTAAAATACAATTGGTTCATATTTCTATCAATATATTACATTAAGAGAAAAGATCTCTCCCATTTTTATAAAATATGAAGTAATTTGGTTCAGAGGGACATGCAAAGTCTGACTCTAATCAAAGCCCATAGGTTGGAGGTATCTCAGAATTTTAAGTTGAATGAAGGCCTCTGTGCTGGATGTAATTTGCAGTAATGACTACACCGCTCATTATTTCTACCCCTTTTGGGTCTTGAACTTTGAAATCATTACCACAGTGGAAATCAGCATGAAGGGCCACTCTTTCAACCGAAACCCTTGGCTTCATTCTGTGGCGGTCACTCACTCTTGTCTGCTAATAAAATTCACAGGGTCACAGTGAAAGAAGTGAGAGGCCACATCTCTGAAATGTCAATGAAAATGGACAGTTATTGCCTAGCACTACGAGCAGGGGTAAAAAAAAAAAAAAAAAATCAAGCTGAGGACAAATTTATTAATATGAAGTGATTCAGACAAAGATCCCTGTTTCCAAGATACTTCAGAACTTTTAAAAAGTCCTTTTTGATTTTTAACATGAAAAAAAAAAGAAACACTGTTCAGCTTTCTGAAGAGGTCGATGCCCTGAAACCTCAACCATTCCCATCACACCCTTCTACTTCTGTGCTGAGGTTTCAGTTTCAACACACAGTCAAGTGCACTTTTGGGCATGATACCAGATTAAAAGACAGCCTGTGAGGTTATCATATCTGCATCATTACATATCATTGATTTGTGTACACGGGTACTCAGCACAACTGGAAAACGTTTAAATTAATTATAGACTTCGAGAGAAGCAGTGAAACCACAGCATGCCTACTAACAATGAATACTATGACCTTCAAGGATGAGAAAAATGGTTTTGGTTTTAATTATCATTTGAAAGTGAGATAGGGCTTCAGGAATTTCCAGAGTGCAACTGCCCTAAAGTTTGCCAGTACTTAACTAGTACAATTTTTGCCTCACATTGAATGTCCACATTGACCATAAGTAGCACTCTGCAACATAGAATGCACTATGCTTGGAAATGCAAGGGTACTTCAAGACAAACTGAAAGCAGCAAAATGAGGGAAGTACAGTGAAAAACACTGTATAAGATATTTTTGACAGCACACTTACCTTCACTATAAACAGGAAGTGGCAGGTGGCACTTTAATTCAGATTAGGAGTTCCTGTCGCAAATGTAAATGGTTGAACTTTCAGTTCAGCAATTCAGGGATACAGCTTTCAGTCAGAAGTATGGTGAAATACACAGTAGTCCACCACCTTCTTTGCCTCTAATAATGTATTAGCAGAAATGAACCTCCCCATTTCTTCCCATATTACAATATGTTAAGAAAATGGGCTGCATCTCAGCTTCTCCTTGTTGAGATTCAGCCACGGAGGCTTTTAGCTGTGACAAAGCCTCTATAAGAGCTTGGCATGACACCGTAGCCTAAGGGCACAATATTATCCTGTCAAACCGCTCGTGTTTATAGCTTCCTGATTTCATCCCTGTGGTTAGGTGTATGCATGGTGCTCAGGGTCAAGGGCCAGAACAGATGTTTTATTTTGCTGGAACACAAATGGAAAATAACATTTCTTTGTTTCAAGCTTTCTGTTATGACAGCTTATCAATAATTTAATCACAGTGGTTTAACAGTGAGAGTAATATGCAACCTGCAGTTCCAAATTACAGCAGTGTTTATGAAATTGGACAACTTTCCTATCCGCACCGGATGGGACTTGGTTATGAAAAACCATTCATTAATATTTTCCCTTTCACGGGTTCACAGAAAATGTCATCAGTTAAATGATTATAAAACAGTTCAGTGTCTTTCCATAGGACATCACCTCTGGCACAGTTTGTCCTGGCTTCATCTCCAAAGCTACTACGGAAAAAAAAAAAAAAAAAAGACAAACAATCACATTTATTCTTAATCCCATAAAAGTGCTACTTCCTCACCTTACAGCTTCCAGTCTAGCACAAGGCCGAAACATATGAGGACCAGTCTCACATTCCCAAATACCATTAGCTTATTTTCACCTTCAGCTTCTTTTCCCCCCATGGAAATCTCATCTTTTGGTGATTTGATTTAAATTTTGAAATTCGATTTCTGACGTCCTCCTGCAATGCTGCCATCTCCTCTCCTCCCCACTCTTCTCTTCTAGCAGGCTAAGTGGATAACTCCGTGGCTGCCATCTCCTCTTCTCCCTGCTCTTCTCTTCCAGCAGGCTCAGCGGATAACTCTGTGGCTGCCATCTCCTCTTTTCCCTGCTCTTCTCTTCCAGCAGGCTCAGCGGATAACTCTGTGGCTGCCAGCCCCTTTCTCCAGGCTGCACCTCCCCTTCATATGAACCCCTACATCCAGGTATGACTTGAGAAGGGAGGAGGAAACTGATCACTTAGATGTCCTTCTGTCTGTTGGGAATTCTTTGATTTGTTCGATTTGGCTTTGCAATTATGAGATACTTCCCAGCAGCAACACACCTTGACTTGATGGAGCTGAGGGTTTTTTCTCCTTGCCAACCTTGCTTTCTACTTCCTGTCTTTGATCTGTCATTGGCATAAGTGCTAAACAGATTAAATAATCAGTGATAATTGCAGCACTGGACCTCAGCTTGGTCTACAAAGCCAAACAGACAGGCTGAAGGCAAGTATGCTGTCTGGAAAGATGCCTTGTTACCAAGAAGTGATGCAAGATGCTCTTTGCAAGGTGAACTTACTACCATTAAAAATAACCCTCCCACAAAGATATCCGGACAATTCATAAATAATTGTCTTCATTTTTTAAAAATTTTTCTATAAGCAGGCTACATTTAAAACTGAGACGAAAGATAAGGAAGTATAAACGCTGATCAGTGCAGGTTGTCTTGCTTGATGAGTGAAGACAATTTTGAGCAGAGGACTTCGGAATGTTTGTCTGCTAAATGTTATCTAAATGTTGAACAAAGTTTGAGCTCCTCTTTGTATCTGGTAAGCACACACAGCACACAACACACACACACACATATACAGACAAACTGAATCGATAGTAGATATACAGTTATGTTTTCTCTTACACACTAAACATGACCCCACCACATGAACCTGCAATGGGCAAGCTGTTTTGGGTACAAGTTGAGTGAATTTCTCACAAAACATTTAACCTCAGGCACAAGCTGTGGTTCCCCTCCATAAAGCACAGTCCTGCTGACTTGCGCATACGGGGCATTCAGATTTATGGGACGTGACCCTGCAACAAATCATGTCCGAAGGAGAAGCTGAATTTGCAGGACTGTGCACCAGTGACCTGTAAACTGCTTCACTCCTTTACTCTGGTCGTGACCAATCCCATTTACAGGGTACATTTCCAGCAGAAACATCCATTAAAACATAATGTGGTAGGAAAATGAAGCGCATGCCGTTATCTTGTTTGCGTTTGTCATGAACTGGGCTTGAAGATAGGGAAATAACCCATTCAGCTGGAGCATAAATTGATGTTTTAATTAATATAGTACAAAAACGCCTAGTAGTACCTCGGCTTCATTCTTCCCCTGTCTAGTGCAGTATTTTAGGCAATAATTCCCAGAAAAGCCAGCGAGCAAGTGAAATTGAACAGCGAACTACTGGCAAGCCCCATTTACTCATCAGAGGGGAATCAACTGGATGCATGCACTGGAAAATAAGACAAACCTACAAGTGCTTGCAACCCCTCTCCCCAAAGAATGGTGGAAGCAAAAATACTCATTATGGTTAACCTTTTTTGCATTGGTTTGTCTTCTACTGTAAACACTATATTAACCAATGTACTGCAAATAAAAACAAACTTATGAATGTACAATGAAAAGAGATTTGTATTGATACATACATTCCATATGCTAAGAATAAAATTGCATACTAGTTAAATCATGTCATGTTCATCTTAATGAGAGGTTTGAGCTGGACTTTGGCCTGGCACATTTCCTTTCTCAGTTTTGCCTGACTCCTTTTCTGTGTTACATTTCACAGTTCAGTTTTGTGCAAACCGACAGTGACGGACACCATTTCTAGCTCTGGAAACAATGCAAGCAACAAGACCCCATGTTTGACGTGTTTGAAACTTTGCTGAAACTCCAAGGAGTGTTGGCAGGCCATGGATATGTCCGCCCTCTTCAGCAAAGTGGAAACATCTGGAGGGAGAAAAGGGAGGGAGAGCACTGAGGCCTTGAGCTGGCTTCTCTGTGCGTCTGCTGTCTGGAACCGGGAAGTGTGTTTAAAGGCCATGCAGAGACTACGTTGCCAGCAAAGTCTCTGGACCGGTTCGTTTTTCAGCCAGCAGAGCCCCTCATTTTCATTCTCTCTCGGAAATAACTCCCCAGCATTCAGCTCTCACTAGCAGCACCATGAAACTGTGTCTTCCTTTCACTCCGGTGATTAACCAGGGCCCCATTGGCACAAATGAAACAATCAGAGCAGACACATACAATTACATGCATGTGCACACTTCACAAATTAAGTGACTATCCATCGGTAACCACTGTGGCGGTCTGGTAAATCTTTATGTGTGTTGACAATTTAAAAATGCGGGGTCAGTTTGGTCACGATGTGGATGCATGCTCACTCCCCCTTCCTCACATTCTACCTCTCTCTCACTCTCCCTACCCTTCCCACTCTCCTTGCTCTGTGTGGCACAACTCACCCTGAGGCCCAGATCAAATCAAAACCTTGACCAGCCCTGCTGATCTCGAATTACAAACCCAGCACTCGCAGTGAAATATAAAGCACAAAGCCCCCATCATCAGCAGGTTTGCTTTGTGCTTTACTGCTGCTGGGGTGGGGAGGGGTCACACACTTGGGGGTCTCACCAGGGAGGCAAACTTACAACAGGAGGGGCGGAAACAAAAAATGGCTTTGAAAAAAAAATGGCAGAAACAGATGCACCATTTACAAAAAAAAAAAAAAAAAAAAAAAACTCACCATAATGAACTTGTATTTGACAGACACCAAAGAAATGGGCGATGAGTCCATGACGAACGATGCCAGGCAGGGAAGAAGTCCCAGCAGGGCTTTCATTGCATTATCTGTGTTTGTTTGTGTGGAATTAGTGGGATGGATTTTAATTACTGCAGCATATGCGCTGATAGGTGGTTTTGCAATCAAAGCCAGTCCCAGTGGCGGCAATGTGAATTAATCGACCCCACCTCTCCTCCCTCCCAACGGACAGTTGGTTTGAAAAGGCTGTCATGAAAACTATGCTCAAGCTTGTATGTCAACGGTGATATATTTCTTTTAGCCTGAAAAATTAACTGAGAGCTTAATGCCTACAGCAAATCATCCCCTCCCATTGCTGACACACTAATTTTCTGAGTTTTGTTTATTAGGAAGTCAGATGGCTCATATCGTTGCTGGCCTAGTGCATATCGAGGTATCAAGAGGTCAACAGGAATTTCACTACATAACCTTCAGTCAGCTGTTTTAAAATCTGAATTATGTCTTGTTATCTGACACACTAGGGGAGGGTGAGGATGGCATTGGTTTCTGGATTTCATACCAACTCCTACACTTCATTACTTAATTAGGCTAATCTGACATGTTATCTGCACTTCTGGATGAGCTCATCTGTGACAGCTTGCATCCGTACATGTATTTTTTAAGGTGGTCTAATCTACAAGTGAACCAGCATTTGTACATACAGGCAGCTAACAGATGGAAATAAAAACCTGCATACACACCAGCCATCCAGAAACAGTTTCCCAACCCTGTGATACACCTTCCAGTGGAAAACCATTAGAGGGCATTATACTACTGGGTCATAGACTTTGTACTTTCAGAGACAAACTTCTGTGACAGTTTGGCTCTGGTCAAGCTACTTTACAAATCAACCTGACAGGATCTGGAAGTGTCAAATGTATTTAAGAGCAGAAACACATTTCCACCATGTTGACATTAACCCTTAAAGTTCCACTTCCTTAGAGGTGGCATTCAGCAAATCAATGCAGGTTCTGCAGAAAAATGGACAAGTCAGTAATGGTAACGCTGTGAGGGCCTGCTCCAGCTTCAGCTGCATAATTAAGGCGCTGGGGCGTGTGTCCGTGCATCCAGTGTGGCAAAATAGCCCCAATGAGACAAGCATGCAATCAGACCAGGCCGGAGGAATAAACAAGGGTGTTCTCTTCCCCAACATAGCAATTAAGCCTGAAGCTTAAGGAAAAACATTCATAAACAGTGACGTGACTTCTTCAGTTTGAGTTCATATTTAGATGTTTCGTAGGGGGTGGTTGTGTTCTGCTCATTTTTGTACTTTCTATTTTTGCCTCCAAACCCTTTCATTTCTACTGGGCCGACAGGGTAGAGCAAATACGCGCTTCTCCGTGACTGTGGGTAGTTGATCAGAAATGGTTCCTAATGGCATATGATGCAGTGAACCAGATGGTTTAGGAACAGCTAAAATCACCAACCTTTCCAAAAGCCATCAAACACTTCCATGTACATGGGAACTTTTTTTAGGGCAAGATCAATATTTCTGAACAGTCAGTTCCCTCTGCCATTCCTAATTAATGAGACAGACGGAGAGTTTATATATCATCACAGACCACCATTTCTACATTTTACATGAATAATAAGATCATTTCAATTCAGGATGTTGTCCGTAGGCCAAGTCTGACCATTTGGAGACAATAAAAGAGAGTAATGAAAAAAAAAAAAAACGTCTGTGGGCGTGAGCCAGGATGAATCCTGAGTTTCATTTACACTAGGGCAAGCTTCTTCCTCGTCTTTGAGAAAATGAGCTTGCCTGATAAAAATGTGCAGACCAAACTGGCCAGACCGCTGATCCCATATCAGTGGCTCAGACCAAGGCTGCAAACACTGGCTCAGTTTGTTAACTACAATAAATATGCAATTTTCCTCCTGTGTGTGTACATAGTCATAAAAAAAGCTTTTTTGAATGCTGGGCGCAGTCTCTGCCCTGACCTGCTGTAATGTAATAAAGTCATTTTTATTCACAAGCTAGTCCCAATTACTCCCCTGATTCCCGTACGGGTATCATGTCATCTCTCCCTGGGGGCTTCTCTAACCGACCCTCTCTTTTTCCTCCTACCGCTCCTCGTAATGTGCACTGAAACCTTGCCAGGGGTTATGATACTACTTTGACAAACATTGTTCTTGCAATTAGTTGTCGACTGTGGCATGCATGCAGGGAAAAGAGCCAATGGGGTACCACTGCTGAAGGGACTTTAACGGGGGTTGGGGAGGACAGAAAGCAGACAGATCTCTAAAACCAACACTACCATGGTACCTTTACTCAGATACTCAGCCTATTTTTATTGAGCTCTCCATCATTGAACTGCACTGTGAGGCTGGCGTAATCACAAAACCTTTCTGTGCAATGTATCCCTGTAAACAGTCTTCTACAAAGGACTCCTGAATCTCACTTGCAGTCTTAAAACGGTAGCCAAGATCCACTCCATTCAGGGAGCAGCATCCTCAATTCACATACTTCATTTAAAAGTCTTCATTAGACAGAGCCTTCCATCTTCCATCAAAATGAAGATGGCTTAAACTATACAATAGGACTTGCGATCAATGGCAAAGTATATCAGATTTTATGTTTTGATATAAATGTGTACATAAAAATCCCAATACAGGACACAAATACAAAGCAGGTGATATTTAAGAAGGAAATGCTTTTCTCTTTAAGTCTGATGGGGTTTTCTTCAGTTATACTGCATGACTCAGACCTTTGCATCATATACTATCATATATCATATATCATCATATATTATTTTAGAGAGGAATTAATTCGTTTTTGATAGTCTTGATTTTTGGCATTTCCAAAAGTTCTGGAACAGAAGATTTTCACAAAAACAGTTTAGAGGGTAGAGAATGGGACTATGTGACTGCTCCTGTTTGAAGGCCCTGCAACTGCATTAGCCTGATGTAACGGAAAGGTCACTGAGACTTTGAAATAGCTTTGTGAGCATTAAAGAGGTGGCCTGCAGACAGATACATGCCCCATGCATAGCTGATGAAGTGAAACTTTGATTTTATTTATCCGGGAGCAGCTGTGTTTGCCCTGATAACATGACATTTTTGAAATATTAATAAGCTTGGACTCCCATTGAGTGGTTATATTCTGATGACACTCAAATATTAGTCATTCTAATACATCCTTGTCTCCTGGCCTGAGACCATTACTATGTCTCAGTGGCACCTTTTCTTTCTGATTGAACTAAGTGACATTTATGAGCTGAGCAAATTACACAGATTCAAAGCATTAAAGTTTTCCAGCTGCCATAAAACTCATCTATTATTTAAGTATGACAGATATGCACTGCTCCCAATAGGCTGATGAAATAATTCACAGAAAATTTCCTGTTATTCCAGAGTTGCTGCATTTGAATAATGACTACCTATTCATGTACCTTATGTTAGGGTAAGGGCTGCCAATATGTTCATTTTGTATTTGAATACACAAAATACAGTACAATGTGCTTTTCCCCTCCATTAACATGGAAAAAAGAATCAAGCTTTAATCTTGTACTTTTTTTTCATTCATTGAACTCAGATAACCCCATAAAAATAAGAATTCATAAAAAGTTCCTTAAGTGTTTGTTTAAAAATATAAAACACTAGAGCTACTGTACATCATCAAGAATGGTACTTGTTACCATAGTAATAAACTTTACTTAAATACATCCATGAGCATAAACATAACCAAAAGTAATTATATAAAACACAGGGAAAGAATGGCAAACATTCTTTGACCGCATGTCTTTTCCGCATTAATTTGTGGCGCATGTTTATTGACAGTCCGCCCACAGCAGTGCTGGTAATACCCTGCCAAAGCTTGCGCTGCTGTCTGCAGAAAAGGAGCTGTTCTTTTTTTCTGTCTCAGGAAAAGGTATTAAAGGCAGATTATTGTTTTTCATGGGCTTAGTGAGAGAAACATGCTCACACACAATTACATTGGAGGTGGTAGAATTGGGACTTACGGGGAGAACGTGCACATGCTGGAGCTGCCAGCCAATCACAGCAGAAGGGCTTTGCTAACATTGTCTATCTATTCCACTGTAACACGCAGCCTTGATGCCTAGCCTGGTCAGTGAAATCTGCCTCCACTACGCTACATACAGGGACCATTTGTTTAAATTTTATTTTTTTTACTTATTTTTTTTTTTTTAAATAGTCCCTCTTTTTAGTCCCTCTGCTGCTTCTTGTTTTAGAGGAATCTTACTGATTCATTAGTTCTTTGGCACAGTACGGGGGGCTCTTTGCTTCCCACAATGTCTTTATGAATTTCAGTGCTTGTTTGGACTAAAAAAAGCAGCATTCAGCATGAGTTCAGTGGGTTTTAAAAAGCTTGCCTCAAACAGGGAATTCATAATGAAGAATGAGCACAATGGACTACATCACAGCCTAATTCTATGCTAAGATATTAAGGTTTTGCAGAACCTTTGGATATTAAACATTTTTTATTTCACTAAGGTTCAACTCTGTCCCCATTTGCACAATGTGTGGGAGAATGATTAAAATAAAATAAAAAGATGAGCCAGCCATAAAGGACTATGATTGCACAAGTGTGCTGGGAAAGGCCCTTGCACTAGGTCAGATGACACAGCACAGTGTTGATGACACAGCATGGTCAGCTGTGGGGCCAGGCATGGGCTTTTGATTTGACCGATGCTTTCTGCACAATCCTAGTTAGTCACACGCTGCAGAGAGGACTCTTTTATTTGAATTACAAAAGCATGAGCTCATATGACTTCCATGTGAAAAAAAAAAAGAAATCCTACCACGCACATGAGAAGGCATTCGATTTCAGGCATCTCTGCTGGGGTTTACAGAATGCTTTGGAAAATTCTTCCCAGCTTCAGCTGATGGATAACGACAGAGCTCTTGTCTCCTCTTGCTAATAATCACATTTCAAACTCTTTTTCCTGCAAAGTGATACTTGTCAGCTTAATGCAGGAAAGGGGGTCATTAAAGAGATGGGAACATCAGTGCAGTACCCACTTTACTTTCCTTCTGCCAGTATCATTCACTTTGCCTTCCATGGGCATAAATTCATACACACCTATACTTACATGTCACAGAAGAGCATTTGTTTGTGATTATGGATATTATTTATTTAGTGATTGTAATATAATTGGCTCTCTTCCTCTTGGTATTTTAAGCAGGTGACTTGCTTCAAATGAGCTTTGACTGAGCTGCTGCGTACCAAGGGAAAGGTAGCATCTCCCTGTTACAAGGCAAGAGAAAGCAGGGAAGACAATACCCTAACCAACCTTTATTGCCACTTCAGTCCTACAAGGCAGATAAACTGCAAGTTTCATTGAAGATTAATTGCATGCATGAACGTTGTAATGTGTTTAAAATCACATCGTCTAGAGAGGGACAATAAAGAACCCACAACTTATCTGGTCTCTTGGGTGACTTGATGATGTTATAGCCTTATTAAGTACAGCTGAAAGTCAACTTTTCCTTTTCCAGCAGAATAAATAAAGCACTTGGATTTATAGTCCTATTACCTTTTGGTTTTCATGTGACTGAAAAGATGTCAAGTGCAAAACACATAACAGTAACTGCCATAAAGATACCACAGTTATAAACCTGGAATTAAAAACCAAACAAGGTGACAGAAGATTATATCAAATTAGAACAAGTCAAGTAGGAAAAAGTCAACATTTCAAATCTGTTTCTGGTATGTTGACCCTATATGGATTATCTACTGTGGAAATGTGTCCCTTCACTTTGCCTTTGGGCTTCAAAGACGCTTCCCCTGCAGAGAAGTGCTCGATCGATTCCACAAAAATTTACCAGTGAGGCTCAAAGCAGACAAGGAGGAACCAAAGGTGACACTGGCTGTGTGCCAGTGCAGGTTTTCTGAATGTCTGTTGCACTCAATCCATTCACAAGGAATGAAAAAAATTCTGTAAGGAGTGACCTGAACGTGCAGTAGCAGTCAAGCAGTTAAAATTCACTTTTAATCAGAGAATACATTTCAAAACCAAAACCAGTGCCCATATCCAGTGCCCAAGAAGACAAAGACTGTCAGTTAGGGTCATGTGCCTTTTTAAAGTATTCCATAGACTGACTGCTATTGGTTAGCGAGTGCACTAAAGTAATTACATTTAGTCCTCTGTCTACTTTAACAATAACACTAATATGGGGTGGCAGTGTGGTATAATGGTAACTGGCCTTGCGACTCTGACATTGCAGGGTTGATTCCCAGGTGAGGTACTGCCATTTTAGCCTTAGTCAATCTACTTAACCTGAATTGCTTCTGTAGATATCCAGCTGTACCAATGGATTGCATGTCCAATTCAAGTAAGTTGTATAAGTGGCTCCAGATAGTGTCCCTGCTAAATGCCTCAACAGAAAAAAAGAAAAACAATTCTTCTTCTAGTCAGTTAATACTGGGCACTTAAGTATTATGAAGTGTGGCCAAGCCAAAAGGTTCTCTCATTCAGAACAAAGGAGACACATAATGCATTTGAGTTCTGCAGTTCTGCAATAGCCTTTCATTACACAAGGATGACTACCACCTAAAACTGCATATCTTCTAGTCTTTCAAATACAAGCTTTTAGCCACTGTGTACAAACCATATTTTTACATTATATTTCTATTGCATGTCAAAACCAGATTTAAGGTTTAAAGTGCCATTATTCATAACAGGAAAAAAGTGAGTAAAACATTTCAGTAAAGTTGACAAGCTTTCATTTAACAGACATACATTTCAGTGTGAATATTGAGTCTGAGGAAGCATATTAAGTAAAACTGAAAAAAAAAAATCCAAAATGACAAATTGCCACAAATTCAGGCAATCAGAAGGAAACCTGCTGCCCACCCATCAGGACACTCCTGAGGGAAACTAATATTACTTTCTAATGCAAATGTAGCTATTTAGGCAGACACATGGCAGTGCACACATAAATGAAATTGCCCTAACAGGCTGAATGTGTAGGTCAAAGCCTGCTACCGTGCTGTGCTTTAACCTTCTGTGGCCTCCTGGTGTACTGACATAAATCAATTCCAATGGAAAAGTAAACACTTCTTTTCTCACATTGTCAGGTAATTTCTCCAAACTGCGCTGTGCATGCAACAAGCAGGCTGGTGCAAGCTGCCCAAAATGAACGAAGCCTCCGATAATTAATTTAGCTTCTGTCAACAGGGCGAAGGGCTGACTGTAGTCCATGGGTGATGCGTCTCCTGCCTGATTACATGTCAGATTGAAGAGGAAAAAAATGGCCATTACTCTAAAGACTTTGCTTTGTTGTTAGGTAGCAATGCCCTCTTCCTTCAGTCAAATTCTTTAAGCACTGTTGACCTGAGAGTGCTAATGTAGCTTCTTTTCAAATGGGAGGTCATCAATGGGCCATCTTATGGGACACATCAATGGGACCCACCGAATTTACAAAAAGGAGCAGACATTTTAACTTTGACTTTGATACCCTGGTAATGCTGGTGATGGAGAGCTAATAAATGAAAGACAAGAGTGGAGTTTTTTTGTAATGCATATCATTCCCTGTACATCTGCTTGTAAATGAAGATTTGGTATGTAGTTGCTTGGGTTTCAAAATGAAAAACCTTAGAGTGTTTCTGTAGCAATATGCCACCCACTACAGTGATGAGTTTCAAACACTGAATTCCCACTTCAAACTAGCGTGCCAGATGTACTTTTGTGTAATGACTGCCTAAACAATACTAAGGTGCACAGAAAGACATTACCTTACTGCTCCAGGAGTAATCATAAATCACATATCAGACAATGACAAATTAATTACCATCCATTGGAACACTGAAAGAGTAAACCAAATATGTCCTGTCCTTCCTCTCCCTTAGAGTGTGCTAATTATTTACCATCCCTCCCACATTGAAGAGTGTAGGACATTTGAAAGGAATCTGCGACTCATTGCTATTATGACAACAGTTCTCAGCTATGTTCATAAAATATTAACACATTTATTAAGAGGCAAAGAAATAAGCTTCCAACAAAAGAGAAGCAATGACTTTGGGCCTCTCCACTGAGAGAGAATGTTCCGGAATGCAGAGTGGTAAAGAATCTACACAGCCTGCTGCTTTGGGGTTATCTCAAGAGCTCTGCATTCCGGCTGAATTCCTGCTGGAGCTGCTTTCCCATTAGAATGTAGACACGAGTAAAAGGCACAGTGTTCAGCAAACGATTGGGTCATCCATCAATGAGGGTGTGTGTGTGTGTGTGTGTGTGTGTGTGTGTGTGTGTGTGGGGAGGGGACAGTGTAAGGGGGAAGAGAAAATATGTCAAACCTGTGGGCATCCAAGGATCTGAAGATGGTCTCTCTTTGGTGTTTACTTGCTCCCATTCAAGGTCATCATCTTTCCCTTGGCTGTATCCACATGTTGTGTAGGACTTCTCAAAGTTGCAGTCACCTGTGATGAGAGACATCAAAAAAGTTTCAGCACTTGCCATGGATTGTCCCATTCAAAGGACTTGATTGACATAGAAACCATGCTGAAATTACATTCAACTGAGCGTGTGGAGGCACAGATATTTATGTTTGACTCCACAAGGGATGAAGACAAAGCAAACGATTATTATAATGGACTGCACACCACATTTATCATAATCTACAGCAGCACGTTTGTCCAGCATCACCACTGCAAGTACACACCAGCTAAACTCCATCATCATAAAGTATTACATTTCACCATCAACCATAAATTAAATTCCCTCACAACAAGCTGTTCAGCTAATGTGTTCCTCGCAGTTTAGTGCACATTCACTGTAATCTTTCTCCAGGCTTTTAGTCTGAAGTGACAGCATATGGGGGAAAGGCAAACCTGCCACCACAACAACCTCATTCCTTCACAAAATAAACAGGAAACTAATCAGATCACAAGCTGGACCTGTGCTTTAATGAGGAACTACGAATCTAGGCTTTTATATTGCTCCAACAGACATCCGAGGTACAGAATTAGATCTGTGCTCAGTTTGTAGTTTGGGGTAGGGAGGTTGGTTAAAGTTTTGATAAAATTGTGGTATGTCTTCTTACATCCAAATGAAAAAAGGATTTGCACTCAATGAAAGGCCTCTATAAATTGATCTTCCTATGAGAAATCAAGGTCACTACAGATGTAACACTAAAATACTAAGCAAGAAAAATCTAACTCCGAAAAGAATTTCTTGTGTCATTCCAATAACATGCAGCCTTCAGGAGTGCCTGTGTAGAAATTTGACTGAATATTTGAGGAAATAAATATGAATATCATCTTTTGGATGAAGTAACAGTATTCCACTAGACATTTTATACAATCAGTGGAATATCATCTCTCTAGAGAATGTCTGCCACTGCTGAATCCAAGTCAATTCTCTCCAAATAAGCAGAAAATATATTTACAGGCACAACAAACAATTTGACACCTTGTCACAGCTTGTATGTAATGACTGCAAAATGCATGTAATTTCAGCATTTATTTTTGGATGGGAAACATATCTGTCATCACCTACAAGCCTGTAGCAGCACTGACATGTAAGGGCTCTGAACGGTGTTTTTGTTTTGCGAGTTGAGCAGCTCATTTTTGCAATGCCATTCACATAAATTAGTACTTACAGGCATCACACCATGTACAACTGTTGCATAATTTACATCACAACAAGGTCCTTGAAAATGAACAAGGGTTATTATTCATGTAGATTTGGTCCTATGGACGACCTATATGCACCTTTGTCTAGAAATCAGACACATATTAAATGCATACCAAGTATTTACTGGAAAAATCTGAAACAATGATTGTACTGCAATGGTCAGAGCTAAACTGGGGACATTTTATTGCAATTTTAATTGCCTTCAATCTGCCTTTTTCATTACAGGGTACCTGTGTTCCAGGCCTGATCAGTTACAGGCATGTGCAGCCACTTAAGAGCACAAAGACACAGCGGAAGAGACCAGCTCTTTATAAACCACCCTCAGCCTGCCCTGGCACTGTTTTCCTCTCCAAAGCCTGCTGTACAGCTACATGCCCCCTTAGTGACAGACAGCCCTCATAGCCACATGGTAATTACAATGAAGGAAATTTGATTGCATGCCAAACAAACCTGGATATGAGTGACAGCGTAAGCTCTTGGGCAATTCACACTTTCCGGTTGGGTTGAAATACTTTCAGCTATGGCCTGTCGAAATGAGCAAGCCTTAGACCGTGGACATGTTCTACTGCCCAACAGGGTCAGTTCCGCCAAATGACAGGTAAATGCATCCGCTTTCTGTGCTCAAAGCTAGAATTTTCTCTGACAAATGTATACTCTAAAAAATGCATGATTATGCACTTGCTGAAAATTGTAACTACTGAATAAACTCTTCATAATTTTCCTTTAGAACTCACATTGATTTAATTGGGAATGATACTAAATATTCAATTAGTCATTTATTTGATATTTAACTCAAAAATCAATTTACTTGGATTAAGTGCATGTTAATTAATGGAAAAAAGAAGAAAAGGTCAGAGTTTTATTCTCTCTCATCACTATTCATGACGGACAGTCTAAGAACTCTGCATAAGATAACAGATAGTTCATTGATACTCTTAATTGTCCTGCCTGGGAGAATGAGTGAATGCCAATCTCTTTTCAGAGACACATTATTTAGAGAGAACTGAAGTCTCAGATCCTGGGGGGAAATAAATAAATGTTTGATTATTTGAATACTCCATAAAAACAGCCATAGCGAATAAAAATATCAAAATTCGAAATGTGCATTTGCTAGTTTAAACTAAAAAGGATGATATGCCCTTTTTCCTCATATAGTACGACAAAGGCTCTGACCCAATACAAAATGCATATCAAGAAAGTTAACTGAGCCCCTCCATAATCAGTGAGGATGCAATGATAATGTTTGAGAAGGTCATTATTTAACCAATGGAATTTTATAGAATGTTATTATTCAGTCTTGCCAATTATTCAACACCAATGAACAGCTTTTGCTTAAGTTTGTCTTCCTTCAGTGCTATACTCCTTTGTGTCTTACAATGCAAAGCCTCACAGATGGATCCACAAACACACAGACAGACATCAGTGAACCCCCTTTTCTCTTAGATTATATCTAAAGAAACCTACAGACCTATAGTAATGGATGATTACTTAACTGAGTTTTATACCTTGGCTTTTTCAACCTTTTCATTTAACATCAAGCACCTACTGCCATTTCATTTTAAGAAGGGCTCAGCCAAGGTGCAGCTTTAAAAATAACAGAAGTGCCACTTAGTAAAGAGAGCGTGGCTCAGATGGGCAGGTGTCCTGTTGTCACATGACCATTTCCTTTTCTTCAGTGACTCCTGTCCTCAGACCCAGCAGGGCCCCCTCCCACCTTGCACAGTATGTAGCCAGCTTTGCCAAACAAGAGAAAGTGGCTTTTAGCACTGTTTGATATTCAAATCAATGGCATCTGGAAGGAGCGCACTGCTCCTGAAGTTACCGAGCAGTGAGAGACTTGCTGGCACAGCGGTGATATCTCTTTTATTCATTAGGAGGAGGCCTGCAGTTCTCATCGTGCGCTGATAGAATCAATTTGCTGTAACCTGTGTGTTGCCATTAAACCTGTTCTGAAAATAATGGCCAAGACGTGAGGGGGGTTGTTGAGAGGGCTGGAAATGAAATTAAAAAAATGCATTTGAACCAAAAATAACTGTTCTCTAGTACCAACTGGACACAGTTCTGTCTAATTTGAATAATTTCCCCATGAATGACTTGACAGCTTTAAATCACAGATGTGCTATCTAAAGAAGCAGGTCCCGTTAGACCAGCATTGAGACTATTCAGAAATCAAACAGTCACTTTTCACCATTCCTGAGGTGAAGATTACTCAGTCGCATGATTACATCTCAACAAGGGGAAAGTAAACACATTTATTCTTTATTCAGCTCTTTTGGGGATTTTAGGCTTTATATTTGCCAGCTGATAAAGAAGCAAGAAGAGCCTAAATCTAAAACGCACTCTTATTATGGGATCTGAGAGATTTGGCTACAAACTACCTTGGGCATATCTCAGGGAGGATATGGGGGTTTAAGATATTTGTAGAATTTTGCACAGCAATATTAACGGGTCTTAACATTTTCTTGACTGAGGTAAGTACCAAATAGTAAGTATTGGCCCGGCCCTCATGGACAATATGACATCTTTTCATTACTTTTTCTGCACTGTTTAAGGGAGGAATCTGGTCCTGTATCTCATTGAAAACGTTTGTAAAAGCTTTTGTTATTTACTCTGACATGGTAACATGCCAGTGTAGTCTGAAGAAACAATAATAACTCTCCTAGAGGGAGCAAAAGGAAATGTTCCTCAGCTATACTCCATGGGGGGAAAAAAATAAATTTTTACAGCCATCACACATTAACCTGCTATAATTTTACTATAAGTGCTAGAATTTAAATGGATGATGACGCCTTGCAAATTTCATTCCCTTAATGACATAATTCACCAAAATTCAGTAAGTTTGAATTATCTGACCAGGTTTTCCTGAGTTTTTGAAAAAAACAAAAAAAAACAAACACAACTTAAACCAATCCACCACCACAAAGACATAGCTGTTGCCTTTACATGGCTTTTCAATACCCATACTGGGCAAACCCTGAATATAAACCGCACGGACAGCTGGTTTAATTGATGCTTCTACAAAAGACTGAGAAGCGCTTTTCACAGACGTTTCGGTTTACTTGAAAGGGCTTGAGGGTGTCACTCTGGGACCTCATCTCCCTCTGACTCTACGATCGATATGTGCTTTCCTGTCATCTTTTCTCTTTCAAGAAAAACAAACAAAGCAACAGTAAAGCTGGTACAAGATTTATGTTGTAAATATTTCAGCTGATTCCTACATGGAAGCGCACAATGGTCTTTATATTCTGACATGCTGTGCATTTTTAAAAATCCATCCATCTTTTTACAGCAATGAGCCACTAGCCAGAATCAATATCCCACCCCCTCAAGTTGGAACCAATTTCTCCAAAAGATTTTCAAGATGGACTTAAAAGGGCTTTCATTACTGCACCTGCTACAAGAGTAACCTATAAACTATGAAAAGCCTCTGTGCATTTTTGTACTGGGGTAAATTAGGTGAATCGAATGTCAAAAGTTTAGGCTATTAAATCCCAAGCACAGCTAAGCTAAAAATACCCATTACGCTGACTTTAAATTCAAAAGATATTAATAGCTCAAGGGAAACCATATAAAACTACAAACTTTAGCTTGGCAGCACATTATTAGACAATATTTTGTAAACTAGCCAATTTACATTCAAGGTTTGTGAACAATGAACTGAAAAGTTACCGATTGTAACTGCAAACGTTCTGCTCCATCAGCATGTTTTGCAAAATCTGATAATTTTATCACCAGTTTTAAATAATGTCATCCCTTACATTTCAAATTTTCCAGCCAGTGACAGAGCAAGAGCAAGAAAATCCTCAGTGGTAACAATTGGTTGGGTTCAATCACCAAGACTTGTTGTAAGTGATGTTAACCTGTGTAGCCTAGTGAAATGCTGGACCACAAACAGCTTGATGTCCTCTGAGGCACTTCATCCCATTTTAATACATGGGATCTGCAGAAAGCTGCAACCACACTTCCATACCATGTTACCAATGTTACTGCATTGTGTACATACCCCATTAATAACACTGTGTGCTATATTCAATCCCAACTCCATATGCTAGTGTGCACAACATGGACATCTGGTATTAAGGAGCAAGAAGGTGAACTATTTGATGCATGAAATTATTGCTTTTGGCCCTATATCATAAATAGTGTACTACAAGAAACCATACAAAAGTAAACACAATGACCCCTCTCTCCTCCTGATTCCATGACATATGAAAGATGCCACTCACAAAATGCTACATGGTGAGCACTGAAAAATTTTTCAATTATCCCCAATATTATATAATGTTACTTATCAGCAATCCCCTCTTGCCCACAACACCAATGACAGGCTTTTCTGTTACAGTTCAGCAGAAATTGTACAGTCACAGGACCTCCTCTTATCCCTATCAATTCAGCAATTACCAGGCTTCTAACATCCTTAGACTGCTCAGGCTTTGGAAACCACAAGTGTGCTACATCCAGAACCCCCCACAAATGTACACCCCTATCGGTCTCGATGGCCACGCGCGTTTTAATGAACATCTTGTCTTCTTGAGTCCCTGAAGACAGAAACAACAAAGCAATCTCAGGTAATTTAAAACCAATGTCTGCTATCTCCCTCCACCGCCGTGCATTTGAGCTCCAAATCCTGCTGCTAAACCCGTTTGGGACTGATGGGCCATTTCAGCCCAGCCTTATTTCACTTAGTTATCAGGAGCTACTGCCTGGGCCTGTCTCAGTCACGTCTCATTCGTACATACACTGCCTGTTTGGGAGCTTTGAACTTTAACAAAGGATTTAAACAGTCAATCTCAATATCATTACCGATCAAAGAGCACTCTTCCCCCTCCCCACTGATTTGGGAAAATCGAGAAGCTGGAAGTGACATTTCCATGCTTAATTTGCTGCTTTGGGCTTGATGCGTCTCTGCAAATGTACTGCGCCAGCACACTTTAACAACCTGGAGAACCCAGCCAGGAAATAAGGGACAAGAAGAGAGGCTTCTGTGCTGGAGATTTATACCCATCAATTTCCTCAAGTTTATTATGGCCCTAGTGTTGTGGGTCACCCCAGGTTTTGTAACCTGTAATTCAGCTGAAATCCATTATGTGTCCAGGGCTGCTCTGGTACAGCAATAGGAGTTCTGATTAAGCAGTTATTAACTGGTAAAACTAGATCAATCATACCAGTTCTGTGCAATCTAACAAATTGTTATGTTGACTGAATGGCAAGTTTTGAGAACACTGTCAATAAGTGACAGATTCCTGGTTAACTAAATGTCAACATTTAAGTTTGGAAGCCATTTATAATGCACATAACTGTCCTCTGTTAACACTTTATGCTTTTTTTTTATCTGCCTTTTATGAGTAGTATTTCATTATTATGAGCTAGACGTGTTATAATTAATTATCTGAATGATGTCGGTTTACATTATTGAAAAACATGACTTTGGTGTATGAAAGAAGTGAATTAGAGTTTCGGTTATTTTTTATTCATTTGGAACATTAAAATATATTTACATTTAAAATTCAATTTTTCATTATTCTATGAGATCACATTTTAAAAGCATTAATTAATGAATGAAAGGCGTTGCTGGTATACCATTTCAAAACAAAAATCTCAGTTGAAGTCATGTTATATATTAATTTGCATGTTTATGATTTTTAAGACATATGTAATTATTGCCAGATTAACTTGAATACCATAGAATAAACCTTGAAAATGGGGTCTGTGTTCATCACTTCATGATTTGATGTGCAAATGTGCATGATTAGTAATCATTAAATAATGATTCATTATAATGATGATGCAAATGATTGTTCAACTGGTGGCTTAATGAAGAGGCTATATCGACATCTTGCCACTGCAGAACTGAATCATGAGCTAAAAAGTGCAGTCTTCAATAAAATGCATGTGTCTAGTCATTAGAACTCCTTAGCAATGCTGATACGGGCCTGTACCCTACACAAAATATTAATATACTAACATCAATACAGAATGTATTATTGATGTTATGTAAAACTTTTACACATGATCAGTCTGTTTTTTTTCTTCTCTTATCGGGTTCTTAGAAAACATAAGGATTTGGCATGCTGCTCTTGTAGTGTATCGGAGAATTTCTATACTATATAGAAATACACTTTCTACTCTGAGCTTATGAGCAAAGTAGAGACAAAAACTGTGGTTAACTGGTTATTTCTAGGATGTACAACATTGAAAGCATATGCTGTGATCTTGGCATAGAGACAAATGGTGTCACTGGAAAGGCTATGAACATTCCAGTCTTGCTGCCACTATTTGCCATGGCATAACTTGTACATATGTGAATCATACAACAATGCATTTTATACAGAACTTTTTTAAACCATTTGTATTACCGTGCTTCAGCACATTGTGGCTTCTCCAAAACAGGTTACCTAGACAGCAAAATCAAGTCTCATTCTAGCCTCAGAAATATACAGGATAATGTACAGGATAAAGAGGCTCAAATGATCCTGTTTTGTTTTAACTGATCAGTGATGATGAATTCCATATGAGTAGAACAACATGTGTTTTAAAACTGGTGAAATATTACACATATTTCTCTGAGACCGACAATAGGGGAAAAGTGTTTGCAAATGGATATTCTTTTCCAAAAAGGGTTGGAGTGACACTTCATCCAATGTCACAGCTATTCAGGACAAACTGCATTGAATGACAAATTCAGAGGTCTGCTGCAGATATCTTTAGACATTCATAGAATTGTGACTAAACAGAATTTTAAGAATTTGAAAATAGTGCCCTGCTTGGCAGGCCACAGATGAGCAAAGTGAAGTCTTTTATGTTGTCCACATAGCCTAGCTCTGTGTACTATTTTTATTACACACTTTAGGGAGAAAAACTAAAATCAATAAAAGACTTACGCATTGCACTCCTCTAAACCACACTTAGAAATTCATCTGAATATCTACAAAGCAATTTATGCTAACCACTGAAGAATACCTCCCAGACGATAAAATCATTGGAACATTAACAGGGGTATTCAGCTATTCATGAGTTCATCATTTTTCTATCAATACAGGTAAAATCCGAAAAGCATTATCCTGAGAAATGCGACCCACAGTGCATGTAGGACCATTGACCCGGAGCCCAGACGTAATTAATCATATTACGTTCATATTGAGTCTCACACCCTCAAGTGAAGATGTAATCACCTTATGAACCAGACAGGCAGCCACTCGATAGCACTCCCTCATTAGCTGCTCCTTTAACATGGTCATTCGTTATCTGCCGAGTGGGAATCCTACTCGAAAATGTGTGAACACAATACAGAGAGTTAAAGAGGGGCCATCAAATAAAGGTAAAAATCATGTCAGAGAATGGGTAGTGGAGATAGCCAATGAGTAGATGCACAGTACCAGAAATGAGACCTTTGAGATTGAACAATCACACTCAGCATAAATAACTGACCTCACAGGCAACTATCAAAGCAGCTGTAGGCATGGCTGCCCTGGTCCTTGAATGCCAAAGATGGAAAAAAATTTTTTGGTCATTTTTTTGATCAGTAAGTCTAAATGTAGTTAACTATTATTAAAAATGTACAATTTAAATTTCTGTACTTGGAAAACCATTAACACTGAGGCATGCTTCAAATGAGGTTTTCCTACCTTGTTTTAGACCATTATGCAGAGGCTACAAGAGGGAATTGCAGTTATTAATGTCTATAATGGTATATGACTATGATCATTTTTGAATTGATTCAGAATTTCTCACCTGCTATGCCCCTCAAAAGCACATTGCTATACCAGACTAAAAGACCCTGTTACAGTGATGTATGACCATGATACCATTTCAGCCACTGATCAGGGATCAGTATCCTCAGATCAAAGAGCTGCATTTACCACTAAGCTGAAATCAAAGGTTGAAAGCAAAGGTTTACAGAACTATCGCACTTGTGACTGCCCTCCCTGGACCCAAACATGGCTGGTCCTGGTAAATACTGGCTATCCCAGTGGCTTGGTGGAATTAGACAGCTGATCCATTAATGGGTTCTATCGATACTAAGGCAGAGCCACTGCCTGGGTTGCATAAGTCACATGAAGCACATGAAGCTCAACTACACAGCACAGGACTGTGGTAACAAAATTCTTCTGCACTACTTTCTCTTTCTCATTTAGACAAACGACAGAACAAAATACATGATGGAGACTTGAGGGTCATAGTAGCATCCATTAACCTGGCTTGTGCTCTCTTACTGCCCTTTTATTTTCCTACCTTACAAGCAAACATTATGAAATCTACCCCACATAACATTATATATGATGCTAGCATCATGAGATTTGCAAGTGCCTCAGTGAAGGAGATGTTGGATCGGATGTAATGTGCTCCTGAATACAGTTAAAGAGATATGAGGGATGACAGACTGTCTTCCTCCTTTCCGTGTGCTAAATGATGATAGATGAGCGCCCAGCAACATCGGGATTCACTGCAGCGTTTCCCCCGATCACTTTCACAGGACTCATAAAGCACTTCCAGTCAATAATTATGCTAAATCTGTCTCCATTTTTACAACCTGACACCATGCAATTAAGATGAATCTGGAGTCTCTTTGAAACAGCTTTGCCCGAAGTTCAGAGTGTGACAGCGAATAGTGACAGTCTTCAGTGTGTGCGGTTGTGTGGAGGGTGTGTCGTGACACGTATGCAGTTTCATTGGGGACAGTGGGAACTGTGGGAGTGCTGATGTGTGCATCTTTGCAGTATAGGTAGTGAGCGATGCAGGCACGTATCTTCTTTACATGGTGACGGTTTCTGGCTCTCTCTCTGGTCATTTATCATTTCCCATTTGAATTTTTCACGTACGGCAGATGTCACTTCTCGACACCCACCTCGGTGTGGTTAGGGTTAGGCACTTGCAGTGACCGGTTTAATCTAGAGGAGGTACAGAGTACATTTGACAGAAATGAGGGAAGCTATCCAAGCCCTCCTCATCTGTTTAAACAGATCCTTATATGGCTTATTCCACATTAGCAGACCTCAATGTGGTTATGCGCGGGGAGGGGGGAGGGGGTCAACATGTGCTTGAGCATTTACAGCCTGTTGAGGTTACCAGAGAAACTGAAAACATGTAGACCACTCAACTTCATACTAGCTGACAAAGTCTTAAATACACATACTGGTCAATGTTTTACAATTCCGTGCAGGCTCCATGTTGGAGGCATACAGCAGAACTTTTGGTTTTGTTCCTTGTATATTCTGCTGCATCCGCTACATGTGCCGCATTCTGCATGAGGAGGAGGAAGGGAGAGACCCATTTTGACATCGGTAGTTATGTCAGAAAAAAATGACAGCTGAGAGGCAGCCTGGAAAGCTATACATCTGTTTCAAAAAGGAGAAGAAAAACCCTTGCAGGAGTCAACGCCCACTTAACAACTAGGGAGCTCGCAACTGTGTTTTTAGGGAGTCTTGTCAGCAACTCCAGCTGCATCTGCTTTTGAAAATGTTACATTTGAGTGGGGAAAACTCGCTCTCTCCTCCTCTCTTGCCTGCTTGCAGCTCACAGGAGGCCTGCTTGGACTGGACCCAGGGAGATAGGGCCTCGCTCATCTTACTTGGTGCCGTCTTGCCGAGACCGCGTGAAACTCCACAAGGATTGGAGATTAATAGATATTCCAGCGGCCTAGCTTATACATCCTGGGAAGGCTTGATAGACAGTTTTATGCTCTACTTCTCCTAGACACAATTAAATAAAAAGAGGGAAAGAGGGAAAAGGAGGAGAAAAGCACAATTCTACCAAAAGCACTAAAGTATGAAGTGTAAGCCTGCATTCTCACTGAATGGCTGCTCAGTCAATGAATCTCCACAGAAGAATTAAATTATTAGAGAAAATGAACAATAAATCTTGGCCCTCTCAAGGGCTTGTCTTCCCTGGACATCTTCTCCAATCAGGGGTCTAATAAAAAGACTCAAAAGACTTTTCTTTCTTTACTGCCTTAAAAACTGCGGCACATGTGGCAGTTGAATGGCCTTTTTATAGAGCCACACTCCCCAAGGCAGGGGTGCAATGCACTAAACCCGAGGCCTATTGCTCTGTACATGACTTGCACACAGTTCACAATGACATTTGGTGGATAATTTACTGCTACCATCATCAATAAAATAAATTGCACAATGAAAGTCTGAAGGAGGCATTAGTGGCATTAGTCTTACACATACTTAGACAAACTATGTCAGGGTTTGAAATGAAGGGCAGCTTTTATTAAATCTCATGATAGAATGTGGATCTTAAGCATTGCCTAGGATCAACAAGTGATGGGAGGAATGTAAATAACGTCCATGGGTATGGCTTCTTCAGTATTTGGAACAAAACCATTGTTTCAGTTATACATACAGCTTTAATATTTCTCTTACTTTTATATTTCTTTGTTTGAATACACGTTCATGACTCCCTTGGGCTGGTCAGACTCTAGCCTTTCTTTTAAAGAGGGAAAACTTCAAACACAGCAGGGTCTGTGTATCTAACAGCCAGATGGCAAAGCTGTACTGTAACAAAAGTGTTGGACTCCCTCAGACTAGGTCATATAGTAGACATGGCTACAGGATGTAGGTGAACAGGACACAATATCTTTAAAGTACACATGTATTCAAATGTGTATCAAAACTGCAGTACTTAAACAAATTATCAGCAAATACCAAATTAAACGTCAGGACTGCTATGCACTGGAGGAAAATGTCACAATTGCAGATGATAAAAATCCCTCAGATACGCCACTCTTATAAAAGCAAAGTCCTAGATAAACAAATTAGTCCCTAAATATACAAATCTATTTAATCAAATAAATGTTCAAGTAACACTAAATATGAATAGACAAGGCTTTGTTAATTCTGTTATAGCTGAAATGCAATTAATCAAAATTTGTTCTGAGAACAATTCATCTTTCAACATAAAACTGCAATATTTGTGTGTGTGTGTGTGTGTGTGTGTGTGTGTGTGTGTGTGTGTGTGTGTGTGTGTGTGTGTGTGTGTGTGTGTGTGTGTGTGTGTGTGTGTGTGTGTGTGTGTGTGTAAGTGATGAGGAGGAGAAAAAAATAAAAACAACCCTATAAAATAGAACCCCATGCATTCATTAATTAATGAGGACATCTTCCTCACGGAATGTCCTCTTGTCACTTTGTTTTAGTTTCATTTAAATTTACAAAGCAGTAAACAAAATGTGTCACTTGGCTGAAAAAGGAAGACAGCATCAAGAGCCTGCAGCTTCAATTTTTATATTTTTAATTTTGTTTTTTTTTTTTTTTAGTGCCTACCAGGAAAGCATTCAGTTGGAAAAACCAACGGACCAGTGAATGGTTTCCAGTGTTGAAATATCCACCCTTTGAACTGTCCATTAAACTAGCCCACTACAGTTTAGCTCAGCACCAGAGCTAATCTTGCCACTGTACTGTAACACAGCTCAGCACAAACCCAGATATCGTACTCAACTGAATTCAGAGAACCTTAGTCTATGTAATTGCAATAGTAACTTTGTTGCCAGTGGCTTTTTGTACACAATTTTGTAACCTACTCTACAATCAACATATATGTGCCCGGACACAAAGTTTTCAAATGAAAAACAGCAGCTGCTCCAACCTCCTTAGTCAAAACACAATAGGTTGGCAACACACTACGCGCAGTTGTGAATCAGATGTTGTCTGCAGTATTCTGGAGGTCTTGTGGCCCTTCATTGTTTGGTACAACAAACAGGCACACACACATCAACACGTACCACCAACGCACCCCGTTTCCTCTCTCCCAGCTTCCCACTGCTCTGACAGAGAGAAACATGATGGATGTTTATTTTTGTCTAAATTGATTCACTACAAGGCGGCAGCTCAATATCGGGAGGCTTGAAAGATGATTTATTCCTGGCCCGTTTCCATTCGATTAGCCGCGGGCAGTTGGGCCGCTGGGACACGCCACTACGAATGAAAGGAGGGATTTCGTGTGATGATGGGGACTGGGACAGCACTTCCCCGACCCCACTCAGTCTCTCGAATAAACAGACAGCTCCTGACCGCGGGGTGGCTGGCCCTCCTGCACTCAGCCCTCATTGCGAACAAACCCACTGCAGTCAACAAGCTGGTGGATTCCACAAAACTACACAACGAGGGAAGCAAAGTCTTTTCTCACAAGCTGTGCTTGGGTATTTTAATTCCGCTCAATGTTCTTGAGTACAATTTGTAGAAAATGTAAAGTCAAAATGTGAAAACTGACAAAATGTTAAAATGACTACCATGCTTTTTAAATATTGTAGTATGTACAGATCTTTAGCACATTCATTGAGTGAAAAAAATGCTACAATGCCAATATCTTGTCCATGAAAGGATTATCCAAAAGCAATAAAAGATCTGTTGTGACTTATAACAAGAAAAGCCATAAAATACAAAGCCATGGAAGCCTTAACACAAGTAACACACCACTTGAGCATGTGTCCCTGCTCCCTGTTAGCTCATGCTCTGAAAGCGCATTCATGCTCACAAATAACACCACCTGTTCCAGAGTCTCTCTCACAGCTTACCATTCTAAATATGGTGCTTTATTATTTTATAGTGGACATTAGAAAGCAAATTACAAGAATATTATGTTAAATTACCCATTGTTTTGTGATGGTATACCTATTTAAGTGCAGCATAATAATGCATTGCTTGGTTTAAAGCTACAAGCATAACAAGATGGATACTGTATGTATGGTTGTAAACAGTGTATTGGGAAGAGAAGTACACAGACACTGAGTGTGCAGAGGAGGGATGAGTTTAACCCATATGGTGGGGCTGTTGTGGAGTCCTGCAAGTTCCTTTGTCCGATGTGACTGTGTAGATGCAATCCCACCAGGGACTCTCAGAGGGCCACATGCAGTCTTCCTCTCCACGCTTCAAATATGCCGGCCTTTGTTTCACAGCTGACCCACTTAAGCCATGCTGCCAAAACCGTCCAGAAGGAGCCCATGCTAGCTTTAGCGCCCCCGTTTTCAGGGGTGACCCTGAGGAATCTTAAACTGTCCTGACGACCTCAGCAGATGCAGAGGGTGGTCTTACTGGGACAATGGGAGTGACTGAAACAGTGGTCATTGGTAACGGGGGCTGACTCGAGCTCTCCATATCGTCTTTGATATCAGTGCTGCCTGGCTTCTGCTGCAATGTCATGCAGTTACATGTTGTGAATGAGCTGAAGTTCTATTCACCTGTATGTTATTAAAGTTTTGGCCGATGCCCTGAACTGACCTTTAAGTAGACCCTTACGCATGTTTACATTTCAGATGAATAGTTCCTTCATGTTAAGCATACATTCTGGGTGAATTCATGTTTTCAATGTAATGAACTGTAATGTAGTGACACCAAGACAAATACTGGTGCTTTTTGTAAAAAAATAAGAAAAAATAAAAATGCATCAGTTTTATTAATATTGATGTATTGGGGTTACACTATCCTTCCAAACACACTTTTCCCCCAACTGCCCCCACAGAACACAGACTCAGAAGGAAGCACAAGTGAATTCAAACTGAAAGCCTGCCGGGATAGCTTGGCACCACTATTTTTGGCGGGATCACGGGTGCCATCTTTCCCCCAGTTTCATAGGGACCAAAGTCCCCCATTTTTGAGAATATATATATTGTACAAGTTTAAAAGTTGAGACCTTTTGTTTAGTTTGGTACCCCTCACTTCAAAAATCTCTCCTGTGCTGCTGCTTGCTACAGAGAGGTACGACTAATGACTATAACCAGCCTTAACCCGGTTTTCTGTTCCAAGGCTGGCAGCTTGTTGCCTCTACAAGGCAGACATCTGGACAAAGCTGGTAATCGCAACATGACCACATACTACCTTTTAAGTGGGGACCTTGTCCATACCTCAACCAATCTAATATACACACATGAGACAGAAGTTAACACCCTGAAATTTGTATTATAGTGATTATTTCATAATGAAGAAAAGCATTAGATTATCTATCTGAAATGCCATTGGATGTTGCAAAAAATATTCCACAACGGAGAAGCATTTATGCAGTTATTACATCTCCCTCTATTTGTACTTGATATTACTTCATTTTGAAGAAATACTGAAAGTGTGATAGTTCAATGGCTGCTATGATTACATTCCGAACTCTCATAAAATTAACTTTGCCCTGATACAAATATCAAATAAACCTGGTTATCAAATAAATTACGCACAAATGATTAAATATAATAAGGTCTCACTTATCACTGCTGCACAACTGGTTTGGGCTGTCAAAATAAAGCCCTAGAAGAAATATAACTCCAACTCAGCTTTGTTACTCAAAACCAAGGACAAAGCATAAGCGCGGTTAACACCCCCTCAAAATTTTCTCTCCATTTAAAAAGCAATGACAATAGTGGCGAGACACTGAGTATTTTGAGCTCCTGCAAGATTTGCAGACTTGCACTCTCTTCCAAGTGATGCTTGGTGGTCACAATTCATCAGGCCTGTGTGATTTGTCTGCACAGTGCCATCCGCACAGTTCTGGCAGGATGTGGTTTCTGGGGATGCCATGCACACAGAGATCTGGCCAACGTCCTGATCCGGGGACTGGCAGCACTGCTGCTCTTCTGCATCTCCATTGCAGTGATACTAAGTGCTCACCATCATCACACAGCCACATGAAACCAGGGTAACGGGCTCAAAGTCATCATTTGGAAGCGATAAGCACTTTCATGTCCCGAGATCTGTCTCGCTGTAATCCCTTGCATGTTGAACTAGCACTCTGTGGGAGGCAAGATCTGAGGTTATTGAAATATTGTTTATCCTAGAATATCAAAAATGTTCCATTGTTTTGTATGAATTTTGACTGGGTCAACACATAAGGGCTGAATATCAAATTGAGGTGCAAATCCACAACAGATATTTAATGTCTCGATTACATTTCAAATTATATTACGTTCCAACATAGCATTTGTAAGCTACCTGCAAAACAAAAGAACCTGTACAGCACTCTAAGCACCTGAGTACACATTAATATTTTGAATTATTAATGCCAATTATAGTAAGATAGCTCTCGACCTATTTTCCAGTTGATGGCCTGGTTGCCACCCTATACAGTACTGTGCTGACAGATCTCTTTTTTTATTAAATCGCTAAGTGTTACTGTCCATTTTTCATTCTTCATTTCAATAGATTTCTTCTCATTCCTTTTTTACTCAATCATAGTTAAACCCCGGAGTAACATCTTGCCGACTGGTCCTAGGGATTATATACAGAAGGATTTCTGAAGTAAAGCAGCTTTCAGTAAAATATCATTACCGTTAGAGCGGTCTTGTAAATTGTCAAATTGGTGAAGTTTAATGTCAGTCAGACATCAAGCCACCCTGTTTATTTTATAAGAAAAAAAAACTGATCCGTTTGGGGAAATTACACCAGTGCTTCTTCAAGATGACTACGGTTCAGGGTAATCCTTTTTAGGCAAGCCTTCCCTGGATCATATGTTGTATATTGTACACAGATTTCAGTTTAATGTGCTCAGTGTCGTTTTATCATATAACAATAAAAAGATTAGACCTTATTGGTCCATTAGTGCAGCCAAAAGAGATTACTGTATGAGCGCATTGTGAAGATTATTTTCAATATTAATTGCATTCCTCCTGTGACATATTGCTTGATTTATCACTTCAGACACAATTATAAACAGAGCTGTGTGTGAATAGCACAGGATTAACACATGAATGCCTTGCAGACAGCCTGTGAATTTTCCTGTTTAACACATGGGCTCAGGTCAGAGAGAGGTGGTCAGGGTGACAGACAGTGTTACAGATCAGGGCTGAGGTCAGGGCTTGTTAAGGTCAGGGTATTCCTGCAGAGGGTAAAATCCCCTCTGCAGTGACCTCAAGACTGTTATAAACCCCACTCACACACTGCACTTGCAATTATAACACCACAACAAAAAAGGTTATATGCAGAGCTGCCTGTTTCTTATACATATTGTACTGTTGCAGAACCAGAGAGAACATCTACGCCATTGACATTGGACCCTCAGGGACTCTGTGGTACATTTAGGAGTTACTCACAAATCCTAAGGCACATGAGACATCACTGGAAATTCCTCATTAATGTTTCAGTACAACATAGATCATTATCACAACAACAGATCTGAAAAATTGCTCATTAACATGTTTCCCCCCCCCCCTGTATGGATCCAACTGGGGCTATACTGAAATTGAGCACTTTAAATATTGATTAAATAAGCACACTCAATTGGCTGGTAACACATTGTATAATTTTTGTTATTCAATTTAGAGCTATGCAAGTTACAATATTTTTGTTGCAATTCTGTTTTAATTATTGGTTTTAAGGAATTCAATTAGTCTGCCAAAAGTATCTTGCCATTGTCTTGACTTAATTCAATTCAAATTATCAAGTGTTGTCGTGGTGATGCCTACTGATATCATCAGCAGAGTCATCTTAACATCCGCACAGAATTATCCCTTCAATATTTTCTATTTCATCTCCCCTGGCTGCTTAGCACACTCGTGGTCCCCTGTGTACCCATGGCCCACTCAAGGCCTCTGCTCCTCATTAGCCTCCATTTGTTTTGAAGGACAATGACACCCCCCCCCCCAAAAAAAAAAACCCCAAACACTCTCATCACCCCTGAATTCTTCAGCTGTCCTGCATTCCTCACAACGGTGCAGTTGTCCAGACTTCAAATGTTCATCTTGGTCCACCAATCATGTGGCCCTAACCATGACAAGGAGCTTCTGACAGGGTGGTTCTAATGGAAATCACTCTAGAGGGAAGAAACCAGCCCTCCATCCAATCTGGGTCTTCACACACACCACACACCAACCCAATCCCCAACCCCCAACCCCCTTGACTCACATTTGCTTCATAGGCAAAGATAAACTAACAAGTTTGTTTAAGGCCTCAGTGCCAGATGAGCTTCTATAGGCTCACTGTCTACACAGTCTCATTCCATCCAATTCCCTAGGGGCCTAATTGGGCTGATTTATCACCCTTAGAGTCTTGAGTGCTCCCACATAGACTGGCTGCCATAATCTCATGTACACCGTTCGTTCAATTTCTTAATTAGGAGATTGAGGTGGAATCAAGTTGGGTGCATAGCACATCCTAGCAAGAACTGAATGCATCTTCTCTGTTTTTTTTTTTTTTTTTTTTTTTTGGAAATAGACTTAATTTGTCCTTTGTCCCCAGTGCCCTGCATAAATCTGGAAATTGAGGCCTGGAAACCAGGACTGCCCTGAAACCCAACTGAAAAAACAAGATGGATATCTGAGCTTACTCGATAAGACAGGAAAGGAAGCCAGCCATTATGGCAATGAAAGATGGGTAAAGAAGTAAATAAAGGTTTAACAGAATGGAATATAAAATGCAAAGCAGACCAAGGATAGTCTGGGTCTTGTGTCAAAGCCAAGAGTTCCCAGAATGTCAATGGATGAAAAGATTCTTTGTTGCATTAGAATTCACTTTTATATCAGAGTTCTTGTTCTTCCTTTCCAGAACATTCTCAGATGCATACGTGGCATTTTCATTAAAGCATCTAAAGATGAGATCTAATAATAAAAAAAAAGCTAAACAAATTTAAAAAGGGGAACAACACAAATCATTATTGTCAATCTTATTGACTGTGATATATTCGTCATCGGCGAATATTAGAAGGCTGTGATGGCACTGTTGCCGTTTCAAAAGCAATGATTGGCAGCCTCCCTGTTTTTTACTAGGTCATGTCACAATGAGAATGCAGGACCTCCTCATTTGCATCCACTTCTTTGCCTCCATTAAAATCACTGTGACTTTCTGTGTGCTATTGATGAATGTGACCCTTTGCCCCTGGGAAGAGGGCCCGCTTCCTCCCAGCCACAGCTGGTCTGCCGCTGATAAAGAGTTTGCAGAAAATTCAGAGCCGCAACAAAATCCCACCCACTCCTTGCCAGTGCTCCCAAACAAAATTCATCCAAAACTCCACAGCCCTAACATTTCAGCTAAGATGACAATGAGTGTATTATCTCCCTAAAATTTCATACAAGGTTACATTTCAGTCTCGCAGCTCTGGAACATGCAAAATAAAATAAATAAAATAAAAAAAACACCCAGCTAAAAAAAAAATTTAAAAAAATCTGGTAACCCGAGAGCCAAGATGGCTGCCAGGGCCCTCCTGTAACAGTTGAGCGGCCAGGTGGTTCCCTGTTAAATGTGACACAGTTTCCTGAACAGCAATCCCGGACAGAAGAGGCCTAGATGTCTGCTGGTCATGAGGTCATTTTTGGTCATTATTCCTGAGGGACCCATGGGGAGGAAACTGCCCCCCTCCGGGCACCATTTCCCTGCTCCACTCCCTGTTTCCTGCTGATACAAGGCAGGGGCAAGCGGGAATCAGGGAGGAAAGGGAAGAACCTGGTTCAGTCAAGCAGAAAATACCTCGCTTGACAACACACCCTGGATTAGAAGATATAGTTTATCCACAAATTGAGCAAGTCCTGGCCTGAAATCTGAAAAAACCTGTTAAAATTAAATGTTGCAAACTCCCAATGTATGCCTATAAGAAATAAACTATTCAGTACATACATAATCATTTCAATCAAGACACTGAAATAAAGCTTTGGTTTATTATGAGGTAAGGGGTTTATTTTAATATAAGGTGAAGAATAAAATGAAAAAATCCTTTGTAAAGGATCTTCTAAAAGACCCACCAGAAAGACGAAAGGGAAATGAATATGTACACAGCATGTTTTATGATTAAATCTAACCTCGGTAGAAGTCATTGAATCAGGATTAAATTTCCCCTAAATCCAGATGATCTTCCAGTTAAAGCATAAATTTGAGTGAAGATTTGTGTTTTCATTTGACCATCTGTGGTGCCGGTCCATGTGGAGCATGGGAGATCAGATCCTAAAAGCCATTTATTTACAACTCTGCTAAATCCTGGTATTTATTTTAATCCTCATCACAATTTTTACAAGACAATTTTCCCCAATCGCAGACCCTTTGTAAAGGAGACAAAGAAAGGAAGAAGCCTGCAGTTTCTGAAGAATTACAACCACACACACACACACACACATGCACGCACACCCACAAACACAAACGCGTAAACACATGCAAACATACACATGTATTCCAACTACCCACAGACATTTTTGTAACATAAGCATAAAACTCCACTGCAGCATACAAGTCTAGTTTGTAAACAGAGACAAGAGTAGTTTTCCATCAATTTGTTGACAATCTGTAAATCATATGCGGTGCAAATATCAGATGAGCATTAGTTTAACATTCATTATTTCCAAACACATTTCAATGACCTTTTTGAGTCTGGTCAATTACTGTCGCCGTTGAATTCAAATACATGCTAAAAAAGGAACAATTCCATTATTTCAGGAGGACTGAGCGATATAATGAAGGCTCCCTCTAATTAGTCTGCAGCACATAGCGCCTTTTCAAGAGTGTCAACTTTGACAGCTGATTGACTGTGACACTACAATAGCTTGTGACATGTGCACCCGGAGTGGCGTCCTCCGGGATCGCTCGGCGGATCCTCGTAATGGGAGCAGATGTAATGGATTCAAACTGACAGCAACCGAGGGACAGGAGCGATGTACCATCACATACTCTTACAGTCACTTCTGTGCGAGACAACCACAAGCTTTCCCCATGGATTTGCTAGGCATTTAACTGGTGCTCAAGCGAAAGCTTTGCTAACAGTAGGTCGGCATGAGAGGAGGAGAAGGAAACAAAAAAGGAAAAAGTATACATAGAGTATCAAATTAAAAAGTTAAAGATACCAGCTTCCCAACTGGCCACTAGCTGCAATTTACTTGGACAATCTTTCTGTTCAACCGTCTCAATTTAGAACTTATCCCCTGAAAGGTTTAATTGACAGTGCAATGGAGTATGTTGTATGCTGCAGTAGTCTCCTAACAGACAGCGTAGTCAGAGTGCATGGAGATGTCCCCCGTGTCTGCCCACCTAGCTATGCCCAACACAATGTCAGACTTCGTATAGGAGTGCAGTTCCCCAGGAAGCCAGACATTAGCAGTTAGCTGGCAGTTCATTGAGTCATATTTCCGTGCAATCAAAGCGCTATCAAAAAAAATAAAAAACAAACGAAAAGGCTGTGGGCGAGTGAGAGATATCCAAAGTATTTTATGCCCTGCTTTTTATAGCCACCTCTGTAACGGACAGCAGCTACCCTGCCCACATACCAGGCCTACTTTTAACAAGATGCAGCAGACGGATCTCTCTGCTGGGGCTGGGAGGGCTGTGTGCAGGTTCATGTTACAGCACTCTGTGAACGTGACCCCCTCTTCACCACCGCCCGTCCCAACTTCACCCAACTCTTGTGCACAGCCCCTGCAGTAATGCCCTCTGCCTCATTTCCTATAAATGGAACGATGATCGTGGACAAAGTTCGGGAAGGCAAGCCAAACTGCCCCCACCCCAACGGTCCCAAACTCATTTCCATAATCTTCCCTGATCACAATGCTTCTGTGTGTCCGTCTCCATCCTCCTCCACTGCACGCTCAGTTTTAACCGTTTTATCAGCCCGCTCGCACCCTGCTCTGAGTCACGTCTCCCAGGAAAGATCCGACACTGCTTTCAGCTATCACTTTCACCAGCTGGGCCTATGGACCCATAGACCCTGCTCCCAGGACAGTCCCCTCATTCCTTTTTGTATCTGGCAAACAGGTCAACCAGCTGTAGAAAGGAGAGGTGGTGGGGGGAGCTGCTTGCAGGCATCAAAGCCATCATCACTGGCTCTTTGGGATCCTCCTGCCCATTAAGACTCCTTCACATCATTTACTCAATAATCTTATTGCTTCCACTGAAAAAAAAATGGCTCAGATATTCCTAGAGAACACATCAATGAATCCTCAAATCCAATCTTGTGAAGATATGACACAGTCTCTATGGTTCTATTCCCTGATTTCAACCCCCTCCTCAGACTGCCTACCCTCCCCTTTTCCCTCTCCTGCTCTCTGATCAATCTTCTTTCAAGGGCAAAAGAGAAACAGAAAGTTCACTTTGTTGATTCTCTCTTTGGTATGAGTGGAGGGGGGGAAACGCGATCACCATAAATAAACACTAATTGGTAGCTAATTTTCTTAGTTCTTGCCTGGCTGATTTATTGCCTTCGGGCTAGTATGAATTATTTATACTAGTGGCGTGCAGCTCCATGTGCAAAGCTACAAGGCACAGTGTTCATTATGCTATCATGCCGAGTAATTTCTGGGCACTCATAGCTGGTATTTGAATAATATGCAAATACTGGATCTCTACCCCCCTCCTCCCCAACACACACACACACACACACACACACAACACACACACACACACACACACACATCTTCAGGCATAAGTTTGGCAGGCTGTATCCTGCTCTAGTTCACAGAGACTGGAGTGGGGGGGATTGGGAGTTGGGGGAAGGTGGTCACATGACAACCTCACTGTTAGCAGTCTCACTGAAGGACGGAGAGAGAAAAAACAGTATCTCTGAAGGCTGGATGACATTTCACTGATACTTGTGGAGGAGATTAAGGAGTGGGAGTCTGCTTGGTGGCTAGCTCGGTGCTGACCGGTAGCGCCCTATAACATGCTGTTCTCTCAGTGGGTAGCCGCATGAGCGGTCTGCCAGAGAGGCCCTCAGCTGGCCAACAGCAGAGAAACTTGATAGAAACTTCTGCAGTTGAAATACAAGATGTTGGTTTATTCATCCACACAGTGTCAGTATGCATATTGAGATATAAATGAAATAAAGCTGTAATTTTACGCATAGTAATAAAGTGAAACAATTACTACTAGAAAGCTAAAGCTAGCAACCAAGGTCATCACAGAAGTCAAAGCAATTAGGCAACGAACCAGTATACCTATATCTACATAAATAACTGTAAAGTTATGGTTAAATTCTGACAGACACAAAAGGGATATTTTGAACATTATGTCAGTGCACCTCATCTCTCTTTCTGTGACTATGTCTGCTAATTAAAATGTGGTGGAGGTCAATATTTAAACATTCATATTAATGCGCTAGTATTACACAATGACACAGTAGGTTAAAACAATGCTCATTAATATAGATTAATTCTGAATCCATTTTGAATAATTGGAGATTGAAATGCACATACAAAATGAAAAGCTTTTTAAAAAGAATTGAGAAAACTACAAAGCGAAATGAAAGACTGCTTTGGTTTTTGTTTTGTTTTTTGTTATTTATGCAAGGTCAGACCCATCTGCTGTAGCATAGTGTTTTGTGTCACCAAACAAAAATCATACAGACAAGACAACCCCCAAACCCCCCCCTTACATCCTCCCCTCCATCAGTGGGCCGAGTGCTTCCACAAAAAATATTCTAAGGGACACACAGAAACAGATACATGCTGTTCCCTGTTGCAAAACTGAAAAAAGCTCTTTTAACATTTTCAAGGAGAATTTCTAAAAAGAAAGAGTATGAAATGGGCCTGTGTGTCAAGGCTTACTCTGGAAAAACTAATAAAAAAAAAAGTCACAGCCTTGATAGCGTGGCTCGATGGTGCCATGTCCTGAAACGTCAGTAACTTGAATGGAAAATAATGACATGTATATGCAAACCCTGCTCTGCTTGTGCTCTTAAAAAATGCAGCATACCAAGTTTGCAAAACAGCAGTTAGAACTTCTGGCTTAATATTTCATTCCATTTTGATGTCTGGTCCCATGTTTATGTTTGTTATATACTTTTGTTCTCCATTTATTAGAGCAGAAAATTCCATTTTGGCGGCAGTGGCTTGTTGTGCGGATTTTGGTGGAGATTACCATGCAGGAGCATGGGTCTGGCCTTGCCTCCCATGCCCCCCTGTCAGCTTGCATCGGCCTGTCATCGGCGGGGGCAGACGCACAGGGAAAGTGACGCGCCGGGCGGGAGGAAGGGAAATAGAAATGTCAGGGGCGCGGCGAAGCTGTTAAATGGCAGTGAGCGGCTGGCGGAGGTGTCTGCCTGCCCATGTGGTCCGTGTCTCCCCCGATCTGTCACTGCACCGGAGATGTGCCATCTCTGGAGCACCCATTGTGTCCTCAGGCGATGGCACGCATCATCCAGCCAACTCCCACCCAACACCACCCCCCACCCCCACCCCCCAACACACACACACACACGCACTCGCACGCACGCACATGCTCACACACACACACACACGCACGCGCGCACACGCACGCACACACACGCACACACACAGTCCTGGGGCCACAGCATGCCTGTCCCTTTCCTGTCAGTTTGTGAGCTGCGCCACACTTGCTGCTGGGGTTGGAACGCCAGGAAAGGAGAGACCGGTGGCCCTTTTCATGCCAAAGCTCAGATGCCAAATTTGACAGTCCAGTTAAAGACATGAATTCCCTCTTTCCTACATGTTGTTTGTTTGCCCTCCCCTAACATTCTTATTGGATCTTGGAGAGCTATCCATACTAATGTACCTGATGAATTTCCATAGCTAATCATTGTCACAATAGAGGCTGAATGGCTTAATGGCAACAAGCTCCAGGTATTTCAAAAAAATGGATACAACAGCATCTGCATACCCTCATATTTTAGGGTGGAAAGTTTCTGTTTTTTTTTGTTAAATAGTAACCGCTTCTTAATTCTCTAAATGTTGTGTGTTTTCACAAAATGATAGGGGTAAGGCTCATTGTAAAGACTGTTCATAAGGAAAAGTTAATTGTTACCACAATTTTTTTCATTCTGATAAACCTAGAAAAGTACTGATCCCTGTGTGCTGTATAAGTATGGGGTATGCCCTACCAACCCATATCTCACACCTGCCATCCCACCCCATTTAATCAAACATTTCATCTTATCCCTAACTATTGGGAGGTCATAATCCAGTGCTGGAGCTGTTTAAGTGCTGGGCTAATGGGGTAATGAGTTGGGACAACCTCTCATTACTCTGGGCACAGAACTCAGAACTGCCAAAAACAAGAGGAGTATGTCACCATCCTCAGTGGCATGGAATACTACCCCTGCTACTGACTTGAGTCTTGTTGTGATTGTGCAGTGCAGTAAGTGATAGTTACAAGCTCACATAAGATGTAAGATGTATCACAAAATATGCTTTGGGTAACTCCATGAGACACTGAAACCATTAAGACCTGTTTCTCATTTGTATAGGAACTAATTACTTGTTCCTGATGACGCAGGCCTACTTGTACGTCTTTCCAAATTGCATTTGCAATTGCATGTTAATTGTTAATTATGAAACCCCTATAAGCCCAATGCACCCCTGAAAATCTTTACTAGGTTTATGACTAGCAGACAACTTGCAGTGGATGAGCAGCTGTCACTCATAACCAAAATAATCATAAGCCACCAACTTGTGTAAAATAGTTATTTCAATCTATGCACCAGCTTTCTGATCTGGTTACTTGTGTGTATAAAAACAGTAAGCATACATTTTATTTTATTTAAAAGTGTATTTACATGAATATAAATTTAGCATTTTCCCACACTTGCACATCTTTTTGAGAAACTCCGCTTCATTTAAGGGCTGTTCTGAAGAAACAAACTGATAACCAATACAAATAACATCCTTGGAAGTAAAATGCATCTCTGCAAGCAAAGTACAGCACCACTTCCATCTACAGGAGGTTAGGAAAGGAAAAACCATGTTTTAAATTGTGTGACTTTACATCCTATGCAGTAAAAATTTAAAAAAATTACAAAAATTTGGGTTGTTTTTGAAGTTGTACTCTCATCTAATCACAATGGTTTGAACTGATCTAGAAATCCAACTTCACACTGACAGACACAATGAATACATTGTTGCTGTGAAGACTTAAAAGTAAAACCCTGAGTCAACTGAACCAAATTGTATGCGTTGTGCATTATTACATACTGACATGATTTCAGAGGTCATTGAAATCGGGAAAAGCATTAGAAAAAAACATAACTTCCTTATATGTGTGACAATGCAGTGAAGGACAAACATGCCAGTGTGGCTTATTCAAATATGGAACAAAATTTTGCACATCTACGAACCCTGCTCTGTATTCAAACAGAACACAGCATTTAAAACCAACCAAACACATATCTGGTGCCAGGATTAGAGTGCATTAAAATAAGTGCAGTGAAAATAAGGCCATGCGTTTGCTATGGAAAGCACTGTCCAAAATCGCAGAGCAGTCACAGAAAATGTTGCAATCACAGAAAGCTAAAACAGTCATAGAGTGCCTTTACAGTCACTGCACCAAGTATTGACCAATTAAAATTGTGCCTTAAATTTTTGTTAAGACAAAAGATAAAAAATTGAACTTTTGTGATCTGTTTTAGTACATGTTGTACATAGAAAGGTGTGGTGTCTTGATGAGGTACCTGCTCTTACAATATTTTAGTAAGAAAAGAACAAAAAGGTGTGCAGCATCCACACTTCTGACAGGGCAACATAATCCATCACTCACATTAGATATGTTCTTCCTAGGAAGTGTAAAGATTGTGCTGCAACAGAGATGGATTGCTTTGTGGGGAGCTCTTGTGGACTGAGACTGTGCTAGCTAGCTTTTCATGGTAAACAATGTTTACACTTGCACTGATTATTCATGTAAGAAATCATATCAATACTTAGCCAAAATGCACAATGCTTTCATGCAACACTAAAAGCAATTTAGAGGTGGTGTACCTTGAAATGAACAACTTGAGAAAAACATGTAAAAAAAAAAAAAAAAAAAAAAAAAAAAAAGGAATATGGGTGATTAAAATAACACAAAATCAGTAAAAACATGAAGTTGCGGTTCACTGGGGGAGGGGGGGGCATAGAATGGGACAACCATGACAAGCGCAGAGCCTTAATTATGAATAATTAACATTAAAAATTGTTCCATTAAATTTTAATCACAGACAAACATGATCTGTCCACTTATATATTCTTCATGGAGATTAAAAATTATCTACACGGTCCCATATCAACGGCAGTGACTGATAAATCAATGTGTGTCAGATGAAACGGTTTTACCACACAAAACAGCAGTGCCTCATTAAAAAAGTCCCTAATATGTCTAATCACACATGGGACTTTTCTGTTTTTAATCAAGCAGATATGTGACATCCCTTTCTTCAACTTTACACACAGCTCCAGTAGAACCTGGGACAGGTTGGGACAGTGTGTCTCCTGACCTCAAACTAAACCCAAAGAAGGAAGTGGGACAGCAGTCACACCAATCATCTTCTGCCCGGGACAGCTCAGATTAAGATGTATCATAAATTTCAAGAATCAAGGTAGAATTAGAGTGTAATGTCAGCTCCTCCGCTAAGAGGATCAGCCGGTGTGGCAGGCCATTGTGGTGGCCCGGTCGCGTGTGTCTTACAGGAGATAAGAGGTGAGTGCTCGCAAAGGAGACGCAGTTCGTCTTAATCTCCAAATGAGGGGAGACCCTTTAAGAATATTTATGATAAACTTAAATCTTGCCTAGCTTCTTGGACTGATTAGACCGGAATTTCTGAAATTGCTTTCCCTGATACTAGATAATACTCAAGCAACCAGACTAAATCTTGAGGCCCTAATCCTGACCTGCTTTGTGCGAGTCTTATTTCATATCCAGAGGATAAGGAATCGCTTCTCATGAATAGAAAACATAATTATTAAAAAGGAAGCGTTTCTATACACCAACTGTCCCTTGATACCCCCCCCCCCCCACCCCAACAGCACAATCCCCTTCTGGACCAAACGGACTTATGACCTAAATTAGCAGGGTGACACATTAAAATGCTTCAATCAGTAAGGAGGAAACAAAGCATTTTTAGAAGAGGGGAGAAGGATGTACAGACAGTCTCTTTTGCTGATGCTCAGAGTTTGGCCTGGGAGTTTATTAATAAAGGTGCTCGTGTTAATTCAAGTTCTCAGAGAGGGAAGGCTGACTGATCTCTCAGCACTGCTTTATTATACCAGTTGAGAGCAATCCCTCCCAGAGGAGTTGGAATATGTCTGATTCCCAGCCCCTCCCCACAGCAGAATCCCAGCAGAGGTGATTGCTACAAGCTCAGACTGGGAAACTAAACTCTCCCCGAAGTCTTCAGCTGACTCGAGTATCAGAGAGGGCCAATCGATAGAGAAATAAATGAACTGCTATAATTGACTTCATCGTATTCATTCATTATTTAAGACCATTGACAAAATAAATCAAATTAAAGGGCTTAAATAACGTAAAGCTGCGCTACGGCCTCTGTCACAAATTGCGTGTAGATACAGCAAAGATTGTAATAGGATTGTATCAGCAGCTGGTGCTTTTACATTAAGAAGTATTGCATTGTATACAGCGATTTTCATTTTCTGTCTAATCTTTGTTTGCAAGTTTTTTTGCCAGTTATATTTTCCCATGTGTACATGGCCAGTCAAAGCACCCAGGCATCAGCTTGCTCATCTTGGAGAACAGTAAGGCATTATGGGAAGAGACAGACAATTAAAGACCCTAAGCTGGAAGTCTGGGAAAGGGTCTCCTGCTCCACTGGGTTGAAATTGTCATCCATTCTGGACCTCCGTAGCTGTATTTTCTGGCAAGTCCTAATCGATATGAATAAGATTTAGTAGAACTTGGTTGTCATGTTTTAGTGCTTCTGCAGATTGTCACTAAATCTACCAGTAACTACACAATTTCTTCAAGGTTTTTTGCCCCTCATGTTCTGGCCTATGTTCATGGAAATAGGGTCAAGAAGAACAGAATTTACAGAGCATCATAAAACAGGTTTTTGAACATTTCCAATGTAAGGCTAATAGAGGATATCAGTGCTGAGAGACAACATATCCCTGTGGTAACGCAAGAACATAGGCGGGTACAGCCATCAGAACCTGCCCTCTTAATCAAAGTGCGGTTCAATGCATTCTAAGACCATTTTAGGACAGGAGGATCAGAAAAGAAAAAAAACAACTTAATGAACTTGGGAGAGAGCAGTATTAAAACAGCACATTCACAGTGACCCACTGTCCCCCCACTGGCCATTGGCACACTTTTTAACACATACAGTGACAAAAAGCCCAAATCTACCAAAAACACTCCAGTACAACAGGGGGCAGTGGAGCAGACTTTTACTGATTACTTATTAGCCTATGTGTTAAACAAAGTTCCACCATGCACAGAGTAACTGAAAACAACTTGATTGCTGGGATACTTTATACATCATGAACAATAAGCAGTTCCCCAGATCAATGGCTGATGACCTGTTGTGAGGGAGTTCACTTCATTATCTTTGTATTTGCAAGTGCTATAAAGTATTTGATGACAGCTACCAGGAAGCAAGTGAGAGAGCAGAGCTGGCAGGGGTTACTTTGGCACCAGAGCAAAGCAGTGGAATACAACCTCTACAGAGAGTTAGGAAGGGAAGATGAAAAATGTTTGAAAAATATTCTCATTTACTCTTAGAAATACATTTAAATTTCCATCTCTTGTGACTTTTGATAGGCTATTGGGAGTGCTGTTGCACTGCTATGGAGGTGGTAAGAAAGTGAACTTCTGCTTTGCCACAGTCGCACTTTCAACTTGGAGCAACACTGACTGAATTAGGACGAACGGCAGCACACAAAGAAACACTAGAGCATGGAGTTCACTAACTCCTCCTTGACTTTGTCCCATGTCAGCTGGAATCATTGCTTCTAAATACCAGTAGCACCCCTGTCCCTGCCATCTCACTTCAAGGTTTTGGTCAATTGCTCTATTGCTTCGATACAAAGATTTTGTCCCCTGCAGAGTCAAGCTCAGGCCTTCTCTTCACCCCCTGTTGTTTTTTCATGAGATCATGGGCTGGCACAATGTATGCAGCCTCTCGTAGTTCATGATGTTTGCCTTGGATGGGTTCCTAGGTGGTCCTACAGCCTGGAGGAAAAGTGATCTCACCGGGAAAGTGGGTGAACCAGCACACCGCAGTTTCATCACCACTTCCTGTGCAGTTGGAAAATATGATGGAAGGAGAGATGGCACATCTAATGTGACACAACTTTCCCGCCTGAGGACTCACTGTGTAGAGTGGCAGTGCCTGTCAAAGTTCCTACGTAAAATGGGCCAGACCAGCCGTACTTTTAAGACCAGCTATGTATATGATTCACAGGTCTCTATGTGAATGCGAGTTGACTGGATTTGTCACTCTCTGTAGTGAATGACTGCATTTCTACAGAGCTATAAAATGAATTTGAAAGCCCTGCTGGAATTATCTGGAGGGGGTGATGGGTGGGGTTGGTGGCGGGGGTTGGGGGTTCTTTAGCCACAGGGCCCTGTCCCTGTGAAATTCGCACCAACCACTAAAAACAGCATGCTGGGCAAGGCCTTTGCAATTGCCCTGACCTACCCTACCCCCCAACCCCCCATGCCCCACCCCCAGCGATATCCCCCACCACAAAAGGTCAGAGCTGACACCTCTGCTTCCCCGACAGAGACACAAAAGAGCCCGGGCCTGGATCACCTCTTTGTTGGAGGAGTGATATTCCCCGCGCTCGGCAGCGAGAAGGTCAGCTCTACCCTCCAGCAGGTGAGCTGCAGCCACAGAAGACTTCAGCCTGTTCAGACGCACTCTTAAAGGTCTCATCCCTGATGGATGAACTGAGAATCCTGCTCCATATCATTGGGTTTGCCACAAACAATGTCAAGTAGCTGTGGCCTACATGTGACCACCCTGGGCCTGGCGAGCAATGCATTATGGGAAAAGTGGGGGAGGGGTTGGGGGGTGTCATGCAGAAAAAAGGTCTCTATCTTCCTCCTTGCAAAAAACAAATCCAACTGCTAGAAGGTTAAATTTATCTAAAGACTGCACAGTAGCACAGCAGTCTGAGGCTAAGCCTGCAAGTGACAAAAAGGCCTGTGTGTTGGGAGATAAAATTATTCCTCTGTTTGCAAGTTCAGTCAGAGCAGAGAAGCCACAGGAGGAAAAAATTCTCTTCATGAGATTAGCCGTCCCTAATGGATCATTTATTTTTTGTGTCAGATTGCAAATGTGCATGCACGTAAATAGGCCTGCATGAGCAAGAACATCTCATTTTTTATGACAGTCAGCACATTGTGATTTCAGAACTTCCCAGTTTCTTTTTACAGATACAGAATTTGTTCAGGATTAAAACTGAACTCTGGCTGAGTAATAAATCCATATCATTTTCTGATTAGCATCACAACAATCTTATTTACATGACTATGAAGCACACAAATTACAAAACAATTATATATTTTTTTAAAGTGGAAATAAATGTGAAAACCAAACAGATAAATGTTTATAAACCAGAATTCCACAGTAAATTTTCAAAGGAAACCAAATGGCTTTCTGCTTATAATATCAGACCTGTCCATAGACATAAACCTAATAAAATATTAATGGCCTATAACTGAAATTGTGCTTGTGAAAGAGTTCCTTCCCTTGTGGCAAAACAGAGAGAGAGTATAAGGAGTATTGTCATTGTCAGAGTCAGGCTTGGCATGCCTCCCTTTGCAATTTAAGTGTCAGGCAAACTGCAGGGTTAGAGACCCGTGCCAGTGGTGGATCCGGTTTATGACGGGGGTGAAGGGGTGCAGCCCTTGAAAGAGCTGGCACCGTCATTCTGAGCTCCGAAAACGAACAAGACTGATTAATGCACTCCGGTAAGGGCGCATCAAACCACTGTCTCCTGCCACTCTGGTGACAGCCTCTGTCAGACTCAATGCCTCTGTGTCAGCAATTAGCGCCTGGCACAGTTTCATTAACGCATCAGCTTTCCCACTGCCTCTGTTAAACCTACAGACAACAGGCCGTCAGGCTGGGGATTTGTCCATGGTGTAACAGAGCGAAGTTCCACACACCAATGCAAAATCTCTTTATGAGGCTGTATTAGTTGTTTTATTGTGCAGCACTGAGCAAATCTTTTTTTTATTTTAAAAGAGTAGACAATTATGTTCTGTCCTAATATAAGCTCTGATAAAACAGGACTCCCACGTCAGACTGAGAAATGTCGGTTTTGTCATCACAGTAACACTCATATGATTACTTGGTTGTAATTTGTGGAAAGAAATTGGGGCCAAGGTTTTGTGTGGTTCTTGCTTGTGTTGAACACCCACCAACTTTTGCTTCCTTTACTTTGAGGTTTTCTCATCTCATATTCAATGCTCGGCCTCCACTTGGCAGGACTTTGTGCTGGCTAATGCTATTCAGTACATCAATTCAGTAAAAAAAAAGAAATACTTCAAACCTTTCTCAATGCTAACACTCATCAGCCTGAACATGAAACTAAGATCTCTCTCCAAGCCTGAAATTGGTACAAAAAAAGAAAAACTTGATATACAGTGGAATGGCATGTTCGAGGGTCTTATGATAGTCAGGTGAAAGGGAAACCAGGAGACTCCAGCCTTTCTCTACCACACAGGAGCTTAAGGACAGGATTTGGATCAGGCACAGAAAAAAAAAAATGAAGGTTTTGATTCGTCTTCCTGGCTCTGAAGTAAGAAGAAAGGATTAGGCAGGGAACTGCGTGGCCCCTAAATCCATGCAATAGAGAGGGTCCCAGCTAAAGCCCACAAACTCTTTACTATATGCTAAGAGAAGGACCTTACAGAGCAAAGTCTCCACAGACCTCACCCAGTTGTGAAGGCAAGTGGCCTGGGAGAGGGAGGTGGAGGCGTACAAGGGGCTAAATGCTCTCAAGGGACCAGGGAGGAGCTGCTGGGAGGGGAGTTATGCTGCAACCTGGGGAGTGGAGGGATTGGGGGGGGGGGGGCAGTTAAATATTTGTCACATCCCCGCATCCAGGCCTTCGGCAGCTCCTGAATAATTTATCCAGCAGTGCACGGTCGACTCCCCGAGCAGCGATGGGGAGTGTGATCATGATTCCTACTGTTTGATGTTGCTTCTCCTCCAGTGACTAAAGAGGCTATAAAGCAGCCCGTGGCTTGAGTCTGCTGTCGCAGTCCTATTAGCTGTAAAGACCTCCCTATTCAACCCTGCTAAGTAAATCCTCCAAAGAGCCCAGGGACTGTTCATGCTTGAAAGCAACTGTTAAGAATTTGACAACAACCAAACTGCTCCAATTTAATCCATCTCCCTAGGTGAGAAGAATTATAGGTAAACATATGCCTTCATTATTTGCTTTGCTGCGTCTCAATACTCCAGCCCCGAACAATATTGCCAGCCAAGGATTACGGGCAATCACCTCTGGATTTCTGAGCACTTGCTCGGCAGAATGGAGAAAGTGTGTGTGTGGGGGAGCTTAAGCGACAGTGGTTCTAGTTAGCTGGATACCAACCATAAATTCTCCATTGCTGATGCTTGAAATTGTTCTAAACTTAACCTTTGAAATTAGACAAGCAGGAGGCATGCAAGAAAAGTGTTTTTCCAGCCCACTGAAAAAGGAACTGGGGGGTTAGGGGTGCAGGGAAGGGGGAGGGGAGGCAGGGGAAAAGTAGTTCTGCGACGAAGTAAAATGAGTAAAGATAATGACCCCCATTTTATGCAGTTTGTGCAAAGCCAATGAAAGACATCTACCCCTGGAGTCTAGAGATAATTACATTTAGCCGGGTGCCTTAATAGTGGAAATGTGCACTGATCGCTGGGCTTTGTGATACTTTACTAGAGATTGCCGTTTCAGGGTAACACACAGAGCATCTACAGTGTCTCCTAAGTGAAGACCACCAACCATGTGACAAACCATGCTAGTCTACAGGCAGCCATGCCAGAGGTAACCTCCATCCCAAAGGTGTCCACACACGGTGGCCACTGTAGGTCTGGTCACCAGAGACTGGCTCTGGATTAGCAGTCGATGAAGGGCTAGACAATGTCAGTAATGACACGGTGGCTCTGGCAGTGCAGGGCTGGGGGCATCCTTCTGGCCCTGTCCCTGTTAGTGGAGCGCCTGTGGCCAAGCCTGGGGCAGCGAGACTCCAGAACATGCCTGCTACTTAAACTAGGTCCTGTGAGTACACTAGTGCTGCAAAGAGCAGGACTGGAAACACTCGCTGTTCTCAGCAGTGCTGGGTGCAGTAGTCCCACCATATTTACACATTGATACCATGCTGTACATGGACATTATGACATGCCTTCACTGACAGTAGATGTTTAAGCACATTAGAAAAAATTAGGTCTTCAGTACAAGTTAGTTAACAAGAGCAAGTTAGCTGACAGTAAAGGTTGGGAGAGCAAGAGGTGTACATGGAGTATAGATGCTCCACCCAGTACATTTTATCTGAAAGGGGTTTGCCCATTTGAGATCCGTCTCCTTTTTTTCTTCATTCTTTGGGGTTATTTCATGGTTCTAACTTTTTAGAGGGCTTCTCAGAGTACTGAATTATTGCACTGGTGGCTGTGCTGGCGTTATAATCGCAGCAGCAGTCTTCAATTTGAGAAATCTGCTGAACAGGGAAATAATGTTCCCTCAGCTCGGATGAGCCCGCCATCAATTTGCAGATTTCAGGCAATGAAAACCCTACATCTCGGAGGAGCCAAACGGTGTAGAACGCCTACCGCTCTGGAGTGCACGTCCATCCTTGAGCTCCATTCCTGTATAGTATCAGCACATACAGTGCAGCTCTCCTCTATTTCCCGGAAAAGGAAAACATTTGGTCTCCAACAGAGGAATCGGCACAGTAATAAAATCAATGAACGTTAGCAACTTGGACGACAGCCCTGGACTGCTGCTTGTGAGGCAATAGAGAGGGTTTTCCACTCTTTAGGAGGCTGTTGGTCTATGTACATGAACCGGGCCAGTGCTCTTCACCAGACAAGATGTTCAACTGATCCTTGTGTTGTTTTTAATGAGAACTCTGACCCATTTCCTGTATGGTAATTGCCCAAAAACCTGCAGATGCTGATAAGAATTTCAAAACATTCAAAAAGGGAACCGTTATGGGCACAAATAATGCCATCAATTCCAGGAATATTACCCTTTGGAAAAATGTGTCCCCTGTGAAGAGTGTTGAGCAGAAAACAGTCTGCATACTGTATTATGAAAGCATGCAAGCTTCAGCAGTATGATAAAAATACATTGTGTTAAAATGACAAATACAATCAGTTCTCAGAAAGAGTCCAATTTTTATGTCATCCTTCGAAAACTCATCCTGATCTCATTTGTCCTTAAAAGGCCCAACTGTGCCGACTTTAAGCATACTTTTAACCTCACTTAACATTACACAACTCACAGGAGACTTTAGATGTTTCTCGCAACCTTTCCCTGTGGTTTCTCATGTAAATGCAAGAGCAGACTTACAGCGCACCATCAATCAGAGGCTGATGAAAGATGGGGGCAAAGAAACTATTTCAGCCCGAGGGTCCTCCATAAATACTTACAACTACAGAGAGAAAGGCCTGGACGGAAACAATGACCCAAATAGAGCCAAAAACACATACACCACACCCCATGCATACTCTGCACTTGGGTCTCCATCTCTGTCTCACATTCCCGTGCACACATACACGCGCACACGCACACACACACCCACACACACATACACACACACACACAGTCCAGTCACCAGTGAGGCAAGACTTTAGACCTTGCAATCCAAAAAGCAATTTTAATTTTGTAAAATGAGGTCGAAGAGCATCAGTTTACACTACATATTGAGACAGTCCAGGGAGTGGTACCCTGTCCAAACAATGACAGAATAACTGGGAAACTTTGACCACAATAACAATACTTAAATATTTATTTAAAAAAAAAAAAAAATCACAAAAATTGGGAGGAACATCTAAAAAAATATGAATAATAACCACAAAATATATTTTTTTTGTATTTTGAAAGGTGTTTAAAACATGCAGAAATTAAGCAAAATCAAATTTGACAGAATGCTTATTTCCCCATCATTGTGTATCTTAGGCCCTATTGTCACACAAAACGATGACAATGGTTGCATTGATCCATTTCTGTTAACATCGGTGTTCTAAAATTGAAACCCTAATAACTTTGGTGCCCTATAATTCCTTAAACATGTGGACATGTCTGATTACAGGGCAGACCCTTAGCTTCAAAGCTGTATCATTTTTCCTTGGGTTATTGTTTTCCTTCTGCCTTGTCTTAATATGAGCTTAGCATGCATGTGTCTCGACTGCTACGCAGCTGAAGGATTAGGCCCAAGCCCCTTACATGCTACTAAGACAACATTATTTAATACGGAGGGCTGATGACCCCCTTATCTGCTAATCCCTTTAAGATTGTACTTGCACATTCAGCACCTCTTACCTCACAATGGTGAGCTTGTGGCTCTACCCAGCATCTCTTCCTGTACCGCTGCTATCTGATTTAAAAGGGGTCTACAGTTTCTATGGGCTCAGCCATTCTGTGAGGAAATGCCTAATGTCCCTTTAAGACACTATATTAAATGGATCATAAACAGTGGTGGCACTTTTCTGCTTTTCACAGGAGTATTTTCATTGTTCTTGGAAGGTAATTACTCTCTGTTCGAAGACTTTTTCATGCCGTTTCAATTTGCTCTGAAAAATAATTTGTGGGAGGGGAGGGTGTGTTCAATTAGACTGGCAATGCTGCCAGAGAGCGGGGAGAGTCATTGATTTAAATGCACTACAGACCCATGTTAACCCCCCTTCTCTGATTAATACAGTCCAAGCCACAGGATGCGTAACAAAGAGGTTATTCAAACTACCACAGGGCTGCCAAACGACAACATAACGTTTCTTCTATTGCACAAAAATCCCAGTCAAAAAAACGAACAGTTCTCACACCACGTCAACTGAGCACGCATATTTTCTCATTTCCCACACTGTTCCTATTAGTGAGTGAGGGTACCCAGGAGAGCTGACAGTTACAATGTGACCACCCACTGATGTGCCGATTAATGCCATTAAATCTCCCCTTTTCGGTCACACCCTCCTGTGGGCGAAGGGGCCTGCGCAGAATGCATAAGAGCCAAAGAAAAGGCTGCCAGTTACAACCATGTGACTTAGAGAAAAGATTCTGACTCACACTTCCAGGGACCGTGTACAGATGTACAGACACACCAGCACAGTGAACCCAGAAAATGGCTTTCCAATTTTCAATGCATTTTAAAAAAAACAATTAAATATTTATTTTTGTAAGACCTTTTTTTGCTACAACAAGCATTTCATTTTTTTTTGTTTAAATTGTTTACAAGAAGCATTTCAATCATCAATTGCAATATCACACCTAGTGATTGAAAGGACTGGCCATAAACTACCAGTGCGACACTAAAGACAACAAAAGAACAAAGTGCATCTGCTAACGAGTAGCAGCTGACCAAGGGAGCGGAGGTTGGCTTTAACAGAAACAATAAGCTACTCACCCCATCACTCAGTGCTACTCATTCTGCCTCTATCTGATCCCATACAATGGCCTTCTGTTAGCATCTTGCATGTCAATTTCTTAAAATAGCTAAAATGAAATATATTAAATAAATAACTAATTAAAATAACTAATAAATAAAAAGAATAGACACCAAAACTCTCCTTCCAGCCTGCTACACAATAAAAAAATGAGTTTAATGAGTAGGGTGAATAATTAGAAGATTTAAAAAAAATAAATAATAACTATTTGGTGCTCCAAGGCCCTTTCGTTCTGGACACATATTTATGCCTTCTCCACTTAGTGCTGACAAAAGTAAATCATGGGGATTAATGTTGGGCATCAGTGTTTGGCAACTATGAAAATGTCACCAAAAAGAAAAAAAAGGAAATACTGCTTCAGTTTTTCGGCACTCCTGGGACTCCATAGCAGCCATCTGAGTACTCTGATACGAGCACTAAATCAGTCTTTGATGTTGTTTTTATCACAGCAAGAGGCCAAACTTAACTTGGATGGGCCTATATCCTGTTGTGTGCGTTGTGTGGGGTCATATTAAATCTTACACTTGGTGGGGAAGGGAAGAGAAGGCAAAATAGTGGCTGTAGTAGCAGTAAAGTCAGTCAGATAATAGGAAAGCGATGCAAATGAGTCAATGTCAAAGCAGCTCTCACACATTAATGACCAAGACAGGAGCGGTAATGCCCCAGTGCGCGCAGATGCAGCCTGACAGTAATGGAGAGAATTGCCGGTGGTGATATGTATGGAGGATGGTGAGGAGCACATACCCACCTGCCTTCTGTCTGAGACTTGGATCTCCTGCCAAAAACAGGACACCAGGAGGGCTAAATAAAACACTCTGAAGTTTCCTTCAGCTGGTAGTGCATAGAAAGCTCATCTCCATGCTACAGGGCTCACTTCTCTTGGAACCTACTTGGAACCGGCACAATATTGGAGGGTGGCTCCGGTTTGTTGTGGTGCTAGTCAACCCGATTTCCTTTTTAAATAGACTGCACCCCTGCCCTTGTGAGATACCCCTTCGTCCCCCACTCCTACACTCCCCCCCTCCCCAAATTCCCATTCAAAGCAGCCAATGCCCTCTGAGCATTAATTAGACATACTTTCCTGAATGCTTGGGTTCACACAGCCACCTATGATGAATCCTAACTTTTATAGCACGGCTCATTGTAAATGAACATCAAATACATTTTGTGGTGTTTTTTTTCTTTCTCTTTTTTAAAATGGAGATGAGATCACACTAGAAATTACTGGACCATGGCTACCTCTTGCTCTTCATTAGACATACTCATGCCAGGCTGGGTGATTCATTAGCGTTTATACTCCCCTCCTCACTTGAGAGAGAGCCATGTTTAATTAGAGCAACGCTGTTTACTCAGCATCTTTTACGGAGTCAAGTCTAATGGCTAATTATGATTCAACTGCAATTAACAGACAGCTTTGCATCAGTCATGCTCAGAATTAACAGTTGAGCTATTATATTGCCTCTGTTGTTTATATAAAAACATATTAGTCAGTCCCACGAATCTACAGAAATGGCAGAATTGTGTGAGCTGCATCAAAAACTAGGAAAAATGGGAGATTTGATTCTTTGTCTGGGCCCTGAAAGTCTGCACAATTTTTCATAACAAAAACCTTTGTGCTGATAGGAATTATTCACAAATCTGTCAGTACAGTCCAAAACCATGCTGATTTTGGTGCAAGGATTCTAGAATCTGCCCCAACTTCCCCCATCACATACAGATGAGATGTTCCTTCTGCCTTGAAATGACAAAGATACAGCACAGTTGGCTAGAAAAGAGTCTCGTGGGAGACAAATCCATTTTGCAATTTCATGGAGCATACTTGTTTCAGCCCAACTGAACACATGACAGCAACATAAAGACAACATAATAAATCAGTATATTCCCATTCATTTTAAGATGTTTAAAATCTTGTATAAAGACATGAATGTCCTAGTACCAGAGAATGTAAAAATCTAATTTTGGCATTCTCTAAGTTCCAGCTTTGAACTGTCATCAGTCATCTACCAGTTTTTTTGTAAGACCACAACTCCATCTTATAATTAATAGATATGTCATTTCATTCTTCAGCAATTCAACCAAATGAAGCTTTTACCCTTCAAACCAGTCAGTGTATGAATCAGTCATACACACCTGTGAGAGGACACACAGTCTTTAAATTCTCCGTGTTAAAGGGAAACGTTTCACATGCCAGAATACACACAGAATATTGACAGTTTGACTTCCATGGTAGAAATTCAGTCCCCAAAATATGGTCATCGTTAAACACAGCAACAGTCAACATTTATTTGTAGTGTAACCATGGTACCATGTCATGCAATACTGGTCATTCCTGTGAAAAAAGATCAACGGCTTTTTTTTTTTTTTCCTACGCACCTGCTAATTTGCACTTAATTTCCAAACTTGTTTAGCACGCGGTCTTATAAACCATCGCATAAATTGAACTCGAATATGGTATCTGCCATGTTCAGTGCTCTGAACTGAGTTTCCCTGGCATTTTCACTGTCGAACATCCAGGGAGAAGGGGTAAAAGATTCTAACGATTCAGAACGAAATATATACTGTATATAATAAACTTGGCTGGATAATTGGTAGGTCTAATCCATTTATCGATGATTTGAGTGCTGACCTTAGTAAATCTTTGTCCGCCTGCTAACCAGAATTAACAATTTATTAACAGGCAGGGATGACAAGCCGCCGGCGACTCGAGAAACTCGCTATAGTTACTTAATGTTTGGGGAGAAACAATGAACTGCAGCCTCCTCTTAATTAATCTGTTAGTAATTATTTTTACACTAAATAAAGAGGCACACGCAATTTTCATGCATAATTTAACCAAAGGTTCAAACAAGTTCTTACTTTGATTGACAAGTATACAAATCGACTGCTAACGTTTCATTATTAATTCATATTATTCACAATTTTGATTGCAATTTTATTATAAAAGGCGGAAAAACTTCTGTACCGAATCCCAAACCTTTGTCGTTTAAATGTATTGTATACAAGCATGAGCGTACGATGCTGCCACCATCAGGCCTGAACTTCACCGGTTGTAAAGCAGTTACGGGTCAAAGCAGTGGAGAAAAAAAGCTATTGCGATTTAGGTTGTTTATCGTTTTTAACGGTCGCAGTCACCAAATATTCAAGAGTTTTTACTTTTTACGATCAAAATATTAACCTGTGCAAAAAGGTATTCATGATGTGCATAAATAAATCTGAAAGCAACAAATTGCATCGATAGGCCTGCAGTTTTATAAGGTGGACACATTCACTGTGAATGCACCAGTTAAGATTTGAATCGAGTTAGTACAGCCTTAAAAGTAAAAGTTAAGTTTTTAGAGATGAAACATGACACTTGCTTACAGATGTCAACTCTTCTAAAGCACCGCCCTTATTATGACTGTCACAGTGTAACCAGACTGCTTCTGTTGAACATATTTGCCACAGGCATAACAGTTATTGTCCATACGTCATTTAATTTACATATTGCTAAGCATTCTTTACAATGCGAAATCTTTTGTCCTAACAAAATGGGCCCTTTTAAGCAGCCTATAGAATTAAATCGTTTTAAGTCACCTCAGGCGCGTATAAACGGCTTTGTGTGAGCAATCGCATATGTCCCATTGAGGTGTCTTATAATGCTAATGAGGAAACACCTGTATTGTCCTCCACCCAATACAACGACAGAGCTGCAGGTAAACCAACCGTGTTGCCAGAATGGTAATGCGTATGTATTTCATACATAAGTATGTAATAAAATCAGTATCCTTTTAGCTGTATATTCCGTGCCAAACTAAATTAAATGTACTATCAAAATAAAAACTGGGCAATAACCTAGTGTAAAGCCGACTGCAATATGAAATATGAACACATGCTACAACTGAAAGGTAGTTACAGTTCGATTTGTATTATTCTGAATTTTCTACATTTAATGGAAATTAAAACAAGATTACAGCACGCCCAAATCAAAGCAGTGTCAGTCCATCACAGACTCAGTTTTAACACTAACACAACTAGATTTCATGCTAAGAAATGAAAAGCTATCTACTCATTGTAATTTAATTAAACATGTTTTCGTATTAATTGGCCAAAATACCCTCAAACAATACAACTGCCTATAAACTTACTAGATCTGAAGTCATTTAAATGAAGGTTTATTGCTTACTGTCTTCTTCTGAGCCTGATCCAAGCCGTTAAAACTAAACAATAAAACTACAAAACAATTTGTCAAAATAAATACCACAAAACTTCACTTTCTTAACTTTTAGTAATTGGTCATTACAATCTCGGGAACGACGACCACTGGAACATGACTTTAATAGAGATAAATCTGCAGTCTACTTGGGAACGTTGCCAGGGAGTCGTTGTAGATTTTTATAATACGAAACATATTTATTCAACCAAATTTTAAAAGAGGACGTGCTAATGTACTGCTTTAAAAACTAAACCAACGCATTTGTAATGGCTTGTATCCCGACTGCTTAAAAATAGATCCGAATTCCATATAAAGTAACAGCTCTGTTTGATAAGATTAGTCTTTGGCGCAATTACACCGGACACATCAAACAAACCATGACAACTTTTACTCTTGAGGCCGTCAGAGTGAAAAATACTGTTGATAATTATTGGAATGTGAAGGCAAGCAGATTCGATACGTGTTGTGTTATTAAACACATAGTTTCATCATTCTGTACAAGTTTCAGCTACTTCGTGATAAGTAAGGGAAAACGGGGGCTGTAATATATAGGAAGCGCTCCTAACGTTTCCTTTCCAAAACTATGGCACGGCAAAATATGCTCAGTTGCGCTAGTTATTCGTGGATATGAATAGACGAAAGAACTAGAATCTTACAATTATACAGTCTACGGAGAAAACTACGACGTAGCAAACGTTCTAGCAAGCAACACTGTTGCATTTGTTCAAGAAGATACCGCTGGTCTGAGCAAATCAAAAGTTTAAACTGTGTTGGACTGGAGCACGTACCGGACATAGCAACACTTTTTTATCCGCGCTCGTAACAAAAGAATAACACCGCTCAATTTCAAAGGAATGCAGTGGAGTTGATCAAACAAGGAAAAGTTGACTTGGCTGACTACATCATAAGAAAGGCAGTTGGAAGACAAAGTTGATCGGTCGCGTAGAAAACCTTACACGAACAAATACACTATGTGCCGACAAACAGTCTATAAAACAGGAACCTATAGCATAGACGAATTCTCTTTTAAGGCATTTGAAACACATATTATACATAACAGTGAAAGTCTTACCTTTAAATACTTGTCCTCTGACTGAGACCAACAAACTGACCGCAGCAAAGAAACAAGTTAAAACTCTGTCCATTGCGAGTGTCGCGAAGGTTACCCCCAGCTCCCGGGGTAAGATGGGTATAACTCTTCCTTTGTAACAATGGAAAATATTCCTATTTTACAGATACGTGCGAAATTCTTGAAACCTTTTCTCACTGTCTTCCCTACTTAGTTGTGTATCTTTCTAGCGGCTCTACTCCCGTACTGCCTAACAGACTGCCAGCCAGGAGTGGCCTGACGTCACTAAGTAGGGAGAGAGCTTGAAGACCGTGTGCTCTCCAGCAGAGGGGGTATTACGCGCAGCGTGTCGGCATTTAGAGCTGTGGCTAGTCCACAGCTGACTTAATACCCTCCTCGTTGTGCTTTGGCAGGATTTTATTTCTTTATTATTGTATTTTGTTACATTTAGGGAAACTGGGGACAACTGTTTATTTTACAAGGTAACAATGAAACAACCCTGCGCGTGCTACCATCTGTGCTACAAATGAGGTTGCAGAAATTAACTGGAGTTTAATAACATTGAATGGGCAATGATTGTAACCCGATTCAGGTAAGGTCATTAGTCAGTCAGTGGTTTGCCGTCCAGAAATTTTTATACGCGCAGTTAGAAACAGCGCAGATTCAAGAGGACGGAGGGATAATACAAATATTGTCTACAACGAAAGCAACTGTTTTACAAACTTTTAAAATGGGTTTAAATATTCATTTTATATCGTGTGTCATTTAACTTACTCAAACATAATACCATGAGCCTTGGTCAAATGCGGTCGAACCAGAGCCCTGACTAACGATGTAAACCATGTTGTACGCATGGAACATAGAGAACCGTTATTTGTACATTATCTTCGTTGGTGTATGGATACCTGGTGTTGAATATTGCATTTCGCAATGGAGACTGCAGTCACATTGAGTAATAAAGCCTAGCACCTGACGCAACCTAAAAGAAAATGACCTAATGTTGTGAGCATGGCACAGGAAATTACGACGTACAGTTGTTTTCCCCCTTGTGGGAAGCAGCCTTTCAGCGCGGCGGTGACAGCAGTTAAATCGGAGTACTATGTGAGCTATGCCACACGCTCCTCCAACACACGCAAAAGACCACAGCGTCGCAAGACAGTCTACGGCTCACAAGCTAGCCGCTCAAAGCCGAGAGGAATTTATTTGCCTTAGGTCCTTAAGCGCCGTATAATGAGGTTTTTGTTCCACGTTCCCGTGTGCTCTCAATATAATCAATTAATTGCGTAATTGGATTTAAAAGCTATCTTTTTGGCTTCTAGATATGCCATCCCACGACTCCTCCGTACTGATTGAACAAAAATAATTTATCTGAGCAAATTTAGTTTTGTTCACAATATTTTGTACGTAGTAATACTGAGAGACAAAGGATCAAGTATTTGCCATGTTCAGTGTGAGTCAGCTCTGTTGGATTTTGAGTTCTAACCCCAGCTACACAATGCAAAATTGGGCCTCCATCAGTATTACAGTAAAATTCCTTATTTGTTTAAACGGGTTCCACTTACCCTACCAAAAATAATGCTGTGCATACAGTATATTTGAGACTCTCTCAGGGCAACTTTCATACAATTCAGGATACAGAACCAGTTGTAACATTGCCTTTGGCTGAAACACTTACCTTTAGAAATAAAAGCATTTGCAGGCTGTCAAATGTTGTAGCCATGATGTAATTATTATCGGTTGTACTGTTAAAGCACATATTTATTTTTCTGTAGTTTGAAATGGCTGTCACTGGACTCTTCACTGGGCACCCTATGAAACCTGGGCCAGAGTTGATTGTCTGTGGACATAATTTACTGTGGAGGGTGTTGGATGGAACCTATTCAACATAGCTAAATGTTTTCAGTTATGGAATGGGAATGTGTTGCCAACAGCAATACAAAATTCTAAAATGTCAAGTGAGATTGGTATGTCAAAGTAGACAGTTTAGGAAATGTGCACCATGTTTTCCCACAGGACATTCCATTACATTAAACGTGTTCCGTGCTGAACAAAGTGCTCTTCATTTAAACAATTGTTTTTGTTTCAACATTTCAATCGAGGACGTTATACGAATCGTTTGAATTCTTAATGCAACGTCAAGTATTTTTTTTTTCTACCTGCTGGTGCTTTCAGACATCCAACTGAATGCCATTTTATGGTGATCATTTCTCAGAGGTCAGTTAAACAGGAACTGTCATGAATATTTAATGATTCCTGCTAACATTTTACATTGTATCAGTGATTTTAAAAGGGCGCTTTATATATCGAAACATTGATCTTTTATGATGTCTTATGTGTGTTCAGTATTCAAAGGAAAGTGGGTCATCTTACCTGTTTCCTTTTTAATGTGTGATGCCGATTGTCTCTCGCTGTGCCTGTGTAATTTAGAAGGCTCTCCTGCATGTTCTGTTTGTATGCATACACATTGCCAGTCAGGCAGAGCAGGATATTTTAGTACTGTTAAGACTGAAATTATTTTTTCAAATCCACCCATATGCATTGAAATGTGGAATACAAAGCCATACATAAATGTTGAAGTAAAGTCAGGTTTGAAACTGGGTTGTCAACAAAGATGAGGGGTCAAAGACATTTGGGGCCATCAGTATTGTGCTTTTAATTTACCCAATTCCTCCAAAGCCATCGCTGCCTCGTTTCACAGCTTTCTTTCCCATGACAAAACACAGTACACATTTAGTTTCTATTATTTTTGTTGCACTAATGCTTTGATATGGCACAAAAAACATGTAATTGCCAACAGAGATCAAAATGTGCTATTATTCATAATTATGATGAGACAAAATATATTTTTTTTAATATTCTAATAACAGCATATCACTGTGATATATCTTACAATGTGATAGGTTCAAATAGAATTGAAAGTAGTTACAGTTTCAGTTACTGAATCAGTTTTCCTAGATTAATGGAATGTGTAACAATTTTCAAGGTACACTAATAATTATTAATACCATTGTCGTGTAAAAAATGCAAAAAAATTATTTTATGGAAAGTTAAGTATTTTATGGACATTTTCTGACTTTTCAGATTTGTGCAAAATAAAACGAAACACCCTTGTTGTACAAGCAGCTGACAGATGTATTTATGTCTTGAATTATTTTCACCCCAAAAACCATTTGCACAATATTTAAAGCACCATGGTGGTTATGGTGGTTTAGAGCATGTGGTAGTGGCTTGTGGCTTTTCTGGGGGACTTTACTATGTATCACGATGGGCAAAGACCAAATGTTAATAAAATTTTAGATCTATTATAGGAAACACTTAAAGATCAGAGGGGCTTAGTTACAAGTATAGGTCTGCATCTGTCAGAGGGTACCCAGAGCCAGCAGAGTAAACATGCCATGTTAGTGATTGGACAGAGACGCTCTTCAGTGGTCTCATTCACTGTAGAGCAGGGGACTGTTGGCAGGCCTGAAAGTGTTCCCATGCTGAAAATAAATCTCTGTAGTTAATGCATAATTTGTGTAGTATAATCTTACTTTGCCTGTGTAGGACCTTTAAGGAATGCATATCAAGATGAATATAAGGAGAAGTTCATGTGAATTCAACACATTCCCTGCTGTTTTATTTTTTGACTAAATTTAGTCACAAATGCTTTGAGGATGTTTTTTTTCTGTTCATAACTACTTGTTGTTGAGATTGAATTAGAAAATCTTGTTGCAGCTGGATTATTTTGATGATATAAGCCCACGGGTCCCAGTGGCTTCCCAACTGCACAACATTCCATCTAACCTTATTCAGTCAGCTTTGTAACACAATGTGGTTGTACATTTAATTTATAAAATTCATTATTTGCAATTTCACAAGGGTAATATTGCAGAATTAAGTTCTTCAGCAATTTCTTGAAGGGTGTATTCCTCTTCTTCTTTTAATATATTGTCCTTTTAATGCATGTGCTCTCACACTATTCAAATTAAAGTAAAAAAAAAATAGCACTGGATTGTATATGTTCAGTCTTCTAATGAAATACAATAGACAGACTGTAGTGCCACTTTCATTTTAAGGAAACTAAAACACATTGTGGTGAGGTTGGAAACATTCAAAGAATATGTTTAAAATACAATATGAATTACATTGCTAATGAGTAAACAAAAGAAAACCAGACTTCATTTAGTAATTTAAACAATTATGAAATCGTAGAGTATTAAAATTTGAGAAATAGCATGTGCATACATTTTGCCAGTGACATGAGAAGACCAGCAGGTTACTTGATGAAATACTAAATATTGGCAAAGTACTGTTAGAAGATTGCTAATCATATCAAATTATATCAAAATGTTTTCAACTTTTTGACATAAACAACTGTTAGCAGATGAAATGTGAGTTTGATGGAGAATGGTTGTGGTTATTTGACCCCTGAATGAAGCATAGGACCTCGGTGGAAACCCCAGACATAGCAAATGATAGCAGATTTCAGACAGTTACATACAACTCAGATATTTCCAGTGATCATCGCACTGTTTATTTACTGTAGAGCTCAAAGATCCAAAAAAGCCAGGTAGTCAAATGGGCCAATGGGGTATTTAACCACAAGTAGCATAATAATTACACCCAATGAATGAAGCTGGAAAGGTAGCTATAGGAATACAGGGCAAATGTGCATTTTATTTTTATTTATATTATCACCAATACAAAAACGCCAACACTGTTCTGAAATTCTTACTTTCCATTGATAATGAAAATGTGAAATAAACCTCTGTAGCTCTTGTGTGAAAAGTAAAAACAGGGGTTTTGCAAGGCCTGATCAGTAAATACAATGTTACCTACCTACTTCAACATGGTGTAATGTAACACATTTTTTATGCATTTTAATGCATCAGAGGCTGCTTGCTCATTGGCTGCTCCTGGCTGTTTGTGCCCAATGGGAAACACTAGTGGATGATCCAGATACATGTAGTTCAATAAAAGCTTTCTTTGAACCTGTTGTTAAACAATACTTTACCTGTACAATTGAGAAATTATTAAAAAGTCTCAATCACAGCTTCTAAATCACAGTGTCCTTTTTGACTCTTCTTCAGGACAGCCATATCACCGGGGCTGCTTCTACGGTTTTTCTTTTTTTGTTTTTTTTTGTTTTGAAGCTCAGCCTTAAACACAATAGTTTATCTGCTGAACAAGTCATGCTGTTTCCACAGGAAAAAGGAAGTGAGGGGAAATATGTGACCAGTGAGATTAAAGCTCTAGGAGGTGTGCATCCTGTCCACCAGTGCCACACTCACCCATTTAACAATGTACCAGATGTTTGTGTGGGGACTGGGTAGACACATCAGGCTTTCAGGTTTATCTTGATGATTTAATCCAATATTTGTATGTCAAAGGAATTGAATGAATTAATCATTCATGCAGTATACCAATGAATGAATAATATACATTCACATACTTAATGTGTGTAAGGTGTAATCATCTTACTGAAATTAAAAGGAATAATTTATATGAACAGAAATAAAGCATTCTCAAGTAGTTTCACCTTTATTACTTCTTTTCAAAATAAGTAATAAAAGTGATGTGAAATACAATTGCAGAAGGAACAGTAGAAACAATAAGGAAATAAGCAGCCAGAAAGTGGTAGAGTTTGTGTCTTGCCCAAAAGAAAATAAAATGGTATGGACAAGCAGGCAATTAAACATCTGGGAAAAGGAATTAAATATAAAGGAAGGTCTAAGAAATGATCTCTGAGGCAAGTTTTCCAGAGCAATGTTTCCTGATAAGTGGTTTAATTGATTCATTGCTAACTACTGATCTGTTTCACCTGCCCATTAGATGTTCCCTGTTTCAACTGTTGCATTTATATCCCTTGTGTTTCTTTGTTCGTCGCGAGAGTTTCCAAAAACCTGCCTGTCCTGACTTTTGCCTGTTTACCCGTTTTTCTGATTTTGGATCCTGATAATTGCTGTGTCTGCCTGAAATTTTGCCTGTTTTCCCTACCGTGTTTTTGGATTGTGTTTTGGTGCTCTTTTTGATCTCCTGGTTTTGACTGCCTTGATGTTTTGGACATTTCATTTGGCTGAAAAAACAAATTTCTGCGCCTGAATCCATTACCCTGACAGGTATCCCAACAAATAAATACACACAAGGAAAACGACTAGAGTTTACTGAGGACATCAAGGGTGAGATTACAGTTAATCAATTAAAGGAGAAGCTAATGAACAAAAAAAAACAGTTTATAGAGAACCAGATATGTGCACTGCCTATCTGTTCTTTGCTGGGAAGTTATACCTTGGACAGAGGCTGATATAGCTTGCTACCTTATTAGAAGTTAAAGTTGATAATTATGTTCAACTGGCACCTCCGACTCCTCCAAACCCATGGCCCTAAGCCATGGTTATTTATCACTGGCTAATGTCTAACACTGATTTGTGAGCTGTTCAATGAGAGTTCCCTTAGAGTAGGACAGGTGGTCTTACCAGCTGTTGTTTTTTGTGGAAATCGTATAAACTATGCACTCTCTCCCTTACAAGCTTGAAGCTGATGTACATGCCATCATGAAGAGAAGAATTTATGAAGGTGATTGCAAATTGATAAAACCAGCTAACTATAAGAGTAGACAGTGGTATCCAGTCCACTTTCTCACCCTTAAAGCTGACAGATTTAGAGCTGCAGTCAGTGCAGTCTAGGGTCTCTTCAAAACCCCAGGGCTGTCCTCAGAAAAACCTGCCAGAGATTTGACAAGCCATTCTGTGCATTCATAGAATAACTCTAGTAGGCATTCCACGATTACACAGGTAGAAAGAACCGTGGAAAAGACATGGAATTTTCATTAAATGCACAGTCACATGCAATTCAATTCTGCCTGACTTTAGAATCTTTAAATACATATGCAATCCAATTTTTGTATTGAGAAGGGCAGATTACAAAGGACATCTTTGCTTGTCTAGAAATGACTCAAAGAGATGTATGGTGTAGTGTATAATATGTATTTTTTAAATTGCATATGCTGTTACAGAGACATAGTGTAGTTGGTCAGGTCCAGCCTGTGATGAGTATATTTAACTCCTGAGCCAGGAATTACCAGCTATGGTGCTGAGGGAGCTTTGCATATTCAGTTTTTATATTCAGTACTAACATATTTATTAATAAAGGTTACTGAAAAATGTGTTCTTGATCCATCATTTTGATCTGAATTGATTTTGATTTTGACTCCATTTCCCAAATATATGCAGTTAGGCGAATGGCCAATTTCCTTGTCTATGAAATATCCACAAATGGTTTGGTTTCAATGACCAGGTGTTCAAACCTTAAGTTTTCAGGGAATAACAGGCTGATAAATTAATTATATAATTTAATTATAATACCACACTACAGAAAATAAAGTAGAAAATAGTTGTCTGAGAACTGATCTGACTGATTAAATTCTCACTTATTATGGGATATTCATTCTATGTATCTCTAAGATCTGATCCCTTCTGACATAATGCAGTCTTAAAAGGGTAAAATATCTCCCATGAGACATTAAAATTGTGTCATTAAAAACAATTAACAGCTTGTTATACACCAGGATTCAGCATTATGTTTGGAACACAAATCAGCACAGCAGTCCCTCGGGACCTGGGTTTGGAACCTTTGTCCTAAACAATGCCAGCTCCCACATGCAAAGTGCCAGCGCTATCGGAATACATCCTGGAGACATGTGCACAGTGCAGTCTGTGGAACAGAGCAAGTGTGTGGAGTAGGCCAAGTGCCTATGCATTACAGCTACAGCTCAGCAAGCATCATTCACCCTGATCTATCCCAAAATGGGTTGCAATCAGATTCACCTTGTGAAAATCAGAGAGAGCCAGGTCATATGTCTAAACAGTATAGAAATAAACAGAGGAACCAGGCTAGTGCATGAAGCAGTGGTGCTTTAATGAAGAATCATGGCCCCCCTTGTGGGATGTGCAGACACCAGGAGATCAAATGCCCCAACAGGAACTCAAACATGCCTACTGTTTCACCTTCCCCAACTCTCCCTACAGCCCACAAATGCCATTGAGTCATACAGTAAGGAAGATCTAAAACAAATTATCTGGAAACATATAGCCTGAGGTAGTGAGGACCTTTCTATGGCAAAAAGCACATTTTTATTTGTTACATCAACAGAAGCACATACACAGATACACATGATGATGGAGCAGAAAGCCCCATTAAAACGGGGAGAATTAAGGAGTCTGACCAGGGCAGTTAAACTACCAAAACAGGCAGCTGCAGTCCAAGTGTGGGCACATACCAAAGACAAAAATATAATAATAGCAGGAAATCAATGTGCAGACTTGGCGGCGATAGCAGTAGCGGAAATAAGAACAGGATCACAAGTATCTGCTGTAACACCACAGCCCCCCTACAGAAACTACACTTTTAAAAATCATGGAATACAGGCAGCATGTATAAGGTGTGAAAAGTGGAAGTTGTTTGGGATTGTAGCAACTGTAATAAATGACATGGGAGCCGTAGGGGTCAGGGATGCCGGTCACATCTGCAGACCTTAAAATAACTGATTGTGATGCATATATCATGTACAACTTCAATCACTTTTTGGATTTCAGCACATGCTATTGAAGCAAAGCAGAAAATACACTCAGCAGTCATTAGTTAACAAAACATCACAAGAGCAAAATTCTCCACTGGACACTGGGAAAAAGGGAGAGAAAAGCTGAGAAAAAGTAAAGAGGTCAGTACAGAGATTACACTCGCAAAGCATTTTTGAATCAGCATTTAGGTGAGTTGCAGTCTGATAAGGTGGGTTTTAAGTCTCCTGTGGAAAATGGGTAGTGATTCTGCCATTCTGAATGAGTGGGGAAGGTCATTTCACCTCTGGGGAAAGAGGGCAGTGAACAGGCAGGTTCTCAACGAGTTGCTGCAGGGTGTTTCCAAAGAGACAGGACAGCTAGCTGGCCAGAGGAGGCTAATAGGAGAGGTCTGAACACTGGAGGGAGCAGAGCCTTACAGGGCTTGATATTCCAGCAACTTTGACTTGAGTAGGGTTGGAGTGAAGATGTGTGCAGCGGCATTCTGGATCGACTGTGCTGTCCTGTTGGCACAGGCTGGTAGGCCAATCAGTAAGACGCTTCATTAGTTCAGACATGAAATAACAAGGGCTTGAACTATAGAAACTGTCTTTCCTGATGTTGGAGAAGAAATATGTACAGGCTGGTGTAATAGCTGTAATGTGTTAACAGAAACCCAGTTGGTCATCCAGGGCCATTCCAAGGTTCTTGGATGAGGTAGATTGAGCTATTGCCATTTGGGGAACCCTTGCCCAGATTTCATGGTAGATTTAATAGACTTTACACAGCATGTACATACTGATATCCAGCTTTGAACACTGTGATGAATTACACTGATATTTGTGATATTTATACAATTTAAATTTGCCAATTGCTGCTATAGGGAATCGGTTTTGAAACACTTGTTTTAAATGTGTACCATTTCAATTAACTTAATTATATCCAGTATTTTACTGAAAAGGAATCATACTAAAGTTTTCTAAGTCACTTTCTTGGAAAAATGACAAATGAGGGGGAAAAATAAATTTTTTTCACATATAGAAATACATAACTGCATTCTGGTGTGCACATCCATATCATTACTTATGTGTCACACTTACTGCTTAATAGCAACACAGCATACACCAATTATTCATTATCCTGATATGCTCTGGTATGAGTAGGAGTATTTATATTTTTTGGCATCATGACTGTCCATGATAAGTTCTACATCATGAGTCACTGGGGTGTTTGGACACAGGTGGTGAGATGCTTTAACTTGGTGAATGTCTTGCCTGCTGAAAATTTAAAGCGAAACATACAGAAAGGAACACACAATGTGACCCTCTTCCTGTGAAAATGAAGACAGTTTGAATAGATGTTGAAATGCATTGCTTTGTCAGGGACCCAAGAAGTGGTTCCTGTCTATATCTGTGTGTTTGTCAATCCAGAAAATTCCTGAGTCATCATTCAGTCTTTTTTATTGTCATTTATGTCAGGATTTTAAAGTTCAATCAATCAAATTTGTTTCCATAGATTGTATCAGAGCTCTGCTGTCCAGATTCTGAAGCATTCAAAAGAAATTCTTGGCAGTTCACATTAATCTTTTACGAGAGCTTCATTCCTTGAAAGGTCCATTGTAACCTGGGAATGTACTTTTTAGTATTCAGATCATTTGGTTAACAAATGCCAAATAGTTGCTACCTTGGTATGTACCAGAATCTGCCCTTTCCTTACTCTCTTCACACAGGTTTGTTCTTGCATTTTTGAGTAGTTGTTTTCCATGATTTTCTTCCCTCACTGACACAAATCATGCTTGATCAACACACCCCACCACCAGCTAGACGTCATTGGCCCGTGCCTTCACCAATCCACCATCATTGAGCAGATCAGACTTTATTGACCTCACTTCTCACTTCAATTACATCATGTATTGATCCCACCAAGTTTGATTAACTTTTGTTTGCAGAACTCAGGCATGCATAGTGTCTGTGCCAAGAATGATGATGAAACCATGATTCTCAACCCCAGTTGTTCCCCCAAAGTTGTTCATGCTAAATCAAGATGATGGTGGAGCAGTGATAACGTATTTCAGCAGCGTGTGAGGATCATGAGGTGGGACATGCAGTGCACAAAAGTCCTGAACCCTGAGGGCGAAGGAGTCAGTCACAACAGCTACCACTGGGCACTGGGGAGAGTCCACCTCACCTAATGCGCATGCCTGTAGGGAGTGGGTTGAATACCATGTGCCTGCTGAAAATGAAAAAAAAGAAACATGAAAAGAGAGGGGGAACCTCCTCCATGGAAATCAAAACCAGGACCCTGCAGCTGTGGGCAGTAATGCTAACTGTCATTTCTCCATGCCTGCTTGTGACCCTTAAATACACAGATGCAATTTAAGAAGGGAAGGTTGTGTGCACTTAAGTAGCTTTAGCCACAAGAGTGGTTATTTTCTCCTGGTTCTGCAACAGAGCAGCAGAGCAAGTGTCTGAGGGGCAGATATGTGAGAAGGATGGGGGAGCAGGGATGGGTCGGGGTCATGGGGCAAAGGTCAAAGTGTTAGAACGGTGATTGTTGTGGGGAATGACCAGGGATCACGGTCATACTCCCCCCGTTCCGCTACACTGGATAGCACAGCTGGGCAGGAGACACCGCGGACGGACCTCTGACCTTTTTCTGAGGGAACAGAGAAATGGGTGTAAGTGTGTGTGACCAGGCTCAAGTGGATAATTTATCGACTTTTGATCCCAACCACATGGGTTTCGATGCCTGCAGAGAAGGCAGGTCTACTTGTGTTCGTGAGGTCAGCTCAGAGCCTGCAATAGTCGAGCACCTCAAACTCTTTAATTAAGACTTGAGGGATTTTTGAAATGGGTCTACAGTGGAGGAGATGTTTTTATATACGCCTTATTTACTGCCTCTGTACGATTCAGCAGCTGCTGTGTCTTCATGTCAGGCCTCAGAGGATTCCCCAAAACATGTGCTTTTAATTAACGGAGAGAAATTCTCTGAATCAATGAGTTTTTTTTTTGTTGTTCTTTTACAGTTCTAAGCCACTTTACACTGGAGCCATTATTTGTATATGTCAAAGGAAAATAGAATCGTGCACTTCTGAACGAGTTCTCTCAGTGTCCTGAGATGAAACTGGAAGAAACTGCCACAACAGCCACATCAGTGTAGTACAACAAAGAGAAACAGGGGACGAACAACATTTTACCCCACACCTTTTACTTTTTTCGAAGAGTTATAGTTTTCTGCTGCAGTGTGCTCTTGAGGAAACAGCCCTGCAATGTAATAAAAATGTGTCCAATAAACACTGACATAAAGTAAAAATAATGGCAAAATCTTGCCCGCTTCAATTTTGTTCCAACCGAAAAAAAATGCTGCCTTTCAATGAAAACTGTGTTCTTTGTTTAAATATGCAAGGCTTGGCCATGGTTCGGATTTTGTATTCCCATCAGCAGCTTGAGCTGGACTTCTTCTCCCCATGGCTCCTGAACATAAAAGACACGTGTAAACAGATGGCCCACGAGGGGGAAGGCATGATGGCGATTGTTGTTTCCATACACAGGTGTTGAGTTCCTCTCCGAGAGACGAGAGTGAGTTGTTTTTTTTTTTTTACACAGATACCTTACGACCCTTTCAGAGGAAGGTCGCGGTTCAGCCCTCACACCTGCATTCATCACTGCATCCAGAGCTGATAATGTAGAGAGAGAAAGAGCCCATCACTACATTTACTTACAATTTCAGACTAATTCTAGGCAGATAAAAATCTGCATGCTTTCACAATAACCCCATTTGTGTCAGAGCTCAAAGAAAAGATAACCACACACACTGAACAGAATTAATGATCAAAATGTAGTCTACTGCCAGATTTGCTAAATAGTATCATTACAGAATACCCAGGTCCATAAATGTAACAAATACAAATTGCCATTTTATGGTTGCTAGCACATCCCACAATGTATAATTACAGTATAGATTTGTGATTCAATCAAAGTAGTGATAAATTGGTGTATGGTATTAATATACAGATTTCAAACAGTGATATTTTTCTGACTTTGACCTGGCTAATAAGCTATAATGCATTGTGGGTCATTTCAGCTTTGTGCTGGCAGATTTTGTAATAATTGCTATAAAACAAGGACATGCAGAGCTTCATAAATGCAACAACATAGATTATATACTCAAAGCATTTTTTGGTTTTGTTTTTCACCCCTGCTCCTACAAAATATAAATAATGTGTGGTTGCACTTGTTTGGTTACCTGCTGGGAGGTGCAGCTCAGCTCTCCTGTTTGTTTTTTTATTCTATTGACTGCTTTGTCTTTCATTGGTGTCACTTGAGTGGCTTTTCTTACCGAGGAAGGCAGCCAAATCTGATTAGCAGATCCTCAGTCCCACAGACAGTAAAATGTGAGCTTGCAGATGCTTGCTTGCCATGATTTTGGAAGACGCTTTGACATTTAGCGATATAATTGCATAATCCAGATGTATGGAACACTAGACCCCTGTGGTGAGCCATGTGAAAAGGATATAATCCAGTGAATGTGCGAGAGGTACAGAACTCAACGCCCCACAAGCAGCAGCAATAGCACCATCAACAGAAGTGTAAAAAAGGCTTTTTGGGAACATTGTGAGCAGATTGTTCTCTCAGGCGCCTTAAACTTTTTTAGATTTGCTTCCAACCATTTCAGATCAACAGCTTCATCTGATGCTTAATCATACACAGCCATAACAATATATGACTGTGGTAGAGATCAATATATGATTCCATGGCAAGAGGCCATCAGACTCATATAGGCTCATTGTGTTACTAACTGCATGTAGTGACACGGATTAGTATGCATACTCACAGATCACTATGCATGAATTTGAATGTTTTTGCATAAGAAAGAGTAATCAATTATATTTAATTCACTTTCCATTGCATGATAAATTTGGACTAATTCTCACCCTTTCTTGCCATGAAAGGCTCAATGAAAGTTTAACACTTGGAACTAGTTTGGTTGCCCCTCTTTGCACTTGTTTCAAGAGCTTATATTTCATTCTAATAGTTCTGGCACAGTATTGTGTAGCTTTGAAGTTTAACTTTGATTTTTGTGTTTATTTTCAGTACCTTTTTCAATATATCCCTGGATTATAGATTCCTTTTTCCTACTATTGCACATTCAGAACACAGTTTTGTCGTGTCAAAAAAAGTAGTGTCTCAAAACAATCCAAAATATAGATTACAATGTAAACTATGAAGACTCTTCAGACAAACTATCCAAGCAACAAAATAATTGTTTATTGGTGGCAAATGACACACACACACACACACACACACACACACATATACACATACACATACACACACACACACACACACACACACACATACAGTGAAAAATGTATTTACAATAAAATAAGAGGTACATTACACTCAGTGTCCCCTAGCCTAATACATATTTTTTCATTGTATGCACAGATTGTGAAAATAGTTTCACAAACAGGCAATTGTCATGGTCATTATTGTATAGAGTGGGGTCCTAGCAGGTGCAGTGTCTCCTGCGGTTTTTGTTTTTGTCCTTGGTGTCTGGACACAAGGAAGGCACAGCCAGCTCCTATTACTTTTAGTTCCTGAAAGGAAGAACAAAGAAAAATAAAAGGTCATGTCCTGGTGGTAGACTCGACGGATTGTAGAATTGTAGATGTTTCCTGGGGAGGCATTAAAATGTTGCACACATATCAGAGGTCACACTTAAAATGTCTACATGTGTAGAAAAAGCATTAGCTCACTCTGCAAGGGATAACAGCGACAGCCTAATAATCTTAAAGCTCTCTGAAAACAAGTTGTCCTCCATTTGCACATACTCATCACTCCCTCTCCTGAAAAGGTATGTGGTGGTGAGCTCACAACTAAATAAAAATCAATGTCTGGTAATAAAGTTCAGCTCTGCAGAGTACTATAACACAGCAGCCAAACCTATCTGAGGTTTGCTGAGCGACATCATGTATACTGGATGTAATGTGCAAAGACAGATATACACACAACAAATACAAGGAAGCTTTACATGGATATTTGGCAGCAAAGTCAGTTTGATTTCTTAGCCAGGTATATGCCTCCCAAATGCTTGGGTTACAATATATACAGAATGCATGGAATAACAAGTAAGGCACTTAAAATAAAACAGTAGATTCAATGTGAGCTTCAAAAATGTGTCAGATACAATCTGGTCATAACTATCCAATAGACTGTTTTAGGCTGAATCCACACAATGGATTTTTGAAGGCAAAATTACACCTGAAACATCCTGAAGCTGGGGAGTTGAATTCAGCAGCAGTATTTAACTCTTCTGTGCAAAAACAGCTATCATCTGAATGTTTTAGATCATATAAATAGAGATATACTGCCATGCAGTCAAGCATGCCCACAAATTGAGCCTTTGACTGAAATTTCTGAGAGATGTTTTTGTTGTGCTTCTCCCTTAATCTGTTATTTCAGTGTTAGATTTTCCTATCACCTTTAGTAAAATGTTACATTTAGCGATAAATGTGAAGGCCAAAATGTTCACAGATTAAGCACAGACACTATTTTGTATCAAAGTAGGAACAGCACAAAGTCCCTCAACTAGTACATCATTCAGCCTCACAAAGCATGCCTTTAGTCAATATTTTTACCCCATAGTACCACAAAAGTCTATCAGAAATGAAAAAGCAGGCATGAAAGAAACACCTAGGGAAATTACATATTTTGAGTGGTATATAAATGTGCCCCCTACACGAAGTGCCAGACTTTGCAGAGAGCAGACTGAGACTTGTTTCTGCCAAAACATTGGGAAGGCTCCAGCAGTGCACTGTGAGGAGGGAATTGCCTGCCATTAAGAAGCTGCTCCAGCACTGGTTTGCCAGAGGTGTCTTTTTGCTCCATGGTGATTTATGGTTTCTTCACTGCTTTCAAAATGAGCATCCCTGCCACTAGGGGGCAAACTGCCTGCAGATGCCATTTATGACCATGTGACATAGTGTGGCTCAGTGTCAAAAAATACTATGGGGAAAAGGAGGGGGATCTGTTTCCAACCTACTCCAGAATAAACAGTTTGAAACATTTGAATGTTTGTATTTTAAGTGCACATACTGACAAGCATATTGTATTTCAGTCACACAGTTAACAAAACTCAAATTACTTTCATGATTCTTTAACAAACTATATATCACTTAAACATATGGACTAAAATTAAGAATAATTAAGAAATGAATCTATATACTGTAATAAGGTTGGGGATTTAATGCTGTCATATAATGTTTACTTCTCTGCAGGAGTCTGATGTATTTGTAATGGACAGATATATCAAACAATGAATGCCTGTTCTTGGTCAATAATAGCTGTGGTTGCTTGCAAGGCTGGATATGGCTGGCTAAAAGTTGCATAACACATTTTGTGTCACGTTCTGTTCCACCTGTTTTGTCTGATCTTGTTTGCATTATAGGGGTTGATCCCCACAGAAATTTGAAATGGTTCATTTTACTCCTGTATGGGAACTCACATTTCTCTCGGAACAGTAAATCTTCCCCACCTGGATATTATGAATGGATATAATGTTACATCACAGCATGATGTTAATTGATTACAAGGTAAACTTCATCCAAATACATCTGTAATGAGTCTGTACACATTTAAAAAAACTCATAATAAAATAAACTTCATATTTACACAACTTTTTAAAACACATATTCAGTAAGCATCTCAGGCATGCTCTGAGTCCTCTGAACAATCCTTTGTGAATATGTATACAACATTGTTGGATGGACTCAAGATAATATATTTCCTGCTAGCATTTCTTAACACACTGTTACTTGTAGTCTTTTGATTTAAAAAGAGAGAGAAGACCATAAAGTGACCATTTATTTAATATAATTTTGCAACATAATGTCACATCATTTGTATTTTCCTCTGAGCATCATTGATCATGGCGGACAGCTCTACAGCCCAACTATTTCAAATGAAGCAAGATTAGGACTTGAAAGGAAACAACATTGGTATGAGTCACACACCACCACCGTTAAGTATGTGGACCCTGAAACCCCAATTAATGCACAATTCCCACTTCACATGCACTCCTCCCTAAAAATAAATAAGTAAATAAATGAATAAATATGTTCATATTTCCACCAATAGGATGCAGAGGCAATTTTAATTGTATTTGTAGCATAAAAGATTCCTTCATTACAAGCACTCAGACTAATTTAAGCCTCAACACAAAGATCAATAGCCTTTCCAATATGGATCTAGTGGTGTGAAGGAGACAGGCAAAATTTAGCAGTGTAAACAAGCTGAGGATTAGTTCCAGGCATAATTGCTGAATGACCTTCCAGTTAACATAAATTACTGAAATATAACATTTCCAGACATGGTTAAAATGCCCTCTTCAAATGTTTTTCACTTTTGTGATCAATAATTATTGAATGTCATCTTAACTGAGTTTGTTTATCCACTGTGGCCATGTTTAGTGTTACATATTCCAAAGAAAGTGCCATATATGATATATGACATATGATACGTATATGACACGTAAACTGTGTCTTGTAATCTACCACTCCATACATAAAATTTGCTCTGTGGTTTGTTACATTTGCACACTAAAAACTAGTGATGATTTCAAAAGTAATATTTTGGTAGCAACACAAGTGGTGCCAAAGCTGAAGGATATTCAGGCATTGTTAGAAAAAACATAAAAAGTAGGGTACAACTGTTATGGCATTTGTGTCCAACATAATGGTCAACAGGGTAATAACCTCCACTGTAATTACTTACAACTTCCCTGTGAAATAGACCTGTAAATACACAGAGCATGTTGGCCAAAAGGTCTTCTGTTAGTTCTAATTTAAGACTATAGAGGCTAATTAGAAATGGTTCAGGTGAAGCAAGACTTCACCCTGTTCCCCTTTGACACTGATAGGCAATCATTTTCCTTCAAGTGAGAAACTGCTTAGCAGCTCTGCAGAAAAGCTTGCACCAGAGGCATTGGGGAGGGGTACTGCAGTGCTAACCGGTCTCCTCCAACAAGGGCCAGAAGAGTGGAGGTGACCAAGATAAAGCAGTTTAATCAGTGTCTGGGGAAGGAGAAAGCCAGGGAGCAGGCCAGGGCTCTCTCTCTCTCTCTCCCTCTCGCTCACTCTCTCCCTCCCTACCTCCCTCCCTTCCTCCACACTGAGAGATAAACATTCCTCCTGGAAACAATATCAGGAACTTGCCCAGGAAACAGGGTCATGGGCAAAGGGGCCGTGGACAGTACAATGGTGCTGCGATGAGAACTTAAGAGCCTAGCGATCGCACGAGGGCCAGATGAATTGGTCGTTTAACCTTGTGCCTGGTCTGCAGATAAGGGAAGGACACGATGCACTTCTTCATCATGCCCTGGGAGATGGAGGATGCAGAGCCAGGAGAGAGGGAGGTCGGCCAGAATGTGAATTTGTCTAGCCTTGTAGTGCTTGTCTTTCCATTGTATCTAGCAAACATTACTTGCAAGAATACCATTCAGTGAACTCATCCACTGTTAGCACGCAATGAGGTGTATTGTGATTGCAGTGACAGTGAACTGGGATGGGACCAGAGAGTAAAAATGCACATGCATTATTTCAATAAAAGCTTTTTCTGTTTAATTGTGGCTTAAAATATTGTCAATAACATCCCGTTCTGCCCTCTGTAAGGGACGTCTGTTTGAGGAACAAACAACATCAGCAAACACCCTTGACTGATCAGACAGTAAGCCATACATGCATCTCATGTGTCACACACAAACACATTCTCAAGCATATACATGCATGCACAACCAGTCATATAAACATACAGATGCACAATCTTTCACACAAATTGTCTACAGATGGCTTTGTAGACAAAATATTATGATCTGTGCAAAGAAATGTGTATAATCAGTGCTGTAGTTTCTACATGGTGAAACCTAAATCATAAAAAATAGTCTTCAATAAAACATGGGAATCTGCACTTTACTCACATGTGAACTGTTTGTTTGCACAAACAGTTGTTTGAATTGTGCAGAGAGAGCCAAATCAAGAAAAAATGTGTCTGTCATAAACATTATGGAGGGTACCACATATGTACAGTATCTAGACCAATGGGCAGTGTTGTTCGATTAACCTACATCCCTGCTCCAAGAATGACACACTCCTTCTGGTTTTGTCTGCCTGTTTGTTTCATCAATGGCTAAATACCTCAGCTATTTGCCTGAAATATGTATAGCAATGGAGTAATTGAGGGTTTGAGTTTGACTACCATGGACACAGAGGCACTTGGTAGACCAACCCTGGTTTATGATCCAGCAGGAATGTACAGCTGTACCTCGGTATATGGCAAGAAACACGATTCAACACAGCCATGTGATTTTTAAAATAACCACCCCTCTCTGATGTCAAATTGAAGGCTAAAAATGATATGTTATTGTGAAATGTGTTAAAATAACTAAGCTTCCTAAATTTACAGACACCCTTCTCTCCTCTGTACAGATCACTACTGCCTTAAAGTGGCCAGTAGAGGTCAATGTTATACCTCAGAGAAAACCCTACATTCCCTCCCCAACACCTACTAATGGCCCCTCTTCCTGTTTGTCCTGAGAATCCCTACCCTTAATGCCCTAAAGCTGTAGACTCTATGGTATCACAGAAGGACTGTTGACTGAGTTATGAGCAGTGTGTTACTCTTTTGCATGTTTAGATATTTGCATGAAAACGTATATCTTACCTCTTTATGCTGAATTTGAAGTTAGCCCTCATGATCTCAGAACAAAGGACAGACATTCACTTGATGAATACTTAAATAGAACCATGTAACAGGTCACTTTTATTTTCATAGTATATAATGTATACTTGTATTTGCGCATGTGTTTCATATTCAAGACTGGTGGCTGTACAAATACATTTAATGTGGCAAATGTGGTAATGGGCAATATAGTGCAATATGTACAATATAACTAGGCACAACTAAAAATAAAAGTACATAAAGCTAGCTTCAAGATGAACCCATAGTTGTATAGCTTCTCAATATCTTCATCATGACAAATGCAAAATGTCAAACATTAATCTGAAATGAATGACATTTTCCTCTGATAATAAAAATAGAATTCTGCTCAGCTTGAAGGGTCCTTTGTTTGCCTAACAGTCTTATTCTTCTTTCACCACTTCTAATAGTACTGGGGGTGGGCAAAATTATATACACACCAAAAATATATAAATATTTATTAACTAATTAGGGGTTTGGCTGCCCTGAACAGATTCAGTCCTTCTTGGAATGATGTAATGAAATTTTAAACTGTTTCTGATATTGGACCATTCTTCAATAATGTTGCCTCCAATTTTTTGGAAGAAGAATGGGAATATGGAAATCTGAACTTGATGTTCCAAGACTTCAATTCAATAGATCTGGTGTTTACATCTGGTGAGTGGGGAGGCCATGGAAGCTATATATGTATTTTTTTACAATAAAGGTGGTATTAGAATAAAATAATATAGTTGTCCCATGTTTGAAAATAAAATGTAGTTCAGCATACAGTATATTATCATATGAATACTTTGCGGTTGTGATATTATTAGACTAATATCTACTCTTTGGGTATGGAATGCCATTGTGCGGCAGTGTATCAGCCATTTGCGTAAGAGTTCATCTTGGCCACTGTCCATTAGTAAGAACAGCTGAGAGAGCTCTTCAGTTACACCGCTGGCTTCAGAAAAAAGGGTTTCTTTACACATTGCCAGGATGAGCCTATTTAGAGCATCTTTGCACTATGAAAACAATCTCGGGGAATCACCTTTTCTCGAATGCTAGATTCTGTCAATGGAAGTTTGTTTTCAATGCTAATCTACATTTCACAACAAGGTACACAACATTGTCAAATGCAGCTGGAGGCATTTCCATTAATCACACATTCCATGAAACGTAACCTACACATTATGCATGCCCGCCTATGCTGTGATCTAGAACGTATATCTAATGATAACAGTAATAGCTTTGACTACTTCTGCTTGACCAACATTTTTTTATCTATGACCCACTAAAGTAATACAACATTTTTCTCAAAATGTTTCTTTCATGTTATCTTTTTTCTAATCAAGGTAAAGAATGTAACTAAAAAACACCTGGAATTTATTCTGTGATAGCAATCAAATATTTGTAGCATAGTAGCTAATTTAAGAGCTAAATTCTTATATATATTGAACTATTAAAACAACCTTTTATGGTTTCTCATGTGCAACATGAGTCTTTGTTATCCATTAATCACTATTTTACTCTGAACTTCAACCTTGTCCAGGACATTTCTGAAATGACTCAGGTTGGTGTAGTTGGTGACGTATTCAATGACACTAAACCTTTTGTTTTAGCATGAGGATGTCCTGCTAGACCGGATTTCATTCTCTACCCCATCTGTGCTGAACCCAATGGTGAGTAATGTTGATGTTATGAATTAAAGGATGTGTATCCTTCAATGGACTGTTGCCCCTAAAGGCTGAATGCCCAGCACCCTTGCTGAGCAGATGATTTAAATGATTCATGTGAATCGGCATGCATTGTCTGACATATAGCCACCTGTAGGAAAAAGCTATTGTTCACTTAAAGGGAAAAGCATACACAAATAAAAGAGTAGACATAACTAGCTGTTGGCTTATTCAGATTTAGTTCTAAGAATTGCTGCAAGGTGGTAGCACTCTGAAAAGGTGTCATAGTATGATAGTATCTGCAAACAACTCTAGCAGCAGTGTCTACCTTTGTCATATACATAGAAGGACTGGTATCTCATGTTTTCACATCAGTGGCACAAGATGATTCTGAAATACATGAAACTTTAATGTATTTAAAATAAGAAATATCCATGGGGATGCAAACACATACAGCTGGCTCAAGACTGGTTTTTGCTTGTCACACTCTCATGAGCATGAAGGCTTGCAATGAATACTTACAGGCATAAATTTTGACTGTTATCAGAGGAGGTTCAGAGAAAAATATTAATCAAAACCCCTCTAGAAATAAGAGGTTTAATTATTAGAACTGTTCTCTGAATTAATATTAAAGAAAAATTATAAGGGAACTACAAAGAAATGAAAAATAATAAATGGCAAAAGGACATTCACAGTGTGAACAGAAGATTATTATGAATTATTGCATTTTTTGATGTACTTACACATAATCACCAGCAGTATATTTTTCATTTCTTTGTAGAAAATTGAGAAAGAATAATGAACTCTGAACAGTATTTAATCAGAATAGTTCTGTAGTTCATAAATTATTTAAGAGAATACAATCTCACCACAAAGCATGAACAAAAAGGTCAAATTACTCAACTTTTAAATTATGATTACCACATGCAATATTTGAGAACCTACCTATGGGCTAAATTCAATGAGTGAATCATAAACTTGGAGTTGTAGAAATAGTGCACAGATTTCAGTAGCACAGATGTGCATTCGTCTTGTCACCTAAATGCACATATTACATCTGTTCCCTAACAAATCAAACCATAAAGTGTGAAATTTGCACATCAGCTGTAGTCATTCAAAGATCTAAACCTTATTGTACCTTCCTTCAATATGGTTAGCATACTTTCACCGGTATCATAACATTCAAGACAGATACATAAACCTTTAGCTATATCTGTAAATGCATATATTTTTACTAAAACATAATATTCATTGTTGAATCAAATCAGGCTATTGATAAGGAAAGAACAAGAGTCAAGGATTTATAGGTAGGGTAATTGATTGCTTGAGATATTTATTCATATTTATGTCACCGCACACAGGGGCATTTGATCAATAAAAAAGTGCTCACCAGATTATTTGATCATCATCAAGTTTTTTTCCCCACATCTGTTCCTTCCCAATGAACTGTTAAACAATCTTGCAATCTTATTCTTGATAGTTTAATAAATAAAAGTTCAATGAAGTCCTGAAACAATGAGCAAGGTTTTCCTTTTGACCCTGGAGACAATAGAGAGATTTCAGCATGCCCCCTGCTCCGGGACTTCTAGCATGCTGACCACTGCCAACAGGAATAAAGCTCCTGGATACAAATGCATTTGGAATAACAAACAGGTTATTTTTAAAAAAGGGCCCATGGTTCAACACTTCAATACTTTTACCGGGCAAAACCAATACCAACATGTCACAAATACAAAAAGTAAATCCAATACCAAAGATTAAGACTGGTTCCATTGATTAAAACTTCATGTTGTGGGGAAAGTGAGAAATCAGTCCATCCAGTGGTAGGCTACATTCAATTGTAGCTGTTGAATGGAGCAGTAGGTAACTACAACAGGGAGCTCCACCGAGCTGTTTGTTGATGTGATGGAGTGGAACATTTAATCAGAGTTTATGGCACCCCTTGAGTTGGATTTAATGTCCCCCCATAGTTTCCATTAGCCCACTCAGTCTTGATCCCTGCCACACCGTCTGAGACCCCGAGGAGGGAGAGGAGGGGGAGAGGGGACGGAGGGGGTTGCTGTAATTGAACTTGTTCTTCCCCCCGGAGTCTCTCTGCCGTGGGGGGAAAGCAAGGTCAACTGAACTGAGTCAGCAGAGTCCAAAGTAGAGGCATGGGCTCTGCAAAACAAAAGTGGAGAAACCCAGGGCTTGCTTGGGATGAGGAAATAGCTAGCCTTTTGCTGGGTGATTCCACAGAGAGGGCCCTGGGTATGCGTTTGCATCTCTGCTGCAGCAAAATCACGAACGGTCCTCGTATCAGAGCCTCATTGCAGCGAACAGTATTTGCGCAGCCTAATAATATTTCACCCAAACACCCACAATTTCCTTTTTACTGTATGCTTGATTACCGCCATCTATTATTGTTTTACACAAACTACCCTTTGGGCTCCAGAGCACCATCAAGTTGTTTTACACAATAAGACTAATCGTCACTCCTATACCTACATTATTTAAACAGCACTATAATGAGGAAAGATTAATTATAGCACTGAAATGAACAGTTTCACCAGCACTATAACTCTCTTGCCCTTTCCCTAATGTATTCATGAGCAGCTTAAACACAATACGGTTTGCCAGTCATTTATATTTTTATAAAGGAAAAAGAAAAACAAATCACAGTAATCTGTAAATGGCACACAATGTATATTGATGAGATATGAATGAGACGGATTTGGTAGAAGGCCCGATAACTCGGGGCTGTGAGTTAAGTTCACAGAAAAGGCTGTAATTCCTGTCACTCATTGGAGTGCTTCCATAAGAAATTTCAGACTGATTTGAGGTAGTTGTAGAGGGCATTGAGCCCACCATCCAGCACCTCTTTGATGGGCTTCAGCAGTGGGTTATGCATGATATGCAAGCCCTTGTCCAGTGGGTGGCAGGCCAGCTTCTCCAGTTTCTTCAGCAGATACATCTCCATAGGAACGTTCTGGATGTCATTGAAGTCCACATTGAGCAGCTCCAGAGAGGTGAGGAAACAAAGGGTCTTGGGTAAGGAGTGGATACAGTTACCCTCCACAATCAGGATCTTGAGGTTGACCAGGGCCTGGATCTGGTCTGCGATGTTCTCCAGTCGGTTGCAGGCTAGGTGCAGGAAGACCAGGCTCTTCATGCTGTAGACGCAGGTGGGGATGTGGGAAAGGCGGTTGTGGCTGAGGTTGAGCTTTCTGAGGTTGCTCAAGCTCATTAAGCTGTTGGGAAGGCCTGAGATCTGGTTGTTGGCCAGACTGAGGACCTCCAGCTTGGTGCAGGCGCTCAGCTCCTCGGGTACCTCACTTAGCCGGTTGCGGTAGGCGAAGAGGACCCGCAGTCTCTTCAGCTGGCCAATCTCAGGCGGCAGGCTGGTCAGCTGGTTCCCCCACAGGTTCAGTACAACCAGGTTCTGCAGGGCACCCACTGCGGGGGGCAGGCTACGCAAGCAGTTGAGGGACAGGTTGAGCTTCTGGAGCTCAGTCAGGTCCCACAGCTCCTCAGGGGCCTCGGCCAAGCCACGCATGGCCAGGCTCAGAATGCTGTACCCAAAATGGGTGGTGGTGTACTTGCGGATCCTCTCTGCTGAGGACAGGTTGTCTTCCTGACCTGTATTCTTACTGACTTGTTTCTTCAGGTCCTCAGCAGAAATGCCTTTAGACTGCTTGCCTCCCATACCTTCAGAATGACCGTGCTGTTGTCTCCCAGGGCAAAATGTCAGAGCGCATTTTGTAAAAGTTTCGCCACTGCTGAGAAGGGGGTATTTGGAAATGACTGTTAAGTAGCTCTCAGAAAAGTAGATCTGGGCCGAGAAGGCTCCACAAGCATTCTTTGCACCTTGAGGTTTCACCCCCTCTGAAATCTGCCAGAAATCCTCTTGGGGACACCACCATAGCGACGAGGAAAAGACTGGGTGTCATCCAGCTAGAGCTTCGCTGTGCTCCACTGACAGGACAGTGCAAGTGAGCTAAGAAACAGCCGGTGGCTCACTGCACTGCTTACAATCACATACTGAGGCTCAGCCCCACCAGCTGCCCCTGTCACTTCAGCACTTCCTCTTGGCGATAACTAACCTTGATTGTATTAAAGGCACGGGGATACCATTTTTGTTAATGTCATTTGATGTCCTCACATAGTGATTGCACACCCTTGACCCTAAACCATGTCAGCCATTTGGTCCAGTATCACATAAATCAGCTCTCTGGTTCAAGACAGCTAGTAATGTCTTGGCCTTCTTGTGCCTGTGGAGCTTTAAAATGCATTATTCTGCATTCATTAAGCATTTCACCTTTGAGAAAGGAACTAAAATGAACATTCTCCTGAATGGAGGAAACAGTTGGATGTTTAATGCTTTGTTAAGTCATAAGAGGAACAAGTTAAACAATATAGCGTGAAATATGTATGTTTAAGACACTTAGAACTCCTATCAAAACCTAAAATGCAATATCCAATACATCAAATGTGTATAATGCAATAATACAGTACAAAACAAAATTATTACTTTGTATTTAATTAGCACCTTATTAAATATGTTAAAGCATGCTGATTATAAGAACACCTCATTATTGAAAAGGGAAACAGCCATCAGAAACATTAGAACTGAGTGGGGAAAAAGAAAAAAACAATGACTATTTTGAGATTATTTACCAAGAACAGTTCTGATGTTTATTTATTGACAAATGTGTAATCATTATCAACAGATTCTTTGTATTATTAGAGACTTTGAAATTACAAGATGTGGTTGAGTAAACTATCCATTTTTCACTTATCTCTATTTCTTACTGACTGTCAATACCATTTGCAATGGCCTTTCACAGCAGTACAAATTAGTCGAAGAATCTTATGTAACATTGCCCCGTAAGCCCGTTTGTAAGTCGATCTGGCTGATGTGTTTGTTAACATTATCTACCTAGCGAAGAGTGACAAGGGGATACACCACCAGCCCTCAGAGTATTTTTAACTGATCATTCCAATGTTTATTCAGGCGCGAGGCAAATTCAGTCTGAGCGATAGCCCTGGAGTGCGCGTGAGCGCGGCGAAGCAAGACAGCACGCTTCAGTTTGTGAAAGCAGGGGTGGATTCCTGCTAAAGTCAACAAAAGGCAATAAACAGGCCTAGTGCAAGGAAGTACATCTTGAAAGGGTAAATTTAAGTTTAGAAGATGAAGACAGCAGAATTACATAATTAAATGTAGTATTAGCTAAAATGCAATCTGTTCTTATTACAACGGTATTATTCGATTGTTTGTGGAGTACAGAGGGGGGAAGCAAGACACCAATCTTTAGACAACATTCTTAGAATTAAGGTTCTACTTGCACAGCACTCTATATGTGTGAGTTGCATGTGTCTATTCCAAGAAGAATTAAGGCACAGACATCCTGAAACTTGAAGTCACCTGTATGATGACCTCTAAAAATGTACATATCATCAAGAAGGTTTGGTTCATGGTATACATCTCATAACTTGGCCTATGTATATATCCATTGAAATGTATTTAGATTAATGATATCCATAAGCAACCTAATCACAAAAATGGATAGATTATCTGCATACTTCTGTCATAAATTTGCTGAATTTTTGTAGTTTCTTCATCCTCATCCTGAAAACGCAAATATTCTGTTTTAGGCATATTTGCATCTTTGCAGATTCAAGATCTCGCTTACTGGATATTCTGAAATTCCTGTGAATGGTAAACTTTTCAGTTTAAAGCCTCTCATCCCCCTGCATAAGATTAAAACTCACTTCTTTCTTTATGTCCCTTGGTTTGCAGCTGCTGAACAAAGGCATGTCAGGCGTTTTAATCTACTTTTCTGATGAGGCCCAGGGACGACTCCTCCTAGGACAGAAAAGAGAAACAGCAGGATGATCTGAGGCAGGTATCCAATGTGATGGAGAAACAAAGGACCATTCGACTGTTTCAAATTGCCTCATAAAATATACAAATTAGTGTCATTTGAATTGTGAGGCATTTTTTGATACTTGAGTATTGCATATTTCATAACGCTACTTTTCACAATTTTATCCATGGTTTTTATGGATTCTTACCTGGTGTGCTATCAAGAATACATTGAATGACCCTTTTTAAATATGCCTCCATGGATATATCATTGTGGTGTTTCTTTAGATAATGCATGTTTTTGAAATGGATCTGTAATTTTGTAGAGGGTTTAGTAGCTGTTCTGTGCTGTATAGAAACTGAGCCATTTCACACATTAGTGAAATGCATTTAAACACTTGAACAAGGTACTTAGCCAAAATTGGCTGTAAATACCTGGATTCATAAATGGAAAGCTACTGCAGCATTGTTTGCAGGTAAGCATTTGTCTGTTTGACCAGTGAGGTCAGCAATCCCATTCAGTCTTACCCCTACAGTCCACCCCTCCCCCCAGTGCCCCCAAAAAAAGGGAAGAAGTCATCAAATATTTTATTTAATTATTTGGGATATGGTCACCTGTGGATCCAGTGACTGTAAATTGTTAGCCTCTGGCAGTATAAATCTCTACCTTATTTCAGCACAGAACAATTGTGACTAAAGACAGGGCTGTCTGGTACAAGGGACTCTTTCAGGGACCAGAATGAAAAGGTTTACTTTTCTGCTAGACTCAGACATGACTTACAAATAAATTCAACTGGCAGCTTTTTCCTAACAAACACAACTGAGTAATGTCACCTACCACCAAACATGATGTAGAAATTGCGAAGAAAAACTATTATATACATGTATTATTTTATCTCAAATTTAAGGACGTGGATACAATTGGATATTTACGTGGATAAAATAAAGTTTGAATTGAACAAGCGTGGACCTTTCCCCTGCTATGGATGGCAGTGGGGTGTAGAGAGCTGCAGGTAGGCTCCAGTGTCAGTGGTGCTTGGTGGGGGTGGGGTGGGTGGGGGGTTTTGGGGTGGTGGTGATGTGTTATCGGGGAGCCCTGGGGGCCATGATGGGGCATGGTAACTATGATAAGCAGAGGAAGTCCCTCTCAATCAGTGCTAACCCAGGGAAACTAGGGAGGATTAGCGTGGGCCTCAGGGGTGCCGGGGGTCCACGCTGGAGCGCGCAGGGCCCTCGGGAAGGATTTCAGTAAAGCAGCGCCTCCTCCCCCCACCCTCTATCAGACTATCAGGTGGGAAGACAGAAATAAACACAGTCATCACATGTGAGATATATCTTTCAAAAGCCTTATTCATGCATCGTGTTTGTTTGTTTGTTTGTTTGTTGGCTTTATACCTGTCATGCATCGGACTACCCAGCAACTACTGGCAGCTAATCACAGACCGTTCCACCCGATTATTGGCTGAAAGAGATAAAGGGAAACAGAGAGCCACGGATTATGTGCTACCAGCTAGTTATTTATTGTTCATGAGTTACAAATGCAAATTTTTCATGCCATCGGTCTTGACTATTCCCATTTGCATTTCCTCCACACTGGGTTGATGGAAGTTTTCCTGAGTGTTTGTGTGTTTTGTTGGGATTTGAAAATTGGTCATGCTTTCACATGGAGGCTAAGCGTCGGCCAACAATCAGCTCCACTTTTAACCCAGAGGCATGCCTACTGGTGAAACAAAAGCCTTCTCAGCAATACAAATGAGCAGGGCAAAGATGGGAGCGCCACAAACAGACAGCATCAAGGCTTTGATACTAAATAGAATTTCTACCAGCAAAAAAAATACAATCAAAAATTATTCTCAGTGTGTGAATTGTCAACAGTATGGAATATAGCAAACTAGTCTTGACTTGATGGCAATGAAATGTTTCTGTTATTTGGTGATTTGCAGAATTCTTATTAACAAGGCATTCAATGCAAAAATAAACGTGGCATTGGTATTCAATAGGAACTGTCATTAGTGGTTCTGTTTTTGCTATAACTTTTACAAATATTCAGTTACTGAAAAATACACCGTCAATGATTCCCTGGCCACTCCAAAGTTTATTTTAAAAGTATGGAATGAAAATTCTGAGGATCTATTCTCCCCTTGGGAAATGAAAAATTGCAGCCTTGTACGGGTTATATTTGTCATATTTCTAAATTGTAATAGTCCATACATGCTGTATCTTGATTTTATCTGATTAGGAGAATTGTATGAAATGCACTTTCTTCCTGCTGAGCAAAAATAAGTGGGAAATAGAATGCATAAAGTAAACAGCAAAATGGAGCAACTTGATAAATAGATATAAAGATAGCACTATCCAGCCTATTACACTATGTAAAGATGCCATTTGTAATGTTCTACAGAAGGTGAACAGAGACACCATTGCTACAGCATCCGACTAATGCAGTTACAAAGTGGCCAAATCAGATTCAGACTGCTGAAACAGCGTTTGGGAATAAAAACCTATTGTGTCTCTGACAACAGGAGGCTTTGTGATGGAGCACCACTGAGCAGCCTAACTAGTTCCCACCTGCAGCAGATATCAACTGTAGATACTCAAGTAACATGGAACAAATGGCAGTCATATTGAGTCAATACCCCCTACAGCTGATTATCAGTCAGCATGCTTATTTAACTAATGATCACTGAGAGTGAGAGTGAACAAAAGTCACTGTCATTCTATGAGTAACACTAATATACTGTCCAATACGGTAACACAACTGGGTTTGTGGCTTGGTAATTTGCACCAAATGGTTTTTGTTTTTTCATGGAAATGGTGCACATTTGCTCGCGTTGCCATGGGTTTCAGTGCAGTCATCGTTGATGAAGGAGCAGCTGGATGAACTGCCCGGTTGCCCCAGCGCCCCAGACGGGCGCAGAGAATAGCACAATTGAGCGAGAGTACGGTCTGAGCGCAGGCTCCCATACGTGCCAGGCTTCCCAGTAAAAAAGCTCCCAGCTGCATGTTAGGCACATTGTGAGAATGCAGCTCCAGCTCCCTCCCCCATCCTCTCTGGTCCAAAGCAATCTAGCCAAATGGAGTAAAAACGCTCATAGAAATGAAGACATGCTAGTCTTTAATTCAAGCTTTTCTGAAAGTGATTTCTGCATGTTCAGATATCTGGATACCGCTGATTAAGACAGCTTTGTTCAGCAACTCACTGCGTCCCTCTTATGGAAGATGTCTGACACACAGAACAGCATTGGCAATCCAATGGCAGTGACTGAGGGTGTCAGATGTGAGAGAGGGGAAGGCTGTGGATGTCTATGCTGGCTGCACTGCAAAGCTGGGTGGTGGTGGGGGTGGGGTGGGGGGGTCTGGGGGTACCAATATTCCACTCAGGGATGAGGGCCAGCAATGCCACTGAAAGACCTCACTGATGGGGCTGCAGGTGTCTTTTTGTCTGTTTCCTTTAGCTAATTTGTGATGTGAATTCTGCTGGCTTGCATCGTTCACAGGAGGGAAATCATTAGGAATCCATGTAGACAGAAGGGAGAGAAAAATCTAAGAAATAACAAGGCTTCAGAGATCCAATTGATGCTTGGAAATGCAGCAGTCAGCCAAAACTAGATTGTTAAAAACTCAAGGTGAATGCAACAATGGTCCACTTTAACAGTTATTAACACTTTTCTGTGCACTTAGAAGCTTTAAATCAAAATGACCCCATATCCAATTTTATACTCAATAAAGTAAAAATGAAGCTAAAGAAGAATGATTTTTGATTAAAAGTAACATGAATTTATTCTCAGTTTTTGCCTTTGCAGGGGTTTTTTTCTTCCTAATCCACTTTATAACTGGGCTTTTAAGACACAGGAGCAATAACTTTTCATTTTGTAGGTTTGTGGCGGTTGTTCCTCAGTGACTTTAACTGCAGTTGAAGTGTGTCCACTCTACCATCACAGACAAAGGAACGCCACAAGATGGCGCACCACACAAACATACAATGCATACCAGAACAGCTAAGGATAGAAAACCTGAGTCTTAAAAGGTCAAAAGGGCCATTCTCCCAGTTCCTCTGAATACATACAAAAATGACATCAGAGTCTGAAGCCTTTCAATGGCCCTTGAGAACAGATAAATGTCAGAATATATATAGAAACAGTGACAAAGTCACATTTCTGTCTTTTTTTTTTGGACTGTTACCTACATGTTAACAAAAAAATGAGTCATTTTATATAATGCATGTCTTCTTAAGTATGTTGGAGAAGCCAGACCAGTCACAAGACTTTAGTATGGTCTCTCCTTCTCAGTTACTAATCTCCTGCTAATCACGGACACCAGCCCTTCCTGGTATCATGATACAGGGAACTGTGCCTGGTGTCGGATTCATTTTCCTGATGGATACAACACGGACAAGTGGGCTTGAGACCGAATACAAAAGTACTCAGTGATAGAATGCAGTGCTATTTTAGTCTCAGCTATGAAATCACTTCAATCTTCGCTTGATTATTTTGTAAGCAGATCCATACCTCTTTTTATTTGTTGAGTGATCATCTACATATTGAATCTTTGCAACAGTTTTTTCCTGATTCATTACTTGAGCATCTTGAGGAGACCTAGATGAGAAGAACAGTAAATCAGTTAAGATATGTGTTATGATTGGTTATAAAGTTTGTGAGAATAGCGTACTAGTTTAAAAATGTACAAAAAATGGAAAGTCACACATTAATCTCAATTATATAGCAAGGCATCTGCCATGGTTTAGTGCTTTTCAAAATTATACCTATTTTAAAACAAAATGCATTACCACATTCACTGATGTAATACAAACCATGCAAACATTACAGCTTTAGCAGTAAAAACAAAAAGAAAAAAAAACAAAGAACTCATCCAAGGTTACAGACCATTACTTGGTGTACAGTGGCCTCATATCACCACCAGAGGGCAAACTTTTGACATTCATACCTATCGCATCCCATTTATTGTGAGGCCAACCCTTGATGTCATGGGAAAGGCTACAAAAGGCAAAAACCATCTCTTTTTTCTGCCGATTGCCCGCATTTGTTTGAAAATTACAGTGACATGGTGCAGGACTGTCAATCCACCACAAGCGACTCTGTAATGTTATGTTATTTTGACTTGCTGTGCTATGATTACTTGTTTGTAGATTGCATTTAAGCTTCCAAATACATCTCTTTCATAACCCAGCTTCTTCAGAGTCTGGGATAAATATTCAATAGTATGAGGTAAATATTCGATAGTAACTCCCATTTTTTTTACAAATATTTGCAAGGACATACAATATTTGAATTACATATAAAATTAATTAATACAAATGTTTGTTTTCCTAATCATGAGAATGTGTGTTATACATATCTAAAGCATGTTTTTACATTTTTTGAAATTCCAATTACCCGCTGGGCAATGAGATTCTACTGACAGGGTAGGGAATATGATGCATTCTCTCATCACTTGCAAATCAAGTTCTTCGGTTTTCAGAGATATGCATAATTTAAGATGCACTGACACTGAAATTTGGGTTACCATTTGTGGCTTGCATGGCTTGTGTGCTCAGTGACATGAGTCTGCCAGTGCCAGGAATTGTGGGGGAATCCAGCACCATTCATCCATGAGAAAGCCTATCATCTCATAGTTAATGTGAGCAGAAAGCCCTGTCCCAGGTCTGGTCCCAGTATAACTCATAAATGTTCTCTCAGGCCAGGTCTGCTGGCTGAGAGGGTCGTTTCATGTGGATAATGTTGATGTCATGCTCCTCAAATCATTGAGTGGTCAGCCGTACTGGTGAGGGCACTGTAATCTTCAATGATTTTCTTTGTAGGTGAGAATTTCTTTAACATGGGGTGGAGATGGTCAGTCAGTTACAGTAAGTGACAACTGACATCAGCCTTGTCATATAAGGATTTGAGTGCACCTCATGCCAGGAAAAATCACTAGTTCACATTACAACAGTGCTAAGGAAAAAACTTCAGTTTTGGAACACATCTGCATATTATACAAGCTATGTTGCATGTAACTCTATTGCATGTATTTACATAAATATACATAAATAATGGCAGAAAAGATGACATTCAGCTAGAAAAAAATGATATGGTTGACTGCTCAATTGTTATCATGTGTTGTAATTGTTGCAATGCATAAGTGACTTTTCAGTCGGATTACAGGAGGTTTACAATGATATTTTTGAATACACATTTATATTTGGACACAGGTATAATGGGACTTTAACTTGCCCATAGTAACATGTGATGCCCATACACTGTGTGTTCCCACTGACTACAGTAGACACACTTGATGGTCTAATCTCATATTTCTAAAAGTTGCACTGATAAATTGTGTGTGGGGGTATTTCAGGTTACAAAACATTTCAATGTCGTATAATTCCCAGTAGCACATTCACCTCATGACTGATGGCCTCCAATGTATTCCCATTCCAGAATGTTCTATAACAGACATGACATTGCATACAGATACAGACTAAACATCCTCTTCCAAGCATAACATACCAAATCAGTAAACATCTGCTTTTCCTTTACTTGGCTGGGAACATGACTTCTTAAATGCATTAAGAAGACACCAGGAATGGAGCCGTTTCAAGAGTACCAGACCATATTAAATGTACAGGCTTGGTTACTTTCCTCTGAGTTCTTCCCTTGTGGATCATGGCATTATATCTTGCCATTTCACACTGTACAGTGTGCTGCAGGGCTATGTGATTTAAAATAAGTATTGTACCTGGCTTGGAAAGCTCTGAGAACTCACAAAATATGCTGAAATACAATAAAAACAGACATCCAATGCTGGGATTCAATTAAGTTCTGTCCTTGAATGCAATTACATACAAATGCTTAGTTTTTCGGGAGAATTAACAGGAAGTAACTACCAACAAAAATAACAAAAAATGATTTTAATTCAAGCATTTCTGCTATTTAAATATATACCACCATATATTGTTTTATGATTATGTCAGTTGGGTTTTTAATACAATGGATTTGTCTGTTAGTTCATAATCGTATCACATAAATTATTTTTGCTCACCATAACACCTACTAACTTTGCATCCTTGAGGGAAATCCTCTCTTTATCTAGTTTTAAAAAATCTGATGTTCACTGTGATATTTGTATGGTTTGAAATGTCAATGAAATAGGTCAATATACACACAGGAAGAGACCTGAATTGGGAAAAGAGCAGCTGGAGGTTAAATGCAGTAGAAAACATAATGGAAACACTATGAACTATATGAATATTTCACTGATGAGCAGGTGTGCCACTCTTTGCCTTCAGAAAGGCTTTAATTCTTGCTGTTATGCAGGTTTTTGAGCTGTTTAACTGTTCAATAAAAGTACAAATTCTGTTTCCTATTAACTTCAATCCTGACTACTACTGCTGTTATACTGTAATTGATTGTTTTAAAGTCAGCGATACTAATGTGTGAATTACTACAGCAGCACAAGTTTGGGAAAGGGGTCAAATAGTTGGTAGTACAATTGCAAGTATGTCAGTCACAGAAATGTCTAAATTGTTTAATGTTTAAAGGGGAATGATGTTGGCAAATGCTGAAAAAACTGTGTCAGGAAAAAGAACAGCTGCTTAAAGCGCAGGTTCATAAGTAGGAATAGATGGATGCTTGCTATTAGCTAAAAACTCCAAAGCAATGGCCTTAAAAACAGGCCACAGAAATGAATTCATACCTCTGTGGCTCAGTCTCAACAAAAACTCTACATTGTGAGCTTCACTAAGCTGATGTTTATGGTATGGTTAATGACCTCTTTAAAGTAGTGTCAATGTGTAACAATGCATAACTTAATGAATAAATGTTTAAATGAGCAGGAAAACTGGAGGTCTGAGCAGTTTAAGTAGTATGATCTGATGAGTCATCCTGAGTCCTGAGTGGCATGGTTGGTACTTTGCCTGGTCGTACTATGGTCAGTAATACAAAGCCATGTTAGGTGACCAGGTGCACCCTATTGTCCAAATATTTTAGAAATGTTCAGTCTGACTAAATAAATCGGAATTGTTTTTACTCGGTACATACAGACATTCATATTGCATACATGCATAAACAATTCTGAATATTTAAATAGAATTACAAAGGTAAAATATTTTTCTCATGCAGATAGTTGGCTGCATTTTCATGTTAACCAATGAACCATGTGTTGGTCATACAGTCTTTACATTTTGTTTCCAAACAAACAGATCGTCAATTTTTAAAAATAGGCCTGCTTAATAACAAGCCATTATTACTAATTAACTCCATTATTAAAACAGTTTTTTTTATTTAATGAGCGACAAAAATGTCTCTCAAGGCAAAAAAAAAAAAACATGTCATTGAATCAAATACAGATCATTATGTAAATGTATACTTTTCCAAACTTACATATATGAGAGAGTACAACTCTTTAGAACTCTGTTTACGTGAGTTGAAAAAGAACATAAGAAATACTCAAATGAATATAAAGTTGATAAGAGGACGTATATATGTATATATATCCATGTAAATTAGACATGGTGACACTATCTAATCAGCTATTTACTCTCACACCCCTACTCTTCCGGGGAATGGTCCATTCCAGACAGCCTGCGACTTTGTAGCGGGATGGAATGAAAAGTTGAGACAAAAGTTGGTGCCGGATGAGAGAGTGCAGAAGGAGAGCGGAGAGGGGGATCCTATCGGGTATAAACTAAGGAGAAGACAGGGAAAGCCGAATGGAAAAGAAGTAGAAGGATACCAGAATCAATAAAACAGTGGGAAAACACCACAATAACAACTGTTCCGCTAATTAATTGAAGCCCACAGATCCACGTGCTGGGAGAGAAATGAAGGGCTATATTGTAATAGTGCTTCTGTGTGCATCCTCTGCGGAGTGCCAGCAAAGAGGTGAGCTGGAAATAATGCCTTTCCTATTGACTCTGCATTTTCTTTGAATGATCTTTGAACACGAGGTCCAGAAACAGCAGAAACGTTCTTATTCTGTGTAAATGTTTGTGCAGATGAATTTTGCAGCATGACAGAAAGTAATGGGAGAATTGTGTAAGATTTCCCATTGATATGCATTTATCGCATTTATATAGAGTTTGTCTGTGTCATTACATTCGAGCTTGAATACTTCTGTGGTCATATAAAGTCTCTGTGTCATCATGTGCTATACAAAAACGCTTAATACAACTCTGTATAAAAACTGGGCCATAACAATGAACAGTTAAATCAGATTGATATGGAGTACAATAATAAAACCTAATTTGTTTCAGTGCTGCTGAAAACACGGTCTGTAAGTACTACAGAATTTCTGTACGTGGACCTCTTGCACTTTAATAGAAAACAAAGTAAATTCTTATTAACATGCGAGACAGCGTTATTGTGATGTAACTACCTCTTCTACTTCAAATAGCTCACAGTTTGCGGACGGTTCGCTTGCCACCTCATTGAACATTCCGAAGTGAGCTATAGAGGCTCTCACAAAATGAAAGAAATTCCAGGCCTTTATAATACAAATGAATGGTAATACCAGACGTGGCTTTACGCATAGTTACGTGACTCGCCGTTGAATACCGACTTTATATATAGGCAGAATATAACATTGTAACACAGTATTGTAGTCTATTAAAATTAGTTTTCGACTCAGTGTTTGTTGCCTTTTGCAATATGAACAATTTGCTTTGGCGCCTGTTTTTAATGTAGCATTTGACGTAATTTTATTATGTTATGTTATTATGTTTATATTCAATACTAATTTAATAATATTTAAAAAGTGTCTTTGAAAAATGTTTATTACACTTAACCAGTAATATCAGCAGATGACATGGTTATGTAAACATTCGTTTAAGTAGTGGGTACATCTTACTTTCGCGTCCATCCACTCACACGTGTGCTAGTAAAAGATCTCATCACTCTTTGCCGGATGATATCATGACTTGAATGAATTTGCAGCTCTAAACTGAACTTCATGTCCTGATGACAAAGACTCATTGTGGAATCAACAGTTAACCAGCACCTTTGGAGAGGGGATACAGTCCTGCGTTTGTAGTAGTCTGCTTAATGTATTTAGCACTCTGCTCCGAATCATGCACAGTGATAGTCCTCAGGACCATTTGTTGACACCTGAAAGAACATGTGGCTATCTATCAAAGTAAAACAATTAAAAGTGATCCTAACAAGGGAGCAACAAAAGTCAGGGTGATCCCAAATGTCCATATAACACAACCATACTAATGAGTTTTCTCACTGGTGATTCTGGGTGTGATTTATAGTCTCTTGGTTGGCATGAACCCCCAGGGAGATTAACAGGTGACAGCAAACGGTCTGTTATCACACACCTCTGGGAGAAATCATGATTTGTATTCCCTCCCCAGCCCAAATACTGTCTATTGTCACTGATCAATGAGCCCCACTGGTCTGTGTTTGGGCTTTTGAAGTTAACAAGCATTATAAATATTATCACAAGCTGTGCTTTCATCTAAAGTTTCTGAGGCTAATTGTAAAAACCTTCTGCAGCTCACTCTGTATGTAGCCAGATGAGTTTTCAATTACTTATTCATTAAATGTCTGGCTCTTATCATCATGGGATAATGTGTCAAATTCCACTATTTCATTCAAAAAGTTTGCTCATACTGAGGCTGAAAGTATGCATTACAGCGCAGTCAGCAGGTCTGTCTGTCCCGTGGTGTCTTTTGTTTGGTAAAGTTAGAATGATTGGTCTGTATGGCTCACCAGCTGGGTTTAACTGCACTGGACAGATGTTCTATGCAAATGATAATCAACTCCTAGCCCCTCTCATTTGGAATAGCCTCCGGGTCCTACATGAAACAAAGGGGAGTATGTAGAGGAATATCAATGAATATGTGGAAGTTGATGAAAATATTATTGGAACAATGTAATGATGTGTCTATTTATTCTAAAAGCAGCAGTCAATATCTTTGGCTGGCAGGTGAAGCAAGGATTTGTTCTTTTTTAGATCTCCCAACTTTATTTGACATTCATCGCAGTGACTGTTCCTGATGCTTACTTTCATCCCTAAAAGTTAAGATAAAAGATCATGGCATTAAGATTAAAACATCTGAATTCCATCACCTGAAATCCAGAAATATACCTGGTCTGATGCAATGGCATCATGAAAGTTTGAGGCTGGGTCTGTCTTGGGCCTTCTTATATTTTGGCGATTTATTTAAACAACTGATACTAATAGCTTGACTTTTCGGTTTAATTAACTGCCGTGCTCAATGTACTGTTGTCTGACTTTGAATAAATGATCTAATGAAGAATTAAGATTCTCTTAAAATATAAGTCAATGCAAGGATTGTAAAATTTATTGTGTCATGGAGGATATCTGCCACCCAAAGGTAATTTTTGGATTTTTTAAAGCATATCTCCATCCTGTTTAATAAGCCTTTTGTGGTCAGCAATGTCCTTCTCAACATTCCCTCAACTCCCAACACACAATATTGGAGTGGGTGCATTGTAATGGCCTTAAAAACATGAGACACGGAGACCGTTGCTCAGTTAAGGACAAACGCATTTCTTGACTGAAGGTTTAAATTGTATCTCATTGTTCCTCTGCAATCAGGCATAAGGGTGTGCTTTTTAAACAAACTTTCTTATTTAAACACAGTTGTGCATGAAAAGAAAGCACAAAGCATATATGCTTTGAAGGGATTCATCATCTCATGCTAGTTTCAGGTAATCTGATCACCAGTGTTGACACCTTTATATTTTACTGATTGTTCTACTGTCTACAGCTATTCTACATCATTATTTGTGTGTAATAACAAGTAGACAAATCTAAAAATATATATATATACTGTAACAATTAAATTAGATTTAACTATCACTTGTCCTTGTCCTGATCATGTACTGACTTACATTCTGTGTTTCGTATGAATTCTTCCACTGACACAGCATGATCTTACTTTGGCTGTCCTTTCTCTGGTTTTCAGAGGTTAGATTTGCTCTGCGACCTCACCCAGACAATGCCTCAACCTTTACTTCCACTCAGCAGTGTCTTCCCAGCTGTGTTAACAATGGACAAGATCAGTTTTGTGTGAAGGTGCATGTTGCCTCTAGGCAACATAAGTTATTTATTAGTGCAGGAAGGGACACCTGGAGGTCTGAGATCACTAAGTATGAACTTGGATCACTGATTCTCATAATGTGTAGCATGGCAGCAAGGAATCACAGTTTTACTGACAAGTTAATCATTTGAAGGAGCTTCTCTCTCTAGATGGGGTTATGTGTGGATTTTATAATATATTAAAAAGGAATGCATCTTGTAAGAGTATTGAACTGCAACTACTCTTTGGAGTTTTTGATTTCTCTGTCTCACTACCCCCAAAAAAATATTTCATTTTTGTAAGTCCTTTTTGCGTTTATATCATTGAGTTTGGTTTTACCACAAACCATTATCTGTCCCTTTTCTTACAATGCTGTTTTCTAAAGGAAAGGGGGAGGGGTTTACTGTGGTGTTTGCAGGTTGGGAGGTTTTTGTGTGGGTGGGGGATGGTCAAATGGTCAATTGATTGGATTTTTCGGTTTGAGGCATTTCTTTGTGTACAATTTCAAGGCTCAGTCACTTAAGGGCACCTCAGACACTTCTCTGACAAAAATATCATTATATTCCTTGTTATTATTTAGTTTTGAAATTAAAATTCATGGGAAGGTAACTAAATAATGCAGGCAATATTTATTTGAAAATGAATCCCTGAAAATTGCATAGTTTGATATACAAAGTACACACTAAGTCAATAGTTTTTATATGTGCTTTCAAACTAATGCTTTTTTCTTGGGTTTTGCAGAAGCATTCTACTTACATTTGTCCATATATGCAGAAAAAAGAAAGTGGAATCTTTTGATGAATTCAATTTCTAACTCAGGGTCCTCAGAAATATACCTCAGCTGCAGATATGAGCCATGACATTTAGATATGTATCTGAAAACAAAAGGAGCTGTCTTTAGAGAAATGTTTTATTTTTTGTGGAACCAAACAGAAGTCTTTCATTTCATGACAGTCTGTCAACTAAAGGGTTTCCAGTTTCATTTATCCCTGAGTTACATATCTGACCTTGTCTTTGCTGATAGTAACATCTTTTTTTCTTAAATGCAAAGCTCTCAATTCTTCACCATTAGCACAGATGGTTTTAATGATTGAGCCATTGAAAGGGTCCTTTGTGTTTGTTGACTGTTGCATTCCAAAGATGGCCAAGGCTAAGCAGAATCTGCTGGTGTAATCCAGGAGCACTCTGATGAGTTAACCTTTTGGAACTGATTTGGTTCAGATAAGTCAATCACAGGAGAGCATTGTCCAAACATTGTGCTGAATTGAAAGCCGATCTCACTGTTCCATGGAAAGCTGACCCCTGAGTGCCGTCAAACAAGAGAAAGATGGAGAAAGCAAAAGGATTGAAAATCAATCAGCCTACTCTCACCTTTATAATGGTTAAAACTCTTTTATCACTTAAACATCTTACATTAGTCCCTCTGAAAAACAGAATATCTTTAAGTGGTCTGAAATCAGTGAGACATGGAGAAATAGCTGAACACAGTATTGAGAAAGAAGTACTTACGCATCCCTAGCCAAGCACAAACTGGCGGCACGTATGCTGAATCGTGTCATTTGATTTAGACAGAACAACACTGAATAAATTAAGCTGATTCATTGTGCAGTACAATATAGATCATCTTCGATCCCTTTGTCATCTTGAATATGCTTATTTAGAGTACAAACCTGGTCACAATAATGCAGGACTAGTTGTTTTGAAGGAGAGAAAACAAAACTTGGTGTGCCCATGGAAAAAAATGCCTATCAACAAATGGTGTTCTTTCTTGTGAAGCCTCCGGGTTTAATTGAGCTGGAGTGTTCTAAGTAACCCCTTGATTACAATGCCAATTCCTCTTCCCTTTGATTCAAATCTCTGCGGTTCTCTAACAAGGGAACACCCACAGCCTCGCTTAGGGGATCATCCTATTCTAGGTTTCATAGGACAGACATGCAAGAAGGTCTGTTTTATTAGTCTAAATTTGCCAAAAGCAGGTGCTTTGCAGTGTTTTCCCAGATGAACCCTGTCACCTGGAACAACATGGAAATGAGAGGGATGAGTACAGGGCTTTACTGAAGGTAGCAGCTGTGCTTCACCTGTAAACCTCATGTGAAACGGAGCCCTTCACTGTCCCTTCTGTTTGATTGCTTGGACCCAAATCCCAACTCCCTCAGCCAAGATATTTGTAGAAATGTCTGTAGAAAGTCTGTTGAGTCTTTGGTCAAGTCTTTCTTTTTTGGTTACTTGCACCACTGTTATCTATAAATAATAGCCAAATACACAATGTCCTGAGAGTAGTATTTGTCTCCTCGAGCAAACTGCAGTTGGCCTGTTGGAGGTATGACTTTTCAGCAGCAGCTCAAGATGAGTGTTAATGTGGTCATATGGAAATATGCTGCTGCCATATTAAACTTAATATGCTTTCAGATTTGCAGTTTTGTCTTCAGAGCTCACTGTGTTTCTTTAAGAATATGCATTGAAGCTTCTACACAAAAATAACATTTGCAGCAGTTCATCATCAAGAACAATTGTGGTTGATAAAAGTGGATTGAACAAGCTGCATGCCTTTAAAATGAAAATACTGTGGAAAATGTCTTGTTGTGAAATAGAAATGTATATGTTTAAAAACAATAAAAGAATATGTTACATATCATGTTTTATAACATATTCATCATGGCAAGGTGGCTGTAGGCTGGTAGTCCCAAAAACAGCTGGCAAACCAATATTGCTTTGTTATATGATTTGCAGTGTGCTGCTATATTTGTCTCATTTTTGTGTGAATCATGCTGTTGCTGAAAATCACATGTTAATTGAGCAGCTGGGCGAGCCATGGCCTGCCATGATCCTCTGTTTTTCACTGAAAGTGTTTTCCCATTGAGAAATGGTGAATGCTGAATGGTCAGTGGTCTGTCTCCCTCTTTATCAGGCGTGCACTGGCTGCCCACAGGGATGGCTTTGAACCATACAGTCAGAACAATCACATTTCTCTCTGTCTGCCTTCTTATCTCCAGGGCTTTTAGCTTTTCAATGTCCTGAAGAATGCTTCTGGGGCATTTACACAAATCTTAATCTTAGACTTGAAGAAAACATATCTCAAAAGGAATCTTTAAGCTATGAAAAAAATCCATTGTTTGAATGTAGATTTGGCAGAAGCCACATTCTGTAAAAGATATTTTTTATTCCCGCAAAAAAAATCTCTCATTGCACATTGGCTTTCAGATTGGTAGGTGGTATATTTGAGATCTTAAACACTGTCTCAGCTTTGAAAGTGGTCTTCAATGATGTCACAAACTGAAATATCTTTTGAAATCTGACTTGTCACTCCATAAGTAATCAAAACCAGTGTCAGACTGCCATTGCTATGTGCAGATTTTTACTTAAGTAGCAAATTATTTTTCATAGCATTGTTCTTATATTCAATAGACAATTTGTAACCCATTTTTATATTGAAACTTCATATGTCCATTCTTATATTTTTTTTGAATGCATGTAGTAATTTAAGCTACTCTTTATTATGTGCCGTATACAAGCTTTATCAACACCATTAAGATAAATTAATGATCCATTATAAAAATCGACGGATGTTTGTTGTCAAGTCGTATTTGAATCTCTTAAGTATAGTGCAAAGTGTAAAGACAGTCAAATAGCACTTAGTTGAGTCATGGTCTTGGATGTTCTCATGAGTGTATTCTAAGAATTGGGTGATGTAAGGAATGGGTGGAAGAAATAATTTTACTGTTTATGTGCTTACCATCCTTTGTGTACCTTTTATTGTTCTGGTGTATTGTTTAGAGGGATGAGGTGTAACTGATGTAAGACAAAGGCCTGAGGGGCTATCACCAGGCTTCAAGAGTGTCCAGATGAATAGCCTTCACCCACCATAAATTGTCCAAGACAGTCATTTTATCCATCAATGGCCCGTGTAAACATGTGGGGCATTGTGTGTAAGTCTGGCTGGGGGATGTTCTTCAAAGACATGCCCTGCAGTGCTACCATTTTGGCAAAGTGGCAAATTGAAAAGTTGTGTGCTGATGGGCCCTCCCTCAGGGAGGTCTGTCATCTGAGGCAGGGTGTGAGAGGGCGGGGGGGGCTGCTCTATAACCTCTGGAGGGGGACTTTCCTGGTTTAGTCTTAATGGTCTTGTTTTTCTAAGGTCAATTTAGTGAGCCCTCTTTGTGACCGATTTCAAAATATTCATATGTCCTACTGAAACACTTGAATAGTCCATTATACAGATGAAGAACTGTGTTTTTTAGCTGGCTGCCTTACATGTGTTTACACTTGTTTTTCTGCTATTTATAATCTCAGTTTTTTCACTTATTTAGCTTAACTGAAACATAGTAAGATCACAGCACTTCAGAAATCACTGTTTTGATCATCCATCTGCTCTCATAAAAGTATAATACATTACTTTATTTGAACACAAAGCAGTTTACAATTAATTAAATCAAAGAAATGAGACAAGATGTTAAACAATTTGAGACAGTGTCTCCTACGCGACTGTTTTTCCATCTGTAACTTGTACAATTACTTAAAAAAACAGACCAGATTGAGAGCCCATCTGATTTCTGTAACAGTAATTATTGTTTCACATCACAGCGGTCTGTGGTAACCTGTTCACCACAGGAACAGTTACAGAGCTTGAACTCCCAAAAGAATACACTCTTCCTGTTGAAGACCTCATCAAACAAAATGATTCACTTGACATTCCAACAAATTATATCAAGTCTAGACAAACCGGAAAGCAACTGATACATCCCACCACTCAAAAGAAGCACATATGAGTTTGATAAGGAAATGTAGGGAAACGTTTAAGACAGTGTTCATGTTTCTGAAAGAACCTCTCTTGTTCTCAAAACATCTGGATATGTTGAATGACTGAGGAACAAGAATGTTGTGTGCAGTTCAGGGAAACACTTATTGAATTCTAGATCTGGTAGCTGACATTTATTTAAATAATATGTAGCATTGTTTAAGCCAAAGCTAGCATGTGTATAATTGTATTGCACCATGCTCTGACACTACTGTTATCAGGTTCCAAATAAAATGCAGAGTTGTCTGACCCATTCTTACTCCAGTGCCTAACTGTTTCTCCTTTTTTGCCCCAGGTCTCTTTCCTGCCATCTTAAACTTGGCCAGCAATGCGGAGATCACCACCAATGCCACCTGTGGTGAACCTGTGCCTGAAATGTACTGTAAGCTGGTGGAGCATGTGCCACGCCACCGGATCCGCAACCCACAGTGCCGCATCTGTGACAGCCAGAGCACCAACCCGAAAGGTGAAGCTTCTCCATGTTTGGAGTTCAGTGCAGGAGTGTTGAAATGCATCCATTTTATCAGCCTCTGTTTTGTATAATCGATTCCTATAGCTGTAATGTGTTGTTGGTATTTGGATAATTCAGATCAAAATCTTATGCCTGCAAATATTAAAATGGCAAAGTGGAATGAATTAAATGATTGATTTATGTTCCCAAGGGTGGGAGCTGTAAAGAAAACCCTTTGCTTTTGATAGGCAGGATTGCCTCAAGGTGGAACATTTGTTTAATGCCAAGACAGCAGACCTTTTCTATGAGCTCAATAATGAGTTGATTCTTGCTTGTTTGGCAACACAGAACGACACCCCATCACAAATGCAATTGACGGGACCAACCAGTGGTGGCAGAGCCCAAGTATTAAGAATGGCCGTCAGTTCCACTGGGTAACCATCACTCTGGATTTAAGACAGGTACGACTATGACTTCTCCATGATCACAGGCCTATTTTTCAAAATGCAGCCTCCTAGCTTTTTATGATTGTAATAATAATACTCACAAAAGTCAGGTCTGTATAGTTTTTTTCTAAGCCTACACTTTCCTCTGTTCTGATTGGCTGTCAACAGTGGGCCTTCAGGGCTTAACTGGAAAGAAGACTCTCAGGCAGGAAGTCACTCTGCCCTCTTCCTGTTTTAAATCGTCAGATCTCATCAGCTGTTGGGAGTCCTAAAGCTGCAAGCCTATATTACTGGCACATGTTGAAACACACCTACCTATAAAACTGCACTGATTTATGTCACTCTTTAAAGGATTTACAATGCTCTGATTGAGCACTGGATGCCAGGATGATTTCTCCAGTCATGTGAGATTGGCTTGTTACAATAAATCTCTACTGTCCAATCTCTCAAGGTTAAACTATACCAGGAGTGGGTAATGACTTGTCATTGTGTGAACCATGAGCAAGGTGATTTCTTTCAGGCGTGTCTAACACTTTTATTACATGCAACCTAATGACCATAACAAAATTTATATTAATGGCTAGATATCCATATTTCACATATATCATATTTAGGTAATTTGTCTGATGTGTGGTTTAATTTGCTCCATTACCTTCCCTTGTATGTCAAGTATTATCTGAAGAATAAATTATATAATGGGATTTTAAGTAAGGCTGTGAATATCTGTTACAAAGTAATGGGTGGATCGATTTGTAGATTGGTCTGGAATCCTCAGAAGTTTGTTATGAAATCTGCTGCAGTTTCCAAGCTGCTGAATCTAGGATTGCCATTTGAGTGAATTTTCCCCTGTATCTAAGGGGTCTCTGTGGGAGTAGGAGGGTATAATGTTCTTGCAGGGTGACGTACCATAAAAGTTGTGTCCGGAGTGATTGAACAACAGCTTAATCTGGTTGATGGGGAATATGAGACATTCCTGCTCTGACGGAGAAAGGCCTGGGTGGCAGTGCTCTGCTCCAGACGCTCTAATACCCTGTAATTACGATACTGATTTGAAGTTAAATGATTCCGCCTGCTGAAGCAAGCTTTGAAAATCAAACAGTTTCTCATTTCCCTGCCATGGGATTGTGTAGTCCTTTAGATAGTATTCATTAAAGCACCAGCCAGTATGGAGAACGATTGATGAATGCTATGTCACTTGGTGTAGGCCCATTTGTAGACTGTGCTCTCATGAGGTTTTGTGTTTGACATGACACAGTAGAGCAGGGAGATTGCTTCAGTCATTTGTTGCATTAATTATTTCCAGGTCTTGCAAAAAAATATGCAACCACGTATCAGAACAGCATTGGAATGTATTACTGTACAAGTGTTTCTTCTATTTCTTTTCCCAGAAAGCCTGAACTTTTTCCACTTCAGTGTAAAATCCAATGCTTGGTAATTAGAAGTTGGCAAAGGAAAGAAGAAGAGGGTCATTTTTAAAAAATAATGAATTAAAATTAAAAACGAAATAAAATCTGCTTTCTAAAGAACGGCAGACACTGAGTTGATTAGATGCCAGGTATGTAGTTCTCATGGTGCCACTGTTTGCTTTGGATAACCCCCTATATTGGAGATGGTCTCGGTAACTAAGCTCATTTAGAGAAAAGTACTTTTGGAGCAATAGGACAGAAAGCCTGTGCAATGGCATGCCTTTACTAAGCCACATGGTCAATGAGCTGGACTTTGATGTGAGCTAGACCTGCTGGTGACAGGCTAGCAGGAAACAGTCGCCAGACTGTTTTTTTGTGTCTCAGTGGTGATTAGCCACCGTTTTGTGCTGGGGGCCAGTGTAAAAGGATAAGCTGTATAATCTGACCCCTGCCGGTACAGGCTGGGCACACATATTCATATGAGCAAACAGCACTTTCCTGGGTTCAGAAATGATATTTTATAGAGTCCTTTGTGAAAGTTATTGGGATTAAATAACCCATTAATTTATCTTTGAATAATGGCGAAACCTTGTTTCATGAATGGCCGCCTGCATGCAGGTTTGCTTCGGGAGGAGAAAAGATAACAAGCCTCGGATGACAGGCGATTCAGCCAGTGGGAACGGAGCACTACTAAGACACTGGGATTACCAGCTACTAGAACTAACAAAAACCCAATTCAGATCACTCTGTCAGTGCTCTGGCCGCAGAGACAAGAGCTGAACCTCTGGAAGCAGGGACAAACCAAATGAGCGACCTGACACAGAATTTTACAACATAGCAACTGATTAAATTTGAACCAACTCACAATCAAATCAGAAATTGTAGATCATAGGGATAACTCAACACGTCACAATGTGGCACTCCTGAGGTTTTTAAAGGTGTCACATCAAACATTTATTTGTTTGAATTTCTTCAGTCTCTTGACTGCATATCCTTTGGCAATATCAAAAGAAAGCAGTATTGGGTCTGTGCACTGATTTTGTATATGTGAATGGCTCAAGCACATAAAATGGCATGCCAGTTTGACAAATCATAGTTGAGACAAATAAACCCATCCTATGACCTTTTCTTAGAGTTTATCATTAATGAGCGTAGACATCCCTTCAGAATGTAGACCGTAGTGGTGGAAGTCATGGCTGATTCTGACCACATTAAAGGGCTTTATTTGGCATTAGGCTTGTTTCCAGGGGAATGATGAGTATCTCCTTTGTTTGGTTAGGATGGGGGAAGGGTGCGAGAAGCTTGAGGTCCCAGGGTTTGGAGCTGCGAAATCCTAAAGCACACTGTATGGTTTTCAGCCCCAATTTAACCTTTACTTTGCTACAAGCGTGCTACAATTGTTTTGGTGTGTGCATGCTGAAATTGTACAACAGCTTAACCATGTAGATCTTGTAGCGTGACAGGTACTTACGCATCTTACAAGTATCTCCAATTACCAGCACAGAAATTATAAAGGCAGAATTAATCACTATGCAATTATCATTGTGTATAAATGTAAAAATACAATAATTATTTTGGCATAATGCTGTTTTTCCTCACGATTGGAGGCACACAAACATGTCTTCATGTTGTGATATTATTTAAAATTATGCTCTCATGCTGCAAATTTCTGTTTTGGTCTGTGAACTCTGAAATGCTGTGGGTTTGGTATTGTGTCAGGTCATCATCATAAGACAGTTCATAAATTCTGACATCTGTCATTCCAGAAAATGTTTGGCAGAACTGCGTATCTGACTTCCTGAGCGGACCTCCCTGTATGGGCTGCCAACAACTAATGTAAAATGACCATTCCGCAATAATAATGCTTTAGCAGCTGTTTCATGTGCCTTGTCAAAACACACACAATATTAGAAGATTGATTTGAAATTCATTACTGATGATGTGATTCTCATTGTACTCTGTGACCTCTTTTTTGCAGATACCAGCACAGGTAATTCTTTAGAAATAATAGTAGTAACAAGATGCCAGTCCTCATGTGTGTTGATGATGTGCGAAGTTAGACAGTGAGAGGGTCAGAATTCAGAGTTAGGACTTGTTCAGCAAACCTTTAAAGGGATCACAGGTATCATCAATAGCGGAAACTTTTTGCAGTGGCCTGACTGTAAAACTCATACAGTTATGTCATAGGGATGATAAATGAGTGTATCATACAGGATGACATGTACTGCAAAGTCATAAGGTCCTGTAATGTGTCCCAGACTTTAGAGCAGAATGGCCTGGTCCTGTGGGGAAGGTGGGGGGGGCGGTGGGGGCTGGAGTGGGACAACACAGCTGGGCAGCGAGGTGTTTGGACAGGAGAGTTTCTGTTTACCCGGAGCATGTTGCATTTGATCTGCCTGGGGGGCAGACAGGATGAGTCCTCTGCTAATGGTGCCCTCTGTGCATTTGACTTGCCTGTGATAATTGGATAAAGAGTTTGGCTTGGGGGATTGAGTGACAGCCATTTCCATCTCGGCCGTTATTTTCCTGACACCTCTGTTTGAGCTGCTGCCCCCCATGTCTTTCCTCCTCCTGGAGGCTAAAACAACACAGGGCATATTCTTATGTGGCTATGTACCTTTCTGATTTTAATACAATGCATCACCCCAATGGTATTGTCTGAACAAGTTGTATTAACACATATTATAGCCGATATCACAGCTGAGCTGCATTGTATGTTTGGATTATATATTATGATAAGAATTATACATTGTCATCGACATATGTAATTAATCAAAAAATACATATTACCAGTGCTGTAATTTGTTGGACGATTCATGTTATTGGTGGCAGATACATGAGATTATGATTACAAAGGAATTTTATGCATTTCCATTGTTGATATAAGATGCTTTGATTCATGAGGTCTCTCTAAATAGCAGCTAACTTGCACAGGCTGGTACAAAGTCATCTTTGGTCACGACCCCAGCAATGTTTGATTAACAAATAAAGCTTTCAGCCTCTTATTGCAAATATGAATGACCTGACATAGGAAAATATGCAGCAGTTTGATTTATGGTAATCCACTGTCCAAACACACGGCGCTAGAAGATGCGACTGCAGCTGCTGGTGTAGGCGGGGGAACACTCTGGTTGAGCCATTTCCATATGGTCCTCACAAGCGCACGGCATTCCTCTAGATATCATCAGCAGAGCACACTTGTGCTTGCCGTGTTCTGAGCCCACAGAAACTGCCTGGCCCCTAGCAGATTGATACAGAGCAGTCTTGGGGAGATGGTCCCCTGCTTCCTACTCATCTTACTCGGCTTGGATGTGGTCCCACAAGCCCAGGTGTGCACGGCTTGGAAAGGCATGTCACAAAGCTGCAGCAGATGTCGACCCAAGGGGGAGGCTGGGAACAAGGCAGGTCTCCTGGCGATTCCTCTCGGGTGTCGTACAGAAATGATGAACTCCCTATAACCCAGGAATTCGTTTGAGCACAAAACTTATGGGAAGGATTTGTTTTCAGTATAAATATTTATTTTCACATTTTGCATTTTGTTTAGGATATTTCCTTTAAACTTATTGCATGCATTTGGAGCCGATGTCTAGTCGTTGTAAGTAATCCATCAAATCCAAGCCATTAAGGGGAGAAACAGAGGTTCAGTTTCACTTAAAAGGCCCATTTTGCTCTTATATGGCAATATGATCTAAATTATTTGTGATGTTTTTTTTTTTTATTTTTGTTACCACATTTTACAAATTTAGTATACTTCATACTGAATTACATCTGTGCTTTATATTACAAATTCATAATTAAAATGTGATATTAGAAACTGGTGAATAGTCCACATTTTAACTGAAAAGTTTATTGTTTAATGCAGTGAAGTAGATATATTCCATACGCTAACTGTGCCAGTGACATCATATAGCCAAAAGTAAGTATTCATGAGTCATTGCTAACCACTTGTCACTGGCACTGTGTTTTTAACTTTGTTTCAACATCGAGACATTTTAATAGCCTTAGACAGGATCGTGAATTATGCAGTATTCTTTCTACTGCAGTTCATGTAAGTTAAGAAATTCAAGAGCACAGGAAATCAGCAAAACAATAAATCCATTGAAAAGCCCCCTCTGCTTTCTTTCTGCTGAATTGTGCTTTCTTGCATTCTTAACCCTCTTGGAAAGTTCTTTGTGTGTGTGCAACTGTAGATTTATGTTGGTGTTGTATGAAAATGTTAAATGTAAATGTAAAATAGTGCATTGTGGTAACATCTTGATATCTTTTCAATGCATACATTTAGGTGATTTGCATATAATCCCGTTTAGAAATTTCACGGGATAAAAATTCTCATGGAGAAATCAAATACTTGATGTATGTAACATTTTGTAGGAGAGCGAAGGCTATGCTCGCATTTTCAGTTGTCATCTTCCATAAATACTGTTGTGAATGTCTTTATCCATTTGTATTTCTTAGCAACTGAATAACATATAATTATATGTACATATAATAGTTAATATGTAAGACAGAGGATGGTCTTTGGAAATTAAATGAAGCATCACCCTGTAATTGCAGATTTGCTATCTTTGATTTATGATTCTGTTTGTGTCTTCACATGTCTTGGCAAAGAAATGAAGAATGTAAATGGAATTTTCTCCACCTTAAGATGAAGTGTGAGGATAAGTGTATGGTAGGGGGTACCATCAAATAATGTTTATTAGATTAAAGAGGAGAAAGAGATAAGTGACTTGCTCCAGACTTGTTCAAAGTTTTTTTTTTTTTTTGGCTAATGGCAAAATCATAGGGCAAATGTTTATTCAAAGTAAAGGAAAGCCCCATTTTTATTTATTACTTTGCCTTATATTGCTAAGAAAAACATCAACATAAGATTGTATATGGAGGTATCAAGTAAGAAATCTAAAACCATGTCGACAAGCATGGAATCTCCTTCAGGGATTACTTTTGCACGTGGAAACAATTACTGGAACTTGCAATTCTAGAATGTGTTATTAACAAGTACCATTCACAGATTTTGTGGTCAGTGTAGCTATGTAGGTTATGTTGAATGGAAACACCATAAAACCCATGATCTCGTGAACAGTTTGGCATCTGATTTGAACTGTGTTGTTCCTTAATGTGATTAGCATGCACATCCAGACAGAGAAAGGGCAGATGTCTTGCACAGGCTTCCATCAAGGTTGGGGATGCCTGGTGGAACAGGGGTTTGTTTGGAATGCTTGTTAAAACAGGATTTCAGAGTAGCTGACTCAACTATTCCTCCCAGTGACAGAGCCCCTGTAGGGGGTTACCATTTAGGGGACAAAAATGCCATGTAGTTCCCATTGACCTGGTGGCACCCCCAATCAACTGTGTAATGTTCATAAAGGCAGTTCAGAACACTGTGGGTACTTAGGGTGAAGAAAATGGCTGGCCAGGTTTTGACGAGCATGTCATCGGTGTGACGAGCATGTGTCGTTCTTTTCACCACCAGAAACATACATGTTGTTCTTTTTCTCTTGCCTGACTTAAGACTAGGATTTGTGTGTCTATATGTTTATATATGATTAGCAAAAATAGTTCAAAGAAGCAATCTGAGCTGTTTTACAGTATGTAACTATCCAAGTGGCACCATAAAGTCTCCACAGTTAGAAAAGAAGGACTTTGGTTTCTTTGAGAGGAGAGAAAACCACCAGACTACAGCTGTATGACTCACTGGTGCATGAATGATTGCATCTCAGTGGGGGCTTTTTCCCTGTCCAGACTAGAGCCAGGCACAACCATGTTCAGTTTGGTCAGATTGACAAAAACAGTTATGTCACCACTTTAACGCGAAAACTGTCCAAGCTCTGGCAGTGAGGAACAGAAAGAGGACCAAAGGTTCTTCTATACTCTCTAAAAAGTCTTAAAATTTAAATGTCTGAATACACTTTTAATTCTGATAAATTCAGAACAGGTGTTTATCCAGTGAGAAGTATTTACTTTATGAAGCTGCAGATTGTTTACCAGCTTAGTAAATTCATTTTGTGTCTTCCTGTACCTGGATGGCATAATAAGCAGGCAGGAGTAGGCCTGTAGAAACAAAAAAGAGAAAAAGAAAAGAAAAAAAAGAGTCACAATTCTGAAAGAAAAAAATTCACTCTGGCTCAGGTTCCTATAATGGGGAAGTGGGCTTATGAAAAAGTATTTTCTTTAGCTGTCAGTGAGCTTCAGCTAAAACCTGCTTTTGTTTTCAGGTCTTCCAAGTGGCCTACATCATCATCAAGGCTGCCAACTCTCCTCGGCCAGGGAACTGGATCCTGGAGCGCTCTATGGATGGAGTGGAGTACCAGCCATGGCAGTACTATGCCATCAGCGACAGTGAATGCTTGCACCGCTACAACATCACACCCCGCATTGGACCCCCCACCTACAAGAGAGATGATGAAGTCATTTGCACCTCCTACTACTCACGCCTTGTCCCCCTGGAGCACGGAGAGGTAGGGGCCACTTAAGGGCAACTTAAACTTGCTGTAGTTGTTGTCTATTTGTATGTGTGGTATTGTAATAATATAAAATATTATGTTAAATTTATTATAAAATCATATTGATTGTATGAAAAATGTATCAGTTTCAATATTGACAGTTTGGGGCATTAGTTGGTAATTGCTTTCCTCACAATGAAAGCGTAAACTATGCAGATTACTGACACGAGCATGCATAATTTTACAGCCTTAATATAGGCAGTAATAGTGGGTTGTTAAACCCAGTTAATTATTCATTTTAACTTCATTACTTATGTGAGGCCTGTATTTTCCTCATGAAAACAAATCCCATCTCCATACAAGCATGGGGAAGGTGATGACTGTGATCTGGAGAATGAAAGGCCCTCAGTGCTGTGGGGAAAAGAGTCTGCTTTTGATGGCCACGTGGCACACATTGGCACAAGCTCAGGGCAGGAGAGGTTGGCGCAGTTCACAGACAATGGGCAGTGTTTTCAGAGCTCTTCAGAATGCCAGTGCACCGAGGCGGTGTCATTGACTTCCTTTGAGAGGGGCGAGAATAATGAGATTCTACAGTTTAAAAAAGCAACTCTTCCCTCCACTTAAACCAATCCCCAAGGTGCGGGAAAGAAAAAAAAAAAAGGAGCTCTTCTTTTATGTGCATAAAAGAGAAGCCTTTGGGAACTGCCACTATTTTAGCATAAGACTGTCCTCTGTTTTGTCTCTGAAATGCGTAGTATTATCACCATTATATTCCAGACATAAATGTAATATATGAGCTGTGAATGCATTTCTGGCTTGTGTCTACACAGATTCACACCTCCCTGATCAACGGCAGGCCAAGTGCGGATGACCTGACCCCCGAGCTGCTGGAGTTCACCTCCGCCCGCTTCATCCGTCTGCGCCTACAGAGGATCCGCACGCTCAACGCCGACCTCATGACCCTTAGCTATCGTGACCCCAAAGAGGTGGACCCCATTGTGACGCGTCGGGTACGTGGTACAGCAGGGACCCTGTGGGGCTGGACACATTTTGTTGGCGTGGCAAAAAAAGATAGAAGTGGCAGTCATTAAGTAACAATTGCTGGTGTGTTGCAGAGGGATTCAAGTGATAAATCATGAGAAATTATGTATTAAACGCTTGGTTATAAAGTGTACAATGGTGAATTGTCTAAAACAGAACAGTATGGAATTATGTGGGAATTAGGACAGGCTACCCACACTGCTGGCTGTAATGCTTTTGTTACTACATCATGGCCGTAAACTGGCATGAATCAAGAGCTCAATTTTCTCCATATCCTCTTTATTACATTTTCATAAATGTCTTTAATCCCACAAAACTTGTGAGTGTAATATTTAAGAAGAAACTTTTGCAAATAATCTAATGAAAATTTATCCCCTAAAATACACACAGACTGTTAGTATTGACATTAATGGCTAGTCAATATTGTTTGTTATATTTAAGGTTATTTATTATATTTGCAAATCTCCTTGTTGGGAAGTGAGACATGAACAAATTTTATGATCATGAATATTAGAAAACTTTGATGCAGATCAGGCACTACCTGTGTTTCAATTCCAAAGTATTTCTTGTAAATAAATAATTTGCTTCTCTTCCTTGACACCTCTTCTCTCAAAATTCCATTAAATTGTCTAAATGTATAACTTTTGAGCAAGAATAAAAAAATTCCCAAGTTCTATTTTCAATTTTTATGTAAATGTAAAATTAACAGCAAATGAAAGCATAGATGTTCCAAAGGACTCACAATACTTTGATACCAATGCATCAAGTCTTATCATGACTAGTGACAGCCTCCTGAGAAAGAACAGACTCATCTAGTTCATCATTGAGGTGGGGCTTGATCACAGGTTTCTCTGTCACTGATAAGCATTCCACTGTTAAACTCATAAGGAATGAATGTATCGATGCCTGATTTAACCCTAACAAATAATAACGAATATAATAAAGCTCAGTTGGAAGCTTTTCAAATTTTTGAATAAACTTTAATTCATGGTAATTTTTAGCCAACAAATGGTCAGCATGGGTGAGTTTTAGAATGGAAGAGGAAGGATTGTGGTGGTTTGTGTTGACATCATGTCACTGTGTTCTCCTGCAGTACTACTACTCTATTAAGGACATCTCTGTGGGGGGTATGTGCATCTGTTATGGACATGCTCAGAGCTGCCCCTGGGACCCCGTCAGCAAGGTACTGTAAATTTCTCCATCTCCCCGCCCTCCACAGGGAGAGAACATAGCCCTGCTGGCCCGATGGTGCTGTTTTCAGCACACTCTATGACTTTGGATCAGGATGGGGCAGATTACTTCCTTTCCAAATAATCTCTTCTCCAATATAATGATTAATCAGAACTGAGCGCAAATTGCCACTTCAGGCCAAAGTTAACAGTTTGATGCATTCATGAGGAGATTAAAAATTGTGCTTTTGTTCGGAGATGGGGAATTCATTACTTTGTTTATTATTTCTTCTTATTATCAATTAATTAAAAACTTTTATGTAAATGCAACATTTCAACTATCACAGCTGGAGATTGAAAAACAACTAGGGATGTTGAATAGGTTGAATAGTTGAAGTTTAATATTCTGTGAACTCATTGACTTAATTTATGGAATTTTAAGTCCCAAATGAATGTGGTAATGATTTTCTTTAACAGGGAGCTTTGAGGTTTAAACAAAGAATGGGACTCAGCAGATATATAGATAATTAATGAGAAATGAGACAAAACAGTTGGGATTTTGTTTTAAGTTCGGGTATGACAAATCTCTTTGTGAAAATGGAAGAATTGACAGTTGAGTTGTTGCTTCCAATTTGCTCCTTGTTAACGAGAAAGACACATTCACGAGAGGATGAAAGTGAAGAATCCCAGCTGCAAACCCAAGAACCGTCAACCTGACACTTTTATCCCTAACACTGAAGTGTGACACACTAGTAATACACATGAGTGTGACATCACGCTGGAGTATCAATCACGCCTTGTGTGGAACCACAGGCTTAACATAAGCTGCCTGCATGTTTAAACTACAAGTGCAAAAAGTAAGAGCCCAGCATTTGTGGTTATGTTTGTGTGAGTGTGAGTGTGTGTGCGTGTGTGTGCTGCTCCAGCATGTTGATCTGTCAACGACCTGTGAATAGTTTGCTGAGACACCGTTGGGAAGCTGACAGTATGATGAACATGCAGTGGACGGAGACATTTCTGCTCAGTTCCTAACAAAACACCCACTGTTCCCCCCTTTTGTCCGTTTAGAAGCTGCAGTGTGTGTGCGAGCACAATACGTGTGGAGAAAGCTGTAATGAGTGTTGCCCCGGATACCATCAGGAACTGTGGCAACCTGGAACGCTGTCTGATGGCAACACTTGTGAAAGTAAGCCAGAATCATGACAGCTCAAACAAGAAATTTGTACAATAATCTCTAAGGCCTCAAATGACTGCTTTAACTTATTTGATAAACAGGCAAACCAATGACAAGTGCTATCTGCATCAGTGTGTCTTAATTGTTCAAATTGTTAAAATCCTATTTAGACTAAACACCAAGCACAAACACCCCTGAAAAACCCTTTCATTGCTAGATCTATAATTTGTGATTCATGAGTGGTCCAAAATTGTATCAATTCAATTGATTCTTGAACCTTCACCATTTCCCTGGTGTTAATTTCTGGGCCATGACCATAGGTAATAAACAAAATATAGTTTGGTTTTATGCTATGAAAAGTCTACAAACTGGAATTTTAATTTGCATTGGATGCATAGGTAGAATTGAAATTCAGTGAGTTAGCTTGTTTACTTCATATGTGTCTTGTGGTACCCACCCCCATTCGTATTAATGATTTTTTAGCATTTGAAAGCACATACTACAGAAAGGTTATTCAATTTTGGCCCTCTCTAAATCTCTACTACTCCTGCTTTTTTCAAAACTTGACTTCATCCCCTGCAGAATGTAACTGCCATAACAAAGCAGAAGACTGCTACTACAACCAGACAGTGGCTGACCTGAAGCTGAGCATGAACACACATGGGAAGTTTGTGGGTGGCGGCGTCTGTCTGAACTGCACCCAGAACACTGCCGGGATAAACTGCGAGACCTGCGCTGATGGCTTCTACAGACCTCACAAGGTAGTCCACCCTCCCCCACTACACAATACTCACTGTTTCCCCTCTCCCCTGCTTTTCTAGGCACCAATTTTGTAAATTGTGTAAAACAGCCCATTGTTTTGACTGGCCATTAAAGGCACGAATGGGTGTTTGCCCTGAAAACAGCCAGTGAGTCTTTTGTTGGGACGGCTCATCACAAAACAAAGCGGGAAGACTCCTGGGAGAGTTTAAGATTTGCACTGCTCCAGCTGTAAAGACTGCCATTGTACCCAGACGCTAACAATGTCGCTGTTTGTATCTCCTTGCGGAATGTGGGGGATAATTTGTCTCGTTCTCTCTCCCTGCGATGGAGGTATCCCCGCACGATGAGCACCCATGTGTGGAGTGCCTGTGCGATCCCTACGGGTCACTGACTCCAAACTGCATCAAGGACGACAACCATGCCAAGCCGGAGAAAGGTCATTAATCTACTCTTTCTGCCCCTTCTGCAGGTCAATTATGTAGCATTAATGTGTGCACAGGTGTTCTGAATGAGCACCCTAGTAACTTCCTGGTTCATGAGAACAAAAAGGTTAATTACAATTATGTTTAAAGAGGAATGCACTATTTGCTCCACGTTGTCCTTCTCGCAAATGTAAAATGATAATTTCACAGTATCATGTCAGTGTGTTCCACTGAAAAAATATGTATTTAGTTAATTAAAAATGCACAAAGGCAGGCAGCTTGAAATAAGTTTTGTAAACCAGTTATGAATGTAATGGTTAGTCCATAAACCCAAAGCACCTAAAGTTTTAACACGAATATTTGAATGTTGTCAATAATTGGCTTCATAAATAAGACTATCCTGGTAAGCGTTTGCTGAATTGTGTTGATCGTGTGTCTCAGGTTTGCGTGCTGGTCAGTGTCTGTGTAAGGAGGGCTTTGCGGGGGAGCGCTGCGATCGCTGTGCCTTTGGCTACAGAGACTTCCCCCTCTGCACCCGCTGCAACTGCAGCCTGGACGGTAGCCTCAACATCGACCCCTGTGCCGAATGCGTGTGCAAGGTAACGGAGCATTGTCATTTGTCTGTCCAGTACTGCAGAACTATATGAACTATATCCACATCAGGAGGGTGGTGTTATGTGCTCAGGTCAGGGATTATAGAATTCACTGACATAATGTGATTTAAATGAGGTATGGAAGAAGAAAAAACATTTGATTCTTGAGTTTACCTGGAGTTTCTACTGCATGCCTTTTCCTGGGGTGAGATAATAGTTTAGACTATGGAAATCCCATAGGATTGTAACTGACCATAGAATCACTCAGGGGTGAAGGGTTTCACTCAGCAGGATATTACCTGCCTCATTGCACAGTTAGTTTCATTTTAAGTGCTCTGGTGCAGTTTGCAGTTTTATTTCACAATCCCCTAGACACAACTTAAAATTTTTAAGCATCAAGTGTTTAAGCCATTCTGTGTTTTTGTCTGCTTTTTCAGGAGAACGTCATGGGAGCAGACTGTGACCTCTGTAAGCATGGTTTCTACAACCTGCAGGGGAGCAACCCAGAGGGCTGCACTGAGTGCTTCTGTTTCGGGGTGTCTGATGTCTGTGAGAGCACTCTGTGGTCCACCATTCAGGTGAGAATGCTCTACATGGCGATAATCATGTTATTATCCAACCTCCTTAGGTGTCTTAAGACAAGTAATGCAAATAAGGCTTACAGAAATTATAGTGTTGAGCGTGAATGTTTGCAGATGACAATTAAAATAGATTTCTGTGGAGTCTTTCTCTTGCATGCCAGACATAAATTCAGTTGTCTGACATATGGTATATATACTAGCTAAAGAGAACCTCAAAGGCAGATCCCTGTACCTTTAAGTGTTGGTAAATGCTGTATAGCAGGACCTCTGAATGACGCTGGGTGACTCTTCCCACAGTTGATGGCCACGGATGGCTGGCTCCTCCCTTCTCCTCAGAGCAACTCCATCTACTCTGCTCCTCTCATTGACGAGGACAACCATATCACACCCAAGAACATCACAGGAAGCAGAACCTCCCACTTCCTGGCCTCCTGGGCCGCTCCAGAGCGCTTCCTGGGAAATAAGGTGTGATTTCTCAGCTTCGCCACTGCACATGATAATATTGTGCAGTCTTCTCTGGAATACCTTGAGTGCAATTTTGGATGTAAATGACAGCTGCACTAACACGCCACAGCTGTCTGCGTTGGTGCCTGTTGTCCCAGTAGATGGAACTGCAGTGGTATTGTAATACAAGGGCTGCTGCTGCTGGGAGTTCCTGGCTTTCAAAGTCCTATCATCCCCCACTGACAGAGGGGGAATTGTAGTGCACTGTCTTAGCGAGCTATTAGATTGGATAATGAACTGTACACATTCGCAGAGGTGAAATTGATTCGAACAGGCTTGTAGGAGGATAGGAAATAGGCTCTTTTCTCCCATAGGGACCTCTTCTCTTTCTGCTAACCTTTCAATTGAAGTTTTTCCTTTTATTTTCCTTTCTCTTACAAGTTAATGGATCATGGCCTGTAATTACACTAAAACGGGGCCAGGCAAATTATGAACCCAGAAATAATTAGGTTACATTCTCTATAACAACGCCTGAAATGTGTACCCGTTAGTCCCTTGGGTGATTAAATTAATTAAAAGTCGTAATTATCTGTGACATTTACTTCACATTTTTAGGGAAGCAGTGATAGAGTCAGCAATTACCTTCCAGGAATCCCTCTTTACTATAGACCCGGTCTCACTTCAATATTTGAAAGTGTTAGTGAATGTAATGTACTGCAGAGAGCCACATAACAGATATTTAGAAGTTAGATGTTTGGGTTAATGACATGATTCTCATGCTGTATTGATAGATGCGTATGTGCTTTTTGTCAGTATTACCAATTGTAGCAGAGCCATGCTGATAGTAATGCACTGTCTCATTTCTCTCATGCTCATGCAGCTGGCTTCGTACGGAGGCTTTCTGAACTACACTGTGTCGTACGATATTTCTGTGGAGAATGTGGACAAATCTCTTCCCTCTCACTTTGATGTTGTTATTGAGGTAAGTTATTCATGGCTCCGGGCGATAAGCGTTTAATCATGGCACTGATACATCATGAAAGGTTTATGCTGACATATTACTGTCATCGTTAATAAGAAAGAAAAATGACTATGGTCTTATCACATTTGCTAAATGTGTTTTTCTGCATGAACTGTACATGAACATTGCAAAACAGGGTTATTAGACTCTCCTCTGCTTAAGTTGCAGTACAATCATTTATATGAATATTCAATGCATTATATACCATAATTTATATGAAGATTCAATTTGTTATCGCAGAGAAATTGACACATTCCCTTTAAGCCTAGGGCAAATTTGCAAAACCATCGAACTGGTAATGTATTCATAATAAATATGAGTTATGAAAGAAAGTTGAGTGGAATACAGAGCTCATTGATGTAATTTTGAAGCTGATGCACTTTCCTGAGATTCATTTATGTACTTGAGATACCTAGCTTGAACTCTGCCCATGGTTTGGGCAGTTTGAGTGTTGGTTGATATGTGTTGCTGATGGCTAGCTCACTGGTTCCCCTAGGGGAATGGGAGGGCACTGCGACAGGCGACCCCGCAGCAGCTCCTGCTGACTCCCCTTAAAGGACAGCATGTGGCCTTGGAGCTGACACCGAGCAATTTTGTGGATTTCCACACTGGCCGACCGGTGCAGCGCGATGAGCTGATGACGGTTCTGGCCAACATGGCCAGACTTCTGATCCGAGCTCACTTCAATACCAGCTCCGAGGGAGCTCTGAGGTAAGCATGATGCTTTAATGACTAGTATCTGCATTGCTTTCACAAGATTACATGGGTCAGAGTCTCATTTCAAGTCTAGCATCCTGGTCTGATTCAGTTTTTGGACAGCTTTAAGACAATTTGGTGAACATGAGACCATGTGCTCTGGGAGAAACTGTCATATTGTATGTCTGTTCCACTTATGTGTTTCATATGGGTCTTTAAGTTACACAGAGTTTTCTCCTGCTTTCAAGCTGTTGTGGTGAAATTGACTGTATTTCCTCTATTCATGTGGACACCCCCAGGCTGAGCACTGTGTCTCTGGACATGGCAGACCCCAACGCCACCACCCCCAAACACGCCCCCGCCGTGGAGCAGTGCGAATGCCCATGGGGCTACAGCGGAACTTCCTGTGAGGTAAGCCTACCATGTATAACGCAACATAAAAAAATCCATATTTAAGAAGGTTTTGTTGTCTAAATCCTGGTTGTGGTTTTGTGCTGTGGTGTAGAACTAGGCTGATAAACAGAGGATTGAGAGTTTAAAGACTTGGAGGTAAATTGCTGTGGTGCTTTAAAGCATGCTGTGTATATTTGCTTTGCATAGAGTTTTAGGCCATTTCTCTGCACCTTGTGCAGAGTTATCTGGTATACAAAAAGCTAATTTCACCGACACTATCCATCCCCAGTACTGTGTCTCTGGATTTTACCGTGTTGGTGGGATTCTGTTCGGAGGGAATTGTCTACAGTGTGAATGCAATGACCACGCCTCCCATTGTGACACCAACGGAGTCTGCCTGGTGAGTCTGTGTTCCGCGGGTGGGTTCACATGCGTCCCTGAGCTAAGCCTGATACAGCACTCAAAGTGAATTTTTGTCCAGTTTTACTACCAGCTGTGTTAAAAAAGGAAGCCGCCTTCCAGCTGTTTATCTTACTTAACCACTTGTGTGTTGATACTGTTTTGAACCAGCGTAAGCTTTGCTTAAGGGGGCCTGAAAGCAGACCTCAAAGGCAGTTCCTGGATGGAATTGTCTTGATTCCAAACAAATTGTGTGTCATTCTGTTCTGTTCAAACATACTTCCCTTTATTTACTAATAATCTGACAGAGGAACCCTGATTTATTGTGGCTGGCTGTGCTGAATGATAAACATTGTGAGCACCAGGAGTCCATGTTTCATGGCTACCTTTCAAACCCATGCTCTCAGCTGTCCCGCAAAAATGGAATAAGTATCATTATCAGTCTGTTCCATAAACCGTGACTTCAAACATTTTCTTAATCTGCATGCAGTTGTCAATGCATGCATTCAACAGAAATGTGCCTTTACATTGAAAAAACAGTACCAACAGTATGAAGCGTAGCTATTTTCACTTTCATCATGAACGCATACACTAATCCCTACAATGCAGATCTAACTCCTCTCCAATAAAACTTGACACATGTATTGTTTCCATCATACTTGTGTCCTCAGGAAACGTAATTGCTAGTCTCCCACTAAATTTTCCAAGTTGCCATGGTATGTGTGCAGTAGGACTAAAGTATGCCTGTGTCAGGTGTTTATCCAAAGCCTCTGTGGTAAATCTTCTGCAGGACTGCACACACAACACCACTGGGGCTCACTGTGGCCAGTGTCTGCCCGGTTTCTATGGAGACCCAACGGAGGGCACTCCTGAGGACTGCCAGAGATGTGCCTGCCCACTGACTGTGGAATCTAACAAGTGAGTCTCGCAGCCAATGATGAGGCCAGCCAGACTCTTCCCCTTGCTGTCTGCAATCTGTTCCAATCTAACTCCTCTGGGAAATGTTGGAGAGAAGTATCACTTCTAATTAGATGAAACTAAGTCTACAGGCAAGGTTTCTTACAGAACATGTGTACATCTTCCTGGGAAGTGTAGGATTGTGAGGTGATTGCATGATTTCCAGCTGGCTGACACCTTATTATGAGGGACCATGTATCACTTATTAAGGAGTGAATGTAAAGCTTCACTACAGTGTGTGATAAATGAGGATGCTTATTTGATTCAGCTTTGAATGCTGAATGTTATTGAATTCATAACAGGCGTAATAGGCAGGTGTGACGGAATGCTTTTGCCCCTGTGTTTATGATGCTTCCTGTACCCCCAGTTTCAGCCCCACCTGTCATCTGAACAGCCCAGGGGAAGTCGTATGTGACCAGTGTCAGCAAGGATACACGGGCGACTGGTGTGACAGGTGCTGTCTCTGCACTCCCTAACACACATGTGAACACACATCCTACCCCGCCCCCCACACACACACACACACACACACACACATACACACACACACAGTAATTCTGTACTCAAAACAAAGGGGAGATCACGTACAACTCATAGGTAGAATTACTAAACTCAGCAGCATACCGCCTGACAGAAGTGTTCAATAGGTGTGACTGGATCTGTGGTCTGTAAATCCATCATGACTTGCTGGATGATAGCAATGCAGTTCTTCCCTGGGGGTGAAAAACAGTGATTCTGTGGGGAGACTCCAACAGACAGCGAGCTGGTCCTTAGCCATAGAGTATGCACTCTCACCGGCGCTGAACAGTACTCAACTTGTAAGCTGGCTACCTGTAAGGGTTATATTCCAGGTCAGAAGTGACTGTATAAGATTTAATGGCTTCTATAGCTATGAGTCACAATCTTGATTTCTTCCTAAGGCAAGAAACCTGAGACCTGTTTTCCTTTAATTAATCCAGGTGTGCTAACGGGTATTTCGGAGACCCCACGGTTGTGGGACAGGGCTGTGCTCTTTGTGAGTGCAATGGCAACGTGGACCCTCTGGAGCCAGGCCACTGCGACCCCAGGACTGGGGAGTGCCTCAAATGCACTGCGCACACAGCGGGACGCCACTGTGAGACGTGCCAGGACGGGTACTTTGGCGACGCCATCATCGCCAAGGACTGCCGGGGTAAGTAGGGACCATGCCCTTCCGCTAAATGTGTCAGGTGGCAGGGCTTTTCAGTCAGACTTAGTGTGCTTTCAGTCCAGCATCAAGGTTTTACTCTTTCACCTTTCCACTTCCCAGATATTTTACATGCCTTCAGGATTAGCTCAGGCCCCCAACTGATGAATAGGACTTAGTCAGAGAAATGCACATTGACGAAGGGACAGATTAAATCTGACCTTTGACCCACGTCCCCTGACCACAGGCCTCTGACATTTTGCAAATGAGGAGTTCAGGTTTGGGCAGAACCAACATGATAAGTAAAAACATACTTTCAGTCTTCATTTACTAACTGGTCAAAGATATGATATAATCCTTTCCCTGATCTGAGACGAAGGGATATTTACTTTGAGGGAAGGTGATGTACTCTTTCCCCAGTCCTGTGACCCTTGATAATCCCTCTTGCCATCAAATTTCGGTGAGCCCTGCACTCCACATTCCTTTTCCTTTTTGGGTCCCCCTTTCCAAAGGGACCCATGTAAACACAAAGGATGGCTCACCCCGCTGTGAAGGCCGTACCCTAACATTCATGCGCAGGAATGTGCATGAAATCTCAAGTGATGATGGAGCTCTCCGGCAGCATGGAGAATGGGTTTATCAGTCAGTGTCCCAAGCTTATGTACAAATGAGGGGAACTATCACAGAGCCCGTGCTTAGAGTTTGGCAGAGACAAAGCTGGTCGCTCTCCAGGAAGCATGACCTTAAAAATTGCCATTTTGTATAAAAGGAGTTATAGTGACATCTAGTGGAAAATGGCAAAACAGCTTTAATTCTGGCTCTGCATTCCAGGTATTGCCTGTAATCATGCTGGACTCAAACTAAGGGCTCTGAAACTCACCTTAAACATGTCTACTGAACATTATGAAATGCTTTTCTTGACTGCATATCAATATAGAATTATGAAACATGTGTAACCAGTCTGTCTCAATCCTTTCCTCATCTTAACAGGGTCACTAAGAACATTATTAATCAACTTTTCAAAGGATCATTGCTGGAGACTGACCATTCTTATCCATTTAATATGCATAAATATTTCATAATTTTACTGTAATTTTATTAAATGAATATAAACCTGGTAACGGACAAAAATGAGCACTTTCTTTGAACTGTCAGTTAAGATATCCGTTTCAGTGGCTTAATTAGACTGACTCACATTCAGTGGATGAATCATTAGATGTACCTGAGGCTCATCTTGCTATTCAGCTCTGCAATCCATCTGTCCTATAAGAATACATGCATGTCTATCTGTATGCATTTTCTGTCTAGCTTGCGGTTGCCATGGAAATGGTTCCCACTCCACCTTGTGTAACGTGACGACAGGACAGTGTGACTGCATGCCAAATGTTGTGGGAGAGAAATGTGACCAGTGCAAGGTATGTCCAGACCACTAGGGGGCAGTGTATGTTTGTTCTTGGGCCTACCATGGTGACCATTCTACTATGGGCCAAATTGACTCAATCATTGACTTCTGTGAACGATGGCATCAAGATGCAGTCACTGTGCCTGTTTCCGAGTCGTCTTTTTGCTACCCAGTCTTGCACGTGCACTCTGATTGACTCCAGCTGGTCGGGACCGGAGGCAAATGTTTTCATAATTCATTAGAGCAGGATTGTCTTTTCCCACTTGAAATGCGGGTGGGAAATGAGCTATGAAGCTGAGGAGCGGGGAGGTGTGGCTGCGGAAGGGCTGGGAGAGGGAGCGTGGGAAGCAGATGTTTACAGGGCTTAAATCCAGATGTTCTGATGCAGGAGACGGCAGGACCAGTGGGACAGTACGTTAGCTTATTCAACAGGGGGTCCATTTCAAATTTCTGGGCCTAATGTCTTTGCTAGTACTTAATTTTTTGGTAATGACACAATTTTGTAGTAGGCTTTATTGGTTCTCAATATGTTTGTTTGTGTATTCTTGAATCACTAAACGTACTTTCCTTGGTTTAATCTGGTTGTCTAATTCAAGCAGCTTCCAAGCATCATAGTATCTCTTGGATATTGAAAATACTTCAGAACTGCAAACTTTGGCTTAAGAATTTGTGTACAGCAGTAATAATCAATAACCTTTAGGGCATTTCACAATGAAGTCTTTTAGCCAATTAGGGGAATTTAGACAGTCATGAGTGATTTTTTTGGGTGGTCTGTGTTTTCAAGATGGGGTACCATGGCCTGCTTAGCGGGACGGGGTGTGTGGAGTGTAACTGCAGCCAGGCGGGTCCCTGTCCCAAGAGTGTGACGAGGAGGGAAAGTGTCGCTGCATCCCGGGTGTGGCAGGGGACAAGTGCGACCGCTGCCAGCATGGCTACTACAACTTCCAGGAAAATGGCTGCACAGGTGAGGTCATGATGACAGGGATCCCACAGTGAAGCTCACCTGCAGTATTCATCATCATCATCATCATCATCATCAGAGAGCCTCCTTTGTATTGCTTGCTTGTTCTAGAATCACATAACAAGTGAAGCTACAGAATAGCATGTCCCTAACCAAACTGCACAGTCATTTGGTAGAAGGATTATTCGGAGTTCTTTTTGAGAAAATATACATTTCTTTAAAAAATTAGAAGTAACATGCATGAGTCTTACTGGGATCTAAATGGCTGTAGTGTTATGTATAATAATCTATCTGGGTTCTGGTAGAAACCAACATGCACTGGATATCAAACGATCAGCACAGCAAAAGCAGTATGCAGTGTGCAGTAGGAGGTGGCTTAAAAACACTGTAGTTTGCAGTAGAGTGGTTTGTTTATACACAGTAGAGATGTTCCATCACTGCCACCACATCCCTTTGACACCTGTGCTGAGTCACACAGTTGCTCAGCTCTCTGTGTTTGTCTTCACCAGTGTGCGACTGTGCCCACACCCACGGCAACTGTGATGCAGAGACGGGCGAGTGCATCTGTCCTCCACATACCAGGGGGCAGAAGTGTGAGCTCTGTGAGGAGGAGCACTGGGGACACAACGCCATGACAGGGTGCAAGGTAACCCTCCACACACAATATCACTGCTTTACTCACTCATAAGCACACTCAGTCCCCCCAAACATTTTCCATATGCGGTGAAGTGTGAATCACAAAATCTGAGGTGTATATATCAAATATTTACTTGCAAAAATGTATTTGCAAGTAATGCATTCATTAAATGACAATATGAATGTATGCTTTGTATACATATATTAAGACATATTTACTGGTACATTGTATATTTTTTTTACATCAAATAATTTAGTAATAAATAATACAGTCATCAAACAAGTCATTTTACACTGCTTTGTCTACATTTTTCCATTTTAAAGTGAGCTAATACAGTTTTTCTGCATGTGTTATGTGACATTGATCAGGTCTGCTCTACCCTGTTGTTGATGGTGGTTTTTTGCCGGTCTCTGTTTCAGCCATGTGACTGCAATATGGCAGGCGCTTCCCTGAACAGCTGTGATCTCCTGACGGGACAGTGCCAGTGCAGCCCTGGTTTCACCGGACAGAAGTGCGGCCAGTGCGCCATGGGTTACAGGGCCTTCCCAGAATGCACTGCCTGCAACTGCAATGTCAATGGCACACGGGAGGAGTTCTGTGATGAGAAGCTGGGAGTGTGCAGCTGTGAGGACAACTGTGTGTGCAAGGTACCTGATCTGAGGCCAGTGTTTCTAAAGCTGGTGTTGCTGACACTGGTGTGAACACTGTCGGTGGCAGCTCCAGCATATTGATGTATCTTGTAATTTGATTTAATTGTTAGTAGTTTAATCAGAATGGTTATTTAAGTACACAAGACTATAAGAACAATCAATGCAAACAATATGTAATCAGTAGTACATTTGAATTGTTTTGTTATTTTTTAAATAATAAATCACAGCAAAATATTGCATTGCACCATACTAAAGATAGAATTTATTTCTATACATTTAGGGAGTTGAATCTGCATAAATGTGAATTCCCATTAGATTTGTGTGTACAATTGAAGCTAAGAGATTTACTTGGAAACACAGTGCACATGCACAGAGCTTTTTGGGAGCTGTCCATTTTACTGCTGCTTAATACATGGCAGGGGTGATCTGATCTTGTGCCAGAGGGCTGGTACTGTGTAGTTGCGATTGCCTCTGGTCATGATTGCACTGTTTGTCCGTGACAGTGTTGTTCTGTCTTGCTCTTGGTGCTGTATTGTTTGCCAGCTTTGTTGATGGCTGTATTATTGGGCCAGTATTGCTCCTTGATTGTTTCCTTGCTCTCTGATTTTCAGGACAACGTGGGTGGACCTGGCTGTGACGAGTGCAAGCAGGGGACCTTTGGCCTGGCTTCTCACAACCCAGCCGGATGCAGCCCCTGTTTCTGTTCTGGGGTGTCTGCAGACTGCGAAGAGCTGGGGGGGCTGGTCAGAGCTGCAGTGAGTATATCTGCCCCCCATCACCGTGGGCATCAAAGTTTAGGAGTATTAATGTGAGAAAAGTAGAAGAGAGGCAGAGACTTCAGTGATTTGACGATGCACTCATCTCTACATGGTGAGCAAACTCACTGCATTCTGTCAAGCACAAAATATGTCCAAATGGTTTTGTGCACTGACAAAGTTATGAGGTCGGACGGAGATCAACTGACTGCATTCTCATTAGTCTCCTGAGCCTTGTGAGCAGTCTTAATTTGATTAGGTTTAATTGGACACACAAGAGAAGAAAATGTGGAGAGCAAACAGCTGCTTTGCTCTTGGCTCGAAGCATCCCCATCTGCCATAGACCTACAGCGAAGCGAGGCAGCTTCCTCCTTCATTCATCTCGGCCTGTTGAGTTTGTGGACATCACTCTATTACAGCTAAACCGAGCACTGACACAGAGTACATTGCAAATAAAATTACTTTAATGCAGTTAGGGCATAGTGTTTTAGAGTGTCAGAGAATCTGAGAGGATCTACTTGAAACATGTATATGTTCATGGCACAGCCCAGTTTAGTAGGTTTTAAGGGTGAGAGGGATATTTATTCGGTTAATAGCCCTTAGTTTGACTGCGTGGAATGAGCTGGAGCTGTGAATAGCGTAGGTTAATGGCCACTCCAAGAGTCATAGAGGAGGATAATTCTGGGAAGCAGGTGAACTAATTAAGGCTATATCTGTATCTTTAAAGTGTACTTTTAAAGGCATTGTCACAGTGCTGTTAATCAATCACCACTAATGGCTTAAAGTGGTCCGTGGTTTAAATCGCAGCAGTGGTACACTTTTAGGAAAACAAAATATCTTTTCATGCCAATTGTACCATTGCTACAGTTTGCAAAATTGTATTTAAACACAGCACAAAATTAGTTCTTTAAAACGAACTCATATCAATATATTTTTGATCTGTGCATCATTATACATCAGTGTAAAAAATGGACACACAATGGAACAGAACTGCTTTTTTTCCTTAAATTGTGGCCACACACGTAGGCATAGAAATCTGTGATTGTGTTTGGTTGGTTAACACAAATAACAGTGTAGATGACCGAGCGGGCTCTCTGTTGTCAGATCACGGTGGGTGCGGAGCTGGAGCCCCTGCGCGTGGTCAGCCAGAGCAACCTGACAGGAACCCTGGAGGGGGTCTTCCTGCAGGAGCCGGACGTGCTGCTGGACACCAGCCTGCTCCGAAGCTCCTCACTGACTGGACCGTACTACTGGAGGCTTCCCGCCAAGTTCCAAGGCAACAAGGTAACGCTGACGTACCCTGCAAGGGTCCTCACAAAACGCAGAAGCATTTCGCATTAAAGCAAAGCCCCATCCTGTTCATCTGTTACAACTGAAACAAACTGTGATATGGCTGTAATAGAATTACTTTTCTCTGACTTACGTCTTTCTATAAAAGCAAAAACGACACCCTTTCAATCTTAAAGTCACACATATCTTGATCAACATGAAACCCTAGTCTTATTTTGAAACTGGATCATAAAACCAGATTTTTCTGAGCCCTCATTATCAACCATGAGGTAAATTGCCAGAACTTGCAAATGTGTTTTCAAGCTCAGGCTATTGAGTCTTTACAACCGTAAATGAAGTGGAGTTGGTCGAACGCATTCATGCGGTTTCAAACTGGTCGTCACTAACACATCAAAATTGTTAAAGCATCGTATAATCTAACTGGTGACATAAAGTCTCCATAAATGAGGAATGTATGCCTTCAGCACTGGTCTATGAATGCGATGTTGGCTTTGCAAAATACACTTCAGTGCCACCTCAGTGCTTCTTCAGTGCCAGTAAAACAAAAGAAAAGCAATTTCTGCAAGAACAACATAATTGCCTATTGATATATTTGAATTGAGATTGAATGTGCTGTTGAGGAGGAATTTACATGCATTTGTGTTTAGTATTCTGCATTTCCATCAGAATGACTGACAGTATTTAATTTAAATAGAGAAGTGGTTCAGTCTGACTTCTGTTGCCAATAGCCTGTTATCACTCACAAGACAGGCAAGCAGGAGAGAAGCAGGCTGTCAGTAATCACGGCAGAGCATAACGTTTATGAGATGCTTCATCGTTCAGATCCATCTCCCTCCACTGCTCAGTGTCTGTAATGACTGTAGATTTCTGCAGTCAGGAGCAGCAGAGAGTTGACTGTGTAACCCCAGCGCCTCCACCCCAGTGGACAGGGACACTCACTATAGATTGTCTAATGTGAAGCATTATCAAATGCAGTGATGTCCTCAGGCATGAGTAATCTGATATTCACTGTTATGGTTTATGATTCTTTTGTTTCTTTTTCGAGAGTTGCATTTGTATTTGTATCCATACAAACTTACATAATTAGTCCAGTTTGTTAAATTGACCGAAATACAATCAAAATTGAACAAGATGTGAAATGTGTAATTATAATATCCTAGTCAGTGCTTATTTTTTGTTTTCATTTGATTGATTTGCATGTATGAATAGAGTTATATTTCTCTCGCCGGAAATAGATGTGAATCATGTGTGGAATGCAGGGTGACAAAAACTATTCAATTAAAAATCACTCATCTCTGTTGACTTTCAGAAGCTGGGCTTCCTCCCTCCCATTATTCTATCATTTGCTTTGGAGAAAAAGCTTTTGAAGGGAAAGCACATGACCTGGAGGGCTGAATGTTAACCTGTTTATTTTCACACAGTTGCTGTCATACGGTGGGTTGCTGAGGTACACTGCTGCGTTCTTCGCTCTGGACAGCAGCGGTCTGGCCAATTTTGAGCCACAGGTGCTCATTCGAGGAGGTCACCTGAGGAAAGTGGTGATTTACCTGGACATGCCTGCTCCAGATAATGGGGTGAAGACCAGCCAGGAGGTCCCACTGATTGAGGTGAGATTCTGTAAAAATGGATTTCACAACTGTTGACTTCAAATCAGAATGAAACTTTATTGACAAGGAGGTACCAGGTTCCTTTAAATGGAGCTGACTCTGCCTTCATAGACTGAAAATGCACCTGGATCTGAGCACAGTGAGGATTATGGGTCACTAAAATTAAGCATTGCTTAATTCTCCTTTCTGATTATAAGACATTTTCCTTCACTTTTTCAACAGCACAAGTGGAAGTATTTCAATTCAGTGTCAGACCAAGCTGTCAGTCACTCGGATTTCATGGCTGTACTGAGCAACATTGAATACATCATCATTAAGGCCTCATATGGAACCGGGCTGCAGCAGAGCAGGTGAGCACATTTCCTGTTTCCTTCTTTCCTGTTGCCTTTAGTGATGTATTTAACTTAAAGTATGCTTAATTATAATCACATGATTGTTCAATGACTATTTTACTTGTGCTTGGATTATATTTGAGGTTGAGGTGGCTTCGCTTGTTGGTTTTATGTCAATAAGTGTGACTTGGTGTAAGGCTGCCAAACTTCCTGGAATTTGCTTTGCATATAAAGTAACAGTCAATAACTTCTGATGGAGCCCACAACAGAGTAGATGTATGAAATAATGAACCACCAAAACCAGCAAAATCCATTATGTGATGGCACCAATCAGATTAAAAAAAAAAAACATAGGTCAGAAAGTTTATTTAGAGATCTGGTTGGATTGGGAACTAGACAAAATGAAAGTATGGAATCTGAGCATGTGTGGGTTTGTCATTTGCTGCAGGATCTCAAACATTTCCCTGGACACGTCGGTGGAGGCGGATGAGGGGCCAGTGGGAGGAGAGCAGGCCCGGTTCATTGAGATGTGCGAGTGTCCCTCAGGGTACGCTGGCCTGTCCTGCCAGGTGAGTGGGAACAGCTCCTTTCCCTTTGTGCCACACGCAAACGCAGCAATGGACTGCATGTTCAAATGCATGCATATTGCCACCCCTGCAATTCTGTGTGACTGGCAATAAATCTTCATACTGTTTTGCATTGCCCTACTGAACCCAGCTCTGCGGAGGGCTTGCCAGCTATGTAAGTGTCATGTAACAGTATTTCTTTGTCACTTCTTCTTTGTTTCATCGGTCTCTCTCCTTATTCTTGTGTTGTGCCTGGGTTTTTAGGAGTGTGCCCCTGGGTATCACAGAAAGCCTGTCTCTGAGCTGAACCCAAGAGGCCCACGTCCTCTGATCCAGCCCTGTGTCCCCTGCCAGTGCAACAACCATAGTGTTACATGTGACCTGGACACAGGGAAATGCCAGGTACTTCCCCTCTGAAACATATATCTATCACCTGTGTACCGGCCTCACCTGTTCCATGGAATGAATGAATAAATGAATGAACTTTGTTGCCTTTTCAGGAATTTGCTTTGCATAAGCTTCACATATATTTACATTCAACACATTCAAATGTAACGCATCATAAAATAACCAAGATTCTTTTAAGTAATATCTCACCTGCATGCCTATGTTCATCGACACACCTGTCTAAAAGCATTCAGACCACAATCAGTTTATACTGAATTTTTAACCCCCTTCTCTTCCACAAGGGATGTCAACACAACACAATGGGAGATCACTGCAACTTTGTGCCCCGGGATATTATGGGAAAGTGGAGGGGTCTATCAGTGACTGCTCACTATGTGCTTGTCCACGCGGGAACAAGAAAAGGTACCTGTGTAACACTTATTGCATTTATATTTGGTTATTCTCTGATCTTTGCCTTGGTGTATAGCAGCAAGAAGTCAGTAGAGGGCAGTGAAGTGCAAGGGATCAAGTCCCTGATGGGAAGGTAAAGATGTTTTTGCAGTGCATGTACTGGTACTTTTACATTCACTGCTTATATTTCCATTGTGCTCAATTGAAAATTTGTGCTCTTTCCGAGGTAACAGTAGAATGGGAAGAGGCAAATAGCATGCAGTGCTTGTCAAACCAAACCCAAAGAAAGATGCTTCTTCATTTCATTGGTCCCCTGTGGCAGCCTGTTTTCTTGGTTATGCTTGAGCAATTAAGCAAATAAATTGACAGTACTGAAGTCCAAAATGCACAAACACCTCTTCCTATAAACTGGTAATTCTGCATATTTTACACCACAAATTTGACTGCAGGCAAATAGTGGTATTTGGAGTTAGTTCCAAAGAAAGAAAACATTTCAAAGGCTTTTTTGATACGTATTCAGGCTTAAAGTTCTGAGAACAGGTTTTTTCCCTTGTTCTGTTGCAGCTTCAGTCCTTCCTGTGTACTGGAGGGCAAAGATGACTACCGCTGTGATGCCTGCCAGCCTGGCTATGAGGGAAAACACTGTGAGAGGTAAGATCTGCAGGCATAGCGTCACTCAGTAGGAAGTATGGAATTTTTTTTCTGTTGCTACCACAAGCAAGAACTGCATGCAGTTTATTTCAGATTATAGAATAATAAAAAAATGCTTGAATATTCATTATGTACAGTGTGTCACGGCCCCACAGCTTCTTACATTAAACCCCTTCCCTCTATTCAGGTGTTCAGTGGGTTACTATGGAAACCCCTCAGAGCCTGATGGCCACTGTCAGCCATGCCAGTGCAGCACGGCAGGGTCACTGCACCCCCGCTGTGACACCCTGACAGGGCAGTGCGAGTGCAAGGCAGGTGTGCAGGGACACCTGTGTGACGAATGTGAGAACAGACACGTGCTGTCAGGAGACCAGTGCATCTGTGAGTACCCCAAGCCTGTGAACGAGGTCACAGGTCATGGTTCAACATGCATTTGTGTCAAAATCCGATAAGCATTGTGCTTTTGTGTTCTTACCTAGCTTCTTAGCCCGACTTGTGGTTACAATTTTGTTGTCAGAAAATACCATTTAATGTGAAAGCCCTTACTATTTGAGAAACTGTCTGTTACGAAATATACAAAATATTTTTTTTAAAGTCACTTTTTAGTATGCACAATGTGTCATTAGTGTATGACTCTTTCGTTTTGATTTGAATAGACACTGTTATGGCAAGCTGGGCCTCTCTGTGTTTTGCTGTTTGCTGCTTCAGTGCTTGGCATCTAGCCATACAGCAGTCATCACTTGATATGTGATAAGCTGATTACTGTTATGGCTGTATGAGCAAGGTATTGTAAAGCTGTCTTTATGTGGAATGGAGGTGGGACAGTCCCTTGTTCACCTGAAATGACTGTTTCTCTCTCTCTCCCAAGCATGCAACGATGAGTGCACTGGGGTTCTCCTGGACACCCTGGACAGTTTGGAAGAGGCAGCCCAGTCTTTCAACTTCACAGGTGTCATCCTAGCCCCATACAGTCTCCTAGTGTCCCTGGAGAATGCCACTGAGGAAGTTAAGGTGAACTACAGACACTCCATACCATCCATTGGAAGCCAGATCCCTTGCCCAGTTAAAAACAGACTCAAAATGTAGTCAAAATACAAAAAAAAAAAAAATCTAATCAGTGTTGTGCCAATGATTAATATTTGTCATTGCCCATTTCTGCATTTCTGTAAACCTGATGCAGTAGGTCACCTTGGGAAGTATGGCTTATACCACCAGAACAGAAATTTATTTCATATTGATCACCTAATATTCCATGTCCACTTTTTGGTCAAGTTTGGAACTCTAAGTGACTGAATTATTCAGAATTACAGAGAGATTGTGTGCTGGAAGGTATTCTTGCAACTGACTGTCAAAAATTGTCAAATTCATGCTTGTGATTGCAGGGTACCTGCAATGTTGTCTACAATTTTGCTTAACCTTGCATGGAAGAATTTTGCCTGAATCTATCACTCATTTGTCATTCCCATCTCTCAGACTCTGTTGTCCCCAGAACTGAGACCAAGCTATTTGTTGAGCAGAACAGAAGAGAGGCTGGAAAATGTATCAAAGTCATTGATCACCTACAGGAGAAGGTACTGAAAAAGGCCAGTTGCTCACCATGAAGATACTTATTGTTTTGTAGTGACATTTTATACACTGCTATCTTCTTGTAAGGTCTCTGCAACAATTAATACAAAAGTGAATTGATTCACATGTACATTCAAGGCAAGGCAATAATTAATCTTGTTCTTATTGATGAAAGATTTGAATTTCCTTTGTAATGGAAGAAATATTTTCTGAACTCCCCTTTCTTATCAGACAACCCAGATGTTTGGAGAAGCTGAAGACTTGTCCCAGTCAACAGAACAGAGGCTTACACAGGGAAAGAAGCTGCTGGAGCTTATCGCTCAGGTCCAGACAGCCACACATGGTACAGCATACATGACGTCTCGCGTCGTTTAACATTGTATCATCTTCAGCATATACAAAACTGCTAAATTAAATTGAGGTTACATATTGCAGTTCTTGACTGTGCAATTCTGTCATTTGGAAATGTGTAAATATATTTCTGTGCTAGAATTATTTCATTGTAGTATGGTATTATTGTGCCTGTGCACGAGTATGAATTTTGTTGTATGTGCCGATTGCTGGAAAAACCTTGTAAGGCATCCATCTATTTCACATTCCTTCAAAATATCTTTACCAAACAAATTCCTTTTAACTACTGCGCTGTCAGTATTTACAAAGATATGGCCTTAAAGTGCATACTTTGCCTCTTAAGATATTCAAAAGATCCAGCTTTTAAAAAGTGTTCTTTTTTTGGATTAGCACTGGAGGAGGCAGCTAGTAACCTTAATGACTCGCTGGGAGAGGAGCTGGATGGAAACAACAGCACCCAGCTGGTGGAGCAGGTGGCTGCCTTACTGGAGAGCATGAGAGGGCTGGATCTCTCTCGCTGGAATGCTACCGCCTCTGACGAGCTCAGGTCAGTCAAGGGCAGTGTTATATCTGGACAGCATATGACTTTCTAACAGTGGAACGCTGATGCACACAGCATGTCGCAACACCTGGTTCTGAAAATGAAAAACATCTTTTGAGAGAAAAAAAGTCTTCATATGCTTGACTATTCAGATAATAACTTAATTCATTTTTTGGTTGATTTTTGATGGTTTTCAATACTTTTCTTAGAATTAATATTTTACACCCTTTTTGGACGAAGCATGCCCTGCATTTTCATACATAATGAATTTTGACAGTGGGATATTTAGTGCAGGAGTTTGTGATAATGTGTGGGAATTACTTAAAAATGTGTGAGATGTGAAACAAATTTTTGTCACTGTAGTTATTCTCAGAAATTATTTGATGGGGTCGTCTCAAAAGGGGAAATGACCCTAGCAAAAGTGCATTTTATCGGACTTAAACCCACAAAGTTCCAATGCTAGTTCTTTGTTCATTCCCAGATAAATTTAACTGTACCTCTGGTCTCTTCACAGCGCTGCATCAGCCATCCTCCAGCAGGTAATGAAGGACTTCCATGAACCTCAGCAGACTGCCGAAACACTGGCTGACAATATAGGCGCCATGCTATCAGACCTGACCCTCCAGCTGCAGGATGCCCAGATCCTGCTAGCCACCGCCGGCACCAACAACAACCTCACCACCCAGCTGCTGCAGACTGCCTCCGCCAACCTGAGGGACGTCTATGTGAGTCACCGCATCTTTACTGTTCACTCCCACTCATGGTCACAGGTCGTCACGGATGATTCTTACTGAGTTTTACCGATGCGGTCTCTCTTCCGGCCACAGGACCTGAGGGGGAATGTCAGCCATCTGAGCAAAGAGGCAGAAGTCCGTCTGGAGGAAGCCCAGGATGTCTTGGCTGATGCCGTCAACATGGTGGAAGATCTGGTTAATGCTACTTCTGTAAGTCAAATCATGCCATTTCTCAGGCTAATATGTATGACTCATCATATGGTCCTAGTTGTGTTTCTTCACACACACACACACACACACACACACACACACACACACACACACACACACACACACACACACACTTGCAAACATACATGTTTATTTATCAGGAGATACATAAGTTTGTGTTATTTGGATGAGTCCTTGTGACAGGGATATACAATTATTACAGAAGTAACATGTGGCACAAAGACCTCCTTAAACCTTTCATCTACGAACATAAAATATATATCCACCCATGTCCTGAAACAGACAGCCTTGTCTGCAGTGTCATTCCTGTAACTCTTCCCCACTTCATGCAGCAACTGGAAGGTGCACAAGATGAGCTGGAGCTGTGGAACCCAGCACTGAGGAAGCAGGTGGACACACTAGTGATGGAAATGAAGATGAAGGACGTCCTAGAGCTGGTTTACCGTGCGGAGGACCACGCAGAGGAGCTGAGCGCAGAGGCCCGCACCCTTCATAGGTACCACCTGCACCGCCACCACCACCCACACATGCAGGAATCTCCCTATGGAGGCCATTTCCCTAACAAAGCTATAGAATTGACTTTAAGATTTGCACTTTAAAATAGTTTAGAGTACAATGGGAATCGATTAACCTTATTGGTTATATAGTAAAAACTCTTCTTATTTTTTATATTTTCTCAATTTTATTTCCGTTGTTTTTTTATTAGAAATATTCACACTTTCAAGGAGCATTTTGTTTAAGGATTTGTTTCTTGTAACAAGAAAACATAGGGTATGTGTTACCCATATGGGTAATGTAAATATTCAACCTGTGCAGGTAGGGTTGATAAATTACCTGTGCAGGTACTATGGATAAGGTACTGCTTGTGTAGCTTATGTGGATGTGTTACCTGTGTGTGTAACATGGATGTCTGACCCTGCAGTGCCCTGGCAGATGTGCGGAACACTTCTGTGAATGCTACCAGCGCCGTGCATGCCAACTCAAATATCAGATCCGACATCCAGGAGGCAGAGAAGATGGCCCAGTCTGCCAATGCCACTGCCACTGCCGCCTTGAACCTGGTGAGCTAGCATCTCACGCAGTCGCACAGCTCTGCCATGCAAGCACAATGAAGCCATGTCACATGAAGCTTAGTATATAGAACGTTAAATGATTAATTTTCATCCTTTGTAACAGTATGATTTATTACAAGTCCTATATTGTACAAAAGCATGTAACACCCTATTTGACATAAACAGCATGCACTTGATGTCTTTGAACTATTTTTAAGTTTAACAGAAATACTGGGTATAACAGTAAACAATTTAAAATGTAGAGTAATTTTTATGCTCAAGACTGAGTTTGTGGGTTGTGGAATAGATGCAGTTGTATATAACATTCCTCTCACCTCTGTAGACGGTACTGTCAGAAGGCTCTGTTAGAGACCAGGGTACACAGCTTCTTCAGCTTAGCTCCAAGATTCTGGTGGAGAGTGCTGCACTGCGCAACGACACTGATGGTGGGTGACACACACGCATACACACACATACTACAGAGCTACAAGACACTACAGAACACACATAAGTTAACCAAAAATATTTGATCATCTCCAGTAACATATATGCTACTGCCCTTCTTGATCATGATGTGTATTTGTTGAGTCTGAGTTTGACCCTGAAGGCTTCCCTCTGTACAGGCCTTAAGGCGAACGTCAGCACAGCGAAAGGGCAGCTGGACTCCATCCGAGAGAGCGTTTGCAACATCAGCAAGCAGTTGCCTGAGACTTCGGCCATTCTCCAAAGCCTGTCAAATGGTGAGCATCATCCTGCTTTCAGTTGACCATCAGCCAAAGATTCTGAAATATCATCAGAACACAATGTCAGCGTAGCTATCACTGCCACGAGGGATTGGTGCTAAACCTTTCATTACCCCCAGGGACCCGGCAGAAAGTTCTGGAGGCAAAGGAACAGGCAGCTGCAGTCAACGCCTCTCTCCTGTCAGCCCTGAGGCGGCTAGAGGACTTCAGCCAGAAGCTGGAGGAGTCGTCCTCAGCCATGGCCCAGGCCAATGCCAGTGTGATGAGTGCAAATGAGCTGGTCAACGACTCAGAGGTGACAGGTGAGGAGTTTCCGTGTTTTATTTTTACCTTATTCACTCTTTATTTTTCCCAGAAACTCTAAAAAGGTAGGAACACAAATAGCTTCACCCTAACCACCACCACCAGCGCTGAGAAGGCATTGCTTTCTTTACTATGCTTTGGTTTGTTACTACAGCAATTTCATTGAAAGTCTTTAAAAATACACTTTGCACTCTGCCAGTTAAATGAAGTAATAACAGCACAACTGGGTATCCCATGATCCCTTTGTGCCCCGTAGTGGTACTACAGCTGAGTAAACACATATGGCTGTTTGAAATCCCTGCCTGCTGCTCCACACTGCTTACCCCAGTCATCTCCTCTGTTCCAGCAAATGCTGCGGAATCGAAGATACGAGAGGCGGAAACGCGGGCTGAGCGTCTGTTTGACCGCCTCAAGCCCTTGAAGACCCTTGGTGACCACCTAAGCAGGAACCTGTCTGAGATCAAAGAGCTGATCAATCAAGCTCGCAAGCAGGCGGCCTCGGTTAGTATCCTGTCCCCTGCAGCCTGCCCCCTCCTCTAAGCTCTATTCTGTGTTGGAATGGAAAAATTGATTATGCATTCATTTATTGTCAAACACGCTTCTGAACGTCATTTTAACAAGGCTGCCATTAACCATGTACACTTGACAGAGACATTTTATGTCTCGGGTTTTGTGAAATTGAATTGCATCAGAAATATTTCACAGGGTGCTCCTGAGAGGCACGGTGTTAGAGCAAAGAGATAGGAAAACTTCATTCAATAAGAAACTTTTCTCAACAAACATTGCTTTCCACTAATTCAATTAGGTTTCTTGGCTTTGGGGGTATGATGTTTTTCCATGTTCTTTTACAAAGTTTGATTCCTTGCCAACACAACCTTGACATCCTTCATCTGAGATTCCACTTTTCATTAGTGCTCTGACAACCTCTGCTTTCAGGGTAGAATTTCTCATTAGTGCCCATAATTTAAAGTAGGAAAAATAAGATCCCCAGGATCTTGGCCTTGGTGAAAGCATTTCTGAGAGAAATTCAACAAGAGGAATGAGAAATGTCAGCTTGTCCTGTATTCTCTTGTTCTCTGTCGTCCTTTGTATTTTGAATGGTAAGACCTCTGTCTTCTTTTCCATAGATTAAAGTGGCAGTGTCAGCAGACAGAGACTGTGTAAGGGCTTACAGGCCTGAGGTGACTTCCAGCAACTACAACACCCTGACGCTCACAGTAAAAACCACTGAGCCAGACAACTTGCTGTTCTACATGGGCAGCAGCTCTAGTGTAAGTCAGGGACTTTGACAAGTTAACTGTTTTTATGTTTTCTATATTATAACTGATGTTGAGATGACTGTTTCAACACTGGTGAGAAGTTCAACATCATTGTTTCTTACTGTCTTATGTCTAAATATATATATTTGCTCGGTTTTTTATGTAAGGTGATAGTCTGGAAACTGATGAGATTTTTTCTGGGTGGTGACAGGTTGATTTCATTGCGCTGGAGATGCGTCGTGGGAAGGTAGCTTTCCTTTGGGACCTGGGGACAGGACATGCTAAACTGGACTACCCAGATATTCAGATAGACAACAACAAGTGGCATCGGATCCATGCTACCAGGTCAGTGCTGCTCTTCACATCATCCACTCTGATTTATTATGTTGTCTGGTACTTTTACAGATACTATTACCTATATCCATTCCCATTTGAATTAATTATAGTATCGTGGTATAGGTGGACAGCACTTTCTCTAGAATTTTTCTTTAAGTATGTAGCATTTTATGAATGAAGAACTTACTTCATAATTTACTTTATTATAAATGTACTACACTCAGGCTCCTTCACTGACAACGACATGGAACATACTTCTAATAAGCTCAGGATGAAAAGATGTTGACATGGCATTGTATATTTTAGGTTTGGAAAGCAAGGCTCGCTGACTGTACAGGAGCTGAAATCAGATGAGAACCCAATAGTGAAGACCACATCACCTGGATCTGCCACTGTGCTGGATGTAAACAAGTCCACACTGGTCTTTGTGGGAGGCCTGGGTGGCCAAATCAAGGTATGCTGACTAGTGTTTTGGTGTTCAGCAAAGGCCAATTCTTATGCCTTTGCCTATGCAATTCTTATGCCTTTGCTGAATTAACCCATGTTCATTTTCCTTTTTTTTTTTTGGCAGAAGTCTGCAGCTGTGAAGATGACACAGTTTAAGGGCTGCATGGGTGAGGCCTCCCTCAATGGGAAGGACATCGGCCTGTGGAATTATGTAGAGAGAGAGGGACAATGTGGAGGCTGTTTCATGAGGTATTTGCATCTGTTATTTGAATCTGTAAATTGTATAAACATGACTGTAAAAATGTATATTTTTGTTAACCTGAGGGCAAACACCGAGGGATACAGATTAAAGAATGACTTGAGCACCTGCTCCTAACATGACATGAGATCAAAATTCTCTAAAACAGCTGACATTTGTAGATTTTGGCATGAAATACATTACCCAAGTCAAGTGTGATGGAAGTCAAGTCTCTAGTTAATAAAAATGTCCTAATTTCCAATATAATAATTGTAATTCATTGTATATTTGAGGGAAAGCCCTTATAGTTGTTCTAGTTCAGTCAGCATCAAAGTACAGGCCAGAATTTATTTGATTCTGACCTGGTGTGTGATTTCACAGTCCACAGGCAGAAGAAACCTCTTTTCACTTTGACGGAAGTGGATATTCTGTGGTGGAGAAGCCCCTCCGTTCTACCACCACTCACATTGTCATGCTCTTTAAGACCTTCTCGCCCAACGGGCTGCTGCTCTACCTAGCATCCAATGGCACGGTAAGCCCGCATGCTGACCTTGATACGACAATGCTTTTTTCTCGTAAATACGCGAGAAAGGGCTGAATGCCCTTTACAAACCCTCTCTGTATAAATTGTGTTCATGATTTGCCATAATAGACTTGTCAGTCATCTGTTGAATGCTCACCCTTTTTTTATACAGAGAGACTTTTTGTCTATTGAGCTGGTGGAAGGAAAAGTGCGGCTAACCTTTGAATTGGGATCAGGACCACTCACACTTACCACCACAAAAGCATACAACACGGGCAACTGGTACAAAATTGCACTACAGAGAAACAAACGCAAAGGTAGGTCTCAGTCTAGAAACTACATGCATGGGGTTTGCAGACACTATTTTAAACACCTTGATGTTCTCCTGTCCTACATAATGCCTTTCTGTTGCATTACCTGGGTTGACACAACAGTATTTGTGGTTGGAACAGTTTCATCTGCATGAGTACTGACAGGAACTGTCTTTCATGAAAGGGTAAAAAGAAACCAATACCAGTAGTCAATGATGAAATGGTCCACTGTATTATACGCCAACTATTTTTGTAATTTTTATGGGCCTCAAAAAAAGAACTCTCAGTCCAATAACTTGGACACAATGGCATATTTTATCAGTTGAAACTTGTCTGGGGAATTCAATATTACTATGCAAATGAGCGTTAAGCCCTAGATTTGACAATGATCTGGAAAAATGGATATCCATTCAATGAAATGAGTGTGCTGTTTTGACACAGATTCTGAATAATGTATGCATCTCACCTCTCCCCTCAGGGTACTTGTCAGTGATGGCCGCCTATGCACCCTCAGAGAGAGAGACAGTTGAAGGGGAGTCTCCTGGTACAGCCTCTGACCTGAACCGCTCTGACCGGGACCCCATCTACATTGGGGGGCTTCCCAGCTCTAGACCCATTAGGTAAGAGTATTTCAGTACTAGGTCAGGATTAAACTGCACTGCACATTTCATAAATGTAAAAAGGTACAGGTACCTTGTGTTCATTTGCTCTTATTTGATGAACATCATTTTTCCCATAAAATCTTACAAGATTATCACAATATACTATACAAAGTGACATAGTGGTAAACTGACCCAGGGAACACATTTAGGACAACCAGAGAAAACCTTCCACCGAGGAAATTCAACTAAGTGGAGGTAATATTTAGTGCAAAAATCACAAACTATAATTTTCTTTTCTTTGTAGGAGGCAGGTTATTGCACGTTCATACGTTGGCTGCATTAAAAACATGGAGATTGCTCGCACAAACTTTGACTTGCTGCGAGACGCATATGGGGTCAGGAAAGGGTGTGTCCTACAGGTAAGAGGCCTTCAATTTTATTTTGAAATACTTAATCATCATTTTAAAGAAAACATGGCGCCATCCTAGACTATTTACTTAGCTGTGTTTTATTTTGCATTCCTTATTTAAAGTCTGTCTGATGCAATGGACTGTTATGGCTCGGGATATGTTTATTTAACAGAATGCAGACACAACTTTGAAAGTAAAAAAGTGTTTCAAGGACCATTCAGAGGAATATGCCTAAGCAGCAGATTCCACAGAAAATGTATGACTGTATTCCCTCATCTGAACATGGCTCATTATTTATACGGTTTTAACCCTGTGTGTGCCGCAGCCCATCCGCAGCGTGACAATATTGAATGATGGCTTCCTGGAGCTGCCCCCCCTTACGCTGGGCCCCCAGAGCGAGCTAATGGCCACCTTCACCACCCGCAACGACACAGGCATCATCCTGGCCGGGTTCAATAAATCAGGGAGCCGCAAACGCAGGCAGACTCGCCCGCTAAACTCACACACGCACTGTTGGACACACGCATCCCTGCCCTAACGGTAGAGCTGATGGTGTGTTACAGGCCTATTTATGTGGCATTCTTGGATGACGTAAGTTAACTTTGTGTGTTTGTTTCTTAGCCCTTCCTTGCAGTCATGCTGGTGAAAGGGCAGCTGGAGGTGCACCTGAATGCAGCGGAGGGCGGGAGTGTCCATAGCGTGGTGATCAGCTCCAGCACTGGGTCCTTCAGTGACGGAAAGGCGCACTCAGTCATCCTGCAGAGGAACAAGAGGTTTGTGACTGCTCCCCCATTAACATTTCTTTCACTATTGTTTCTATTTTTACATTGCTTTTGGTGGGGATCTTTTTAAAAATTATCTTGTAATACGATTTTAATTCTGGTTTACTTTATTAATTGTTGAAATAAAGTGCGATGATGATATCAGGGAAATTTACATTTTAAAACTTACACCGAAGTGTGCATGCTCCTGTACATTAAGTCTAATTTATGTTAATTTATGTGAATGCAGAATATTTTCATTGGATCATGTTGTTGTGTGCTGTGCAGGGCAGTGATGGTGCTGGTAGATGAAGACCTACAGCGCACGATGAGGTTAAGCTCAGTCTCAGAGAAGACCTCCTTGACCCTGGCCAGACTCTACATGGGAGGAGTACCACCAGGAGAGGGCGCTGGCCTGCTGAAAACCACTGTTTCCTTCTATGGCTGCATCAAGGATATGGCTGTCAATACAGAGTGAGTCACTTTCACAGCACTTCTGGATATATAAGAATGTATTACATGCTGTATTTACGCATCGTTTCTCTTGGTCACTGTTAGCCTGCTCTGTGTTAATTTTTCAATCTGTTTTTGAAGGGAAGCCATTTTGTTTTTGGCATAAATATATAATAATTCAGTCTGCATTTTGTATCATATGCATATCATTTGATTCCCAGGCTGCTGGATCTGTCCAGTGCTCTGCGGTACCAGGGTGTGGACATAGATAGCTGTCTGCTGGAAGAGAGGCCCAAGCATGTGGTTCTGCCTGATGAGGGTGACCTGGAGCTGGAACCCACCCCTGGTCCTGTTCAGCCCCCTGCTGTGGCTCCAACAGAGCTCAGCGCTCTCCCTCCAGTCCCAGTCACGGTAGAGAGATTCCTGCCCTTCAGTACCTTCACACTGATCAGTGCTTCCTTCAGAAGGCCTCCCTCATGACCACTAAACAAACAGTGTTTCCATCAAATAATAGTTACTGAATCCCATTTTTAGATATTGGTTAGATTTTGCTTATCTCCCATAAATTAGCTTCAGAGTATGTTTTTAGAAACCCTGCTTGGCAGGTCTGTATCTTTACCTCTAGCTGAACTGGTTGATGAATGGCTATTTTTGTCAAAGAATGGAAAACAAATCTGTCAAGGAAACAAATATTGTAGTAACAGGAACATTGTGCAGACTGTGCCAGGTGCAGTGGCCAGATGTGTTTTCTTTTTTAAGAAATTGTTGAGCACTTTGAATCAGTGCAGGTGATCTTAAATTGGGTTAAAATATAAGCATGATTAGAGGAGAACAAAAACATGACAACTTTATTCTGATTTTCTTCTACACATCTGTCTTCCATTCCAACTCTTTCTCCTTTTCCTTCTTGTGCAGTGTGCAATGGCAGACCAGACAGGAAGCATCCCAAAAGCCCACCAGTTTGGCCTCTCCAGACACAGTCACATGACAGTCAACATCAGTCACCAGGCAGTCAGGAAGAGGTAAGCCTGCCTGCCTCACCACTTTTAATTATTTGGCTGCCAATTGTTTTCAAAGTATTATGTGTATCCTCATGAAATTCACTTGCATAACAGAAAAACACCTCCTTGATCTGGTTATTTCATGCTCTGACCTTCCAGAAGAATTTTTTTATGGATTTCATGTTGATACAATGAAAAAAAAAACACTCCACCCAATCCAGCTTTGTAATCCTCAAGTGCTGTTAAAATATTCATGAATTTAACTGAATTTGAAGCAGGCTCCCATGTGTTCATGCAATTTTTCATGCTTACAGCTTTGTAAACAGTAAGCTGATTGAATTCTGTGGCCCTTTCAACCTCACTATACAGAGGAGGAGTCATTTAAATCGCAACATCTTTATTTAGTATAAGTATAATTTAGCGTTGCAGCTTAACCTTATTGCTCTGTCTTTTGAAGTGTTTTCATAAAAGTTGTGATTTATGTGATGAAAAAAGTAAACCAGTGAGGCTGTGCCTTCTTCTTCTGCCAGCTTCTCGATCCAGCTGTCAGTGCGCACCTTTGCATCCAGCGGTCTGCTGTTCTACATGGCCAACCCCAACCAGATGGACTACGCCACGCTGCAGCTGCATGGCGGGCGCCTCTTCTTCACCTGCGACCTGGGAAAGAGCTCCGCCAGGGCCTCGCTGCCTGATCCCATCAACGACGGCCAGTGGCACGCGGTAAGACTTCCTCCAAAATAATTTCCTACTTGTACTGAAACCTTGACCATGTCATGTTGTTTAGGGACATTAAAGCCCATAACAGCATTCCATTTGATTGCAGATTTAGCTGTTGTTGACCGTGAATTCCATTAATGAAGCATCGTGTCTCTCTTGGTTAAAGGTTAAGGCAGACTTTGGAAAGAAGAGTGTGACGGTCAGTGTAGATGGCCAAGAGTCTGCTGCTGTGCAGGCGAGAGGAAAGGCCAGCACATTGGATGTTGAGGGGAAGCTCTACCTCGGCGGGTTGCCTGCAAAATACACTGCCAAGAACATTGGAAATGTGAGACTTGCGCCCTGACCCATCAGTTACTTAATCCCACAATAATGTTCAAAATGCAGGGCTATGACATACTGCTTTCATATGTTGGAAGTGTATTAACAATACTTGTTCTGTCTTGACGCAGGTGACACACAGCCTGGCTGGTTGCATGAGAGATGTGATGCTGAACAAGGCATTGCTGGACATGGAGAGCCCAGCCTCGGCCCATGCCACCAGCCATTGCTTCACTGTGGCCCAGGAGGGCACCTACTTTGATGGGAGTGGATATGCAGCATTCGGTTAGTCTCTTCCTGCCTGGCATGCACAAGGGCTGGAGGTTTTCAACAATAAGTTGTGTTAAATGTATACATTGTGGCCCATATAAGCTCTCCACCCACCAAGATTACTTTATTTGTAAAGGGGAGAATTATTATGAATTAAAAGAGGCTCTCATAGCATTATGGTATGGACAACAAATGAGTTTTATTAAAGACTGGGTCATAAACACTGCTGAGCAGTAGAAAAAAAATGTATGACAGTTTATGACAAGGAAATCTCTTGTACTTGCACACAAGCCAGACTACTCACAGAAAGACACAAACACAGTGGAGGGAATGTGAAGGTTATATGTGAACTCACTGTCCATCTTCTCCTTCCTCAGTTAAAGAAGGATACAAGGTTGGCTCTGATGTAGCAGTGGGCCTGGAGTTCCGCACCACAGAGCAGAACGGTGTTTTACTCGGAGTCAGCAGTGCCAAGGTGGATGCCATTGGGTTGGAACTGGTCAACGGACAGGTCAGCACCAAGATCAACAGCACTGGTCATATACACATTTGTGCTTTAAGAGGCTAAAAGATTGTCTCATAATAATCAATCTGTAGATAAGACTCATTTTATAGTAAATTAAAATAAATATAGCACTTCATACATTATAGCACCTTAATGTAAGCCTACAGAATGAGTTATATTTTAAATGCAGAGCTGTCCTTTTTAAGCTCAGAATAGTGTTCAGAATGCTAATCCTGAATTCATGCCAACCAGTAATTGCCATGAGATCCTCTACAGCTTAGCGCACGCATTTGAGGTTGATAAGTGATGATGGTGTTGCATGGAACATAACTGGAAAACGTGCTGGAATCCATAGGTCATCTTCCACGTGAACAATGGAGCAGGCCGCATTTCTGCCACCTACACGCCCAGGGGTAACGCCCCGCCTCTCTGTGACGGCCGATGGCACGTCCTGCTGGCCAACAAGAACAAATATGGCCTAAGTCTGACGGTGGATGGGATCATGGTGCACACAGACAACCCACACTCCCAGTCGACTTCCGCTGATACCAACGACCCTGTCTACGTGGGAGGCTACCCCGGTGAGCCCATAATCCACCCCTCAGATTCACGTTAAACTCTTACTACTAAGTGAGAGTGTATCCTTTACATGCAGCATACACATCTGTGATACCCCACCATGAAATTACAGCTTCTATTTACCTTTTAGAGTACTTTAGACCTAGTAGTTAAAATACAACTGTCTTCACTGGCAGTTGAAAGAAATTAATGCATGCATTGCTTACATAAGGTTTTGCTAAAGCAGGTTATCCACAGGGTTTAGTCCATGCTATCCTCTCTAGCACTGTAACACTCTTGTCCCTGGCATAATGCACTTTGAGTTGTATGTTGCTCTGGAAAGTGTCTGCAAAATGTCTATAATGTATTGCAATTAGCCATATTTTATTTGTCAATTTATTGATCAACTGAGCAAACAGTTACAAGACATGGTGTCTGTCTTTTGGTGTTTTTTTTCTTTCACCCTCCTTAACTGTGGTCAGAAACACCGTTTAAAAGTCAGAGTTTACTGTGACTGGCCTATGCTGATCTCTTCCCCTCACTTGGGCCCTACAGGTGAAGTGAAACAGAACTGCTTGACGATCAACACTCCATTTAGAGGCTGCATGCGGAAACTGCGTCTCATCAAGGGTCACCTGACCGACACACATGACTTCAGCACGGCGTTCACTCTCCAAGGAGCCTTCCCTCACTCGTGCCCAGGGGCCGCTCTCTGACCTTTCCTGGGGTCTCCTCTGCCTTTCCTTTTCTAATGTTTGTAAAGACATCAAATTACTTTTTAAAAAAGGTATTTTTAAACCTGACATTTTTAAAAAAATGATTTCAGTGATTGTTCATTTGTATGCATTTCGTAACTCATCCCTGTTTGATAGTACTGTATTTCACTTTACATTCACTTGGAACAGACTAGAATATTATTTGTTAATAAAATGCAATTAAATTTTCTGGGGTTTATATTTTTTTACAATCTTTATAATTCATATATTGCAAACCTCCACGTAAGCCTGCTTTGAAACAACCTCATTCCTGAACTTAGATCAATTCATTCAGTATGTATGAGAATGGTGTTTTGAACTAAATCTACTTTTATCTAGCTGTATAGAATTACAGAGTAATACACCACTTAAGAAATTCTGCACTTTTAACTCTGGAGTTTTACTGTATGGCCCCATGTAGTTTGGTAAAGATGAGGGACAGAGGTTTGGCAAACAAAAAAATCTTTGTAATGTTCTCAAAGTAGTCCTTACAGATAGACCAGCCAAAGCAAGTCTGACATACTGAGGATTTCTTGTAGGGAAATGGCAGAACAAATAAGATCATGAATGGTTGGCTGGTACATCATCTGTGATCAAATTAAAAATATTAAAGTAGTAACTATGGTTTTAGAGGGCAGGTGGCAAGAACACTGAAACCAAATCAGAAATGCCAGACCAGCTTTCTTGGCCACATTGTATTACAGCTGCCCACATTCTCACATCTATTTTGCATATTCCCTGCACGCACTGTACCAAATGACTTCACACTCAGTTATCATCCTTTGTACCTTGGTGATTTGATATTCAGAGTTTACAGATAACTGATTACCAGAAGTATGTACTTTATGTACTTCTACCACTGGCCATCGAAAGGCTAGCATGTCCCATTTTGGCAGCAACTGAGTCTAAATGTGTGGGGTCTGAAAGGAAGCACAAAGGAGAACGTCACACAGGGTCTGGATGGTATATTTGGTTCTCATATCAACAGCAAAGGATATGTGGTGTAACAGGAAGGCAATCGCTGTCCCAAACGACTGCTGGCAGGTAGTGTCAAAATAATCCAGGATTCAAATAAAAACAAAATAAAAAAAAGTCCAGACACACATACGGCAGTATAAATCAGAAGGAAAAAAATGCACAGCATGATTTACAATGTGGCAAGCCTTGGAGGAAGCAGAGGTGAATTTGCCTAGCACAGCAGTTAGCAGCTGACTTTGGGCATCAAGGTTTTGTGCACGTATCCGGAACAACAATGCACAATATGTAGCCACAGCCAGATCAAGACATTGATTTCTCATAGACAAGCATATAATAACATGGAGGCAGTGGCACACTGATTTGACAAGTCAGTTACATTACGCAAGCTTAAACACTGTTAACACTGTCATACAATAAGCTCTTTCCTCTCAAGGCTGTTTCAGGCCATGTGTCTGCCTAACTTTTGACACTTCTTCCTCCGGCTCAGGGCACTCTGACTATATCGGTCTCATTTCATTCAGAATATACTGTCAAACCTTGTCATATACAGGTCCCTACTGTCATCACGGCAGCAGTGAAAATCATATTGTCATCCTTGTATGAATTCAGCCATATTGAGCTACTCTTCATATCCACACATTTTGAGGTTTGGGGCTGGAGGTGTCAACATCATTCAGGCCCAGTCATGTTTTTGTATTTAGGCCTTTTATCAACAGTGGAGTGACTCTGTACAGTGTGGGCAAACACAAATCTCCTCCTCTGACAATAACACAGCACTGCAGCCTTCAGTGGTACCTGCTGACGTGCAGAGACCACTGACAAGAGTAACATGGCTTTACAACGAGACATGCGCTTAGGGACAGCAGTGGACAGCAATGGACAAACTCATAATCATACAAAAGGTGGGATAAATTAGTGTCATAAATATTATGTAAATATGTACATATTTTTACACTTTGGTTGCAATGTGAGTAAAAGAAGTCAGGCAGAATAGTGAGACATTTGAAGGTAATGGCTACTATTGGCAGAGCATTGCATTGCGCACTTCATTGGCATTAACCAGTCTTGGCTGTGTTCAGTTGGCCCTTGAGATTTAGAACCTCTCGAAAATTATGTTCTTTATGAAAATACTTCCTTTTTCAAAGGAGACACATCTTCTCCCACTGTTTGGACACAAGTTCATCCTCAGGGCAGGATCTGAAAATAAAGCATTCAAATGCTGCAGCTAGTCCATCCTTCAAAAGGCAGCAGTGAACCTGCTTGTACACAAGGTCATAAATCCACACCAACATTTGATCCTCCCAGACTCAACATGGGAGATGACCAGCAAGTGGTCACAGCTTGCACTTCTGTTCATCTTTAATCCTCAGTCTGTTCTTTCTTCTAATGAACACCTTCAGGTTGTTCTAGATTTCACAATCCATTCACAATTGGGATTCACTCGATATAATTCCAGAAGATGTGTCTCAGGATCCAAGCAGCGTTCACCTACGGCAAAAGTCAGATGTTTGGTCAGTAATGTGACAACAGTAGTCATGGAACAGTACTGAGGGAAAACGGGTGTGCCAGGGATAATTAGAGTGCAATGAGGTAATCATACTTTATTTTGCAATGCTAAACATGTACATGAACACTTTCATGACAGAGAGATTGTTTGCATACCTATGTTTCCTCCAGCCTCAAACAGATATGCCCGGTATTTTCTGCTTGTGCTGCGGGGGCCTCTGTTTAAAGTGGAGAGAAGAAGATTTAGCCTTTTTCAGATTTAACACAAACATACAAACATACAAATACACACACACTAAAGCAAGTACACCAGTACAGCCAGTAATGGTTGAAACCCACCTGCTCTCGCTGTCAAAGTGAGCCACAACATCTTTAGCTTTAGTCTCACTGTCCAGCTTTATTGCCATCGAGACCTTTGTGTTCAGGGGCGCGTGGACTCGGATGACACCGTCCCGAAGATCAGAGGCCTTTAGTGATAAGGCACAAATTTGTCAGGCCCACTTCTGATATATAATGAACATTTCAGATGTACATCACTTATGATTAATTTGGCCTCTAATCAAGTTAGTCTCCCAATACCAGGAATACAACTCCAGCTTTTCAGTTCGTCACAATCTTGATCTAATGAATTTTTTTGATCTAATAGTCTAACAAATGAATCTAATGAGCACAGAGTTGGCCTTTTCTGTCTATATTCTATGTGACATTCAGTTCATAACCTGTTTCATCAGCAACTAATTAAACATTAAAATAGCAAACAATCCCAATTATGTTTAATAAGAAAATGACAGAAATGGCTGTAAAACTTTAAAAAATGTTTAACTGTGAAAGTAAGAACAAACTGATAGTGGGGGATATTATCAATATATATTAAGGTTGCAATTAATATTCTTCACTGGTTATGTGACAAATGAAGTTGCATAGGCCTGAATCAAATGAAAAGAGAATATTTTACTTAGATTAAAACACTTCTAAGACCATGAATTGCCAGTACATTAATAGAAATTAAATAGAACCTAGTAAGCTTTTAATAACAATGGTATTTACAGTTTCACCTGTGTTTTCCTAAGAGAGGTCAAGACAAAAAGTCAGTAAGAAAATACAAAGCATTCTGACTATGAGTAATGTTTGCTTTCAGTTGAGAAATCTGCCAAGAATTACATAAGGTTTCAATTCCCATCCCGATCTCTGGGACTGAAATTCATAGGGGGTTACAAACCTCACTCCTCTCTGCTTTGTCACGCTCTGCATTCCACCTCCGCAAAAGTTTCCTCTTTGTCTTCTCTGAGGTGGGGGGTTTCTTGCTCATGGAGCCTTCGTTCATTTTCCTCACATTGGAGATCAGAAAGCATGGGACCTGAAGAAGGGGTTAGGTCAGGTAGATGTCAGTTTACCATCTTTTTCCCCTCACCCCAATTCAACAGCACATGCAGTCATGTTAGGTCCCACCACACAGGGAGACGGTTGACCAAGGTTCGGGAGTGGCCTTGTCCTGGGCAAGGGTTGTAGGGTTTAGGGTAAAGGTCTGTAATCTTTTGGGAGCTCACCGTCCACAGCAGGTCCTGGTTAGTGATGAGGAGGCGCACCAGATGCGCTGTGCCCGCCGCCCCCTGCATGTCCTCCAGCTTGGCACTCTTGCCACGAGTGATGAACAGGTTCGGCGCCACGATCATGGACACATTCCACAGGCTCATGCGATTCTTCTCCTCATTGGCCACCACCTTTCTGAGGAACTCCAGCAGAGCCTGTGGGCCACAGAGAAGGTAAGTTCCTCCTCATCTGCAACTTCACAGCCCCATACAGCACTCACACAGCAACACTGTCATCAATTACTGGCACATACTACACCAACACAATGGAGGTGAATCCATTATCCAGTTATCCACAGACATTGCTGACTGACACCAAAAGTATTTTCTGACGCATACAGAAACATTCATATTCAATCCAAATATAGATTCCTATGAGCATGAATGACGTGTACAATACAATGAGGAGTTTCATATGCTTAAATTCAAAACCGTGGAATCCAAACTTGGAAACTGGATTTAAATTACTGGGGAGATCATTAATATACCATTTTAAGGAATTCCACTGAACCAGGAAAGAGCAGAGGTAAGCTTGTCAGACCAGTTTTTTTATTACTGCCTTGACAACCAGTCATGCTATTACTATGTGACACATGCATGTCCACTACTTTTAGCGTTACTAAAATAGGATCCCAAGCAAACAGCTCAAAGATTCCATAAAAAGACAGAAATGCCAGCCAATATTGGTTGTCGCGGTAGGTGTTCTTCAAGAGAGCATGCTCACAAAGGATGACTGGCCCTCTCCAGTCACATATTTTATTTCTCACAGCATGTAGGGGGATGCGTGCTAAGCTCCTCTCTAACTCTCACCTTCAGGGTGTCTCTGTTGGGCTCAGGTAGCAGCATAATGAGGAGGTGTAGAGCTTGGATCTGATGTCTGGACAAGGAGATATCTGAATATCACAGAAACATGAGGAGAGCTAGTCAATATCACACAAAAACAGCCCACACACCTTCGACATCCCACACATAATCGAGAGGCAGGCCTACATCATGTAAGAAATAAGGGTGACTATAAAGGAAAAAACAGGTTTCTCCAAAAAGTCCAGACTCATATGTTTAAATTGCAAATACAAAGTAAGAGTTTCTCTTGGCAATATCAAGTTCAACAAACTGGCTTGTAAGAATAGTCCTTAGATCCATCACTAGATGGCAGTATAGTTGGTATAAATGTTTCAACTTTGAATAAAGAACCTTGTGATCTTTGTTAGTTTTGAAAATTGTTCTTCTTCAGTGTAAAACTTGGTAAAGTTATTCAGAATAGTATCACACACAGGTTTACGAACTAAAATGCAATAACCCAGAAAATGTCCTTGCAATGGGCAGACATTATAAATGATGGAAAACTCATTCAAAAAAGTAGTCTGTATTTTTATCACCGTGTTCAAGGTTTCAGTACATGATTTAACACATTCTACACTGCTGTGTTTTTAGAGTGCATCTGGGAGATTGGACCTTAATAAGAATAGAAGCATTCTCTATAATGTGGGCTGAGGAATCGACGTCTGTGATGCTCTGTGGAGTTATGGGGGAGCAAGTGCTTGGGTACTAGAGGAGTGTACTGTGTGTGGGCTGAACAAATCGTGTCAGTTCTCCATGTGGAGCGGCGAGGCGTGAACAGTGGAGGAGCACACTCAGCGGGGGTGTCAGCAGACTGCAGGGGGAAGGGGGGACTCACTCTGCACAGCGGTGAAGGCTGGGAGGTGCTGCAGGGTCAGCAGGGGGCAGGGAAGCTCCCGGATGAACATTTTCAGCAGGCCCGCGGCATCGTTGTGCCGGACCTGATCCCAGTCAAACTGGCCATCGTAGAACTTGGACTCGAGCTCTTGTCGTAGATGCTGCCATCGGACAGACAAATGAAACAGTGAAAGACTCAGCTCACCCAGCCCCTGTTTCTCCATTGTTAAGAGATTAATGGATTATTGCTGTTTATTATGAGCTTTGGCCACCGCAGTGTGCCCCAGATTACCCACATGTGTCTTTTCCACCCCACTCAGTGAATCTGTTACTTAGAGGATATTTCTGTGACAAGCACTCCCTGAAGTGTGAGTTTATGCTTGACCTGAGGTGGTGTCAAACAGATCAAGTTGGGAAATATGCAGTCCCTGGTGACCCTGATCCTAATGTGTAGGTTGGTGAACCTGAGGGGGGCTCTGACTGTTTGGCACAGATGCTGGAAAGGCCATCCAGCCAATTAAAACCCCACGTGCACAGCAAAATAACTTCCTGTCTGAGGCTGCTTTAATGAGGGAGCCGCCAAGACTGGGAATATCATGTTTGCTACAGGCCCAGACTCAACATTGTCCCGCTCAATCCTTCACACGGCACGTTAATAGGAACAACTGCAGACAGTTGAAACTACACAGGGCACAAACAGTATGTGGTTCGGCTAAAGACTGATGAGAGATGACACCGTTTCCGCTCTTATATTAAAGCGAAGACAGTCTTACATATTTGGGCTGCTTCTACTTGTGTAACTACAGAACTTTTTCTCTGAAATATGTGATGTACTTAGAAACCATCCTAGGATATAGCAGTGTTATTAAATCAAAATTATAGTGTTTGCTGGCTCTAAATAAGACAAGCAAGCTTTCTTCTGACTTGATTTGAGAGTACAGATAAAGATTTTAGAAAGTAGAACAGCTTGGGTGGCACAGGAGATCTAAAGGACACCAAGATTAAAGGACACCTGTGTGTAAGGTTAGTTTAGCCCTGTTGTCATGGCGATATACAAAGTTGGGGAGGCATGTTCTCACCTTGACCCTGGAGGCAGAGCCTGGCACTCTCAGAATGCCCTCTGTCTGCAGTCCTGTCTGCTCCAGTTTAGACAACAGCTGTTTTTAGTAAAATACAAAAACAAAAATAATTACAACTGACATACATGTTGCTAAGCACTGATTTCACTCTTTGTAAGGTAAGTACTGAATGTGCTGATGAGAGGTTAATTAAACAATTTTATAAACCTGTCTAAATCTCACTCTTGGCTTTATTTGACAGCTGTTTATAGCTAACCGAATTGCACAGGTCACAGGGCAAAATCACTTGTTTAGGTTGGATTGGAATATACCATCATTATGATGAAATACAACACAGCATGCCTCTACAAAACATTTCAACTGTTTAAACATTCCAGTCTGCTGTCCAAGAGGAGATATAATGTTCCTGAATCACCTCCAAGATACAGTGTGCACCATCACTCAACACACAGTGCAACCTAAACTGCCCCAAAACCCCCCACCAAATCCCCCCATTTTCTCACTGGTGTACCCCCATGAAAATACATGGTAAATGCGTACATTTTAACAACATCTCATAGCTTCATGTATCCAAAGGGACAGCATTGCAACTGCGTATATCAAAGTAAAACACAATCGCTTTATTATAAACTGTTGTCTGATCCTTGTTTGACACAAATCTAAATTTGTAATAACATGGCTCTTCTCAAATACTAACAGATTTTCTTCAGCCTAGCCATAACATTTGGAATCTTGGCAATGCCAAGGTTACAGCTATTTCCATAGAACACAGCTGCTGTATCTTATCTCTCGGTGCAGGGTGGGTATCAATATACAGTCTATAGCATTCTTTTCATGGACTTTTTCTCAATACCATAAATAGTGCTGGACATACTGGGGCTGACAACAGCATGAAGTAGTCTTCAAAGTGATGATCACTGTGGACCCTCAGGAATGTCTTACTGACACCGCAGAGGGCATCTGCTGCCCTCAAGAGGGTCTGAGAGTACTGATACAGACCAAAGTGACTGAAAACAGTGTCTGAGCTGCAATCTTGAGCCAAAGCTCCTGCTCTCTTGCAAAATCACAGTTGAGCAGTTCTTGTACCACTCCCACACACCAAAACAGCTGAGGCGGAGAAGGGGCCTGATGTAGCTTTTGGGCTCGGGTCATTTGGTGTGAGCTGGAGGCCAGTCTGGGAGATGATAATGGATAATGTAGGGCATGGCTCTGGAGGGATAAGCAAGGGAGTGGAGCGAAGGAGTACTGCAGACAACGACTGAACTACAGAACTGATGAGTAAGATGAAGCCGAATTACAAAGTGCCTAACCACAAAAACCTTGAACAATCTTTCCTCCCCAAGGTAAGCATTTCTTTCAGGCAAAACTAGGAGCTAGAACCACATAGAAGGTAAAAGTGAAAATACAGTAACTAGGGTTTCATCACAGCCATTTAGCCCAATGGCTCTGGTGATGTAAAACGATCAAAAACAAAAAACAAAACCATAACAAAAATCTTTGAAGACATTTAATTAATTCAACTGAGAACATTTAACATATTGCAAGACTGTATTGTCTTCTAAGAAGAAACAGCTTATTTAACCTTTTATGTTTACCTTTCTGAAAACAAGAGGAACTTTGGACCCAGGTATTATCTTCCTGTCGTTCTCCAGTAGAGTCGTGAGAGGGACTCCAAAAACGCCAGTCTCTGTGAAGTAAAAGGAGTGTTTATAACCATTACAGAAAGGTGCCAGGCATGTTTCAAGCCAGATATTAAGGTTAGGACTATAAATGTGTTCGACAGCCAGGACAGAAACCAGATTATTTCACTGAGGACCAACCCGGAAAAAAGAAATATAGGGCTCTTAGTGTTCCTTTTATCAGATTAGTTCTCCCTTGTGAGATATTCCACATAGCACTGTTCATAACCACTGCTTAGGGAGCTGAAGAAAAACATCCCTATCCAACAAAACTGACCTACCTCGACCCTTATTCCGCACAGTCCGGTTCCTTTTCAGATCAATCCCCAAGCTGTCATAAAATGTGGTGAGCTCGATCAGAGAGAAGTACGATATCTTCTTCATGTCTTCTGATGATAAGTCTCTCACTTTCGTCAGCCCCAATTTGGGCTGGGGGGGTTTAAATTTCTTCACAAAAAAAGTAAAAAACATTCCTTATTATCCCATGCTCATTTCAATAGTCATTCCCATTGCAGCAAATTATGAATATATATTTTGTAAATACCAAACATTAGTTTTAGCTATCATCAGTGTCAGGTCTGGACAGACATCACAACCTTGACCTTGTACATTAAAATCACTCGTGGCAGCTCTTGTTACTGTCAGGTGGTGCATTATGGGAAGGAAATATGGGTGTGAACTTACTGGCAGGTCATCTCTCCTGATCCTCTGACAGTCATGGCAGTCTCGCCCTTTCCGGTGGGCGGTGACTCCCTCTGAGTAGGGCACGTCGAACGACAGGGTCTCCCACAATGGGCCACAGTCTGACACTCGGGTCTCCGCTGTAGGTAAAGCTAGACATTAGGAAAGAGCAGAACCACACAGCCTAGCAAGCATATGCACTAACACTTCAATCAAATCAAAAAAGGGGTGAAGAGGCTGAATAAGACTATACATATAACTGTGATCTCCACAGAAATTCTTCTCTGTAAATATTATTCTGTTAGTGCAGCAACATTACCAACATGTACCACCGCAAGCAAAAGTTTAATCAGTAGCCTTTACTTTCTCTCACCAGCTTTATGGTGAGCAACTGTGCAGTGATCTGTCAGGTAATACAATGACTTGTACCTTTGACAGGTTTCCAGTTAGGCAGCTTGCTTGGGACTTGTGTTTTTGGGGACATGGGAGAGACCTGCTCCTGGGTAAAACCAGACTGCTAAAGGGACAAAAAAAATAAACAAAATGGAGAACAAATTGTAAAAATCACCAAATTAATATTAAGACAAAAGGCTCACCTATTCTTTATGCTACACATATGCCCCTGTTAGCTAGTTTCACTACACTCAGTGATCATACCATACAATGCATGTCATCTCCAACATCACGTCACTTAACCTCCAGCCAAATGCACCTCCTGACATTACCAAAACAAACACAGATAAAACAGAAGTACAGATGATGACACAAGCCTTTGCAGAACTACTTGGAAAATAAACGCCCATTGTTTTTTTAATTACTTCATGAACAGGCTACAATGCAATACATGCAACAACAGTATGTGTACCAATATATAGCAATGTCTGATATATCCTGTATATTCAACAATACACAGCACAGTACAGCACATAGGACATAATTTCAGCAGAAAGTTAGAAAAATGGTCTTTTACTGTCTCATTCTCAAAGAAAGACTTAGGTCTGCTTTTCACAAAAAGGATTCACATGCTGGACAACTCTTTTTATGCATAAAAATTCATTTTTTTCCTTTTGTTTAAATGTTAAAATATGTTTTAAAGGACTGTGTATGTGTGTTGAAGCTATCTCTGTCAGATCTCCAGAAATTACTTAAAATGCTGCCATGAGCCATTTCCTTTGGTACCCTTCAGAAGCATTTTTTTTAGCAATACAGCAAAATATAATAGAGGAGAATATAGGAAATACTTAAACTTTACAAGACCATGAAAGACAATAAGAAACACAATGTTTTGGCAGCTGGCTAAAGTTTCCCTGTTCAAAAACATACTTCAGTTCTGTCACAAACACCCCAATGGAGCCAGCCTGATGCTCCATAAAATCAAGCCACAATTTGACTGTTTCTGGTTTCAATGAAGTAACCATTATTATTTATACTGATATCTCCACTATATTATGTAGAATTTACACAGCCTACATTTATTTCCTTGTAAAATACTACACTTAATGGGACATTTGATTTTATAGTAGGCGGCTGCCCCTTAAAATATTACATGTGACAGAATAGACTTCACCATCTACCAGTGGCTTGTTCACTAGCCAAGCTGAGTGTTTATTCACTCTCCTTGACTGCCATGATGCTTGTAATATGGGCCATATGTAGGACTGTGGGGATGTCGAAGCTCTCAGTGTGTCAGAACTCAGCTGTCAGGGCAGCTGAAGATGAGTCATCATGCAGTCCTTCTGGCCAGCAGTCTGACTCACTACCCACAGATACGACTCCAAATGCGCTGACAGAGTCAACTGCAGCTCTGATATTACCCTTCTGTACTGGCTCCTAGTTTCACCAGGATTTCACAGTACCATGGCAGCAGGGAACAGCCAAAATACTGGTGCGCCAGCCATTATAAATCTATTTTCCTTGTTCACCAACTTCCCCTCCCCTCATGACAATAGACAAAAAACAAAGTATATATTCACAATACCTGAACCAAACCATCTCTCACTTCCTCTCTGCCAAACGAATCTTTTAGATCTGCGCTGAAGCATGTAAATTCCTTTGTTAACTACACTACCAGGAACTTCCTTGTTTCCCCTCATGTGCATGTCTGGGAGATTCAGCTAAGCCAGTGGGTTGGACCTATTTAAAGAGGGCTAGGACTGGGACTGGGACTGGGACTGGGACTGGGGTTGGGGTTTGGGGTGGGGGTGAGGGGGAGGGGGAGGGGGAGCTTGTGCACCAGCTGAGCATGTAGAGTCTGCATAGTAGCCGGAAGAGACAGGTCATCAAGTTTCATCAGGTTTAGGAACTTATGGCTGTTTGTGCCAACTGCGGGACTGTGAGAATTCAAACGACATACTATACAATATCAGCCACTTCTAGAGTACCCCCTGCCACTGTATGAGAAAAGGAGTAGAGTATGCTTTCTAAACCTTTTCCATTAATTTCATTCACGACCCAAGGCCAAAGTTAAATTGATGTGAATAAGGAGCATGTCAAGTGCTACAGCAAATAATGTGAGACAAATCATTACAGATGCACCTGCCTAGTTTCTTTATAAACCAAAAGTCAGTAATAGAAACATGCTGTTAACTTTCAAAGATTTTGGAGCTCAAATAGAAGACATTAAATCTTGGCACAACACCAAACACAGTGCGCAATATTCTTGTACATCTGGTAGTCTATATCATCAAACAAAACAAGAAAAGTTAACTGGACACATTTCTACGTGGTATAGGAGATTTCAACAGACTCAAACATTTTGTTGTGACTTCAAGTTGTGCTTTTACAATTAAGTTGACCCTTTGAATTGGAACAGAGTGGGCTTTTTTGACATGGATAATTTGTGGGCTCCTCACTCACCGAGGTGTCAGCAGTGGAGAAGACATCACGGACGTGTCGAATTGGCTGCTTATTCCTCTTGCGCAGGGTCTGGGTGTAGTTGTCCAGGCGCCTCCTGACCATGGCTGCCTGCTTCTTTGTGAGGGTTGAGAGGAGGGCCTCGGTGGGGCCGTCTCCTGTCTCCCCAGACACCAGCGTGGAGAGCCCTGCTTCCTGAAGCCACGCCTCCTCGAGCTCTGCATCTAAAGGAGCCCACAGAAGCCACACCGTTCAACGGAACAATTCACCTCAATCAAGCTTATTGGACGGCAAAAATGCAAGGGGAAAACTACCTTCACACTTCCTCTCTGACAGTAAAAACCATGTTGCTTTCATTCACATGCTTGACTTCTTTTGATAAATCAATCCTGATAAGACAGTCCTAGCCAAGCATTCAATTTAAAAATAGTTTGGGTATATTATTTCCTGGATGCTTTAACATTAGAGAGATTGACTGTAGAAAGCCTGCTGTGCAATTTTAAGTTGAACGTTTGGTCTGGCGCTGTACACCTCATTGTTGGTATTGATATGTGGTTGATAAGAAGCCAGCCCCTAATCCCCTCTCACCATGATTTTCCCCCTCCAAAAAAGATGGCAAACAGATGTCAGTGATGGTACCATCTGTGCCAAATAAAAACCCTACTCTACAGAGCTCAGAGGGACTTTGCCCTCCGTTAACATTAGGGGATGTATGGGCTGGGCAGGGCAAGGAGGGCCACATACCGTCACTGCTGTGCCTGTCCTGCAGCTCCTCATGAATGCCATGGCCAGCTTCCTCAATACTCTTCATCTCGCTCCAGTAGTCGTCCATGGAGCCACTGTCCAGGGATTCCTGGGATTCCTGGGACATGGAGCGACCTGTGGAGGGAGGACGGGGCACCTCTGGAGAGGCCATCCTTCCTGACCCCTGATAACGGACTTTCCTGAGGACAACAACACCAGAAGTTCCACAGCTCAATTTTTTTGCTGGCCACAAAGCTTCACCTCAAGAATAAAAATGCTTACTTTGGACATTGTTTGTCTTTTTCTTTTCATGTAAGTTTGGAGTTTGTGAAAGAGCCTTACAGCACTTAATGCCAGTCAAACGTGCAAATGAACACAGGTTTGTATAAACATTTTTCCATGGATGGAACAAAATTCACTCCTTCTGTAACCTTCCATTAATGGGCAAATAAAGGAGATGGTATTATCAATTATATGATGTACCTATGTAACTATTAAACTGTCTGAAGTGATCAGGTTCTTATTTCCTTAGGACTTGTATATATTGGCAAATAATGGCTACCTGGAATGTCCCATCCCAATTCTAGAACCTTGAACAATCTCAGTGTAACATGGTTCTCAATGTATCACAGTATGAATCAGTGAAAAAAAAAAAGTTTTTATAAGTAACTGAGCAGCCTAATAATCCAATAGATCTTACTGAAGCAATACCATAAGTACTGCCAATCATAAACAGGTGAATAGATTGCCTATGTGTTTCTGAAAAATTCCTTTTTTATGCATTTACAATGAGACAGTTATTCCAAAGACTAATAACAAAGTGCCTTCCCTTCTCAGCCCTTTACTCAATGTCTGTGACACAAGGCCAGCATCTTATTGATGAAGCCTTTGTAACTATATCATGAGCCATTTATCATGTTCAAACGCATGACCACATGCACAAACACGCATGCTCACAAGCACACATGCACAAATACACACATACACATATATGCACAAGGGGCAGTTTAAAAAGACAACATAAACAACACTCTTGTCAGTGATTACACTCCAGCTCCAGTTGGCTCCCATACCCTAGCACTCGGGGCTGACTGCCTCTTGTTACATCCCTATAATTACAGGGAGCATCAGTGATATCACCAGGCCTTTCATTTTAAGGATGATTTATGGCTGGTTTGGGGGAATCAGCATCTTCTGTCTTTCAGAGTGCAGAAAGGGGCAGTGATCCCTGACACTCACTTGTGGCACTGTGGTATCCTGTCCCATTTGAGAAGAATTTAGGGCCTGTGGTTAGTAGGTCTGCTCAATTTGAAAAGCCAGCGGATGAATTGAAATGAGGTTAATATCCCCCTTAACCTCTTATCTCTCTCCACCCAGCTGGAGAAATGACATTCATAGGAGCTGAATGAGATCTGGTTTTGTGAGACATTTCCTAGGGCGTAGGCTACAGACATATGTTCTACTGGCTTCATTCAGAGTTGAAAAAAACTAAATTTTGTCCTCAACTGTATGAGATCTCCAACGGACCAGGACAGAATGTGATCAGAATTCAGAACTTTCCATTTCAGTGGACTGTGAGCTGAAATCCAGAGTGTTCAGCTAAATGGGGGTAGACCCTCTTATCTGCTCCCACATCAGTATCAGACAGCAAAAGCAAATCCCGTTTGAGGAGACATTATTGAATAAAGCCATGCATGATGGGAGTCAGGATGGAGTGTTAAGGGCGGAACTCCTTTGTAAATGGACCCCCAATCCCCAGAGAGACAGACTTCTTCCTCCCGTAATCGATGGCGCTGTCAGCCGAGCTTCACCACATTAACACAAATGCCTTCCACATATGACAGAAAATCAGGCTCTGCATTGTTACGAGACAGGGTTTTTACCTGCATCCCAAAAAAAAAAAATCATCAGGCAACTTTATAACTCAGTCACATATTATTTAATGGGGGCATTTTTAAAGGATGAAACAAGTGCACGTATGCCACTTTCTACCATGTACTCATTACAATGCTCTGACTCAAACAATGGGCTTGTCTGTTGACTCTGTCAAAGAAATATGCAGTGCTTGCTGCAGAGCAGGTTTCTTAATCATGTACGCATCAATTGCTGACGTGCAACTAATCAGAAACTGTGTTGCTGTGACCCACATGTGTGAATTTGGCTCACTATAGTCCAGGTTGTAACAAGAAACTGCAAGCAGAGAGCACATTGTTCAGGTCTGTATGTTTATATGCAGTTTAATTCAGAAAGATTTGGCCTTTCAGAGAATTTTGAGTTTATGCTTTGAATATTACTTCAGTATGGCTGGTGTATTAAATATGAATGATGTGTGCAAAATATCCATGACAATAACATCCGATGTGTTTAAGTGCACTTTTGGCCAGCTTCCCGAGCATGGGTTAAACCTAGTCCCAAAAAACTTCTTTCAATGGAGATCTTCATTGAAGATTTCTTTCAGTCTAGGGCTAGCATTAATCCAGCAAATTGGCCCTTTAAGAATGAAAAACTGTGATTGCTACATGTACTATGTTCCTTTATGGTGTACACTGCATTCTCAGCTTGTGGAATCTCCTCTTTTATATATGACCTTATCACTTTCCCCAGGCAAGTCTCCTGATAGCAATCCAACTCCTCCTCCCCAATCATTCGAACACACAGAGCGTCACATTCACTCTCACACTCACGCACACACACCCACATACACCTACACACTCACATAATCACCCACATACCCATTCTCTGGTGTCGCAACAGTTACTACAGCAAGGAGCTCATTACAATCACTAAGAACAAAAGATGACAAAACATGTAGGTTTAATTGTTGTGTTTCTTTTCCCAGGTAATCATTTATGCAGGGTATCCATAAGATCAGATATAAATATGGTGAGAATAAGATGGAACAGAAAAAGTCTGACAGGAAATCTACTTAAACCAACCCAAACATTAGCTTTTTTTGTGAAAGTTGAGGGCTACTATCCAAAATGCAGCAAAACCATGATTGAGAGCATAGTAGGCATGCAAACAGAAACTCATCCTGTATATCTTTGAATCCAGAGCTATGTAAGACATTCTCAGAGAGCTTCCACAGTTACACATTCTGGCAGTTAAGATTTCAAGCCCAGTGATTCATCAGATACATATGGCAAGAACGTGTCTACGACAAAGTGATGGAGATGAGGCCATTTCATCACTCGTTCCAGAGATTTACACAATGGTCTACAGTTTACATCCGTGGCGGTCAAGAAAACTGAACATCTCAAATGATGGTTTACGAACCTGATCTGAACAATGGAGTACAAACAGCACAGCATTTTGATGGACGAAGCGACCATGTGCAAGCTTACTGCGGTAGAGTCAGCCTTACGTAGAGTTTCAGTCCCATTGTTCTTTTAATCTCAGCGAGGACAGGACATGCTGATTTGTGATCAGCATGCCAAAAGTGTGCGGTGTGCAAAGAGGAAATGAAATCCAAGAATTTGCGGCTGAAAAATGTCTTTGGCTCAGTGGAGGTATGCATAACACAAGCTTATTATGATCCACAATGAATTCTTTTAAAAAGCAAGTAGAAGTAAATAGGTGTGCAAAGACTGACAGACAAAGATACAGGTATCTGCACAGGGATGTAACAGTTGTTCGAGGTATGGATGACCACATCATAGAGATATGCTCTCTGACAAACATCCACTGAGTCAGATGTCAAACGTGCGACTGAATTAGGAGAGGAATACCCAGAGTCCCTGGGGTGCAAGAAGGAAACAGAGGAACGCTTTCCCTGAATAAAGAAACTCAATCACAGTTTACACTCCAGCTATCCAAATTAATTTCAAATAGACCCACTTTATCTTTCAAAATAAATTTAAATAGGTGAAGAAGCCAAATTTATTTTTTTCATTCTGATTTCTTCTTGGAAATTCAACGATAAAATGTAATCCACAGTAAAACAGTAAAGATTAATTAATAAATTACTAAACAACAGGCTTCATTCTGAGTAGGCCTCCACTCAACAACAATTCCACAATTTTCAGTAGCCAGGTTATTCATGTAGGAAATGATACTTGTCTTAAATAATAAGATCTGGGAAATAAAGTATCTCTTCTTAAAAAAAAAAAAAAAAAAAAAAAAGATATACCCATAGAGATGAGGTCCCGGTATTGTTCATAGTAAGCAGAGGCCCACACCTATAAAGCTAATTTCGCAGTCAATAGTAACACAATTTGTTCACTGGAGGCAAACAATATTACAGAAATAGAGGAAAAAAAAACTTATCAATGGAAAGCAATACGGAAGTCAATCATGCAGCAGGACAAATGGAACTTACAATATCACCCAGTCAGACAGCCAGCTAGGGTTCCCTCTGCATGAGGCAAGATGTGAATGCTTAATGAGTGAGAGAGCTAGACAGAGAGAGAGAGACAGAGTAACTGTCGTATCTCAGGATTTCCTCCGGTGCAGTCAGGATCTCACTAGAACAAGCTCATCTCTCCTCCCACATACCTCCATCTGACTCCACACAAGGCACGAGTCTCCGGTGTCCAGCTTTCTTCCCTCCCTCCCTCTCTCCCTCATCCATTTCACCCCTCCCTTTCTTTTTTTCCTTCCCATTATCAACATCTTTCCTTGTCTTTGTCTGTTTTACATAAATCTTCTCTCAAAATGAAAAAGATAGCCTTTTAATAAATCTTCATCTCATCTCATAAGTTTTCATCATGATGAATAGGTTGATTAAAAATACAAAGACAATTACTGAAATAATCAATTAGGTTGATATTAGTATTGTTACAGCTATTTATTTCAGACACCCACTTGCATAGTGCGGAATATAACACACATAAACATACATCACAGACACACTCCATGATGCAGGATTATAAATGACCATTACTCATGCTGTAAAACTTCCCTGCAATGTTTGTTGCACTACACTTCTGAGGAATTGAAATTGTGCATGCCTGAGTTGTTAGCTAATCAACACACAGCAAATATTTACTTCCAGTAGTGTCCAGTAGTAAAAGTGTGAATGTAACACACAAGTACAGAAAGCAGCCTTCATTTGAACCGTTTTATTTCTTGCAGGCTCTACCAAACAAGGGAAAGCATGCAAAATCGTACTAATGAATTGCTCCTGAAACTAAATCAGTCATTCCTACATATCCTACATGTAAAAAATCAGGCTAATTCAAATTGACTTTCTAGTTAGTTTACTAAAAAATAAAACATCTGCTACTCAGTCCACCAGACTAAAATAGTGAAATGTCTTCATACTTTTTTCTGCTTTGGGGGAGAAGCCACTTGAAGAGCTTATTTGATGGCAACTGCTGGATGCATGGCCCCCAAGGCAGTATGTGGGGCACTGGTGAACGAGGCTCAATTAGAAACATGTGGGACAAGTGAGGGTTCCCAAAAAGCCTCGAAATGGGGTGAAACCTGAGGCGTGAACCAAGGGACTCTTCCTCATTTCTGAAAGAATGTAAACACCATGACCATGGCACAAAGTCCACAGACCAAGAGAAATACCTCAGGGAAACGGACTTCATGGCTGTCTCTCCCTAAACTAACTTAAACACCACTGCTGCGTGTAAACACCATTGTACTGTCTTGCATTTACAGATAAGAGCCACTAAATCTGTAACATCAGAGGGCTTAATAATCCACATTTATACTGAGCAACTGAAAACATATACTGTCAGCAGGAAAACACATCATGACAAAATATTATTTCAGCAAATTTTAAGCATTTGTTTCTGTTGGCTTAAGGTTAACTGCATGAGACAATATATCAATAAAGACTGGATTTTACAACTTTGAAAGGAATTGCTCTTGCTTAAAATTCCTCATGGAGGAAATCCTGTATTGCTCATGTATTACAAACTCCATCAGAGAATGCATCAGCAATTCATACTGTGCATTGGACACTGATGATGACATGGAGATACTGTCCACAAACCATGTATTAAGGCTTCAAATCACAGTGGAGATGACTCAGGCTCTTCACCTGCCCTTAGCAGATGCTGACAGCAGGCACTTGCTACTGAAGAAGCCCCGCAGCCCATCCCTAATGCCCAGGATTCAGCAACTGGCTGGATCTATATTTAGTCTGCGGTCATCTCCAGCTATCCTATATAACAGTGGGACAACCCTGAAGAGTGACCACTGGAAGCCATTTCAGCATGCTCCTTTCTCTGGGAAAGCTTTTAAGGGTATTCAGGGATGTGGACAAGCCACAAGGAATCCTTAAAAAAAACTGATCAATACAACAGACCAACGTATGGCCAGCAATCTGTACATTATTTGCACTCATGGCTGAGAGGCATTGCATTTACAGTAAAGAGGTAGAAAACACTCAAACGTAAACACTGGAAGTTCAGAGTGATTTCAGGAAAAAGGTCAGCTCCCCTCAACTTGCAGCCAAAGTGGATTTTGAAATGGATTTAACCTGGAATTTAACCTAGATTTTGGCTGGCAAGGAGACACTAAATAATCAGTGCCACATATCCTGTTGGAGCAGACACACTGAGGCCTGACTGGCTTATGCTTATGGGTCAACTAGTCACATCCTCCATAATGACAGCCTTCTTTGTTGATTAACGCCTCTTTGTAAATTTCTTTCCTCTGAGACCTATAATCTAAACAACTGCCGAGACTGAAAATGACAGGTTATAATACCGTTAAATCGTGGCTTTCTTGCACCAAGAAGCACTGAAGAGAGTGAACATGCTTGAGTGGATTTCTCATTTTAAATAAAGTTATGATGCTTAAATGAGCCATTTTTATTTACCATTAGGACTCTAAATGCATAAAACCTGAAGAAATAAATTAACATTTAGAGAGTAACAACCCATACCACAGTCACTGAAATTCTCAGGAAATACGGGTAATATGCTGTGGTCATATCTGCTTGCTGTGTAACCAATTATCTGATATTCAGAAATGCTAAGACCCAAAGATAACGTCTAGAGGAAATTGATGAACAATTAGTCCACCACTCTCAGGAATAACTATATGATAAGCAAATCAGAGGACCGGTTCAACCATAGTGTCTTCTGATGCACACTCTTCCAGCACCGTATATCCATTATTAAGTGTCTAGTCTGAGATGACCCATTGTGGTTGTTCCTATTAAAATCACTTAAATTATGTAACATCATCTCGTAAACAACTTAAAGGCAAGACACTGAAAGCAATTTGAGTTTACAGCCACATAAATGCATAAGGAAAATGGCCCCCTTACGCATACTAGGAACTTCATGTGAAGGCAAACCAGCAATATTTGGAAGGACAGAGGACTCAATTGCTCATTTGGCAGAAGGAATTTAATCTAATTCAAATCCCCATTTAAGCCAGGCATGGGGCCTTCACACACTGGACCAAGATTAGCACATTTATATTAATTTATATTAAATCACAATGCATGAAATATGACCTGCAATTTGCTCAATAAACATTCAAGGAATAAAATAAATGACATATCTCCCTGAAGGGAAGGTCATGAGGCCCTGAGCCAATTCCTATGATAATGAACGGCATTCAAATTTGTGCTCGTTATGAATGAAATCCTATAAGAGTAAGAATAAATAATAAGAATACTGATGCTCATCTCAGCCATTTAAGTCAAGACTGGAGCTGACTGGACCTCATTAAAACCTCACTCTGGTTCTAAAAGGTATTACGGAATAAGAATATTTCATGGTCATGGTCATTCATTTCAAGTATATGCATAGATCTTTTTGACAGGGTTTACTGTAAATGCAGTTTCTCAAAATCCCATCATAACTTATTACTCCATGAATGAATGAATGAAATCTGTGAAAATTAAAAAATGTTGATACACAACAATGTTTCATATTTTCATGATGCAACAGAAAAAAAATCAGTTGCTTAAACTTTTTTATACATTAATTTTAGACTTATTTTACAAATTTAAGTCTTAATATTCTTAATTATCTTAATATTCTTAAGTATTAATAATCTTAATATTCAATTATGTCAACTCATTTAATTCAAAATGAGCTTCACATAAATTCAGTTTTAGGTCAGCATAATGATAATTACTTTTAACTAAATACACAGAAATACATTTTAAATCAATTCATATGCAAGATACTTTAAGTGTATAGACAAAATATTACATTTCTGTGATGTTATTCATGAATGACCTACCAATATAGATCTATTGCTCTATTAACACATTTCACCAGTGAAATACATTTTTACAAAGATGTTATCTCAAAATCACAAGCTGAATGGCAGCAGCCTACCTTTCCATTTAGCCTAATGGATCTGAATAATGAATAATGCATGCTGATTTGCAGGTATCCATCAGGGGATAATTCAGTTTGACTTTTACACATCAATTCCCTGAAATAACATGATAAACTTTTACATACACTGACCATAAAATCAAATAGGTCATCATATTGCATATGTAAAGCATACAGTACATGCCATTGCAAACTGTTCTCTAGTGCTCTAACTGTAACAGAATCATTTTCACACAAATATTCCTTGCAATTTGAAAATGTAATGTTCACAGTGATCGCATGATCACAGCAGAAAGATGAACACATGTACAGCAACATGGAAATAAATCTATGCATTTGAAAAGACTTTACAGCTTCCTTTTTGTAAATGTACTTGCCATGTGTTAAAACTCTACACATCTCTCCAACTGTCCCATCACAGTTCAAAGGCAGATTTGTGATAGGCCAACACAGCATGCTTATATTGGCTCTCACAATACAACATAAGAAAGATATATGGGCCGCAATACAAAATACTGCAATTTTTTGAGTATCTTGTGAAAATGATGATTCGATACTGCAATGTGTTGCTATCAGAAACAATACAATAAATCACCTTCAGGCCAAAGTATTTTTAAAAATCTGTCTACTTAAATCTCACCATAAAAATATATATATATGTATATATTTTTTGTGACTAAGTTTCACATGTCACAAACATGCACCAAAAATATCACAATGCTACAAGCTAAAGTATTACAAGACTTATCTGTATCATTATTTCTCCCACCACTAGCCCTTGCCAAGGTAACCAAGGTGAGTTCAGTTTACAGGCAAACTACTTGTAGAGTTGCAACACGGTATTTTTTGTGTTCTCACAAAGCTAATTGTGAAAATTTCCCATTCAAATCTCTGAGTTTCTCCAATGCCCACTTCTGTTGGGCCATGCAAAACAGACAGAGGGGTGTGGCTATTGAAGTGAAACCAGGGTGTGCCTGCAAGCACACAGTCCGGCCTCCTCCGGGCATGAGCTATGTGCATAAGGGCCTCACGCACAGTGTGCACCCATGCCATTACATGGGAACGTTGTATTGCATGAACCTGCATTCTATACTAAGATCTATATGATATCATTACTCTTAAAGCTACAGCATAATATGGCCATTTAGCAGTGAAATTAGAGATTCTTGGTCTATGTAAACATAGCAATCAGCATTATCCATTAAAAGTTGGATTCCTTTGAAAGAAAATAAGCAAGTAAGTTTTTCAAATAATAGTCTTGTGGACAAAATTTTACATAAAACTTGTTAAACTGTAAAAAATGAAGAAATTCTGCTAATTCCCAGTCTGACAAGGAGATTATTCTGTTGATCTACAGCATTTTTTACATGATGAGTAGACAAAGTGTTATAAACTGTTTACATTCTAGATAATGAAATTGTGTTCAAGGTTATACAAGGGTACCTTATCAACAATCACTCCTCCCTTAATGTGAAGCTAAATCAGCACTATAAAAACAACCACTTCAAATGGCAGTCTTTGCTAAATAAATACCAGCCTTCTGCTAAACATTCAAGCTTCCCTCTAACTAAAGCTCCTCTGCTTAACATTTTCCTTCATCATATGATATGAACTCACATGCACAATTGGTCTTATTGAAATTTGTGAAGTATGTTATGTTTCACATTTCATGCTTTTAAGTGATACCATAATTTAACTTGCACAAACCAAAACTTGGGCATGTAGGAAAGCTTCACAGTTAAAAATTAAATGTGATTAGTTAGGTGTGTAGGAAACATTGCCACATCATTAAATGTTGATCCTGTTACAAGCAAATCGATGAATGTGTTGTAAATATTGAAATTACAGAGAAAATATATGATTATCAAAAATACCAACATTTAAATTATTCTTTAAAAGATACAATCTATTGCATGTTTCTGCTTTCAGTTCTAATTCTCTAAGTACAATATATTTCAATAGGCTATCTACCAAAATGCTCTGCTCTGGTAGCTCATGTTGCGAGAGGAGAAACAGGTGAGTTTATTTACCTGTGCATGCTTGTTGATCCTCAGTCCTTTGAAGACCCCTCAGGAAACTAGAAAAAGTCCTGCCTTTCGTCTCCAGACGCTGGGTGAACTGACAAACATAGCAAGACCATACCCTTCACCTATCCTGCTGATACTTGGCTGGAATGTCGACCAGCAGCATTTTCAAAACCTATACCAGGAAGTTGTTTTCCCCTCCTTTTAGTAATGAAGTCATCAGACTATTTTTACTTCTGCTACTCAACTACACAATTCGTCAAGAACATTCTTCAGTTAATAATTCTTCTCATATTCCTTTCACAATCATGGTTTCTGTTTCACAGATCTAATGTTGATGAACTCATTTCATAACTGAAAGGACTTGACATCACTGAGCATTACAAATAACCGCATTTAGGGCATCCCAAAGAAATTATTTTCAGTTTTACTTAATGAGTAACTGTGTTTAAATTCTTAGGCACTTTTCAAGAACTTCAGGAGGGAAAGTTCAGGTGACAGTGTAAGAGAGAGCAAGGTCACAGCTATAGAGAGGAACTTTTCAAGGGCCTTGTAGTTTAAGATATGCATTTTATAGTCAATCTGAAAACTGTCATTTTACCAGTGGAGTGGTGAAAGTACAGGGTGATATGGTCACTTCTATTTGTGTGATGAGCCAAGAAGCTGCAATCTGGTGAGACTAGCTTCTTAATGGAATGGAAAGGACAGCCAGAGAGGATATGGCATTCAAGTACATCAATTTTTATAATGAGGGCATCGACTAGTTTTTCTGTGTCATTTGAATGTGTATTAAGACAGAGCACCGATGAAAGGAAAAAAAAATGTAACACAAAGAACTTCTTGAAAAAGAGATGAGATTATATGTGTACACTCATTATAACATAAACAAAAAACACTGCAGGTCAAGTAAACTTTATTAGGTTGCATTATAATCTTATCTCGGGCACAGTACTGACTACCATTACTGAGTATGTATTTTACTTTTCAGAAATATTTACTGAGGAACATTTTCCATTATGTCCGTAGCCTAGATGAAACATACACGCCTTGACAACGTCTCAAGCTATTGGTTCAATAAAAATATACATAAGCATTACAGCTGTGTCTACAAACTGCCTTATTTGTATTTGTCTTACTTTCTTTTGGACCATGTGATCAATTGCATGCCTTCAAAGTATAATACCAGCTTGGGTGGTATTCTGAATTATGAATGGTTTTTGAACAAATATGGACATTTTACACTTTTTGGGTTTTGAAGGAAAAACCTTAGCTTACCTTCCCACCTCATCCTTAATCTGCGTAATTACAGATCCCTTCCATCTCCGGCAGCTCCTCTGGATCCCTGAGCCATGTTTGGGGCATTATACCACCAGATTTGACTGCCCATATTAACTCTTTTGTTCTGTTGAAATTGGCTTTGCTTCCTCATTGGTTGGGGTCTCACAGACCCCAGTGCCATACATGTATCCAAGATAGTAAGATTGGTTATGTTTGGGGTCAGTTTGACCCCAGAGAAAATAAACTGTTATACAATAAAATAAAATTAATCCAAATAGACTGCTAATCTGTCCAAGGCCTTCTCCAACTGGCAAACTAACAATGTACACATTCCAGTGCACATGAACCCCTCCAGGCTAACAGGAGTACCAGATATGGACCAGTGCTCCTTTAAACCATGGCACAAAATACAACCAAAGCTTCCCTAAACCTAGAAGACTCTTACACAAACTATGTACAAATTTAAAATATATGCACATCCCCAGGCTAACAGGACTGCCAGATTTTGTCCCCTGTTCCCCCAAACCCTGCCAAAAGATTCTGCAACACTCCATAGCCCTGCAAGATGCAAAGGCTGGAGGGTTGGAGGCAACAATGAGGTTAAGCCCTTTTTCATGAGACAGAGACATGCAGAGGGTTAGAGTGTGTGCAGATAGAACAATGTTTTTTGAGCTGTTAAAGAGGGTCTGGGGTCTCACAGACTCCAAAAAGCAGATGAGTGTTGAAAGCATCTGGAACCTCAGGTAAGTGGATGTAGTAGTATATCTTAAGCCATTTTGACCAAATGCTTGCAGAAGCAGAGCACTCTGTGTTTACATTACCAACTCAATTTTTCAGGATGTAAACAGCACTTCCCTTTGGCTCTCAGTTCATAAATTAGCCCCTGTTACTATCCTGTCTGGTGCACTGAAACACCCTGTAGACCTGGCCCTCTGTCTTTGTCAATGGACCATTTCAGCTTAGCTGAAACAGAGCTGACCACTTTACCTCCCACCCTATGACTCTGTCTGGCAGCTCCTCAATGTGTCCTTACTCCTGTAAGCAATTCCACATGAGACTGTCTTGCCAAGTCAGTAAACAAATGAATAAATAATACCTCAATGTAAATTAACAACAATGTACTTATTCTGCTGAGAGTGGAGATAGAGAATGTTAACTGATATTTTAATTGTTTGATGGCCAGCCAGTCTATGAGTATTTAAGCAACTTAATCAGGAGATATAAGTACTGATCTATACATGCATGTTCAGATAGGCACTGAGATGAGCGTTTGAGTAATTAGTATAGCCTGTGTTTGATTACATTCTGTAAATGATTATAACCCTCTTGTGCTGCCATCTATTAAACTTTCTATTGATTGTGGCATCTTCCATTGCAAATAATGGAAATCCCATGAAACTTATGAGGTTGAGATAAATTAAATCAGAAGGGTTGCCTGTTACATTAATTTATGCAATGATTTATTATACTATGGTTTTATAAGAGACCTAGGAAATTAAGAACATTAGTATTTCTTATGGATTATTAAGAAAAAACATCATTTTTACTTATCATGAGAATACATTTTCATTCCTTTAGTGTATGATTCTTTGATCATATAATAAATAAAATTCAATGGTGTTACGTAAATACTGGAATTATTAATATTCTGCCAGCTGATAACTCTTTATATACTACTCTTTACATACAATTGGGATACAAAAATCCCAATTGTCCTGGCATTCGGAGAAATGTTGAAAAGAACAGTAACAAAGCAATAGCAACAACAGTTTTATATAGAAATACAGAGCTGGGAAATAATTAACATATTAAGTATCAGACATGAGATAGGAGAGATGATACAAACAAAAAGGTGAAACACTTTCACATGTCACAAGTAGAAGGAGCGCAGCATTCTGGAACATCCTTTATGTGACACAGCTCAGCTGAGAGCCTTTTGAAAGTAATTCAGTCAATGACCCAAATGCAGCGGTCCACGTGCCATCATGGCAACAAACAGCAGTGCATAGGGCTTCCCTGTGGGAATGATGTCACTTGGGAAAGTAGTCAAATGGTCTCTTTGCTCTGAACGCTGTGTTCAGGGCCAGGGCATTATGCTACGAGACCTTATCTGACAGCTATCCACTGTTGTACTCTGTATTTATTTTCTCCTCTATTGTCCTCCCATAATGTGTCTTTAGGCAACAGGAGATTTTCTCTCAAAGAGTATCCAAACATAATTATACACTGCAGGTGTGTGTTTAGCAGGGTAAGAAATTAACTTTTTCTGCATGCATAATTGTTGGAACATTTCTGGCAATTTCTATTCAATGCTGCAAAAAACTTTTTTTCTTTTTATAAATCTAACAGCAGCCAATGCAACAGGGCTGGGATGCATATGCAGGCTAAAACCTTAGTCATTACTTGTTAGTTCATTACTAGTTCTGACTTGGACTGCTTATTTCACAAACTGCATAATTTAGGCAGAATGGTAAACATGGAAACAACAGGTACTGACTGGTTGCATCACTTTTTTTGACTAGAAATTGTTCAATTTTGCGACTGAAGGTTGCTAACCACCTGTGGCTTCTGGGTGTGCAGAGAGGACACAGTAACTCAGGTAAAAGAATATTCTACAGAGCAGGAAGGGGTGAGGGAGAGGGAGGTTCCAGGCAATGGAGGTATGTATTGACCTGGGCAATCCTTGGTTTGTGTTTAGCAAAATAGGAGACATAAGGAAAGTGGAACATGCCTTTTACAGGGGCAAATATCAGAAGAAAAACAGCATCAGATCCATGTTTATGAGCGACATGACCGTTCTCAGGATGAAAACAAACTGATGTTATGACCACTTAAAATGTGTGAGAAAGGAGGGTCAAATATGCAGTGTGCTCTTTGTTTACTCAACCTTGTGCCTGTAGTCTAAATTTCTTAGGTACATCTGAAACAAACATATTCAGAGTAGATGTTGGATTTTCACCTGTACTGTCATCCAGAAAACTGTATTTTACTTTATGAAAGTTTATGAAAGTTTTAATCACCCTTGTTGTAAAAATAAAAGCACAAGCTCTAAACTGCAACCATCTCCACATCACAGGATTATTTCAGCATTAAAGAGGCTGATCACAAGTCAGAGACAGTATACACTGCGAAGCTAACCCCCCTCCATGTCTCTGTTGCAGTGTAAATATTTAAAGACTTGATGCCTGCTTCCTTGCCAGCTTTTGGGGAACTTCACACAAAGATACTGCTTCCCCAAATGCTGTTTGACAGGGCTTTTGCATCAGTGAGTCACTTTTGCTGGATTTAAAAATACTCAAAAAGTTACATGATTACATGTCAGTTCGACACTACGACAGTCACCTTGAGTTTCTCCTCTTCTTTTGCATCATTCCACTTGATTTGATTCTACCTGCCTGCTGATATGGCACACAACACAACTAAGCAAAAAATCCATCTTCAGTAATGCTGAAAGACAGATCTGAGACCTGTGCACCCATTACTTGGATATAAACTGTGGGCTGAACACTCATAGCCCAGCCTTTACACACCTTAGACCAGTTAGACAGAACCAACAGAAAATTCTCTTCAGAGAATATCTGTCAAGAAAGCAATACAAAACACAGTTGTGCTATATAAATACTGTATCAACTGATGCAGAACACAAGAAACTCAAAGCTGACAAATGTTGAAAAACATTACTGCAATGTCACATTTGAATTATGTGGATAAGAAATTTCAGAGATGATGCTCGACCTGTTCTATGACTTGCATAACACATTAATGGAAACACTGAACTCAAAAGTATTTAATTGTGGTAATTAAGTCTATTCTTGGCTTTATAGGGCTGGATTCCTGTAGATTGTTAGAGTTGCCTTTAAATTTACTACTTGAGGGGCAGATGATTCATGAGATTGACCCACTGAACAACAGGTGATTCAAAGCCAATTAAACCATAATACCCAGACAATATACCAAGAATACGGTATGTCAAAGATAAATTAAGGCAGACTTGAGTCCACATGTCAATATCTCTAGCTCTCACTAGTGACAGAGAAGGTCATTCCATGTGGAATCACCAGGCCATGACCCCTATCAACTGAGATTGTTCTTAAATATATTCTATGGTTAGCAACCAGCATGACAAGCACTCCTGCAACATTATTTTCATTAGCTTCAGAGACTCATTAACCTGGACAGGGCGGATCAATTATTACAAGATTTCAAGAAGATATTAACTTTCGCGCTTAAAACTCCAAGTAGAATGTTTCTCCTCTGCCATTCTACCTATCGTGTCACTGTTTACAATTGTCAATCATTCCACAGCATTGAATTATATTTTAATATACATTATTTTGCTTTTCATAAAGCTCAGCATGGTTTATGTTGTATTTTGTACAAAGCTTTCATGTAGCTTGACATCCTAGACATTTTTTGGGAAATGGAAGTTTTGCAACTCTAGAATATGTGGTGTCCTCTTTAGATGTGGTGTCCTGTTTAGACAATGTTTACATTTCTTTACACTGAAATTCTGTTGCTGAATGTACACATAGAAAAACATGGAAAAAGGCAAGTCTTGCCAGATGAGTTCAGCAGAACATGACTCAGTCTAGTCCCAGTGGAAAAAGGTATCAAAGTGAGAAGTAATTCTTAAATAAGAGAATAGTAACATGAAACCAAATGCTTCATTAAACCCACATATCTGAGCCTAACAGCCCTGTCACTCCGTAGCTCTACACTAAGTTAGTGTCATGGGCAACATAACTTCAAGGGAATTCCTTCACATTTGTGATCATGGCATGGCCATTCCTGTTCTGTAGACAGTGTTCAATTGTGTTGGATTAAAGCCCCACATCTAATGAATGCAGATTTACAGCAATGTGAAACTTCATTGTCTGGTATCCTTGAACTGGGAAATGTTGGAGACCTGGATGTACACCACCCATTGCTGTGCTAAATCATTTATTCACAGAATCTCTTAGAGAGTAAGAACATGCAAAAGCAAATGTGAACGGAGTCACCAGTGGAATCACACCATTTAGTCTGTGGCTGGTAGCTGGAAGTAGCTGGTAGTAGCCTTGAAGACTGATGAATGTGTGCAAGGCAAAAATTAAGGACAGACTAGACGGTACACTTCTCTGTCTCAGCTGCTCCAAGGAAACACACACATACAGTCACAACATCCTGTTTAGGTAAATGACAATGCTGCCGACGCAGAATTATCCACCCGTCATTAAAAGGTAATTATTATACTCACACAAATGGCATGAAAATTGGTACTTTAGTCAATATAACTCCCTGTTACGCGAAAGGAAAAGCAACGTTATAGCAACATGGCTTGCTGATATAAATGTTCATTTATCAGTATTCAAGCCGGGTACCAAAAGAAACAGTACCGAAACAAATAAATTACTAAACGTGTAAATTATTTAGTATAAACTGTACCATACAAAACTTCACTTCAAAAAACAGCAATCAGTCGACTGCAAGCACCGTGTATTTAAGATCTAAGAGGAGCTAGTCTGATTTTATCAATGACAATTACGTATCAATGAAACTTTGTACACAAAAGCATAACTTAGATTTTGCAATATTATAAAATAACTACACAAACTTAAGTTTCTGAAATGATCTGCTCTACATACCACCCTTCGATATCCTAAGTTACCGGGCTGTATACACTTGGCGTCCCACTTACCTGTTTAAAGGAGAGTGTACCGGAGAGATAGGTTGTTCAAAGCCGTCCTCCACCAACTGTATCCTTGGCGGAGAATAAGAGTGGTAAGCTGTCAAAATAACGCTACCGGAATCTGACATTTCCATTTTTAAACGTGCGCTGTCTCCTAAAAATGACTCAAGACGCACTATGTCCGTATAATAAGTTAGTAGAGGCACGCATTCATCTGACTTCGGTGCATGAGGGGCTCATACCTACGAGTAAATAAATAAGCTAAAGCATTGGCTCTTTCGCGTCCGACTGAGGTGTAATACGACACCATTCTGACGGCGCAGGCCCATTCTATCTGACAGCCTATCAGGGTTTCTCCTCATTTGCATAAAATCTGCACCGACTGCAGACACTCACATGCTTTTGTAATTATGAAACTTTGAGAACTTTTTTTTAAATTAAAGTATATTGTCAACACATAGGAGCTTTGACCAGTCGAGGATGTTTTGTTGGATTTTTTGTTTCGGATGTTTTGTTACGGAACACCCTTAAAACCCTAACACAACTGCTTTCGTTTATCAAGTAGCACTGCCCTTTACAAAGCAGTGACTTTCCTTAGCTAATTATATTGTTCGTTTCATATATCTAACGATCTAATTTAATCTTATTACTTGGCGCGCAGTGTCAAATCATTGGACATTACATAATCTCTCTGTGTATGCTTAATGATAACCTCCTGCCTGTTTGCCTTAGTTTTTTATTTGACTCTCAAGGTTAATTACTTGGGCTTCTGTATGTGTTGATACAGCAAAGCTCTGCCTTCTTGACTCTGTAACTACGCAGAGTTTTTGGGAAGAGGCCCAGCCAGGTACATGCAGCAGCTTGAACCATTCTGTCAGTCTGCAGACAGGAATGCTACCTGTTATTCATTTTAGGTATTGCATTATCATTGCGCTACAATCACAGCACAATTTTTATGTTTGAAAATAAATATAAAAGAATTGTGCAACTTGTAGGTACATTTAAGATCTCCCTTAACAACATGAAACCATGACACAACACAATGGGCTCCACAGAGAGGTGAAAACTCTGAATGATTCAGGAGGCAATGGCTGGACAGAGCCGTTCATATTATGTTATTAGCAAGCCAGTGGGAGGCTAGTGTCATATGTTTTCATGGAATTCCTGGTGGTGCCCCTGCACACCACAAATAATCAACTGTAATAAGCACACAAATGCTTAATATATGTCAACACTGTCGGTTGTTGTGAAAGTTGGTAAGTGATTTATCTGGAAAAGAAGGAGTGTACTTCCCAAGACTCAATCACTCAGGTTAATATTTTCTTTTGCAGCCTGTATGGAAGGAAACACGCCCAAAGGATGGAGCAATCATCAGAAAAGCCAAAGGTTGAACAATATTAGAAATGATCCCTATTGCACTAAATTCCAGCTTTGCTGCAGCAGTATAGTGAAGGAGGGGTTTCAGCTCCTAGTAAGGAGGTTGTGGGGAGTTGCAGATTCTGTCTTATTTTGCCAGTAAACATCCAGAAGAATGAATGGAAGTTGAGATGAACTTATGGCTTTTAAATCACCAGCTAAGGATGTCTGAGCAAGAGAAATGCCAAAGAATGGGCTGGGTAAAGAGAACATATCTCTGCTCCCCATGACCCACATAGACCTTCATTCATCGGTCCACCCAGGGGAAGACAGCGAAAAGTATCACAAATCAGCTGAGCAAGGCCTGCACGTTTCCTCACTTTCCTGCACATTTAACAGCACTATCCTGAAGAGGTTGCATCTGCAATTTGCAGCATAACCTTAAATATTCATGAAAATATGACATTTCTGCAACTGCATCCTACTGTCATTAAAATGAATTCAGTGCCTAGCGGCACCAAGGTGTGGTGAGACAAGACAGTTAAAACAGCGTTTGGGTCACCTCTTGTGGTACTCCACATAATTACTAGTGAAGAACATAGAAAAAAATCAATCTTAACAACACTTTTAGTTCTGTCTTTGTGAATGCATAATTTAGGGAATCAAATGAATTTATAATGACCACAGATGATGGAGAAATATACATGATATCAACTGATAAATCAAAGACAACACACCATTCCACTGTTTTAGTAAGGTTCTGAAAATATGTGGACTGAATGTTTGTGCTCAGATATGTGTTCATAGGTTTTACCTCATGCATGTTTTCTTTCCTTTGCCCATTTTATTTACTCTTTTTCATTTTTTTGTGTAACACAAGGTCAGATTATAGCTTGGAAGTTCAAAAAGTCTATTTCACTGAGAAATGCCAATTTGGAGTATTTATCAGCTCAGCAAAAGAGTTGAAAGAACGGCTCTTTATATTTCCAAGGTATTGTCCCATGTGTAATGAGATAGGCCTTCATTTGGACGTATTGAATACCATATGCCACATGGAATATAAAATACATTTTCACTGCACTAGATAGTATCTTGCTTTTCTTAGCAGTGCTACTTGTTCATATCTCAAGGTGTAGGGTTCCAGGGCTTGCTTACTCCCCAGCTTTTATTACCCCAAGCTCAAAGGGCCCAAATAAATGTATCCACTTACATCTTCTAAGGATGGCAAAGCCATTGTGTTTTAATCCACTCATACTGTATGTGAGTGGTGGTGGCTTGTTTCTGAAAGGGCCCTGGAGTCACGGACACATGGAGAAGATTTTGAAGCTGAACAAGGTGCTGACTGTATGAAGGCTGCTATGTACGGAAGGTATGAGTGAAGATAGGGAGGGTCAACATTTTCACAACAAAACTTCATCGGTTTTTCAAACACAGCTCCTTCAACTACCTGAAACACCTCAGTCAAGACAACAGTGGTAGCTCACACTAAAAAGGGGAGAATTTTATAAAAGAGTAAATTAGCAGTTATAGTAATGAGCCCATTACATTACATATTTCAAGAGAATTAAGTGCTTCAATAGTGAATTCAATAGCAAATATCCTTCAGCTGTTGTTATACTGTCATTTTGTTTGCTGAAAGCATTGATAACAGATGTGAAAATCAACATTATGCCCATTCCGTATTTGCGAAGCCCGGTGAATCTGCAGGTATTTTAGTTTGCATCTGTATCCCGTCAATGGTATAAATTTGTGCAATATGTAAACAAGGCCGAAGGCTTCTTTGTTGTTCCTGTTTCAGCCAGTGGCAGATACCACAGAATGTCTCAGATGTTATACTTCTGAAACAATATCTATCCTATACAACTCATTCTACATTCCATTTGGGAAATCTCAGATATGTGTATGTTTGTTTACTGAACAATGCATGACTCATTGGAAAGCTATTATTTTTTCTAGTGAATTTATCCATAGTGCAACAGTTTGAATATGTTATGAATGATATTATTACTATAATGAATCAAACTGCAATAAATGCATGCAAAAAAAAATCCACCAAAAATGATAAAATGCAAACTGGTATTTACAGTTGGCAGGCAGGTACCTCCAGATTGTGTATGTGCAGGTCAGAGGAAGAACGGGCCAGACTAAAGACTCAAGTGTCTTCAAACACAGTGTAGTGGAGGGCACCAGACACGTTGGTGTGAGTATGATGACAACAGAAATGCTGCTGCTTTTGCATATGTAAGAGTCTTCATTCTGGCTGCCTTATAGTTGAGTCCTCCCTGCACAAAATGGAGAAACATTTTCTATTACTTATATATTGTGATTCTTGAAATTAACTTGCAGTCAAGTTGTTTTGTCGTATTTTTATGTAGTTACCAAGTCTGTGAAGTGAAATGAAATTTTCTGTTTGGGAGTTACCTGTTCCACCTCTCGAATTGATGACACCCGTAATGTTCAAACATCTCGTCATTATCGTTAACTCCAGCTGTACCATACGCACTATGTGTGACATGCCACACACATTGATGAGGGGGAATCCTTCTGCATGTGCTGGTATAATTACATAGTAATTATGTTGGTAATTGCACAGAGGTATGTTACTTACTCACATGGTAGAAATTATTTCATAAGTGAGTAATTATGTGATGGGTTTTGCTTAAGTGTGGGACTACGTTTAGGGCTTTGTGGTTTCACATAAACTATTTCCATACATAGCATTTAAATAACTATTTCACTACGTATGAGGACCAAACATTTTACTTAGCTTCATTTCATTTCAATATTATCATTCTCTTCATTTCAATCAAAAGATTGTATTGAATTACTCACATTTTGGAGTAAATTTAGAGTGAGAACAATTTCAAAAAATTCAGAATGCTGCTGTATATGATCTAGTCTTAAAAGCTAGATCATAGTTTTCAGTACATACATCACTTTTGGGCAATGGAGGAGAGAGCAGATGTCACTGTGAAAACGTGAACACGACTCTCCCACATGTTTCTCAGTCCAAACCACATTTAGTGATGAAGGCCTTAAGAACTCTTTATCAAAGCCTCATAATTATTTAAAAGAGGATGTACCACTACACCACAAAAGAGTTGGGAGAAAAAACATTTGGGCACATGAATTCTCGCATCCCCACGGCAATCCAAATGAACTAACAAATGGTTCCATATATCTGAAGTCTTGGCTTCAACAGGACATTCTAATGTTGGCATCAAGTAAATACTCTTTCCTTTCATGTGAGCTACAAGAAAGGTGATGTTTCAAAATCTGGTCTGCACCTGCCAGGAAAATTCTTCAAGAATTTAGAAAAGGATGAAAACCTGACAGAAAAAACCTTAAAAAGTGCAGATGATATTTAAGGCTTAAAGCAGTTATTGTTCTCATCAACCATATATCTCACACTGGAAAGAAAGCTTCTTCATTATTCTAAAACTTCAATATTCATTAACATTTGGCAGTCTGGGTACAGTCTGTAGTCTTCAGTGTTGAATATACTGTACATTTGAAACTCTCATCCTAACTGAAGATCCTTACAAAGATAAATGTATATAATTTAATTTATTCCTCTGAAATCACATAAACCAACACCACTGAGCGGAGTCAGAGGCTATGATACAAAATGTTTTTACAATTACAAATTGTGCATTTCCTGTTTTATTTGTATTCTTTTCTGTTCATGATATTAATATTTTCATATTATTTTGCTTTTTGAAATAATTGCTATTACAAATGCAGACAACATATACAAACAAGAAAATTCTCCTTGTTATATCCATTTCTTTATGATCAGAGATTAGGTTTTATACCATTTTGTAATTATTTCATACAGAGTTTGTGGGGAGTGCTCATCTATCAGCAGTGGATGACTGTGGATTTGTCCATGTTTGTGTCTGTCCCTCCTCATGTCAAACAGAAGAACAACCACTCAGAACTCAGATTATCTATGAGAACAAATAGTTTCTCTGACAGAAATAACTATCAGCGGCTTATTAACTTTTCAACAACTTATTTCGTCTGCACAGCAACATTAGGTCAGCATCATTCATCCAATAGTGTAGTCTTGGTGACTGAGCAGGCTCTGAATCTTCCTATTATGTTCCTGAGGCAGTAGGGTGGGATGCAACCCAGTGCATGTTTATCCATTTATTCATTAATATTCTTTTTCTCCAACTTCTGCACACAGGTTTATAATGTTAGATTAACTATGAGAGCATGCTTATCTGTAAGTGACGTTTTCTCTTGGTTGTGACCTATTTTAAAAAGGAGACGCAGTGAAAGGGGGTCTCATCTGCAGTAAACAGCTCTTATCTATGTGGGAGGGGTCAGAAAGTTCCTGTACTTTGTAACGGAGGTGACAGATATGCAGTTCAGACCACAGGATGCCCAGCCCACCTGACTCCCTGCAGAGAGACAGCAAATTCTTTCCTCTTACACAGGGTTTCAGGGAAGCTTATGTAAATTTAAATGTGAATTTGGATCCTGCCTCTCCCCATAACTTCCCACAGTAACCTGTGTATCCGGGAGTTCTCAGCTTCTATGATATAACCAAACTGCAAGAGTGGAATTAACTCAGCTTGTCATTTTGTGATAATTAAAACACTGAAATTAGAGTATTATATATGGGATGGAATATGAATGTTTCATATGAATATTAAATGGCAAGAACAATGTGTATTAGGGCTACTGGGATAAATGAATATATGTGTTCCTGTTTTAATCAAATTATATTACACTGAATTCATTATATCACCATTTTATATTCAAACTATTAATAATGTGATTTTCAGAACTCCTCTTACAAATCTTATAATTGTGTAGACATTGATAAACTGTATGGGAAACAAGACATTCTAAGAATTTTCAAGCATTGTATTGAATCGTCACATGTAAATAATGTACATCTATGATCAACAACGATTACGCCAATTTAAATCTAGAGACTGTATGGATTTCTCTGTCAGGAGAAGTATTACAAAATACTTTTACTCTACCATGCTCATTAGGCGGCAGAGACAGAATGACTTCAAACATGTTCAGAAAGGAACTCTGCAAATGAATCCCAGAGGATTTAAAACTGCATTTCAAGCATGTTTTCTTATAACCATAAGAATTATGTGTCTCCCAGGCTATTTTAGTGTGATGTTAATTTTATTTATTAGTTTTGTGTCTTATTTGTCATTTGTGCCTTGGCAGGTCAGAGAAAAAGGCTAAATTGCAAAACAATCTTTCCAACAAATGACATCAGATAAAGTGTGGATTCATTAATCGACCTATGTTCATCATTATATGAAATGAATACGGTGTGACAGTATGAGAGGATGTACATACATAATTACTCTCTTCTGAAAACTGCAGATACTATTTCAGTCTGCTTGCCCTCTATGAAACGTCAATATCCCATTCTTAACCACACAGCACTGCATGGAAATGGAAAAAACAATGTGCAGCTTCTGCTAATGCAGATTAATGTCTCATAATGTCTCTTTTTGTCATTTTCAATGGAAATGGATCTGTAACACCCCTGACACTGTCTTGTGTGAAAACAGAGTTGATTTTTCTTGTGTTTCTGCTCATGTTGCCTTTGTGCTCTTTTTATAGTTTTTGTGCTTCATTATTGGAACACCATTGTATTAATAAAAACATCAAAATTATTTGCTACACTCACTTTTACATATCCAAATGGGTATGGTATGGTATAAGGAATGCGGTCCTTTTGGAGATAAAATATTGAGTACCCCATCAGTCAATTCTTATTGAGATATAAGAGATATACAAAATTATAGCCAATGGTTTACCATGTTGTATATCTCTTCAGTCAGTTCTGATTGAGATATAAGAGATTATTAACATTATAGCCAACGATTTACCATTCACAGTAGTACAGTAGCAACACTAAATTGAATGTCACCAGATAATAAACACAGCCTGTATAAACACTGTCAATAAGAAGACATTTCCTACTGAACATAATATGTGCATTGTGATGTACAGATAAGAAAACTTATACTTCAACCTATCAGAGACTTTCTACCTTATAGAGCTCATTTGTAATGGAAATCAAGCATCAGATATGACATTGGCAAACAATACATTTCCCTATGAAAGCCATATGTTAACAGGAGTCAATGTGTCACTGAAGCATGATATGTCTGTATATCAGGTATAAACACAGTTCATTCCCTCATTATGAATTCCTGGCATTCTGATTGTTTTTCATTAGTTTGATCTTTTAATGATATTTACAGTTTCAACAAGGAAAGACTTCAATCAAGTTAAACAAAAGCTGTCCAAAGGAACATGTGTTGTGATTAAAAAAGCCATCCCTGTGTGTGAGGATTAAGTCTCACTAAACAATGACAACCACGTCATTTTAGCTCATGTAAACCACAATTAATGTTTCACCTTGCAACAACAATGTGGTACGTGCCAGAGTGATTCCTCTTCCTGGCAGAGGGGAAGAACGGAGGTCCAGAAAGTGTGTGTCATTTCAGTTCTACTGCCTGACACTAGCAGCAGATATGTTTGAAGTTCATACAAATCCTGTATGAACTTCTCAATGACTTTCTGAATCGTTGGTTTACCACTGTTAATCATACATATTCACCCGGGTTTGAGTCAAGCTGTGACTATATGGAAAAAATGAATAGATGAATGAATCAGAAATTCAATGAATTCAATTACATTTTTTCATGTTGCCTACGTGAGACTAGTGGAATATCACTCAACTAGATTGTGTTTCTAGATCATCTTTTTAAATCTGAGCATCTTATAAGCAATGATGACGAATGGTATTAAAGAAGCTGACCTTATTAAAGAAGCCATTTGAAAAGTATGTCCTTTGATGGTATCACAGAGGATGGAGAGTAGTTCATTCTATCTAATCAAAATCACGCCCAGAGTCCTCGTACAAATAGAATACATCATGCTACATTCTAATATAGCACATTAAAATATGTTTCCTCTTTAATAAAAATAGGTTAGACATGCAACACTGTACAATCATACATGCACAATAATTATCCTCCATGTATTGTCATTTAACTGACAGATTCAGTAAGATCTTTTACAAAAACATTACAGCTATAAATTGCACTTAATTGTTGCAGAATATAAAAATCTTATATTTATTATGAGTGAAGCCATTTTACTGTGAAGAAATATATTAAAAAACTGAGATTACTGTAGTGAAACAGGTCTGCCAGAAAAAGTAACACAGAAGCACAAAGAGTTGCCTCTCAGAGAGGTATTGCTTGGCAGTGCTGCCTTACAGCCACTGAGTATGTTGCCAGACCCAAAATTGCCTTGGGTGATGGGATGTCTGAAAACCTGGTTTATCAGTTTTGGTTAATCCACCATAGGGTTTAGCAGGCAGGATGTCAAATCAACACAGTGTAATCGGCTGGCAATTCTATTTCAGGCTGCCTGATACAGACCATTATGAACTCTTCTCAGAGTAAACAGCAATGAGCAACTGAACCATGAACCTTTGGCCTGTATATCCTTCAGCTAAGCCGCTGGAGTTTTGGATGGTTCTGCTACAAAAATTGCTTCTGTCTTATTTATCTTACAGAAGGTGAGCAGAGAATAAAATGAAAGGACAGAGCTGGTTCTCTTGACCTACAAAAGAAATAGAGCTGTTCCACAGCACGCATCCAAGGAGAAATCAATTATTCCTTGCTTTAACAGCTAGCTAATTATAGACTGTTCTCTGAAGAAGGACAGTTACAGCTATTGTATAAGCTACAAGCTGACATGTAATACAGCCTGAGAGACAATAACAGATTGTCTTACACTCAATAGCTGGTTTCAATACGTCCTCTGAACCTATGATCATAACGTGTTATCCCGTCGCTCAATATCAGGATCCACTTATCCACAAGCAGCATGTAATGCAGGGTACATGTAATTAACATATAACAGCAAGATGTACCTACATTTCATATGAATTATTACATTTATATTTCATATGTACATACATGTGCAATGCTTATATTCAACATTTAGGCTTTCCCCTTTGTATCCCATGCAGGGTCTCTTCCCCCTGATGAGACAGTATCAGCTGTGGAAGCAGGGCAGCTGATAGCTTATATATAGCTGTTAGGGTGGGGCCGAGGGGGTCAGTCACTCCCCAGCGGGGCTCCTTCAGTCCCTGGAGTACTCAGAGCACTGAGTAACCTCACCCTTCATTCCTCCAGCAAATGCTCTGAAATAATACCTCCTCTGTTTGTCTCTGCTATTCTCAGCGTTTACACAATCTCACAATTCCTGGCTTCTGCTCACGGCCAACTTAAAGTACAGTGATCATAATTGTCTAACAGGGGAGGGAAATTACATTAAGACTCAGCAGAAAGACAGTAACATCAATTATGGCTGTAAACAAATGTGTTGCTATTGATCTTAACACAGAAAATAGCATCATATAGCTGAGGTTTAAGCTAAGGGAGAGCATACAGACCAGGCAGAGGAAAAGTTAAACATGCAGCAGAAGAGCTTTTAAAGCTATATTCAAACATGAGCATTGTTAAAATGTCATTCGTTTTTCACTAGTATTTTCAATTTATTTCCCCATGAATATATTCTAATTTGCATTAGCATATTGACGACAAGGTGGTCATGCCCTCTTGTGTTCAGTTGATAGTTTCTCCTCTCTTTTATTTAGTTTTAGACCATGTGTTATCTAATCCTGATAGCTGATCCGTGTCTGACCTGTTTCACTTTTTCTGTCCTGCTTAACCCTGACCATGAAAATGGTCCAAATGAGTCAGAATTTTTGTAACTTATTTTATCTCTGCAGATTTAATGCTTTTAGGATTTTTTTTACACATTAAAGGTAATTATCATTTTTGAAAGAATTGCGTTGACTGATGTTTTTGGAAATGTTTTCAGGCTTTGCATGAATGACAGCTATTATATTTTTGTATTAAATGTTTGCTTGTCTTGTCTTATTTTCCCCTCTTTCTTTTCTCCTAGAAATTGGCACCTTTTGTGTGTTTAAGGGAGGTGAAAGCTACACTTACTGTCCTGGAGTCTCCGCTTCCCCTGTCATTTTCACCTGTTGATATGAATCAGCAGACATGACCCCTGACCTCAGGACAGAAAGGCGCTTTGAGTTGGCGACCCTGGCCCCATATGCCACCTACATAGCCCCAGGATCCAGTTTCACAAAGACAGAGATAAACAACCCATTTAAGCCCCCTGCCGGTGAGACGGCGAGGGCCAAACACCAGGGATCTGAACCTTGTAAGGGACACAGCCACACAATATCCCAGCTTGTATAGCCATCATGGTATGCATGCAGACAGGAGGAGGGGAAATCATTCATTCATTATTATGGTTAGAGAGCTGGGCTTCTTCCACACAAGTGGTTAGTTGATTCCCAGGTAGGGCAGCACTGTTGTACTCTTGAACTTGGTACTTAAATATCCAGCTATAAATGGATAGTGTGAAGAAATGTGGTTGAAGTGTGTAGAATGTGTGTAGAAAAGAATGTAAGGAAAAGAATGTCTGCTAAATGTTTAATGTAAAAAGGTGTTTTTGTCTTGAAATTTCAGATTTAAATTCTACAATGTGTAATGTATTACAATTACAAATCTTATAAAACAAATTATCCAAATTATTTACAAAATGTAAGTTTTCTGAACAAAAACAATATCTATTGATAAGGAATCTTGAGGAAAGAGTGTGTTTGGCTGGACAATTATGATATCTGGATTTATAAATGGACCTCACAAGGACCATTGAGTACACTTTCCATGTGCAAATACGCACTTTTCCTGCATTGTTTCATGCTGTCATTTTTAGATGTTATAACTGTGAGAACAGGATCTTGGGCTGAGACACAGTTGTGTAAATGCCTGGCTCTGTTGTGATGCAAGTTGGCCTGGATAAGGCTAGATACCCAGCGAATAATTAATGTAACGTAACACAAGGCGAAGATATTGATCCTTAGTGTGGCAACTAATCCATGACACTGCTGGCTGCCAAAGCTTGGTCATGGTACTCCATCCTTCTTTTCATTCCCCAGAAAACCTTCCCCTGTGGTTTTGTCTTTCTAAAAAGGATTATATTTTCATTAAACAGATTTTCTTTTCTCAAAGATATTGTTCTTTTCTCACTACTGAGAAGCTGGGCAGTGCAGGGCAGACCTCAGAGAAATGAGCAAATGGTGTCACACATACATCTCTTATGCCATGTTCCAACCTGCCCCGGTTAAGGGTTCCCTGACAAGGTGACCTATGCAGAGAGCAGTGTCATGTACTAATTTCTATCCACCCTAAATCTGACTGAAAGAGAAGCACAAAGACACCCACATCAGTAACATGCTTCCAGTCAGAACAAAATCTGATGCCCACATGCTAACCTGATGGCTTTACATACAATGTGAATGTAAGTGTCTTCTTCATTTATGCATGAAATTAAAGACTGATAAAACATTTTAAGCATGTAATGGTGCATGTATGGTTGTGACATGTGTTTTCACAAATAAGTAAAGAATAAATGTAATTGAATGTGAGTCTTATTTGTTCTCATTTGTATGCATTGCTGCAGCAGGTCTAACCATCTCCAAATGATACAATGTAATTCATAAAAATAAAAGTGCAGTGAATAGACAATTCACACAGGTGAAAGTTATTACTAGGCTAAACGGGCAGCTTCTTGACACAATACTGATGATTTTTAGACTGTCTGGCAGTCTGTCATATGACCTCCGGCACAAGCCTCTTCAGAATTAAATATTAAAGACAAGCACAGGGAGGAGGAGGAGGAGGAGGAGCAGGAGGAGAAGAAGAAGGGATTTCTGGGCATAGGTCAGACTCTGGCGCCAAAAAGCCATGAAACCAATCCATAATGCAGAACATTATAGACATAATGTAGCTTCTGGCAGTCATACAAGACATTTGCATTAATGTTTTAATGTTGTTTTGTTTAACAATGTTTGTAATGTTTCTTTTATGTATGGATTTTACTTCACTTCAAATGATGGTGACGGTATAAAGCACATACTGATTGTCCATACATATCCATCTGGTTATGTGTCTTGAAGTAAAGCAATTTACTCAATTCTCATTAAGGAGAAAGGTTTTTAATCTACATATATATTGGTTCTGAATTACTTCATAACACATATGCATTTGAAATAGTTTTTTTTTTTATTTTAGACAGATTGCTTAAGTCATTGGGAAACTTAGTATTTTTGAGTACCATTGTATTTCTTTTTAACTTTGCGAATTTTTATGAAACCATGGACGAACTGTGTGGGTATGTATGTTTCAGTATAGTGTACAAGTAAACTTAAGTACATACATATGTGTACAGTTGAGTTGTCTTCTGTCACAAATTGTGCCTTGCATGAATGTAATTATTTTCTGCATTAACTGCACTCAAAGTTCACATGTATCCAAAGACGATATAATGTTTCGCGTCAGAGTAATTTAAGGGTTAATTCAACCCTGAGCAGTTTGTTGAGTTTAGTCAGTTATATTTGCCTTTTAGAATTTGCATATACCTGTGAACCACCTGGTGTAAACATGAATGCTTCAACCCACAGATTTCTACTGTGACATATGATCACCTTACCAAGAACTTAAAACATTTAAGGAAACATTTGACTTCATAATGAGGAAAGTAATAGGAGAGATTTTACTTCCGGATGAAATATCCATTTGTGGCCATTCCTTATATGTCCTTTCTCTCATAAGAGCTGGTCAATGGGACAAATGACAGCCTCAAGAGTCAACTAGAGGAGGTAGTTTGTCAGTGATGTCCCCAGAGATTTCATAATGGAAAATCAGCAGCACTGCGCAGAGTAAAGCAGAGAGGACACTTAACCAAGCGTCCTGACTGCAGAGAACATCAGTGTGGAGGTCACGCAGGCTTTTCAAAGCTACAAATGAAGTGATTTACTCCCATATCTCAGTGTTAACAGACCACTTACGGCCATTACAGTGTTTCTGCTTCTGTTGATGAAACTTCATTCAAGGGAATTTGTTCAGTCAGCCCTGGCTGATACATTTCAGTACTTAGTGGAGTAGGAAAAATACCATCAAGCTTTGATCAAAACAAATTAATAAATCAGATAGCCTATTAAGAGTAAGAGGAAACATTGTGGCTCGTCAGCACCAAAACAATGTGTTGTTTTTTTACTTCATTTAGGTTCCATTTACACCTGGCATTAAAATGCACCCCTGGTTAGTATTGTGGCCTCATCCAGTGCAATTTGCTGTTATCTGGTTCAGGTGTATGGGGTGTCAAAAGGGAAGTTTTCTTTCTTTGTCAAACCGGAATATTTATTTTGTCCTATGTCAACTCAAAGTATTTAATTTTTCCCTTTATTCATATTCGTAATGACAGGTTAAAATATGCTATCCCACGAATTGAAAAAATGAGTAAGTATTTATGCTCCATGTTTTATCATTTACAGTTTTGTAAAACATTGTGTTACATATTTCGTGCTACACTGGGATGCTCTCTCTGTCAGTCCGAGGTTTTGCTCTTTATGGTATTGAAGTTGTTATATCTACATTTCCTCTTTACATTATAATGCATTATTTATTTGTTTAGTAGTCACTGTGACTTAATCCTGTCTACATAGTTCTAATTGTTTTCACTTATTGTCCATTTAAAAAGATGGAGAAGATTATCGATTTGCTACAGCAACCTTTCTCCAGAGTAGTTTCCAGCCCAGGACTTCAATCTGCACTGCTTGATGTTTATGTGTGATATTAATTAAAAAATAATCAAAAATATGCATCGACTTACTTCTGGACAGCACATATTAATTCAGCCTGTGTTTTCAAACTTGGTCTGGGTGGCCAATGTGTATGCTGTATTTACACCTTTGAGGTAATTCTTATAGTTGTAACATAATCATATATAGATAATTTGTTTCATATTGTTTCACATAAGGATGTAGACTTGCATGTAAAATCTGGACCTCTTTGAAACAATGGATAGCGTGAATCACTTACTATTAGCCACCAGAAAGTGTGACAGATGCCTGCCCACCAAACAAAAGATGGAAAGTCTGGATCCTCGTCCCCATCTTTTGTAGAAGAATGCAGGAAGGGCATCACCCAACCTTTGCCGGAAGGATAAATCTCTCAAATCAATTTCCTTTTCCTTTTTTTCTGTCAGGAACCTTGAGGGGCTCTACATGCTTTAATGATGTCACACCATTCCATCCCTCCCACAGGGCAAGTGCCTTTGTAGAAAATGCCATAAAAATGGACATGTGCAGATGCCAACGAGTCTATATTTGAAACATCAACCAGGATGAATGAAACGCATTGTTATATGACTAACAAACATGTTGGTCAATTTGTTCCACATTCTTAGGTGGATAAAAATAGCTGTCATAATGACAATACTAATGGTGTTCTTTCAAGACTTATGCTTGAAGGTTGAACATTAAGCATGCTTTGTTTCAGTTAGTTTGTCTTATAACACAAACCAACACAACAAACCAAAACATAAATAACAAATATGAAATCTATCACTGACATCCCAAAAGGACAAAGGAAACATTTTTCCAAATTTGATTTTGCAGTACATGGTTAAAAGAGGAAATGTTATGGTATGTGATTTGCGATTGAAGCACAACATTTTCACATCATAACTGTAGCAATACAGCTCCCACACATTTAGCCGCTATGGTAGTGCTAATGCTGTGAGCACATGATGTGTTGCATTGGCAGAAAATTTGTTGTCATGCCTACAGGTGTTGTGGTGATTTAGTGAGTGGGTAGGGTGCAGATGACTCATTCCTTGAGCCCACAGGCCAGGGCCTGGGAGAGGGACATACTGCTGCTGGGGTAAGACTGGGCAGAACCATCAGCATATTCACTGAACCTCAAATACCTGTATTATATGAAGACATATACATATTTACATATAGGTGAGCTATTAATCTGAAACATTATCAAGGAATATAATATCTCTGATGATTGTGGATAAAGGATGTCATAGACTTCTTTTATAGAAGACCATTTTCATTTATGCAAGCTAACCAGCTGCCACATTTTACAAATATGAAAAAACATGTGGTTTTCCAGGCTATAAACTCATTGAATAAGTCCAAGTTATCAGAGATCACCACAACAATACAACAGATCTTACACTTGTTCATGATGTTATGTATTCCAATATCTATGGATTGCTCAAAATCTGTGTCAGCATATCTGAAAGCAACATTTTCTGTCTTTAATACACATCTAAAAATCTGTGTCCTGGCAGGTTTTAGTAATGGTGAAAGAACGCATTTTCAGCTGTATTTGTCTAATTTTTTTTTTTTTTTAAAGACCAGTGATGTAGGGAAAGGGAAGATATATGACCATAATATAAGAACACTAGAATAATGTCAATATGCAACAATATTTTTCAGTTGATATTTTAAATGGGAAAGAATCCCAATAGAGAAGTAGAGAAATTGTAGCCATTATAAAAATAGCTTTAAAATGCAAGAAGAATGTGAATGAAGGAAAGGTTTGAAAGATAGCATGTTTTAAGACAATTTTAATGCATGAAAATGATCATTAAAATCAGCTCATTTTCTGCACTTGTTTCCATGTCACCACTGCCATCTACTGGCAAATCTGACATCCACTTTGAAAGCACAATTTCTCATCCACTGATCTGTATGTAATTAATTATACCATATCAGTCAAAACATGAAAGAGATTCATGTCAAATGTGAATATGTTTTACAGAACGCTCCATAATTGCATTCAATCGATTAGACAAACATTTATTTACATTCTGGCTGCTCTGATTAATGTGCTTTGTCAAATACAATAACGGGCTGCATCTCTCATGCAGATACCTCAGAGCTAGCCAGAGCACATGTACAGGTCAGAGTACAGCTGGATGTGGGATTGATTCATCAGAAGGCATAATGGAGAAGCCATCCACCAGAATCAAATCAGCCCCATGGTTCTTTGTCATGCTTAATCCTGTCAGCAACATCAGAGCACCACCTACTGGTTAAAGGATTTAAGACGTCAGCAGGAGGAGACTTGAGTCATGGGAGGGGGTGGGTGGGTCATTCTGTCCTGTTTCAGACAGACTCATGCTGTGTGCAAATTAAATACAAACATCCCTTGGCTCTCGTTATTGACCTATATTATACCTCCTTGGCAGGAAGCTGCAGCCGAGGGCAGGATTGCCAGACTGCATATTCATTGTCTTCTCTAATACCTTTTTGATCACAAATAATAATAAAAAAGATCTTCATCTCCAAAGAGATGACCTAATCTTTGAAAATGCAACATAAATAGCCCAAATGTTGCACAATAAATTAGTAAATGATTTCATGGAAATTAGCTGTGTATTTCCTGAATCCTTCAGCATCTACAAGAAAAATTATCCCACATATTAGAAGCAAGAAATATTTTTTGAGCACAATTCTAAATCTTTTCAATTAATTTGGTGCTGGCACCTTGAAACCTGAATAGAAATTCCCCTGTAGGAAAAGTAATGCATAGTTTATTGCAGCTTTGAAGTTATTTAACACCAAGTTTACCTCCAACACTAAGTTTACGCCCACCTTTATTCATATAAGACTGCCCAGGTAACTGATAAAGATTAATAAAGAATTGTTCAGTAACAGAAGAGGAGGCACTGGGGATTAGTGTAAAGACATAGTGTCCATGTAGCTGCAGGTAGCTCTGGAGAGTGCTCACGAGAATGAAAAGCATACTACACTTCCCACATCAGAAATCTGTGTGTCAGAGCATATGAGGAGCTTGAAATCCTCTCTGACAGAATAAAGAGGCTCTAGTCTTACTGGGAGAAGGAAGAACAGTTTGAGTTGGTGCTGACCAAGGCAGTGACAGAAATTTCAGTACATTTGCTTCATTAAAAAATAGGTACCTCAGCTGTTTTTTTGGGCCAGAGCTGCACCGTGGGAGTGTGTTAGTTTTGTTCTATTACATCACTCTTGTAACTGTCACAACCAGGCTATTACCTGAACAAATGTGATGAGCACAGTGGTGAATATGTTATTAAAAAAATAGACATGTGTAAACACAAGTGGGGTAGATTAACTTAATGGCCAAAGAATTTTTTTTGCAGTTTGTACCTTGATTCTCTTGAGAATGTTTGTGGAATGTCATATCTTAAGAAACTTTCAGAAGGTCATGTCCCTGCTAGGTTCTTGGTATGTCAAAACAAACAAATTCTGTGTGATTCAAACTTCAACTAAATATATCAATGCAAATTGATTGTGTTAGGGTAAGGACATGCACTAATCATATATTTGAAGGGAAAACCCAACACACACTTTCAGTAATGTGTTCAGATCTCATTAGGTGTTCCACTTGGCTACAACACATTTGAGATACACGTGAATCACATCTCTGAACATGCCACCTCAATGAGTGGGAAACATACAGTCAGACTCACGGATAGGTGAGGGCCTCAGTGTGCCCTCTCAGGCATTTGATGCTGAGACATGCACAATGGACATAAATGGCAAACTTTGATCTGATGTGATGCTCAGGAAAGCTGAGGTGTCAGATGGTGAGGTTCCTATACTTCATTTAAGGCTAATGTTCCATCAAAACAACTGCACTGATTTTTTGTTTAATAATACATTCAATTGACTAAGAAATCCAGTGTGGCTGTTAAATCCAACAGCATTTTTGATGTGTAAAACACAATTTAATAAGTTGTCACCAAAACAACTTGACAAACAAATTAGAACAACACAATAATATGTTCAGTAATAAGTCAACAATTTCAGAAGCGATTCAATTCTGATAGAGTACGTTTGGTCCTACTCTTTGAGATAAATTAACACTGAACATTTTACTCCGAAAGGATCTAATTTGTTTGTATACAATTGATAAAATATGTTCATCTGTGTATGTGCAATGCATATTGTAACCTGAAAAACATTCATATGTAAATTATGCTTTCCAGGTTTGTTTTGAGCAAAGTTTTTGTCACACCAGAGACTTAGTATGGTCAATGAATGAGTTTAAAAATGTGTCCATTTAATGGTCAGTGTGAAAAATGGATTACCCCCAAAATAGAAGGACTGAATACCAACACCTATCACAGGGCAGTTATGAGGCATGACAGTATACATTGATTATTGTGATGAATGCCTCCGGTTCATTTTACATATTGTGCAAACAGTGCTTGTATATACTTGGTATAATTAGGAAGTGTGTTCATTCCCAAAATGAGGGTCAAAATTGTGAGTTTATGGCAATGTGTGCATCCAAGCATATTCTCTTGTGGTTTGATCTTAAGATGAAACATTAATATCAGAGTAGGCTTCATAAGATGGCTGTCATAAGATGGAAAAAATAGCCATTAAAAGTATTACATGAGTGGAATATGTTTGAGTTAGCAATTATGACACATGAAAACCCAAAAGGCCTGTAATGCTTCCTACATTAGATCAACTTGGAAAAGCTTCATAAAATTCTCAGTGCACCAAGTAGAAGTCCAGTTTTCATCAAGGAGCTTTTTACGATCTTATAATCCTCCTTGATTGTAATTCAGCAGTGCTAATATCTCGTTTTGAATGCATTCATTGTCAACACATAATTCAACAAAACAAATACCTTTGAGGATTAAATGATTATTACCTGACGGTATTCCTCATACGCAAGTGAAGGGCCAACCAGACAGACCAGTTCTGAGGAGCTATATTGGAAAGCTATATTTGCAACTCATATAAAAGAGAGACAATAATGATAAGAACCTACAATGACACAGACAGGCCGTTTAGCCAAAACAGGCCAGGCAGAGCATGCAGTTCTGTATTGAGCCTTTAACATAAGTGTATCTGTCTAAACTGACTTATTTGGCAACTTTATGTGTAAAATAATATTTCCTGATATTAATGCATCAGTTCACTTCACTAATTCTCATTTATGTCCCCTTTTTTTCTACTGAATGGTCTCAACCTGAAAAACCATTTTTTGCTCACATTGTTAACTCCTTGAATTAATAAACACAATTTCGGTTAACTCCCCCTTAGTCTCATTTTGTGAAGCCTGACTGGGTTAAGTGTCAAATCTGTCCTCTTAGCTTTCAAGTTTGATACTGGGAACCGACTTAGCTGCCAGTCTTTCTACTTCTCAAGACCCTCAAGATCTCTCTTGTACTGTGGTCCCTTGAACTGCTCACCACAGAGCAGAATTGTTAGAGAACAAGAAATTTGAAGTGCGGGAATGGCCTGGTCAAGAACTGAACCCCATTTTGATGTTGTAGCAGGATGTGAAAGGTATACGGTCAAAAACCCGAAATGAACTGCATTGAGGATTAGGTCAACATTCCTAAAGGAAACAGTGAGGATTTTTGTACTTATATTTGATTTTTTATTTGTATCTTAGTAAATGTTTATCTTTCCATGCTAAACATTTACATTTATGAGCTCATCACTCCCTTCCCTTTGCAGGACAAAACTTCAGCAGCATCTCATCTTCTTTTCAGAAGCTATGAAAAAGATGTGACCAAATTAAAAGAAAATGGTCACTGTAAGTTAAATATGTAAAATATGTAACATAAAAATATGTTGTTTAAAATTTCAGATTATTGTTGTATCTGAATATTCACATTTTCAGTAGAATAAAAACTTATATAAAAGCCATTGAAATATAGGTCCACAACAATACATGGCACTATAACTAAATTATTAATTGGACAGATCTCTTTTAATGCATTAAAAGATTAAAGACTATATTCAAATTAAAATGTAGCTCTCTGAAGTTATTGTAGAATCTATTTTTATGCAACAGCTATAAGAACATCATGTATTCAGCCTTGTAAAGGCCCTGAAGCAGTTTTGTATAATTTAATTATATAGCAGCAGTAGGGTGAATGATGTGGAACCATTGCACTTTGGTCCTCAGCTCATAGAATTGCAATTTGCAGAAATATTGATTACAATTTATAATTTGTGATGAATCTTACATAGAAATGATAAAATTTTCAACCCATTTCACAATTCCCAAAAGAGACTGAAAATATAATGTTTTGTAACTGGATGTTAATATCAATGTACTGAGACTGACTATAATGACTTTAGATGCATGCTTCTGAAAACTATTCAGGATTTTCCATTCAGTTGTGCAAATGCTCTTTCAATTCAAAATGCAATATTATTTTCCATTTTAATTTATTACTTAAAACATATAATTCATTTCAAATAAGTGCTAAGACCAAAAACCGCAACAAAGGAGTTGAACATGGTACAATAAGCTATGATAAGCAAAAAGATGACTGGTTTCAAGACCATGAGGTAATAGCAGTGCTGTACAGGTCTATGATGTATGTAATCCCTAGAGATGGTACATCTATACCCCTATCTATGTGTGATATTAAGCTTTAACTCCTACATACGTCCCCAATAGAATACATCTGATAAAAGTCTGCTCAGAGAAAGCAGTGGAACATTGTGATAGTGTCCCTTTTGTATCAAAGCATAGCTGAAATTAAATAATTTAGACATGAAAGAATTTCCTCATACTTAGCTTATTCAGATTTTGTAAAGCAAACCTGCCAGCTGATGGAGAATCTGGGGCATGGATTGTCATGGTGCCCATTGAGCTAACCTTGTTTGAATGCTGGATGAGGGCCAGAGGAACAGATGAAAGTCACTGTCAGATCTACTCAGCTTGGTTTTGCATTGCATTTCTCAGTACCCCAGACCTGGTAATGGAAAGATAAGCATGTCAGATTTACAGCCGTGGTCTGAGAGTACGGAAACTGTGCCACACAACCAAAAGTGTTCCGGGGCAGAGGTGGATAGGTAAGATATGAATCAACGGATATATTCTACCCAGTCTTTATCTGTATTGCATGGCAAAGTTAGCACTTTGGCCCAGTGGCAGCATTCTGTAAGGGCTCTCATCTGAAATGGACACTGGTAAAATGCTTCAAAATTAATCCAGATAACCACCTTAACCAGATGTTAGACAATTAATATGTATTGTGTATGACACCATTTACAATCAGGTTCTCACATAGCTGCTCAAACTGAGATGTAAGGTGCAATCAAACATGTTGATAAAGTGGCAGATTAATTTCTGATGTTTACTTTGGGTTTTTGATTTTTTGATTGCCAAAAGCATTTCAAAAGCAGTCTCAAATTGTATTCAGTAATAATCTAGGAAAGAACATGATTGCTAACTTTATATACCAACCAAAGCTAGTCACATCTTCCACATTACCCACTCATACTTGTTTCAGAAAACAGTTGACTCCATTGTGTAATAAATAATATGTGCTGTACAAGTATATACAATGGCACCGGTAGTAGCCTCCCATGGTGTACATCGTATGTTCATGTTGGTTACATTCACTCTGTAGCTGTAACTTCAAGGAAAAATTATCCTAACATATTACACAGAGTACATGCATTTTCAAACAAAGGTTCTTGTATTTTATGAGCCATATTTAACAAATTTCTGGTGGTACAGCTAAAAAATACTGGATTGAGGAAAAAAGACTTAATTGTGCCAAGGTCTGATATAATGTGTACAGCAATGAAGGCTACCTGTGGGTGTTGTGGTATAGTAAGTCACACTGAAGAAAAAAAAAAACATTTAAAGAATAAAGACCTAAACTTTGATTACCATACATTAAATAACAAGAATAATCATATTCATTCGCAATGACCTTTGAATAAAATAGCTACATTTTATCTATCCTTAATATGTCTGTATAAATGGTAAGTATACAGTACAGCCAAAAACAATTTTAAATTAAATGTATTTTAAAAAGAAGGATAACCAGGCACAATAGTCTCATTTGAGTAAAATACAAATACACACTAAGTCTGATTTTTGAAATTATGTACTCTGTCTACTCCAGAGCTGGATATTTTATTACTCAAATAATCTGACCGTTGGAAATGTTCACGACACACTGGTGGTCAGTTTTCTGTCGCCGTCAGGTTTGTGCGATTTCTGTGTATCGGTCATCTCTCAGCAAGCCAGATTTACTTCGGCAAATCCCACTTTCCCCACGTTGAGCGGGACATTGCAAGGCCGTTCCATGGCCGCATTGCTGAAAGCCAAAGCCAGTGAAAGCGTTTGGATGATCGAGTAATTGGTTGCGTCTGCAATGTTTGCCATTCTATCTGTCGTTACCATCACCTCATACAAAGTATACAGATGTTATTGGAGCCCATAATTGCAGTATTTAAGAAATGATTACTATCGAAATAATATCTAATTCCTGCACACTGAGGGCAATGCATCACACTTTGGACTATATTGGGCATAGGCCTACTTAGGTTACAGAAGATGTAACGTTAGGAAATAAGAACAGGTCAACTAGGGCAACAGAAAACACATAATCATGCGAGCGTGATTTCATCTGTTTTCCAGATTTGGTACTTATTAAACGACTTGTATCGCTAAAACGACGCGATACCATAACCACTTCGCATGATTCTTCATTCTCACACCTGTTCGTGAAGCGAGCAGAGGGAAGCTCTGCCTCCAGTAGAGGGCTGTGTGAGAGCATGCGCAGAACCGTAGAGGGAACCCTTCTCCTGTCACAACGTTGAGGGGCAAACCGACTGCCGTGTGGGTAAGAAATTAATAATTTCATACAACAGCGGGGATAGCAGACTTTGTCTAAAAGGGTGATGAAGTAAACTCTTGAGGGAATCCACAATATTCATAACATTATATCCGGAAACAGTTCGAAAGAGGTCTCATTGGTTTCCCATCGTGTTCAAATCCGTTTTGAGATAATCTCTCATGTTTTCATGTTAAGCTAACATATAATAAGGTGCTCTTCCTCCCGTAATGACGACCCCTAGAACTATCAACAGAAATAGATAATATAATTATTCATGTTTGTTGACCGTAAAAAATTTGTTAGCAAACATACGACATAACAGTGTAAACAAGAGCCATGCTAAGTGAAACTATAATTTTCTGTTCTCGGAAATGTTTCCTTTCTATTTGCTATTCTGCAACATTTTCAGTCAGCTGCAACTCTTCCTGAAGTGCAGACTATCACTATTCTTCCTCGTGTGACAGCATTTCCATTCCAGTCTGAGGAGACATGAAGTCGCTAGCTAGCTGCGTGGCTTTCGTTTCATATCTTTAAATTGACTTGACTTCTGCCAGCATTTTCTTTTTCTTCCAGTTGCGTTGTGTCAGTTTCCTGGTGGCATTTTATTCTATTTAATTTGTTTCTGGTTCTTTGGTTTAACACCTCCGCCATTTTGATGCTTAACTTATTTCAGTATTAATTTTGTTGTCTCATAAGTTACATCGATATATATGAACAAAGTATAAACGTTCCCTTCTTACGCAGGCCTATTTACATTACCGCGTAAATTACAGTAGTCAGCTACCGACGCCCAGCACTTTTTTTCTGTTGTGTCAACTAAATAGTTTGCAAGATTAACCAATTTAGCGGAACCTAATTTCCTCTTTCTTGAAAATTGATTTTAGCTAAGTTCGTTCAAGTGTTGTAGAAAGCTGTATCTATGTATTACGCCGATAGAATAAAGTTTTACTTGCATTGCACTCATCAACAGCTTAATTTTAAAAGTTAAATACTTGTTTTACAAATGTCGTTAATTAAGATATTAAATTACATTTTTGTGAAAAATTATTTCACCCTTGAGAACGAATGATACAGTGGAAAAGTGGAAAAAGAGAGAAACTAACTCTGAAAACGGTTATACTGGCATAAAAAGGATGTAGTGATGTAAATAACACAGTATCTTCAAGTGTAAGTAGCTCAAGTAGGCTGTTATGTTTATTGGGGTAAAGTAGTCATAAACAGATGTTTTGCAGACTTACAGTTCAGTTGCCTCCAGTTTTTAAAAAAACACATTGTCTTTCACACTTTAACCTGTTTTCTATAATATAGGCTATATGCTTTGCATACATCTGTTAGTCTGTGGCATTTGTATGAAAAGGAGGGATTACCACAATTACCTTACCAATAAGAAATATCAGTCAGGACAGTGAACATGATGCCCAAATAACCATCACTGCAGAATTACAGGACAGCCCTTTTTTCCGGCTCTGATTCCTCAGCATGATTCACTCATTTGAAACTGTTAGTAAAATGTTAGATATACAAAGCATACTTGAAATTCCATGCATGATAAGCCTTTGACTTCAATCTTTAACCTTTGACACAAATGTTGAAATATTTAGGTTTAGCCTTGCAAAACATTTTCATTCTCCATTCAGAGTTTCTGGCTGGCAAGCCTTGTATGTATACCTTTACAGCACGTGAGTATAGATTCCAGACTGTTCTGAGTTTGAGATGGTACACAAAGTGTATTGAAAGGGATCATTGGAATTTTGGGTGGGATTTGAAAACTAAAATGGTAAACTTAGTGAACATGGTAAAGCTGAGGCTGGAGAAAGTCCATTTTGTTCACCTTTTTTCCTGCATCTAATGACTACATTTGGAATTTTACTTCACTTCCTGTTGTTCCAGCTAATGTCATTGACTTAATGGTATGGAACATGAGCAGTCATAATAAGCAGACTATGTGACCTAAAAACATGAAAACAGAAAAATTGCCTGATTTAAAAGCAAACTTGGTTATAACAATCATACATGAGAAAAGGGTAGCGCGATTAGCAGTGCTTTACTAAGTAGATATATGTGAGTTTTAATACTGTATGTATGTATAGTGAAAAGCATTTACTAAGAACATTTCTGGCAAAGTTTTGTTTTTATTGTACATAGCTTAATTATTGATTATGCATTAAGCATTGTATATCCTTCTAGAGAGTCTACATATCATATTATGTAAATGATTGACATGTTTCTGATTAGTTCTGTATTTTCATGCAATTATTGGTAAACTTGAATTTGAACTTGTTTAGGATTGTCAGGCTGTTGGCTACGTCTTCTGTGTTTTACATTAACAATACCCGAATACAGATGATATCATAATTAATTTTCATATTCAAATAGCTCCTCTACAACATGTTGTGTAAAATCTGAATATGGTAATTACTTCATTTCTGTTCAAGGTTTGGCATTTACTTGTTGCTGTCACTTGAAGGCCGTTCTTGAATCCATTTTTGAATTGTGTAGATATTCCATTGTTTTGCATTTCAATGATAGGAAACATCACAAATAAAGAGGAAACATGTAGCCGGGCATTTTTATGAGCAGCAAAGATATTGGTGTGGCAGATGATTTCACATAATACCAGACCTTTAGTCATGAGATGTTTTTTTCAGTCCAATTTATATAGGCTGTACTTTATATAGAAGACCTGTTTATTTAAAAGAAAGAAATGTTCCATTTCCACATTTCTTAAATGACTTGCTTAACTAATAATATTCTCTTATTGTGATTATCTCTGTTGTATCCCAATGACTGTTTACTTTATTTACTGTTAAATGAACCTCAATCAAGTCATTTTGCAATGTCATAATATTCCACCATAATGGTGTAATTGTGTTTGATGATGAAACTCAGTTTTTATGAATGTTGAACATGACTCCATTACACAAAGGTGTATAGATGCAATGCAAGCATTGTACATTGCGATTTAAGAGTATGTAGCCTATTTTAAGAAAGAGGAGTGAGATAAACAGATTGATCTTAATTAATTCCAAGTCTAGTGGACGACACATGGAGTGTTTTAGCTTCCATTTAATTCCTCATTAAAATTTCACAAACAAAAACATCTGATACTAAAATCCTGTATAACATAATGATAATATAGGCTAAATGGTAATGATAAAGGCTAATAAGATCTTTTTTTTTCCATTTCAATAAAAAATTCCATCTTTTCATCAGCAATTGGGTATTCATCACTTGCAAACCATTCAGTGTGTGTTAGGGTTTCTGCATGTTAGGATTTTCCTGTTCAGAGACTGTATTATGATTAAGCATCATGTTGTGGAATGTGAATTTAGTAGTGATGCATTTTTGATGATCTTGGATGGTCAGTAGCCAGTCTCACATGGATCTGTGTTCTTACTAGAAAACTCAATGGAAATTAATAAAATATCACAGTTTTCTTTCACCTGCTGTAACTTTTCCCTAATGTTGCATTCATTCGTTCATACAGTCTGGTTTGTATTGTTCTTGCCCAGATTATTAGACATTTTTATCACTCTCTCTGTTCTTTGGTATTTATATTACTATGAATTAATATATTGTCCTGTCAAAACTGTAATTAACATTTTAACATCTCCTGAGCAAAGTCCCCTGGCTTGATTCAGTATACTTAATGCAAAGAAATGCAGAACCTGAAGTATTTTTGCTAACAACACCTTGAGAGGGTTGTTATTGATTTTGTTGGTTTTGACTTTTAAATGGCAACCATCTCTTTACATGAGCATAACAAGTAGATGCATCAATAGGACTCATTTGAAGAAGAAAAGAAGACAGTTTTTCACTGAGGAGTAAATGCGGCATGGTTTACACCTGGCATCCTTTGTACTGAAATCAAATCACTGTATTTCACATGTTTTGTCATAACTTGTCTCCATGCTAGTTGTCATTCATCCATGCTTTTCTGTGGGGCAACTCCCCGTTTAGTGGGAATCACAAAATTCTTTAGGAATTCTATTAAAAATGGCTTAGCGTAGAATTGCCCCTCCCACCTTGTCTTGTGCAAATAAAGAGGCAGTGTCAATAAACATGTCTCTTAATAATAAAGTAGATCGAGCCTTTGAATGTAAGCTTACAACTTTTAGTCTGTTGTCCTGTCCCTGATTACTAGTCCAAAATAACTGGGTCCTCCAAATATGAAGCGACCATTTGATATTTTAGATTGTAAGACTATGGCATATTTTGGACTGTATTCCATGTAACATTTATAAACAATTGAATCTTCTCTAGGCAATTAGTTATAATTATGCAAAGCGACTACAGAAGTGAAAGGTCATAACCAGTAGTACCATAAAAATGGCTGATGTTTGATACTCCTATGTCTTCTGATTGAGTTTGTCTGGCTGTCAAAGCAAAATATCATTGAGCTGTCAGATAATAAAATAAAGTGTGGTCTTGTTTTTTTTTTTTTTTAAGTATTTTATGGTGAATTGATTTATTGGGCTGTAGAGGGATTCATCAAACTGATACCTTGTTCAAAGATATGTCTCAGGCTAATAGTAGCATAACAGAGTGGTTCACCAACCCAAGTCAGATAAAGTAAGGGGACACACTATAGTTTATGTGGTGCCATGCCAAGTCAATGATTCCTCTTTCACTGTGTTAGGCTGGCTGCACAACTGCAAGATGGATACATAGTTTTTGAGTATGGGATGAGTAACTCCATACCCAAGCCCCAGAACATAAAATTGTTCTGTGACACATGCAGATGTGGCCTTTTTTGTGCCAGATGACACAGACAAAACATTACAACATTATACTTACACAAAACAAGAAACATTCAGTTTTAAACAATGTCAAAACAAAAACCAAATAATTTTTCACATGAATGAATAAGAGTATATCAATGTGCACTGGCATTTTGAGTTGATATGTTTCATCACAATGTGCAACGTGCTGCCTGGGGTGTACAAGTGTGGCTTGTGCAAAGTGGTATTTGCTTTAACATGTTGGTATACATTTTCACCTTTGTATTTTACATGAACGTTTATGCATATCCTTATTTCACAAATAATTCAGTAAACAGATTACTTTGATAGTCATTCCCTATTTTGCTTGAGTACTCTGTTGAAGCGTAGCTTTCACATTTTTAGCTGTAGATATGTTTAAAAAGTGTTCAACACTCCATTGTAACAGACACTTTGTGGAGGTGCTGTGTGCTTTCTCACAATTTAATTGCTTAATTTGACATTGGTGCTTGTAGAATATGATGTGATGATGATAGAGTGGTGGGCTTACTGTTGGGCATACTGGGAGTTACAGTGATTTTGTCGTGCCATGTTGTTGATGATGCAAAAGATGTTGTTTGAGGAACAGAGGGAGAAGATGCACCAGCTGCCAGAGGAATGTGGCAGAAGCAAGAGAGGGAAAAAAAGAGAGAACTTAAGTCATGCAGTGAAATATATCCATTCTGTGATGGCAAATTGTGAAACATGGCCATATGTTAATCATTTTACTCATTTAAGGCTGTGCCTATATGTACTTAAATGTTGTACTTTGGGGGGGGGGGGGAGGAGGTGGGATTTCATTCAAGATGATCTTTTTGCCCAGTGAAGCCGCAAATCTTGATTGATTTCTCAGCATCATTCACATGGGATAAGATTTACCTGAGCTTTCATAATCTTTTATGAGATCAGTCATTTTTATTGATCTACTTTAATTTCAGCCACGGGCAAATGCAATATTTTCACCAACATGCTCAGAATATGTGATCAGAAGACCTGCTGGCCTATGTTTTTTTAATGCTACTGATTGACTTTGCGATGTGAATCCAGTGTGAATTGATATTTTAATGAGCTTCACTGTAGTGTACTGTCACCAACCATCTGTGCTGAACTACTGGCTTGCTCTAAAATATCACTGTAATGAAGATCTTGTGGGTATTTAACCACTTTTTTGAAGGTCCATGATTTCAGAAGTTTCTTCAAGAAGGATTTGTATTTCAAGGGCATTAGCTGAGACATTAAAAACTTTAGTTGAGTTGTACCTCAATTTTTCTTCAGATTTTAAGCTTGCGGTAGAGGAATTAAAATATATTGTTGGTTTGCAGTAGTTCTGATTTGTGTTTATATCTTTGTTCAAGTGGACAAGCTAAAATCTTAAGTAGTCTTAATTATGTGACACTTGCTTGAGAACCAAGCCAATATTTAAATTACATAATACATAAAATACAAAATACAATGTTTAATTAACATATTACATTATCATGTATTTTTTACATTTTTTGTTATGTCAAATATGCTGAAATATTCTAGTTCAATTATTACTGTTTTTACCTTAGTGCATTCAGATTTCAGTAATCATACTTTTTGATTTCCACTGGAAGAAAGTTTATTCAACCCAAAACACTTCAGAATTAGAAATAAGAAATGTAATGGTCTTGCATTAAATAAAAGCTACATTAAAGACGTTTTGAAGCAATAATTTAAAATCAACTGGACTGATTACAAAACTCAATACCACAGTTGTCAAATCCTTGTGCAACACATTATTTATTGCAATGCACCAGCAAGTTCCAACTGTGTGCGCAGCATATAAAAGTGCCAGTAGTAGGCCTGTTAGCTCATTGTGAAGTTGTGCTAGTGTGTACTGGTTTTGTGGTCTTTAAATTTGTGTGCCAGCCATTATGTATAAATTTATGGGCCGTACCACTCTTGTCTTTTAAATGTGTGGCAGTAAACACATGGATTTATACGTATGTTCTCCTTTGTGTAAATATGCAGTATTAAAATGTATTGTGAAACTCTGGTTCAATTACTATTATCTACTTCAAAGAGCATATTAATGTCAGCACTTTAAGGTTTTTAACAGGCAATAGCTGAAGTAAGAAAGACATTCCTTCAGCTTGTGTGGATATTTACAGGAAGTAGACAAACTAATGGAAACATGAATAATGAATAAGAGACTATTTCTATTATTTCTATTATAACTTTCAGAACCTCTCTGATACAAAGCCCGTGGGACTACAGGTGGCTCTTGTTACTGAACAGTCCTATTATTTGTTGTTTCCATTACTCTGGCTACCCCTGTAGATACACAATTAAGGAAATAAAGTCCTTTAAATACAGCCTATTGTTTATTACTGTGGCTATACATAATACCTTGATCAATTTCTAAGACAGATTGTAGATATGGATTGACTTTTTTAATGCAGAAGTAGGTTTATGTAAATGGAATGTGGGATGGTACTAATATTGACTTCAGAGATGGTAGCCCCATGTAATGTAAGACTTTTGCTTTGTTGGTGTCTACTTATAAATGCTAGGTAATTTACAGAGGTAGGCTGCAGTTCACTCCATTAATGTTTTTTCATTGATTTTTATGTCAGAAAAGAAACAAAGGGATCCTGTACCTTTTGCTCATGAATTTAAAACAGTTTTGTGAATTTCACCTCCGTCGGTAGATTAAACTGGGCCACATGTCTGTTACCACTGTTGTGCCAAATGCTGTGTGAATCTTTTCCAACTTGTAGATTTTATTTGATTTGGGTTGTAGAGAGTCCACTTCCATTGGTGGTCTTCAAACTACAGTTTCATTGTCTCAGTGACATTTCTTTTATTGATATAAGTACATTCTGTGGCACAAGTTCAGGGGACTTACTGCGACCGCTCTCGATAAGTTAGCTGGGCCTTTCACTAACATTTCATATATTGCACTCTAGAGAACACTTTGGGTACAAGAGTTTTAACAAGGCAGTATTGTGAACTGCTTGCCACTACTATTTTGAGATAATTCTGGATTGCAAAGAAGTAAGCTTGTGTGAATGACACTTTTGACAGGTTCAGTTTCAATTCCACAGGGGCCCTGGCAGGCAAGAGGTCACATATCAGATGAACTCAGATTTAAGTATATTCGCAGACTGGTTAGTTTTAAAATTATTTGGGATAGCCTAGATAACTGAAATACTAGAGAATATGTAGATTTCTAGACAGACAGTGACACACCCGACAACATACAGAAGATATTTTAACAGAAGACGACTTGAGCTCTGATTTTATAAAAGGGGCATGATTCCTTTTGTCAGTGTGCTCTTGCATGTACTTCATAAGGAGGGCGCTGTAAGCCTAGAGATTGGTATTTTGTAATCATTTTCCAAATTTAGATTCAATTTCACCCTCAATCTCATTTAATCATGCATCTGCACTTTGCTGTTTCAGTGGTAGGCCTTATGCTTTCAGCTCATTTTCATGTGCTATTTCAGCTCACTTCAGTAAAGGTCCTGCTGTATCAGTGCTCTTGAAAAAGTAGGTGCTGAAATGACAGTTGGCTGGTACACCTTTTACATATCCAGAGGTCAATCGTACATGTGAAGGTCACATGTTATTTATGTTTCTGAGATGGGATTGGTGTCCATTGCTACTTCTGAGGGCAAAATGGTTAACTAAATATGTCATTCATCGGTTTGTAATGCAGGATTAGTGAACCCTTGTTCTTGAATTACAGTCTGATGGGTTTTGCTTTCTCTTCAAAATACAGCAACCACTTCAGACCCATGCAGTCAGTCTAGGTAGTGTAATCTTAGGTAATTGATGTTAGTACTGAGTAACAACAAATAGTATACCCTGTAGTTCTTAAGTGATAGTGTTGGCTACCCCAGCTTTCATGCTCACGTCTTTTTGTGTCTGTGATATACCATAGGTTTGTTCAGATGCATATTTCCATCTGTACCCCACAGACATTAAAATGGGCCTCTATCATGTATGGTAGAACCTCACAGCAACTTTTTCAATGACTGTCTGCTGCATGACCACAGATGTAGTATGCTAATCATGCCTTTTTAATTTAACTTTCTAAAGCAAAAAACCATAACCCGAAACCAAGATGCCAACAGTTTTTCCATTGTCAAATGAAAATGCAATATAAGACAAAGGGACCTGTTCTCAGGGGCAGCTGAACGGCTAGCCAGCTGGATTGCAAAATCAGTAGACCCAGATGAAAATAGTTTGTGGGATGGGAAGTTGTAGAGCATATTGTATAAAATAAAATTATTTTAAATACAATGTTTCTATGATTTTAACCTTAGATTTAACAACTATAACATTTGTAATATAGTATTTAGTAATGTGCATAGGTCTACTTGGTAGTCAGAATAAATCATGGCTAGATATTGTAAGTCCCATCTTTTAGCAAAAATAATCCCTTTTCATTATTATATTATTTGTCAACAAATAATCCTCTAAGCAGTGTAATTGAATCAGTTTTGTTTTTTTCTCATCAGTATGTTCACATTTGTCAGTCGTGTTACCTAAGAAAATGCAGGGCTGGATGTAAACGTGGATGTAAATATTTGACAGACAGGAATGACCTCGGCTTGATGTTGAAGCAGATATTAAAATTCAGGACAGAGGAAGCCGTTTCATTTGATTTTGGCTTTTTGAAAGGCTTTTCATATGCAGAAAACCTTGCCCATCTGTCAGTACAGACTCTCAAACACAACATGAAATTATGTTTTCCTGATTTCATTTGTAAATTGTAAAAGAAAAGTCTAGTCCTCCTAATTAGGGTCTTTTGGTTTTGAAGAGGAAAGTCAATACATAAAATGTGGTACTAACATCAAACGGTTACATATTTAGTAAATGTATTTATCTTATGTACAACTATGTGACCATTTGTTTTAGTGCTGAAAGTTTAATGGCTTTGTGTCAGTGGTGGAATAATCAGGGTTGATGCTAGAACCTCATACTTTGAATGGTTTTATCGTAGATGATACATAGTACCAACTGTTACTCAAATATTGATAAAATCTGGGAGGGTCAGGTAGGGACATTGGTTGATTACTGATGGAAAAACCCATATCTATGCATTTTTTGTTGTTAAGGTAATTGTTTTGTTTAAGCTTGTTTTCAATCTTGGTAAATTACCATAGAAAGTTTTGGAAAATTGCTGGTAATTTTCCCTCCATTTGGAACCCTATTACCTGTATTTGTTTATAGGAACTTCTGATCACAGCTAGTTTGATAGTCGGTTCATTTAAAGGAAGATCAAGATAAAGGATTTATACATGTAAAATGTGGGCATTTTGACTTAAGTTTCAAAGTCACAGTCATTTGTGTGTCCAGAAACTTCTCCATTCGCTGTCACTTTTCTCTTAGGTTTAACTGTTCGTTACAACTTGCAAAACTAGGAACAATGAAAATTTGGATGAACTTAATAAAAAAAACAATGCCATAAAGATTAAAAATTTTAGTTCTGGGCCTCTGTGTGAAAACCACAAAGGCCATGTACTTATTATTCTAGGCACTTCAGCTCAGCCTTTTCAGCCATGTTTGATTTGCAAATCAATCAGTAATGAGTCCAGTAATAAGCTTTCACAAGTGCACGTCTGAAAAGGTGTGTGTGTGTGTGTGTGTGTGTGTGTGTGTGTGTGTGTGTGTGTGTGTGTGTGTGTGTGTGTGTGTGTGTGTGTGTGTGTGTGTGTGTGTGTGTGTGTGTGTGTGTGTGTGTGCGTGTGCAAGCCCGAGGTCTCTCATTCTGTGGATCTTTCAATGTTACTGCAAAGGTGTCTGAGGATATTAGCACCTTAATGGCATTTGTCTTGATTGAGCATATAATGTGGGCAACGGGGCTGTACTGGAAACAATGAGCAAAAAATTGTTTATCGTAAACTCTGGAAACTAGGCAAAAGGGATAATTTTTATAAGGCTTTATACTAAATCAGGTTTGTAAAAGTTGTGCGACTCTGACTTGCTCTGAGTTGTAATAACAAGTTTACTGTAAATGATATTTGTTGAAATCTTTGTGGACAGGTGTCCCGCCAAAAGACAATAAAATAGTGTGCAAATAAAAAACTGACTGCATTATATATTACATTCAATTTACAATTCATTTGAAATTTAGATCACATGATTTGTAAACAAATCTTAATTCCTTTTTTTTTTCCTTTTTACTGATGCTGAATGTGCAGACATTTTTGTACAGCCATCACATATCTGTAGTGTCTTCTGATAATTTGGGAGAATTCAGACAAGATTGTGCATTCCAAGCACATCTGCAGGCTGCAGCTTCTTTTTTATCTCCACAGTCCAGCGGGTGAGCCACACAGTCAATGGCTGCCTGGCCAAAACTAGGACCATCTCTGCTTTGCCATGTGGCTCTGCTGATCACAGTTATCACTGAGATAGGATTCATGTCAGGTCTCTTTTTTTAACCCCGAACATTTTAGCTTCCTGTCTAGCAGTTTTGATTGAGAACCAAAAGTTTTAAAGGTTATGTAAAAAATATGTAAACAACACACCAATGCGCAACAGTAGGTTTGTCCATGGACCTTTTCTGTTGGCTTTTCTATGGAGAGTTTCAGATGCGCCCCTTATTGAACAAATATTTTGCAAAATGTCATGGTGTATAGCTGGATTTTCACTGCTTTGTGTGAATTAAGCAGTGAGATAAATTGTGCCCCTCAGAGAACTGGCTCAACACAAAGTCAGCCATGGGATTTGGCACCCTTATGGCCTTAATCAGAGGCTTAAGGGTACATACATCTTCTGTGATTATTTTTTCATGTATGGGGTCCTGAGCTTAGGCACACACATTGTTGGGGTATTCAACCACCTAGTCATTATTTGCATTTTATGGAAGATTTCTGAGATGAAAAATGGATAAAATGATGTAGAATTAAACTTTTTTTTTTTCCTCCTTCAGACAAGGACTTGGAACAGATTGGCCGAAGGCGTAGAATGTGATTATCATGGAGACTGGGCGGCTGAGTCCTTGGTAGTGCAGGAAGGGTGCAGACACCCAAGGGTGAGGCATCTTAAATGAGCTGTTCCTCCACTGTTCCATTAACAGGACATTTAACACAACACACAAACACTAAATCTGTGCCAGCTAGGGAATAGCTGGCTTAATGAAATGTCGCTTGGCATCTTCAAACTTCCTGCATGATTGTGAATGCAATTAAATTGAAATGTTATGAGCCAAAACCACATTGTGACAAGGCACGTCCTATCCTGGTGCCTTCTGGGAACATTAGACTCACCAGTCCTTTACTACAAACACAAATTAATTTTCCTCCCTGTTTTATTGGACAGAGTTCAAAAGATGTGACATAAATAAAAATGTTTGTCCTTTCTGAAAGAACAATCCAAAACACCATATAAGCAGAAGCTGTATTCCTGTCCTATCATGCAATATGCATGACAACAACTGAATTATATCAAAACACAATATATAACATCTTGTTTCAGAGGCATTCAAGGGATAGCCCAGTTACCTTTGCATCACAGAACTAATAAATCACACACTCTGGTAGAATGTAATTTGTTTGTTTGATACCAGCAGACTTCTGAGGATTTATCTGGAATTCCCCACAGTGGATAGAGAAATATATCTAGCCACATGTTTTATGGAGGGATTTTGCAGGTTTCCAAACTTGTCTTTCTGAAGAAATGTGGGAAGAGAAGCATGTTGTATTTTCCGTTGCCAAACCTAGATTATTTGATAGAAATATTTCTAACCTCATGTCATTTGAGACACAGTTTGACAAAAGTTCACCAAAGATTTAATGGAAAACATGTTAATCTATTGTTGGAAATATTCCAGAGAAATATGTCACAAAAATCATGTTTTTTTAAAGTTATTATATGCTAATACTTATTAAGTATTTTTTCCTCTGTAGATTCCATCCAGCTTCTAATGATGCAGGGCGAAGATAGAAAGAGAAGGAAACTGAGTGTGAACTCCAAAGGCACCTCAGATGAATACTGTCTGAGAGTATGTAAATCTGCCCCAACTGAATTCTGGTAGACTGGGACAAAAACACCCATTTCCCACCTTTGCTGACTGATAATTTACTTTCAGGAGAGACCGAGAGAAGACGACACAAAGATGAAGAATAGACTGTCCAGTTCACATGGTAAGCTCTCCTCCGATAGCATTTCACTGACAGAAAGTTCATAAACTGGCAAGGTTAGCAGAAAGATACTCCTCATTAGTGTCAGGTAAAAACAGTATTGTGAAATATCAGGGGTAGGTTCACACTGAGGTAGGGGGTTTTTCTAACTCTGGAAGTTTTGTAATTTGACACTGACAGTGACATGTACCATTTTAATCATTTTGAAGCTAAGACACTACAAACTTTGCATTGAAATGGCAAGAAGAAGTTAAATATGTTTGTATAGAGATATAAACCAAAAACCAGGAACAAGCAATAGACAGAAGAACACAACCTCACTAAGGGCTTGCATGAAAAGATATTACTGTAAGAACTTTCATTCTTCTTTCACAGATTTCACAGTGTTTATGAATTTGTTCTTAAGTTCATGTTCATTATTAATGGAGAAAATGTTTAATTGCTTGACCACAAAAAAATCTTCACACTTGTGGAGGCTAAATCCCTTTGTCCATTGGACTTACAAATTATTAGCACCAATAATCAAGATGAACAAAAAAGGTTAAAATGTGCCAGTAGTTAAAAGCATGCCAATAGTTGGTGCAAAACACTCTCAGAGGCTCAGGAGGAGCCACCACACCTGTGATCCCTCCCATTCAAATGTGTGTTGGGCCTTCATTTTTCACACTGCAAATGCAGCACCAATCACATATAGCCAATGCCATTGGAGGAATGAGGATTGAACACATTATGTTAAAGAACTCGCTGGTGCCTGGCTGGCCAGAGGAGGTCGCTAGAGACCAATGGCACTGATGTGCTTATCTAACTGAGAGGGGCTCAGCTGTTTGTTACTCCTCCACCCCAGTGACCATAGCTGTCGAATCATTCTGAGCTGTAAGCTAGCAAATGTTTTATTTGTTACTCACCAGAAAGGCATATATTGTCAGCCAGCTAATCTCACTGACTGCACTCATTATATTTTTTCTTGACCAACAGATGTTGCTGTTGAATCTTATTTAGAGCCTTAGATCAAGGTCTGCAATTGAGCATGAATTGAAATGTATATTTATTTCTGGTGTCCACGGAATTGCCTATCCAGATGAGAGTTGTGTTTTTGTTGTTATTTTTCTTATTTGTTTATGTTTATAATGTGCTGTAGGTGTGTAACCTTGGATGAATACCTCTGCAGGATGATGATATAATTGAACACAGTAGCATAAAAAGCTTGTTATTTCAGAAGCCACACCATTATTATGTTCGTTGAAAGCAAAAAAGTATATTAAGTGTACTTTTTTTGCTTATTCTGACATATCAGTACCAATTGTGATATAATAGGGTTTTTATTGTATCACAATTGGAACCGATGTGTTGGTGAATCTTATGGAATGTATAAAACGTGTTTCCACAATATACCAATGTCCTCTTTTCATTTATTAATTTTAACAAAAGTAGAATCAGGCACTGTGACATATTCCTTGTTTCATCTGATATGTTGGGAGTCAATGTCAGAGATACTCTCTGGATTTACAGTGCGGTGCTGTTTTTCTGTTTTTATTTGGAGCAGTTAACAGCAAGAGGAAGCCATGGTCATGGGATCAGTACCTGGATGAGGAGAGAGCCATAGCTGCTCCAATGAGAGCGTTCACAGAGGTATCTGGCATTTTTTATATTGTTGTAAATGCAACAGACCTTAATTTCCAGTAACATCACAAATAAAAATTGATTTGCAATGTGAAATTTTGGGGCAACTATTTGACGTGGTTTAACTGAGGGTATTTCTGAGGAAAATGAGAACAACCCAGCTTTTAAGTCTGCTTTATGAAGTCAACAATTATTATTCATCATTGGGTGGCAGTTTTGGGCAGGCATACTCTTACACAGTTATAATTATGTATATAGTAATTCTGATTGTATCTGTGAGGGTGTTATACCAGAATCTGCAACTGATTGCAGTTTCTGCTCCTTCTCCTTGGGGACAGAATACAATTAAATGTATAGATTAGAGATAATCTATACATTTCCCATAAAACTGTGTGCATGGACCGTAGTTGTCTCGTAGCTTGCAGTAACATATTAGTTCATCACAGAACAGTTTTAACGAGGCTGTTAGAATTCTGTCAGTCTGCAGTGTCCGTGGGGAGTGCCCTAACAATCGCCCAGAGGCAGAGAGTGAGGCAGGCGTCTGTGGCCAGCATGTGTGCCACTGTTTTTAAGCCCCCCCCCCCCCACCACCACCAATGATTCATGCCGGAATAAATCCTCTCCTACATGCAGCGTACAGATGAGTTTTTCTATGACAGGATTTGATGAGACATCTGTTCTTTCAGAAGCATAAACAGCTGTTTCTATAGCAACCAAGCTGCAGAGACACTTCAGAGCAATGCCACCAGCAAGAAAATGCAAACATGATAATATTGAATTAATTAATCAGTCTATGTGGAGAAATGCCTTTGGATTTATTCATTTGTTGGTTTTTAATCTCTGGTTTTCATAGTTTGTTAGTTGTGATTTTTTTGTCTGATTGTCTCCTTGCAGTATCAGTCCTTCCCTAATAACAGAAATGGATTTAAAGTTGGCATGAAGCTGGAGGGCATTGACCCGCTCCACCCCTCCATGTTCTGCGTGTTGTCTGTAGCGGAGGTGAGTTTGGGGACCAGACTGGCCTTGGTCCAGACAAGGTCAGATTGTGTCTGGAAACATTTCTGATCCAAGATTTGTTAATTGAACCAGCTCTTTCCTCTTTCCACGCATGTTTATTTAGAAACTGTCAATAGAATATCTTTCTTTAAAGGTTATTGGTTATCGATTGCGGGTCCACATTGATGGGTACTCTGAGTGCTATGACTTCTGGGTGAACGCAGATTCTCCGGACATGAAGCCTGCAGGGTGGTGTGAGATGACAGGACACAAATTATATCCTCCAAAAGGTCAGTTGCCATATCGGCCTTCTCATAAAAATAATACACATTGTAATTGCATGAATGAAAGACTGTACTGTCTATAATGATGAAAAATGTCTTTGGGCTAATGAGAACTATGCATAGATATGCACAGGTGTCTGGATTTTCTTTTGTGAATGATTCCTTGTTGTGAAGCTGTTAGAATGTGATCAATAAAACACAAGACTGATCTGAATAAAGTAAGTGAATCTCATTACTGTTATGACTGCAGCCCTCATGTGTGCCATCTCTCTCTGCACCATTCATTTCAGGTTATAAAGATCATGAGTTTGACTGGGCAAAGTACCAAGAGGCTTGTAACGCTCATGCTGCACCAAAGAATCTGTTTAAAACCCAAAATAGTGTAAGTACTGTGTATCAGGTGGACTCAACCGACCTCCACTGTAGTCAGCAATGCAGTGCACTCTGTATGGTATCATTTGCATAAGCATAGGAAGAGTTTTGTTAATTTGATGACTTTATAAGAGGACACGTGGATAAATTCTCTGGCACATGAAAGCATTTTGATAGTTTTCATGGGTGTTGGGTATGTTTTCTGTCACCTCCTTGCACCTGTGGTCTTTTATTTGAAGTATTCAATGCTTAAAAATATATAACGTATAGATAACTTTAGTGGGTTATCAAGTGTTGTTTACTGAAGGCATGTGAAGTATAGTTTTGACTTGATGCCATTTGAACTTTCATATATTTTATGAATAGATGGTGGCAACCTCAAAATTTCAAGTGGGCATGAAGCTGGAGGCAGTGGACCGGAAGAACCCCTGCCTAGTGTGTGTGGCCACTGTAGCCGACATCGTCGACAATCGTTTCCTGGTTCACTTCGACAACTGGGATGACACATATGACTATTGGTAAGGTCCTAATTAAGTAGGCATATCTACACCATAGCTAATCTTCTAACTCACAGACAAAATAAGTGTTTGATCTGCAGCAGTTTAAAATGTAAAGACGTGCTGGTAGCCATCACTGCTCTGTTCTGTGAATAAAGCTTTGTTGATGCTTTGAGATGGAATCTGCAGCCAAAACATGGCTTGTTGTTTGATACATGATACTTGTGGGTTGTTAACTTGTAGCTTTTCTCACTGATTTGGGCAAAGGTCTACAAGCACAAGCACGATGCCTTTGTCTTTTAGAATGGATAATTCATGTATTCATGATTATGCTTTTTCCATGTCTTTTAAAAACTGTTTTGCATTTTAGCTCAGTAGATGGCTTAGCCTCAATCTGGACCAACTACTTTGATTTAAAATAGCAGAAAATTGTACTGTTCATCAGTAACTACCTCTGCTCATATTGGCCATTTTTGCATCTGATACTGTATGTTTTGTAATGCAATGTCTGTTCAAGCACCATTGTGTCCTCTTAAGTGCCTGTAATGATAGATTTGACTGCTTTTTAATGCTTCTACAACATATCACACAATTTCTTTATGAAGGTTATCACAGCTGTCCATCTGTCATGCATCTTAAGTTTTTCAGTTCCAAGCAGAACTGTCAGAAACAGTTTGCCTTGCTACGACAGCATGGCACAGGGCCAACTCATATACTGCTGTATCTCTAGGCTAAAATACATTTTAACAATCTGGCAGTAATTATTTATATCTAAATACCCAGCATGAATGTGACACTTCCCTTTGACATTCAGTAGGTAAAAATGATTTATGAGATTTATCCATCTGTTTAGTGAGCACTACATCACCCATATTCTGACCTCTGAAACTAGTTAACTGTGCTAATTAAACTGATGAATGTTCATTCCCATAGTCATTATCACATCTTAATATAAATTGTAAAGTATGTAATGTACCCTGTTTTCAGATTTATATATTTAATTCTGACTGAAGCTTGTCAGGACTTGTCAAGTTTGGGAAATTGTGTGAAATTTGCAGACTTATGTTGATACTTCCTGTGTGTTGGTGACTGGAGGGAAGTTAAATGCAGTTGATGAGTAATATCAGAAGAATGTGCACCAGTTCATGCAGTGAAAGTGCTGTTTGGTGATTTAAATGATGAGCTGAAGACATTCTAACAGCATGGCATTTTCATGCAGGAAATGGAGTGACTGTAAGCTCAGTATCAGCTGATATATCAGTTTAAAATATAATTGTTGGTATCACCCAATTCTGTGATTACTTCTAATATTTCATGCCAATATGCTGAGATGATGATACATATGTGTGCCAGAAATGTTTTGCTTATTCTGATGAATAATGGGTGTAACAGGCCAGTATTTCTATAAATATTTTGCATGTGCATGCCCCCCCTTTTTTTTTTTTCAAAGAATCATCACACAATGTCCCATGTTTATTCGCATACATCTGCCCCTCCAATAACTTTCTGATAACAGTTCAACCATGAGTAAAGAAGTAGCTTTCACATCAATAGCCTACTTTTCTCCCAAGTGATAACTGTGTTGCATTTGAAAGGTGGACATAAAAGTGGTGTAGTGAGTGGTCAGACATGCATCATATTTATTCTTCTGTTCACTGCTTTCCTAAACAGAAACTGGCAATGATAAAAACACATTTTAAAACATAACGTTAGTCATCTCTACTTTGTCATCTTACGTTTAAACCGATTGCCATGACACAACAAATGAAAAGGGCTGTAGGCCTACCTTGGAGGAAGTTTAGAATTTTAACACCACACATTTAATCAGTCACCTGAAGAAGCACTACCCTCATAAGTACAAAGACTGTATCTTGATTGAAAGAACAAATACATTTTTGTTCTGAGACTACATGCTGGTTCTGTTCGACTTTATTCACACTAACATAGATACCTCCTTATGATTAAAATCAGTGCTGTGAAGCACACAATGTAAGGGTAGAATAAAATAAGCAAGTTCAAAAGGTGTATCCTAATTAGTGACATCAGCAACCTGCAACATACCTGGTTGCAGTCTGGGCCAATGCTGATAACTACTGTTCCCATGGCCATATCTTTTCCTAGTGCGATTTTTGCCTTCTTTTTTTCATATTGGTATCTGCATCATCGCTATCAGGTTTATGCTTTATATTGAGATAGTTCAAACTAATGTCTATGTTCTAAATTAGAATGATACAATTTTGTAGTTTTGTAATCACTCATCTTTGTGGAACTATGCATTTCAAAGCACTGTTTAGTGCTACAACGTAATTGTGTTATTGTGCATAAAACTGATAACCAGATGCACTAAAAAAAAAGTTCCAATGCATGATTTTTACAAGAGTAAAACTCTTTTCCTACATAGTCTGTGTTCTCATGATGCTGAAAATATGACATTGTATTCTGTTGACATGGCAGAGAACAGGGAATAAACCTCTCATTGAAACACAATCACTCCAATGACTTCTCAAAGGGCCATTTTGAAACAATTTGGCTTTACAGCCATTATTGGTTAAACAAGTAAAGCTAAATAATATAATCAAAATGAAGGAAGGCAAACACCAATACAGCAACCAATGTGAGAACACATATTCTACAAATCACCCATGTGAGTTTATTTACGAATAATTCATCTTCAGGTTAACTGACATTCTATTGAAAACATGCTTTATGTGTTTGTAATTGTATTTCCATTTTGTGAGTATTGTACGTTATCATAGATGATGAAAAGACTTGAAAAAATCCCATCTCTTATTGTATTCTATTATGGGCAGATATCACAGCCTAAAAGTGACATATTGTATTAGACATTTAAATACATATCAATATTTATGTAAATTTTTAAATCAGTATACAAGTCTGTATTAACTCAATTTTTAGGAAGCTAAATGAAATAGAAAGTTAAGAAGTTAATTGATAGCTCAACTGTATGCCACTGTTGACAGCTCTAATCTCCATCAAGTGATATTTCTATGGGAACAGCTGTTATTGGCTCTGGTCCAGATTTTTGATGTCAGAGCATCCCTAAACCTAACATCCTCTTGTAAAATGTGTTTTCTTGGATGTAACTGTGAGATAATACAGAGCACCCTCATCTACTTTATTTCATTGTGTTAAAATAAAGTAGTGTTTGGCTAGAAATCTGGGACCAAGGAAATACTGCTGAGCAGATTTTTTACAGCGGTTTATGCTTATTTCGGATCTGTGTATCACGATTCATGCCAATGGGTAAAATAGATTGCTGTTTAAATATCCCACGGGTGTATATAATGTGTAGCTATATTTTAAATAGATCAAATAAGCTTTATTGCTTGCAGGTAGCTTGCCAAAGATAAGGAGAATAACAAAATGTTTGTGGTGGCTAGCTTGCAAACAAGTAAAATTGGCAGTTGATCTCATTGGCAGTTGAGAAATTACAGGAGAATCAACTTCTGAATTGTGTATGTATACTTATAAACTAACCCTAGAGCTACAATGAGACAGCCCCCCACTGTGTGAAATAGGATGAAAATACAGAAACATTTATGTAAATGTTTTGTATATAAAAGGCCACAACAGGCAGTCAAACAATGCTAGCCACTTAGAACATGTTTGGTTTCAGTGTTATCAAGAGATAGTTGTGACGTGTGGGGAATTCACATGGATTTTATGATCTTTGAGTGAATTTTAAAGTTGGTGCATATGATGCCTCATTTAATGTCATTACTCATGCACTGTCAGTGTGTGTCAGTGCCATATCTGCAGAGACCCTCCCTTTGTGCCTGTATTTGATATTATAAAAACTTAGGGACATTTTTGCGCATCTGGCTTTTGCCGTGGGTAAGGGAGATGTGACAGGAAATGAACACCTAAATAGTCGAACATTTAGCAAGGCCCAATGTGGGTAGTGGGAGGTATTCAATCTAAACCCAGAATACAAGGGAAAAATATGGTTTAAAATATGTATACAATGGATGGAGGTGAACACAGTTTTTAAAATTGTGATTGCTATTTCCCGTGTAGACATGGAGGAATGCTACCAAGACTGAGATTAGGAATTCATGTAAAATCAATGACTTCAAAGGGGTATTTTAATTTTAGACCTTTAAGCTCGATAGTTTTCTCACCTATATGTGTGCTGGAGGTACATTTTCCAGTTTATTTCACAAAATGCATGAAAGCAAATTGAGAATTTGAATGAGGCCTAAATGGACCAGCCCCAGATTTGGTTAGTTCTGACCACAGGACAAACAGACAATAGTTCTACCTCACTCAAGAAAATGCAACAGAGGTTATTAAAATATTGTGTTTAAATTCTTACCAAATGGAAATGCCACTTTCCGAGTTATTTACAAAGCTTAAATGACTAAATAATTAGAGACCTCTATGTTATAGTAAGACCTTTGTCATACAACAGTTGGGGAATTTTGATTGAGAAAACAAGGGTTGTCATTATACCTAAGCTATGCCTTTCCAAAAATTTTTGGATCATATGCTGTCTATTGGGGTGAAAGAGTGCCACTCACTTCCAGAAAAGAGAAGGAGGGGAAGTATCCTGCATGGCTTCTTAGTGCAGCTGAAAACCCCTTAGGATTTCCCACTTCATTTGCTGCTTTTGTAAAGATGTCACGTTGGCTTCCCTTTATGAAATATATGCTGCTTAGGAAAGCCCTGTAGTCATAAAAGTATATTAGACAAAATGCCTGATTTTGAGATTTAAACTTGTTTTGGGACCCACTCATAGTACAGTCACAGCTTGTGTTAATCTTACTCATTTATCTGTTTTGTTGTGTGTTCTCCTGCGATTGAGAATGGAGTCCTTTAGCTTCCTGCTGGATAATGCCACATTTGCTTTTTGGTGGCTGGTTGTCATGGCTATTGAATTTTTGCAAGCGTACTGGGTTCAGTGGGTGTATCTCTGATTCTGTGAGATGAGAGATGTCTCTCAAAAATATATCAAAACCTTACTTAATTCTATATTTTTCAGAGAAATATGTTTTCAGTTTGGCTAGTAACCCAATATACCACAGCACAAATGAATGCTGGAAATCCCTGGGAAATCCCTGGAAATTATGGAAATCCCTGGGTTGGAATCTTAGTTCTAAATGACTTTCAGCCATTCATTTATCATAGGCATTAACTAAGCTCAGACTGGGAAAATTATGTGGACAGGGTCTCCCAGACTTGGCTTTTGGAGAAAAGTTTAAAAAAGAAACCTACAGAAAGCATTCTGTCATTGAAAAGTAAGGCTTTTTGGATGAATACACATTTGGAACATGAAGTAGACCAGCACTTGTGGGTCTGAGAGAGAGGCTGGGGTGCTGCATTGAATTCATACTCCAAGTCATGAAAATAACCATGATCCACAAAAACTGAAGTATAGCAGTATTGATCAGTGTTATTGTAAGCTAATTCTAATTGATTGATTTGCTCTCTTGTTCAGTGAATGTGCTATGTGGCATGTGCCAAGCTGTAGGTAACTGTAGGTACTAAACCAAAGCAAAGTAATGCAGACACTTGAAATGAAGGAACCATGACGTGACAACATTTCAACATTTATTTTGGTAAAAAAATAGGGTCTTTGTTGATTTGGAATAGATCTGTGTTTCATTGTACTGCATATACCATGAGTGTGTTATTATTTAATGTTTTGTTATGCACTGCATCTCCCTGTACTGAGTTTATGTAGTGGCTTTGTAATCACAGCACAGAGCTTTCCTTCAACCCCAGAGGAGACTTGGCACATTTGTTCTGTTGATGAATGTGTGTGCCTTAGATTTCATTGTTTTGCAATTTTACTTTAATTTGATTGTTCATTTCCCAAACAGCAGGAAAGAATAGTTTTATTTTTCAGAAACTGTTTAAGGGGCTAGACCAGGAAGTGCCCAAGCTTTATCAAGGATCTCTTATTTTAATCTCAAGACAATCATGCATTCTCTCATTTGAAAGATGAAATGAATATCACAGGAACAGGATATCTTATAGCTGTTTTTTATTTAACTGAGTAGTAGAGTTGTTGTAATTTATCAACCATTAGTTATTCAAATAGATACAGTTTACTGAAGCACACTGGCAACATACTTGTAAAATAGGTGTTTTGGGAGAATAAATTACCTGTTAGTGCAGAGGGGGTTTCGTGCCATTATTGCAAATCATCTCAGCAGCCCTTTCTCTTTGGTGCCAGCATGTTAATGCCACAGTACAGTAGCCTCCCTGTTTCACCTTGTAGGAGAAACACCCAAATACAAAGAGGCTCTGTCAGGACCACATCTTTCAACAGGAAACTGATATACTTGTCTAGGAGCTGCATAGTCACCACACACACACACACACACACACACACACACACACACACACACACACACACACACACACACACACACACACACACACACACACACATTTAGGAATCTAAAATAAGCCTCCCCAGGCAAATGATGTCAAGACAGCTTACTTGGCATCAATTGCACCTGCACCAGCCATCATTGTGTAAGTAAATAGGATAAAAATAACAAGATGATTCCAGCCCAAACCCAAATGTTAATCTGCTCTGTAAAATGGTTGCTGATGTCTTAGAGAAATGTATTAATAAATTTGAGGTTTTTTCTTTTCTCTCCCCTAAACATTATATCTCTCTATACTCATCTGCACATTAACAGGCCCTAGATAGTCTTAGTTCTGTTTAATAAAAACTGAAAATGCCAACAATAAAATAGCTAATATTCAAGACTGCAGATTCTGCACTTCTTAATCAATGCAAATTATATGAAAATACAACCTGAATGTTTTGTCCTTTGTTTTTTTTTCTAATAGCTGTTTAACAGTTATTTTCTAAAACATTTCAAATTGGATGTAGTATTTTTGTTTCTTTTATCATATTGTAGATGAGCACTTCTAATAATTTGGTCACTGATGTACTTACAGATACCAATTTTATTTCAACCCTTAAAAAAGCAAGTTGTAAACTATCTGCATAACATATTTGTAATTAAGTTGTTGATTTTGAGGGATTGCTAAAAGTTTTGTGAGTGGCTTTTCCCATTTGCACACAGTATAAGCCCACACCCACCTGATCAAGTCTTAGGTTAAGTATTTTTGACCCAAGCCAACACAACCCATAGATTTCAAGGTATCCCACACAGAAGTAAAGCCTTCGAACCAGAAGAGGAAGAGAAAGGCGTTCAGTGCAGAAGCATTGGAAATGTGTTTTCATGACACAATGACTCATTTATGAAGGCCAACACTCATAACCAGCATTTCATATTTCTGGAAGGTACTGCTTGCAGTGCAGGCCAGTGACAAAGAATGTTGGGATGATGTCACACAGGCTGTTATGAATGGTGTAGGAAAGCACCCATGGGCAGAATACATGCACAGTGTCATTACCTCACCTCTGTCAAGGACCAAAAGGTGAGGTTAGCAAACTCTAACAAACTGGCATGGATGATGGGGAAATAATCTGATTCCAATTCTGTAGTTGTTTAAGAAAAAATCCAGCAAAAAATATTCCTCTAACTTTTGCCAGTATTGTTAATGCACTGGGCATATCTGTGTCAATAATACATACAGTTAGTTTATGAAATGTTTCTTATTCACACTAACCTTTCTTAAAATGAGTCAGTCCTTGGTCCAGGGTGTAGAGTATACTCTCATACGGATAAACTAAAAGATCATTTCTAAGTGCAGTAATTAAATACTTTTAGAGCTTAACTGAGTGCATTTTGCAGCTCAGATAGCCCCTCTCAAATATATGATTGATTGAATTTGATTAAAAACATTTTTTGTGTGTTGGACAATATCCCTGTTTGCCCTACTTGTTCATTTGAGCTGGTCTGGATTGAGGCAAACAAAATATCTGGCACAAAACAGCACCGAAGGTTTTAAGACCCATGTGGATATAAGCGATTTGGTTGCAGGGTGGCAAATCAACTTAGTGGAGGTTTGACATATTAAATTTACATTGCACTCACAGAGCAACTCTTAGTTTGTCTCCCTTTGTATTGATCTATCCTAGTGCTTCTCCTCTAGCTTACATCCAGGTAAACTATTTACATTTTAGGCATTTAGCAGATCAGATTCTGTAATCCAGAGTGACTTAAACAGTTTTACACAGCTGGATATGTTATGGAAGCGTTGGTTAAATGCTTTGCTCTGGTTTACAACAGAAATGCCCTGCCCTGGGAACCCACCCCCTCTGAGCTGGAAGACCAGCTCCTTAACCATTATATCATACTGGCTTGTAATGCAGTAAATTAAGAGTGGTACATTCAGACCACATATTAGAGTCAGTAAGGTAGAAACATATTGAGCCTCCTGGAGAGGGAAGCATTTATCAATTTATCAGTATTTTGGAGATAGGTCATGTGTGATGAGCATGTGTGGTTACTCCTGTTTGAAGTTCTGTCTGCCATTCTGACAGTGTCCAGCAGGAGAAGCTAACTCCACTGCCGCTGCGTCTGCTTCTGCTGCTGGCTGAGCCAGCAGCCCTCGGTCCAGCAATCATAGCTCACTGCGGCACATGCACAGGCTTCCCTCTCCCGCTACTGAGCATGTGTGGGAGCGGGCTGACATCTGTCCGTATACCCTCTGTGTACCCTCTCCAATTGACAAATGGATAAAAATATCCACTGGGTGGATTTAAGTATCTGCTCAGCACTTTTGAAATGAACTAGTGGCTGGAGTCATTTAGTGTGTGTGTGTGTGTGTGTGTGTGTGTGTGTGTGTGTGTGTGTGTGTGTGTGTGTGTGTGTGTGTGTGTGTGTGTGTGTGTTTGTGTGTGTGAGAGAGAGAGAGAGAGAGAGAGAGTGTGTTGTGTGGAGGGGGAATTATTCTGGTATCTGCCTTTCCTTGCTGTAATACTGGGCAGCTGTTGAAGGCTTTTGGTTATATGGATGATGGAACAGTCTTATGGAATTTTGTGGGCCTCTCCCTGACCCTAACCCATACTGAAATTTCCCTGCGTGGTATCAGAATCTTAAACACAAGGATTTATTTTACACTTTCTGGCAGAATGCAAACAATAATTTAAAGGCTGAGCTATAAATGAAGATTATGCCTGTGTCCAGCTGTTTGGGTGTTTTCTTGTACCTTTTTCCTTGGATTTCTCGAGGGTTCTTGGCTTAGAAATGTGTAGCATGTGCAAAGCATTACCAAACATAAAAAGGCCAAATCTCTCTATTGCTGTGTCTCACATAGATGGATGAGCATTCCAGACATTGTTTTTGAAGATAAATTTATGATCCAGAGCAGCATGACAAAACCTTGTGTATTTTTATTTTAGTTTCTTGCCCTATACTGCAGACTGTATCTCTGACATGTGCTTGTCTTAATTTCTGCATTGTTTTATAAGAGGAACAAATGTTCCCCATGGGTAATAGCAAGTGATGTATGTTTTGTGTGTTGGCAGTAAGAGAGATGTACTTTGTGTTTCAGGTGTGACGCCACCAGTCCACACATTCACCCCGTGGGATGGTGTCAGGACCACGCGCGACCTCTCACAGCACCTCAGGGTGAGTGTGCTCTGACTGGCTCTGTAGCCTCTTAAGGGTCACTTCTTTGCTGAGTCCTCACCCTTTTCATTGGTTAATATGTGGAATAGAGAATGGTATGGCTTTTGTAAAAATATTTTGAATGGTGTTGCATTCTGAGCTTTCAGATCAGAACTATATGGGTGACTGAGGGTGCATCATTGCTACTGTATCTGTCAGCAATGAGAATAATCTGGTTCTTATTTACAAAAGTATGATATAACAGTTCATTCAAATTCACTCACAATTCCCTTGCAATTCATTAAATAATCATACATCAGTATTATAAACTCTGTTTCATAATCTCTTTCTCTTCTTTGTATTGTGGTTTGAGTCTATGTGTTTTGCAATTGTTTTGACCAGCCATAATTTTAGAGCTTTTATTTTGAAAATAATAGTTCATTTGAAAATATTTTTTTGTCATACCTCGCATGATTGGGCCTCTGCAGGGATTTTTTCATCCTTAGCATACAGTCAGTTCATTAATTATTTTGTAGACAGCTGTCAAATTGAAGCAGTGTAGATGTATACTGATATATATGAAAATTAGAGTGCTTTGATTTTATCCTTCAGTTTGTGCCCATTTTTCTTTTTGTTTTAGTACAGCTCTCCCTCCCTCAATAGAACCCAGAGTAGCCAGAGAATGTGCAGTAATTAAGTCACACTGTGAGCATAAGACAAATTGTTCCAAGCTTTCTGTAACACAGACTCATTGCTTAGTGTCCAGCTGCAGGACTATTCTGAGCTGGATTAATTCCCGTACATTTGTTTCACTCAAATATCTATTCCGTCTGTTTATTTTTGGTTGAGACCTATTTTATTCTCGCGCCACTCTGTGTTGCACTCACAGAGTCAGTGCCATCATTTGGTGTACACACCAAGGCCCATAGAGCTGCCCAGCATCCTGTGTTAATTTTGCAGATTCCAAACCGAGCATCATCTCAACCTGGAATCACTCCACATCTTCACTGCTGACGGCAGCTTCACTCGGGCTTGATAATGGAAAGTTAATCATATTAACTTGTGAGCACCCTTGTTGTACTCAAGATTTACAAGGAATCCAGGTCAGTGTATTCAAGACCTGCCCCCCAGGCTCCCTCCACAATCTGCTGAGCGGAGCGGCAGCACTCAATTGTGCTCGCCACAAGAGTTTTCTCCCAAAGTGCTTTCATCATCACTTTTCCCCTAAAAGCATGTGTAAGCTGTTAAAATTAATTCTGGAGCAGAATCATTATACATCTGATAAGTTGCCATGAGGAAGGCTGGGGAAAAAAACGGTATCGCGCTCTGTAATCGCAGCTACTCAGAATGCCATTATAACTCACTCCCAAATCCAGGCAGTGCACAGTGCATGTAATCGATCCCCTGCCATAACTGAGATAGCAGGGATCACCAGTACTCCGATTAAGGCTTTAGAGCTGGAATGTTTCTCCGTGCAGAGACTCAGGGGAGGAACTGTGGCGCAAACAGACAGCAGCCTTCACAGCCATTGAATCAAAACAAATTATTAAAGAAACATTAGCATTGGGGAAATAGCAGAAATTGTTATAGCTCATAGTTAAAGCGAAAGAAAAGGAGATACATTTAAATTTATGCTCAAACATACACCTTTTCTACTTGAATATCATCAACCAGTCACATTTTACAATATCCATTGGGTCTAACTGATATAATGGACACCAAAATCCTACATGGTTAAACTAATCTACATGAACCATACTCTATCAGAAGCACATTTACTTGTAAATATACAAAAGTGTTTGAAGTTGACATCTTTTACACTTGTTCATTGTGAAGGCTTGTATAAATGGCATGACTCATTGATTCATTTTAAAATCAAATGCTTGGACTAAATCAAGTGTGCAGTTTAAAAAAATGGAATTGCATTTGCATTGAGAAATGATTGAATGGAAGTGTGACCTTTTATCTTGGTTATACTTTATTTCTTATTATCTGTGTTATTCCCTTCATTTCACATAGTCTCAGCCTAAATTCCTCATTGGAATTCTGAATTCCTCAATAATCTGCCCTGTGTGCTGAATGTGGGAGCTGCTGATAAAGCACCGTTATTATAGGGATTAACTTTACTGAACGTCAATCATATTTAGGTGTCTAAGTGATGAATTTAAGATGAGGGCTTAGAGTAAGGAGCTGAAGATGTGCTGCCCCACCTTGCAGGTTCATTTCAACCTCAAATCAAGGACGTACATAAGACATAATTCAATCTAACCTGTTAGTTTATTTAAATAGCGTTTCAGTAATGTGTTTTTGTTTTTTTTGTTTTGTTTTGCAGGATTGAGACTGGATGTGTTTAGAATTAAAAGAGAGAGCAATAGAAAGTAAAAAATGTCTGATGAAAATAAAATCTTATGTAGTGAGCCTGAAAAAGCAATATAGTGTAATCATAGAAAATGCACCCCTAAAGTACAAATTTGGGGTAGGACCTAACTTACTACTTTAGACTATTGTTTATAATTACCAACATGTCAGCATGTTGGAGTGTTGAACATGAACATCTGTTCACAGTAGTGCCTGCCACTTTGATTTTCCAGGCTCACAAAAATGTTTTTTTTTTCCCATTCAGCTGAGATGTGGATACCTGTTGCTGTTCGGTTTCAGTGTCACAACTGAGTAATCTGTTCTTTGTGTTGAATCACACAGTCATGATTTTCATTGCAGGATACCAGTTTAAATCTTAAACAGTATTTTAAAACAAAATATTGATATCTTTGAAAATAAAAGCTTAAATATTTAGCAAATTATGGTCCCCATCCACATTGTCCTATGCTAATTTATTTTTTCCTTCTCTGTATATTTCACTGCCAGTTTGATTTCCAGTTTTGCATGTAAACCTGGTTGAACAAAATCCAATTCACTTTCACTCCATTAGATTGAAAGCTCTGCTTTCAACAGCCAGTGGATATTTATGTCTTGTATTTTGCAGTATGTATGTGTATTCATAATATATATTTCATAGTAGCAGTCGAGAGCATGGTACTTAAACATGCACTTCTATTTATTCTTGTATGTAAGCCTTCATATATTACAGCACTTGCTTGTTACTGTACACTGGGCATATTTTTCCTTGGAATTTATTTCCCTGGAAAGTCTCTTCATCCATTTTAGTGGAAAGGATAGTATTGGATGCAGTTGCTGGTTTCAATTTAGTGCTGCTGCTGTGGTTATTTAGCTTCATATGATGTGGCCCAGCTGCAGCAAGTAAACATGGCACTCTGAAGTCTAATGATGTCTTGTGAAATCGTGTTTTAGTTTCCACCCTGTCTTTTAAAAATAAAATAAAAATGCACAAGCCTTCAAAGCACCTGCTACCAAACTAACAGAGTGGACCTATTGTTTCTTTGCACTGCAGTCAGAATAAAACCAAAGCAAGCGATTATAAGACATAAGTGATAATCACTATCATTGAAATATAAACAGTGTCATATTTGTTGTCTAATTTCTTTTGTTTCCTCACAATATGAGGATTACAACTGTGTTCTTCATATGTACTTTACTGATATTATTTTAAAATAAGCATTCTAATACAGATTTAAAATACTTTTGTTGCAAATTCCATATTTGCAATGCAGTTAAAGATTTGTATTTTGCAGGACACCCCAACCCAGAAAATTTTCAGTGGGAAGAATACTTGGAAGACACTGGTTCCTCTATGGTTCCAAGCCAGGCTTTTTGTATGGTAAGCAGTGTGTAAATCACACAGAAATGGACATCTTAAAAGCCACAGTTCTAAGCTATGTTACCTCTCTGTTTTTCTGGAATTTCATTAATCACTTTAAGTGATTGATGGTGTCACCATTTATTAAAAGTGAAATTACCAGGCATATTTGATTAAAAAAAGACAAAGCCCGGTGCTAAGAGTGAGCAGCATTCAAATTAAAGTAAGACACGTCCAACCTGTGCTACAAGTAATGTCCTCTGCAGTTGTTAATGGCTGGAAATATACAGTAACTTGGCAAAAGCAATGAAACAGGTGAACCCATTGTGTCTTTCAGAGAGCACCACACAGGTTCCAGGTGAACATGAAGCTGGAGGCAGTGGACAGGCGGAACCCCATGCTGGTACGGGTGGCGACCATTGTGGACACTGAGGATTACCGTGTGAAGGTGAGGGGGTGAAGTTACTACAAGAACAATACACTGATAAAGGCATGTTAAATTGTGTTTTTTTATTTATCTACTTCAGGTCAGTAAGAATTCAGTTGTATTTCGCAGTATATGACTAGTTTTATTAAACCTTTAACTGGGTTAATTCTGAATTACATTGTGGATACAGCAACCACTAATGTTGGTTCTGGCTGTGGTCAAGTGACGATTCTGATTTTTTCTTTTATGTGTTGATGGATTATGCCTGTAAAATGCATGTAGAATCCACCAGCAAAATCAATTTCACTAAACTCCAACATAATACTGAGCAATATTTATCGATGCATATAAATATCCCTAGAGTCACTCTCGAAAAATGGTGGAAACTGGTCAATGCTCCTCTAGGGTTGGTTTTGACACACAGTAAATCAAAACGTAGAGATTCCCCACAGGCATATTACTGACCCAACCCATACAAACAGTGGCTGCATTAACACAAACCATAAACTCTCCACTGACTGAAACACAATAGGTTGCATGTAAAAAAAAAAAAAAAAAAAAATGTGAAATGCTGTCATTGAAAATGTCTGAAAGGAAATTGATGAAAGGGGTAGGTACTCACACATGGCAGACCTCTGTTCATCGTTACAGCTGAGGTAAAATATATGCATTGCATTTCAGCCTGGATATGGGCTGACAGCATCACTCTGACTATAGGTCTTCATCAATATTGATGTTATGTTCTCAATGTCAATTTCAAAAACTAAAACAAAACCATTTTTCCTGACAAGCTTACATGTAACAGTCTGAAATATTGTTAAGAATGTGCATTAAACAGCTGATATATAGGTAACCACCTGGAAATGATCAATATGCGACTGCAGTGACTCCATTTGTTTAACATTGAATATTCAAAATCCATACATCTTAAGATTAGACTTTCTGATTCCTTCTTGATTACTATTTGGCATAGCCCCTTGTGGATTAATATTTAATATCAAGTCCTCATTATGGAGTTAAAGAGGGCCTTGTCATGAAATAGAAGGAAATGAGAAGGTATGAGTAATATAGATCTTAGAGTTGTTTTCTTCATTTCAGTGTAAGGGCGTAGATGTGCCTTGCATGTATGATGCATGATATTAAAGCTTACGTAAAAGCTTCAGTATTGTAAAGCTGGGTATTGTAACTCATGTGTGATACATGTGTATGTTAGGGAAATTACAAATGCAGAACAATGTGAAATCATTCATTTTGTGTACCCCAAACAGGTCCACTTTGATGGCTGGCATGAGAAATTTGACTTCTGGGTAGACTCAGACCTACCAGATTTACACCCCTCTGGCTGGTGTGCTAGGACAGGGCACCCCCTGGAGCCACCCCTACGTGAGTCCACTCGAACCTGGGCCCTGAGGGCATTCTTTTGTATCACCTTGCAATATTGGTGTAATAGAAAATTGGTTACATTCCTTGGTTTCCAGCACCTCTCCTTCATTCTGATCTCTGGTATCGATTTTGCACTTGCCTCTCCTTTAAGCGATAAATCTCCCTGACGCATGTGGGCCAGCGTATCCCAGCATATGATAGCAATCAGCTCTGCCATTCCTCCGTCCAGTGGCTGAAAGGAGAGCATCAATAAGCATTACACACAAAGGAGAGTGGCTAATCTGCTGAATGAAAGAGTGGACAACCACTTTTCAGCATAATTAGCTTCTCATGATCTACTGAAAATCTACTTCTGAAAGTGCTGTCAGAAGTGAAAAGAGAGACTGTATTCTCACCTTTACAAAGAAAAAAGGAGTATAGGTCATAATAAAACCAAAATAATTTTACTTTACCGTCACTTTTTGATTCAATGTACTTTGAAAGTTATAGCTGTAAACCAAAAAACAAAAGCACTGACCACCATCCATTAGTTCTTTATCGTGGTAAACATAGCTTGTGAAACACAGTGTATTCTCCACAGCTGGTAATAGTTTATTTGAGTGAAAACCATTTTGAGCAAATAATTGGCATTGTGATTATACATTTTATCACAGTGTTGCATGCTCATGTATGACATTCTCTCCCTTTATATTTAATGACATTGCTCTTTTGTTGTGTCAAGTCATCAGCATTACTGCAAATAAGGTGGTACAATAATGCCTGTAAAAAGACTGGTTACAGTGTCTACAGGTTTCTTTGTAAACACAGACTGTGGCAGGGCAATACGGTTTTTGAAAAATATGTGAAATGTGTGTAAGACATTCACTTTGAATGCAATAATCATTTTAAGGTAGCCACTGGTGAAATAGTGGGAATTTTTTTGAATAGATTAGACACATCAATATAGACATGAAGAATTTCCTTTTTATTGTATTGATTGACTCGTCACAACACCTTGTGACCTCAGAGTAAACCATATGGAAATGGTAACTGTCAGGGAATTATTATTGTATGACATTTGCTCATGGTATAGTCCTTGGCTATTTTAACCCCAAGGATGTCAGTGGCCTTGCAGGTTGATTGACAGCCCTAATTGAGAAAGGTTGAGTATTCCCACCAATTAGTATTCTGAAATAGTCTCTATTACAGAAAGCTGTGCTGGGCTGTCCGACAGCCTGGAATTCCGGAATTCCAGTGCACTAAGCATCATTCTGCTGCAGTAGTTGGGGTAGGCTCTGAAAAAATTAAGTTACAGTAGCTTGAGGAAATGCATGAGGGCGAAATTCATAATGTTTGCATGGCATTCCATAGGCAGCTATTTTTAGGATGCTGCAGACGTTGATAAATGAGTGTAATTACAGGAGAGTATGTGTCTGTTGTGACACCACAGGTAGGGCAGATTGAATAAAAAAGGCATGCAGTTTGACACACTTCAGAAAATGTCATACAGAGGTGTTAACCATTTTATTGGCATAAATCCAGAAGAACTATGTTGGGAAAATATTTTAAATTCTGGGCTTAAAAAAGATGCATGCTTTATGTGCGAGAGTCATACTTAATGTTCCTTGTGCATTGTCGATTTATTTTTCCACGCTGTAAAATCTGAAGGTCTTTGATTGTTGGAGCAATGTTTAAAATAATCTGGCAGGCTGGCTTGGCAAAAACCCTTTTTTCCACTGTAATCGATATCATAGACAATTATAGACAATATAAGCTTGTGCCCACTTCTTCCCAGAAGGTGTACCCATTGCAGTAAAATATTTCTTTCATGCATCACTGAAAAAATTACAGTTGACCCTCCCATATTGTGGCCTCCCACATGGCGGCTTCGATTTTTTGTGGGTTGGCAGCAAACAATTAAATGTGAATATTTTGGGAGCTTTGCGGCCTTGTGCGGGAATTTTTTTTTACAGGGTTTTCCATATCACAGGGGTTAGGAGCTCATGTGGGAGTGTCAACTGTAGTATGTTTTTTAATGGCAGCTAAATAGTAAAATGGATTGGTTCTAGTGTTGCTGTCTCTGTAACCTCTCTTAGTTATTACCACACAACATTTTATTGAAGCAATTCAAGAGTTCAATGAACTCTAAGCAGATTGTATTCACCAATCACATGGTGAGTACTCTGACTGGGTACAGATCTCCCTGATCATTGAATGAAACTGGTGTTTAACCGTGATCTCATGTATGCAACTCCCTGACCTTTGAACTGAACACAGTACTTGACTCAACATACTCTGTGAGGATTGTCAAGCCGCAAACCTATAAAATCAGTTTAATCTTTAATACTGTATAGAGTAAAATAAATCTTATAGCATTACTGCATATGGCATGGCTGCAGTAATGACTTACAAGGTTTTATTTTATTTTTTTGTGAGGATGCAAATGTGGTTTCTCATTTGGGTAGAAATTGTGCTGGAAACAAGTGCAGTGGCATAAATAGTCACTCAGAAATGATGTCAGTCTTGTTTTCAGTTAACTCCCCCCACAGTAAGTGTGGGACTATATACAGTATAGTTCCTGGAACATGTTTGATATTGATTGTAGGATTAGTCTTATGTCATATTACAGATTGTCATCAAACGTTATGGTTTTTGCACCTCTTTGTTGGCTTTTGTGCCAAGTAATTCTGGGAAATGCTCACAACAGTGAGTTGATGGTAAAAAAAAAAAGAACTGTACAGTTAATCAGTGCCCAGAAAGAAGCATGACACATGTCAGTATATAATAGTGTCTGATGTTTATAGTCTTCATCAGATTTTTATTGATATTTTAATAAAGATATTCCTTCAAACCCTACAGGAGTGTTACCCTGTAGGTGTTTCAGGGTATGATTTGAAAAAGACTGATGGTTGGGCTGAGTGAAGGTCAAGCCTGAAGGTTATGATATTGACAATGTGTTCATGGCTGAATAGAATGAGGAATTGAGGTGTCAACGCCTGAATGGAGTCTACATTATTCATTAAGATGTATATGTTGAGGTGCATACATTTAATGTGTCGTTAGTTCAATGTTAATATTGAATAATTTATTTTCTTTTTTATTCTCTCTGATAACGAGATTCCCTGAGCTCATGTGTTATTAATTGCAATGATAATGATTTTAACAAATTATTTCCTTCTGTGAATAACTTAGAATGAATATTTACAAAGATATTAACTCCAGAAATAAACCAATAAGTTAAACATAATTGAATGAAATATGTGATTGCATTTGTGAAACATTTCAAAAGGAACAAATATTTTCTTATTTTTCAGTATCCCTATCAAGGGCAATCGTACCTAACAGTTATAGGTAAAATGTGAAAGGGTATTTTAGATATAGCAGTACTATTCATCACAAAAAAGGACACCATAATCAAGCAAATTGAATGTGTTAGATTAAAATAATAAGTGGAATAATTACAGGGGTGGCCAATTTCTAAAACAATATAAGAACGGATATGGGTAATGGAATTGGAGATAGGTGGTGAGGAGGAAGTAGGTTTTCATTGGGAATTTTTTTTTTTTTTTTTTTAAGGATTCTCAGACCTCAAGAACCCAGCGGCCCCGGGAGTGTGTCCGACTCCGGGGTGTAGGGGAGTCGGCCACATCAAAGGTGCCAGATACACAGGACACCACAGGTGAGTGACTCACTGCTGGATTGTGAACGGTCAATTTGAAGGCATATGTTTGTCAGTTTAGGGTTATGCTTTATATGACACAAGATTACCTCCTCACTGAAGTACCACATCCATCTGTGGCATGTCTTAATTGTGACCTTCTTAATCCACAACACTATATAGCTCTGTCTTATCTGGCTGATAGTCATGAAGCATACTGAGAAGAAAAGTATGTCAGAACTTCAAATGTGTTGCTCCTCACTTAGCTGTTGAGGGTAGAACACTTCAGTGTTCTCTCATATGTTGGATTTAAGAGTGAATTGAGTTGTTATTACTAAGGATAGTCCAGGACCATTCCAGATTGTTTTGTGCACTAGTAATATTAATTTAGGATTGATTGTGAGCATTTATATATAAAAAAACATAAAATACAAATTAATTTGGTTCATGTAATATAAAAATGAATACAAATAAAGACAGTAGAACCTTACTAGGCAGTACATTTTGCTTGTGTTAATACATATAATGTAAAATCGACTGCCTTGAGTGGAGACTCTAAAAATTTTACTGGCTCAATTTTATCCATAACTGTGATTTTTAAAGGTAATTTGGCATTTCATGAAAAGATGGACTTTCCACTTGTGAGTAGTCAGTTCTGTGATCACATTTTGTTGGCTCGGTGGTGTTTGAGCTGGAAAAGGTATAAAACTTAGCAACATCTGTTCTACATTGATCTCAGCGTTAGCTGGGGATGGAGTTATATGACCTCATTCTTTTTTTCTTACTTATACTGTGATATGCCTGCTGAAGTTAAGTCTTTAAATAACGTAAAGATAGTTGTTCTATATGTTTGCAGAAAAAAAATCTATATATTCACAGTGGAAGCATAGCATATTTCATACATTTTATTCCTCACTGAATAATGCACTGTGCTGGTAACATAAAAATTCTGTAGTAACGATGACCTCCAGAAGTGGGATCAAAGACATTCTTTCCTCGTATGAAATGCCCTTTATTCCTATCTTCAGATGTGTCCTTTTCTTGGATGTCCTCTGAAAATGTAAATTTGTTTTTGAACCATAGACCTCTCAGCTGTAATGATCTTACCACATTAATGTGACTAGCAAGCAGGATGTGAGCGTGTCCCTTAGCAGAGCCGTGATGGACCTGCCCAGGTCTGTGGGGGAGCACCCTGTGGACAGCCTGCTTTAAGCTTTTAATCCTGAGAAGTTCAGCTATCTGGGGCTGGAAACACTTTCACAAAGAAAAGCGCTTTAAAGAACAGCAGTGTGTCTGGCCTTATCTCACACATAGTCAATACAGTAGCCACAGTCCTCTAGGGATTTCAGTCAAGAGCATACCTCAGTATGCATGTGGTGTTGCACCTGTGTGAGAAGCATGTGCTCTCATTTCACCTCTGTGGTGTCATGGCCTCAGGAAGACTCTGAAAACATCGTCTTTGGCTACTTAACTGAATATTGTCTGTTTCAGATCCTCCCAGTAAAGATTGCTCTTTGTGCCCAAGTGAGATTCCATCTAATGCTGTAAAGTGGGTCACAGAATGTCTTTATCATGACTCATCTGTTGTACAGAGAAAGTGCAAGTATTGTACTTAAAGTCACATTGGATTAGGCAGAGAGCCACATTGTACAGTTGATACTAAATGTAAAAGTTTTCACTTTGCGCTAATGTTTCAGTATAGTTTCCAACTGTCCATGCCCTGCAAGTCATCTGTGCAATGGTTAATGAGCAATTACTCAGTAATGCGTGCATGTAATTATAATCCATATATTACCAGTACTTTCTCAGAATGAATAAACATATTTTCACATTGTGTAAGTGACAGTCCATACTCAATCCATGGCAGTTAATGTAAGTTGCCTCTAGATGGGCTGAAAATTTCTGTAGTAGACAATGGATTTAGATTTTTTTAATCTGTTGGGCACTTAAATAAATGATTCATATTGACATGCATGTTAATCTAAATTAGCTTTGAGCAGCAATTTGACAACTCTGTTAAAGTTTTGCTGTGGCTGTAGAGGCTGATAGTAAATTTGATAGAAGTGTTCTGTTTTATATTAGGTTATTGTCGCTTAACACAAAATAATTTTTGTGTGTTTCTTGTAGTCCAAAATTTGATTGTTTTGATCTCATATTCTTTTTATTATGTCTCAACTCCACCCCCCACCCCGTTCCCCATCAGAGAAACTGCTCTAGCTTCTTATTTTATCAAGGAGGCAATCACAAACTGAGCAAGAACTGAGCCGACCCTGCAGACTGCAGGATTAGATTATTCAGAATTATTGCATAGACTCAGTTTTTTTATGTGTAGTTTGATTGCAATTTCTTGTGCTGTTAAGAAGTGGGGCACACTGAAATTAATTATCGTATCATTTACATTCTCTTTGCATTAATTTACACCATATTAGCATAGATTACAGTTTTATGTGTAAGTGTAGGACAGTAATACATTTTTTCGCTTTCCTAAATTAATGTCAATTGACCAATGTGTGGGTGCTAAGTACACAATTATTTGAACTTGTGAGACCATATATTTCATTTAGATTTCTAGAATAATTTGTCTGCTTGTATCATATTTGTTAGGCCTGTTATTAACATGCCACAGATGAGTATGAAACATAGAATCATACAAATAGATTGCTATTTAATTTGTAATGCATTATTGAACACAATCAGAATTTACAATACTACATTTGCTGTTGCTTGATTTTCTTGAAGATTTTCTCTATGTCACATTATGTCAAATTAAGGAGATAAGGAAGGTGATCTCATTGCTTTGTGTGTGTGTTTGTGTGTGAGTGTGCGTGTGTGTTTGTGTCCTCGTTAGGGCTGGGCGATAAGCCTTTAAAATGTTATCACGATAAATTGAGACATTTTGGTGATAACTATATCATATCCCAATAAAATTTGCAGTCTCAGGTCTGAATGAAACGCGGCCGACAACAAATACAAGTAGAAATTAAGTCAAACACATCGATCAGTAAACATGTGTGCATTCTTTTACTTTTTAGTTATCGCCAAATCACGGAAGGCAACTTTCTTTTTGGGATTAAATCATTAACGTTAACATAAGCATCAACTTCGCTTGTCCTGCTCACCATTTTCACCAGCAAGTTAACTTCCGTGCCGGCCGCAGACTCCGCCCATGCAATTTTTGCGAGGCAATAGATTAGATCTTGTGAAGTTGGCTACAAGGCACATTTACTACAAGATGCATCAAGTGAAATGCATATTTATTGTGGTTAAATTATTATCTGTCATGAAATTGAAAATGGAGATAGTATCGTCATACTCGTGATATTGCACAGCCCTAGTCCTCATTATAAAAGGATATCTTGTAAAGATATTTTCTTGTTATGTTTTGTCTTATAAAGAATTGTTTTAAGATTATTAGTCATTGTGACCAAATATCACTCCGTATTACTCATTACTCAAAAAATATTCAGATTTTGTGTGACATTTTGAGTATTTGTATGAGCTTTGTTTTCAATACAGAAAAGAGACCCAGCTTGAGAGAATTGGTATTGGTCATTTTCACTGCTCAGAAATATGTTTTGGTAATGTTTAACAGCTTTAGGTCCCAAATTTTATATGCAAATGCTGTCAACTCATTCACATATATTGAGCATGAAGTATTCTTTTTTAAGTTTGCTGACGATGCATTTTACTTGCTCTAGCCATTCATATTTGAATGTACACCATGATCAAGTGTGTTTTATGCACTGTAAATGAAGCAACCAGGCTATAATATAATTATATGATTTATGCTCTTATATTCATAATCCCATACTGAGCAAAATACATTCACAATGTCCTTATTAACACTCTTTGTATATATGTTTTGGTTAATTATGCAACCTTATTGCTCTACTCCAGGTTGACTGTCTTTTTTGTTTATGCTAAGTGTTAACAACCATGTTATGAATTATGCATCCTGTAGGTATGATTTCTTGCAGATGCTCTGCAGTTTTAAATTCAGTTTCTGTAATGCTGTTGTCAGTAGGTTGTGTACAATTTTTGGATGCAGTTATCTTAGGCACAGTTAACTTGTCTTGCCCCTTTAAGGCAGGCAATGCAGCATTTTGTGTGTTTTTCTATTTAAATATCTAATACTTCCACAAACCTGTATTTGCAGTGTTAATAAAATCCCATTAAAAATAAAAGTTTTATTTTAATGGAATTTAATCTCTGATACCTTGATCTCCAACCCAGATAATCCTATTATCTGAAGATATGGCTAACCTGGCGAGCTAGAAACCCTGCTGTGGGTGTTGATCTACTCTCTGTTGGCTTACTCCCATGTACTGTATGACATCTTTAAAAGAAGTAGCCACTGTAATTTTCACCCACTAAGTTTACATCCTCTGAGAATCCTCTGAGCTGTCTGAATTCAACCTATTCAACTCTGCAGGAACTGTAGCCAAAAACTAATATAGGAAACGAGGAGGGCTCCTAAATCTTTATTAACCTCTCCACCTGATGGTAGGTTGCATTGATATTTGCTGATTTTATGTTTCTCAGTAAAGGGAAGAATGTGCTTAAATGAGTGTTTAAGTGAGTGATAGCTAGTTCTTTTCCTTCTTTCACCCAGGATGATTAAATTCCTGAATGATTTAATGATTCAATTCAGGATGGGTTGTAGATAAAGTTATGTAATTCTGTATTGTAAGGGTAATGTTACTATCAAAAAGGGTAATGTACTAATACCCACTGGTTCTGCAAGCAACACAACTATGTTAATAAAAACATAATTTTAGTCTTGGAAGCCTGTTTATGTTGTCTTGATGAAATACCTTATCAGGTGAGAGTGTGTGCAGATTTTAAAATGACTGCTTCTGGGGTTACAGCTTGAATTTTTATGAACTGATTGAAGCTTGTGATGAGTTATAGAGTCCAGTTGTACACCTTTTAGCTGTGCTGGATAATGAGGGCTTGGATGTTTTTTTTTCTTTTCTTTTTTTATTTGAAGGCCAACAGGGAAGTCTTGGTATGTATGCTGAGCAAAGAATTTACATGCATTGTGGCTAACTTGTCTTTGTGCTGACTGTGCTACTCGCTGCCCCACAAAACAAACCCTCAGTGAGGAGTGTGCAGTCGGCACACTCGCACTGACACGCATATAACAGTATGCACTATTGAATTCTACGGTCTTCAAAATTGCTGCTGTTGAGAGCAGTGCTTACTTACCTTTCTAAGCAGGATTCACTGAATGAGGGAATGCATTTTCTATTACCCACTTCTGGATAAAATGCAGTCTTATATACAGAAATGAAATGTCTTTAGCTTGATAAAACATCTCATGTGTATATTTTAATAAATACACTGGATTGTATGTAGTTAAAAGCAGTGCTGTTTTTAACTTAAATTGTATGTGTATGAATGGAAAGCATATGACAAACAGTAAGCTATTTTTTATGTACCATCTTGCATCCCACTCTTCACACAACCAAAGACTTGGTCCTGACCCACAATTTGAGCAACAGTGGTCCAGCGGACTCCTGGGTGACACATCCAGTTACAGCACCTCTGCATAGTGTTATTTATGTTAGGGTGCCATGTAATAAGTGGCTGTGGGCTCAGGGGAAGGGGGGTGTCGGTTGGCAGGATTCCCTCTGTCTCATCACTTCCAGAGGTGATTTTGCTATCTGCCTGAGATTCTTCTGCCTCTGCCAGCTGCATGGTCCTTTTCCGCAATTGCACTGGCAGCTTAGCTGAAAGATTGCAGAGCTGAATTTACTGTGATGATGGAGGATTTTGCAGAAATGGGACATGCCTCCCGCTGCAATTGGGCATTCCAGCGTTTAGAGGACAATCGGGAAAGCATACAACTGCTGCTATCTTACGTTCCCTGTTGTCAGGAGGTTGTGATGTTTACTTTGGGGACTACAGATTATAAATAAACAATAATAAAGAATACAATTTGGGATATGGAATATTAAATTTTATATAATTTCTTGTACAAGCCTGTAAAAGCCATTCCCTGGTTTTATATTCCCATTGTGTCAGCATGACACTGAATGGTATCTCTATGAAATTTCAATGGTTCTTTCCTTTTATGTTAGTGAGAACTAAAGGGAGACAGGCTTCCTGGCCTTGTGAGCGCTGTAGTTGGCTGTGAAAATGTGTGTTTATGGCAGCCTGTTTAAGAAGAACCTGCTCCACAGCTGGCTTTTCTTTCTGTGCTCTTCTCCTGCATGCTGTAAGTATCCCAGGGTTGGCGTACTGTCCCCTGCTCTTAGCTCTCTCACAGACTGAATCATACTGTAGTTGGACTGTAACATCCTGCTCTCAATTCTCTCCCAAGAAGAATCATTCTGTAGTTCCACTGTAATCCCAGCTCTTAGTTCTCTCCCAGACTGCACCATATTATAGGTCGTCACTACTCCTATGACCGCTTTCACTGTAGTGAAGACCGGAAGCCTGAATAAGCCTGCTGATCTTCCCTCAAAATGTCTTTGAAAATGAGTTAGAGTCACTGCCATTATGAAGGTTTGCATTGCATTCCCCATTGATCGTATGGTGCAGGATAACATGCGTGTACTCCTCTGCAGAATTAGTGCTAAGAACAAAAGATGTAAGGATGTTTTCCTCCTAGTTTTCCTCCTGTTTGATTTACCTAGAAATGCATGTGATCAAGTGAAGTTTTCCAGAAGCTTCAACATAATAATGAACAGGTTTAGATTTCTCCTTTTTATTAGCACTAAAGAATGCATCTAATAGAACACAATGTTAAGAATGATTCGTGTCAGTCCTACAATTGGTAATAAAACCATTTAATATTGCAGCTGCTTATTAAAATTGTTTAAACTGTATTCTACAAAACACAGGACATATGGTCTGCATGTACATTGTAAACATGACTGAAAACATCCACAGTTTTTGGAAAGTGTTTATTTCATTGACTGCCTGTCAGACATGTTCGGTATGCTAGAAGATAAAGGGCATGTCCGCTGTGTTTCCTGCATTGGAACAGTAATGTTGATAGGGCATTTCACTGCCAAGCTTTCATTTATAGTACAACTAAATCCCACATTTGTCTTGTCCAAGATCAGGACTACTTCAGGTTATTGAATTGCAGCCAAAGAATAAACATTTGTCTGACTGTTTCTCTCAGATACTTTTACATCATGGTTGTTAACATATTGATTTAGTAAATATCAAGTTCAAATGTACATGAATGAAAAATATATGAAATCTTCATCTGTATTAAAAACCTAAGTACGGTCTAGGTTTCTTACTACTGGTTAGAAAGAGAGAATTGTCTTTAATATGATATGTTATTCTTACTGCCAGGAAATAATGTTTTTGGTTCCTGTAGCAACTCCTGTGTTATTACAGGTATTATTTGTTAGATTTGCAAGGGTTTGTAGTGAAATTAAATATTGAGTCAAACCAGCTTTTGGAAAATCTTGTGAAAAACTTGACAGTCAAGTTGTCCAACTGAAAAGCTAGCCTGCTTGGAAAATTAGCCATGAGCTAGTTGGCTAAAAGTATTTCCATGTCTGTGGTAAAATGTACAATAAAAAATATTTTCTTTGGTCAGGTCATCACCTTGCTTGCTTTCAAAGCAATGCAATAATTTCAGTTTAGCTCGCAATCCAACATTTGGCACTTATTATAACATTCAACTGTTGGTTAACGTTGCCTAAGCCAGTTTATTAATTGAATTATATATAATAATAAATAATAAAATAAAATAAATTGGCTGTTTATTACTGAGAATAGACTGTCAGTCATTCCTCTTTCAGTGGGAGGAAGAACCTGATTTGTAAAATTTAACATTTTTTGCTTGCGTGTTGCTGGCTGTCACATGTCACTGGCCGCATATTTTGTCGTTTATGGTGGAAACACAAAAGTATAAGTCAAATAGTGTTGATAAGAGTTTTGCTAGATGAACCATTTCAGTCCAGATATCTGTAAAGAGGAAGAACAGTGTGAGGCAGTGTATATGTCTTTAGACAACACAGTCTGTTTTACGCTGTTGCGTAATCTTTTACTTTAATGGGACCATGAGATGAGTGGCTGGGCACATGTGCCCCAGAGCTGTTTCTTCTGTAGTCAACAAATCTTGCGATAATGATTCAGTCTCACAGCTCAGGTCATATCTGTGTTCACTACTCGCTCTGTATCCTATTTTATAGTCTGCTAGTTATTCAGGGCACAGACAATGGAAAGCGATGATCTGTCAGAGTTTTGGCTAGCCCTGTGTAAAGATCAGATCTGATGATACCCAGAACAGAATTTTTTTTCTCTCTGACACAGTGCTTAAAATGCAATAAGTACATGAATCAAAGTCCTAAAGCAGTATGCCATGTCAATTCATAGCCCAAGTTTAAGTTATAATATGATGCTAAACCATTACATCTGCTACAGGATTTGAATATTGGATAGTTTCCTGAAATTATGGGTATGTTTCTCCTTCATGAACATTGACATCCTATTTATAGTCTTAAAAGCAATGGAAGAACATCTTAACCAAGCTCTAACACAGCCCCTTTGACTGGTTAATTCTACATTGTCATTCAGGGGAAGTCAAGAGTGCAGTTCAGCCTGACAGGTAAATGACTTTAAAGTTTGAGTTTTTTCAAAGGCCTTCCTTAAATAAGCAGAACTGAAATGAAAGGAAGTTTAGAATTATCTTTAACTGCCTTTGTACTGTGAAAAAGCAAGTGTCATATTTTATTGAAAACTTGTTCGTGCAAAGTTATTTTTAAAAGATAGTGCCCCTGCCTTGATGTGCTCTTTCATAATAAAGAAGAGTTGCAAGTATTTCATTAAAATCAAAACACTTTTACACTGCACATGTTGTATATATCTGAACGTTCGCATTTTGCTTATGGGTCCTTGGAAAACATTCCTTAGGTTCTTGCTTAATAATACATCAATGTGTAACCTTAACAAGATCAGTGAACATTTATATAATAGATTTAGCTGGAGTACCTCTCCAGGAAGCCAGAGCAGGTTGGTGCTGAAAGGTTTCATGGCCCTGGATCAGCCAGCGTTACTCAGAGTGGCATCTGCAGCCATGCATTTTCTTGTGGTGCCATATGTTGAGCTACACTCCGCAGTGGCAGCACAACGGGGGATGGAGACGGAGTGTCCTTCCAAAGGAAAGAGGTGCAGGAGCCATATGGGCCCCCAGATGTGAATGAGTTAACTTCTCTAAATGAAAAGTGCTCCTTGCTTCAAAGGCACCGCATATCATACACATGCTAAAATTCACTGGGTTTTTTTTTTTTTTTAAACAAAACTAAATGCACTTGTCGGTGTGTATGAGGGGGGCTGACATTGGGGAAAAAAAATCACAGATACAGTGCACATTTACACACATCCATTTTACACATCCTTTTGCCTATTCTGTCAGGCCCTGCATTGATTTTGCACTGTTTCTGTGGCTGTAATTGTAACTTATCTATGTGTGTAATCCTTACTTATAGAGCCTTTTTACCACATGAAAGCCTCCGACTGATGCTTGAGGTCTGGGTGTTTTATACCATCCTAAACCCTGCCGTGCCTGTGGAACATTCTGAATACTATGGGAAAGGGATACAAAGATGGCATTAGTGGATTTCTTCTCCCTGAAATCAGCAGGTCCTCACAAGTACTGTATTTAATGCGTCTTGAAAGGGCAACATTCTGCCTCTGTGAAATGCTTCATTTGTCGGGGGTAGGACGTAAGCAGCTAAGCTCTCGGTCACATGAATAAATCTCTCTTCACTTGTCAGCTGGCATATTAAATGTTCAGTTCTGCTCTCCTGCAGAAAGTTATACTGTTACTGCTCTGTACTTTTCAAAATCCTGTTATGGAGAATGAAGTACTCTAATGCACTCATGCTGTTTCAAAAATTGGCTGATTGAACATTTTTCTTTTTGATACTCTTTGCTGGTTGGTTCAACATGGGGTCTTACTTAAACTTCCTCAAATGAAAAAATAGCTCTTTCATTTCTGTTTGGCTGGATGTATCATTGATAACAGATATAGAGATTGAATATATAGAGAAGAATATTTTAGGCATACTTTAGCAGGTAAACAATTATTATTACTGGTATTTAAAACCCATGTGACACAATGATATTACATGGAAGCTATGATAGTGGCATTTTTCCCAATGCTTTCCTAAAGTATCGCTCCAATTTACTACTTTTATGTACATTCTGGATACGTGTGCCAAATAATGTGAATTAATCTATTCTGATAGGTTAGTTTAAATAACACAATTATTAATCCATAATTAATCATTATCTTTCAACATTTTTTTTTTGGTTTTACTTGAACCTTGCCATTCAGAAGTGTCTCCCTATGGTCACATTACCATTTCATCATGGCCACATTTCTGCTTCAAGTAAACATTGCCTCATCATCCATATTTTAAGAGCTGTTTAAAGGAATTGAAAGAGAGGATTCTATTGAATGAATAGTTGATGATTATTTCCCCAGTCCTGCCTGCCGGGCTGATGTTCTGTGGTGCTGTCTCTGCAGTGCCTTCGGCTGTCCGTACTCCGACATGAACATGAAGAAAGAGGTGACGCTCCCAGACCGGCTGGGGGGAGAGAAGCAGATCACGTTCATCCCTGTGCACTTTGTGCAGAAGACGAAGCGACTGAGCACCGGCGATGAAGATGAAAAGCCAGAGGACACTCACATGGAAACAAGGTGCGAGGAATGAGCTTACTCGCTATTGAGCCAGTGTGTTTACATCTCATTATAAGGAAAGTTCAACCGCATGTGCAGCCTGCTTTTTGCACTTAGAGGTCCTGGGCTAGGACTGTGGGGCATTTTTGAAGTGCATTCCCCTCCAGGCTCTGTCAGCACACAGAGGTCTTTTGCTCATTCTTACCTCAGGAGCTGTTTGGTTTCCAGCTGCTGTTGAAACTGGGCAGATAAGTGCAGCAGGCGTATTTCCCAGAATGCATCAAATCTTCAATCCCAGCAGCTGAAAGCTTATGGTCAGTGCCAGTATCTGCTGGGAGATGCCAGGGGCCAGGAATGCTCTTTCATGATGGCTGTTAAGGCCCAGGATGCAGATTTGTGGTGTGGAAGCACAGAGGCAAATAGGAATACACTGCCTTAAAACCCATTTCATGAATCCTCTGGACCATTACTCATCCCAGTAATTGATTGATTATAGGCTTCTATTGTCTCCATGTCGCTGACAAAACCACATCGTAATAGATAAGGGAGAAGATTTTTTGTATCAGTGTTTCTAGGTTTTCATTTTTAAGGGTCTGCGTTTTCTATTTTTAATCAGCAGTGGAGAGAAAAAAAGTGATATGTGCCCTGTAGGAGAAGTTTAGATTTTAAATTGTATCTCTGTGTTTTCAGGAATATGAGTTTAGACATGTTCCATTAAATGTTGACTCAGCACTCCAAATCCGCTTATTCAAGGCTCAGGATGATACTCTAAAATTGTATTTGCCTCCTCTGCTTAGACTGGTCAGATTGCTGTCTTGGAAGCCAGTCAAATGTAATCAGTGTTGTGATTAATGTTTTTGATATACATATCCTCAAGGGATGTGCAAGCCAAAACAGCATCTATCACTGGAGAGTATAGAGTATTGCAGTAGCTTATCATTTAGAAATTTTCTGTAAAAAAACAGCCCTTTGTTATTTAACAAAAGAAATATTCACTGCTCTGTATGTGGCAGTACATTAATTAGTTTAATGTGTTTTTAAGGAATGGCATTGATTCCCTGGTGATTTTTAAGAATTTAGTTAGAGGAATATGTGATATTCAATTTTGTATCGAGATTTCCACCGTCTGAAATCTGCATGAATTAAGCATACTCATCAGTATTACTCTTTGGCATCATCACTACATTTTTTTCTTGCCTTGATTTCCTGAAAGACACTCTCGGTCCATTCCACAGAGCCATGCTATCGGGGTACGAGGGAGCCAGCCGTCTGAGGGGACGATACGCCTCGAACCCAAGGCCTCCAGGATACACACTGGTGAAGAGGGAGCACAGAGACGAACCTATTGCTCAGGGACAGAAGCCGCTCTCTCTGCCGGGGAAGAGGGGCCGGCCACCTGGCAGGTAGACTTCAAGCCCCTCCCACCCACTCAAGCCCCGTCTCTCTCATCACTCTTTTCTTTTGTGTTCATTCACCACTGCATATGTATCCCCTGTGTGAGGAAGGCAGCTGTTATTTAGTTGGCAAATGTTTTGGACGTTTTTAAATGTCAGGGTGGTTTTTGAGAGGCAAAAGAAGGTAGTTGAAAGTCTGAGATGTGCTTGCCGTGTGGAACATCGTGTCTTAGTGTGTTTGAGCAGTGATGCATAAACAGGGACATCTCTCCTCCCCTTATTTAGTAAATGCTCAGATGAAGTGACGCAGCCATCTAATTCAGTTTTCAACTGCATATACATATTTGCAAGGAGTAGACAAAAACAAGAGCCTGAAAATAATACAGATTACTGTATGTCATTCTGAGTGAAGTACTGATTGAAGATCCATCAGCACACTATGAGGTTACATTTGTTTAAATCTAATTCAGGTATTAAATAATATGGAGGGGTATGTAATGTTGTTGTCATATAGTGCAATAAAAACACAAATAGCATAGCATTTGTGGAAAAATAATACATTTTGACAACTGTTTTATTTACTATGTTTGTTTTGAGGTACCATGATCTCAATATGAGACCTCGATTAACACTGATTTCTTTCTGTATTAAGTTTGGCATTTTTATTCATTGGTGCGTGGGTATACCCAAGATGAAATTGTCTGCTTTTATTGGGAATGAGATTGAGATAAATAATAATTAATTGGAGCACAATTGTCTGTCTGATTGAGCACTGATGTTGTGAACTTCCAGTATTTGGTCTTTCCTGTTTAAAATGTAAAGCAAAAGACTTAAAATGACTGTAAACATACAACAAGAGAAAAAAAAATCTATGTATGAATTGGTAGCGTGGTGTGTGACCAATGCTTTTGTCTTTGCCTTTTTGGCAGTGTGTAGTAACTAAGTGATGCATTTAAGGCTGGAATATATCCAGTTAGACTGAGGTAGAGGTTCTTAAAAAATACAAAGAAGAGATTTTGCAGAGCTCTGTCTTTTTGTAAGTTTTGGATTGTGTTTATAGCAACGAGTGGGATTAAATGTATTTATAGCAATTAGCAGGCTGACCTGCACGTCTTTTGAAGAAGCATTTACATTGAACACAGATACTGCAACTCGTCACAGAACAGCCTGGGTCGTCTCACTCTGAAGGGAGGTTATATTTTGTGTGCTGCTTTTCTAGCTTTGATCTTTACCCATGCTGGCGTTTCAGAGAGCATTAGACAGCCAGCTTTCAGCGCCTTCCAGAGAGTTCTATCTTTCACAATCGCATTTGGTGCACTGTTGCAGGGGTGCTAGCCCCCACGGGCTGACGGATACACTCTGGAATCACGCAATACTGCATAGGCATGCCATCAACTCAGCTATCATTTGCTAAGTCTCAACAGTCCTGTAAAACAGGGAGGTTGAGAAAGCTCAGCCGTTCGTCAATCTCTTTTTCTGTCTGGTTTATCCTTCATGTTCACACAGTGCTAGCTGCAGGATTCCCACAATTATGAAATTTCTGGACATTTTAAGTGGGGTGTTTTCTAGCAGTTGATTTTTTTTAAGATGCCAAATGTGTGAAAGAATATAGAAAGGTTATGGAAGGTAGATAATCAGTCATACTGCTTTATGTTTTGTCTGTTTCTAAATAATCAGGCACATATTTGTAGCTTTCACCCTGATGTAAAGAAATCTGTCTGTCTGTAGTTGTTTAACCAGCCAGCTAGAGACTGCATGACCATTGAGCTTATTTAAACCTATTTAAAATAAGATGTTGCCATGAGAACAATCACAGATGTCACGGAACACTGTCCCCTTGCCCCGTTCTTCCCAAGTCATTGTCTTGAGCTAGGAGGCAGAATACCTTGGACCTGCCTAGCTGGCCAGGACCCTTCTCATCCACACCGCTGGTTAAGTCCTCTTTCAGTAACCTCTATGGGCCTGACAGTGCTTCTTTTCTCTCCATTCTAAGTGTAGTTTCATTGTTTGATTATTTGGTTAAAAGATCAAAAACATCAAAACAAAATGCTAACATGTAGTTCTTTAGTCAGATAACTGGGTTTTAAAACAATGGACAGATGGTAAGTTTCCTTCACAATGAGTATGCTGCCTCACTCTTAAAACCTGTCTCTCCACAGCTCCTACTCCTGTACCAGGTGGGATTACTCCTTTAGGAAGACCATTTGATCCTAACTTGAACAAAGTGTGTGTGTGTGTGTGTGTGTGTGTGTGTGTGTGTGTGTGTGTGTGTGTGTGTGTGTGTGTGTGTGTGTGTGTGTGTGTGTGTGTGTGTGTGTGTGTGTGTGTGTGTGTGTGTGCTATAGATAAGCACACATACCTGTAATAAGCTGTTTTATTGCTGCAAAAGCAGAATCATTGAAATTTGGAAAGAGGTCATGGAGAAGTTATGGAAAAGTTTTGGAATTTCATTGGTGAAAATGTGTGGAGACCCTGCAGCTGCATGATTCAGGAAGTCGCACCGCAGTACTTCCTAAAATATGCAGTTACCAGCATGTGACTGTCACCTGAGGAGCTATTTTGCAAGTCATCATTTTTCACATGTAAATTTATCTCTAGAGGGCAGAACCGAACTGCATTTGGGAAGAAAGGATAAAACTCTGTGTACTTCAGTTTATTTTGAATGTGTGATGCACATGGCTGTATGCTGAAGCTCCTTTCAAAATAATCATGATTACTTGGGATTTTGATTACAGAGAGCAATAATATGCACTATTATACACGCAATTCTTCATCACATAGTCACACTTAAAATTTGCTCATTTTATGCACTTCCTAGCTTCTCAGTAACATTCTCAATTTATATTACATTTGTCTGCAACATTGAGAGTGCCTAATTTAACCCTTTAACCATATGTAAAAAAAAAATTTTGTCCTTTTGTTCTCTGGCTGACATTTGAAATGTAATTAATAGTGAGAGGTGAGGCTGGGGATGTTATTCATTAGTGAGAGAGCCTTATACTGAAGGATTGCTTTCCCTCTCTATTTAATTTTGCAGTACATGTGCTCTCATACACCAACTAGCAAGTGATTATTAACTTGGAAAAGTTTCCTAGACTAAGGCCAATTTCTTAACACAATGCAACAGGCTCTATTATATTGTATTGAAACACAAAGGCCAGTGCAAGCACGTAAACATGCTGTCAGCACCCTATGTGTGAGGATGGGTGAGGTGCTGTTTTCAGAGCTGTGCTTAACTTTACCTTACTCTAAAAAGAATTTTTCACTCTTTTTCAGGTAATGCTTAAATCGTGTTTATTTCTCAGCACCAACCTGTGCTGGTAATTCTAATATGTGTAGGAGGAGGTGTGTATTTTTTAATAAATACAGGGTTCTCACCGCCCTTGAAAAGCCTTGGAAGTCCAAAATAAATATGAAAAATGAAACTTGAAAGTTTTTGAAAAATAACAGTATTTTGTCAGAAGTATTTTGAAGTGTTGTAAGAAATTTGCTGAAATATTTTGCCAATCCCTTTAAGAGGCTTTATGGCCAAATTTTACTAAATTCAACTATTTCCTTAGAATCTGATCCATCATCAGGAACCACATTCTCCTCACACAAATCTTATCAATATCAGGGTTTGCATCTGGGATGAAAAGCTAATTGACGGTTTCTGATTATTGGTAAACCATATTCTTTCTAGAATGCAATTAGAAGCAATTTCCTGGCCCAGGCAATTTGCCTTTGTTTTGTGTTGGGAGGAACAGAGCATTTTTTTGGCAGTGTTCCAAAAACACATGCAGTAGGGGTGCAGCACAGCTCACTGCATGTGACATTTGTGGTCTGACCGCGAACATCAGGCTCGCAGTAGTGCTTCGGCCATTTTCATTCGGTGCCACATTCCATCTCATAACTTTTTACTTCAGGTGAAGCATGAAGACTCAGAGCAATGACAGTGTTCTGAAACCCCTGTTTTCACTGTCCTCATCCTCCCCTACTGTGGAGAGATGCTGTTACTTCAGCCGCACCCTCACAAGCACTGGAACTGCAGTCATTCAGCCATACCTTCTGACTGAAACACTCATACCCCTGCTGTCTGAATCAGTTAATGCCATGACTTTATGGAAGGCCCCACTCAGAGATTTTATGGAAGGCCCCACTCAGAGATTTATTTATGCTAAAAGAAAAAAGCATCCAGTTTTAAAAGCATATGCAGCAATTTGAAGTTGTGCATCTTCAGTGAGTCCTCAAAGCATTTTCAGTTATTACTGGGGATAAAATCTAAAAGTGATCGAGTCCTAGCAGCCAAAGAATTGGTCCTGTTTTCATGTCACTTATTTAACAAAAGAGAAATAATCTTCTGTAGTTCCTGTTTTCTTTTTGGCTCTGCTGCACCTTCCCTATGAAGCATTAGTATTTTTGTGCTGATTTCTTGGTCTGGTGATCCTATATTGTAAGGAAAAAACTGAACTAAAAACTGTGCGTGTGCGTGTACGTGTGCGCGTATATATAGACTATAAAAGGTTTGAAGCACCTTGGCTTGACTTTCTATGGATGGCTAAAAATACAAATTTTATAACATAATGCTACTGCTGCTACAACCACTACTGCTTATAATAGTAATGATGATGATGATGATGATGATGAAGGTGGTCTGAGTTTATGAGGGGCTCAAAGGGCTGCTCTCCAGAGCAGCATTAATCTGCTGATGGCGCATGGTTCACCCTGACATTTCTGTATACGGCTCTGGCATTAAAAGTTTTATAGTGCTGTTCCTCTCATTTTAATGCCTTCATTCCTGTCCTCAAAAATATGTTAGGCTTTTCCATGCCAGCTATGCCTTCAGGAGGAGTACAGGCTATGCTTCATCTCGAACAGGAGGATGCCTTACCTGGTGGAAAAGCATGTAGTTTCACTCAGGGTAGTGCACCCAGTTACAGTCAGGCAGTTTAGTGTGTTGAGCCTAGGTCAGGTGTGTGTGTGTGTGTGTGTGTGTGTGTGTGTGTGTGTGTGTGTGCGTGTGCGTGTGCGTGTGCGTGTGCGTGTGCGTGTGTCTGTGCGTGCCTGCATGCATGTGTGTGTGCACGTATGTGTGTGTCTAATGAGCTAACTGAACTGTTCCAGTAAAACAGCAGCTGTGTAAATAGGTTGACAGTGTTAACAGCATAAGTACTGTATGCTGTATTGATATAGACTTAAGCTAAGTAAATGATAATGGTGGTGGTAAGGGTGGATATTCTGTCCGGTGCATCGTCTCCCCCTGTTTACTTGGTGCTCAGCTCACTCAGATCAGATTCTGGCTGCTATAGTGACTGCTTTAGTTCCACTTGGCAAGATAATCACCATTTCCCTCTCTCTCCCTCCCTCTCTCCCTCCCTCCCTCCCTCCCTGTGCATAGGCTTTCACAATCAACAAAGTGTCTGAAAATCAAAGAAGAGGAGGAGGAGATTGATCTGCACAGTGTGTTTAGAGGTAACACGTTCTACAGATTTCATTTTCATTTCACACTGTTTTCAGTTTGGTTTGATCCAATCTGCTGAGATGGAGTATAAAACAGTAGGGCGACAGAAAAAATATGGTGTCTGTGAAAATGGTAAATATCTCTCTCTGTAATGTAGACACAGTCCCCAGCCCTTCTCTTTTTGCTGATGTCTTTCGAGAAGCATTTTTTAATCTGAGCTAGACAGTTTAAATTCCTTGAAAGTATCTTTTTAATTTTCTCATATGGTAATTATAATAATTATGATTGTTTTTTGTGTCTTTGTCTCAGAATCTACTAGATATCTATTTGTGTATTACAAAATAAATATAAAGGAGCCATATATAGGATATTTCCATTTATATATCATTATTAAAACAATACTGAAAGTGCATTCTGATTCCAGAAAAAAAATCCTCCAGATGTATTTTCTTTAAGGGGTATAAGGTTAAATTTGGTGCAATATTTTCAATGACATTTTGAAACTACCTGTACAATAAAGGAAAACCTGCCCTTAGCTGTAGCTACAAAGCTGAAACAAGAATACAGATGTGACAAGCAAGTGGCTGGCTTACACTTCAGCTTAGCGTGACGGAGCCCTGTGGAGAACAAGGGTGAATATTAGTGTGGCATTCGCACATTGCAGAGAAAAATCCGAAGGCTTTGTAACTGACCCTGACCTGGCATTATTTCTACTGTCCTGAGAGGTAATAGCTATAGCTAACAAAAATATCATCATTCTTTGAACATGCTATTGCTAATTTTAACTGCATTGCTATCATGTAACTGATCTGCTATTCTGCTAGCTAGGCTTTCATACCAGTTATCTTGCAATTTCTACGTTGATAGCCGTCGAGATAGTGAAAAATTCCTGTGGTTATCTATAGGTAGCTACATTTTTCAGCCTTATTTTCAGTCGAACTAACAAGAAACTTGGTGTCCTTCCATTTAAGTTGTAAACCTTGTTTTCACAAAGCATCAGCTGAGAATCATGTGCAGTCAGGTACTGCTCCATAATTATAACCTGATTGTTTCTTCATCAACTCCGTCTCTTCATGTGCCGGCCTCCATTTTATGAAATTGTTTTACAAAATTAGTTGTTAAAAAGCTGCTAAAACAGTCAAACCTACTGAAATGTCTTTGGATCCTCATTTTAAAATGACATTTCCAGCAAAGAAATCTGAGTGAACTCTTATTCTTACTTGTAAACCTTCGCACATTGCAAACATTGTAATAAAATGTGTTACATACTGATAAAAATACAGTTTATTTTATTGATTTAATTTAATTTGCCCAAGAAACAGCAAGGCCAGATCCCAATAATGAATAGGTTAACTTACGTAGCACATTCTGTGCTATTAAACTGCATCTTCACTCATTCAGAACTGTTTTAAAAACAACAGGCATTCAGAAGCTGCAGTCAATTCCCCTTTAAATGTCACTCTGAATTTTGAGAAATTATCCTGTTGACAATGAATCCAATAAATGTTGAGGTCTGTATTTCTCTTGGGTGATTTTATGGTTCGAAGCCATGTGAGCAACCCTGTAAGAAGCACAGCAGATCATTCAGGATACTTAAATTTAATGGGCCGTGAAGCCGAGGGCCACATACTTGTTTCAAAGCACTAATTGAAAGCTGTTCTAAACCCAGTGTTGAGCAATGAAGCAAGGGCATGCACAAAAACATACTCTACCCTCAGAGCCCCCTCTGATCTCTCCTAACATTTTGCAAAAAACAATTATCATGTAATTTAGTCAAAGTATTGGTTAATAAAGTGAAGTGGTGATCATTAAATTTTAAGCTGTTTAATGCACACATTAATTATATAGGCTTTTATCTGTTTCTTTGAATTTAAAGCTGGTTAATAGTAGTTTTTTAAAAGGAAATTACAGGCTACAATCCAGCCTTAAAGACATGATGCTTCTTCCAAGCGTCTCACCCTGTCTTTACTTGAATTGCCCAAATTTAATGAATCACCACCCCAAGACTTAAGCACTGAACTCTGAGGATAAAATTATTCATCTTTAATAAGCTCATTACTCTGAAATTCCTGATGATTGTTCATCATCAATTTGCCTTATGTCTGCTCCTTTAAGATATTGAAAACTGGTGAAAATATCACATGGAATGTCACCCACTTCTCCTATTGCACACAATTTGAAAAGCTAAATTTCTGATATTATTTTTCTCTTTAGTGGAATACATATTTGGAGCTGTGATTGCATCTGCATTCATATAAGGAATTTAAACAATTGGAATTGGTATGAATCGCTGATCGTCTCCATGGAGACAAAGGTGTCAAGCCTGTATTAGTTTAACAGTAAAAAAAAAAAAAAAAAAGATTTGAGGTTCTTAACATTTCTATTACTGTGGAAGCAAGAAGCCTTTTGTTTTGTTTTTTGCATATTTTTTTTTTTTTTTTTTGCCAAAGAAAAACGCCATCTGAAAAGAACCCTGCTGCATACCCTTTTTGACCGAGCGCATTTGTTAGCGGCTCATCCAACTGAAAAACTAATTTTAGCACTGCGCCTGCAACAGTGTCCCCAGCCCGCTGGGATGATAAGAGGAGGCGAAAGAGAGCGAGGTGTGATGACAGAACATATTACTTCCACCGCTCGGCCAGTGGGCCACACAAACTAAGACTGCCTCCAGTGCCCTGCCACTCCTCAACATGGCCAGCTCCTTTATCTCAGAGCCACGAGTCCACACACTTTCATCAATATGTTCATTTGGTTCCTTTTTTTACTCTCCTCTCTGCTGAATAGTATGTTTGGTGAGTTTTGACTGTGAGTGGCAAAGCTGTATTTGCTTATTTATAATTTCCATACCTGTAGAGAGTTAGCAATGTGTTAAGGTGGTAGGATTTGGAGCAAGGGTTAAGCAGTGGTGGCTGCAGTCCAGTTGTGTAATGAATGTTGAAATGGTATTGAATAGAACTTTGAATAGAAGTTCCATCTCTCTGTCAATGAGTGTTTATCCCTGTTAGTCAAGTTTGTTTGCCAGTATTCAATTTAGCAGCTGAAATCCTTACTTTCTCGGTTTGACACATTTAACACCATGGCAGGTGTGAAGTAGATGGGGAAACACTGAAAGCTTTGAGCGAATTTTAGTTGAATTTGAGTGCCACAGAAAACAGAGAGGGACTGATAGGCACAGATTGGGCTGCAGACCGTCTGTCTCCCTGAGGACAGATGAAGGCACCAGTCTTGACAGGGGACAGACACAAGTGGCCATAGAGCTGCCAATCACTCAGCTTGTGCCACGATGTAGAAGCAGAGGCCACAGCATGCTTGGACTCTAGGCTTGGCCTAATGACAGTACCCATGCCATTTCCGGAAATGTCTCTTGTCTGAAATGTCACCTTAGGCCAATTATTACCACAAAATGCAATGTGTTAGCGGCTTAAACTGGACTTGGACTTAAACTGCAAACTTGTACCATATACTGTTTTCTTTTCTTGATGTTGAAATAAGTTGACCTATTCTTGCAATAGTTTCTTAAATGGAGCCATAGAGATTCAAAAAGTGTTTTTAAAATTTTCAGAGTGAGCAACATGCATGCAATCACACTGAGTTTCTTGTTAAGATTCAGTGCAGTAGGTACTGTAAAGAGGAAGTAAATATCAACTTTATGGCACATTTTTCAAGTGTGTGAAAACTGGAGGAAGTCACAATAAATGCTAAATGAGTCCAAACGTTTATCTCACAATACTGTATGAATATGGAATATGAAATAATAGGAAATGCATAGGGAAGTCTTTGTGTTTTTTTATTTGTGCACTTATACTCTGTTTCTATTTGTATAAGCAGTTTGCAGATGTTAACAAATCAGTTTGATTGTTGGTATCAGTAGGAGTTTTGGCTGCATCGACTTTTTGCTTTCAAAGCAGTCTCGTAGGAGGTGGCGAACTGTCAAAAAGCTTATGTTTTGATTCCAACCATTTTTTTCCTTCTTTCAACCACCCACAGAAAGGCATGGCAGAGTTATCAATGTCGCACGATATCATGAATATTTATGTCTGATCCATTGGTTTCCAGCCTGTCGTAGTCTCACTACTTCACATTGAATCACCATGATGTAGCAGCCCACTCCCATGGCTGCAGAAACAGATGGCACTATTAGACCCTGGCTGAAGAGAATGACATTGCAGACAGTATTTTTAACAAAGGAAATCCATCTGGCCTGTACAGTTCATACACCAGGCTGTACTGGCCTGATCACCATGCTGGTCTGATTCAGCATTGTTCCAGCCATCTCGACAGCCCGTCAGTTAGATATGAAAACAAGTGAAATCCATTGGTAACTTTTCAAACCTGTCCCTGTCAGTTCTTTTCTGGGATGTTATTCAACGTAAATGACTGAAGGGCTGAAAGTCATCTGTGAAAGCATGGTTGTAGTGACCACTTGGCTTCACTCTGGCTGTGGCAGCAGCCATCCTTCTGTTTATAATCTGTCTGTTGCCATAGCAGCTGAGGGGAGCTTGCTTGCCAGTCAACTGGTGTAACTAGAGAGAAACCACAACACTAACCTTTTAGAGAGGGTCTGCATGCCTTCATTTCTGTTGCTATGGTGGTGTGTCATGCGCTTAGTGTAATTAGAAGTATGGCTGTCCTTTTCTGTCCTTCCTGTCAATATATATGACTACATTGGCAACATGAATGAGTGCTGCTTTATGTTTGGAATACAGAAGTCTGTGACTCAACACTTCAATGTAGAACAGTAGGCTTTTTCTCATGAATCTGAAAGTTATGGGCAAATAAGGGCAAGGAGGTTTACATTGTTTAAGTTTTTTTTTGTTCTTTAATATGAAATCGTGTTCCTTACAGTATTAAGAAATACATATGTTGTGGAATTCCTTTTGCAAAATCTAGACTCCACACCATATTTTTTTCATTGACCACCTAATGTGCATTTCAAAATGTATGCAAGTAATATGGATCAACTGCTGTTAAAGACAGAAAAATAGAAATGTAACAATCAATGCTTTGTTAACAAACATGGAATGATACCCTTCAAGGCAAATAGAAGGCAATTTTCTGCCTTCTCAAGTATTGGATGTTAATTTGCTCTAAGCCTAACATATCCAGCAAGCCGAAGTAATGCATGCAACAATACTGACACTTCAAATTAAATTGAGTCAAACTGTTACAAATATCCTGCAGCCATGGAGCACCAACCATTTTCTTTGTTTGTTAAAAAAAAACAACTCTACAAGAAAATAAAGTATTTTAAAAAATTCAAAAAGAACTGGAAGTTCTGACATTAATTATGTGGGAATGGATTATAATGAAGCAGTTTTGCTGGTGAATGCAATCTTCTCAGACAGCGCTCCGACGTTCTGTCTAGGAGAACATGATAAATTGGGAACTGGAACGCAACAGAAAAAGTCATTTATTTCAAATTGCAAGCAATATGCTTGAAGCTCTTACTTCCTCAGCTATAATCCACTGTGCAAAGGTCCTGTATTCCTCCAGATGATCTGAGACAGGATTTCCCACCCTGTTGTTTTTATGAGACACTGCAGTGCTCACAAGGCTCAAATCCCTCACAGCGTTTACTGCAGTTGCCAGGAGGGCAAAGGGTTAGTGGCACAGACTGTTTTTAAACCTCTTCACATAATGAAAGATGTCAACGGATTCCACTGAAGAATGTGTTAGCATTATCCCATGTTCTAAAAGCTCTGAGGAAGTGCCCTCTTCTTATGATCCATGCTTTTCTGTGACCAGATGATATTGTGTGTGTGTTTGTGTGTGTGTGCAGATTTGTTAGTATTTTATCCTGTTGACATAGGTACCTCTTACTGCCTTATACTGGAGAGATATTAATACCTGATGCAGTTTTTTGTGCATTAGCAGAGAAGTCTGCCCACTCTGTGTGAAAGTGCCCTCAGACACAGGCATAAGCGAAAGGGTAAACACCAAAGGCTACATCACCCCTCTGTAATCACAGAAGCTGGGTACGCAATAATACTGGAAAGACTGTGCTATTCCATGCATGATCCATAAAAGCCCACATTTTCCTACATTCTGCATTCTCTTTGGCTCCAAACCTCCTCTCTCTGGATGTACCCAGCCCCCACACAGGTCATCCAGCTATCACACTCCCCAGGTCATAACCCCTGGAGCTCAGCCAATGGAGGCTCTCATCTCATGACAGTGAAGAAGGCCTCTGTGCTAATAGCTCCGATTAGTTCTCTTTTATTTACGATGAGAGTGGAGATAATACTCCAGCCAAATGCTCATCACAGTGAGTTCAGTGGCTGTCTGATGGCCTGGTGAAGATTGATACAACTCGTAAATATTCAGGGCTCTGTACGAAGTCTGCAATGCAGAGTAAAGCAAAATGCAAGATTGGCTATTTAGAGCTAGGTTTTCTGGATACATTATTCAGAAGGACACTTCTGTAACAGCTTTCACAATGCATGGTAGGGGCCTCATTTGAAGTCAGTTATTATTGCAGCTGAAATGTTCAAGATGAAATGAAGTGTAAAAGCTGGCATTAGAATATAATGCTTTTCATCTCTTTCTCAATTTAGGTGGCTATAAGAACACTGACATGCCAGCTTTTCTAATGCCTGCACAGAATGCTTTTTTATTCATCTCATATTCCTATTTAAGAAGCACCCAAGTCCAACCCTAAGTTCAGAAATTCAGTTGTCACATTGCAAAAATTCTAAACACACTCTGCAAAGTGATGCTTTGTATTCATCTTTTGTGGGACTTCCAAGATGTATCCAGTTTGATATTATTTGCTTACAGTGTGATTTCCATACTATAAATATATTGATATTATTAAGTATTCTTAATTTTCAATACTGATATAATTATCAAAAGTCTTCAACAAGTCTGTATTTTAGACTTGACCATTTCCATTCAGAAAAAAGAGATGAAAGATGTGCCTGTGTGTGCGTGCGTGCGCATCCGATTCTGTCTTCCTCCTGGCCCTGCTCCTAGCATCAAAGCCCTGCCACTAAGACCGTGACGCCTTCCAAACCACACGAATACATTATGCTAATCTGCAATGTGGAGTTTTCCGCTGTGACGGATCAGCCCAAAATAAAGCCACCTTGATGTGATGGGACTCAATAAAACAAATAATTGCCTGGATTTTTTTGCAGTTCCCTCTGCTAGAGGTGCATGACTCTCCATTGAAAGGCTCATTTTAAGAGTCTTTAAACTGAGAGTCAGACACCACCATTTGGACTACAGTAGGCAATGACCACTGTAGTCTACAGCAGACCACTGTTTTCTAATATGGTCTTGCAATTCCAATTATATATGACCAACCTGAGTCATGCCTTTAATGTATCCTTAAGGTATCAATAATTCCGGGAGTAGGAAAAATAATGGGCACACCAAATGAAAAAGCAGTAATATTTTGAGGTAACTTAATCAAAAATAAGTTTAATGCATTTCATATAAATGTCAGTACTTCTTAGCAATTTGTTCCTGCTGTAAAAGCTGTTTTAAAAAGGACACTTTGATATATACATTTCTAAAATGTTGTCAGTGGTCAAATAGTTGGTGATAGAGTTAATGGCTCTTTCATAGAAACTGCAAAATTATTTAATGTGTTGACTGCGTTAAGACAAAGCTATCAATAACTCCAAATTATGGATTGTTCTATTTTTGTCATGGAACATAAAAAGACAGGATAGGTAGGGGGGTTCAGGTTTCAATTGGCATCAGTTCCTTGTTGCTCTCCATCAGACATTTCAAATGTAGTTCTATCCTCTTCCTGTAACTGCTCAAGAGGCATTTTTATATGGCCACCAACTTGAGAGGGACAGTGTAACTGAAGTTCACACTTTTTTTATGAGCCATTTTCTTTGGAGTTTGGATGCTAGTGGTGAGATAAACATTGTGTTAAGTCCTTCCGGGGTTTGATATGTCGCTTCAGCACTCATCTTGTTAGAATTATAATGCATCAGCAAACTATATTCGTCACACTTACTTTCCCTTTTAATCTGGCTTTGTTTTGTTCTGTCTCAGTGCATTTGAGAAGGAAGTGAATAAGCATTGCACCTTTAGAGAAAATACAGTCAGGTCACCGGCAGCGTTTGGAAGTAATGGGTACTTCCGAGCAGCTGAAACTCAGTACGTGGCAGCTGGCCAGTGTCACTTACTGTAAGACATTGGGCAGCAGCTACATTTGTTTCATGCATTTTAGCTTGTGAGTCATCACAAAAAATAGTGCATTTTGAATTGTGCATAGTAGCATATTGGTGAAGTAAAATTGCATAAGCTGGAATGGATTTTATGTGTTTGATTTTCTATTTGGAAGGTGTTTGTCAAAACATGAGTGAGTCAGCTGTGCTGTGATTTACCGCAGAGTTGTCTATTCAGCTCTGGATGCACAAAGATGCAGTCATTTGTTGATGCTTAGTAAAAGGGTGGATAAGTATCCATTATCGAAGACCTGCTACATTCAAATGACAAATGAAGGAAACAGTAATTGCAGCATCAGTAATTTGAGGCCCTAGGAAAAATGCAGGCATTCTACTGATCATGTTCTGCGATTCTGTGATTCCCGAGTTTATCGGGAATCACAGAGAACAGTTTTGATGAATACTCAGTAAGACAAGAAGCACGTTAAAGCAATGTTAACAAATCACCCCCACAACACACCATGTCAGAGAATGTAATTTCTTAATGCACTGACAGGTCACTTGCTATGAGAGCTGGGGCTATTACTCAATATGCTCATCAGTCTGTTTTTTTTAGTTGACGTGCAGTTTGCCATCTTTAAATATGCTCTCAGTGGGATCGAAGGAAAAATGACAATGCTGGCAAGCCTTTCTTTTCTCAGCTCATAGTTTGTTTTGCAACTTTGTGACCTTCCTTTAGCTGTTGTTCCGAGATGCCCTTCCCTCTCTGTTCCCCACAGATGACTGGGTAAGAGGCCTGTGAAGATATGAGAAAACACTCACTTGCTTAGATGATAACCACATGGGTGTCCATCAAGGGCCCATCCTTGGCTCTGTTGTTGCTTTCCTTGCATGAGGGGAGTGGATAAGGAGGATCAGAAGAGGCAGCTTGATTAGATGAAATTAATTAGGTTGAGATAGAAAGCTGCATTATGGGTCGATGATTACACAACAGCTCTTTCAAATCCACTGAGGTCTAGTCAGATATGGCAGGGGAGGGTGAACTGCTGATTGAAGACATTTTCCAGTTAATAACATATCGGTCAATTATAATAATGGACAAATTAGCCTCTTTCAGGATGTACAACTTGTGATAAGGCAGTTTTCAGCTCTTGATTTGTATCTTAGCGGTTTTTTTTTCAGCTCCAAAAGATTAAAAAAGTTATTTCCTCCCTGCTTGATGATTTGATTTGTGCATGTACTGCTATCACTTTGTCTACAGGACCTGTATGTTTACAATGGAAAAAACTAGAAAATGATATAGATGTCAAATTGTGGAGACCCACTGTTGAAAGCTAACAAGAGTAGTTTCACCCCATGTTTTACATGTTATTCACTGTATATATTGTGTTTTCTGTTGGATACTGGAATTGAACTGCTATGATAAACAGGTTACACGTAGATTGTCATTAGGGTCCTTGTAAGAGTTTTCATTTTCCACAGTTGGTCCCCTTATTAAAAAATGCAATATGCCATCTGAACTTCAGAAGCTGACCTTTCTATCAGGCAGAATTTTTGTCTTTCATAAAAAAGAGTGACTGTTTTGTTTGTTTAACTGAATAATTAATTGCCTTTTCAGGCAGGCTTTGAATCGACTAAGCCATCTCTCCAGAGCTTTTCACAGGAGAGTGCCAACGTAATGAGGCTCTGAAACTGCTTTTGGGCAGCCGAATTTTGAGAACAATATGTATTATATATAATTCTTTGCTTTTTTGTTAAATTTCTGTCTGTTTTTTTCTCTACAGACCATCAGTGTATTTGGTACAGCATCAAGGACATTTATGTTCATGTTTTCTGCATTTTAAGTAGAATTTATGGTTCGATGTTCGTTTATGGATAAAAGCTTCAATTTCACAATGAAGTTTCAGCAGATCCCTTTTATTCTGTGAAGCTCAGATTTCATACCTGCACTTGAGGCAGCAGCATCCCTGAACTAGTTAAGTCCTATTCGCTTTTACACTTCATGTAGTTGTCTGGAAACATGCTTTGAACTATTAAAAATAAAAGGTTATTTGCTGCACGCTCCCTAAATACCGGAAAAAGAAAATTGAAATAACATACTGTTTATTCTCACTATAGCTATAAGATTCATGGGATTATCTGTTTGCTGCAGAAAAACATTTTGTATTGCAACCAAAGAGAGATTTTTTGAAAGCCATCCTTACATGTCTAATTAATTATACTGTAGCAGACATAACTAGTGGTAACTCATTGAAACTAATAGTAGTCTTATTCCTAATTTTGTTCCATATCAGTAATTAGTATAATGAAACAAGATGACTTTTAAGATTAGGTGGTAGTTTAATGAATTCAGGAATTGTAATGAGGATCATTTTATCAGTATAATCACATTGCTTATCATTTCAGATCTTTCAAGATTCTTATGGTAGTCCTTGCTATCAGCACCTGAAAGCCCCTGAGTTGTTATGACCTTCAGTTAATGGTTTTGATAAGAGAGAAAAGTAATTGCACATCTCTGAGCATGTGTCTTAGAGACCAAATGCATGCTGTAAGTGTAGAGCCATGTTCAACACAGTCCCAAATTATAGCACAATGCAATGTCAGCAGCAGAGTACAAACTGGTGAGGACAGGAAAATGTATCCTCAATATCATTAAGGCGGTTGCTTTGGCTCACCCAAACCCTATTCCCCTTAGTCGTACCTGTGATGTTGCAAACACACAGATGTCATATTTTGCTTACCATCTAGTTTTAGCCTGCTGTATTGTTCTGTAAGTGCATTCTGGACAGTTTTACAGTGCAAAGTTAAGGTTTTTTTTTTTTTTTTTTTTTGTGTGCGCCTCTGGCTTGGTGCTGTTGAAGTATGAGGGTACCCCAGTAAGCATTGCCTTCTGCTCTGCTCTCAGCTGGCTGGAGGCCTTGCTTGCTGCCTCTTCCACCAGCCACCCCAGAGACCCTATTGGATTGATGTCAAGCTGTCTGGATAGAGCCTGTATTTCAGACCTTTTTAGCTTTATCTGCCCTGGGAATAGAGTCCTAACTGAATTTGAATAATCCAATATTCTGGTAGAAGCCACTTTTAATGTGGAAGTTGCCCCAGCAATTTTTGTAGCATGAGAAACTTGCCACTAGTTATTATGATGTCAGGGTGCAGGCGCCAGCATGGCCAATTTCTCCTTTTGGCTTTCCATAAATGTTTTACTATTTTCTTTCATTCATTTTCTGCATGATCCTTTATTGTTTTCTGATTGTTTTCTATTCTTTTTGTTTTGTTCAGACACAAAGACTTGCTCTCATTCTTTACCCCTCCAGTGTTATCTGTTACTTTTTAACCCCTTTTTTTGTAATAGTATCACAAGCAAAAACCTAGTGGATATGAACCCCACATTCAAACTGCCAAACTTCATTATGTTGCAGTTTTGTCATTATTGTTAACGAGGTCTATCCATCATCATTATCATCAAGTTGCTTATCCAGCATGACTTCAAATGCGACTTTTTGTGTTTGTGTCTGTTTATATTTTGCTGGAGCCATTTTGGCAGAGCAGCTAGAGAGTTTATGACATTGAAACAGGTATTGAAATAATAGGCCCTTGCCAGGGTTAGTTAGTAAGGAAATGTAGTGTGGCTGTTACCATGGTGATTGCGTGCCCATTGTTGTATAGGTGCCCAGAACGTTACTGTGTGGTCCTGGGGTAGCAATGTGGCTCTGCTCTCACTGACCTGTCCTGTCAGCTGCTGCCATGGTGCTCCCTCACTCCCTGTAGATACCCTGTCGAGACCCTGCCCCCCCCCCCCATGAAGCTAGAGTCTGATTTAGCTATTGAGCCCCTATGGGACCCACAGGAAATCTTTGGGGACTTTCAGGTCAGCAGTCAGTTAAACTCACAGCCAGACAATGCCACTGTGCTGTTCCATTCTCTGTCTGACAGCAGAAAGGGAATGGTCTTTCTAGGCAATATTGGAGTCTCATAACAGTCATGAGCCATGTGTATGAGTCATGTAAATACACTGCTTCTTATTTGCTGACCTTTGGCAAAACAGTGTATATAAAAAACAATTCCAGTTTTCTTTGTACAGTTTTAGTCATTGTTGTTGTATGCGCGTTTTAAAAATAAAAATGCTGTAGGTGGTAAAGAGGAAGCTGTGAATGTTTTCCTCCAGTAAGACATTAATGTTAAAGTCTGTTCTCAGAATGAAAAAATAAGTTGTTTTTGTTTTTAAAAAATCGCCTTTAAAAAAAGTCTTGATAGTTTTATAGAAAAGAAAACCTTTTTTTCCGAGCACAAAAGTATATCAGGTCTGAGGGCTTTGCATATGCTTGACTGACCATGGGCCAAAGGCTGATCAATAATACACATATGCATTTAAATGAACTGCTATAGATTTTTTTGCACAACAAACACAAGTATTTCTTTGGTTGAGAACATGGTAAAACTAGCTGTTCATCCTATTAAGGAACACCCACGACACAGCGTGTTCCCTAAGCGCTGGCTTATTGTGCTGCATCTATGGAATCGATGAGTCCTCCATCATCCCTCAGCCCCCTTATGATGTAGATTGAAAAGGAGGGAAGGCCATGTGGTCATGCTTTGACTGGTGTGTTGTCTTTCCGCTCCACTGAGCCGGCAGGACTCAGAACTGAAATATGTGTGTCCCTCAGTGCCGGGACTGGCCTTGAACCTTACAGCAGTATCGTCTTATGGAAATACCTTACACAAAACCAGTTCATCAGTGTGCATGGTCTTAGGATAAACAACATCAGTACCCCATCTATAGTAACTCTAAGAGGGGGGGAAATGGTGTTCAAGTATATTTAGCAGACTATACAGTCGTACTGGTGGGTTCAGTGTTAGTGATCAGAAGTGAAGAACTGGCTGTTATGTCCCTGTCTTTGCAGATCTGTGGTATATATACATGTTAATGGTATTTATATTTTAATTCATAAAAGAAGGTGCATGAAATATCTTCCTGATGTACCACATTTGGAGCAAACTTTGCCATGTTACTTTGTGGATGTTTTGCCTTTGTCAGTGTTGTTTGATTAATATTTAAAAGGAGCAAGAGAAAAGGATTCACACATGTGACATCTCTGTTCTTTTTTGTCCTAAGGGCCTGTCTACCACACGTTTTTCTTTATTTTCTCCTGACGGTCTGCCATTCTCTGTGGAAGATTATTAGAGTTTGTGTGTGGAATTATAGCGAAGAGCCTTGAAGATATGTCTGAAGAAGAAGAAGTTTTTACCCAGATGTCTTGGTCCTGGCTGGGAAATGATGCCATTTCTTTTTCATGTGTTTGTGGTGTTGACAAATGGAGCAGATTTGGAAGTGGGAAGCAGGCAGGGGTCGTAGATACCCCCTGCAGAAGCCAGTGTATTGTGGGGCTGTAATTAGATTTCAGTCCATCTCACATTCTTCCCAGGGAGAGTGACACAAGCCACATGCTGTTACCACACTTTCCTTTCAATATGAGACAACTGAATTAATTTTAAGTCTATCTGAAATATTCTGAATATGAGTGAAATAGATCTTTTCAAGATTTCTAACTCCCTCTATTGTTGTCATCTCACTCTCATGTGCATGGCATCTTTGTTGCTGAAAAAGGTCTCTGCAATACTTGATGATACAATTACTCCCACACATTCCTTCAAATGGCTCTATATGAGCTGGGTTAAGAGGGCGGTGAAGCACTAGTGCTACCTTGGTCCACCTAAATCTACAGTATACATAATTCGTGGGTTTGCATGTCTCAATGCCATATACTTACTTACATTTTGCTCTGTCTAGGTTGTTTTGCTCTGTTGGCTAGGTGGCTCATTTGGCTTTAAAGTAGAAAATTCTGTAAAAGCACATGCACAAAGTTGTCTACATTAAAGTGTGCAGCAATCCCATTAATTATAATGGTAATGTTATGAGGGTGTTGTTGGAAGTTGTAGCTGTAAACATCAATCCTAATTTTTCTTTATTGTCATTAATCCTTATTACCCTCAAAGCAACATGTTGCTGCATTGCTTACCCATTAAGATTTGTAGGGCTTAACAGAATCTAGTGTAAATAATCCCCATCCATAACTTCATACCCAGTAAAGCCCTATGGTGTGTGTGATGTTCCTTCAGTAAATCGTTCAAGTATCCATTATTTTATTCTACTCATTACAGTTCATTATGCCGTAATTACTAATAACGACATTTAAAGTATCATAGACGGGTGGGGAATGTTGATATGACCGTGTGTTGAATGCATGCTGATCGCGTCACTCAGAATGGCTGCGGGGGGGGGGGGTGGTCACATGGTTGGAGCCGGGCTGTTTGTTGTGCTTGCCCGGGGAGCTCAGAAGCACAAAGGTAGTGTGGTGGCTGTTGTGTGCTCTGACTGACAGTGTTCCCCAGCCCACTGAGGGGTAAAGGCTGGATGCTTTGCTGCTGCAGGGCTTTGCTGAATGTTTTACAGGGTGATTCAGGAAAATCCAGAGGGACCTTGGTATTCCTGAATAGTTTCATCTCTCACATTTTGTTGCCTCATAGAAATAAACAGAGCTATTCTAGTCTTTGTTCCTTTAACCCCAGATACATTGTATCTTGGATTTGCGAAAGGGAAAAATTGTAATGGAATCAAACACTGTATGTGCATCCTGTATATGTGTCCACAAGTAAACCCTTCCCCTCATGATTTATCACACGTGACCACATCTTTTAACTATTGTGTGACATCTTCTCCTTTTGATGAGCAAACTCATTTACGGTTCATCTGAAATTTTATGAGACTCATACCTCGTAAAATTTTGGTGGTGGAATTCTTTCCCCTCGCTGAGATGACATATCCTATTTTTACTATAAAGGAAAATGTTCCCCCTGAGCTCTGTTGTCACTCAAGTGTCACACATCATATTTACCCAGTTCAGGAGCCTTGGGACACACAGTGATCTATCCCTGAGACAGAAGCTCATTGGCATTTCCCCCTGTCTCTGCCTGCCAATGTTTGAGGTTCAACAGCAGTAACATTTGAGCAAGAGGCTTGGCTCTGTCCACAGGGCAGGCAGTGGCACTGTGGGAAAGCTCTTTGGAGTGCCTCTGCATTTCCTTCCTAAATTTCCCAGCCTGAAAACCCCACATGAACATGGCATTGAATGCCACTTGTTAATTATGTTCACCAGATAAGTGTACTCATACAGCAGGTATGTAGGGCATTTAAAAGGTATTGTTATGGTTACTTCAGCAACACTGCTGCACATCATAGTGCATTGAAATACTCCACATTTTCATTAAGTTAGTGCATAGTAAAAATGTAGACAGCCTCAGATGGGAGTGTTAGGTCATAATATGGATATCGTTTTCCAGTGTCATTTTTTATAGTCTGGTATTAAGACTGAAAAATTATTACCAGGTACAGTTTAACAGCATGGCAACAGAAGCAAAGACAAGTGGAAAGAAACATTGTGGGAATTAAGTAGTGCCTGCTTTCTCTGTTTGGTTGTTGGCTCAGAACAGTGTAATTGTGTCTCTAATGTGAGATCTGCACTTCCTCTCTGAAGACCTGCCCTTAATGATCAAAGATGCTTGATCAAAGATGCCTCACGTTCTCATTAGGGCCCCGTATCGTTTAAATCTTACAGGCCGGAAGGAGGTTGCTTGTGATTTCCGTTGTTGTAACAACATAGCTATGCATGACATCTAACTTTGATTGCAAAGGAAAAAAGGGGGAGTAACTGAGACAGGAAATTCAGATAAGTCTTCAAGGGCAGCTGCATTTGGTGCTATGTGCATTAGCTAAGCTCTGTTTGAAAGATACCTCTATAATCTGGGTAAGATCAGAATACTTTGAAGATATGTGGTGTTAGATTACTGAAGGTAGCTGCCTAATAGAAATTCCATTCTTAGTCAAGAGAACCATTTTGCAAGAACATCAGATCAAGCAAGTATTTCTTTGGAAACTGAGCTTCTCAAAGGGCAGGTAGTGGTTTAATCTAAACTGTTCAAACAACCATTTAATTTAATAAAATATTTGAGTTTAGGTGGACTAAAAACCCCCTGACAATCAGTTCAGGGAATGTCTTGTGAAGTGAATTATTATTTAAAAGTATTAAAACCTACGTTTTTTGAGATATTGAATTGTACTCGTATGTTTTATTTTTTTTTTTTCCTCACTGTGCTAATAGTTCATCCCATCCATTTTCTGCTTCAGACTATAAAACAGTTCATATGAGTTGATGGCTGATTTAAGCTGCTTTCCATTATCTGGTGACTTGTCTACTGCATGTGAGGAACATTAGGTCATTATAACCAGGAACATTATCACTAAATGGTACCAGGAATTAGAAGGTCGCTCCTGGGTTTGTATCAGATAAGTACTTTAAAGAGATATTTCTGCTATACCCCCTGCTATAAAACCTTTCCCTGATATAGCCATGTTCTTGGATGTACAATCATGAAATCAAAATTATGGTGACACACAATGTTCTCCATTTAATCTTGGTAGGGTCAGATTTGATTACTGAGTTATGTTCTGATGAATATTTTCATTACATAATCCGAAGGACTGTTCTGAAACCCCAGTCACATGATGCACAATGCTCATTAGGTAGCAAGTGATATCCTGACTCAATAATAAATCATCTTTAAAAGCTATTAGATGCAATATGCTCGTTCATGAGCATCTCTTATAAACCAGAGCAGCACTGATCCACTGTTCTTCCTTTGATTTGCATGGGCTATTGATAGCATTACTGATCTGGCTTACACCTCTGTAAATATACAGCTTCTAGACCTGTGTATGGGCTGCATAAGCACTGCTGTCTTTATTGCAGATGTGTTGGGAACAAATTTGTGTCCTTGGTTTCTTTCCACCCCGCAGTGACATGTACCTGTGCACTGGTACAAGCAGTGAAGGCTAAAGCCCCTGAGCTGTAGTACTGGGCTGTTAGCATTGCAGGGAGATCCAGGTTTTACCTGTATACCAACAGCATAGTGCTGTGAGGTAGCTCCAGCCAGGCAAAAGGCCCTCATCCCATCTGTCTGCACAATTTCCCCCTTTCTGTATGAAGACATAGACATGTGTTTTCCACCGGCCCCACAGAAAAAGTGAGCAGACCTGAGCGGTGAACTGCCTTGCCCCTCTCCTATGGCCTGCATCAGTCGCCACTGTGTCACGCTTCTCATTAGCGGCACACAGGAAGGCTGCAGGCCACAGAGACCCAGAAGATCAAGTTGGACCTTGAGTTTGTGTTTATGCTGAAAAGCTTTATATTTTGTCATAAGTTATTGTATTTTATTTTCATTTGTGCATTTAATGGAAAAGGTTTGATTGGTTTGAATTTTATAGAATATTTGTTTTGTATTGCGGTTGGTATGGTTACCCCAGCTGACTCTCATAAATCCTTATTGTTGCTCATCTGACCATTAAATATCCTTTAAAATGCATTTTTAAGTAAAGTAATAATTCCTGCTGTATTATAGCAAAATAATTAAATGTCTATATCATTGTTGTTTTTCTTCCAGCAGAGCAGTGTGTGGAGAGCATGCAGCAGGCCCTCCACCAGTCCGTCTTCTTATCGGCCATGTCGGCCCATCCCAGCCGCGACCTGCCCCTCTGCTGGGAGCAGCACTGCAAGCTGCTGCCTGGCGTGGAGGGGGTGCAGGCAAGCCGTGTGGCGCACTGGACCGTTGACGAGGTGAGGGAAAAAGCACAGCTAATTCTTAATTTGCCCAATAAAATTGATTGAGTTCATGGTTTGGAAAATTGCATTACTGAAGCTGAAAAACTGAAAAATAATGCCCTGAGATACATCTGAATCTGTTAATAAAATGTACAGCTCAACATATGTTTTTTCCAGTTGATGCAACATTATGATCATGGTTATTATAATTACTGTGATCTCATTATCAGAAATGCCACTGAGGGTACTTCACATTAAAGGGGGAAAAGTATATAACAATACAGCGAAGATGTGGCCTGTTATAGTGGTTCCAGTATTCTCCATGTTATTGGAGAAAATGTGTGAAGGTTTCTGTCTAATGCTCAGGAGATTTAAAAAGGATGCAGTAGTTTTGGGTCTCAGATGGGATTTGGAGTTTCTTTGAATTTTGTGATTTCTGTGAAAAAAATGAGGTCTACTGAAAAGGCCTCAGTACAGTTCCCTTCCTTCAGCCTGTCATCTCCTAGTTGTTTTTGACTCGGTGTTGATTGAAGAACTGAAGATGATTCACTTGGAATGGTAATCTCACCTGTGCACAGGTGTACACTGTACACTGTATATTCAGAATGCATCACATGCATGTGCATGGACCTGGTTGTGTAAACAGTTTAGTTTAATAAACTGCATAAACACACTCTTAACAGTGCAAACCTTTGCCATCAAGATTGCTTTTGAATTTCAAAACTGCATTTCTTGTTTCAATGGCAAACACTTCTAGGTAGGCCTGTATCTTGATATCAGTTCATGTCCTAAGTTGTGAGCTTGCAACCTCTGGAAGTTTGTGGAGTCTTTTTAAATGTTTAATCATATATAAATGTATTATCAGGACAAAACATCTGGTCAGTTTGTTTCTGTTCTTATCCAAATGAACATCCATATAATAGTCCATGTAATGAAACTGTAGGGAACGTTGCTGGATAGTGTTATGAAAAATGTATGCGTTCTTAAAACATCTGTCTGGGTGCGCATAGATAATTATATAATGATCGTTGTTACTATTATGTTGAATTGGAATTCTTATAATACCCACTTCTGTGATTTTACTTAGTTGTGCTAGCCATGTTATTAGCTTGTCCTGGCAAGGATGTCCAAATAATAGTTCTGTATAGTATTACAGTTTCCATAACAGTTTCATGCACTTGCTTTGTAGTCCATGGCTGGTTCCCATTATTCTTTCTACCATCCCAGACAAGTTGTTTACATCGTTATTTTTTTTGAAAGTAAAGTAGCTGTTCCCATATAGCTGCAGGTTGTCAGCATCAATAAAGATTTGCTGTAACATGGATATGCTATAATCTGTTTGTGAGGAGAGGATTATACAGACAAAATAACCATTCATAGTGCTTTTTTTAACAGGGATTAGCGAAGACCAGGGAATGGTTTATTCATATCTGAGGAAGGAAGTGTTCCTTTAAATATAACATGCCGATGCAGTGGTTTATTTGTACTAGCTATTAGTCATTATTGAGTTAATGTTTTTGCCATCCCCATTGTGGGGTTACAGTGCTGATATAGTATGTCTCTGTAATGTCTCGCCCCTTCTTTAGAAGGTCAAGCATGCACATTTTTTATTTTAAAGTAAAAGAATATGAATATATAAACTATAATAATAGATAGTAATCTGTCTGTAGACATTTCCTGAGCTGATACTCATTTTGCATTGTTAAAATTTAATTTTCATTAATGTAAAATAAAAAGGTGTCTTTCAGTGTACTCCCTGATTTAGTGCCACAATAACACATATTTTCTAACAAATGTTATAGTAATACATCTGGGTGTTTTTCTGAAACGATTAGGGTTCACTACCTTTCTCCAACGATCATTCTGGAAATTTGAACCTTTGACGTTCTGTAGTTCCAAGCCTAGCTCTGCAGCGGGTACACTGTGTTACAGAGCTTATCAGGGTGTTACGTAAGCGATAAATGGGGAGAATATGCATCTCCCTCACTGTGCATTGTGGGACAGTAATTGATGAGATGATCCCACGTGATCAGTCCAAACGCTGTTCTCCAGCACCAAAACGAGCATCAACGGCCTCAGGGTCAAGCTGGTTCAGGTCCACTGCTTCTGCTGCAACATGTGAATTTCGTCTCATCAGTGCCATGTTCTGAAGAGAGAGAGGAACACAGCACCCTGTGGGGGGAAGAATCAATACCAGCTCAGAGTACATAGAAAGATCACCACTCTTACTACCGCACACTCTCTGAAACATGGAAGGGCTTTGAATTCAAAACAAAGCAAAAACCTCTCCGAGACACCTACCAACACAAGCAAAACACAAAACTAGGGAAGGTTATAATGTAGGTGTTCAGGGCCACATGAGGTGGAGAAGTGGGGTGGGGGAGGGAAGAGAGCCGAAAATGTTCCTAGTTTGGCCTCTGAGAGGAGTCGAAAGCAGGGAGGGGAGGGTCTGCTCCACAGCTGAGACAGGTTGGTACAGCGAGTACCAAAAAGCCCTACAATAGTGCCACAGTCATGAGCTATCAGCTCTGCCCAGTTCTGCCCGTTTTCTGCTATCAGGAAGGAGTGGAACCTTGCCACTAAGTAGCAGTTATTACTCTGTCTCTGAAAAGGTTATTCAACTTTGAAAGAAGACTAAGTTGAGAATAAGTTTGAAAACCATGTTGAATTGTATTTTACAATTTACAAAATTGTAAACAGCAAGCGTTTTATATTGTACAATAGTAAACAATATACATGTTTACTACCTTGGTAATCCTCTAATTTTTTAAAGCACCAGGTTTATTTATTTGTGTAGGTCTGCAGTTTGCTTATTGGTGTGCTGTAGTACCTGAGTTGTGAGAAGTAAAATGCACTTGTCACAGGATATATATGTATGTTTACCTGATTAAGTGAAATGTATTATCCAGGACCTTCAGTGCTAATATTTAAATACACTTTCATGTGCATTTTTAGCATCAAGTAGCTGAGGGCAGTGGAGGGATCTTCTTGGCCTCTGCCGTTAAGGCACAGATCCAGTTCCTCTGAGGCTTGTTCTCTAACTGAAAAGTCAGTCCACCGGTCTTTCCCTAGATTCCCTAGAGTCCAGTTACACAGCATCATATTTCTGTAAGGACAGTGTCAACTGGAGGGGAGAATATGCACAACCTATCATTGCGTTTCCCCAAACGCAATGATAGAGCCCTCCAGTCTCTATTTGTATGTGATAATGTTTACACATTAAGCAAAGTTTTGCAGCCAAGTTCTGACAGAACAACAAACATATCTGGCAGCAGAGTGCCGTGAGTTTGCACAAAGGGCAGCTGCTCAGATCGAAGCCCATTGCATAAGACAAAAGATCTTTATTGAATTGTACCTTTGTGTTATGGGCTGGGAATGAGAGAAAACCCAGGGGGTGCGTTCAAGTTAACAATGATGTGGAAGTTATGGCTCAGAAGCTACACAATCCTCGGGCCAAGGTCTCAGCCCCACTAAGTCCTCACAGCATTATGTCTGCTATATGGCATCATAACTATGGGTAGGTCTGACTCGGACTGACATTCAGAGTGGATGGGCATTGCTATCTAAAGCTGAACTACACATTTTAATTCCTGAGTCCTCCACCTTTTCCGCCCTTTAGTCCATTGGGATTGCAGACATTGTGTCAAACCACAGATATCTGCTGAAGAACAGCTGAAGGGTGTATTCTAGGATCCACCCTGTTTTATTTACTCAAAAAGCCATAATCTCAGAGATAAATTGGTTCAAGCTGGAACACATGTGGGCAGGGCACACGATGATACTGGAAAGAATACCAGACATCTTCCCATGCCATAGATGTGCTGCATGTCTCCATTACTGACAGCACAAACTTTTCACTTAGCTCATTAGTATGAGATTTAACAACTGATTATATCCAAAATCTGCTCATAGAATCAGTGTTATTATTAGTTTTTGTTCCATGCTATTTTGTTCAGTAAGCATTTGTTGTGGTTTAACATTCAATAAAAAGCAAAGCTACCTACATTTTAAATATAGGTAATACAGTTTTTTGTACAAAAACCATTTATGTAAAAATATATGTTTAGTTTTCCCTTCTGAATGTGGAAAGGTTTGCTAGCATTCATTTTAAATAAACAGACAACCCTGAAAATGTGGATGTCTCCCATGTAGCAACATTTGTATTGATAATTAAAGCTTTGCTACATACATTTGTAAAACTGGAATTCATAATTGTTTAATATAGTTGTAATGCCCTGACAATTCCACCAACCTGTTAATGTATTGGAACATAAAGTTCAAAGGAAGCCGGTAGGAAATAACGTCACTTGTCACTCAGATTTAATACGCCTGCCGGTGCTATCATATGCTGTAAATTGAGCAAACTGGTCAGGCAAAGGAAGGTATGGTAATACTCCTAATAGCAGTATCTTGTTTCAGCTACCTACATGGGGTCATGATCTTGTGGCCTTTTATTGGTTACTCTTGAAGACAGTTTAGATGGCTAGGTGTAATTGAAGCATCAGTCATGTTAAACCCTATAAATGAAATCAAAACCTTTCATTTATAGAAATCCTATATGTAATATGGCTCATAAGCTCACTCTTTTTAATCATGGATCACACTGCAGGCAGTTGAAAACAACAATCCATCACTGGCCTGCAGGTGCTTGTAATCACCCTAAGCTGCCTGGATAATGAATGATGCATGGAAGAGTGATCAGCTGTGGCCGAATGTCACTGGAATTGGTCATAGAAAATCACTTAAGGTATACTTCAGTTTCTGCTGAGGAACAGGTCTTCTGTTTGGCGCTTGTAATATCAGCTGTCTGTCCACGGAACCGCTAGAACCGCAGAGCTCTGGCCTCAGAGTGGCCAAATGTGAGTGCAGGAAGGACAGTGAATTAGTAGGGATTGCAAGTTGCTGTATATTTGGGGGTGTCAATTGGTTTTACTGGAGTTACATTTTATTTTAGGTTCCACTTCATAGGCATGAAGTATATGCAAAACATAAATGTGCAAGAAATGATTGTGTTTCATAATAAACTATAACACCACTCTAGAAATGCATCATAATTAGGCTTCAAGCGAGCAAATAAGTGCATAAGGGGGTGTTCTACTTTTACCTTCTCTGTAGCAAGTTGATTGCTTTTAATTGAATTAATATCTAGGCCTTTAGAAAAAGTGGAATTTGTAAAAAAAACTTTCATGCTCAATTTAAAATTTAACGTTGATTTCAAACTGGTGTGACTTTGGTATCTATTTCCCAGTATTTTGACAGTTTTAGTCATGCTTATGGATGGGGGAATTGTATGTGTTGTCTGAAATAACTTTGATTGCAGCATCAGCTTATTCATTGTGGATGATTGTATGTGTTTAAATAACTTTTTCAGCATCCTTATTCATGTAGTAGCTTACACTCGTGGATGCATTTTGACTAAAATGCATTCATCTCTAAAAGGGCAGCCTTTGAAATACTTTGTGTCTAGTGTAATGTAGCCGCTGATGGTAAAATATTAATCCTGACACTGAACAAATATTCAAAGTGACAATCAGCTCTCAGGCAGTCTGCAGCAGACTAAAATAAAAAGCCACAGCATTAATTAGGAACAACCTCATATTGCAGTCAAAGCCAACGGTGCTCCAAGCTCTGTTCTGAAGTTCTGTTCTTTAGACACCGTATTTTCAATGCATTTTACACAAAGGCAGATCTGCTCTTGGCAGAAGAGAAAGCCTTCACAAACTCTTCACTGCTGGCGACAGAAGGCGTTTCCTCAGCTAACATCCCTGGATGTTGAGTTCAGTTTGCTACGTTTCCCGGCCACTGCGCTCGGAGAGGGAAGCAGCACATCCGAGGCCTCTTTGTGATGGGTCCTGATCAGCTGCGACTTTATAGATTTTTTTTTTTCCTTTTCTTTTTGTGCAACAACTTAGAGAAGGGTGTGAAGACTGCAGGGATCTGTCACTCTGGAACGCCTTGTCATGTTGAATCACATTGGTTTGTTGAATCTTGGGTCCACATTATGCCTAAATCCCAGTACTGATGCAGTTCTGGAGAAGCTGATGCTCCCTGCTCTGAAGTGAGAAATGCTGGTAGTAAGGGCAGGAACAGACAGGTGCACTTTACACTGATTTTTGCATTTAGAAAGTACTGAATTTCATTCTGCTGCTATGTAGTGGAGCCCCCATTATCCCTTACTGGAAATAGTGAACTAATGAACTGCTACAATGAACATTTCTGTATTTAGTGCTACTACAGAATATTACAGTTTACTACAGAATACAGCATTTCACATAATGTCTAAAACTAAATTGCTCATATCTTTAAATGTGTGTTTTTATTTTCAAAGATGCCAAATATGTGGTTCTGTGGCATATTGATTAACATAATCACCATATATGACATATAGGTGATAATTTGAAACACTTCTATTGTGTACTTTGTATGAATGATATCTGAGAAGTGGTTATCATCATATCACTTAATGCAAGTGTGAGAGCCTTGTGGATGTTAATCTCCCTGAATTGATATTTATGAGAAGAGAAATCGCACATACTTTACAATGCAGCACACGTGCAATACAAAAGAGCCAGTGAAATATGTGTGCGGTAGCAAGCTTATTTCCCTTTATGATCCCAGAGACTTGAAAAATGCCATCCCACATCTCATAGAGCACAATGGGCTCATTGTCATGATACAAGTGTTCATTGGTCAACCCAGGATAAGATCGGTATGCTACACTAATGCAGCTAAATTCTGCCTGCTCAAGAGAAGACACTTCAGGAATTTATGACCAAACCATTGCAGCAATTACATTCCATCTCCTTGCAAATGCAACATACTCTCAGTTCACATATGTCTTTGTAGCATGCAGCTGCTTCCTCATGTATTCATCGTTCATCATACAGCGATCTCTCAGGTGGGAAGGAGGTGCATTGTCTTTGTTCGTTCTCATCCCCCATTACAGCACCTCCTTCTCATTGCATGGGATTGTTCTTATATTGGAGGAACTGGTTTGCCTTGTCCTGCTGTAGCCCCAAGGGAATGTGTGTAGTGCTGGCAGTAGTCACACCCACTCAGAGCAGAAATCTCTGTTCCATTATTGGATATTTCAGCCACTTTCTCAAAGAGCGCAGGAAGGAATCCCACCTCCCCCCTCTATCCCTCCCCACAGTGCTTTGCTCCTATTACCCATGAGATGGTAGAATCCAAAAGGCAGTCTTAAAACATAACACAGTGGCTGTATCTTTTACCACATATCCCAGCAGAAATGTAGATGCCATGAGAGGTAATGGAGGAAAACTGGCTGTTCTGCTTTTCAAAGAGGGTTTTCCGATAAATATTTACTGAGCAAAAGTACTGCTTAATATTCTTTGGAGATCCCTATCAAAAACTACTGCACCTGGAAGTGCATTCGACCTTCCATATGGGCAGCTTATGGGGAACATTAAAATATTGCTGAAAATGACTGCACGCAGAAATGTGGTGAGGGATGTGCAGGTGTGTTGCTGAGAGGAGCTGCACAGACTGCTCTGCTGTGAGTAGGGAGAAGGGCTCACGGGGGCCTGTGGATTTTCCTGACTGACTCAGCCTGTGTTTTAAATCCCATTCAGAATTATGGAAACTCTCTGATCATTCTCAGTCTACCGCTTTACCAGTATTTCAGTATTTTACTCACACATGTAATGCTGTGCTTTTGAGACTTTTGGGGAAGCAGGCAACTGTATAGCCTGTGGTGTGCAGGATTGGAAATCAAAGGTATTTATTTGACAGCCACTTTGCTGACCAAGCCTCATGTTTGGGGGCCCTCCTTTTTTAACACTCTTGTGCCTATGTGTCTAGGTGGCCAGTTTCATCCACTCTCTCCCTGGCTGTGAGGAGCAAGCCAAGCAGTTCAGAGATGAGGTAAGCAGGTGAACCATGGCTGCGAGAACCCCTGGGTATACCAAACAGTAAAGAGAAAATAACGAGTTTAATTTTTTTTCTTTGACATACCGACTCAATTAAGTGAAACGATTGTAGGGATGCCTTACAGAACACATTTGCGAGTGTCAACTGTGGCACATGAGGGGATGGCAGGGTTTATTCTCAGAAGTCATTTTGCAGGCCTCAGTTTTGTTTGAATTAGAAATCAGCCTTGGGAGGAAGATGCAGTTCAATCCAGACTTGCAAAACATGCAAAGCCCTGTTATTCTGAGAGGAATCCTTTTCCACAGCAAACGCCCTGTATTTATTGCACCCCTTTTGTTTTATTACATATTTTAAAGGTTGTTTCTTTTTCATAGAAGTAGTACTGTTACGGGCTCCAGTGTCTTACTATTGACAAAATGGGAATGACTTGCTTAATGGTTAAATAAATTCATATATAAGTTTATTTTTTTATTTTATATTCTTTGTTAAAAATGTATAGATTATCTCATTGACATTGCTAGGCTTTTTTGATCAGTGTTTTATGCAGTTTAGTGGTGTTATATTAATAATATATTCTTCATGTCTGCAATGCACTGCAAATCTGTTTCTTATGCATTTTGGATTATTCTATTTCAACAGCAAATAGATGGAAAAGCCTTCTTGCTCCTAACTCAACGTGACATCGTAAAAATAATGAGTGTGAAACTGGGCCCAGCGCTCAAGATCTTCAACTCTATACTGATGTTCAAGCATGCAGAGGACAACCAATCAGCAAGCAGCAACACCAACACATGAAGCCAAACCTACCTTCACCTGTAATGTGTATATACATTAGATACATCTGTTCATTCCAAAAGATTTGTTATACCGATATACCGAAGAACCTGGGTGGAACTGCAAAGCTGTCTTGGACATTGGGCTTTAGGTTTTATTCACTGTTCCCACTTGGACAAAGATCCCTTCTCTCAAGAAAAAACTTAGTTTGCCTCAAAAGCTCTTTCTCTATATGTTTTATATACATTTTTCATCTCTATAGTGTTCCACTGAAGACTACAGTACAGGACTGACAATCACATTGTGGCAGTGAATCTGTCATCCGTTCGGTCATCAAGGTGCTATCTGTAATCAAAATACAACTGTTTTACGGTTCCATTGGGGTTTGTTCTGATCCTGCTGATGTTTTCTGGCTTTAAACCTGGGGATCCCCAATGTCTCTGTTTTCTTATTTAATTTGTTCCTGTTTTATATAAATTCTAATTTCATCATACCTACTGATTCGTTCCTATTTATTGTGTAATAGTTCAAACTTTAGAAGCACTTGCTGAGTGGTGGGAAGCTAATAAAATGTATATACCAGATTCTGGAATACCAAAAGGGTTTATGTTTTAAATTAACATAATTTATTTTATAATATATTATATGTTTTACAATATGTATTTTAAAAATGTTTTTAAAATGGGTAGTTAAAAAATTGCCAATACTCAGTCTCAAGAAATTCCAAATTCCAAATTGAAGGTAATTTCAGTACAAGTAACTAAGACATTCTATTCCTTCTTGAATGTTTTATAGCTGATGCCGTCCTTGGCTTGGTAACCATTATCCCATTCTTTTATTGAATGTGAAACCTGTCTCCCCAGAGCTGAAACTTTATAATGCTCTGTTCATTTTTTCAACTGCATTATCCAGTAGAGCTTATCTCTTCATTTTGTAACAAAAAAAAAACAAAATGTGAAGAAATATTGTTATGGTACATTATTAAGAAAAACCTATATTTGGTATAAATGGTAAGTGTTCACACAGTCACAGTGCAACATTAGAGGCTTAAGAATGATATTGTTTAAGATGAGAAATGATGGCTGAACCTTAACACCACACAATCTTCAGGAATGTGAATCTGTTAAATGTCACTGTGCTTTTTCTCTGGGGCCTGCTCTAACCCAAAGCTTTGAGGGTTTGGAAATATTTTGTTTCAGTGCTTTTTTCTGTCTTAAAGAGAGAATGCTCTTTTTACTCCAGTGCATGGAATGTACCAGAAAAGCAGGTACAAATCCCTGATTCATCTTTGTTCAAAATTGTTGATCTTTAACGATAAAATGTACTTTACATATTTGTTAACTTTGTTTCTATCTTGTGATTTCACACTTTATACAATGCAGTGCATTCGGATCGCATCAATAACTTCTTATTCCAGAATAAAGTTCAAACTACATCTTTGTCAAATAGGCACGCTATATTGTATTTCTTTTAAACGAGTGACTTTCAGTGTACACAGACAGGCCTTTAGGAAGCAATTGAAAGGTTGGAGATGACCTTGACAGCCTTTCCCATGTGCAAAAATAAGATACAAAATCTGAATCATTGGGTGGGGGAGGGGTGGGGGGTTGGAGGGGGCATGCAAAGTCCATTGCCAAAATGTGGGGGGGGGCATGACCCCCATCCATTGTGGTAACTACATCCATACACAAACATCTGGATGTCATCTGATTTTATGGCTTGAAAATTAGGCGTGTGGTGTCTCCCTGCTGTGAGATAAGTTTTTGGATTAATGGAGAAATCTTCTATTTAAAGGTTACTAGCAGAATGCCCCATCAATGATATTATGCTCCTGCACTGTTCCAATTACAGTGAGAGTGAGCTATTTATTTATTCATGCACTTATGTAAGGAATTTCATTGATTCTACAGAGTTGTCATAGTAGGTTAACTAGCTCTCTGGGGACACAGAATGCTGCAGGACCATGGTATGAGATATCAACCCAATGAATTTCAAATCGCTCTGCAGTATGCTTTTTCTCAGTTTTCAATTAAGTTTATTCTTACCGACTCCCTTTTCATAGGTCCAAATTTGTACAGTTGTTTTAGAATCTATAAGTAGATATCACAGTAGAATATTTACAAATGTCTGTTTGCTGCTAGGAACATCTGTAGGCATAGACGGATTGTTCTGACCGCTGTAATGGAAAAAAGTTAATATTGTAATTATTTCTCTGTTTATATAATCAGAGCTTAGTTAATGGCCAGACATTGAAGGACAGATTCTCTAAATGTACCTTGAGAACTATAGATCTGACTATGTTACATAGCATTTGCTGCTGTGATTGTGAAACTGTTGGTGTTAAGTTCAGTAATTCTTTGTTTTTTTCAGTATGCCTTTTGTTTTGATTTGTCACTGTATAATTACTCGGTCAGAGAATGTCAGAATGATGTCAATGGTATGGAAGTCTCTGGGTTTAAGGCTAGGGGAAGATGAGACAGGAGGAAGTATGAAAAAGTTGATTTGGGACCTTGGGAAAGAGTCCAGTGGAAGACATCCAAGAGGAAAAAGTAGTGAACTGAGAAAAACCCAGGAGTCAAGAACCAGGGATGCACTGTCACCAGCAAGCCCTGAGGAGATAATGTAGATAAATGAATAATATAGGAGATGGAATTATCCAGAGAACAGGGGTGGAGAGAGAGTGCAGAGATGGATTCACCTTTTGAGGGGACCTGATAGCTGGTATCAGAACAGCAGAGAAGTACAATATCTACTTTTGGAGTCAAAGTTATGTGCTGAAACTGCAAAGTTGTCCTGGAAGAAATGGGGTACAGGCCAGACAGAAAAGATAGTGAATAATGTTTCAACAACTTAAACAATATTGTTTAACTTCAGCCGGACTGCACGGTGTTTTACTTCAGTTACATACTTTATGTATTATATCTATAATATAAAATGTAAGTATTCCCTTATTATTTTCACATTAATCGTTAAGAAAATGTGTAAATGACAAAATCTGTTTTTCACAACAGTATTTCATTGGCAGGGTTAAATATTCTAATAAAGGGTTAGTCAGAGACAGAGGAGCAGATTGCTAATAGATCGCAAGAATTTACAAGTAGTCATTGTCGTACTTTAACGCACTATGAGTATATAACCTGGGGAATGTTACTACACTAAAGCAGTAAATAATTGGACAGATCACCATCTTGCTGTTTGCAAAATAAACAATCCTTCAGAACAACATGTTCAAAAATTGCATCCAAATAAAAGGAAGTTGGCAGGAAATGTGCACAGCTATTTATGTATCCATTTGTTAAATCTGAAACTGAATTTAAAGATGACAAAGTGAAAGATTTGGTTTAAACACCAATCATAGTCATTGTAACCTTTTTTTCTAGTAACTTAGACTCTGCCTGGATGAGGAAGGCAGAAACATTCTTATTAGATCAGGTGCAATGGGATTTCAATTGTACCCATTTGGACACTTCAATGTTAATTGTAAACTTTGCCAAAATCAACTTCTACCACAAACATCAGACCCAAGTGAACATAATGCCATAACCAAATAAGTAAGGTTTTGTAACAGTTATCTGACTTCAACATATAAATGTTTTCAATGGTAAAGATTTTCAGTGCTTTGATTACATATTATTGGCAAAGGCAAATCCAAGTATGTCATACACACTATCCCAGGTAATGTCACCCATTTGGCCAAATGCTGACTTGATGATATTTGTCAGGGATCCAATGACAGCTTATTGACAACCTGAAGGCATAACAATAATGATCAAATATTGACCCATAGCAATAGTTCAAAAATCATGTTTATCCTTGGTCTGCCCTTTGGCAGACAATATGAATAAGCATGACTGTTCTGATGTAGCACTCTCTCAGAATTGCAGCACAGGCTACTGGTGCTGTGGTGACAGTGCAGTGTAATGTGGCTAGCTTTTGCTGCTGATTGTTTCGTAATAGCAAATCCAGTGCAGTCCAGTCAATAATGTGCTGAAATTAACCTTAACAACTAACACTTGACATATCAAGTGATATGTACAGGGATGAGCATTGAGTCAGGTAAGGGTGACAGGTGTTGTGCTTCATGCTATATGATTAATTGATTGACACAGGCAAATAATACCCCCACCTGAAGAAACATGTGAAAAATCTGGCAGCATGCAGTTATGTAATCCCATCATTCCTCCTTAGACTGATGAGATAGTAATGGGGCTTTGGAAAGGTAACTGAAATATTGCACTTACCATTAGCTACAGCCCCCTTACTAGGCACTGTAACCACCTCATGCATTAGTAAGAGCTCATAAAGTGCTGTGGTGCTGTTGCTGTTTGCAGACTGAAGGCTCTGGTCATGCTGCATTTTAAGTGCTTCTGTAATTGTGTTAATTATGAGTTTGACTGATCAGATCAAAACACAAATGCATGTCTGTGATTTGCCAAAATGTTGTGTGTTTTTTTACAGTAGTCCTGTGGGAGTTAAGCTGCTGGGAACAGTGAAGACACATTTAGGTGAGAGCAGGAAGCCATTTGAGTTCTGTGAGGGACTGAGCACTCATGAGAAGGGATATGAGTGGTTTTCTAAGGCTCTGGAGGCAGGACTGTGAACTGCAGCAAAGCTCACATCAATGGCAGTGGAGGTTTCCTTTAATGAGAATCTTCCCCAGCACACAGGAGAATCTTCATAAGCTGGGGCTGGTGCAATAACCTGAATCATCCCACCTTCTAGCTGCTTCATTTTGAAACAGTGTGTATCTGTAGGAATGCCTGCTGTGCGAAATCTGCCGCTTAGCATCATACCTTGGTTGTAAGGTCCTGTATGGCTATTGCTTGGAGAACTGCATTAAACAAATCCTTAATATCTTGTAATTAACTTCTCAGTATTCTTCCCCACCAGGTGAATTTTTCTTCTCAGATAATAGCTTCATTCACAAAGCAGTTATATTCATATTCATAATTATCTCAATGCCATTTGCTGAGGCACCTGCATGTTAGGAGCGGGAAAGACTAAAGCCTAATTTGCTGCCACAATGTACCTGCGAACAACCCATTGTCATGTGGTCATTTATTTGATTGAAATGCACAGTTTCGTAGCATTCCATTTGTCATAGTTGGTTTTGCCTCCCTTTAATATATACATGTGTACAGGATGTTTGCCTTTCTCATTTTTTTCATGCACTTGGTGTTAAGTAGCCCTATCGCCTTATCGCGCCTGTAGTGCATATGGTTCTTATAGCGCAAAAAAAAAAAAAAAAAAACACTTCAGGGCGCAATTTAACAAATTCCCCTATCCCTCTGCTGTACCCATCGATGTTATGTTTCAGAGTTATAACTGCTTTGCATACGCTGTTTGTAATCAATGGTTTAATCTCTGAGACCAATATTGTAAACAAGTCATATGCATTTTTAAACGGAAATAGTGTTTGCATAACAAGGGAGTTTGATTCACTTACTTTCGACTGATTTTATTTTTTAACAAAAATAAATTCAGTCGAAACGACGCACATATCTAATGCAGAGTGGCCGTTGATATGAAGTATATAAAATACAGAACAACAGAAAATCTACCCAAGCTTGGATTTCACCCAAATTCTGCAAAAATGTCCATCATAACGTTGAAGGTGCCCAACCCCCGGTGGAATATTCTCAAAAACAACGCACATAAGCGGCGTTTATCTCCAGCTTCACTGTTTTTGGGGTAAATAATTGCTGGGTAGATTTCATTTTGGCTGTTGCGTGGTCTTGGATCAATTTCGGGTACGATACAATGCATCCAGCTTAATTACCTGCGGCTGTTTAGCAGACAGCAACTGTTAAGCCGGGATGCCATGGGCAAGTAGAGCAATAACTTACTGTATATCGTCATGTAATTTTACGAAAGAATATGGTGGTAAATGTTATCTCTCCCATATACAATGCTAAGTACTCAAGCGACCAGCGATGCTTCTCTGGTGATATATCTGAATTCATGAATTATGATGTAATTCGCACACAGTTTTTGGACAGTGGAAGCTGTGGGTGGCACCGGATGATACCTCGCGCATGTTTATGTTGCCGTGCATATTAGTATAGCGACATGGATAATGCTGAAAATGGATGTGGACGTGTCACAGCCCGCGCTGAGACTACTCTAATACTCCGTTTTCCGAGATAGACTATACAAGTAGACTTGGACAGGAGTCCTTACTGAGAAGATAGGTGAGAAGGAAATTATTCACATCCTGCAGCAATTTCGTTTTTATCACAAATTCATATGTGATACCATAGCAACAACAGTCAAGAATCCTAACATTGGTAACTTCGGCAATATCCCCATCAACCCTCCCTGCCAGCACTAAACTCACTATCAAAAACTCTACACGCAGCCTGCTGACAGACACTCCCTGGAGCCAGCGCGAACGCGCCGAATAAAGGAAAGGCATTTGCAAGAGACGCAGGTATACTGGAACCCTCAATGGAAACTACAATGTGGCGTGTTTGCTCGTGACTAAAGAAGGTTGGAAAGCACTTGTCAAATGGACATAAATGGAGTATGCAGCCAGTTTTCTCCACACAAGATACTGACCACTGAAGGGAGAAACTTTATGTTTGCAGCCAATGTTTAAATAAAACACGGAATGCCTCCTTTATTCTTGAAAGATAAAGAATCCAGTGTCTCCTTGGTAAGTTAAATCGCCCGTTATGTCATCAGAAGGAATAATAAAAGTAATTTTCAAATCATGAATAAATGATTCGACTGTTATCAGGTCAAATAATCGCCTCAAATGACTTGGCATCATCGTACTTCGTTTATTTCTCAGGGACTCTTAGTCTGTAGCCCAGTAAATGGCTGGTGAATGGAGCCTAAGTGAATGTCACGACCGCAGGTGTTAGCTAAACATCTAACGCAAATTTGCAAACGCTTTGTATTTGTTACTGCTTGTTACATACGGTAATCATTCAATATGGGAGGTTCGGATATGCATGGTAAAGGATGTCGACCATTGAGCAAGGTACTTGTCCAGTATTGGTATCATTGTTCAGCTGCATTTGAAAGGTAACTGGTCTGTTTGATATGTAATAAAAGCTTCGTAATATACTGTTTACTTGGTGTATCGCTGAACTCGCGGAATACATTTGGATTGTACACAGGATATGGCTTGAGATATTCCGTATAAAATGCACATATCATGTGCGCAGAAATATGTGTTGAAATATTTTTGTAATTTGTTTGTTAACAAATTTGTAAGATTGTGAAGACGACCAAAACCTTAACTGGAGTCCCCTTTCGAAATACCATTCAATATATTGACTCGAATGTAATAAGCCTACCTTACAGGAAAAATGATAGTGACTTCATAGGGAAATGACTGTCAATCGTGCAGCAAAGTAGTTTTTGGAACGCATACTTCAGCATATAATGCCATTTTGACCAGATCGCAACTCGCAAATGTCTTTAATTAGACTATTATGATACAGAAAAACGTGGGATAGTGAGTGAAATGAATGCCAGGTCGTAACATTTAAGTTGTGTGCTGTCAAAAATAATCAGTTGCAATTCTTCGTCAAAGTCATGTGTAAATATTAACTGCATTTCATGATAGTCATCTTTCTTGAAAGCGTAGTGAAGTACAGGATGAAGTTGTCGCTGGTCCGGTTCCTGCGCCTGCACTCGGAGGATGCGAGCTGCAGCTGCATTTTAGCCTAATCCATTCAAGTGCTCTGTTTGCTCTCTGCGCCCTGCTTTTAAGAGAATACAAGCTGGTAGCAAATCTTGCAGTTTTTTTCATTGTCGCTTTGGTCCGTCAGGAATCAACTGTGAGGATCTGTCATTCATAGGGTAACAGCTAAAGGCAGAAGTGGCCGCTGGACAATAAATTATTGTGAATGTAAAACAATGTACTGTGATTACAGAGCTAGGTTCCGACTGGAGGCCGGTTCTTTGAACAATAATAACATAAAGTAGCCATTAACATAGAAGTCCATGGTTAGGTCTTGTCACCAAATCATATCAGAAATGCTGGTTTTTGTCTGTGGAGAAATAATTGTACAATAATTGTATAATTGTATGATTGTACAGATGGTATTGAAAATGGATTGCAAATGTTTAATAGCAAATGTTTTGTGTGACTTTGTGTTGATAAAAATAGTAAAATTTCAAACATTTTCAAACAATTTAATTCAGTTTGCTCTCTACAAAAACGCATATACAAAATAATTATAAACCATTTAGTAGTTTTGTTATCTATACTCTGATAGAAATGGAACACCATATCTCTCTTCCACTTTCCCTGTCTTGTAAAAAAAAGAAAACCTGACTCTTGCTGCACCTTTTTATTCACAAACTAAAACAAAATTCCTTTTAGTTGCCTTCAAATTATGTTTTCACTGCAACTTCGACTTCAGTAGAATGAATTTTCCAGACATCAAAATGCATTTGGAAAGGATAATTGAATGCAAGAGTAGGTAATCTGGACAGTTATCAAACTCCAGTTGGATAACTTTATGGTTGAAGACCCCACTTCAGGAAAATTTCCCTGAATGCACGTATTTCTTGACTGCTTCACATACTGAAGGAGGAAAAATCATGTTAACCTACGTGAGATTCCTCATGGTTCCGGAGTGTCAGAGGAACGCAGACTCAGATGGCAGTCATCAGAGGCACAGTGAGCAGTGAGAAAAGCACTCTACACAGTTTGCTGAAGGCCTCACTTGAAAATATGTGTATGCAGGCGCCCAGGGACACCACTGTTTACCCATTTTGTAAATATAAAAATGCATGGTAGACAAATTCTGCCCATTTCAGCCATCTAACTGAGGCTTTGCTGGTCCCAGAAGGTCTTCAAATTATGTACCCTGCCGTGTCACATGCCACAGTAGAATATTTTTCTGCCTCTGTTGGAAGTTGCTGCAGACATGTCAAATCCACGCATTGAATTAAGATAGAATACTTGTAGACAGGAATTTACATTGTGCTCATGCAGTCTATGCATTTAAGGCACTATACTTGTCTTGGCTTGGTCTTGCTGACCTCTTCACATAGCCATGACCTGCTGTTTCCCCCCTCAGGGAAAATGGTGTCACCAACATTTTTTCTGTTATCATCCACGGACTATACACTTAGTTCCTGGCACATTATATGACATTATATGAAATACAATCCTTAACCGGCTCTGTACTGACAGATTTTAATGTAGAAGCTTGAATAGAACAAAAATAGAACATTGTGTTCCACAAATCATTTGAACTCTGGTGGCATTAATTTAACCGTTGTGCCACTTTGCTTTTGCACAGATTTGTGGATTTATAGTTATTTTTTCACACAGATTGTTTGGCTTTGATTTTTGGCAGAGCGGTTTGGAAATGTGGGTCTGGAGATCATCAGTCCGTACCCTTCACCTTTCACCTCTGGCTTACACAGGCTGCCAAATGGCCCACAGCCCAGGCAAGTCATGGGGGAAAATGAAGAGATCTCCCAGATAACTGTGCGCTTATGAAATGCTCAAATCTCCTGCCCTTTTGAGGATGCCTTAACCCCACAAAAGATTGATTTATCTAATGTGAGCAGTTGTTATGCAGTTTTTCTTCATAAAATTACTTATCTTTCTCCTTTTTAAAAAGACAAGTGTTAAACTGCTTAAGCATATATGATGTTCAGACATATTTAGTACGGGTACTTACACTGGCACTCTCTCTGTCTGGTTTTACATTTAACAATGATTTAAATGCACATCAAGAAGACACACTTTTTCAGAATGGAAAAAGTTTTTCTCTCTCTGTCTCTCCTTTTAAAAACATTTTGGATTTATGTGGTGTAAAAAGTATTGTCATGCAATTCAGCACCCTGGACAGAGACACCGAGACATTTGCCTTTGAAACCAATGGGCACAGTATAGTTTTTTTCATAATGCATATTTTCAGAATGCTCTCTCCTCATAATGCCAGGGTAGATTCTTTGGAATGTGAGCACATTGTCTTACAGAAAAGAGTATAATGTCCTCAGAAAGTCATTGGTGCAATGTTTTCAGAATTCTGTCCATTCAGAATGCAATTATTTTCTCTTATACATATGATATGGCACTAATCTATCTCCACATTGCTTGTGTCCTATAATCTGTTTAGGCTGCCAGAACAATAACTCCAGAGTACCACTGTATCTCTTCTCATGAGAGGAATTCTGTTCTGACTTTGGTTCCCTGTGTTGAGGCTGCAGTTGGGAGTAAGAATTCAAATGGATGTGATGATTTGATATCCTTCTGAGTAGAATGAGTGGGTGTCCATTCAGATCGGTTATGTAAACACATACAGTGGTTGCCCCTTGAAGCATCACACATATGAAATCACACATCGTAGGGATGACACTGTTAATTGCAGTATGTTGTATCTGACATTTTATACTGCTGTCCATTTTATATTGTTTTTGATACCATAAAGGTACAGTCCAGAATTTCTGATTCCTGTTGGCATTATTTCAAGAAGTTGGCCACCAAAATTGTGCCTTGTCTGAAAAAGGAAAAGTGATAGTAACATGTTGCAAAATGTAATTGCACACAATCACTGGTCTTCATTCATTCATATCAAGGATACCTCACTGTGGAACAATTCTGGGGTTTTCTGATAATTCAGAAAATAAACATTTTGTCAACAAATGCAAAAATCCTGTTCAGGGTTATCTAAAAAGTATATCAGTCATAGTGTGCTTTGCATACAGCTGATCAAAATGTGGACACACTCATCATGAATTCTGAGGTTTGGTACAGTAACATAGTCATTCTATTCACCCAGAACTTTTTTCAGTCATGCGCCTGACATTTCACCTAATATTTTGTGAATATATGCTGCCATATTATGGCAGCATGTATAATGGCATATAGCAAAGCAGTTAGATTGTGTGGAACAATTTTCCTACTAGGGTAACCAGCCCACTGCTTCTTCTATTTGGCACCACATTCAGAATCAAACGGAAATGTACTGTACAGTATTTGATCAATTTGTGTTTGCCGACTATAGGACAAATTTTGATCTTGAATGAGTACCCTTGAAACTGCCAGGCTGACACTGCATTCATCCTTGTCATCCTTTGCAAACACAGTTACTGACTACAAATATATTGTATTATACCTTCTCCTTCTTTAATACATTGAAAAAGGAAAATATCAACATATATTTATCAAATCGACAAAAAAAAATTGAGCTATTTCAAACCATATGAGAGCAATATGTTTAATTCTTTTGAAAGTCCAGGCTTATTTTTATTAAATAACACTAAGTTTGTATACTTTTATAGAGATGACTCACTATATATAACTGACGGCACAGATTAATACCAATGATACTGATATAATGCTGTACTTATTCCTGTTCAAAATGGCATCAGCAGCTCAGGCTTGCCTTGTGTATTAGTTTATGTGGTTAAGTTAGTTGTCCTTTGTCGCGAGTTGAACTGCTCTTGTATATTTGTTATTTCTTTTCTGTATATGTACAGTGCAGGCCTGTATGAGCATGTATGCCAAAAAGTGTATCAATAAACAAAATTTATTTAAAAGAAAGATTCAATATACAAATTTAATGTACCACTGTTTACAAATGAAATGAAACATAATTAAGCATGCATGCCACAGGAAATTTCAAAACTGATTTCCAGATGAGACTTTTATATTCATAGTTGCCCCATTTTCAAAACATTTCTTGTGCATTATCATTTATGACTATCATAATATGCATATGTATACCTAAAGCAAAAAGGTGAATCCCATGTAGGAAATATCAGAGGAGCCTTAAAGAAAATCAGTCCTGGGTATTATAGCATTGCTGTAACTTAAATATGGTCCACATTGCACATATTTTCAGTCTCTTCCATATTGCAGATGACAGACCTTGAATTTAAGGGACTGAAATACACTATGGGAAGTGGAAATCATTTTTACAAGTACGGTTATCTTTATGGGTTTACAGAGCCAAAATCAGGTAAGCAGAGGTCTCTGTTGAGCAAGAGCTGCAGTGCAGAGAGGAGGAACCAGACCTCACCTGTGTCATAAAGAGCAAATTCCTACAAGCAACATTTATGGTAATGAGAGCCATTAATCAAAGGTTAGTGCTGCCTCAGCATGACAGTGCAGCAGAAGACACTTTGCTTAATGGTCTTATTGGGAGAGTGAACTGTAACTAAAACAACCGTCTTTGCTCATGTACTATTTATTTGCCAAAAATACAGAGCAAGCTTAACAGCGGTATTTTTTGTGACTTAGACTGGAGATATGCAGTGGGTTGAAAAAAGATGGAAAATTATATGAAAATGTCTTTTGGAGAACCTAAATCACAATATGAAAGGAGTATATGAATGTGTTTCATATTTATGTTAACACTGATCATCAATATGTATCAGATGTATTAGATGTTTTAGAATCAACACTTCAATGTTATAATTTAAAAGGCAACATAAGGAATCCAACAGATTTTTTAAACCATCCAATTGGTGCTCAAATTACAGGTGTGCCAGTCACAGAAATGAAATTTTTTTGAAGTGTCAATGGGAACAATGTGGAATGTCTTCATGGCATATGTCCAACAAGGAAACATTACATCAGGAAAGAAGAACAGTGGTCACAAGTCAAAGCTCATAAACAGGGACAGACTACCTTTAAAGGGGTGGTTGCTAAAGAAAAGCACAAAACACAGCGTCAAAAGTCACCACAGACCCATTACACATTACCATCACCCAGTCCAAAAAATGTACATTAAAAGTTTCACAAACCTGATATTGTTGGTAAGGGTGCCATTTACAAATTAACCTAGCTGTTCTAAAGGCATAGTGTGGCCTACTGCCTTATTTAGTGTACCCCCTGTACAGATATTTTGTTTCCCTTTCCAAAATCGTTTCTCACATCGCTGTCACTTATGATGGGGTTCCTCTAGCTCTGTGAAATGGTGCAGTTGCTCCCCACAGATGTCAGTAAATACAGAAATGATGTGTAACAATTATGTATGCTTTATCACTTGAATTAGAAGTATTTAATAGGGTACATACCAAGTACATGGTTTTACTTGACAGAACTATGTCCCTCCTCATATTGCTTGAATTTTGGATTGATGAATGAATATTGTTTACAAGCCTTACATGATTGGATGTGTCATAAACTTGTTTGCATCACACACCATCTTACAAGAGCTTCTGTCAGCTGCATCAATGTTCTGTTTTCATACAGAGGCCAACAATGTTTTCTTTTTTCTGTTCTTTTGATTGTGGGTTTTCACAAGACATTCCAGCTTGTCTTTTCAGCACTAAAAAGTGAATACATTATATCTCAGCCCACAGGTGAGTCAAGACCTTACCACTGCATCTAATCAGGATGACAGTACAGCTCTATTCTGCCTAGCTGGGGCTTTTAAACACTCCCCTGGCACATATTTGTTAATTTCTTGGTTGTCTGTTTGTCAGTTGTTTGCTTTAATATGACAGAGACATATTAAATTACAGCTTGAAGTTATTTTCAGGAGATGGTGGTGCTGTGATTTCCATATATTTCTACTGCACACATTCATACAGAGATTGAATTGCATTTTGTTGTATAGAGTGAGCATAGTGCATCCAATTCAGTTGAAATGCTGGACTACCAGAACTCAATCCTGACTCACCTGGTTTTTAATCTTTTGGAACCTCAACAGCCCCACTGTGTTTGGATCAATAAGTATGTAATATGATCAATGTCACTGTTTTCAAACACATCCATCCAGCCCTTCTTTACCTGTCCCTGACTTGTACTTCTGACATTCTGTGTAGCAGACTGGTGAAGGTTATTTATTTCAATTGACACAGAGAGTGCATGCAGGCCACCTGATATTTTGAGTTCATCCCTCTGAAATGTAATGTTTTTGCTGACTAATCACTGGTAAGAAATATTTCTGAGGCTAAAGAAACGCCTTCTGAAAGTCGATATGGATTTTGCACACATCAGTCAGCAGTTCTGTAGGACTCTGCCGCTTTGCTGCAGCTTTGTCACAGAATAATCGCAGTGAGTGACTCTTCTGGAGATTCAGTACATATGTGAACATGGTACTGCCGATTTTCTGGGTATTTATCAGGAAACTGATGTCTGTTACTGTGCCTCACTGATGGGGCTTTGATTCAGTCAAACCAAGATGTGCTTTTTATGCCTTGTGACAAATTTGGACTAACCAGTTTAAGAAAACATTAAATATTTAGTTTTCTGCACTTATACACACACACACACACACACACACACACACACACACATTTCTGCACTTATACATATATACATACATACATTTATACATACTGTGTAGTTTTGTTCAGTTAGGGCTGGATATACAGACTGAAGAATGACTTGCTGTTAGTAGTGAACCAAAATGGATGCTTTTCAATAGAGGGCTTGAAAGGAGTTTCAGTCCTCACAGTGCCAGTGGTATTGAATGTACTGCATGACAAACAGTGATTTGTGGTGAGAAGTTTGTTTACAGAGGCAGTCCTCAAGATTTTTTTTTCTTTCTGCGAGGGAAGAAAGAGGTTAGCACTTGGCGTCATGTCGTCAGACAATCAATTAAAATGACCCAGAAGCTCAAGGAGGAAAAAGGCCTTTTTGTGAATGCTTTGTGGAGACATGATTTGATGGTAGCTTTCCTGGCCATAATCATATTTCATGGGAGTAAACATGTCATTGCAAATTAAGAAAAATGGCAGCAATATTTCATACAGAGGCCATTAGCACCATCACTGTCCCATTGCTTACTGAAGATTTACTGAACCTTGAAGCACCTTTCATATTTGCTTTCTGCTCTCTCTTTACATGCTTTTTCAGCCCTGTTGAGCTGGAGGTCAGCTGTGGGGAGGATTCATGGCTTTAATATGCTATACCTCATAAAAATAAGAGCACAACCATCAGGTTTTGAAAGAAGTGTGTAACTGTGCAACCAGCTTTTATTTAATAGACAATTATGCTATGGATGAGTTAATACATTTTTTAATAATGTTTTCTTCTTATTTATATAACACCACAGTAGTTTTTAGAACAGGTTTCTAATTATCTATTTAGGAGATTAAGGGTCAGTACAAAGATTCAGTCGTGTAAGCTACATAATCACAAGAGGGTATGGGGCAGGCCAGCTCTTCTCTGAAATCAAACTGCATGCAGATCTTTTAGCAACGGATGCCAAGATAGAATTCTTAAATTGCTCCACAGGGCCCATGAGCGATTTGTGTTGTCTCTTTTCATTAGATCAGGCACCAGGTGTTTGGTGTCCCATCTGCCTACCAGGCAGTCTGCAGAAGGAGCCCATTTTACACCCAGTGGCAATTTGGTCATTTTTACATTTGAAGTGGAAAAATTTCATCTGAACACACAGAGGGCCCTATTTTCCATCCGGCTTTAGGTGGCGGTAGCAATAACACAGTTTGATTTGTTTGTGTTTGCTGGTGTTACACTGATGCACCTTTGGTTTTTCCCATAATTGTCAACGTTCTGAAAATAGTGAATCAGCTTGTGTCCATTTGGGAAGGTTGGTCATAAAATGAAGTGGTGGTCAGACAAATTGCTGGTATATTGCTTTTGGATTTAGTGGAAGCAGCTACTATCAACCAAAATCACATCTAGAGTGTATTTGCAGTTGTTTTTTTTGTCATTTTAATTGCACTTCTAAATGCTGTGCACACAACCACTCTGTTACGTAGAGACAACAAACAAAAGAATAATCAACATCACTCATTACATCATTATTTGCATCAGGCAGATAATTGCACAGTTAGGCACAGACCCTTTAGTGAAATTATAAATCCACAAAGGTGCAAACACAAGTGGCTTTGAAGAACACTCTGACTGTCTTTTTGCATTTTTATTCCCACAACACATATACAGGTAATTTAACCCTCAAATCTTTTCTTACAGCTGTGCCAAACCATACTCTCAAAATCTTCATATGGAACTAGCAAAAAGGTATTTGGATACATGTTATGCACTTGTGCTACTCACCATGCACTATGTGCATACAACCAGTTTGATCCAGGTTAATCAGTGAAAACCAAAAAAAACCATGTTTATGCTGGAAAATTCAATAAATGGTTTAAGGAAAAGTTGCATGTTATTATCAATATAGAACTTCCTTTGTTCATTTGTAAATGTTGTAGACAGAAACTGAGGCTGGTATCACATGCACATATTTTCAACATCAACATGCACAATAGAGGCTATTGTTATATTATAATTCATTTTAATTTTGTTATATTATATTATAATTATATTATTGTTATATTGCTCTCTGTTATTGGACTTTGGTTAAATTAAATGTTACATTCATATAACTAATTGATATGTTACTTGTCCTAATTATGATAGGACAGGGCATAACCTAAAAAGAGGGCATTACATTATACATGTCTCGTCTCTTACAGTATACAAGTCATGATCTTGCCGTGCTGTTAAGATTGCTTTTAATTTGCCTATCATTAATAGTAAAATAAATTCAATAAATAAATCAGATTGTACAAGCCTTTCACATCAAAATAAGCAGAAACTTAAATGAAATATAAAGTTATCTAACATAAATTGTAAAAACAGAAAATGTACATGGAAGGCACGGCACAGTAGAACATTACGTACTGTACTATATTCACAGTGAAGTGTGGTTATGGTCAGCAGTTTGATGAGTCATTGATCCTCCTTTCTTCTGCCTATTCTCGTTCTCCGCAGGATGAGTGACTGTCCCACCATCCAGTCCTGATCATGATAGCAACTGGTGGCCTGCTACGGATCTCGGCCCGGCGACAGGACTCACTCAGGTCAAAAACCCGAGCAGAGAACAAGCGTAAGAGGAAAGCCAAGAAGAAGCGTAAGAATGATGTGGTGGTGGTCAAGGGCAAACTCAAGCTGTGCTCCATCTCAGGGCTCGTTGCAGCACTGGGGATTCTTGTGCTCCTGGTGGGTATAGCCATGGCCGTGCTGGGATACTTTCCCAAGAACAGCTCCCTTTACCCAGTTCGGCAAGTGTCCAAGCCCAAAACCACAAGGACCTATGACAAAACACTGTCCACATCCACTAACTGGACAAGCAATTTCCAGGGTGTGCAGTCTGTGAATGAAAGCTCAATTGACAGTAATCATCCAAATGGAACCTTTGCTACTGATACTCCCCCGACTGTTGGTTTCTTTGCCGAGTTCCTGGCCAGACACATGTATTCAGATAAGTTGAAGGTGTTTGGCCCTCTCATTATGGGCATTGGGATTTTCCTTTTCATTTGTGCCAATGCAGTGTTGCATGAGAATAGAGACAAGAAGACCAAAATCATCAACCTGAGGGACATATACTCAACAGTAATTGATATACACAGCTTGCGGACCAAGGACTGCAGCCCACTCAATGGCTTTGTGAACTATGTGCAGTCAAGGGGTATAGAGGGTAAACCAAGCCCTTCATACAGTGCTACCATGCTTGCCAAGGGCTCCTGGCCATCCTCCCTGTCAGGAAAATTGCAGGAGCAGGGGTTTGATGGCCCATCGAGGCAGCGGTCCTCTTTGAAGAGGCACAGCTTATCTCGAGAGAGGCAGACATTCACAGACACGGTCTACAGCATATACAGGGAGCAGAACAGGATGACTGAACAGGCACCAGAAGCCAAGCAGTGGGAAACAAGGTCCATAGTGACCTCCTCCGTTAATGCTTTCACTCTCCCAGTCATCAAACTAAACAACTGCGCACTGGAGGAAAAAAGACGTTCAGGGAAAGCAGATGTGGACAGAGTCTCCAAAAGTAGCATTGTAGCCTGTGATCCCGTGGAAGCCCAGGAGGGCTGCAGCACTGTACAAACCAAAGTGGAGTCTTTGCAAGGTGGTATGTTTGGTCCCCAGGACTCACTGGATGTTTACAAGAGCACGGGCAGTCTTCCAAGTGCACCCCGTGCCTCTCTACAGGGATCACAGGTACAACTGCTGCCCTCTTCACCCAGCCGGAGGCTGACTGGGTCACACCTGTCCCTCAGCGCCCTCTCCGACTACTCAAGATCCATCGACCTGGGGATCTGTCCATCGACAGCCATGGAGTGGCAGGTGGAGAGACCTCGGCGTCTCAGCTGCCCTCGCCTGGACTGCTCAAACAACAAGGGCTACATAAAACTGGGGGACCTGGGAGGGGAGTCCTTTGAGTCCTCTGAGGTGGCGGCCTCCAGCCAAGAAGTCTCAGAGCTGGCAGAGAGACAGAGACAGTCTGCCACTGCCACCTGGAGGACAGCAGTGCTGATGAACCGCTTCAAGAGATAAAAAGGCAATACTCGAACAAGGAAAAGCTCCTGATGATCTCCAAGTCAGATGCCACTCTGGACGATGAGGAAGAAAGCACTAACATCTGAACTGGCAACAATGTTCCATTGCACAAGGATAACAGGTTATGCAGTTGCAAAAGACACTTTATAAATAATTCATAAGCCAATCCATTACAGTTACACAGCATTTAAGCCTTGGATAAATCCCTCTTTTTAATAATCATGAAATCAACTATTGAAATACATTGCTGTAAGCATTCTAACAAAACATCATATATTTTGTCTCCATTAAATCAAGTTTGTAAAGCATTTACGCATTAATCTGCAACATCTAATCTAGCATTACCTTAAACAGTTACTGATGGCAGTTATTGTTATTGAGTTATTGAAGTCATAACCCAAAGAATATCTGAATGTGAAGGTCACGTTGTTTACTGAAGGAGACTTAAAGCAAAAACACAGAAACAAAACACAGGAATGAAGGTGCACTGTTGTGATAGTGCATCTCACCAGATTTAACAGTGTATATTAATGGTATGAACTAAAAACGTGGCTGTACCATCTAGTTTAATACTGGTAGTTATTTCATGAAGTCAATCCAAATAGGATCTACTGTCTAAACCTGTTTTTAAATGTGTCACAAAGTAACAAAGTAGTTTTTATACTGCCAGATGGACTTGTTTTGTAAGATTGAAATCAAATCTAGCAATATTACGTGAAATTCTAACTGCTAATGAATACAGAACATTTGTATTTTAGTTTCACTGCAAATATAGCTTTTATTTCTAACCTTGAATCACACAGCTATGCTGTTGCTTAATTTGAATGCCTGGCTTGCTTGTCTAGAATTCTATATATCTGCAGTATATTCTGGAGGACTGGCATGAGTTAAATTATACCTTTGATATATAAGCACGAATCACTGCTGGGCTTAAGTTGGGTTAATATCTTTAGTCCGCTCTTAGAAAAATTTTGATGAACAAACCTATCACACTACATTGGAATACCTTTAAAATGCATTTGATGTGTTCTTTGCAACCTCAGTTCTTAGATTCTTAAAGACTTAAAAGTGTCTGTGATATGACAAATATATTTCTGAACTCAGTAGTCATTCATACCTAGTAATATGCCTTCCCTGCTAAGCACAACAACCTTTCCCATGGGTCACACTTTTATTTCATACACTTCAGTGAATACCATGGAAGGCAATCATGTCAGAGGGGTGGAATCCGGGCATAATATAGCTTTTTGAACTGTTACATTTTCAGGACTGGATTCACTAGTTTGTCAATTAGTCAAAATGTGTAGCATCTGAAATGTTATGAAATGGTCTGTTGCATTCAATTCCAGTGTCAGCAGTGTCACATGCACTGGTCGTGGTGCATCACATGTCTTATTTTTCCAAAACATGTTCAAAGGATGAACCAAGAGAATCGACCAACAACATGGAAATCAGAAGAGAATAAATATCTCTCCACCCTTTCAGTATGTTGGATATTAGAAGAGGAATAAAGGTCATTGTTGCTGTTGCACATTGGACAGTGCTGTGCTGATAGGAAATTGCAGCCAATTGCAGGCCAGAAATGATATCTTTGGGTGTTAATGTTAATGTTCTCCAGAAATGTTGGTCTCTGGAGTAAGGAGCAACTGTAGTCTGAAAAAGTCCTTGGTCAACTTTTTTCTACATATGAGTTTGCAATGTCTCCTTTGTCCGGCAATGGCTTGCCATAGTTTTGGGGAACCTTCTTTTCATTATAATAACCCTTCATTGTAATGGCTTTAAATAGACAACCATAACTACAGTAAGTCTATGAGATTTGTAATACTTAACTTTCCCAGACCTTATTAGGTCTTTATCATCTGAACATCTCATACCCCATGCAGAGTGAAATCAAGATCTGTCTGAAATAGCTTGTAACTGAGAATTGATGCTAAATATTTCACTTTTCTAAGCATGAATAGAAAACTGATTAGGCAGCCTTCAAAATTGCCTTGTTTATCGTGAGCTATCTATTTTCATCCATTACAATAAAGCACTTTTTAATATTTACTGTGCCGTAAAGATTACCGGTTTCAATGTAAAATTTCATTTTAATGCTACGATGTATGACTCTGATATGAAGATGGAACCTATTTTTCTATGTGTGATGTACATATACTGTGTTATGAGGGATTTCAGTTGTTTTTTTAATCATATCACAGGCACTTTAACTATCAGTTTAACCATGAGATGAAACACAAACAGTATTGGTAACAGTGCTTCAGTGGTCTGTTTCATGACTCTAACACTAAAAATATTCATCAGATGGGTGACCTGATCAAAACACATTAAATCATATAATTCAAATTTGATTGTAGGAAGCTAGTCTGGTGACTTCAGAGTATCTTTATAATGAATCTGATTTACAGAATAGTTTCTCCGGTGTATGGTTGGGTCCCTTTTTGCCTCTTTAGAATATAAATACAACAACAATTCATTAAAGGCGTGTTTCATTTGAATTTTGTCAGGTTTCTCATTAAATGTCACATCTGTATCTGTCTTCCCAAGCTGCAATGATGCTTATGCCAAGATGGGAAATAAAACTTATACATGGCCAGGATAATCAAAGGGTACATCTACGTCAGAGGGAACTGGTGCTTGCCCAGATCTATTTAGTTTTTTTAAACCAATTGTAGAACAACACATCAGTCTTGATGCTATGTTACTGTACATCATACTATGAGCACTCTTGGCATGTAAAGCCAAAACACCATCATTGCCAAATTTTCAATTTGAGATAAGCATCTATAAATTTTGATGTAATGCCTGCCTGTAATGTAAGAAATGTTGAGTGAAGGGTATACACATGCCATAAATGGCTGATTTATGAGCAGGTGGCATCTGAGGTAATAAAATCATTTTTGTTTTGCATGAAAATTTTATAGACAGCAGGCTGCACAGACCAGCCACTCCACCTCAGAAATGAAAATATGTCAAGGCTCAACGATGTAATCATTTAAAAACACTACCCCACACTTAACTAAATCCTGGTTTATCTGTATGGGAGATATGAAGGTATAACACATCTAATGTGGGATCCAGGCCAGATATAACAGTAAAGGGCGTTCTCGCTGCTTTCCTGCTGGTACGTTTTAAGACTCTTCAGCAGCTGCCCAGTGGAGGAGCTGCATTGTGGTTTTTATTCTGAAATACCATCCAAAGGTCTAGTGCAACATTTCTCATTGTGAATTAGTCAAATGAATATGATGCTCAAGCTGTGAGCATACTGCTCTGGAGACAATGAGGATGGGATGATGGAGGCGACCTCTCCAGACCAGCTCACTATGCACTGACCTTGTGTTTCTGAGCTCTCCATCTCTGAGTCACGCTTAGGTAATCACTCACATTCGCTTTCAGTAACACATTTAATGGATGATTATTTTCAGTACTCTGGGTGCATGCCTCACTGACACAGGTTAATTAAGACATTTGAGGCAGTAATTATCCTGCCATTACAAACTGTGTGATCTCGCTATACAAGCAACAACAACATAGGCGATCAATAGAGTACTTTGTAAGGGTTCTGATGAATTTAAGGCATTTCTGTTCTTTAAATGGCATATCCATGTCTTCCTTGTGTAACATGAGTCTTTGTCCCAGGCTTCAACAAATTAAAGGTTGGCTATTTGTTCATTCAAGGTTGTTTCTTGTGTGAATTCAGACGAAAGGGCTTGACTTTGTGACTGAGGCATTTTGTTTTTATTGCTCTTGTAGACAGTTATGAAACACAAAGAGAAATTCTTACACCATTGCAGGCAGAATGCAAGATGAATGAAGGTCAAGTCCTCATGAAAGGAACATGTTAGCCCAGCACTTTACAAACCTCTTGCAGCTCCTGGTGTGGACTCATAGTGTGATGTCTGTCAGGAGTGTGGGGCTTACATCCGTTCAGAGGAGAGGACAGGTCATATCTTTATTTAGAACAGGAAGATGCTACCAAAAGCAATGCTATATTTCCTCACAGTTTACAATGCTTTAGCGTTGTAAATCCATCCATCTTCTGAATGCAGTGCACATGCGTTTCAGCTGGCCTATCACATTATTTTCATTCAATCATTGAATCGTGCTACACCACTCTCTGCTCCTCCCCTGCAGTGCTGAGTTGTGGTAGGTGAAGTTTATTTTTAATTTTCATCATCAATGCCATTATTGAAGATCCATTTGGCAATTCATGAGTGATAATAAAAATAATATTTTTTCATCAGGGTTTGCTATCAATAATGCAAAACTAACACAATAAACACAAAAAGAATGCTGCTTCCAGGTTTATTCTCATTTAGTTGAGAGCTCTTTCTGGATCTCTCGGTTCCATATCTCTTAGGTTCTATTATCCTATAATTCGTCCCAGGATATCATTTAAGGTTCTGTGAGGGTTTTGTTGTTTTTCTACCAGCAAAAGGTTTCATCGTTGTGCGGGAAATCCCATTTTGAAGTACATCCTCTGAAATTTTTCCCTTTAATTGTCATTTTCTTTGATTATCTGTTCTGCATATTAATTGAAAATATCCTTGTACTACATTAGTACTACATTGTGAGAGGTGTTTTTATTACATTTTTGTCTATGTTGTTTTACACTTTCCACAATTTCTATCTTAAGTAGTGACTGAAAGTATTTAGCATAGCGATGTTGAAATGTGACATGTGGGGTTACATACTGAAAAAGGCAATGACAATGTTTAGGGTGAAATGCAGATGGAAAAATGCATAATAATGGAATAAACTGAAACTGGAGACTAAAATCAATTTTTCATTGGAGCATTTAATGATACACAATTATTTTACTTTGGGGTGGAATTACCTGGCTCTTATATAATACATAGCACTACATCCTCCAGCCAGTAAATAAGCTAATGTAGCACTACAAGGACCTTCAGCTCAGGGTGACTGAACTTTAATAAATTAGTTGTCAACCATCAGGCCCTTCTAAAGACAAACTTAGTTTATTTACTATATGTTAAGTACAGACCCAAATGTCCAGAATAAGCTGCTTTAACTCACAAACTCTGTTAATACAAGGTTCTGTGTGTACTGTTCTCTTTTTTCAGTTGTTGATGATGTCATTCATTTTGTTGTGGCTGTAAAAAGCCTGCTGGTGTTTCACTTGGGAAATGTATACCTGAGCTCTGCTGGACTGTGACAGGATGCTTTAATTGCTGGGCTGTAAAATATGCAACCACCTTTTTTCCCTCTCTCAAATTCACCCTGGCATCTCTCATGGGTGCTGTTTTTCTCACTAAAGCAAATCTTATTGAGAGTATTATCTGGCATTTCAGTTCTCCTCTCATTAAGATATGAGTTGTTTGGTCTCTCTCTGTACATTTTTTTTGAAGAGAGATTAAGTGTTCCTTACAAAGTGATGCAGCAGTATGGAATTAAGACCATTATTATTACCATTGCAACAAACCTGGAGGCCTAATGAATCTTGACAAATGCTTGGAGCAGCATATCATGAGCAGCAAACCAAACTTTTAACCACTGTCAGCTGAAGGCCCTTCCTTGTTTTAACATCCAAAGTCACTATGGCAAGATGATCTAAAGTAAAGAAAGGTAAACCTCTTGGATTATTTCCCCCTGTACTGTTCTCCAATAAACATCAGCATTTAGTAGAAGGGTTTGTCTACTGGCTCAATCACTTGGTGTTTAGGTTGTTTTCATATACAGAATGAAGAGGAAAAAGAATATAGACATTATTCTTTTCCACCTATTGATTGTAATGCTGGGCTCAAAAATGAGACCAGGTTAGGAATGCAACGCCATGGCGTTGGGATTGACGTCTGAGTGTACCACTGTTGTTGTGCATTAGAGTAAAGCTATCGTCCTCATTTGCACCAGTAGAAGGGCCAGCAGTTTTTGAAATGGTACTGAAAACAAACAGTTCATTATAGGTGAGTCACTTGTACAAACAGATTATGTTAATACTTTTTCATGAAAAGTAGTGTATAATAATATATCTGAGAGATATTCATGCTAATTAGAATATGACTAATGGAAACATGCTGGAACTATGAAGAATACATTGTCTGTGTATATATATATTTATATTTGTGTGTGTGTGTGTGTGTGTGTGTGTGTGTGTGTGTGTGTGTGTGTGTGTGTGTGTGTGTGTGTGTGTGTGTGTGTGTGTGTGTGTGTGTGTGTGTGTGTGTGTGTGTGTGTGAATGTTGCAACATAACTAATGGTTAAAAGTTCAGTCTGAATTCACCAGAGCACTGTGGCTGGCTCCACATCCACAGCAGTGACAAAAAATAGAACCTCTATTTCAGGGCCAGCGTAAGCTGTCAGAGTCACCACAATCTGCAGAGCCCGCTGCTGTCAAGTTCATGCCTTGTCTGTTCAAACCTTATCTTTATTCCTTTTAAAAAGCCGGAGGTTCCCTTCACTGTCCAACGACAAATAACATTAAATGCATGTGTGTCTCCAGCCTGGAAGCTGCTGATTGCTGTGCTGTCACTATTGCATCACTGTCAAGTCAGGGCATCCTGGCAAGATAACCAGTCATATTGGTGTGATATTGATATGGTGTTGTGCCCTATAAGATTCTGAATGCGCTCTGCATCTCATTGTAGTACTCTGAGGAATTGCTGATTTCGCTGTTTCCATTTAATGGTAAAACAACAGTTCACTGGCCTATTTTATGTGAAGCTCATCCCTATCAATACAATTTCATTTTTGCTGCAGAGAAAGAAATCCAATTATGATTCTTTTAAATTGGATTACAGCATAAATGTTTTACAGCCTTGCTCCCTAAAATGTACCCATCTTCATATTGGTAGCATCAGGGTACAGATCAGAGTCTGAAGGGATCTCTAAAAAACATATCGATGTGCATTTATTTTACCAAGTTAGGTTAAACATACTTGTAGGTCATTCTGGATGGAGGATCTAAACGACTGATGGTAAAGTACCTCAAAACACTGAGGTAAAATGCATCTTCGGCAACTTACATTGGAAGGGTAATAACATCAGTACAACAGCACAAAGATTAAAGTTTCAGGTTATCTGAAACAGTATTGCCATTTGAATACATTACAGTATGAGAATTGACATTATTTACGGTCAAAGCCAATATAAAAAATTATGGTTTTGATGTAGAAACCATGACTTTATCTTCATATCGTCAACTCCCATTGCATTCATATTTAATCACCACTGTGTTGTGCCCGAAGAATTGTATTTCTGAAATAACAAACATTACATTCATAAATAAAATAGGCTATTCTTCTACTCCAATGAGAAAGACTGCTGGATAATTATATTTACAGGAAATACATATTTGCTAAACATTAACAAACAAGATCTGTGGCATTGATAAGAATGAAATCAGCCATAAACACCAACTGCACATGGTAATTTACTTGAAACTGTTGCAGTAGAGAATAAGTTTAAAAGACAGAATCTGGATGCATTGGGGTTAAGTCAAACCAAGATCAGCCTTGTGTTAAGGCCTTGGATGTCTTATGTAAGAGTGGCTGGTGTTTATATAACTACATCCAGCCCTGCTCCCCCTCCCCCTCTGTCATGATAGCCAGGCTTTCAGTGCAGCCAGCAGTGTTGAGCATTAGGTCCCCTTTACCAGAGAAAAAGCTATTCGGTATCCCACTCAGATTATTTGAACAATAATCAGGAATGCTTGTGTGTCCTCAAGGTATACGCAAACATAGTTATTTGTCATCATTTCCATTCATGAACATTTTTTGGTAATATATGATGCAACAGCACAAAGATCAGTATCTGACACAAACATCATAGTGTAACTCATACAGAGTAATTAATGGCCAAAAACATCTTAGCAGTTTGAAACTGGCCCTAGAAAGTGTTGGTTTGATGTTAAATGGCTGCTTTCCATATGTACCTGGTGTTTCCACCTCTCTCTCAGCACCATCTAGTGGAATGTCACTGCCCTTTGGTGTTACACTGAGACCCCCTGTTCACTTTGGCAACTGCTTGCTGTTTCTGATTGCACCACAGCAAAACAAATATTTCCTCATGATCTCCTAAAACAAAGCTGTGTGTATGTCCAAATCTGCTTATGAAGAATATCTGAGATCCTGTGAGGCTCCAGTCACCTCTGTGCTCTGAACACAGTCTATATGTTAAATGCTGTCAGATGCAGATTGTGTCAGAGAAGTGGCAGGGTATACCTGCTAAACAAACTGGGATTTCATCCTTTAAATCTTTCTCTTTTTTTGGCAAATACTCAGTTGTGATATTAAATCCACAATGGAAAGCATTGCACAATATGGTTTTCTTCTGCAGAGATTGGAATGGGTTTTTCAACCACAACTATTTTCACAAACAATTGAATTCACAAGTATTGTGGAAAGCAGGTTGTGTTCTAAGAGCGATACAGAATCAGTTCAAGAAAAATATTTTTTCTTTTTCTTTCAGTCTGACGCCAGAACATTTGACAAAACATTACAGTTCTTGCCTGTGTTGTTAAATTAAACGAAATACTTTTTCATTGTTGGCACTGCAGTCATATTAGTTTTGCTGAGTGATGGCTTATCATATGTGTAGATGAAGAGTAATCAGTGATGAACACAATGAGTAAATGTGTTTCCTTTTCATTTCAGGGCATTGAGAATTATCCTGGTGCTGCCTGAAATATCCATTTTGCAAGAAAAATAGAAAAATCCCACCCCCACCCTCCCCATTTTTGTTAGCCAAAAAAGGCACAGGTTGGTTGTGTAGTCATGGACGTTGATTTCCATGTAGTCAAAGAGTATCAGTAGCACTTTTTTCAAACAGCAGTATTTTGCGATTGTGATCATTGTGATTGTAAGATAAGTTGTAACATTTGTTTTGAGACTTGCATCAAACAAACTACTGTACATGTTTTTTTTTTTTTTTTTTTGAAGCGTTTGTGAAAAATGACAGCTATTGTCAGTTGGCTTGCTGTTTGTGCGTAGCTCTGTCTCACATACAGCAACCACGTTTGAGTATCACCCTGCCTGCTGTTCCAACAATGTAATATCTAACATATTCAATGATGAAACAGGGAATATGCCAATAGTGTCAAACTGCAAAAGAAAGACAGAGAGAGAGAGAGAGAGAAGAGAGGGAGAAAGAGAGAGACAACACTATGCTCTGGTAATTAAATTGCTAATCTTCGGGTACAAACAAGTTCATTCAACCCAATTAAATCAATAATTAGGGTCAGCTTTTTGAATACTGGTCAACAAATAAGGCCAACTCTGCCCAATATAAATCTTTATAATCTGTTTGAATTTGACCTTTACAATTAGAATGAAGTCGTCGGTTCACAGGTTTTAGTGACATCATTTCACAATCAAAAGAAATTCCAGAGGACCTTCAGAAAAAGATGATGATACCTGTGTTCAGATACAGCCCCTTACATTAGGATAGGCATTCTGATGGACTCTCCATCAAAGAGAGGTAGGTACAAAAGGAACAAAAGCAGGGTCAATGCTATGTTCATACTGCATGTAAGGGAATGATGTGGACTCATTCCAGATGTTGTAGGAAGCCATTCTTATGCCCATGTCTAGTTAAAAACACGATCCTTTAACGTGCCTTCAGCTGCAATACTCCATCATGGGGTTTTAACGCATTAACGACAGGTTGCCAATTCCTTAATGTGGCAACACATGGCAACATTTATGATACACCAAAGCAGCCCCAGGACACGTAAACTTACATGGCCAACATAACTACAACAATCAAATGTTTATGAGTGTGCTACACAAAAGAAAAAAAAACACTATAACAAGCTACTCCTGTTAACACAGGACTAATCTAAAAATTGAAAAGGATATAAAATTGTCAGTGTAAGAAAGGGAGGGATGGTAGTTACTAAATATGCACAAAATAGAGGAGGACCAACTTATAAATGCAAGAAATTAAGATACTAAACTACACTGCTGTGTTTAGTAAAGGATTTATAGTGTGTGGTTGAAGCATTATTTCTTCGACTTTACTCTAAATTCATTCTGTAACCTATTCCACCATGGAACAATGCACTAAGTGGAGGTCAGGTGATGGATTGTAGGGCAGGATAGATAGGCTATGCTCCAGCTGTAATGAAGTTTGGGGATCCTGAATTTTAGGCTGAAGCCCAGTAAAGGGAAACAATGATAAATGGACATGGTCACTCTCAGGGATGTTAAAGACCAGCCAAGCTTCAGCGTTCTGCATGACTTGGAGTTGCACATGCTGAGAGATGGACCAGCAGGGACTCTCAGTATTCTGTGGGGAGTACAGCAGGACAAGGGCCTGGGCCAGGGGCTGGGATGAAGCTGGGCTCTCATTGTCTGTAAAGACCTATCATTAGGGGGTGCCAGCACAGGAGGAGAAAGTTTCAATATTAAAGTGCAGCATCTTTGAGTGATACAGAAGGGCAGTGTTTCTTTTAGTTTTATAAAAGGTGGTAAGAAAGTAGCCAGAGGTAAGGGATCCTAAGGAAGAAAAGAAAAAACATGAAGTAATACAGATGGGGAGCGGTTAGCTGACAGCATACAGAGAGAGAACATGGGTGGTCAGGCTCTGAGCCGGCAGCCCCAGGAAGTGCAGTCAGACAGGAGTAGGTGATGGTAGGGGTGATGTGGGTGACCTCTGATGCTGTGAGTTTAGTGGCCTGAGAAAGTGTGACTTCAGGTGTTTATGGATGTCAGCAGGTTTGTCCCTGAAGAACATTGCAAAGTCAACAACTGTGGGACATGAGAATGTGGGAGGAAATGTACAGAGCAGTCTCCCTGTTGTTTTTTTTTTTTTTTTTGCCTGTTATAAGGGGTGTTTTAGCAGGAATTTTGAGATGAGAGGTTGAGTAGGGCAGGCAGAGAGTCAGCATCACACCCATGTGCAGCATACCTTGTGAATACCATGACAGCTGTGCCAAAGGAATGACAAGATAAATCAATTCTAGTTTATTGCTCTAGTTTCTAGCTAAAACTGTATTTAAGACTAAACTCGTTTTACTAATGTTGTGTGGCAGCATAACAGCAATTCTGTCAGGACGTCAACAGAATTCAAACGAATTCAACTGAAAAAAAAACTATTGATAAAAACTCATTAAATTGCTTCAGCTTTATCTTCACTTTTGTATTGACTAGGTGGTTCAATAAATCACAATACAGAGTATGATTCTTTAGCAATGCTGGGATACTTCGCACAATACCCACTCACTTTGAATACTTAAGAAATTCTGCCGAATTGTGATTTTCCATTGTTTGGTTCTCTTTGGAATTATTATAGGTACAAAGGCATATAAGATTGCTGTTGTTGCTTTGCAACACTTGGATGTTCAAGTATGAATGTAATTTCTACATCTCTTCTGCAAATTACACAATCCATTTTGTTAGTGTGCAACATAGTTTCAGCCACAAGGTGGCAGGATTATCATATGTACTACAGAAACATGCTCTTCAATCCTGTGAATGTAAGCAATGGGAAGAGATAACATACATTTAGTCTTTACAGAAGAAAAACTACCTGTTAATTTTATCTGCAAGCTATGTTCATTTTCATGGAAATGCTAATCAAGCTTTTGGCTATATTAATTAGAAGAATTACATATACTCTGTGTCTGTTGTAAAAGCACTCACATCACACTTGATACTACCGTACTGAAATGCTAATCATGAGCACGTAGGCCTTTTATAACTGCCTGTAAAATTTTGGACAGCCAAATAGGTCAAAACACTGATGTAGCCCCTAACAAACTGATCAATTGTATCTTTGTAAACCTGCCAACGCTGGTCATCTATTGTAATCAATAATAGTTCCAATACCACATTCTGTGCTTTCTGTAGTGTTCATGCAGCTTCAGACACCAATAACTTCACACAAGAGGAGTTTCTTTAATAGGTCTGTAGATGACGAATCGGCCAGTGTCTCGGCAGATTTCACTGAAACCGCACTGTATGAAATAACATATACAGCACTGTCCTGATTTAAGAGCAACCTCCACATTCACTGCTATGAAATATGGTGATTGGAGCAATAAAGAATGAAATATATTTAAAAACTCTACAGTAGTATTAAGAGTTTGATGAACAGAATAAAATGCATGGTCTGCACTAGAGAAGGCTAGAGAAGAGGTGCCTTCAGTATGGAATGGTGATGCTGTCTAGCTAAAAGCATGTTAATTTAAAATTTACATAAGGCAAACAGTTAAAAAGCCAAGACAAGCTGTAGGGCAATTAGAATCCATTTAATGTCAGTCTGATATTAGTTTCTGTATATCACCATGTCATTCTTATTAGACGGTTTTTATTTTGAATAAATACATTTATTTTACTGGCTGGCAATATATTCGAGATATGATGAAATGGGTTTGTTGAAAGAAAGATAATTATCACAGTTAACATTTCAGCCAAATAGATGCATTTGCATGTGATTCTCAAAAGTATAAGCCACTGAAAGTAACAAAAACAGTCACACACAATCAAAAACTGGGACCCAGGACACATCCAAGCAAACATTTCAAGTTGTTATACAACTGTGAAACTTTTGAATGGCACACATTTTCATAAATTTTACTGCGTGGCAATAGGGTTCACAAGCATCAGAAATTGGTTTGGCATACACAGGTCAGTCAATCGATACAATGTTAAATGCCATGAAGGAGAGATTCTTCTGCTGCTAACCATTCAGTTGGTGAGACATTGCTTTTGCATCATTCAATCGATGTGGTGACGGCCCTACTGTGTGCAGAGTAATTCTGTTACTGACATAACAGATATTTATGCCACAGGGTTTGGATAAATTTGGAGTGCCAATAGAATGGAATCAGGAGTGAAATAGACTGCAGTGGCTTGAAATGCACATTTTGTTCCAAATGGAATTCTGCAATGATGAAAGAGCTGACACAAAACCGTAACATCCATACATCCAAAGCAGGTAATCACATTGTACTTTCAGGGGTTACGGTGAGCCGGAGCTAAACCCTGTGGGAATAGAGTGGGAACAGATTGGAGGCACAAACAAGGAGGAAAAAAGCCAAAGTACCTAGTAAAAAGACTCACAAATGTGGAAAATATGCAAGCTCTTCACAGACAAGGATGGATTCAATGCTAAAACAGAATACTAGAGTTCCATATCCATAATATTTTGGAGTTTGAATTCAGGTTGAGTCAGATACAATGCAAAACCTCTGAACAAAACAGACTCAGTTACATATTTGAATTCTTAAATATATGCCATACAAACAACACAATGATGAAATTCTAAAGCCTGATATCTCACTATAAAATTACCATATAGATATAATTATGAACTCTCATATTCTCAGGGGACTGGATCCAATCAGTTAATTGTGTAGTCACTGTGCCTTAGCAAAGTTTTAGAAAGCTGGCTGACAGTTTCCAGACTCCAGGTATCATGTCAGATTTATGCCCCTTTCATCCTGGCTGCCCCTGCTGTGACGTATTGATGTATCCCACCCTCTTGTCACATTGGTTATTTCATCAAAACGTTGATGGCCGTGAGCTGGCCTGAACGATCCTGATACCCTGCATCTCGGCCTTGCCTCACCCCTGTGCGCTGGCCGGAAAAAGAGCTGTTGAGAGGGGGTGCCAACTGTAGTGAACTCTGAGCTGCCAGTGTGCATTTGCTTCCTGAGCCCATCAGCCATGCCGCTCGATACCGCTCGCAGTGACACTTCCATAAAATTGCTGTCAAACTGGTGATGGGAGAGTCATGTTCCATGAACCCCATAATGGGCGGAGCTACAGTGAATTGCCAGTCACAGATTTGTTTAACCTGATCTACAGAATTTTGCTCTCCACAATAAAACACAAAGATGTGTTCGCATCAGTGATGATTTCTGATTTGGTGTTAGGATGAATGATTTTGTTTACTGCACCACAACTGGGTATGATTTTTTTTGCATGTAAAATTCTAATATACAAATAATGTACAACATGCATATTATTATAATACCATAAAACCTGAGACACAACCGACTACAGAATGATGAAAAACAAACATGTATATGGATACACACACACATTCACACAAACACACACACACATGCACACACACAAATCAATTATGTATATTCCATTAATTAGTAGGCTGATGTGTGATTTCTTTACTCTTTACAGAACAGTGAACTCAACTGTGTGCAATTTAAATTGAGTCATATATCTTAATTAAAATGGCATTTCTATAAAATTAATCCATACAAGCAAATTATTAGCAAAACATTAGCCACTGATTTAGCTGTTGTTTACTCATATTTCATTGTCAAAAATCAAAGTAAATTTGCTTGAAAAGAATGTGTTAGGGCTGAGAATCTTTGAACACAGTATAGCCCACTACCAAGAGGCAGTAATTGAAAAGAAATAATAAGGGCTATCAAGGTATAAAAATGTCTTTATTATCTTTGAATAAATGTGTTCTCTACAGTAGAGGTGAAAGAATCTTGGCTGAAAAGGTAGAGGTACACCAGAGGCAGAAAATGAGTGAGAGATGGAGTGATCGTTGTGGCTTCAACAATTATTATTATTATTCTTCCATAAAATACTTATCAAGCTATTTAAGGTGATAATTTTTTCATCTTACAATAGACGTTTTGTTGTAATATTTATATCAGAAACATTGTAATATGCATATTGGCATTATTTGTCCTGTGAAAAGTTGGAGTACAGGACTTAGTTGGTGTGCTAAGTTTATCCGTTCACTCCATCATTGCTAGAAACCTATTGCCATCCATCAGATTGTCATGTTTTTGAACAAATTGAAATAATAATTAAAGTTAAATAATATTTAAACTACAAACCCCAATTCCAATGAAGTTGGGATGTTGTGTAAAACGTAAATAAAAACAGAATACAATGATCTGCAAATCCTTTTAGACCTATATTCAATGGAATACACTACAATCACCTGTTGCTAAAAGGAGAGTTGATGTAACACAGTGGTAAACATGCCCCTGTGCCAGTTTTTTTGGGAACGTGTTGCAGGCATCAAATTTAAAATGAGTGAATATTATCAAAAAAACAATAAAGTTTATCAGTTTTAACATTAAACATTTTGTCTTTGTAGTGTATTCAATTGAATATAGGTCAAAAAGGATTTGCAGGTCATTGTAGTCTGTTTTTATTTACATTTTACACATTGTCCCAACTTCATTGGAATTGAGGTTTGTAGTAAATGAGGTTTTCACATGTACTGGTGCTGAGAACACTCTCAGTCCTAAAACTTCACAATGGGTCGTTTATATCTTTCCTCATGTCTGTAATGGGATACAGTACTATCTTAAAGGCAATACATATCCAAGAGATATAGAATAGAAATTTGACAGGAGTTATTAATCACAAGAATTAAGTGCGTCATTATCAGTGTGCAGCTCCATAAACTTTCAAATATTAATTTAATATTAAGCATAGCTGCAGGATTATGACCATACCTGAGAAATAAGGCTTTTGAACCAATTCCGTCCAGTATCAGATGCAGTTTTAAATATCGGTAGATATTAAACAAGTAATAATCTTTTACCTATGAAAAAATGTACTGGCATTTTAGAACCGTTACAATAAACACCTCGATGTGGGGAACAAAAAAAGCCATGTATAATTTGTATGATATTAGAATTGTTTCGATTTTGGTTTACTCATTGAATACCTTGAATGTCAGGGTATCAATGTCAGTTATCCCACTAAACTGCATATCACTAGTATGACTTTCAAGATGCTGACTTTTGCCTTAAAGTTTATGTCATTTATCTTTATTGTGCATTTCTAAGTCCATTATTACATTATATCACCACCAAGCCACGATGACTGTAATTGATGTAAGTTGCACAAAGATGCTATTATTACAGCTTTGATTCCATGTCAATAAAAGCCACTGCCTCGAGTGAGCAGGTTTCAACATCCATTACAACGCTATAAAGCCCTACACACTGCCACTGTGGTTTCATCCCATATGTTTTCAATATGTATTCTTTTTCTTACATAATTCTCTATTCAAGTTTGCCATTTAGCTCATTCAGGTCTGAGTGTCAGTTATGCATTATGTGATTATGTGATTTTCTGCTTGAAAAATAACAGCACCTCATCAGTTTCACTAGGTCTCACCTCAATGAGACCCACCAACTCATTATCTACACTGTCAGCACAGTTCAAAAACACATATGATTACCTCCAAATACATGTACCAGCAAACACAAAATACATGGGAGGTACAAGTATTATAAAGGTAGCAATCCACCATCATATGTACTATATGCACTGATGATAAGTATGTGGTCCTAATATTGGCTGCATTTTCATTTCAAACCATTTCAAATATATGGATCGAGATATGGATAGGTGCATGGATGTCACAGAATTTGACTGTACAAATACAAAACTGTTTTCTTATTTCCAAACTGTCCTTGAAAGAGGTTGCAGCTGGTTAAGTAAGACATTACCAACTGTTACAGAAGCAATCTTGTTTAATTTTTGTTAATGAGCCATTATATAATTTATAATGAAGTGTAAAATATTCAAATGGTATAAAAAAATTATTTGTTTCACATTCACTTATTAACATTTCCAAAGTAAACATTTTGAATCCCAGTACTGTTTGTACTCTATCTCCTGATGAATCTACATGGCAAGCAAATAATTTTTCTACTGAACAGAAAAAGCAAAGTGAAAAATTTAAGGGTTTATTCTTGGTACCAGCAGTGCACAGAGGAGAACGTTCTAATTAGAGAAGTCCTCTCTGAGCTAATTTAATGAAGTTTGTTTGGCTTCGTTGCTCTGGGCTGTTCCAAGAGAATCAATTGAAATCTCTCTACAATGCTTTTGAAAATGTCTGCCTTCCCCAAATACTGAGTATATAGAAATAATATATCTGTTAGCTTACAGACTCTTGCCAGAAATGTTTCATTTTTGGTAGAAAAATATTTACTTGCTATATGTAAAATCTGAACCAGATTAAGATTCAATTTTTCACAGAGCTGTGCATTGTACACCTTTGAGTAATGTGTTGCTAGGAGAGGTGGAGGGAGGAGTAGAGTGCCATGCTCATAGGCTGGCTAACCTATGGAGGATATTTCATCAGCCCAGTAGTCAGCCACTGCCTTCATTAGGCCTTGTGTAAAGCATGGCTCAAGTGGTTGGATTTGTATAATTCTACTGGGATTTTACTTGGCTCTGGGAATATTTCGGTTGTATTTATTGATTTATTTCTTGAATTTTTGTTTGTTTTGTTGTATCTACTGACCTGCTGTACTCTGAAAATTTAAATTGAATTTGTCGGAAAATTGAAATTTGATTTGAATGAGGTCAATCAGTTGAAATTGACTGGTTTTAGTATAATGACATCTATTTGCATTTATTAAAAGGAAATAAAGGATTTTAAAGACACATTGAGGCTGTAAAAGATGGACAGTTGCCACCAGAAAAAGAAATTAAGATGAAAAACCTACACAAATGACCCTCCCACATTGCGGGGGTTAGGGGCTCAGGCAGTTTGTGTGGGTGCTGTAAGCATTTTAAACCAGACTGGAGTTCTGCGCTGTCTAATGCTCAAATGGTTAGTCAGTTTCAAGGGACATTTAAATCTTAAAAGGGAGTTATCCCATAACTTAATTGTGGGAAGGTCACCTGTACTTATAATTAACATTAACGTCCAGTTAAGACCACGCCCATTTCCATTTCCAACCAAATTCAGATACAGATAATTTTGTGGTTAAACAAATACAGATAGCCTACAGGTACAGATTATAATCTCTCTGCACGCCCGTCTCTAGTAGCTGTAGAGGTGCTGTAAGGTGAATTTTATCATCTTTTCTGAGAATCTTTGCAGCTGCTTCATAAGATTTTCAGTCATTGTGCTAATAAATTTATTGCAGGTCCAGATATCTAGGTACACACAGAGGAATGAAAATTGTTTGGTTTCTCAGACTCTGGCTCAGGGTATAGCTGTAAAAGCATCCCTTCACTGTGTGGTGTGGATTGATATGCAAAAGTGGTCTGATTACATTCTTCAACATTCTGAAGATTGAATGTTTTCAGGTTGTGCATACTCACACTGAAAAGTTCCTGTGGCTGCTGTATTTGGGAAGATTTTTTATCTAGCTTCAACCATTTTGCAACACGGATGCCTTGTTTTTTCTGCTTACTGAGCTGCTCAAAGCTGTGCCTGGAAATTCCCAGTGGGAAAAATGTGCATCTGTGTCAAATTCAAGTCTTTAGCAACTTTACAGTTTTCTGATCCTCCCACGATGTAGTTAATTCCATCAAATCCAGAACAAGGAAGTGAGTGAATCTTTAATTATTGAAGTCGGCTGAGAGTGTAGTGTGACACATTGTTTTCCTTCTCATACAGCTGGCAGAAGTCTTACTGCTGTATGTCTGCCTTTGGGGAGGTCCAGCACTGAGCGGCTGAGGGCCAGTGAAATGAGAAGACATATGCATATGGACTTGAGGCCTGTGATTTTTACACTGCAGGATTTTTTCTCTCTGGGACACAAGGGAAATATAGGCTGTGCCCCGGCATCTACCAGCCCTGAGATGTGCTGGTACTGAATACTAATCAGCTTTTTTAATGAATGTTAAAGCTTTTGATTGTCAGCCACTGGATTTCACTGATTAAATAGAATGAAAGATTAGGTTTGTATCTTTTAAATAAAGAAGTGCTAGTACTGTAACACTAGGGCTTCCTGTGGGATAGAGCATAGTTTATAGACAGTTTTAAAAATTAATGTAGGGTTTTGTCCATACAGCAACTACCCAAGAAAACACTGATGGTTACCTGGTTTGACTCAGCTCTTTTGTATTTTTGCAAGTATGGATTCTTGACCATGATTCTACACCACTCCTAATTCAGGATGGTTCAACTTTTTGGCTTTATTTTAAATATGGAAGAATTGTTAATTAAAATAAAATAACTGAAATACTGGGTAAATGAGTCAAATTTGCTGATGCACCATAGGCTGTTATGTTGCTGATGTTATTCATACATAATCTTTAATCCAAGTAAGCATGTCACTTGTCAAAATCAAATAATGAAAGTTAGTCGCTGATAGTAATATAATATATATATATATGCATAAGATTCTACAACTCGTGTTTCCAGTAATGTTGAATTGAAACATTCTTAATTAGACATTTCAATAAACTGCAAAGGAACAATGGATGATAATGTATTATTCATAAGGAATGCTTTGAGATCAGTATGCAAATTCAAACTGCAAGACAAGTGAGAATCAGTGGGGATCGGAATATGCCACAGAATGGGGGGAATCCTCTGTGTTCTGATGACAGCTAAGCATTCTGGTGGGTGTTATCTCCAACTTTGATCAACTTAAGCAACATGACAGGCCACGTACAGTGCTGCTTCACACTTCCTGTGGATGCACAGCAGAAATTGATCTGCCAGTTAATGACTAAGCCTGTGAGAAACAATGCAATCTAAGATAAAGGTGATGCAGAGGGAATACAGGGATTACATCCGGCAAGCCCCTTTGTGTGCACAAATCTTATCTGTTTCTCCCTTTTTCTTCATCACCTGTATTCCTCCAAAACTGTCATACATGTTATTCTGGTTCTAGGTCTGTGACAACTTTCAGTACAGTAAGTTACATAAACACAGTCACACAAACACAGTTACATATGTACAAAGTTACATAGATACAGTATCATAGACATTGTGTAAAATGGCCAAAATCCAGGCATATCTTGAATAAAATGTTTTGATTTGCCAAACATTATAGTATTTTCAGACTTCCTAATATGCACCATAACATCACAAGTATTAACTCCCAATTAACTGCAACAACACGCGTTCGCCACTACTGCCTGCAACAGGTTTTATTTCCCTCTCCCTTTCCCCAACCTGAACTGATCTTATGGGCGCAATTATCAGCAACTGATATCAACCTATCTGGAAGATGCAAACAGGTGACTCCTCCACTTCACTTGATGAAAAGTGTTTCCATCTTTCTACACTGCATATGCACCACAGTAGCATAGATTGTATTGTTTGAAATAATGTCAATAGGCTTTGAGCATATAAAGTAATAAACTAATACTATTACCAGCACTGGTAATGAATATATGAAATTTCATATATCTTAATATCCTTGTTTATGTGAAGTTTATCTAACTGAATTATTCAGTTCTATCCCATCCAGTCTTAACTGGACATCAATATATTTGATGTTTAAATTAAAAGCCTGTATTCTATTACTGCTGCCTCAATTGTGTAATTCAGTTTTCGGTTTGCCATTTCTTCATTTATATGGCTTTGTTCCTGTTTTGTAAATACTACATACTTTCCTTTCACTTTACATATTTCAAGGTGATGAGCAAAATTTAAGGAGCTGTTTCATACTCGTACAATTAAGTTTTCTGTGTAATAGGTTTGTCTTGTTTATTACCACCTTCTTGTTTTAGTAGTGTCTCATCTTATTTGGCTGCGTTCAGTTTATGTATCATTCTATTACATGGTTTCATCATGACTATTCCTAATTATCTGCTCTGTTATATCAGTATTCATGTCAACAGAGGAACATTATGTACCATGCTCTGCCAAACACAATGCAGCAGTTCTGTTGGGTAACATAGATATGTTAGACAAACATGTGCTTGATTGATGCAAAGAGGGATATTGTGGAACCAAGGTAACAGCTTGTGGAGGTAATGATTGAAACAGTTATTTATTTATTAGAAAGAAGCATTCACACAATAGTTATAGTTTGATTGGTTGCTAAGAAATGGTTTGAATTCTGAAACTAAGCATTCTATGATGGCAGAAAAACAGCTACAATGATTTAAAAAAAAAGATTAAGAAAATGGGGACAGGAGAGACATTGAGGTGTCCTTGGCACAGTTTCAGCCTTGAAATTAGACAAACGGGAAATGCTAGAGTGTACCACAGAATCACTGATGGCTATCTGTTCCATTAAGGCAGGAATTTCAGTCCTTGCTTCAAGATTAGTAAATATATAGTAACACAATATGTTACTACACCAAAATAATAAATGGAAAGAAATGACTTCATACAATGCCTTTGTATTTTTATTAACAGTTACTGCAATGATGCATAGATTTTAGACCTGTTTAACATGCCCAGAACATCTCTAGGCTTTGAAATAAATACAAATAAAAAATATAACAACCATAGCCAGGTGTTCTCTCATCTGGTTTGGAAAGGCTTGCTTGATATGCTAGCTATAGCTGAACAGAATGCTGAACAGTAATACAGCATAATACATTGTTCAAAACACTAACCTAGCTTAAGTGAATGAAAATTGTCTATTCCTTTTTATACAAAACAGGTTGGGTTCTAAAACACCTACTTGCAATCAGATTCACCCAAATTGCGTTTCATAATTATTATGGTCAGGAAAATGTGAAAACAGTTTAGCAATCTTTGCCTTAGATTCATATGTATAAAATGTGGATTTATTTTATCCATTTATGTCATAGATGTGGAATTTTGGTGTCATTAACATGTGTTAACATTAATGTCATTTGACATAAGCTGTAACAGTTTAAGACTATAATATATTTAAATGGTTGTCTTTGAGTTTGACTTATTTATTTACACTTCTGTGTACTGTTTGTTGAAGAGTTTTGATTTGCTTTAAGCCATCTTTAAAGACAGTGTTTCTTTGCTTAGTTCATCTTTTAATTTACATCGTTGCATTTTAAAAATGTACGTACATTTTAAGTAAATGATTATAATACATAATATGATATTTCCCACCACATAATTATGACAGCATTAGAAATATTAAGGCTTAATCATCACTGTAAATCCATATGTAATTTACATTTGTCTAAGCCTTCAGTTAAAGCTGGATGTGTGGCATTTCGAATGACAGTTTTTGTGGCCCATGGTTAGACATCTAGTGTGACATAGACGCCTATTGTGGGTGTGGTCTGTCTGGTTGGGCATGCCATTTATGAGTGTTAGCCAATTGCACACACTGTAGGCGGAGAGCTGAGCTCTGCTCCATCTGAGGCACCGTTGATTGTTGCAGAATGTTGTGCGGATGTGAGGTGCTCTTGCCTCTGTCTAGAAATGTGGACCACCTGAAGTGCAGTGAAACTACTGGGACTTTGCCAAAATAATTAACTTGCGTTAATCAGTGGTCGCGTCAGAAACGAAGAACGAGGACTGAGGTAAAAGTGTTTGTATCTCATTAACAGACAATTTCAACATTGGGTCCAGTTGACTTAACTGTGATACACGAGCAGGTTGGAAGCGCAGCACAGTTTATTTTTTGAATTGTGAAGCGATACAGTTATTTGACCGAAGTTAAGGGGAATGTTTGGTGTTGCGTTGTAGTTAATCATAGCTCAAGGTGTTTTGGGATATTGAAAACGAATAAGTAAATAAACATCCTCACACACAATGTTGCATGATGGCTGAACATATTCTTGCTGTCAAAGTCCTTTTATCATTATTTCACCAGCTTGCTAGTTTCACTGAAAAGAGTTGATTTCTGACGGCGTCGTTTCACGCTATAGGATGTTGTTTAAATTAAGTCATTCGGTGTCGTTCACAGGGAACGTTTTAAAATATGGAACAAAATCTGTTTTGTTGATAAGAAAGTGACATGTCTCACATACAAATACGTTGGTGAATGTAATTTGAGGGTAAGCTGCAATATATGAACCGTGATCCGCAACTGTCAGTCTGTCAGTGGCGGACTTGGCTGTTTTATATTTTATCTCCAAATATAATCACTTTTGTGTTTCTAGGTCCTTCAGAAGGACAGATGTACTTTGTATTATAGTCATGGAATTCGTATATTTTGGATCATTAAATGGCTTGTCGTTCGTTTAACTTTATTTACTGTAGCGTTTTTAGGCATATAATCGTCTGCAGTATTACGCAAACATGCAACATCCTAAAGGCAGAGCTGTAGCTGCTTGCGCATTGTTTACGGAGCTGGAGTATGGAGATCTTGCATACTGACTGCATGCGGATGGCACTGGCAACAACGTTGGCACGAGCCCTGGGGATAATGCGCTCCATTGATTGACAATTCGTTCAGTGTCTGTATGGAGAAATTTGATCATTCAATGCCTATAAATAAGATTAAAATCGATTCATATATTAGGAGGAAGAGTGCCAGCTTTATAATTCTGCACGACGTGGCACTGTATAAGGATAAAGTATGTTTCAAAACATTTCAATATTTTAGCGTTAATTCATATTCCAGTCGAACTAATTACTCCTGTCATTGCACCAGCTTTTTAAAACAGTTTCAACTTATATTCTATATGTCAGTATATAATTTTCAAACATAAAGCTGTAGGTTTTAAAAACAGCTCTCTTTTTAAGTTCCTTTAACTAATGGTGACATGTCCTCCCAAAAGCAAAATGAATGAATGAGTATGATAAATAAGATACAATAAATGAAAGTAGTTTTTAAAAGAAACACATAATAAGTAATAAAATTGTTCAGTTTACTGTAATCATTCTTTTCATGTTTTAATGTTAATGAATGCTGACAGACCCCTCATTGATGGTCTTTGAACTGAGGAAGACTTGAGTGGAGTTTGACAGTATTTAGAGGAAGTCATGGTGTGACTCAGTGATCATGAATCATCATGATACTAAGATGACGTATTTTATTGATGCAATTGAATGGGGAATCAGGTAACACTCTCCCATCAGGTTGATGGTAATGCCGCATCTGGGGATTATCTGTCAGTTTGGGTTAGATGGTGATTTGTGTTAAATTTAGGTGTTGTGTATTTTCTAATGCATGCGCTGATGAGAGTGTGGGGGGGTGGCAGTACTTCAAAAACTGTGACCCATTTAATCAGGGCATGCATTTTCTGTGATTGCCTCTTCTGTAAGAGTAGCCCTGTAGGTCTTTGAATATGGAAAAAGTATTTAGCAATTTTCCTGTTATAATCTATGATACTAACTTTTGACCGTGAACCTCATCTCTAACTTAAACTGAAATAAAATATGTCTCTGTTTTCTGTTCTTCCTTGATTGTTTTTGTTTAGTACTGATGTCATAATGTTAGCAGAGCACTAATGTTAGTTTTCCCAGGGCTCATTTTCAGCACTACATATGAGCATTAGAATGCCCACAGGTGATGGGAAATATATGAGTATATACTGAAGTTAATTTGCACAATATGTTGCAAAATATCTTTATTTTGACCTGCCAAAAGCACAATGGACCAGTGGTTCTTTAAAGAAATTGAAAACTAACATAACAAAGGTTTCATCTTTCTGTTCAAAACATTTTATTCATTTGGTCTCAAACTATTTTCTTCAGTTCTGCTCCTGGGATGTTGCAGGGATACTTAGCACCTAATGACAAATTATAACCATGTTGACCAAACCTGGTTTCTTGGGTCTCAACTGGTTTTTGAATTTTAGTTGAAATCAAAAACTAGCATGTACTGTGGCCCTCCAGGACTAGAATGAAAGACCACTCTTCTTGTTGAATGGCATGCTGTGTTTATGGGAGTATCTAATTGTGTTGTGTGTTCTGTTTTGTGCTTTCTGTTCAACACAATTGCTGACACTGGATCACCACGGTCATTATTGACATTCTGGAATTGGTTTGGTGCTGTCTATACATTGATGGTGAGTACTTTAATTCCCTAAATGGCAATGGGTAATTATAAATGATTCGTAAGGTGAGATGATGCCGCTGCTATTCCTCATAGACTGACCGGTGCTACATATTCTTTTGTGGTAGGTTTGCAAACTGTTGTGACATTGAAATGACTGTATCCTTCTTTTTAATGGCCAGGATATCAGATGGTTACTTAATGCTACAGGGACAGGACTAGATTGAAAATAATTTTATTATCTATGCAGTGTCCAGACATTGGTCTCTATTTGTTTGGCTCCAATCTTTAATGAATTGTGAAGTATTACATTTATGCACGATTTATGGCATATTTATATGTATCTGTTTATATAATACATCTGTTTAATTGAAACTTATAATATCGTTTGTAAAATATTTTGTGCCTTAAGGAAACAGGCATAAACCAGGGAAGAGCAAGGACAGTTCAATCACAATACAAGAATATCGTCTACAATTTTGCCCTGAAATGTTCAGTTTCAGGTTGTATTAATGACAGTTTTAAGAGTATGGCTGTGAGCGGTACAAAGCATGGTGATATGTCTCCTTACCTACATGATCAGGCCAAACTGAGCTGAAGAAATATGCAGAACGGTAGCTGAACTCTGATGCTCTTTGGGACAGTCTGACCCCATTGGGGTTTAAGCTTTTTGCCTGTCGTTTTAATCTTCTGAACTCCACATGTGAGGATTAACTACAGCAAATACCCTGTCAGTATCACAAATATTATGCAATTAAAGTGTTGTGAAAATGGTTGTAGCTCCTCTGCTATTGTTATTTGTTTGTTGTTGATGACACTTCCTACTTCTATCCAGAAGCTTCCTTTTCCTCCCCCTTTCTCTCTAAGCAATGCCCCAGGGCATTCTTATTTCACTGCCACTTTCTTCCTGTAACTTGCTGTTAGCACAGAGAGAAGAATTGCTATTGATCTTTTCGAAGTCATCAGACAAAACTTCTTCAGCACAATATAAAGTGCTCCATTAAAGGAATGGGCAATAGTTGCAGACTGTGTTGTCTTGTAGTTGTATCTTACCGGAATACCATTAAATCATTATGCAACCTTTAGTGTGAATATCACAGGATGCTGTAAATTTTTCATTCTGATGCACTGTCCCATTTTCCTGGGGAACATATGGTATATTTGTAATCAGTAAGATGGCACAAATGGTGCAGAAATCACATGGTCTACAGTCTGTAAGCATGAATGGGTGGATGCTACAGAGAATGCATATAGTCTGTTGTTTGATTGCCAATAAGATGAACTTCCATCACTGAACTCCCTATTTCTCACATGTCTGGTAAAGTGAATAGCCTATAGCAAGCAAAATAAGGAGAATATGCATGCTGACAATTGTGATAAAGAGGCAATGTGTCAACCAAATCCATTTTCTTCAGGTCAACAATGATGGAGAGATATGCAACAAAATATTAAATATGACTTATTAAATTTTCACAGCAGTACTATGTCCCCAAATTTTGGTGGCCAGTAATGGGGGCTGTATATAAAAAGTGCTGTATTTTGGTGAAACTAAAATGTATTAAAGCATGTTCATTAAAGTTGAGAATCTGCCTTTTAGCCATATTTGAATTGTATGAGTACAAATCAAGAATAATGTACACAGCCAAATAAAAAGAAAAAAAAATGTGTCTTCATCTAAAGCATTATGGAGGACACTGAGATCTAGCACCAACCTTTGAAAAGATATGTAACTTATGTGGTAAAGCATGAACATCCTAGAATTTAAGATATGCTGTTCATTATTTTTTTTTTTTAGATTGTGATTTCAAAATTGTTATATAACAGACTGGAAATGTAGTGGGGTTGCCACTGAAGTCTCAAATGTTATCAATGAATAATATGTTTAAGTGTATGCCAGTTAAAATGCTGAAGGTCATTTTGATAAATTGTTTTTGGTATTATAATGGATTCTGTTTAATCAAGGCTGTAATGACTTATCACAGAGCTAAAACAGATGTTCATTAGCATCAATCTCATATTGATCTTCACAGAGAGGTCCCCTGAGAAATGGCTTCAAATCTTAGGCAGGAGTAAACTGACATGGGTTTAGGGGACTACTGCTATTTTGGAACCCAGCATCTGTGATTTGTCAAGCTCCTTTCTATTGATTGAGCCTTGGAAGATGACCTCTGTTGATTCCGTTGAACTTCTCCAGGCTTACACTTAACAGATTTCCTTGAGTAATGTATATTGGGTGCATTTGTATATTGGATTTTACTTGTATTTATGTATCCCAGATCTATGATTGTTGTTATTCTGTCCCCAGCCACTGCCACTGTGCAGAGGACTCTGTTGCAAGTTGTTCTTTGATATAAAAGCATTACCAGCATGGCTTCTTTTCAGATATTCAACAGAATTCCCTGTTTTCATCTGTTTCACAGAATATTCCATTCCTAGTTCTATATAATTAGCTGACTCTATTTTAATTCAGAACATCCATATTTAAATGAATTTATTTGTTCTGTGGAAGTGCAAGGTTTAACTCAATCCCTGGTTGACAATGGCTAGTCATTAATTTTAATATAGATAATAACAATGATCTTAATATAGGCTTTCATCAGTTAGAGAAAGTAAAACTGTAGTGCCACTGGCTGATAGAAAATTCTGATGGCTGAGGTTGTTTGAAGTGTCGCACCCATCTCAGTCTGCAAAGCAAATGAGGCTTATTGACCTTAAAAAACACAAAATCAGAGTCTCTCTCGCTCTCTCTTTCTCTGTTTGCTCCCTCTCTTGCTCACCATTTCGGGCACTGCTGGAACCAGCAAATTGGATTTCAGATAATTCTCAGGTCAGATTCAGTATTAGAAGAGACAGAATTGCCATAAAACAGTGGGAGAATCTGTTCTCCAACACAATGTGCAATCAGTGTGATCAAGCTCAGTGTATTCAGTGGGAGATAAGGATTAGTTTGTCCAAAGACAGTGAACTATAACGATGTGTATCGCTTCTATGTAACCGGTAGGGAATGTGAGCATCTGACCGGGAGGAAATAGCTGTGAGTAGGTCCCAGAAAGAAACAATTCAAAGCTTGGGTTCATCTGGATTAACTTCACACCTCCTGTCCCTGCACAATGGATAGCCTAATGGATAGTTCATGTCAAGGAGCACTCCCCTGATTTCTAAATAGTAACAGACTGGCAGGCCCCCAGTGATGAACATCTCAGCATGCTGAGATTCTCAAAGGGCACCTGCTTTTACCATGGAGCATCCTATGACCTGCTATTTACTGAATTGTCCTATTTCTCCTTTGAGCACTCACCTACCGGTGTTAGTGGTACTTTAGTCAGAAAACTGGATGTGTTTTTCCAAGTGGCCTGTTGTGGCCCCTGTAAAAAAAAAAATGTTTACCTGCATGAGTGCCTTGAGCAAAGCAGTCATTAATTTGGTTAACAATTGTTAATTCGGTTAAGTCAACATGATTGACCTGTAGCCAAATGTCATCTCTGTCATTCATTATTCCCTCCTGATCTGCAGAAGCACAAGGTTGTAATGGTGACTTCTAGTGAAGCCTTGTGCTGACAATTCAGCGTCAGACCTTCAGTGTGGAAGGTGTTAGTGTAATAGTAATAGACCCCTTCAATTTTGTGACACGTGAGGAACAACAGTTTTGATTTCCTTCAGAAGTGATATGTTCAGCTGAGCGATGAGTTGGTCAGGTTTGTACACAAGGCATTGAGTGACAAGTGGGAATTTACTGAACACTTGCTGTTATTGTTCTTGACAAGTTGTTTTCAGACAGTCAGTATAACAACTGCACTGTATGAAAGCCTTTGAAACAGAACTGAGCCTTTTCAATGTGTGTGTCTATATAGCCTTCGCTCCCATCTCTTAGCTGCTTGGAAGAAACAATCATGATCTCTTTGATTCTCTGGATGTCTGTGACAAGTCTGCAATGAGAGGCCATACTGTGGGAGAAGGCCATAAGTGTGAGAAATTGTGGAAAGTAAGTGTTTGAGTGATTGTTTTAGATGATGAGGTGAATTTGACATTCACACAGGACAAGTGATGTAACAAATTAGGGTTAATATCATATACAAGACACATGGATCCCTGATAATAAGAACAAAATAAGCATCTGCAATTTACCTACTCAGAGAGTCCTGGGCTTCTCTTCAGAAGTTTATCACATCAAATGCCTGGTGGAATACTGCTACTGTAACACTGAGCTAGGCACTTAACTTGAGTCAGTCTTCAATTGTATGAGTAAGCTATTTGAATTTTCATTAAGCAACAATTTTTCAGAATGATAAGAATCATCTAGCTCCTTTCTACATTGTTGTTGCTGCTGTTGCTCTGCTGGTATTGCATTTTTTCTCATATAATTATAGTTAAAGAAAACATAAAGTGGAAGGATGAATCAAGTCACAGCGAGTTCAGAATCACAAGTAAATAAATAGTTTCACCTAAAGTGTGTTACAACTGGCCCTGTTTCTGTTCATGTGTTGAAGAGATCCACTGATCCCTAAAATGATAGAAATAGTAGTACCACTGTGTGTCATTTTGTATGAAATAGTTACAGAAATTACGTTTTATTGTGGGGCTTTTCTGGGTTTTTTTGGTGCTAGTACAAGTGTACAAGTGCTACAGCAGTAATTGTAAGCAGTCATTTGATTAATTTGAGAATTCATTTCATCCTCTAAACTGTTTGAAAAAATTAATACATTCTGTTCCTTTTATTCCTTTTCAGATTTTACTGCAGTGCACTTTGGATTGAACCTAGAAGTTAAATAAATAAAATAATGTGTTGTTTTGCCATACGGATCATTAATAGGATTTTAAAATGCAGCTCTAATATCAAGTCAGATACAGATTGTTGAGAGCCCATGGAAAATATTTTAATAGAAATTCAAAAAGCCTTTTTGTGTGCTTGTTATTGGAAAATTCATGCTGCATAAAGAAAGAATATTAAATGAGTGTGGCACCAAATCTTTTATTATAATTGACATTTTTCCGACATTGCATTTTCCACCATGCAGTTGACAGTTGTAATTGCCACTGAGATGCTGTTTCTTAACACCAATGTGGTAGGGCTCATTGCAATGTATGTAAAGTGCTATACAATAGATAAATTTGTGATTACCCTAAATGTACACTAGTGATGAAGGAAGGTACAGTAACTGCCAGGTAATACCAGGTGATTGTTTCATTTAAGGACAGCTTCAGTTGGCGAGGTGACAGGGGGATATGGACCTATCATTCTGCAGCACTGTGGTTCCTTATGAGAGTCCTCCAATCTCCCATTCAATCTCTGTGTTCTGCATGACTCATCACAGTCATATGGGCCTCTACTTCCCTCTGTTCCTGAGGAGTGGGCTGGCCAACTTCAAAGCACAAACTGAAGGGGATGTTCCAGAAAAGCAAAATTGCACCTCAGTCAAGATACAGAAACTTCAGCATCAAACCAGTGATGTTTCAGATTGAGGCATTATCACAAGTATACTACTTGTCATTCTGTGCCTATACCTTCATGTGCACAGCTCTTTTAACACAGTATGCTCTGTGTACTTCTTGCGATGATTTCAGAAAATACACTCCCAATTTTTATGCTTTTACAAAACCATACTCTAACCAAAGTAATTTGTGTTGCATTATAAAATGAATTTTTTTCAGTGCAGTCAAGCAGCTAAATTGACAATCATGGCTGCACCTTTTATATCTCTGATTCTGAATAACCAAGAAAACAGTTACAGTCGGCTCAGTCTCCTGGGCTGTGAAAGGAAAAGCAATTCTAGCCCCAGATTGAAGTGCTTTGCTTCCAATGGTGACTGCACTGCTGCAGGGACAAAGCTGTCAAACCTGGAACATCTTCAGCTACTGATTAGCCCCCCTTCCACCCACTAAACTGGAATGCTCCATCTGCAGTCAGAAGGTAGACATAATAGAGGACTGGTCCAATGCCTAAGTCAAAATATCAGGACAATCGGAAGACTCTGGTTTCAAAATGAATAGTGTGTGTTTGTGTCTGAGCACTTGGAGTTTGCTTCCAAATATACTGGGATTGAAGGCAAGTCAAAAGGAAGGACATTGGCTGGTAGTTATCGAGGATTTTTGTTCTGGAATGAAAAATGAATAATTAAGAACTAGGCTTACTGTAATATAATGGTTTGAGTATGGTTTATATGCACTCTGAGTTCTAGGGTCACAGAGGAAGATTGTATAACATCATCACAAGTTAAAGTAGAGTTATATGGGAATATTTTAGCAGGGCTGCTTTTTTCTTTTCTGATGAATTGTCACCTGGTCTTTGAAAAAACTGGTTATTCCTTTGGAGGTTTTATCCCCCTGACATCTGTCTCACACAAAATTGGATCTATGTGGATGGAATCAATTTCATAGACACAATCCATGAGAAAATGTCCCTTATTTTTCCAGTTTTTTTAAAAATGATCACCAGTGTATATCCCGATCATTGCACAGATATATGTGAGCACTGTTACAGTATAATTGATGCTGAAAGGCTCACAGCATTGTATAACACAGGTTTTTGGTACAGAGTGTACACCAGGGGTGGGAAGTATAGCCTTTTGGCAAGAGGTACTGGGGTTTTCTCAGGCCCAGATGACTGGTAATCCAGTCTAAGCCATTCATCTGGACAAGGTGATTGGCTTGATGTGTGAGACGGTTTCATAATTAACTAAAATGAATAAGTTAATTGCTTTTCAAACAAACACAATCTGAGATGTTTTGGTAAAGGTTTTTTGTTTATTTCGGGTTGCTCGCTGGGCCATGCAGCAGTGCTTTTCAGCTTTTCACCAGGAGGTGTAAAGAGGTAGTTAAAGAGACAGAAGGCTTATGACAGCATGTGATGGATTTTTACCCCCCCGAAAGCTCCTTATTAAGGCAATTGCAGCCGTCGATAACCATCAAAATTGCCAATGATTTGAAGCTCATGTAGTCCATATGAATGGACCCTGTTGCACTGGCATATTCTTATAAACCAGCCCTTCAATTGGCCAAGCTCCATTATTGTGTCTGCACTCGAGATTCTTCTAAATTGCCTGTCCACAGGGCTCCTGATAACATGATTCAGTACTCTGTTCATCATCTTTCCCTCATTTTTTTAACGCCATGCTCCTATTCTTATTTGTTGATGGTTTTGCATAGGAGACCAATAGACTGCTATCATGGGTACTGTGTAAATATTTTTGAAATGTCTTTTTTGTTTTTTTATTTTTTTTCTTATTATTTATGTTTTCTCACAGTAAATTTCTCACAATTAATTATATTTAATGCATTCATCTTCACCTGAATATCATAGAGTCCTGCTGGTTCACTTCTGTTAATATGAATTTAACATACACTGAAGCAATGACTAGATTCATATTTTTGTGGCTCCGTGGAGTTCTTTTTATCGAACATGACACTTAATTATAATTTAAGAGGAATGTCATGCAAGGTACAATAAGTGATCAGTTGATGGTGAAGTCAGCCATTGCATGGATAAATCTATGTTATGTACCCATGTGCTTGAATCTCAATTGCCTTGGGAGTTTCAATTCTCTTCATATAATGATGTGTTGAGCAGTCAGGTTTATGATGGCAGACACAAGTGTACTGTGCTATTCTGTGGAGCACACACAGAAATCAATACCATGATGGAAATCGTATGGTGTCTGTAGCAGTAGGAATCATGTATTGTCCCAGATTAATGATCTTACTGCAGACTTTAAATGCCTGGGCTGCCTAACCTTGAAAAATACATTGAAGTCAATATACCTGCATGTGTCGACAGCATAGTAAGAAGGAACTTGACAACTGCTTGTTACAGTTCATTATGTAATAGAACCTCAAGATTGTATATGATGCTTTGTTGTGTCTAATGTGTTGAAGACTAATGTAATAACAATCATATGAGACACATGAGACTTCCATTTTTATCTCCCTCGGTTTGCTTTGCTTTGCTTTCTGTCCTGTTGAAATAAGGTTGCATACCTTATTCTTTAGGTCATTTATTCAGATGAAATGGTGATGACATGATAATGTAGCAATTAACAGAAAGTAAAGCATACCCCTGAATGACCTCTGCTGAAGATCTGTTGGAAGAAGTCTAGTATGTTGCACCTTGTCTAATGCCCATATCCTTATATAACGCTAAGATCCGTCAGAAACGAGGTTAGAACTGACCAAGATGAACTAAGACTGAGGGCTCCTTCATTTCAGCTGTGGTACCTTTTATTCTCTCATCAGTTTTATGGGTTTTTCTCTTTTTTGTGAATGCAACAGAGCAGTCAGACTTGACAGAAAGCTTGAAATTGTAAATGCAAACCCTGTAATCTCCCCTCTGTGTGGTAATGTGATGTACCACTCAGCTGAGTTGGTTCAGAAAAGATGCCAAGAGGATTTTACATACAGAAAGGCAGCTTTGGAAGGTATACAAATGCAAGGCTTTTATTGAAATGTCAAGGCATAATGACACCCCACAAGAAGCTGTGATTTCTTTACAGAAACACATCTGTATAATTAAGACTCACTGTGTAGATTTAATAGCATGTCATATCAACTTTTCCATTGCTAATATTTAGAAGCCATGTTGTTAGGGCTGTAAGTTCCTCTTACAATTACAATCGTCATATAACATTCATGTTTTTAATACAGATAAATTAAACATTTTTCTTTGTGCACTGTTATTTCAAAGCTGGTGTGATCATGAACATATTTATCAGAGAATGGGCTCTTGAAGAGTCTGTGTTGCAAAGATAATTATTGTTGATAATTTATTAAGCATTTTCTTAAGCATTTACTAATTTTGCTACAGATCAAACTGAGTATCTATAGGAGTGGAATTTATCCAAACCTTTTAAACGTTTTTAAATCTACCTTGAGGTCTGGCCAAGGATATCAAATAGGCAACCTTAAAAGGTATTTTGTACTTTGAAGTTTGTAGATTCTTCCCCATGCTAACATTACTGTGCAGCATGACTCCCATGTCTGTAATATTTTACCTCTAAAAAGAGGTTATTTTCAAACTGGTTCCATGTGATCAAGATACATGTGAGCATAGTGAGTCAAATATGACATTTTGTACTAAATGACTTTCTGCAATGCATTATATGGAAATTGTTAGTTTTTTTTTTTTTTTTTTTGTTGAGATTACTTTCTTTGAATAAATAATATTATGGTGTATGATAAGGAATTGATATCTAAATTTATATGTATACATACTGTGAACATATTAAGGATTCAATGAGTGCTCCTGTCCTTCGACTTTCTGTAAATAAAGTTTCCCAGATAGATATATAAGGCAACAGTGGTCACACACCATTATATCATTGAGAGGCAATTGGCTAGGTGTGATATATGATTTGTTCATCTCCATGTGTTGCCTGCACTTTTAGCATTTTAAAAATGCACATTAAGATCTGATTAAACTGAGATTGCCTTGCTTCCCACGTCAAGTGCAGTCTAGCATTTAATGAATTTGCTCACTCAGATATCTTTTCAGTAGATAATTACGTGTCTGTATGTTAATGAATCACACCTCGCAGGGGTAACCACAGGGGAGCATCAAAGTGACACTTAACTGTTGGTGCAGACCGACTGAGAAACAGGTTTTTTAGATCGACCGCGGTGTTATGTGGATGTGCTCTGTTGCGTCTCTATCCAAACGATTAGTGGCCCAGCATTTAGGAATCACTAAATGCTTGAAAGGCAACAGAAGCCACTGGGTCTCTTTTTGCAGAGGCACCAATCTTAAAATCCAGAAGCTTGAAAAATACTTTTTTGCCAGGATCTATGTGCTTATACAGTACAAATACTAAACCCCCAGTGTGCGGTCATTGGAGTGATATGACAGGTTTGTGGTTTGTGAAGAATCTAAAAAGCAGATCGTGCCCCTGGTGATGACAGATAACCTCTTCTCCTCCTTTCTTCCTACTGCGGAAAATAAGGAAGTCTGCTCATAAAAGTCTTTTTTTTACCTTACTGACCTGTTGGCCAGGGAACTGGAACCCTGAACATACAGACAGTAACACAAGGTTATTTTTCTAAATACAAAGGCGAGGCTGTGTTTTTTCATACCAAACAGAATTCATACAATACCTCAGAGATATGAACATCTGAAAACCAAGGATGATTTGACAGAATTCTGCAGCCAGTCTTTTGGTAATCTAGGCTTGATTTAGGTATCGGATTTGATTTGTTATCTGGCTAAATGAAAGGGTTATCTAGTATTATATTCAAAATTGTCTTTCTTTATATTATTTATTTCTTCAAAGTAAGTCGGTCGGAATTAAGATGACATGTTTTTGTGCATTGTAATTAATATTGCATGACAGACTGATCATTGCTATTTAGTCAGATGCTCCTATCAAAAAATTATGAACAATGGTGATAGTGCAAGATAGAAAAATACCTTAGCTGTAGTAGCAGAAAATGTGTTGTATGGCAGCATAATGGCAAGGCAGCGGTGACCACAGAAACCACTTTCTCATCAGCAAGATGCATGAGGCATGTTAAAAATGCCAAAGCAATTAGGCAGAGAAAAAAGTCAAGTGGCCGTGCTCGTGCAGTTCCGAGGTAACACTCTGGCTCTGTAAACCCTGCCCTGCCTCTGGAGAACTGGGAAAACACTTTAATTAATGTGTGTTCATGTCTGTCCATGTGCTAGAGTAATAGAAGGGCACTGGATAATCTGTCCCCTTTGAGATTGCTTCAAGAGGCTAAGCATCAGTCTCTGCATCATGGATCAGGAAATGGAGAGAAGAAAATGGCAGAAATGACAAACATGTCACGTGCCTTGAGGATCTATCAAAAGCAGAGCTCCCGCTGCGCTCTCCTCTCGAAGCTCTGGTCTTCTGAACACATGTGACTGACCTGGATTAGGGTGTGAGTGCCGTTAACCTCTTACATATGTTGGAGATGAGGAAATGATTGGAGTAACTGTTCCCCAACAGGTCACTTGCTTGTTTGATATTATTGACATTATATAGTCAATGTATGGACTAGAATGTAGTGATGGGAAATGCTAGTCCAAGTTGCCAAGTCCACAATTTCATACTTTATCAGGAGACATTTTTTTGTTTTTAGAGGTACAAAATGAAAAAGGATCATTTTATGGTACCCTCAAAGGTTCTTAAAGGGTCCTTCGCTTCCCCCAGTAGGACAATTGAAAAACCTTTAAAGGTGCCAGAAAGCACTTTTTTTATTGGGATATGGAATCATTTCTATAAATTATGGTGGTAAATTTTAAAATGCCTGAACAGTGTGCAACCAAAGTGTTGCACACCTGCCTCAAATTATCAATTTCTTCTGTGCAAAAGCTTTATGTCTTGAAGGAGCTGGAAAGCACAGGAGAGTCCTGAAGGAACTTTTGTTCTTTGGTTTTATTACTGCACTCTGTGCCTTGTCCAAAAGCCCCATTTTCATCTAACGGCGCACCCAAGGGACATAATTTGCTGTAGCATTAGCCAAATTTATTCAGAGCATGACAAAGCATTAGCAAATGGTTACTGGAAAAAAAGGCTACTGTTGTTTTTCATCAGCACATTTTCTTGTTAAGTTCAAGCTTGTGAAAGCATTTGAAATATGGGTCAGGTGTTCATTGTGAACCAAATACTTTATAAATTTGTATTTATTTTGAAGGGTGCTGTCATTAAGTGTGTGTATCCACTAACAAAAACAAATTTGAGTGGTTTAGGCTACCTCTGGAGAATATTAATTGCATTTAATTTACTTTGATCGTGTTAGTTGAGATTGAAAAGAGTGATTCTCCCGCACATGCTTGTCTGAAGACCATGATTCAGGTACTCAATGAAGGTGCAGCTTTCACAATAGTTTTCATTCTTGTAGTTTTTAAGGGTGATGTTGATATTTTAAAACAAACTATTGGTGAAACTCCAGTTTCATATGGTTTCAGCTTAGTGCAGAAGTTGAGTACTGACACATGACACAACTTAGAGTACAGTATCTACCTTTCATATCGAAGATTTGTTGGTATAAATGCAATTCAATACACGAGGGTGCATCCAAGGAGAAAAATATTTGCATGCAGTAACATATTTTATTTATTTTGCTATTTGACCACAATTATAAGTTTTATAATGCAAAGAGCCACAATCTTAACATCACATATAAGGCGTTTCCTCCCGTGGGCTATGTGGAGTACACGAAACAAGGGAATTGTAAAATAAATAAACGAGTAAATAAAATTGCTTCAATATGCCTCACCATCTTCACGAATGTTACAAGTACGAGCGTCCCAAGGGCTATCTGTGGGTATCCCAGAATGCTGCGCTGCCCCGTTTGTAGTACAGCTTGGTCAGTGCGCTTGGCAAGAGGACAGGCAACTGTGTCAGAGTCAACAGCAGCGCTGGGGGAACTGCGTCTTACCAACCCGAGGGGAGGAGACAGATACCTGGTAAACGCAACGAAATTTGCATGCTCAAAACCTAACACAACCATTGTATTGAAAACATATTTCGTGTGGAATAAGCATTGTTTTCCTGGTGTTCTGAAAAGGAAATGAGTAAACATTTCCTGCTTCTGCATCAACTACTGCGACGGAGTACATGCCTGGTTTGGAAGTGAAACGTCTGTACCTGTCTGTGCACTTAGCCATACTTTAGCCTATTCATGGACATAATGCGGTTTGTCCGCATGCAGTGTAATTCAGAAATATACTAGAATATCAACGGATACCTTCAACTACATAAAGCGTCTCGACTTTCATCTGCGGCATCTATGTTAGTATCGCTGGAGATATTTCTAACTGAGTCCATTGCATTGGCAGAAGAAACGTGTCAGCTGGTTAGTTAAAACACATTAATTTAGCTTTCAAATGTAAAAACACAAATATATAGTTGCACCTGTATGAGGTCATTATTTGTTAATAAATAGTGATAAGCAAAGCTCAATCTTATAACTAACATGAATGAATTTTAAATAGCTTTGCTTTAACATGTTCTAAGCAACCGACTAATCCCACAAGAATAGTGTGAAAATATGGATTTATATGTGTACTGTTGAGCCGCATTTAGTGGTGTATTGATAGCCCTGGTAACCCCTGAATGGCCACCTTAACTGCCTGTACAGGTTTGACTTCCAGCTATGATTGTATTTCAGCTATTACACCGTGTTGTTAGTTCTGCAATGCGGTGGGTGTGGTTTGGATGTACAGTAAAGGCTACAAGTACAGCTGCCAACGAGTAGGTTACTCAGTCTGACTTGGCGTTTTCTCCTTGCATTATGTGAAGGGGAAAACGGAAATATTGTAACTCAGAGGTAGAAGGTGTCCAGAACCAGAAACCAGACTATCTCTTATTTTCAGCAGTCAGTGTCCTACGTAACAGCACTAATAATAGTCCCCACGATACCGGGGAAGGTGACTGCTGCCGAACGTATAACATATGCTTAGAAAATCTGTTCTATACCGAGGTATGTAGTCTACAAATCATAGAGATAATGGTTTTTTTTTCGTGACTAATGCATGATTTATGTTCATTTGTGGTGTAGTTCGTGCCACTTTGTTTCTTGTATTATGCTGCAGAATGATATCGTGAGTATGAAGCCTGAATGCATAGCTAGCGACTAGAATAGGTGACCGCACTATTGTCTTGAGGATCCACTTCCTTTGATGTCATGGTGTCTTAAAGTGGATATACCCCAGACATAGCATCATTTGTAAGTGTTTATTAGTGGTAATCTCTAAATGTAAAGTGTGTTCTACTCCCCACTCCCGTCGGCCTATGCCTTGCAGCGAAGGATGAGTGAGACTTCAGTATGTCATTTGACATGTGCTCTCCTAGCTGCATTGCCTTGCTTTCATCTTTATATGACGTTAGCGTAGCAGTGACATGAAAACGTAGCTCCATCAGGGATATATGACCAGGGTTTTATTTGTAATTATATTTTCTCTCAGTATATTTAGTTTTGAAGGAAAAAATATGCTTTATAGTGTATATCTTTTCCATATATAGACAAATTAAAAAAGAATGCATGGTACCGTGCATTAAGGGTGACCTTTTAAAATCCGTTGAAACCTTTTAGAATCCATTACATTTTTACATTTCCAATCACACACACACACTCACCATCATGCATGCACGTGACCAAGCAACTGTAATAATATCCCAGTAGTATCATTTGATTTTAACGTCTTTGCTACTGACCTCTAAATCCAAGTCATTCATATCGATAAATCTGAGCAAAGGTCCCAGCACAGATCCCCAGAGGACTCAATGTTATACAGGACCCTACTCTGAAACAGTTCTGTAGTAATTTTTGACTTTTGCCAGAGCTGGTTGTTATTTAAAGGTGCATTTTTTTGAGGGATAATAACAAATTTCCCTATAGATATACTCCAGTATTTTAATGTGATGCAGATTGAATTGACAGGCCTGTCATTTCCCAGCACAGTGTCCTTCCTTATATAATTGTATTACTCTCCAATGTTTGTAGTTGTTTTGTATTTGTTGTTGCAAGGTATTGCTTGTAAATTATTGTAAGATGTTGGTAAACAATTTCCCACACTATCCTGAGGACTCTTGGGTATGTCCCACCAGGGCTCACAGCCTTTGTCTTCTAAGTTGTTTTTCTAGTACTTCACCATCCCTTACCTGAGTCTGAAGGCCAAACATACTACTTTCCAGAGAGTTAAAGAAAATTTACTGTTTGTGACCTGTCCACAACCTCTGAAATAGCACTGATGCCTTTTTGTCTCAGTTATGTGTCATAAATAGAAGTGCCAGGTAATGATTTAATCTCAGGGCAACACAATGTCCACTGGCCTAGCAGTAACACTGTGGCAGTGTTAGGTGATTATTAAATGCATCAGTTTAATCGCATAATAATCTGGAATATAAATGTTGCTGCCTTGAAATTGCTGTGAAACTGCAAGTCATGTACCTGATGAATTTCCATACAGTTTACTGGGTTGCCTTATATACTGTATACTCATAATAATTCCACAGTTGGTCTGAGCACATTGACTCTTCTTTGGTAATCATTGAAAGGTTGTTTTTAAAGATAGTTCTGTGCTGTAAAAAGATGGTTGTATGATGAAATGAGCAACTGATGGATGGTGCTGTTGAGTATGTTTTATTAAAAAGCTATGCAAATCATCTTAAAAACCATTGAGTATTCATTCTAGACTCAGAGTCAGAATCACTATAATTTTACGAATTGATTTCACATTTATGCATCCTCATTCTTCTATAAAAGCTCTGTGAATGCTATCCATGTCTTTTCACGTCTGGACCATGCACTTAAGTACAATGAGAGGACAAAGCCCAAAGCCTTTTTCTTGCTCACTGAAATGAAGAATAAATGAGAAAGTACAGGTAAAGTATTTAGGGTCTGCTACATAATTGAGTTTGACTTATAACAAAAGTTAGGTCTTTCAGATTATCTGACTATGGACTCTCAGAAAGATGAGTGTTGTAAGATGATTCCAAAGACAGGCCACTGTTATCAATGAGCAAAGTGTGAAGAACGGGAATCGGGCCTCATTAAGTAAGGTCTCTTGTAGTCTGGAACTTTGCGGAGAACTCACAGTAAGCCTGCATAAACAGGAATTTTAAATGTTTTGCTATATTTTTATTCATTCTTTAGCATGTTGATTTTTTTTGCTGAATTATTTTCATTTAGAAAAACCAAAATACATGACTACCACCCACTCTGCTCAGTTTGGTCCTTTGTGATAAAATGGTGGTTTAGAAGTATCTCTTTGGGAGGCAGCGTGTGTCTGCCCTGTTTTCTCCTGAAGGAGCAGAGATAGCAGTTACTTCAGCGGGTTCTATTGCTGCTTTTCCCTAAGTCACCGAGGGGAGACTGTACAGCTGTACTGTATCTTGGCTGTCTGCTCCATATACGCCTATTAGGAGGGGTCAGTTAAAAGAGGATCATCTGCCACTGTGGACTCGATAATTGGCTCAAACATCAGTGGATACTCTCTGCCCACCTTCCCCATGACCTCCCATCTGAGGTTAATTATGTAGAGAGGTTTTAGGAGGATAAAAGAGATGTGAGCTCAGGTAAAAGAGATGTTGTGTGCTAGATGTTGTGAAGCAAACATACTGGGAAGGGGGTACCAGGAGAAAGCCTTCTGGCCTTTTAAGGCCTTGCAATAATTGTGATTTTTGTAACAGTTACCGTTTTAATTTCCCTTGTGAATTTGCTATGTGTAACATTCATACACCTGTCCCTGAAATTGGACCCGGTTTGACATTTCCTCTTCAGTGATCAGCAAAGTGACAATTTAATGTTGATGTAAATAACCTATCTGCTTTACTCATACTTTGATGCACAATTTGTTATTTGAGTGGCAATGTGTGGCAATTTTTTAAGCATTTACATTTGTTAATAATTACTAGCAATAATTTATTTGTATAACTGGTCCAATAATAAAGGGCTGAAAATGCAATAATTAACAACAGAATAAGAATATTTATGGCCAAACATTTGCATTTTTCCTGTTGCATGTTCTTGTAGAAGAGGTTTTGACCAGACCTCTAGTTCAAGAATGTATCTGTCATATAAATTCATCAACAATCCATCTCTGATTTAGTTAGGTCTCAAAGAAACTAGACCACAGATTTCTGTAAGCTGTCTGTGAGTCCTATAGAGTTACAGCCAAAACCTGAGACAATCACAGAATAAGATGAATACAATACACAAGATAGAATTGATAGGAAGAATAATGAGTAAAACCTAGACTGTTTGCGTAGTGTATCTGTAAATATGTAGTCATTACTGTGGGTATTGGACATACAGTAAGTGACAAGATATAACCAGGTAGTTTGATCGAGGCATTTGAGGACATTGATTCATGCCTGATAATCTTATAGTGCAGTATCAGTGACCTGTGGGTGGTGCTGAATGGCCCTGGAATTGACCTGATTTTGTCACAACAATGTTATCAAAGCAAGTATGATGTGTCACCCTGACTTTTCTGTTTCTGCCATAACCTAGTCACATACTGTGTTCCAGGGTCACATTCAGTACACATATGCTAGATTTAGATGATGGTGACTAGGCCCTGACTGGGCTAAGATTATACAGGCTGTAATGGGGTGGAAACAGGAACTTCTAACTTTGTCTGGGCTTGATAGTTGTCTGCCAGTGGAAGGGCAGATGAATGAAAATGGATGGACTGCAGACTCTTGAAATGTGGCTTCTGTGGATGATCAGAGGGGATTCTGTAGTGTTTTGACACAGACAGGAAAACCTTTTCACAGGTTCATTCTGTGAAGGTTACCAGCTGGTGCAATGTAGAGCTCTGCACGTAAGTGGAAAATTGCCCATTGGAGTTGAGCAGTTGGTTGTGAGCGGTGACCTTATATAAGGGTGTTTGTTTCAAACTCTGAAGTGTTTCTGCACATCTGTTCAACTGTTGCTATATTTCAGAAAGTCTGGGTTCACTCAAGATTCCAATTAAGCTGTCTGTGATTTCATCATCTCTTTTATCCCCTTTGAATCTAAAGGAAGAGTGAGAATTTCATCATCCTTTTATCCACTTTGAAGTTAGAGGAAGACTGAGAATGTGATAAACTCAAAAACAGATGGGACTGAGAGTGCTTTTGCTGCTTAAGTGTTTATTTTATTTCAGTTTCAGAGATAAATCTATAACATTTCATAAATGTGTTTTTGTTGTGGAAAAAAATGTCTTATTCCTGTTTGCAGGGATATTTTGTTGTCCTAAACAGTGGGGTATGATTATATTTGTGTATTAATCACTAAGATTATACTCTTTAAGGTTGTACCCATACAGAAATGAGAAAACAGCCTGTCAACAAGCAGGAATGTCATTCCTCTTGTCAGATACCTGTATGTAATTGAAGTGGAACGATTTTCTTCGGCTAGGGAAATGCATTGCTTTCAGTTTAACATACATAAAATGTGGCCATTTTCCAAGTGTTACCTCACATGACTCTAGCATGAAATCAAAACACGGCCCAAATGCACAAACCTAAAAGCGATGGTCACTGTCAGGGTTTTCAAACGAAGACACCATGTCTTCCCATGCAAGTAAGGTCATTGCATGTACCATACGTTAGACGTCTCTTGTCCAACAATTGCATCTGTTAAACCATAAAGGCATTGTGTACCATACATGTATGTCATAGAAGGGTCTTTCAATGAAACTCCTGTAAAAAATGAGAGATATATTAGTATCATATAAAATCATCCCATGTGGGTACAAGTGATTGTTCTTGACAAATTATTTCTTAAAGCAATGCTTATTTTTAATTTTAAACTAAGGGTGGTCTTATGAGTAAGTCATTTTCATACATTTAAAGTCGTCATGTTGAAATCATTCAATTATTGTGACGTAAATATTGAAGAATTTTTTATTTGCTTTTATTGATACCAGTAACTCCACCATTACTCATGTTACACTTACTGTGAGGGAGGGTTATATTCACATATTTTACTATTCAGTGAATTGTTGGAACATCCTTATTTTTGTACCTTAACAATCTTTGACCATTGCTTATGTCGACATATGAAAATACAAGAAAATTCCTAATGAGCTATTACTTATTTTGTGTCTGTGTTTTCTGCCTTGTGATGCCCGTCACAAGCTGCATATTGTATCGTAGTGAAGTCTCTTCTTCATGTCCTTATACTTCTGGCTGATTTCTACCAGAGCATCCTCATCCACAAAAAATAGGTAATTTCCATGCAGTTCAACAGAAGATCCTTTCCACAGACATTGACATCCTAAATCTTGAAGGAGATACGGCAATTTCCTGTTTTTTTCCCCTCAAGTATTTGGCGTGGCTGGTAGAGACGATCACAGGAAATTGCCAGTCATATCCCTCAGCATTATGAAACAGGAGAAAGCATTTTGTTATTCACGTCACAGATACCTATTCCACTAAGTAAATCAGCTGGTGCTAGCACAGCCCCTCTAACTGAAGAAATCTGAATCATGCTTTCAGCACTTTGGTATCTGTATTAATGGACCACAGTAATATGCACCATCAAGACATTGATTGTTCTAGAATCAGAGGAAAAAGTCAGAAAAAGGATATTGTGGGGCAAAAACATAAGATTTTTCCAGGGCAGGATTTGGCTATGCCAAAAATAAAATGATAGTGGGCTACGTATTGTAAACCCTTTAATTTCCTACCCTTGAATATGCAAACTATATCATCAAATATTTCTTGTAGCTTCACACTGTGTAATGTTACCAGTAGTTATAGCAAATTACAGACAGATCTGGCATAGAATACCAATTTGCCACTGGTGTATTTGGAAAAAACGGTATAAATACGGCTATCATAGTATATGGTATAAAGAAAATATGGTTTAAGCTAAAAATGTCTTTGAAAACTACCATTTTAGAGATGCCAAACAGAGTATGTAAATCACAGGATCGCATGAAGCTATGGACTATATTTACCTTTCCCTAAAATTTGAATTAGGTTGTTGTCATGTATTAGGTTGGAGTATTTCTTTATGTCATATACAGTGTTTTCATGGAATGGAATGGAATGATTTGCAGATGTGCTGATTCACTCATTATGTTAAATTGTAAAATCTCAGTATACACTATTAACCGTTTCTTCTGCAACAAGAACTTTGTTACGCATGGGAAATAGCAACTCCTTTTGGCCTTGGATTCATGAAACATATTTCAGCCTTGGCAGAGTGAATCTGGCTGCAGTGCTTGAAATGATATTGCTTGTTCAGAGAGACCTTCTGCTTGAAATGACATTAAAATTAAATATGTGCTGTTATAAGTTAGGACTGCAGTCTGCCTTTAAACAGAATCATTTATTCGTCAACTAAAATTTTCATAGATTGTGCTGGGGAACAGGGAAATGTAGCCTCTGTTCTGGCAGAATAACGAGGTTCACAGTAAAAGAAAAACAGTCTTGTTATTGATTCAGTACTGTCTGTTCAACATGCTTCGATTACTTTTAATGTTTGGGCATGTTAACATACATTGTGTCTTCAGTCATCACCAGACTACTTCTGTAGTCTTAGCCTAGGTAGATACATTTAGTAAAATATGGAGAACATAAAAACCATTATCATGCAGACAATCAATGCAGACACAATATTTTGCCATCTAAGATGAGCATGTGTGCTGAAATTATCATATCATATAAACAGATAACTATGGCATATTATTAAAATGAAACATGTCTGAAAATGTGTTATTGAAGCTACTGTGGGTGGAAGCATATTTTATAGGAATTCATGTTTGCACCATTTGCAGTGGGAAAGAAACAAATTCAGCTTACACCATCTGCTTTCAAACTGAGAATGTGAATGTGTGAGATTTTTCTAAGAAGTGTCTCTTGCTGCCGTAATAATGGTTATTTGCATCAGTGCATTCTGGAATGGCTTCCGTAGCAACCCATCAGCTGCTGAATAATGTGGCACGGCGCACATTCTGCAGGGCCTTTCAAAAATATGAAGAAAAGAATTTTTAAATAGGAGGAAGCAGCTGTTACCTTCCTCTTTGTGCTGTTTGATGTCATGGCAGAACTGTGACTGATGGTGTATCCTCTGCATTGAAAGATATAGACTGATCTTCTGCCCTCTGTCTACACTTAGTCATAATGACAAACTCCATTCCCCACTCCCCCTCCCTTGCCCCTCTCCAATCTTTTTCCAGTTTGGCCAATGTAATGATCCATCTCCATTTGTTGTGTAAATTGTGTCAAAGCCATAGGGTCATGGAAAGCTGTACTGAACAACCAGTAACAGCACAGCAAATGTTTGAGTGTTTTATTTATATAAGAGCATGGATAGTGAATGTAGCACTGTTGTCCCTGTAACTGCCTATGATATGGAAGAAAACTACAGGAGTTTCGTAAAGAAAAACTGTAAATTCCAGCAAAATAGAATTGCCTCTGGCTTTTATGTTCCTCTTTGAAATATATGTTTTAAAAAACAGTGAACCTCTGAAAAACAGCCATGGTGAGGATAGCACAAGCTATGTTTTTTTCTGTTAAATAGTACAGCACAGTTCATTGTCATTGCGCTGTTGAGTGTATGCATATGTAATGGCATGGTGAGGACACCATTTAACATCAGTCAGGGACAGAAAAGTGACCCATTGCAGTACTTATGTGCTTAATCATGGAAGACACATCTATGTTGTCCCCACTACTTCGATTTTGTCTGTCAGGCTAGGGAAGTGTTGATCTCTAACAGTATCAATCATTGAAGCTTCATGGACTCAGTGCCCATTGCTTTTGATGCTATAACATTTTTATAGTCATTCTCCACTTTTCAGAGAGAAGGAAAATGCTGAATTGCTTTGTCGTCAGATTTGGAGGGGTATGATAGAGCAGTAACAAAGCAAAACATTACAGTTTAAGACAGTGGGCATTTGTCAGGTCTTTGGATGGAAAACAGGAGGAAGCAATGTGTTTTTAAACACATGTAAGATAATTCTGAGTCATACTTCCTATGCTTGTGCCTATACAATGTTAAAGGGGTGATCCCAGTCAGATCAATATATAATGAAACATCATTATAACACACTATGTTTTGTATCTCCAAATAAATGTAATTTTAGCAGGAAAAACAATTAATAATATTTCATGAATGACACATTTTGGATTGGTGTCCGCCTGTATGTAACAGAGACATTGCAAATGCCAATCACTTTCTTAAGTAGGTGCACATTCTTTATATCACCTTTAAAATAAGAATAATCCTACTGCCACTTTAGATGTGGTTTTGAGTGGTCTTCATTTAATAGCTTTGTACCAAGTCAAAGTAGCAATATGCCAGCAATGTGCCTGAGGACAACTCATCTTAAGACCAACCCGCCCAAATGGACCCAAGTTAATTTACTATTTTAAGAACATGGGCGCTGAAGGGAAAAATGAAAATTCTGTCTGGAACCAGCAAAGCAACTTGAGCTTAGAGCTACTGCCGCTCAGCTCTGGGTGTACGATACAGCCTCTAGTGTGTTGTTTTGCTCTGTTTTGCAGCCTGCAGTGCGGTGTGACCTACATTAGATACGATTAGATTAAACAGAGAGCAGCTTCGACTAGACTCTGCACTGCATTGCTATTCCATGTCAGTGATTTTTTTAACAATACTGATCTCGTCAGCATCCTGTATGGGCTTTTAATATTCCTGCATGTACAGTGGTGGGAAACATAGAGCTGGATGCCTCTGGAACACGTATAAATATGAGGTCCCCAGGATGTGTGCCTTATATCTGGGTGATGTTTTGCTGCTTCAAAGCAGTATAAACAAAATATACAGAATTAATTCATTTGATTCCCTTTGGTGAATTTCTCAAATTATTCCCCTTCCTTCCAAATAGTTTTATTTATTTTATTTGCTCAATTATTTGTGTATTTTACTGAAGGAAGAACATACTCAGTTTACTTCAGAAAGAGGCTAAATTATTAGACCTGTTGTGAATTGTAGTAGGGATGCTGCTGGACCCAGATAGACAGGTGTACATTGTACTGTGTACTATTTACATTGTTTTTGCACAGATAAATTTAGTCTATTAACGAGAAACACTATAATGTTTTTTAAAGAATTTTTAAATGCCAAGCATTAACTATAGCATTGGTAAACCAGGTGAACCATGCAATTGGATTATCTTCTTTTTTTTACTGCAGCCATAGGTTTTAAATGAATTATAAAACAATAATAAAAAAAAAATCTTGAAGATTCCTGTAATGGAAAATACAGAGCTAGCAGAACTGGATAAGTAGGGGGAAGTGACCCAGGTGTCTGCAGTTGCAGACAGAAGCCGCCTGAGGATTGGACTGCTGAGTAATTTTGTCTTCTGTGTGCTCTGCTAACGTTTCCCTGCCATGCGTTATCCTGGAGCCGCGCCACGGTGAGCAGGAGTAATAGATTCTGCTCTGAGCTTGCATGCTCCAGTGTTAACACTGGGCTAAAAATAGACAGGCATGAGTGAAAGGACATCACCAGCGATGACAAGCTTCCCAGCATAAACTCCAGATGTCCCAGACTCACATATTACAGCAATGAAATCTCTCAATACATTAGAGGTAAAGTTGAATTACAATGATCTCTCACTGAATAAATACACACACACACACACGCACACACACATATATATAAGTTCCTTAAATATAATTGATAGAAATGAAAAAGTGGGCGAGTGTGCACTTGTATATGTAACTTTATTGTATTTTAAATAAATGATAAATGTTTTATGTGTTGTGTCTGACAATCCAGTGGCAGTGGAGGTACAAATGTGTGTATGACATTTTAAAGGGTAACTATAACTGAAGGTGGATTGCATATACAGGATAGATGTATATAAATATATATTTCTTGTCACCCCCCCCCCATTATACCTACCTGCAAAGATGATTAAATTACATATTAGGTCTCAGGGCAATATATGCTTTCTAGGATGATTTTTTTCTCAAAGCTGAATCTCAATTTTCACTGTGTAAATGGAAAAATCCCTTTGCATGTGTATGTGTGTGTGTCTGTGTGTGTTATATGTGAACCAACTGAATAAATTACTAGAGAATTGTTGCAGGCGTTTCAGAAGAAAACCCTGTCTTCCCAAGACCCTCAGCTATCCAATTAAAAAGAAACATTGCATCTGAATTATAGTTTGGGATACGTAAGGCACTGTTAGATGTGAATAAGGGAACTGAACGATCTTGAAGTACACTGTATGCATAGAATTCTGTGGCATTTGTCTGTCAAATCTGATCATTTTCACAGTTGCCAGAGAATGTTCCAGCAGTGAGGGTATGTAGTCAGTGACAGCAAACCTGCTCAGAACCTTTTTTGCAAACTCAAACCCCCGTAAGTTTTAGGTTTAAATTGTAATTGTACATCATATGTAATTACATGTAGGGGGTAAACAAAATATTGGAAAATGGAAAAGGACTTGCATTTTGAAGTAAAAATCACAAATTGAAAGGAGTCTACGCATGTGTGTCATATTAATGCCAGTACCAATTATCAGTTTGAGTGTTTAAAATGTTTTTTGGTAACACCCTACTTGAAGATTGATACAAATCCCAGATAAAATTACCCTAGCATATTCATGTTTCTAAAAACATTCATAGCAGCTTTCATAATGCTTATTCACCCTTTTTGAGAAAATGTGACTAGAGTGTCACATGTCAAGAGATATATGATAAAGGTGTAATGAAAATAACCATTTATGGCTGGTATTTATCTGTAATTGTGATCATCGTATGAAGTGTGACATTCCATTCCACATATAATATACCTGTTGAATAAATGCTTTATGAAAAATGTTATGAATATATCTATAAACATATTTCATCCGAGTGTAATTGATGAGAACAGATTGTAGAGAATGAAACAGCTGTCTGAACAGTGTATAAATCCTCTGTGATAATGATTAATTAAATGTGGAAAACCTGTAAAATGGATACAGAAACAGTTAGCCTCTCGCTGAAATGTTCCCCTTTTTCAATATTAGAAACTATGAATATGTATTGTGAATATGTAACAAGTTTACACGTATATTTTCATGTAAGGTAATGGTATAGCCATTCCCTTGTTGCAGAACAGTGAAAAACTGTAGGTGCATGGGAAATGGGAATGCTGTCCCTTTTTTATTAATGTGCTTACACTCATTAGGATGTCTGATTGTAATTGCTGAGGTTGCAGTGAAGCTTAAGCTAGTAATTCAGGGTCTCACCTCTATATTCACCTTGAACCACTACATCAAACACTTTCCTAATCAAGGCTGAATTATTCATTAGGAATGTTTTAGCATTCCAATTGTCTCACACAGCTGTGCTATTTGCAGGCAAAATGACAAATAACACCCTGATTGCCATTACAGTGTGTTTGCCTTTCATTCTATAAGAAGGTGATTCAAAACTGAATAAATGAGTTGCTTCAAATTCAGTTGTTGTCCTACAGCTTACTGCAGTCTTGAATATTGTCATTTATAATTGTTCATTGACATACATAAATGAACTCGAAGTAACACATTATTAAATTATTAAATACTAATTCATTATGGTTAATCCTTAATGGCACAATTAAAGGTGTCAATAATGATGGTTTAATGTAAGAAGTCATTCTAACATTTGTATAGTTGGCAGCAGCTACAAGAACTGGTTCTAAGGTCTTGTTCGTCCATTTGCTGTAGTAATCTACCATGACGACGGAACCAGGCTCAGACTTGAAAGAGCAGGACAACCAGCAGGCCAGTGCAGCTCAGCCTGCTTCGCCCCAGCCTCCCCCGCCAGCCCAACCCCCACTCATCCCCCAGCAGAGTCACGGAGAGCAGTTCCCTGCTGCTGCTGCTCACAGCACACCCGCCAGAAAAGACCAGGTGAGAGACCCCACAAATCCATCCACTGAGGAAGGCAGGCTGAGTCCCAGCAGGGCCAGCCTTCAGCCAGGTTGAGTGTTTTTGTTATCTAGATGAGCACACGGTCACTTGGCACATGAATCATTGTGCTGTGGCAAAAAATATAGTAGCAAAAATAGGCTGTAGCAGATCTTGGGCTTCCCAGAATATAGGTTTGGTCTGGCTTTGATGTTGATGTAATAGCCCTATTCTTTTTTCAGTTTGTTTGACAGGACACTGTGGCACAAACCAATCTCCTTTTCACTGTATTTCAATAGAGTTTATTTTAATCAAAAATCAAATTTAAATGTAATATAATTAAACTTATCCATCACTTCAAAATACATTACATGGTAATGATATTGTACAATTATATACTGGAAAACAATATTAAAGGTATGGAATACATCTTCAACTTCAAAATAGCCCGTGAAGTTACCCTTCAGTTCCCCTTCATGCTATAAGTCAATTTTTCTATCCTTCCTTATAATAGCAAAATGTTGAAATGGTCTTTAAAATGTATTTGGATCATGAAAAAATGATAAATTATGCAATTAAAATTAGATCATAGAGTTTTACATTTGTCTTGGCTGATTGCTTTTAGAAAACTATGTATACCCTGAAAAGCATTCATTATCCTGATGCTGGCAATTTAAAGAAGAGCTCAGTAATGTGATATTACAAAATAAAAGTTAATTGCTAATGCATTATTAATTCTTAATCTAATGCTGCTTCTGCTCTGCCATATATTGCTCTCTGTTGAGATATCTCAGGGCAGAGTAGATTACCTATATTTTTGTTTATGCCTATATTTCTTGGGCTTGATTTCAAATGAATGGAAACTGAATCATAAAGTAAATATATTTATGCTAAAATAATTTCATACATTTACACATTTATGTATCAATGGTATGTCATATGGAAGAATCTGAATTGTATTTGTATTTGAATTAATTTAAATGTTTCTTATGGTGTGGTTTACCATTGTTATAATCTGTTAATGATTTGTGTTTAAGATAACTGAAATCCAGGATTAGAAACTGAACAAAGTGAGGAAAAAGGGTCCTTTTAGATGCATGGCATTGCTCAGATCTCTGCTCAGAATGGTCATCACGTTACAGCTCTGACTGTCTCCTGCTTGTGCCATTCCCAGAACGGAGAGAGAGGGGCTGAGGGCACCCCACTGGGGAGGCACGATCAGTTTGAAGACGACAGAGCATCTCACAGGTCATCTTCCAGCAAGCTCTCCAAGTCCCCTGGGAAGACCTCAAAGAATCCCAAGAACATGCAGTGCAAAGTCACCCTTTTGGATGGGTCAGACTACACCTGTGTTGTGGAGGTAAGCAGGAATTGCAAGCATGGTGGGTGTCTGTCAGAGACAGCTGTGTAACCTCCTTAGGTTTGCGGGGGCAAGCAATTATGGTACTTGTGCACTATTGAAGGTCTCTTCATGCTGTATTTCAAGTCTTTAATTTCATTAAAATATAGGTTTAAAGTTAGACAAATTGGAGAATTTTTGTGAGAAAAAGCTGTCTTTTTTCTTATGATAGGTAGGTGATAGGTATTGAGACTGTCCTGTTTGCAATTCATGAAAATTAGTTACTATGCAGCATTACTTTGATGACCTGTAGTATCATTAAAGCTGTATTATCATTAAAGTAGGTCATAAGGCGGGCATGATATCGTGACTGTTTCTAAAATTATTGTGATATAGGGACCTGAACTGTGGCATAAGTTTGAGTTTAACTTACCCTCCAAAGATCTGCATCAGTTTTAACAGATTCGAACACTGATTGGTGAATTAACATTAATATTGTAATATTTATTGTAATGCCTAATATGCCGTGTCACTGTTAGACTGTTCGATATGTGTGACATGTGTGTGGTAGACTTTAGTGAGAGACAGAATATTTCCGTTCTCCGACAGGGTTGAAAAATTATGAGCTACAGTTATAAGCTAGTAAAAGGAATTTATAGCTGTACACCAGACCATTTTAATGAGAATGTCACATGAATGTTAATTATTTGAAAAGCTAAAATGGCATGGGTGGTTCATAGTAACCGTAACAGTATGCTGGAGGATACTGAGCATAGCAGTGTTAAAGAAGTATAATGTTAGATGCTAGATTCTAGGAAAAAGGGAGCAGTTGAACTTGCAGCCATGAAGGCAAAGGCCAGAGATTTCTGTTTTGTATGGGCTACAACAATTAACCAGTGGAGAGTGGTGAGGCGAGGTATGACTTGTGTGTACTTTATCTGACTTTAGGGAATCCAGGCAGCAGTTGGAGGAGCCTCTCTAAGCTTCTGATCTCTGATGAGTTCCATAGTCTGCCCCTTCTGATTTTGCTTTATACAACCAGTAATTCTGTGCTTTGATCTCATATTTGAGATTGAGTGACAGTATTACCCTCATGGAAGGCTTTACATGTCGCATTTCATCATTGTTTGTTGTAGTGGTAATGCTTGTTTTCCAGACTATAAGGGCTATTATGATTCAGAATACTTCTGATTCAGTATAATGACTGGCCCTATTTTATCTTTACTGTTCAAGAATATTCAAGAGTGGGCTGACCTCTCTTACTTAATCAGGTTTATTTGTGTATTATGTGTTGTGCCATTTCAAAATCAAGTGCTTCTTTGAGTGTAGGCATTTATCTGACTTGGTGTCAGTAATCAGAACCAGGTCTGACACTTGTCGACTGTTTCCTGTGCAAATGTCTCTTAACTATCAGCTTAGCATAAACAGAGCTATAACACAGAGGCTTTCTACATGAAAACCCTCTCTGACACCGTTCAGAAAACCCACAATTTTCTAGGGTCATTTCTACAGCTTTAGTACGAATGCTTTGTTATATTGGTATGTAAGATTGGTATGTACGATGGTGCAAGGGGCATCTTCATTGATAATTAGTATAGTATGTGCAGATATTGATTTGTAGCAATCAAGCAACATTGAGGTGTTGAGGTAGGATGTTTAAGCACTGGGCTGTTTTGAAGTTTCAGTGTGAAAGTGGTGATTTTCGGCAAGTCACAGAGGAGATGTTCATTTTGAAACAAAAGGACTGTAATTTCAGGAGCCTGGCTAATGTGCCAAGCACTTACTCTGCTTGTCTATGAAGATCTACCTCACCTACTATATCATATATGATTGCAAGAACTGCTACTGTTCTTAAACAGTAAAATGAACATTTAAAAATTGAATGATACAAGTAATGAATATATAAATTGAAACATTCAATTATTTAATAGGCCATCACTTGGCCACTGGGGCCTGTACGGTCATTAAATGGAATCCAATGGCATCTGTAGAATGAGTCACCGCTGTTCCAGAAGAAAGTTAATTGACTCACGCTTGGTTGATGAAGGGTGTTGAAGGGAATACCTTAAGAGCCTATTTAGGTACAGATGTGGTGTATGAGAAGGCCAAGAATAATATGAATAATGTCATAATGTCAGTTTTACACTCCGTAAATCGTTTGGTAATTACTCTTTCTCTGTGCTCCTCTCATTACACCTCTGTCTTTGCATTAAAAAAAACGCCTTAAAATAAATTGAGCTGAATGTGACCACAGTACCTTTTGGTAACATTTGACATCAGCCTTCCTCTCAAATGGTATGACTGAAAATGTACAGCACATCATTACTGAACCATTTACCCATGGAATAGTATTGCTAGTTAATCTATATATTTACATAACTAAATAGTTCAATACGATTAAAAAAAGTAAGGGTTTATGTACGGTATGAGTTTACTAAAACCATGAAAGACTAATGTACTGCACACCACTGTTTTAGTTAATTCAGTGTACAGATACATTTCCTGAATGTAATTACATTTAAAGACATACATGTACATAAGCAGTACACAGTGGGACATTTTGCATCACATTTTGCATTTAGGGATAAAAAAGAATGTGTGTGTATGTTATTATTTAATTTAATATTTCGTCATTTTTTCATGCTTCCAACAGTCACTTTTAGCTGCTAAATTAGTAACTACGCCCTATTGTATAAATATGGAAGAAATGGCAAATATTTTAATTCAGTCAGCTCTTCTCAATGTGACTCGCAGTGTAATGGATAAGCCGTGTCATTGCGTGGTCTTCTTCAAACGCTTTTCTCAGTGTTGAGTCAGCAGATAGCTGGATATCACTTGCATGTCGCCTGCTAACCTGTGTATGAGGAAACCGATCTCAAGGTCATCCCTCAGCATAATGCCACTTAAATGCCACTGGTCTTTGTCTAACTTTTTCATGGTTGGAGGTGGTGACCATGACAATGATGTATCATCTTAAAATAAAAGTGAATCAAAAGCTACTTACATGGCCCATTTGAGCAGCCCTCAGAAAGTCCTCCTTTGACCCCTGATAAAGAAAGACAGTTAGAGAGCCATCTGTAGACAGTAGCATCCATAGTCAGTTCCATGTGAACTCCTTTTGACAGTTCCATAATTACAGGGAGGAGCAGGCAGGCCATGTTCAAGTGCAGTTGAGTGGCTTCTGTTTAGCTAATGGTGCTTTAGAACTGGTAGGTCTATCAGGCAGCAAGGACATTACTCCCATGTTTTTGAATAGCCCTTTTTCCTTTCATTTTTGTTCCTTTCAGTAATGAAGTTATTCTCTGCATGTTATGCTTATCTGTTCAAATGATGTCTTTCTGCTATTTTAATTTCACTAAAGTACCATCTGTCAGGACATAGTTACACAGCTCTCAATGTATGAGTAGCCTCTTACAAAATCTTTCCCAGTGACTGCATACCTCTGAGATATTATTGTATTAGCTTTGCAGATTTTTTTCAGGATTGAGTGCATTAAAACAGGCATAGAACTTTTATCAGATCTTAAAATGAAATTGCTATAGTTACTGTTTAATTGTTAGTGGCATACATTTCTAAAAAGAAATTATTTCCCTGAATAACATAAAAAGCAAACCGTAGATGTACCACAAAGCTAACATATAATGCCTTATTGGTAATGTATTAATTATGTATGATTGTATGTATAATAATTAACCATTATTCAATGTTCAACTATATTGTCATTATATGTTAGAATTTCTGAAAGGAAATATTATATTTATCAATATGGAATCATAAGAAGTAGGAGCTGAAAGAGCAGAACAAATGGTTAGTCCTGAACATGGATTTTGAATTAGACAGAAACAGTGACATAGAGCAAGTGAAAAGACCTTAACAATCCACAGTGCAAAAGATGGCAAAGACAAGCCAAGCCAACTAGAAGAATTATGCATCACAAAAGTGTGTGGAACACGAAATTAAATGTCTGAAAATTCATATTGACAATAATGTTTTAACTGAATTTAAATTAATATTAGAACAGTGGTTATACGTCTGTTGTGATTTTAGTTACATAATTTATTTTTGTTGACAGATTCAGTGTGTTTGGCCTTACCTATTAAATTGTAATAAACAAACATTAAAACAAAATCCATCCTCATGAATAAATCTCTCTGGTTCTGCATATTCAGTACTGTCTTGGGTGAACAGAGAAAAAAAGAAGACAGTGTTCCAAAATGAATCCACCAAGGACTCGAAACCAATCTACTTAAAGCAGTTTTAGCCCTGCTATGGATTTGTGAGGGATTAGTATTAGCGTCAAATTGAAAGATCATAAAGCATTTGTGGGTTTTCATTCTGGAAAATGCCGTGGGTGATGTCACAGGCTTATTGTTCTATAGTTATTCCTGAACATGCTGTCTGGGCTGGCCTGCTTGTGACATGTGGCAAAAGCATCAATGGCACCTCAATCTGACCCTTGAGAAGAGCCCAGGGGGACTTCTTTGTACGTACTAGATATTTCTGTTTTGTCATTTTAATAAATAAGCAATTTTCTTTCAACTCAATGCAGATGTACTTCTGTGAAGGTCAATGCATGATTTAACCCTTTGATTCAATGCATAATTTAACCCTATAGTTACTTTTGAAATGTTAGCACCCTTGCTAAAGATCGATTAACAGTTATGAATGACATACAGATGCCTTCAAATGTAAGAGAATGCACTGAGGTTTGAAAAGGCCCACCAATAGAAACGGTGATGATCCTAATGGCTGACTCTTACAGCAGCTGTTGCACACAAGTGGAATTTGGCCTAAAAAGTTTTCAAAAAAGGGTACCGGTATCACATATGAAACTCTGTTTGAAAAAATAGGCCCCTCGTTTTGCAACAACCAGAATGAAGCAAACTGAGGGAGTTACATCTAGTAGTTTTTGACAGGATTCTTTTCCTTTTGCACTCAGCTTCTTCAAACCAGTGTCATGTCACCTGTCAAACAGCCAGTAGGAGAGTGTATTCAATGTCTTTTAGAATTGGGGTATTTAACCCTGATTAAACTTTTGGGTCCTGAGTCCTGCAAATAAGGCTATGATAATGAACCATGGTCCAAGGAAGATGTTATAACAAGATGTCTCAGTACATTGTAGAAGTCTTGCTGAATTATTGTGTTGTTTCATAACTTTCGAGTAGAGCTTGAAAACAAAATTCAGAGATTTTATCTTGTTTCTGCACAATATAAAGTGATGGGTGAGGATGTGTTTCCACCAAAGCAAAATTGTTTACTTTTTTTTTATTTTCTATGATGAAACAATCTGATACAAAAATTGGTGTTTGTTAATAACAAATTTCGGGAGAGGCAACCTTCGGACAACCCTTCACTCAAACACCAGTATCCGTCCAATCCGGTTGTATACGCAGGTATTAAATTGCCACGTACCTTCTCTCCCATCACGCTCTCTGTTTCCGGCATGACCCCCCTCCCATCTCCAACTTCAAGTCTGCTTCCCTTTCTTCTGTTTTTTTTCCCCTTTTTGTTTTCAGTGGGGGTTCACTTCATCCTAAAAAATAGTGAGGCATGACACTGCCCCCCTGGACTCCAAGCCCAAGATCAATGTTCCTACCAATATACAACTCGCTACATCAAAATAAACTTCTTCCAAACGCATTCATGTTGTCTGAAGGTTCATTCTCCTGAATCTAGGAAAAACTAAAATTAGATTTTTTTTCTTGATGATAATACAATACTAATACAAGGCATGTTGTTTTACAATGGATAAAATCTCTGTCCTCAGTCCACCCAGCCAGCCCTTTTTACTGTGATGAAGATGACATTCTGCTGATTGTGGGAGCTATAATACACCATCATCCTGTCACAATGATGGTGTATTACAAACAATAACATGTTTCACTGTTATTTATTTCTGAGATGTGTGAATTATACAAGATTGCTTATCTTATGAACCGTTCCGCTGCAGTATGCTGGGTCCTGTGAATTATATTCTGTGTGTGTGACTGTGTGTATGTATGTGTCTGTTTGTGTTATGACAGCGAATCAAATTCAGCTCCCTCATGCGTGTCATGATTCTTGTAACATGACATAACGTAAAATATCGTAACGTATCATAACATAACAGAGCCTGTGTTTAACTGCCTTTTCTGACTCACATGAGACGTGTCCTCAAGGAGATACTGACACCAATTCCAGCAACAATCCACACTTCCTGTAAGTCATCTGTGATAACATCCAGCTTCAGCTTTATTTACATAATCATTAACACTGCTACTTCCTCTATGTCAAGTTTGCTCTGCGTCTTTCTGTGAGATCACAACTATGGCAGCTTGCTGTTTTCATCCAGCAGTGCAACTTGACCTATGTCAGAATACATTCATGTTTTACTGACAGCAGTGATTATATTGTCTGAATAAAAGCGCTGAAATCCCATAGAACTTCCTGCTGTTTAGATAGGCGATCTGCCATTGTGTGCATACTGCCAAGAGGAGATTGTTTTTGTGTCACATGCTGTGAAAAGATGTCAGGAACAACAATTAATTATCTGGTGTTCAGTCTGGGAATGATGTAGGAAGAGGTAGTTTAGACCTAGTATAGGGAGCATTGGAAGACATACAAAGGGAAGCTTGGGGCAAAGCATGATCTCGGTGGTAATATATCAAGGACAACTGGCTGTACTACATCCACCCCATGTGTGGCAGTTGGGAATTAATTTGCCAAATATGAGAATACAGTAAAAAGCCTGACATGCTGATATTTTGCATAGCTGGTAGTAAAGTGCTATGATTGCCTTCAAGTGGATTCAGATGGCCGGTGCTTGAATGAGCAAATTTTTACATGGCAAGAGAGCATGTTGCTAATTTAGAGGTGAGGTTAGAGATGTAGTTTCTGGCAGAGAGGACAGGAAAATAGGGCTGTGAATCTCACTGGGATAGCTGGATTACGCTCATTAACTAATGCTAAGCCAAAGCCATGATCACTATGATGGCACAATCATTGTTTGGAAGGGAGCTGGGAGAGGTATGATGTAATTCTCAGAAGGAACCGAGTCATATGCCTTTTCTGCTTGATGATGTTTGAAGCAGTAGTACGAAAGCAAGTTCTGCACAGTCTCTGTCAGAAGTTCAAGAAACCCTGCCACAAACAAGGGATTTTGCTTACATACATATCAAGCGAATAAGAAAGGCGGATTGAGGAGAACAAGTTGTTGAACAGGCTTACATGTTTGTTCATGCAGCTTGAGGAATATGCTGTTGTTTGCTCAGCTATCACCAGCATTGCTCAACCTCTTAATCCGCCAACTCATAGCAGACTTACCAGCTGACTTTTTGAGCCCTTGGATGCTCTGTGCGGGAGGGTGGTTCATATTCACTTTCAGCTAGGTATCAGTAAAAAAAACCAAGGATATATGAAGCACATCAAAAGGCAGATGCAGAATATATCAGAATGAGTTTTTTAATAAAAACGTTTGAAAATGAACAATTTGTCACTGAGAGATTAGCCAAAGTACTGTATCTAATCGTTTTCTCTTTTTCCTGATTTTCATCACAAATGCCAGGCTTCCTTTAAAGGGTAGTTTTTTTGTAAACCAAATTTCACTTACATTTTATGTTTATCATGCATCAAACATTTCTGTGATTACAGTTATGTTTGATAAACGATGCCCTTTTTAAGTGACATTCACATCATAGGATGCAACACAGTCTAGACAAGGCCAAGGTTTGAACTGTATCAAAGTTCCAGTTACAAACTTACACTTAAAAGCAGAGTTAAATAAAGTTAAACATTTAAACAAATTTGTCCTCAAAATCTGGACTGTCTTTGTAATCTAATTTTCAGCTGTTTCAACTGTATAGCAAACAGAACCTGATGAATTCCTAGATTAATAAATAAATAATAAATAAATGTATATAATAATAAAAATTATATAAATACTTTATTTATAATAATAAATAAATAAAATCCAAAAATGACAGTAGTGTAATATCATTAACGTAATACTTTTCCAGTGTGCCGTGTGCTTAAATCAAGTGTGCTTCTCTTTTAACAGTCACACATATCCTTGTATTCTCCTTACAGAAACGGGCCAAAGGACAGGTGTTGTTCGACAAGGTGTGTGACCAGCTAAACCTCTTGGAAAAGGACTACTTCGGCATCACATTCCGTGACATGGAAAACCAAAAAGTAAAACAATCTCTTCAAAAAAAAAAATAGCATACTTTAAAAATGTATTGATGCAGTTTTGATTAATATGTTTGTTATTATTTACAGAATTGGTTGGACCCTGCTAAGGAAATGAAAAAACAGATAAGAAGTAAGTTTTTTCTTCCTGGTATTGTCTTTAACCTCAAATTCAATAAGAGAGGATTTTACCCCAGCAGAGGAAGATTTCAAATGTACTGCTGCCATATTGTTTACTGATAAATGTAGTCCTTTAAGAAAAAAGACATTATCATTCATTGTTTCATTAAAAACATTATTGGTGTGCTCAATAAGCATACATCAAATCAGCTTCTATCTCTGTTTTTAATAGAGTGATTTATTATTCAGCACTCTTCCAGGATCTCAGATTACTTTACAGTTTTGTGGAGAGACTTGTCTCAACAACCACCAATGTGTAGTATGCGCATGGGTGATGCATGACATGTTCCACCAGGACATTTACCAAACACTAGTTAATTTGGTGAGCAAATTAATTTTTTGTCAGATAAATGGGAAGATGTTTAAGTGGCAGACTGAATGAGCCAGGATGTCATGGAACTTCCTACTCTTTGTACAAAGTGCTGTGGGATTTATGAAGGCCGACTTGACACAACAGGTTTGCTTTGCTATATTGCATCCTGTAACTGGACAATGATCCATGTCATGGCCAATGATGGTTTGAAAACTAACATGTCAGTGAAAGAATTCTTAACTGGTACCTAAGAATTTCCTGACTTCCTCATAAAAGGTTTTTTCCATTTGCCAGGGCATATGTTTTTGTGAAATTGCATATGTGAGCAAAAGAAAGGGTTGTTGTTTCTACAACTAAATAGGTGAATAAATGGAAATGAAATTGGGGAAAATTCTTTATTTGGAAAGTATTCTTTTTTGGAAGGAGGTCGTTCAAGTAAAGTTGTTCACATAACTACCAAACATGTTTCTACCTTCACATTTTTGTCCAATAGGTGGTGCCTGGAATTTTGCATTCAATGTAAAGTTTTACCCACCGGACCCAGCACAGCTGTCTGAAGATATCACCAGGTAAGACCCAAGTATTACATTGTGCTTAACATGAAAGGTAAATATTAAGTGTAACTGTTAATTAAACCAATTGTGTGCATTGACTTGTGAATTTAAAATCACAGCAACTAGTGGTTCCATTATACATAAATACTATGAAAATGTTAAAAATGCTAATTTGGGGATGGAATGTTGTAATCCCAGATTTATTATACTTCTTACCAGACACCAGTGATATTCCACTACTAAAGATAATCTCTGTCTCTTAGGTATTACCTCTGCTTACAACTGAGAGATGATGTGGTTTCGGGCCGCTTGCCTTGCTCCTTTGCCACACACACCGTCCTTGGTTCTTACACAGTTCAATCTGAGCTTGGAGACTACGATCCAGAGGAATACGGAAGTGACTATGTGACTGAGTTCCGCTTTGCTCCCAATCAGACCAAGGAGATGGAGGAGAAAGTCATGGACCTCCACAAGAACTATAAGTTAGTGTTACTGTCTTCTTTCCATGTCATTTCTTTCAAATGTTTAATAGGACTCTCACCCATTTGTGTATTCTTTGCACTTATGGTATGTGCTAGTCTTCAGGTAAAATTACAGTAAAAGGGCTTTCAGACAGTTGAAATATTGTTGTTGTAATAGTGGTTGTGACATTATTACTGCCACCGCTCAGTAATTAGAACAACCATCCATGGTCATAAGCAGCATGACACTGTCATCATTACTGCATGACAGTCATGACGCATTGTGTTGTTAATTCTACAGGTTATGTCAGATAGATTCTAGCACAATGTCATAATGCTGAGCCTTCTCTTCTGTGAAAAACAAAGGAGAGAGCAGCGAAAGCAGCGCTGCTGGTAATGCTAATACTGTTTAAGTTATTTCAGCACAGAAATGAAAGGTTTCTGCCTAGACCCACATGTCATACCTCATTTCATAGAGCCTGAAGCACTGCCCTCCCTCGCATTGCAGGTTCTTATTTTGCTCGCCGAAGAAAGATAAGGCGCCTTGTGTCATTTTAGAGAACAATTCTGCTGCCAGAGCGACAGGTGATTTTCAGTCCTGTCACTGTTAATCACAGGTTTCTGCCACACAGTGACAGGCAAGGTGGCTTATGAAGTTATCACCTCATTTCCGAGCACTGCGGATCACAAATATGTTTTCAGAGTCATTTTGGATGCCAGTGTAGTAAAAATAAAAATTACTTGCTGGTAGCAAGGTTATGTAGTGGCTAGCTTTAAGAGTGGCGGCATTGAGCATGTGCAATTTTGAAAAACAAAAAACAGTAAGACAACAAGTATGTAAAATTATTTAACAAAGGTTGTGTACTTGTGTGTGTGTGTGTGTGTGTGTGTGTGTGTGTGAGGGTGTTTGTTTGCTTGGTATGTCAGGTATAATTTTAAATTAAAGTCATAAATATAATTGTAATTACAAAATTGTTACAGTATTATTTTGTTTGGTGTTATATTCGTTTTGCTCTGGTTGTTGGCAGTGACAGATCACACTGCAATAGTAAATTAAAACAAATATGGCTATATCAACATTGTTGCACGGTAGTTTGGCAAGAGCATTTGAAGATAACTGGTGTCCGACACTATTATCCACACCATTCAGTTCTGTTGGAGATGAAGGTTATGTAGGTTTCATTTATCCATACTTACACTGCAGAGGGATGACGCCAGCTGAAGCTGAGATGCACTTCTTAGAGAATGCCAAGAAGTTGTCTATGTATGGAGTGGACCTCCACCATGCCAAGGTAAAGACATTTCGCTCTGTTCCTTACTGTGTTACTGTGGAGATGCAAGATTTCTGGTTGGGCCTGATTTAGCAGGGAATGCTCAAATCCACAAGGCAACTGAGTTTAGTGGTAGCTTATAGGGTACAGCTGGATTACATTACACACTTTAGTAGGTAGCTAGAACAGGTATATTACTCCTCAAAGAAATTACATCTATAGACCCAGCACTTCTTATCTGGATATCATGGGGAAAAACATACCAGTTTCCTGACCCATGGTCAGTATCATTACTGAGGTAAGCTGGACGTAATCACTCTCTACACAGTAAATCCCCTTGTTCAAAGCATGCAGTGCTGCATGATGGTGCACCCCTTGAATTATAAGTGTTTGGATTTCCTTTGAATATTTGTGAAAGTGATCTCAAGTGTGGAAATTCTCTTTGTCCTGGTCTTTACATCCCCCCAACACACCACTCACACACACACACACACATGCACACACACACACATAACCTCACAGGTATCATAGTAGGATGACAAAGATTGACTCCTACTTACACTGTTCTGTTTTGTTTCTGCTGTCAGTTGACATGCTTGCGTCGGCTTTCCGTCTGTTGTAGCACAGACCCTACTGAGGAGACAGTGAAGGCAGAGTCGGTTCACAGGCATTTCAGTCTGGCCCTTTATCAACATCTGAGAGCAGATTTAGACAAAGCTATAATACAAACAAAAACATGCTGGCTCAATTGCCTGAAGTAGACAAAATATATTAAAGCAACAGAAACAAACAAAGAACCATAGCAGAAGGCAGACAAAATACAGTCATAAATTAAAACCACAAGAAAAAAACTGTGCCCCTCAGATCTTGCTTGACATTACTTTTGTTATCAAAACAAAAGATTGGAAAATATGGTTATATACATGTTTGTGTGTTTGTGTGTGTGGGTGTGCCAACAATAGACTTCGCTTATTATATTGGATTTGTGCATTTATCTACTTGTATGGGTATCCAGAATATGCACTGACAAGCCTTACACTTACAAAGGGGCTCACTCTCCTGTGGTGGTGCCTCCATCAACATTGCTAAGCTGCTGTATCATCTCTGTTGTTTCTGTTCTGCTGTTTGAGCTGTCTGTTCCAAGGTGCTTATCCAATCCCCTTTAAAAAGAGATCAAGCATGTTAACAGATGATCAAGAACCGCTGTGATTTCACAATATCAGTGTGGACCAGTGATGAAAGACAAGTCTGCATTTTTGCATCAAGAGTTAAAGTATAACAGTCCACATGTAGGCTACTCAGTGATGACTTTGGAAGTACACTTTTGATTAGATCAGCATATGTCTTCTCTCTTTTCTTACCAAATGGCCTAGTTGATAGGAAGCATCTTTGAGTGCTTGGCTCCGGCTAAAGGGGAGGTAAGGCTGCATTTTGTGTGTGCGTGCGTGCGTGTTTTGTTTTAAAATAGTCCTTGTGCATGACTGTGGACTGTATAGCTCATCATTCTGGCTGCGGGTCGCCACGTCGCAGCACTGGAAATGGTACGCCTCCCAATTGTTTTACTCTGGGTGTGAGGGTGAGGAACACCTCTTGGCAGACCCATACAGGGTGGACCCCCCTCATAGCCTCTGTGTACCATCATTGGATTGGAAAAACTCATTGTCCTGCCACAGAAAGGTGTGGATATCATTGTCAGTCCATCCTGCTTTATCTGTAAGTCCCATCATCAGCTGCCATGCAGATTGGAGAGGCATCATCATTGCCATTCACCTCATCACCAAACTTCCACATTGTCTACTCAGATGGAGCAGATGTCTGCATCCTTACCTTACTGTTGATACCCATTTCTGGGTGGCTTCAACAGCAGCCTTTTGCCCTCTAACACCATCACAGATTGACAAAGAGTGTAAACACGTCTGAAACACATCAGAGGAAAGAGTGAACCAAACTCAGTTTCAATTGACGTAATACTGCAATTTCTTGACAGCTGGCTGATTCAAAGCCCTGTCCCCTTTTAGACTTTTCTCTAAGGTGAAATGAAATCAAAACTGAATTTAAAGAAAGATTTAAAGAAATCTTTCTGATTTAAAGAAAATGACAGACACATTGTATTTCCTCAATCATATGTTCTTGGGCTTCTGTGGAAACCTTTGAGATGTTCTGTTAGTATAAACATCTCTGATAAAATCTGTGGACATAATTTAAATTTCTTTAGTTGGCAGCAGATCCATTTTTTGTCATCTTGGGAGAATTACTAAAGTGTTTGACAGTTCAATAAAATCAACTAGATATATTTAGAAGTTATGTTTACATTTAAGTTTCCATATTAATTAATGCTTGTAGCTCTTTTTCTACAGTAAAAATATCCACCATTGTAAACAACTTCTGATCAAATCTCTGCATTATTTATGTTAACTATGATGTACATGGATTGCTATATTCATAAGACAATATATATTACCAGCTGCCAGTTTGGGGAATTTGGTGCTGTTGTCATTAAGTCAATCATGTTCAACTATGAGGATGACGATGAAGCTTCATTGTGCAGTCATAAATCTTCCTCCATTCTGAAATTGTTACACATCTTGTACCCATGAGAGTGTGTGAGCCATTGATTTGAGTTAACGTACGCTCATGACCGTATCTTCTGTGTGCAGGACTCAGAGGGTGTGGAGATCATGCTGGGGGTGTGTGCCAGTGGATTGCTGATTTACCGTGACAGATTGCGCATCAACAGGTTCGCCTGGCCCAAGGTCCTCAAGATCTCGTACAAAAGGAACAATTTCTACATCAAAATCCGCCCAGGGGAGGTAATGATCTTAAAATGAAAACATCAAACAACTGTCTGTTTCATGTTATGCTTTGGAGATGATAACCGCGAACTGCGGAGGCCTGTTATGGGATTTAAAATGTGTGATGTTTGTCATAAAAATGTCTGAAGAATTGCAGTTTTGGAGAACAGTAATAAATAGAGCAAATTGATTCTGCTTGTGGTGGTCTTGAGGGATATATGTTATAATCTCACTCTGTTGGAAGTAAATCAGCATTCATTTTAATATGATCATATTATTGGAAAGCTGGAGTTAACAGATGATTTTACCATGTCATTTGGCTTGTTTTAAATGCTTATGTAAAAGCTTCTCTGTTTTGCTTTACAACTACTGCTGTTGGTAGGAAGGATGTGTCTTTTAAAACATATCTCAACAGTTGTAATTAATCTTTCTAAAGGTAATTGGTGTGCATGATAAAGGATAATTAACAGGAAGTACAGTTCAAAATCACTTTCCTAGCACCATTTAAATGAATGCATGGATGTCGCTGGTTGACTGTGAAATCACTGTGGAATCCCAGGACTGGAAACAGCATGGAATTTTTTATGACTGTACATTTCAATGGCCCCATAGTTGACATGTGAATGTGGTTTTCTGGGATTCTGGAAATATGAAAAATCTCACTCATTTGCTTAATGTGTGTCACAGTGCATTAAAATTGAACTTGCAAAGTCTTCACTGACAGGTTTTTTTTTTTTTAGTTTTTACGTTAAAGTTATTAAAGCTCTTGCCAGGTAGACTGACTGAAAATTCATCTTTGTTAAGAGTATCTCTTTCGAATACAGCACAAACTTCATTTTTTCCTGGTCAACATTTGGTGAAAATTGCTTTCACTTTTTAAAACTAATGGTTTTGTTTTGGATTATCTGTAGCACATAAAGTGAGCTGTAAGATGCATTGTAAGGAAGAAGAATGGCTTGATTGTTATCCATGCCTGCAGTGGTGTTACTGAGGGATTACTGCAATATCCCTCCCATTTCCCCTGTCAGATATATCAGTCAAGTATAAAATGGAATGTTTGTGTCTTGCTCCCTGTCTTTGTCCTTTGATCTGTGTTTTTTACACCAAGCATTCCGACCTCTAATGCTGGCAAGACTTAGAAGCAGAGTTCTATGACAAAGACCTACAGAGGAGTGTTTGCAGTTAATTATCTGTGATAAACATGGACTCATAAACATGAACTCATGTCTCTCTGCTTCTGTCCATCCAGTTTGAGCAGTTTGAAAGCACGATAGGTTTCAAGCTCCCAAACCACCGGGCAGCGAAACGACTATGGAAGGTCTGCGTAGAGCATCACACCTTTTTCAGGTGAGAGTGTTGAATGAGCTCATGCTTCTCTCTATCATCTGACTTGTTACTTTGTTGGTTAATAGAAGTTCTCCCTCTTTATTCTGAAGGTTGGTGTCTCCGGAAGCCCCTCCCAAAAAGTTCCTCACACTTGGCTCAAAGTTTCGTTACAGTGGCCGGACCCAAGCCCAGACCCGACGGGCCAGCTCCCAGATAGTCCGTCCAGCGCCCTACTTTGAGCGCTCCTCCAGCAAGCGCTACACTATGTCTCGCAGCCTGGATGGGGGTGGGTACCAGGCAGAGCCTCTCTTACCCCACACAAGGGCTGAATGGGATGGGATGGAATGGGATAGAGTTGGGTGTTTGGGATGTAGAGTTTAGACTGCTGTAATCCTTGGTCACTCTGAGACTGGTAAACCATCCCCCTTTCCTCCCTCATTCAGAGTGGTGGCTTTATCCCCTGCTCCTTACATTGGCTTCTCTGCCAGCACAGCGAAGGCTGCTCCTTTTCCCTGGTTTATCGGCCATTCCCAGACCACAGTTAATGTCCTTATTTGTCAAGCCAACTTACAGAAAGCCCACAATAAATGACTCCTGGTAAAGCTAGGCAGGCTCTCTGAAGAGGGGTTTATTTTGTATTGCCTATAGAAAGACAGGATTACGTACCACAAGGATTTTCTGCTCTGTGTTGTATTTTTTGTAGTCTTTGTTCTAAGATGAATATTTTTTTTGTTTCGTTTTTTCCCCCATCCAAATTAATTAGGAAAATTCCTTTATATTTCTGTGCTCCCAAGAGCGCTGTTAAATCCAGCTGTCTTTTTACTTGATAGGCTGGCAGAGCTCTCTAGTATCAGATTCAACTCTGTAGGAAGCCACCATTTGAATAAAAATGTTGTCAGGTGATGGTGTGCCTACAAAAAGTAAGAGGGTGCATTGTAAGGAAGGTTGCTTTTGATGTGGAAACCACACTTTAATGTTCTTCTGAAAAAAAAGGGAAACATCTGAAATGTTCTTGTATGCACCTCGGTTCATTTTTGTACCATTATTATTTGTTAAAAATAAGTTGAATATGTAAAAAATATGTATCACACTATATATGGTATCATTTTACACACACCAAATAGTCTATTTACTCTAGAAGACAGAATAATCAATATTGTGAGGGATTCAAGAGAACCAGACACACATTTTTGCCTGTTTTTTATGTGCAATGACAATAAAAGTACTCTGTTCTATTCTGTTCTATTCTATTCTAAAACACAGTTTCAGCCCAATATTATAAAGATGAACTCTTGACAGGTACTGCTGTCACAGTATTTTTCTAGCTCTTTGTCATTATTCTCAGACTTGATTTTGGTTTGGTAAAGAAAAGGTTTCAGTGTTAATCTTGGATCCTTACCTTAGTATTTAATTTCTATTAATCTCTCCAGCTCAACGAAGTCATCCAAAAATCACGGTGACTCTTGACCCTGGATTTAAACTGCCTGTCACTGTAAATGACTCTACCACAAAAGGTAGATATATACTGTGCATCAATTAGTTCTAAGATATGGCGGCTGAGTAGTACCAGTTAATTATGTTAATTATGTCATGTTATTATAACATATGCTGTTATTTTTTTCCCTTACATTTGGCTCTTCTGATGATCAGACTACCCCCTATGGATTGTCAGATACACTTCTCTTGCACTTTTGCTATCATATTGTTTTCTGCATGCACCTAATGTTTTATCTTCTGTGTAGCATGTCATAAATGCTGCAGATGTTTTCTTCCAATTGCAGAAGCTCAATTTCAAAAGCCTTGTGTTTCCCTCTCAATGAGACTTGGATGTATAAAGGGACTGCCATGCTGAACAACAATAAATCTGCAATTCAAAAATCATCAACTAAAATTATATACAAATTGATGAAGGTTGTTGAGAGAGTTTTATTTTTAATGTAATGTTTAGGTTTTACATGTCAAAGTGAAGGAGTATAACGTTACTCTACTCTTTGGCTTTCTTCAGGGAAAATGTATCACCTGAAAATGTACGTTTCTGATTGAATGTGATGTAGCTGGCAGACTCGTTCTCTTTATAAATCTGAAACTGGGCCCTTTTAAGTTTGTGTGAATAATTTAAGAAGTGAAATATTAAGGCTCTACCAATAATAAGCTAGCAGCATATGTTTGAAGCAGCACTGGAAAAGCTTCCTTATTCAAGGCACATGAGTGGATTCTTGTGTGAATTCATAATATAGATTTCATTTCTCATGAGATCTCAAGGCTAATCCCTGCAAAAACATAACTGGCTTTGTTTTGCTACTTTGTTATGTGAATTTAAATTGGTATGTCCATTCAGGTTCTGATTGTGTTGTTTTCCCCAAATTATTAATTCAAGTTTAGGCGATAGTTCTGCTTTAATATGGTCAGTGTTCCAATATCACCCTACAGTCTTGCTTTAGTAAGGGAAACTGTGAAATGTTCATGAATGATTCTGTGTCCATTACAGAGATGGGCACTGGCCAGTATGGGACAGCCAAGGGAATCGCCACAAGTGACCTCATCACCACAGTAACGCCAGAGAAGAAGGCAGAGGAGGAAAAAGCTGAGAAGGAGGATGAGGAGAAAACGAAGGCCTCAGAGCTGTCTGAGGGGTCAGAGCCGGTTCCTTCAACGCCAGTTCGACACGAGATGAAGGTACAGCCATCACACCTTTATTTCAAGTATGATGTGGGACTATATTAGAAGAAAAACAGAATATTTATACTCCAAAAGAGAATAAAACTTAAAGTACATCATGGTCATCATTTCTCAGTCTAGCTAAAAATAACTCCAGTATCTAAACCCAGTGGTGTGATTTCATGGTACAGGAGGTGCAGTTGGGAGTATTGATGAATCCTGTCTTGAGTGGTGAGCAGAGTCTGAGAGAACCCAGTGATCAATAGGCTCCACTTTTCAAAGTGAGGTGACCAGATTGTAAAAGTAGATGCAGTTTCAGATACAGTTTATTTATGAATTAATTTATTATTTACTGTCCCCTGTCTTGAATGGAGAATAGTATCCCTTGCCACTCTAGCTAAGGAAACCTCTGCTGTTTTCTGCTCCATATGCAGGCAGATGGAGGGTAAAAATGTAAGCTCCTCCACTATCATCTGGACAATACCTAGAGATAAGAATGGCTGACCTTTAACTCAGCTAGTCTGCCATATTAAAATCCTCAGCCTCTCATGTAATCAATTACAAGAGTTGGGGACTCCCACAGCTTCGCTTTGATCCAGCATCTGTGCTTTTCCGTCTGGATTCACATCAAGATTAGTTGTTGGATACCCAGTGGAGTGGTGCTTTCCTTTTTGTTTTGTTTTGTTTTTTCCTCTCATATTCAGTAAGGAATTCATTTCTTCATCTCTTGCAAGGCTAAAAATATGCTTTTTTTCTGCTATGCCATCAAGCGACAGCTTTCAATTATTCATTACTGAATTTCTCCAAAATTTCTTTGCGAAGAGGGTGAGCAAAAACCCAACTGCTAGAGTGCACAAAGAGGAAGGGAGATGGTTTAGTGCATGCAGTAATTGCATGTAGTCAGTGAAAGAAAAAGTGTTTTTAAAAGCAATAATAGCCGCATTTACATTTTAAATGTGTTAATAATGGCAGGGGGTATTAATGAGCATTTCAATGAAGCATTCCAATTTTCAGTTCGATCTTTAATGCAAAGTAGCTAAGAATAAAAATGGATTCTAATCATCATAGTTGTACCATTATGCTGATGCAATATGGTGAGATGTTCATATTGGAGAGTGCAATATTTACATTCTGAAAACATATCTCGCATTTGTATTAAAGTAGTTACAAAACACATAATTTTAATTTTTAGTCAACTCTCCACTGAATGAAAAAGATTTCTGAAGTCTCTGTTTACTTACTGGATTTGTGGCAGAAGGATTTGTGTAATTAATGTAACTGGTAATGTTCCTACAATCCTTTATAAGCAAATGCTGGCTGGGGAATCAAAGGATTAACTATTCTAATCACATTCTTCTAAACAATAACTTCCATATTTTGGTTATATGTTTTTGTCCATCCATGAGCAATCTGAGAATTCATTAAAGTTCATAGTGCATAGTTCAGTACATACCTAAAGAAAATAAATCCTGGTATGGTATAGAATACTGTCAATAGAAGAAATACAATCTATACCTTATTCATACAACTTGACATGAGAATGAAACAACATTACTAACTATTGTACCAAGGCTAAGTCTTTGCCTAGCTGTAATGAAAACAAGCAGTGCACACACACTGTTGACACAGAGAATTATCTAGACCTCTGTTATCTAAAGTAATATGCTGTACTTCATCACCACTGTCTTGGTTTCCTATGTATTCCTCCATCACCATTCTCCACACACATCCTGGTGTAGGCTTTTTAAAATTGTTCTAGATTAATGCAGCAGTTGCCAGACAACTTGCTAAAATAGTGTGATGTGACTAAGAATGCTGGCCAATAGAATATACTAGGAACTGTATACATTTAAGCTATTCTTTAAGCAGTCATGAAATCAATCCTAGTAAAATCTGGTGGTTATGACTTATGGATATTGCAGAATGCAAAGTAGTTTATTAGGGAATAAATGTTATTTTCATTACTCTGAGCAGATTATGAGCAAAGAGAAATGGCACACCTCACTCAGGAGGAGGGTTCCCCTGTGCTCCATTGCTCCATGTCCCTTTTCCTGCTCTGAAATGTGCCCTGTTTATTCTTATTTATTGATTGAGTAAAATGTTTCAAACCATCATTATACCTAGGTTTGCATGATAATTAATGAATTGAGTTTGCAGAAAGCTATTTAAGTCGTCCACCGCTGAGTGCCCGATAAGACTCATGCAGGTTACTTTCACCCTTATACACAAAGTGAGCTGGATGCTGTTGTTTTTGCTCTTATACATTGCCCTTCACACACCACTCTTCTGGATGAGAAAAGCTAAGCTACCTGATTTGTGGTCACTGAAAGCATGCTTCACATCCATTTTCCTCTCTGGGTCTTGCTTTCTGTTCCTCTGCCTGTTCTGCATCTTCCTTTTATTTCCTGTGGTTGTGTCTCACTCAGCCATGTCTTGAATCACTGTTTTGTGAGAGGAAGAGGTGCATTTGTCAGTAGGCATATACTTACCAGTGAGTGCTTTGGTTACAGTCTTGGCATTCATGGTGCTCCTGCTCTCAAGTCCTCATGTGATCCTTTTTCTCATGTACATTATTTAAAATCTCAGACTGCAAATCGACAGTGGACATTTATTCATAGCTTATTCAAATAATCTATGCAGAGAAAAGATTACTTGCATCATGATTCTGCATCAGGAAAAGTATGCAGGCTAAATACTACGTTAGAACAGATTTTACAGTTGAGGCACATGAATTCTGCCTAATCCACCACAGCCACACAAAACCTGTGCACCTTTAGTGATGTAACATCAGCACAAAAAGAAAATCAGCCACTTTTGTTGGCAGTGTATACATGATTCTGGATATTGTGGTTTGCTTAAAGCATGAGAGTGCCATGCTGCTAAGAACTGGACAGCCTTCGTGCTGAAATTGAAAGGAGATAATTGACAAAACCAAATGACCAATACTGCCAGAGCACATTCAAAATGCCCAGATGGTCTTTTCAGCAAAGAACTTGGATAGCTGAAATCCTCTTTTATGCGGATTATATTTAGTTTTTTTTTCACACTGTGCCATACTCTGAATCAGGTAAGAGATAAGAATGATTAGCTCCACAGAGAACTCATCTGTTCCTTGGCCAAATATCATGAAGCAACATTTTGAACATATCCTTAGCATAGTATAGCAAAATATGCTAAATGAAGTACTGTACATATAAACTATATATGCTTCAGAAACCCTTTTAAAATGGCCTCAACTGCAGAAACATATGGGTAATTGAGTTGATATTAGCATGAAACACGTGCATAGATACCTTTTAAAGTGCAAAGTAGTCATTTGTCAAAATAATAAACCTTTCTTTTACATATGGTATTAGTTGTTGCTTAAGTAATGTGATTAGAATAAGGAATTCCTTAGTTAAGGTGGTTATTGGTCATGAATAAGTTTAAAACAAATATATTTTCTTTTTCTTTGTAAATAAAGGCAGAAAAGTATTGATTTATCCACATGCAGACCCAACTAAATCAGTTATCAGTAAGAAAATGTGGTCTTTAAATGGCACTAATCCCATGTTTTGAATTTCTCAGACTGTTAACAGTTAAACTATCATCTCATTTTTATTTCTCTTTCATCTCTTTGTATTTACACCTTCTGTACAGTCCATCACATGAATTTGAATCACTGATTAAATTAAATCAATGAAACGTGTAAACCATTGACAGCATGGATTTTTCTGTCTATTCTCTGCCTGTTCCTGCTTTCACCTTTTCCTGCTGGATCCTTGATGGATATGGCACAAAACAGACAGAGAGTGAGTGGACGGAGACTATTGCCGATGGGGAAACCACAGCTACAGAGGTTCGTAAAGCAGCCAGCACCCTCCCATTGACAGACAAAACACTTCTGAAATTACAAAGCAGTTACACAGTTGGGAAGACAATTGTTCCAGAGCTGATGTAATTAGTAAAGCATAATAATAGGAGCATTCTATTATCTGTGGTCTTTTTAATTTATTTTTTGTTTTTTTGAAGATTTGCTATGGCCTGTGCTGTTTGGCTCAGCTCACTGATGCATGCATATCTCTGGGAAATAGAATGTGTTGTGTATATTTCATGAACAGATGAGACGGATTTATCCCAATAGGAAGGGAGAGATGAATGATTTGTGCTTTGGAACTTTTCATTTGTGAGGTGGTCAGAGTGATTGTTTTCCCTCAGTGTATTATCATATTGCAGGAAACATGCATCAGCATTGAAATTGAACCATCAGTTTAATGCTTTTCCAATTTTGCTGCATGCTGTGGTAAAATAAACTGCAATTTGATTTTCAAAAAGGTAACATTTGCACCAAAAATGGTGTCTGTCCTGTTTTCCCCAGCATTTACTGCTTTCAGGTTTACTTTGATTTTAAATTAGTTTTACAGTTGATCATATTCATCAAAAGTCTCCAATTCCAAGGTCATCTATCTACTTATCTCGTATACCCATTCAAGTAAACTGCGTATATGTGTTGTACACATTATTGCTCTTCAGAAAATAAGCTATGCTCTGTTTTAATATTTTTCTACTATGTTCATTCTGTTAATGCTGACAGTCGGATCAAGAAGATGAATCTGAAATAAAGACACAGGTACTCTGGGCTTTGTTCTATCCCAGAAGGTGATAAACTCAGAGTCAAGGGGCCATAAACGATCAATACCACACATCTCATCCCATTACCCACTACTGCTTGTTGCAGTATTGCCCTAAATTCATTAAGTTTATATTGTCGGTGTCTGATCATAATTTGGGTGTTTTGTGCACAGGGAAAGGCCATTTGAAATAGTAGTTAAAAGAGTAGTGAAATAGTAGTGAAAAGTCAACTTAAAATCTGCTGAGAGAGAAAGAGCTATACCTTTCAGAATGTAAGAAAAACACATGCCTTACTACATTTTCAAATAAACCCTTTTTTTCTTTTTCTTTCCAGAATAGTTTTATAAGGCAAATAAAAGAGGAAAATGTATTTGTCAGACATAGTAATCTGATGTTAGAGGTTGGTATGAAATGACAGGAGGGTGCATGGCAACTGTTTGGTTGAAGAAGTTTGAAAGCTATGTGATGGGAAGCATAGGACCTGTGTGGCTTCCATTTGATCAGCATCCCTCTGATTAATGCAAGTGTGAACTACTGACCTGTTATTGTCTTAATGTTTCTGTCATTATAACATGCCATGTACTTTCTAACACCTCGCTGTCAGTTCTGCTTATGTTTGTGTGAGGGTCTGGAACGTTCTTGTTTTTTTTTTTTTTTTAAATTGACACAATGCCAAATGATTTTCTGAAGTTGACACATGAAATAGCATGCATTCTGCTACTATACAGTAACAGAGGCATATGTGCAACAAATGCATCTAAACGGACAAATTCTGTCAATCTGAGTTTGTACTGCGATCATTTTGCCGTCTTTAAGAATCCACAATGCACTGTTAATCAGCTAATTCAGCTAAAAACTGGATAGTTACTCTGTTTTCCCCCATTATTATTTTTTTAGGAAACAGACAAGACTCCAGAGGAGCTGATGAAACACCAAACCAATATAAGCGAGTTAAAGCGTACATTTTTGGAAACGGGTGCAGATACTTCTGCTCTCACAGAGTGGGAAAAGAGGCTGTCCACATCACCAGTGCGGTCCCCAAGGCTTGACGAGGCCCCCATGATTGAACCTCTTGTGCCTGATGAAGTGAGTACCAGTGATGTGCAACACCTGAACGCCTCTTATCAACAGACTGATCAACACCTCATCAGTCTGCCTAGTATTTTAGCACTGGGGTTTTTCTACTGCTAACATTTGAAGACTTGAAGTTATCTGTTTTTACATCACAGTTACCATGCAACTTGTTAAATGAGGACCTGGGAAGCTGATTTTAAACACTCATTTTTTTTTTAAACACCACTTTGTACCATAAATTGTCACATAAATATACAAATTAAAATAACCAGGTAAATGTTTAGAGCCCCTGAAAAAGAAGCCCCATCATTTACAAACTAACTAACATTTTCCCATTTTTGCAAATTCTTTCAAGCTATCCTGCATAAATGAAAAATCTGTGTATCTTTCAGTTTTAATACACATTGTCTTCTTTTAACCTTATCACTTCATCCCCTTTCATGATCCTTTTGTTTATGGTAACAGTTTTACATGTGATTTTGCACTTGCAAACATTTAGTAAATGTACACCATAGCTGCGTGAGGAAACTGTGAAGAGCTATTAGTGTACAGAAGTAAATATTCGGGCTGAGAGTAGAATGTCCTTCCCTAGCAAGCCCCCCTAAATTTAAAGTAATCTTGCAAGAGATTGCCTTGTCCAACCATGTTAGTGCTACAGGCTTCTTCTCCCTTGGAATTTATTTACTGATTTATTTTCAAATGAAAGAAAATAATGTTTCTTGCTCTCAGGTTACAGAGGTTAGCTCATTCTGTGACTCCCATGGAAAGGGGAGATATGTGAAATCCACATGTATTGGTGTCCTGAACCTTTTTCTAACTAGTATTTTTCTAGAAGTGAAAATTATGTTTTTGTCATACTGTGTTGTATACCTTTATGGAGACCTATACATTTTCAGAATTCACCGGACAAAATGAAGAAAAGCAGGTGAATTACCCTCCAATCTGCACAGATTTAATTAGACCTCCTTCAGTCTTATGGATTTAAGGTTTAAATGATGTAGTGAATGAAGGCATTATCTGTAGATCAAATGCTCCAAGATTAAACACATTCTAATTTGATGTACTTTAAAGATCAATGCATTGCATTGTGAGCTCCTGTGTTTATTTTAGCTGCTCTATGCACTTCTGGCAAACAAAACTGGAACAGTTATTTTGCTGTTATCATGGAAATTGAAGTTATCTATGTTACTTGCATGTAATACAAGCCTACAATAGTGCAAATTTTGCCTTTGCAAAGACAAAGAGAAAACCTTGATTTTCTTCTGGGAGTATATTGTTCTCAGAGTTTTAGAGAGTAGATCTATTAGAGGATGTCTGTGTACATTTAGTATCTGAAAACTGTCTCCACTGGAATTGAACATCACAGTAAATAAACATTGTCACCTGGGACCAAGCTGAACATTATAGTGGTTCTGAAAAGAATACATTGTGGTAAGCCACTGTTTATTGAATAAATAAGAATTTGATACTGGCTCTAAGCCTATTTCATTGTGTTGGGTGGCTACAACACCATGGGGTCACTCAGCAATTCATTATGACCAAATCATGAGTTATCCACCAAAAAGCCCAAAGAAATCATGGCATTGTTTTGTCTTCATTATGTTTTAGGCCAAAGATAATGCAAAAGGGATTTCTGCAGATATCCAGGAGGTAAAGCACAGCTTTTTCGAAACAAGGAGTACTGTGGTAAGGAGCCTCTTTTCTGTCAGCCAAAGTCTGTCTGTGTGCTTTGTCTAACACTCTCACGGCATTGTGATCCATACAGCTCTGTCGTGTGGGCACAGTGGACAGTGCTGGTTTTGAGCCTGTGTCAATCATGTGCTGTCACGTCCAAGCGTGTAGCCAGAGACGGAGCCAAGACTGCCACAGCTGGTCTGTGCTGTAAGGGCAGATTAGAGACAGACAGAGAAAAGCAGAAGCCTGTATATATCTACCTCTGTATCCATCTCAAAGAACTCCTAATTAGAGTTTGGAGTGGAGGTGAGATAAGAAAGTAGGTTACCTTGAATAAGTAAGAAATGTGATTGGACACAGAGGAGAAAACACAAGTAGGAAACTTGCTGTGAATAAATTTGAAGCTTGAGGGGTTTCAGTATCAGCATCATTGTTTTACTATGCAGTAGTGTCAAACTTCTTTAAGGAGAGAAATTAAACATAAATGACGTAAATTATTCTTGCCTGTTTAATAATTCATTTGAACTTATGGAATTGTGTTTGGTTTGTTTTTTGGGTTTTGATTAGTTTAATTCATTCATTATTCCATGTTTTCTTCCCTTTTCCGTTATTGGCCCCTGTTAAATGCGTGTAACATCCATAATGTTTTAATAAGGTGGTGCATCAATGGCATGTCATGGTTGTGGTGCATGCTTGTTAAGTTTGCTGCAGCAAGATTAAACAGGACAATGGTAGATTGACATCACTTTTTGAAATATTAAAAAGCATCTGAGATGTATTGCATGTGAAATGACAAGATGAAAGAGATGTTTGTCAGTTATGGTTAAGTCACTTGACACAGAATTTTTCTTCTAGGGGATTTGTTAAAAATTGCATCTTGAATGGATTTGACTCTTTTTTCATGAGTAAACAAAAGGAAAAAGCAGGGTTCTTGGGATTTCTGTCTCAGTTGATCAGGGGACATCACAGATATTTCCTTTTGCAATAGCAGTCTGACATTTCAATTAGACCCTCAGTTTCCCTGGGTTAAAGTAGCTATTGTCGAACATGTTTGGGATAAACTGTACTTGTTTTTTGTATCATACACAGTATGTGTCTTGATTAAACCAAGGTTTAATATTTTAGCACCCAGTCTTGTTAACGATGCAGATTTATGGCTGTTAGGGTTTTGAAAATTTAAACTGTTTTTTAGAATTATTATCAAAAAATCTGTCACACTAAATTTAGATTAAAGAATGTTTTCATATTTTTGTAATTTGATTTCTGTAAGTCGACTGATGAATATCTTATCTTTTGCTTGCTTTTCATGGCAGTTATGGCTCTTGAATTTTCTGCATCCTCTGCAGCTTCAAATACTGTACATATGATATTGTGGGATTTCCCATGAGTTTCTTAAATCCAGTATGCAAATTTTCAGTGTCTCATCAGGTCTAATATATTCTGCATCTGATGGAGCTGATGTTTTTATACATATTGCACAATGACATGCTCTGCCAGGGTTGGAACCTTGTACCTTTTGCTGTGTAAATGTCCTTACAAGTAGTCTTCTAATTCCATGTTTTGTATCTTGTATGTAGGATTCTGATGGGTGGGTTATTGTAAGCAAAGTTCCTCCCAAGGTAGCAGAAAAGAAAAACATTGTCAACTATAAAATAGTGGCTGTGACTAGCACTGCAGCTGATGGGGAGCACAGAGGCAGTGAGATCAGAACCTTCAAGGACATCCGCAATGAAATGAAGATGAATGAGGAGGAGATTAAGCAAAAAACCTACACCTTGGGGAAGTCCTATGACACCATGTCAGGGAAAATTGTCACCATGACAACCCGAGCCAAAGATGGTGAAAAGCCAACTCAGCTGTCCCAGCAAGAGCAAAAGAGGACAGCAGATCAGCTCTCGTCGGCGGTGAAGATCATACCAGTCTCGACTGAGTATGAGATACTTGAGTCAGCAGCTGAGGATGGCAAAGGGACTTTGGTAACCATAAAGGAGGCTGATACTCCTTCACCCTCTGAGACCACCATAGGCACTGTGAGAACTGTGGTGGCCATCAGGTCGAGTGAAGAGATAGGGCAGGCAAGAAGGCCTGAAGTGAGGCTGCAGAAGGATGCCATGGCCCAGAGAGACAAGGCTCTGGCCTCAGCCAAGTCTCCAGCAGGCCTGCGGTTGACCACTGCCACTGCCCACTATGTTACCAAAACGTCACCTACATCCAGAGCGGTGGTAGGAATCGAGTGCTGATGCAATCTGCTGTTTTATGCGCACCACAACACCCCCCCTCCCCACCCGCTTCCTCCAGCAGCCTCAGTCCTGATTCAGGAAAGCAATGCATGGCTGAGGCCAACAATTTTTCTTTAACCCCATGGGTCATGGGTGCTTGAATACCTCCTCCAATAGCTTTGCTTCTGTATTCAGACACAAATCCTTTATTTTGGTATTTGCTGTCATCCACCTGCTTTGAAGCTAAACATGTTGTTTTCTGAGGCACAGGTGTTTTCCCCTTTCATTTTGATCTCCATGCGGCAAGTAAACTAAAGCGTTTTTGCACTCACTCAGCAGAAAACCTGAGCTGTGTTTGACCAACCTCACTGAAGTAACCCCAAGTCCCAGCTTCATGCACCTTTTCACCAAATTTGCCTTGATAGTTGTTATTTTCATTATTTTTTGATATTTTGTTCCTGCTTTCTGAGTGCTCTGCTGCTTGCTTTCAAACAAAAAGGGTCCTATTCATAAGAGAATTTGAGATTTTGGAGCATTTAGTCTGTTTTTCCACCAGTTACTTTATGACAAGTCAGTCATCTCTGTCAAGTCTCAATTCACTTGAAACTACCAGTAGTTACCTTTTTTACATTGAGTTTTATATTGAGACCTTTTTTATATGTCCAGTAAACTACTTTTCTAATTTCATTATTTTACTTTGATTAGTGATTTAATAACTTGTTAACTGTTAATAATAAACCCTTGCATGGAGATTTGAGCAGCCGATATTTGAGTATTTTACACAACACCATAAATTATGTATTCTGTAGCCACCATGTTTATCGTATCATCCGCATCATTATTAAGTGGTATTGTTCTGTCAGATGTACAGTATTGTCATATAACTAAGGTCCTGTCATTACTTTTGGAGAAATAGTTGGTCGGTGGGAAGCAACAGCATTTTTAACATCTTTAGTTGTTGATAAAAATGCATTACATCTCTGTGGAGGAGGACCATCCTTTGTGCATTTCCAACACTGAAAGATGACAACTGCATTCGTCACAGCCATATCACAGTGCAGACAGCATTATCGAAGAAAAACCCAAAAACATTCTTTCGACTCAGAGCCTCACTGCATTAGCAAAAGCTTTGAAGTTTCTTTCAGAGGAAAGGCCACAAGCTTGGACCACTGCCTGTGTAGCAATGGAGATCACTTAAGAAATCCATATCTGTGTGTTGAAGTGTCCATGCCAGTAACATCAGCTGCATGAGAAATGCTGCAGCAGTGCTGTTCACCTCATTGATGAAAACTTTCTCTAGAGGCTTTCATCTTTAGCCCAAATCTGTCTGTTGAACTGAAATTTTTAGAAGCACCAAATGTGTGTTGTGGTTCTCATCATTTTGGAGTGAAGTTCTTCTAGCTTCAGCCACAGCAGTGCTTTCTCTGACTTTGTTCTTCTGTGTTGTGTTCTGTGTTGCACTGACCCCTGTGGGAAGAAGATTGCGCTCAGTATAAATGTGTTACTCATTTTTTGTTTGACACTGAGGCAGCCTAGGGGCTTTTTCCGTGTTGTCCTAGCTTCTAAATAAAAGGAACACAAACAAAAAATAGAGGTGAGGTGAGCATGCGAATCCCTTTGAGTCAACCATTTGTCCTGGAGCTGCACGTCATTCTTGGTAATAGTGCAAATGTATTTGTACCAAAGTCTTCCATTTCTAAAAATCTTATTTTCTGTTAAAGCTGCAGGATTGCAGGACAGATTAAGTATGTTTGTGTAGGTGAGGACCATACTGTGGTATCTGCAGAACCCCAGGGCTGTTTACCAAATGGAGAGCAATTGTCAAACCCCCAGAATCAATCAGGGGACATATGCTTTGGGTACATCTGGCAGACGAATTCAATACAGCTGTTAACCCTCTACTGAAGTAATTTTCACAATTGAAAGCTACCAAGCAAATTACAATTATAATGTACATCACAATAGGATCTACAAATTCTTGGTATCTTGAATATTTCTGAAAGTTGTCTTGTATTTGTATGGCTGGTATTTAAGTCCTGCTGGCATACTATTTATAGGGAAGTACTGTGAACATGATTACCTGTTTGACAGTGCTTTTCAGTCCGTGCTGTTGTATCTTTTCTGCTTTGTTTCTCAAAAACAATATCTTAGTTTGCAGAAGACAAAGTGATAATGAAATTGTTGACCACAAAAACCCAAATCATTTTGCAATATGAAGCTTACTGTTTTTTATACAAATGGAAGGGTAGTCAGGCAAGCCTTTCTGTACAGAACTGAGAGAGCCTGCTATAATTTGAAGAGAATTAATACAATTTTTTAGAAATATGTTTTGCAGTATTCTAAATATCAAAGAACTGCATAAATAGTTCCAGGATGCCCTTATTTAGCTGTGATGTCCATATCTGGTTTGGACACAATGTTACACATTCATAGGTGATCTCCTGCGCTGAGCAGGAAAAATCCACTGGTGCAGTAGCCTTGTTCTGTTAAGAGACCTGGGTTTATGCTGCATGCCGTTTTACACTCTTATGAATAAGCCCTGAATGACCCCTTTTCTTTCTCTCTGTGCCTGTCTTATTTATTGCAGTGAAGATCTGTCTTTGGCCTCTGTGAGTCCCTTGTCTGTGTTTCTATGTCTTGACTGTCCATCTCTTTGTGTGTTCAGCCCAAACCCACCTTTGAAGAGATGTCCCCGGAGCTCACGGCTCTGCTGCAGTCAGCACGAGACCAGATCAGCACAGTGGGATGGGCCACCTCTCCTTCCCATAGTCACACCATTCTGAAGGTGGACTTTTGACTCGTCAAAGACACCCCATTCTGAGACTGTGCAGTTTCTTAGCATTGCTAAATTTTCTGTCTGCGTCTCTGTGCCACCGGACTGTAAAATATGCTTTGTTTATGAGATCATGTCTGTCACCTAACCACTCCACCCCTCCCCCTTCCTTTGTGTGGTTCAGCAGTCGGTTTAGGGAAACCAAGCCTTTTACTGTCCTTTTGAATACTAAAGCCTGAATACTTGCTACTTGTTCTTGAAAGAAAGCTGTCAAACTAGGTTGTATAGAAGTATAAAGCCAAATTGTGTCCTACGTGTGGTCTACTTTTCCATATCCAAACGTTTGGTCTACTCTTGCGTTTTTTGAGGGCTGTGGTACCTCAATTCACCTGATGCACACAATGAAATTGTATTCCAATACATTGATAAATTGGATAGTTATCTTGTCACAAAAGAAAGAACATTTCACAATAAATACAGTTCATCATTTTTTCCTAACTTTCATTCTCATTGCAGTGCTTGCAGCACATCAGGTCATTCCAGGTGACTGATGGTGCAGCATGTTTTTTTTTCCCTGCAGTCAACAGAGCAAAAAGAAACAATCATCCTGCAGACACCAGTCTCCGAACCAGAGAAGAAGGAGGAGGAGCAGCAGCAGGAGAAGGAGCAGGAGGAGGAGGAGGATGAGGAGGTGGAAGAGGGGAAGGAGAAGCAAGCGGTGACAGAGACACAGGTGCTGCAGGACACAGGGCCACCGGAACAGGAACCTGTGGTGAATATGCATGTGAACGAAGCTGCTGACAATGCCGCTAGCGTTCCCAGCAGTGCCGCTATCGCTGACACTTATGCTGACACTATTGCTGCTGCTGCTGTTGCTGTCACCACTGCCACTGCTGCAGCGACCCCACCCTGCACGGCACGAGAAAGGGCCTCCCCCTGCCCATCAGATGCCAGCGAGGAGGAGGCAGTGGGCAGAGACCACCCAGCCGCCTTGGCTACCTCCTCTCCACAGGCCATAGCAGAGCTGGAGCAGGAGGCTGAAGCTCTCAGTGCAGAGGCTGCCGCTGCTAAGCCTAACTTTGAGGTAACCCAAGCTACCCCATGCCATGTCATGCACCCCTCACCCCCTCACCCACCACAACAACCCCCCTGTGTCTGAAGTACTGAGCCATAAAAATGCTCTGTGGAGCTGTGTACACTGTTATCTGAAGTTCAGCAACAAATTGGCTTAAAATTGTAAATCATTAGCAAAGCATTTCAGGGCATTGTTATATACTCAAAAGGCCCTGTAGGCTGTAGCCAGTTCCCTTTGTATGCATCAGTAGCACCAAATGGGGAATATTAATGAAAGGTTTCATGGGTAAGGAAGCAAGGCTGAGGAATTCGGAGGAATTACCTTTGACTTTTCACAAACCGGTTTTTCAACTTAAGCATTAAACAGATGTAGATATTAAGTGTAAGTGTATTTTCATCTGTTCAATATGGTCATGCAGCTGCCTGCATATGTACACAAATTTGCCAAAATAACCTCACTCATATCACCCTGACCAGCATATAGTATTCTCTTAGTATAGAATACTACACTCTCTATAGTATAGTGTACTTGTTTTGAAAATGAACTTTTTTGATTTAAATGTCTACCATGTAGCATAATGGTTTATAAAACTATACTCACTTAGTTTTCAGTAGTATCTACCCTAGATCAACTGAGTTATATTCATGTAATTATAATTCAGAGTCTTAAGCAGAGTCCCTCAAGTAAAAATTCAAAATATACTTCTTAATGGTAGTTCTAAAGAGATTTCTTTTCTCTTCTCAGATGTTTTCTGTCTCCTTATTTGGAAAATGACATTATAAGATTTTAAAGATCTACCAAATAGCATATTGATTTTCAGAAGTATACCCAGTTCATTTTCAGTAGCTAGCAGCTAGCACACATTAATTGAATCATACTGCTGCAGTTCTAATTCAGTCTAGATCCATCCCCTAAAGAAAAATCAAAATGCACTTTGTTTTGTTAATGGTATTTAAAGTTTTCAGTTGTATGTTATGGATGAGTGCTCTCGTATCCAGCTGTGGAGACCAATGATAAGATTTTTATCTGGGTCTTTCATGCTGTAATCTTCTCAAGCTGTAATCCAAAACACGAGGGCCATCAAAGCCAAGAGCTATCAAATGGATTCCATTTTCAGAAGTAATTTACAAAGCTGAGATGCAAATCAATTTTACAACATGCATTTTCTTTTCTAGTGGTTAGATCATTGAAAACCTTCACCAAAGCACACACTGCCATAACCTGTACCCTGTTTCATCATTAGGGCTGCCCCCTAATAGTCGACCAAACCGTTAGTCGATGATGAGTCTTAGTCGACCAAGTTTTCATCATCAAACTAGTATTCTCCATCCCATAGTACTCGTTTTCACCCTTATTGGTTAAATCACACTTGCACTTGGTCTTATGCTTCCACAATAAAAGTATTGCATAAAGGACCCAAAGCCCATAAACGTTAACTGTATATAATGCATATTATCATATACCAAAAGTATGAACCGTTACAAAGGCTCATTATAACGGTTTTGTATTTCTCTGTAATGTAGCACAGTGTTAACAATGTTACTTACAACATTCTTTCTCAGCCCTGGAACTCAAACCATTTTCTGATGCCCCAAAAACTATATATTTAAATAATTAGATTAATATCATTAATGTGCGACGACTGGTCAACTGATGGCTTGAACTAACGACTGCTAGTCGACTACGAAAATCTTCGGTCAGGGGCAGCCCTGTTCATCATCCACAGACAGTTGGGTTAGCATTATTATTTCAATTCAAAGCTACTCTCTGCCCATGGATTAGACTGAACTGGATAGTTTTTCTTATTTCCTGTTCCTGGTACTTGTGAGTCTGAAGCTTTTCATGCTGTGCAGCTTTGTGACAGGCAGGGGGTTCATGGCAAATGAGCTCTGCACTAGTATCAGCCTGGCTTTTCCTTGCACATCCTTCAAGTCATCAAGGAGTTGGAACATCTGTCATTTTTCAGAGCAGTCAACATCACTCTGGTTGTTCTTCTTTGCAGCAGTCCCTCATGTTTAAGATGGAGGCTGCAGGTTTCAGCAGCATTACACAGGAAGAGAGGCAGGAGCTCACCACCATGGAAGAGCCCGTTATCCACACAGAAACAAAAACCGTTACATACGAGTCAACACAGGTGGGCATCACATGCAATGAACTGACTTATGTGTCTTGCTCTTTAGTGCTGCTACAGGAGTTCAGCACCTACATTGTGAATAATACCTTAGGCATTACAAACAATAAGGTCCATTACCCTATTCGTTACTCTAATTAGTGTTTTAAAATGGTAAGTATACTTCAGATGTTGATTGAAGCCAAAACAATATAGTTTGTATGTTAATGGTCCCAGTTTTTTTCCAAATGGAGCTTAACTTTAGTCGATTGTAGATTCAGTTGTAGTTTAGTAGATTGTTGCCATCTTCACAAAGCTCATAAAAGAGGATTACACAAGTCAGAATGTAATTTTAAAATGATTTCTTTCAATTTTTTTGTACTTTCTGTGAATGTTCCTTTTGGACTTACATACCTGTATGTCATTAATTGAATCCTGACTGACAGATTTCTCTGAAATTGTACTTCAACTGAGACTGAAGAGAAGACTTTCAGGAGCAGTGATGTTCCTCATTTATATACTGAGTGACTCACTTTGGGGACTGTCTCAGTGAAGACTGAAAAGATCCTGCAAAAATCCTGTGAAGTGCATGTTGTAGTTTCAGCCAATATAGAGCAATTGTTCCGTGAGGCACAGCAGAGAGTGAATATTGGTGTGCACGTGCTCCGTGACATTGACTCGCTCTGTATGTGAATGTGACAGGATGACACCAGTGCTGATGCTGAGCCAGGCATTCTGACGAGCGCGCAGACCATCACTTCAGAAACAACGAGCACCACCACGACTACGCATATCACAAAGGTCAGACCGCGGCAGGGGTTCCATCACTTTCGTTAGCCCCATCAGTCCGTGCAGAATACATTACCTTTTGTGCCAATCAGTGCTGGTTTTAGTGCTCTACTTTCCAAGTTGCTAAAAGGTTTTTCATTTATCACAAAAGGCAGATCTGCAAAATGGCAAACTTTCCAGCTGTTTTGATAAACTTTCAAATGTCACAGGACTCATTATTTCTTTGGTGTAGTTTTAGTTACCATGACATTTTTAAAAATACATTTGTAATGAGTTTCACTGTTTTATAGTGCCTCTAAATGGCTCCTTTGTGTTACTATCTTCAGACTGTGAAGGGCGGCATCTCAGAGACCAGGATTGAGAAAAGAATCGTCATTACAGGGGATGCTGACATTGATCATGATGAGGTAGGAACAGGACTGTCTGAGCCCCATCCCTATAAGAGTCTGTACTGAGTATCAGAATAACGTTGGTGTGTCTGTGTGTGTGAGTGTGTCGTGATCCATGCAGATCAAGAGATGAAACGTATGATTAGAACTTGCATGCTTTAAATGTGGCGATTTATCTTTGCTCCTCTATAGTCCCGGGAATAGGCACTACCATTGTTCTCATTTGTGTATAATGTGAATGAACACAAGATCTCCACCTTGCCTCTGATCATGCACGTTACACCTCCTCTCTGTCTCCCATCGTGGGGTTCCTTTGAGCTAGGCACTGGCTCAGGCCATTAAAGAAGCCAAAGAGCAGCATCCTGACATGTCTGTGACCAAAGTAGTGGTACATAAAGAGACAGAGATCACCCCAGAAGAGGGGGAAGAGTGACGCAGGTAAGAGGATGATGGCAGCTGCAGCTGGCTTGCTGACAGGCCCCCCCTTCCCTCCCACTGTTTTCAGCCCTCTGACTAGTACAGGACGCTGCTCAGCTACTAACCAGGAGCTGCTTTCAGCTTTTACACCTCTCTCCCAATAGGAATCCTGGCTGGGATTATGTGGCTGCTTCCCCTTTAAATGGCCATCTGTACCAGCTGTGCTGTTGCCTCACATCATAGTACTCTGCTCTATTAAGTCATCCATGCTTTGGAAATGTAAATGTTGACTAGACTAATTTCAGAGCTGTCATAATGCCTTAATCCCCCTAAAAAAATCTAACATTTTATTGAATTTGGAGTTAATTGATTTGCACATTGATTTACTATGAGAAAGTAAATTCATAAATTATAACTTTTAAATCCTACATTTTCATATGTAGTGTATCACTCCTGAAATGGGCACAATGCAACAGTGCACCCTGTTGGAGAGTAATGGAAGTGTGTTGCACTGGCACAAGCTGTTGAACAGGGCTGCCTAATCTTATACAAGAAGGGCAGGTGTGGGTGCAGGCTATTGCTTTTGCCTAGCACTGAAACACTGCAATCAATTAATCAAGTTCTTGTTTGCTTGTTTCAGTTCAGTGTTTCTCAAATGGTGTGCATACTTGTGTGTGGTCAGGCCTAATTAGGTGTGATTTCATAGTTACGTGATGTTTTGGTGGCTTTGTGAAGATAGAGAGCTGTGGGAATTTGCAAAATGTACTGATACTGATAAAAGGTTGAGAAACACTATTTTGGTTGAATAGGGTATTTTTGTGCTCAGCTAGAAAAAACCTACACCCATCCTTCAAAAATAGGATTGGGGAACCCTGCTTTATAACATCTCAATGACACATTACATTTTTATATGTAGTATTACTAAGGTTAGCAGCCATTCCTATTCAGAACAACGTACAGTACCAGCATGCAGTAGTGCTTCTAGGACTGAGAAGCACTGTCCCCTCCAAGATACAAATATGCTAGTTATGCCTTCTAAAATAAGTGTTCTACAGCATTTAAGTATATAAGTTAACACATTTGTCTATTTCATTCCCAGTTTTACATGACCTCAGTGGTCACAGGTCTACTGGCCCCCAGAGTATCATAGATTTGTTCTGATGAACAGACACTCTCCTGGCCCAGACTCTTGTGGAATTGATCTCTCACAGTTTTGAATTGGTACTACAGTGAGCTGCACATCTTCATGTGTAGTAATTTGTAATGATTAAAGTACTTCCCTATATACATTTGTTCTGTAAATTTCTGTTGTCCAATACCCTGTAATATGATTAATGGACAGTAATCCTTTGTGTTGAACTAGTTCAATGAGTAGAATAATGTATAGCATGGGTTCACTTTATGAACACTAAAGATTCTGCTTAAAAAACGACTTTTGTGAAGCATTACACTTGCACTGAATGAAATTACCCCAAATGTATTAAAAGCTGTGTGCCTCCTGTTGCATGACGACACTAAAAACATTGCAGATGGTTGTGGCATGGTGAGGTATACAGGAGGCCTTGCTTTCCTTCAGCTTTGCATTGTATAATGTGTGTTGGCTTGACAGTGAGATGTCTAAAATGAACAGATCAAGTCCATTACTACAGAGCATGTTCTAATACTTTCTGGGGTTCTTATTATTCAAGGTACTTATTTGTATTTTAACACTGTTTGATTATTGCTAATTATCATGTCTGTGTGTCTGCCTGTCTATATCTTTCTGTACATCTGTAGTGAGGAGATAATTTGTTTCTTGTGCTTGCTGATTTAATGATTGAATTGGTTTGTTCAAGCAAAAACTGACATCAGTAAAGTCACTAAAATGCTGTCATCAAACTTAAGCTAACCTGTTTTGTGAACTTTTTCAAGTGAAACTAAAGTAACCACTGATCATGTTTGATGTGGTCAGTTACATTAAATGCAGCTTGTCAGCAACACAATATTAGAATGTATTTTTTCCTATACAGCATGCAATAATTTAGACTCGCACTTTTCTTCTAGGACTAGAGCTTCGTCCTCGAGGACCCATTTATTTCACTGTGTACAGAACAAAGGACAACTGCGGAAGTCGACCTTGACTTCCAACATGAACTGCACATTATCTGATATTTCACAGCATTGGAGCACTGTTCAACTAATGACCCACTCATTATACAAATTCTGGCTTACCTGTCTCTAAATACGTCTGATCCAGCACTGGGAAATGCATACTGCATGAAAAGGAGCAATTCTTCACTTTTTTTACAAAAAGGATCAAAAATGAATAAAAATGTGTATAGGTTCTTAATCTACCTGCACGTTCAGACAAAAGGCAGGACAAATCAATGAAGAAATAAAAACATTTTTATTCACTGCCTTATGAAGTTGACTTTTAAAGTAATGTTAATAATAATTTAAATAGCTTCATTTTATTTGAGATAACAAATTGTTAAAAAATATATATATATGATAGGCTGTACATGTAAGAGTGCACAGTATTTAACCGTTCAGTAGACGTGCCAACCACACCGCCAAGCTCTTGACCCTTCACTCAGCCAAGCCTATTTTATCTCATTTTACTCATATTGCCTGCAAAACAAAAAAGAGAGAACCTTTGCATCTGAAAGGTCTGAACAGAGTGCATATATGTACCTCTTAGGCCATATATTAGTTATTATACTTAGACAGTTTAGTCATTTTTACTTGGAATTGTCTTTTTCCCCACGAAATATCCAGAAGAGGACACTTATTGTGTAATATTTTAAAAAGGTGAATGAAAGACTGCTGCTAGAGGAATCTATTGTTTGACCTGGCTAATGGAGGTAATGTCTCCACAAGGTGGATTGTATTCTTGTTCATTGCCATGTCAGTGGAAGTCCCACAGCTCCCCTTCACACTGTTTGTCGGGCACAGCCGAGCCTTAAAACTGTACAGAACAGACAGTATTCTTGTACTGTCTGACGCCATGTGTGTGTGTCCACAGTTTCTTGAAGACCTGCGTGTCTGGACATCCAACCCTGTTCTGTCATAAGCTTCAGTACCATTGTGTCTCCTCATTAGTGAAATAAAAGTAGTAAATGCATTTTGTCATTTATTTTGTCTTTTTCTTTTTTTAATAAAATGTACTGATGAAACAACATTGGTTACTCTGTATTGTGTCAAGCAGAAAACTGTAGATGCCAACTTTTCAACTAGACATAATGAAATTGTGGTGAAGTATTACAAAAAGTTCTATTACAGGATAAAATGGAAAAATCACTTTGTTCCAGTGGGTCACCTTCAGTGGTTTGGCAGTATCGGTTGTTGCCAAGTGGCCATGGAGTTTGTATACAGACATAAGCTGCAGATGGCTGTTATCCAAATTATCCACCAACAACTCTTCTTGCATTTTGAAGTAAGTAAAGAAATTCCATCAAGGCTGATCCATTACTACTAAACTGTACCAGTACAGAAGGTGGCAGGTTAAGTTTCACATTCCTTATTGAAGTACTGTCCTATAAAGCTTTACAACAGCAGTGGCCAGTCATGCACATGTATGAATGAATTTACCTCAGTTTACATTTTTATGGATTGACTTCAGAACATGTAAGACTGTATGAGTTAAGAATACTTCTTTCTATGGAAGATTTTCAGTGATAGGTAGAAAGCAGACATGTTAAATGATTATCATTCAAAGTATCTGTTGTTAGCATAGTTTTTGCTTTTCATTTGAATCTGAAAACGTGTCAGTCACATTTTAATCCAGCTGGGTCTTAATGTCTAATTGTGGAGAGTGCATACTATTAATGACCTGACAATATGTGAAAACAACTAGGAGGCATTTAAATCCCAGCCACAGTACTACAGACAATGGCCAAGGGTGAATAGTGGGTAACCAACTGAAACTCATTCGTCTCATCACTGCCTGGCAGCCTCCACTGGCTGGCTAAGCAGCTGCAGGCTCATGAACTGACCAAATGTTCACTCACAGGCAATGCGATTCTTTGTTGGGAGTGTGAAAAATACTTTTTGGAAACATATGGATGAGATCAACATGGTTCGTGGGATTTAAGTTTAATTGTGTCTTTTTCATTTTTCCCTGTAAATAAATCATTCCCACATAGAGGAGGACATGGCTTGCATCAGTTTTTGTAAGACAGACGGTTCTTCTTCAAGTGACATCGAGTTATTCAATCAGACACACCAACCCACCTGCAGTCTACAGATTCCATGAAAGGGACAACAAGTTTGTTTGTACGGTTTTTTTTTCACATTCAGAAACACTTCTGCCTGTCTGGCAGACAAAACACAGGATGATGTACTAAAATAGCATACATTATACTGCTGCCAAAAGTAAGCTTTAATAGATTATACGTATAATAGGTAATTTCACTCTTCTGAACAGCCAAGAGAGGAATTACATCAACAAACTCACTCATACCACAACGTTTTTCCCTCCACCTTCTCTGTGAAGATTCTGTTGAACTTGTTTGCTCCTGAACCTAGGTCAGCAGTACAAAGGAGTATGATGGTTAATGATTTTACATGGTCACCACCGCTATGTTTCCCCAAAAGTAAACTGGGAGAAGAAAAATAAGGTTTTCACCCAGCCTAACAAAAAACCACAAAGCTGAATCACAACTAATGAGCATTAGTTTGTTACATGTCACACAGCTCAATCCATTCTCATTTTCATGTAGAAAGCATAACTCCATTGCAGGGGAGCTAGCACTAAGAATATTGGCCAACTTCAGCAAACCCCCTTTAGCTTTTGTTATTGTATGGGTTGTGCAATGCTCTGGTTCACCAAGTTCAAGCTCAGGTTTAAGGGTGGCAAACACAGGCAGAGGGTGAGTCAATATGTCATTGAACATTTTTCAATGAAGGGAAGTGAGTTTGACAAATCATTGCTGGCTGTACCAGAGTCTAAGCTAAAGACAAAAGGAGACAAAAGCTCCTAGGCTCTGGCACAGTCTCCTCTGGACATTGGGCTAACTCTCTGTGTCTTATTTTAACTCTCGACTCATTTCTACAGACAAGCTTTTAATTTCCTTTCTCTTTACTACTATCAGTAAATGGTAATTCTTTTCTTTATCTACACAGTGCTACATTTTCATGTTTCATCTTGATGTTATATTGGTGGTCACAGTACCTTGTGCTTTTTGCTTGAAAGACATTTTATGTCACAGTATGTCAGAAACTGTAATCTATGTTAGAAATGAACACAAACAACTTTCTGACGATATTGAATGAGCAGAGATTGTAAGGTAAACACTGTGATATTGCTGAGGTTCTGGAGGCGGTTGAATTTCAGTCATGGCGTTACATCTTGGAAGCTTGCAGCAATTACTTCAAAAAGCTTTTCAACAACCATGAAGTTGATTACTCTTCAGTGACAGAGATCGATTTCAGTCAGTCAGATATCTGTGAAGATGTGCTAACCTACATGTACACAGCCAAGATTTCTGTGATGAAAAAATATTTCAATTTAATGATGTACTTTGAACATTATACTTTAGACATCCTGAGGTCTGTTCTGTTGCTTTGTAGGCATATTAGTATTTCCTTACTTGTTTTCCCACAAATATATTGAGCAGTAAGCATCTAGGGTGAAAATCACTTTCTGACAAATGCCGTGGAAAAAAATATGCATATTTAACATCCAACTTCTAAAAAGCTGCGCATTTAGTTCATCAACTTTAATTACAACACTAAAACACCTATTTTCAGAATTGAGGTTATGCATTCGGAACTTTAGGTCTGTAAAAGTCAAACTTTAAATGCGCGCAGTAGCTTCTGGAAGTGAGAAACAGGCCTACTTAACTGTTTGTCTTATTAGCAACTTCACAGTAGTAATTTATAACGCGCCTCTTCATCCATAGCACCTAAGGTGCGTCCCAACGGTCGAAAAATGTCTTCTCCCTGCCTCCAATGCTGGGTCACCGGGTGAGGGAGGATACAAGGTGGTAGGCTTCGGGAGGAAAGGAGGATACAATTATGTAATGAGACACACCTCACCGTCCAAGACAGCGTCTTTGCCTATATCCCTTCTTTCGAACCGTGGTCATGCGCATTAGCATTGGTTTGAGACTTAATAACTGTGATCAGAAAGTTCCCCGTAGTTTGGCTGCTTTGTGGAGGCGAACTGTTGGCAGACATTTTAACGATGTCGCAGGTAACAAGCACGGGCTCTAATGGGGCTTATCGAATGTAACCTTAATGAAATTCAGTTCCAACTTTCGCAAGAGATTAAATACCAGTGTCCATACTTTTATGTAATTACAAGTCTTTCTGAGTCAGAACGGACAAATTCAAATCTGCACATACATCAGTAGGCCTACTATTTTACAATAATGCATGTGATGCCTTCTTAACCATACTTTTGTCGTGATTTGTTAACCCGTTGTGTTTGCCCTGTCCTCATTTTTAAGGTCTTGGCGAATGCGAAATTTAAATTACATTTTAGTTTTCTGAACAGATTTAAAGGATAGTCGGAGTAAAACCACTGAAAGATGTCATTCACAACGTATATAAAAATATGTAGCCTATGCCTATCTAAAATACACGTATCACTTAATTTGATTTCATTAATCACTTCAAGGATTACGAAGCCCAGCTATTTCCATTCGTAAAGAATTTACAGTGTATGTTTTGGGGGTCTCACTTCAGACCCTGATCGGGATTCCAGTCGTTCAAGGTGAGAATTTGGAGGATGAGGGTTGTGAAGTGGGAAACGAGTCCAGAGAGCTTGATGATCAAGCAAGCAGGAAACGGGTTTCCAACTCCAACAACAGAAGCTCATCTGACAGGTTTGTTCCCGCTGCCTAATAGTACAGTAAGGGCACTGACATAGATGCAGTAATTGTCAGGGCATTCGACCTATCGGGTAATGTGTTCCTCAGAATTCATTACACCCATAGCACGCCCAACAAACGGGATGAAACGTAGGTGGTGCTCAAATAAGTCATAGTGCTTCTAGTTATGTCGCTGACACGCAAGCTGTTATAGAACGTTTCCCACCGTTTGGAGGAAACCGTAACAAAACAATTATTTCTGAACGTGCCCCTGATCTAAGGAGTGCCTAGCACTGTATCATGCCTAGATTGCAACATTACAAGACTTCTGCTATAAGGCCTGCATGAGCAGACAAACTACTCTGCGTACTGGTATTTGTTTGTAGCAATGCACATTTTTTGGGATAGCAGTCAGTGCGTGGTCAACTGTTGAATTACCTCATTGTTGTTCAGTTAAAGAGGTTTAGAAAACACAAGATTTTGACGCTGACTGGTCATCTTGATGGCTGAAAATGTAACAATTTCCGTAACTCAGGAAGGACACTAAAGGGAAAAAACACAAGAGTAGCCGCAAAAGCTTGGAGAAAGGCAGGAGCCACGGTGGATCTCCAACCATGGTAGCAGCACAGAATTGTTTTCATTTTCTACAAGACCTTTTTTATGGCGGGCTGTACTCACTGACCTGCTAATACACACATACCTGCTGGTTGTTCAATTTTGCAGGTTAAGGGTACCCACTCTTGCTCAGAATCGCAATGCAAACCTCTGCAGGAGCCTAAAATCTCAAGGTGAGAACAATTTTCACTCAGGAAAACTTGATTAAATATGGTTTTAAATTGTGTATCTCCATGTTAAGGCACACCAGTATTTACAAATGTTTACATATTTCTGTGCTATCCATGAAATTTGATGAAAAATCTTGAGTTGTGCAGGGCCACACAGTTTTCAATTTATGTATGTTTAAATTGGTAATCAATTTGTTTTAGACATCCATGTAATTTTTTTCTAATCAAAAATCAGCATGAAATCCTTGGGCATCCTCTTGTGGAAACAAAATGGCCATACTTTTTGGTTTTTCACATCTTGTCATTGTAACAAATGACTTGCTTGTTTGGAATATAACATGTGATGTGTAAATTTGTTTATAAATCTGTGACAAGCTGACCATTCATTTGACACAATAACTCTGTATGTTTAGAGTTTAATACCTACTTTTTCATGCATTTGTCTTGTTTGCTTTTGTGACTATGGTGCCACCCAGTGTTCAATGAGATTTTGCTCTCTCTTTAAGTTCTGAAAAATTCACCTGTCTTGCCAAGTCTGAATCAGGGAGTAGTGAAGGGGATGCTGGTATAGAGATCAATGACACCAAGATGGTAAGAATTCTGTCATGAATCTACTCCTGGCACACTGTATGTTTCAAGTAAAGGTCAAGTAGGCACAATCTGTTTTCAGATGGTAAATAAAAGAACCAAATATTGAATAAAACTTGTTTATAAACTTGGCTGTTGCAAAGAGGGTAGAATGTTTGACTGTGGACTTGTTGTGGATTTTGATTGTCACGTGTCTGCAAAATGCATGTTAGTGATTAGGGAATTGTTTTTGTCCTTGGTACAATTTTGATCTGACTGTACAAACAGACACACTTGGAATTACTTTAATTACTTTGTGTGCAATGACAAAGTTCTGTCTTGAGTGCATTATTTGAAATGATGACATGATGTTTGATTTTACAGGATACATACCCCTCAAGTTATAGGAAGTAAGTTGGTCTTTTCATGTTAAAAATTGAACACGCGTGGTCCTTATTAGTTTTGATAGATAATATTTGGAGAATATTACCATGAGTTTGTCATTCTGTAGTAAGCATATGTTGAAGTTTTGGTCATCTGCTATGTATTTGCACATGTAATATGGAGCATTATTTGTGCATTAATCTAGCCATGGTTATCACATTTAAAATAAAACAGGATTATCATACTCTGCACGTATCATGTACAGTTTTTGCCCTTCGTAAAACAAAGAAACAATTTTGACTCAAACCTATGAATTAGGTACCTTTGCTCATTTTGTGTATGGTGTATCTGAAAAGGATACATTTGGTTGTGCACTAGTTCTAATCAGGATGGGTGGAGAACAGTGAAAACTGATTTATACTGCAAAGCAGTGAATGGATGACACTGAAACTAACTACCCCGAACTGCTGTTAACATTATTTATTCCATAGGCAAAGCTATGCTGATATAAACAATAACATCTCTGGATCACCTGAGGAATTGTGTGGGAAGAGAACCACTGACTGTTCTCCGCTTAGAAATCATGCGTCAGAAAGGTGACTTTGTCTTGTGCACGCATGCATGTCTGCCTCTTCTGACCTCATCCATTCATGGTGTTCGTAAAGCCTTTCTAACCCCATTCCCCACTATGCAGTTCTGCTCATTTTGTCCACTCATTCATCACCCTGTTCTTCAGTTAGTTCTGTAATTGTAGCTTTGTTTGTACTGTGTGTTAAGGACAAGGTCTTTTTTTCATACAGGCCAGCACGTAGCAAGAAATCCAAGCATACAGATGCATCAGAAATGAAGAAAGATAAAAATAAGGTATATTTTAAGGGGTAAAGTTTTGTCTGTTTGTATTTGAGTGGTACTTTAGTAGATTGGTACAGATCTCATAAATACACCTGTATGGTAATGCTGAGAAAACATATTTTCTTTTTCATTCAGCATAAATCTAAGCACAGCAAAGAGAAGACACACAGCATGAAAAAAGAAATGAGTGCAGAGCTCAGTGAGAAAGCAGAGGTCAACTGGTTAACAATTAAAAGGTACATTTGTAAGAAGGGTACATACATGACTGAATTTACCAATTCCCTGCAGTTTTGAAATAAATAAGCACTTGCTGTCTGCATTGTCAATGGAATTTTTTTGAACTGTTCACACTACAGATATTAGGTGTACTTCCATTATACAGCTTTGAAAAGGAGCGCTCTGTCTGTCTCCTGCTGTGCTCTTTATTTTTTTCTCCTACAGTTCCAGGAGTGAAAAAGGCAAGAAGGAGGTAACATTTCATAATATTTCATATTTGAATGGCCGTGAGTTGGAGCCACATTTATTATCAGAAATCAATTGATAAAGAAATTTGGTTACAGATGATTTTTTTGATCTTGTGACATTTTTCATCTACAGCATCTTTACAATGACAAAAAAATGTCCACTAATTATTAGTGGTGAAATTCACAGGAAACCTTGAAAGACCAATTTAATTAACTCTTAAAATCCCACCTTTTACCATGTTTCGTCCATAGACAAGAAGCAAACGTTCCACTGGCATAGTTGAGGATGATCTTGGGGAGTCTTCCATTCAAGAATATGGTCAGCTGAAAGCAAACGCACATGAGGCTAAAATATTGAAGGAAGAGCTGGAGGATGACTCGGAGAGGAACAGGAAGAAGAAGAAAAAGGATAAAGAGCGAAGTGGAAAGAAGGGTAGGGCAGAGATTGAGGATGAAAAAACTGTTAGTGTTGGAGATGAGGGGAAATCCAGCAATGAAAAGAAGCGGAGAAAGGACAGAGTAGATGCCAGTGAACCCAAGAAGAAAAAAGAGAAAATTGAGGAGACCATACCAGAAAAATCTGATGACGGTGAAATGAAAGAAGAGGCCCAACAGTGGAAATGGTGAGTACATTCATTGTTGTAACTCTGCACCTTGGTCTAATTCTTGTGTAAAACATTAAACGTTGCTTCATTACAACAGTACATTCCCTAGTTAGGAAATGGTATATTACCGGAAATAGTAGAGCCGTAAGGTTCCAAAAAGAGAAGCTGTGTATGTATTCTAATAGGCTGTGGTATGATCTGGCTACAGACTTAATCTATAAGCTTTCAGAAAACACTCAGACACGAGTGTTAGTTAGTAGGTTACAGAAACCTGAACAAAAAATAAAACCGAAGTCACAATCTTAGCATCCACACACACAGGCATGTTCGTAAAATTCAGAGTCTCTTGGTGAACGATGCTGGCGGTCATAGGTGTATATAGAGAGCCCTTCGTAGATGTCATAGATGAGTAGCTTATTCCCCCTGTTCAGAATGCCAACTATCCTGTCGTAAACAGAATATTGTTTTCAATATTTTTCATTCAAAAAAGTTTTATGGACCTTATTTATACTTGTATTGTGCTGGTCAAGAAATATTACACTCATGCATTGACTCGTTTTTTAAGTGAACATTATTTTTCATTGTTTGTGCGACACTTTGGAGTTGCACCATTATTTAAACATGAAATAACCCTGGGTTCAAAAGAATAGGAGTTTTTTGTGCAAATAATTGCATTTAAGTTGGTGGTAAAGGCTGGCAAGAAGTTAATTCAATGACCAAGTGTCCAAGACAATATAGTGGCCATATACATTAATATTTCTGCTCTTTGTTCTTCCGATGAATATCTTGTTTGGCTGTTTGACAGAGAGAGTCGATCTTAAGCAATGAGAGGTAATTATCTTAACCCATCATCGGCGATCTTTGCTGGAAAGGCTTGTCAGTGCAAAGGAAAATGTAAAGACAATTTCGTGTGTGTGTGTGTGTGTGTGTGTGTGTGTGTGTGTGTGTGTGTGTGTGTGTGTGTGTGTGTGTGTGTGTGTGTGTGTGTGTGTGTGTGTGTGTGTGTGTGTTTGATTAACCGAGCCAATCGTGCTTGCGGCGGCAGCATAGTTAAATTATAACATTTGTTTCTCGACGGAAGAAAAAACATGATGCGCAAGTCTTTGCTTGACGTTTCCACACTTATTTGAATGAAAGTGTGGGAGTTTCTCTGGAATGAATAAGTATGGCATTTGGGTTGTACAATCGATAACATATTCTCTGAAAGTGAGGAATTTCGCTTCCATTGCTTGCCTCGGGAGTTTGGCCTCAGACTGTCGAGTGAAGAATATAGAATCGGAGCGGAGGTCAGTAACGAATCATTTTGCGGTCATCAGAAAGTTTTTGGCAAACTAAAAGCCATGTGATCTGTATGCTACTTTGTAGTCTTGAGCAAATTGGCAAACTAAAATAATCTATCAAAATCAGGCGTATTCCTCGCTACTTTTGATCCCGGTCGGTGTTCGCAACCTGTTAAGAAGCTACATCTGGCTAATGCACTGCAGTAAAATCGATACGTCAAATTGGCTGGCTAGCTACTTGTATTGTAAAATTTAAGCAAACTTTAAAACTCTGTTCTTTTATAACCTAACTTTTGTTATTGTTTTTGTAGTCATACATTAACGCGCTACACACTATATGTGTCCAGGGAAGTCACGATGATTAAAAAAAAAAAAAAACATTGTTTTATTTTTGTCTTCAGGTGGGAGGAAGGACAGTCTTTGGATGGGCAAAAATGGAAGACTCTTGAGCACAAAGGACCTCTTTTCCCACCAGAATATGAACCATTACCCAAAACGGTGTCTTTTTCTTATGGCGGTGAGCACCATATGTAAATGTACACCAAATGTACAGAATTATGCTAAAGAATCTAATTGCCTTCAGTGGTACACCTAGGGCAGTGAGCTGCATTTACTCTCCTTTTCTAACTCCCAACAGCTACATAGCTAGCTTAGCACAATTGAAGTATGTGCACTTATACACACAACATATGTGACAAGTCTCAGCATATGGAAATGGAACCTGTGGTGTGATAAACAAAAGGGTTCAATGGGACTTACGTTGAAAGCTACATAATGAAGTGGCTAGTTATTACTCCACAGGAGCGGAGCCTTTGCTCCTATCTTTGGACAGGCACTCACTCCAAACAGTATTTATGTCATATAAGAGGGAAGCTGTTGTTTTGTAGGAAAGCCTGTCAGCCTCAGTGTGGCTGCGGAAGAAGTAGCCACTTTCTACGCCAAGATGCTGGACCATGAGTACACATCCAAGGAGGTATTTCAGAGGAACTTCTTCACTGACTGGAGAAAGGTATGTCAATTCTCCTTGAATTGTGCATGAGAAGCTAGCTTAATATTCAGTACATCAAGTATTTGTGTGTGTCTTATCAGCAATGTGGGCCTTGTAACATTTGCATAACCCTTGACTGCATTGAGGAATTTTTTGTTGCTGTGAAAGTAAAATAAATGCATGACACACATGTGAAAGGCATGCTTTTGTCTCCGGCTAGGAAATGACAGAGGAAGAACGTGATCTGATCCAAACCCTTTCCAAGTGTGATTTTGGAGAGATCCACGGATACTTTTTGGCGAAAGCAGAGGAGAAGAAAGCCTTGACCAAAGAGGAGAAACAGGTGAACTACGGTGTCGGGATTTGACACCACTTGAAGGCAACATTTTGTTATAAGCTGCCATAGGAACAGAAATATATCCATAGCAATCAAATAAAATGGCCTGAATCACTATAAATAGCATAGACAGCCAGTTTGTAAAGGTTTGATTTGAGGATCTACTGTGTTATTGTTACTTTTATTTATTTTTATGAGAATTGCTGTGACTGTAACGTCTTGAATTAATTCAGGATTTGTGGTTATATCAGTAAATCATATTTGTCAGGTTCTCAAGGAGGAAGCCAGTAAGCAGGTAGAGGAGTATGGCTACTGTTACCTTGACGGCCACCGTGAAAGGATTGGAAATTTTCGTGTAGAGCCACCAGGGCTGTTCCGTGGCCGAGGGGAACACCCCAAAATGGGAAAGTTGAAGAAGAGAGTTCTACCAGAGGACATCACTATAAACTGCAGCAAGTAAGGGGCTTACTTCAAATAGTTTGAGACTGTTTCTTTAAATAGTATGCCAAGTAGAAATGTTCTGATTCTCACACTTATGCAGTAAGGTGCGTAACCTGAAGGGTAACATTCTCTGATTCTACACAGAGACTCCAATATACCTGTACCCCCAAGAGGACACCACTGGAAGAAGGTTCAACATGACAATGCTGTGACCTGGCTGGCCTCCTGGGTGGAGAATGTGCAGGGGAGCATCAAATATATTATGCTCAACCCCAGCTCCAAACTTAAGGTGGGAAAGCACTCAGTTTTTTTTCATGTCCTAATACTGTGCAGATGGAAGGATGGGTTACTAGTTTGTTGTGGAAATAAATATTTGCGCTCAGCACTAATAAGTGACTGTTGCACTCTGCTTTCATGTAAACTCAGTTTTTTTTAAGGTGCAACACAAAAACACAAATTTTGTAGTTGAACATTGATCTATATCACTTCCTTGTAGATAACGGTGGTATTCCTTGTCTCATGTGATGCTAATGGTATTCTTACTCTATCAGCTCAAATTATAGAGTATCAGAGTGTGCAAGTAAAGCACTGTGAGTAGCTGAAGTACGGTACACACAATGCATACAGTACACATTGGAAAGAGCAGTGTTTTTGTGTCCTAGGGGGAAAGGGACTGGCAGAAGTTTGAAATCGCTCGCAAGCTAAAGTCGAAGGTGGACATGATCCGAAGACAGTATTGTGCTGATTGGAAATCTCGTGAGATGAAGAAGAGACAGCGCGGGGTCGCCGTGTACTTCATAGACAAGGTGCTAAACTTTCATCCATTCCAGTTAATCATGTTTTCTGGTTGCCTTTCTTTCTTTGTCACTTCTGCCGGCCTTGTATGTATGTTTTATTCTCTAGTAAACAGGCACCTTGGGAACTGTAGAACATGGAAATTGGTGCCTGAAATATGCCTTTCTGCTGTATGTGTGAGCGGGTTTTGGTGACAGTGCCAGTGTTCTCCCTCTAGCTGGCCCTTCGTGCGGGTAATGAAAAGGAGGAGGGGGAAACTGCAGACACTGTGGGCTGCTGCTCACTGCGTGTGGAGCACATTACTCTGCATGAGAAACTGGATGGCCAGGAGTGTGTAGTGGAGTTTGACTTCCTGGGAAAGGACTCCATTCGTTACTACAATAAAGTGCCTGTGGAGAAACGCGTGAGTAGTGCTGTTTGCACCCTTACAATTTCCAATGTTTCTTTATGGTAATGAGATGAGATAAAATGAAGGGATGGGCAAAGCATAATTTGACAGAGCATTCAGGAATTAGTGGCTATTGCCTTCAAAGCAATCCCCTCATTTACCCCACACTTGGAAGTGGTGGATCTGTTTTTTTTTCACATATTTCTGGTGGGCTCTCAAGCATTACTCCGTACAAAATAACACACATCTTAAATTTGTTTTTTGATGCAGGTTTTCAAAAATTTGAAGTTGTTCATGGAAAATAAAATCCCAGAAGATGATCTTTTTGATAGAATAAATGTAAGTACGTTACTGGAACTGTATGTACATTAGGGACTGGTTTATTCTAGACTTCTGCGTAATATTTCTAGTTTTGCATGTCAACTCTGAAAATGTGATGCTTAGTTTAACATAATTTTTTAACTGAAGTGCTCACTGTGCTTTCCCTAACTGCACATTTACAGGCATAAATATGATTTATTAACTTGATATGGGTTGACACAAGAACATTGCATACCTGATGTTTTTTTCTACTTTGTACCACAGTTGTTATTGTCCCAGACTTCAGGTCATTAATGTAATAAAGGTTGAGTGTCCCTTATCCGAAATGCCTGTGACCAGAAGTGTTTCAGATATTGGATTTTTTCGGATTTTGGACTATTTGCATATACAGCCATTCCCGACATACATCCGAGTTCTGGTCTGACTGACCGGTTGTATCTCGAAATGGAAGCAAGTCAGACGTATGTTAGCATGGCATGAGGAGTACATATGTGGCATGTAGAAGATATACACAATGCCGAGATATTGGTCACTATTTTACGCACATGGCTGTTAGCACTGGTGGACATACGACCAAGAGCAATTTTCATATATACATATATTTTTTCTTTATTTTTTTATTTATACAGTATTTTTGTCGTATGTATGGATGGCCATAAGTCACATAGGTCAGGTGTGAAATTTTCCACTTGTGGTGTCATGTCAGCACTCAAAAAGTTTCGTATTTTGGAGCATTTTGGATTTCGGATTTTCAGACTAGGGACCGCTCAACCTGTAGTTCTATTTTTAATGTTCCACTCTTTCTTTCTCCTCACACAGACTGCTTATTTAAATAAGACATTGAATGAATCTATGACAGGGCTAACAGCCAAAGTGTTTCGAACCTTCAACGCCTCCACTACCCTACAAGAACAGCTCAACAAATTGACAGATGGTATGCACAACTATTACTAATTTTCCCATGCGATATGGCTTTGTTGGTAACCATAGTATGCAAGTATATCTACAGGCAGCAGTGACAGGACTGATCTAGTACTGCTACTGCTTCAGTGGAACAGTAACAGTCTTATTCACCGTCTGAGAAACATGCCATTTACAGTTATATCAAACATATTTTGCTCAGAAAGGCTTTGATTACACACAAGCTTAATTTGGCTAATTGCTAAATTGAGTTTATGAAATTATATTTGATATATCGCCCAGCCCTAGTCTGTGCAACTGTTTGGGCAGGGTGAGTAGGTTTATTCATTGAATATTAAATTTTTAATGAATATTCATGAAATCCTGACTTTCCAGAAGGAAAAAACTGGTGAATTTGAAACACAGTATTTGAATTGTTTCATAACTTTGAGAAAAAAACATGGCACAATTTGATAAAATAAATATTTTGGAAATAAATGAATTCACTTTTGTCAGAATCATATATCTACATATGTCATAGAAGTTGCTTAAAAAAACCCAAACGGGTTAAAGCAATACTGAGAAAGGTGAGTTTTAATGCTTTCTTCCCCAGCTGATATGTCTGTTCAGGAGAAGATCCTGTCCTACAACCGAGCAAACAGAGCTGTGGCCATACTCTGCAACCACCAGAGGGCAGCACCAAAGACATTTGAGAAGTCCATGCAACTTCTACAGGAGAAGGTAGGAAAGTGGATGTGTTTGAGTCCTGGATCAAATTTGGCAGCACAGGTGGGAGGGAATATTAATTTGGTTCTGTTTTTGTTAGTGGAGATGCAGTAAAAATGTTTCATACTAGTAAAGATATCATCGAGTTTATGTTTTAAAACTGTTCTCAGGAGCCCAGTGATCTAACTACCACGCAACACTGTACTTTGTCTCACTGTCTTTCTGAAAATACTTTCTTATTGTTAGATTGCCCTGAAGCAGGAACAACTGGATGAAGCAAAGAAGGAGCTAAAAGAAGCACGCAATCAACATAAGGAATGTAGTACTGACAAATCAAGAAAGTAAGGACTCTGTTTTTCAGTTTATAACTGGGAGTGAAGTGCATTCATTATTTCAGTATTGGCCTTTTCATTCTTTTATTTTATTTATTTCGTCCCTTTAACGTGAGCAAACAAATGTTGACTTTCAGGTTGGTGGACAAACAAGAGAAAAGAGTAAAAAAACTGGAGGAGCAGCTGAAGAAACTGCAGCTTCAGATGACTGACAGAGAGGAGAACAAGGTCATCGCTCTCGGGACGTCAAAGCTTAACTACTTGGATCCCAGGATTTCAGTGGCCTGGTATGCACTGACACCAACAGCCTTCCACTTCAAATGGCAATATTCCTATAATTTTTTATCAATAGTGATGCAGTTACTGATATTAACATCTCTATTAGCCAAAAGTTACATACATCCGTCTCAATCAGTCTTTTGCTTGGTCAGTGAAAACTATGACCTGACACTCATGTAGACAGTCAGTTCATTACTTTTTGTTTGACTAATGTGCTGGATAAACCTCAATGAAGCTTATTTTTCAGCACCTGTATTGTGAAGATGTCAAAATATGGTATTTATGGTCTGATTCTCATTTTTTATGGCCTAACAGGTGTAAAAAGTTTGGTGTTCCGATTGAGAAGATTTACAACAAAACCCAAAGAGACAAGTTTGCCTGGGCCATCGATATGACTGAGGAGGACTACCAGTTCTAATGTTCAAAACATTTATTTGGTAATGGTAGTTTTTGTTTTCTTTTTTGAAATGAAAGAGTAAAAAAAAGCCTTGCACTTGTTTGTAGTCATTGGAAGTGATAATTGCCATCTTGACCCACTGTGCCTGTATATATGTGTCTCCCTCAGAAAACACAGATATGTGTAATGTGAGCTCTTTCTGTTGAAGGATTGTTACTGTTCAATCTAGCGTTGGATCATTTTCACATTCCGCTGGAAATCACCATTTGGCTCTTAGGTCTCATTAGGGTGTTTAGTGAAGGCTTGAATTTAAAATGGTCATGAATTTTGTGAAGTAAAAGTGAGTAAATACTCTGACATTAATATATTGTATGAAATATGTACCCGTAAATTGGTTTCTTGTTGTGATGCTCCAGAAAGCCAGCAGAGAATTCAGGTACTCCTAGTTAGCCCAAGGAATTGTATTTTGAGATGCATCACCTTAGTTCAATCACAATCATGAACCAGAATGCAACAGCGAAATGACTGAATGTGTTCCAGAAGCACCTACACAAATGCAACAGGACCAATATGCATTCATCAGTCATGGAAAATAAATTTTGATGATATATCCTAATGTTTGGTCCATGGTGTTTTTTTTTCCCAGAAAGAATGTAGAATTCCCTGAGCCAGCACTTGGACATTATGTCTCAGTACTAACTGGCAGCATATATGGGGGCCCAGTAATTGTTTTATTCCTGTTTAGAGAGATATTTCAAAGGTAGATTCTGAAGTTCTTTGGATGAATCTTTCGCATTGTCTGAGGCATGTTCAAAACTGTGAACACTGCTTGCTGTTGCACTTCTTTGCTATGCCTGATGACCAGCTGATCGACCTTAAAAAAAACAAGTAATTATATTGGTGGGAAAACTATATTCAAAAGCCATGGAAATGGCGGTGCAGCAAACTTCATATAGAAAATGTCCTGACTGTGGAAAATGAGTTTTTCCTGTGCAGCTTTTGTCAGAGCATCAAGAAAATGTCCTGATACTGTTTTAAAATAAAATACAGCAGTCTGCAGGGCTGTCAAGAATACTCATTTGATGATATTAATTGAATATCTTATGTATTTCTGAAGCAAATCATTTCTAAAAGAATTTAGCTAGACACTACTGTCAACAGTGGGCTTTGACACCAGTGTGTGTTGTAACCCAGTTTATATTCACCACTGTCATTTCAATGGTAGCTATACTTAGACTCTATAGAATGCTCATTATGAGACAATTATGAAGATGCTAACCTAAATCTTCTGTGATGTTTTCATTGATTTGAATTAAAATATAAAACTAGGCTCAATAACTCAATTTCTGTAAATGAGCCTTGTACAGCACCCCTCCCTAACAGGAGAATTTTGGTGTACTTTGTGTGCTGTTCCTGGCTGTATTGTCCCCAGATTATGTTGTTTCTTTTGGACTGTGCTGTAACTATCTGATTGTGTTCTTCCATTTTTCTACTTGTGTGCTTTTTCTGAAGAAAAGCTGGTTCCTCAGTTTTGGATTTTTTTATCTTTTTTGTACACGAATACACTTGATGGTAACATTAGGAATTGAAAGCTTAATTGAAGAATAAAATACAATATACAATAGGTTAAAGCATTTTGCATGCTCATCAGTATACTTACCTTGATTTATTTTTACTGTTACCAGTATTTTGCCTTTTATATTCATAATTTTCCTAGTTTCATTATTAAAGTGACAAAGCATTAGTAGGCTGCAAGAAAAAAAAGTCATTACACAAATCCTGGTGAGTCCTAAAGTAGATTGTAGCTCTATGGAAGCACGGGAGGGGAGGGGAGGAGGAGCTAACTCAGATACACCATGCACAATTTTGGCGATATTGGTGGGTTGCATCATGTGACCGCCATTGTTGCCATGTTGGTAGACCATAACAATAACAACGACCAAGCACAGTGAAGCCCATAGGGTCAAGTGCTTCAAAGACCACTGAAAGGGATTGGATTTTGATGGGAAAAATAACAACTTCTGAAATCTATTTAAATGAAAATTGTCAAGTAAGATCACACATTTTCATTGAGTAGAGTATTAACTCACAGATAAATTAATTGATTGAAAGGACTTCATTTTAGGGCCAGACACTCATTTATTCAGGGGTTTTGGGTCAATTTATTTTATTTACTTTTTGTTGTATCATATATTTATAAGCTTAAGTAATCAGGTAATCAAGCACATAAAGATAATAATAGTACAATGCTATTTTTGGTTTATGAAACTCTTCATGAACTTTTCTATGACATTTATAAAAAGAACAACATCTAAAATGATTGTTTTCATGTTAAAAACAAAATACTTTCTGGTCATCCAAATATATTGAAAATTAAAGTTTTACTTTCTCACTAACAATTGACCATGTAGATCTTGATTTTTCACATTAAAATCTTTATTACCCCTTTTGTTTTACTTCTTTCATTACCTCATATATTTGGGTCTCCTGTCAGTAAAGAACATTCCAGATTGCAGTTAATAGAAACTTAAAAAGTGAGACATATCCAAACCCATTACAGCAGTCCCTTTGGATACCTAGAGGAAGCTGCCCCGAAAACTAATTACCATCTCTTCAAGTCCAGACTGGTTACCAGACTGACTTTTTGCAGATTATTTCATATTTATTTAATTTATCTGTATTATGTAAAACTATGTTAATCATTGTTGCAGTGCTGAAAATTGGCTTTATTTCTTTTTTTTTTAAATCATGGCTTTATTTTCATCACTCACCCAGTAGAACATCAAGTGTGGTTGTGGAACCAAAGACAGAAGGATTTGGACCTGAAGACTTGCTAGGACAGGTTATAAGTAGGGACCAGTGCTGCAAATTCATTGACTGCATTCATGGGCCCAGTAAATTTGTGTAAAAGGTGCCTTTTCCATAGTTGGCAATTGGGCCATAAATAAGGGCATGCTTTGTTTTGGACAGACAGTCTTCTACACAGGTTTCCTTGCTTTGACACTGACCTAATTATTGAAATGCAGATGAGCAGAGTTGATAGTGGAGCTGGAGGTTGGAATGGGGGAAACCGGTTCATGACTGGAAGGAAAATGGAGCAAGGGGTGGAGCCTGCGGACATGGCATAGAAGGGTTGGTTAAAAAGGCAAAGCTGGGGCAGTCAGGAGCATGGACTGTGAAGCACCAACTGCAGCATTGTTATGATTTTCATGTTTTTATTTTTCGTTTTCCATTTTGACTTAAATTTCAGTTTAGTTAAGTTTCAAGAGAAGGTTTGCTTTTCTTTAGTTTTCATTTTTTTTTTTAAAGACAAAAACTAAAATATTTAATTATTTTTAGTTTGTTTTAGTCAGGGCCAGCCCGAGGCATCAGCGAACGAAGCACCTGTTTAGGGCCCCCTGTGGCCACCAGAGGGCCCCCAAGAGAACTAGAAATGTCCCCTTTTTCATTTATGTCATGAAAATGCCTAATTTTTATTTTGTTTTAGTTTACAATTTTGACATAGGCTGGCAGAGGGCTGTGGAATGGATTTTTTAAACCTCTCCTTTTAGCATCTAATACAAGTTTTAAAGGTGGATACCAAGTGGTGGAAACAATGTATATATATTTTTTGTATTTACTTTTTTTTTATTTGCATATATATATATCTGAGTAGCTCGCACATCCAGAAGTGTACATTTTTCCAGTCAGTTGTATGCAACTACTGAGAATTACATGCGTTCCTTTAGCAACCGGTTTTCATACCACAAGTGTGGTATTCCCAGAAAACAACAAGGCACCTGAGCCCTTTTTCTTCAAGGTTATGTTACACCCATTCTTACAAGACAGTATCTACCACTGCTGTGACAATAGACAAGCTTTCTCATGTTTTTGGAATGGATTCAAAGACCTTCATTTTCCACTTCAAGGCTTCATATGATCTGACCAATGAGGACAACAGATCCCCCCCCCCCCAATTGTGTCCCTTTCACTCAGAGACTTCAGGGCATTCTTCTTCAAGACTATAAAAAAAAAAAACTGAGTTAAAACTAAATATTCAAAGAAAATCCTAGTTTAAAACCTCGTTCAAAATTGTCTGAGGAAAAACTGAACTCACTATTGGTTGATGTGGTTGCAGAACAGACAGAACCGTGGCAAAACTGAATGGTGTTGTATTAACACCAAAATTTCTGATTGCAAGAAATGAATTTTAGAACACTCAGCCACTACTCTTATCTAGTTAGTGAGTTATGTTACATCCCAACAGTCCCCAGGGTTCTCGAAAACCAAGGAGAAAATACATAGGACATAACACACCACAACCCAATCAACGACAAGGGCTTGAGAGCCAAAACTGCAACAAACTAATGTAATTTTAATCACTGGACAACAAAAAAGGTACAGCTCACCAAGACACCAAATCACCTAGGCACAAAGCAGCATACACACATACTCAGGTTACAGGGCCTTGAGTACATGAAAGGTACATGAAAAAGGAACATTAATTTTACTGTCCTCCAGCCAAATGAAAAACAAATACAAATAACTGCAAAGACACTAAAGTAGCAGAGTCACAAAATGAGCGAAAAAGTGAACCCCCACAGGAGAATGGCTCTGTTTTATCTTCTGGTCATTTCTTCAGCAGGTGTGGTGAATTCTCCAATTAACATCCTCCATCACAACGTTTGTATGCCCTATATATAATAACTGGCAGTTATTAGCAGTTACAGTCATTTGTCTTCCAATTAGTTACCACGTCATTTCTAAGAAAATCGATCTTCTACCACTAATGTGGTGCAACAGTTGGCATATTAGCTCCGGAGTCTGAGTCAGATTCAAATAAAATATACATTTTAATAGCTACAGCCCATGTTGATTCTCCAGGTTGTCACTGGCAAAATGTACACCCTCAGTTGACTGACATGGTTACATTGAAGTAAAACAGAATTTTTATTTATTGTGTAAATGAAAATAACAATTATATTCCTGAAGCAAAACTTTGTGCCTTACATGCGCCCTTCTCAAATGAACATTCCTGATAAATTGCCGGTGAAATATTCTTTTCCTCCACTTTGTACTTTTGTTCCAAGTTGTAAATTAATTTTCAAGTCTATGAAAATGCATTAATGAAACAAATAATGATTACAACTCCCTTATCACAAAATTATGAGACAAACCCCTAATCCCACTATTAAGAGAGAAAGCACAATATATGGCCTAGTTGCAAAACATCCTCATAGAACCATCGAAATTGAAGAGGCACTAAGCTGTTCGTAGTTGTAAGATGGTTTAGGGAAACCAGATATGTGACATGTAGTTTACAGCTAAAAATACCTTGACGATCAGCAGTGACACACCTAAACCATGACAGTGGACAACCACAGTATGTCAACTATCTGTGTACGTGTTTGCTTATGTATGATTTTCTTGCTTTCAATCTGTCACCAAGGGCTTGTTTTTTGATGTATGCAGTGAGTCATAAAAAATGTGTTTATCTAGTAAAAAAAACTGTCACAGTTAAATTTCTTTAAAATCACATAGTTACAGTTCCCATTGTGACAGATTGTACCAGAAAACAAAACTACAACTACAAATCAACAACTAAAATCCACAAACATGGATCTTTTTTCTAAGTAGACAAAATAAAGGTGAAAATTCACCTTATGTTTCAGTTCTCCCTGGTTTCCTCTACTGAAATTTGAACATCAGACTTCAGGGCCTTCATACTGTTTTATGCGCTACATTGCTTTGGCTAAGAGTGCCGTCTGATACAATGCCATCACCTACTCATTTTGCTGATGAAAAAACACTGCATCAAAGATTTGGCTGATAGAGAAAGTCAAGAGGTATGGGTTTTGACTGTAGTTTCCATAAAAATAGACAAATTAGGGATGTTAACTCAGTTTTGTTAACTCATTCAATCCCATTTGATATATTTAAGAATTTGATCTGTAATGTTTTATAAACATTTTCTACATTATTCTATTTATGTCTTGTACCACAATGACAGTATTGTGTGCACTGTATGTTACATCACCTTGACATGATCCTCCATGCACCCCTCCACTTGTACCACCTGAAATCACCTCTATACATTTGGTGTGCCGCTTGTAGCAGAATGAATGGTGGCTGGATACTGTGTTGGGTGCCATTGTTAACAGAAAAAACATCTTTCATTACAGACACTCCTCAAACCAACCGTCCAATTTACAAATATTTACCTTCAAACAGAACAAAATCATTTTTATGAGTTCTCATCAGTATCAAAACATTTGGCCCTAGTTCATGAAGCAAAAATTGCATCAGCAAGTGATCTTTGGTATCAAATTGAAAATAAAGAATAGGTATTTCATTTTGATTACAATGTAAGGCAGCACTTTCATTTGATATGCTTTTCAAATGCTTTTCAAATATAAAACCTTGCCCTCTGCCTAAAAAAAACTCTTAAACACTATGCAAGATCACAAATTTGTGGACAATGTGTACAAAACTGTTCATAATGTGAATGTGTATGAATTTACACTGCATTGGCTAAGATTCATGTCTTTGACTTAACATATCAAGAAGATGGGATGATATTCATTCAAATGTATATTACATTTTATTTATGTACATTATTTAAAACTGTGGAGTCAATGACATTGAAAAGAGTCAATATTTGTGAATATTTGGTCTTTATGAGTTTCTATAATAAAGGTTATTAACTTTGTCAGAGTTAATGGAAAGCATTACATCTGCTAGCACCCTTACCATGCTGACTTCAGGAGGAACTGTAATCATGTGACTCTCTTGGTTTATGTGATGACTATTCAAACTTTCTTCCACGGTGCAGATACACCACAAATCCTCAGTCTGTTCAGCTTGACAACACCACCTCCTCCACCAGATCCTGGTGAACTTCTATCGCTGTACCATTGAGAGTTTGCTAACTAATTAAATCATTGTATGGTACAGCAGCTCTTTGGTCTTGACCGGAAGACCCTCCAGCAGGTAGTGAAAACTGTTCAAATTACATACTGCCCCTGTAGTCGGAGGATAACAGCACATTCTCAGCCTATGCATTCAGAGGCACCAAGTGTGACCTGGAGTGTCTGCAAAAGAGCTATGAGACCAGTCTAACTAGCTGACCTAACCCAGTTGGTCAATTCCTCAATACCAAAACTGAACTGAAAGTGAAATGATTTTGATGTTGATGAAGAGATAGACTCAATGCCTTGCTTTCAGAGCCAGCATCTTTTCAGTGTGAGCCATCCAGAGGAGGTTGCCTACTGCACTAACAGGTCAACTGAGGATGCCATCACTACAGCTCTCCACTCTGAGCCACCTGGATAAGAGCTACTCCTATGTGAGGATGCTATTTATAGACTTCCACTCAGCCTGCAATACTGTCATTCCATCCAAGCTGACCACCAAACTCACTGGCCTTGGCATCAGCTCTTTGCTGTGCAACCGGACACTGGACTTCCTCACTAACAGACCTCAGTCTGTTCAGCTTGACAACACCACCTCCTCCACCAGATCCTGGTGAACTTCTATCGCTGTACCATTGAGAGTTTGCTAACTAATTAAATCATTGTATGGTACAGCAGCTCTTTGGTCTTGACCGGAAGACCCTCCAGCAGGTAGTGAAAACTGTTCAACGCATCACAGGTGCCCAACTTTCCTCCATCCAGCAGAAATGTGCTTACAGAGAATTATGGGCATCATGAAGGACAACTCTCACCCCAATCATGGACTGGTATCACCTCTGCCATCTGGGAGGTGTTACCATAGCCTCCGCTGCTGGACCAGCAGGCTAAGAAACAGTTTCTGACCCCATGTCCCCAACCTACCTGTTAAAATATCTGTTTGAACTGTTGCTCTTTTTTTTACCACTGCACTGTCCTGATTCACAGCCTACTGTCTGTTTACACTTCAACTCTCAACTCAGTCTGTTTGCTACTGTAAATATTCAATTTTGCTGCATTGTACTGCCTTATTTGCACATTCAAGTTGCACTCATGTTGTAAATCTGTGGCTTTGTCTGTGATTCTGCACCTTATTGTTATTGTACCTCATTTTATTTAAAAAATGAATTTGTACTGTTTTTGTTATTACTATTTTGCACTTTTGGTTTCATGCTCCCTGCATTTCATTGGCTATGTACTTGTACTTCCACAATGACAATAAAGTTGAATCTAATCATCTAATAATAAAAGTTCATTGTAATTTTAAAAAACAGAGAGATTAAGGTACAGCTGCATTTTTTATGAGGTGTGTCTTTGTATGTCTGTTTGTGCAAAAGAGATTCCTTCTCACCCCCGCACCACGCACAAATGAAATCCTTTGTCATGTCAAGTCTGGCAGTATAACTGTACATAAACATATACACACCCCAGACTGCACATACCAGATGAGCATTTAGTTCCTTAGTTGAGACTAGGAAATCCTGTGTTGTACTGCACGTAGCAGTAAGGCAAGAAAACACTGCATTATAAATTTCTCCTGAACAGAATTATGTATTTCATTTTTACAGGTAGAATGAATACTTTTTCAGTGCCACAAGGGAATGAGGAGGGGCAGAGGTCTGAAGTTCACATTCAATAAGTGCTTCAGAATTACAATGGGATTTAATTATGTTATATAACAATGGTTTACATAATACATAACAGACTAGCTAGGAGTGAAGAAACTACATCCTATTACTGACATCCTTATCCAACAAGGCTACAAGTATCTAAGTATCTAATACATTCGCTCATTACACTATAATAAGTGTGTTGCGCTGTGGAAATGTCTGTCTTGTTTAGGAATAAAGTTACAGGACTTGAGAAAAGATGAGATGTGTTTTCTTGTTTTTGTAAAGTTTGTATAAAGTTAACATTGTTAAATTATCATTCAATTCTTTATTAAGAAGATAACTTACTTTAAGTCAAAGGAATTAAATGTATATTCACAGCGTTTTCCACTGTAATATTATGGGTGCAGCTCTTTTAAACAGTGCATTGGAATGGCTATGCAAAACTGAACGTCAGAGGATCATTGTAAAACATTCACCTTTTACGAAATATGACTGTTTGTTTATCAGGCAGGAATCCCTTTTCAGTGTTAACATTTTTCGCCCACACAGCAGAACATTTCTTTGTCTACCTGTCATTAGCAAGGGATTCCTATCTCATGCAAAGTCTGTGTATTCATGGAAACCTGCATCAAAAATGCCCTTAGAGTCTGTAGATGCCATGCATATTTCTACAGAAAAGTCAAGTGGTGTCTAAGAATTTTATACCACAAGGGAATAAAGAGGTCTGAGGTTTTATAAATTAAGTGCATTTCCTAATTAATTGGGCAAAATGTTGTATGTAACATGTCAGTTGTCTTAGGTCATATGTTTTATCAGAGACCCTAAAATGAAACCTTGGTAAGGATGATGATGACATGTTACCTTTTCAGATGAACTCACCCACACATTTTTTACGTCATAATGGATTTTCCTACACCCTCATGAAATGTTGCCAAGTTAACTAGATATATCAGCTCAGTGACGGTACTGAACAACTACACCCTGTGGAGTCAAGACAGAAAATGCCTTCCTTTGAAAGTAAGCAAAAAAATATCACTGCTTTTTTTATTTTGTTTATTTTTATAACTACTATTATTATTATTATTAGTGTTGTTGTATATGTTGCTGCATTGCTTGTATTGGTGGTAGTATAAATAAGAGAATAATATGAGTTAAATATCCTAATGTAGTTGTTCATTTAAGACTAAAATTCTGAGGGTGTGTTTTAATTTTAAATACTGTAATCCATGGCATATGCAACCCTCCTTAAAACAATTGGCTTACCTGATGATGACTTTTGAAAGAGTTGGGGTGCTGACTGAGTGCAGAGATGGGACAGTTCTAACAGATGCAGTGAGGCAATCCAACATGAGTTGATGGGTAGTATAGAAAATATTTAGAAAAGCTGCACATAGACTGCATGTTTTTATTTCATTATATTTTTTTCATACACAAATTTCATTATATTTGTGCACAGTAAAACTTTCTTTGTCTGCAGAAATTGCTCTACATTTTAATTCAAAGTATCCTCTTGAGGGAGTGGATGTAAAACATTTAATTCAATGCTAGTGTTACTAGTTACTAGTAACCTAACAACATACTGATAGCAAACCAACATACCAGAACAGGAGCATTCACATAAGGCATGATTTCACAGGGTTTATAGATTTCCACTCTTAGAAATAAAGAGAGGAACAACAGGTCCATTGTCATAAATTTGCCCATTAGGATGTGCCACTAGATTAGCAGATTGCTTCCACTGTAAAAAGGAGACTTGATTCAAATTTGATCCATGGTTCAATTCCAGAAAGAAGATGTGTTACAATCACAAACACAATGAAGACAGGAATCCCACTGATACTTTGGGTATTGGCAAGTGAGTGAATCTTATTTATCAGAACATTGGGTTGTGGTTAGATTCTCAGATTACTTGTTGAATAAAATGTGCCTGGTTATAATTTCAAAAAGTTTTTTTTTTGTACTGGAATAACTGAATAACATTCTTCACAACTGAATAACATTCTAAGACCATCCATTTATACAATGTTTCATGGCCTCCTTGTTTCCTATTGGGGATGCATACCCCATCTGTCTTAATATTTTGAGAATTTTAAGAGAACAGAAATAGCTGGGATTGCACCTGCTGTTTCCAATGTTGTGTTCATAAATGTTGGTATTATTTGGTGTATTGTTACACAAATCTATTGTACTTTTTTTTTTTTTTTTTTACCAGGTACAGTAAGTAGTTTAGTTGGCACAGATTTTAAACTTTAATGATTGAAATTATTATTTTTTTTTTTTTTGTGCCACCGTAATGGTACATGTGAGAAGGTCAAATGTTTCACTCGTTGTAGAGATCTCTTGTCGTTGTAGGGGTGAACAAGGTAAATAGATCCACTTTTTACATAGATTTTTCATGATCTTATAGCAAAAGCAAATGTGAATTTATTTTCAACACTCATTATGTACCCTTAAGCTTGTTGTCCATCCATAGAAATGAAACATTGCTTCAAACTAATGCAGTTTTATTGAGCATGGGGGTTGATTACGTTTAGCACTGTAGGGTAAAAAGTGCTACACCTAATTAACTACATATTGAGTGACATTAAGTCACACCATTTTTGAGAAATAATACACTGTAGTAAATTCAACTACCTGATGTTGGGAAAATGTGACATGTACCAGCCATGCTTTTACCTGAAACCTGCCCCAAACCTCCATCACGGAATGCTGTCAGAGTACATGGACTCAGTGGCCCACTTCCAAATTAAGCCTTGCCTTGTATGAATATTATTAAGATGTCAGTCAGTGTGTATTATGTCTGATTTATTTTTACAACTCATGCAATTATATTTCCTTTGGACATCGTGGCTCTCTTTTGTTCCAGGAACCGTCTCAGCGGTTGGATCATGATATTTTTGTATGTGGAATTTTAAAAATGCATTGTGTTGTGGTGATTATTTTGTAAAGAGAAACAACCCTGCACATCATGTACCTGCATATTATGAGTTTAGTCATGTTTCAGTCTTTTCACATTCATCAGACCTGACATGATCATAAGTGTGATCAGACATGTTCTAATGACCCATTAAAATGAAAGTGACAATTTAGTAATTCTTTCATAGCAAAACAAGAAAAGAAATAAAGAGGATATGTTGTGAACTGACCTGTTAAAAGCACTGAATGCTTCTGCAAGCATGTGCAATGCTTTTGAGAGCACAAGTCATTTGGCCTGTTTAGGTATTTCTCCTGAATATTAGTTATTCCTGAGTCAGACCCAGTGAATTAAAGAATGCAAAGCAAATGTTTTCTTTAAGAAGTGTGTCAAATTGTAAAGTTTTTAAACTTGCCAGGAGTCCAGTTTGAGCATTTTGTAAAGAGACAGAAAAAATGAGATTTTCCAATAATTTTGGAAAACTAAAATAAACAAAATGTAAAGTAATTCAAGGTTTCTGTGAATGTTACATCCATAAATATATTGTTGATTTGGCTCACCTGAGTGATAAAATCAGAAAGTGTTTGACTAATATTTGACTCCTATATCTCTTTGTAACAAGGACATTAAATAAAAAAAAAAATTCCATCCAGTAAATAAATTAATTTCATCATGCTTCGGAACAAGGATTGTGCATTTCTCTAAGAGTGTTTGTATCTCTAGAGCAAGCGCTCTGCTTAAATGAGGAGGCACATTCGTTTCCCTTCCTCCAAAAAAAAAGGAGAAGGAGGGATTGTAAACTGTGAAGCATCTGATCTGATGCACTGTTGAGCTACAGCATCAATGAGCATTTTCCAGGCCAATGGCCTGATGTTGAGCATGGACCTGGTTAAAGGCATGTCTGACTGCACCATGCTGAACTAATTTCTCATGACAATGAGGAGGATGGTTTGCCGTATGTATGCTGTGCAACGCAAGCTCTGTCAGTATGTGTTTGATGAACACAGGCTGCTTAGCTAACGGACAAGGAGTCATTGTGGTGCTACTGTTTAAGCGTAAGTTGTGACATGTTCGACGGTCTCCCACTGGCAATGGTTCCATTAGGGGCTGAAGGGAATGCGTCTGAGTCTGGCCATAGCTAACACACATGGTTACTTCACATCAGTACAGCTTGCTAAAAAAGGAAAAACACCTCTGTGCTGTCACTTTAAGCTGAAATAAATATAGCTGGACTAATTGAAGTGCTATTTGTCACATATAGGTTCTTCAGATTCAACAACAACATCAATTCCCTCACCAGAAGATAATGGAAGGATCATCAGAGGTAATTCTGCATTTGTTTAACTTTCTTCTACGTTACAAAAATACACATTCAGGTATGTCAAACTTTTTGGAGTTACATACAATATTAACAATTTTTCCCTGTAAGGTTTTCTTTTGATATCGTAGTCATTACTTATACAGTAACACAATAAATATTCATCAATAATTTACTTTTCATGATAAAAGATCATGCAGTCTCAAAGATTATTTTCCCAGGCACGGGATGTAACCTGCCCTATTACTATTAACAGAGAAAAACACAAAATTGAGGTGTCCATAATTGCAGTTAAAGGTAGCAACAATTGCCAGCTTGATAGTAGGTAGCTTGATGATGATTTCAGTCCCTGGACTGAGACTCAGACTCTAAGCAATACTACTAGCAAACTAGAAATGACTGTAGGTTCTACAGACATTTTCCTTTAAACAGCTTATCATAACTCTTTTTCAACCAAGAAAAAATTGCCCCATTGTATTTGATATATCTCATCCCACCCTCCCACCACTACCTAAATGTTTCCATCAACCAGTCAGCATTACAATGTGTCTTAGTGGGACCTATTAAAGAGATCATTACCAGGACCAGAAGATGCTAAGCTGACATTCAGTGCTCTGCCCTTCTTGAGTCATGCTAATCTCCTGTGGAATGTGAGAAAATGAACTGCTTGTCCGTATAGCTTGTGTATTTTTGTTTTCTTTATGTTGTACTCTACATTTTCTCCTCAAGGATTGTGTGCTGACAGAACCTGCTGCAGAGGCAATGACGAAACATGTTCCAGTGGAAGATGCTTCTGTGATGAAGGGTGTCTGGCCTTTTCCGACTGCTGTGAAGATTATTTATCTGTGTGTAAGGGTAAGATATGCATTTTCCCTGCCATTTTAACTTTAATATTTAAGCAGTAATATTTACTGAATTATGTACCACAATCATACACATGAAGGTACCCTGATTGAACAGATATACAGAAAATGAATGCATACCTGTAAAATTACATCGAGAGAATTGAACATAGTTATGGTCACCACTATAGCTTCACCCAACACCCACTTGCATGGTTGCTGGCATAGGAATGAGCCATTCAGTAAGACTTAATAGCAGTGGAATTTGTATTTGATGACATAAGGGTGATTCATGTAATGATCAGAGAGGTTTGTTGTCATTGAGGTCAGCCAGTGTTACCTGTGTTTATACAAAAACACTCTCACATATTTTGTCATCAATGAATTTTATTTTTTTTTTTGCTGCACACTTCATTCCTGTATTATTGTCAAATGAGTGAATGTTCCCACAATATATCCTGCTGTAAAGACGTAGGACTACATAAATGCACCAGTATTTTTAGATTGTTGAGGTGTATATAAATCAAACTATAGTTATATATTCATAGTCTTCTGAAAGTAAACTAAATCTGGTCGAAATTGGCATATAGAATCAATAGTGACAGTCAGGTGCTGTGTGCAACATTTAGTAATTACGGAGGATTGACAATAGCATGACAAAAGAGAATGGACCGAGCCAGATTTTCTAGAATAAAATGAAACAAGCTACACTCCAAGAAGATTCTCCTTAGATACTGATAACTTTAAGGTGCCATTTATTTAACCATCAGAATAACGATAACACATTATGTCTTGAGCGATATCCTTCACAAGCAGCTACATAAGAGCTCTCCGAGGAGGACAAACAAAGAACCCTGACAGAACAATTCTTTTATTGGAGCATAGCCATAACAATGAATGGCAATCTACCTTCCTCATATCTTGGTCATCAGCAAAAAAGGAGAATATGACACCAAAATGAATCATGCAACAATAAAATTAATCCTTGACAATGAAATTTTAAAAATGAACCTCAATAAATTGTGTGCATAGTGGTATAGAAGTTTTTTTAATGCCATGATAAAAATATTAATAAAAAACCCTACAGGTTTCACTTTTTCGACAATTTATGAATGTTTCTTCCTGTTCTAATTTCAAGCAATGTTTTATACTGTTTAAGAGTAACCCATTTAAAAGTGAGGAAGAAATAAAAGATTTTTAGAAGTGGTTCAAGGAAATGTTGAAAAGGTGATGCAAAGCTTGGCTTTCAACTTTTCACTGTCAACTCACTTCCAACTGTCAGAGTACACTTACCAGGGAAATGGGGAAATTCTCTGGTGTTACTTCTTGTTTCTTGATTACAAATTGCAACGGATTTGATTGTAGTACAAATCCTTTCACAACAAAAGCTCCACCAATAATTTAATGACATGTTGTTCCTCCATCTTAATGAAAAATGACGACAAAAGAATCTCCTTCCTCTGCACCCATGATAAATTTCATGCCAGACAATGAGAATGTGATACGACAGTGGTACATGCATTTGTGAAATGAGTTGATCCGCTAATCTGAAAGCCTTGTTAATTCGTTTGCAGGACCTGTAGTTGGGATTACCATAATGTGCTCTTATTTTCCATCTCTCATAACCGCAGCTACAACAACAGCCTCTCCCTCCACAACTACCACAAACTTCTCTGCCATTGCAACAAGCACAGCTAGCAAGCAAAATGAAAATGCAACGTCCAGAGCTACTATTTCTCCACCCCCTCCTCGGAGAACTGATGCGGTCATACTTCTTGAAGCTACCCTAGTTGTACAATTTGAACCTGCATTGGAAAATCGAGACTCGCCGCAATTTCAAGAGTTGGAAGCCACAGTTGTCGGAATGGTACATCATTCGTCCAATATTTATGAAAATCTTTATCTATCATAAACATTCATGTTATCTAAGGAAGCTGAGTTTAAACTAAGAGAAATACGTTTCACCTCTGAAATTCACTATTTAGTTTGATGTTATCACACGCTTGTCATCTTCCTCAAGAATGGCCCTGTTAAAATGACTGTGCAAATGTATATGAAGTGATTTCATATCTACAGCAGTTTTGAAAGTGGTTGCTTATATAATCTGCATCAGCACTGCATTGAAGATCTATGTGTTATTCAAATGAATAATCCTTTTCCATAGGCCAGCTATTAAAAATATCTGAAAATTGTTCCAAAGCAGTGTATCATATGGTATGAGCTAGCAATGTATTTCAACATCTTGACTTATTGGATTTGAGACTAATCCCATTTGCAGAAAACTTTACATGCAAGTAACTATTCATGTCCATACTTTTCTCCCTAGTGTGATGCAATTTTCAGGAGCCAGTATGGGTTCCTATTCATCCAGACCATCTTGATAGCATTCAGGTAAGTTTGACTTACTTTCCAACTCATTTTGTAAGTTATTTTGCTGAAACCAGAATGAACTCAAAAAAATCTTCCTGAACAAAAAGACTGTGATTGAAATCATTTACTTAAACATTATATCAGCACATTTTTAATATTCTGCGTATGCATGAAGAGATTCAACCAATGACCGGTGTTTTCATTTCTTCTGCCGTTTCAAAGTGTGTGCCAGTTCATTCTCCGGAACTGGTACTGTACGTTGCCTTCAGTTTCCATGGGGCCCTACCAAAGTTTATAATGTTTCATTTACTTTTTCACACCCAAAAGTCCAAGGGCACAAGGAACAGCTGCAGAGGTGGAGCTGATTTTCAACAACACAAGTCCTGTGCCGCTGCCCAGCAGTGACGATGTGGTGGAGACCTTGGTGACGGCAGTGACCAACCCCAACTCCACCTTGATGGATCAGTTTAATCTGACCCTGATTTCTGATTCCATAAGGGTGCTAAGTAAGTTAGCTTGCCTTGTTGACCTTTTTTCGTCCGCCTTTCTGCGTATACCTATTTACATGGGCACTTATGTATATATGATCTCCCGCTACTCATATGTTTGGGTTTGTGTCTCTGTGGTAGACATGAGCCCGGTTTCTACCGCGATGAGAATGTGATACGACAGTGGTACATGCATTTGTGAAATGAGTTGATCCACTTATCTGAAAGCCTTGTTAATTCGTTTGCAGGACCTGTAGTTGGGCCGGTGTTATTTCCATAATGTGCTCTTATTTTCCATCTCTCATAACCGCAGCTACAACAACAGCCTCTCCCTCCACAACTACCACAAACTTCTCTGCCATTGCAACAAGCACAGCTAGCAAGCAAAATGAAAATGCAACGTCCAGAGCTACTATTTCTCCACCCCCTCCTCGGAGAACTGATGCGGTCATACTTCTTGAAGCTACCCTAGTTGTACAATTTGAACCTGCATTGGAAAATCGAGACTCACCGCAATTTCAAGAGTTGGAGGCCACAGTTGTCGGAATGGTACATCATTCGTCCAATATTTATGAAAATCTTTATCTATCATAAACATTCATGTTATCTAAGGAAGCTGAGTTTAAACTAAGAGAAATACGTTTCACCTCTGAAATTCACTATTTAGTTTGATGTTATCACACGCTTGTCATCTTCCTCAAGAATGGCCCTGTTAAAATGACTGTGCAAATGTATATGAAGTGATTTCATATCTACAGCAGTTTTGAAAGTGGTTGCTTATATAATCTGCATCAGCACTGCATTGAAGATCTATGTGTTATTCAAATGAATAATCCTTTTCCATAGGCCAGCTATTAAAAATATCTGAAAATTGTTCCAAAGCAGTGTATCATATGGTATGAGCTAGCAATGTATTTCAACATCTTGACTTATTGGATTTGAGACTAATCCCATTTGCAGAAAACTTTACATGCAAGTAACTATTCATGTCCATACTTTTCTCCCTAGTGTGATGCAATTTTCAGGAGCCAGTATGGGTTCCTATTCATCCAGACCATCTTGATAGCATTCAGGTAAGTTTGACTTACTTTCCAACTCATTTTGTAAGTTATTTTGCTGAAACCAGCGTGCATCTCAAAAAATCTTCCTGAACAAAAAGACTGTGATTGAAATCATTTACTTAAACATTATATCAGCACATTTTAATATTCTGCGTATGCATGAAGAGATTCAACCAATGACCGGTGTTTTCATTTCTTCTGCCGTTTCAAAGTGTGTGCCAGTTCATTCTCCGGAACTGGTACTGTACGTTGCCTTCAGTTTCCATGGGGCCCTACCAAAGTTTATAATGTTTCATTTACTTTTTCACACCCAAAAGTCCAAGGGCACAAGGAACAGCTGCAGAGGTGGAGCTGATTTTCAACAACACAAGTCCTGTGCCGCTGCCCAGCAGTGACGATGTGGTGGAGACCTTGGTGACGGCAGTGACCAACCCCAACTCCACCTTGATGGATCAGTTTAATCTGACCCTGATTTCTGATTCCATAAGGGTGCTAAGTAAGTTAGCTTGCCTTGTTGACCTTTTTTTCGTCCGCCTTTCTGCGTATACCTATTTACATGGGCACTTATGTATATATGATCTCCCGCTACTCATATGTTTGGGTTTGTGTCTCTGTGGTAGACATGAGCCCGGTTTCTACCGCGATGAGAATGTGATACGACAGTGGTACATGCATTTGTGAAATGAGTTGATCCGCTAATCTGAAAGCCTTGTTAATTCGTTTGCAGGACCTGTAGTTGGGCTTACCATAATGTGCTCTTATTTTCCATCTCTCATAACCGCAGCTACAACAACAGCCTCTCCCTCCACAACTACCACAAACTTCTCTGCCATTGCAACAAGCACAGCTAGCAAGCAAAATGAAAATGCAACGTCCAGAGCTACTATTTCTCCACCCCCTCCTCGGAGAACTGATGCGGTCATACTTCTTGAAGCTACCCTAGTTGTACAATTTGAACCTGCATTGGAAAATCGAGACTCACCGCAATTTCAAGAGTTGGAGGCCACAGTTGTCGGACTGGTACATCATTCGTCCAATATTTATGAAAATCTTTATCTATCATAAACATTCATGTTATCTAAGGAAGCTGAGTTTAAACTAAGAGAAATACGTTTCACCTCTGAAATTCACTATTTAGTTTGATGTTATCACACGCTTGTCATCTTCCTCAAGAATGGCCCTGTTAAAATGACTGTGCAAATGTATATGAAGTGATTTCATATCTACAGCAGTTTTGAAAGTGGTTGCTTATATAATCTGCATCAGCACTGCATTGAAGATCTATGTGTTATTCAAATGAATAATCCTTTTCCATAGGCCAGCTATTAAAAATATCTGAAAATTGTTCCAAAGCAGTGTATCATATGGTATGAGCTAGCAATGTATTTCAACATCTTGACTTATTGGATTTGAGACTAATCCCATTTGCAGAAAACTTTACATGCAAGTAACTATTCATGTCTATACTTTTCTGCCTAGTGTGATGCAATTTTCAGGAGCCAGTATGGGTTCCTATTCATCCAGACCATCTTGATAGCATTCAGGTAAGTTTGACTTACTTTCCAACTCATTTTGTAAGTTATTTTGCTGAAACCAGCATGAACCTCAAAAAATCTTCCTGAGCAAAAAGACTGTGAATGAAATCATTTACTTAAACATTATATCAGCACATTTTTATATTCTGCTTATGCATGAAGAGATTCAACCAATGACCGGTGTTTTCATTTCTTCTGCCGTTTCAAAGTGTGTGCCAGTTCATTCTCCGGAACTGGTACTGTACGTTGCCTTCAGTTTCCATGGGGCCCTACCAAAGTTTATAATGTTTCATTTACTTTTTCACACCCAAAAGTCCAAGGGCACAAGGAACAGCTGCAGAGGTGGAGCTGATTTTCAACAACACAAGTCCTGTGCCGCTGCCCAGCAGTGACGATGTGGTGGAGACCTTGGTGACGGCAGTGACCAACCCCAACTCCACCTTGATGGATCAGTTTAATCTGACCCTGATTTCTGATTCCATAAGGGTGCTAAGTAAGTTAGCTTGCCTTGTTGACCTTTTTTTTTCTTTTCTGCGTATACCTATTTACATGGGCACTTATGTATATATGATCTCCCGCTACTCATATGTTTGGGTTTGTGTCTCTGTGGTAGGCATGAGCCCGGTTTCTACCGCGATGAGAATGTGATACGACAGTGGTACATGCATTTGTGAAATGAGTTGATCCACTTATCTGAAAGCCTTGTTAATTCGTTTGCAGGACCTGTAGTTGGGCCGGTGTTATTACCATAATGTGCTCTTATTTTCCATCTCTCATAACCGCAGCTACAACAACAGCCTCTCCCTCCACAACTACCACAAACTTCTCTGCCATTGCAACAAGCACAGCTAGCAAGCAAAATGAAAATGCAACGTCCAGAGCTACTATTTCTCCACCCCTCCTCGGAGAAACTGATGCGGTCATACTTCTTGAAGCTACCCTAGTTGTACAATTTGAACCTGCATTGGAAAATCGAGACTCGCCGCAATTTCAAGAGTTGGAAGCCACAGTTGTCGGAATGGTACATCATTCGTCCAATATTTATGAAAATCTTTATCTATCATAAACATTCATGTTATCTAAGGAAGCTGAGTTTAAACTAAGAGAAATACGTTTCACCTCTGAAATTCACTATTTAGTTTGATGTTATCACACGCTTGTCATCTTCCTCAAGAATGGCCCTGTTAAAATGACTGTGCAAATGTATATGAAGTGATTTCATATCTACAGCAGTTTTGAAAGTGGTTGCTTATATAATCTGCATCAGCACTGCATTGAAGATCTATGTGTTATTCAAATGAATAATCCTTTTCCATAGGCCAGCTATTAAAAATATCTGAAAATTGTTCCAAAGCAGTGTATCATATGGTATGAGCTAGCAATGTATTTCAAAGTTTGACTTATTGGATTTGAGACTAATCCCATTTGCAGAAAACTTTACATGCAAGTAACTATTCATGTCTATACTTTTCTGCCTAGTGTGATGCAATTTTCAGGAGCCAGTATGGGTTCCTATTCATCCAGACCATCTTGATAGCATTCAGGTAAGTTTGACTTACTTTCCAACTCATTTTGTAAGTTATTTTGCTGAAACCAGCATGAACCTCAAAAAATCTTCCTGAGCAAAAAGACTGTGAATGAAATCATTTACTTAAACATTATATCAGCACATTTTTAATATTCTGCGTATGCATGAAGAGATTCAACCAATGACCAGTGTTTTCATTTCTTCTGCCGTTTCAAAGTGTGTGCCAGTTCATTCTCCGAACTGGTACTGTACGTTGCCTTCAGTTTCCATGGGGCCCTACCAAAGTTTAAAATGTTTCATTTACTTTTTCACACCCAAAAGTCCAAGGGCACAAGGAACAGCTGCAGAGGTGGAGCTGATTTTCAACAACACAAGTCCTGTGCCGCTGCCCAGCAGTGACGATGTGGTGGAGACCTTGGTGACGGCAGTGACCAACCCCAACTCCACCTTGATGGATCAGTTTAATCTGACCCTGATTTCTGATTCCATAAGGGTGCTAAGTAAGTTAGCTTGCCTTGTTGACCTTTTTTCTTCCTTTCTGCGTATACCTATTTACATGGGCACTTATGTATATATGATCTCCCACTACTCATATGTTTGGGTTTGTGTCTCTGTGGTAGGCATGAGCCCGGTTTCTACCGCGATGAGAATGTGATACGACAGTGGTACATGCGTTTGTGAAATGAGTTGATCCGCTTATCTGAAAGCCTTGTTAAATTCTTTTGCAGGACCTGTAGTTGGGCTTACCATAATGTGCTCTTACTTTCCATCTCTCATAACCGCAGCTACAACAACAGCCTCTACCTCCACAACTACCACAAACTTCTCTGCCATTGCAACAAGCACAGCTAGCAAGCAAAATGAAAATGCAACGTCCAGAGCTACTATTTCTCCACCCCCTCCTCGGAGAACTGATGCGGTCATACTTCTTGAAGCTACCCTAGTTGTACAATTTGAACCTGCATTGGAAAATCGAGACTCACCGCAATTTCAAGAGTTGGAGGCCACAGTTGTCGGACTGGTACATCATTCGTCCAATATTTATGAAAATCTTTATCTATCATAAACATTCATGTTATCTAAGGAAGCTGAGTTTAAACTAAGAGAAATACGTTTCACCTCTGAAATTCACTATTTAGTTTGATGTTATCACACGCTTGTCATCTTCCTCAAGAATGGCCCTGTTAAAATGACTGTGCAAATGTATATGAAGTGATTTCATATCTACAGCAGTTTTGAAAGTGGTTGCTTATATAATCTGCATCAGCACTGCATTGAAGATCTATGTGTTATTCAAATGAATAATCCTTTTCCATAGGCCAGCTATTAAAAATATCTGAAAATTGTTCCAAAGCAGTGTATCATATGGTATGAGCTAGCAATGTATTTCAAAGTCTTGACTTATTGGATTTGAGACTAATCCCATTTGCAGAAAACTTTACATGCAAGTAACTATTCATGTCTATACTTTTCTGCCTAGTGTGATGCAATTTTCAGGAGCCAGTATGGGTTCCTATTCATCCAGACCATCTTGATAGCATTCAGGTAAGTTTGACTTACTTTCCAACTCATTTTGTAAGTTATTTTGCTGAAACCAGCATGAACCTCAAAAAATCTTCCTGAGCAAAAAGACTGTGAATGAAATCATTTACTTAAACATTATATCAGCACATTTTAATATTCTGCTTATGCATGAAGAGATTCAACCAATGACCGGTGTTTTCATTTCTTCTGCCGTTTCAAAGTGTGTGCCAGTTCATTCTCCGGAACTGGTACTGTACATTGCCTTCAGTTTCCATGGGGCCCTACCAAAGTTTAAAATGTTTCATTTACTTTTTCACACCCAAAAGTCCAAGGGCACAAGGAACAGCTGCAGAGGTGGAGCTGATTTTCAACAACACAAGTCCTGTGCCGCTGCCCAGCAGTGACGATGTGGTGGAGACCTTGGTGACGGCAGTGACCAACCCCAACTCCACCTTGATGGATCAGTTTAATCTGACCCTGATTTCTGATTCCATAAGGGTGCTAAGTAAGTTAGCTTGCCTTGTTGACCTTTTTTCGTCCGCCTTTCTGCGTATACCTATTTACATGGGCACTTATGTATATATATGATCTCCCACGCTACTCATATGTTTGGGTTTGTGTCTCTGTGGTAGGCATGAGCCCGGTTTCTACCGCGATGAGAATGTGATACGACAGTGGTACATGCATTTGTGAAATGAGTTGATCCGCTTATCTGAAAGCCTTGTTAATTCGTTTGCAGGACCTGTAGTTGGGCTTACCATAATGTGCTCTTATTTTCCATCTCTCATAACCGCAGCTACAACAACAGCCTCTCCCTCCACAACTACCACAAACTTCTCTGCCATTGCAACAAGCACAGCTAGCAAGCAAAATGAAAATGCAACGTCCAGAGCTACTATTTCTCCACCCCCTCCTCGGAGAACTGATCCAATCATACTTCTTGAAGCTACCCTAGTTGTACAATTTGAACCTGCATTGGAAAATCGAGACTCACCGCAATTTCAAGAGTTGGAGGCCACAGTTGTCGGACTGGTACATCATTCGTCCAATATTTATGAAAATCTTTATCTATCATAAACATTCATGTTATCTAAGGAAGCTGAGTTTAAACTAAGAGAAATACGTTCACCTCTGAAATTCACTATTTAGTTTGATTATCACACGCTTGTCATCTTCCTCAAGAATGGCCCTGTTAAAATGACTGTGCAAATGTATATGAAGTGATTTCATATCTACAGCAGTTTTGAAAGTGGTTGCTTATATAATCTGCATCAGCACTGCATTGAAGATCTATGTGTTTGATTCAAATGAATAATCCTTTTCCATAGGCCAGCCATTAAAATATCTGAAAAATTGTTCTGCAAAGCAGTGTATCATATGGTATGAGCTTAATGTATTTCAAAGTCAATTTGACTTATTGAACCACATTTGAGACTGATCCCATTTGCAGAAAACTTTACATGCAATGATTAACTATTTTTGTTGTCTTTTTTCTCCTAGTGTGATGCAATTTTCAGGAGCCAGTATGGGTTCCTATTCATCCAGACCATCTTGATAGCATTCAGGTAAGTTTGACTTACTTTCCAACTCATTTTAAGTTATTTTGCTGAAACAGCCTGAACCTCAAAAAAATCTTCTTTGTGAAAAAAAGACTGTGAATGAAATCATTTACTTAAACATTATATCAGCACATTTTTAATATTGCATGAATGCCATTCAACCAATGACCAGTGTTTTCATTTTTCTATCCGTTTCAAAGTGTGACTGTTCATTTTCTGGAACTGGATACTGTACATTGGCTTCAGTTTCCATGGGGCCCATCAAAGTTTAAAATGTTTCATTTATTTTTTCACCCAAAAGTCCAAGGGCACAAGGAACAGCTGCAGAGGTGGAGCTGATTTTCAACAACACAAGTCCTGTGCCGCTGCCCAGCAGTGACGATGTGGTGGAGACCTTGGTGACGGCAGTGACCAACCCCAACTCCACCTTGATGGATCAGTTTAATCTGACCGTGATTGCTGATTCCATAAGGGTGATAAGTAAGTTAGCTTGCCTTGTTGACCTTTTTCGTCTTTCTCTCAGTATACCTATTTTCATGGGCACTTATGTATATATGATCTCCCACTATCAAAATGTTTGTGTTTGTGTCTCTGTGGTAGGCATGAGCCAGGTTTTACTGCAGTATAAATGTGATACAACAGTGATACATGAATTTGTAAAATTAGTTGATCCGTTTAACTAAAGTTTTGTCAATTCTTTTGCAGACCTGTAGTTGAGCTTACCAAAATGTGTTCTCATTTTGCATCTCTCACAACAGCAGCTCCAACAACAGCCTCTCCCTCCACAACTTCCGCAAACTTCCCTGCCATTGCAACAAGCACAGCTAGCAAGCAAAATGAAAATGCAACGTCCAGAGCTACAGCTTCTCCATTCCTCCTCCTCCTCCTCCTCCTCCTTCTCAGACTCTGATCCAATCATAATTCTTGAAGCTACACTGGTTGTACAATTTGAACCTGCTTTGGAAGACAGAGACTCACCTGCATTTCAAGAGTTGCAGGCCTCAGTTGTCGGAATGGTGGTACATCCGTTCGATAATATTTATGAAAATATTTTCTATCAAAACATTCATGTTATCTAAAGGCTGTTTTTATCTAATATCAATACATTTCACGTCTGAAATTCACTATTTAGTTTGGCATTATCATATGCTCATGATCTTCTTCAAGCATTACCCTGTAAAAATGACCGTGCAAATGAGCATGTGGTGATTTTCTATCTGCAGCAGTTTTCAAAGTGGTTGCTTATAAAACCTGCATCAGCACAGGATTGAAGATCAACTCAGTATTCACAAGAATAATCCTTTTCCTGAGGCCAACCATTCAACAATATCTGAAAATTGTTCTGCAGCAGTGTACAATGTAGTCTGGATTAGCACTATGATCAATTTGCTGATGAACCACATTTAAGACTGATCCCATTTGCAAAAACTACATGCATGAGATGATTAGTTTCTTTTCGTTTCTTTTCTGCTCAGTGTGATGCAATTTTCAGCGGCCAGTATGGGTTCCTATTCATCCGGACGGTCTTGATCGCATTCAGGTAAGTTTGACTTACATTTCAAGCCTTTTTCAAATAACGTAACTTAAATCAACCTGTGCCACAAACAAATCTTCTTTGTGAAAAAGCGTTTGAATGAAAATCATTTCAATAATTATTTTAGCACATTTTTAATATTCATGATATGCCATTCATCCAGTGACCAGTGTTTCTGTTTTTTCTACCTGTACAAAGTACATGACTGTTCATTTTCTGGAACGGATACTGTACATTGGCTTCAGCTTCTGTGCTGTTCCATCAAAGTTTGAAACGTTTCATTGTATTTTTCACACCCAAAAGTCCAAGGGCAGAAGGAACAGCTGCAGAGGTGGAGCTGATTTTCAACAACACAAGTCCTGTGCCGCTGCCCAGCAGTGACAATGTGGTGGAGACCTTGGTGACGGCAGTGACCAACCCCAACTCCACCTTGATGGATCAGTTTAATCTGACCGTGATTGCTGATTCCATTAGGGTGATAAGTAAGTTAGCTTGCTCTGTTTATTTATTCTTTCTTTCTCAGTATACCTATTTTCATGGGAACTTATGTATACGATCTCCCACTATCAAAATGTTTGTGCTTGTGTCTCTATGGTAGGCATGATCCAGGTTTTTACTGCAGTATAAATGTGATACAACAGTGATACATGAATTAGTAAAATTACTTGACTGTTTAACCTAAAGTTTTGTCAATTCTTTTGCAAGACCTGTAGTTGAGCTTACCAAAACGTGTTCTTATTTTGCACCACTCACAACTGCAGCTCCAACAACAGCGTCTCCCGCTACAACTACCGCACATGTCCCCACCACTGCAGCAAGCACAGCTGGCAAGCAAAGTGAAAAACCAACTTCCAGAGCAACAGCTTCTCCACCTCCTCCTCCTCCTCCTCCTCCTCCTTCTCAGACTCCTGATCCAATCATAATTCTTGAAGCCACACTGGTAGTGCCGTTTGTAATTGCTTTTCAAGACAGAGACTCACCTGCATTTCAAGAGTTGCAGGCCTCAGTTGTTGGAATGGTACGTCATCCATCCGATAATTAGTAAATTATTTTCGTGTAAAAATCATGTTAATTCCAAAGGCTGTTTTTATCTAATATCAATACATTTCACGTCTGAAATTCACTATTTAGTTTGATGTTATCACACGCTTGTCATCTTCCTCAAGAATGGCTCTGTTAAAATGACTGTGTAAATGTATATGAAGTGATTTCATATCTGCAGCATTTTTCAAAGTGGTTGCTTATAAAACCTGCATCGGCACAGGATTGAAGATCAACTCAGTATTCACAAGAATAATCCTTTTCCTGAGGCCAACCATTCAACAATATCTGAAAATTGTTCTGCAGCAGTGTACAATGTTGTCTGGATTAGCACTATAATCAATTTGCTGATGAACCACATTTAAGACTGATCCCATTTGCACAAAACTACATGCATGAGATGATTAGTTTCTTTTCGTTTCTTTTCTGCTCAGTGTGATGCAATTTTCAGCAGCCAGTATGGGTTCCTATTCATCCGGACGGTCTTGATCGCATTCAGGTAAGTTTGACTTACATTTCAAGCCTTTTTCAAATAACGTAACTTAAATCAACCTGTGCCTCAAACAAATCTCTCTTTGTGAAAAAGTGTGTGAATAAAAATAATTTCAATAATCATCATTTCAGCACATTTTTAATATTCATGATATGCATGAAACCATTCATCCAGTGACCAGTGTTTCTGTTTTTTCTACCTGTACAAAGTACATGACTGTTCATTTTCTGGAACGGATACTGTACATTGGCTTCAGCTTCTGTGCTGTTCCATCAAAGTTTGAAACGTTTCATTGTATTTTTCACACTCAAAAGTCCAAGGGCAGAAGGAACAGCTGCAGAGGTGGAGCTGATTTTCAACAACACAAGTCCTGTGCCGCTGCCCAGCAGTGACGATGTGGTGGAGACCTTGGTGACGGCAGTGACCAACCCCAACTCCACCTTGATGGATCAGTTTAATCTGACCGTGATTGCTGATTCCATAAGGGTGATAAGTAAGTTTTCTAGTTTGTTTATCGGTATGTCCATCTAGAAATAACATTACAATTGAACCTGGCTCTCTCTTTCAACAACACCATTTTCTGGAACTCTGGAGTGTATTTTGTTCCTTTGTTGGCAACTAAAACCTGGTTATCTTGATTTCGTATCTAATTTGCTTGCTTCTTTTGCTTAGCTTCTTTGGTTCTGTTTGTGAAGGCTTTGATGGACAGTGGTTACTGACACATCCACACTTGCCTCCTCAGGAGGGTTTCCTCTGTGTCCATTTGCAATTATGCAGCTTTCTAGTGCTCTCTTTCCTCTTGATTACGGTCCAAACACTAGATTTTTTAAGCCTCAGGTTTGGTTTGTTTCCCTTACAGATTTCTTATTTGTGAGCTTCATATTCATTTCCTTAACTTTCATTGGAACACGTCTGTTCCTCATATTGATAAACGTCACTTACAGACTCCAAAGGCATTCAAAAAACTCAAATCAAGACTAGGTCCTGAAAGCTCTCTTACACCTCACTTAGGAATCAGTTGAACATGCCTGGCTAATCAAAAGCACCCATGAGGCCATCTGTTCCAAACCTTATTTCACTCTGAAATGGGGGGCTATGTAAAAAGAAAAAAGTTCTGTAGTTTCTACATGGTTAAACAAAAATGTATAAAAATACATTTACATAAAGATGTACATTAATTTTTAGTACATCTGAGTTGTTTGGTTGAATCTAAAATCGTGGTGCACAGAGCCAAATCAAGAAAAAATGTTTTTGACCTGAATATTGTAAGGACACTGTATATTTGTATGTATGCATATATGTAAGTATGTACTCCTATGTTTATTTATATACAGGTATGTCTCCTATAGATCTGTTGGTATATGTGAGTAGTACACTTTGTGCCTTTTAAACTACTACTCATACAATATGTCTTTTTTATTGACATTTGCTAAAGATAGACCATTTTCCCCTCAATGCTTGTACAAGACTTGAGGTTGCGCTGACAATAACATATTCTCTCCATCTTACACATCTGCAGCTTCAAGAGCATCTACCACTTCTGTGGCTCCATCCAGCAGATCCCCCTCACCAGCAGCTCCCACAACTACCACTCTCACTATAGCCACCACAACTGTGATTTCCACTTCAACAAGCCCAGTGAGAAAATCAACTCTAAATCCAACCACCACAACAAATCTACCAGCCCCTCCTCCACCTCCTCTTCCACCTGCTCCTATTGTAATTCTTGAAGTAACCCTGGTTGTTCAATATGTGCCTGCCTTGGAAAATAACCAGTCACCCCAATTTCAAGAATTAGCAGCTACAGTTGTAGCAGTGGTAAGTAAATGTAGCTGACTTTTTATTCACTTGTCAGATTTACCAGCAGTTTAATGTCATATAGAATGAGGTACAGATAGGAGCAAGAGGGAAAAAAAAGAAGGGAAAATGTGGGTTGAATAGCAAGTCTCATTTCCCTCATGGTTAGGAATATGTTGTGATAAGTTTCTTTTTTTTTCTTATTGAACAGTGTGATGTAATTTACCGAGCACGATACGGGTTACTGTTCATCCGGACTGTTGTGGTAGCGTTCAGGTAAGACTGATAAACACTTTTGCTTTTTTGATAAATTCCTTTTGCTCTTTAATGCTTCTCAAATCAAAATGCAAGCATTTTTTTGATATTAGAACATAAAACATTTTTTTTTCTTTTGGTCTTTTTCATGATCAGACTTTGCTGAAAACATACTGCATAACAGAACTGCAGTTTACTCAAAATATTTTTCTAATTTAAACAGCAACTATTGATAAAATATGAAATTTTGCATTCAAACACATTCAGAATGTCTTATTCCAATACTTGGAATATAACCTATATATAAACAGCTGCTGGATTCAGATTGAATGTTGTCCCATACTGTGTATAATGTGTTGACTTTGGTTTTCAGACCTGTAAGGGTCAGAATGGATGGAACAGATGCAGAGGTGGAGCTGGTTTTCAATGACACGTCCTCTGAACCACTGCCCACCAATCTAGATGTGGTGGAGACCTTGGAAACAGCAGTGAAGAACCCCAACTCCACCTTGATGAATGATTTCAATCTTACTGTAGTTGCTGATTCCATAAGGGTGATAGGCAAGTTACCATTTCCTATTCCCTAGAGTATATTTATGCATATGTCAAGGTAGTCACATGAATTTATGTATGCAGTAAATGTTTTTTTCTTCCTGATACACCTGTCACAACAGTGTTCTCAAATACTTATTATTGTTGTCTTGTTTACCTGAAGGTGTCGCCAATGTTTCAACAACACCCGCAACAAATGTCACAACAGCAGCTAAACCTACCAGCAAAGCTGTGACAGTGGCTCCTACTACCACTGTTACCCCCACTGCCACTGTCCAGATAGAGTTCACTTCAAGAGAAATGTTTGTGCCTGAGCTCTCAGACCAAAACTCAGAAGCTTTCAAAGCCAGATCAAAGCTCACCATGGAACAGGTGAGTCTCCTCAATGTTTTTTTTTCCCTTTTCTATATTATGGTAGGATTAAGGAAAGGTTTACAGTATGTAGAACAAGCAATGTCTCTTGTTTTGAAATTTAGTGGGTGTCAGGAATAAGAAGCACACAAGAAACACTGTTTTCATGGTTTTGTTCCTCCTGACATTATTGGTACCACATCAAGAACTTGGGCCTTTATGCCTTGCTATACCACATAGCATGTAAAATAATAGATCAAAACAGACATTGAATCACTTCAGAGTCATTTTGTATTGCATTATGTGTGTCACTCTGTGTTATCTGATCATTTTTAATTATGTATTACTTATACTATATTGTATAGATCAAAAGTAAAACTATAATGTATCAGTAACATAATCATTTGAGTGCATGAATCAGAAGATTATTAAAAATAATCATTCTTTGCAGATTGAACCAGTTTATACAAGTGCCTTCAGTTCCTTTATCCGTTTGATTGTTCAAAGTTTCAGGTAATTTCCTTTATTAATTCAACAATTTGTGTGAGTAACATTGCATAAATGTTTAATTATTCAATCTTTGGTTGTCACCCATATAAGCACATTATTTTGCATTATATTTGTGTCAGATCTTTCCATTGTGTCTTTCCTGTGTCTTTGTGTTTCTAGGGAAGGATCAATCGTCACACAAGCAGGTCTGGTCTTCAACTCTACAGATCCTTTACCCAGCAATGAGCAAATTATCAGCACTCTGAGAGATGCAGTCACTAATTCACAAATCTCTTTTGACATCGATCCCAACTCCATTCTAATCACATGTGAGTTTTGTCATTTGTGGCACCATATAACTTCATTATTTCATAAATGTATGTAATGTATTACATAAATTATATTATTTGTATAGGCCTAATGTATTATATAATAATGGTTTCATCAATGCTGGTGGAATTGATACAGACCATCAAAATCCCTATGTCATCAATAGATGTGTAACTTATTTTTTTATGGAGTTAATTTTAATTAATATGTAAACATTCTAGCCTTTTACTACAATACAGGTATATTTTAAATTAAGAATGAAACATATTGTGATACTGACTTAATTGAAAACATTACCTAAAACAAGGATGGCTGTGTATTTATGTAAGCCTTTCTTTTTGAGCTAAGCCATTCAGACTTTCTTTGCACTGCACAAACCTGTAATATTTTGATTTGAGAATGCTCATTGTTTGCCGGTGGTTGGCGTGTTTAATGGGTTAAGCAGTGTTCAAATTCAGTATCACTCGGGATGGCTAAGACAAGTGGAAATTTAGCCTCGCTAGCCTAGCTATTAGTTAGGACAACACTGATTCTTATCGATATACCAGAACAGAACAGAACAGAATAGCATACAGAACGTCGTTCAACTGGCAGATTCAGCTGGCTGAATGAACAATAGTAACAACCCTCTTTCCACGCCTGGGCTTATCTTTGCCTCGCCCCGAGTTTGTGCACACTTGTTGCCCGGGATGCTTAGCTTACCTTGGCCGCTGCCGTTGACTTGCTACGCCGTGGACGCCCACTCCGGCCGCCGGTGAACACGAACCTCACCCGCCTCCACTCCGCATCTGTAGTTCCCGCGATGTTGTCAGTCCGACTGCCAGTCTTATTGTTTTACTGTCTTGTCCGTCTTTAACATTAACACTTAACGTCTTTTTAACATTAACAACTCACGTCTCTCTTACGGCATTGGTTCCTGCTCAAAACTTTTTCCCCCTGCCTTTTTTTTTTTTTTTTTTAGACAGGTTCCGTTCCCCACCGTTACAATGTTATGGGTCATCTTTTTGCTTTGTATCTGATCTGGTCCTGGGTTTGGCCATGTTTTGGTATAGACAACCCCCACAGTCCTACCCCCTTACTTCTTATATGCAAATAATGTAATATTGTATCAGTACAGCTTCCCAGTAACTCATGAAGAAAGGGCTTTTCTTTCAGGCTCATAGGTTTTTAAATATGTATAAAATCTCTCTCCATTTGCTATACAGCTGCAGCCCCCAGTGGAGTCTCCAGTTTGACCAGTGTGTTTACCGCTTCCTCTCTGGCCCTGGTGTCACTGCTGCTCTCCCACTACTGCTAGATGCTGCAGCAGACTGCCCTGCATGTCACAACACTGCATTATGGGACAAACCTGGAGGTAGCAGGGAATCTGATGGCACAGTCCACCAGCCGATCAGACAATGTGCATACATTATCAAAGGGATATTTTACAAACACATACCACATCTTAAGCTACATTCACACTTACACAATATCTTTCTGTAAAAGTAGCATTCTGTTATGTTCATGTTCTTCTTAAATTATTGAAATTATGGCCATAGCCTTTTTGAACTTGTAAAATTATATATTGACTGTCAGTAGCATTTTTTGAATTCAGCATATCTAAACAGCTTGTGATGTGTGTCAAAGGCACAAAATGTCCTGTTTCTGGTCAAACGGGCATGGAATAACTATGTATTAAAATGAATATTTTGGCATGATTTTTCCATGTGTTCCTACAAGATGTATGACGGATAGCTTAGCTGCTCACAACCAGATAGCTGTCAAATATGCCATAGATAGATATGCCAGATAGATAGGTCAAATGAAATTTAGTAATTTGTCTACACAGACCACTATATTGGAAAAAAATTAATTGATCCATTTTTAAATTGGAATTTCAAACATTGCAAGTCTTTTTTTGGCAAAACAAAAAATCAATTTCAGTCCCAACAAATATCAAACAACAATTTCACTAACTTGAAAGTCACACGTTTTTCATAAAAGAATGCTGCATGAAAGATATTGGTCAAAATGTGATCACATTTGACATGACTTAAATACTATATCTTCTTACAGATTGACTAATATATTATAATACATTTTAAACATTGTGTTTATCCTGGACTCTTAATTCAGTTTATTATCCCAATTTGTTTAACATAACATAGTTGGTTAATCCAGTCTTTATGACAACCTTACAACTGTACACTGAAGATTTAAAAAGTAATCATGAAATCAAGCACTTTATATTATCACAGTATTTTTCTTCATAATTAACTGACTTTTTTTCAAGAATCAAGTTTTTGATAAAAGATATCTGACTAAGTAAGCATTTTTGAGATAATATTGTGTAACGGGTGATCTTCCACTCTGTACTGTTTTCAGCTTATACATCTTGTTTACTACACTAAAAATATTAATATTCATACTCAAGAACCCTTCTCCAGTCTTGTCTTACTTGCCTCACTACCTCAAAACTGCTTGGATCTCCTGCCAGCACTGTACATTCCAGGTTGTTATAAACATTTTAACAAAATACAGATCTGCCCAAATTCACCTTAAAGCAATCACAGAACACTCACAATGTTGGAGGGCAGCCCTAAATAACATTAACATAACCATCCTTTCAGAAAAAATACATCAGATCCTTGTGTGCAAAAGTATAGTGAATGCAAGTAATGCACTTACTGTGAGGGCCTGTAGTCGTGATACAGAATTATAATTATAAACTCTTATCCAAGTCATCAGGGGGAAGACACTGTGGGCTTATTCCTGCAATCAGTAGGATGTGTTTAACAGCATTTTTCCATATCCCAAGATAACAATATCTCATACACTGCTACAAATTCAGGAATTGCTCATGAACACCAGGATTAAGTAAAACACCTTTTTAGTCACCTCAGTCACCAGGTCTAAACCTCGTTGAATGTTTGTTTGAAGTTGTAGTATTCAGAGGGTGGAAATGTAGGTTTTCCTTCTTCAAGAGGATATCTTTTTTTGGGATATCTTCTGATTATAAAAACTGTTCAGGTTTGTGGAGAGGGCATCCCACACTACATTAGTTAATGTTTCCGTTCTTTTGTACACTCCCTGTATGAACATACTACATACAGTACCTGACTTTACTATTTTACTATTAAAATACACCACACAATTCAAAACATATAAATTATTTGGCAATCCTTTTTGTAAGTATTTCCCTGTTACCTTGTGTGTACCATAGAATTAACATTTAAAATCTCCTGTCCTTCTATCAGATAACCACTGAGCATTTGTTGAGACAATGTTGACAGTGAAGAAATTTCCTGACTTGCAGAAAAGTTTTCATTTGCATTAGTTTGATGGTGAATAGTCTGGATGGTGAATAAACATTTTTGGTGCCATATTTTTGGTGCTTGGACTAGTTATTTTGGCCACATTTGCAGCTACAGTTTGGGTCCTTCAAAGGGGCATTTCATTTGGTAAGACCTTGAATATGCACCTCCAAACAACAAGAAATCATTTTTACTGTCTAAACATTATTAACTGTTCCCTCGCCAACTGTGGACCTCTGGCCATTGTCTAAGAGGTAACTGAGTTACTGTGGATCTACGTGTGGAATGCAAGGGCAACCAGTCTGTATGATGGGGAGAATGACCGTGGATGTGTGATTGGCACTTGTGTGTGGGGAATATTTAGGGAAAAAGGACAAAAGTAACGGGAACGGGAGCCAAGGGGAATCTTTTGTGTTGTAGTTGTGTATTGGTGAGATGGGGTGAGAAGTTCACAGCTCCTGGTCTCAGGTTCACACTTATTCTAATGCTATGTAACACGGGAAGGGTGTAATAGATTTTTTTGCTTTTTTTTTGTTTTGGTTTGTTGCCTCTTTTGCAAGGCAACAGCAATATGCCTGAATGGTGCGGCTCTATACTACTTCCCCGCTGTTTTGTTGTGGTGTGTTTGGTGTGTGTGTGTGTGTGTGTGTGTATGCATGTGTGTAGGTGTGAATGCCCTAGGCTACTCATCCTCCATGGACTATGAAGCAAATAAAACTGAGCTTAGCTGAATTGAACTTTACTGGCCTGTATGCCAATCCACAGCGGCTTATGGAACTGTGCAAATTGAACAAGAATACATCTGAATGGAACAGAAATCAGCAGCTTTAGTGTGAAAGTATTTGCCTTTTCAAAGTGCTGAGGGGGTCAGGAGACAAGCATAGCATGAGAGTGGGAGGAGTATATACAAGTGCCATAAATAGATTACATCATCATGGTAGGACAAAAATACACAGTATTTGTCAAAAAATGTAGAAAAATGGCATAAATGAGAGAAAAGACACAACAGATACAAAAGACTATTGTCTGCCAACCTGACAACAGTGTACCAGAAAGTGGGCAGGATGTCATTTGGTGATCCAGGCTTTGAGGTGCCCGAAGGCCCTATGCCACTGCAGCTCCACCAGCTCTCCCACGGTCTCATCGCACACATTTTTGTGAGTACATAAGACAAACAGAGGTAGTGACAAATTAATTGCTCTGTATGTGGCATAAACAGATACCCTTATCATACGGTTATCTTTTTTTTTTTTTTTTTTACAGAATGTGTCTGTCAGTTTCTGTTTCACTTTTTTGAAGGTAAAGCAAATATTTGGCATATCTCTGGCCCATATATTATTTTTAAGTTCCTCAGTAACTTGCATTCACCTCCCTTCTTCACTAAGATTAGTGCACATTTGGCTCCCCCTTTGTTTACCAAGATTGGAAGCAATGAGATTGAGACAAACAATCTGGCAACAGCCCAAAAAAGTGACCCAGGAAGCAAAGGATCTTGGGATTAGAGACATTTTCTATTTCTACCTTTTGATGGGATAATCTTATCTGCTGGTTAACCTGTGGAATTATTGCAAGCTCTTGTTGGACCTTTAGCTGGCTAAAGAATGTTTGTCTGTGTGGATGTCTAGCTACATGTTTGCAGTGCAGGTTTCTTACCTCTGAAAATATTTTTTTTCTAATTTCCTGATTTATAGTTGTCCAATGTTAATGCTGTGGCAATTATTTTAAAATTGAAATTGTTGAATATTTCATTCTGTAACAACTGAAATTAAATATTTAACAAATAAATAAACCTTTCACAAAAACTTTGTTGATTAAAATAATTTTTCACGTTTACTTTTTGAAATTCTGATAGCTGCCATGCTTATTTTAATTTGTGCAGCTTTATCTCACATTTCATGTATCTACCTCAACTCTGGCCTTGGAGTGGTAACAATTACTTTCAGCCAATCAGGGTTTTGGTTTGTGAAGGTGAATAAAAGTAAATGCGAGTGGAAGGAAATGATTAAAACTATATTTTAAATTAAAAGCAAAACTTTGCATGTTTTTTCTGTAGATATCCAGGAACTGTTTAAAATTGAAGTGGTTGCGTAGGGTGAGGCTTGAATGAGAACTCATCCAAACTTCATGTGAGACACTATTGTTGAGACAGATAACAATCCTAGTCCAGCACCACAGAACTGTTTGTTGCTGCCAAGTGGTGCATTGTGATGAGGAAAACGCCAGAGGGAGAATGCAAAGGTGCGGCTAAAAAGAATGTGTCAGAAGATGATTTAATGCTTCAGTTTGATTTCATACAAAGAAACAAAATTGCTTTCTGTTTTGGGTTCTGGCTTTAACATCTTGATAAGTACATCTGTATATTTCATAACGTCTTGAGAAGAATAAGGAACTTTTTAACTTCAAAATTTTTAGTAGTTAAAAAGTAGTAACCCCTACTTTTAGTAGTGGAAGTAACTACTGCTTTTTAGTTGTAATAATGACTAAATTGTTTTTTCTGTAGCATGTACAAATATACAGTCTGTAGTCTAGTGGCTAAGGTACATGTCTGGGACCCCTGAGGTTGGTGATTCCAGCCACAGCAAGAATGCCATTGCTGTTGGGCCCTTGAGCAAGGCCCTTAACCCCACATTACTCCCAGGGGTACTGGCCCTTGGTTAGTCTAATCAAGGCTATGTAAGTTTCTTTTTTAGGTTCATTTGGAATGCATAGCCTCAATACAATATGTTTACATTAAAATGTGACAATGTAAAAATGTGTTTAACTATGAAATGGTTATGCAAATACACATTTAGTCTCAAACTTTCATGCAACTTTTCGTTTAGTTGTCATCTCTTACATCCTTGGCCACAGCCAAAACTATCTGCTGCAGATTAAGCAGGGTAATAATGCACAAACTCATTCTGTTTAACTGTCAGTGTTTAAGTCATAGTTGGGGTTTGGAATTATTAATAATACAAAATAGAGAATTTGTTTCTCAGAACATAATTTTGCAGTTATGATGTAAGAAATCCTAACTGTAAAGAGCCAAATTAAATTTTTTTCCCAACACATCTGAAAATAATTGATTTTATTCTATCTTACCAAGCACTGTGTGACTTGTCACCTATCAACAGAAACATAGCAAATGTTAATATTTGTTTTACGTGCATGTCCTTTCCATAAATTATTTAATTTTTGAGGTAAAACAATTGTTAGTTGAGAGTTTTCATGGTTTTAAAGAGTTCAAAAGTCTGTCCATATTACTTGCATTGATATAGGCCAGAGTCATATATAAAACAAAAATACATACTGTACATTCATTACATTTGGAGTGTCTGAAACAGTAATCAGATGGTCCATAGCAGAACACTGGGGAAGCCAGGTCAGAGGATAAAGAAAGGTCACATTTTCAATGTAAATTCCTGTTGTAGTCTACCATGAAATGGAAAGGTATTGATGCCGAAAACAATTTTACCAATTTAGGCAGAAAAACAAAGTTTTTATATAAGCTATGGTTTGGATACTCATTATGCTGTTCCCAGTTATCTTGTATTTATTCTATTTGACCCCCTATTAAACCCCAGTTATACTGATTTGTTGAAACAGTTACATCTGCATAATTCTCTGCAATACTCTTACCCCATATTATGGTGCGTTTTCCTAATTTTTGCTACATCACATCCTTTCATGTAAATGTATAACTGTCCTTATACAGCTGTGTGGAGCCACAAAACCATGATCAGTTTACTACACATGAAATGATTTCCAAATTCATAGAGATTAAAATATTAAATATGATAGCCACAATGCATTTCAGCTTGGATAAATTCCTCTGTAGCCTGCAGTCATTTTTATCACAGCAAAGTTGCATTTTACTCCATTTTAAGCTGTTATTCAAATGGAAGCAGTTCAAATTCAGTGTTTTTGGCCTGCCAAATGTAATTGGCTATTTTTTGATGTTTTTCTCTTGGCTAACTCTAAATATTAATGTGGCAATACTGGCATGACAGCACTTTCATTGGCCACACAGAATTGCATACCCTAGTTTGCCATGGCTTTCCTTAGTACACTCCAATGCTGACATTTAAAGAAACTTGTTATGTTAGGATGTCAGGAGTGGACAAAGTCCAGGCTGTCCACCGGACCAGGTTCACTAAACTTCAGGATCCGCCCACCACAAGGACAAGGTAGGTAAAAGTAACACAACTTTATTCAAATAAATTTTAACAGAAAAACAAATTCATAAAACACAGAGAGACACCGACAATTCCACCCCCTCCCATGCAGGCCTCCCCCTCAATAGTGCACATACTACACAAAGACAAAAAAAGGTGCTCCACCCACAGTACACACATGCACAGTGCTCCACCCACAGTACACACACAGTGCTCCACCCACAGTACACACACGCACAGTGCTCCACCGTACACCAAATTGTGACTGGCCCCGTGTGGACCGAAACCGGGAGGAAGGAGGAACGCTCTATCCTTCCTGAAGGGGGAGTACTGGCAGGTGAGGACACACACGTACTCACACACACACTCACACCATGCAGACAACACAAAACACGAATCAAAATAAGGCTGGGGTGTAACTTGGCCCACACCACTCTGCCCCAAAATAACAAAAAAAAACCAGAAGTGATGGGGGGCTCTATCAGCCCAACAATGGATCCCCGGCTACTCCTGGTGGTGACCCACGTCCTCTGCTTCCCGCTGGGCTGGCAGCTCTGTGGGACCGCACTGGGGAGGCAAAGAGATGACAGCTGGCCGGTCCTATTTCCACCCTGAGCTGGGGACTCACACACGCTGTTAGTCTGCCGCCACCTCCCTTCACTGCTGGGGGTCCTTCTCCCAAGCACTCGCTCCCTCGGGGTGGAGGATTCCAAAGACCGGCTGCTGCTCAGGTGTTTGTCCTTTTTTTCCCCCCGAGGGATCCTCACGGAGCTTCTCTTCAGCCGACACATTCAGGGCACACCCTAAGAACACACGCAGAGACAACCCTGAAGATTAAGAAAGTTTTGAAATATTTCCAAAGATAAACAATTAAGGCTTTAAATGAGCTTACACAATACTGTTAAATATCAGTATCTACAAAACGTGAGAACAAAATGAAGCAAAACCTGCCTTTGTTACTCATTTTGTACAAATTTTTTTGCTGAACTGTCACTGAAAATCTTGAACAATGAAATACACATTCTCAAAAATGACTCAGTGCATTTATGTTAATGCTTGTTTTGTTTTGTGTTTTCAGTCATTCCTTACTTGTCTATGGTTCAAAAAGTGCGTACTGTGAGAAAGGGTAAAATTCTCCTCTGACAGCAGTGAGCAAACGATGAACACTGCTTCAAAGTACACAATGAGGAAATCACCCTCCCCAAGTGGCTGTGACAGCCTTTATTACACACTTCATCATGCCCTGATGATACCTGTCATGGTCTGCTGTGCGTGGGTGGTTTGTCTTTTGTCATTCTTTTTGCTTACATATCTACAAAATGCCTGTATGTAATGTAAGTTTTTATCTTTTCCTTATCAATATTCCAGTAACCTTGCTTGTGATATTAATCTCAGCTGTCTACAATGAAAGATGACCTTTACAACTGAGACAGGTTAAATTTTCTTACTATTACTGTACATGTGGCCATTGGTCATACGACTATATTACATAATGAGAAAGCACAGGATTGGTTCACATCAAGCATATTTCAAAATATTTCAACCGTTTTATTATTATTATTAGTATTAGCCAAGTGGCACCAGATACCAGGTTCCAACATTGTAGTTTTTATCAACCTTGCACTGCATCCTGTCATAATTGTTATCAACAAAAACAACTTAATTACATTCTTGGCTGAATACATGTCCAATATTTGAACAAACCCACTATTGTTAATGATCAGTCTGGGGGTCAGCTTGGTCATTGCCAGCCCTAGCTTGTATTGCAATGTCTTAGGAAGAGACACTGAAACACACAGTTACATACAAACTGCTATTTGATTTGTTAACAAAGTTGCATATTTGTGTAGGAAGAGTAAACATGGCAAACTATACTGTAGGTCACATGGCCAATTTTGTTTCCTAAGACTTTAGGAGGTACATATGTTTATACATTTACAGGAGACAAAGTTAATATTTATAAACCTATGAAGGCTTGGCCTTCCTTTGCCTGCAGAATAGCTCCAGTCCTTCTTGGAATGATGCTATGTGAGTTTCTATTGGGATATTGGACGCTTCTTTGGAAAAAAAAAGAGAAAGCTTCTGGTTCCTTGAAGCATGAAGATGGTGGTAATCCTCTCTCAGATCATCCGGGTGGTATGCTGGCAGCATAGTCTGTTACTACCTGAAGTTTCCCCTATTCAATGCTATCACAATCAGTTAATAAACAAGTTAACGTACTGCCAGTGAAGCTCGTTTTCATGCTATCGGTATGAGAGTGGATACAGAGTAGTTCAGCGAAAAAAGCCCTGGCTGAAGAGTCATTTCTGAGGTATACTGTATACTCTCAACTGAAAGGCCTACCAATAGCCCTTGTCAGTTCGTCAGTTTTTTTTTATTCAACCTTACATTACATCTGGTATACAGCGTTGTATGATTGTCCTGCTGGTGTGCACCTATATCAGAGCAATCTTATGATGAAGTAATCCATGATCAGTGTTTTTTTGGTACTTTCTGAACTTTCTGTCCACAGCAAATAAATATTTTGGCAGAATATGTTGATGCTGAGCAGTCATTCCTCAGAAAGGCATAATGAAGAGCAACAACCTGTCATCGAAAGATGAAATACTTCATCCCATATGTGATATTGTTTGAAAAAGGAAAATGATGATGAGTTTTTTGTGTGCAATATAGAAAGGCTACTAGTTTATTTCAACAAAGGAAAAGGCTAGTATCTGGTGCTGAACAGTATTTTCTGAAACCAGTTATGAAACTGATATAGAGAGGCCTGGATTAAAATCAACATTGGTACTTTGGCTCACAATGACATGCAAGTGTTGATTACTATCTTAAGCAAAACTGTTTAATCAAGTTAAGCAGTCATGAAAAATAAATCACCAAACTGTGCTTTTGGAGAAAAGCATAACAGTCTTATTCCACGGTAGATAAAAGTTAATGAGAAATTGAATCCCAGCCAGAATGTTTATTCTGCACTTAAAAGTGCAAATACTTTAGGCCTTTCTGCCTCTGTACAAAATGCAGACAGACCTTTATTTGTACAAATGTGTGGAAATAAATGTTGTTTTAGGTAAAACTTTTCTAGTTTTTTATTCTTCTTAATGACATTCAATTTTACATACAATTTACATGTGTTTCATTTTGTGAAACCTTGATATTTTCGACCAGAGTAATGTTACCATGAAAATGTCATTCTGGCCCATCCCTGGTACCGACTACTTAACAGTGACATAGTCTTTCATCACACACATCATATTATCTAATTGGCATCTACAGTTTTGTATTGTTCCTATTGTCATAGCATTGTGCCTGGTCTTTTCTTAGTGTAATTTCCTTACCACTCCTTACTGTCTAATCCCTGTCTATGTCAAAGTCTAGAATTGCCTTGCTTTAACTGTGGGTGGATCTGTTGGACTGAGTTGCTCCAACACATCAAGGCCATTATTTAGCAAAGGAAAACCAGCATTTGTTTCTGAATGTAAATACAGTTTTCAGGCATAATAAATAATAATTCCTATCTTATTAAAAAGAGCATTTAAAAAGTGATATTGCGGGATACTGTACATTTATTTAGATATGTACAAGCATTCTACAATCTCTTATCTACTGAATAACTACAGTCTTACAAATTGGAAATCTTTGAACCAATACTTTAAAAAAAAAAAAAAACAATTCAATTAGATTAAAATGGATAGATTTCCATACATATTTAAAATAATACAGCCTTGTAATTCCCACATCTTAGCCATTACATGTAATAAACAACAGTGTAATTGTAAAATAAAGCATTATACCTAACATTTATGGTCCTTCTGATTCATCCATATTACAGATCATGTAATATAATAATATGATTACATTTACAAAATACAACCTTTTACACTCATACATTCCTTGCATACCATACATTTTGTTCTGCAAATGTTTACTCCATGAAACATTCCAAGATGTAACTTTTTCACTTCTCAAAGGCTTTCAGTATTGTACTAAAAGAAAACCTTAAGGTGTGTTTTTCTGAATAGTATGCATATTGCTGGTTGTAAAATGATAACAGGTACATGGCTGAGAATGTGAGAAAAGGTAGCAGGCTGCCAAACATATTCTAAGGGTCTTAATCTTGGCATTTACTTTTCAAGCTTTTTTCACATAACAAGAAGTCTCTGCAGTTGTTTAAAATATCTTACCAAGCAACAATCTGCCAAAACCATCTGAAAGTTAGGCCATCATCAGTGATGTGCAGTAAAACATTGATGTTTACAGCAGGAGAAAAGCCAGTTTATCTTGTAAGACTTATAACAATAGATATATTATGTTGGTACAGCTGACAACAAGATTTATTATACACAGTGTTTTTAAATATTTTTTTATAACCTGTTGTACATGTGCGTGACAAAAATAACATAATCTTGTAATATATCTAAAACAACAATACACAAAGAGTGCTTGGGTCATCTGCATTTCTCATTGCAGGCTTATTCTCTCTACTTTTAATTATTTTTTGCTAAACTGTAATTTGGTTGGAAAATTCTCTGTGATAATATTTAAGGTCATCATGGCTCAGTCTATGACAGTTGTACATATTTGGATGCAATATAGATATCTATCAGAGGATATGTACTCCAATCTTGTTTCAAACATTAATACTTGTTTGTAAGATTATTATTATTGTTGTTTTTGTTACTATCATTAAAAACAGGTTGCACAATGATTGACCATGCCAGTAAAAAGAAGGTTAATTAACCAATGTCTGGAACCTCCATGACCAGGATTCAGTTAATATTTCTCCATCACTGTTTAGTTTTATCTTCATGAGCACAGTTTGGTGAGTTCAGCAGTCATGGAAATTAAATGTTCTTGTAGAGGAAAAGCATAGAACCCATTCAACTGTGAGCCAAAGTTAAGAACAAATGTTGATTGGATCCTTGCCCATATTTATTTAACATTTACTGGCAGCCAGGTGCAATAAGTGGAAGGGGCGTGAGACATTATTGTTGTCTTCAGGTTGACTCCATCGGAATGCTAATAGGTCTCTCATCTTGATCTAATGATAAGCTGACAGAAAAATTGCATTATATTTAGATACGTCAATGTATTTGTTTATGGAGTGGATCTGATCCTTTTGCAGCATGTCATGGTACCTGTGAGTCTGTTGAACTGGACATTGCTCCTCTATTACTGCTGCAACAAGGAACATGAAACATCCCTTTGTCATGCAAAACTGACTGCGTAGTGTTAACTGTGCAGTGAAAACTGACTGTGTAAACCTGTTTTGTGAAGAATCACAGTAAATACTAATCACAACTATTCTATGCATTACTGCAACACAAGCACTCTTTAAATTACACACTACATGTTGTGCATTGCTCTTTATATACCTTATTATTGTAATTAGATTCTAATACTACATTTATCTGTCAACATTGCCCCTCACTCCCTACATACAGCTATAATCATTTATTTTATTGCAATGGCTATCATGTGTGCTTTGATAAATATAAAGACATAATACACAAATAAATGGTTAAAGCTGACAAGGAAGTTGACGTTACACACTCTTTCGTAATTTTTTCCACCAAACTTTTCATGGTTATTGACGTCATAAGTGATTACCACTCACTTCAAGAGATGCTCATAGGACAGTTTCTGAAGCTGGATTTCAGTGCAGTGACATTTTTGACAGTCGAACCTGCTGTCTGTCAAGGGAGAAACACCCTCTCTCATGCAGTAAGTACATCATTCTTAAATAAGTCTCTGAAGAACAGGATAGATTGTAAATGAGAGACAGATTATAAGAATAAATTGTAAACATGACAATATTATATACAAACATACAAACACTAAGGTTGCCATTTCAAAAATATGATTTCTTTAAATTATTTTTATTTTTTATTATTATATAAATTATTTTAAAAATCTATTTTATTGCATGCGTTGCTTTTATTTATTTGTTTGTTTCTTGTTGTGCTTTTTTGCTTAGGTCAATTACTTCAAATTATGGGGGAGAAAATGTGGATGTAACAATATACATGCATATACATATAATAATATATGGATTATTTAACTGCTATTTTAAATAAAAGATTTCAGCAACACTGAATGCTGAGGGGAAATGTACATTGATGCAACTTGAAGAGACTGGAGTTTTGGCATGTTGGTTACTTGAGCTTTTTCCAAAAACATGAAACTTAGTATAAAAAGTTTGTCTTGGCGGAAATGGTAAATGAATGGCAAAGTTACAAGATGAACACCAGGTAGAAAATTGTCAGAATGTGGGCATCATATGTGAGTTTTATAAAACCTCATGGTTCTAGTTATAATGTTCACACGGATGCTGTAAAACATAATCTGTAGTAAGGAGTTAATTAGGTTATTTTTATATTGCAACATCATTAAACTGAGCAAGAAGAAAACAAGTCAAGCAGCATTATTTTACATTCAAGGCTTACCAGATATACATGTTTCCTTGTATTTTGCTGAGTGTTTCTGTATATAGCTTGCTCTTTACAGGAGCAGTTCAGAGTTAGAGGTAGTTCAGAGGCTACACAAGGCATACTCATTATTGGCTGGCTCCAGCAGTAGCTGTAATATATTCTTATAATTAAAAATATATACCATATATACCAAATATATCTTGATCCACATATGTAAAAATAAACTAATTGTTGAAATTGATTTGATTAATCATTTATGACAATATAAGATGTAAGTTTGGATAAATTGCACTTATGATACCATCGGAAGTGACTTGACCATGGTGATATGGTGCTTCATATTTTTAATACACAGCCTTTTGAAGATTCAAAAAGGAAAACAGAAAAAACATACATCCCACTTCACATCAATTACAGTGCACAATCTGGTAGACCAAACAACATCAAACCTCTAACTAACAAACACAATTGAGTATTTAATAGCTTCACTGGCACTGTATTGGAAATTGTATTTGCTGCTGATCTCATTGAAACACGATGTTCTTTTACACATCAGCCTTAACCCCAAACCGAACCATGTAAAGACTGGTACTGTCAAGTGTTGATATTCTTTATTGCAAGTGTCAGCAATATAGAATATCAAAGTGTCAATGTCACTGAGAGTGGAGTCTTTTACAGCAGAGGGAAGCTCTGATACATTACCAATATTTCTCTTCATATATTCCATGTCTCTATTACAGAGTCTAGAGAAGCCGTGCCACAATTACAGATATGAAGAAGACAGAAATCCTACAGATATTGTTGGTATTGATAAGTGAGTATTTATATATTCATATCTTCACATGCCATTGTACCTCTTTTGCTACGCAGATTTTTAGTCCTTTATTATGAAATCCTTTATTATATTACCCAAATTATCTTTAAGACATTGCAGGTCCAACAATATGAAACATTTTTTACTCTGACAACATTAAAGCTTTTATTAATGTAACTATTCCAGGAAGCACCTCTACAGGAAGATAATATGAGCTGCTCAAGGGAATTTTGTCATGTCTCATCTGTATTTGAAATGAGTAGTTAAAACACAGTATATAATAAACTCAACATATAATCAATACAAACAAATAAATGTGAAATTATTACCTCACATGTGTTCCCTAATTTGCATTCCATGTTAAAATGTCATGCTTCCTTTCTACTTTGAAGAAACCATAGACACAGCTGTTTCTCATATAGAAGACTGTAACAACAATCATCTCTAAATGGAAAATGCATGCCAGGCATTTTAATAACAGATTGTTGCGTCTCTGGAAATAAAACTGAAACAAATGATGAGGGATAACTACATACTAGCCTCATTGTTTTCTTTAATGGCTCATTAAACACAAGAGCAATGCACCTGTCTTCTAAACATCAAAGTATGTTTCTCAAAACTGCAATGAAAAGAGAAGCATGCACAGTATATACAGCATATTTAAGAGCAGTATATTAATAAGAGAATGCAGCATTGTAACTATTTTATGTTTATATTTAATGTTGTAATATTTTCATATTAGGTTCCCTGGCATCAACACCTAAAGGAAGAATCATTCCGAGTAAGTTTTTTCATTGATGCAGATAAACTTTGGGATCTGCTTAGAAGTGCAAAGAAGAGCTGAAGATCTCACACAACCCTGAGGGGCTGCTTTACTTAGGAATATGGACTCTGAGAGAGTTCTGCTTACCCTGCAGTCTGGGCACACTCAGTTAACAATGAACGGTACCAATTAGTAATGAAGTGACCATTTAGTGGGGTTGACACTCACCTGACACCTTTTCGGAATTAGCAGGTGGGCCTGTAGCATATTGAAAGCTCAGTAAAAATATTGGTTTCTACTTGTACCTGTTTTGAAAAATGATAACAGAGTGGCAGATTAATTACATTTAATTATTTTCTTATGAAAATAAAGTCATAATTTCAATTTCTTCGTAAATACTGTTTATAAATTTAGTGATCACTTTGTAAAAGCAATAAGGCACTCAGGGCTCTTGTGTATATGTACTGTACCGTGTGAATGCAATGAATACAATGAATGAAGTCAAGACTAAAGGCTGGCAGGATCTCCACTGCACTGTAACTTGTTGCTTAAATATCTAATACTCTTATAATTTTCCTTCAGATCTATGCTCTGGAAGAGAATGCTGCATTGGTGTCGATGGCACTTGTTTCATTGGAAACTGTTTTTGTGACCAAGGATGTCAAAAATTGGGTGACTGCTGTGTTGATTACATTGAAGTATGCACAAGTAAGAACTTTTTTTACTCGTTTTCGGTAACTTATGTTTGATATGACAGATATGCATTCAATTAATACATGAAATGATACATAGTCTAAAATAAATACAGACTAGTCAAAATTAGACCTAATTACAATTGTCTTATTGAATTGTCTTATGTAGGGCTATACAATAAATAATACTATAAATACAATATAATAATACATTCAATTGAATTAATTATATTTCATATAATTAAGCTACATTAGCCCTATCACTTTGTTTTGAAATGTGAACTATATAAAATCAGTTAAGTAATTATTGTTTGAACATAGTAATACCCCTTCCAAATTAACAAGCCCTGCAATGACAGGAAAACCTTAAATTAGCAACATTTTCGCATTATCTTATCCGACAAATAAAAAAAAATGTCACACGTGGTTTTAAAGCTTTAAGTCATGGTTAATGATATACCTGAATACACTGAACATTTACACAGAATATGGCTAGTCACAACATACTTAAAAATGTTAGTTAATGAGCTAATTTGCCTGTTAATAATTTTTATAATGAGTTTTATAATCAGTAGTGGTTACCATCCTTATTTTTGGTAATGTTATTTAATTATCTTTGATTAACTAGCTCCTGTAATTCACACAATAAACCTATACTATCAGCTTACAAAATATATTAACAATTTGTCATGAATCTTAGTAGAAACATATATTAAAAATACAATGGCAACACATATGTCATTGCCATTACTTGCCACAAGATTATTGAGTTTCACGTCATATTATACTGAACACATATGTAAATTCTACGACAAATTCAATCCAGATATCACCTATTACGAGTGTAATATTGGAAGATTCAGCTACCACAATGGTATCTGCCGTGACAATCCCATGGAAGAGTCATTTGAGGTTACCTTTAAGATTTTCTAATGAGTTTGTACTCCTGTGAAATCTGAATTGAGGGACAGTCCAACTACATCAACATCATCATCCACTACAAAAGGCATATACATATATGCAAGTGAATAAATCACAAAGTGTCACTTATGAACACAAAGAAATCTTAAGGGCCTGGTTTGCTGTATATGAATAAAACAAGTGAGGATTGTTCATTTGAAAATTAAATCCATTCTTACAGCTAACACAACTATGGCATCAACAATATCTGTGACTTCAACAACCACAATGGGGGCTTCAACACCAACTGTCCCTATAAGTAGAACCACTGAGGTTTCAACAACAACTGTCCCTAAAACTACAGCAATAGATGCTTCAACAACAACTGTTCCTAAAACAACTACTGAAGCTTCAACAACAACTGATAAAAAAACTACAACTACTGAGGCCATGACTAAAACTTTTCCAAAACCTACAGCAACTGAGACTTCAGTAGGAACTGAGGCTTCAACAACAACTTTTCGAAAGACAACTACCGAAGCTTTAACAACAACTGTAATGAAAACAACAACAACTGAGACCTCAACAACAACTGTCTCTAAAACTACAGCAATAGATTCTTCAACAACAACTGTTCCTACAACTACAGCAATAGATGCTTCAACGACTGTCCCTAAAGCTACAGCAATAGATGCTTCAACAACAACTGTTCCTACAACTACAGCAATAGATGCTTCAACAACAACTGTCCCTAAAACTACAGCAATAGATGCTTCAACAACAACTGTCCCTAAAACTACAGCAATAGATGCTTCAACAACAACTGTTCCTACAACTACAGCAATAGATGCTTCAACGACTGTCCCTAAAGCTACAGCAATAGATGCTTCAACAACAACTGTTCCTAAAACTACAGCAATAGATGCTTCAACAACAACTGTCCCTAAAACTACAGCAATAGATGCTTCAACAACAACTGTCCCTAAAGCTACAGCAATAGATGCTTCAACAACAACTGTCCCTAAAACTACAGCAATAGATGCTTCAACAACAACTGTCCCTAAAACTACAGCAATAGATGCTTCAACAACAACTGTCCCTAAAACTACAGCAATAGATGCTTCAACAACAACTGTTCCTACAACTACAGCAATAGATGCTTCAACAACAACTGTCCCTAAAACTACAGCAATAGATTCCTCAACAACAACTGTCCCTAAAACTACAGCAATAGATGCTTCAACAACAACTGTCCCTAAAACTACAGCAATAGATGCTTCAACAACAACTGTCCCTAAAGCTACAGCAATAGATGCTTCAACAACAACTGTCCCTAAAACTACAGCAATAGATGCTTCAACAACAACTGTCCCTAAAACTACAGCAATAGATGTTTCAACAACAACTGTTCCTACAACTACAGCAATAGATGCTTCAACAACAGTTGTTCCCACAACTACAGCAATAGATGCTTCAACAACAACTGTCCCTAAAACTACAGCAATAGATGCTTCAACAACAACTGTCCCTAAAACGACAGCAATAGATGCTTCAACAACAACTGTCCCTAAAACTACAGCAATACATGCTTCAACAACAGTTGTTCCTACAACTACAGCAATAGATGCTTCAACAACAACTGTCCCTAAAACTACAGCAATAGATGCTTCAACAACAACTGTCCCTAAAGCTACAGCAATAGATTCTTCAACAACAACTGTCCCTAAAGCTACAGCAATAGATGCTTCAACAACGACTGTTCCTACAACTACAGCAATAGATGCTTCAACAACAAATGTACCAAAAACTACAGCAATAGATGCTTCAACAACAACTTTCCCTAAAACTACAGTAATAGATGCTTCAACAACAAATGTCCCTAAAACTACAGCAATAGATGCTTCAACAACAACTGTTCCTACAACTACAGCAATAGATGCTTCAACAACAGTTGTTCCCACAACTACAGCAATAGATGCTTCAACAACAACTGTCCCTGAAACTACAGCAATAGATGCTTCAACAACAACTGTCCCTAAAACGACAGCAATAGATGCTTCAACAACAACTGTCTCTAAAACTACAGCAATAGATGCTTCAACAACAACTGTCCCTAAAACTACAGCAATAGATGCTTCAACAACAGTTGTTCCTACAACTACAGCAATAGGTGCTTCAACAACAACTGTCCCTAAAACTACAGCAATAGATGCTTCAACAACAGTTGTTCCTACAACTACAGCAATAGGTGCTTCAACAACAACTGTCCCTAAAACTACAGCAATAGATGCTTCAACAACAACTGTCCCTAAAACTACAGCAATAGATGCTTCAACAACAACTGTTCCTACAACTACAGCAATAGATGCTTCAACAACAGTTGTTCCCACAACTACAGCAATAGATACTTCAACAACAACTGTCCCTGAAACTACAGCAATAGATTCCTCAACAACAACTGTCCCTAAAACTACAGCAATAGATGCTTCAACAACAACTGTCCCTAAAACTACAGCAATAGATGCTTCAACAACAACTGTCCCTAAAACTACAGCAATAGATGCTTCAACAACAACTGTCCCTAAAACTACAGCAATAGATGCTTCAACAACAGTTGTTCCTACAACTACAGCAATAGGTGCTTCAACAACAACTGTCCCTAAAACTACAGCAATAGATGCTTCAACAACAACTGTCCCTAAAGCTACAGCAATTGATGCTTCAACGATAACTGTCCCTAAAACTACAGCAATAGATGCTTCAACAACAACTGTCCCTAAAACTACAGCAATAGATGCTTCAACAACAACTGTCCCTAAAACTACAGAAATAGATGCTTCAACAACAACTGTTCCTACAACTACAGCAATAGATGCTTCAACGATAACTGTCCCTAAAACTACAGCAATAGATGCTTCAACAACAACTGTTCCTAAAACAACTACTGAAGCGTCAACAACAACTGTTATGAAAATAACAACAACTGAGACCTCAACAACAACTGTCCCTAAAACTACAGCAATAGATGCTTCAACAACAACTGCTCCTACAAATACAGCAATAGATGCTTCAACAACTGTCCTTAAAACTACAGCAATAGAAGCTTCAACAACAACTGTCCCTAAAACTACAGCAATAGATGCTTCAACAACAACTGTCCCTAAAACTACAGCAATAGATGCTTCAACAACAACTGTCCCTAAAACAACTAATGAAGCGTCAACAACAACTGTTATGAAAACAACAACAACTGAGACCTCAACAACAACTGTCCCTAAAACTACAGCAATAGATGCTTCAACAACAACTGTTCCTACAACTACAGCAATAGATGCTTCAACAACAATTGTCCCTAAAACTACAGCAATAGATGCTTCAACAACAACTGTTCCTAAAACAACTACTGAAGCGTCAACAACAACTGTTATGAAAATAACAACAACTGAGACCTCAACAACAACTGTCCCTAAAACTACAGCAATAGATGCTTCAACAACAACTGCTCCTACAAATACAGCAATAGATGCTTCAACAACTGTCCTTAAAACTACAGCAATAGAAGCTTCAACAACAACTGTCCCTAAAACTACAGCAATAGATGCTTCAACAACAACTGTCCCGAAAACTACAGCAATAGATGCTTCAACAACAACTGTCCCTAAAACTACAGCAATAGATGCTTCAACAACAACTGTTCCTAGAACTACAGCAATAGATGCTTCAACAACAACTGTCCCTAAAACTACAGCAATAGATGCTTCAACAACAACTGTTCCTAAAACAACAACTGAAGCGTCAACAACAACTGTTATGAAAACAACAACAACTGAGACCTCAACAACAACTGTTCCTACAACTACAGCAATAGATGCTTCAACAACAACTGTCCCTAAATCTACAGCAATAGATGCTTCAACAACAACTGTTCCTAGAACTACAGCAATAGATGCTTCAACAACAACTGTCCCTAAAACTACAGAAATAGATGCTTCAACAACAACTGTCCCTAAAACTACAGCAATAGATGCTTCAACAACAACTGTCCCTAAAACTACAGCAATAGATGTTTCAACTACAACTGTTCCTAAAACAACTACTGAAGCTTCAACAACAACTGTTATGAAAACAACAACAACTGAGACCTCAACAACAACTGTCCCTAAAACTACAGCAATAGATGTTTCAACAACAACTGTTCCTACAAATACAGCAATAGATGCTTCAACAACAACTGTTCCTACAACTACAGCAATAGATGCTTCAACAACAACCGTTCCTAGAACTACAGCAATAGATGCTTCAGCAACAACTGTCCCTAAAACTACAGCAATAGATGCTTCAACAACAACTGTCCCTAAAACAACTACTGAAGCATCAACAACAACTGTTTCTACAACTAAAGCAATAGATGCTTCAACAGCAACTGTCCCTAAAACTACAGCAATAGATTCTTCAACCACAACTGATACAAAAACTACAACCACTGAGGACTCAACAACAACTGATACAAAAACTACAACCACTGAGGACTCAACAACAACTGTTATGAAAACAACAACAACTGAGACCTCAACAACAACTGTCCCTAAACCTACAGCAATAGATGCTTCAACAACAACTGTTCCTACAACTACAGCAATAGATGCTTCAACAACTGTTCCTACAACTACCGCAATAGATGCTTCAACAACAGCTGTCCCTAAAACTACAGCAATAGATGCTTCAACAACAACTGTCCCTAAAACTACAGCAATAGATGCCTCAACAACAACTGTCCCTAAAACTACAGCAATAGATGCTTCAACAACAACTGTCCCTAAAACTACAGCAATAGATGCTTCAACAACAACGGTCCCTAAAACTACAGCAATAGATGCTTCAACCACAACTGATACAAAAACTACAACCATTGAGGACTCAACAACAACTGATACAAAAACTACAACCACTGAGGACTCAACAACAACTGTTATGAAAACAACAACAACTGAGACCTCAACAACAACTGTCCCTAAACCTACAGCAATAGATGCTTCAACAACAACTGTTCCTACAACTACAGCAATAGATTCTTCAACAACAACTGTTCCTACAACTACCGCAATAGATGCTTCAACAACAGCTGTCCCTAAAACTACAGCAATAGATGCTTCAACAACAACTGTCCCTAAAACTACAGCAATAGATTCCTCAACAACAACTGTCCCTAAAACTACAGCAATAGATGCTTCAACAACAACTGTCCCTAAAACTACAGCAATAGATGCTTCAACAACAACTGTCCCTAAAACTACAGCAATAGATTCCTCAACAACAACTGTCCCTAAAACTACAGCAATAGATGCTTCAACAACAACTGTCCCTAAAACTACAGCAATAGATGCTTCAACAACAACTGTCCCTAAAACTACAGCAATAGATGCTTCAACAATAACTGTCCCTAAAACTACAGCAATACATGCTTCAACAACAACTGTCCCTAAAACTACAGCAATAGATGCTCCAACAACAACTGTCCCTAAAACTACAGCAATAGATGCTTCAACAACAATTGTCCCTAAAACTACAGCAATAGATGCTTCAGCAATAACTGTCCCTAAAACTACAGCAATAGATGCTTCAACAACAAATGTTCCTAAAACAACTACTAAAGCTTCAACAACAACTGATACAAAAACTACAACCACTGAGGACTCAACAACTGTTCATACAACTGTCCCAAAAACTACAACAAATCAGGCAATAACTACAACTTTACCAACATCTACAAGCGCTGAGGCTTCAACGACAAACAAGGCTTCAACAACAGCGGTCCCAATAACTGCAGCAACTGAGGTTGCAACAACAACTGTCCCAAAAACTACAGCCACTGAGACCTCAACAACAGCTATCCCTAAAACTACAGCAATTGAGGCCTCAACAACAACTGTTCCTACAACTACAGCAATAGATGCTTCAACAACAACTGTTCCTACAACTGTCCCAAAAATGATAACAAATGAGGCCATAACTACAACTTTTCCAACAACTACAGCAACTGAGGCTTCAACAACTGTCCCTATAACTACAGTAATTAAGGCCTCAACGACAACTGTTCCAAAGATATCTACCGAAGCTTCAACAACTACTGTTAGGAAAACAACAACTGAGGCCTCAACAACAATTGTCCCTAAAACTACAACAAATGAGGTCATAGTTACAACCTTTCCTATATCTACAGCAGCTGTGGCTTTAGCAACAACTGTCCCTAAAACTACAGTGACTGAGGCCTCAACAACAACTGTTCCTAAAACAACTACTGAAGCTTCAACACCAACTGATACAAAAACTACAACAACTGAGGCCTCAACAACAACTGTCCCTAAAATTACAGCAATAGATGCTTCAACAACACCTGTTCCAAAGACAACTACCGTAGCTTCAACAACAACTGTTCCTACAACAGTCCCAAAAGCTACAGCGAATGAGGCCATAGTTACAACCTTTCCAACACCTACAGCAGCTGTGGCTTCAACAACAACCAAGGCTTCAACAACAACTGTCCCTGAAGCTAAACTAAGAGATGCTTCAACAATAACTGTTGCGAAATCTACAACAACTGAGGGCTCAACAACAACTGTCTTGAAAACTTCAACAACAACTGTTACAAAAACAACAACTGAGACCTCAATAAAAACAACTTTTCCAAAACCTACAGCAGCTGTGGCTTCAACAACAACTGTCCCTAAAACTACAGCAATAGATGCTTCAAGAACAACTGTCCCTAAAACTACAGCAATAGATGCATCAACAACAAACTTCCCTGAAACAACAACCAAGGCCTCAACAACAACAGCTGTTCCTACGATTGTCCCGAAAACTACTGCAACAGATGCTTTAACAACATTCCCTAAAACTGCAGTAACTGAACCCACAACAATTGCCCTTAAAACTACAGCAATCGAAGCTTCAACAACTGTCCCTGAAACTATCCTTACAGCTGCCATAACTGTGGCCTCAACAACAATTTTCCCTAGTACCACAACTCAGGTGTCAGCAATAACAGTCACTAAAATTACAGCAACTGAGGCTTCAAAAACAACTGAGGCCTCTACAACAACCGCCCCTACAACTGCCACAACTGAAGCTTCAACAACTTTCCCTAAAACTGTTCCCAAAACTGAGCCCTTTGCAGTGACTGATGCTTCAACAACAACTGTCCCTCCAACTACCAGAGCTGAGGATTCACCAAGTGCTCTTATAACTGTTAAGTCTGGGGCTTCAATAGCTGTCCCTAAATCAGCAACAACTGAGGCAACAAACTTTCCTACTGCTACATCAGTTTCAACAACGGTCCGCAGAGCCACTATAATTCAGGCTTCAACGACTGGCCTTTTAACTACCACAAGTGAGGCTTTAACATCAACCGTGTATACTGCTGCTACATCTGAATCATCAGCAATTGTCCCTAAAACTACAAGAACAGAGGCTTCAACAACAATTGCTGGTACAACAACCACAACTGAAACTTCAGCAACAACTGTCTCTGCAACTGCAAGAGCTTTGGATTCAAAATCAGCTGTGCCTACAACTCAAACATCTGAGGCAACAACAACTTTGCTTCCTGCAACAGGGCCTTCAGCAGCAATTATCTCCAGAACTGTGGGCTCAACAATAACTCTCCCTCCAACTAGATCTTCTGCTATCGCTACACCCACCACAGCTGAGATTGCAATAACAATACCGGTCCCAACAACCTCTTCAAATGTACCCCCCTTAACAGCTCCAGTCACTGCAGCTGCACCTATAGCTACTGTAGCAGATACACAGGAACGTCTTACAACTCCAGTTCCTACTAGAGATATCACAACGACAGCACTGTCTGCAACTGTCACAACTCCAGTTCCTACTAGAGATATCACAACGACAGCACTGTCTACAACTATCACAACTGCAGTCCCTACTAGAGATATCACAACCACAGCACTGTCTACAACTATCACAACTCCAGTTCCTATTAGAGATATCACAACGACAGCACTGTCTACAACGATCGCAACTGTAGTCCCTACTAGAGCTATCACTACCATAGCTCCTGTTACTGCAGCTGCACCTACAACTACAGTAGCAACGACACTGGAACGTCTTACAACTCCAGTTCCCACTATCACAACAACAGCACTGTCTACAGCTATCACAACTGCAGGCCCTACTAGAGGTATCACAACGACACCACTGTCTACAACTATCACAACTACAATTTTCACAACTGCATCTCCTATAAAACCCCCTACGATCATTCCCACTACAACTTCATCTCTCACTACAACAGCAATAGTTAGCACCTCAACTCCTAAAATTACCCCCAGAGCAACAACTACCACACCTCCTCCTCCTGTTCCAATAGTTTTTATTCAAGTGACCCTAGTAGTTACGTTTGTGCCTGCTTTGCAAAACAACGAGTCACCAGAATTTCGAGCTTTAGCAGCTACAGTTGTGGCAGTGGTAAGTCCATTTTAAAGTATATCTTCTTACATGTGAATGCCTCGTGTGTAAAAATATGTATTTTGTATTTATTTATTATTTTAAGTGAAGGAAACATTCTTACATCTGAAAACTTCACTGTTTAATTGGTTTTGATATACATTTGAGCACCCTCAAGACTTTTGGTGTCCAAAAGTCAGAGACCACCAGTGGAAGAGCTTCTATTTTGCATTCTTTCACAATTTAATTACAAATTTTATTAACAATTTGAGTGAAAGGTTGTATCTTTGAAAAATGTACATGATTTTCCAGAATGTCTTAGTTTTCAGTATGAAAAATATTTTGCTTTAATGACAGAGTGCACTGGAGCTGGCATGGACTCCACAAGTTTGAGCAAAACTGATGATACGTTATCACAAGGTCTTTAAGTGCACAAAACTTTCTTGGCCTTTAAATGCCCCAATAAATGTTTGATGGGTTCTGACCATTCCTGCAAAGCGATTGACAGGGTCATTGTCACAGATTTGTGTAAATTTGACCAAGACATTGTGCAGAAGCTGCAGTATTTCTTCTTCAATTAGATGTCATAACTTTGTTCTTCTTTGTTTTAAATGTTTAAAATCCATGATTTTTATATATATATGTTTATGTGTGTGTGTGTGTGTGTTTGTGTTCTTAACTTTATCTTCCAAAAACATTGCATTTTGAGTATAATATGATATATACATACATATATAATATAGTAATATAACATAATATAATATGATATGGTAATACATCACTTTTATCACTTTTGAGTCCTATTATCTCTAAACTGAATTTCTGCATTTTTGCACATTTTTGATAATGAATCAGGTCAGAGCCTGCAATAAGCAGGGAATTTTGGAGAACCTACGAATTTCATTGATTTATAGTAGTTCTGCTTGGAGGAATTGGCCAAAATTCCTTCATGGCACAGATCTGAAACCACAGTATGTGTTTGGTCGCAGTCACTACTATTGAAGGTGACATAATCAGTTATTAAATCTGAGGGAGCAGCTCTTTTTTCATACAGTGGCGTTGGGTTGTACATGACTTCCTTTTAGAAATAACTTGAATGAGAATCAATATTGTCTGCCATTTATTCAGAATTCATTTTATATAATGTTATGGATTGGTTTAAGATCTGAAACATGCAATGTAAAAAATTCAGAAAATCAGGCTGAGGTACATACTTTCCCATGGAAGTGCTCATGTGATGACAGGCATCCAAGACTGACACCTGTACAAAAAAATGTGTCTGCCCACTGCAATTAAACATTCAGTTTGTTGTTTTGTGACATACCAAAAATGTTGAAGCTTTCAACTTCCTATTGTCCTACCAAATGTCATCAGACTAACAGCACTTCTTAAGCTTGACGTTTTTTACCTGACAATTGACTCGACATGGCTGATTAATGTTCTTTGAAAGACTTAACCTTTGAATTACAGTTCCTACAGCAAACATAGCTGCCACCGCTGATAGGGAGACACCTTGTAGTGATGTTAAAAAGTAACAATTGCTTTTTAAATCGATTATCATGTTGATTCTTGTTTCATTTTTCATGCCAACATATAAGGAAACACTAAGTGTGCAAACAGTAATCTCTTTTGGATATTTTATGTATAATAATTATTCTTGTTCTTTTGTTTTATACAGTGTGACACGATATACAGGACACGATATGGAATTCTTTTCATCAGGACCGTTGTGATAGCATTCTTGTAAGACTGAAATTGGACTCAGAGATTTCCAGCAATATTTAAAGTTTGGGGCTTTATATATCACTGTTCTTATAATCAGTTCTAATCCAGTGGCTATTTCTAATCTAGAATTAAAATTACACTATACTCAGTTTTATGCTGTTTCATCAAAGAATATTTTATTTCTTTTTCAGCCCTGTAATAGTCAGAATGGAAGGGACAGATGTACAGGTGCAGCTGATCTTCAATGAGACCTCCTCTGAGCCACTGCCCAGTGATGAAGATGTGGTGGAAACCTTGAAAACAGAAGTGAACAACCCTAATTCAACCTTAATGAACGACTTCAATCTTACTGTAGTAGCTGATTCAATACAGCTGATAAGTAAGTTGATTTATCAGATAACTTCTATGCATGCACATAGGTAGCACATGCATATGCATGTGTTTTCACAGTGTTTATTTATAATGCTTGATACTGCTATTACAGCATGACACTTTCTAAATGATAGCTGTTTTGTTGTTTAAAGGGGTCGCCAATGTTTCAACAACACCTGTGCCAGCAGCAACCACCATTAAAGCTGTGACAGCAGCTCCTACTATAGCTACCACTGTTACCCCCACTTCCACTATCCAGATAGAGTTCACTTCAAGAGAAACGTTTGTGCCTGAGCTCTCAGACCAAAACTCAGAAGCTTTCAAAGCCAGATCAAAGCTCACCAGGGAACAGGTGAGTCTCTCAAAAATGTGTTTCTCTCTTATTCCTTACAGAAGAATGAGGATAGTGATTACAGTATAGAGATAAACTAATGTCTGACTAATCAAAAACTTTAGATTTTGATTATTAATTAGATATTATTTAACAATAAGTATATGACCAATAATTCATTCAATGCCAACTCACCTAAGACCATGGATTCATGACATGGATTTTCTCAAAAATTAATGTAAAAACACCCATAAAATACACAGGACCTTGCTCTCTACTCCAAAAACTTTTTAGTTATGATTTTTTTAATTTTGTCCTCAGAACATTTTTTCGATTCCTTGTATGTGTATCCTGAGCCTCACCAATTGCTTATTTTTCACTGGATTGTGTTGAAATTTCTACTGAACATCCAAGAAACCCTAAGGATAATTTGTAAAATATATTCATGTAAATAGTTATTGCTGAGTGGTTTACAGCAATCAAATTAATAAAACATACTTGAAAGAAGAAAATTTAATTTTCAAAAAATAATATGTCCACTAGTTTTCACTTTCTTGTGACCAAATTTTGATTCTGTGAGGTATTAATATAGTTCTATCACAAATTGTCCTTAGGGTTTCTTGGGTGTTCAGTACAAATTTCAACCCAATCCAGTGAAAATAAGCAATTGGTGAGGCTCAGAATACTCATGCAATCACAAAAATGCTCCGAGGGCCAAACCTCAAAAATTCATAACTAAACAAGAATTTTGAGAAGAAATATAGGATTTTGCAAGGTCCCATGAATTTAATGGACATTTTTACATTTTTTTTTTTCAAGAAAATCCATGAAATGAACTGGGTGTCCAATAAGTAAATTGATTAATTTCAATAAATATCATAGCATTAAGACCCCAACTTATGCCTTGGATTATTTGAAACAAAGATTTGACAAAGATCACTTGATTTGACTCCGTAATACACAAATTCATATTTATAATCAAATAAGTCAAGTGTGGCAAAAGTGCAGATTCTTAGCTTTTATTAAAGGGTATTTTATACATTTCAGGTTTGTCATGTAGAAATTACAGTGGCCTTTATTCACAGCCCCCATGTTATCACATCATTATGTTTTGGACATGCTAATGCTAGGTAAATTAGTCATGTTTAGTTCTTTATTTAGTTTTTCACCTTACAGTGCAACCTCTGTAATTCTGTTAGTGAAGTCTTCTGTGGACTGTAATCACGGACACTTCCATGGTTACCTCCTGAGGAGTGTTTCTGGTCTGTCAGACAGGTGTTTAGCACTTTTTCTTCATTATGGTGAGAATTCTTTGATCATTAACTGTAGAGGTCTTCCTTGCCCTACCAGGCCTTTTGCAGGTACTGGGCTCTTTAGTGCCTCATGTGTTGCCCTGAAATGTGGGTCTATCTTTAGAAAGTGCTGTCAATCCTATGTCCTGAAACCAAAATGTATATAAATGTGCTTACCAAAAATACTTTAATGTGAGTTGTTTATTTACAAATCTGAAATTGTGAAGCACAAGGCCTATTCAAGAAAAATGTGTCTTTGTCCTAAAAGTTATGTGAGTGATTAGTAGTGTGGCCTGGGGGAAGAAATGGGAGTTTTTTTCACGTATTGGAGGAATCACATGCTCGGGTTTGCCTTCACAAAGCACGCAGTATTGTCACTGTGGCAAGTCAACTAGTTCGACTGAGGTTTGGGGGAAAAATGGAGATGAATATCATTTTAAACAAAGTTGCCACTGAGAAATTTGCCATTGCATTTACAAATAACACCTGTTTCACTTATACATTCTCTTAGTTTCAATAGGCTGCCAGGCCAGAGAATTTAGTATAACTGAATTGCAAAAATGTAATTATTAAATTGGTACAAAATAATATGCTCTACACCAGCAAAATCATTTAATTGTTTTCTTTTTTTAAACATGGATTTCTGTATGGGGCATCAGAAACTTTCAGTGAAACTGGCAATCTGCCCAGGTGAAAATGAAGGTGGTGCTGACAGAGAATGGGATATGACTCTCTGATTTGGTTACTGATGATAAAATGTACATTGTGTCATGCAGGTTACATGTCATTCTACAGTGAATACATCCTGGTAATGCTGACTAGTTGGCATCACCATGGCTTAATATATCACTCATTATTTTTGGTCTAAATAAATGTTATACATACAGTGCATTTATAAAGTATATTGTGGAATAATGATCTGAAGATCTGAATGAGCTGAAGATCACTCAACATTATTTCTCATTGCAGATTGAGCCAGTTTATACAAGTGCTTTCAGTTCCTTCCTTCGTTTGATTGTTCAAAGTTTCAGGTAATTTCTTTAATTTACGTGGTTATTTATTGAATATGCTCATAGAAATGTTTCATTATTCCAACTTTGCTTGTCACCTCCAGGGAGTAGCTCTATCAGAAAAATGACAAGCAGTTTCTAAGTTTAAACAGAATTGTTTTCTGCTCTTCAGTATTTCATTCCTGTGTCTTTGTGTTTCTAGGGAAGGATCAATCGTCACACAAGCAGGTCTGGTCTTCAACTCTACAGATCCTTTACCCAGCAATGAGCAAATTATCAGTACTCTGAGAGATGCAGTCACTAATTCACAAATCTCTTTTGACATTGATCCCAACTCCATTATAATCACATGTGAGTTTTGTCATTGCTTTTGTCACAACTGTTGGTTTTGTATATGTAGGTCCTTTGAAGAATTCAAAACATGTAACAAAAAGTCACAAAACATGGCTATTACAGGTCAATTATTTTGTTCAATTTGTAAATAATCACAAAAAGAACATAAAATAATGATATATTCAGGATTGTATAGTGGGTCCTTCACTTTTTAATATCTCTCTCCATTTGCTATACAGCTGCAGCCCCCAGTGGAGTCTCCAGTTTGACCAGTGTGTTTACCGCTTCCTCTCTGGCCCTGGTGTCACTGCTGCTCTCCCACTACTGCTAGATGTTGCAGCAGACTGCCCTGCATGTCACAGCACTGCATTATGGGAAATGAATGTAGACACTGCACTTCAGCTTTGTGATTTATAACACAATAAGCTAATATCTGAATAATTACTAATATATTGAGCTGCATAACTCATACTGCACATTGCACAGCCGCAAAAACTGTCTATACCTTGGGGCACTGACTTTCTGCTATTGGATTGCCTGGCGATCATTTGGAAAGCAACAGCTTTTATGTCTAATGTGGGTGTAGTAACAAAGATGATCATTGTTTTATTTCTGTCATAGCTCCATTTTTACCTACACAAGAAAAATTATATATAATCAGATTTCGATCCACTAACCCCTCCGCACGGTCTTTCAATATCAGTGCCATTTACTGATTAAATGCATTATTTGGTATGTATTTCTGAATTCTGATGTCTGTAATGGTTATTTATTAAGCACTTCTACATTAACCTAGAATTGTATGTTTACCTAACTCTATATTAAGTACTGAAAAATTCTATTTGTTCAATTTTAAAGTCTTTTTGAGATAACTGTCTGGTCTTCCATTAAAAGGTTATACAGCAAATTAATACTGAACTTTCTGATTCATTTTTGAGCTCACAGATTTTCATAATCATAATCATGTTTGAATCTCCCTGCTTTCAAGACTGCTTTGAATATTTTATTTAATTTCCATACAAGACATAGGAAAAGAGGACAGATTTGAAACCAAATTCAAGCTTGTCTACCCAAATGTGTAAAATGCAGGCAGGACCCACACAACACAGATAGTACTTCAGGAATGCAAGTGAAAGAACTAACACAGTCATGTAGGACCCAGGTGTACCTGTTTTAGCCTACACATAGGGATGTTATAATTTGTAATAGTAAAAAAATTAAATAACAAAAATAAAATAAATGTAGACAATTAAATTTAGGTGGTGGTGTATCACCCAGAGCCTCCACAAGTAAAAAAAAAAAAACTGAAAACTGTTTTGCCAGTAAAAAAATGAACAAAATGAACACTGGGTGGCTCTTCTCACACATGATGTGCCCACAATTTCTTTAAATAACTTGCTGATATCACACAAATGAACTGTGATACACAATTGTTTCACTCTCAAGATTAATCTGATTACTTCTTTTAAGGGGATGAAATTTGAACCTTTAGGCAACACAGTCCCAAAAAGACCTTACTGCTTTAGCTGTAAATCAGTTTTGTTTGCTATAAGTGACATTGAATTCTAAAGAGACTTCTTGAACATTTTTAAATAATCCCAAATATCTATTGATTTTATTGAGATTGTGGTATCTATGTCTTAATATGTTACTCACATTTGGAGTATCACATTGGTTACTTAAAAATATTATATAAGCACTATAACATTCATGACATGTACACACATTTCTGTACAAAATAAAATTATCTAAAATTCTGCTGCAACATTTTGCACAGTTTAATCATGCAGATACTTTTGTTCACTCATAACTGATTTCATTGGAACTAATATATTATATTTAAGATTAATCTATTCTTAACTCTTCAACAGAATAAGTTTTGATCCCTCTATAATTTTGGGTTAAATGTCTGTGGAAAATGACGTAAATGTCTAGGAGAAAAGGAGAGCTTTTTCTGGTGTCAGTCACACTAGATCTGTTTTTTGCATTCTCTTGCTATGTTCAAATTTTGTGTCCTATGACGGAGGCCCTGCTTTTTGAGTGTTGGTTGTGTGTGTGCATGAACACAAGGTTTCCATTACCATTCTGATCCCTGTGCCAAACCTCAAGTCTGCCGTCTCCCCATAGTTCTGCCATCGTCTTCCCAGAAAAGAGCAGTGCCCAATTAAACAGTCTAATTAAATTCATCAAAGCGCACAATGCTAAAAAGGCAAATTTCAAAAACACTTTGTAGGTTTTAGTGTGTTTCACTTATCACCATTGAGGCCAACATCAACACTGCTGGAAGCTCTTACTGTAGTCTTGAAAAGGTGGCAGAATATAAAGGGTAGAGTGGACATTATGTGTATGGATCCATTAAAGGTGTGTTTTGATTGGAGCTTTTATACTGTTTGGGAAGTTGTCTCAGAGAACGTGGCACCATTTTTGATTTCTCTCCACGAGTTAAAGTTTTGTGGGTGAAGGAGGAACTTTTAAAATTTGAATTCATTCACATTTAGGCAGTGGTATTTATCTATTACTAAATGGTCACCAATCTTAAGGCCTATCATTTTTTAATAGATTGAATACTGTATGCATGTGTTGTCTGTATAAAGTAAAACGATATAGAAAACATTCATTATTTCTACTATCACAGTCAGATTATTAGAGTTAGATCGCCAATAGGTTGTACTGATTACCAACCAGCAGGTGGCATTACAGACAGAACATTTTGTTCCCACAGCCTTTGATGAAATCCTTGCACAGTCCAAGCAGAGTAAGTAGGTAGCAGCATGGCACAACAGTTTTAAATTGCTGTAAAAGGAATTTCTTTGGGTCATGGACAGTAGATGGATTTTTTTCCTATGAATCAATCTAAAAGGAACCCTTCCAAGCCTGTTCTTTTTCAGAGACATTATCAAGGCAAAGGTAATGTGTGTAGGTCCTCAGATTATGAAAAAATCTTGTACCTATGTTTTTTTTTCTAGAATACAACCTAGCAATACATAATATGCATATATGAACACATAAACATTAAAATGTTATGGTGCTTTCCCATTAACTATATACAATTTAAGTTGTTGCAATACATATACTGTCTTATCTATTAATTATGTTTCCCCATATTTTTAGGCTGTACAGTATGTCACAGTTGCAAGAGAGAAGTCTTCAGTATGGTCTTCAGTTTCACTCAAACTACAACACAACTGGGTCTTAATTTATATCACAACTTGAAGCTGTTCAAAAATTTGACTCCCTATGAAAGTCATTTCTGTAGAACAGTATAACCTTAATGTTGCATAATGATAAAGAAAGTTTAGGTGAAGTAAATGTAACCCCCTCAAAGAGATCTTTTTCAAATTTGAAGCACTAATGCAGTATTGAAGTACTCCAACAGTAGTGTAAAATGTCCTTTTCTGTGACAGAACTTGCCCAAAGGCGAAGGAGTGAAAATCAGACTGGTAGATTGAAGGGTTCAGTTGGTTTGTTCTCAGTTATTATGTGAACAGTTTGTGACTGGCTGTTGTCTGTTAATTGTTCTTTTTTGAAAGTTAATAGGGGGTGGCCAGGTTTCTCCTTTTGCAGAAGCAGTCACGGAGCCCCACTGACAAAGAAACGTAAGAAATGTCACTGATATCTCTGACACCCCACTGAAAGCATTGGAGTTGCTTATTGCAGAGCCGGAGAAAGAAATGCAGGCTTCATGTCGAGTATTACAGACAGATGAACACCCCTGCTCTCTGCCTGTGCCCTGGCATGTTTCAGGGGGTGGTCATCTATGCTTCTCCTTGGGTTTCTTGCAGTAGGAGTTTTGTGAGTGTGCAGTCTTGTGGTAAGTAGACTGAGGAGGGAGGTCTTGCAATGGGGAGGAAACAGAGTGAATGTAGAGCCTCTCAGTTATGGCTTGGTTGAACAGGTTTTGACACTGAATGCAATTCTGTACATACAGTGTCATAGCCAGAGAGTGCCCAGAAGTGTATCCTCCATTGTGCTTTCTTTAGAACAAGAGAAAAGCCCATCTTCATCTTCAGCAGAGGATAGTGACTTACTTCCCTTGAACACATTTGTTATAACATTCATTTCTGGGAAGTTAATGGTATTTCTGAGACTCATGTCATCTCTGTAATCCACTTTAGCTCTCCCTCTTTCCTTCAGGAGTTTCGTTTTATCTATCAACTCTTTACTCTATGACCCTCGACTCATTACACAAAGCAGCCGGTAACACAGAGTGCACAGAGGTATGGTTTTAAACTGTCTGGACATCCGATGCCTCTTGAGACATTGTAAAGTGGAGGTGCCTGAGGATGACTGGAACATCTTGATTGCTGGTCCTGGGTAAAGGAGGAAGTGACACCTCATAAATCAAATTGTGCAGGCAAGTATTAACAAAGCAGGCCAGCCTTCCCGCCCGAGAGCCAGTGAGCCGACTCCATTGTCACACTTCAGCATAAATGAAAACGCATGCACCGAGCAGGGTGAGATGGGCACACATTGAATGAGGCGCTTGTGTACAGCTGGAAGCCAAACAGCCATATGGACAGGGGAAAGGATGTTTTAGGGTTCCTAATTCACACCTACTTTGTATGCAATTTACAAAAAAAAAAAAATAGAATCAGAACTAAAAGGATTCTATTCCAGGATGATTATGTTTGCAAGAAAAAAATTCAAACAGGCTACAAGAGCAATCATCATCAATATCTATATTGATCTATATGATCTGATATGATCTATATCAACAACTATTGATATGAAATATATGACATAAGTAAATACATATTTTAACCAGCTTTTCTCTGTGATAAATACTTGCTGCAGCTTCCTTTGTCAGTGCAGGGGAATGTAGTGAACCATGCAGGCCCCATGTCCTGTGTGACCACACTTCATGTTTAGCTCATGCAGGTACACCACAGATCTCTGATCAGCCAGAGGAGGAAATCTTGGGCGGTAAAATGTTAGATATCCAGTCAACTACAACCCTCCTGCCTTGGGAGATGCTACAGCCGACTGATGCAAACTCCATTCCAAAAATATGAGTGGGGAGGACCGTAAACAACAACAAAATATAAATATATAGAAATAATATATAAATATATATAAATAAATAATGCAACAAAATATAATTCATAACTCTGTCACCGCTGATGAGGCCTGATGAAAACTGATCCCAGTCTTTTTAAACTCCTTTGTTCACAAATAAATGTTTTATCGTTAACATAAATTTAAACTTAAAAATGTGAACATGGCCCCAAAACACAAATTAATGTTGGTACATTATTAAAATATTTATATTAACATGTGGGATTGCATAAATCAAAACAATGGAAAGTCATTGAGACTGTCAACAGAATTTTGTTAAAACAAGGCATGCAAACAACTGCCCATATTGTCACCAGATGAGAAAATTCCAAATCCCAAAGCTGTTGAACATGAGGCTTTTTAAAATAAATTATTTTCTCATGAATTTCTAGAAATGAGAAAATGTAAGTTGCTTTCCACTGCAAAACAGTGCTGTGCCCTGAAACAACATGCTTTTCCTGGAATGGCAGAACAATGATTATGTCAGTGTTGGATTGTATTGTTCAAGCAAGGCCTAAAAACAACAAAGATAAACTATAATTGTGATTTTTATTGTCATTAAAAGGTTTGTGCTACGGTTGTGCTAGTATTAGTGAACCACTGTTACCTCAGCGATCCCCCTCTTAGCCATATGAAAGATGGGTATCTACACTCAGAGAGCAATGTGGGTAGATAGCCATATGAAAGATGGGTATCTACACTCAGAGAGCAATGTGGGTAGATAATCTCAGTTACAACCCTGCGCTCCTCTCCCCTGTATATTCTTCATAGAATCAGCTCTGTATAATTAAATACTGATAAGTTTGGACATCCAGAACTTTAATCTACTCCTTTATGCATACTTTGTTTTTAGGCATGTCTGGCAGTAAGGCCAAAAGTCATATTTATGAATTAAGATAAACAAGTACTAATACTAATATTAATACTCATTGTTCCTCATTGTTCTGAACTATACAAAATCTTTTACTTTTAAACTTTAACTTTTTCCTCCTCATTGCTGACTAATTTATCTTAATAAATTGTATCTGTATAAAGTAATATCATGCAGGCATTGAGTAATGCAGCCATGCTTATTTTTCACAATGCTAACTATCCATTATAAATGTTTGTGAATCAAACTGTATGAAGTGAAGTGCTTTGGGAATTATATATGGCATCAGTTTGTACTGTCTGTCTGAATTAAGGTGATGGGGAAGGAGGCCCTCTGCCTCAACCATGTGAACTGGGCAGACGTGTCCTCAGGACAATAACACCACTGTTCCGCAGGATCCAGGCCCTGCTGGGTTTCTAGGCTCAGAATAGTGGGGTGACTTGAGAACACACAGAACCGGGCCTTCAAAACCCAGAAGGCGACTGTTGCCATATGTGTGAGGGCTTTGGGGGAATCACAGAGAATATCATAGAGCGAGCTGAAGCACATCCTGTGACATTAATCTCTTAGTCCCACAGAATGGTACCACTTTGTTGTCCCTGGTGCTGATAGACCCTGCTGTGTGTGTGGTGAAACAGCCTTTTTGGTGTCAAATATAGGCTTTTAAGGATTCCATTACTTCTTGTCTGCATACAGTTTACATAGTAATACTTTTGTATAGCATTGACAATGTTTTGCAAGAGAATTATAATTAGACACCATATCTATTTTCATAAATATGTATACATATTAGAAACCACCTTACTGACTCTGATTTTCATAGCAGGTGGTTTATGATGTTTAGGTCATAGACCTTAACATTACATAATGTTAATCATTGTATGCTCCATAACCTTTTGCCAGTCATTGTAAGTTGATCCTTATCATTATGTTCAAGACTTAAAAGGGTGGAATCAAAAGTTGGCTTTAAAATGTATTTTTCCCACCTTGTCAGATTTTACTGTTTATTTTATGGATTGTTATAGTTTACAACATTGATTTTACTAGGAATTCCTGCTGATCAGCACAAAAACCTCAAAGTGAAACATCTACACATTTGTCCAAATTAATGACTAATATAAACAGTGTAATGGTAGTAATGAAGTATTACATCCCCTACTTGAGTCAAAGTGTAGTCGAAGGTAGAGGCATCTTTTGTAGAGGCAACTTACAGCCTTGAATCTGTTTGGATTCATCTGTCAAGCTTGATGGTGAGAGTGAATGAACATCCTTTTTAAAATTCTGTCACAAACTCTCAGGGCTGTGACATGGCTACACCAGGACAGTGACCTCTTCTACACTTTCCTGTTCGCTGGTCTCATCACTCACAAGTGTCCACTCCTGATCAATCAGGCCAAAATTGATGCATGCACTGAGTCGTCACAGACTTCTTATTCTCCAGCAACATATGGAAGTGGTAATGTATCTGCACTGTGGAAAGAGCTCCCTCCTCTTGTTGTCAGAAGGATATGGAGATGAACTAGGCACATGAAAAGCCATCATTCATTTGAGCATTTGTCCTTTACTCCCTCACAACGACATCAGTGTTATTTTTTTTTTTAAATCTATGATTCCAAGTCCAGAATCTGCTAACGGTTTGACAAGAACAGACAAACAATGTCATCTACTCACAGGAATTGTATTTAATTTGGGTGTTGGCAAGACTGGGTTTTTGTGCAGGCATTTTTTGATTGTGACAGCAAATGAACCTTAAGATCCTTTTGCAATGCCAGATTGAGAGGGGGAGCCAGCCAAGCCTGACAGTGTGGCTCTGGGGCAGGCAGTGGAAGCACTACAAAGTAACCCATCAACCTTGTTTAGGGTGTGTATTTCTAAAAGCTGGCATCATGACCAGTCAGCATTCAGCTTTCAACATTTAAATAAAAAATGGATTTATTATTTGCTATTTTTTTGCCCTGCAGATACACCTTTGTTCTGAGTTTGTTTTCACTTGCCTTTATAATGGGATCACAGCCTCAAAGGATATGTTTACCCAACAATCACATTTTCGTACGTTTTTTCATCAACCCACAAGACATATGTTTGAAAAGCTCTTTAGTGGTTCCATACAAACTTTCTTGCTTGACACCCCACTGTCAAACTAGAAAGCCTATAATTGTATCAGTACTTTCCTAGTTCAAAGATATTTTATAGAAGTTTATGTTTGTACACAATTATTTTGGTTAAAAACACATCTCAAGGAAAAATATTACAAATAAACAATCATTTAAAAAGGTTTTATGTGCCTCACATAAATGGAGCACAAAAGCTCTGAGGCTGGGAGAATGGTCCCCCTGTTCAAGTTTAATGTTTTTTTAGTTAGTAGAAACTGGATCATCAAAAGAACAAAACTAACAAATGGAAATGGGCAGGGGCAGTTGTTTACACAGTGTCAGACCCAGAAGTTAAAGCATGGCCTCAGGGTTCCATGTGCTCCATAAACCTAAGGCAGAGCCCTCCTTTTCTCCGAGAAGTCACATGACCCATCACCTGGTAAGCCTCATGACACCAGCTATGTGCCCTGCCCACTTGTCAGCTGAAGTATAGTTAATTAGAAGACAGAAAGAAGAGGGTGAGCCTCACTTAAATCTTTCCAACACATACCCAGGGACAGGTTCATTCTGATGGTTCAAGAGGTTACAGGAGGTAACTGTCTTCTTCTGATTAGAAAAAAAGTGATGATATTTGTATGGTCTTCAGGGATGTGTAGAGTCCTCCTTATCAAGGACCTTCCTAGAATCTTTATTTAACACAGCCAAACATCCCAAGCAAAGTTTTACATTTTGGTTGAGAATCAGCTCATAAAACTGGTTGGTAACTACTTTGGCTTCAGTGTCAGAGAGGGGTTTGACTGCAAAAGCTCCTGACTTTTCCCGTCTCAAAGAAGAAACCATTCCATTCCCTGCGGCATGCAAACACTTAAATCAGATTTATCAGTTTTCCCCCAGAGATTTGAACAGGTAGCTAAGGTTTTATTGTCTGAATCCTGTACCTCTCTGAAATACCATGTAATGGCCCTAATGCTTGGTGACACAGATCACGGCTGAAGCGTTGTTCTGTTGGTGGTCTGGTGTGAGCATAGGTCTGGTAGTACCCCCATGGGATCCAGCAGGGTATCCTCAGTCTGTTCTTCCTCAGCTCCCGGATCCTGGTCAGGCAGACTGCTGGAAGGCATCAGATATCTGGGCTTGCTCGAGTGGTCAGCTCTGCTGGATGTGAGCGCTTGGTTCCTGGGGTCATCATATCTGAGAGAGAAGCACAGAGAAAAGGTTTTAAGTCTCCAGAAGGGCTCACATTGTGCCAGTGGGAAGGATCTCAGCAACCTCCCCCTGATTTTTGGCAGCTCTTAGCTGCCAGGACCTGATTGGTAGGGGGTAAGGAGGGAAACCCCTGGAACTGTTCCTCCTCTCCCTTGGCGTAGGCACTTGGGGGTCATTTCTGTGTTCTCACTCCACAGCAGGTTCTCAAGAGTCAGCAAGAAGGTCAGCCCACTGTCACTAATGCCTGTACCTGGGCAAAGATCAGTACTGGCTTTGTCAACTAGATTGTGTATCAAAGAATAGTTCAATATGCTGACTCTTTCCTTTCAAGGAAAGGAAAGTGTCTTTTTTCAAGGAAAAACATAGCATCTTTAGCCCCTTTCACACCAGCAATGATGTACAGATTTGAATGTGTGGTACTATTACCTTCAATGCATGAAGTCAAAATGACAATATCAATATTTTGTCACATTTTACTCAAAATGGGTAATCAGTATTTCGGTTCTTTTCACCAAAGTCTCATTTGCCCACACTGCAAAATTGTATTTGCAGTTTTAAGTTCAAGCTCTTGTTTGTGGCAATGACTTCAGGCCTAGGTGAAATGTGAGACGGCAGTGTGCCTGGAGGGGGAGGGTCTTCCTGGGTGGTCTGGTGAGGCATACAAGGGAACTTTGCCTGTGTCACCTGCTTCTCCCCACACACCCTAAAGCTAGGCCCAACTGCAGAACATCACACTGTTCTCGGTACACTGTAATGTTACCACATCAGTGTTTATGTGTGATGTGCTTTAAGCTGAATTCTTCAAGTTATTGCTCTCATTTGTGAAGCTATGAACTTTAATTTAAATGTGAACAAATAACAAAACTATGCAGTTGAACTACTGTCGACTAATGTACCAGGAACTGAAATCAAAAGTATACACATATATCTACAGTTGCTAAAAAGACATTTTTGAAAGCACCTTGCGCTCTCAAAAATGGGACTGACACTTGAAATGACAATGACATATGATGTGTTTATATTTTAGAGAAGCTTTGTAGCTGTTGACAAACAAATGACCTGAAAGATAAAATGCGCTACACTTATGAAGAATTTTGCTTTTATTTTCTGTTCAGTAAAAAAATGTAACCAAAAGGAGACACTGTATCCTACTCCTCCCTCTCAGAGCTGTGATTGGTTTTACACAGCTTTATTACATGCTGGCACAAGCTACGGCAGGCAAGAAATAAGTAGGCACTTTGACAGGCATGCACCTAATATTGTTGATGTGACCCAATGTAGCCTTGACTTTTGTTCTCCCCTCCTCTTAAAATGTGTCCTCTCCCCTTTCAAAATGCTTTCATTCAGATGAAACTTGAAGCCGCAATTAAAATAAATGACTTTTAATAACTTATCATTAGCCCTGGAATTCAGCTCAAAGGATGGGCCCACTTAATGAAAACTCATTTATCCCTGTCATGGCTGCTCTCAGACTGCTCTCCATCGCTCCCTTTATGAGGATCACTTCTGTTTCTGATTAACGATGCTGACATCTCCCTCACGCCATGGCCCTCACTGTCACCACTCTCGTGCACACTGAAAAAACAGGCCTGTGAACTCCGCCATAGTACAGTGCATAATTACCATACAGGAGTACTTTATACATGGCCCTCACTGTCACCACTCTCGTGCACACTGAGAAAACAGGCCTGTGCTCTCCGCCGTAGTACAGTGCATAATTACCATACAGGAGTACTTTATATATATTGCCTCTGACATAATAATAAGAATGATGGAGTACTTGATAAAAGTCTTAATATAAAAATGGTTAGAATCATATTTAAAAAAATATTAGTATTTAATTTATATAGGCTACTTCAGAACGTATTTCAGATTTTACTAAAGAAATTGAATGAAGTATACAATGTATATCGCAAATTGTATGTTAAGCTATTTCCCATCCAAAAACACCTGTCTGTAACTAGTATTTTGATGGCATTTGTACCGTCCTGTGCTTTGGCGTTTCCTTGCAGGAAGCAGAAGTGGTGACAGCCTCAGAGTGACCCTCAGAGTGCTACAGCAACTACTTCTCAAGGGGAGCTGAAATGTACAGCCTCCAATAGCCCATGGTAATACCTCACAGAACATCCCTGTCAAAGCCACGTTCATCCCACTGCGCTGGTCTTTGGCAGACCTCCAGTGTAGATAATAAGAGAGATGCTCCACTGTAAGGGGGAAGGTGGGGCTGCAGCCTGTTTAGTATCATTGTCCCCCATTTGTTTCGACAAGCTAGAACATGACCTCCAGTGAGCCAGCCTTGATAACAAAGTAAACTCTTAATTTTTTTTTTAGACCCGAAGCACTTGGCGTACTCTTGGAGAACAGACACAGGGGTAGACACAGACTGATGGCTGCAGTCTCATCTACAACTCATAAAAATTCTCATATAAAAGTTTGTTCATTAAAGTTTATTTATGCGCCAACATGATTGACTGTCTTCATCAGGTCCCACTTGCATTTTCACAGCTCACCTCTGTTCTACACAGCATTATTGAATATTATTCCTCACACATATTAAATGCTTTTGCCTTATTGGAGTCATATCGGAGCATAGCGATCACAGCATATTACGGATTCAGACATAATTTCCCTCAGGGCAGCTTGGAGATGTTCATGTATGCTTGTAACAGGCCAGGGCCAATGTTGATTGAACTGAGCCCATAGGTTTTTAGCAGCAGCCGCATGGCCGAGGTGCCGTTGGGTTAGCTTTTTAGCAGCAGCCGCATGGCTGAGGTGCCGTTGGGTTAGCTTTTTAGAAGCAGCCGCATGGCTGAGGTGCCGTTGGGTTAGCTTTTTAGCAGCAGCCGCATGGCCAAGGTGCCGTTGGGTTAGCTTTTTAGCAGCAGCCGCATGGCTGAGGTGCCGTTGGGTTAGCTTTTTAGAAGCAGCCGCATGGCTGAGGTGCCGTTGGGTTAGCTTTTTAGCAGCAGCCGCATGGCCAAGGTGCCGTTGGGTTAGCTTTTTAGCAGCAGCTGCATGGCCGAGGTGCCGTTGGGTTAGCTTTTTAGCAGCAGCTGCATGGCCAAGGTGCCGTTGGGTTAGCTTTTTAGAAGCAGCCGCATGGCCGAGGTGCCGTTGGGTTAGCTTTTTAGCAGCAGCTGCATGGCCGAGGTGCCGTTGGGTTAGCTTTTTAGCAGCAGCTACCTTGCTGAGGTGCCATTGGGTTATAAGGCAGGCTGAGGGATAGAAAACTTTACATGTTCAGCAGAATCCAAGATTGATGGCCAAAAGCCTTGAATGTATTTTGTTTATGTAATTATTTAAAAGAACATATGTTAATATAAAAAATGTTCATACATCACATATTTCACAGTTTCATAGAATTAAGATGTAGTTTATGCTCCAAAATGTCAAATGCTGTTTTTTTTTTAGTTTAAGTCAGATTTTCAGCATTACAAGGTGGTTTGATCATTGACCATAGGTAGTTAATGATTGCAGTCTCCTATTCTACACATGTTAGTTCCCCACTAATCAGTTTACACAAAAAACTTTACTCTCAAACACAGTTCAATCATTTTGGACATGGACTCACAAACAGGATACTGTATTCCACTCTTGGTATTTAAAATTAAGAAATAATTTTGGTAATGTTGTTCTTGCATCAGTAGTTTTTTGACAGAAAATTGAATTCATTAATTCCTGGCACTATTTTTAAGACATATTTGTTTAAATTGTAATTACTTAAAAGTTACACACATTGTAAGATGTTCAGAGAAACATATGACTTTTCAGAAAGGATTCCTCTTCTGAAAACTGATTTTTACATCAATAGAATCGGAACTGCTCAAGGACATATTTAAATGTGAACATATCAGTTCATTAGAAGTGTGGAAATTATGGTTACAAAACTAGCAAATGTTCAGCTGAATTCAACAACCACTTCATCACATGTCAGTACATTGCTGCTGTTTCCATGGGAATGACACTGAAGAAGGGTTGACATGGTCCTTCTTGGATGCCATTTTGGAGAACCAGGGAGCTATTTTGCTTGGGGTAACAGGTGTGTGGACCGAACACAGACACATAAGTGTTCAGGGCCATCAGGTACCCAACAGCATGCTTCCAGCCAATCACACTCGTCCATCTCCCTGGTGCCCCCCTTCGCCTCACTGGGCCCTGCTCTTCATGAGCCACTTTCATGGCCTCCCCAAATACTTGGGATGTCCATGCTGAGAGCTTAATGGAACATTGAATGTGTGAGCCTCGCTGCAACCCCTCTTTCAAACTGTGTGTTCTGGCCTCAGCTGGAGGCCGGCCCTCAGAGAAGGTTGCTGTGTTTCATTTCTGTGAAGCGTGACATTAAACTTCAGCGAGCAAGAAAAGCATAATATTCAAAACAAACACTCTTTTCTAAAAATAACAATTGTGCCATCGTGTTTCTGAGTCTGTCTGCCTGTCTTTGGCTTCAGGTTCGCAAGATAAGCTCTGAAATGTAAACCCTCCCACATAGTAAAGGTGATTATCAGGTGATTTATCATGTTTTTACCATAAAGTAAATTAAATGTTGTATGAAAAACATTCAACAAGCAAACACATAAAGCTACAGAACAATTACTTATTTTTGTGTACCCTCCTATTTACCTGTAGCACCATGCACTCCTCTCTTCATTTTCACCCAATGTGATAATCAACAGGTTATCATGACCTGTGCTGGGTCTCTGGTTAATGAGACTATGCAGTTACTCTGCCACAGCCAGTGGCAAGCACAACACCATGTGGAACATGAGAGACTGGTTGCTTTTACACTGACCAGATATGTTGAGTGATTACTAGATATGTTTAAAATGTGTTCTCTTTGTGAGTGAGTGAGTGTGTGTGCGTGTGTGAGGGTGTGTGTGTGAGTATGAGTGTAAGTGTGTGGGGGGGCCAGGGGGTGTAGAAGTGTACCCTAACCTTCAACAATGGCGCATTTGTCAGGCACCACTGCAGCGCACCTAGTGCCTGACAGCCCCTCTTGCGCGCTGCTCCTCGGCAGAGCACACAGTTTGCCATTGTTACCTGGCCTTGCACCGCGTGTGATAAAAATCAGCGGGCCGAGTTAGGGGGGAACATGCCGGCCGTGTACAAAGGCCCATTCTGCGGGACGGCATTGATGTGTCTCACCGCCACCTCAGAAGAGCGACCCTCCGAGGACTTTCCTGCATGCTAATCCCATCACTTAGCAGCTCGCTTTGCACAGGGGCTGCCACGGGTCGCACCGCGCTGTGATGACAAGCGCCATGAAATATGACATGTTTAAGTCCGGTTGACTTGTATCAGGTGTCTCGTGCCATCCGGTGGTTGGAGCTGTTGTAGGGGGCCAGGAAAGACTCCGCCGAGCAGCACAGAGACCTCTTGAGCTTTCATCGATTGTATCAGAGCACTCAGTATACATTGGGCCTGCCACTTATGAATGTGGGCTCTGATGTACTGCATTAATGTGCGTCATGTCAATGACTGGGAAATTCTGTTTAAAGCCCTCTCAGAAAGGTTGTGACTTGATTTAACTATTAAAGCCTTGTTGGAGATATTATGTTACATGTTGCTTGCACAAATCATCTGTAGGTATTAGGTTAAATATTAGCAAGTGGTCTGACTTTTGTAAAGTGATGATCCTGGAAGTACTTGGTCACATACACTACAGTCTTTCTAGCACACTTGAAGGTTTTTCATTTGTTCTGCTGGGGGAACAATTAAAGGTTCATCTTAGATACAGATATCGTCAAGGGGTTCTTTTTATAACCCTCAGAGTAAGGTTGCACAGGGAACCTGTGAATGAAATCCATATCAATGAGGAACCTTTTGGGGTTTTGGGACTTTCACAGGAACTTTATTTTACTCCTCAATACATTTCAGACACTTATTGCAGCCTTGTTCAATATGTGCTGGTATTTTACAACCCATAATGACTATATTTCTACTTTGAAAATAAATGACGTTGGACATTAAGCACTAGTATGTTTATATAAACTCAGTTAAGGTACAGCTATGTTCTAAATAGAATAAATACGGCATAAAGTGAGGGGTCATCCCATTTATCTCAGACATTCAGTAGATAAACTGTTGGAGATAATTTTGCAGCCAAATGCATAGGCCATATCTCTGCTTGTTGTTTGATGAGAAAAACCTGTGAGCCAGATAATGGCTACAGTTAATCACCCTCAACGATGCTTTTCCAATGGAAACAAATGTTTGTGCTTAGCAAGCCATCATATCTCTGGAAAAAGATTGCACTGCCAACCCATCAACAGTGCAGCAATGACAAATTTGAACATCTCATCATCTAAATTCATATGTAATTAAAAAATTAGTGTTTAAATTACATACACTTTTCACCAATACTGACACAACTGACATATCTTGAGGATATTTTTTTTTTACAAAAATCTTCACACAATTTCATAATACAGATGACCGCAAATGCACAAATGGCTCTCTAAATAATGCATGTAACCAAAGCAGTTTCGTTGTCATTGCAAATTTCATCTTGTTGCAGTGTGATGCTTAGTGTGGTAGTAATTTGAAGTGGAATGGCCTGATTGTCAATAACATTTGGTAGAGGAAGGGCCCACGGCTTTCAGAAATGTAGGAACAGAAAGGTGGTCCATCACTTGTATAGGGTTTAAAACTTGGAACCATAATTTGTAAGTGTGCTTTGTGGACACAGGGTAATGTTTAAAACTTGTATGTATATTTACACAATTACTTTAAGGATAAATTAACAAGAAGCTCATGAGATGCTCGAAGCTCTACATGAGGGTGGAACAGCTTGGTGCCCCTTCGGATGGAGGGGGAAGAATTCAGGGATGTTTTTTTTAATATTATTATTATAGACTAAGTGAACATATGGTGTATGACCTCAACCCACAAATTGAAGACTGGAACAAAACCAAATTTAAAGCTCTAAAACTGTAAGAAAATGTTTCTCTTCACTCTAAAAATGCTTTTGCATCCTAGCAGGATGGGGATATTGAGAACTAGAGAGAAATAATGAGTGAGCATGTCATAAAACAACCTTGCCCTTCCCTGGTTAATGTGAGTAACTAAAATTGCTGATTAGAAGAGTAAATTTTGGTGAGCCTGAAGGGGGCACTATTCAAAGTGGCCAAATAAATTAATTGAAATTAGTACTGAAATACCTTGACTCACTGTGATTATTAAAGTTCCCACTGTATTCAAAGATTAGAGAGACTTGCTGCTTTTACAGTGACCAGATATGTCAGGTTGCTACTGCCATGGACAAATGACCAAACTAGCTGTCTAAGGCATAGCTCCTCCCCCCTTTAATAAGGATTTCAAAGACAGCACAGCCAAGCTGCTATTATGCTTCCCTAGGGAATCATTGTAATTGAGAAATTTGTTCTCAGTTGACATTCCTTATCTTATTGAAATTAAATATTTATTTAAAATAAATAAACCACTGCCACTGTGTAAAATAGTTGCCATTCCCTTATGCCTGTAGTTACCTATCAGATGGTTATTTCAATGCCTCAGTGAGTATTTTGAGACTTGTTCACAGCAGGGGGACTGAACAAAGGAAAACCACTGTCAGGGGGGTCTTTGTTCCAGTTCAACAACACTGTTATGGTGGGGCGGAAATTACTTTTGGGGGGGGCATTCAGAAATGGATGTGCAGAAGAATGGCACAAAGTCAAATTCCTGCATTTGATTTTGATGCAGAAGCCACTGGGTTCTGATTCACAGCACAAGCCCCTGACAGCACAAATATGGGCATAATGGCATTACCTTATTTTAATGAAATGAGGACATGCTTCTATGATGCATAGGGCCAAACGGCAGAGGGCATTTTTTATAAACAAAGCACAACCTATTTTCCATAAAGGTTAGGTGGGACCAGCCTAATGTAATCTTTCCAGAATTTCATCTTTATGTGTTCAAAACCTTGTGTACTTTTTCCTGATAGCATGGAACCCAGCTGTGCATGCTCCTGAATGTACCACAGCAATGCAGGCTCCAGCAAGCACATGGAGGGACAGCTAAGTTACATGTGAAGCTGGTAGGTCTTACCACAGTTTAATTACAAAGCTTACACTCACAGAACTACTCCATCTCAATTTATGATGTGACTGTGAAGCTTGAGTTTGATGATGTGCTTAAAATTTTTCAACACTTTCAATAGAGATATAATTTGCCTACTGCTAAAACCTGGAGAAAAACTTGAGGAAATGTAAACTGGTCAATGTGTTGATGTGTTCTATCAAAATCTACTGAAGTGGGAATGTTTTGTACATTGCACTTCACAGTCACTATAGGATTTATGAATGTGATTTATGCAAATGTGGAAAGTTTAAAAACATTGAGTTTGCCCATTTACAGTATGCTGTTTTTTTTATAAAAAAGGAAAAAATATGCAACCAATGACAGTTTTTCTATGGTAAAATAGCATGTAAATTAGAAATTATGGGTCCCTGTATCTTAAAAGTGACCATCAGAGTAAGTCTAGGATATATATGACAATATGTAAACTATGTAATGGATAAATCAAATGTTTTCTTTTGCTTTGTTAGATGGCTAATTAAAGTCCTGTGTACCTCTACCCAGTTTCCAGTGGATGCTCTTGAATGAATACAGACAATGAACTGGGTGCAATCAATGTAACACCAGTGCTCTGCCTACTTTAACAACAAGATTTCACTCAATCCGTGGATGGAGAAGCGGATCGACAACAATGGAGCCAGCCGAGGGATTTGTTTCCAGTCAGCAAAAAATCACAATTGAAGGTCCAGTGAAGGATTCTGAGGGCTCTCTGAACCCTTTCCCAAATCGCTCCGAGTGAGCGGATGAAAAGAAACACCCAGCTGACCGCTATTGTCTCACTTTCATAAAGATGCTCTTTGTGATCCAGGGGCTTGGGATTCTGGGCAGCGAACTCATACACATAATTGTTCCCTCAATTACTCCAGAGGGACGAGTGAAAAAAAATGGCTGACACGCTGAGCCATGCCGTTGTGGTGGCAGTGGGGTCCTCTGAGGCACAGATTTAGATTTAGTTACAGAAAAGGCACTTGAAAAATTAGCCACTTTTACTTAGCTGACTTTGTGGAGGAGTTTTCTCTCCTTTACACACATTACCCATTCAGAACCTCCAGCTTGGTACATGAGAGCGATTTAATTCTCTGTTGTATTTTATTGTCTACTTGCATTGTCTGAGGATGGATTAAACATAAAAAATTTGATCAAAAGAGGCTCAAAATTAGACTGAGATTGTGATTGTCATCTTTTTGTTTTTATAGTTACTGTTCATAAAATGTGAAGGAAATATTACCATTATCCAGTACTGGCCGAGAATTAAAACGTCTACACTACATACATTTTTTTGTCTACAAAAATGAAATGGTTTGTTCATTTTCTTTTATTTTGGTGTATTTTCAGTGTCTATTTAACTACTAAATATGATGTGTATGTACAGTCCAACAGTTGCTGAAATCAAATATACAACACATTTACGTGTATCAATAAAGGTGAGAGCAAGATAAAAAAATAAGCAACCTGAAAACAATAAGCAGAAGATGAAGAGCAGCCCAAAATCCATCTAAATATATTTTAGATATCATTATGAATGTACCATATTGTATGTAAGTATTTTAAATGTTAAATAAGTACTAATTTTTTTAAAAAAAATAAATTAATAATCATGAAGTTACTGTGCACAAATCAAAATGTTGAATAATCCAGACATCACAATCAGAATTTTACCCCACTGTAAGATAGTATTATTATGAAACTAAAAAAGTGGAGGGTGTGTGAAAACAGGTGAAGTTTGCCCTAATTATATTTATTAAGAAAAGAACACACATTCCTAATGCTTAATGAATAAATGAAATCTGAATGTGATTTACAAGTAGGAAATTTGTTTTTGTAATAAATCCCAGATTTAAAAATGCATACATTTCTGTTGCATTCAGTAACTTAGTGCTACAATTCCTTTTTTCAGTGTGTTGGCCAGCCAGTAGCCACTGAATACATGTAATTAAGGACCCTACATTTTCTGTGGACTTGTCTCATTCACCCAGCAGCCAAAATGCGCAAGTCAAGAAAATATATGGGGAGAAAAAAAACATTTATGAGAGTGAAGGAAAACGTTTACAAGAGGGGAATAGGAAACAAGGGGAAGTTACAATGAACAAGAAAGCACAGTATAAAAGAGCATTAAAACAACATGGAAACAAAATGTCTGCTCAGACAAATGAGACTAGTTTTTCTCATCTTTAAAATGTTAGTTTGCTTTATTTTTTCAGGATTTTTGAAATTTTGTTCAGGTGGGGTGCAATGATAATTAATCTTATATTTGACCATTTTTATTATTCAGATTATTCTTGTAATATTTTATATACAACCTATTCACAATAATATATATATGACTTTGTTTAAGGTTTTTACCTTACAAATATATACAATGTAAGGTAAACAAAACTTACAAAAAAGTCATAAGCATAAGAAATGAATGCATTTTAAATAATTTGCAGAAAAATGTGTAATTCCAAGGAGCACATTTTGGACAAACTCTAAGGTAAATAGACCATTTTCCTGTGTATTAATCATTATCATTCATTATTTGAAGAATTTCAGCTGGTTATGTTTATATTCATGTGTAATAAAAAAATATTTATACTTTTTCTAAATGTTCTTTATATTCTATATATAAAGAGCATCAAATGTATACCACTACAAAGACCATCCAACATTTTGTTAAAGGGAATAAATCTTAGATGCAGTGAAAAAAATAATTTTATGTATGAAAAGTCCACAAAATCATTATTATGTATCACTCGCAATGTGTGGCTAATTATTATTGATGCTTAAAGCATGCATAAACATATATATGGATGATTATTCAAACTAAATTTGTTATTCAAAACAAATTTTGCTTTGAAATTAAACAACATGATAAAGTGAGGCAGAAAATGCCATGAAAGCATTTCAGAGAAAACCACAAATGCTGAAACATCATCTTGCAAAACAAATGGCCCCATTAAAAAAAAAAAAACTTTCAGCTCTTCAGAAAATTCCATAAACTTTCAGATCACCCCTTGTTATGATCCCACACATGAACATATTTTCTCAAAATGGTGAATTAATTTCCTTCTGTCAGTGTTAGCATGTTGTGTGATTTGAGGGTGCATAAGAAAATCAACGCACTCTCATCATGTTCTGAAAACCCAAGTGGGTGGCTTACAACAACCAATGGTAATTGATGGCTGTGTCATGTGACTATTCTGAAGTTCTGTACTCATTACACCAGGCTATGCATTATTGTATCCTGGCCTCTGTAGCGCATTGTTCCTGTCTGACAGGTCTAATTGTTCATGTCATGACAGCCCTATCATAAATATCCCCTGAGGTGTAGAATCAGTTCTATGGTTATTTTTGAGGTGGCTGTTTGAGATAAGGAACTGTCTTGTTTAATTGCCTGCCTATCCCTGTTGCTGAGGGCTTTTATTCTGATGCAAGCTTCCCAGTCAAGGCTATGCTATCATGACTTTCAGCACTATTCCCTCAGTCTTTTGAATAGTATGCTTGAATATGCTAGTTTACTTTAATACGCTGCGTATTCATTTGTGCTTTGGCAAATAAGTGTATGCTTTTAACAGGTGTTTTTGAAAATTGCCACATTGAAATTTTATTGCTACTCCTTTGACATTTCAGGAGAATGAACCTTCGGACAACATGAATGCATTTGGAAGGAGTTTATTATGATTTAGCGAGTTGTATATTGGTAAGAACATTGATCTTGGGCTTGGAGTCCAGGGGGGCAGTGTCATGCCTCACTATTTTTAGGATGAAGTGAACCCCCCCGAAAACAAAAAGGGGAAAAAAAGAAAAGGAGGTAGACTTGAAGGTGGAGATGGGGAGGGGGAGGGATGCCGGAAACAGAGAGCATGATGGGAGAGAAGGTATGTGGCAATTTAATACCTGCGCATACAACCGGATTGGACGGATACTGGTGTTTGATTGCAGGGTTGTCCGAAGGTTGCCTCTCCCAAAATTTATTATAACACCAATTAAAAAAACAATTCACAGACAGACAGTGGGACAGGCATCTGACAATGGCAAGTCTGATTTGTAGGCAGGTTAGCAAACTCAGAGACAATTTTCTCAGGGATGCATTACTATTTTAAATGTCATTTTTGGGAATGCTTATTTTTTTCATTTGCTCTCCCAGGATTAGCAATGTGATGTCAGTAGCTTCATTCATCCTGGTTCACCATTTCCTTCACTATCAAGTCTCACTTATTCCACTATATGGTACAAAGCACAGGTCAGAATGCAGAGTAAGCCATTTCTATGGCAGATTGATGCAGAAAAATGCAACATTTCTTCCAAATCCTGTGGCTTTCAGGGGTGTTGTTTTCAATCTATTACACACACGGGAGTCCTTCACCAAGTATCCAAACTACTAACAATTCAAGAAAAGCAGGGCCTGTTCTCTGTAGAGGTCCTTATAGTAGAATAAATTTTGGCCTTCAGAAAGTGCATAGCCTACATGCAGAAACATAACATTTCCACATTGGCTTAAAATAAGATGGAACTGCGTACAATGGCATTCTTACAATCATGAATTTGTCTCTGAAATTTGTTACTGAAATAGTCCCATCCTATTTTAGCCACTGTGGTTCAATTCTGCTCAAGAAACAAAGGCTTGGCTCTTCCATTCTGACCAACTGTTGGCCAATTGCCTGAACTAAATCTATTTCCAGAAATTCATCTAGCTGTCAGTATGGTTGTGCATAATGTTACAGTCTGTTTGAAAGAAGAGCTGCATATATTGTAGGTTTAACATGCTCATGTTCAGGTGGCAGTTTAATGCAGCAGTGGTAGTGTCTCTTCATTCAGATTTTATTTCTGGTGAAAAGTCATATTTTTGTTGAAAAATGTTTTGCTGGGTCCTGTTCAGAGATGCCTAAGCAACCTGGTCCAGGAGACAAAAAAACTGGAATAGTTTCTTAACTGCAGGAAAATCTATATCTCTGAAAGACAAAACTATATCCCCATAGCCTGCAGTGCATCTGTTATGTAGCGCTGTGTATGTGCATGTATGTGCATGTGTTATTTTTTCAGCCCAAGAGCAGGTATATTTTCAATGGGCCACACCTTGTTGTTCTTTGCTTATTGTCCTCCCCACCTGATGCCTGGCACCAGACTTACTGCCTACCTTCCAGAATGTTTTGTGTGTTGTTAATTATAGATACATGTAGGATTTAGATCCAGGGCACAGTGAGGAGAAAACTCTGAGAGGAAGTGCACCTGTCCAAAACCATTACTCCTGCCAAACCAGACGTTTTCCTTCTCCAAAATGCTGTATCTGTTTTAGCCAATGTACTTAAACCCCACATGTGGGTCCTCCCAGGAGATTATATCGTGCAAGGGAATAAAATGAGAGTGCTGAACTCCTAAGGGAATGGCACTGAAAGACCTGCGAATTAGAACAGCTGAACCTTATGGTTTTAGCCAACGATGATTAGAAACCATACTGAAGTTTCAATTTCCCCTAACCTTCCTGACCTCTCTTTAAATGAAATGCCAGAAACACATGTTCTCATTGAATATTCATGACTTTTACAGCTGCATGTGATGTGTTGCATGATGCGCCTTAGTCTTAACTCACTGGATGACAGCACATGACATGGTGCCTCTTCAGCCTGCATGTGAAGAATCAAGTATGCCTCTGGGGAGAATGTATGTGATACTGGCCAGGATTCAGTCAACATTTGTTCATAGCTAGATTTGGCACATTCATATTGTTCGTTGCAAAACTTGACAAACTGTGTTTGGGAATGAAAGTAGCATTTCTACGCACCTCTAATCAACATTAAGCAGAGATATTACTCAAGTATAGGCCAGTATCTTTTTACCTAATGTGTGAGAATTGTTTTGGATGAAGGAGTTTTGGATGGGGCTGTTATGGATGATGAAGAAAAGCTAATGAAAAGCATTTTGTCAAAGCCCCTCCTACAGGGCTCATGTATGCTTCCCACATCAACACATTCTTGACGAGCCACCCAGAGGATTTAGATGTGAGAAATGGTGGGTGATGTCTGAGAATGTCCTGAAGTGATCATAATGTCATTTATACCAGAAATCTTAGCAACTAAGTGTTGATCTGTTTTTCCGGCCCTCATGGACTGTTGTGGCTTTAATTAAATGAGAAAGAGAACTGAACCACAGGAGTTCATCGTTAGCAACAAAAGTGTTAACACTGCTATTATGAAGACAATTAAACTCCTCAAAAAGTACACGTCGCATGGAAGGAAATCATGCTGGGAAATGAAAGCTCTGGCTCCATTTAATGTCACTGCAGCCAGGACCTTACTGTGCGTCAGGTGACCAGGCTGTGCAATCTGAACACCACTGCTGGAAGTCATGACATTGATCAATACAGTACAGCCAGTAATTCTGCCCAGTAGTCAGTCTTACCCTTTATGCAATCATATATTACACATACAGTAAATGCATGCCCCAACTGAACTGTAGCTAATGCATAGGAATCAACAGAAAAACCTCTGTAGAACTATTGATGAACGTATTTTATAAAGTTCAATGACCGAAAGAACAATGATCCCTTCTTGAGTTCTATCACAACTATCTTAGTTTTTTTAGCTGATTTGTGCAAGGAAAAGTCACTGATAAATAAAAAATGATACCAGAATTATCTGCCAATCCAATAAAGTTTTCAGGGCAATGAACAGCTTTATCGGCCTTAGGTTTGAAGACAAACAGTGTCATAAAGGAATTTTACACACGATAAATACATTCTTTTCTAAAGCCAATACAAAATTGTTTAAACTTGTGCACAGCATTGTGATACTAAAGCAAATGAACGTGCCATTTGAGCATGTTTAGAAAATGTCATCTCATTGACTTTCATGAAAGATGTCAGTCTTATGTGAAACCTATTCATTATAGTTCATTAAACCTTCAATGAAAGCTTGTAGTGGTTCCTCTGTTATAATCAGTGCTTCTATGAACAAGCCTCTTTCAAAACATACAGCTGCTTTAAAGAAGTGAGAAAAAAAAATCTGAGCAGACTTCAAAGAAGGAAATGTTAAAAAATGTCTTTCATATTAAAGCCTGAAGGCCCATTACTGACTTTTATAAAGTCTTGCTTTTGTCATCCCCATCTGTTCTTAACCTGTGTGTAACAAGACAGCCATAAAATTGCGGAGGAAAAAAGAAACGGAATATGAAAGTGTCTTGCCTCACGGCTCATCATTAATGATGTGTGTTTGACACAATGAAAAATTGCTAAGAGCAAAAGTTTCAGCTCATAGTTTAAAACATGTGTTTGGAGTAACTTGAGTGAACACATGGACATGAGCTACAAAAAATGATGTCATCCATTTGAGTCAAAGTAGGGATGTTATTAGTTAGTTACTAGTAGTTACTAGTTAGCTTGGGTCCTTGGTCGTAGGATGTGTGAGCGAAGGTCACCTCTTCCATCTTGCAGACAGCGTAGGTGAGAATTTGGAAATCCCCTGCACACTGTCTCCTATTACTGCAAGGTGCCCTTGCTGATTTCAGGTTTTCAGCTTGCAAGAAATAAATATCTGCTATGATGAATGTAAAATGAAGAAATGAATAATATGTGCAACAATATATCCATTGAAAGATTAATTTGGGTAGCCCTTCATTTCCCTAAAGACTCCAGCTGTACGGCTGATAGGGCTGTCAGTCCATCATCCATTCACATTAAATCCTTCCCTTTCAGTAATGAACATACTGTTGCAAACAACACCATCACACCAAAACATGGTCATGTTTACCATTCCTCATTTTCAAACACTGCAGAGACAGAGTGTGCCCTTCTGATAGTGTGAGGAAAGCACACTCATTCTTCATTTTCTTATATGATTTGGTGAAATATGAGCGTATGAATAATCCCGTATGCCTTCTGGAACTGATCCCATCATTTAATATGATTACATTTGCTACTCATAATAAGTGTTTAGCTGACTCTTAATGAGATACAGATCTGCCATCCCTGATTTTTCAAAGGCTCCAAGCATTTCTCATATTGTTTGCATTTAACTCAAAAGTTTTGAAAATGGCAATGGCTTTTGTTTCAAGATTCGTACATGCTGTTCCCATTAGAAGATGGGTAGAGTAATGGATTTTTATGCTGTGCAAGTTATTTGTTGTTTAGACATATTTAACTCTCTAGAGAAGTCTGATGAATCATGTATGTGTGCATGTATTTCATTTAGTTAGTCCCTCATTGATTTTTTTTTTATTTCACTGGTCCCATAGTCTACTCGAACAAACAAAACTGAACATTTTTGTTCAAGAAAATCAACCTAGATTACACATGCAGTAATACCTTATTGCAATCTTACCATTATATGGTTGCCTTTGATTTAATAATTAGCTGTTATCTTTCTCTTCCTTCCCTTTTTCCATTTTTGGTTACCATGAAACTGCTGTTTTGTGATGTACAAACACATCCTTAAGCTTGCAAGAGACAAGCTAAGCTCTGACTCTCGGAAATAAAGCTTGTGGCAGCCAAAGACATTTCATTCTAATGCATTTAGACTCACAGAGTACTTTGGGTTTGTTCATTTAAGGACATAAAGTTAATTCATGTTTGTTCTCTCTGAGGGAAACTGTGTTATGAAACACATGAAGTATTGTACTATGAGTACACATATATTCCAGAATAATGTTGGAGAAGTTTTCTGAGTCACATAGCTAGTGTCATTATTGCCAGGTGCATTGCCAGGATTTTAATCTCTAACAGTTATCATTTAAACATTTGAATGTTTAAGAGTCATCCATTTAATCATTTACTAGCCTTGTAGGCACAGCGCTTAGCAGCTCTTCAATGAGGACTGAGCTTGCAGTGACTATGCAGGTGTCTGAAAACTTTCCATTTTTCCTATCTTTGCCCTTAAAGCAACATTTGAAAAGTATTACAATATATCTGCAAGGAAATAAAATCAGTCTGCTTTAACAATAGAGATAATAAAATGAGGACAGCTCAGAGTCTGTTTAATATTAATGTAAATACTGCTGCATGTCATTAAAGCTCATTGTGAAAAATAAGAATAAGGGTTCTTTCATGTAGTGATCTGTTGAAAGGTTTCAGTTGCATCCTCTTGAATAAGCACATTATTCATTTTTTTATTCCAAAAAAAAAACTGCAAATGGGTTGTGTTTAATGCTGATTATGTACAGATTCTGAAACAGACTTGCACCCCTTGTAATCACTTCCAGTGCAAATATTCACATAGCCCATTGTGTCCTGATGAGAGACAAAAAATCACTCTCAGAGACTCATGATCTTTGCCCCTCAGTGGTCTTGCATCCACAACCAGCGTGGTTGTATTAGAAAGAATATTCTTAAAGTGTTTGTTAAGTTATAGTGGAGCTGGTCCATGTCATGATTTCTGCTTTTTGACGGTCTCACCGTACCATCTAAGAGATGGGACAGCAGAGGAGTCCTGAATGTTTCCAGGTATTCATCTGTATTCTTTATTGCTGGAGCGGAAGCAAACGCACTAAGGGAAGCACAGAGCTAAGGCTTACATGCTTCCATCCGGTTCTGCTTCACATCTCCTGGACACTTTGGGGATTGTGCACAGTTCAGAGGGCAGACATAAATGTGCTTTGTAAAATCAATCACAGCAAACTGCTTCTATGCATCAAACTCCTTCTACATGGTTCATAATGTAAATGTATCAGCACAGGCGATGCACACGTGAAATGCGCCAGATTTACATTGTACATGAGCCATAAATATTGTTAATTGAACCTAAAGTGCAGCTCCCATGCCTGCTGTTAGTAAAGATTCTGTCTGCATGAACCTGTCTGTGACTGGGCCCTGCCTCAGTGCTGAAAACCTGTCCATTTGCAGACACAGCTTCTTTGTATTCACTGAGATTAGTTCCTAAAAAATTCTGAAAGTTTGAGCACATCTGAATAATTTCAGGGAGATATATCTGAATATACACTTTGTGAATTCAGCTTTCTAAGCAACACCCTATAGACAATATGAAATGGGTATATCATGAACTAATTCAATATGGGGACATCTAGGCTGCATTGACAATTTGGAATATATTAATTTGATTAGAGAAGAACTATTGCATCTTTTCAAACACACTGTTAAATTGTTTACAGAAGTTATTTCGGATGGCATAATCACCAGGTATATCCTTGTCTATTCAACCTGGTACATCTGGTTCCATTTAAGTTGCTTATCAGGACAGTAATTCCAGCGCACCTGAAGATTACAATACTGAGGGCATGATAATCCTTTTTCATCCACAGAACTATAAGCATAAACATAGGTGAGAGGGTCTGTTGATGGTAAGGGACAGAAAAGGTCTTATGCTGTTCCATCCACAAAGACAGATGTCTTATGAGGGAGACGGACACACACAGTTCAGAGGCACTTTGAAGTGAAATTGATTATTAGAGGCTGTAGACGTGCCTCCCTTGGCAGGGTGGAGCTTCAGTGTGCTGTGCTGTAGAGCCAGATGACCATCGGACCACTCCAAATGACAGCCTCACTGCTTATGTGGTCAAGTCACTGACAGAGAAAGATGGCTTCCACTAGAAAGCCAAAACCGACAGTTCAGTGCAATGTTGAGGTGTATAAATCAAACATTAATTGGATTTTTTTTTTCACAGCTGACCATAATTTTGATTTTGGATTCACAGTACATTCACTGCAACATAATCAAAACAGCCATTGTAAACATTGCAATCATGTTTTACTCTGAACTAGTAAAGAGAATTCACAAAGCATTCCTTATAAAATGAATACACATTATGGCAAAGAACTATTTGGCTGTTATGAAAATAGAGGTGTAGCTCCTCTAAAATGTTTAATAATGTACAAAAACACAAAAGCACAGAAGAATTGTGGTCTGCCTTTAGACTTTACTTTTTATAAGTTCATAGAGAATATTATCAACAAAGGTAACACATCAAGTTAATTTAATTAATTAATAATTTTCCATCATGATACAGTTAAGCTGAAGTAAGACTGTTACTGAGTGATGTCACTCTTCAGCTCCTGAAATACCTCCAGAGTTTTTTCCTGGAGACTTAAGTGTTTTGGCACAGCAATTTGAGCACTCTGGAGAGCTCGACAACAGATTGCAAGTTTGTGTTCTGGCAGAGAAGGGAACATGCCTGCTTACTTGTCTGGAGTAAGTCTTCTTGCTTGCTGTAACACTTTGCTCAATGTGCCCACATGGCCAAACACTGAGGTATACATATCAACAAACGTGGGAGAGTGGAGAGTAACTGGCTATGTGACCCTAGAGACTACAGAATCCGCTCAGCAGGGAGCAGTCTCTGTCAGTCACCATACTGGAGAGGAGCATTTTTTTGGGTCGATAATATTAGCTTTGAGCAGGACATGCTCCACATTTCCATAGTGTCATTTAGTTTTCATGAAGCGTAGATACCAATTTTTGGCTGTTTTGTGGGTAAACTTGAAAGTAAGCTCTGCTGGCAGGCAGGCAGTTCCCCTGCTTTATTTATATGTACTCCTCTGCCGCAAGTGAGGCCAACCGCCATCTGGTTCCTCTTGGAGCTGCGGTCACTATACTGCAACATTCCACATCAAAGCTGCTCACAGCCAGTCCAGAAGAAGAAGAAGAGAAGAAATCTGGGAGAAATTCTTGTTCACACACCACAATCTGACTTCACTTATGGAAACTTTGCACTGCACATCATTTGGGATGCACGGAACATCAATAAACCCAAGGCACAGCCACTGAGTTGTGTAGAGTTGCTTTGAAAGCAGTCCCACCCACCCCTACCATCCTTCCCTGACAATTGTTCAGAAAATCTGTCACTGCAAGGAGACGTGCCACCAGCCGGGTTCAATGTTTGATATGTCACAATAATCAATGTAAAGGTATACCTGCTGAAAAGTCCTGCCAAATGATCAGGCCAGGTTTGGAACGATGCCCATGTGACTTGTGTAATGTACACTGTTTTGTTACTTTGAAAACGGATGATGTAATGCAATTTCTCCTTAATGCTATGGATAAAACAAAATGTAGTCATGGAAGGTCTGTTAGACAGTTGCTCTGAAGTTCCTATTTCCTGCATTTATCAATATCACAGCTACTAGATTTCTGTATGTCCCATGCAGTTTGTATGTATATGAATACAGAATTATGCTATTACTTAAAAACCTGTAATGGGCGAATCCCCCCACCCCACCCCCCAAAAAAGAGACCGGTCTTTCCCCTTATGTTGCCTTACTCTGAAATAAATAAATCAGAAAAGGTATAGGCAGCTTGTTCTTTTCACCAGGCCTTTAATTGCTTGAAAATGTGATGCAAATGAGATTAATGCACCTATAGATGGTCCACAGTGCAAGATAAGTTTGTCCTTCTGCTTTTCCTGTGAGCCTGATTCCAATCTTGCGTGCTGATCGGTTGACCCTTTTGGGTCCAGTGCCTATCCAAATGGGGACCCCCTCCAATGCCTCTGCATCCTGTGCTTTGTCTCCGGTCCCTCTGATGTCCAGATCCATGCTCCCTCCCTTCTCTCAGCCCAGCCTCCCTGTCTCTGCTTTGTGCCTCAGCGGTCCTTTCTGTTCCCTAAATCTCATTCAATCCATCTAATCCAGGGGAGGTTCTTTTATCTTTTTCACCCGGATTTTCTTGTTTGGTCAGAGGATTTGCAACTGTGACTATGCTGCACTGATCAAACTTGCTATTATGCCCCCCCTCCAAACTCAGACAAAACAATAATGAGCTTTTCAATTAGATGAAAAAGTCACTTGAACAAAAAAAGCTCCTCATGGGTATACTGGTGTAAAAGTAATCAAAACAGAATACAACTTTATGCAGGAAAATTCCAGGTTTAGCAATCTTTGCAGACAGAAAAATTTATTTAATGGCATTATCTCCTCCTTCAAATGATAAAATCAATATTGAAGGTGGAGAGAAATCAGTTTTTCATCTCTGAACTGTTGTAAATCATCTGTCGCATAAAAAAACCCCAAATTACTATTCTGATGAGATCAAACACATCCTGTCCTTACTTGTCTGCAAATGACGGCTGCTTCTAAAACATAAACACAAGAACTCTCACATCTCAGGATCAAGAGACAGAAAACTCAACGCAAAGATTAATGTGTTGATTTGTTTTGAAACCTAATAGGCGTATTGAGTCATTTACCGGGAGCTTGTTCCCTCTAAAAATGTCCACATCAACAAAAACTGTTACTGAGAGTTTCTTTGTGCACAGGTCAAAATAATTAAACAATGAAATCAGTATTATATGTACAATAAAAGAGAAATTAATTATTAAATAAAACCAAAATTTGTGACACAACCCTGTAAAGTTGAGCTGCAGGTCAGTAAAACACCTGCAATGGAGGAAACTTAATGACTCACTAATGAAGGTGCACAGCAGGTGCATTATACATACAACAACCCCGGTCAGAGCTACGCTTACTAATCCAATTCCTTCATTCATTGATTCATGCATGCTGTGAATCAGAATATGCCACATTATTCAATGTGTAACTCCAGCATTATTATGGGGGACCAATGATAAGCAAAGTTGTGATAAGTGCGTGATAATAGATAAGAATTGCTGTGAGAATTGTACTTCTGTACAAATGTACTGCCATATTTTAGTTGTATTTAAATATGCTGTGTTGGGGCTATTAGCGTAGAATGGAGGTGTGAAATTTAGGGTGAGATTGTGTTACAAATATAGCCTCAGCCTGCACTGTACACATTGCATGTTTGGAGCTCTTAGCTGGATTATTTCCTCAGTAATAATATATCTGCACTCCCCTCTGTAAATCCTGTCTAATGGAGGGTTACAAGAGAGTCTTGAAATATTATGAAAATCATTTTTCAAGAGGTCTATATCCAGCTTCTCTTGTTAAAATGTCAAGAGGTCTAATTGCTTTTCGGTTTGGTTGCCCAGGCTATCATTATTCTAAAATTCACCAGACATCAGAGGTCCTGGTTATAAATGACAGAGTTAAAGTAAACACATCAAAGTCTTTCCAAACCATTTTTTTTATTGTTCTGATTGAGCTTTGAAAATATCGTTTGTCAACTTGTAACTCTTCCTTAGCTGGTTTATAACAAGAAAGAGAGAGAGAAATTACATGTTTGTTCAGAGGTTTTTATTATTTGTGTCCTTCAGTTTTCGGTACTGAAGCATGGCTTCCCTCTGACTCTGCCCGTGAGAAGTGGGACTGCGGGCGGAGAGCCCAGATGGAAGTGAAACATGAGCTGGCCACAAGTTGCTCTGTGATGCGATGTTATCAACGGGGTCGAGTCAGCAGGGACAGAAATGAGCCAGACAACCCCCCCAGGCACAACGCTCCTCTGTTTTCCCAAGACTAATCTACCACACGCAGGTCTGACAGGGTTTCCACCTGCAAACTGAATGCATATATATATATACAATTTGACATCTAGAAGCTTAAAAAAAATAATATAACACAACGTTTTAGTAAACTGAAGTGGAATTCTTAAGTAACAAACACATTGTGGGGACATTCTGATATTGATTTTCCAATGGTAAGCAACCGCTCTGTTTTCTGTGAGTCGTCTTGGCACAGAACTACCATACAAAGGAGTAGACTGGGCCCACGGGGCCACTTCCGGGCCTCTTCAAAGTGCACTGACACTAGGCTGTAGAATGTTCCCTGGAGGAGGACCGTTTCACGGCTAGCTGTTCTTCCCCCCACCCTGACGCACTAGTGCCTTTGATCCCGGTAGCAGCTTGACACATCTGGACCAGGGTCGAACTGAACGCCCACCTCTCACAGAGATACCCAGGCGGGCTGCACCCGGGCTCCACTGTTAGCTCACTCTCCCAAATGCCTGAGGTCACTCTTTCCAACTCAATGAGATAAGGCCTCCACTGAAGGGCACTCTCTTCTGCCCAACATCAGCCTTTTAGAAGCACTAATACAAGGCTTCCACTGCAAGGAGTCTCTCCGATCTGCCCAACATCAGACTTACATCACAGAGATAAGGAATCCACAGTCAGATGCAGATACAGAGCACATGCCTGAAGAGGCACATTATTAAAACGTGCTCCTGTGCAGGTATTCATCTGTGCTGGTTTGCTATATCCTGTTTTTGTGTTGTTATGTATACTTGTACAATTATGTACAATTTTTCTAACGGACTAACTGAATAATGTGTGATTCTTACAGTTGTACATGTTATAATGTATGTGTTTTTTCTCCTTTTTCATTTATGTAAGTCACCATAACCCTTTTGAGAATTCAGATGTTTGGTTTTGTATTTTTTGTGCATTTTTTCGCAATTCTTTGTTGGAGCTCTGAGTTTAAAAATTAAGAGTGATTGATAAAAATGGACATTTTCAGCATTTCAAGGAGCACGTGTTGCAGAAAGATTTGTTCTGAATTCAATGCATGTGCTGTAACGAAACCAATGACAAAGATGTAATACTCACACATTTTTATAATTTCAGACTTGGACACATGCATATCTGTGGTCAGACAACATCGGGAATCATGTTTCCCTTTGGCACAGTTTGTCAATGCAACACTGGGCCCATGTATCAAAGTGCCCAAACTGAAGTGATCCACAAAAAGTTTTTAAAGGCCCATATAAAAGCTTCACATAAACAGCATGAACATAAAAAAGTCAAAAGAATGTAAATTAAAGTATTGAAGTTTTACCCCTTGCCTCCTCTTTCTCCCATTGTATAACTGACAGCACTTCTTTATACAATCTGAGTATACCTGCTGTAACTCTATTGCATGAGTAGTCACATTTAAAGAAGGTGTTTGAAACAGTAAACACAGGCGAACTAGTCATGACACAGTGGTTGCACTTTAAAACAACATCACATGGTGGAATTGATAATAAGCTAGCACATCTAAGATATTTCTAAACACCTATGGGGACCCTATTTAACCTTTCTGTGAGACTGAAGTGTGAAAAAATACATGTTGCTACAAACTGCTGTTTTTATTTATTAAAATATGGCTGGGTCTTTATTTCACCCTGATCATTGTGGCCTTTCAATGGAGACACTAGCATGATGCATTCCAGCTCCAAGGTTGGCACTCACTGCTTCCACCATTCCTCCATTTTGCCACTCCCTTCTTATCAGTTTACACAGCTGCAGGTCATTTATCAGGTTCCCAAAAACATGCTGGCAAAGCAACTGAAAACTGTCCAGGCATTTCACATACAAAGGTGTTGGCAACACATTCTGTTATTCAGTTAGTTATGAAGAAACATTATGGATGATAAATGTCAATATCAATAGTGTTATGAAGTATTGAGATATCAGATTTGTTGAACATTTTAACTTTAACTGGAATTCATAAAACCTTAATAAAATTTTGAGCCCTTGCCTGCAGTGCTTCTTCTGGTCAAAGTAATACCCTTCAAGAGACATCTGAGAAGTTTGGCACATTCATATGCCAAGAGTGGTCACCTTCCAGGAACCAAAATGATCAGCTGGGAGGAGTTTGATAGCGAGCTAGCACAGTGCTTCACGTTTTCAGTATCTCTGGATCTGTGTCCAAATGGCACACAACAGGCCAAAACACTTATGAAGGTGGTTTTGCAAATGATTTGCAATCAATGCTATTGTGTACTTTAGGGTAACAGTATGACATGAGGTGATATATTTTAGTTTGACTTGAAAATGTCTAATGTAATTTAGCATTAGTTAAAAATGTTTTCATTTAATTTAGCTTTAAATAGTAGGCTATGAATTCAGCCATACCACCCTTCAGCTCTGAAAATGCAGTGTTATTTAGTTGTTCCATTTCTTTTCCTGCATGCCATCACACATCTACGTAAAGAGCTGAATTTTCCCAAGCAAGAGAAGTGGTATGGAAATGTTTATGAATTTAATGACTATGATGACAATATAATTCCATTTCTAATTTAGAGTGGAGAGTCCACCTGGGTGATTGGGTATGACAGTTCAATTTTAAGGTCCCACTAATATGAATTTAAGTGGGCCCATATTATCTCTGTACTATGTCATTGTCTTGTATGAGGCTTTTAGTGATACAGCAGATAGACATACAAGGTTGCCTCTGCTTCACATGAAAAGGGCGTCTCATCTCCTGGCAGAAATGGAGCCCCGATGTCTACCATCACTGTGTGCCCATTGTCTTAAACTTCATAACCCCAAAGAGGAAACTTGGTCAACCCCGACTCTAGAAAAATAGTCACTGTTTGATGCTCATAGCTGACATTTGGAGTTGCTGGAAGGTATCGTGGGATAGAGGCCACACTCCGCAAGAATTCCTGGCAGCGGGAACAAACAGCAGTCTCGGAGAAGCAAGATGCTCCCCCACATCCTACAGCAGCCTTTTCCATGCACAGAGGAGGAGGGGTCAGCTGAACTGCCACCAGGCTGTTTCGCCAGGGGAAAAACAGGGCCTGTGTTTTCTCTGCCATTGTTTCTACTCTTGCAGTGCATGAATCCTTTTGTTTCCCTCCCAGATGGGATTTGGAAGATTTTATTAATTACTCAATAAGATTGCTTAGCACACAGAAATCACTTCAGAGAGAGATTTCACATAAAGTGACTTTTGGTGCACATGTGGAGCATTTATGGAGCAGCCAGAAAGACGTTCCCCCTCCAAATCTGGATTTATTTATGTCCCCTTTCAAGTTGTCAATGCAACAGATGCTTGCCATATTGAGACTCAGCTCTGGCGTAACAATTAGCCCCATGATTTTCTCCACAGAGTTTGAGTGTTTTGCAAGTTTGATGTTGCAGAACAGTTTTTTGTGGTGGAAAACAGTGATGCCATGTGTTATTTCACCATCGTTCACTTAATAAACCTAAGATTCCTGAACCATTCTGCTGATTCAACCCCTGATGATGATTATCATTTCATCTGACAGGTTATCAATTTGTCTTATACAAGATGAACTATGAAATTGGTGCAAAACGTACTTTGTGATAAGCTCCAGTTGTGATCAGATCCTAAATAATTTCTCATTGTTTAATGTTTCTGTTTATTGATATTCAACATCTGCGGATCAAAATGCGACAAAATTGTCAGTCAAAATTTTTCCTCAGATATATTATTTTAATAAGGCACTTACAGTTGTAGCCCTCGTCTGACACAAACCCCTAAGTGGTCTGAGGGTCAGCTGACTCCCCTCGGTTTCAAGCAGGTGACCTCTGACCTCCAGGTGCAGTCACTGCTAGCGACAAAAGGTCAGAGGATTCCACCCTTAATCAGCTCAGTGTTCCCCTCGGAGCAGAGAGGGGACCCCATGCAGCACAAGCACCATGGCTGCTCTTTTCATCTGCATCTGAGCCCCTCACAGTGAGCGAGGCGCTCTGGCTGGCCGCACATTCCACCGTCACTGCGGCTGAAGCACTGCTCAGACGTATAAAACATTTCATACAAAGGACTAATGCCGTAATTGGTTATTCTAACTCAGCTTAAAATGATAATATTGAAAACTGACAAAAATTTTGAAAAATATTAAAACCGAGGAATAACTTACAATGCAGATTAAACTGGCAGTTCTCAGTAATTTTATTTACGAAAACTGACCCATGATTACAGAAACAAATATCAGCTTTGAAAACATTTGCCTGGAGAAAAGACACATATGTCCATGTTGATACACATGCCCTAATAATAAACACAAATTTGATTTTTTTTTACCATGATGACACTAAAATATATTACACGTGTGTGTGTGTGTGTGTGTGTGTGTGTGTGTGTGTGTGTGTGTGTGTGTGTGTGTGTGTGTGTGTGTGTGTGTGTGTGTGTGTGTGTGTGGTTTAAAACTGCACAAAAGAGGACGAGGAACCCTTTTACCGCTCTGGGCAGGGACAGAAGTGACACACCGTGACAAATCCTCCTCTGGCCCCACTCAGAGTCTGAGGCCTTTTTCATTTCTTAGCCACACAATTCTCACCCCTTGTGGAGAGTGTTTGCCCAGGAGATTATACTTGCAGAAACACTGCAATACAAGAGAAAAAGGAGAAAAAGAAGAACTGCCAAAACCATGTGCATGGAATGTAGTGCCAAGACTAGAATGACGTGACCAAATACCGAGAAAACTACTAAGGAAACTGACAACAAACCTCCTGGCAAGGAACTGAATTCATTTTCCCCACCTAAGTATGCACCACCTAAAAATGTGTGTATAATTGTTTGGGGTTGTAAACAACACATTGTCATTTGCTTCACATTAGATTTTTGGTACCTTTTTTTGGCACTTCACATTAAAACATTGTGTCTCAACTTGCAAATTGATACCCGATTGTATATGACAGCTCTTTTCCAAGAGGGATCAGACATTTCCACAGAGTTGCAATAACAATATCACAATGATAGGACACATAAACAGGTTTTAAGACAGGTCATAGGTAAATGCAAATTAAAGTGCCTGGCCACATAAAACCCATTTCCCAAAGAGATGTTTACTTTTGGACAGCATTAAAACAGTAAATTTGCCATTAATAGTACCATCACCATGTTATGTCTCCATTCTTGTTCCTATTCTTTGTATTATTAATATACAGTGAACAATAATACTAAGAAATTACTACAAATATCCTAATGATTACCTGCTTATTGCTTAGCCATCACTACAGAGAGTCCTTTCCCGAACCTCATCGCCTGCTTTGTGGAGGAAGTGTTCCAAAAGTAGTTTATTAACATAATAACTCTCAGATCTCCACTTGTCTTGAAACCAGCATGAATTTCCGCATTCCAGTTTTAACCTATCTGCTCTAAGGACCTCAAACATACGGGACTTATTACAAAACCTGAAACTGCTATATTCCCACTGTATCTTGTGTTTTCTTGCTGGACATTTGTCAAATTAGCAAGACAGCCACAAAGATGTTAACATTAAAGCCATCACTGCTATTGTCATAATCGTATCTAATGCAAGATATTATCTAATAAAAACGTAATGGATTGAAACACCTGTCACAGTACATCTTGTCATAAATTGGCAATTTACAAAAATGCTGATTGGCTCAAAGGCACATTGCTGAGCACATTTTGTAGATACACAGAATTATGTGAGTGGACACCAGGACCAGATGTATATGGAAACGAAATGACTCTGCATGCATCACAATGTTTTTTTTTTTGTTGATTTCACATCTTCCTCTATTTTTGGTGACATAACTATATGTCTGTTTTTGCTTACAGTGACATTTTTCAGCATGGGTCATACATTCTTGTAATGGGTCATAGATAAATTATACCCCCCCCAACCTGCCAGGAGTGCAGCTGTTACAGATTTCAGAGATAGTGACAAAAGTCCTTATAAAGGGAGACCCCAACAGCTCTTTTCCCCATGTGTGCAGCAACTGCTCTAAGATGTTCCTTGTACCCCTGCAGTGCGGTGTGAACATGAGGGGTTAATGGGATCAGGGAGGCATTTCAAGGCCTGCAGTTCAGGAGACCAAGAGGTCAGCGCACGCAAGCCCTAGTGGGGCAAGGAATTCTGTCCCTCTCTGCCCCTTCATACTTCCCTATTCTCTCTTTCTCTCCCTCTCTCTCTCTGTCTGTCCATCTATCTCGGTTCAGTTTGATTAAAATGGAGCTTTGTAGACTTAAAAAGCTACAAATTGAATACACAAAGCATTGTCAATTTGTATCAATCAGCTATATGAATCACAAAACCATTAAAAAAAACAACTCGGATATAATACGCGTACACAATCTTACACACACACTCAAAGTCAGACATACACATTGTCCCCCATACACATATTTGCAAATGATCTCCATGTATGCACAGGCAGTTTCATCACAAGGTCAAAATCAGCTAACAGAGACCAGTTAAAGAGGAGGAATGCTTAGTTTTCCTCTCTGGGATAAGACAAAGGTTTGTTAAAGTTCAACTAACCCCTCAAATGATTCTTTCTCACTGTAGCCACACATATTTCTTTAACCCTGACTAAATCTCAAAAGTAAGTCCAAGTTAAACAGTTTTAATGTAAACTATCCCAGACATATACTATTTGGGGTTTGGGCCTGTGGTAAAAAGCTTGAGACTGGTACACGGATTATTACAGTTTTAGAAACCAGTTGGCAGGCATGTTTTTCGCGCCAAAGCCAAAGTTGCCATGCTGTTGTAATATAATGTAATATATAACTTGATATAATATATCTATATCTTAATGAGTTCAATAAATTTGGTCACAAGGGTCAAAACTAGCATCTGGCAGGTTATATCCTATGTTTCTTTTATGTCCTATGTATCTTTTATATGATATGAATTATCATGGTGCATTTACTTGTGATCAATTGACAGTCATCCAGCTAACAGCTTTGGGAGATTGGTGTGAATCAAAACCTTGTGTATTTTATTTGGTGTGGAACACAGTCAATACCACAGAAACTCAACTGAAAGAAATTTTGGGAAAATCCCACAAGAATAGAACAAACTCCCATTTTTAAGTCAGCGACTTCATTCTTGTGTCATCCTTGTCTGTGTGTGGGATGTTCCATAAATTCTCCGGCTGGGAAGCCATGAACATCATCCAACACATGTGTAATGGCCAGGGACTGAAGGCAGGCATGTGGGGCCTGTCTCAGAGCAGGCAATCACATACATTGCTTAAGGTGTGTGAGGATGTAAGAGGGATCTTTTAAAGCAAGTGCCCCCCTACTCTTCAGCGTTAATGACAGAGTGTATTCGTAAGTACCGAGCTTTTTCAAAAGAAATACTAAGATAATGGAGGAGCCCGAGAAGAAACTCAGCTGTTAGGTGACACAATCTAAGCAGATCTTATCTGAGTGGCTGATAGATTCACACAGCGGGGACATGTCCCTGACAGCAGCCTGTACACAGAGCGGTGAGGGCTGTTTGCTTATGTCAGGAGAGAAGAGTACGATATCCACATAATGAAGATGAAAACAAGCATAGTGAACTTCAAGTACTCTTTCCCCTTCATGTTTGTCTTTGCCCTCATTTGACAAACGGTTCACTTTAAAGTTTAACTAATAACATAAGCTTTCTAATAACATTAAAATAATCCCTCATAACACTTTTATCTAAACTAAAAGCTAAAAATCTATTTATTTCTCTCATATTAATGGCTTATGATTAATCATTTCATAAGAAATGTCTTTTCTTTGATTTCAGTAGTAGCAAGGTATTGGCTTTGAAATATATCATCAGTGCTTAGGAAGGTATATTACCAAATCAATTCTTATTTTTAACTTTGGGATTTTGGATTCAACCATCACAGTTTTAGAAGGTGTATCCAGAGAGAGAGCACCTTATCAAAGTTATTATCATTGTAATCCTGAACAGTGTCACAGGAAACATGTTAATGCGCTGTCACATGCACATTAAACCTGCACTGAACACTTACCATGCACAGTTTACCATTTAGCATAATAACTTCCACCTGCCCTGGCAGAGACCTGTGTTGAATTAAAAGTGCCATGTTTGCAAGTGGAAATTAAGTGTGAAATTTATGAGCCAGGCACTTTAAATATTTGGCGAATCAGTACCCATGAGGTGTCATCATTTCCTGTTTCTTAGTGGGGGATGTGACAATTTGGAATTAACTCAGCCAATCGGAATTTGTGTGAACATGTACTGTATTTGAAATGTGCTGATTATTTGAGGTTTTCTGCTTAAGATCTGGTGTCTGGCAGATGCCCTAAACAACACATCTGGTCATTGCACTGCTGTATAAACTGCTTTAATACTGTATATTAATTTTATGACATAGTTTGGTACTTGTTGGCTATAATATTCACATTTATGATATTATGAATCCAGAAAAGCTGACCTCTTTTAAGACAACTATAACCCTGTTGTGCAATAAAAAAACAGCTGGCTAGAATATAGTGTATGGGTGTGTTTATGTCAATGTTTGGGATTGTTTAATCTACATCATTTGGACTGTACATTTCTTGTCCAGTTTTCCATGGTTAGCTTTGCTACATATGCGTTAATATAAGTTAATATAAGAGAATATTTGTCTGAAACATTTTACTTGAGTCCAATCAAATTTTCACAAATTTAATACTAACATACCCAAATATTAGAGCATCAAAGAGCAAGTATTAATGAGAGGACAATTAATTTTTTTCTATTCAACTCAATTCATTTTGCTGAGTTTATTACTACTGATTTCAAGCACACCTGGACAAAAGAATCACTATTGTTTAATTTGGATTCAGGTTTAATTTGGTATGTTTAATTTGGATTCAGGTTTAATTTGGTATGGTTTCATTTGGATTTGAATGCAGGTTTAATTAACCTGCATTCAGCTAAAAATGCATACTTGTAAATAACTGTCAATAAATCTGGGTCAGCATTGATATAGAGATTTTCAGTGCTAACTCAAACCTAAAAACATTGTATTTTATACATCTGGGCCTATGCTAAAGTCATGTTATCAGTTAGCTCTTTGTCAAGAATTATCCTTGTTGTTGGGAAGTTGTGTTAAATACACTTGTTTGAATAGCTATTTGGACAAACAGCATATCTGTTTATAAAAGTGGTTTCCCTAGAAAACCACGGTTAAATACAGCACAGGAACATTTTGTGGTTTTTGAGGTTCAGCGCTTAATGACATGGTAACAAACAGGAAACAATGGAGTTCCATTGGTTAAAACAGGCCCGGTCTTCCAGTGTAAGCTATTTCTAAAAACTAATTTAAACATTTTAACTATACACACCATCCAAAAAACACAGAAGAATGATTATGTTAGAAATGTCTATTTCTTCTTAAAATATTGACAATGACAATGTCAACCTCCAATTCCAAGATTCTTTGATGGAGCCAAAATTAATACTATTGCACAAGAAGTATGCTCTTGATTTCAGTAATTTTGTGGTCTGATCCTTAAATGGTGTAAAAGACCGCCAGAAAGACAGTGTAACCTTTTCACTTCCAAGTATCTGACAGCCAGTCTTGAGGGAGAGACATTTGTGATTCTAAGTTTATGGCAGGGTCACAATCTGGCAGAAGATGTGCACAAATATGTGTGACTACTTCTTGGGTGTTATTTTATCAATCTCAAATCCAGAATGCACGCAGTGGCTTACAAAGGACTCCCTCAACAACAGCTAGGTTATTTTGACTGTAAGGACTGATGATGATGATGATGATGGGACCCCTTAGTGTGCACAATACTCAGACAAAAAGCTAAGGAACGAATTCCCCAACCACTAAGGTCTCGAAGGAGACAGATCAGAGGGAACAAATCCCTAAAACAAAAACAAAAATACACTCCTGAGGGAGAACCCCAACTCCAAGATAAATAGAAACTAAGACTGCAGTAGTGGAAACCTAACAGCTCTTAATATATAAAGAGCTAACTGCGAAGTACCACGCAGATACTTCAGCACCAAATTCTTCGGCGGGTGAACACGGATCAATCCCGCAAACAAAAGAAAATAAAGAACTTCGTAAAGATTCCTACATTATACTTACACACCAGGCACACTAAGCCAAAAAAAAAAAAAAAAAAAAACAGAGGACAAAATCTCTGCCAAAGCCGGCGAAGTGTATAGACGACACTAATGCAAAGAGATGCTGAAGCCCTGGGTAATATAAAGACCTCACACACCTGAAACCAATTACTAATCGGCCACACCTAGCAATCAGCAGATAACCAAAAGAACATTGTTAGCTTCCCGACGATAGTACAGGCGAGAAAGCACGAAACACTAAACAAAGCACGAAAACTAAAACCCAAGACAGCACCTGCAATCAAGACATTGACATTTACACCAATCTGTGACTTGCATGTGAATTCATGTTTGCTTTTATCTAACTTAAATTTTATCAGATCCATTGGCTTCACAATCCTGGCCATATATGTACCAAAACTATGTGTCATGGTTTAGCATTCAGATGTTCCATCTACTCTCCATATGTAGTTGTTTCTCTGTGTTCTTGTTTGTTATATTTGTTATTGTGCTTGGGAATTCATCATGAAGGAAAAGGAACAATGAGGCTGGGAGGAGCAGTGTTGTGGTGTGTGTTACTGTGCTTCACCCCACCCTTTTATGTGGTTTGGGACTTCTTTGAGGATGGCAAACTAACACTATAGACTGACCACACAATAAGCTTGTGTTATTTTTTATTTCAATCCAAAAAAATAACTAATCCCTTAAAAACAGACCATGAAATTAGAGTGTAGATGAAAATACAGGCTCATTAACAAACTGCAGTAGCAAATAAAATTGCAGTCAACATGACAGCATATTTGAAAAGGCTTTCATAATCAGGGTTTGAAATGCCACAGCAGAGCCAAATAAAGTATTTAAACCACAGCCCTCGAGTCCTCAGGCCAGCCCTCGAATAGCAACCTCTGTTACTTCATGGCAGTAGTGATTCAGACATGCAGTCGATAAACCTGAGGGGCATATCTCCAGGATAAGCTCATTGGTGATTGAGGGTAAAATCAAACAGGTTATCATGTTCCTGAAGGAAGTGTACACTAAACTGTTAACTCTACAGAGGAGCCCTTTGCTGCTTTGAACTCCTTCCAGCTCAGATAATCGAACCAAAGTGTGGGTGGTTAGCTAACCCTGAGAGAAATCTGAAAATACCTGTGAACAACAGAACACAACCTGTAAACCCACAGACAGTGAGCAACCTTGCCAGACTTGATATTTAGCATGGATTATAGGCATTACAAAAGGAATATTTGGTTTGTTTATGTATCCCCATTCCCTGAAGCTTAAAGCCTTATTACAGGTATTTACATATGAACCACATCATCTACATCAAAATGGGAAATTAATTATTTGCTATAAATAATGTTATTGGTTTATACTACTTGTTCATTGATAAAATTAAATGCAAACATGCAGACCTTGTATGACAACAAATCCCTCAAAAAATGTATTCTCTTATTGATAATGTGCATGGGATTTTAATTGCAAAAGATAAGTCTTTGAATGAATGTCTTGTACATGAAGCCATTCATACTGTTTCATTCACTTCTGCCACAATTGCCTCGTCTCATGCACTTGCATGTGTGTTTTCAAGTGCCAAATGCAAAAGAGATACAGAAGTGCTTTAGCTTACTCTGTTTCGTGCTGAAGTAAGTTAAGGAGGAGAACACCCAGCTTAAATCAGTTTTTTTTGCTCTGAAGGCTTTTCCGTCATTCCCAGAGGAATAGCTTATCAACTGTCTTTACATAAGCTTTCCCTCTAAAGTGAGGGTGAATGTGTTTGTACAGGCCAGCCATGCGGTCCGGCGAGGGGCCTTTTTAAGTGCATGATTAATGCCCCCCCTGACAGACCCTGTTTCATTTCCAGTCAATAAACTGTGGGAGAGAACAAAACATCACAGGCTGGGGACACTTGTCTAAATCATTTATCTTAAACGCTTACAAACGGTTTTCTGCAAATTCCATGCTGCTCTTTTTCTGAAGTAATGGGAAATTTGAAGGGGGGGGGTGGAAGTTGAGGAGGGGGTGTCTCTTTGGTGTTATAATTCATTTGCTCATGGAATTAGTCTCATTTTTTTCTTAAGACTTTCTTTGCAAAACTTTCAACTTTGGGAAATGGTAGGGGTGAATATAGGTGTATTTTTATCATTTGTACTCATTTTCTTGTGACGTTTTATTTGTTTACATTTGCAGTTCTACCATTTTTTATATTTGCAATTGTACAATAAGAAAAATGTATGTTGGCGTGAAGCCCTTTCAGTGTAGCCTGAAGCCATGCAGCCATTGGAATCTCCCTCAGGTACATTGCGTCTGTTATGTGAAGGGTGGGGATCAGTTTGTAATGAGTTGGCAGATGTACTTGAATTCTTGTCTACCTGTACCAGACTCCAAAATGCAAAATCATTATGTTAGTTTATTAAGCTCCAGGCTCAGTGTCACAAGTGATTCATCATATATATAAACTGTCTTCTACTCTGAATTACAGTGAACAACTCTTCTCACAAGGAGATTATTACATTGCATTGAATGTTATGTAGTTATATGATATGTATTATATTCAATAAAATAGAGGTAAACCATATTGCTCTCCTGATGTCAATTAGTAAAAAGGAGGATTTTCATTTGTACTTCAGGAGACAAACAAATACAGTTTGGAATTGTCATAACACAAGTAATAACATAAAAAACAAGACTTATATGCTATTCTAATCATAGTACTGTCAGTTTATATTTATTGTAAGTTTAATATAAGTATATTTATTATAAGGGCACATAAAAAGCTTATTTAAAGTTTTTATGAAGTTAAAATTTTGCCAAAATGCGCTTGCACAACATAAGAATATAATAGAAAAATAGTATCCTTGCTTCTAACTTTTTTGTTTTCGTACTAAAAATTCTCAGATTTACTCTGAGTAAATTTCTTCATATGATAGTTTCCTACATTATCAGTACTTTACAAGGACTTCATTTCATGTGGAAATACTGCAGGTTGCTTGAGGGTATGCATGTCATTTTGCTCTGTGAACACATTACCAATAACACCATAATAAGTGGTGAGCGGTGTCTCACCTGTAATCTCAATGGAACATGAGGGTGGCGAGCTGACACAGGTGTGTTCCAAAGCGTCTCACCAAATGATGACCCTGTGCAGGAAAAGTTTGTGCTGAGATCCATAAATATTATGCATTTCATTAGGCAAGCAAAGAATATCTTATCGAACCCTGAGGGACACTAAAATGACAATCGCACTATAACACACAGTTGTATGAATCAGAGCTCTCATCTAGACACAGTGGTGCTTTTTTTTTGTTGTTGCATGTTTTAAAGGTAAACTATGCCTATGCAAAGGAGATACAAGGGACAGAGAAACTAATGGAAACATTAAATGAGAAAAAACTTCTATTTTAAAGCAAGCAAATCACGTTTCATATCAATGCCGTTTCTAATTTGCAAGAAAGCCATTTGGATATTAATGTTCTGAATGCTCAATGCAATGACACCCCCAGTAAGTATTACATTTCAATACGGCAATATTTCTGCATTGCCATGGCATCAAATATAAGCAAAGCTTGAAACATGAGGAAAGTGTAACTTCAAATATTCCTGCATAACAAAAGTAATAATAATGCCTGCTCACTATGGGACTAAACAGCCTTATTTCTTCCCATAATTGGATCATTAGATATACCTGCCTGTTTTCAAACAACGTCTGTTCCATGTTGTTTTCCGCAGGCTTCAAATGTTGCTTATTCCACACGCTCTGCAGGGAGTCACTCCCCCTCCAGATGTCCAAAAGGCCTCCATGGGGAGAGGGATACTCTGGCCATATGAGGCCTGCTTGCTGACCATGCCCTCATTTGAATTCATTCTCACATGAGTCATTTTGCTTCAGAACAGTGCACGCATCCTGCAGACAGGAAGACAAACTCCCATCTGATTTCAGTGAAGAAGATGCTTCAAAATGTCATGCAGCTGAGAATGCTGAAGCATATGTTTTGTTTATAAGTCTGGTTTAATCATTGAAATCATAAAAAGAAAAATATGCATACCAGATATGTAACATCAGGACTAAATGTATTATTATTTAAACAATTGAACAGTCTATAGCTGTTTGTTCTAAATTTCAAACACACAAAGACATTATGTTATACCTGGGCTTTTTATTCAAACATCTAAAATGCGTATAAATGTCCTATCATCACACCTACCTCCGATCTTTTCATAGCACTTAAAACATGTCTTTGGCCTGAAATTTTACATTTTAAAATTGGTCCTGAACATTGAGCGAAAAAACTCAGAATTTAAGACCTCTTTGCCCACCCTTAAAGACAGGGTTTTTTATTCTTTTTTTTTCTTTTTTGGTCAACTTTTGAGCATTTAGGAGCCAGGCGACACAAGCATGTTTTCACTATGGAACACAAAAGCCCCTTGAAAATATATTTTTATCTTGTTAAATATGTTTAGGTTCCCAGATGGCTTGGCGAGCAAATGCTGGGCCTTGCTGGCCGGCTGGCGGACGCCCAGAGAGCACAAGGAACAGTCTACCCTCACTGCAAACACACCCACACCAAGGTGAGACTCTGTGTGGCTAGACCCAGTCTGAAAAGATTTCAAAAATGCCTAGTCTAGTACTGAAGGCTTCCATTTTTGACTCTTCCTTTGTTCACTTGTCCCAGGTTTCTCTTCAAAAAGACCTTATAATTGTACTCAGACTCACACTGGTTCGATAAATGTTTGTGGACTGATGTGATGCAGTGCCTCACTGGGTTTGCAGCCAGTGAATACAGTACCGTGCTAAAATTTTACTTACGTGTGTGTGTGTGTGTTACATCTTAATTCAGATGTAATTGATGGGATAACAAGGGCAATTACGGAGAGCGTGCCGTTGGACTTTGATTTTAATTTTCGATTTTGACCAACACCCACTAAAATTTCAAGTTTAGATTATAGTGCATGGATATGAAGGCCAACCAAACAGGAATTATTCATAATTTATGTATCGTACAGTTATTCAGGAGAGCAGTCAAAGAAAGCTTGCTGTGTAAGGTATTTGGGCCACATGTTGACAGATATTCTCCACACAACTGAACTGCTAGTCATAAACCTAGTTGTCTTTGCCCAAGGGAATTTATTTAAAAAAAATAGATATATTACAGATTTTCAAACTTCAAAGAGTATATGTGATCTATTAATCCATTATATATCCACGTGTATGAAACACATACAGTACTAAAGTTCTTTTCCGTAATTCATTTAAGCATATGTTCATTCATATAGTAAACTCCATGTTCTTCAAAAGAATTCATAATTTATTCATAATGTATGACATATGTGAATTCATAAAGTGAACATGTGATTTCCATGAGTAAGTCTTAAAGAATGAAGACTTAATGTATGATATATTTTATTTAATTTCATTTAAAATGTTTGCCAATAAGGTACCTGTTAAAGTGTCCATGAGATTGCTTGCATAGAAACATATAAATTAAGAATAATTTGGTATTTTACATTCAGTAAAACTTTTTTGCAAACCACTAAATGTCATTTTACATGGTGTCATATTTATTGTTTTGTAAATTAAAGGAGCTCTATGCTATGTGTACCATAAGGGGCTTGAGGTTTTTTGGTTTTGCTCTGGTTTTCACCTTTTTTTAACCATGTTTGAAACTGACCTGTAATTTACCATTTAATTTGAAAAAATTAAATGATTTCTGACAATGACCAATTATTATCACAATGTTTTGCATTCTACCACATGATTGGTTGAACCACCAAAACAACATTCTACAAGGAGAAACTACATTCAGCACAACCTCAGCATACCACACCACTTTTTCTTGAAAAATACCTCCAATTACATTAGCATTAGCATTAGGATCATTTTGTCCTGCTAGCACCCCTTGTGGTCATCAGCAATCAGAATAGGCAAGACCCATATCCAAGAGTTCTCATCTATACATTTTACATGAGAGCTAATGAAGCAGGTGCATGTGTAGGAAGTGTTTGAAAGGTGTGGGGGGTTTCCCATTTGTGAAAATGTACATACATTCCAAATATGTAGTGGGGGGAATACATTTTTATAATTTGGGCTTGGATAGAGCTTTGAAGGGAGATCTTCTTTAACAACTAAGGCACTGGAGAAGGTGTTGGTAGGCCAGTAGGGTGCACTCAGGGCCACACCACAATGATGCCATAGAAGCTGTAGAAGGTTCCATCCTTCAGATGAGACATTAAACAAAAGTCCTGATTTACAGTGGTCATTATTGTCACAAGATCTTTTTACACTTTTCAAAGGAGTGGGAATGTTAACCCTGCTATTCAAGGCAAATTCCCTCAAAAATGGACTCCCTACTTCTGGCCAGCCAATCATTCCCTGCATTTGATTGGTTACACAACCCCTTGCAATCTCTCTCTACTTCCCAGTCTTCATGGAGTCTGGGTTGACCTCTCTGTTTAACAAGGTAAAATACAAAAGAGACGCTAACAGTATATTTAGAATAATTCCTATAGTGTGTGCCCACCTTTGATGGAGTTTGCACCACTGAAATTTTGAACCTACCAATAAACACAAGTAGCTGATGCACAAGTAGGTATTATATACGTAGATGTGCCTGTTTTCCTCATTGTATGAGCTTTTCAATCCAGTTCCAATAAAACCACATCATGCATTGCAGTAGCTTTTGCAATTCATCGATAACTTTTCATATTTGCAGCGTCTTTGCATACAATAGAATATTTAATATTTTTCCATGAATACTGTTTAGTGTCATATTGTTCCACTTCTCAAACTGCAAAACTATTACTTCTTTCCTCTAGTGTCATTCCAATGTCTGGCAGTCGTTCCACCCTAGAAGGCTGTGTGGAAAAAGGGAACCCTAATGCTGATTGACCTCTTAAGTATCATAGAAGATACAGAAAGTATCATCCACTTTAACTGTACTTACGCCTATATTGAAGTGACCCTACAAAACAATCAAAAGCAAATTAGGCTACCTATTACGAAAAGAGGATTGTCTACCATTTAAAGATGCTGTCATGTGGTAATTACCATAAATATTATATTTCGTTGAGTAAATATAAATTTTGCTGGTTTGCCTTAAATTATCTGTAAGAACATAGCCGGCCAACATTGGTCTTTATTTCCTGAAGTTGATTTGTTATGGTGACCGATGTAAACCAAACTTGCTTTTATTTAGTGGCTCAAATAACAGAAATGTTGCAAGAAGTAAAATGCTAGGCGAGTAAGTAAAAGGCAAGAACGACTTGCTTCCTTCATTGCATATAACTGAAGGCGTGCAAAATTTTTAAATTTACGTTCGTTGCATAAACTGCTTTGATACACAACATATGGTGTATCAAAGCAATGCTCACAAATGGTAAACCTACGCATAACTGTAAATTTGGTACACTTTTCACGATTTCTTATTCTCATTTATTAACACTGGCTGAACGGACTCAAAACTTCGCGAATGAAAATTCAAATCCGCATAAAAAGTTTCATTTCTCGTGAGTCACAGAGAAATAATATCAAACATTCCAAAGGGAATTCCGATGTCGCGAAGTTCCTCGGTATTGTATGAGGTTCAAGCACTAAGCCTTCCTGTTGCTTTTGATGTGTAATCCCTGTTGAGGGGTCCAGATTCGGATTTCAATCGTGGAAATATCCTATCGGTTTTATGGAGGGCCGCAAGTCCACACCCCCGACGCTCCCCTGACTCCACTGTGTCTTCTCATTGCCAGCTCGAGCCAAGAGGAGCTCAAGAAACGCAGAAGCTGAAAAGGAGAGAAAGCGCCCTACCAGACAGCTTTGATTTACCAAAATGTGGTCAGCACTGCACCAAGGCAACGGGACTCTCTTATTTATTTCTTAAGGATTTGGGACTCAAGATGAATAAGTGATAACAGAAAAATATCTGTTATTAAGGGAGGCCTATTTAAATGCAAATCAAACTAAGTTTGGAATTGTACACAGACTGCATCTTGAACTTCGAAACGATCATTACGTTTTGCGTTTCAGTTACTTCGCCTGAATGCAGTTTGGATACATGATGCAGGCATGCAACGAAATTTTTTCTGCTGAAATGGAGTAGTTCTGACCTAAACGTTACCCTATTTCCTTCTAAAATAACGGAGAATTTGTTTTCTAAGCTGTGGTTTTGACTGAAACGTTCATCTTTACCTGTTTTTCCTAAGTCGCGCCGTTCACACAACAGCAGCCCAGCGAAGGAGTCGAGCAGTTCTTATCGTAGCCTTCCAGATATGGAGAATATAAAACAAAGAACAAATAAAATGCTGTATGTGGTCTTCAGGACAGTCTGCACATCCATTCTTCTATTTGTTTTCATTATTGGTAAGTACATTATACTCTACTTTCGAGACGACTGTGTTTGGCATCCGTCACATACTGCGTCTTAAAGATCCCTATGAAAAGTGGGCAATATTTAAGATATCAAAAACGGAATTGAAATTAATCAAGTAAAATGTTAAGTAAATAAAAATGCGGTTCTTAAGACTGCGAATACTTATACGGTTTGACATAATGGGTCCCCAGAGAATAATAAAATTTAAATCTGCAGGAATATTATACGCTAAATTATTAGTTCCAAGTGAACAGCGCCAGCGGTTCATCGCCCCCTCCTCTTCCATGCGCAGCCAGCAGGATTGTAAAGGTAGCCTACAGGACATATGTTCCTGTGCCCCGAGGTGCAATGGTCTGAGATTTATTAGTCTAAGTACTAAATCAAAGTTTACAGTCTCAGGGTGTCTTTCTTTGGGTAAAACATGAACGTCATAATATCATGATCCTGATAGTGTGTACCGCGTGGCATTAACACTTTACTGTCATTAATATTATAGTAAGATAATTATAAGTAATTGTAAATAAGCTATCGTCATTGTGTCATCTTCATTAAAGTATGATCTATTGTAAATAAAGCTGAAGGCAAAGTACTCCCCATAAAGCCTCCGAAGATGGTCTTCAGCAAAGGGTCGTGTCTGTTTTCTGTTTTCAATAAGCAGCTGCTTAGTTAAATTTAAGTTTGACATTACGTTCCCACAAAACAATGCCGCTGGATAAAGCAGGTAAAAAGAAAACGTGGAATACTTACACCATATATCCAAAGTAGATCTGTAGTGTAATGCATTGTTTTGGATTGGGTTTATTTCCTCTACTTGTCATTTAAGTTGAAAAAGTTGTGTGAAGATCAGAAGTCTTTAGTATACGACAATATGTAGATGGAAAACATGAAAATATACCCTCATTCTGTCAGACAAATGAGAGCCGTGTGACATCAAGGAAACCCTAAAATTTCATTATAAATGAAAGCCCAGAAAGAGGCAGCCAAGATTAATGGGATAAAGTTTATCCTTTCCATCTGCTCACTATTTTTGGTAGAGCTTTCGATGAATTTAGGAATAAAAAGTGTTTATGTTTTAATTTATTATATTTTGTGACAAAGTGTCACCAAATGGGCTCACACTTTATTTAAGTCTTTTTGTGATTAACTAGACTACAAAGTTCTGTGAAAAAAGTTTCAAACATACCTTATTTTAATTCCATTTTCACTGCCAGCTGAATTTTTTTCACATTTCAGATTGTTGATTGTATTTTGTCAAAAGACAGTAATGTTATCAGCACAAATACACTTGCCACATCAAAGAGCATGAATTACATAAAGGACTGAATCTTGGCTTAGAGTGGTTTGAGTTGCCCCATTTTCCTCTGTTTTAATACATTAGAGATTTTTGGTTTGTCAGGGGTCCCAGTAAAGTTGCCTCACCAAGAGGACTGTGTAGCTGTAAATATACTGGGTGGTTTAGGTATTGAAATCGGTGATTGATTTAGATAAAGGGAAGTCTATATTTGGCATGCCTTCTGCAGCTTTGTATTGGTTACTGGGGATTGTATCCACTATTAAGAAATAAGATAATGTTTGAACATTGAACAGACAAAGAGGAGGTGTTAGACAATTGCATCCAGTTGCACCCTTACATCCAATATTGACCATCCTGTGGTCCAATTAAAATGTGTTGCAAAAGGCCTTAAGACAAAATATGAACACTATCTTAATTGATATTGCTGATCTCTCCTGGTACCTTTTGATTTGTGTGTGATTGTTTAGCTAGGCATGTATTGAGACAAAGTTTACAGTTATTTTTGCTAGTCAAGTATTCCAGTGTGTTCAGACCCAGTCACAGCTAGTTTTATTGTGGTGCATTTGCTTTTAACTGAACCCATTCTATAATGATGATTGTGGAGGCCAAAATTTTTTGTTTAGTTTCTTTAGTAAAGAAATATGAGAGACATGTGATCGTTGATAAACTTTGCTGTCCTGCATGTTATTGGCATGCATTTTTTCCCTAGTCGTGAACATTCCCATTGTGATGAATACCGTATGCATACACATTCTGTAATCCCTGACAATTCAGGTTTGTCCAGTTGGTTTTCATCATGATAATATCTGTTTTGACTCATGTTATGCATTCTTCCTGACAGTTATATTTTTATCTGCCTCATATAGTGTAAATCTTCAAAAATGCCTATTTTATGTTGGAGTGTAGCTGTTTTTGTATCCATTGGTTTTATTAACGGCCACATATCAAATTTTCTCTCTCTCTTTCATTTCAAAATTTGGTACGGTACAGACACCTTTTCAGATTGAGTTTACATAACGTATTTTTTCTTTAAGTTCTGTAACAGCCTCTGTTATTGTTCTCTGGAGTTGAAATGTAAGAGAAAAGACCTGGCAGCCTTTCAGAGCCTTTCCTGGACTTAAAGCAGAGTGCAGGTGCAAATGGATAAACCATACTCATGATGCAACGGGATCTGTTTGATACAGCTGCGTCTGCCTCCAGTGCCATAGCATTACTAATCAACCCAGCTGAATTTCAGGATCATGTGCTTATTAGCCTTTGAAAGCAAGCACTGTTGCACTTGATTTCAAGGCAAAGAAACACAAGTAAAGGGTGAGGGGGTGTGCCCGGAGACTCAGTGGTATTGCCACCCCTATAGGTTTCAGCTGAAACAAACCAAACCCAAAGACTAACTGGAAAACCTTGAATGACAAAGCGCTCAGTCCATGCCCGGTGGTATTTGTTTCATTTATGATCCAAATTTGATGCTATAAATGCATTGACTGCCAACCACAAATGAGGCCATGTAATGAATACACCCACATAAGGACACCTGGAAGAAATAAAATGATGAAACACAGGGAGTGTTTAAATGTCAGACATCTCCAAGGGCAACATATTATGATTTCAGAGAACGGTTTTGATCTAATTATGATAAAGATCAACATGGACATTTGATTCTTAAAAACACAGGATGCATTTGGTGTATTTTTAGTTTCAATTTGCGGTTCAAAAAACACACTGCCCTTATTATTCTTTTTACTAATTAAATGAATCCTATCCCATTGCTGTGCCATGCCATACTGTACTATAACCAAGATCCCATGTTTCCATGTTGGCCACACTGCACCAGTACTTTGTTTCTGTCCAAACTGCTCTTGACTTGGTGCCAAATTAGTTTGGATGTGCAGATTTGCTGGGAATACACAAACTGCACATCCAATGATGATCCAATGAACAGTTTTTGATGACTTAATGATGCCATGGAAACCTCTATGCATATCAATATTGGCTGATTTTAACAAATTATATATCTACTGAAAAATATGTAATGGAAAGTCAGAGTAAATAAATATCTTAATAATAGAATGAAACATTTAATGAAATTGCTAATAATATTATAATATTGCATTTCCTGTTATTTTCTGAGGCACATGTAACTGTAAATAAATGTGTAAAAGGTCTGAGAAATCTCTGAGACAATCGTGGGTCTAGTTTGCAGTGCTCAACACACTCTCAAGATCCTGAGTAAATTTCTAAATTATTAGATGTTGTAATTAATAATCCATCCATAATTGCAACATAAAATAATTTAGTAATTTATTCAGGATCTTAACTGTGTTGAGAACTGTAAACTAGACCCTCAATTGTCTCAGAGATTTCTCAGAGTAACACCAATTGTTGTCCAGCACAGAGAAAGACATGTAGACTGAAAACAGTTCTTTCTCATTTACATATGTTTCCCTTTGAGTGAAAAACATATAAAGAGGTCATTTGTGCTTTGTGTTATGGAAAAGCTAGGTCTAAAACAACTGCTGAATTTAAAATTCTTAATTGTATTCTAAAACATTTCATCCACCAAGTACCAATATTATTTTAAGAACCTATATTCTAAGAGGCTGATTGTCATATGTATTTGCATATCTGTCCAGCATCTTGTTCCTTGTTTGCAGTGCTGTCTCCAACATCTCATCCGAAATGAGATCACCATAACTATGTTGTGTTCTTTCATCACTTAAGATATTAACTACTTCCTACAGAATTATGCTATTGCTAACTCCTCCTATGTCGTGGTTCCCTAAGTTTGGTGAAAATAAATCAGGCACTCATTCAGCCAAACACTGAAATTCTGTACATGGCTCCCATAATGTTTATGCAATGGAAAATGCCTGATACTGCATGGTGCAAGCACATTAAATTAAGGGCAATAATCTAGCATGTGTTAAAGATGCTCCCATTCACACTGAACTGAGTTGTGCTGATGTTTAGCAATTCACTTAGGAAAGGAAAGTCTGGGGTAGTGAAATATTGGTATCAAGTGCATCTCTGTGATAATATCAGGTTTTTGCAATGAGATTGGTTTCACCTCTGTGACATTGTTGAAGTAAGGCTCTGACTGTTGCTATGTCCTCTCCTTGCTCTTGCAGGTTTGGGTAAAGGCTCTTCCCTGCACCACCCTGATAGCAGGTCAAACTCACTGACCCTGGAGAAGGGCTTTGGGCAGCACCCCAGGGACTCTCAGTGTCACCACATGCTTAAGCATCTCCACAACGGGGCTCGGATCTCTGTGCAGATGCCACCCAACATCGAAGGACACTGGGTTTCCACAAGGTGTGATGAGGCCTCGTCTTATCATCATTAATATTATTAGGTCTGAGTTCACATATAAAATTACAGAAGCACAGGCAGGCATCACTGTGAACTAAAATGTGTATCTCGGGAGTAAAAGGTATTTAATGAGAATAAGATTCAATTAGCTGTCACTCGACAAAGAATGCTTTCTCATGTATTCATCAGTGGTTTCTTTTGACTTTACAATCTGCTAGCTTAGCTGCCACAGCTGTTTTGGTGAAGGATGATCACAGCCGTTTAATTGGTTCAAGTCTAAACAGTATAATATAGACTGTTGTTACAGGTGCTGTAAACCAAATTCAGTTCAGCCTGAGGTACCACTGTCTTCAGTTTATGCTCAGCCGGTGCTCTTTGTTAGGCATTGGATTTGAAATTGCACATCTTCATTGTGGGAAGTATTTGCAGGAGTTTTCTTATTTAGCCTGATGCTACTCAAAACTGGTCTATTTGAGGGTACATAACCCTCTTCAATAAGGGTGGGATTTTAACTCATGAATGTAGAGTTCAATGGATTAGTAGCCCTTCAACCTCAACCACTTGGGCACCTCATCTGGTGTGTCGGGGGAAGTGATTTCTTTTTTCCAACCTGTAATATATTCGAAGCAAAAAAAACACATTTGTCATTTCTGTGTGTACATTAAAAGTGTACAATAGAGAACAATTAAGTGTTTATTACTGTTTAGAGATTTCTAAGAAAACCAGCATTTAAAATAGGGCCCTATTACTGTGTGTGCCACTGATGTAGAGCAAGAAACATGGCAGTTTTCAAATATGTAAGTGCACCTAATCAGCAGTTTTCCCATGTAAAAGACTAGACCAGCCCTTAACGATGAGGATGGGATTCGAACCCATGCGTGCAGAGCACAATGGATTAGCAGTCCATCGCCTTAACCACTCGGCCACCTCATCTCATTATGCAGTAGGCTGCAGTTTATTAGCAAATGATTTCCACTTTATTATTTGTGAGTTTGAGAGACACACTCTTGCATACGCCTGTGAGATGATAGGAATTCTGTATATGCCTATAATAAAAATTACTCACCTGACTACTAAAAATGTAGTACATGAACATTGGGCGAAAGGAGGGATTGTACATTAGCAAATGCGTGTAAGTTAGCCAGTTGTGTAACACTTGGTAATTATGTGTACAAAATCAAATTTAATTAAAAATGTGTTTGTTAACAGTTCTGACATGCTTTTATGTATTTGTGGAGTAGGCAAGATTGGCAAACTGTTCAGAGTTCATAGATGGAAGTTTCTGGTGGAAATGGAAGCATAGATTGTATAATTGACTTACATGGGTGAGCAAGGTTCAATCTCATGTTAGGATGGTAAGTAAGCTACACATAAACCTGCCTTAAAAGTCAGTTGAGTGGTTCTTGGTGGCTCATACAGTAAAAGCACCTGTTAATTGTGTAGTTTTAAGCTTTACGCACACCTGAGACTGGCTGAATGAGTTTCAGGTGTACTATTACCAGCCCTGGCCAAAAGGCTGCATTGGTGAAGCAACAATTGGCTCTGCCTCCCCAAGGAAGGACAGGGGGCAAGCAAGCATGCTCAGTCATAGCTGTAGACTCATTGCATCACTGAAACATACTTCAGTCAGTCTGGGAGGGTGCATAGTTACAAGCACAGCATCTGAAGATATTTCACTCACCGATCAACCAGAACCACTGCAATTACTGCACAGAAGGACTGTGCAGTTACCAATCAACCAGAGAGTTGATTAATACACCCACATAAGGACACCTGAGTCGCTGTTAAGTATTTAGATGGGGATTATGTTGCCAGATTAAACCCTTCACCTCTGAATGACATTGTATGTGTCTACAGGGCTGCTAGCCATTGCTATCACTGGCATTGTGTGGGTAGTTTTTGGATTGTGGGTCACATCACCACTCACTGTATATTTTAACTGAAGTTTCAGTGTATATTTTACTTTTTGCTTTGACTCTGTTTTTAAGATAGAGTTGCAGATTTTTGCCAGTTCAAGGTTGTGCGAATCATATCTGGTCATTAGCTGGTCTCTTTGCGGTTCCTGTGAATGCTAGGATACTTAGAATTTTTTTGAGTCATGCAGTGTGTAATGATGTCCCCCATTTAGTGTACCATCTTTTCCTTTTCTTTTACCGTATTATAATGAATCTACAGGATGTCTACTTCTGAGAAAATTCACAGAGAGGGAAAGTTAAACTTACAATTAGTGTTCTCTTGAGAGCAGTGGTAGGATTTGCTGTAGTATAAGGTTGTTTTGGTGTAGCCAACATCCCTAGGTGCATTGATGAGATCTAACTAAACAAGCTATTTTTAATCCATGTATACCAAACTAATAATTTAATGTTATCAGTTGGATTAGCATAGCTAGTAATGAACTCATTTCAAGATCCATGCAAATTGAATAATACTTCTTGTATCAGTTAAATAAAAAGTGAAAGCCTTCATATAAAATAGTACGCTGTGATAGCTGAATGGTTAAGTTAATGGATTGTAGCTCTTCCTCCAATGGCTAACTTTTTTCTTTACCCTGTCATTTTCTTTAAAAGGCAATGAAGTCATTGTATGTGTTGCAGGTTATCATGCCTCTCTTCTGAGATTTTACAGTTCTTTTTGATTTTACAGTTTGTCTTTTTCTGCAATTAGCCTGTAGCATGGAAAGGCTGGACCGTATAGCAAAAGCTGCAACAGCTGAGTGGAGAAGGCATGAGACTGAGAACCTAATGCGGTGCTCTAGTACAAGTGCATACTCTACATGCTGCATTTGTCAGTGATGTATGCTTTATTTTTGGATTAAACAGATCATGTCTTCACTTCCCCTCGAGACTGTTTTTATAGCATAATAAATGAAAAACTGCGCTTGTCATCTTGGTCATAAAATTTCAAGAAATGGGTCAGCTCAGAAAATCTTTTCATCTATATTAAACAGAAAACGGTGCAGATTCCAATTTTCATAAGGGTGTAGTGACAAATGAGAAACAAGTCTTAATTTATTGAGAATTTACTGGAATTGAAATTAGAATTTCAATTGAAACTGAAATTGATAAAACCAGATTAGAGTTGCGCAACAGTTCTAATTTTTTGGCTGGTACAAATGAGGTCAGTAATCATAGAAAATGTTAAAGTATGTACCAAATGCATTGGTGATGTTAGATAAAAGAGTGCTGGGTGAGATTTTACAACATGCATAGATAAAAATGTAGTGTTTCTAAGTTCTGGTTCTAGCCAAGAGAAAGCAGATAAGAAAGCAGCCTGTGAGGATGAATATCAAAGACCATCCATCAAATAAGTTAAGATTTGTCCAGATGTGAGGCTTAACACTGGAGTGCCTCAGCAAGCTGCACTGTTTTATTTCACTACCACAGAGGAAGAAAAGAAAGAACGCATACAATGAGGGAAAGTGTGAAATGAAAACTATCGCAATTTGTGCATCAGTGGAAATGTAAACACAATGCAACTGGAAATAGTATGTTGGTGAAGTCATTATTGTTCTTCTTTCATTAGCCTCTGGAAACATAGTTTGATTTAAAAAATGAAGTGAGTGTGTATTCATTTGCCAGACCCTTTGCGTTTTTTGGCCTACCGCCTAGACTGCATAATCACATCTTTGACCCAGTCACCAATTACGAAACACAACTCAGAAACAAGGCAGACTTCCTCATGATACTTCCCACAAGTCAAAAACTGTAATTATTAGTGGTCATAAGCAAGTTGGACAGACAATGTGCAATCCCAGTAAGAAATAGAATGACTAAAATCGTTAAATAGTTTTTTTAAAATGTATTTAAGCTTTATTTGTTGATTATAAAACAACACAAGGGTTATTAGTCCTGGATGCTCACTGCAGAAAAGTGTTAGGTGTACTGAAATGTTGTTTTGTTGCTCATATAGCTGTGAAGTGAGGCCTGGGCCAGAGTTCATCACCAGGTCATACCAGTTCTACCACAACAACACATTCAAGGCCCACCAGTTCTACTATGGGGACAATCACTGCACCACACCCACCTACACGCTGGTCATCCGTGGCAAGCTGCGCCTGCGGCAGGCTTCCTGGATCATTCGTGGGGGCACTGAGGCAGACTACCAGGTCCACCGCACCCAGGTGGTGTGCCACAGCGAGGCAGTGGCCAAGGACCTGAGCCAGCGGCTGAACCGCAGCTGCCAGGGGGTGGTGAGGGGCGAGGAGACCTGGGAGCCCAACCTCAGCTACGACCTGTGGAGTGAGGAGATGGGCTGCGACTGCTCACGCGGCCTCAACTTTGCCATGCATGAGCTGCAGCTGCTGCGTGTAGAGAAGCAGTACCTGCACCACAACCTGGACCACTTGGTGGAGGAGCTTTTCCTGGGCGACATCCACACCGAGCCCGCCCACAGGATGTACTACCGGCCCTCCAGCTACCAGGCCGCGCTGCAGAATGCCAAGGTCAGAAAGAGTCTTCACGCCGCTCCGAATTCCATTTGACTAAACTAGTGATGCCCAAGGAAAAAGCATCACATTAATACTTTAGAGCAGCAGCCAGTCATGTGGTTAGTATTCAGTGTCATTAATTAAAGGGACAGTTCACCCCAAAAATGAAGGGTCTTCATTACTTTTTTAACTTTGAGAGTTATGTTTTACTCTGTAAATTGTCAGCATCTCTTTATAATTTTGATATGATCATTTGATGAGTCGTTCACAGCCTGCATGTGCTGGTACAACCATTCCAAAAACAGTATAACCTCTCTAATTGTTTTATTTTCATTGCAAAATTTCTAACAAGCTACCTACCCAATGCGATTGCTGCTACTATTTCATTAACAAATAACCATTCATTCAGAAGCCTAAATGAACAAAAATCAGTATGAATAACTTTCAGTTTAGGGATAAACTAGTCCTTGAAATGCTACATTTAAATACAAGTATCTGTGTCCACATCTGATTGGAAAGACCAAAATCCTGCCATATAGCATAATCCTTACGATTTAAACAAATTCTTCACATAAATGCAAATAAATAACAAATCATTTATCATAAAAAGTCAATGAATGAAAAATATATGTGTATGAAATAACTGGTAACGTTATTCTCATTTTGTGAAATTTTTAGCTGTCATTTTAGCCCAATGACTGTGCAACCCCAGTGTTGGATGTGAAAGTCGACATACAGCATTTCTGCTAGCAGTTGACTGGATGTACCATTAGCATTGTGCAAAGAGAATTTGGAGCCATACAGCTTATGAATTATTCTGAAGTGCACATTCCTGCTCTGGGTTTGTGCATGCCCGAGGCTATATCAGAGAGCTAGCGTGAGCTGGAGCCAGACCAAAGAGATGGAGCTCAGCTCTCTGTTCTTCTCCCCCAGTCTCCCACACAAAGGAACAAAGCATTTTTCAGTGTGCTCAATCTTTTTAATGCATTTCCCTAGCATACATTGGATGCCCCCAAACCAGGGTTGCAACATTTGTGCGGTGTAAATGAATTCTAATTAAAACTAAATGATTGCTGGGTAACCCTAGCAGACTGTGCCAAGCTGCTCTAAAGTCTGCTATAAATTAACAGAATTAGTCTGAGCCCCTTGCCATAAAAGTTCCCATCTGTGATGTACCCACAGAGTGTAGACTTTTTTTTTTAAGAAGTCCTGTCCACATGACAGAAACTTCTATAATTTGTTAAGAATTGTCCTCCCAACACAGAATTAAGATCACTTCAAAAAGAAAGTAATAAATTAAATAAAGTAGTCAATGTTATGTGGCGGATATTCTGGTTAAGCATGATAAAACCCCCAGTTCAGGAGTTTGGGATTGTGGCCATACCACATCTCCTCCTCCCTTAGAAATGAAGTCCAAACCATGGTTTAAAATTCCAAAGCAGCAGCAATCGTTTTTAAGAGCATTGTTTTTGTCATGGAGACTAAATTACTTCACCCATTAAGCACATAAACACAGAAAACTCAAAAGTACGTATTTTCTGTGACACAACCAGGAACCAACTGACATGAAAAACTCCAGGTGTCTGCATCTTAATTTGTAGTTAATGTGCGGGTCAACATATTGATTAAAATGTCAATTCGGTCAAAAATTTTCTTTTAATTAACTTTGATATTCTTTAAGTAGCCATTTTCCCATGGCTACAGGTTCAGCAAGAGAAATACACAAATTCGAATCCAGTTCCTGATTCACTGATTCATTATCATTTGGAAATCCACAAATTACAAACTGATCCCAACTTGCAGTCTGTAAAAAAAGTAACAGTAAATGTGAAAGTCTAACATAGGCGATAACTTGACCAGGTTCGTTGAAGTTATGAAATAGTTCATGTCCATTGTTAAGCTAAGGCATGAAAGCTTTTTGATGTAGAAAATATGTATATTTTTTACAGATAGAGTTGGATTAAAAAAGACATTTCTCTTTTTGAGCCAGTCAGGAGTTTTGTAGAAAAAGAGAGGATATGAGAAAGTAGGCAAACCATAGAAGAGGCAGCATTATCTTTAGCTTTACCGTAAGATGACTACGTTTCATATTGTTTAAGATTGCTGGAGTGCGAATCACGTCCTGTGCTAGAGGCACTTGTTCTAATTGGAGAAGCTTACTGTCTCTCTTTGGTTATTGTCAGCATTTCCTTCTTTGTTTTCTTTCTTTGCCTTGGATTACTTTTTAAATGTGATGAAGCACACTGCTATATTTTTATGCTGCTTTGAGCTGTGTTGAGGTCTACGTCCTCTGAAGAATTTTGGTTTCTCGCTCTGAAATAAAAAGCAGCTATCATGGCAATGTGCAGAAAAGCATGTACTTATGGCTGCAGTTTCATTAAGACTGTAACTCTTTATGTGAATAAATTGGTGCTTCAGCACCATCAAATTATGGAGAAGAGTTTCAGTGTATGTAAGAGTTTGCCACTGAAACAGATGAAGATAACAAAGTCCATATTTAAGCACACAATAGAGCTTCTGGCTCTCTGCAGTCGAATGACTCAAAGGATGTGATTTAAAATTTGAGATTTGGACTTGCATGTTCATCTAAACAGAATAGCATGGATTGTAGTTTCTCTCTGATCTAAAACAAGTGAGGGGACCCTAGCCAGTGCCAGATTAGTCATTGGTTTTCAATGTTACAAAGTTTTTGTTTCCCATACTCTGTGCCATTTTACTTATTTGGTGATTGGCAGATGGTGGAGCAAGGATTTCCCCACAAAATTTCCACATTAGTCATTTAGATACATGGAGACGTGAGTCATTAAAAAAAAAAAATTACAGTACACATGCTGCTTGTTATGGGCACTCATGCATCTAAAAATATACTTACACGTTCATCATATTTTTTCTCCTACAGATTGTGTCCATTGCGTCAGTAAGACAAACCTGTAAAACGATCACAAAACAGCTTCACATCTATAGAATTCAAAAAATGCACAGTGAAATTGGCAGAGCAATCCAGTCCTGACTGTGCTACCCGTGAGTGTGGGTGTGTTGTATTCTTGTTGAGGAGTAGCAAACATACTCCCCCAGTTTTAGTTTTTGCTTTAGTCAAAAAGGCAAGACCCTGCACTGGTTTTGCACAGTGAATTTCATCTAATGCCCCTACATACCCTATGTGTTCAGCTACTTATCTACCTTTCTGTTTTTAGAACCATGACCACACGTGCATTGCGTGCCGCATCATCTACCGCTCAGACGAGCACCACCCGCCCATCCTGCCACCCAAGGCGGACCTGACCATCGGCCTACATGGGCAGTGGGTGAGCCAGCGCTGCGAGGTCCGGCCCGAGGTGCTCTTCCTCACCCGCCACTTCATCTTCCACGACAACAACAACACCTGGGAAGGCCATTACTACCACTACTCTGACCCCGTCTGCAAGCACCCCACCTTCAGCATCTACGCCAAGGGCCGCTACAGCCGCGGCGTGCACTCCACCCGGGTCATGGGAGGCACTGAGTTCGTCTTCAAAGGTAAGCTCAACTCCATCCGAACACACATACGGCCGTGCTCTCCTCCAGAGGCAATTATCTCAACTCATGACCTATCAGCTATTTGTATCAGATTGGCTTCCATGTGTTTGCCTCAGAGTCTGGGAATCCAGTGTAGTTGTGTCTTAATTCCTGTCCACTGAGCAACACAAACTAATCAACATAAAATAATAAAATGATGTGAAATGTGTACCTTAAGCACAACAGGTGTTCATCTTTTCAACTTTCAGACTACAGTCTCAGACTGTAGTTCATAAAATTGTGAATTCGAGCTTGGATGGAACAAGACCAGAAGACAATAAGACATTCCAGGACCACCAGTACATATGCTGTGTTTTAGCTGGAACAAGTGTGTACTGTACATACGCTCAGAGTAGTTGAAAAATTTGCATGCCAGACATTTTGTTTAGTTTTATCTTCACAGTAACATTGGATATCATGGTTAAAATGAACACACCTGACAGAGCTGTTGTTCATTTACGCAGTGAACCACATGAAGGTGACACCTATGGACCAGGCCACCACCTCTCTTCTCAACGTCTTCAATGGCAATGAGTGCGGAGCCGAGGGATCTTGGCAGGTGGGTGTGGAGCAGGATGTCACACACACTAACGGCTGTGTGGCACTGGGGATCCGGCTGCCCCACACAGAGTACGAGCTCTTCCGCATGGAGCAGGACGCTCGCAGCCGCTACCTGCTCTACAACGGCCAGCGGCCTAGCGACGGCTCCAGCCCTGACCGACCCGAAAAAAGGGCCACCTCCTACCAGACTCCCCTGGTCCAGTGTGCCACCAGCAGCCAGAGGTCACGGGGTGATAGTGAGGATATGGACCGACCCCAGAGGGTCAGCAACAGCTGCCAGCGGAATGGCCACGATGGCCTGATGGATGTATTCTACACCCTGCTCATTTCCATTGCCATCCTATGTCTCAGCTAAGACAGGAGGCTGTTTGTTTTCACTGTACAGTTTGGGACAAATGAGGAGGAATTTCTGAGTTGTCAGACATAGGGAAGGCCTCTGCCCTTGAACAGGTGATTGTTTACTTGATGCACTGAATGGCTTTAAAGTTTCGCTTTTCATGTAGTGGGGGCCAAAGGTCAAGGTGATTTGAGTGACATGCTCCTTGATACTTTGCAATTGAACTCTGTACAGAGACTTGAAACTGCCACTCCACAGTAACTGCACTTTATATGAGCAGACCTAAAACATTAACATCTACAGTATGCAGACATACCCTAATATGTTTTATATGTACATGCTTACAGTATAGGAATTTCACACTTTTGACTGAAAGGAATGAGCTGAAGGGCTCAGCTTTCTGTTTGTCTCTGCTGAATTCTGTGTTGTGCTGATCGCAGTACCCTCGTGCTGACTGTGAAGATGTAGCATATTAAACAAACTGTTACAAAAAGGGAAATTTAGTTTTATTGTCCAGGTTCCACCATGTATAAAGAAAGAAGAGAGAAACAGACCTTCCCAGGGTATTCAGATCATGTACATTTGCTTCTTTATTTTTCTGTAATTAGAGGAATTCATTTGTGGCACTTTTTCCTTATGCTCTTTTCATACAAACAAATGTACACAATCCATCTGCTATTCTATTTATATATGTGAACTTTGATCAAACCATAACAAATTGAAAAAATGCAGTTGTTTGTGCTGGAGGGTCATTAGTTTTGAGGGTCGTAGTTTCTTCTGGATGAAAGGTGGCACTTTTGTAAATGTTTTTGTAGATAAACACAGACAAATAATGTCCTTTTGCATTAAAGTAGATGGTGACTTAAAATGTATGTCCTCAGAACTGGATTCTAATGATAAAAATTCAATTTTGTACTATATGCTGAGTCATGGTGGCATTATTGTGTACAAAAGTCCAGTGATCAGGTTTTATTTTCTTGTCAATAACAACAAAGGAGTGAGATGTAAGTATACAGACAGCCCATAGAGAGGGCCCACTGATCATTATGCTAGAAAACAGGTTATGATCCAGTCCACACCATTTTGTACTACATAGCAGCTGCTTTCTTTAAGATCCGTCATTATGTTACACGTATCATCACATATTTGACACCATTCACAGCGGTGCTAGCTTTTCTTATTTATTTGGTTGATTAAGTAATTAGTTCACTTTTTGCTGTGGATGCAGAGGAGCTTGAAAGAAAATGCAGATCATGGTAATCCCCAGGTTGTGGTGCTTACTATAGACCTGTCACAGTTCAAGCGGAAGATCAAACAAACTCCATTATCTGCAGCCCTATACTCAACCAACCCACACATAATGTGCTTAGACAAACTCCTTCAGACACATGCTCTCTCTCTCACACACACACACACACACACACACACCTCTCTCTCCAAACTGCCTCCTGGGAGATTACGCCTGGCCTACATCTGGAAAGATAAACAGCGTGTTGCCGTGGGAGACCCAGTGGCTTTCTTCCTTCCTCTGGCTCATTCAACCTCTCTTTAACCAGCTGAACAGAGCTCTGAGAGGAGAAGCTCCAGAAGACAGCAGTTCAAAGAGGTGCTTATAAAAACACAGTTGCTTGTTCTTACTCTGACCTCTATTGTTCAATCTCCAAGGAGTAAGTTAGACATACTATTGTTCTAAATGCTTTGGGTGTTTCAGGTAAGCTTTCATGAGGTTGTCTTGAAGGTCTACTTGCTATTTGTGATCGACTGTAAATCAATAACTATGAACTTCAACTATGCAGTGTAAAGAGGAAATCTTATTTTTACATGTCTCCATTACGTATTTCAATTGTGCAGTGGAGAGGGAAAATATTAATGCTTACCTTCATGATGAAAGAAAAATCTGTCACTCCTGAATAAGATGCTCCTTGAGTCTACAGTATAACAAATGGTCTAGTGCAAGAACACAAAGCCATACAGATGGATACAATGTGATACACACAAGAAATTATGCAATTTGGTATGTGAATGTGTGGCATCCCCAAGGACTTTCCAATGGTTATGTGCATAGATTATCTTTAATAAATAGGCCCGATGCTTATTCTAAATTCTATTAACTGTTGTATGTCTCTATAGCAAAACATCCAGACATTCACATGTACTTACTGAGATTAGATACATATATGAGGATTTTAAATTGATCACAAAAGAACATTACTAATTAGTTCTTGGTTTCATGGTTTGTGTTTGCTTCCTTTCTTTTGTGCCTTTTGTCCACCACTCAACACAAATTTAAAGGAGTTGCTTTAGATAAATCTAGATTCAGTATGAAAAAAGGTAAAAATCTAGCCGAAAACCATGATAAGTCAATTTGTGGTACTTGACCTGACTCATCATTTTCTTTCACCAATTGGTCAAATAAAAAACAACGGGAGTGGGAGGAATGGACAGGATGATATTTATGTTTGGTAAACAGAATAGTCATCATGTATTCATATAAAAAAAAAAACTTTTTGGTTGAAAGTTAAATTAAATTTGGCCAGAAGCACGGAAAATCCATGTCACTGGAACTCTGACTATTTTCCGAGAATTACATAGTGCAAGTATTTGTTGCCCAACACCGCAATCTATCAGGGTAATCATATCTTACATTGTATCAAACTCATTTAAATGGAAAATAGAGGCCCTCTGTTATTTACCTACAGCTGTGATGTAATGCTAATTGAAACAAATGTATAATTACATGGCCTCTCTGTAAGAGAACTAGAGAACCATTACTTAAAGCAACAGAGCTGCAGTCAGTTTTACTTCCAGGTCTTGAACTCAATAATCAATAAAATAGAAATAGATAGGTAACTAGTTGGGAAAGCTATTCCCCCTCATTTTCTTAGGAATTTTGCAAACAGCAGCTATGTTGTGTATATACCATATAAAACATGCAAAAACATATCACTGCATGTGAAAAATCATTTTAGTGGGAAATAGGAAACTCAATTTCAGCTAAAATACTTTTACAGAATTGTCCATTTTTTCTCTTTTGGGTCATTGTACAAAACCATTCTGAAGCTATAGAATGTGACGATATCAGCTGAAAAATCAATTAACTGGGCCTTTAAAAAAGAAACAACAAAATAGAAAGGCGAAAATAAAAACAAGCAATTTTACAAACACACAGTTAGGTACATATGAAACAGACTTGCAATGAATATGCTCTCATGCTTTCCACCTGACTCCATACCCAGCTCTGTTCTCAAGCCATGTCCAGATATGACATTAATTTAAAATATTATCTCTTTAAAATGAGTTATTCAACATGCCTGTCATTTTGATCAATAGGTTCTTGTGGAAAAGGCAATTTGCTCTGGGTTTGAAAAAAGCAACCAGCAGTCAAACAAGGTCATTATTTCTTTTTTTGACAACAGTTATTGTACAAGGCAAAACCAGTGGAGAAGAACCATATGAAAAAGATTACAACATATTTATTTTACAGCTCTTATGCCAATACCCTCAGATTTATACAGCTTTCTGAAACCATATTTCTTGAGTGTGACGGCAAGACTACAATTTTCTCAGCATTACTAAAAGAAAAAAATTCTGTTTAACATGAGACCAAATCATTAAACTTTTAGCACTTTTCAATCTATTAGCGTTTTTCAATTTGATTTCCTAAAATAATCCTATAGTATTATTAACCTTTACTGAACAAAGGTCAACAGACAACAAATTGATCACTAACAGTTACACCATCAAGAAAGTAGAGAATTCAAATGATCATGTAAGCCATCTATCAAATGAAAGACTGATGAGAAAGTGCCAAACTGCAGAAAAAGGTTTTGAATCTGTCAGGGGTAACGGCAGAGTATCCTTCTCCCATTAAATCATGTGATCCTTAGTCCTGACAATTCCACATTGTTCAATCATGTATTTTATGGTTTCAAAAAGAGTCGGGGACAGTGGCCCTGGACAAACTTGTTTTAAGTTTACAAAACACTCAGGAAGGCACTGGGTCCTTATGTCAGTCACATAACAAAGCTGATTCTGTCCTTTTCTTTATTCAACGTACACTGAACTGGTCCTGGAAATGACATTGGTCATCTGGCAACTGCCAAAGCAATTTTAAAATATAACTTAGTCCAGATCAGAGTCTGCAGAACGTAGGCAAATTCATAAGCCCCACATGCACACTTGTTAAAAACAAATAAATTCAAGCTTTGTTAGCCCTGTTAACTACAATAGTCAATCAGAGTGTCACATATAAAAATAATACAGTGCATAACTAATTGAAGCACTTTTCATCATGCACAAACTTTTTGGTTAACTGCAAACACAATATACAAAGTAAAGAATTCGTAACACTCATCTCATATGCAAAAGTAGTTGTCTGCAGTATGTAAAACCAGGAATCAATCATTCTCCATAGTGTGGACTCCAAATTTCTAAATTCTTAATGTAAAGAAAATGCCATGATTTATACATATCTATTAAACAGCAATTACAGAAAACCCTAAGTTGTGATGTAAAGTCTAGCAAAAGTTGATTTACTGTAGACAAAAAGACACTGAAATATAAACTATGGCTTGCCATTACACTTCAAACATCATGTAAAAAATTATTGGAAGGAGTTCTCTGTATAAATTGATCAAGATAACCAAGCTGAGCATGGAAATGTAAGACAAATTTAAGATATTTACTTCCAAGAATGAAAGTTTTTGGGGTTTACCCAAAGGTTTCTTTAATTCACAACTATGGAACTATGGATGAAATTACAGTCGTCAAGTTTATTTACTCCACTAAGTTGACCAGAAAGCAGGAGCATGCACGCACGGACGCACGCAATGTGCAGCCAACGGGCAGGTCTTTTCACACTGCAATCCACCAGCTGATCTGTGAAGTTACTGTACCAGAGGGCTGCACCCTGGACATGGATGACTCGGGCAAACCCGATAAGGGAGGAATCACCTGACTGTAAAAGCAACCCTCTGCCCTGCCTGACATTTTGCTCAGTTCCTGCACACATCTCCAGTCATCCTTAACAGAATGTGTTTTTCACAATCTTGCTCCCTCAATAGGGAACGGCAGTGAGACTTTCACGTTCTCATTTGAAAATGCACAAATGACTCACAGTATATTTGTATGTGGAGAAAAAGCATCACATCATTACAACAAAGAAACAAAGAAATGCTGCTTGATCAATGTTAAAGATACTTTTTCTTTTTTATTTCTTCAATGTTAAATACCATGGGACAGGATTGTAAGAATGGAGACCTTATTTTCAGTCAGCATTTGCCTCACAAGGGATAAATAATTTGTGTCAAGAAAAAGAAGAAAAAAAAAAAAAGACTAGTAATAGGAGCAGAAGAAGTAGTAGTAATAATAATAATAACAATAATAATAATAATAATAACAATAATAATAATAATGTTTGTGGTGGTGTCAGCAGGGACAGGAAAAGACGGAGAAATATCTAAGGAAGGAGGCACCTATTTCCCCACAGAGCTCTTCATATTCCCCGAGAAAATGTTGGATTATGAACCGGACAAACAAATTCGAGGCAATCCAGCAACAGGTAGTAAAGTCTCTTTTTGTTTTATAGTTTTTCTTTTTTCTTAAAAGGATTAAAATAACATTTACAAGACACTTTAACATTCCATTCAACTGTTATGAAAACCACAGAGAGAAAAGAGAGAACAATGCTTTTATTTATCGATTTCCATCAAGGTCTCTATGCAGAACCTTGACTCTCTTGCTATTGATGGTCTGATAAATGTACAATTTTCTTTAGTTTTTATTCTTTTCCTTGTAATTTTCCCCAAAACTCACCCTCCCAAAGAACTGGAAAACAAAACAATGAAAAAAGGAGAAATTTCATTTTTCTCTTTTCTGCATGTGTACTAACCGTGTGAGCGATTGTTAAAGGCAAGGCCTGCTTATGATGCTGTACACAAATATGTTCACTGTGTGCTGGACTACCAATGATATGGCAGATCAACAAAAATACATTTTTCCAGGCCTTTAAACAGAAGCCAGGTTGGCATGCGATTTCCCTCTACAAGATGAACTTCCCTAGGAAGAATCCAATGAAAATGGCTGCAATAACAACGAGCAGGGAGGGGAGGGAGCTGGAGGCTTGGTCCCTGCCCATCAGGGCGGCCGTGTTTGATACCATGTTCTCAGAACGAGGGACCTTCCTCATCCTCAAACCTTCATCCTGAGACGGGAAACAAAACAGAATGACAAAAGTTAAAATCCTGATCGCTGCTTCAATACCACAGAACTCTACCATATGGAATGGGTCAATTTCCTTTCAAGTAGCAGCACCCAATATGGTGTCCACTGCATTGGACTGGGTCAATTTTCCACTGACAATGAGTAAAACTAATTCAATTACATTTTTAAACCAGTTATACCTGTTATGAATCAAAGAAAAGACGCACAGCAAAATGTCACATCCCCCCAACTCAAATACTATGAGATGTTCTGCTCACCATTTACTTAACACTAATACCATCACCAATATATTATACTTCCACATAAGAAAAAAACTGGAATAAAAGGTCATGCCAATCCACTGGATTAATAAACCTCTTGGGAAGTGAACCAGCAACATAAACAACAAACATGCACCTATGAGGTATGAACAGAATGCTCTCATAAATGTCTTATTTTTTTCTACAAATCCTGGATAAATAGAGCCATCAGGACAGCAGCAAACTAGCAACAAGTGACAGCAGTTGCAACAATTCTTCTGCTACGTCCCACTGCCTAAATTGAGTGCATGGTTGGGCCTCTCCACTCCTACCCAAGCACCAGTACCGTCATGGAGGCCCATGAATATCTCACTGATAGCAGCTGGCAGCGCATGGGCAGCCTGGCATGCTGTTTGAGGGAACTGGTGGGATTAACTCAGAGAACCCTGACCAAGTGACCTACCCACCTACCTCTGACGCAACATGGGTAACTGGATACCGTTACTGAGTACTTCCAGTCAGACGGCTAATAATTACAAGTTGTGGCCAGTGACTTTGCCAGCTGAGCCACTCAGAAACCCATGGTTTAGCCATTCAAAAAACACATAAAAAGCAGATCCTACATGTGCCAAGGAATAGTGTAGAAACATATGTTTGTGGGCTGAACATATTGGTATGATTTGCCATATGATATAACACAGCATCTCTGCGCACCTTAAGTTGCCGGTTCTCATCTGCAAGCTTGACGACTTCGGACTGGAGCCTCTTGCATTCCTCCATGAGCTTCTTCTTCTCAGTGTCGTCCAGGGACAAGCTGCTGGGCTTGGGCAGCGTCGAGCCATCCAGTTTGGATGCGTTAAGGACCGGGGCGGCTTTGCTTGAGTCGATGTCATTCTGCAAACATTGGGAAGAACCACTTAAAAAAGGGAATAAAAAATTCCCCTGCCAAAATAAAACAACAAAGGAAAAAACTGTCAAGTCAAAAAGCAGCCCATTTTCTCTCAATCCCAGACTGCTGTGCATGCCAAACACACGACCTCATCCACGGCTTTATGTCGGCCCAAACCCACCACATGAAACCAGGCCTCTGACGGAAGCGAAGCGTTCCATGTATTGACTATTAATTGTGCCTTTAGAAATGCTTGATGCGGTTTGTCATTAGGGATGGTCGATTGTCAGACATGGCTATGATGGCAGAAAGGGACCCGTGGGGGGTGGGAGTGGTTGTCATAGTGTCATGGTGGGACATGGGAAATCCATTTGGTTTCCTCTGAATGAGAAACTGTAAAGAGAATGTGGAAAACTGGAGGACTGGGCTTGATGACTTTGAAAACAGAGAAAACTGTGGTAGAGTGGATTGTGGTCATATCTGAAAACTGTGTCAGCTCAACCCAAAAATGAGAAATCCCTACAAATTTACAGACTACATGTTTTATAATAAAACTATACCTTTATTGTCATGAGTCAGCACTACCAGCTACACTGATGAGGTTCCACTGTCCTTTCCCTCACTTGTATACAATAGGAAAATCAAAGCAAATACACCCTAGTTTGAATCTGAACTATTGCTGTGAGTTTATGGGGAAACATATATACAAGACTGATTTTTTTTTGGATTTTTCTTTATTCTACTTGTGTCTAGTCTGTGTAACTGTATGAAATGTATGGGATGCCAAGAAACTATCAAAAAAAAAAAACATTTACTATTACATTCACTGCACTAAGAATTTATGAGGAAAAACACACTGATATTAATCTTGAGATGTATTTTTACTTTTACAACAGTAAAAATAAGTCTGTTCTTAAAGCTGGAAAGAACAACTCTGACAACCTACCCTTTCAGTTCTACCCCTGAGCTTGCCTGCCTGCACAAACCTTTCTGGCTACACCCTGGAAACTCAAGAGTCCTGCTGGCAGTGGGGTACTCCCAAAGTCAGCGCTCCTGGGGGAGGCCCGGCCCACGGTGGCATAGGGAGTGCGGAACTCGCTGGGGGTGGTGGTGGGGGCGGGCCTGGGTGGGAGGGAGTACCCACCCACTGAGGCGGGATCACTTAAGAATATGCCAAGCGTGCCCGTGTTCATTGGGGTGTTTAGCCCAGCGAAGTGGAGCTGGTGGAGAAAGACAAGCACCATGCATGAGAGACAAAATGATACAGAGAAGCTAAGAGGCTTTGATCAACAGCTCAGTGTTAGTCTGTTTTAGAGCACGCTTTTTAGATTTTCCAGGAATAAACACAAACTTAACCATGCTATGCTCTTTAAAGCAAGGCATGAATTTGCTATTGAACTTAATCATAAATCCTTTGACAAAAATTGGACCCATGTTGTTTGGATGTGCTTAGCTTGTAATTAATCAAGAAAGCTTCTTAAAAGCTAATGGCTAAGAGGCACAGTTCCATTGTGCCAATGGGTTTGGGAAGCAAAGCCCAGGAACTATCACAAGGAACTTCAGTCAGCCCTGACAATTTTCCACTGTCTTTCCAGAACAGGACCTTTGGCTCCTCACATCACAATAGATACTGCACTAATACTGAAAATTTATGTCATGAGAACAAAACACTTATTTAGTTTAAACTTCAAGGAAACCATGTTATTTAGCTTGTATGTACTAATGAATATGAAATCATAAAACACCAATTAATTGTGTCCATAACCATGTCTCTAAAGTAAATTGGCCTTGGCGTTTGTTTTGGTCTTCTTTACTGTTAGTGAAATGCGCAACTTTTACAAATGCACAGCTATTAACTCGCCTGACAGCTTGTAGATAGCCACTACATTTCAGAACTGTTCAAACCATCAGCAATATAGTACTCTGTGCTCTGATAAATGCACCCTCCACTTCCACTCCTTTTCTAAGGGCTATGTGGGAATGAAAGATGAAGGATTAAGCCCTGCCTTCGCTTTACTTGTGGCTCAGCTAAGCTCAGAAAAAGAAAGTGGAAAAGGCAGGCATTCACTCAGGTTCCTTCAATGGAAAAGGAGATAACAGAACAAGTACTAGGTCTAGCAATTCAACAACTGGAAATTGTATTAAAATTTGTTTTCAATATCTGTTCCTATACAGTACAAATATGCAATTGTTTGATGCACAAATTAAAGGGAGATATGAGGGGGAAAAACATGTTAGTGTGAAGAACTCATGAAAGAGCACCCTTTGTCAAACTGTACCTATTTAATGCAGGGGAAAATAGCAACCAACAGTAAGAGAACAAGAGGAAATAAAGCGGCGCAGAATCTAAAAGAATGAGAAAAGAGATGCATTGGCATGTGTATATTAACTACAACTACTGCAGGAGGAAAAGCAAGCAAGAATTAACAGTCACAGAGAGCTTTTATATTGAGCAGATTACCAACATAAAACAGCATTTCTCCATACAGGTCTTGTCTAAAAGTATTACAGGAAGGATGACTGGTGGCACACACACATTTCTCCTCCCAAAGTTAGGTATGGTATATGACCTCATAGCATGAACAATGTGGCACAATAAACTTAAATACTATTGTCACAGTTCACAGAGAACTGGTCTGGGAAAAATGGGTGTTCACCCTGTGTCTCCAGAATCCATGTGTAAATGGTAAATCAAGCGTGCTCTTTAAAGACCACTCACCACTTTATCGTTTTCAGAAGGCAGTTCGAAGACACATCTCAGCTTGGAATCCATGAGCTCATCGGGTTTCGCATCTTTCCACTGTGGGGATGATACATGGGTGTGTTTTTGAACAGACTCAACAGCAAGAAGCTGGAAGTGGGCCATTACCCATCACTCACTCACACACACACACACACACACACACACACACACACACACACACACACACACACACACACACACACACACACACACACACACACACACACGCAGGCAGCCGCGCGTGCGCGATAGTAGTGCGTATAGTACTCAACAAAGCACTTATTTCAGTTTATAAGTTAACAACAGATGGTAGTAAACTACGGTACATTAATGCTCCACTGTATGGAAAAATCACATAAAATGGCTTAAAACATATTCAGCATCTGCTGAATGACTAATATGTAAATTTAAATGCTGTGGCAATACATATTATTAGACCTCGGATTTTGACTGTGAAATAACACATAATGATGATGAGATTTTCCATGTATTTGCTGCCCTCTGCTGGCTGAAAAGAAACATTAAAATGTGTTTCCTCTGCATCAAGGTCTAGAGCAGGGCTACTTAAGCTCAGGTTACAGAGTGTGGCAGTCTCAACAGTTGACCCCACTGGCACTGTTAATCATCACCTTGACTGGCCTAATGCAATGTTTCTTGCTGCAAACCTTGGCGGGCTGAGAGTGGTTTTTCGACAGAATATTCAATGAAAATAGCTGAGCACCCCTAGTCTAGAGAATGGTTTCTTGTATATCAAACAATACTGTAAGTCAAATCATAACAGTATATGAAAAAGGAAATGCAACCAGTTAACATGTACAGCTCCATAAAGCTCTCTTGGGTGTCTCATGCAGTCATACAAGATCAAGATAGTCAAGTGTGGCAGTGCAACACCACCTCAGGGGCATAAAACAATTCAGTCATACTCAAAGCAATAATATAGATTTCAACCAAGATGATCGACACTTCATAGAGAAATAGGCTCTAGAAGATAAATGATTTTTCATCAAAATATTTTTACAAGCAACTATATGTACAATACACAGCATTCATTATGTAATCCTCATCTTCTCAGTACATACAATTTCCAACAAATTGATTTTGTTTTCATTTATAACCAATGTTATTACAACAAAAAACATGCAAGCCAGGAAGAAAAGGATAGAGACGTGATACAGAAGACCATGACATAAATCAACAGAACTTTAATGAGTTTGAAGAAACAGGTGAAAGAATGTCTTACCACTGCCTCCATGTCTGAAACATTGGAAGGAGCAAAAGTTGTCTGTACCATAAATTTGTGTTTACTCTTCTCATTAGGATCATAGTCAAAAGGCTGTAGCATTACTGCAAAAGAAGGAAAATATTAAGTAGTAAGTACTATTTATGACAATTGAATAACTCACACCAACAACAGGTAACGTGTCGTAGCTCAGCAAATGGAGTAAACAGAGATGTACTGTGCACACGGTTAACACTGCATAATGCACCTGCAATGAGACATCAAGTCTCACATCCACTGAAATCCAGCAGTATAAATGGTGCAGCAAGCCTTGCTCACAGCACAGGAGAGGGCTCTGGCTGAATGGCAGATGATGGTGGTGGGGACTCTTACCAGAGACAGTGACAGTGGCGCCAGCGTCAATGATCCCGCTGTTTGGTCGTACACAGTACCTGCGGGGTGCCGTCGTTTTCACTTTGAAACATACTTTTCTGTCTGAGGGGTTCTTCAGCTTGAGGTTTGTGGTGACGACATCTGTGAAAGGTCCTGCCAGGGGAAGAGAGTGAGAACAGTGTTGACCGGGAGAAAACAGCCACTGACCAATAGTTAAGGAATTATTCTGTGTAGGGATGCACCGATGTATTGGCTGTACATCGGTATTGGCCAATATCCACCTTGTTGACTGCCATCAGCCATCGGGAAATAAGTTGACATTCACCAATGGCAGTGTTTATCCACAACAGATTATCAATGTTTATCTGTTGTGTCATATCAAATTTGTGCTGGCTAAATGTGGTAGAGGGTTATATAAAAGGTTGTTTCCTAAATTTGTATGACTGAATAGTGCTCATTCAAAGATAAATAGATTTAAAACAATTCAGTTATTTTTTGTAATGAAGATTTGTTTGTTTCCCTGGCACAAAAGGGGGAATAAATAACAAAAAAAAAAAAAAAAAAAAACTATTGGTATCGGAATCGCCTATTGTTTTGCCATCGCCTTGTTATTTTAAACATCAGTATCGGCTCAGAATTTCACAATTGGTGTATCCCCAATTCAGGGGTATGCAGTCACTATAGCAACACAACTGTGTAGTTCCCACCTCAAGATAAATTACAACACCAAAAAGGTCTGGGTATGCAAAGAAATCCAGAAAGAAAAAAACTACTCTTAATGGAAAGAAAACTTGTGGGCAGACCGCATCAGACAGCACTTTTCACAAAGAATGATTTCGCGTGACTTTACACTGAATTGACCCCAGTTTTTCAGGTCCACTCCCTGTCCTTATCAAACCACTGACTCTCTTCAAAGGGTTCCCATGCCAGGACAGGCCCCACAATCCTGTTGAGCCAATTAAAAACACACAGACTGGGCCCAGTGCCTAACGCTTCTCAAGAACACTGATTCAGTGTTCTAAGACATTCCCCTGACAGTATGTACAGAGAGGTGGACTGTGTACTACAGAAGCCCTGTAACCGAGCGGGGGAAGTGAGTGGCAGACACTCGTGACCTGCACGTGAAAGCAGGATGTAGAGGGAAGCTGTGGCAAAACATGCCTCTCTCTCATTTCTTTTAGAGAAAATAACCTGAGGAGTTTACCATTCAAAAATACCACAAGAGGGAGGGCACCTTGTAGTTCTGTCAGCCATCAAAGCAGGCTAATGTCTTTCGAGTACGAGTGTGACAAGACAAAAGATCTATCAAATGCTCCCATTCTCTGCGTTCTGTTTAGTAAAGCCCTCGGGCTCACCCTGCTCCACACCCCTGCCTAAGACAGAACCCTATCAGGCATGATCAGGTGCAGCTCAGGGAGCGGGGCAGAATGAAGTTGAGCAGGTATGAGGTATGCAGTTACGCACATGACTAGTGAAGGAGTGCCACAAACAGCCTACACAGTACACTTTAACTTCCTCTGTCTTACAAAAGCACCCATGACAACCTGGGTACAGAATCAATCAGCAGCCTAGTCCGATCCTGATCTGCGCTTTTAAAACCAGTGTAGTAATGGTACAGTGATGTATGGCAGGTTCACAGTAATAGTGAGAAATATGTTGTATTTTAACTATGCTGACCACAGACACTGCTGCACCCAGTTCAGAAAATACATCAAACAAGCAGTTTCTGCCCATGTAAAGTAGCCAAACCGTTGTTGGTGAAAGGGGTGGAAGTTCAGGAAGATAGCTTGGCCAGCCTGAATGGCCATTTTTGGTGTCAGTTTGTGTTTAGTGGAAAAGCAGAATAGTTACTGTAAACACCATGCAGGTGTTTTAAGCTCTCTCTGGTAAGTGTATTGCCCTCATCTGGCAGGTGGCCCACATCTTGGCAGTGCTTTAACTGCCTGATACACTTAAACACACTGTAACATGAAACAAAGCCCTTACATTCAGCTGGAGAGAGTGACTTTCACAGAGGTAATAGAGGTGACAGATACTCACAAGTCATATCTGACTAGGGCTTGGAAACACTTCCAGGCAGATTTTCAATTCAATTGACAATAACTGTAAACATCATTTTGGTTAGCCTCGTGTGGGTGAGTTAGACTAGAGACTCTGCACCATTAAGGATGCTATACAAACACGCTTTCCCATAAATGTTACAACTAAAGCGAGAAACAAGATTCGAGAACACAGTTTGAGTGTGAAACATCGTTTGTGTGCATTAATTGTGTACATTAACTTGAGTAATACACACATCAATTTTATTTCTTATTTATTGATCGGCTACATTGTTTGTTAAGAACACAACATACGGCAGTGTATAAACTGCCCCATTCATGTCAATAGCTGCCAGGATCCCTGGCACCAGGCCCAAGCCAGAGTCATGGAAAGGTCACAAAATGACTGCAAAAACATGCTGGGAAAGTGAAGCTCTGTCTCAGATCAATCCACCGATGCAATGTGGGGCACAAGCCCCCCTTGTAAAGCGCAGAGCAAGTTATGTAATAGTAAGAGTTTAAAGTGCACATTAAGTGTTGTTTGAAGACTATTTCTTGTTATTTCCCATAATATCTCCCTTTCACTAACTCCATGAACCAGCATCACTTTCTATGTTGCTAGGAAGAATACAAGCTATCAGCCTAAATATTAGGGAATACACACTGTGTTTATACAGAACACACTTCCAGAAACCATACAAATGTAACATGTACAAAGGTAAACACAGTGACACTTTCAGTTTTCTTTGAGAAGGAAGACAAATATTTCCATTCACAAACCGTAAACTCCTTACAAAGCTCACTGTATGAAGCATACATTAAAGTAATAAAGTATTTTTTACACCACTCTGACATTAACCATATTGCTGTGATATTAACCTGTTCAAACAGAATAAATCCCTCTCCCTTCAGATGATAAAAGAGGATGAAAAGACATGAGAATTGACTGTGACAGGGCAGGAGACTTCCCAGCGAGGCCTGGCTGAACAGCGATATGGATATTCTGTTTAAGTGGGTCTACATCCCTCCTCTCACGCACACAGACGGGGTCCCACGCGGGCCCACTCTTCTAAAAATAGAGGCAGAGGAGAGGGGCTGTCCCTCAAGCTCGCAGCAGGATATCTACTAGGGCTCACAAATGCGCTGTGCCATGGATTTCACTGGAATATTTAGCTTGGCCCACGTGACCTGGGAACTGGGGTGATGCTCCCTGTATGCACACAGGATATTTCAGGACCATCCTGAGGGTGCTGGGGATCGGGGGTCCCTCAACTGCCCTGCTACGCAGAGCTTCAAACACATTCCTCCTCCTTTCCATGCCCCAAGTCCTAAAAGTGATAGCAGAAATCCTGTCCTGATAAATCAACAAAGCACATGAGAACATAGGAATGTTTTATGACATAAATGGGCCATTCAGTCTAGTCAATCTGTCGTTTTGTCTACAGAGGATCTAGCAATGCGTCAAGCCTAGTTCTGAAAAAAGGCTTCTTCTGCTTCTGCTACAAGTCCTGGTAAGCTATTGTAGCAATGTCAGTGTGGAAACACTACTTGTCATATCAGAGCAGATGTTGTCACTTTTTACATCTTTTTCTAAAGACAGATCCACAGTATACCTTCTGGAACCTAATTTATTTTAAAATACATTTTAAATCGTAAAATTTTGAATCGTTAATCACTTCTCCAATACCTGCTTTTGCAAGGAAAATCTCCTTACTCCATTCTCCATACAAGATCGTTCTCACAATATAGACCAGTCTTCATTTCGGCACTTTAAAGAACTTAAACACCTGTGTACCTATATCCAGACAGGCTAGACAGCAAACACTACAACAGCGAAGGCCTTTTCAACTTTTATACTTTGTAATAATTCAGGAACTCAAAGTAAGCTACATGTTATGCAAGTCTTTGAAATCCAAGCTTATTGAAGGTTGTTTCCTTTCCCATAACATCTTTCTGGAACAGACTGCACTAACCACCTCTCTATCTGTGATGCTAGAAAGAACACAAGGCATGCTTATGAGGGAATACATATCGACTGTACTTACATAAGAAAAACCCTGACGGAAACATCAACAACATGAGTTACAGAAAACATCTGAAATCAGAAATCAGTCTCAGCTCAGAAAACCTAGTACCCCAGCATCAGCAGAAACCATGTAAAAATGCCAGGCAAACTTGTTCATAAATCAGGATGAGGAGGATGAGAAAGACTGCAGAAAAGCAGATTCAATCATAAATCACAGATGACATGGTCTGCCTGGGCTTGCCATTGTGTGATCCCCTGAAGATGTCACTTCTCATCTTAACTGAGCAAACTGGCTCTTCCTCCCAATTAGTCTGAAACCCCTCCACCCTGTCACTCATTGATGAAGAATGTGACATAAATAAAACCACAAGCCCTTGGGTTGTTTTACTCTTAATGGGTAATCTCTGACATTTCTGACCACATTTTCTTACACTTTCAGTCCATGTCAAAAGAGAAACTGGGCATTAGGATTTCATTATTTGGAGCAACACTATCAACTAGACTAATTCAGTATCAGTTCTTCATTCATTTTAATAAAAATACACTATTTCAGAAAGACAAAGGTCATGCTAGTCATTTCCCTGATGACCATTTTTAAACACTTATAGAATCAATGACACTGTGGAGCTAACCTTTGGAAATATACTTTCAATGTAACGTGCTCTGAAGTTTTTGGGGAAAGAATGAGGAAATCTAACCGGAAATATTTCTGAACGCAGTCTGCCTCTTTTTCAAAAAATAGAGGACAAGTGGTGTCCCTGCTTCCCAAAGTCCAGCTTTAAAAAATGTAAAATGCAGCACTCTCTCGAAGACATGCAACAAATGTCGTCCTGAGCAGCGATTAAAAAGTGGCCCAACTGTCACGCATGAAGCCACAAAATGACGAGTGCAGTTGGGGCGTCCAGGTAGCTCACATGGTAAGAGATTCATTTAGGAAGCAGACATAAGCCCTGTGAATTACTGGCTAAGGCGGGAAGTTCTGCATTCTCAAGGCTATGGTCATACTGTAATAGGCAACACGTAACTATCGCAAAGCTGTCAACTGTTCAATGTCATTTATTCTCATTCCCCCATATCCACCACACCACTGACACTACCAAGTCAAATGTATCTCTTACAGTATAGAAAATAAATCATTAGAATTACACTGTAAGTCTGAATGTGGTAAACACTGCAGTCTACCTCTGTCTGAATTACACTTGTGTGTGGATGGGAGAACTGAAGCACAGGATGGCATGCAAAAACCAGTCCCATGCTATGTGTGGACATGCTGAGCTAGCAGTAGCCCTTCCTTTAAATTTAGGTTGAGCTACATATGGTGTCTCAATACCCGAGATGCTGTTTCACAACTCAATAAGGAATCCACATTCAAGCTTCTGATGGTAACGATGATGTCATAACGAGTACATCCTCACCACACCACCACACAACTATTACCAGACCACTGGTCAGGAGAAGCAGGTTTACCAGACCAGAAGCTGCACTGTATACCAAACACCAGTGTTATAGTCAAAACAAATTATAGCATGCACTAAAAAACAAAGTTACGCAGGCTTGGAATGGCAGGAGAACGGCACCTGCAACTCATCTGTCATGTTCATTGCAAGAGTCATAACTGAATAGTAAGACTCAAACAGTAGACTCAAATAACTTCTGTCAGCTGAGTGAGAAATGTTATTTTATTGGGCCTTTGCTCCAGTCACACAATAATCTTTATTGTTACTAATGAGACAGAAGTATTCATAGGACAGCTTCAACGACAATGTGTGGTTCATCCACAACAGATGTAAAGAATATGAGGCAGTATTTTTCCTAGACTTAAACAGGTAAGATTTTAAAGTATAAACACAGATGCCAAATAGACAGCATCTCCATAATAACAACACAGTCCAAAATCTAAAAATAAATACATAATTGAGTTAGACTGTTATACCAATGTATAAAACAGATACACTAGGGTCGATATTATTACATTTGAGGTTACTGTCTCCAAAGATTTATCATCATCCCCAAGCAGGTTTAACAAATAATCTTTCAAAAAAGATGGATACATGGCTTAAGCAAAAGGGCAAATGAACACTGAAGTGTGCCATTCTTTAAGGACCAGCTGGGACTGGGACACCTCAGGAACCCTGACATTGAAGCAGAGTCTAATTAAGAGTTGCCTGCATCCACAAAGGCTGCTTATTTTCCAACAATTGGTAATTGTTCTGATAGGAAACATACTCCTTGTTAGCAGGGTCATGTTAACCAGACCCCCACCACAAATCACAAAGCACAAAATTATTCAGCCTTTAAAGTCTTCTAGGGTTTCATTTGTATTGCTGGCTATACACTCCTCAGCAGTGCGGTAAGATGCCATCAAAAATTCAAGCTAATGTTGACAAGTCACAATGTAACCACTTTTTAATTCATTTAAAAATGTTTTAAAAAGAAGATTTTTATGCTTCAGTCAAATGCATCATTTAGTTGAAATTTCACTCATCTTACAGGTTTGGTTAGAGGATGTAGAATGTCATTTCAGATTTGTTTCAAACAAATCTCACAGTGAATGAATGGATCAAGTCAAAATCAAGTCAACTCTTACATACTGGATTAGTAGTAATATAGTAATAGTTATAAACTAACCAACTCAGAACTCAAATCTCAGTCACTTTCTGAAATTTAATTCCAAATACTTTCACAAGGAAGTCATTTATGATGCCTATATTCTTAATGTGCCTTTTCTATTATACATTTACAATGTTGCAAACACAAGTGTCCCTCAATAGAATACAACATCGTCCAAATAATTCTGTCCATTAATTTTTCCAATTTAAATGTTGGGAAGTTTTGACGAAACATAATCGCACCTACCAAATGTTGCTGTTTCAGAACCTTATGAAATGTACTGTAGCCTTGAAAATGGGTATGCAAAATGACTTTATCATGTCAGAGATTAAAACCGTGTAGTGATGAAGCACTGCTGCTCCAGGACTGCAGACACACACTTTTTCTTTCAAGTGTGCCTTTCCCTTCCTGGAATACATTCTTGCTTAACATATTGAAATAAAAATACAAGGTTTTATTTATGCAAACTTTGTATTGTTTGCCCTGTGGACTTTTTGCATGTGAATGTAATTCTAAACTTTTCATTCAGCATTCAGCCCTTTGTAATGATCATAAAAAAATCAACTCTGGACTCTCTATATATTGAGGGGCATCAAAGAATCTGACAATATGCTGTCATTTAATAGAACTTTACTCTTAAGATTCACCTGACAGGGTCCAAAATTTTCAAGTGCAATTTTCCATCAATGCAAAAGATAACTCTGAGCAAGTAAAATCAGTCTGTTAACCAAGTCCACATTAGGTTTTTACTATAATTACTCCTATTGGATGTTATAATGCCTCTGTCTGCCAATGGATCCTTCTGGGATGATTCAGTTTTAGTTTGTGGCTGTTGAGGCCAGGTGACCAATCACAGCAGGCAGTCAACAATACTCCAGCATTTCAAAATCTCAAGCAAATGTACTGACGATGTAATAACAGGCTACTTTTTTTAATGAATGTGCAATATCCAAGGAGAGGGGTGCACAGTCAACAGCTCACTGTCACATGTGAGACTGTAATGTTGTTGACAGAATGTTTTCGAAAATAATTAGAAAATTGGGTCAAAGATTGGACGTTACTAATTTCTGTCTAGCAGCATTTAAATGAACAATGGAGCACTACAGGACCTATTTGTTCATTTAATTGTTGACTGCAGAGTATCAGTGCAGACATTCAGCCAGACAGATCTCTGAATATGTACTCACAGCTTGCAAAACCCAAACCCATAGTGGAGTAAAACAATAAATTCATAAATTTGAGGTTACAACAATACTTAGACAGCCTGTAACTGCAGTTGCCTATATTAAGCACAATCAACAGCAAGAGCACAGAAGGTGTGTCATATTGATTAAATAAGGGGAAGTTTTTCCAAAAGTATTCAGCACATGCTAGTAACAGTATTTTAATAGTAGTAATATATAATGCAGTACCGTCAGCAAATATTGGTTAATATCATTTAAACATAATCATTTCTCCTATTCTACACCATTTCACATAAATCAAATGCACTCAACAGATCAATAAAATATGCATAAGCAGCAGGTTGTTGACAGAGTTTTGTGTTCATACTTCCATACATTTTGAAGAACAATCTTTTCATGTGTCATGTTTGGTAAACATGCCTGTACGAAAGGCTGACAACAGAATGAAGCTTATTAATCAGATAAGGATGCAACACTTCATCACTTAGGCCTAAAGAATGTCTGATTGCGCACACCTGTTTAACTACAATTTTTTAAAGAAACTACTGTGTGTTCTACCATGGTTTATAGCATGAAATCAACAGGAAACACATTTTAGTTAAAACTTCAACACTGTGAGAGAAATCTATTCACTGCACCACCGGTAATGGTACCCTAGGACAGGAAAAGTAAAAATGAGGATGAGGTAAGATTCCATCCATCAGTCCCTGCCTTTCACCCATTATTAGTGACCAAAATTCCACAGATTCAGGTCACAGGTCAGGCACAGTATTTAAGGTCACACTGAGCAATAAGGTACAGCTATTATGACTGATGAGTGATCTACATTTAGGCCAATACCGTTAGCCTACATATTTCTGAGACACACTGAAACCATCTCACTAACATGATTTGATAACTCGATGATCAACAAGTGTTAATCTGGGTACTGCTGCGGTGAATGTAATACAGGCTTGTTTGGCTGAAGCTAATGGAAACATGAATGAGAGTCTCAGGTACAGAAGCCAAAGACAGAATGGATCCCTGACTTATCATCTGTACATTGGATATTCCTAACCAAGCAAACCAGGTTTCCCATAAAATCTCCTTCACCCAACCGGAACAACCTGATCATGCACTGTAGTTTAAACAAGCACGTATACAGGAAAATAGGTAACATCATAAAAATCACAGGAAGCCCCACAAAGGATTACAATGCAGAATACTAAAGCTGGCAAAATGCAATCAAAACCCCAAAATAGTCTAGGCCATTAGGGGTTGAAATCCTTATCTTTCATCAACAACACAGACAGCTACCTAAATGACACTGATGATGTGACCTAATCAAATCCTGCAATTCATGCTGAGCCAACACAGGTACATCATTCTGAAAGGACTAGAAGTAATGAACACACTGCTTGAAAGTTCAGAGCTAAAGACTGAACCCTTATGTTTGTACAAACTTTAAATTCCACTACAAAGAAAAAGATTACAATCGCACAATTGCTCAATAGCAACAAGTGACCACACATTCATCCATGACAGGTGAACCAACCCAGTAAATGTAAACATAGTTCCATGTATGACTTTGGGGCTGAAAAACCTTTTTGTTGCTGGAACATTCTTTTGTGAAAAAACTCTTGAGTCTGATGGTCTGGGAACAGATGGTCTTGGAGAGAACTGTTTACATTTCAACCTGAGCAGTTCCCATGAAAGTTTCACTGTGTTATTAATACCTGACTAGTTTTAACTAGACTTGACTGCAATTTACAGTGATCAAATAAAATAAATTCTCACAGAGATTAAGAAACATAACTGAAATTGAACATTTTTCAAGCATCTTCTTGACACATGGAGACAAGATCAAAGTACACAGCACCCATCCAATGTACAATTGTTTCATATGTTTTCTAATTTGGTTGAACTGGTAAATGCAATGTTACTAGTGCTGATAAATGTATTTTTCAACAAAATTTGGCCCCGCATATTAAGAGTCTGTGACTCATAGTAACAGTTTCTTTAACTGCTCAAAAGGGCTATTGGATAGAGAACTGGAGAGGTGTCTCAAAAGATCATAGATATGTAATAATTTCACCATGTGTTCAGGAAAATCAGAAGTCATATTAGTTCACTGAATTTAAAAAAGATGAAAATGGGTTAGTCTGTAGCTGCTCAGAACTGGGTCATGGTTTTTTAATGTTTCTTTTTGATATTTAGTGTGATGACTGATATGTAGGCCTACATGTTACAAAACCATTTCAATCAGACAGCTTTCTATAAAGCCAGATATTCTGGCAAAGCAAAACATTGTTCTGCTTTTTTTTTTTTTTTTTTTTTTTTTTTACAATCAATAAGCGAGATATAGCACAGAGTGAATTACCATAGCAACAACACTGTGGGATGTGGGAAAGGCATTCCATGTGGCACCAAATACCTGTCAAATAAGCCCATGTTTCTACTCCATATGGGCCAAACATATAATGTGTGTCTAACATTTCCCAATGGCAGCTTTCCTTGCAGTCAACAGTGCTTACATCTACTTCAATTAAAACCTGTCAGCACAGTTTGTAGTTTGACCATCAAGAAGCAAAAGATGAAGCTTGCCAGTTGTCCAACATGGCAGGTACACTATTAAATTCAAAATATAAGACTATTCACCAGAATGACAACAGTGTAACCTACTTCTCAAATCAGTTTAAAGGGCTGATTCACACTGCTCACTTCAATGAAATGTACAATATTTTTCATAGATACAATATAACATGTTTAATGATAGCTGGAAGGGAAACATATTCACTGCTGTCATTAAGGCCATTCAAATTTTACGTGGAGAGATGACGTGCTATCAACAGGATGGGAGTGTCTTCTTGGGGAGTGGCTGAAATCCTAGTTTAAACAGAAGACAAGCCTTTTGTGCAGGGTGAGGCAGATCAATAATTCACACAATACTGCCTGCATATTTGATATCGTACCTTGCGTGTTGACACTACTCACAGCCAAGAAAATGGGTTTGGTTAGCTTGCTACAAGCCAACATGGTTAGTCACACCTGTAGACCATATGATAGAGTTTCACCACGAGTAATATTGTCCACAGTTGTGCTGCTACGTTACGAAGACAACAATTATGACTTTTGATTCTTAGTTACCAAAACAATAGCAAAGTCTTAGTTTCTTAATACAGGCAACTTTTGATTTTCAAGCACGTGGATCCAGGTTAACGTTACTGGCGCTATCTTATTTACACTTACAATAAAGATTACATTTTTCAGTAAGTATTTAACGATGCATTAGTGGCAATCGAAAAATCAGCAAACACAAGCTAGTCGACACGGTGACAAGAAACCTGAAGCAAGCTAACGTTGCTGACTGACCAAAGGAGGAATCACTAACAACTTGCTAATCTTACTTGCCAGCTATCGCTTTACACATGCCACATAGCAAGTTACCGAGCTATCTAGCTGCACAAGCTACATAGCTTGACATTATCATTACGAGCTACATAATATACTTTGGTTAGCTGACAAGCGATCTAATTAAATCTTTATTATGATCTATAGTGTCAGATCAACTCTAAACAAAATTTTTCAAAAGTTTTGAAAAAATCACAGGTTACCAAGGTCGCGTTGGCGATATAGCTAATGTTGCTCTCACAACGACTAGGTATCTAGTGATGGAAATGTAGCTAATCATAGTTTAAGTAGCTAGCTAACACTATGGCTCCGTAGGTCTCTAGCTAGATGGCAAGGCGTCAAACACACATCTGTCACGAATCGGCTCAGCCTGGGAGCTAGCCTGTTAGCCATGGCAGGAGCTTGTGTACCTAGCGTAACTAGCTAGCTAACAATACGGGATGCAATTTCTCAGTGCTTTGGTGGACTGGCCTAATGAACAACTAGTGATACACCAACAGTTACATGCCAAGCACCCTAAATGTATTTTCCAACATTGACATGTACTCGCTGACGAGGGAGGCCGAGAATAAGTCTAGCACGGTCCACTGTGAGGGCCGACAACCCTCAAAGCCTGGCTTTCCTGATTACTAGAGTGCGGGGATCCGCAGCGGCCCACATCAAATCCTCGCTCCCTTTCTCAAAATGGCGGCAGTGGTTTACAAGAAGTAACCGGAGGGGGTGTGAAATTATTCCCGATCTACACTGCGAGTATTCCAGAGCGGACGTTAACCGAGTGCTTCCTGCACTGACAGACACGATTTAATCTTACCTTTAAATCTGAGGTCGTGTGGTGGATCAAGAATAAGGATCTGCTCCAATTTGGACATTTTTGCTGTGAAGTGTTGGTGATGGCGGTGCCAAGGACCGAACCGCTGCGAGTGTAAAAAAAAAACCAGGAGCAGCACTGAATCACTGAGCCTCGCGATCGAGCACACGGGTACTAACAGGGACGCGCAACCGATGTGCGCGCTCACATCGAAGATACCTCTGAATTATGTTGAATCGTGGTTTGATAGTTCAAAGTTCGTGGGTGGAACACTGCAGAGTTTCAACTGATTCATCCAGTGTCTGTGGTCAAACCATTCTTACAAGTGTTACTAAATATTGTACTTCGTTGCATGTAACACTAATAAGTAAAAAGGATATTGAAAATATAATGCTTGACAGGTACTGTGTCTGGCTACCAAAGGTGTGATTATGTGTGATTAGTTTCTATCATTAGAAAACATGAATAGAATGAGATTCCAGAGAAAATATTTATTGTAGTATCTTATGAAATTAAATACCTTATTATTGTTCTGGTGATTTGTGAGATTGTTCTCTTGTAATTCAACAAACTAATTAATTATTCACTCTTAAGTACAAAACCAAATCCTTTTGTTTTATTGTCAATTAATCTGGAATGCACAGCAAGTTCAAAGTACAAAAAGCATTATATAAATTTGCTGACATCAAAGTTCAAGATAGTTAGCCCCAGACATGTACTGCACTCCATGAAAATTGATGCATTTTGGTAGTTCAGAAAACATGGAGTACATGTACATTTCCTTTTCAGATTCCTATATTTAACAAAGAATGGTAACAGTGGAACTTTTGTAAGGCAAAAAGTTTGATTGATTTAAAGTGTGTGCGGTTTTTTTACTGGCATCAGATCAAAACTGCAAATGCCAGTTTATTTTCCCTTTAAATGAATGCCTCAAAAATGTGCAGATAAGGTGATGGATTCTTGCCTGTAATCCAAAAGAAAAACATTTTTGCTAAATTATTTGGTTGTATTTCATATAACAGAAATAAGGCTAAATGTTTTATGCATTTAAAACATTTAAAGGGAAAAATCCCATAATATCTCACTGTAACTGTCCTGTCTAACCAATGTTGTGACAATTATTTATTGTTTTTAAAAACCATTATTTGTATTTACTATGGGAGCTAATTTGTTTTAAGTCAAATAAATTATTAAAATCCATAAGCTTGGAACATGAATTGTAACAGAATCTCTATTATCAATGATCAGTGTCATGCATGTTATGAACTTTTCCACACCAAGAAGGATAGACTAATGAAGGCTTCTTTTTGGGGTTTGTTAGGGATTGGGTTTATAATGCTCTGAACACTGATGAATGTAAGTGCTATGACAATCATTGCCCAGGAGGTAGAGCCAAAGCATTGTTTAACTCAGTGTCACAGACTGAGATACACAGTACAGTAAACCAAACAACCTAAGTTTCTGTAATGACTGCAGTTATATTTAGTTTCTGTAGCACCCACTGGAACCATTACTAAGACCGGAGTCACTGGACTCACACAAAAATGTCCCCTAAACCTGAATAACTACATGCAGAAAATCTGCTTTGTGATTCAGACTCTCTCGGCAACAGATATTGTGCTGTTAGACAATGTGAAGGGTATATAATTGTTGCCAGTTATCAACATTGTGTGTTACAGTGAAGTTTTGAGGTGGACCTAGCATGAATTGCATGTTTACCCAATAATGTTAGTTCATAGGTTCTCAACATTGAAATATTTCTGCGGCTAATATTACTACGGCTAAATGATAGTATTCCCCAGCTGCAACCAAATCAATGATTCTTTGAATTTGTAAACTCATGACTGGGTCTTTATTCCATAATCTAAATCTGCCAACATCTTCATACTCTTTCTGCACCAAGGCTGTCTCATGTCATCTTGGTGAAATGTACATTGTGCAGGTAACCTCTCTACACCAGAAATAAACACCAAGGTAAGGATCGCTGGTGAGTGGTGATGGCAATGTGCCAATACTAGGAAAGCTGATGGAGACAAACAAAATGAAATCTGCACTACCTGATTTATGGTGGTGATTTTTATTGGATCTCCCTGCTGGTCATAGAATCGGTTTCTGAAAAATGTACTGGTTAAGGTATATTTGCTTCAAATATAAAAAAAAAAAAAAACATTTACATTGAGTTAAATCCACTGCCGTGCTCCAGATGCTATGCACCATATGCAATAATCAAATGGCTGATGTGTCTTGGCCTTTACCCTAAACGTTGCCAACTCTGACCATGTCATCATGCCTAATGCCATATGTAGATACTCATACAGATGGGTAGAGCTGTGAACTTACTACATGGAGATGAATCGCCAAGACAGGCTTTAATGGGGATGAACTTCATGAGAAGTGGCTATATAGATGAGACAGTGAGTGCAGGTATGTACAATGAAGTACCTCAACTGAGTTATTTGTTGATAATTAGGTACCATTCTCTTAGAAGGATTCCATTTTGAGTAATCAGATTGTGTGCTGCAGAGCCCTTGCCAACTCCACCTATTTGAGAGCATACAATGAGAAAAATGTACATACTCAAGTATGGAAATAATAATAATGGTTTATTATCTCCTATTGCTTCTGTATAATATTACTGTTATCAGCACATGTTACATATTACATTGATAGTACAGTCAAACACACAAAAATAACACTTGCCCATTAACTTCCTTTGATTGACACATGCACATTTGTACTAGAAGATTGATCTGGGGAGCGATCAGAACTAATCCTAAAACACATATATTGTGGCAAATCTTTCCATATTCCTGAAATATACTCATGTCCACCACAATCAAGGACCATGAAAATAATGCCATTAAGTGTGGTTTCTATAAGAAAACTCATGATGTCCAATCTGAGGTCGTCATGATATCTGTGAACAAATTTAGAGCTGCAAAACTTTGAATGGAGATGTGCTTCAGACAGGAATGCCCAAACCATGACAAAGCAGTGAAAGTAACTGGCTTTGAGGTGTCATTGCTGCAGTAACTTGTGCAGTTAGACCATGTGACTAATGACAAAAATATGTATGTTCATTACAGTATTATCTATTTTTCATATGTTAAAGTATTTGTTCTATTGGTTTCTGGAAATGCCTTGTTCATTTCTTGCTTAAATGTAATATTCCACACATCATGTTGCAATGCCAGTACCGTTACACATTATACATATTTCACCACCACTGTAATATGACATTGTGAATTTAATTATTACAAAAGTCAACAAAGCTCACCAAAATTTACAGCAGACAGAAGATTCTGTCCAGTAAGCAAACTGGTCAGAACAGAATACACTTATGATGACTAAACCACCATGGACAAAGAGTACCCATTTATGTTTGGCTGCTTCTGTTCTCCTTTATCACAGTGTATTAAATTATAACTGGTTGCAAAGACAACATAACAGATGGGTTACAGTGAAAGTTCTGGTTGTCTGTTTGAAATCAGTCAATATCTGTGAAAATAGTGGCCTAATTACTATCAGCAAAGCATCTGGATCCATACAGGCATACAAATTAAATGGTTTAGCACAGGTTAGGTTCCATATCATGACCATGGTGACTGAGTAAAATAGGCAAAAATAATGTAGTTATTGACTGCAGAAATTTTAGTCATTCTATGCTGTGCCTGAAAATTAAAGCTGTGAAGAGCTCAACAATGAAATCTACATTCAATTAATAATTAGATCATTAACATTATTTTCAGGTAACATCCTACAGATCATTAAGTGCACATAACATGAACAAAATCCCTCCTATTTCTGCATTTGTTAACTGAAGGACTCTATTAGGTGCACGGGGAATAATGTAATGTTAAAATTAGCAGTACAGCCTACTATCTCAAATTCATTCACCAACCTGTAACAATTACTCCTTTCATGCCAGCTTGAGTTTTACAGACATCTCCATAAAGAGCTGGAAATTGCACTTCACCCAATGACAGATCACCAATCTCTCTTCTGTAGTACTGCAGCAGACACAGAGTACTTCTTCAGAATTTGTGATCTGAAAGTTTGTCATTGTGCTTTACAGTTTGTTACCACCAAACAAAGGATAACCCACTTAATCTAGTGCCAGTGCATTTTCAACACATCAGTCATTTGATGAAAAAAACAGATTTGATTTCCAAATACAGTACCCTCCATATTGTTAGGTACAAAGACACATTTTTGTACTTGATTTTGCTCTGTATTTCACAGTTTTAGATTTGTAATCAAACAATTCACATGTGGTTAAATTGAAGATTCTCAACTTTTAGTAAAGGGTATTTTTGCTTATTTTGGTTTGTAAGTGTAGAAAATAAAGCACTTTTTATACATATTATACATTTCTTTATTAGTCAGGTGCATTCAGTTGCCTTCTTAGTGCAGGCACTAAAAGAGCTTTCAGTATCTAATCTTGATCCTAAACTTTGATTTCCTTTGGAGTGTGTTTCTGGTGTTATTCAACCAGTTATGCCCATTAAAGATCAAGGAAACCATTATGAGGCTGAGAAATACAATTAAAACAGTCTGCTGAGAATCTTCACTACATATGAATGGTTTGATTAAAAATCTAAAATTGAAGAGAACAAGCCATATACAATGCCCCAAACATTATGGAAGACACTATAAACTCGAATGCATCCTTTAAAGTGTTCTTCAACATTTAATTTGCCAGCTATGAAATTTTTACCATTGGTACTAAACATGAAAATATCTTTTTCAATTAAGTCACTCCTACAGATAATACTGATGTGACTGAATACTCAAGGAATAATGTTAAAATAAATTACAGCCAACTTTTGGGGATATATTTTATGTATAAAACACATACTGCTTTATGCATCTTAGTGATATGTGGTGAAAATGAAAGCATCAGTTGTAATGTACCAAGTAATGATAAATATGTTATGACATATTTCATGGATAAACAAAACCAACCAAATACTTTAACAGCTCATAATACATTACTCAGCACTGAGTGACAAAGAATATTTGATTATCGATGACACTTTAGTATAAACAATTTAAGTTTACCTTAGAAAAAGAAAAAAGGTGAAAATAAAAGCTGAACAGCTGAATGAATGGTGGGTTCTTTGTAAAGAACACCGAGACAACAGCACTCCGGTGCCACCTTTGATATAACGTTCATTCAAAAGTCAAAAGTTTTTGTTAAGATTACAGTTAGAATGTGTGGATTGCAAGCTCTCCTGTTTAAGTTACACAGTGTGATGATTTTATCCATGATTTAACCAATAATAGACTAGGATTCTTGCTGAAGTTATCCTGGCTCAATCTCTACACTGGCGTAACAGTTTGGATCTTAAGAGCGACAAGAATAGTTTTTTTTTTCAGCATCTCTGTGTGATGCCATTCAATTTATAGCATGTCATCACCTTAACTATTAAGTTCCTAAACCTCCAACCCTTAAAAAATACCATGACACAATGCTCCAGTTATTTCTTACATGGAGCAGAACAAAAGCACAAAGGCAACAGCACAGAAGCATAACGGTATAAGCAAATTGGATATCAACATTTTATATAAAGTTGTGGTGAGAGCACAAGTAATGGATCTTCAGACACCCAGCTACTTTCAGAACAATCAAATGATAAGTGGAAAACCTGAGTAATATGTTAGAAAAGGACATACCGTGATGTCCTGATTTAACTGTCACTTTTTAAACACAAATCTCAGTACAGTTTTCTATTTACTTGTGATCAAGCTTGCAAGAAAATCGTAAACTTAGTGATATTCATAATTGCTGCATCATCAAGTGGTGACACATGTTACTAATGGTCTGTGACAGCTTTAACTCAACAGCAGCGAGATCATATCATGTATCAGGCATGGTCATGGTCTATTTGTTATATTCTAAATCCTTTTTGTGAATTCAAGTTGCTCCACTTCCCGCTAGCAGCAGCGTTTGTTCAGTGGCAATGGCTGTCGACTCAGCTTAAACGAGTCATTACTTTCTACATCTTGGGGGTCTAATGGTGGAATCTTCCGACCTGAAATACAGTTTAATACTTCTTAATACTTAGTATTTTCAGTTTTTTCACCAAATAGCAACACAGTTAAAAAATAAGACTTATTATAAAATGGCATGAAAGCTTGAGAATGTATTTGAAGTAAAATGTAAAATTTCATTATAGGTGTGACAGATACATGTTGAATCATTACATTATGCATGACTATCTAATTAACTTTTAACACCAGTGTTATGTTTAAAGTCCTGCTATTTAGGCCAAGCATGCATATCCCAGTGTTGAATATGAATGAGCATACAATCGCTGAGAAGAAATTACAATTTAACTTTCACAAAATTCAGTATTCACCGTAGTTGTCTGGATACTATATATGGCATTCTGTAGGCTACCAATTTTTTTAAATAATTACATTCAATGGGAGTTTGCTGCTAGCTATTGTGCAGGCTAGATAATTAGTAGCTGTACTAGCTAATTCTTACTCCATGGTATTTTTTTCAGTCATAGCTTATATTACTTTGAATGTGTGTTTACCCTACATCATTTCAAAAGTCTAGGGTTGTATACCCCAGGGACCTGAAGTGCTTCTGTAAGTGACAGTGCTCTGTTGTCACTGAAGACGTGTCTATGTGTCTCTCCATACTTCAAGAAATCTGTCTTTAAATTTACTTTGAGGCAATTTAGTAAGGACCATTGCAGGAAGTATGAAAAATTCAGATGAAAACAGTGAATAATAAATGGAATGGGCTTTTCAACATTCCGTTTTTATCAAAGTTAATTTAATGCACAAAAACAATATGTAAAATTAAATTAAATAAAAAGAAAAATACTTACTGATTTTCTTAAAAAGCTCTTCAACATTTATGGCATTTCTTGCACTGGTTTCAATGAAAATGGCAGCAATCGACTCAGCAAAGTCTTTTGCCTCCTTCATAGGGACTTCCCTGAGAAACCAAATTCAAATCACAACTGAAAATCAGACCTTACAGCTCCTCAAAAATCACCACAACAACAGATTACTGCTGAGATTTTCCAGGTGTCGGGAAGGCAGAGAATTGCATCGTATGTTCAAAATAGTGAAATCTTAACCATTAATTAAGGAGAATAGCTGTGAGTACAATTTGTTAAAAACAGAAATTATCATGCATTATGGTCATAAAAATCTGTCAAGGTAACACTTTCAATAGATCTTCTGATCCTCAGCTTCCCCATGCCTTTTTTACTGAACTGACTGACAGAGAAGTGCTATACGTATCTGTTAATTGGTAGATCATTTGCCAACATATCTGTTATAATCTCACAGAATCTACTAAAGGAAAATGAAACTAGGGGTCAGAAAGTTTTGGTAGAGAGTAGAAGTACAGGGCTTGTACAACAACCACAGCAACAAGAAATCCAAATGAAGCCATACCTGATGTCACTCAAGTCAGTCTTGTTCCCTGCTATAGCCACTACAATGTCTTCTGGACCATATTCTTTTAATTCTTTCACCCATTTTTTGAGTGTCTGAAAGGAATCCTATAACCCATACAAATGTTACATATATTGCCTTTGTTCTTGCCAAAAAAATAAGAATGAAATCTGAAGCTGCCTTCACACTGACTCCAACATACAACAATGATTGACTGGGTTGGAACGGTTGTGAAAAAAGACCGTTTGTGGCAAAAGACTAGCAATGGTTTCATAGACTATTGATAAACAGTTAGCTAATAATGATGCTCATGATGACAAAGATGACACAATCAATAATTAATAATCAATAATGTTAGATCTGATCATGAATAATCATTGGCTTTGCTGTAAACACAGTGAATTGGCACAATCACTAACATTTACTACAATGCTGTACCAAACTAAGCTTGTATAGTTTGTGCAGTAAACAAAAAGCATTGTTTGTGTTACCCCTACAGACTAACTATTTGTGCTAGGATCTCCTGCGGCCTAGCCATCTTATTTTTCTGAAATTGTTTGCCTGCAAACTGCCTAACTAACTACTATCAAACTTGGTAGTCCTGCTCACTTTTGACATGCTGTATATCTTTAATGACTCAAAACGTGGATCAAAGCTAACCTCTCCCCCATTGTTTTGGGATTTCAAAACCTGTCTGCCTGTGAATGTATAAAAACATGATGACCACTAGGCAACACATTGCGACCATCAAATCTAGACTTTGGAGTCAATGTGAAGGCATCTTAAAATTATGCAATACAAAACACAAAGGAGAAGAGATTACCAGCTTGGTGACATCATACACAACAACTGCTGCTGCAGAGCCTCTATAGTACATAGGGGCCAGTGAGTGAAACTGGGGGAAAAGACAGAAATAATAATACTTTGAGCATCAGAATGTGTATTCACAACTGACAATAACGCAAACCAAACAACTAAGCACAATATTTGCCATTATAAGCAGTGTTAAAATAGACTAATTACAGCTAATAAGGTTATTTAATTTATTGTGCATTTGACAACACTACGGTTGGACTTGATTTGCTTAATAATTGCTAACATACAAAACCAATCACTGGGTATAATTAAAATAGTTCAACACCCTTGATGATTCTTGACTTGGCCCTGTAGATCAGACATGACAGTTACTTTTGGACACTGGTACACAATGGTTTCTGTATGCTGATGATATACTCCTATACCAAAAAAATGTTTGTGCAATGTATTTAATAGCTATCACACAAATATATTCAATTACCATATAGAATGGCTGAATATCTAGTAAAAATATGCCAATAAAGAAAACATTCTTTGTTCATTAGCATTCTCAGCTATTTTGACTCAGTTGTTATAATTATTACCCCAGTCTAAAAATACTGTCAGGAAATGTTGCAAGCTGGAAAAAGGAAGGGTGCTGTGTTGCAGCCCATAGTGACAGGCTGAGCTGTGACCTTCAGAGTAACTGATATTTGTGACAAAGTGTATCTTAATTTTCTTTGAAAAATGGGAATAACAAGACAATCTCTATGGTGAATTTAAAGGATTGTTTGTTTTGCAGTGACAAACATTTGCTCCTGATAGTTACCATGATCATTAACACTGTTTTATGGCCTTCAGAATCTGGTCAGCTCTGCATTAGCAATATTCAGATTAGAAGATGTCTTTTATGAAGCCACAAAACCACTTCTAGGCCCATATTTATCAAAGCACATATTAAAACTTTTTGCATGCAATTTCAGTCACATGCTTTGTGATTGGAGCAAATTAACTACTTAGACCAATCATATTCTTTCCTAGTCTTTTTGCACCAGCAAAACAGTTTTGCATCTACTAGGCTAAATGCTTCAGCAGATCAGAACCATGTTTATGAAACTGACAATAGCTGGTCATTACCCTCTCTTGGCCCGCTGTGTCCCAAATTAAAAATTTGTGAAGCTCATGTCCACAGGGAACGGTCTTGGTTAAAAACGATGCGCTGTAAACATCATAAACCAAACATTAGCCATGAACCCACCAGTCTGATGGATGTACAGTTATAATAGAAGTTTATGACAGTTCAGACAAAGGTGTACAGGGCACAGTAAAATCTCATGCAAATAAGGAAAGTAACAGCATGGGACTATATTAAAATTCTTCTAGAAGCATGCTGACATAAGATTACAGAGAGCGTTCACTCTGTGATAGACATGTAACAGCCATACATGTATGGGTACAGCTTACTACATGAAGCCTGGAACTTGAATCCTTTTGATACAAGCAATACATGGATCTCAATATTGGGCAATGCTTAAGTTCAAAACAGCCAGACATTGGGATACACATCCCAACACAATATGCAATACTGCCATCTCAAGTTTTCAAGACTGTTTCCCACAAAGCAAAGTCAGTAAAGTATCATGTTATGTTGACTACATAATCACAGCACTACTTAATGTTGATCATGTCATCATCTATCAATCCCACGTCACTTCCAACTGATAGGCTGAAAGAATCAAGGGTCTGAAGCCAGTACTGTTCAACCCACAAATGATAATATCCATCTGCATGTGAAAGATTTAGCAATATTTATCCTAATCAAAGAGACAGTGATAGCACAAAACACAATGGCTGCCATTATGTGAAGGGACTAAGCAGGGAGGTTTGCCAATTTGGATTAAAAGCATTGATGAATGAAAGCAAAGCCTTGAATACAAAAATATGCATTCAAAAATAACTACTGATATGTTTATTTTCCTTTATCCATTATGTACAAATGTATAAGTTATGATGTCAAAAATTACCTTAAAAAAGTGCAAAACACTTTGAGCGTGCAGTCTTTCATAGCAGATAACATGATTCTAAATCAATCTTAAATTATTGTGGTCATTGTCGAATGAGTTTCAGTACTTATTTCAACATGTGCAGTAAAGCACTTGAGATGTGAGCTATTGTCAGGGCGAGGCAGTGATAAAGTACTATCCATGTGTTTAGTATCAGAGCTCAGGGGAGCCGCGTGGCAAATACTGGATTCCTGTGGCTGTCATGCTTCAATTTATAAGGAATTTGCAGACATAACTTTGCCCTCACTATACCAAAACTCAACAGTCAGACCTCAGACAAAGAAAAGTACCCTGTGCATCGTATTGAGCCATTGAAGTATATTACACTAACATGCAATTCTATTTGCAGTGCAAAACCTTAAAAGTAGGGAAATTCCGTAATTCCAACACTTCCTCCTTACCCTATTGTTGGACTTATGTTGTGATCAAACTGATCGTTCACAAAACGACACACAATACTTGATTTTCCAACTCCTGTATCCTAAAACAAGAGAACGATATAAGTTATGTTTATTCTGACAAACTAAAGACTTGGGTAAGACATTCCAAAGGGTTGACAAACAATCTTAAATAGGTTAGATAGTACAACTAGTTACAGTACATACCTTCATGACACAGTGAATAAAAACAAGCAGAAAGCTTATTGAAGTTTTGCTTCGCCTGTTCCCAACTTTTTGAGAGCTCAACTTAGAAGCGCATGCACTGTATTCGCTACCTGTGACAAAGGATTCTGTCCACCCGGCTCAAAGTGACGCAAAACTTTCAATGGGTAGGACCGCATAGAAAAGAATAATCATAAACTTTTATTAAACGTGGTTAATATAAGTATGCATTTAATCAGTTCGGCTGTGGAAGGAAAAAAAAACGTAAATATGTGAGTCTGATATGTCTGGTCTCATTTTTTTCATGTTACCATTTCAATTTTATCTAAAAAAAACTCTACGATGTTATGTTGAAAATTAAGATAAACTTTAATTTCCGTGTTGGTGAAAATAATTAGGAACCAAAAGGAGCTCTCTGTCTCCGGAGGTTCAGTCGAATCGCAGACTGCAAAATCCTGAAAGATAATGTTTCATTTTTTTTTTTACTTACCCCAAGAAGACAGATTTTAAGTTCTCTTATAGCCATCGTTTATAGCTCTTTACGAATAATTTAGCTTTCTGGATTTCACCATTTTTCTATTGTCCTCTCAGAACAGTTTCATTTTGCTTGCATCAGCTTCTTCTCATTTTCAGTTTTTACAAGAGGTCTACCCTGGGCAAGCCTCAACATCTTTCTCAAAATATAACGGAAACTAGGAGGACAAACCCAAAGAGCTGTCAGTCACGTGATGCGTATGATCACCTCAGCGTTCAGAACAGGCTACGTCGCTGGGCTGTCTTCAAGAAAAAAATAAATGATTTTTTTTTTCAATAAACTTGGAAAAATATGTACTCAAACAAAGCTGTCATTAAAGAACACCATTAGAATAATAATGTCATATTTTAATTCATTCAGAAGATCCAAAGAATATTTTGTCAGGTTTTCAAAGAGCACACATTCTCCTTAATTATTGGAATTAATGACAAATTAGCTAGCCTTCAAGCGTTTGTTCATTGGGCTGAAAAACCCAATATTTACAACCGTTCCTGAAAATATTTATATATTATTATAATTATGTGAGAAACATACCACACAGAAGCAGAGTAAGAATTTCACTATGCATTGGCGGTATGTACAATAACATATTTGTGTCATTTACAACACATTGTGTCATTTGCAACAAAGAAAAGTGAAAAGTGAAGAGGAAAGTTCTCACATAAATGATTACATGTTTTAATTACCTAGGGAAATGGACAACGATATTGGTTTGAAATATCCTAGTAAGTTTACATGCCAAATGACAACTTTAACAGAAAGTTTAGCACAACTGTAGAGCCTGCACTATCGACAGATATAATGTTGCCACCGCGATGCTTCGGTGCAGTCACCTGGAGGCTACATTACATTGTCTCACATACAGATCGAAATGTGTTGATAACATTGAAACTAGTCTATGGAATTAATGATGCTTTTAATTCAACGTACATTTTAATTGCAATGAATATGTATTCGGACCTAATTTCGGTGGTTCTCCTTTTTCAACAACGTCCGCTAGATGGTGTAGTGATTTCCATAGCGATGTTGAATCTTTCCAACCATCTCTCGTCAACTAAGCCGCTCTCCTCTTTCCACTCCAGTTGTTGCCTCAGCTGCAGAGACCACTTTAAATGTAGGACCAGGACAAGATGGCGGGTATGTGCAGTTTACATTAGTTAACGCAATCCGCCTTTTTAAACATTGTTTCTCGTCGTTATTTTTAGCACTTTTAAGCCCATTCACAGCTACTTAAGTTGGGCGTCGTCAAAGTCGCAACTGATCGCTGTTTTGTGTATTTATTTGCAGATTTATCTTTGCTTCAGGAAGATTCGCAGGAGGAGATAGACGGATGTAAGTTTTCTCTTGTGTTTTTACCAACCTTAGCAAGCTAGTGTTAGCTAGCAAGCTAGGTTTCTATAACTTTATCGCCGCCAGCGTGTGACAATGATACAGTCTGTTGTGCAGCTCCCGGATGGTCTACGGGCCTAGAGGGAAACAGCATCCGGAAACCTGTCCTCTAAAATCTTCACCTTCGGTTGGCATTTATTTTTAATCTTTACATGTGTCAGTTTCGGATTTTGTGGTCAAAGAGAAACAGAAGAATGAAAATCGTAACCGGTCCAACAATATGTCACGCACATTTGCAAAAGTTTGGTTGCTTGCTGCTAGCTACCCGGCTAATTTGTTAGCTAACGTTAGTTGTCTTTCTTGGGAAAACTATCTAGCAAGCTAGTTTGCGTCAAAGAAAACAAGAATGGAACTCGTACTGCTTGCCTTCTTTTGTCGAATTACCTGCAAGCTATCGACAAAAATAAAACTGTTCGAGCCAGGTCTCGACTGACTAATGTTAGCTAGCTTTCCAGCGTTGCGTGTGGTGATATGCAAGAATTTGAAACTGCATAACTTATCCTGAGCCGTGTGTTGGAGAGGTGTGCTTGCTAGCGCTAGTCTTCGCACCAAAGGGGCTAGATGTAGCTGGTAGCTACCGACATTGTGACCCCTATCGTAAGATGCCGAGCTATGGTCGCTGGTTTTGTTGTAACTAAGTAGTAATCTAGTTCATTGTAGATGAAATAAACCGAGTGAAGGAATCCAATGTGAGCTGGTAAACTATTCGCTACATGTTTGCTAACATTAATCTCGTAATTTTCTCCAACGTTATTCCATTCATAGGGTTACAATTGCTATATTGTCACGTCATTGACAGATTGGTAACATTAGCGACGTAATTGATGCCGATTTAGTGACACTAGCTCGTTTGACTAATGTGCAACCGAATATGAAATACTTTTCTTGCCAGTCTAAGAAATGTTTTGTCTTTGTCTTTAAGATTTTGCTTTGCGCATTAAACGTTAATGGATGCAACTAACGTTGGTCACATGTTGATATTTGGAAAGTCTCTGTCGGTCCTGGCTAATGTGTGCAGATTAATGTGATGCATTTTCCGAAGAGTAGAACTAGTGTAACATTATCAAGTTAATAGTGTTATAGACACCTAAACACCTTCTTTCTCTCCTATGTTGATTACAAATCAAGTGAAATAACTGCTAATGTATTCTCTTGCTCAAGGGACCTGATTTGATAATGGGTTCTGCTGATGCACTATATATTTCCAATGTTTCTAATAGTTGGTGTGGATGACTACAGCTCAGAGTCTGACGTCATTATTATACCTTCAGCCTTGGACTTTGTGTCGCAAGATGAGATGCTGACGCCTTTGGGAAGACTGGATAAATACGTCGCCAGTGAAAATATTTTTAACAGGTTAATATCTGTCTTGTCAATAATAAACAATTTATCAAGAAGACCACAGTCCCTTTTACCAACCATTACAAATGGGCATGGTTAAAACTGCTAAAGAACAATAAACTATGTGGTACTGACAGAGCTGATGTAGATGTTTTATAATATTCATAACGTGTTACATACCTTCTTCTGTTCCTGGCTCTTACAAGAAACTTTTGAATTGCAGACAAATGGTGGCTCGAAGTTTGTTGGACACTTTAAAAGCTGTCAGCGAGGATGAGAGGGACTGTATCGCTGTCCTGGAGAGAGTTAGCAGGCTGGCTGATGACTCAGGTAAGCCATCCCCACCTTATGGATTCATTGTAAGCTATGTCATGTCTGAGTCTGCTAATTTAAATCACAGTGGTGTCCAGAAATACACTAGTGCCTGTTTTCTGCATAGGGAGGTCACTACTGAGCTTTCAAAAGTGGATGAAATTGTTTCCAAAATAAATAGATGTTGGCAAATGTTGGTGGTTGTAAGATGCAGGACCAGGAGGAAAGAATTGTTCGAAGGATGGGCTGGAACTGTGTAGAGGGAAATTGGGGAGGGTTTAGTGTATGGAACTATGGACTACAGCCTAAGATCATTCAAAAAACACAAACTGCTGTGATCCCAGACAGGCTTCAGTTTTCTTGGTAGGATGTGAAAAGTGTCTCCCCAGAGGTATTGGCTGAAGGTTCTAGGCTGGGATATTCAAGACTGTTTGACAGTGAGGCTGTGCTGCTCCCTGGATCAGGGTTAGGGTTTATCTCTTTTGTGGTGTGAAGTGAGACACCTACTTCGCAGGGCACTGGCTTATGGCTTTTACTGTTTGATGGAGGGATCTTAATGACTAGCTTCTTGCACCTGGGTGCTATTTTATTTTGCTAAACCAAAAAGCCAGGCTTTTAGGATTAATCCTTGAAGTTGACCTGCTATCCCGCTTAAGCCACTTTTGAAAATAGGCTCTGTTTGCACTTTCCGGACATATGTGTCCTGCACCAGTTGTATAATAATTGAACACATTTGTCCTTAGAATTTCAGTTCATCCTTACACTTTCAGCCTGTAAGGTATGCACAACTATTTTTGACCTGCTTTCATCTACATCTGCAACAGCATTAGTGAATTTTATTATTAGAGGAAGGAAAACAGCTGATCAGTGGTACCTGTATGTGCTTAAAGTATTTTTGTAACATGCTTACCAGTTGTGTATTACTTGGCTGTAATTGTGCTAATAGTTGGGCTATATCTGTGAAAAAGCATCCAGTTCATACAGCATAAGTGCATGTCATCCTATAATTTGGAATGACTCTGATTGTCAGTGATGTATTGTAACTTTTAGTTTCAGCCTGGCTTAAATATTGTGGAAGATTTGGTCTGATCACTGTAGAACGTTAGGTAAAAGACAAAAGCAAAGTAATATGTAAACTATGAGAACAAAGACTGCATATACCAGTGGTCCTCGGTTCTGGTCCCAGAGAGCCACAGTGTATGTTTTTTTGTTGTTATGCCCATTTCTTGGGTCTGATGTTGTGTGGAATCTCAGGAGAGAACAAATACAAGCACACACAGCAATTTATTGCTGTCTTTATTGGTATCTATTTAAATTTAGCAGTCACTGCAATCTGTCCAAACTGATCCAATGTTTAGGAAGTTAAGTGAAAACTCAGTTTATGCAACAGTTGACCGACTTAATTTCTGCCTCTGACTTATGTGTTGGACCCTATGAACCCTATGGCCCAACTCATTTTTGGGCCATAGGCTTCAAAAAAAATTGTTACTGTCACTTGTTACTGTTGACCCAGTAAGATTTCAAACTCTAAGCAAAATTCCAGGACATAAAAATGAAATGTTTCCGTCAAGCTGTCTGAATATCACTTTCCACATATCATGCTTCTGTTTGTAGAGGTTGCTGTTTGCAGATGGATTAAATAAACCCTCCTGCCACAGCTCAATAAATTTCTCACCTTCCACTTGTGTCCAGCCCGTGTTCTTGGCTTGGAGATCAACCAAGCATGGCAAACTTTATTCCACGGGTGCTCTTTTTGCTGTTTTTCGAGATGAAAAATGTCTTGCTTTAAATTGCTGTTTCTTGTTGCCACATCAGATTATTGAATGGTTATTAACTGTCTGCTGCCAAAAATATTGAGTAGTTTAATATCTGCTCATGAGGAGCTAGCATGTAAGATTACCGATGGGAACTGAAAGAGTAAATGATCCAAGGTGTTAATCTTTTTTTTCAGTCTTCAGGCATTTTTGCAAGTATTTGGTTTAAAAAAAAATTCTTAACTTCATAAGGGATATGTGAAGTAATAACGTGACGGTAAAAATTAAATGTGTACAATACATAAGTGTGATGTGACCAGAGGTGGTTTTAGGATTGTCTGTTGAAATTTTACCTGACAACTGATTTTGCTCCCCTACACTTCAATTAAATTATGAAGCAAACGAATATTTAATGTGCTTGTGTGAAGAGAGCTGCATTGAACTAAATGAGCTCCTAACTGGTTATTGTTGGATCAATCTGTATGAGAAGCTGAATGCATGTAGTACACACACATCATTCCAGCACCCAAGGACATGAGCACTTTCTAACTAGTCTCATGAACTTTTTCTTCCGTTTTCTTAATCATCTTAGGTTGATGAGGGCAAGTTGGGAAAACAGGATCAGACACATGTTTGAGCAGCCTCACCCAGTAGCATTAACACCTCAGGCACTTTCATTAAGACTGATTATTGGATTCATATGTACCATTCTGTTTTTATGTAAATTGGTTATTAACAGTCTCAGAAAGAGTAAAGGTTAAGCTGAACCTGTGTTGTGTATATGAAAAGCAGTTGCTGCATAGATATATGCTAAATTGTCTTTGCAGTTATTGAGAACTTTGCTTTCATTCACTACACCCGCTGTGAGAAGCTGGCCTGAAGTAAACTCTTGTCTTGCATTGGGCGGAGACCTGTCAGCATGTTGTTGCAGGTCTTTGCTCCCTCCCACATTAAATATGCCTTCATCTCTTTTCCTGAAGACTATGGCAAGCTTGCAAGCTGCTCACCTCTACTGATGGAGAGAGGTAAAAGTGGAGTTGGATTTGATGTCTTTTTTTCCCTTTGAAGAGATGGGTGTTCTAACAGCTGTGGGGGTGTTTATAACACCTTTGTGGAAAGATTCCCAGGTCATTGTGCAGCTTTTCATTTGATGTTGGGGAAGCTGGCCAAATGGTCAACAGGATTCTCTGCCTGTTTTCTTAAATACTCATTTAATTTAGAGAAAGATGTGTAATGAAAGGTATTTCTTGCAGATCTCGACTTTTTGTGATGAAAATTGTCAGGTCGTGGAACGTTTGGTATGCATGGTCAATTTGAACAAATAGATATCAACCAGGTTTGAGGCCCTTACACTCCCTTTTTGCATTTTTAAACAGCCTTGTCAGAGTTTGCTGAAGATCTTATAGAAGGGGCCTTCCTGTTGAGTTTTTTTGGTTTTGAAAACCAATGAATTACGTCAGTGTGGTTTGAGGTTGACCTCGCAGCATACGCTATCATCTTTCATGAAGGCCTTGTGGTTTTTCTCACCTCAGCCCATTCTGTTTAGGGCCATAACCCACGCCCCTCTCCCCACAACCTTTGTCACATATTCATGTCACTGTCTGTAGTTTACACACTAAGAATGTTTGCTAGTATACCACCTGATGTGCAAATAAAGTTGTGTTGAACATCTAGACCATGTTAATATGGCCCTGTTTTCTGTGATTTTACAGCAGCAATTACTGCAGTATTTGTAACTTTTGTGCTCTGAACTTAATGCAGTGCATAAACTAACCCTGCTCTCCTTTTTTCTCAGAGCCTACGGTTCGAGCAGAGTTAATGGAACAAGTTCCTCATATCGCTATTTTCTGCCAGGAGAATAGACCTTCCATTCCATTTGCTTTCTCAAAATACTTGCTACCGATAGTAGTGAGATACCTCGCAGACCAGAACAACCAGGTAAGAGTTTTGCAGTATTTCCTTGCCATTCAAAGCTGCATTTCAGCAAATTTAAAAGAAATATTATGAAATGTTCTTAATAATTAGAAATATTGGTAATGTTGTAACGAATAGCACAACAGTACTTTGTGACACAAATTCTGCTTGATACAACATTGTTAAATTGCACATATTTTAGGTAATTCCTATTTAAGACATGAGGGATTATAGCAGATGCTGTGTATTAAAAATGTAGTTCTGATGCTGGAAATATGTCTTTTCTTATCTTGGAAGGAATATTTTATGCTCATTTTATTGTTGCGCTCTCCCTCCCTGTGCTCAGCCTTGACTTTGACTCATGTGGTTCCAGGTCCGAAAGACCAGCCAGGCAGCACTCCTTGTGCTGCTGGAACAGGAGCTCATCGAGCGAGCTGACATCGAGACCCAGGTCTGTCCTGTTCTTGTGGACCTGACAGCCCCCGACAGCAACGATGATGTAAAGACAGAGGCTATGGCGGTGAGTCAGATATCATGAAGTAACATTAGGTGTTTTTAACCCTAACTTCTTATGTTAAAAAAGGCTACAGTTGACAGGAAAGTCACATGACCCAGTTTAAATGGATGGTTAGGATTTGGCAGAGATTAGCCCGGTATTTGTGTCTATATCACAAATCATCAGCTACAAATTATGATCAAATAAGGCTTTGGAAGAATACTCTAAATCAAGAAAAGGACCACAACCAGCATTTTTTTACACAGTATTGTAACAGTGCTGACAACAGTCCAAGACCAGAGCTGAATGACTTAAATACCCTGTGGATATCAACATGCCAGCTAAATTCTTCATCCAACTCATCCCCATAATGAACAATTATTCTTCTGTTTTGTGGTATAAAACCCAGTGTGACTGCTTGCATAAAATGGCATCCTGAAACTGTTTTTATGGGGCAGATTATCTGTAAAATGGCACCTATGGTGGGGAAGGACATCACGGAACGCCTTTTCCTGCCCCGCTTCTGTGAGATGTGCTGCGACTGCAGGATGTTCCACGTGCGCAAGGTCTGCATGTTCATTGGCCTGGATGCTTTGAAGGCCCACCCACTTTGGTCACCCCAAACTTGTCTGAAATTGTCATGTATTGCTATTCATTTTTCAAATAATGAATGATTGTACATCAATACCTTTATTTATTTGTTGCAGTATGCACAAGAAAAATGCTTACTGAATATTTTTTGTTTTGGCAGGTTTGCGCAGCCAATTTTGGGGACATCTGTAGTGTGGTTGGTGGGGAGGCAACCGAGGAGCTGCTGGTATGTATCTAATCCTTGACTGTCTCTCATTGAGGGTCAGTGCAGATTTGCGGTGGATAGTCACTTACAACTACAACTATGGTTATATAACTGTAGCTATGTAATAACCAAGGAATGGAAGTCCCTGACTTCCAAATAGCATGAACAGCAGATGAGTTTCTCAAGTGTTGTGTGTCATGAGCTGGCAGGAATACTTCATACAGGGGAGGTCTTGTAGGGTTTTGGGGTGTTATTGACATGTTCAGCGAGGCGGCTTGCCCGCACTCATGTAAGTGAGTCAAGGATTTGGAAGGAAGCAGGCCCTGGACTCAAGCCCTGTTTTTGTCGTGTGCCCTTCCTGCCCAGCTGCCACGCTTTTTCCAGCTCTGCTCGGATAACGTGTGGGGGGTGCGGAAGGCCTGCGCGGAATGCTTCATGACCGTTTCCTCGGCGACCTCTCAGGAAGTGCGCAGGACCAAGCTCTCCTCCCTCTTCATCAGCCTCATCAGTGACCCTTCCCGATGGGTAAGCAGAGAGGCTGTCTCCCCTTGCTTCTCAGCCGAGCTCCATGGCTCTGAGCTTGTGCTGTATTAATAGCATGTGGCAGAAATGTCAAGAAACAAAGTAAGGAAAAACATTTCCATGAGGGTTTTGCATGACATGCATGATAATGTATAATTAAGCTTTCATGTTGCATTTTGAACAACTGAAGCTGATATTCAATAAATTGCCCTTTCTGAGTGTGAAGTAATGAAGTCAATGTTGTTGAATATACTGGGAAGTACATCAGAAGAACACATGGCAGAAACAGTACAAGGATAAATATTAATACCTTTTATTAGGCCACAAGAAACAGAAACTACAATAGAAGTCTGTGCAATTGGATGTCTCCTGTGTAGTTGTACAAAGATTTTGTTGATATGTTGATGTTTAAGTGGACCCTGCCTTACTCAACACCCCCCACCACCCCAGGTGCGCCAAGCTGCCTTCCAGTCCCTGGGCCAGTTCATCTCCACATTCGCCAGCCCCTCCAGTGTGGGCCAGTACTTCAGGGAGGAGGAGGAGGGAAGAGACTGCAGCTGTACACACCCACAGAACAGGTGCAAATCATCACTTAATCAGCCTCCATGTTCACAGCCACACTGTTAAGGGGGAACCAGAAGGTTATCTCAGGTTCCTTGAATGTATAAGCCATATAATGTATGGCTATCTAACTAGCTAGCAAGACAGCTGATTTATACATGTTTTTGTATTACCTCTGGAATAAATTGTTGTTTTTCCAAAGTTGGTCATTCAAAAATGAAACAATTCAGGCTTGGTTACAGTTCTGTTTTCAAGAGATTTGTGTTTCCAAAACTGAAAGCATGGAATTGAAGAGATCTTTAGGGCAATGGTCAAGGCTTGCTTCTAGAGAAGCCAGTGTTGGCGTTCCTTGTGTAAATACCTAGACCAGGTTGTCCTATTGAATGTACTTGGTGAGACTGGTGTTTGCTTTTGTTGTGTGCTTGAAAGGTGTCCAATATCAAAGTGAAAGTTAATCAGCTACATGTTTACTGCAGTAGAATTCGCACTGGCATTCAAACTGGTAGCACAAGTTTTCCTGCCATTCTACTCAGCTATGCCCATTAGGGAGCTGATAGGCATTGGAGACTCTTAAGACCCTGGCTGAATAAGGTTGTTTCTCTCTCTTCCCCTCCATCAGCAAGGAATCACTGAACGCAGATGGTGTGGTGAGGGAGTCGTCTCCCTGCTGTCCTGGAGAGTCAGGCTCCGAAAGTAAGACGGAGGCCCCATCTCACCCAGTGGAGGGAGAAGACCTGAGTCCAATTACTCTGGGTTCCCCCTGCTCTCAGGCACAGGAAGATGGGCCTCACTGTGACAGCGATTCGCTCGAGTTCAGCGTGGATGTGGCGGTAGAGGGGGGTGGGGAGCAGGCAGCCGAGGACCTGTCCCATGATGTGTCCTGCGATGCAGAAACTGGGCATGGATGCCCTCCCCCAGAGGAGAACCAGCCTCCTCCAGGCCCGGCAGAACCAGACCCTGACCCCACAGGAGGAACCTCCACAGATGCAGCAGAGAACGGGATCACGCCCAGCGAAAAAGACCAGGAGGACAGGGTGGAGAAGCACTCAGAACCTGCTGAGGAGGAGGACAAGCTGGCATTGCCTTCAGCCCCACAGCCCGCCTTGGAAGGAGGCTCGATCCCCGAGCAGGAACTTTACAATTCCTTCCATTACTGGAGGACTCCCATCCCCAGTATTGATCTGGACCTGGAGCTGCAGAAGGAGGAGGAGGCGGGCTGCAGTGACCCAAGTGGTGGCTCTGCCCCCAACTCAACTCCCACACTGGGCCGCAAAGAGCTGGAGGAGATGATCGAGAACCTGGAGCCACACATTGATGACCCCGATGTTAAAGGTAAGCCTCTTACTGCAGTCGCCAAGTTAGTCTCTCATTGCTGCAGTTGAGTTTTCCGACTCCTATTTCTCATCTCTCAACTGCATATGGGCATTTGCCTGCATAAAACCAGTTGACTCCATATCCTGAACTGGTATCTTTTGAAACTGGACTGGAAGGTTTTGTTGTATGTTTGGTGATCTAAAGTCTATGAATATAAAATCAGTCGGTTGGAATACCGTCCTTAAGGGAAGGTAAGTCTTTGCCAGGCAGAGAATAGCAGCGGACAAAGAATCACGAGAAACTAGAGACAGTAATTGCACACATTGCCATGTGATAAGAGCTTGTTATTTTGGTCACTCTTTTGGAAAGGGGTTGGGGGGGGGGGCTCAGCTGCCCATGCACACAGTCTGCCCTGTGTAAAGTGTGAACTGTCTGACGCAGAGGAACAGTTAATTGTAGTCCCTAAGTTGTTGTTGCAATAGAGTCTGGAGTCATCAGACAGAATGTGGTACTTGTTCACAGCTTGAACACGTGCATTGCAATGGGGGTATTGAGACCTCTGTTGCAACTTCACAACAGAAGGCTGTTCTCAGATTTATGTCTCCAAATCCCATTTCTTTGTGTCCATGCAGTATGCTTTTTTAGGTTTCAGCTCAAACCCTTTAAAATAATTGCTCATGGAAGAACTGATCGGGATTCAACATCTCTGGACAATGACCTGAAAACATCTGTTTGGGAAATTTAAGTGCTATTTTAAAAATTACAGTCCATTTTGTGTCTTAATTTCGTAAACCAGCTTAGTTTTTCAAATGTAATGGCAATGAGATGATGATGTGTTTTCAAGCCAAAGATATTAATAACATATTAGCAGTTAAGATTTAGACACTAGCTCAGCTATCTTTAACAGTGGATATTAACCAGAATTAGTTAGATGTAGAAACATGTCTTGCTTCTCATAATGAACAGAAATCATTCTTCAGCAGCACATCTGTTTCACAAAAGGACATAGTGGCACAAGATTGCTCAGTCGATGGCAAATTGAAATTGAAAATTCTTTTTCTCACACAGTCTAACCTAATTGATTTAAGAGCAGCTGGAACCAAATAAAGTGAACAAAGTGTTTTCCCAGGGCAGTGGTTAAGAAACAGTGCTCCTAACCACTTGGGCTGAAATATAGTACATAGGATATTGCACTGGTGACAGATGATGCTGAAAGATGCACTTGGCAACATTGCTGATTCAGTGCATGGCAGAATTTTGCAGGGCAATTACAAAACTGTCCTTTTGACTTCTGTGTTCTGAGAAGCTTGTTCCCCTTAGAAGGAGCTGCTTGTGTGTTACAAAACAACATTGCAGTTGGCGTGACCAGTATGGTCACTGAGTGTGCGTTTTTTGTTAATGCTTTGGGATGCGATGAGTTGTGAATGTAAAAAAGGAAATGGACAAATTGAGTGGCTAACTTCAGGTCAAGATCACCTCGCATCATTCTAAACTATGGAAATCTTGAACTCCTGGGATTGCACCTCCCAGTTATTGCTCCTCATTGTGACACATTGTTATACAGAGTGCATAAACAGCCCTTTCAGGTCTTTGTTTGTTTGCCTGTCCTCAAATAGGAGCTCTCTGTGTACTATTAATGTGTCCTTCATTAGACAACAGTAGGGCTTTATGTAGAGGCTCAGAAACATGGGCTTCTGCACAGGCTTCAATGGCTGCAACAACCTGCTGCTCCTGAGGCCATGAGAGCTCTGCAGCAGCAGGAGTGCTTCTGGTTCCCTTGCTCCTGTCTGCATGTTAGGCCAGCTGCGGTGGGTTAAAAATTTGAATTGAGTGGTATGTTAAAAATGCATACAGGGCATTTCAAGGTCAAGGTTTCAGGGCATGCAAGGTCAAGCTATATCAGCTGTGTTAGTGTCTCTTTCGTGTTTTCCAGTTACCTCATTGTTTTGGATATTAGAAAATATATTTTGCTCAGTCTGTCACTCAATTTCAATTTTGTGATTGTTACATTTACAGAATACAAGTGATACACTCAGTTCTATGTTTCGTTTTTACCTCATTTCTACACAGGACATTTTTTTTCCTTTACTGAATACTGATTATGAATAGACAAGTCATCATATGTTGAATCTGTTGACTATTCTAGGGAAATTCCCCAACATTGCGACATTGAAGACTATTTATGAACTCACATATAAATCTTTGTAAGATGTACTAAGGTAGCTGTTAAGTGCATTACCCATGTCTTTGCTGATTTTACCCTAAGCTGTCCCTGGGCCTAATGAATGCTTAGTGTTTTTCTCAAGATTTCCTTCTTTCAAACCAGAATGGCTGAAGGCCTTTTCTTTTGGTCTTGTGTCCAATATTCATTCTTCCTTATTTTTTTTTCTTCCTTGCATAACTCTGACCACATTGCCTGGTTATGCTCTGATTTGGCACACTTATTGGTCATAGCCCGTAGCTGTGTAAAATCCCTCTGTTGCCTAAGGAGAAAACCACAGCCATTAAGGCAGTCAAATGGCTTTTCCCACAATAGTAATTCCTGAATATAACTCATTTTTTCAACTTACAATTTGAAGGCATATCAGTCATGGTTTTGCAGATATTTGCACACTTTAATTTTTGTGAACATATAAAAGTGTACATCCATCCAGTGTATCAACATACTTTTCAGATTATCTATCTCATTCTGCTAGATCAGACTGAAATTTACAACCTTGTATAGCGTTTTATCAATGTAATATAATATCCCTTGCACTTGAATGGGTGGCTTTTTTCAGGGTTTAAAGAAAGATTTTCACTTGTTGCATGAATCTTTCTGTTTTGCATGAGCGGGTCCTGCAGGGTGATGCGCCTTAGGCTGATGCAACAGTCATGGAGGGAAGACTAACTCAACTCTTCGCTCATGGGGCAGATACCTAGTGTGCCCTCTGGAAATGTGCAGTCTGCCCTGTTGAAGCTGCTTATATAGCTGAAACTGTTCCAAACTGCTCATTTCTGAGGACACACTTGCTACCCTGTATTGACCTACAGTGCTGCAAGACGTTACAGATTGACCAGTCAACAAATTGTATTCCAAATGTGGTTGAAAATGGGGCATGTATGTTTACTAGTCATGTAACTTCATAATATGGGTACGTATCACTTTCGATCTTGACCTGGTTATATGACTTACAGTATGTGTAAGAGGGATGTACAGAAGGGCATAGATGCACTGAAGGAAAGATTTGAATCTTCACTGGTTGATCCTATAGTTAGTACACAGCTGCTTACTGAAGTAATACCCCACCAAAATCCACACTGCAGGAAGGGAAAGCAGGAGATCATGGGCTTATACCACAGATCTGATTAATCCTGCTTGTAGCAAAAACAACATGCCTTAGCATTGTGCTCTGCAGGAGACCACCTCTCACTGTGCACCAAAGGAGGAGATGCCATTCTGCTCAACAAGGGGAACATGTATCTGACACAATGCTTCAGAAACTTTGAGCTTTCCCTTTCCACAATCTTGTTCAGACACAAAAACTAAAAGTACAGCTGTCTTTGTTTTGCAATGAGATATAGACCTCAAAAAAAAATCTTATAATGATATAAATTTTGAAAATGTACCAAAATACTAATTTAGAACTTTAGGAGATTTGAATCTCCCTCTAGAAATATTTTTTTTTCTTTAACTTGTCATTTCTTGTAACTGCACAATCCATACAATGTAGTCATCTCTGTACATAGAAGCTACTTATCACTGCAGCAGGAGATGCACTGTCACCAGCTTTGAGTGAGGGTCAGATTGCGGGTTGTGGTGTTCAACCAGAGAAGGTGCTAAATTTTCAAGTCCCACCTTAATTATTCATGTCTTCTCCTGAGCTATTATAAATAGGCCCTGAAATCCTGTTTCAAGGGTGGTGGCAATATGATATCAATTTGAAAAGAAGGGATGCAGGAGAAAATTGTAACTGCACAAAAAGGTAGTGACACACTAGCTGCTTGGTACAGCATTTGATAGGTTTTGATATGAATGTAAAAGTGAAGGTGCAAAAATGTGAAATTTGTAACAAAACTGGATGAAGGATTTTAAACCTAAGACCTTTAAATACTTTCTTAGCTCTGACACAGAAATAAACAGTTCTTGGACCACATGGCTGAAAGTCATCTATATAGCAGATATGCAGGCACATGGTTTGCTCATATCAAATGCATTAGTGGAACAATTTATAGCTGTTGAAAGCAATTTATAACAATTTATTTACACTGCCTTACCTAGTGGTAAAACACAAAAACACAGACCTCTTCAGTTTGGTACTGCTGTCTCCTGTTGTAATGGAAAAAGGTTTATATTGCCAAATTTCCAAAACAACCAAGGCATGAATTTTTAAAAAGTAAAGAAGGCTTTTTCATTATTGTGAATTCTGATTTTTTCTAACTGACAGTTATAGTCAAGAAAGGTGGAATGCCTAAAATGCCCACATTGATATTGACAATATGTTGTATTTTCTCGGCGTAATAAAAATTTGTTCCCAAAAAAAAGAAAGGTGGAATGCCTGAAGAATGAAAGACAAAAATGTACCGCTGCATTGTAAAACAAGGTGTACAAATTGGATTGAAATGAAGACATGAATACCAAAATTTTTGTCATGGGGTTTTTTTAAAATTTTTTTTTTGGGTGGTGAGGGGTTTATCAAGTCATCTTTTTTGAAGGGAATGTTGGTTGAGAAACACTGGGGAACAGTCCCAAACTTCCTGAATTAACTTCCCTGCTGAAACACCTTCTGGAATCTCCAGTGCTGGTTGGCAGGTCAGACCATAATGGGCATTGGAAATGTGAACTGTTAACTCCAAGATAATTTTGATCCCAAAACTACTTGCCTTACTTTTTTACTTACTTTTTTTTCTTTGCTTAACATGGCATTTCAGGGTTTTGTACATTTCAGGAGTCTTTGTATTGCATTGAGAATGAGTGGAGACTGTAAATGTGAAGTGGCAACTGTTCTCCCTCCCTGCAGCACAAGTGGACGTGCTGACCGCAGCCCTCCGAGCTGCAGTGCTAGACTCTCACCTGGAGGAGGGACTCCTGGAGCCTCAGATGGCAGAGGGGTCCAGAGACAACCCCTTTACCATCAGCAGTGTGCCTTTGATCGGGGACTCGGCAGACACGGAGGTGAGTGATGCTTTAGAATTCTGTGCTGTAGAGCTGAATCCCTGTGAGATGGTCTGTGGTCTGATGTCTGACCCTGACTCTGTCTGACTGGAAGAGCCGGGAGTCCACCCTGCAGATGAGCCATGGGGAGGACTCTGAGCTCAGTGACAGCAGCATCAGCCCTGAGGAGGAGAGGAAGTCCAAACAGCAGGTCAGTAACACACACCTTTTACAAAACTAAAGCAGTCAGTTCTGGATGCAAGTGTTGAAACCTTTTTTTTTTTTTTTAAACTTTAATTTGAGTTCTGTTGCTGTCGTAGGGAAGTTGATCACTAGTTGGTAGTATTGTGATTATGTGACTGACCCGTTGGACTTTTCCACCACAGATTAATTGATTTTATTCACACTGTGATTAACAAGTGGGTTGAAGTTGTTATTTTAAAATTATTCTGTGGTTTTTGGCCCTAGCTTGAATACCCCTCTGCTCTCCACAGGACGTGGTCCCCCAGGCTCTGCTGGACCAGTACCTGTCCATGACGGACCCCTCACGCGCGCAGACGGTCGACATGGAGATCGCCAAGCACTGTGCCTACAGCCTTCCAGGCGTGGCCCTCACCTTGGGTCGGCAGAACTGGCACTGCCTCAGGGACACCTACGAGACGCTGGCCTCGGACATGCAGGTGCAGCTCTCCCCCAACCCTCACACCCTCCACAAGCCCTTCTCTCAGCTCCCATTCTGCCTCCTGCACCAAACTACCGAAAACAAACACCCCCCCCCCACCCCAACCCCTGCCCCTGACTTCCAAACACATGCACATGTGCACCACTGTCTATTTGCACACTTTGTCTCACTTTCTCTATTTCCTCGCCAGCTCGTTCTTGAGTATCGGGGGCGGTTTCAGAAAAAGCGGACGTAGACGGAGTATGTGGCAGGTTGTTTTTGCGAGTCAAATCTTTTTTTTTTTTTTTTTTTGTCTCATTCCTTCAAACCCAGTGTGTGGTTCCTTAGGTCCTGGGGGGCTTCACAACCACAGTCCTCAAAGGCCCCAGTCGCATTGTTTCCAGCTGTAATCCAGGTGCCTTACTCTCTCTGTTTGGGTAGCATTGTCTAGCCTGGCCTGGGTCACTGGAACACTGTACAGAAGTGCTGTGTCAGTAGTGAGGAGGACTTGCTTAGCCTTGTTCCAGGAACTCGAGCTGTATCTCCAAAGTTTGTATCCTTTCAGGTCCTAGGCTCTGCCCAGCTCATTGCAAATTTCATATAAGAAGGGATCACACCAAAAAAGGACACTTTTTCAGTTCAGTTTTTTTCCCACAGCATCCCACCATGCAACTTGTCATGTGGAGACAAAGAAGAAAGGAAAAACATAAGTTGATTTGGCATTGTCACTCTGAGTGTGACCTCATCTTTTCCTGGTACAAGCATTCTGGATGAATGCACCAAATCCAGCTTTCCCCAGCTCATCACCTATCCCAGAATGCCTGTGGCTGGGATGAGGGCCTTGGGGCCTGTGAGAGTGAGGACTGGTGTTGCACTGTCCCTTACCAGGCTGCATTGGCCCTGTACGTGCAGTGATGCATCCCTCACCCTCCCCTCGACCCTGTCTCCCGTCTCCCATCCTCTCCCCCCACCACCTCTGCCCTGCTCTCCTCCTGTGTGTGAGAGACTCACTTTGCCCTCTGCTCCTTCCCCCCACTGCAGTGGAAGGTGCGCCGGACATTGGCCTTCTCCATCCATGAGCTGGCCCTCATCCTGGGGGACCAGCTGACCGCTGCTGACCTGGTCCCCATCTTTAACAGCTTCCTCAAGGACCTGGATGAGGTGCGGATAGGAGTCCTCAAGCACCTCTATGACTTCCTAAAGGTATGGCCCAACAGCTGGTGCGAGGATAAATGATTGAAAAAATGAGGCTGGAGAAAAACTAAACTGAAGAATAATGTTAAGTTGGATGTACAATGTGTCTTTAAATCAGTCATGCAAAATCCATGTAGTTAGTTTGTGCTTAGTTGAGTTCATCTAATTTCATAACATTAATCATTTTTTATACTGACTGTCATCTGTCATTGATGCTATAAGGAACCCATTTAAAAAAAAAAATTAAAAGTATTTGTGCAGTTTGAGGCTGTGCTGTGGGGTTTGTCTTTGCTTTCTCAGGGTTTGTTGTGACCAGCAGATGCTACAGTTTGCAATATGCACACTACGTTAAACTGCTTTCACCCTGATGGCCACACTCAGGTTTCTCTTTAACCCCCCTGTGACCCAGCTGCTTCATCAGGAGACCCGCCGCAAATATCTGTACCAGCTGCAGGAGTTCCTGGTCACGGACAACAGCCGGAACTGGCGCTTCAGATCAGAGCTGGCTGAGTGAGTCATCAGCATTCATGCCCCGCCCCTTCCTACTTACTACAGCACAAACTCTGCACTTTGATTCACAAGACCACAAGACCACAGGGCATGCTTTGATTGGTTAATATGCATGTTTTGTCATGCAACGGGCTTCTGAATGGTGTAATTTGTTCTTTTATTGATGAGTGCACATTTTTCAGGTAGTGCATGAATATTAAATAGTCTGTTTCAGTAGAGAGCAAATGAGTAGTGAGCATATGGTCCTGTCTTTGTGTGGTGCATTTCAGAAACAGAATGTGGGTGAACACTGAGCTTCAACAGTAAATGATGTCCACAATCCTGTGTGTGTTTGTATATGTGTGTGCAGGCACATTTTGTGTGATACCTTACGTTATGGTAAATGATGGTGTTTGTGTTTATTCTCTAACAGACAGCTGGTCCTGCTGCTAGAGCTTTACAGTGGTCAGGACGTGTATGACTACCTGCGGCCCCTGGCCTTCAATCTGTGTACAGACAGAGTCTCCTCCGTACGGTGGATCTCCTACAAACTGGTACTTTATGCGTCCGAGTTAAACGGGCATGTGCTTGCTAAAATCTTTTTGGATTTCTGGAGAACGTGTTCTATTTTCAGTAAAATAGAAAGGCTTTGACATATTTACTATGAGACTTCTGAAAAATATTTGTACAGCATGATTTAAACCGGAGTAATGAAGTACAGTTACTTTACTCTGGGGAACAGGGATTTTCTAACTGGTCTGTACCTCGTGGTGCTAGAGTCATTACAACATACCTCAGATTGTCTTTGTCTAAAACTAATGTGGTATTTGCATGTAGCTCTGCCTGCATTGTGAATATAAAATGTCTCTCGCACAGGTGAGCGAGATTATCAGAAAGCTGTCATCAAGCCCCACCCTGCTGGCGGATTTCATGTCCGAGCTCGTTGAAAAGTTCTGTCACTCTCCGAAGTGGTCTGGACGCCAAGCTTTTGCATTTGTTTGTCAGGTAAGTGAAAATCTCTCTGGTGTTTTTCTCTGGCTTTTATGAAGCAACTTACTGCATATAGGTAACACCAGAAATGTTTTCTGTTCAGCCTGACATCAACCAATATTTTACTCTTGTTTTAGTCCTACAAGTGGGCAGTTGGGATTTACTTCACAACTTGATGTGCTGCTTATTTTTATAGTTTAATAAATGATGGCATTAATCAGTAGAGGCTGTTTGTTCTGTTTCTTACATGAACATGTAGAGAATTGACAATGTCTTCCCTTGCCCACAAATCTTTTCCTCATAAATACTAGTGTCTCCTCCCTTTGTGAGCAGTAATGTTTCCTGTGTGAAGTGGGGAACGTTCTCCAGTGTTAGGACATGGGATTGGCCGACACTACTGGCCTCTGGGCTCAGTGCCCATACCATTCTCTCCCTCCGGATCGGGGGCACTCAGCCCACTGCTGTGGAAAAGAAAGCCCTGTGTGTTTTCCCTCTTCTGCAGCGCAACAGGGAGCAAAAATCCCCATGTTGTTTATGAGTGCTGCAAATTTGCATGCGACAAGCCCTCCTTTGTGTGGGGGAGAACAATAATATCCCGGTCACTTGAGCACATGAAGAGCCAGGCAAGGAATGAGCATTCACTCTCCCTTCCCCTCCTCTCCTCTCGTGCGTGCAGCTGGTGATCGAGGACGACTGCGTGTCGCTGGAGCAGTTCTCAGAGCACCTGCTGGCCCCACTGCTGCAGCTGGCGTCGGACCCCGTGCCCAATGTCAGGGTTCTGCTGGCCAAGACTATCCGCCAGAGCCTGCTGGAGAGAGGTAAGTCCACCTGTTATGAAACCCGGCTGTGTCTGAAAAACACACTGACCACCATAGCGCCCCCTGCTTTCCTTCCCAACCTCAACATTTCTCCTTCATTTCTGTGAGTTTAAAAATAAGTGTGCTGGTGTCATACACAATCAAAATAGAATATCTGCAATCGTGCAAGTGTTGCTAGGCTACCAGTGAGCGGTCTGCAGTGGGGGGTGGAGCATTGGCTACTGCTTACCAATCTCACCCACAGACATTTGGTGTGAAATGGTTTTGATACAGGTTATAAAATGTATACTGGACATAAGCATGAAATAAAATGGTACGGTTGTTTCTTGTCAAAATTTCAAGATCTATCTAGTTTTAATGATCGTTCATTTGTAAGGAAAAGCAACTCGTTGATTCTGTCTTTGGATCATTGAATCTTAAAAATGTATAATCATTCACCCTGTTTTGTGCCACCGCTGTGTATAATAAATCTCTCCCTCTTTGTGCTTGTAGAATATTTCCTTCATTCTGCGAACTCGCACCAGGAGGCTCTGGAGCAGACCCTAGTGGCCCTGCAGATGGACCTGGACAAGGACGTTAAGTACTTTGCCAGCATGCACCCGGGCAGCACACGCATCAGTGAGGACGCCATGAGCACGGCCTCCTCTACTTACTGAAAGCACAGCACACTCGCCCCGCGCTGCGCTGCGCCACGCGGACAACTGGCACTACAGCTACAGAAAGCCCATACGGGAGGGCCTCCTCCTGCAAACCCGCTACTACAAAGATATCTTTTGTGCTTTGTTTTGCCACAGAAGCCTTAAAAGCGTCTTCCTTAACAAGAAATACTTGAATGTCCAGAGCCGATTCAGTCAAAGAAAGGGGGTGGGGGGGAATCAAGTCTCAAGACCATTCCTTCCCTCTTCTCCCTCTCTCTCCTCTTTTAATGGACTTTTTCACTCGACGTAGCCTGAGCCAGTATCACAGAGCTTTATTGAACCACATAGCAGGATGACTGTGTCTAACTTAAATGTTTATAGTGTAAGGTTGTCATTCTTTTTTGATACTGTGTCGTTGACTTTATCATATGCTGCATACACTGTTGTGTGTACCATCACAGCCTTCTGTGTGCAGTGGAGAGCTGGTGGGTGAGGAAGCACGGTTTCTCTTCAAGGGCTCTGCGCTCTGCTGTTTTAACCTCTAGTGCAGCACATTGTTGTACCCATGGCCTGGGACGCCTGGACCACAGGGATCCATCCGCCATGTCGAAAACAATATTGTATTTTTTATTATTACGCTGACCATTTTTGTGGACTTAGTTGGGTGGGGAAGGGAAAAATAAAGTCAGAAATGGATTTAGCACGGTCAGCGTGTTCACTTGAAACCGGGTATTTTAACTTGAGAATAAAATACTGCACCTTCCTCCTTTTGCTTCATTCCCTGTTCCCCATGAGTAAATTTCACTGTATATATCTGTAGTCAATTTTTTCCCCATTTTGATCTACAATCATGTTTAGTATTGTGATACAAGTTTGTTCTCTCTACCTGTCCAGAATAAAAGGAAATGCAAACACTGTGGCTGGTTTGTGGTGCCCCAAGTGGAGGAAATATGAATGCATATCTTTACTTTTGTACTGTATGAGTGAATGGACCTTGAGACCTGTAGCTTTGCTGGTGTAACAAACTTGGGTCTTGAGATCAGATGAACAAAAAGAAATGGGTCAGGTTGCCATGTGACCTAAGGGGGGCCTTCATGCTCTCAGGCTCCAAGTTACAGCAAACATATTTCAAACAAATCTGAGGTTTTAACCGTGCCTTTAATTGGCTGGATATCTGAATGCATTGTAGATATTGATATAAAAGATTTATGCTGTCTTTCATGAAGGGCTTTTTTTTTCTCCACTCCACTGAGACCTTGTAATAAGGCAGTGATAGTCTAGTCTATCCTGGACCTAATCCTGGAGTCTGTGAAGTAAAACTAATCATTCATCCTGTTGGGAGACGGCTTCAGCAGCATGGTTCAGCAGGGGACCGACTCCACGCAGACGGCAGAGGAAGAATTTCATTGTAATGTGCAAAACAGATGTGTGCACTGGGTCTTATGGGCAATATGGCTTGCTGAAAATGCATTGTTCTAATGGGATCAATTCTGCATGTCACAGATAGGATTTACGTGTATGAATATTTTCCTTTGCTCTGTTATGAGTCAGTACTGGAGAAATGCAGGTGAAGTACAGTGTTAAGGCCGCAGCATCTGGATGGCAGACGCTGGACATCCAGGCTTAAATCATCTCTAGAATTCCCTGCTAAGCTTCAACATGTGCCAGGTACGTGATGACCCTCATTGACTTGCCCTCCTCGCTTTGATACAAATGTGGATTTGTCGATTACCACAAAAAACCCTAATGTGTTGTAGATTTTGGTTGTACTTTTTTTTTTTTTGTAAAGATTATTTTTTGGGAATGTTTTCACTTTATTTGACAGGTACAGTAGAGAGACAGACAGGAAATACAGGGGATAGAGAGTGGGGAGGACATGCAGCAAAGGGCCCAGGCCGGATTCAAACCTGGACTAGAAACAAATTACAAAGTCAAATTACGAATGAATAAGACAAAGCCAAAGTGTTAACCAGTCATTTTATTCTCCATAATGTACTCCACCAATGTCAATGTATTAAAAAAACAGTATGAAAAAGATCAGATGCACACGTTTCTATGATTTGTATAAATAGTGCTTCATTAATGACCATGAAGTAAGCTTTGAACACATGATTTGTCTTGAGTTGGATTTAAGGTCATGAGCACAATCTCTTCGTTGAAAATAAAGGGATTAGAAAGACTAAAATAAAAACAGAAATGGCTAATCAGTATCAATAAGGTTAGCTTAGTTGCTACACAGCAAAAAGCATACTTAACACCAATATGGAGGGGACGTACTACATTCAGGGTCTGTTACATTCACAAAAACATTTTACTGACCTTGCTTTTTTAAGGTAGCATACCTGTACCTTCTCAGAATCCCTCTGCAGGAGTGTCACATGACCCCCATAATGGGGGTTATGGGGGGTTAAAGGCACTCAAGGATCAACCCTTGGATGCCTGGAATTCCCTTACTGCAGTTTCTCTATGCTTTCAAGATTCCAGTCCTTGCTGGACCTGTCAAATTCAACAGGAATGCAACTACTTCTAAGGACTAAGAAGGATCAAAGAAAGAATCAAAACATCCCAAGCAGGACAAAAGAAGTGTTTTCTTTATAAATTATTTGTGCCAAATTAGAACAATGAAAACCCTGGAGGCCAACAGCAAATTTAAGGTGCTGCAAAGTAATATTTTTTTACAGTAATACGGAGTGCAAAGTTCTTCTAGCTGCCATTACATCATCTTTTAATGTGGTGCCTTATTGACAGGCTTGTGGGACATACCCACTATAATACAATGATGACCACAAAAGATGTGTACACAAAATGTGACCTGTCACTTGCATGGTCACATCTTGACATGGAAGCTGTCAGAAAAATATCTTCCATTGCATTGGCATGAATGAACCCAGTACAGTGGTCTGGGACATTTACAGAATTGAAAATACATGGGCTATAATATACTGACCTCTTCAATCAGTCACTACAAATTTTCTCAATGTGAAAATATATAGGCTCAACCACAAAGGTCGAAAATAACATAGATACTTAGAAATGTAATTATTTATTTATAATGGCTGATTACCATTTACAATCATTTAATTTTAGGAGAATAGGGTATTTCTTAGGAATTTGCCTCATCATCCCTGCGTATACGAAGGGAGGATGAGTGTGTTGCACTGAGGCCATTTATGTAACAGAGGAATGAAATCACACATCTAGCACAGTACTCCCCTGGTCATGATGAGGACAGTTCTCAGTCCCCAGCAGTTGGGAGAGCCAGATACCAGCTACATACAAGCAATCTATGATCCCTGTCTAGCAGCCCACAGTCTTGACCACACTTAAATTATGAAACTTTACCAGCGTGTATTTGAATGCTCTGACGTTCCAGTTATGAGCAAGGAATATAATAGTTTCTTAAAGGGAGATCAGAAATTCTGTTCCTATGGGAAGTCACTATGTGGTTTGTTTGGACACTCCTTTGCCTCTGAGTTGAACTGATTCTACTCATGGTCCACACACCTCTCTTGGCCGAGGCACTGTGTGGTGGAGTGCCTCTCACAGCGGAAGTGGCTGCATTCTGTCTGAATGCGGGCACCATGAGGATGATGATGAGGTTAAAGGTGTGAGGTCTCACAGGTTCTCCTGGCGGTTCTTGCTTGGGGAGGGCTTGAGGGACTCCTTGCTGGCTTTGTTGTCTGCAGGGGCAGCGGCGTCTCTGGGGGTGCCGGTGGAAGGAAGCTGGGTTGCACTGCGCTTGACCGGCTCCTCGGTCCGGGCCTCAGGACTAGGCTGCACTGGCTGCGTTGGCTGCGCAGACTGCTCCTGCTGGAGCTTCTCACCCTGCAGGAGGCGCAGCTGGACGCGCAGCTCGATGATGGCCTCTTGCTCCTCGTGGATGGCCTGGTTTAGATGTGTGTTCTTGATCTGCATGGCCACAACACAATGGCTGAATCACTGAACTTCCTTTTCATCCTTTTCACCCTCTCATTTTCACTCACTCTCTCTAACATTTACACTCATTCACTTCCATATTTTCACACATATTTTCACTCTTAAACTAATGTTTGAATTTAAACTGCAACTAATACTTTCTGGTTTTGGGCCTAAATATGTGGTTTCACAATCGCTTACTGACCTGGGGGATTTCACAAAGTTTAGCCAACTAACTTCTGTAAATATTTTGAAGTAACCAAAATATGTTTATCCACTCAGTAGTCATAACATTTCAAAAATGTACAAAAGTTAACTTCTGCATCATGGAATACCGAGTATGTGCTGTTTGTTTTGTTTGTTTTTTTTTTTTAGGTGTTTTAGGACACACTGGTGAGTGGTGTGGTGCTGAAAGCATAATTAGAGTCAAAGGAATTCCAACACCATCACTCTTTTTACCCCTCTCCCTCCATTCACTCTGACCTCCAGCTCCTCGTTCTGCTTCTGCAGGTCCTCCAGGATGATCTGCAGCTCCTCCTCATCCTCACTCTCACTCTCGCTGTCTGAGGAGTACTCCTCTGTTTCGCTGCGGCCCTGCTGCCGGCTGAAGGACAGAAACACAGGTTTGAGTGCTTCTGCTGGGGCAGATGGGGCCTGGGTTTCCCATGATACCGTGCAGATTTTGAGCAGAGTACACCGAGTCTCTTAAGAGCAACGGTTTCATACTCAATCTGGAGGTACTCTTATGTTTGCTGAGTTTCCTTCAAACCACAGTTGCAACTCCTGAACTGTAAAAAGCTGTTAATTGTTCACAATGCTTTTAAGACCAGTTTGCCAAATATGGATTAAGCCTAGTCCTAGACTGAAAGAAAATTTCAATGAAGATATACACAGAAAAAAAATTTCAGTCAAGCATTAGACAATCCATCCATAAATAATTTATGTACAAATAGACATGAAATAAATGCTGAAATTGAAGTTGCAAGTCCAATGATCACCATCAGTCTGGTGAGCTGCTCACATTAAGCATTCAACCACACAGCACTCTAATATCATACTATGCAACTGTAAATAAATGTACAAGATAAATGCATCTTCAGTCCTCCATTATGTATACTTATCTATAGGTGTGAGGGTTTATTTTTGTGTGTTGTGTGTGCGCATTCCTTGACCTCTGGATGTCGGCGATCTCAGCCCTCAGCCTCTCGATCTCCTCCTTCTCTGTGGCGATCTGTCGTCGCAGGACCTGTTCCAGAGATAACAGCTCCTCCTGCTCCGTTAGGACCTCGTTCTCCTGCAAGGACAGATCACATCCAGCCTTCTGTAGGATCTCCACTTCACAGCATTTACCACATAGCACTATGACCATACAACATCTACAGCAGCCTGTCCTACAAAGAATAATTATCAGAAAAGGCAAGTGCACATACATGCACGCACGGAGTCTCAGATGGTAGAGCTTCCTCACCTGGGCCAGGAGAATGTTGACCACCTCCTCCTCGTTCTCTGTCATCTCCTCCTTAGACACGTCTTCCTTGGAAAGGCTGGCGATCTCCTGAGCGATCTTGGTCTCACACTCCTACGGACCCAGAGAGCATTAGGAATCCTCTTTTATATACTGTAATAAATAGTGTACATGCCGTCTCAGATGGGAGCCATCCAGGAGCAATGCGGGGTGTCTGTGGCATGGCAGTGTGGCGTGCGGGGATGTGGACTGGGTACTCACCTGCCGCTTGGCCTCACGCAGTTTCCTCTTGAGGGCCGTCAGGATCCGCTGCACCTCCCACAGCCGCTCCTCTTTGGACAGGTCCTTCACCCCTGCTTGCAGATCATTGTGCAGGCTGTTCAGCAGAAATTCCTGTTCACAAATAAACACCATTACGCACACTGGTACACTGAGCGAAAAACAATCAAGGCAGAGTAATTGGGCACTGATGTCTGTCTCACTGGATCTTAAAGTATGTTTTGTTTACTTCTGTTTGTATCACCAATTATAGTGCTTCTGTGTTACTAGGCCTGGTGAGACCTGCAGACACAGGCAGTTAAAAGTATGGTAACTTCTCTTTTAAAATCATAAGTAAGTAAATTAATAAATAAAAAATGTTAGTGAAAAAATAAAATGTCTGTCAGAACACAGTTACTCTGTTCAGTTCACAGTGTGAGCAGTAGAAGGTATCACATTCAGAGATAACCAAGAAAAAAAAGAAATATTCTGTATAAAATAGGTGACAGAATACCATTCTGTTTCTATTTGGACTCATTGTACTTTTCATTTTACATGAACACTGAGCTTTTTGAGAAAAGCTAATGGTTGCGAACAGCATTTTGTTTATGGATACATTTTTTTTGTGGATACATTAATACTGTACTATGTATTTTGTCATCATTGTAGGTGTACCTAGACAAATACCATTACTCTACAGTATAGCTGTCAGGATCAGATGGCTGATGTATTCAGATTTCCCCTAGTTTAAAAAAAAATCCTAAATTCCTTTTATAATGGAACATTCACTGTGTCATTTACTCATTAGTAAAGTCCAGAGGTTATTCCTCCCTGGTAGGAGGCAGACATTTTTGCCGTGTGTGAGTGGAACGCCTTCGGAGTCTCAGAGTATGACTGGGTGCACGTCCCATTAGGACCCACCTGTCTGCGGATCTCTTCCTTGATGCTCTCTGCTGTGTCAGGCAGCTGGGGCATGGCAGCCATGTTGGACCAGCGCAGCGGCTGGACCACTGGCTTCAGGGTGACGTCCCCAAAGAGCTCCTGCACGTTGGTGAAGAAGACATACAGAACCCGATTCCCAATCTGCAAGAAGAAAAGTACACACACACCAGGTGGGGTCAGGGGTCAGAGTGGGCTTTACTATTGATGGTATTGTCTGCTATATTTATGACAAATCAACATGAATCACAAACAGCTTCACAACACAACTGTTATTATAATCCTTATAATAAATTGGCATTCTGAATATTCCATTTTGTGTGGGTTCTTTCAGTGGCTTAAATTAAACATCTGGCCTTGAAAGAAAGTGTCCCAGCATAGAGAAAAGGTGCTACCACAGATAACAACGATGGTCACTGAGATGCCAGTGAGAACACTGAGCCTTACACAGTTTCATCAGTTTCAGAAAGTGGCGTCAAGTGTGTGCTGCAACAACGTGGTGAAGCTACTTTAAAAAAAGAAAGGAAATGGAGAAATGTGCGGCTGCAAACAGAGTTATGTATCTTTAGTACAACAAGATCACCATAATTTGTTACAAAAAACACCCTAATTTTCCAACACTAAATTATCCTAACCTCCCCAAAATTACCCAGGCAAGTTATCTTTAATCCCTGTGTATAACTTTGCCAGATTGCTGAATAATCCACATATTACTCAAAGATAAAAAATAAATGAACATGCAATCAGACATCCATTCCAGTGTAATAGTGACAGATGTTATTTTCATTTGATTTAAGACTGCAATGCAAGCATGTTAGTGTACAGTTTTTTGGAGCAGATAACAGTATTATAAACAATTAGAGATACCAGATTTACATGTCTTAATTCCCTGCAGTTCAGTTGCTGGTTGACAGTAAATGAGCAGTTTTCAGGAGCCATAGTTCTGGCTTCTTGGATTTCTAGGTCTGGTGCTGCATGTCCAGAGAAATGAGGCTACAGAGCAGCTGCAGTTCCCCAGTGGGACTTCATGCACCCTCAAAACTGGAGCAGGCTGTCAGCAACTACATGATTCAATTCATAACCGTCAGCTAATCTTGAAACAAAGGCAATTAAAATACATATACATACATATAATATACATATTTTGTACAGAATTAGTAGTAACAGAATTATTAAAATGCATGGCTAAAATGTCTATTTTTGTGTAGTCTCAAGTATGAATGGATGAGGGCTGTTTATTTTGAGCAACGGCAGTCAATGTTATTCACTGAGGGTTGGTGTGGCTGCACATTCTCATTCCAGCCAGGCAGGAAGACCCAACTAATAAATCATGCAAAGAGATTTGTCGATCAAATTATTGAGTCAGGTGTGCTCCTGAAAACCTGCAACCATACTGGCTCCTCACTTAACTTTGGCCACCCCTGATTTGGAGACTAGAAGGTACCTGCGCAAAGACCTCTACAGCAAGCAAAATGCACACCATCTTCAGCTTACTGTCACTATCACTACTACTCCTTCTTGAGTCAGCATGGTTCCACAGTGCGTTTCTGAATCATTCAACTTTCATGATATTTAACTATTTTTATATAAATTTGTATTACATTTCAAAAGAATTAGCTCTCAGATTGTAAATTTTATAGATTGTAAACATTAATGCTGCTGTTAATCTACTGAACGCTGTTCTGTATTTCAAGCTGCTAAAAAGTCAATGTAATTTAATATAAAAACCTCAAGCTCTACACTTCAAGGCTTAGTGCTACAGTAATTCAAATGCAAAAATTAAGGAACACATTTCTACATTAAGAAGGACCTCATTTTCAAGTCCATGACCTTATAATAGACATTATAAATAAAAATTCAGCAGCCATACTTTACACTGTATATGTACAGGAGATAGCATGCTCTGAAAAATAGGAAACACAGGCTTTTTTTGTTAAGTTTTGTAAAACATTACAGAGGCTCAAGCACCTTTTCAAAAGCCTTTCATATTCACAAAGTGGTGTTTTACATACTCACATGAAATTTCTATATTAAAATACACTTTCAAGGTTCTCAGACACCCATGGGAGCCATGTTCAGTGTGTAGTGCAGACCCCTCCCACCCCTTCCCCGTGCCCCCAGCGTTTGACCTGCACAGTGGGGTTGAGGACGATGGAGATGTTCTGGATGTTCATCTTTGTGTCAGCCTCCCTGCTGATGACATGGTCCATGTGGATGATGAGCCAGGTCAAGAGCAGCCGGTTGCAGGGCGCCAGTTCCGCCAGTAGCCGCTGGAACTCCTGCAGCTTGTCGGCCTCATTGGGGCGGCTGCAGGCGTCCTCAAAGCGCGCCGCCAGCTCACGCCCCATCAGGTTGTCTGGGAGCTCACGTAGGTACTGCTTCAACAGGCTGGCCACAGTGTGAGGGTCGTAGTCCTCCAGGCAGGGACACTCTTCACGGTCGTATGCTGCCTTCAGCTCATCCACCTTTGACTTCATCCCTACATAGAGAGAGGGAGGGAGGACTCAGGGGGTTTTTTCCCCTTTTCACTCTCAAATCAGAGTTGAAGAAGAGAAGCAAAATGATACTGCAGCAGGGATTATATATAAAATACAATATAAATAACAAGAAAAAGAATACATCCCTTCATGAGTAGGCAGGACAATGGAAAATATCCTCAGCTTACCTGAGACGCGGTAGATGCCCTCACACTTCATTCCGTAGCTCTCAATGTAGTCCACACACTCACGAAAGATGGCGGGAAGCTGAATGCCATCATAGAGTGCCGTCCTCTTCACCGCCTCAGCCAGTGGTGCACCGAAGATGGGCCGCAGCGTGGGCGCCTCTGGAGCAGGTGGCTCCGGCTCGGCAGCAGGTTTCTTCTTCTTCTTCTTCTCCTTCCACTGCTTGACCACGTCGGCCGCTGTCAGGTCCTTGGATTTCTTGTCCTTGGCCTTTTCCTTTTCCTCTCTGGGCTTCTCCTTCACCTTGAAGTCCTTCTCCTTCTTCTTGGAGAAGCTGGGCTTCTTGAAGACGTGAATGCCCTTGGAACGTTTCATCTTGGATGGGCTCTCTGCTTCGTCAGCCGAGCTGTCCTCCTGGAAGGCGGCGTAGCCCTCAGCTGAGCGAGAAAGAACAAAACAGACCCGGGGAGCGGGGCGGATGGGATTAGACACCAAGCCCTCCTCCTCTCTGCCTCACAACCAAGCAGGCGAAGCAGGGAGGGACACAGCAAGAGAGCCACAGAGAAACAGAAATAGAGAGAGAGAGAGAGAGAGAGAGAGAGAGCGCGAGGAACTGAAAAGAGGTCAGTCTTTAATTAAAGTGCTATCCCCAATACACCTCACCCAATTTCTTATTTTACTTTTTTAATGACTCTCTAACTGACACTCATTGAATGTTCCAATACATTAGATGCTTCCCCACTCTCCTCACACATGTCCTGGACATTCCAAAACAAGTAGATGCCTTACCATATTCCTGACATGAGAAGCAAATAAGGACAAAGGGTTCTGCCAGTCTGCTTGGCATGTAAAATATCACTCTCTATGACACACCCTCATCTACAGACTTCACTTCAAATGAACAGACACACAAACAAACAGCTTAATACATTTTATATCTCATTGTACCTTACCATGACCTCACAGGTAAACATTGATGGTCATCCGATTAAAAAATAGTAGCCTCTGCTGGAATGGTTCATTCTTCAGTAGCATTAGCCTGATTCATATCCCAAATGTTTCCCAGCAAGCCAGGGATATCTTGCATTGCTGAGGCCACTGTTCTTAACTTTTTTAGGTGAGATACAAGTCAACCAAGCTACTACATTTTGTCAGTTTTTTCTGTCTTTTCAAACCATCAGTGTCACTAATGAGAGCAGCTGTGAATCTTTCCCAGAAGCTTGTTCTTTCAGTTCACTGCTAGTATATAATCAAACTTGTTGGTAGCAACAGAATTCCATAGGTTGCTGTGCAGGTAAAACAAAACAATGGCTTTGAGACTGAAAGTAAATATGAGAATCTGTACGGGGAAAGGCAGACTCTTACTTCTTTTCTCCTTCTTCTTGAACTTGTTCTTCTTCTTTCCATGCTCCTTCTCTTCATCTGAGATGGGGTCTGGTGGCTCATGGTGGCCATCGTGTGGGGGTGAGGGCTCGCCTGTGCGGTATAGGCCAGGGAACTTGGTGGGGCTGATCTCCTCGGAACTTGGGGTGCGGGCCATGCTTCCTGGGTGTTCTGCCCGTCGCTGCTCGCTGGGACTGTTGCTAGGGGGCAGGAAACACTCTGTCATGGTTCCAGTGCTCCCTGCTCTGCCTCTCTCTGGACACCCACGTCACCTCTCCATGCCACCTACAGGGGGCAGGCCCGAACACAGTTACTGCTTCCTATATTTACCAAACAATCATCTCTCACCTTCAGCAAGAAGAAGTTCAGTAACAACAAATACAGAGAGAGGGTCAGGCATAGAGGTTATCTCACAAGCTGAGTTGTCATGGCAACTAAATATAAATGGTCTAGAGGGGAAAATCTATTCAATTAGGATTCGCCATTCCTCATTCAGGTAAACCACAAACCCAACAGATTCACTGCTATAAACCAAGGCTGTGGAAATGATACAGGGAAAAAAATTGTGTTTGTGTGAGAACTGGGAACTTTAACTGTGGTCACACAAAACTTGACATACCAGATCAACACCCTCAATTTTAAGTTTCAGTTAGCCTTTCTCTCAAAGAGAGAAAAAAACCAGGCTGAATAATGGTGAAATAAAATGGTGCAGTATCAACAAGGATTCACCCGCTTTATTTATTTCCATTGGAATATTATGTCACAATAACAATAATACATTCAAATGGAAAATTAAAACATGTTGACTTAAAAGTACATGGAAGAAGAGCCAGCTACAACTTAGCGACATAGCATCTTACTCTGCTCAGTACACTATTAAGGTATCTTCCCTTTAAAGCTGTCCTATTTTCCCACCATACAGCCTTTTTACCCCACAATATATCACATATCTGTTACACATGCTGGTTTACATCCACCCAATGAGCAGAAGAACCTCCATTACATATGCCATTTCGTTCAGTAGATCTTGTGCATGTCAGCTCAACCTGCTGTAAAACAAGCTGGCTAAAATGCATACGAACACACACAATTGGGTGCAGTCAGCAAGGTGATTTCAGTCAGATCATAATGTAAAAGTAAGGTAATAATTATTTACCATACTTTGCCAGCAGGTGGAGGTAACCAAACATTTACACCATGTCACCATTCACTGTTCTTCAGTTTTTACCACTTCCAATTTTGACGGACAAAAATAGTCCTTTTAGATTGGAGTTAATGAAAATAGTACAATAGATGACATTCGTATTAAGCAGCATGGTACAGCAATAACAGTCAGAGACAGACAAGGCTCCAAATCCCTAAAACGTGTATCATGACGGAGACTGATCCATTCCAACAATACCTTGCTTTCGTTTCCTAGTTTCACACATTTACAATTCATACAGCAAGCAGGAAAGATGAACCTGTTGGCGTATATAATGCTGTCAACATTTTGACCGAATTATATACGCACTGACAGCAGGAGCGTGACATATTCCTTTAGGCCCAAATAATATTTGAATGATATTCGAATAATAATACTGTATTAGAATTAGTGTTCCATTCTGTGACTTTCTACCAAGACAGAACATCGATCAGAACGCAGACTTGTACAGGAAGCAAACAACAGCGACGACAGTAGTATTTATGAGTGTCCTATTTTTCACAATGACTACTTGACTAAATGCAGGGCTGGGGTGGCGGGGGCAAAAATCTACCCATAAGTTTTAGAAAAATGTAAAGGCATCTGTCTCTTCCAAATTTTCAAACAGTCGGAGCTCCAGAATCAACTTGCCTTGGGAAGTGCGACAGCTCCAGTACAAATGTTGGAAACTAAAATGTTCCCATCCAGAGGGTAGATTTCAGTGTGACGATCTAAACAATGCATTCCATCATACGTTATTCTTAAGACACTTACACTGATATGAATAAACATCACATTCAAGACAAATTACTGTTATATTATCACATTCATTGTATTCCCAAGTTGCTTAACTACGCGACGACATACTTGAAAGGAAATATCTTTAAAAATGCATAAATATTGTAGTACATTTCCGTTTTCCCCTAAGCTAAGGAAAAGGGTAGAATATTCACACGAGCCACACTTCCTCCTATGGCATTTCTGCTTCATGTGCCATGTTTTTCTTGCCGCAAACATTGGTTGGATAGCAATCAACTTACTAAGGTACCGATAGTTCTCTGGTCGAGCTATGAGTCTTTGATCATAAACAAACCTGGTAAATAACGTTAGCTGGCTAACTTTAGTTTGCAAGCTACAGTTACTTAAACCTGAAGAAAGATCAGAAAGACCTTCCCAACTATTAAAGCGCAAAATAATATAAACAGTTTGCAGGACAGGAGGAAAAACAAGCGTATCGATAGGCGAGTCAGCTAAGACAGGAAACATTAAATGGATGTACTTGCCAGCTAACTAGCCACAAGCACGACAGCTACGCTCCGCAACAAGTCACCGTTGAAAACCCTACTATCCCGAGTGTAGTACAGCTGTAGCACTCCAAATCTGCAGGATTCTCGGTAGTGAACGTTCAATGACATCCTGTAGCTAGCTAGCTGACATTATGAGGAAACGAAGGGAAACAGTGCAGAAAACTTAACTGAGACGTCCATTTCAACTAAAAAACTCCACAATTTCAGAAACCAGCTTCCTTATCCGATTTAACAAGCTACATCGCTGGAAATCCACTCTCCCCATCTTTAGAGGATCGTCTAGCTAAATTATCTGCACTGTTATCGAACTTGGCTAACGTTAGCTGCATAGCTAGCAAGCTGTCAATTAGTTTTACAAAAGAGCAATAATTTCAGTGATAAACAAAAATGAAGTATTTTTTTAAAAAGGACATACAGCGACCTTTTATTCAGACTTTATTACAGTACATTTTTTTTAAACAAATACTCATTATATATCAAAATTAAACTAACCTTAGACGTTGTATTCAAATAAGGAGCTTCCTGCTGAATGTTTACGTAGGGAATTACGGAAACTGAGCATGCGTATTAGTTTTGTAAGCTTTTCGGGAACTGTAGTTATTTCCAAATTGTGATAAGATGCATTTACTACAGCCATCTCCAGCATGAATTTCGCAGTCTTTTTCAAGCACTGCAGCTCCAAGCTATATCACTGACGTCTATGCAGCAAATTGCGTCACACGTTTTGATATAAGTTCAAAACTGGGGAATTTTTTTTAAAGGTTTTTGTTTAACAAATCAGCTGCTTTTTGTTTAAAACGATTTTATTATCCTATTACCTAATATTACTTTATATAAATCAAATATATTTGATTATTAATATTATTTTTTGCTACACAATTATTAACATCTGTTCAAATCAATTCAAAGGTCAGCTGCCAAAGATGAAACAGTTGACTATTTCTAGCCCTCAGGCTTAGAGATGCAAGGATTCTATTATATACAAGGAATTATTCTTTTTCAGGGGCATTTAACTTACAGCCCACTAAGGTCTCCTTCAAGACTGAAAAGAATATTTTAAAAATCCAGGTTAAGCCAAAAGCATTATGATCACCCACTGAACACCTCATAACCTGTGAGCTGCATATGCAGATGTGGAAAGTGTGCTCTTAGCAATGCTGCTGTTTTCAGTGCATCTTGATGGAAATCTAAATGGTTTGTACTGTACAAATAAAGCACAGTAATATGAATATTAGCCCTACAAAAAGGACTTTCCCTAGATTTCTTGTCACTTATTAGTGTTACCTGCCAATATCTCATGGTGGCATCCTGAGTAAATACTTCTTGCATATAGACTGAATCAGTCACCACATTAATGAAAATGAGCCTATTCCAGGAGAGTGGTCATGTGACTCCCCTTCTCACTACATGAGAGAAAGGCTTCTTTGTGAGCCTTTACCACATCCCAAAGAGAGGGTACACAGTGACACTTTTGTCCTGCCAGCTGGGCACGTCCATGGCGACTGAACAAGTCTAATCAAGTATCGGAACCCTGCTGCATTCATTGGCCCTCCAGACGGGTGTAATTTTATAGAAATATGGACAGCTTATGTTGCTGTTGTCTGTGTCCCTCTCTTGCCACGAAAGTGGGGCACACTGATTGGCCTGTGTTGGGACACCTGTGAGCTGAGCTCAAACAAGCAGGACTTTGTTTCCCCAGGAAATGATTGTGTCAGAGACTATGTCCTATTCAGTCCACGTGCATACTCTGTGCTATGGCCACACTGAAAAACTGAATTACTTTTTTTTTTTCAGCTGGACATGTTTGAAAATTAAAACACTTTCAGATGCCAGGACTAACCCATGTATGTATTCTCATTCAACATTATTAACACCTTTTTTTTGTCTTTTTTTGGTGAGGTGGGGTGAAATTAAGTCTTTAGACAATGTTCTTTTAATTCTCATGGGCTGTACGTAATTGTATTGATATACTGTTTTAAATTGCTGTAAGAAATTTCAAAAACATGCACATAATGGATTACCTTATGGTTACTTCCCTGGAGTTATTTTCTCATTTTAATAAATATCAGGAAATTGTTTCTATAATTGTGGAATTATTGTATGGCAATGTGTACATGCATATGATTGACATTATAGCACAATTACCCTTTCACAACACCAGGTGGCATAGTTCTGGTTTTGGCACAATTACACTACAATCTTAAAATTTCTCAAACTCCCTTTTGCCTCTGTACAGTACAGAGTCGGCATTCTCCTTTTACTTTTATACGTCTCTGCTGTCAGCACAACTTTAAGTCACATCGCTATGCTTCTGTCGCACAATGAAAGATTTGTTACACCACACAGCTAACAGAAGCAGTTTTTCAAGGCTAAAGTAAGGGATCACTGGCTACTATTCTATTCTAAAATTGATTTAGAACTTTGAGACAGTTATGCAACAATTATGATGAGCTAAAACAAGCCTATAAGAACTACATTATAATAGGAGAAAGTCAAATCAGAGGTGAACCTAACTATACTTGAGTGGATTAAAAATGTAGGTCTTTCCCTCCATGTGTCGTAGGGAGTGGCTCGTCTGTGCCCGAGTGGAGAGGAATTACCCTGTGTCCCACAGTGTATTGCTTTGAGACAGCCACTACCTTTCTGCCAGCTTCCTTTCATTAACAAAACTAAATGTGCTTGACATTTAATATGCATTACTAAGGCATGAACTATGGGAAACAAACACAATAGGCTTCAGGCAAAAACAACTAAATTATTCTATGGCTGTGGACAGCTACATTTCAGTTTTGGCAAAGAACTTATTTTTCTGCTGATTATGGTTAATGATTTTCATTGCAGAACCAAGCTTGGCAGAACCCAACTATCACCAATTATTGCCTTTCATTATATCCTCCAATTCAGTTGCTGTAGAGAATGCCGTTTGCAACCTTAAGAGTCAGGTAAGTGTGAAACACAAGGTCACCTACAGGCAGGTCATTCAGATGACTCATTTTGCCATCAAATTCAAAAACAATTAGAATCTCAACTCTAAGCAAATGCTATAAATCACATTTAAATGATCTGTGATTTATAATAAAATATACAATGCAAAATTAAGATTTTTGTGACAAAAAATAATTTACATTTAAAATTTTGAGGTATCTCAGAATCACCAACTCCTCAGACAGTCACCAAAATATTTTATTTGGCATACCATGTGTGGACAATTAAAAAATGAATTGACGTTGTAAAAGTACTTCTGGGGAAACTATCCATATACATCTCTGGTGGAAACCTATAAAAATATCTAAAATATACAGTAAAACATATAAAAATACAAAATAATTTGGCAAGGGCAAATACTTGTAACTTTACATAGCAATGTTGAAGCACACTTATGCATGTCAACCATGGTCCACCCGCTGTCCACTTCTTGTGTCACAAACAGCACCCCCTTGTGGTACCCTTTGCACAGCGCTCTCCTGGAGAACCAGTTCAAGGGCCTCAGAAGAGGCAGTTCATGCACTTGACAGCCTTGCTGCCATAGTCCAGACACTCCGGCCCGATGCACTCACAGCAGGCGTTGTGAAACCAGCGGTACTTGGATCCACCCATAGACTCGCAGTACAGCTTGCACTGGCGGATTGACACACAGTCATCAAAGTACACCACTGTGCACAGGTTATCTGAGACAGGAAAAAGAAAATGAATATAAAGATCAATACTTCATAGGTTTGCTCTGTATTAAGGTTGTGCTTAATGTATTTCCATTTGAGAAATTCTAACCCCAAAGTGTATTTATTTTTCCAGACACCTACTTGGAGGGTAACACAAAATCATTCTACATTGTAGTCCCATTAATTACAAATTAATAACCTGAATCCATACTGATATTTTGCTAGGATATTTGTTTTGCAGTAGCTGGGCTATGTTTAACATAATAAGCTGCATTGGCTAAATGGTGAGCTTTTGGATCATTAGTAGTGTTACTTAATACAGCTTATCCAACACATGTTCTGTTTCATATACACAGTATATAGTATTTATGGTATCAGTATATATGACATCCCCCCCTACCCAAGTTCATTTTTAACATGGCAGTCTATACAAATCCAGAGCAGCAAGGCCAGGGTTTCTTCATTGCTGCCTAGAGACCCATTTCAGCTTTGCAATTCACCAGTTCAATCTGTTATTGATGTCTTTTTCCATTTCCCTAAGTACAGAGCTCCACTACCCAAAGAGGAATTCAACTATTTTTCTCAACCTCTGCCTGAAACACAAAAATACATCTCATCTCTCAGTTAGGCCTGTTTATCAGTGGAGCAAAACTGAAGTGAGACGATTACATATCCCTGAACACACAAAGTTGTCATTTTCAGCAGTACCATGTTAAAACCTAAAATGTTTGGGTTGACATCACTGATATGCTTTCATTCCCAAAGGTTTCCTGTATGTACATATACAAAATATGCAGGACAGTGATGTAAGAGGAGATTGTGTATGTGTGGGAAAATACAAGGGTGTGTGCACCTGGTAGAGAGGGAGCAAGGGAGAAGTGGGGGAGAGGGAGATGGAGAATGAGGCGGGGAGAAAGCATGTGTTCAGGCTTGGTCTATTAAGACTATAGCTGCAGAACCCTCGCTGCTGGAGAGCTCTTTAATGAGTGTCTCTTTCAGAAGCTAAACAGAGCAGGGGTCAGGGGTTCACCAACAATCTGGAAGGGAAAGGGGAAATAAATTTGGTTCCAAATCAATTAGGATCATTTTACCAGTGCAGGGCCCAACTGGAGCGCAACGCAGCATGTACGCTTCATGGGCCGTTTTGTGCGTCTGCATGGATGATTTTTAGAGAGCTAATAGGTTTTTTAAGAAGAGAGACCAAAGCAGTTTGGAGGCACATCAACAGGTTCTCACAAGAACAGTTAAAGAGACCCTTCTCAGCTTTTTATTATTCATTTACCGGGGAACAGCACAGAATCTGGTGTTAAGAGTTCCAGGGGGTCGGATGCTTCCTCTGATCTGTGCTTTCCCCAGCCAGACACTCCTCTGTCCTGCATGGTCTTAACTTGCTTTAACAACCTTACCTTATTAAGCTAAGGATACATTAAAACCTCAAGCCACCTGCATAGCATCAAGTTTGTGCTTACTAATGTCAGACAGCTAGGGTGTCGTGACTGACTTTACTCAGGAACAGATTACAAAGTTGACAGTTTTATTCATATGTATTGCAAAGTTAATGGTTTTGCTTGCATCTTACTGCCATTTTTATATTCTTCCTTGTGTAATAACAGATACATTGGTTATGTCCCCCTTGCCTGGAATATCTTATAACTGTGTTGGAAAGAATAAAATCCATGCATTTAAAATCTTGTAAATCAATGCTAAGGTGAAGGTACATCACCCCCACACTAATACATCTCCCAAAAACCACACCCCCTGCCTCTGGTAGAATGTACCAGTTAACAAGATCAGGCACCAAGTCCCATAATCCCAGGCCTTGTATGTGGTCACATCATATGGTTTCAATTAAACCAGCATCGGCAACAAATTAAGTGACTGTTGGTCTGTTAACAAAAATAGCAGGATACAGAGCAAGGCTTTGCAAAATACTTTCAACATCTGGAAAATTATTAATATACTCTGTTGTACTGTTGGATGGCAGGTATGTCCTTTGCCAAGTTATTGGATACAGGGCGTACCTCATGCCAATACCACAGCAAGAGTTTGGCAGATTTCATACTATTAGAACATGTATGTTTCTCCAAAGGAAGAGATATGGCACACTGCATACCTCGGGTGCTGTCATAGCGAGCATGGATGCTATTGCCTGGCAGGGAGACGTTTTGGTGTGGGTCATCCACGGTCTCCAGGAATGAGACCAGGCTCTCGTGATGGGAGAGCTCCTCAGCCACAGGGAACGACACCACCATCATGTTGATGGGGGCATCGCCCTCTGTGAGCGCACGGAAAAGCGATGGAATGGGCCGATGGAGCTCCTCCACTGTGCTTTTGGAAGTGGCTGGTGTGTCACTGTAGTTCTTAGGATTACACATTCCTGCAGTGATAGGGAGGGGAAAGAGAGGAAACCCAACAAAGCAAGAGAGAGAGAGAAGAATGAAAAGATGGCATAAAGATGGACAACTGATACAGTTATCCGTTTCATCAGGAGCAGCGTGTGGAACGTTTATGAGAATTCTCCACAATGCGGCTTTGTTCAAACCTACATAAAGGACACATGATCAAGATTCAAGTGACCAACTGAAACCAAGCTGCTCCATGAGACCTTTAACACTCGGTATGGTATGCAGAATAGTGAGAGCAGACTAGGAAGAAAACAAGCACTCTGAATCCCCCTAACTATAACACAAACGCAACTCGCCAGTGGATTAACCTCATTCAACTGGATGTCGACACGAAAGAAGAAGGGAGGTAACACAAATATTCGCATTCCATGTGGAATGCAAGCTAAGGTATTTTGCATGAAGATATATGTTCCTGATTAACTGCATAATTTGTGCCTGGCCTAGTATTCTGTCTCCTGTTGTAACTGAGATGAAGAGTTCAGACCCATCAGGGACTCTGTCCAAACAAAAGGCAAACACATGTAGTTTTAGTCATGGGAACCTGTTTCTGACCCGCAAACTCCCCAGCACTAAATAATACTCAATTCCCAACATTTAGCAAAAAGGAGGAAGTTTTATTGAATGGAGTTATAGGTTTCTGAAAATAAAACTAGACCCTAACTTGGTTGAACAATATTAACACCCATCATAAAAGTCCCTCCCTGGAACGACTTCCTTTTTCTTGGCTAAATGGGGCATACGGTTGTGTTTTTCAACTCCATTACTCAGTGCGTTCTTCTGTTTTCCTTTGAAATAAAATGCCAAGAACAAATTCCTTCTGATTTTATTCCTGAACAAAAGCAGCAACCAAAATGAACCTATTTTAACTGCAGTAACAAAATATGTTTTATCTGCATCTGTACACATCTTTTTTCCATTTAAGCTAAATAAATGAGACTGTAAGAAGTGTTATAATTCCGTCAGTCTCCTCATTTAGAAAAACGGTGCAGGATCGAATCTTCTGTGGAAATTACAGGACAGGAGTGACGCTTACTTGGCCAGTTGGACTATTATTCAGCAAAGAAGTATGCCGCTCAAAAAGTGAAAACAAAATACCAAGGGCAGCAATTGGATATAATCATTACCAATCAAGATAGCATTAGTTAGCATTTTGAGGTATTTTATGGTAAACATGCCCTATGCCACTATACACTTTGGCAGGTCCTGTATACACACTTTACTCAGGACTGCAATTACATAAACATAATGAATAGGTTATATCCAGAGATTTTATATAAACTTTGTCAGGGTGAGTGGATACAAACTTTTTTTGACTCCTGATCGTCATGACAGCTACAGAATGAAATGTTCATACAAACAAATACAACAGGCAGAGTGAAGGCCAGGGAACTCATGTTTGCTTCTCTTTTCTGTAATTTTTCATGGTATTTTTCTTTTCCCTTTGTTTTTTTAATCATTTTTAGATTATTATTTCAACCCCACTGGAAACAATGATTTACAAATTACTTTATGATAATTACAATGTAAAAATTAAGTAACATGACAAATACTTTAATTTATGAATAATATTACCAACACCTGGATTTAATTTAGTAATTAATATAAATACCACTGTAATGGGACGACAGTTAGAGATAATGCAGGTGGGCGTGGTGTTAGACGCAGCACACTCACCCACGCAGTCACAGCACTCCTCCCACAGAGAGCCCAGGCACAGCATGCACTCCTTACAGCAGGAACAGTTCCCATCCGAGGGTCTGCACTGGCACAGCTCCTGCACAGCAAACATGCAAACCAATACTGATACTGCTAATGCACACACATACATATCATACATGTACAGCAAACATGGAAACCAATACTGACCCTGCTAATGCACAAACATATATGTCATACATGTACAGCAAGCATGGAATCCACAGTGAAGAGCAATACTGATAAAATGTGTGGATCAAAACAAACACATGCAGAGAAATATGAGGAGAAAACAGCTTGAAATAAGGCAGGGAAACCAATAAGGGTATACAGTATATCTTCATTTATATCCAGATCAAAATTCTGTGAAAATCCATGACATAAACATGTGTTGTAAAAATATTGTAAAAACATCCACTCCACTCAGATACTCATATCTGATATCACAGAAAAAAAAGGCCCGAACAATGAAGCAAGCCTACAAACCAACATCACATTAGAACAAGTGCTTAGACAAAACATCATGGAATGACAGTGAATGACATCATGGAAGCAGTGACGTAAATCCGTACATGTAAATAAGCTGGCAAACCAAACACTTCCTCCTGTGGTGTTGTTAGAATGACATATTAATGAATATGACACAAAAACACACATGAGCAAAACTTAAAAAGGAAATGGAAAGCACCTGCTGGCTACCATTGGAACATGAACCGCAACCCAAGTTCAGGCACAAAAACATGAGAGGAGTGAGAAACATATTAAGCACATGTCGTGGAGTTCATAGTGGGCCAATGAAATAAATGGCTGAGAGGAACAAGCCAGTGGATCATACAAATTTAGAAATAATTACAGGGTTGCCGAGCGCTTTGCGGCTTTCGAAGGAGCAGGCGAGCTAACCCCTGCCTGCATCTGGCTCTCCGGAACGCCAGTCAGAGGAGAGGGGAAGGGTCAGGTTCCAGATGTGTGCAGGGGGAGAGAGGGGTCTGACACCACCAGCGCTTATCTGCACCGCGGCCGCGGCCGCTGCCGCCACAACCCTTTCCAGTGGCGCAACATCTGGACACGCCGTGCTGCCTTTTGTGGAATGGAGGTGAAAAAAGTAAAAAGGTTTTTCCTGCCTCTGCGGTATCCCTGGGGGAATGTGTGCTGTGTTCCCCCAGTGCTGAGGCAGGCCTACCCTGTGCCCCTTTGAAGGCACCGACAGAGCTTTCTGTGCATCACTGCTCAGACTCCCCCAGTGCAAGGTAATGACTGGGGCCCAGCTGTGTAAACTACACCCACCCTAACACAGAGCTGCACTTACTGCTACAATTCACTTTTTTAATCTGGTATGTATGCATAACATCAATAAATTTGTTTCTCACGTAATATACTACTATTTGCGCCTGCTAGGTCCTTGTTGGACATTTTGATGCAGGAACTTATGTTGTTAATTAGGGAATACATAAAACAAAGTATTTTTAAGACTACATTTAGATCAACGACCGTGTTAATGGCAGTTAGTACGCAGTCCCAGAAAAAACAGCAATCCTCAATAACCGACTTGACTAGCTCCTGAAATTCAGGTAATACCTGAATTTTGGATTCCCCTAAAACCAGGTAACTGAGTAACATCAGTTCTTTCCCTGTTCCACTTCACAAGAATGTTCGCGGGACACTTTTTCAATAAAAAAACATTGACAAAAAACAGCAATTACTTCAACAACAAAACAGTAGTCGACACAAGTTGACAATTACAGGTTATTTAACAATTAATTGTTATTGTTAAATCTATGGACACATGCACTATCACAGAACAAGTTACAGGAACAACTGGAAAGTCAGTACATTTTTATTACACCAGGTCCAAAGCTGGATGTTTTGGAAGCAACAGAAACATATTGCCTGCATCTCCTTAAAGACAAGCAGACAGAGTAAACAGCTTGCCTGGCTTTCGTTCTACTTTACATTACCAAGCCTCTGGAGAGCACTTGATGCAAAACGAATGATGCATTCCACAAAGTCAAGGTCAGAGCTATTTCAGGAGGACAGAAGAAAGAGGGACGAAAACACCTGGTATGGTGAATGTTGTCAGTCTGTGGAACACAGCTCTTAGCCACCTTATTCCATCTCCTTTGATTGAGGAAAAAACCTACATGTACACAACAAGACCTCACCTTGTGCCATTCTGGAATGTTTATACATCTACATGACGAAGTTAAAAAATGTACCCATTACCATAATGGACAGTAGTACAATGTATGCAACAATTGCTTTTAATAATAAAAAAACTGGAATGGTCGTGTCATCCTGTTACACAGTGAAAAACGCACATGAGCCTTAAGGACAGACAAAAGATTGACAAAAGAGGCAATACTCAAAACTGCAAGAGACAGGAATATTTCTGTGGCAGTATTTGGACTAACTTAGTGATTATGCATGCAGGGGCAATCCACAATGGAAAGGACGGCAGTGGTGACACTTGTAGATTAAGAAGCACACATGTGTGATGCATACCACTGCACATGAGGCCATCTGCTCCCCTCTCTGTCTCAGTGACTCTCTTGCTTTGGGTGCATGCTAGGCTGAGGTCAGAGAAATTTTTAGAAGGGGGAAAACCGCAAATCCCTGAGCCACAAACAGAAGTCAATGGTGCTCTGGGAGAAAGTGCTCTTGGGAAGGAATGTGTGCAGACTTGCCCCCGCCGATCTGTCATGTGTAGATTTGAAAATTGTTACCACGCCCTATTAATTATGGGGCCCCGGCGGCTGCCGGCGCTGTTTGGGAGGCTCTCGCTCTCACTGTAGATCTCAGAGACAAGGCGACTCTGCATAGTCCTACACAGCCACCTATTCCTATTCGTCTGCATTTACTGGAGAACAGCTGCAGCTGGGCTTGAAGCAATAGCGGTCACAGACAACCGCTTTCAGCGATGGTGAGGAAACATCCTCTGGGCCTTTAAAAAGAAGATTGTCTTTCAACTTCTGCTAACATTGCTGCAAAGTTCAAGCACAGAGCAGTAAAACATTTACAATACAGAAAAAGCAAGTCATGTTGGGACATCTGAGACTAGATATGAATTCCACAAGTACTGAATAAAACATGACAAAGATAACAGCTCAAGCACCCCTTTATCTTACTGCGGAAATAATCTACAATTTGCTTAATTAATTCAACTGAACCTTTGTGTAGAGGATGTGTGAGACTAGCTTTAGGGGTCTAATGTGCTCTTGAAATTCTCCTGTCTGGGCTGTTTCAGTTTAAGCAAGGCCTAAGCTGGCAGCACTGGCACACAGTAAGTCACACACCCATAGGCTAATGAAGGATAACCACCCAGCTGCAGAGAATCAACCCTACCACAGGAGCTGCTTGGTTGTTGTCATCCGCAGAGGAAAATGTGACCATACTGAGAAGAGCCAGGGGTATTTCAGTCGGAGCCACCCTCAAGAAACAAATGTCAAAACATATTGTGCTTTATTAAGTTTTTGTAAGAATGGCACAAGAACAGAAGGAATTAATTGAAAAAGCATTATTTTATTTTGCTGGATATCTGCAATAACATTCCAAAACCCAACTGACTCCAATAAAGGGTGCTGTATAGTTCTTTCCTCCATGGGGTACACACAGCATAGCTAAGATTATGTTTTCCGTGGTAAGATTACCCAATGAGTTGAAAAAAAGAATATGAACAAGCCAAAAACTTTTTTGAAGGCAAGTTCACTTCATAAGGAAGACTATACAGACAACTGGGTGCTCCAATCCCAGCCATGGGATCAGCGGCTGTGGTCTGCATTTGGCAAAGCAACAGCTTGCTGGCACTTATTGTGGGTTCAGCCAGTTAAGTTTGTTGGTCTCATCACTCTGTAGCCGCCACTCCAGTCAAGGCATGCACCTACAGCGGCATGATCTGAGTGTCTGCCTTAATGAATGAACTTAATGAAGCTCAAATGACACCGGCAGCATGCAATGAGTGGCATGGCTGCAGTGTAGCTCTCCTCAATGTCTACTTCAGCTGGAGGTGGAAAGAAGGGAAAAAATCAGGACAATAAAGAAAGTCCAAAAAAAAAAATATGTACACCATACTGTTGATGTCATAAATCACATAACCTTCAGAGTAAAGGCTAGGTGACTCCTCAAATGACTCAAAATTGTGTGGTCCATCTGACCAGAAAATCAAGCAGATATGTGCAGATATGCAAAAACAGTCACAAATGTATATAGATTCAGTTCAGCTTTATAAATCCACTTCACTTGAGAGTGATTCAGTTACGGAGTTCTGGGAATGTGTTCAAAATTTTTTCAGCTAATCAGAGAAATTTATCAGCATTCCACAAAGTCAAATTCTAAACCAAGACCATCATTTCTCCTGCCAAGGGAGAGTTTTCAGGAAAAGCTGGAACACTGAACACTCACACTGGAACACTGAACACTCACACAAAACAAGATACTATTGGAGGTCTGCAACAAAGGTCTGCAAATATTTTAGACCATATATAGGCTAAACAAAACAGGCTATTCTGAAAGCCATACTGGGTTTCTGCACACACATTAAACAATAGTCATGAGACTGAGATTTATTGTGCGAATGGCTCTCCTGCATTTCAAGGATCTCTTTAAACAACAAGCTATTTAGGTTTTAGGTCACGATATGTCAAATACGGGATTTTTTCAGCTGGCCAAATTCTGGTCAATCAAGTATTACGATCATATAATTTTTTTTCAATGTAAAACATGTTTTAACAATAACATTTCATCTAAATAAAATGCATATGCACTGCCTAAATGAATAATTTAGAAATACTTTGGTCTTTGGTTTCTTTTCACTTTTATGATACTGTATACTCTGAAGTCATTTTATCCATTTGTTGACGAATACTTGTGGTTAGTTTACTTCATTCACTGTTCAGTATAATTTTTCATATTCTGTTCACAATGACAGGCTGAGATTTTTCCAGTTTTCCCATAAATTGTTACATATCTCTATGCGGTAATATCTGTTATTTTCCCATATTGGTGTTTCTAATTACACCAAACAGCACCTTTGAGGACTCCACTATGAAGGGCCACAGACTGACAGCATGTACACTGAATATGTTACTGAATATGCATAGGCACTAAGCATTACTGCACAGCTCACATTTTAAAAGAGCGTCCTGTGTTTGAACCCAAGCCTGAGCCCATGTGGATCTGGGCCCAGGTTCAAGCGATGGGCTCATTTATTCCAGCTCAATATGACGGCCCAAGCAGCAAGGGCGCAGTCTAATGGCTCTCCTCGGAGCTCTTGATGGAACCGCCTCACCGTTTCATCCTCTGCACTGTCTCTCCATCTCTACCGCCAACAAAACTGATATAATTGATCTGTAAAAACATCTGATTTTTAGAGTACATATGCACATACAGTACTGACCATAGAGGGAGTCTGGTTCTTCACTTTGCTGAAGCTGGGCTTCACTGTCCATACCCATCATGCATTTCAGTATTAAAGGTGCTTCATTAGGTGCCTGGGTAAAAGTGTTTCCTTGTGTGCATGTCTCTTGTAATATAGAGGATCATTATGCCTGCTCTAACAGGTGTTCATTCTCGAACATGTCTGAGATTAAAACCAGCTGCGATGTGACTCAGGGAAAAAGTCAGTCCAGATTAATCAATAGCTTACACATGTGCACTGCTGCTAAATCGCTGCTATTAGTGGACTGAGTGAGTACTTAAACAAGTATCCCAAATAAATACGGCACATTAAAGTAGACAGAGATATATCAGGTTGACAAGACTGACAAAATGCAGGAAATGGTACTATCCTAAACTGATACACTTCCATTTGTCTAATTCAACCCAAATGATATTTTAAAAGACTGTTTCCACACCAAATCTCACAGAATACCACAAACCTCTCCACAGTCTCAACAGGAAGGGGTTCCTCATGTAAGTCGTCTGACTCACATCGTGACCTAGCCTTCACAAATTCTCACACTGTATCAACAATAAATGTTGCCTATAAGGACCGCAGAGCAAACCTATGGTACTTTCATAGACTTGCAGGTGCCTGGCTGGCTGGGGAAAGTTGCTGGAGAGCAATGAGACTGATGAGTTTACCTGACTTGCCTACTATTTTACCAAGGTGAAACTGGGCCTGTAGTTACCTTTCAAATGTGCACTTCCAGCCATAACACTATCAGTACATTTGGGATGAGTTTAACTGTTTTGTTCTGCATGCAACTCAAAGGCCAAATGCTTTATTTCAGTCATACAAGTTTAGCTTATCCTTTGTCATATTCTATAGTATATATAACAACTTACTAATGCTTATATTTAGACTGCCGATTGTCTGAACACCCAGAACATGTCTAGATGACAGAGCCTTTCAGATATTTTTGCTAAAACCTTAACTGGACATTACTGTGTACAGTACCTTCTTGACCCTCTTCTGCAAGCTTAAAACACAAGCAACCAACACACAGCAACAAACTCCATCACCTCAGGCAATTTCTCCATTCTAACATAGCACCTTCAGCTGTAACAACATGCGCAGATGTATTACAGCTGCAGGAATTTCATGGCTTCATGAACGTCATCATTCCCATTACTACCACACAGGGTGAAATTCCTTCTTGCAACAATTAAAGGTATTACTGCAGAGGGAGGAAAACTATACTCAACAACTCATCAATCACCTAATGCTTTGAGGTGATAGAGAGAATCGTTGATTTTTTTGGCACAACCATAAACAGAGAAAGGTGATAGGCCTTTGATGGGCACTTAGTGCTACAATTCAAACAAACAATGTTAGTCAGCCAGGTCTAAGATGTTAATCCTGAAAGTTGATTTTATGAGAAGAGCTTTCATCTCCCAACATTACATATCTAATCTTATTTGTGGGGGGGAGTTAATTTGTTCACACCACCATACATGTTCTACAAAATCTTCTCACTTTTTATTCCAAACACTGAGCTGCACAGTGTTTGAGGCTGAAGACTGAAGCACTTACGTGACTGGCAAAAGGCAGACTCAACTGATCAAAGGAGACATTACTGCGTCGGAGACAGGGAATTTCCTGTCAATGGAAACCTTCTGCCCTGGGCAATATTACAGCCAACTGTGCATCACCAACAATTCAGTTTTGGCCTGTGAAGTGTATCAGGGCACCATTGTCTAAAACTTCATCTGAACACACCATCCAGGAGGCCTGACTGTTGTAACTAATCATAACATCGTATTATATATGGATTCAAAAATTAAATAAACATGGAGTCAAAAGAATACAACAGAATTAAGTAATGGTTTAACATAGTTTAGAAAGTAAACAATTCCATCTGAAAGTATTACACAAGCCTATATAGTATACTCTTGTATAACACTGCATGATGTAATGTGGTGCCAGAACTGAATAGCTTCTTGTATGATCTTCAGCTAAAGTATGGCACAGTTACTGTAAACCAATCCACTCCTGCATTTTCACAATGTTTTCAAAATATCCAATACTTAATGTGGATCTCAAAACATACAGGCTACTGTTGGTTTATTCATGAAAGGAAAAAGAGTCAGGTTAAAGGTGTCAAATACTATATGTTACTTACTCGGTGAAAGAACATTTTTACTGCAAACATAATCGCAACCTTCACTCTTGGACAACAGCAGAAAAAAATATCTTGGCCTGAAAGAATGCAGGACATGGGCTCCATGCCAACCTGTCTTATCTTAATGGTTGGGAGCTACAAGCAGTGCCACCGCCTCCATTACTATGTTTCAGGAAACCCTCTACACCTCATGGTGAAATGCAGTGCTCTGCAGGGAATGAGGCAGCACAGAGTGCAGGCCACACGGAGTCACAGCAAAACCCGTGGGACCACAGGCAGATAGGAGGCATGCACACTGACAGGCGCTTAGCTCACAAAAATGAGAGGGACAAATTTAGATCTGGCTCTAGCCAAAATTATCCCTAGTGTTCTGTGCACAATGGCCCACATCACTTCAAACCTTAGAAACATCAGGCTGTAAGCGAATGCTCGTTTTTACCGGAAAAAAGTTTGTGACATAACAAGCAATAAGTGACTAGCGAGCATCTTGTTTCAAAAGCATGCTCAATAAAATTGCCTTTAATAAATTAACAAAATAAAAGTTATACTCTTACATATTCCCTATCCACAGCCAATGTTTCATAAAGAAAATGATGGTGTTTTCTCCTGGACTGTTCATCCCACTAAAAATCAGACCCAGCTCCAACTCCATACAAACAAGCAAAACTGAATTTCTTCCTGAACTGCTATGCAAGTTGATTGTGAACTGACACAGTCAGGAGCATCCCTCCCATTTACACATGCGGAATGTTTGATGACTGTTGTTAAGATCTGATGTGGATGAAACAGAAGCACCAACATGAAGCTGAGGTGGTGCAGACACACACAGCAGCACAGGCTCAGCACTACATGTTTACTTAAAAAATATCACCACCTTGGCCGGGGGAAAACAAGTTAAGAAATATCTTTAAAGACATTTGGACAGTGTGAGGTAATATAATGCACGGAGAGACTGTGGCTTCTCACCTGAATAAGGCACTTGCTGACATCGCTGGCACACAGGGCTTTATTGCAGGCGGTGGTCAGTGACAGTCCTGAGAGAAAGAACAGGAGCGCCACGGACACTGGAATCAGCGCGTGGCAAGGCCTCATTCCGGCTGCTCCAAGAACTGCAACACAACCTAGCCCGATATAAACAGAACAATGTAAAACTGGCACCAATTCCTGAATTACTACAGGTAGATCAATTCTGTTAAAACATTACTTGATCATTAGCATTTTCACCTAGACGTGGGAAATGACTGTATTTCTAAATATGCAACTTGGAAAAGTTTTATTTCAACATAATAATCATGTATACAAATACATAGGCTACATTTTACTACGACATTTGCAGTTAAGTTATTCACTGAATACTACGAGCTGGAGGCTTCCCAGAACACCACACAGGAAACGGTTATCCAGTTACGAAGAAAAACTGAGACATAACAGCAAAAATCACATCAAATTGTTAAAAGTCTCACCTAATTAGACCAACTGAAGAAACTTGTTGCCAATTTCAAAGAAAATCGGTTATGCGAAAATGAAGCAAGCGAAGTCATACCAGTGACAAAAAATGTTATGCTAGTGAAAAACTGTGCAAACATTAGTTAAATGAGTTACAGATTACATTTTTCATCTTTGATGATTTTTGACACGTGAAACACACAGGCGGGAGCCCCGCAAAAAAAGTAACTAACCGTACCATGTTCAGTTTCTGCGTCCTCTGTGTGATTTGCACCGAGATCTAATTGCAGTAATAGCCTCCTCATGTCTGCACATTAGTATACTACAGAACATTGACGTTAGCACTGCTACGTGATCCGAATGTTGTGATTACCAAGAAGAGAAAAGAGGAAAGCTAAGTCATGTTCAATTGTCACCCTAATACCAAACTTTTACAAACTTTTTGAACTCGTTCTTTTGGGAGACGTACCAAATGCGATTACCATCACCTTCCTGCAGCGTAGGAGAGAGACATCAATTTACAGTTGCTAAACATTCACCTACGTATTCACGGGCAGTTTGCCTTAGAGCACAATATGGTGATGATTTAACTTACCTTGAAGCCGTTGATCCTTGATTTCCCACTATAAACGAGTTACAATGAATCCTTTTGTTTGTCCCTAGTTTTCAGGATGAAATCATTATGATGTTCTGTTTCTGTGTCGATGGCGTTAGTTACTCCACAGCACAAAGCCAGAGTGAGGCAGGCAGGCGCCTTAAAGAAACACTAACTATTTTCTATGGAAGGAGCGCCGTGGAGTGGCCAGTTGCAGGTGAGAAGCTCGAAACTGTATGACTAGGCGCGGCGGGGGAGAACCTTACAGCCTCCTTCAAAGAATATTTCGAGGCTGGCCTAATATTTCAACGAAGTAACAATGGAAGCCTACGGGTGCTGCATTATTGCCTTGCTTCGTTTAAAAGTTTAAAGCAAGTACGTAGACCTGTTTGTGCAACATTCAATTGAAATGCATTTCATACTTGATATATAGGTACATGTTTGAGATGTTTTAATCGATAAGCGTATTCGCAAATGATATTTACGGCTGCAGTCGATCCCCTTAAATACGGGGCAAACAAATCGCACTAGCTACCTTAAATGGAAGAGTTGCTGAAGCTCTCTTTATCGCATGCCAATAGTCCTGCTGGCTACAATGCCCAGTTAAAAGAATTGTTTAGGGTCTTATCTGAACCATTGTTCTGAATCCTCGGGTGCTCTTAAAAGGCCATTCGTGGCTCCAACCTACGGTGCTTAGCCCCCAGGTCCACATTTTTTGTGCTAATGCTCGAATGACAAAGAGAGCAGGACAAACAAAAAGGGAAATGCATGGGCAACCGTTTGAAGTAAAGAGAGTGCAGAGTAAAGGCTGTAGTTATGCAGCTATTTTCAATCGGGATACACTATAGAAGAAATCCACATCTGTCGGAAAAGGAAGTGGCAAGTTAGTGACAGGCGTTATCTGACCCTATCGTTCAGAGATGACCCATACATGCTTGTCATGCATTGTCCAGATTGCTTAGCCAAATAAGTGATCACGAATTCGTCAAATGTATGACACTTAGCAGTCGTTTAAGATTTGTATCATGTGAGTGGTTATAATTTAAGACTTTAGAAGACAATTTGTTTAAACCAACCTAGCGCTTGGCTTGTTCAGGCGCTGAAAATCGGACATTTCGAGAAATCTCCGTTCATGTTGCCATCTGCTGGTGACAGAAAAGGGGGCGAGATGAAGGCAGGGATTTACGGATAGCTGTAACAGCCTACATAGACGATATGTGCAATGGGAAAACACGCGAGATGGAAGATAAACAGATGTCTGCTTGTATCGATATGTCAATCTTTGGCTTTTAGCCGCATTGGAATCGCCATAAGAAACCACATGTCATAAATTCAAGATTGAGACTGTCTAACCTACGAGAAAACTAACATATAATACCCATAATGCTGTATCACTGGCAAAGAATGTGATTTTAGAATTTCACTACAATAAAGTGAGGTATTGATGGAAGGTATGACAATTGGAAACAAACTGAGAACATCAGAATAATGATCACAAATGATACACAAAGTGTAAAATATGTTTTTGGAATTCACATCAAATAAAATTTATTAAATATTACAAATATGTACATACAATACAACAAATATTAAAATAAACATTTCTGAACAATCAAAGACATTAAGCTGTAAAAAAATATGTATAAATATAGATATAATCTAATGTTGAGCTGCAAAATTAACATTATTTTGTGGAGAAGCAAACATTTAAAATATGTTTTCAGTTTAACTATTGAACCCAAGCAATTGTCCCATGGTATTTGAGGGAAAATAATGCCACAAATAAAAATGTTCTGGAATATACATGACTGCAATTACTCAAGGGAATACAGTCATGAGCTTAAACAATTAAAATAGACTCAGCAAGTTTACATACTAGTGACTCAAAGAACAACACAAAACTAAGGCTCCACAGACGGTGCTCCAGGACAATACAATTCTACAGGCAGGGACAACCAAGGTAGAACCACCTACATAAAATCAGAATCTTGGTCCATTAAAACAGAGACTTATAACTAAAATACTCATATTACATTTTTACAAGTTATAAACAGCTCCATTGTAAAAAAAAAAAAAAAAAAAAAAAAAAAAATAAAAATAAATAAATAAGTTAAAAAAATAAGGGTACAGTTTGTACATGTATCAGCACTTTAAACAGAAAAATAGTAATTACAGTTATCTTTAGTAAATACTCGGGCTGACAGGGCTCTCTCCACTGCCCCTCTCTCCTATGGATTTTCCACAGGCAGCAAACTCTGTGTTATGCTCGGCCCTGGGCTACATGCCAGGTATTAAGTGTCACTCACATGTAAGTACTCGCTATATTCCCGTGCTACAGCTTATAGGGTGGGCTCCATTGTATCTTTTCCTTCTCAAGTTTAAGCACTGCCAAGTGGGTGAAGGGCTAAAATGTGGCCCTCAGTACAATATGTAATTTTTCGTCTACAGGGATAAGGTGTCAATGTACCTAACCTCTTTCTTTATGCTTAAGAAACTCCGAAAGGGCAAGTAGCTGGCCCTGACATGCATGTTGTAACCTTTACTGGAGCCTCAGATCGGGGTGAGCTCAAAGTCATCATTGACCTCCACAAGTGGAATGTAAAACTCCGGGATGTGAAAGATGCTGGTGGCTTTGTGGGTGGCAGGGTCCAGCTCCTGTAGCTTCAGCTGCCACTCCAGACGCTGTACAGCATTCAGAGCCACTGCCTCGTGCTGCTGTCTCATGAGGACACAGGTCTGCACAGACACCACATGCAACGTGTGATTCATTTACCAGCTGCATTTCCATTCAAGTTCAAGACAAAAAGAAAAGCCATAACCCTGCAACAATCTAAAACATGATTGTTCATATCGGACCAATAGGATTGACAGATCCTCAAACGAATATACATTTTGATTGTACAGGACACAACTTACACACGATAACCTTACACTGTGATCAGTCATTCATTGAAAACCTCCAAATGGAAAAATAGAAATATTTTTACCTTTAACTTATCAAACTTGTCATCAACATCTTGTAACCAAGAAATGAACTGCCTAGCATTGAACCGGTCGCGGACAGAGGTTTTTCCATCATCTCCCTAAGTCACATGAAAAGAAAACAAAAGAAAAATGTAAATTCAATAGAATAAATACATCGCATATTTGTAGTAATATACTTAATTCATAGTCTATTTTTGACAATACAAATAAGTGACCTAGCCAGGCTCCCTAAGACTGAAAGGTTGTAAAATGGAAATGGGATGGACCTTTATAGCCTGTTGTGCATAGGGTAAACTGTCAGAACTGAGGTCAGGCGTGTGCACAGCACTGCTTACCTGAACATCCTGAGGCATGTTGTAAACTTCAGCATCTAGCAGGACGGTGCAGGCACTGAAAGGAAGGGCCTGATTGGCTAGTGTTCTGGCTGCACGGTAATGAACACGCAGTACCTCTTGCTCATTAGAAAGAATCAGTTTCTCCTGGGAAAATAATTGGCAATCTGTAACATCTTAGAAAATATTGTACTAATGGGACTTTGCAACATCAATTTCTTAAAAATGTTCAAGTTTAAACAAAAATATGAATGTTTTATTTTAAAAAATTGGGACAATGGTCATATTCACAGAACCATTTTTGATACAATAATGATAACTTTGGTTACACTGGTATGTAATTTCAAAAGCATAATTTTCTCAACGTATAAAATATGAACACACAACAACAATTAAAAAAGGCGTTTTTTCTTAGGAAAACATACCCGTTCAATGCTGTGTTGCAAGCGCAGCTTCGTGCGAACAACCTCCTGCTGTTTAAACATCTCTTTAAGCTGTTCAGGCAGTGAGGGAGGTGGTGTTATCTGTAACCCAGAAGGAAAAAAGACATGCAAAGGGTTTCAATTAAATAAAATTTGATCCAACTTTACAAGTAACATACACAGTCTGACACATTTGTACATAAGCCCTTGGCTTTTGAAGGTTTTCTAGTATCACACTAGTTGTACAAGTCACAAGATACTTGAAGCAAGAAGATGAATTGGTTCTCAAAATGCAATTTGATCTGGAAACACTGAATTGAAGAATGCCTTTTGTTCACTTACAGTTGGAATACAAATCTTGCTAAGTGGATTTCCATCCAGGAGGTAAGAGCCATTGAAAGTCACATATTCATCATAATACTGTGGTGCTTGTGGAATGACACTGCACAGAACTTTCCGCTTCTCCTCAATCTTTCTGCGGATATGCAGAAACTCATAGTAGGGATTAGCCCTTTCAGTCTGGTAAGGCTCAATATCCTCAAGCTTGAGTGAGTCCACAATTGCAGCCAGGGACTGTTGGGGCTTCTCCTGGAAGAGTGGGATGGTGTACTCAGTGTGAATGGGCTGCAGCATTTGATGCAACTTTCTCTTCCGTGGATGGTGTAATTGTATCTCATCCTCCTCTGACGGCCTGATTTTGGTCTTGGCATCGGATGAGTCTGAGTCCCCATTTCCTGGCTTAGGAGAAGAAACAGGGCTTTGCTGCATTGGGTAAGTCCCTTGAAGACCACTGTTTGAGGAGTCAGATGTATCCTGTATCTGTTGGACTTTTGCTTCAGGTGCAGCTGGGAAGTCCATCGAATCTTCACCAATTTCAGGACTCATTTTATGCTCCTGGGGGCCAGCTTCTGCAAGAAGACAGGTATTGTCTCCAATCTCCACAATGCCATTCTTCTCCTTGGTCTGTGTAGCTTCAGTGGTTTTCACCTGTGGCTGACACTTAGCACCTGGACAGCATTCCACAGCAGCTGGACTGACAAATTCATTTTGGCCAGACTGATGATCACTTGCCCAAATGGATTCCTTCATGACGGCTTGGTTAGTGTCTTTTGAAATAACACTGTCTGTCTCCATTGCTTCTTGAGTTTCATCAGCTTTAGCACCACTGACACTGACATTCAGGGTGAAGTTCTCAGTGTTTTTACCCGTCATGTCCCTTTTTGTACCAGAATGAGTGGTTAAGAGACCTGTGCTGCTCTTACATTTGCCTCTGGCCGTTCCAGACAAATCACTGCTGTGGTTCTCTTTTGTCCAATCCTCCAATTTTCTGTCTCCACAGCAGGGAGTATCCTCCAATAGGCTGGTGTTTTCTTTCTTTTCAGAATTCCTTTGAGCTCTCTGCAGCAAATCCATGCAGAGGTCCATGTGGTCATGCTGATGCTCACCATAGCAATCAGACGCTGCTCTATTCGTAAAACCCTGTGGAGAGCAAGAGATTGAACAGATTCCTGATGTGTCCATAGTAGATTCTGTAGTTTTCTTAATTACACATTCTGGGTCTGACTTCACAGTTGAGGTTTCCATTGTAGAGTCTCCTCGAGGATGCTGCACATCTCTCTCGAAAGGAGGTTCAGTGACAATGTGCCTCATCATTTCTGTGGCTGTTTGTGGTGTAGTACTGGCTTGCGAAAGGTTGACATGTCGACAGCTAGTCTGATCTGAATCCTTTAATAAAGTTTTCCTGCTGCCTGTCCCAAAAGCAGGGTTTGCATCGAGAGGGACAGGAGGATTTGAATGAATTATTGCATTGCCAGTGACTGCTGTTGTCTCTGAACTATAATTACTGAAGCTTGGGAGCAGCAATTCCTGAGTTCTGTGGTTTTCTGAAGGAGGAAGCAAACTTTCCAGCAGAGAACCTTTTGAATGCTCTCTGTCGGGAAGTGTACCAGACCAATTGTGCTCATGAAAATAACTGCTATTGGAAGATACAGATTTACCATCTTCATCTGGTGCTGATCTAGAGTTAGGGGGTTCCTGCTTGCTGTGCAGTGCAGTGTTTTCCCCTGGAACGCCATCAAGAAAACCATCAGATTTGTTTTCATGGACAACTGGTGATTTGAGAGAATGCACAGCAAAGGAAGACTGTGATGTGGACAGATGGGAATCCAAACCATCCTGCATAAAATCAGAGGCATACTCTGTTAGGGGCCCCTGTGTAAGTGCTTTAGGCTGGCAGGATTCCTCTGAACTGGCAAATGAAATCATAGAGACAGACCTAGACATTAAGCTGGACTTGTCACTCTCGGCAATGGGAGAATGGCTCATACTATTCTCCAGGCATAGACCTGCCCTTCCAGCATGTGGTGGACTTCTTGTGTCTAAGGAAATAGATCTTGGACTAGTGGCTTCTTTCAATTCCTTCTCTGTACTGTAGGCCTCAGAAACCTCTGAGCACTTGGATCGAAGGAGCTCTTTGCCAAGTCCTGGTAAATTTTTCATCTTGTCTTTGTTCTTAAGTTTGCTGAGCTCTGTACCTGGCTGCTGTTTCATTCTCTCTCTTTCTTTCTGTTTGATTTTCTCCTTGTGTTTCCTATGCCATTGCTCAATCTCCTGATCTTTCAGGCTCAGCATTCTCTCAAAGCTGGTCTGCATGAGATCATCATTAACAAGCCTTTTTTCCTTTGGCCGAGCATCCTTGGGCGCTGGTGAGGACTTTAATTTGGACCCATCAGCCTCTGCATCATTCATCTTTATTTTGTTGGTTTTCGTTTGCTCAAGTTTGTCTTTATGTCTGTCTCTATGTCTGTCAACATCCCTGTCCTTATCCCTTTTATCTTTCTCCAGAGGTTTCAGAATGTCCTCCTTCTGTTTTAACCTGTCATAGGGAAGCTTACGGCCATCAGTTACACTACTCCTTTTCTCCTCATGGAATGATTTTGTGCTTGAGTTGGATGAAGCAACGTCCTTTCTTTTATCTTTTTCCTTTTTCTCATGGTCTTTCTCAATATCAGGATTGCCTTGATCTGCTATTGCTACTCTTTCTGAGGTTTTTCCTTTCTTATCTATGCTGTTTTTCTCTTTGTCTCTGATCTCTTTCAGGCAACAATCCTTGTCATGCTTATCTTTCTCTTTCTTTCGATCCAGTTTTTCTTTGCTTTTTTTGTCGTCTTCTACCTTTTTTGAAAACATGATAGGTTTAGGTTTTTCTGTCTCCTTCTGATTTTTGTCTATGGGTGAACAAGACGAACCAGACATTAACTTTTCTTTCTCTTTCCATTTGTTTGTGCAGTTGTTGAGATCATATTTGTCTCCCACATGCTCAGTTTTGGGTTTCCTTTCTCTTTCTGAATGTTTTCTATCCACCTTTTCAGACTCCCTCTCCGTTCCTGGTAACTTATTCTCTGATCCTTCTTGAGCTTGTTTCTCTGGTTGGTCTGGAAGTTTGATTTCATGGTCATTCTCAGATGTGGGTTTATCCTCCTGCTCTTCTTTCATACCAGTTTTGTGAAAAGAATATTCAGGCCCATGGCTGAAGACATGACAATCTGCATTCTCTTCAATGTTCACATTTTTATTCTCTTCCTTGCATTGAATCTCCTCTTCGTCTTTTTTAGAATCTTTGTCTTTTTCCCACTCCCCTTTCTGCTTCCTATCTTTGCTATAGGAGTGTTTTTCTTTGGCTAATCTATCCTCTTTGATCTGGGGGACATCTGTTGCCATCTGAATGGAGCCACTTTCAGGAATTTCAGTTGCTGTAGGCAGAAGTTCCTCATTTTCATCGCTCTTGAAAAAGTTCTCTTTCCAGAACTCTCTGTCAAACTCTAAATCTTTGTTGCCATATTTATGTGCCTCTCTTTGTACGAGCTTCTCCATGTCAGTCTCATTCTTCTTCTGGTTTTTGTCTTTCTCAGAGTTATTCTCTTTCCTGTTCTTGTCCTTCTCTTGATTTTTACATTTGTGTTTCTTGATGACTTTGTCTTCTTTGTCAGTCCTCTGCAAGGCACCTTCACCACTGTCTACATTCTCTGCTTCATTGTCCAAGCTGAGATCTTTATGGTGGTGCTTGCTTTTGTCCTTGCATTTGAAGGCTTTGCTATAAGAGCTCATTGAGTTGTCAGGTTCCACATGTTGGTTGTGTTTCACACTTTGCACCTGACTAGGACTGTCTCCAAAACCTTTGCTTGGATTTTTGTTCATAATAGTAATGTTGCCCTCCTCTTTTTTTTCCACGGTGAGATTCAGCTCTTCTTTTGCTCTAACTCTATGATGTTCAATGATAAGTGAACTAGTAGCAGAGTTCTTCCTTTCTGGAGAAGTTTCATTGCTTGAGGTCTCAGAGCTATGGTACAGCAGACTGGATATTTTTTCCTTTTTTGACTTGCAGGTACGAAGAGGCTTGCTCATCTCCTGCTTGGCCACAATATTGTTCCTTTCCATCGTTTCCTTTGCTCTCTGCCTTAGCTCTACTCTCAAGAGGTGTCTGTGCTTGCATGCTTTTTTGGAGTCCTTCTCCGCTTCCTCATCTTTGAATTCATACTCATCCAATTCAGACTTGGAGGCAGATGGATTTTCTGCATTTGTCTTTTTGCTGACAGGTTCCCTTTCAGTGCCTGAGTATTCCATGTTTTCATCAGCACTGGAGGGTTCTGCAGATTCTGTAAAAGTGAAGCAAGAGTCATTACAGGACAGATTTCCCTCTGCAAGGCACATCTTGCCTCTTTTTGAAACTGTAATACATGCTTTTTGAAATTACTCTGCTGTGTTTCACCTTTTTTGAAACTACTCCATTGTGTTAAAAGTTTTTTCATGATAAAACAATACATGTCACACAACTGAAATTATAAATACAAAGTGGTTGTCAGTGGATCTATATCAGTTTAAGTTCAAGTAAGACTGATTGGCTCATTTTAAACTAACCTGAAGAACTGTGTTCTGAGTCAGACAGCTGCATTTCACCCTTCAGCAGCTGCTCTATCACCTTAGAGTCAGCCACATCTACAGGACGCTCTCCACGGTTATTGGCCTGGAAGGCGTTGCCCCCATGTTGCAACAGAAGTCTCACAATCTGCAGTCAGGGACAATCAGATTAGCTGCTAATACCACTAATTGTTTATGACAGTATTACTCAGACAAAACCATGGAAAATGTACAGTAAAAGTGCAGATGAAGGAATTGCTACCTGTACAATAACATTTTCTTTCTCAGGTTACAAATTACTTCTTCATAGCGATGCCCAAAGGATTACGCTCATACATTTGCAAAGAATCCTCACAGTAATTCCCTGTGCTGATCTCCACAATAGTGACTTGATATTGACACGAAACCAATCAATGATAACAAATGCTAGCTGTTGAATTATATTGAAAAGCCTACATCAATATTTGCATATTTATATGAGGGGAAAAGGCTTTAACAAGTTGTAGTCACTTACACAAAAGATGTCTGAGCTATGTAAATAAAGACTGACTTCTCCCTAAGTTATACTCCCACCCTCCCATGCAAGGAACTGATTCACTGTGAATATGAAGTGTGAATGTCAGTCTGAGCTATCACTGATGCCATGGCTGCTTTTCATTTATGTGATCAAAGTAGTCTGATGCACAATCTGAAACATTACAATCAGAACGACTAATAACTAACAGAAAAAAATTGCAAAAACTCCTATCACTGTATCTACATTTTTATGCACATTTTAACTCATTTTTAGCTGATCATCTGTGATTACGAGTGCTTTTTGTTCAAAATAGAGTGAAACATTTTGGTATGTAATTAGGGGGAAACACTTACATCCTCATGTCCACTGCTGGATGCATCATGCAGTGGAGTGTCATTGTCTAGCCCTTGTGTGTTGACTTCTGCTCCTGCAGCAATCAAGACCTTAGCCACGTCATAATGACCTAAGTTGCATGCTTCATGAAGTGGAGTCCATCCTAGGAGACAAAATACTTCCTTTATGTTGGAGAATGGACTTATGTTTACCCTGAAAAATACATGCACTCAAGTGCATAACTGTGGCCAAACAGAGAATTTGACATGTAACAACAGGAATGCTAGGTTAACAGATATAACAGTGTTGGTGGAAGGTTCTGGAAAAATGTATTGATGTTGGCCTAAAATAACCTATGAATATTTAAGGAAGTTTACAAGATGATCTTTAATTAAATTACAAGACTGATTTGATCTCAGTTTTCATATGAGAACAGGAAAAATACCCCAGATGTGCACTAAATGAAACCTCTCAATGATTTAAGCCAAGTTCAACAGGATGCGACAGGATAAACTAAGCTGGTGTGTTCTTCATGTAAGCAATATTATTTTTCATTCAAATATTCAATAAAGAGCAAAAGACAGACAAGGGGCCATCTGATCTATTTAGTATTTCTTGTCATCAGCATATATCCTGATTTGCAGCCTTACCTGCAAAGTCCTTGACATTGACATCAGCCCCTAGACTGATCAGCTCCTTGACTTGTTTTGCATCCCCCCGAATGGCAGCCATGTGTAGAGCAGTTTCACCTCTCTCATTTCTCTTGTTCACCTTATCCTTTTGTTTAGACACTGTAGAGCTGGAGATCTTCTTCTGCACTGGCACTGCTTGTGAGGGGTGACTTGGGGTGGAGTCTGAGGTGAACAAGCATAAAAGCTAACTATCAGCCCTACCCTTCCTAATAATCTTTATATTAATGAGAATTGTATTTTACTAAACATGAATAATTGTCATTTAACTAAACGACTATGTCCTAACACCTTAGTGAAGTGAAATTACATGGGTTTGATGCCTGCCCTAGTGAGGTGTAGTGATACAAGATAAAGGCAGAACCTGGGCTATTGTCTCTCGCTGTCATCTGCATTAGAAGAGCCATCTGCTTCCGCTCTGACAGGGGATACCCAAACAGAATATTCACTGGAGTTGATTTCTTACTTCCTGCTTCTTTCTTCATTTTCTTCTTTTCTGGACTATCTTTCTCTGTAAAAAAAAAAAAGAAATATGAGACTGCAAATATAATATAAAGTTTTTTTTTCTGACTTCCAGCTCACATGCTGGGGATCCCTAACACTTCACATACCCTTCTTTAAACAAAAACACTTCACATACCCCCTCTTAATCCCGTTACACTATCAACAAACAGGTTTGGAACAGAGCCGCGGATGCAAGTGCCTGTACGACAAAGAGTGCGGATTTGCTGAGAAGGGGATGCTGGGAAACAGGCTCTGTTACCTGTGTAAATCCAGCAGGGAGGGTTAAATCTTTCCCCCCAGGTTTCACTCAAGTGTCCTGGGTCTGAATCTACATCGCGAGGAGAGAGATTGGAAAAAGGACGAGAGCAGTAAAGGAAAGCACTGTGTCAGGATATCAGTTAAGAGTAATCACACAGTCTGGGAAGAACAGAGAAGTCCAGTTCAGTATTTGATCAGCTCATGTCTGGCTAACACTGAGGCTGGTATTAGGAACAAATGCACAATAAAGGGCACACAGAAAGCCCAGTATTTCAGATTGTACAGTCAGGATAATGTTGGTTTTTATGAAGGAATTTTGATTGAGTAAATATTTTCCTCTTAGACAGAAATGTTATCCCGTTTTATTCTATCCAAAACTGTTTAAAGTCCAAATAAAAACTCTATGAAAGTCCACTTTATAGTTGCTGACTAATCAATACTGCGGAATACTTATTCCAATGCAGGAGCAAAATGTAAACACAGCTGTTCTGTAAACACAGGGTACATACAGGTAATGTTTCTTCAAAAAATTTTCTGGAATGGTACAGGTGCATTCATTGCCTTATAGGTCAAGCGCAATGTCATTCTTTGTGACTTGACACCTGGGTAACAACACCTTCTGATGAGAGGGTGACTGAATGCTTAGACTTCATATTTGAGAAAATACATGAACACATCTTCAGAGAAATGTGTCACTTTGTGAAATGTCTGCACATCATGGCTTTTCTACCAACAATCTGGTACTTATTTATAAAGCACCATTCATTAAACTGAGTTCAAATTTCTTTTCCAAAAAAAAAAATTAAACTTAAAAACTTTTAACAAAAATTTAAAACAAAGTCTTCTGTAGGAAATGATGGTACAGTGCAGATGCCAAAGAGATCCTAGCTAATGTTGTTAGGCAAAACTGTTATATAACATTCAATATAAAATGTGTTTGCCTACCTCATGACATACAATGTGTAGTGTCTGAACAGCAAGTGTGTGAAGCAATATTATCCTAAATACAAGGAGGTAGTAAAGTAGTGAAGATGTGTTGAGCCAGAATTAGCCTTAGAACAGTTCCACAGTCAGCCACAGGGAGCAGTCAAAACTCATATCGGAGAGAAGAGGCCATAAGAATACCTGTGTCAGAGACCTGCTCTTCATTCCCTTCGGGGCTGAGAGTGAAAGTAAGCTTGCGTTTCATGGAAGACTTTGGCTTCATTTCGTTCTCCAGCAACTCACTTTCGTCCAGCTTGGGAGTCTTGGTGAAGGAAGAAATTTTATCTTTGCTCTAGAAGGATGAAATGTAAATACATGGAGCTGTAGCAGAGAATGTAATGTAAGATTTTAGGCTCATAACATTACATTACAGGTATTTGGCAGACGCTCTTATCCAGAGTGGCTTACAACTCAAAGTGCAATTGCAGTGAATTCAGGACCAGCGCAAGAAAATATTCTATGATCATTACATCACATCACATTCATTTAGCAGATGCTCTTATCCAGAGGGACTGACAAAGCAGAACATTAAGTGCAAAACTTAACAATCAGATTTGTCTTTGCATACAATAATAGTATTGATAGCTAGCAGATATTTAGAAAATGTTTGAAATAAGTATCATTATATAATGGCATTTTATACACATATAAAAAAGAAATTGGATGCCACTTTTGAATGACTCTATTATGGCAAGTACAGACTGTGTAGGAAAATACATATGCTGTGAAAAAATGCAGTTAATATGGGTTTCTGTAAAGATGTTGCTCATTGTATTACCTAGAAAAAGGATGTGTCATACTCAATGAATTTTTATTTCACTCATAACAGTACTTCTAAGGAAATTCATTCCTTCAGTTTCTGTAGTATTTTTCAACAATTGCAGACAGTTGACCCTTTGACTTGGAGATGGAGGAGATATGTTATTACGAACATTACCAGGTGCTGTTGTCAGATATATTGAATTTTTCATACCATTTTTGTTGGTACTTCTAAGATTGCAAATAGTCTGTCCACTATTGTGTGTATCGTGCTAAATTGTAACTAATTTTACACAGGAGAATCTTCATACACCATATGCATAGGCTACTTGAACATCAATCTTCAGAGTGTTTTGCAGGTTTCTGAAGTGAGGAAAGGTGAGTCTGTAGTGCTGTCCTGCAGTGTAGCACCTTGCCTAGTGGGATGGGGTCACATTGCTAAAAGATGCTACAGCCAAACGCACAAATTGGATAGGCCCTCCAATTAACAATATTTCTATCTTTGCTAAGGTGGCCCAAGGTACCTTGAGTAAACACTGTTACTGTGTGTGTTTCCAGCTACCACTCTCCCCATGATAAGCTAAAAAATATCAAATCATATCGACAACATTACATGCCTGCCACTTTTGTGGGCCCGTGTAACTTCTACATCTGGCTATTGAGTTTCAGATGCAAATGGGCCAGCAGCTCTGAATGAGTGGAACAGAATTTATAGTAAGACAAATAAAGCCCCTCTGGAATAAACATGAATTATACTACCTGTGCTTTGTGCCCACACTGCACCACTCCCATTTAAATTCCATGAATTTAATTACGGTAAATGAAATGGCATTGGGGAGAGGATATATGCTGGCAGTGTATTTGCATACTCATTTAGTGACTCCTCTATTGTGTAGCGGAGTGTCCTTTGGTCCTTCAGGTGCCTGGTATCAGTCCTCTGGTGCAGTAACTACCCAGCTTGGCAGCATGAGCATGTGGTACAGAGGACAAAACAGACTGATGTGTGCCCTCATGAGCTGACAGAGGACACTGCAGCAGAGGGATGGGTCTATTCTAATGTCCAAAGGAGAAAATAAAAGGGAATATAATATAAACTAGAAAGCTAAGAATGTGTGAGTAAATATCCTGTAGTTTGACAATGAAATGCACAATCAAAATTTACCTTCTTTCCTATTTGTTTTTCCACCATGGTGCGGTCTCTGTCGGTCCTTGGTCTGGCCATGGTGCAGCTAGTGACTAGCTGTGGTGGCTACTCCTTACAGTGTTCATCATGAGCCTGTAATAGAAACCCCACATTAGTGCTCACAGTTAGCACTGTATTATGTTACAGTATTCATGCACAACAGGAAGTAGTCTGCCATACAAACATGCAATAAACAAATGGAGTCTGCACATGCCAATGATTGTTTCTAAAATAAAGTTTATTTCTCACCACAGCATGATCAAAGTTTGTAGCAGCTGTAGGGGCTCTATCTTCAGGCAGCTGAAGCTCTAATGCAAATTAGTCTGCTGGTTTCAAACTGATGAGGATACTTGACTGTATTGTTTTTACAAATAATTCTGTAAGGTCCTTAATTAAAGGAAATGCAAAAAACTTCAATTCCTGTTTGTTTATGCTAATAACACTCCTGTAAGAGAGTAAACCATTGACCCAAACGTCTTTAACCGATACACTACAATCTTACTCCCAAAATCCTGCTGTGACACTAGGAAAAAAAGGATTTGAATACATCCTAAACACACTTTGCAACCTGCCATAGACCATGTGCTGAAATGCGATTGTGACAATACGGCCCTGGGCCTTTATCAGGATATGAGGAGGTATGCAACCAGTACATGAATTACATTGGAGATTAAATATTTTGACCCAAAGTGGATTTTATTCTGAGCTTGATAGTTCTTTAATTTTCATTACCAAAACATTTTCCATCAGCTTCCTGGAGAATTTGGAAAATGAACTTCCAATCTCACCTGCCATCTGAAATGTTGTGCTAGAAGGAGAAATAGCCATCTGTTTTTGGAAGACTAACTTCAATCACAGTCTCACACCAACCCCATAACACTCAACTGCTCTGACACAATCCCAACAAAGGCATTCCAGTAAGCACAGCATAATTACACTTACTAAATGAAAAATGAAAACATAAAAATGCAGACTGCAGCTGTGGTGCAGAGGCCAGTATGATAATTCCTGAGTGTGACTCCTTGAGGAGACAGACCAGGCGCCAGCGTGCTGGCCATCCTTATTGTACACACTCAGCAGTCTGGCCAACTGCATTGCAGGGGCAGACGCATCCAACCACAGCCCTTTCTAGGCAATTCCATGGCCTCTCCTAGAAACCAGGCTTTGTGCTTCCAGATCTCTGTGTTACCAGTGCCATCACCAGACAGAGAGACAGCTTGTGATCACTAAAATGAAGACAGGGTTCAAAGTCTGCTTGTAAACCTGAAACAGCTTCACTATGAGACTTCATGGCATAGAGGTGGCGGCATGAACCATTTTAAATAGTACGACAGCTTTAAATCCACCGACTGCCAAAGAGTGGACATCATTACAGTTATGAAACTAACCAGCTGGTGACCACTTGGAGTATATTACATATGCAGTGTAGTTTTAAAACATCACCTGATGATTATTACTTAGCACCATTAAGCAACAACTGATATCAATCTTCCCTTCAGTATGAGTGTACCCAAACCATGCCAGGAAATTGCATTCCATTAGAAAAACACAAGAACCCTTCAATGCATAATTTGTGTATGCTGTTCATGTAAGAGTGTATGTGTCTTTGTACGTGTGTGCAAAAGAGAGTAAGTGGAAGAGAGACAGAGAAGGGTAAAGAAGGCAGAGGGAGCGGAAGGCACATGAGAGTGTAGTAACTCACTAGAGCACAGAGGTACAGAGAAGCGTCTTTGTCACTTCAAGCAACACCGTATCTACACAATGTTATTGTGCTAGCTATCAACTAAAAAGTATAGCCTACTTGTTAAGCCTATGAATTATTCATTTTTATTTGCTTGTGTAGCCTATTAAATTAGCATAAATGACTTTTCAACATTAAAAAGACAAACCTGATGAGCACTGAGACATTGTATTGTTTCTGGCATCAAATGATTCAGTGTAAATCATGAGGGTTAGCCCTGAGACTGCTAATGGTTCATTAAATAAGACAACTTTTACAGGATACCGGTTTTATTGTACAGGATCTCTCTGTAATACACTTATTTTGCCATTTCATAAGCTTGTATCTAAACCTAAGTAAATGCATCTCTGTAGGAATTACAATTGTTTGGTAAGAGGACAGCATCTTCCCTTGCGGTCTGGTGAAGGAAAAATGTATGAATTAAAAATAATGCATTTCCTCTGGTCCAAATCATCTTATCAGCAAACAAACCAACACTACATGTTTTGCAACTTAAATAGAGGTCTCCAATGACCAATGGTCTAAAATACGCACCTGGTGTATTTGATTGTGTAAGCAAATGAACGCCCTGGTGATTGCTGGAGTTTTTATGGTAAGTGGACAGGATGATCTAAAATGTGATCTTAACAGACGTGGATGCTCCTTTACAGAACAGCAACTTCAAACCTTTGGCAGAATGATTATTTAAAATATTTATAAACCTGAACAGTAGGCTAATGACAAAGAATACTCATCTATTTAAAGAAAACAACCAACCATTAATACAACTAACCATTTCAGCAAACTATGAAAACCACTGTTCACAAAAGGTCAAGAACTTATAATGAATTAGCACAGATGTATGGTATTAAAGCTACTGTCTGCTAACCAGGGCTGACGCCAAATGATAAGGTTCCTGAACTTTGAATACATGGCTCATTCACAATGTTCTTTCGCCCCACATTAAAACTATGAAAAGACACAGAAGCTTTTATTAAAAAAAGGGGCACAGTGCTGCCCTTAATCTGGTATATCCCCTTTTTCTATTGTGCTTCTGTGGCTTAATCATTTTCTGAGTAAGCTTTCTGCAAGACAGTCATATCTAAAAACTATTTAAAATGTCATAGCCACAATGTAGACTGAAACAGATATGCACGGTCTGAACTATCTTGAACTCTAAAACATATTGTATGGACATTAAAATTAAGCTGTGTAAAAATCACAAATTGTGAACCATAACTGAGTCCCTGTTAAATTGATACAAGAGGCACAGAAGGGCATTAGCACACTACAGCATGTTGCACTTACTCTAGACCCTAGTGTAAATCTCCTGGTTTTGCCATCTAGTATCAATGAGGGTTTGATACAAATATAGCATTTAGAAGAAATGACTCATAAAATAAGCAGATTTTCTGTGAAAATGAATAGACTAACACTGTAATTGAGTCATGCCTCGCCTTCTTAATAATATCAACCAACACAGCAATTTAAATTGAAAATGTGTGTTTAACATTTGGGCTATACAATGTCCTGACACTATGATGTCCATAATTAAAAGTAGAAACATGACACCTGGTCATTAATCACCATTACAATTAAAACAATGCCTACAAAAATTAGGTCACTACCATATACACTTTAGAATGTACTTTGCAATGACTCTGCAGGCATGTAATCAGTCTGTAAACAGGTTGTTGAAGGTAATCCATAAAGGAACTTGGCTTCATAACTTTTATGCAGCACGACCTGGTACACTGGTAATTCAAATAATGGCATATAATTACCATTCAAAATATACAAATTACTAAACTTTCCTCAACGATTATTTGACTTGCAAAATCACAAAAATCCCTGAAATTACAGTTTAAGCAGAATAAATATCAGATAACTGTTATTACTTAGATAGGTGATTAGAATTAGGCTAGTCAGTTAGCTTCTGCAGAAGTAGCCACTCAAAATGTAGCCTGCTAAATGAGTATTACTGAAAAAAGTAAAAGTGAAAAATTTGGCAATCAAGAAGAACATTAAATTAGCTACAAGGCATTATGGCATCAGCTGTTTAGAGGATTCGACAAACAGTGGGAAACTCATATGAAGACAGAGCCCAAAGCATGTTTCAAAAGCTTTGACAATGTAGGAGTGCATATCCATGTGTCATGTATTTCATTTTTTTTAAAAAACCATAAAGAGTTATTGAACCATGAGTAGTGTTACATGACATTTGACTGGGGTTTTCCCAACACCAAGGCCTCAGTTTCCCCTTTCAAAACAAGGAAGCCTTAAAGTAATTTGGTTCTACAAGACAGAGGACTGAAACCACGTCATTACACAGTTACACTTTCAAGCAACTCAAAAAAAAAAACCGAAACTTCCGCCTCAAACAGCTATTTGTACCAAAAACTCTTCCTTCATATATATTTAAAAATGTCTTGCATCATCAACTGGGCTTCACACACATGCATGCACACCAAGAAAAATCCCACAATGTCAGTTAAAGACAAATCACTATAAGCAACAGGAGGCTATCTTCAGATCAATGTGCAAATTCTGATTCATGACTCTTACAACCCTTGACTATTTAACAACATGGAATAATCAACAACACTCCATTCTATGACTCCCCCCAAACCCCAACTGACTACTGCCTTTTCAGATGGGAGAAGACAAACAACTGGTACATCTCAGTGAACTGAAGACACATTACTGTTTATTGAACATAAAAACTAACCCACATCCCTTTTTTCTTCACACATGTTAACAAACTGAAATTAACAGTGCATACGTAAACATGTAAAAAAAAAAACTTGTTTAAGGCTAGTTTTGTGCACAGCCATGTATGTGCACTCCTTTCATTTTCTTTTTAATTATGTCAAGCTATTTTGTCATCTAGCTGATCAGCTAATTGTTAACTGTGGGGTGATTGATGCTTTTCTTATGGCTTGATTCTCAACCTCAATATATCAATACTGCTGTCTCAGTGTTTCACAGAGGAATGACAATTATAACATTGATCTTTCAATAATAGGACAGCACAAAGCATTATCCTGTGGCATCACAATACCCAACAAATGTATTACTGTGTACTGTATAACTGACAACTGAACCTTACAGTAACTTTTTTTTTTTAAATTGACTTTTAAATCTATTACTTAAAATCCTCATTTAGCATTCACTATTTTCCCCAAGGGATCAGGTGGGCAGAAAAATAGACTTTAAACTTTGATATCTTGCAACCAATTGCATATTTCCCTCTTTAAAACCCTCTTTTTTATATGTAGCACATTTGTGACCTATACTAAAATGTACCATACAAATTAGGTCGCTCTCATCATATTTACAAGACATTCTGGGACCAAATTTAGCAGTGACTTCCAATGGAGCCCTTTCTCAACGAGGAAGTAGTGACCACATGACTCCTGCAATTTACATGATGACTGACCCTCACTACTTCTTACACAGCAAGTGCATCACTAAGGAGGAACAGTAAGTCAGCACTGGTTCATTGTCTGCTAGAGAGCGATGAGGCTGATGACTTCTAATCGGCTTAACCCATATTTTTCCCTGGGGAGGATGAGCCAACTGTTGCTTTACACGTCCAATACGGACATTCAGCCATAGCCTATCACGGTGCACACGGGGCTAGAACACCCACTTGAAAGCTCACAAATGCTCCACAAACATATGCCTCTACTACATGACAAAAAACAAATTGTGTTTCAAATTTCCACTTCAAAGCTTCCATGCATTACTATCACTGTTACACAACCTAACAGCTCTTCCGATATACGTCTTGAGAGACCTGTCTTATGACTACAGCACAGATACATAGTTCAGCGACAAGGAATAGTCCATAGATGGAGTCTGCAGTTTACAAAGAGTAAATCTATGGGCTTTAAAATCAAAATGCATAGGAATGCTTTCTAAATGAGTCACCAAGTGTTTTGCGGCCAAAGAGCAGAATTCTAGTCCACCCTAAATGTCTCATTAGTGTCATAGAGGACATGGAGCTGTAGACATCACTCATACATCCCTAGTTCCATAAATCACAGTGTAGCATGACCTCTCATATGACAATGTTTATTTTATGTGACAGTGGCCTGGAATATAAGAAAATTAATCTGAACTCCTCAGTCACACTGTTATATTACCACCACTCTCACCCCCTTCAGTTCATTTCTAATGTAGTAAAACCCCTGTGACACCACTGCTGATTCCATGGATTTCTCTAAAACAAATAAAATTCTTTCAAATTTAAAAATGGCCTAAAAAGGACAGAGATTCTTTATTTCCCCAAAGAAAAGGACATCACATCAGACACATTGTACACATGCAAATGTTTCTAGAGCAATTTGGTGAACTCATTATGTCCAACATATTCTACATCTTTTGTTTGTAACTAAGCTTATGACTGTGATTAATAACTAAACTGTATGTGATACCTCACAACAATCTTCCTTAAGAAAAATTCCCTGGCTACTCCTGGGCATTACCATATGGTTACATGAAAACACAATTTCATCACATAGCATGTCCTCCATCCACAAACACAAGCTCATACTAATACAGTCTAAACAATATATAAAATTACCGAAACATGGCTGTGCTCCTTAAATTAAAACAAAGAAAATGCTTCACCGCTGAAATGGACTGAATCCTGGAAATGTGGTAACACTGATGATGACAGACATTACTAGATAGCACAAACAGTCTTCCTTCTTGCATTCTCTTAATTAGCTGCATTATGATAAGATGCCTTTTACTGCATCATTTGCACAACACATCTACATCAAGAGAGATTCGGTAATGACTTTCACTTACATTTGTTTGAAAAAAGTAATACTCAGGCCACATGAAGCAGGGAACCATAATTACATTTCCTGACGTTAATTTGCTACTGCACAGGGTAATGTATTGCAGCTGAAAGCCTAGCAAATAGATTTGTGGAGGTCCGATATCTGATGTAACCGGACCTTGAGAGTCAAGCTAGTGTTATATAAAGTAAGAAAAAATGTATATTCTCTCGTGTATCTGTTAAATGATATATATATTGGTTCAACTAGGCAAACTAGCCTTACCTGTACTCGGTCATTAACGCTAGGAGGACTCCCCATCGCCTATACTGTACAGGTCGATGTTGTCGGACCCAAAACCAAAAGTTATAACTGGTGAGGTAATGATAGTCTAAGTGTGTACACGTAAAGAACATACCAGTCTATACTGACATCTGATCCGAGTTACTTTGCAGAAAGCAGTTCTTCTAAAACCGTTTTTGAAAATAGTTTAATTAGTCTGTCATACCCTTTTCAAGTGATTTCTGGAGAAAAGTCAGAATCCCCGATTCCTGCTACTCAAAAGTGCCCTTTCTGCATTCTCTCCGACCTCGTCGTGCAAGAATTTTAAAATACTGATGTCATTCAAAATTAATTTTAGGAGAGATAAACTTCTAATAAAACAAACTGAAGTTGTTAAATCCTAAAGTTATGCCCCATTTGATCGAGGCTTCCATTCATCAGCAAACGTTACGCAAGTTACACTAACTGACACCATCAATAGCAGCAAACAAAACACTTGGCGATACTTCTTTTCTGTTAAAATTTTCCACAATAACAAGCGCTATCGTAGCTACATAGCTTTCACTAGTACGGAGAGGTTGTACATGTCTAGGTCATTCCGCGTTAGGCTTGGCTGTCACTCGACACAGTCAGCAGAGGTCTACGCTGCTATTCCACGCTTGTGCCAGAATTATGGCGGTAAAGACGATTTCATAACTCAGCCATCCGTACAGAAAAAAGCTAGCTAGATAGCATGCCATCTAGCCTACATTACCAACCTCACTCACACAGTAGACACAAGAGCCAGGTTCAAGTTAACGAATAGAAATGTAATCATTGTCTAACGTTACGACCAAGTCGCTTGCTGCAAGATGCGTTACGACTATTAACATCGCTATAAGCACTGTCTCGCACTAGCATGCTCTTCTCTTAGTTAACAAGCAATATCAATTTTTTTATCTCATTGAAGAGAGCTAATTTTGCTTACCTTAAGTGTTAAGGGTGTGTTCGTTCAAGTTGCTGACTTGTAATGGTAGCTAGGAAATGCATGAATACTGAGTAACAATTAAAACACGACCTACACACCCCTCTTTTGCTTGTCACTGGTTTGAAAACATAACGCTGTCGTCTCTGGCTAGACAGTGCAGGAAAATGCAAGTCTGATGCTCATTGGCGGAAATGTGATCATGTGTCTCCTAAACTGAGGGCTTCGCACTGAGTTTCAGCAGGGCACCATCCATTGGTTGTGTAAAGGTATGGGCACCCACATTCTGAGTGATGCGTAAGCTTATTAACAACAAAGACAGGACTGGCTTCAGTTATTGTAGCTAACACAGACATTGGCACATTTGTACTCTTTTTTTACACATGGTCTGTGGTGAATTAAAAATTTAAATTGCGCTTAGGAGCTTATCAGGAATGACGCTAAACAGTACAGGTAAGGTGACGCATGCCACTTGACGTCACTTTCTCTGTTAGCTTTCTGCAGTGATATTAACATTCTCGAACCTGACAGGCAAAGCCAACGAAGGCTCGAAGGAAAAGAGAGAGAGAACAGGCAATAGAGAAACAATGGCAGCTATTTTAAAACGGATGTCATACAGTTGATTAGTCACTGTAATTACATTCCAGAAGTAGCTACAAGTTCCTCGGGCCCAGTAAGGCAGTTGAATGCATTTTAATTCTCGTTCAGCGTGTGACGCAGTGTTGGTTGGAACATAGTGCGCCTGCGCGCTTTCGCAGTACTGTTGCAAAACGTGATTCGCACATGGAGGAAAACCGTGTGGGGGTAGGAAATGATTTGGATGCGACTCATGGGATTGAATGGAAGTGACAGCCACGCGAAACGTGAGACAAAAGTCCTTGTAAAAATATTTTTTATGACTTACTAGTACTTCAACTGACGTACTGTTTGCGTGGTTGTTGCTTGGGCCAAATGAAACTAATATTTTGAATTCCTCATTTGTGCATGTTATTAAAAATGAGTGTCAAATGTGTCTGTAATTTATATTTGCAAGATATTTTTAAGATTCCTTCAATGATAATAGTTAATAGTTGATTATGCACAAAATCGCTGTGTGTTAATTCGGGAGTTTGCTTCAGAAAACCGAGCAGTTACTGAGAGGAAATCTGTAACAATAGCTGTAAAATTCCCGGAGACCTCATATGAAACAAAATGTGTTTTGTTCAGTACTTTTATAATTGTCCTGTAAAATATAGCAATTTAAAATTACCCATACATAACTGTAATGAAAGATGTAATATTGTTCAGTGTTTATTAGTTTGGTAAAACATTTCAGGAGGTTTGTTAATAAGTAGTATTAGTTGTAAATGACTGCTAAAAGGCAACCTGAGTGAATAACATAATTTTGAATTAATTTCAGTTATTTATTAAAGGTTATGTAGTCCTACATTGGATCATCGTCCCAAATCTTTCTCATTTGGTAGGTTTTGCCATGTGGCAAACACCACTTCATGGTACTGTATTAGCAAGTTGCTGAGGACTGACAGGACAGATGTATTACACATCAGCACAGTACCTGGTCTTAATTATGAAGAGGTTTAGTTAATTATGCTAAATATTTGTATGTGCTGCACATCATAACTTTGATTAAAAAAATTACAAGTGGACTGAAATACAATTACACACAAGAAAGCTCAAACTATAACTCTGAAAAGTAGTTAAATTACTAATAGAGAAGTTACAACATGTATTACCCAATACCAGGGAGGCAAACTTGTATTAAACTTGAATTTATGTATTTTTAATTTATTTAAAAATTGTACTATTAATTAATGATACTAATTAATGGTACGTAATGTCATTATTACAAAAACACACACACAAACTGAGAACAGTCTTGAAATTTGGTTAACAGGAAAGATTTTATTTACACTGCAGTCAGACTAAACTTCGATGACAAGGACTGTACCAGGAGAACAAGAGTGGATTTATTTATGTTTTTTTTTTTTTTTTTTTGGACGTCACTACAGGTCGGGTCTCACCCCGAATCCAGGTCCAGGTGGGGGTTCTGTCAGAGAGGTCAACCCACCTGCTGGTTCACAAGAGAAACGCCCGTTTCTACAAAAACAAACAAAATAAGCATTAATTTACTGATAGACATGAATGCAAAATGTCACAAATATAGAGCCAATATATGGATATGTAATAGTTAAATAAATTTAGCAGGTAATTTGTGTAGTATAGATACAAGTGATGTTGATGAGATGATTATCCTTACCGTAATGTTAACCAGATTTAGCCTACTTAACCTACTGCACTGTGAGCTGCTAGACAGGATTGAATTCAAAAGCCTGGGTTGTTCAAAACAGACTGATACTTGCCTTACAATGGTGTGAAATGGGATACATGTACTATTTCAACAGAGGACAGAATAAGTCATTTTGCTTGTCTACAGATGGACTACTTTGTCCACAGAAGAATACCTTGGTCCAGGTGGAGGAACGTTTCCAGCTCTTAGTTCATCAATGATCTGCTCGATGTCTTCAGGGAGAAGGTCTTCCTAAAATAAGGAAAAGACAGATTACAGCTTCTTGTGTACTGGTAGAATGATATCAAACAGGATCTCTGAAGATGCAGACTTTCTTTGGGTCTTTTTCATCTTGGAGCTCAATTACAGTATACCATCATGATATAATGCCATCATTAAGTAACCTCCTGAACTGTAAGCTCAGGATTTACATTGTAAAATAACATCATGCATTTCCTAGTCAAATACATGGAGCTATACACTCCCCAGTATGAATCTCCCCCACAGAGTTAGGATAAAGCAGCCACACACAGACTCCTTCATTTCACATGGCAACTAGCCTTCATTACCTTTCACACCGTAGATGTGATACAAATTACACATTGCCTTTGCCAATATTTTCGGTTCAGTGACTGAAGAGACTGAAGAATTTCCAGCTTCTGGAGAGGCTAATCCAATTTCTACCTCACACACACCAGCCATGGCAGTTAATCACACTACTGTGGCAGGCACTCCAAAATATAGGATGCATAGTTGCACCACAAACATGCCTTGACTATGTGTGCCTCCCAAAGACCCCATTTGCCCAAATAAAGAACTAGACGATTAAAATTAAACAACAGACATTAAGCAACAGTTTCCTTTACATTGAGCAAATTACTGTACACTGAAACATGATCTTGTTTATGATACTGAAGGAGCTGAAATACTCACGTAATAGTTATCATTGATCTGGACCATTGGCGCATTGACACAGGCTCCAAGGCATTCCACCTCTATTAGTGAGAACATTTTGTCGGGTGTAGTTTCCCCAACTTTAATGCCTGCACACAACAAACAAACAGTGTCTTATGGTTTCAGATGATTCACAGACTGCAACATTTACATTTTATTAGATGAAAGTAAATGTTCTTAACCAGTGTTCTAAACATAAGGCTAGGCCTATTTGTGAAACTATCCAATACAAAATTAACCTTAGCTACAGCATAAATACCATAGAATTGGCTAACAGAACAAAATTTATACTTTCCTGTAAAAGTACCAAGAGACAAAACTACTAGAGATAACAAAGAACATGATCACCAGGGTAAATGTGTAATTATTTCTTTTCCAGCAGCACTTTTCTGTATTCCCACATTAATGGTGTCTGAGCCTCGGTTTCCCAAACTCTAAGAGGACCCTTGTTCCTGTGTGTTTATTTTCCCTTTCTCCTCTTGCACATGGATTAAAATAACACAACCGAATAGCTGGAGTGGGTGATAAAATAAATGGGACAATGTCTAAAAGTAACTTATTTGAACAGGAAGAATTACAATTGCTTGAGTTAGTCCTCATATGCAACAATCTCAAGGTAAGTTTGAGTTTCTGTAAAAACTGCATGTTACTGAAAGCACCTTTAATTCAGGGCCTTAAATTTCACAATGGTCACCAGTAGTTATCACTTCTATAATGCAATGCTCATCTGAGCCTGACAAAGAATTTCCAATTCAATTAACAAAGCTCAACATTATCATGACCATGCTGCCATCTCACCAAGTTTATTCTTGATGGCCTCTAGGATGCTGTCAGAGTTGCACAGCATGCATGGTGTTGTTGTGCAGATCTGAATGTGGTATTTCCCCACAGGCTGGCGCAAGAACATTGTGTAGAAGGTGGCCACTTCATACACTCTCATAGGGGGGACTTCCAGCACCTCTGCTACCTGCAAAGGGAAGCAAACTCACAAGACTGTAAGATTGACTACTGTAAATCTAAATGTAGATATATTAACTCAAAAAGATATATAAACTCACTGCTACAATCCATCATGTGATAGACTGAATGGAAAAGTTCAACAAATTACCTAACTGCTCAAAAATGCTTCATTCTCAAGGGTAATACTGTCCCATTAGATTTGAAATCTTGTCATGTTAGTGGAAACATTTTTTTTTCCACTACTACTTATTATTCTCCCTCATTTAACACAAACATCTGCGTTTGTCCATCTTAATCTTGTGAGCAGACAAGCATGTCATGCAGAAATCGCTCTAATTAACATTGATCCAAAGGAGGAGCTATATTTAGGAATGAGCTCCCATGACGCAGTATATCTACCTGGACTTCTGTGCAAACTGATTGTGCAGGGGAAGCTGCAACAGCACATAGTAGATACAACCTGGCTTAACTGGCTGAATGTATTTTAAAAACACAAGCATCTGCTGGGATGTGTAAGTAAACACGCAGATGTACATCTTTTAATACTGCAGAGGGAGCGTTGGCTCGGGTCAGAGAGGACAGAAACATGAACCCAAGACTGGTACAGAATGTTCTCAGCCTTGATGCTGAGTTTTTATCTTGAAATGGCAATAATCAGTTTACACATTTAATCACTAAAACACCACCAAAAAATCTAACAAGCAAAGGGGCCTAGAACAATTGATCTAGTCAACAATTATCAGGTGAATGTAATCTAAATTTGTCCACAATACACAAGGCATAAAATTAGAACACAAGAATTTCATATTACAATTTCCTGGGCCATAATGTAAGGAGAAAGAATGACAATGGATAGCCAGCATGTCATAGAAACGCATCTCTCTGAGCAACCTAGAGGCGTATGGATCTGTGTACGTAGAGATTGTACCTTGTTCATGGCTGAGATGGGCAGCCATCCATGCTGCCTCTGAGCCAGGTCTAGTACAGGAATTGTAGCTGCTTGTTTGTGTCCTTCTGGGTAGTTCTTAATGATTGCTTCAATTCTCTGTGGTACAGAAAATGTCTTTCATTTACTGAAAAATCCCTGAACTCAGATAAAGACTCCTCTAGTACATTTGTCATTGCAAATTTAAACGCAACATTGGTGACAACAACAGTGTGCAACACACTCATAAGTAACAAGACAGAAGTCATGAAATTTGCATGTGTTCATGAGTGAAGCTAACAGCATCCTTTCATTCATCAGACTTATTTTTCAGATCAGGTTCAGGATATGATCAAAACAGTGACAGAACTTGATCTTAAATAACTTTGTTTAATTAAAATTTAATTGCTACATAAACTCTTTAGTGTGTTTTTGAGCTGGGTTCTACTTGCCTGGAGATTCTCTGGAGTGAATTCAAAAGGGGTATCTGGATTGTTGTCAGCAGTATCTCTATGCTGAAACAGGAGAAGGGAAAATGTATGTGGGTCATTCAAATGATCAAAGGGAAAGTTAAATACAACATGGAAACACACAATTGTGTTGAACAACAAAGAAAAAACGCAGCTCTACCTGTGCATGAAGAAGAGGGTGATCTGCCAACTACATCTCATATTGTCACTGCTTCTGACAACCTACTGCAGAATGTTTTATGCTGAAAATAGCCATATTCAGACTATTTATGCCATGCTTTTTTCAAAAAATCATGGAGACATTACCACTGCTTCCTCCTGTACTAAACAAAGCTCAGCAGCAGAAATCCTGTTTTCTAAAATGCTACAGAATGAGTTGTTCATCACTCACCATTGCAGCTTTCACAGTGAACACCTTTCAGGGCATTATATTTTAAGTATTCATTTAAAATATTGTAATGCTGCTCTTGGTTCACTAGACCACTGTTAATGGAATCAGTGCACCACTGATAGTAAATCATGGGTCGTAAATTAGTTCTTGAATAAGCCTTGAAAACAGAGATTTTAACAGCATGGCTAGCTATCAATGCCAGTTTAATAAATAAATATCAACCCCTGGTGCCTATAATATAATAGCATGGTTGTTCAGATAGTATTTTTATACTGTTAATTTGAACTGAAAAACACCAATGTGTAGGATTGGCTTATAAACTGAAGCTCTGATTTATATACAGGTCATACAGTACACAGCATTTCCACTCTAAAATGTAATTCCAAGCCAAAAATCAAGTCAATCTTCGACTTCATTCTGATTTCGTGTGATGATGAATACTGACTAGGCTGCAATGCCTGGGAATGATTTGTTAGCATCTCCCTGGCTTTGTTTACATGAAAAAATCCTAAACATCCTGCTTTGCTTAGGCCCTTTGCATCCACAGTTATCTGGAGTGGACCATATAAGGTCACTCTACTAGAACTCAATTATGCATGACACACACATCAGCATGTAAAAACTATTCACCCAAAAAGAACTGAGTTTTTTTCAGAGCAGATACCAATAAAGTGTTCTATGCATAAACGTTATTGTATATAGTACAGGTTCACAGCAATTAAAACAGCAAAGTGTTCAATTAACCCACTTCACATTGTTAATTGGAATCATTGCTATTGTAATATCTTGACAGAGTTCAAAATTATATTAATGGATTCTAATGCTTCCTGAGAAACCAGATGTTCTTTGTGTTTAGACAAATCTGTGTGAACTCCAAAGTAACCATTAGCTTAAAAAAATGACTCACCACAAAAAGAGCTCCCCCACCTCCAGAGCGGACCGCTGTCTTATGCAGGCTGCGAATCTGCCTAGCCTGCGAATAATAACAAAGACAGTGAGGGAGAATGTGCACCACTCAGACCCACACCTGACATGTTTGATTGTAAGCTACACACAAAGACAAACACCTTCTCTGTACAAGAGCTCAAGAGAGTAGAATGGAAAACATACCAGCAACATTTGACTTGGTTCTGTGCAGACCAAGACTGAGTCAACAGACCTTTTCCTATACATTAATATTTTGATACATCCCTGATTTGCATAAAAAGTATGACTTTAGACATTTGAAGCGACAGACATATAAATAAATCAGAAATATATAGGTGTTGCCCAAACTCCAGTTCTACATTGGAAAAATGTAGAAAAAAATTGAAAAATTTTCCCTTTCTCTTTGCCGTGGATTTTGGATGTCAATCACTATTTTCTGATTTTTATTCTTGTGAAGGAACACTTCTAGTGATGCACCAATAGCTGTTAATCATTTAATTGTTTCAGCAAATGAAAAGGTTTTGGTCGTCACAAAAAAGCACAATGATTGGCTCAAGTCAGTCAGTGGTACTGGTAATATATATGAGATCTACTCATTTTTGGTGTCATGATACCTAATTTTTTCATCAATTCTATGGTGGTTCCTTCTACACTAGGGAGCTGGAGACAAAACAGTTTAGCAAGAGAGAAAAAGGTGGCAGTCTACAAATAAATATATAAGTATTTTGCATCAAAGGAAGTGTTAAGTAATAGACTGAAGATGGTGGGGAAAATTTGTTTGTAAAGGAATGCCATTGTATTCTATTTTGGACTGCATCAAATGAGAGGAAGACTGGTGTAGTGAATAGCTACATTACAACATTACTATTAGCTAATTACAGCCCATATGCAGCGTTCCTCCATGCAGTCTAATGGGTGGAGGTCCTTTACTTCAAGGGAAGGTTTTATAAGATGGAACGTACATTCACAAAATGGAAAATAATGAGGTTAAAAACTGCACAAAGAAGAAATCCAAATTTACAACACTCAAATGTGTCATATGCAGTGAATGTCAATGGCCACATATAACGCAGTATTCATATTTACACGGATACTGTAAGGACAGCCGTCTGATCGTAAGATTTATCAAGCGACGATACAAATCCTTCACTATGAGGGTCTCTCCCTTTTATTATTATTATTTAATAATACTCTAATATTTTTACATAAAAATAAAGCAGCAGAATTGACCCCGTGCCAATTCGGACCATCAGTGTGCAAGGTTAATTAACGGTGGCTAGGAAGGCCTGGATGGTTTTAAGGCTTTCATAACAACCAGACAGACCAGAGTCACCAAAAGCTTTACTTAAAGTTATCCAACCTGCTCGATCCTGAGAGTGATCAAGCATGCTGGTCTGTCACCCACATTTGGAGTTAGCTACGTATAAATAGTAATCACTTATGTACACATTTAGATTGGATGGTTAGCTAATTAACTCAGTCAATATTTTAGTATGCACCACTATAATTACTTAAGCCCTCAGTCAACGGTAGCTCGGCTGGCACTCAAGGTAAGTAAGCAGTCACAACAACTATCTTAACTCGTGGCTAAGTATTTCATTTTGCCCCTTAGACACGTATCTAAAGGTAGCACTTACATAATACAAAATATGTCTGCATCAAAGATCGTTATAAGAACGTTAGCCAAATATTAGCTTGGCTAGCAAGCTAGGTGACGTCTGCTGGATACCTACGCTTCGCAAAACACCAGAAAACACCACTGAGAAGATAATCCACATATAAAACTCAACGCTATTATGGCATTTCATTACTGATCCCGCTGTTTAGCCAATGTTGCACAGCTTAATTTCTGGCTGGTTAGTATACTCACTATCGTTAGCTACTGAAGTGAAGGTCGCTTCCGTTCTCCTTGCCCTTGGTTTATCTAAGACTAGCATAGCATACAACAGGCCGCTATTCCTATATTTCAACGATCTATTAGACAAACCATATTTTAAACATTGTCATGATCTCAGTATCCCACACATACCGTTTGAGAAACAGCTGTTCGGAACGTCCAGGATAACATGTCTGCTTTTTGCTGGTTTGTCCCGCTTTGCCTCAGATAGCAAGCTACTGTGCAGCAGCAACGTTGACCCTACCTGACTGCAACATAAGAATCGACTCTGTTCAGCGATTGAGCATGACTGGTTTACTCAAGCATGAGTAATCAATTACAGATAAATACCGAAAGACAGTAGTTGAGGTTTTTCCCCCACTAGATATTGACATGTAGCGAGTTGCGTTACTTAATACCGCGCAGCTTGTTTCTGTTTCATGTAATATAACTTTGCTGATGAAAATACTTTCAACAGCAGAGGTATGTTCTCCAGTCTGTTCTCCAGTCCATGGGTTTCATGCCTTTAAATATTCTGAATAACTCTCAGCATTCAATTTCACCTGTGTGTTTTGTAATTACGATGCGTTTGGATCCCAGCCTACCTGTGAAATAATTAGATTTAGCATCGTCCTCTTTTGGGATTGGTAAATATTTTGTGCTGAAAGAAATGAAACGCTTCATGTATGTGTGGTGTTTGTTTGTTTATGTAAAAAGTGCAATTACGGTCTGTGATTTTTATGCAGGTTGGTATATAGTGCCATAGAGTTGGTGGAAATTTAGCCATTTGCGCCACCTCCTGGCCAATAGTTGAGAGCTCTGAGAAAGGCTGTTACAACAAAGTGGTGATGTATAAACTTGGTTCCCTCATATTCTGGTGTTCATTCTAGCCTTGACTGATTTAGGACAATTAAAGCATGTTTTAGGTTCAGCCACAATTTTAACACAATGCATGTCTGGCATGTTTCAGTTTGCTTTCTGTCTGAAATTTTCATTTTCAACAAATGATACAGCATAAGTGACCAGATGTCTATGCTTTCAGCAAATAAGACCCAAATGCATCTCTACTTAATGAATAAAAACTAACAACATATCACATTCCAGAATACAGAGACATTAGGTATGACTTATCTTTAAAGACCAGGCATGTGAGTACAGGACATTTATTTATTTCATGGCATGCTCTGCAATTTCTGACACACTGTGACTTTAAGTGCGTAAGTCTCTAAGCACCTATGAGTCTATTTAAGAGAATTAATGGATAATTTTAATGACTAATCAGGGTGAACATTGTTAAGCTTGCACACTACTTTCAGAAAGCAAGAAACACTGACTTGTCTTCAAATGTTTCATGGGAACTTTTTAAGCATTTACTCGATGAGGATGGGATTCGAACCCATGCGTGCAGAGCACAATGGATTAGCAGTCCATCGCCTTAACCACTCGGCCACCTCATCTCATTCTTGCCACAAGATTATGTCTGTGTACAACTGACAATGGGTACGACATATTAAGCTCTGTGTCCATTGCATTATCAGCAGATTGGAGTAATATGTGAAAACAATCTCTGATGAGGATGGATTTGAGCCCAAGCGTACAGAATACAGTAGGATAGCCAGCCATCACCTCAACCACTCAGTCATCTCATCTTACATTGTGAGCTCGTTTGAAGCAGAAAAAAAATGCTTAGATTAACATAGACATGCTCCTGAAGTGTGTTGCAGACGAGCAAGTTTCCTGAGCAAAATTTGGCTGTAGGCATGTGCTATTGCGGCCTGACCTTCATCATCTCTGACAAAGAATAATTGTGCAAGCTCTGTTGATTACTTGTTAAAGCAATCACATCTGTCTTTAAACTAGAAACTTAAAGTACATTGTGTAATTGATACAACTATGCACTATAAATCCACAGAAACTGACAGACATGAATTTAAATGTTATGTGGTGTACAGCAAATAATTTGTTTTGATTAAGGCAGTACATATTAAGGATATTCTCACATCAGAAACAGGAAAGTGAGAAAGTGATGTGAAGTCAGAGACTATTTATTCATTGCATTTACTTTATTAGTAAGTCCAGCTTCTCTCATTTTGTTGCTACCAACAATCTAGCCAAGAGCCAAACCTCTCAGCTAAACTACACATATACTTTCAATACACATATGTACCAGAAGCTGAATATTTCATACACAAAGAAAGACAGAAATATACCTACTGACAGTGGTTGTGTTGAGGGAGAACCCACCCCTACTGCCACTGATGGGTTCGATCTCTAGGTCAGGTAGCGCCACCCACAGGCACTCTGTGCAAAATGTTTGGCATTTTAAAAAAAATTAAAACATCGTTCTTCAAGAAATATTGTGTAATCTTGATTAAGGAGTTTTTCTTATATTTCTAACTAGGCTACTTTTGTCTACCTATTCTGCCATTGGTATACAGCTAGTTTGCTTTATAAAACAAATTTGTTCTACCATAACTGTAACCTGTGTGCAACAAAAGCTAAATATAGTACATAGACAGTAACTTTCGGTCAATAATGAAAGCAGCTTGCATTTTTAAATGGAAAGTGTGATGGCATTTTTGCACAAGTTTGACAGTGGTAAATGGTAAGGTATATTTAGAATGCTGCTTCTAGGCTTGTACGTCTTCAATCAATGGTGTTTCAGTTTCATGAGTTCTGTATCTCTGCTGTTCTACGGTGCGATATACACCAGTGTTACACTGAACTGGGACAGCTGAACTTTGGTATTACTGATGCATCTTTCAGTACATTTAGGGATCCAAAAAACTGCATTTTGGATATTTGTAATGATAGGCTGTTATGGTACAGTGTAAGATCACAATACATTTATGTTGTCAATACAAGCCTGTCCCAAGAGAAGCCCTCTGCAAAGCTACGCTTTTAATCACAGAATATTTGATCCATCACTGTTTTATCATCAAAGAAATATTATAAATTGCATTGGAAATCACCTTTTGAAGACGAGGCATAATAAGTATGCTTACTGTTTGTGCATGAAAAAATTAGCATGAAACTTGTTGTAAATACATATTCTATTTATTTTTATAGAGCCTTTATGACCAGTCTTACATAGATTATTCTATTTGTAACACATTTACTTCATCCCTTTATTTTTCCACTTCTGCCGTAACTGTAAACAGAAATTTCTTAAGATACAATTATTTACATTAAAAATTTGACTGATCAAATTAAGTTACGACAAAATTACAGTACGTGATTACACTCACAACATTTTTTTTTACAGTTGTATTCAATGGCTCATGTAATGAGTCATGATAAATTATGGCAGCTTGTATGTACATGCACTAAAGTGCTAAGGTCTAAAAGGCATGCAGATCAATATCACAGAGATACATACAGCTGTCTGCCAATATGCATCAGGTTCATGTTTCACTTTCAGTTCTTAAATAATTAAATGCATTTTTTAGAGAACTGAACATTCATTAAAGCGAATATATCAGCAGTTTATGACATCATGTTCCCCTGCTCCGATCAACATGAAGCAGTTTTTAAAATATGTTTTCCTGTCATTAATTTGTTTGTTTGCTCAAGCTTCTTAAGGTAGGAAAAAGGTGAAAGTTTTAAGGTAAGACAAAGAAACAATTTCTGGGAAAAGTAAAGTGCTAATGATAACCAAAAGAAAAAATATAAAAGGACAAACTATCAATACAATCCAGAATACACCTGAGACAACAAATGAAGTGATATTCTACAGTTACTCTTTACACCTGAAAAACACCTGTTTAACCCATAAGAAATAAAGTGAAGACTTCCATATATAGTTATATGAAAATACACACACACACACGCACACGTTCTTTTTACAGTCAAGAACTCAGGTTTTTACAGGCACGTTTCTTGGATTTGTTGTTGTTTTTTTCAGGACTTGTAGCACAGCATATTCCAGATCTACAATTGAGAGTATTTTTCATTTGAAATTTTAACCCATTTGCAATGCTCATCCCCTTGGTTCTCAGTCCACCTTTGCGCCAGACAGTCTGAGGTGCAGGTGCAGGTGAGGCTACGATAGGTGAGGCTGGAGATTGGTGGTGACTGGTGGCTGGCGGTAGAGCTTCAAACCAGAGTATTGTCTTGGCTGAGCCCTTCGGACTGTGGTAGAGACAGACAGAATTCCACTGGCGGGAAGCAGAACTTCCTTTCTGATGCTTGGGACCAGTTTGGAGAGGAGGAAGGGGAGTGGGCAGCCCATCGGGATGGTGGGCGCTGATTGGCTGGTCGGGCAGGTCTCAGAAAGCAGGATTCAAGTGGAGGAGCAACAGGAGAACGTGGCAGTTCCTTTAAAAGAAAAAAAGCACAACATTTAAATAAACACACAAAATACTAAGCTCATTTCTTCTGTACACAGTAGCACACAATTTATCAAATCATTCTTAACCACCAGCCTTTATACAAAATTCAAATGGATGTTCTGTAATCCTGTGACTGGAATTGTTACATTCATCAATCAAGATTGTTTTCATTAGATTATTTCTGTGTTGATTTTTAATTTTTTTTACAATTTCTTCTCGACAAACAAACAGACTAATGGAAACAGTAAACAATGAAACATAAAACAAAATTTTTACTTTTCTTTTTATGAAAGCAGAAATAAAATAACAGGTGAGGTGTATGCATCTATCATTACAGTAACATATTACAGAAAGAAAACCCTCACAACAATATCACTGATTCATACTACATTAAAACTGCTATGATTTCTTTCAATTTTACAAAAATCCAACTCTAGTGCTATTCAGGTATTATTTTAGCCTATTTTCCTTGCCAGTTTGAAGTCCCCTCTAGTGTTACTGAGTTTCTGTGGTGCTACCTGCAGCTGTAACTGAACAGACATTGCTCCAATGCACTTTCCTCTGAAGCAGCTGACAAATTACAGGCTACATAGCAATACAAAGGAGCTAGTGTTGATTGCAATAGATCTGTCATTAATGGAAAGTGTTACCCTGTGAGCACTAGGGTGTTATTAGGTGGGGCTAATGCTGCAGTAACTTGTGATAAGAGGGTGAGGTTTCACAGCACCACAAATTGAATGGAGCGTCAGGATACTACCTTTTTCTTTATAGACCCCCCCATTTACCCTACGCACATCAACAATGAATGAAGTCAGTTGTGCCCTTTCACTCAAAATGTGACTGACGACATGACCAATAATTCACACTGACGTCAACACTATAGGGCTCAGTCTAAATTTGTGGAAAGAAAATGTACCACTCCAGTTTCAGTAACAAGTGTCTGTATTTTTATCAGTATAAACCAGTCAGTGCCAAAGTGAGGGTCTCTGTTACTGACAGCTGCATACATGAGTTATAAGTCATTTTCTGTTGTTTTGTTACTGCAGGAAGAGAAAGTTACTGCAGAAAGCATAAATTATGTTCTAGTTATCTTGCAGTTAGTTGTTTAGAAGCACAATAATTCTTAAAAGCATGGATGATGGGACAAAAGGAAAAGGAGTGTTAGTCATAGTTGCATTGGTGACATCATAAACAAAAATACATTTAAATAACAAATCAATTACTGTACATTGTGATCATGTCAATCATTTTGTATGCTTATGGATATAAAAGAATGCATGAATGTTTTCTACATGGGTATGTATAGAAAGGTTAAAAAGATTTAACTAACTTAAACCATTTGTCAGCATTACAACAATTCCATGCTTCTAAATTAATTAAGCTAAATATCTCAGTGGTTCCTTACATAAATGTATGCATCTGACACAAATATAAATGTACTTTCTGTGTACATATGTGTGATATATGAATAAGCAATCTGCATAAAAGGTAAGAGGAAAAAAAGATACTGCATACAGAACGTACAAAATGCTGACATCACCACATCACTGCGCTGAAAACATGCAGACATGTTAAGGATGTGTCACAGTTAGTACAGTTTTAACATGGCCAGTCATTAGAAATAACACAAAATGTAAAAAAAAACTGAAGCAAGTGTTACGGTTGTCTTCAGCTTTTCAGGAGAATGACAATGGAGGAGAGCAAGTGTTAAGGGGTGTGAATAAGATGGGGGATGTGAACAATGTAAAAACAACAATCACGTAGCACTCTCAAACAGCAATCTGACAGCAACCTATTGCAAAACATTTGCCCAAGCACTCTGCCCTCAGTGGAGAACAAACTTCCAGGCCAACCAACCCAGAAACAAGGTGGCATTTCTCCCCCAAGGATTAGCTGACCAAAAGACTATTTTTATTTTGGGGGGAAAAAACAAAATGGTTATTATAATGGCTGCTCTTTCATTTCCCAGTGTATTAGGAAGAATTTGTGACCAGTAGAGTCATCAAACTCCCAGTTTCTGAGAAAACAGACTATACCCTCCAGTTGACTGGTTCTTCTGAGTCCCAAAGGAATTCCCATTAAACGATCTTTGACATGAAACAGCAGAATGAAATTGAATCATTTTGATCATTAATATTTTAACCTGAATATTTTATTCAAGGTTGAATAAGGATGCTGAATTATAATAAAGGCACAAATTTAATGAATGAGCCTATGAAGAAACAAGTGAAGACATTTGCGATGTCACCATAACCTCGCGAATGTATAGGCTTACCATTTATATGGCCTTCCAGGAAATAACCCTGCCATAAATTAAGAGCAAACACCACACAGGCTATGATGACTCTGTGGGTCAATAAGCTCTTATACAAGTTGCTGAGAGAGCGTTTTAGTGTACGCTGTGAAACTAACCATGCACACACAAACGAACGCCTATAAATGTGACCACTGCATTTTATGTCTCACATCCTGACTCAATTTTAGCCTTCTTTCCTTGAGTGTGGTGCAATTTTTATTCTTTGCGGACCCACAGCATATTCAAGAAGGGTTGAGGACTTACAGCAGCAGACAAGCAGGGTTAGAGTCCCCAGGGAGCAGTTAGTAAGACAGTGAGGTTCTGGATAAGATCATACATAAAGGAGAAGTCCCAACAGGGCAGAAAGGAAGAGAGAGAATTAGACGAAAGCCATTTGTCACAGTTGTGGAAAAAGAACAACTTGAAGCCTGGAGGACAGTGAAACGAGCTATTGAGAAACATAACTTAAACCCCCCACCAAATGGTGCAGTTATCTTTGTATTACCCTCATAGAGGATGGTAAGAACCAGCCTCATGAATGGGGTTGTCCCTTTGGAGCCTGCAAGAGGAACAGTGTTTGATGGGTTTTCATGCATGTCCCTCTCCATCCACTGGGCAGTACCACAAAGTTCAGTAAAATGAAAAAAAAATGCAGCCTGTCCCGTAAACTTTCAAGTTAATGAAGTTTTATAAATGGTATATATGTCATAATTACAAACATAGTAACTAGCCATGAATACACTACAGCTGACACACATATACTACTGTCAATATTGCTCCAAGAAAATGTTTTAATCGCATGTGATACTAAACAACTGTGAACACAGTAGATGTACTTGACTGATAAAGCAATGTCCCCTTTGAGACCACTCAAAAAGAGTCTGGTTGATCACACATTACCATGTTACCACTAAATCTGTCCTTGCTTGTCTACTGAGGTAATCGAACATAGCATTGGCATTTTACATGGTTTGCCGCATAGTAGCTTGTACCAAGCAGCGGCAATTCTATTTTGCTTCATAATATGTGACAATATTTTGTTAAAATCACCCTCTGGATAACACAGCCAATTATGATTGCGTGGTTTGACATATGTTCAAACAACAACCTTTATAACTATCTATTACAAAATAGCAATTTCATAGTAGAAATGTGTATTATTATTTTACTGAACACAGTGTGCATTAACACTGCAAAATTACCCTTGCATTTGTGATCTATAAATTATGTCAATGCATGGAATATTTGTGACTATGAATAGTTCTCGTTTCCTTCATTAGAATGCTAGAATGATGATTTCTTGAATGTATGACATTTCCACAAAAGCGTCCTATTATATGCAAAAAACTGTGTGAGGGCATTTACCTCAATGGGTCCCTGCTGTGATTTCTCCCCATCAAATGGTCTTCCATCCTTGCTGAAGCTGGTTTGACTGCCTAAGGGCAGCCTTTTGTCATCCCTGAAGGTCTGCTCCAACAGCCTCTTATTCAGTATCCTGGCAGCGTTTTCAGCAAGGTTGTACCCCGGCGGAGCTGACAGGTCCTGTCTTATGGTCATAACCTCTGGGGTTTTCTCCCCCTGAGTCTCTACAATCAGCTGAACAGGACTAGGGGACCTGCCCCCAACATTCTTCAGAAAGTCCTGGGCCACACTCAAGCTAGGCGACCTGGTATCCGCAGGTCTGGGCTCTGCTGGGTGTGACCGGCTGGGGGACCTGGAGAACCTCGGCAAGGCATCATATGCCAATGGTGTATGGTCAATGATGTTGAAGAGGCTGGAGAGGCCATCATTGATGGTGGTGTGTACCGGGCTATCCCGGGTGGTGGTGGACCGGGCCCATGCTGACTCGCTGTGGCCCTTCTGGGGTGTTGTTGGGGTGGCTGTCTTGGTAGCCTGGTCCACTTTGGATGGGACTTTCCGCTGGACCTTGGGGGAGCCATACTTTGGGGAGCAGCACTGGCGCTCGAATTTACCCTGCACGACAGGGGAAAAGGGCAACTTCCTGAAGTTGCGGGAAGGAGAGGAGATGGGCGTGGAGCTCCCTTTGGGGGTTAAGCACTTGTGAGGACTGCTGGTGAGGTTTCGGAGGGCTTCTGTCTGGAGGCCTACGCTGATGGTCTGGGTCGTCTGAGTCCCCCTTGTAGTGAAGCTATTGGTCTGGCAGGCGGTGTCCTTGAAATGGCGTTCCACTGGGCTGGAGCGGATCGCGTTCCTCACCGAGAAGGCCACCTCCTTCATGTCATCACTCAGATTCCTTGACAGCTGGAGCTCATGGAGGGACGAGGGGAACACCACCGTGGGGCAGACAGGGTGCTCTATGGGGTGCAGCCCACTGTCTAGCAGCTCCTTGTGGTGTTTTGGGAGTTCACAAGGCCACCCGCCAAACACTTCGTCTGTCCCTCCTTTGGTATTGCCGCCTTTTGCTTTGGTCGCTGCGAACATCAGCTCAGGGCCTGCCACTGGTCTCTCATCACCAAGTGGAAGGCTTGGACCATCCATCACGCAGTTTCGTGAGGGGCTGTGGAAGACCCTGACGCCGCAGCGGTCTGCCCCCACGCTGTTCCTCAGAGGCTGCTTCTGGCAGTGCTCCGGGCTGCTAAGCGTGTTGGTGGTGATGGTGGCGCTTGTGGTGAGGTACCATGATGCTGGCTGGAATGCTTCTGAAGTAGGCTCTGCTCTCCTGCTCTCTGTCCAAGCCTCCAAATGGGTATCTGGTGGCCCACTTTGACCAGGGACACCAGGGAAATCCCAGCGCTTGCTGTTGAACTCCTCAATGTACTTCAGGTCATCTGGTGACAGTGGTGGAGTCACCTCTTCCCTTCCACCGATCCCATGAGCACCTTTCTCTGGGAGGTATGGAGAGCTGTCCATCAAACGCTGGAATTCGCTCATGGAGCACACCGATTTTGCCCTGACACACAACAGTGGGTGAATTAGATAATGTTCCACTAACCTGTTCCCAAAATGATTTAAACTGATTCAGTGTTCTTTTTTATTTTGTAGATAGCACTTTAAACTGATTAAACAGATTATTTAACAGCATTTCATTTGACTTTTTACAGACATATTAAAGTAGAGTAACTAATACTGTGCATAATCAGTGATGTGATATCATATCTCCCAGGTCATTGCATTAAAATAATTAATAATGCCGAAAATGGGATCCACTGACCTAGGTATCCTTCTTCAACAGTTCATGTCTACAAGGCATTGCTTTTAGCACTTGAACTAAGAAATTTGAACAGTGCAGTTGGATTGGCAATGGACATATTTTAAAACCTAGTCTTAGATTTGAATTACAATATAGTGTGGTGTAGTGGTGAAAAATGCAATGTTACCAGTGTGGATCATGGTTAAACCTGAAACTGATGTTTAGACGTCTATTGTAACAGTGCTTGTACCTGAGGAGGCCCCCACTGCGAATCTCTTCATTGTGATATGATGATGGGCCCTTTTTGTCTGATATTTCATTCAGAGCCTGAAATTAGGCCAAAAGAACGGTTACCCGTCAGTATCAGTGCAGCACAACAGGATAAAAGTTTGGGATACAGTTCTGAACCATGATTTATTTGGTATCAATTAATTAAACAAAGGAGTTCACTTCAAACTATTAAGTACCTTTTTGGATTTTTTCCTCTTTATAGCACTCAGACATAGCCAAACTGTTTAGCATCAAGTAGCAACCAGCTCTCACCCCTCCAGCCTAATAGATTCATGCACAACTGCACCACAAACTAGTGCTTTTACTCTTTGTGCAGCCTGAAGAGATCCCCATATTACCTGGATTTTCCCTCCATTACCTCATTTAAGCATGGGAACCTCTTCTCACTCTCCAGACTGGACGGAGGAGGAACGTCAATGTCACTCAGGCCATCCAGGGACAAGGCATCCAGGAACAGGTTCTCTGTGGGTCTGAAGCTCTCGCTCCCCTTCAGCCTCACCCCCGAGGGATGATCATCGATGGGGGCCTCCGAATCGGAGTGGGAGCGGACTGGGGCAGGCATAGCATGGGGGGAGCGCGGGGGCTCAGCGGCACGGGGGCTGTTCAGGGGGGACAACACCCTGTGGTCCTCCTCCTTCAGCTCTGCAGGAGACTGACTCCTCCCCTCCCTCTGCAGCTGAGAAACGACAGTGATGACCTTCAAACACAGCACCACACCTATACATGTACACCTGAAGCCACACCGAATCCTTGGATCATGTTCACCCAAGTGCATGGTACAAGTAAACCAAAAAAATGATGTGAAATTAGTTCTTAGATTCAAGAGAAGACCAAGGTTTTTGTAAGATTCTTGCAAGAGGTAATAGATTATTTCACTGTATATGCTGCAATGTAGAAATCAGTTACTTGCTATTTAGCCTTCATTTGTCTGACAGTTAGACAGCCTGGCATTATGTTTCAATTTTAATTAGTTTAATGTCTTGTCAATATTAAAACAAATGAAGATGTTTTCACATTTACATATTTCCACTACAGAACAAGTAAACAAAATATAATTAAATATTTTATAAAACAATATTCTCAGAATTCCTCTGACAGTAATGCCTCAGGGAAAATAATGTTGGACTTATTTCAGTTCTTGAAGAGATGCAGGAAGGAACAACTTTTAAGAAATTAAAGAATCCAAAAATGACCATAAAAGGAAACAGTTTGAAGGATGGACCATTCGAGTGTAGTATTAGTGAAATATAGCTTTAAACTGTTACGCTTTCTTGCTTGAGAGGAATAAAATTACACTCTCCCAAATAACCAATGATCTTTTATAAACTACAGACCTCTGTAGGGCTAAAAATGACTTTGAAGTGAATTCCCAACTATTATTCATTTTCTCCTTATCTAGGGCAACCTGGAAACCACAGCCAACATTTTCTGAAATGTTTGTGATTGGCCCCCTTGGGGTGAATGGATTCAACCCCGCTGTTCGACATGCAGTGACTGCTGAGACCCCCTCACTGTGAAGGCAAATTCATGACCTTTACTGTTTTTTAGTACACTGTAGTTCGTTCTGCATCCGCAGCCATACCTTCTCCATCTTGTGATGCAGTTCTCTCATCTGCCAGTCCCAGTCTTGCCTCTCACGGTCAAATCGCTCGAGGAGCTCCATCTTCTCCCGGCTCCACCTCTTCTCACAGTGCTGCAGTTTCCAGCGCAGATCCAGGGTGGCACTGTGGTTCTCAGCCAGGAGCTGCCTGTGCTCCTCCCGCTCCAGCCTGAAGGCCTCTCTCAAGTCATCCAACTTTGGGTCCTTGCCCGGCTCCAGCTGCTCAAGCCAAGACGGGGAAATCCCCCAGAATTATCCACAGATGGTATAGGTATAGGATAACGTCCCTGCTGTGATCTTCCTTTTACAACTACTGCTAATACAGTTACAATTTCAGTAGCTGTCACAGGGAAAATTCTGTGGTGCTTGAACTATTGATAAAAGCGCTATTTATACATGGTTATGCATTTGGGATAAGATGAAAGGTTACTGAACATTGGATGGCTCCTACTGTATTCCAAAATACTTCCCCATTACAAACAGGCATTTAATGAGGGAAAGAAGCCAGTATCAGCCAGTCGTCCTTTCCAATGCCAATTCCCATGGGTGTTAGTGTGACAAATGTGAGGGGAGCTTTGTATACTACAGGTCTAGCATTGTACACTCAACAGACAAAAACAGATAGAAAAATTTGATTTTTTTTTTTAACACTGAGTACTATTGTTTTTCCCACAAAAATATTTCTTTGAATGAAATATAAACATGAACAAAACAAAGGGAACTTTCAATGGCTGAATCAGGTAAATGTACTCATAATTAGTGCAGTGGTCTTTCAATAGCTGACTGTGGCCAAGAGTTCCATTCTCCATCCTTTTCATTCTCCTCCATGTCAATTCAGCAGGGGTCAGGCTAGCACACAGGCTAGGGGACAGAGAAAGCACTGCTGTGTGATGTGAAAGGGAATATGTTGCTCATTGAAATCCTCTCACCCTGGGAGATACAGTCACCCATGCACTGGCCCATTGGGTTCCCAGCCCTTGCTGGCACTAGCATGGCCATGAGTTAATCATGTCAATCCTCCCTGACTCACAGAATCACAGTGGGATCTGTGCTGCCATGAGGTTATGCAATGAGGCAGATTAAATATATAACTGGCAGTTTTTTACAGACTGTATTGATTATATAAGCAATAAGCCCACACATCTGTACACATCTGCCCCTCGCTAACCTGCTCAGACTTTATACGAAAAAAACAGAAAACAGTCTGAGAGACAATGTAATAGCGATTTGAAATCTATTGTCCAGAGTTGGCGAAAATTTTAAAATTTATGTGAACTGTAAATTCATGAGCACCAACAGTTTAAGTACAGGATGGAAATGGTATAAATTATGACAGCACTGGGCTGAATTTCTTCAGAATTTGAAATGAGTAATGAAAAAAGAGTTAATAAATAAATATTGAGGTCCTTTTATATATATTTAAGACAGCAGTCACCATCCCAGAGGGCGCAGTGTCAGGTAGCTCCGTCCTACAGCAGGAAAAGCGTACCTGCTGTGCTTGGCACTTCATCTCTGCCCACTTCACCTCCCAGGCAGACTTCTCATTGGCGTAGGTCTGCTGCAGCTGGTTGCGGCGCTGCTCCTCGTCCCGGAGCTCCAAGCGGAATTCCTCCAGCAGGATCCGCAATGCATGCAGCACTCGCCGGCTCTCACTCACCTGGATGAGAAAGGTAAACATGCACGCCATTCAGTTTCCCCCCCATTCTCAAATGAATCCAGGCCACACATTACAGATATCTCCATCACAATGGTTCCCTTGCCCACAGACTCTCTTGTCTTGCTTCATGTTACATTCTTACTAAAATTACATTCTCCTATTACTATATTAATTAGACATGATGTTACTCCTCTTTGCACATATAAAAGAAACTGATTATGCACATAAACTACAACCTGGACTATATTTTTGTTGGATACAACACATTTAAAAATCTTACATATGACTTTTCTGAAACTGAAAGGCAAGTTAGCATTTGGGAACTGCAGGTCTATGGAGACCTTGGTTTATGATCTATTCTACTTCATATCCCCCCTCAAAACAATTGATGAAATGTATTATTCATGTTTTGTATTAAAACAATGACATCAATACTAACATGATGAATGGAATGCAATTTAAAACCTCTCCACTTTCCTACCTTCCCTTTTCGCACTGTACTGATACATGGCTGTGCAAACAAAAGCAAAATTGCTATATTGAAATTTTATATTCTTTGAAATGGGCCCACTGGTCTCCTAAATGCTGAGGAGGGATTATTCATCCATTTAGAACATTGATTTCCCTCAATGTATCACAGAAGACATTCTGAATCACTACATCACTTAGTCAGCATCACAGCAGTGCTGGTAAAGATCACATTTTTTCTGGGATTTCAGAATTAACAAATAGCAGGTTTACTGCAAATGACTGTTTGTGTCGTTGTAATGACAGGGCTGTTAAACTGCACAGACCTCAGTCAGAAGTGAGTCAGTCTGTGTTTTATTCTATGCTGATGGTGACAGGCTCCTATTTCCTGTTTCCTCTGAAGGCACTGCCCCAGTCTGGTGTCTGCTGAAACCTTAGACTGCATGGTGGCTGGCAGCAGTCACAGAGGTTATGTATAGAGTGCTGTCCTTGTGCATCTACCAGAGGTGTCAGAGTGGGCAAGCCAGGCTAAAGCCTGTGCAGAATGATATCACATTGTTTCAGATTTAAAGAGTTTATAACTCAATTTCATTACTACAATTTTTTAAAAATTCAGTTGCATAACCTGTTTTCATCTTGATGTTTTTTTTCATGATTGCTGTGATGGCAGGTATTTTTATAGCACAATAATAGAAAATAGAGAGAAGTCTAACATGTTTGACACTGGAGTTAATTTCTCCTTTGCACTACCTTTGTGAATCACTTTGACTAAGTGTGGAAAAACTGGAGACGATAAAACAGAGATAAGGATAAGCCATACATGGCATTAGTGAACACCTGCTTGCATTCAAGTTAATACCTATGCTGGCAAATGCATTGCTTTTTGGAAGTGCGCAATGGGACACTGTCAGTCTGTGAGTCTGTATAGTTGGGTGCATCCCAAAGTCAGTACCTGTCTTTGATGGTGGGACAGGTCAAGGCTCTGAGGAAGGGGTCCCTGATCAAGGCACTCTCCTGCACCGTACTGGAGGCAGGCCCGGACCTCTGGCTCTCCCTCCACCTGCTCCATCAGTGCTCCCAGCTCTGATGCACTGTCCATCTTATCATACTGAAAACACACATCATAAGTGTTTGAATACTGGGTTTTGCTCACTGATAATATGTACCACATTAAGGTTATTGCAACTCAATCAAATCATCAACCACAATGGAGTGGCATTTGCACAAGCTGCCTGGTTGCTATTCCCATCCCCATTCAGATATTCACTGTGTATATTTTTAAAATACACTAAAAAAGAGAACACAAAATGACCATAAGTATGAACCATGGATAATGTGTTGTGACATCCTGAGCTTGAGGGATAGAAAGTCAAATGAGATTGTATAAGGATACTTCTCAAAGACAAGCGGTCTGCTTGGTTCCGGTTATGAAAAAACCCCAATATTACTCTGATTAAGTGACGATAGCAGCCGTAGCGCACCAGCAAACACAACCCTCTCCACTGGCAGCGCCTCCGAGGCCTGTGGGCCTGCCTCTCCTCACCTCGGGGAAGACGTCCTCCTCGCCCTCGTCTGTCCGGTGGCCCTGCCTCCAGTGTCTGAGGAGCCACCTGAGCTTGACATAGAGCAGGAAGGTGCTGTGCCTGAAGAGGCGCAGGTCCTGCTGCAGCAGCACCCTCTCCTGCACCCAGGCCGGCTCCTGCTACACAGGGACATCACGTCACTCATTAATCTCTATGAGACCGCTCCGGCAGTTACCCTCGCAAATGTATTGCTACTGTTAATATAACAGTTATAAGCTAACAATACAAGCTAATAATGTAACTAACAAGCTGGCAGTGTTAGATATGTGAGGCATAGCTACACCACTGAGGTGGAATACACATTTGGAGGATATATGTGGCATACCCACATCACTTTGGGTGAATAGAGATAGAAAGTGCAAGGGGCAAACAGATAGAAGACATAGGGACTATACTTGCACCACTGAGGATAAAAGGCCATTTGTTAGAAGATATAAGGAGTGCATGGGTACAGGTGAGAGTGAAAGAGCAGATGGAATATCTAAGGAGGGTACCTGCAGCACTGAGGGTGATTACACATGATGAGTATGTAAAGGGTGTGCCTGCATTATTGAGGATGAATGAGCTTGCATAAAACTGAAAGGCCATACCTGCACCATACGGCCACAGTAGCCCTTGTGCTCTTCTGGACGCTGCCTCCTCTGCTCCTGTGGGACCAGGACCTCTCTTCCCAGACTACTGACCTCAGAGAGAGTGGCATCCCGGAGCTGCACACCCCCCAGGAGGGACATGGGGTTACTTTCTGCACACAGCCTTCCCCTGTCAACCTGCCTGCCCCCTGTTGTGCATTTCAGACATCTCAACTGCTTCCAGATTTGTCACCCAGACTGTGTTTCTGGCCAGTATTTAGAGCAACTTTTCATGTGACTGTCCCAGTGCTGGCAAGATTCACGTGTCACTCTTCAGCTCCTGCTCTCGGTGGCATGGGAACCAGATTACAAACCTCTGAAACAACATCTTTTTCGTAACTTGATACAGAGGCACAGCAAATGTAGGTGTTTTCTTTTCAATGACTGAGCTGTGAATTTCTACTGTGTTCGCATTTTAATGTGCTCATTCAGTACCATGGCTTCACTAAAGAAATGTGATGACTATATTCGGACTTCATTAGGAAAATCTATTCTAAACTGAATGGCTCTTCACCCACAACCCACAACCTACTTCACAGCACTCAATTGATTTCTATTTAACAGTGGTTGGTATGAAAATGAATTGTGTAAATTTATATTTTGAATTTAATAACCTTCATATTTTTTGTTGTTGGTTTGATTTTAATTAATAACAACTAATAAATAGGTCCTGAGTCATTCTAGATACAGGGCTTGAGATTCCATTGACCTGACACTATGGCGTATGGAGTTGATTTTGTTTTGATCATTGAACAAACAAAATGTGTGATACTGATGGTGACAAAATAACAATGAGACTTCTCAGATTCTACTTTCATTCAGGATTCACAAATTTCTGTCAAGGGAATAGGGATTTTGTTTTATCTATATATGTAGGAGTTAAAATAGAACACTAATCTGTGAGATGATATGTGTCTGTCACAATTTAAGATATTCAATAATATGTATGAATATATAATAGATATTCAATTTAACAGTGGTTTTGAAAACGGTTGTAAGAATATTTATTTTCAGAAAATGAATGTAGTTCATTTACTTTACAACTATCCAGATAGAGTAAGTAGTGTATCATATAACAAAAAAATAATAAAATATTTTACAATCGATAGACATTAATACTGGCAGGCATCTGAAGGTAATTTGACTACAGAGGTAGCATAACAGATTCCGTTCTGTAAAACAGCCACATTCTGGATTAAAGGAGAGCCAAGCAAGCACAGAATACTTCCACAGGCCCACTCCTGCAAACCTGTGAAAAACCGATTACTCCCCATGTTATAAGGATGTGTCACAGCAAGATCAGAAAAAAGTTGGAGGCAAATGAAAGGAATTGAAAGACATAAAATCATAAATATTGCAATAATTAAGCAGTGGTTGAGAGCAGAGGATTTTGTGAGGGGTAAAACCAAAATAAAAATAGAGGAGGAATGGAGTGGAGATCATATTTCGCCCATGCGGGTGATAGCCAGCTGAGAGAAAGTAGCACTTACTGGATGTGTTGGGTGTTTTTCCGTTTCTAATTGGACAGCAAGGGAATAACTGTAGCTATATTGTAACTGGTGATCCTGAAATTAATTCTATATCTATTCTGTTTTTCTGACTAACGTACCAATTAAAGCGGCATTATCTCCCAGCTTGAATACAGCTTGAAATTCATTGCGGACCACTATAAACAAATCACAACTGGCCCTTATATTGTCAGTTCATATTTTTTTAACTAGAACTTCCCCATCCCTAATTTTGCCTATGCCAGTAATTACTGTTCCCTATAACCTGCGATAATGTTGGAGAGTGCAATTTGAGGTATTGAGGAAAATTGAGGCACTGACCTCCACACTTAAACCCTCTGGCCTGCTGTATTTACTGTGTCCATCGGCTCCCCTGCTCTGGTCCGAGCCCTGATGACCTCGCTGGGTCTCGGGCTCCAGGGCATGGTCCTGTCCTAGACGCCACTCCGGTTCATCCCTCAGACCGGACTGTGGGAGGTGGGGGCCGGGGTCAGGGGGTGTGGAGGGGATAAAGGGGCGGGTGCATGGGCGGATCCGTTAACGAAAAGGAAGGACAGGGAAAAGGGGAACAGACAAAACTAAAATGGGGTAGACCACCAAGGGGAAGGGGGGAAAAATAAACAGAAACCAAACAGACAGACGGGAAGGAAAAAGAACTACAAGACAAAGAAAAGCGTGAAGAGAAAGACTAACTTAAAGACGGTGGCGTAAGAGAGAGAGGAGAAGAGAACTAAAACGAGGATGAGCAAAATCATGGGCTGAAACATCTGGAGGGGGGAAAACAAAGAGAAAAAGAGAGGAGAAAGGAGGAGAAAAGAACGCAAAAACACCGGTTATGAGGCGCATGCAATGAGGGATACATGAGTCAAAACCAACAGCAGGTATAACAAGCATGACAAAGTTAGAAGACACTAAACGCATGTCAGTGCATGGTGCCATGCAGCCAAGCAGTGCCCAAAGTAAAGCTTCACTTGTAACCTAGCTCTCATTGAGTGAACATGCATCAGCTTCAATGCACAGCAGCAGTCAACCACATTAATCATTAAGGATGCAAGATGAGAGATCAACAGCTTCCCTGCTCACAGAATCACCACCCCACCTCTTGGAAAAAATATGGGGTCCAAGCACATATCAAAGGGCAATTATGCTGATAAGTATGGCAAGTAATGAATGTACACCAGAGCTGTGTTTTGTTCACACTGATAATCTCTCTCAATAATAATAACAACTCTCAGCAATAATAATAATAATAATAATAATAACAACATACTTGTACCAGATCAATATTAAATGTATCATCCTACTACCTATGTCTCATTAAACACACAGTATTACTGGCCTTTGTAGCAGCATACAGTATTCAAGTCAGCAGCAATGCAATGCCACTTCCAGATGCTCATAACTAACTGAAGGCGTAAGTTTTTTTTTACTTTTAACAGCATTTTTAATTCTTAATTTTGTACTAAGAATGGACTGCCAGGAACTGCATGACGTCCACAATGTGTAAAAATGTACAAATTTCAACAAAATACAAAATAATAATATTGATAAAGAACAAATGAATAAAGCTTTATTAGAAAAGCTTAAAGCATGAACTTTCCGGACAACACACGTTCAAACAAATGAATCCTCTGTTGCCGGCTTTTGGAACACATGGACACAAAGCCAACAGAATCACTGAAATGGACCAGGGAATGTGAGCAACCAGTCATGACACTAGGAATTCTGCCTGGAACCCTCAACCTTCCTAATAAACATGCTTACAGGCCTCCCAGTGTTGGCCTGGCAGTTCTGTCCTTGTCACCTTGTGTTCAAGCACTGTTCCTGCTAGGAGCAACCTGAACTTTGTGCAAGGGAACCTCCGAGCTTTTGACATCATGTTGCAGAATCTAACCTTGAGCAAGTAGCTGTGCGCAAGCGAAAAAGCCAGTGAAAAGCGGCATAAGCAGAGGCAGCAGCTGAAGGTCAGATCAAGCTGAGAAGGAAGGGAGGGGCTGGGGGTGTGCTTTGTGGGGTGGAGGTCTGCACTGCGGCCATTTATGATGACTGCAGAAGGCCTCTTCTACTCATGTGAGCTTTTACCCATCGGCTCTGGTAATTCACACTGACCTGATTATCCAAACCAACACCACAGAATGCATTCATACTGGCTTCTTAGCGGCTTCATTAATACCACATCTTATATATAGGTGGATGTATCTTATGGTATGTATGTATGGATTTTGAATGATTTTACTGTATTTAAATTATTTTCCATCATAAATTATTTTCAATGATAGCAAATAATTGCATCACATAAACAACTGTATCTCTTTAATTAAAGTTAATTGTACAGCTTTGAGATAAACAATCAGATTAAGACAACCAGACTTAGAAACATATTTTGTTTTGACAAAACAGATGCTTGACAGACGCTCAGCCTGGAACCAGCAAATCATACACGGCAAACCAGATGGCAGCATATTATGCTGTACAAGCACTGTTTCAGGATAATTTCCAATTATCACCAGGTTTGTAATTTGAAACTGGCAGGAGAATCAAAGTTTACACCTTTGAGATGAGTTTTAATTTTACATTTGAATGAAAGTCTATTAATGTTGGAAAAAAATAGGATTTTTTTAGCACATTATAATTGTTATGCTGCTGTATTTGTAAAGGCTAAATGTGTTAATGCTGTTTATAAAATACATTATGGTTTGGTATAGGCAAATGTTTCAGTGTTGTAACTATACAGGTGCTTCTTGAGTCAGCACTGACATACCATTCATAACATTGAACTTTTACTTTGCTGAACACTATATTGTGTATATAGTAACCATTTTGAATACAAATAAAACATTTCAACATAGCCCCCTTTGCTAAAAAGGCAATACTCAACACATTTGCATAATGAGTTCACTCTTACTGAGGTCACCAAAGCTGTTCATTGGATTCAGCTACATTGCATTCTAAAACTTGTGAAGAACACTTGAGCAAGCTACAAACTGATGTGTAAAATTTTGAAATCTGACTGATGAAAGGAACTGAATTAAAATTTTGACCCACAGTTGAGGCAACAAAAAGCATGCTGAGGACTGCAAAACCTTCCCACTGTCATTTCCCCATTGTCAGCTCAGTCTAAATTGAATGGGTGTGTTCAGCTGATACTCCCCACACAGCACTAAACATTCTCTAATTATTTCTTATGGAAGCTGACCCTGCTGAAAAGTCATGCCAAATGAATCAGCCATGTTCCCACATGAGGATAATCATTACTTACATTGATGAGTGATTGACACTTGTAGGCACTATTTATTTGCTATATCACAATAACAAAAGCAGCAGGTTCTCATGACTAAATGTTGCATGTGGTAGCTCATGAGGTTTACGTAAATGATGGCAGAAGTAATAAAAAAATCGACAGCGTACCTGGAAGTCAGTGATGAGGTCCCTTCCCAGGGTTCCAATGGGTGATTCACGTGACATGGAGGTGACCCCAGAAAGGAAGCTATTGGACTCAGTGAGATTGGGCATAGGAGAGAGATCGTCTGTGTGCTCCTTCAGGCCATCTCCAAGGTGTTGCACCTTCTCCATGAAGTCACGCAACTCTGTCCTAAAAGCCTTCATGCGAGCATTGATAGTATCTAGCACCTGGGGCTCTGTCTTGCCCTCTGAGGAGACCCCTTTGGCCTCTCCCTCCAGACACTCCCCACCCGTCACCTGCACCTTCCCATCGTGGATCAGACTGTCTGTGTCTGTGATGAGGCGGTCCACCATCTTCCCGAGTCGCTCCGCCTCCCGCTTCATGTTAGCGAATGACTCTGTGTCCTCTCTCTTCTGCCGGGCCAGCTCTGCCATCGAGAGCCCATCCACCTCTGAGGGCTTCTCGCTGCCAAACCCGGATGTCTTCTCAAAGTGGTCCTCTGAATCACTCTCTCCGCCCACAGGCCCTTCCCTCCTGGGCTGCGGGCGGACCGCCTCCTCGCTGTCACCCTCTCTCTTGCCACCATCACTCTCCGCATCACTGTCCCTCCCAGAGCTGGCCGCACGGAGGCCCAGGTGGGATGCCAGGTCGTAGCGCTGCACGTTGGAGATGAGGACTCGGTTCTCGTACTGGAGTTTCATCACTTTCCCACTCAGCTCGTTGATCTGCAGGCGGGCGGCTTTCAGCTCCTCCTGCAGCACCCCACCGGGGCTCAAGCAGCACCCGCCGCCATTTCCGTTCCCACCCCCACTGCCAGGTCTGGGCACCCCATCATCGCCTCCCCACCCGCTCTCTTGGCCAGGGCCGAACTTGAAGCGGTTGAGTTCAGAGGTAAGCTGCTTGTTGTGGTCCTCAATCTCCGAAATCGATCGGCGTAGGAGCTCGGCCTCCTCCTCGACGAACTGCAGGTGGCGCCGCAGCTCAGCAGCTGACTCCAGACCATCACCATAAGGGGAGGTAGGGACACTCGAGAGGGGCTCCCTCCCCAGGCAGTCCTTCTCATACTGGCAGCGGATGTCCTCGTTCTCCGCCCTCAGGCCCCGGTTCTCCACTTCAAGCTCCACAATCTTCCTCCCCAGGATGTTGGCCTCCTCTTCCACCAGCTTCAGCCTCAGTTTAAGCTCGGCTTCCCGGGTGCTGGGTGGGCCTCCGCAGTCACTGGTGGGCGGGGCACAATCCACATCACCATACATGGACTTGTACTTCTGCAGCTCCTGTTCAAACTCGTCCTTCTCTCGGCCCAGCTTGGCCATCTTCTTGCGCATCAGAGTGGACTCCTCCTTGGCAAACTGCAACTGGCACCTGAGGTCAGCACTGTCTTCCTGTGTGAGAGAGAAAGAAACACATAGTGGCTGTAAGACCAAGCCTGGCTACTGACTGTACCTCACATACTTTTTGTGAACAAAAGCCAGGACTATATACAAAAGACATCTAAGCCATATCATATATCTGAAAGATACCACAAAATTATGTAAATCAGGAACATGCCAAAGAAATAATCAAAAGATCTGTCATTCAGTTGTATGCTTTGTGAGAGGCCCAAGACATTCAAATGAGTTCAACCAAATGACAGGGCTGAGCTGAAGGAGAGCCGTGAAGAGTACAATGTGGAATAAAATACAAACCTGAGCAGTGGATTTCTTCTCTTTGTGCAGTTCTCTGCTCCCTCTTCTCTTCAGGCAGCTCTGTGATAAGAGAAAAACTATGTGAATTAAAAAAGCAAATTATGCACTTAAAATAGGCTGTAAATTCATAGATATATTTTATGAAAATATCATACAATAACATATTTTAAAAACTTTTGCCCTTAGAGGATTTGTGATGCTAATAAAATGTTTCATGGAAAAGGTCACTTATTATGAACCCTTTACATCATTGTTAAGATGTGGAATTACTGGGCTTCAAGAGAAATTATTATAGGACTGGCTACATAATTCAGTTCATCAGACTGAAGTTGCAGGAACATTAATGCTTTAATTGGAAAAGTCAAAACTCATACTCTATGAGTTATTACGTTTACTCTCCTATTTTTAATTCGTCACATTTATTAGGCAATTCAACTCTTTGTGTACTAAAATAATAATACACTACAAAATAAATTGTAGCTACTAGTCAATCCAATAAAAAAGTCTAGGATATGCTGTGAGAGCTTGAGGTTCCTTTTTGACTGAAATAAAATGATTTATTTTATAATGCATGGATATTGCAATTTGTACTGTCTGGAGGGCAGAAGCCCACATCATTTTAATCAGATCATTGACTCCATTAAATAAATCCATCAGTGGTCAAGAAAGCAAGCTGGTTAAGCCAAAGGCAGATTGTATTCAATCTCCGGAAATATCATTTCAATACGCAAACTGTGCGAGAGCACTATGAGAAAGAAGACACACATTACAAGCCTGATATTTGTAAGCAGCATGAAAGGCCAATTCAAAATGCTCCAGGTTGAGCCCTCATACAGATCAGCATCTTGCATTTTCAAAGGGTATATCTGTCAAAATCAGACAGGATGCAAAGCTGAGATCAAAACCAAACCAAGCTTGTTTCTTTAGTTACAAATCTGGAGAAGCAAACATTCTGTCATAGTTCTTATGATGGAAATTCAGTGATGGAAATGTCACTGTGCTCTTTGTGAATGGAGAGAAATCCAGTTGTTCTTTAAGGATAATTATATAAGTACAGTATGGGCTATGCACATCACACCCCTGTTTCTATAGCCCCAGAATCATTCTCATCATGAGAGACAGCCATGCCTTTATATCCAAATGCCCACAGACATGTTAAAGACAGCCCAAACAACCGGTGTGAATGCAAGTGATTTATTATGATAGTGTACCCCCATCTTTCACATCAGGGGTCAATGAAAGTTCAAAGGCCTCAACCTTACTGGTACATACATTACTTACACAGTATTCCGATGGGAAAATACTTAAATGCAGGTACAAATTTAAGATTAGACTGTATCCAGTTGTGATTACTACACAAACACCAACACTGCAAGATGACTAATTTAATATAATATTATATAATAATAATTTATATAATGTATAAAAAAAGATTTCAGTTGACTCTTCGACACATGCAATTAAATCAGTCATAGTGGTTTGTACTTTGGTTGCTTTCAATGTCAGTTGCACATAATATTTTCCACACAGATCTCACAAATCATCTTCATTACTCTGAGCCCATCCAGTAGGACATTTAATATGGGCTATAGAAACCATACTTGGTATGGCATTTTAATTTCCTTATGGGTTTTACCTAAGGAATTGATTTACCTAAAGCCAAACAACACAAGGGTGACAGTGTGATAAAAACAGATAATTCACCTCAGTGGAGCAAACCTTTCTGTCATAAAGCTCACAGTAAAACAAAAAACAATAAAATTGCATGGAGTTTACCTCAGCCTGTAGGCATGTTTGCATCATTTATGGCAAGCCAGATGGAAAGTGTGAGAGTGACCTCATTGTGCAAAAGAAGATTAACACATTTCCAGACTGGCGCAAAGGCCAGCCTTCTCAGATACACATTAAATACCCTGGAGTAAACACTGATCAGAGCGTATGACACATACAGACCCATACACAAATACACAGCTCGGAGACAAAGGCAATGACCTGGTCAGGCATGACGCAACCATAATACCCTCAGCAATACACACAGCCAAAATGTGGTTGCTATTATGAGTATGTGCTCAACACATCATTGCTGAACTATATGTCAGTCTTTCTTTTCCCTCTCTCCGCTCCAGATTCTGACATCAGCATATCAGCGCCTGCTCAATTCATAGTCAGGGGATGGGTCATATCAGGTGTTACAGCCTCAAATGAAAACTGAAAATGAAAGGTACTGTATCTCCTTCTAAGTTATCCATTGTTAATAGTAATTCCTTATCTGGTACCAGCTTTTGAAAAAAAAATGTCCACCTTTTTTCCCTCACCCGACTTGAACTATGTAATTAGTTCCATTACAAACCTCCTCCACAGACCGAGGAGGAAGTGGAAATATGAGTCTTCCCATTGACAAGATGAGCAGCCTTCACTTTTTTTATATTACTCATGACCCACCAAACAAAGCCTGTGTGGTCAGAGTAACGTTCAGTGAACATGTTCAGTCTACAAACATGCAGGTGCCTGGCAACAATAATCATCACACTGTTAAGCAGTATAGCATGTGGATACAATTACAATTTTAACATTTTTCCTGAGCAAACAAACAATAAGACTAGATGAAATTGGTTACAGATAAAAAAACATAAGGAGCAATTTTAAACACAAGACACTTTCCAGAGCAGCATCTGTTAAAATAGCAGACCACTAGTAACAGGAGGCACTCCAGCAATCCCTAGATGCTCCCCTCTTAGTGCATCAAACGGATTGCGGGGCTGGAGCAAACGAGCATGTCGAAGGCAGAACATGCTACAGTGGTGTATTCCACAATCAGCCTGCATCTTTCTCTGTGACCTGAATACAACACTGCTCTGCCTCGCTGCTCTTTTCTCCCTCAATTATTCCTCTTTTGGACAGGGTATCTCACTGGGGAGTCTACCTCTGTGAGAAGCTTTCTTTAGAGGGCTGTAAAGACATGGCTCATGATTGATATCAAAAAAGGGCTTATAACCCATTAGGCCGTTATTCATACCTTGGGAGACAAAGGAAAAGCCTTGTTGCCACACCACATACAAGTATGCACTAACTGAACAGATGTATATTCTTCCCTTTGGCAGGGGAACAGTGCTGTGACAAAGCTGCTTCTAAGGGAACTTGATTGCAGTGTTACAGTGAACATGAACAAAATGACAACAAACATATCAAGGGTAGATTTTAAATTGAGTTTACCAACTTGATGTCTGGATGCAGGACAATAGCAATTTGAATAACGTATGCACACTTTTCCCTGCTAGAGAAAAACAGTGAAGCATTTATTAAATGTTGTTACAGCCATTTCCAGTATCCATAATATGTCATGTGGTAGATGGGAATATAATCTGGGGCTGATGGTGTACTGTGATTGAATGTGTTCATAAGTAATTAAGATAGAGAAGGAGTATGTCAGGAAGAGTGCGTGCAGCATGTCTGTGTGAGTGTGAGGCATGAAGACAGCCATTACACTAACAAACAGGTTGACACTACAAATGTTTGGAGATGAAGTGTGTTAGGTTTGTCGGTTCGTTTTAATGTGCAGGAGAAGGACTGTGGTCATGCTTAAGTGCTTATTACTTGTAAATACAGCTATGTGAGAAAGAGAGCTACGTGTGTGCACTTTATGTCTGAGCGTGTCAGGTGGTAGGTTCAGTGACATGTGTGCTCAGTTTATAAGCCTGTTCGGCTTATAAGGTAGCTGCAAGGCGGTTTGGAGGTAGCTACAAGGCTGTAGTTTCTAGGTGGGTTTGTGTGTGAGGTTTGTAGGTAGGTTTATGGGTGATGGATGACCATGCGGATCAGCTCCTCTTCCACAGTCCTGGGTTTCGCTCAGCCCTGTCAGACAGCTGGCATCACTTTTGTGATCCTTGACAAATACCTCTAATTCTTGCCCTAGTGGCAGGTGTAAGCTCTTGATAGAGAGACAGGATTAAGGATTCCATGCAAAGCTCAGAGGAAGATTCATTCTCTCAGTGTCTCCCTGTACTGCAAACACACAGAATGACCAAACCCTGAGACAGACGGGGAAACATTGGGATTCCTTGTGTTCTAATGATGTGGAACAGACTGAGTTGTTGAGTGAAGACCAATGACAGACTGTGATGCAATGTAAAAAAGGACTCTTTTCAATTCAGCAGGAACGAGCAAACCTTTGTTTCACTGCGATTTCTGTTCAGTCTACAGAGCTTTATTAAAAAGACCAAGCTGTACTCAGTTTCCTAATAGGAGAATATTAAAAAAGAAAATGTGATGTATATTATACAACAGCTCATGTTTGATATGAAAAGAGAGGACTAGATTAAAATGTCTACATATTTCAAAGTAATTTCAATATTGTATAAATCAAAAGTGAAGAATGAGGTGAACATGCAGCCTGAGAAGCCAATTTGAATATGAAGCTGTGTGGAAAAAAATCTAGGAAAAAAAGACCTGAATAAAATGCAAAGACTTAAATATTGACTGAAACAGCACAATATTATATTCCTCATCTAAAAATACATGAGGAATATAATATTGAAGGAAAACAGTCTTGGTAGTAAATGCTTGGTAAGAAAATTGTAAAACCGCAAAACAAGTTACTATCTGAATTTTACTATTGTCTGAATTTGTAAGTTTATAACATCCATTTAGACTTAATTTAGTATCATATATAAAATGTGGTCTTTCTTCTTCATGGATTGACCCAATTAAACTGAGTCAGTTTACACGCCATACAGTTACAGATAAACGTAACGCAACAGAAGATTCACCCCTGTAAATGTAGAGTGAACACACAGTAGCTGGGTTTCCCCAAGGTTTCCTCTGTCGCTCCTGACATAACACTGTGCTTTGGTCCTCCATCCCAGGTGACACAGACTGGGGAGTCTGCACAGCACAGATGGGATGTTTTCACTCAAAGCACCTGTTAGCTCAGTCCCTGGTAATGAGCACACAACTAGAGCTGTTTAAGCCCAGAAGCTGGCACAGCTCCCCTGGCTGCCTGCCATAAGACAGTCTGTACACAGAAGGCACTTGTTGACAGTTTACATTACAGAATAATACAGCCTTCCTCTGTCTCCAGAATGTGCAGCTCTTATGAATACATTAGCCTGTACTGACAACAAACCTAACGGTAAGATGCTGATGAAAAAACCCCAATGTTCTCCTGGATTGACTCCAATGCTCCTTCAATAGGTTTGTGAGAGAATCTTTCATTCAGTGACATAAATTATCAAGATATATCCTTTTTCTTAAACTACAAATCTGAATAAAATAAAAATATATGGCATAATGGAGCAACCCATCTTAATTCTACTAATTTCATTTCTTTTCAGACTGGACTAGTTTAACACAGGATTGTTTTTCCAGGGCAAATTGCAGTAGATAAAAGAGACAAGAATTTTTAGAGGCACATTCATGCCTCTTAGTTATGTCTTTCCCCAAAAACTAGTGCTTTTAAAAAAATTGCCATAGAACTGCATAACTGCAGAATGCTCTATCTGCTTGATTACTGTGCCTAATTGACCCAAATTATTGATTCAAAATAAGTAATTAAGGGTTTGGCCACAGTGAACACTTGAGAGAACTGTTGTTGTCAAAGACATGGGTTACTAGCTCTTGACTTCATTTACAAAGGCTGAGCTGCTCAGGGCAAAACACTGACATTAAGAGAAAAATGAGCCATTTTCATTAGAATAGCAAGCAAAGAACAGCCCCCTCTGCTCTGCTATTAAATGGGATAGCATGTAACAGCCTGACCTATTTACTGTTTTGTTCAAAGCAGAATACCAACTGGGATAAATGTATTCTGTGATGCGTTATGCAGGAGGATGGCCTTGCACAAAGATGAAACATGGGTCAATCAATGATGCAGACTTACACAGTGATGCACAACAATACACAATGCAGTCATACAATCTATAAAATAAAGTAAATCAGTGGCCATTTCTGTGGCTTTCCACATATGGTATGTCTAATGACCTTTTTGGTTTGTCATAATTGCACCTGAGTAAAGTTGAATCCATTCTACTGTCCATAGTAATTCAACAAATAAATATGCAGCAGAGGAATCTTATTAAAACTCAAGTCAAAATGCATAAATAAAGTAAAACGACCAGGAGTGTCAGTAAGGGAGACTCAGTTGGGATTAAACAGCCAACTGCTGCCTCATTAAAGGGGGCCTGATCCTTTAATGACATGCTAATGAGTACAGTTTCGGAAGGGGTGATCCTGGTTCAAGCCATTACCAGTACTATACACCTGATGCATAGCTTTAACAAATTGAACATTTTCTACAATCATTTTGATCGAACATTTTGGAATATTAATGGCTCTCCGTCAGTGAATTGACTAAAGGTGTGACTGACAGGCTGTGTAATACAAGTGTAACACTAGATTAACCTGTAATGTTCTGGAGTGTGAAGAGCTACACAAATCCAAGCACAATGAATAATCCTGCAGACATCTGTTTGGAAAGTAAAGCAGTGAAACTAAGCAGGTTGTGCTGTTCTGCGAGAACACAAGTAATATCTGTCCCGCCAGTAGGGTATCTGTCAAAGAGAACGTGTGGAGACAACTCCTGGGCCATCTGAGGACAAAAAGCAGCTACTTATTTGCCAACAAACTGATTACCACTTCTAAGATAAGTAGGCTTCTGCATGGGTTTTATCCATAATTACTCAACTGCCATGTGATGAAGCAACATAAACATACTCTCTTCAATGTTCCTGAAATATCTGTGGTAGTCCTGCATGATTTAAAAAGGTAAAACCATGAGGTGCCAATGTCTGTGACGTGGTGATCAAATGAAACCATGTTGATTTATGATGATCAAATGCACAAAATCTGTGATACTCATGAAAGCACTTCCTAGATCATACTTCCTGTACCAGTAAGTAAAGACGTGACGTGACTACTATGAGACCCAGTACACAGCAGTCACATTCTTGAGCTGGGAGAGAGCACAGTCTAACAAAGTGTCCAGCGACAGGGTACTATGAAAGATTAATCAAGGGTACATTTCACTCTCCTCGGTTGCTCTCTGCAATAAATGTTTTCATTACAATTAATTATTTAGTTGGCAGACAGTTCTATCCTGATTGGCTTATTGAGCTTAAGAGGATACAAGTGCTGAGCACTGTGTGAAGTGCAAAATACAACCCAGTTACAAATGACATAGTTTTGTGACAGCAAATAACATTATAGATCAAAAAGATTTAAAAAGTTAATGTTACTTCCTATTCATTTACCACAAGTAGTACAGACTATTAAACAGCCAAAAATGCTGAGTGCAGTGTGCAAAGTACAACCAAGAGTTTTAACACACATAATGGTGAAGATGTTGTGGCCACCTTGAAATAACAGAGTTTTGCATCAACAACAAGGAAATCAATTAGCTTGAAAAAACCTCATACAGCGATAAGGTGAGGCAAGTGTGAGAGGCTTGATTTATGGCATGGTCACACTAAGTGCTCTGGTAGACGAGGGAGAGATAAAGCACTAAGAGTGAGTGAAGTTCTTGCTGTCCATCCTCAGTTCCATGCATACATATTTCTTCTCCTCCAGGGGGCAGACTGTCAGCTGACACTCTAGCAGTCTGGCAGTGCCATATCTACACAACCCCCCACCTCCCAACCAACCCCCTGCATGATTTTCGCTAACTGCTAATGGAACACAACGGGGCCAGTGAGTCAGTTTCTTACAGCCATTTATCTGGGTTGAAAAAAATAGAACGGGTTTTGTTGCATACTGCTCCTGGAACAGACATAGACACCTTCTTGTTTCCCAGCATTCCATTAGAGGGATACCTGCTGATGCGGTTTTATGATGCAGAAAAATGCAAGTCATGCAGGTGAGCCTGTCCCTTTGTTGAGCAATTACAGGCTAGAGCAGAAAATTCACTGTACCAGTTTAGAAAGGCAAAAGGAAAAATCTATCAGAAACCTTAACTGCTCAAGAACAAACTAAATCCACCCTCATACAGCACATAAACCTACTCCATTCTACAGCGACTCTACATTAGGATTTCCTCTAATAACCTCCCTGGTAGCATTCCTGAACAAAACTACTTGTCTATCATCACCTCAAATTGGCCCTGAACAGGTATGTATTTGGTGTAACGTGTTGCATTGCTCAACGCATGACAGTGAAGACTGTGGTTAATATGAACAAGCTTTTGGACAGAAAAGGATTAAATGTTTTGTTGATAAAGGTAGGGATTTTTCTCACAACTTTGAGCACAGTTCCCACACAGTCATGTGGCAATGAAGACATGTTATATTAGACTTGTATCCTTTGAGAGAGAACCTAAAGAAAGACACATTGTTCATTCTTCCCCCCAGTCTATTTAATCCCGTTTGTGTATGACGCTGAGGTGGCCGTTTGTGTTGTTATGGTTACAGAAGGTGGGTAAACTGTTGGAGACTTGGCTGAGATTCATCAAGAAGGTCAAGCAGCTGTAACTGGATGAGAAAAGGGATGTCAGGCTTTGAGGCTATTGTAAGGTAAGCACGCAGAAAGCCCCCCTTATGCATAATTACATGCAAATAAAATGCACAATCCTCTCACTAATATCATCTGGAAACTTTCCGTCATCACAGAAGGTATCTGTATTGTAGCTGTGCTTGGTTTTTTTCTCCTTCTGGGATGTCTTTAGCATTGCACCCACATGCATTCTTCTTCTGGGTGCTGAGTTTTGCGCTGGCGGTGAGCCCGGTCCTATGACAGTGTTCGATTTTGGTGCTTCCTCTGAACCTGAGGATGGGTCCCTGGGGACACAGAGCAGTGACAGCAGCCACGTGTCTCTGAGGTTGCTAATGCACGCTTTTTGTGCAGTGCGGCACACCAGCGTCACACATGCAGTGTATTTTTAAACTCCCATCTCAGCACTCACCAATAAAAGCATCCGAGCCATGACCATCTATTCCTGTGCCTCTGAAGGTCACCCCTGGCCCTCTGGTCTGTGCTTTCTGCCCCTAAGGCTCCACCCCCCTGCCCCTGCCCTTGCACCCCAGGTGGGCCTTCCTGCCAAATCTCTGATTAATACTGAGGCACACAAAAGCACCATCGCATAGGCGGGGGCTGCCTTTCTCCAAGCATAAGGAAGATAAACACTCTCTCCAGACTCTGCACCTCAGGAGGGGGGCTGGTTCGACTGGGAAGGGCTGCCACCTGCCTCTTGAGGCAGCACTTGCTTCCATGCAACCAGTCACAATGGGCCCTGTCTGACTGCAACACTCACATCTATGCATGCTGGCACTAAAGACACTGCAGTGTGGAGCAATAGCAAGGCATTAGGCTGTTTATCACAGTATAAAGGGATCCACCTTTATGTGGAAAGCTGCTCTTGACCTGCTATGAATCTGAACAAAAATCAACAGCTGGCTAGCAAGATCCTTAACATGGGATTACAATTGAATGGAAGACGGTCTGAGGCTTGTTTACAGGTTAATGAGTCTGAATCTGGGTGCCAGATACTGAGAAGCACTCGAGCTGTGTGCATTTGTCATGCTCCAGTCCAAACCCAATGTCTGGAGCTCTTCTTACTGCATTCTTTGTGTTAATATGGATTCAGACACTGCAGATAAGGCCTATGGAAGGCCGTCAGCTCACGAAAGGTGAATCACCCATACAAAGCTTCTGGTGACTAATTCTTGAAGATAAACTCGGTGCTGACTGCAGATTCTCTTGGGAAAGTTTGTGACCACACAAAAATCTGGAAAAAAAGCATTGTCAGTCATTTTCCTGATCAGGACAAAGTTCATCCTTGCCATTTTGCAACCACTTTAAAGAAATACTGTTTCCCACAATGAGATAAGATGTGATGAAGGTTCAACAGTAGTACACAGCAGCTCCAGGTGCCAGAGTATCTCAGCTGAAGACCATAAAACACTAGATTAAGCATATTTGCCACTGGAATGACACATCTTTCACAATGTTCACCCTGTGTATGAAGTTCTTATTAAACAGAAGACTGCTCTCTTCACAGGCAGCTATCCTGAGGCCAGCCCATCTGTATTCATCGCCACACAGGGGGAGTGTCTGTTTGCCTCAGGTCTGAGAGTGGCTTTTTCACTCTTTTTCCCAGGCATCAATATTCATGTACATTCCAAAGTGTAGGCTTATCTTTTCTATAGCCCAGTGCCTGTGCTTAATCCCTGGCTCCTCCCACTAGAGAAGTCAATTTTCACAACAAACAAAAACAACATTTACAAAAACTTCTAAAAGCCCTTGATTCTTCTTTGTTAAATACATGATTATTTATTATTTCCTTAATTTTGTATTTGGTCTTGCACAGCTAGAAGTTTTCTTGGATGATCTGGAGTGTGTTTTACTTTGCAATCTTGCCAGTCCACAACACAGTAGCAGCACAATATTTTAATAACATGTACAATTACAAAACCACATTAATAAGAATGGCTAGAGGAAACACTCCATGTTGCATTTCATCTCAGTTTAAATGAGCTACCAACTCACAACATAAAATACAAAGAAGTACTATATGATTATTTTATTACCTATCATTTTACCACATGAAATCATTCCCTTTACCCAACTTCCAGTGTTACCTGTACTATATTTATAGAATTGTTCTGAATCACATGAACTGAGAAAGAATACCTATTAAGTAGAATGCTTTCACACAGCTGAATATTACATTGAATTCAGGCAGATATTATCTCCAGGAGCTCATTAGTGATGAGAATGTTGGCCAGGTCCTTGTTAATGTCACTGAGTGGAGAAATGTTTTAATTAAGACTCCTCTAAAGATGAGACCTCAAAACTACCTACTCTGATTTCATTTTTTAAACCAGCACAAGTGCCTGACTTGTATGATCAACTGCTCAATATGTATTAATGAGTAGATGCATCCCTCCCCAAAGAGAGACATAACCACAGTAAACAGCACAACTGCCAGTAAGTAGGCCACATAGAACTGCCAAGATACATCTTTAATGAGAGAGAGAGAGAGACCTTAAGGATGTGCTTTTAACTGAAGCTAGATCATGCATCATTACCTTGACAGAACAATATTGTAAATTCATTCACCGATTTTTATTCTGTGACTCACTCTGCACTACATGTAAAAATAGAAGTGCTTCTTGGCTTTCCCTCTTTTCAGCAAAAGGACTAATCGCTAAGCAAGTGTAATATCTGTTTTATGATCCAAGCAGGCTAAAATAACAGGGAAGTCACTCAAGAAGAAATAATCAGGGGCTATGGGGTGGTGCATCCAGCTTTAGCTCTTGGTTCAGTGATGCAGAACACAACACATTCAGACTTTAGCTTTGCAGTTAGGAATGGGAATCACACACAACAAGGGTGAGTGACTAAGGGTGAGGGTTTCAGTCAGCAGGGAATTCTCAGACTGAGGGAGTGAATCCAACATCTCTGGTTGATGAATTGCCTGCTGTTTTATTATACCTGCTGTGCAGATTTTAAACAACATCTAAGTGTTGAAAGGACAAAATTTCATCTGTCAATAAAATTCTTTGCCACTTTTCAGACTTAAATGCACACTGCCACTTTACATTTAATTCTCCTGCACTAATCACTCTACTTCTCTTGCAGCATTGTCTGGCATGCCAGATTATTTCCAAAACATTCCAAATCATTAAGGGACAACAGCTAAGAGCACAGGGAAAGGTGAAAACTATAAAAGATGCAGCATAGGAATTCATTAATCAAGCCTTTAAATTTTCCATTCCCAGAAAATTCTACATTTTTATTTTTACAGATTTATGAGCACACTCTTAGGGAATAGTGTCATATACTCCCTGTAAGAAGTTCAGAGGGTGAAAATGTTTAGAAAATGTAAAGAAAATGTCTCTTAAGCACCCTTACAGAAAAAAAACAAAAACACAACCCACTCCCGGAGCCTGGAATGTGCCCATTGACATGCTGGCACAAACCCAAAGCCCTCAATTAGAATTTGACTTCCAGAAAAGGTATGTCGGGTGACCGAGAGCACTGCTAATTTAGTAGCGGAGCGGCACACTGGAGATCAGAGACAGCAGCTCACTGGACACCAAGATGGAAGGTCAGGGCACTGGCCTTCGTTGCAACAGCAACAACGCAGTCATGCAGCAACAAACTTCTGAGACCTGGCAAGAGTGCAAAGAAGCTGAATGGGTTCCTTAGGGGGAAAAGACTATCATGATCATGGACAAGCTCTGTTCCATTCTGCATAGCCTGGGAAACTCTGCCCCACCCTGCTACAAGTAAATGACGAAAGGGTTTACATCATGTGTGCCTAAGAAAACAACAAGTCTAAGCTGGAAGAATGAGCAAATTCATAAAAAATCTATGCATTCAGAAAAACAAAATTAAATTACTTCAAATTCACAATATTATTAAACTGTCAGAAAGAGAACTGAATCATTTCCTAATACAAACAAATGCATTTATAAGATCAAACATGGGAAGTATTTTTAGGCAAAGATTGAGGTATCAATGTAAAGATAATTACTTCACCAAATTATTAAACTGTCCTGAATCATTTCCTAATACAAACTGCAGAGGATTTTATCCAAAGTTGATGAAAGAGCGAGAGAGAGCCTCCATTTCATACTCTGCAGGGTTGCTGAAACAGTGGGTAAATAAAGAAGGCTAACATCATGCATGCTTCAGGAAAAATAACAAGCCTCAGCTGAAAGGATGCCTAAACGCATATTAATCAGAAAACACAGGGAAGGTAACAAACAAGCGAATGCATTGTATAATGGAGGAATAAAAGCCCAGATGCTGTTATGGGCTTCAGCTTTTATTGTGACTCAAAGTCAAATTTCATGAATGAATGATGAATGTGTGATGAGCAGGACAGAGGAACGCCATGCCGGAGCGAGGTTTGGCGCCTCTTCCTGGCAGCTCCTGGGCCTTATGTGGAGGGCGGTCTGGCACCTCTCCAGCGGCGTTGGTGAAACGGAGAGCAGAGGGGTGTAGAGTCTGCTGACACTCGGCCCACGCTGGCTCAAAAACCGCCAGAAACTGCTGCAGGGCCTGGGGGCTGCGGGCTGTGTCTGTGCTCTTGACATCAGGAACAAATGCAGAGGTGGAGTTGAGGTGGAGACCAGAATTTACCCGAGGAAACACTTAACTCAGTGTGTCACACCTGCCACAATGGATAAATCATCTGGAAAGAAAATGCGAAAAACTCCAGTGTTCAGCAGTAGTATCTGTGCATTTCTGCTGTGTCTCCATGACAGAATCATGTTCTCCACACTCACTTCACGACTGTGTGAGCAGCTCATTGCTTTGCCCTCTGAGAATACCCTGGGATACACTGCTATCACAGAGCTACTGAAGTCAGGTGGACCGTCTAAGACACTCTCCGGCTTATGTCTGTTGAGGCTGAAATAACTACGATTACTGTTTTACTTCTGGCCAAAGCGAAGAGCTTGAGCTCATAAATGCTACAAGGTAAAAGTTCCTACATGACCTGGAACCTCAGTCATTTCACTGAATGCCAAATACACCAAGTGTACTTACATTAAGCTATTATAAGCATTCCTGAAAAAAAGGTGAACTAAAATGTACACTAAAGTTATAACAGCCTTGATTAAATTGAAGAACATATGGGACATAAAGGATTTTTTGTCAAATCATATTTTATTGATTTGTTTTTGTCTTCCTCTTCAGCAGTTCTAACTAAATGGAATTTGAGATAAAACATGCCAAGGAAGTCAGTTTTATAGAACGAATTACAGACTTATAGCTCAACAAGAGGCTATTTATCTGAACAGCTGGAAAGTGTGATGTAAGAGGCTGTGCCTCCATTACACCCAGTCTTTGGAGACGCCCTACATCCCACTAAGCTCAGCTCCCTCCAGCATCTCCAGGGCTGCTGTCGGCGGGTCACTCCTCCCTCATTTACATGTGTGTCACATTTTCCTTTATGCTTGTAATTCTGAGGCATGCCCCGCATGAGCGCAGGGGCCTCGTTGTGCTAATCTCCACCCCAGACTCTCGAAGTGGATTAGGACATCCAGGCCCCGGTAGCCCTCTCGCATGCGTACGAAGCATCCCCTGCCTCAGGGCTGAACTCGCTGGCCACACAAACGCACAGAGGAAACAATGGGGCCCTTTTCATAGTCCTGAAAGGAGCGCAGGCTGTGAGTCCCCACTCTACCTCACAGGAGATCTGCCAGCTGGTTAATGATGTGTCCCATTGTAATGGCCCGTCGTGGGTCAGCGCATTTCAGGCTGCCCCTCTAATGAGTGGGAGGGGCTCGGAATGCCACCCCCCCCCACTCCATCCCCCAACAAACCAGCAGCACATGGTTCTAAAAAAACATTAGAAATTACAATTTATGTTTAACCTGGAAAGAGGCTGAGGGCTCAGTTAAGAACCTCCTGTGACAGCTTCACAGTTTAGTGCTTTTTATATCTCTCTTATTTTGGGAGTCATGTCCCTTCAGACTCATATTAGACATGAAAAGAAACAAAGTTATGTAACAGCGACACCTCATCCACTGCACTCCATGGGACACAAGCAGTTTATTTATAGTTAGTGCTGGTCATGGGAGGCTTCATGAACCTCAAAATAGGCTGAGCTCTCATATCTTAGAACCACTGAACTCAATGGGAACAAACCTAAACCTGGTTTAGAAGAGAAACATCTTTTGTTTCTTCCACACAGGTCAATGATTAACAGCACTTGGCAGCTCCATCCACTTTGCCTTCATTAAGCCTCCTTCGTCCATTAAGATTCCTTCGTCACCAGGTAATATTTCTGGCACAGGTAGCTAACTCAGCACACATGGAATTAAACCATGCAAGCACAGCTGAGCTGTACCAGTGCAGACAGCCTCATACTCCTCAGCTCATCTGAATATGTCCAGATGGTGACCTACTTGCATGTTGAAAATGACATAACTTTTGTTTACAGGAACTTAAGAGGACCCTAACTGTGTGCAGATGTCTCAGACTGACCCTGTCAAGGCCTTGGGTGGCTGGAAACCAAAGGTCATCATGAGTCTGAAGAGGCAACCAGCCTGGAGACAGCTGAAAGGGGAGCTATCTGGACATCGACATTGCACAAGTTTGCTGTATCATCAGCTTCCTCATTAAACTTTAAGGATCATGTTATTTTACGCAAAGCTCCCACATGTCACAGGCTTCACACAATTCTCTACTCCACCACTGGAATTTATTTCCATAGTGTTTTCTGAATGAATCACGGATTGCAACAGCTTATAAAGAAAACAGATTGTGTTATTAACACATGCACACCTTTCCTGTTTCCATAATTTAGTCATGCATTCATTCCACCCCACTGTTTCAGGCAATCAAGTGTGTTATTAATACTACTCAACTGCACCTCTTTTCTTCACACTTGTGTATCATGAACAATCACCCTGAATGAATCAGAGGAGAGAGGCTTGCAGAACTACACATCACAATCTGCAGGGACTGGCTCTGCGCAGATAACACAGAAAGCTTCTAACATTTCCTTATGAGCGTCTTAGTCTTGCTGTGTTGCACTCTCTCATTCTACCTGGTTCAGTAGCCAGAGCAGAGAGCGGGCTAGCAGAGGCTCAGTTAAGCTATTGCTAAGCAGATGCAGGCATGCCCCTAAGAAACCAATACAAAATGGCACTAGCAAAATGTGGGGAAATTCCATCGAAAGAAAGCTGAAGCCTTCAAAAATACATGGTCACTTCCTCTGCCCTCTTTCCCCAGCTTCTAATCTTATTACCTTTCAGATGAAAGGTATCCTGGGTAAAACTGTTGTGTACATCCCTGCATACTCGATGTAAGATTCCATTTTCTAAAATCTGTGCTGCACCGCCAGCTACCCACAGCTGGAGGTGAGGTAGGGGACAAACACACTGCAATGCAAAGATAGACGGGGAGGCTTTCTATAATTTTGATAAAAAAGAAAACTGCAAAGCAAGCTTAATGTTTATATTTTAATAAAAAAATAAATTGCCAACACATCTTAAAAGAGTACATGATGAATTAATTGGCAGACATAATGTTGGGAATCTCTGTGACAGTGCAGTACAGCACAGTACCACACTCTTCAGAATAAATCACTTTAGAAACCAGTTTTGATTCTCATATGGGAAGGGAACTGTGGTGCAATCAGTCTGGATCACATTAAGCTTCTCAGAACACTAATCCATTGACTACGGATTGTTGTTTCACCTATAAAGCACCAGGATTATTTGCCTTTGTTTATGATTTATAGACTCTGGAAAAATTAAACACACAAATATGATACAGTACTTAGAATCATTTGGAAAACCTGAGACTTTCACCAAATAAACCACTCTGAAAAACAATTAAAAATATATTCCTCTCTACTTTTAATGTTAATATTACCTGTACACTTATTAAGTTGCTCACATTCCCTAACAATAGAGTGGCATTCAGCTGTACACTGGTCAGGCACTCAGACGTTAAATAATTTGGGTGTATGTGTGTGTCTGAGAATGACGGCACAGCTCCCCAGAGAGCCAGACACACATCCACTCTCACAGTCGCATGTGAATTTCTGCGGCGGAGCGACATCCGCTCTGCTAGCTTTCCTCCTCGGCACTGATGGAGCAGGAGTGAAGATACAAACTAGGTCAATGATATTCTTTCATCTGTTCAAAACCCTCCGACAGAGAGAGAAAGAGGGGCGGCTCTCTCCGCAGACGCGAGGCTGGCTAGCAGCAAAGGCTTCCTTACCCCATTGCTCCAATCATTTGTTTGTTTTGCAGAGGCCCCTCGTCAAGGGGACAGGACTCACAGCGCTATCTTTGAACACTAAGGTCTGGATCCTCACTCTAGCAACCACACCACAAAACAAAAACAAACTTGCTCCATGACCTAATGTACACCTAGAACAATAATTACCCACCATCATTTCAACTCACAGATTTACAATGTCAAATCTACCTGTCACAACTGTTCTTCACACCATTTTATATAGTATTCATTTATTCATAATCGATTTAAATAATCACACATTGACATAATAAAGGACATCAGCCAGGAGAACAATGACTGACATCACATCCCTGAAAGACAGAATTAACTTAATCAGCTATTCATTTTTTAAATACATTCAAAACACTAGTGCAACCAAAGATATTGAATATGCAACTGCTGTTGTGTTCGGCTCAGTACATTTGTATATCTGTAACTCAACTCAAAGAACAGGGAGGACAGTTAAATGCGCTGCAGAATTCACTAAGTGATATACTAAAGCATTGGTATTGAGGTCACTGAATCAAAGTAATTCATTCACTCAGAGCATGGACTCAGACCGCTGTTTGCTGCTACCTCTTGTCCACCTCATTCCCCATCCCCAATACCCCAAAACACACAATTGAAAAACTTTGGCTCCCATATACAGTGTTTTCATTCGTATAAATGGACGATAACACATCTAATTCAACATTTAAATTAAACTTAAACAAAACACAATAACCTCTCCTACAACAACAGTACCATACGACTGCACAATCAACCCTAGCATGGTTTGTACAGAGGAGTTTAAGAATGAATGTTAAATGTCATCAGGCACTAACAAACTGCTCCTTTTTATTCCTTGATGTGAGAAGCCAATCAAAGCCAAATCCACCGTAATTGAGAATTACCTTGCCTCACTCAACCTCATCATCACTGTAAAAATTAATTCCCTTAATGAAATTACTCTTTCAACTGAAGCTGAAACCCTTCTGAGAAACACTGAGTCCTTATTTTTGAATTACAAATATAATTTCAGTTAAAAAGGAAATTACCAAGATTTGTTTAACAAGATAAAATTTAATTGATCTCATTATTTCCAAATGTTCTACTTATGCACTGCTTATCAGAGTATTTGGAAACTCCAACTGTCAGCTGGAGCCAAAAGGTCACAATGAAAGGCTGTCACGGGTGCTATCATCAATGCTCACAAACAAGTTATTAGCTGTTAATGTTCAAGTCTGACAATAAAGCACTATTTTTCTCCTTGTTTCTAGGTGGACCTGGCAAAGAATGTTCTAGAATCTGCTGGATGAAGACACAATGCTGCACAGCCCACTTTCCCTGCAAGTGCAGGAGTTTCAGGCATCTGAGATGGGTTTCACTGCTCTCCTCTGCAACCAGCATGACCAGCAAGCTTCGAACCCATGACTGAGTGAGACCAGCTCTACCAAGACTGACACTACACACCCTTTACCACGCTGTGAGGCCAAAATGTTCTCCATGTCTTCCGGCTCTATCTTCTCGCAAAGCCCAGGTGACTGAGACGAGCTGGTTATGTGCAGGACCCTCTGCAGTCTCAATTACGGTGGACTTCAATTAATTATTCATTCAGATTATTGCTGCTGGGAAGCGCAATCTTTCAAACAATTAATATTTTACAACTATATTTTCTATTGAAACAACATCAACCAAGCATTCTGTATCTCTACTATGGCTTTCCAAACACCCCTTGCTAATCTTATTGCAAAGCATTTGCATCAGGGTATGAATTAGGACACAAAGCAGAATTACATTTCTCCAGCTTTGTTGGACAGGTGATGATAAGACACTACAGCAGGTCTAATTTATGTGCATTAACACACAGGCATTCTTGACCTATTCAGGGACGCAGTGTAATTTGAGCAGCTTCTGAAACACTACATAACTCTTCATTACAGAGCACTGAGCAATCCTATTATTCTTCAAGATATGCGAATTAGAAACTTAACTGAAACTCAACAGCTTAATTAAAGCTGGGATGCAGAAACAATAGCCAATTACAAGAGACTGGCTCTGAGACACTACAAATTACAGTCTGGAAAATTGGGAGTACAGTACAGAAGAAGGAGTGCTATGCTTTTCATATGTCTCAACCATGATACTCAATTGCAATTAAAAAACAAAAACAACTGAAGAAAGAAAAGCAGTCAAAGCTACTTCTGCAGAGAGTATGGAGGGATCACATGACACTGTCATGCAGGCAAAGGGGCTGTTTTTCTGGGACACTCTTCTACACAGAGCCAGGGGAGACTTGTTCTCATTAATAATCATTTAGGAGCTCTGTTTTTCCAAGAGCCTACCTTACAGACAAATAAGTGGGTGGACCTGTATGACACCATACTCACAAGTCAGCATCATGGCCACTATTTTGACTTTTGCAGACTGTGTATCTTAGAAAAAAGGTTAAGTTTGAATGTTCCACTCTGGGTGCTCACAGTCAAACGCCTCCATGACCTGCACCCACCACTCTGGCAGTTTCTCAGCCCTAGTGTTCCCACTGGTCAGTGGCTGAAATGATCTGAAGTATATCCTTCAAACCCAACCTTTGTTTTCTGACCTGTATCTTTTTTTTTGGGTTATTAAACCTTCAACATACAAAATAATAGCTAGGGTATTTATAGTAAAATGGCTTCAAGACTCTTGTCTTTGGCTTTCCGATTTTGCCATCTCAGTGCCAGAATGAAGCACTGCCAAATTCGAAACACAAAACAACTGTTCTAAAAGCCTACAGTTCCACTGGTTGCAAATTACAGCTGTTGGTTTGGAACACTTGTATTCCAATGTAAATTCTGCATGTCCACAACCCTTAACAACTGCAGCCTAGCAACCTGCAATTTGGTCCAACTTGTGAGACTTTAACTCTTCAAAAGTCATCCACTGCAAAGAAGACCTCAAACTTTGCATCTGAAATTATCCAAATGGACCATACACATGCCAGACGTTCAGCTGTAAGGGTTAAGAGTAACTCTTCTGTTACAGCAGGGAGATAGATGTATAGTAGAAATATAATATTATATAATACAATTTACATATATTAAATACATGAATAATTAAAGTCAACAAAAAACGTGTTTATAGGTTTCCTTCGCAAACCTAATGTTATTGATATTTTTGTTAACCTGTAATTTTATTTTTTCCTTAGATGACAAAATAACAAATCAAAATAGCTATGTTACCTTACCACAATCACCAGAATACTGACACTGCCAGGAAGGCTTGCCACAAACAGCCAAAAGGTGACCAGTGTTCACAGACAAACAGGTGGATGGAGGCTTTATTACTATATTTCAAACAAAAACTGTGAAATATGGTAAGAAGCTGTCTATTGTCATAAAGGCTGCACTTTGAATAAGCATCACCCAAACTGCATGTCACCTTTTCCATGGAAAAGATCAGACAGACAGACCTCATCTGACTGGTTGACACTAGATGAGGCTATTAACAGCCATTACTCATTGGAACAGCTGACAATAATCACAGTATACTCTTAAAAACCCTGCCAGTGAGAAAGGGCTTTCTCAGCACCCAGCAGCCTTACCTCCTTCATCCTCTCCAGCTCATTGTGCAGTGCCTGCTTGGAGATCTCCACCTCAATGATCTTCTGTCGGAGGAGTTCATTCTCATCCTCTGCTTGGGTCCGCTTTTCCTCCATGCTCTCCAGCTCATTGTGCAGGCGTACAGATACATCTTTAGCAACCTGTGAGAAAGCATATTTGCACACAAAGCTAGTAATGAAAATCATTCTGCTATTTTGTGTTAGTTGTGTCTCTTACTCTTTTTCTGAATTGTATTGTTTATCACACCTCCCACCCACATAAAAACAGTCTCTCACACACAGCCAAAAACAAATATAACTTCATTATACAGATGCAAACATATACAAAAACACATGCAAGCTTACAATCATATGACTATACACAAAAACACACACACCTTCAGGTCCTGCTCCAGGTTGCGCACCAGCTCGCCATCCACCTGCCCCGTCTGTGCCACCTTCAAGCTCTTCTGCTCTGCCTTGCGCAGCCGGTACTGCAGGATGCGGCAGTTCTTATTGGCTCGGTCCAGCTCGCGCCTCAGCTCCTGTAGCTGGTACACCTCTTCTTCCAGGTAGCTGTCCCGGACTTCCTCCATCTCCGCCCGCAGCTCTTCCACCTCATCCTAGGAGGGCAGTAGAGACAGACCTCAGTGAGCTACTCTCCTCTACCAGATCAGCCATACCCAACTATAAAGTGACACAACTTGTGTAACTCAAATCTCTTTGGCAACACTGCAAGGGCTTTGTCTGGCATGCCAATAATTCTCAAAGCATCACTCCTGTTCTAATGACAGGTACTTTTCTACCACTCTGGCACAAGTAAACACATAATCCTAGTATCATGTTGTCACTAATGAACTGTTAATGCAACTTTCATCCATCAACAACAACCTTAAACAATACATGCATACAAGAGGCTGTGATTGGAAAGACATAAAGATAGTTTGCAGAAAACAATAATGTCTCTGTAAGAGTATTACATATTAACAGATTAACTCCATTACAAATAAACCTTTCAATTTAATTTATTTATACCACCCCTTTGTGAAAATAAATTTCAATTTAATTTATTTATACCACCCCTATACCACATGCAGTGCAGACAGTATCTCAGTGACAGAGATTAGAAATGACGCAGGCAATGCATCATATCTCATTTCAGAAAAGAAATGCTGCGCCATTAATGCAGTTGGGTACACAGCTGATCTTGTATCTGCACGGAAAACAAAATTCACTACATTTCTCACAACCCAATATAATATGCACTGGAAAAGAGGAACAAACTGACACATTTTAAAGGTGTACAATTTTCTTCAAACCAAAACACTGACAACTAATTTCACAAAAAGCTAGCATTGGAAAATGTATAAAGCATCCATATAGCTAGGATGTCTAACTTGGTAGCTGACATTGGCATATTCTAGTAATCACATTCAAATTCAGACATTAATCATGCTGCGATGGGTGCTATCCTGCTAACTTAAGAAACTATTTCAAGGAGGGTCAAACTGCGGATGGAAGTTCACTTGGCCTCCATTGTTTTGCCATGGGATCTGTTTCACTACACAGACTGAGGGCCCAAGGCTCATTTTCTGCTCTTCAGTCTGACCTTTATTGCAGTAGAAGCTGAACTGGTCTCTCTCATGTTCACTATGAGAGAGGCACATCACTCATCTCCCCCAGCTTTGCACTGACAGTTGATTGGGTTAACTGTTCATTAAATCGCCTCACAGGTCAGTGACAGGCTGGAGCAGGGTGTTTGATGGGTTACTGTAGGCGGAAAAGGATGGGATGTGGGGTGTGATGAGAACAGAGAAAAGAGAGGCCAGGAATGGAGGAACAGACATTTGAGGAATAGGTAAATGCAGGGAATGGAGGAAGAGTATAAAGAGAAATGTACTGAAGGAGTGGAACAGCAGCTCTGGTACTGCTCCTTGGTCAAACTGTCAGCCATTTTTTTTTTTTTTTTTTTTGCAACAGTTCCCAAGCATGATGAATAGCTGTTGTCAGTGACTGAGCAGTTCCTGTTTTTTTCTTTTTGTGAGAATTGGTATCTCTTTTTATGAGGTGTTATGGACATAAATTTTCCCAAAGATGCAAGCCATTCATAACAGCAAACAATGTTTTTTGACTTTATCTATATGCATTAACAATTGATAATGACTGTAGAGCAAATAAGCAGGAGTATATTAAGTATGTGCAGGTGGTAGATAAAATAGTGAAAAGAAAAGGAAAATGATTTGTATTTTGAAGAAACTAAATTAAAACAGTGAAGACAGATGTTTGATATGAATGTCACTGATAATTACCAAAATGTTTCTGTTATAAAATCAACACTTTAACATCTGAATTTCTTAAGCAACATGAGAATCTCACAGATTTTGAAAGATGTCAAATTGCTGGTGCATCAGTCACAGAAACCCCAATGTTAGTCCAAACAAAGACACAGTGGCAACATGAGGATCACTGATGGGGAATGATATTTAAAATTAAATCTTTAAAAAACCCAAAAAAAGAACAGCCTTTAGGCCAAATAATGACCAAATAAATGAAGCTACACCTCTCTTTAACCAACATTGCCTACCCTAGGGGTCCACTGAATATGATTACATTTCTGCATGGCAGAATTATGGCCTAGAAATGCAAAGCCATCTGGGGCAACCAGGTATTTCATAATTATGTCTCCACAAACACTGGCAAACAGAGTCAACTGTGGATTCACCATGATGAAGCCAAACACCTTACATGTCATCATAAATCACTAGATCATTGAACCATTTAAATATAGGAAAATATAGCGGAGAACAGATTTATACCTCCTTCATCTCCCAAAGAACTGGAAGTTTTCCTTCATGAAGAAAGGTTAAATCTCCCATTAGAAGCAAGAACATGCATAACGGCATTAAAAACACTGAAACTGTTCTGAAGTCAAAGGGAGCCACATTTCCTTATTATTTAATAAATATTCATAAGCTATTTGGCATTTCCACTATTTTCTACCCCATGTATATGCTATAGCAGAGTTTAGTTTATCAGGTCATTGAATTCTGTCTGTGAAATTGTACCAAAACCTCAGGTCTGGACACATATCAATCCCTATGACACATTGATCAAGTGAGAATGTAAATGACTTGTCTTGAGTTGTCAGCTGCTCATGGGCTTCTCACAATGCATGATGATCTGTCTATTGTAAATGGAGTACAACTGAAACAAGGATGCGTCCTCTAAGGGGAGGGGGGAGAGCGGGGACACAGCTGGCAGACAGACGAGGCTGGAAGCTCCTCTCATTGTGTTCAGCACTACATCTGGGAGTAGCTGACCGTTATCTAGTCTTTGGGGACAGGCCCTCATTGTGAAAACAACTGCCTTTGCGCAAAGCCACCAAAAAGCCAATTAACACACTTGTCCTGTGACAGCAGAGAAAGATAATGTGCTGCTGATGAAAGTAATGAATGCACTGTCATTATATTACACTCGGTTTTGCATCGGAATAATATGGTAATTGACAGTATCTGTTGCTCAACCCCTTCTCTCACAGCTTTATGATGGGTAGAATATAATTTTGGGAAATACTTTTCTTTAACATACACATATCAAATGTGATACAATGAATTTATATTCCAACACAATCTGCCTGTCATTTTGAACATAAATAAAAATGCAATAGTTGTAACAGACTATACTGTGAATGGTAGTTATACATACATTCACATTATGGCGATGTAGAGAAAGCATCATACAGAAACACATACAGATAAATAGATGGCACATAGACTTGCAACAAAACAGGATAGTTGGAAACAATACAGTTCTCCCACTTCCACTTGTTCACTTTCTGTGATGCCACCTGACCATGGCCAATGGGCACAATGTGTTTAACTGTGAATCATGAAGAAGGCATGAGAGGTATTCACCTCCTGTGTTTAGCAAAGGCTTCCCTGATGTCAGAACAAATTATAACACACACACACACACACACACACACACACACACACACACACACACACACACACACACACACACACACACACACAGTCTTTGTGGATACAAGCACCCTTCCTCTCCCCTCTTGTAATACATTGGCCTATAAAACGACCAAGCAAAATACACTGATACTGCTAAATCACCAGCCAATCGAATATTTGGCTGAACCATTTTTTTCTGTGTAACTTGTACACTACAAATGTTGCATGCTATGTGAAATGCCTTTATTAAAATATCTCCTTGATCATTGTATCCTGGCACATACCAAGTGCAATTAATAGAAAGCAAAAATAAAAAAATACACACATTGGCATCAAAAATCCATCATTATGGATAAGCTCTACATGTCAAATCGGACAATTGCACGGTTTTTACAGTTATGTAGCCCTCTCCTCCGCCGAAAGGGTGAGACTACAGGAGGCTGTTCAAATATCTTTGTATCACCTGCACTGCCATTTACGACACATATTCTCTGAACTTCATAACCAAGGCATCAACGACATGTAACACTGGTCCGAAATAATTACGCGTGCACGGCAGCAGTGTATTTGCAGAGGTGACAGGTCCCTGCGTCAGTGAAAGCGTTTTACTGACTGGAACAATAAGTACAATCCAATCCGAGATGTCAGTCGTGACATCGACTACTGTATAGTCTAGTCTACGATAAACGGGTGAATGCAGCAATAAACCCGATTTCTTTTTTATTTCAACGAACCAGTACGGGAGGGAATCCATCGTACATTGTGTCATTTTACCTTGCATTTCAAATTCATACAATTTCTGCTTTTTTTTCTGCAAAGAACATCTATGCGTTTGTGCTGTATTGTATTCTCTGCAATTATATCGTCGTTGAGTTCCTATAAAGTTCTGAGAACATGACCCTGTTTGGCCACGCTTTTGCCCCCGATTTATTTTTGCCAAAAAAAGTCACAGCAGTCGTAACCAACTTTAAAATAGACTGTTGCTACTCGTGTTAATTACCTTGAGGTAGTCATTTTCAGAGCGAAGGTCTTCAATTTCTCTCAACAAATCTTCTTCAAATAACTCATTTTTGCCTTTGAGTGCACAGTGTACTGGTGCAATTGATTTGCCCAGTTTAGAATCTGGTTTCGATTTTCCCAATGGTTTCTCCGTGCTGCAATGTCCTTGTGTGAGCAAACCGTGCGGCGTTTTTTCTTTCGCCGCCGACATGGCGCAAGGTTCCACGATGCGAGGAAGAGGGTGAGATCCTCCAGAGAGTTCCGAAGATGATGCGCCCTGCAGTGTACTCTCCGCTGCCAGATGGTCTCGATCAGTGGACCCAGAGCCGGTGCCGGATTCCGCATCGCTGCTGGCTGCCTGTGCGAGCCTTTGTTCATCGGATAGCGGCTCTGAGGCACAATCGGACAAGTCCGAGCTACTGTCTGTGTGATTGACCCTTCCGAGACAAGCGTCTGTTGGCACACAGACAGGAGACTCATGACCATGCGAACTATGAGTAGATTCTAGTACAGGGGAATTTTTCCTTTTTTCCCTTTGGTAGTGTGTTGACTCGAGTCGCCCGGTTTACTGACGGGTTTCTGTTCGGATGTTGCATGTTGGTTGACCTTAGCTGCCTTTTTGGTTGTCACAGACTTGGCATTACTTTTTGCCGAGTTGGCTTCTCTTTGGCTCCAGGGACCGGGCGACGGGATATGCGGCTTTGAGTAGCCAGGAGTCCTGCGGACGGCTGTTGCTGCTTGCTCGACAGTTTGGGTGATTTAGGTGCTATGGCTGTTGGTTTGGCAGAACGGGAGTGAATATCCTTCAAGACAGGTCTTGCAGGGGAAGGTGCCCTGTTTAGGCGTTTCTTTTCCAGCTGGTGGATCTGTTGCTTGATTTCGCCGTTTGAGCCATTTGTACTCTCCATTATCCACAGACACCGAGAAGGGTAGGGTGATGGAGGAACTGATCAATCCTCAGCCCAGACAAATAACACCGACAGATCACATCGGTAATACAGTTCTGAACATCCGTTTTATTTCTCATCACTTCGGATCGGTGCACATCCTTATCTTGCAGATATTCACATCCAAGCAGAGGACTATTTCAGCAGGTCGATGTGTACCCGTATTGTTCCTTTCTCTCCTTGAAGAAACCCTGCAATTAATGGAACTTCTATGATCGATTTGATGCAAGGCACACCTGCAGTCTCCGATGGTCGTGGTCATGAAATTTTGTTTTTCAAAAATCCAGGTTTATATGTAGCTCCCCATACCTCCATATCACGTTCCCAGTCTTTATCCGACTAAATCAGTGCCCATCTTCCCCCACTTCTACTTCAATCTGACATGTAAAATCTGCAAACGCTGCGGTCCCTGCTTCTGACGCCTGTGGTTTCCGCGTAGCGCATGCGCTTCTCGCTCACAAACACGATCACACACCCCTCGCACCGGTCATACGAGATCAGTCATACAAGCGGGTTGTAAAACGTGACGAGCGACTGCATCCTCCTACCAGTGGCTGTGAATAGTGTGCACAGAATTGTTTCGCCGCGAAGGTTCTATTAAAACGATAGCTTAAAAATGCTCAATTTAAAAAAAAAATCTTGGCTTAAGTTCGGTGTTTCGCATTCCCTCATTATCCATGTATTATTTCATTTTCTGAGTTCATGACTGATTCATAATGGGAAGCTACATGTGTTCAGATGGGAAGGGGGAGAGGAGTTTACTAAATACATGGATTCTAAATCGGAGATGCTTTTACTGTTTAAGCCTGTCAGACGAACACTACAGTGGTTCCACACAGGACCTCCAGCACATTGTGTTCCAATACTAAATAATTAATTGACCGAGCAATTTGCTGAATGTAAATAAAACTTAAACGGATAAGCTGACATACGCACGACTGGGGTTCGATTGCAGATAATTCATAGTTACTATCTTTGCGTACCAGAGACGGAGCAGCGTGCTGGTCAGTTAACAACAATAAAATGAGCGATCTGGGAATTGACAGTTAAGGTCCATTCTTTAGCAGCGGTGCGATAATTGATCTCAGCAGAAACTTGCAAAAAATTAATTTTTGAAAGTGTTTATCCAAGAAAAGAATTTAAAAAACAGGTGATTTTGGGCCATATAGCTCTCATGAACTCCAGCTGCAGTCTAACTCTGACACAGCCCAGGTAACATATTCCTGACCTTCCTCATGTGGTCACCTGGACTAAGCCTGGTCAGGAATGTATCGTTCATCTCTTTGCAATAAGGCTGGAATTCAATCAACATTTGTCCTTAATTGTTACAAACTGAAGAAGAGTGTTATACTATTTCTTTACAAAAAGGTTTATAAGTTAATTTTCAGTTCATTACTGAACTGGGCCTGATGTGAGGATACAAGTGAATGCTTGGCATTTGTTTGTGAGCCAAAGTTAAGTATCAATGTTGACTGAATCCCAGCCTAAACTTTTCCTATAACATTTTCAGCAGGCATTAAATGCATAAACACCTCAGCAAGTGACAGACAGCCAACACAGGACCCATGCAAGCTATTGCCAGTGCTAATAGAATCAAAGACCTATGACTTCTCTCCAAGTCCTGGTCACTGAAAACACAAAGTAACCATGGATATTTATGTAGGACTACCAGAATGACTATGCCAATGATCTAGCAGTAAGAAAAGAATGTCAGGTGTAGCCCAAATAGAACTGATTTAGGGAACAAATTAATATACAAGTAGGGAATGTTACACATTTATTTAATCTTGTGCCTTTAAAATAAACACATTCCTGCTGGTAAAATGTACTCCTCAAATGGGCTCAAACATGACTTTCAATTTTACAATGTTAGATGGCAAGTAGAAGTACTCAATCCAGGGGACAATTGCATCCAAGTATGTTTTTTTTTAAATGTAAAGTCATTTTTGGGCTGTTCAACTATCAAGTCTGTAAAAAAAAAAAAATACTGGAATAGATCTTAATTAGTGTACATACATTTGCTGGATCATAACAAATAACCCAACAAAACTCATGTGCCATACTATAATTACTACAATCCCACAGCTTGGGTGCAGTGCAAGGTCACACACATAAGTATTACTTCTTTGGAACTGCAGATAATGTAGAAAGGATTGTACAAACTTATGAATGTGCTTTTTTAAATAGAGACACATGCCATAAATGTACCATGTTATGAAAACAAAGGCAGCAGTCCTACAAACACTTACACACACTGCTCATTGGGGTGAGGTTGTTTCCACAGAACCAGAAGCTCCATAGCATGATGAATAATACCCACACTACACTGTGATAATGTCATTCTCATATCACCCAACCCAGTGACTCCTACCCCACTAAGACTCTCTAAAGCACACTGCATCACTCTACATTCAGCCACAGTTAAAAGAAGACTTTGACTCACCAGCTAACCACAAAGTACACATTTGGTGCAAATCACTACTTGACACTCTCCCTACAAAGCTGTTGGTTTAACTCAAACCCTAACATGCTAATTCTGGGCTGAAATATATGAAAATGAAAAATAAACATCCTTTGACATTTATGGTATATTCTTTGACCAGTTCTAACAATGAGTCTATTCTCTTTGATATGATGGATTTCTGAAGTGGTATTATTTTCTATGCTGAGACTGACATCTAGGGGCTACATAGAGAACACCTTGGAAAGGTCATACTTTCAAGTTTATTAATACAAAATAAATAAAAAAACATTATAGAAGATCACATCGACATTTCTGGGTAATAAATATGCAATTTTATTTGCACTTAATTAGTCTGAGAATGCCACAAGTTATAAATATCACAAATCCTGCTTAAAACATGCCAACATACTCAAAACATCAAAGTATTTAATATCTTCATACAATCAATTTTTGCAGTTTTATATACTATGTTTAATTATTAAAATGCACTTGCATAAACTATAGTTACTTTTTAAAAAGACATTGTAAATAAAAAATAGTTTGTACAATACATGCAATGTTCATAAGCTTTCTCAGAGGGAAATACTGCATTACTGATTTAAAAGGGTATCTGTCCCACACACTTCAAAGGGCACTTGATTTTTAAATACTTATTCTGCAATCCAGAGTTTCATTGTTTCTAATTGCACGCATTCTGTACAATTGGGAAAAGACATAAAACAAAATATAAAAAAGCACACAAAACTCTTGCAACAACAAAACACAAATCTTGTAGTAATGTTGTAGTGATTTGTCTCACCATCAAGCTTTTAACTATTTTTTTCTGATCACATTGGTCACACTGATCATACACTGGCTACAAAAGGACTGATGATGAGCTGTAATCTGGCATTTTCCCTGGAAACACAGGCACACGCACAAAAACAGCTGCAAATTCAGTGATAAAACACTGCGATTGGAACACTCGTTCAATCCAAGTAAGAGCACTAACACAGGGCTATCATAAACAAATATGATAAAACCCAAATTCTCCTAAATAGCACATATTCAAGAATTGTTGTAGATTATCAATATTGTGTTTTCTGACACATTAAACAGATACTTGAAAATTGTAAGTTTTATGAAAATCACTTAAAAATATGTGACCCATTTTAAACACCACCATTTTTCCCCATACTGTATCAAGATGCATGGCGACCCATTCAGACTGTTTCTCTAGTCTAGGACAAACCCTGGCGATCAATAAAGACAAGGTTATACTATCTTTCCACAATGCATAGATAAAATATTTTGTCTTCAAGTCAACTGATCCAATTGTTCTTAGCATATGTGGCTTGGTCCTGTCACACTATCTATTAACTTTGTCCATCAGTACCTCTCCAATTCCTTTTATACTTCCAAGCTCGACAGACTGCCTGGATCTAGTCAGTAAAGTAATGCAGACCAGCAGCTTGGTATCGATTGTAACAGTGGTAACTGGAAATGAATTATGAAAAAACAAAAACACAGATATAAACAGAAAAAAGTGCAGTCTGAAGCAACATATCATTTTAGTGTTATGCAGTTAATACACAATAGTCAGTACTGTGCCTGTTACAGTCCCTTTTTGCAGTATGCAATGAATATCTCTTCAGCTTAGTGCCTGGAGAGGAATAACTTTGAGAGTTTTAACAGTCTTTGAAACAGACATCTCATTATGAAGTAATTTAGAGTACTTCTGCAGGCTTTAGTGTACCTGCACTCACTCTTGACCTCTTGAACTCCAGCACACAGTTCACAAATCAGTAAATATATTAGTACTGTGAAATCATACAGTGGACACAACATAATGGTCCTCCTCAGTTTTCACCCCTTCACCTTCTACTTGTCCATAAACAGCTTCAACTGCTTGTAGTGCAACACATCAGGAAAAAATTGGAAACACAAAATCATTCATTCATGCCACTGAATGTAGTCAATAAGCTGTAAATCAACATAATTTGCATTCTGCTGAAACCATTAAGTTGAAAAAAAAAAAAAAAAAGGTAAAACATTATATCTCTTTTAGTAAGAGACCCTCATCAATCGGACATTTAATTGGTATTCTAGATCTGACATTTTTCATGTGTAGAGTAACCCACTTGTGTGAAAGTCCAGTCCTGGAGGGACAGTGTAGGGGTATTTAGTTTTTTATCCACTTGAGTCTAAGATATCTTATTCTACTCATTGTTTATGTCTGGGGTTAAGAAACTGCTTGACCCTGGTATTCAGTCATACACATGCATTATGTCGACAGTGTTTTATTTGATGTTGAGTTAATATAAGCACTGAGCTAGAGAAATCACTGTAACATGATAGATGCTTTTCTACTATTCGTTGTGATGGCAATCTGGACTCGCAGTAAATCACTGTGAATTACAGTAGAAATCTGCACCACAAAACTGATGGATGGCATTTCTGTTTTTGAGAACAGCTAGATTAAAAAACTAAAGATAGAGCTCCATACTACCCAAATGAGACAAGCTCTTTTACAGTAATACATACAGATGTTTGTAAATGAGTACTTTTGCAATATCTGTGGTTTTGACTCACAGATAGCAAAATCCAGACATTAACAGTGTTAGAAATTTTCAAAGCTGGGGGGGTGTCATTTATGACTTCAAAACCCAAGTCATGACACTGTGAACAGTTTTTCAAGTGCTAGGCTACACTAAATCCAGTTGATTCTCTACTGAAAATCTCTGAACTTGCTTTTCTGATTCACAAAATAAATTATGCTGAAAGGAACTGTATATAACCAAGCTGTAAAGATGGAAATCTTGACTGGTGAGCTATGACACATATGTTGACTTCTGTAACTATGTGACCTTGCATGGAGTTTGAAAAGCATTTTATGGCACTTGGTGAAAAAAAAAAAAACATTTCCAGATGCCAGTTTCATGTTTGACTAATTTGTTTTGTTACTTGGGTGCTATGAACAATCATAAAACCTTTAAAACTTGAAGAATAATGTGAATATTGTGTACCCCTGATGTAAACCATAGCATATGATTCAACCATGGGGAGGGGCATTTAATGTACCATGACTTCCTGTTCAACTGGTCACATGACCATTGGTGTTCAAGCAGCTTAAAAGGCAGAGCGGGAAGGGTGTCCATGAAGCCCCGAGCCTACTATTTTATGGGGGTCACTGAAGAATCTAAATACATTAACTAGCCTCATTCTATAGCAGGCCCCTCACTTTCTCAGACAGAGGGAGGATGTATTCATCTGTTCCCATGAGGGTCGGCCTGCCTCCTGCTGAGAGCAACATGGAACCTTTACCCCAAAGGCACCTACTGGACCTAAATCATTTGTCCTGAACATGAGGTAGTCGGCGAAGGAGCTGTGTGACGAGTGTGCTTGTATTTCTGGCACTGTGTGAAGTCTACTGCTACAGAGGGAAATGTATGGTGTAGTGCTTGGGAGTGTCAGGTGAATGGGCCAGTTGCGGGGGCAGAGATGCCACCACTCTGGACCAGGTCCATGCTGCCCCCTCCTGGTGAGAATGGCTGACTGCAGGCAGGGGAGTGGGCCGTGCAGAGGAGCCCTAGCAGCAGCGTATTCGGGGTGGAGGAAGCTCCGGGGGCACTTCTGGCTCTGGCTGCAGTGACAGGATGCTGCCGACAACGCCTTGCTGGGGACCTCCAAAGGCATCTGCAAAAACACAAGATCATGAGTAGTACACTGCTTTGAACAGGGCACCCAACTTTGTGGTCCCCTTGTCCTCTCAATGCATGTATAGCCAATACATAAAAGGTGAGTACAGAATCAAAATTACAATTCTGCAGACACTGCAATATCTTGCCATCTCACTTGCTTTAGTTGACCATCTTGCCTTCTGTAGACCATGCACAACAAACATGTGTATGTGGCTCAGACTGCCAAAATTATGAAATCAGTAATTCATACACACTTAGTCAACCCCAGGCAAACAAAGGTTAATGGTGAAATGTAGAATGATTTAACTGGAATCACTGATACTGTACGAACCTTACTGAGAATGTCATCCACCAGTTTCAAAAAGATCTCGTCCACATTGAAGTTATCCTTGGCACTGGCCTCACAAAACCGCATCCCAGATATACGCGACGTAAACTATAAACACACAATAAACCTTGGTTATGATCCCATTTTTCCTGACATTGATGATTTTCTGATACTTTCTTACTGAACCAAATGTAGCTATTGAACTATTTACCTTTCAGACTGGTTGGTAGGATGAGTTGAATTGTACAAGGAATCTTTCCACATTCTTATTTAAATGTGTATTTTGCAGGGGTATGGGAAAACAGGGGACAAACTACTGAGTACTGAACTTAATGAGTTAATGCTATACCATGTTTTCAGTCTCTTCCTGTGCTAACAGTATACTTTCTTGATTGACCAATGTATCTGATGCAGTACAGATACAGACTTATGTGCAGCAATCAACTGATGCTTTCTTTTGGTCAAGCAAGAAGAACATCCCCACTTACTCTTTCTCCCTGCTGTCGGGTTATTGTTCTGTCTGTCTCACAGTCCAACTTATTTCCAACCAGCAAAAGCTCTGCATCTTCTGAAGCATACTGTGAGACAAGAGATAAAGTGAGGAAAGAGAGAAAATGGCTTTGACCTATTGTTCAGCTTTACAGATAGTGTACCATCACACCCTGAGGTCACACAAACAAAGACAGCCTTCCCCATAACACGACGGGCTGGAAGAAAAATGGGGCCAGAGACAAACCTTACAGGTTTAACAAAAAATCCAACAATGCCATGTCTGTAGGCCACTGCTAATTTACAGCAGACTGAGAAAACAAGATTAGGATCGACACAGCTTTGTACCTTAGGAATCCCACCCTGTGCACACAGAGCAATGCATAGTTTAATAGCATTAGATTGAAAACGCACAGACACCAAATATGACATTTCCAAACCACTGTGCTTTACAGGCACTGAATGCAGATGTCCTAACACCAGATAACGATAAATACAATGATGATTCAGTAAAACTGATTAAATACTAATAGCACTGAAGTACAAAAAGAAAGATGTTGAATCAGTCTCTAGCTTGCTTTCAGAAGATACCTTGTCAATCATTTTCATCCATTTTGGCAAGTCATCAAAGGTCTCCTGCTTGGTGATGTCATACACCAGCACGATGCCCTTGGCTCCACGATAGTAGGCAGAAGTGATGCTGTTAAACCTTTCCTGTCCTGCAGTGTCCCTGTGTAAACGAAAAAACACAGCAGAGTCAAAATCACACCACAATTTCAAAATCCTCACCCAATTCTCAAATAAAATAGACATAGTCACAGACATTTCCCTTTCAGGAAGCATGTAGAAATAAATAATATAATTTATTGGTGATGTGCAAGTTCATAATTCTAAAGGCCCTAAAAATGGAAAGTACAGACACTTATTTGACTGCAGGCAGAATTACACTTACAGCAATGATCAAGTTCAAAAATTAATAGAGACAATTAAGAATAATTGAGAATATACTTTCAATACATGACAAACCAATTGGCAGATACTGGCTGGGTTGTGATCTGCTTCTTTTGCTTGCCTGCCTAGTTTTTTTGGGTGATTTTGCATTACCTTGGCCACACAAAGCCTTGGCTCCCCAAAGAGTCACACAGGCTACGAGGAGTGCAGAAGGTGTCACATGGCATGGGGTTAGGACAGTGGAGGAGCCGAGGATGATGGGAAGCTGGATGAGAGTGACATACTGGGAATATGTGATGCATTCAGATGCAGCCGACCTGCTGGTGGGTGGTGGGGTGGGGTTAGTAGATGGACATACTGACATGTTACTGGGAGCAAATGCAGCACATTCACTTGAGGCATTCTGATACATGAGCACACATGCGACAGCAAGGCCTCTGACCTGAATGAGAAGCACATACAACAGGCATAACATGGACTGGAAATTGTGTTGTTTCTTACTGCTTTAGGATAAATTTCTATGTACATTCAATTGTCAAGCATTCTAATGGATTTTGACAGTGCTCTTAATGTGAATAATTGTATTGTTTCCAACAGTCAAAAAAATCTTTTCTATGATATCCAACATCAGTACACTACAGTGTCAAACAGATTCACAATATTATTGTATGGTGGGATATGTGTTGTAATATTATCTCTGGGAATTACTATCACACCTAACTGCAACTCCGAAACTAAAACAAGATGATATCACTCTTCACAATTTCAAGGACCTGCAGTCACGTGTTGGAGTCATGACATTCAAATTAGCCATGCTCAGACAAGGAATTCCTCTTGACTGTCTCCATGGAGGTCACTTAAGTTCAATTAAGAACTCAAAAGAACTACAAACCAGGGCCTTCACAGTTTTTAATGTAATTTTAATGTTCAAGGCAAGCTACCATGGGTATTAATTAAGAAACAAAGGAAATTGGTAAAGCAATCCATTCAGTCTTTGGCGTTTCCCTATCTCCACTAATAAGGGGCTGTTTTTGTTGTTGGGGGTGGGGTATGCTACAGCAATACTATGGAGAGTGTTTGAGCAACTGCCAACAACACATACAGGGATTTTCTGAAACTGTAAAAATGATCAAGTAAACTCATGATCTGAATAAATACAGGTTAATGACAGTAAAAACTATTGTAACTACTAGTAAAAATTACCAAGAATTGTTAGAGTAAGCCTAATCTATTTAAACAGCAGCAGGTCAGCTTTCCTCAATATCCCACAAAAGCTACAGGAATATATCCACAGGCTTTTGCTTTCAGCACCAAATCCATCATAAAATATTGCAGATGACTTCCACATGCAGATGACAAACTGATCACCAGGTGCAAAAATCAGGGTGGAGAAGACAGCTCTGACATAATGCCAGGGTTAGTGGAAGCCTGAGGGGAGTATGCACAACGTCTTGTGTCGTGTTAGTTTAGCAACTGTGGAGTTAGTGGTGGGAAGTGTAGCTCTGCTAAACTAAATCCAAAATGACAAACCAGGGTCATTAGGAAAAACTGGATTACTTACCATATCTGCAATCTGATCTTCTTCCCCCTCAACTCCACGGTTTTGATTTTAAAATCAACCCCTATAACAGACAGAAACATATTAGAAAGAGAATGGACGTATGATTCATTTTTACAGACTTTTCCCAAAATAATTTCACGTGACAAGATCTCCAATAGCCTCAGGACAAAACTAAAGTGGATGGGGAGATATACTTCTGTGGTGGTGTTGTACTGCCAGCTCGCACTGGTTATGTCTGACCATAGCAATCCACTTATGTTACAAGCCTGACACTACAAATATGATACTGACACTATAAACAAGCCACTGCTAAAAACATATGTTGGTTTTATTAAATCATAAAGATGAGTTTGTGGTTTTACTTGCGAGTAAGTACGTTAAGAATATCAGGATCTCAACGAAAAAACTGGTTGAAATCGACTTCGCTCGTGGTGGATAATTTCACTTATATGCACACGAATGGTAGATATTTAACAGATGTTTATGCCAGGCAGAGTGTTTAATAGGGTTAACACTGCAGCAGATAGTAGTCACTGTATCCAAGACATGCATTTGTTTGTAGCTGACAAAAAGTACCTCGTTGCAAGCCTATTAACTTTTCACTTAATGAATTTGGCGAACAAACTTCAGTGTTAAGCGGATCGTGTGTTCGCTGATAGACTGTAAAGTAAACAGATAGTCATTAGGCACAGTGGTGAATGTAATCACATTACTTTTTGATTTGTTAGCTAATTGTAGTTAGCCGGCAATTTGTCGTTGTTAAGGAGATAGCTAGCGGTTAGGGAGATAAAATGCTAGGTAGCTATGGAATTTGGCTAGTACATGTACCCACTAAACGATACCAACAATTCTTACCAACGGTGGACTTGCAAGCTTCACAGAAAGTATCGTCCGTGAATCTTTCCATCAGACTTGTTTTTCCCACACCACGGGAGCCGATTATAATAATCTGCAGTTTGTAATCGGCCGGCCGGGGCGGCATTTTCTTCCGGCGCGACTGGACTCCTGTCAAAGCGGGGGATCCTCCAGCAGAACCCCCGCTGATGCCCCCTCCACCGTCTCTCCGCTGTAAACCGTATCTAGAATCCATCAACAATGCCACATCGATGATCTCTTATGCGAAGTAAACCCGATGTATAATCTTGCCTACGTACTGAACTTTATTGCCCGTTCCAAACGGTCAACCGAACTTTCCCTCTTTCCAGATGTTGCCCAACAGTGGGAAAGGAAATCTTTGAGGAAACTCTGGATAACTCACTCGATGACGTTGTAACCTTACGTCAACACTTTATAGTTCCGGTTCCGTCACATGTTAGCGGAAAACAGCACCACCTAGCGATCAAATTAATTTCCGTCCCGAGGATTTTCGCTTTGCAGTTGACGTGTGGGCACCCGTAGTTTGAACCTGTGACGAGCAGATCTTCCGATGAACAGGAATAACTAGCTGCAACCAGGGGAATTTTGACATTTCTCCCAATTCTAGTTTATAGTCGTAGCTATATTCAGTTACTTCCTCGGTGTTGTGGTAATCTAAAAGCTTGTAGTGGGACCATGGCTGCTCAGAAGATAAACGAAGCGCATGAGCACATCGCCAAGGCAGAAAAATAGTAAGGGAACGCAGTTTGGTGTGTCCCGACACGTATCGGCTGGCTAGCTTAATTACATTAGCTGGTTAGGTACCAAACTGACTAGCTAACGTATGCTAGCAAGAATGATACAGCTTACTGCTAGTTGCACAGTTCTGGCAGGGTTTTTGCTACCTATCTGATAAACCTAAATTGTCCTGGTAATACTAATGGTAATACTGTGAACATTGCACTGCCAATAGCAGCTATGTGTCTGGAAAGGATTGAAATAATAGGTGATTCAAATACCTGGTTAGCAGGCCAGTTGAAGATGGTAGTGCTTTTGGCACACTAATAATCGCGTCAAATATGTAGCTTTAAAGGCTTAATACATACATCTGGAGTAAACGTAACTGCATGCCTCAGCATGTGATTTATTTATGATGTATTAATGCATTGTTTACATAAAAAATGGAAACAAGTGAATGACGTCAAAAATCCCAACAGACGCATATTTTGCTGTGTTGGAACTCAAAACCAGAGAAACTGGAAAGGACTGCTGGCAACATAGGATGGTCTATCTTCCCTCATGGAAACACATCTAATGTTTTATTTTATCATTGTTCAATGAATACAAAATTCATAGCAACACTCAGTCTATACACATAACATAACAAGATTATTGTTATACATACTGTTCATTTGTCAATGTGTTTCTTTCAGTTTGAAGACAAGTTTCATGAAGTGGAAGCCGGACTATGACAGCGCTGCCTCAGAGTATGCAAAAGCAGGTAAAAGTGGGGTGAGCTAATTGTCACATCTATGACTACAAGTAGGAAGTACATCTACACTGTATTTCTACAACCAGACAGACTGACACATGGAAAGACAGTGGGAGTTCAGCTGTAAAGGAGGTCAGAATGACAGTCTTCAGACACCACCTCATAGTCTCTCACACCCTCACTGGCTATGTATCTCTCACATTCTCTAATGACTGTACCTTGAAGTTTATGGTCTGTGGGTTTTTCCTTGAATATCCTTCCCACTGCTGGTAAATGTAAATACTAATACAGTCAGTAAACTGTCACTTAATTTGTGTTTGTTCAATCACATGATGCAGTTTTTGCTAGACATACTTAATGTATTCTTATCTGTTTCTGTCCTTAGCTGTTGCCTTCAAAAATGCCAAACAGCTAGAGCAGGCAAAGGATGCCTACCTTAAAGAAGCAGAGGCACACACTGAAAACAGAGCGTATCCTTCGCATCATCTGTGTTTATAGAGAGGAATGCCCATGGAAAAGCAAAAAAGCCTGTAGTGGAATGTGACTGCTGGATATTGTGTGTATTGTTGTTTTTTTTACATTTACATGACTGTATTTATGCAATTTATTAGCACAGCAGATGATGTCATCATCCAAAGTTATACACATATGAATGTAGTGTACAACAATGTTTCATGATAATCTTATAACCCTTGAGTTACCAGTCCTGTTCTTTTATCACTGCACTGCTGCTTTTATTACAGAATGTATATGTTACCCCACTATGGCTTGTCATTGTATTATGATGCTCAGATTCATTGTTTGGACCTCAGTTTGAAAAGAAAACACTTAATTCAGACTTCATTTACTCAGAGTATTTAGCTCACTTTCAAAGATGTTTAGAATATTTCAGTTTGATATGTAAATTATTTATTCATATTTTATCCATTGTTCTCCTTTAATTTGCTTAACTTTGTATTCAGTCTGTTCCATGCCGCCAAGTAAGTATAATCATTACAATTTGGATCAGTATAGCTTTGCAATTATTATTCTGCTTACTTTATAATTCCTCATTCTTGTCAATGGATGAGCACATCTTTTAAACTACAGTTTTGTTCTGCAGAGCTCTTGAGCAAGCTGGTATGATGTTAAAGGTGAGTTTTGTGTTTGACATCATCAGCCATTGTTGACACACACATACACATTTTGTGGGAGAATGTGTGGAATACCACTCAGAGTGAGTTCTACAGTCAGGATATGGAATATGGAATATAGATTTTATTACTGCATGATTGTGACAAGGCAGTGTGACCAGCAGCATTTTGTGGTATGTCACACACCAGATACTTCTCTGTGTCATTGTGGGACCGCATTTGTTTAGCACCAGGCTAGGAAACCATCGGTTGAGAAGGGTATTAAATAAGAGTTTGACAGTATGAAGACCATGTTCTCTTTATATAGGATATGCAGAGAATGCCAGAGGCAATCCAGTACATTGAAAAAGCTAGTATGATGTATGTGGAGAATGGCACGCCTGACACAGCTGCAATGGCACTGGACAGGGCTGGCAAGTAAGTTTTAAATGTCTTGGTTCATATATGTAACCCCAAACCATTGATGCATTTATACATAAGGTGTGGCATATGTCAGGAACGGTTTTCCTTTGCTGCACAAGGCACAACATCTAATATGACATTTGGAGCTGTCCTCTAGGCATTCCTACATTAGACATGTTTTTGAATGCTCTGTCTTTCTTGCGTTCTGTATTGAATAAGGACTGAAACTGAATTGCTAATACTGTATATACTGATAATACTGATATATACTCTATATTCTCAATCACAGGCTGATTGAGCCCATGGATTTAGAAAAGGCTGTGAACCTTTACCAGCAGGCTGCATCTGTGTTTGAGGTAACTTGGATATTGAGCAAGAGACAAGGACCATATTCATCATCATTATTTTATGCCATTCAAACAAATTCATTTTTCTTTTTTAATTGCTAATGTCATCAGAGTGCTGTTAAATTAACATCAGATCTGGGCATCGCTGTCTGAAATTAAATCTGTATGTTTTAAGAGTCACAGATTGTATATTTAGCATTTTTTCTTGTTTATTAAGTGATTAGGATTACATTGTAGGTATCATTTTACATAATGATCATTCTACTTTTATGTACTCAGCATTTAATTTGGAGTGTTTATGGATTTGCATATTTTTGTTGGTAGAATGAGGATCGTCTGAGACAAGCAGTTGAACTCCTGGGAAAAGCCTCAAGACTTTTAGTCAGGCAGCACAGGTAAGGCTAGGGAACAAGTATGCTAATAGGGAACATGTATGCTAATCTTCATGCCCTCCTTTGTGCTTTTGTCCTGAATGAAAGTGTCATGCCTCACAGCTCTCCTCTGTCATTGCCTCTGGGGTTTTTTCAGGTTTGATGAAGCTGCAGTGTCACTTCAGAAGGAAAAGAACATGTATAAAGAAATAGAGAACTACCCCACCTGCTTCAAGGTGTGTTCTGATCAGGATATGTGTGTGTGCATATTTTAAACACATAAAATGTGTGGAGAGTGGGAATTCCTGTGACATGCACCTGAGCGTGGAATGAGGATTTAATGTTTTCACAAAACTTGGTGTGCAGTCAAAAATCAAAATCACATCTTACTTGTTCAGATCGGTGGTCACTGTTTTTTCAAGGAAGCCAGGGTTGGGACAAAATGACAAAAATGTTGATGTGTTAACATGAAATATTACCTCAAATCCTTCCTTCTATGGGGACAATTTTATAAGGTAAATCATTGAATATTTGAAAATTTGTGATGATTGTGTAGCAGTCAAGTTGATTTACCATGAAATGACATAGCTGAAAGATTTACAGTGGGACATTAGGTAGTCTGTCATTGCTGCTGAAACATACTTGTGTGCATTTTCTGTGGTGTTTTCGCACATTATAATAGGGACATACTATAGATGTAATGTGATACTATTATTGATCATACAATTTTATTTGGGGAAGGTTTACCTATTTTTTTTTTTTTTATATATATATAGAAAACGATCGCACAAGTGTTGGTTCACCTCCACAGAAATGACTTTGTTGCGGCTGACAAATGTGTCCGAGAGAGTTACAGGTATGAATGCTTACACAACCTTTGAGTCTTTTGAGATCCTCTTTGTGTATATATTTCAGGAACAACCCTGGTAATGGCTGGATGTGATTATAATATAATTCTTATCCTTCCAGTATCCCAGGATTCAGTGGGAGTGAGGACTGTGTGGCTATGGAGCAGCTTTTGCAAGGGTATGATGAGCAAGATGAGGAACAAGTGTATCGTGTCTGCAACTCGCCTCTAGTCAAGTACATGGACAATGATGTGAGTAAACTGGTGCTGATAACGTACTTAATGTGTTTTTGTACCATTTATTCCTGGCGTTTTTTCTTTGATTACTTCCACATTATGATGATGAATAGTCATTGGTCGTGTTATAAATGTCTTAGGTAATATGTGATATAATGATGGGTTGAAATGTCTTAAGGACCTCTTCTCCCATGGTATTTCTGTCTCCTCTGATCATCTGTGAGGGAACACATCAATCCTCAATCAGATATTTTCAAGTGTTTACAGGTATGAAGGTTTCCTTTCAAAGACAATAATTCCCACCCGTTTTTCCTAAAGACCCCATAGATCATTTTCTGTCTGTATTATTATTTAGTAAATTATGATTCCAGAATATATCTGGTTTCAAAGATAAATTGCCACTACTTTGTCACAAGACTTGAATGATTCAATATAATATGGCAGTTGTGACAGGGTGTCTAGGCCTAAGAAATAATGATGCTTCCAAAATCTAAAAATACGTAGCACAATGTTGGAATGAGCTCTAATTATCATATACCGTCACAAGGTATCAATGACATAGTGTGGCAGCCTTTGTCTTTGAAAACCGCTCCGTTCCTTTCACTGTTATAGCTTTAATCTTGTCCTGTCTTGGCCTTACCCCCTACCCAGCTGTACTGTCATAGTTAGAATTCAGTATGATAATGTGTCCTAACTGTGTTATCCACCCAAAGGCCCCACTTTTTCCAATTTTTAAAACATAAAAATAAATTATTTCATGAGAATATGATATCTCTAAGAAAGCCACATGAGTTTTGTACCTGTAAGTATTACTTACTTATTATTGTGTTTTTGGATATTCCACATATTCCTACATGTATACCACATACTGGTACATGAGTATATCAGGAAGAGGGTGGATTAAAGGGTAGGACATCCTGCTTTTCTTTTTGGCATTAACTGAACGATGACATAAAAGTGGGTAAGAGCAAAAATGACAGAAGTCAACTCAAAAAGTCAACTGCTTTCTATGGTCAGGGTGTGGTAATGACATAGTGTTTGTCTCTCACTCTGCTATTTCAGTATGCCAAACTGGCAATCAGCCTTAAAGTCCCGGGAGGTGGAAAGAAGAAAAAATCCCCCACGACACCTCAGGATGCTGCTGGTGGGGCACAGGCTGATGAAGAGGAGGACGAGTATGAGGGCGGGCTTTGTTAGCTTTACCCCCAGAATGCTCCCTGCCTCACTGTACTTTCTGCTGAGTGTGGTGCAGGGCCATATCAGGCACATGCGGTTCCCAAACTTGCTAAGGGCTGGGCTCAAAATCCAAATGGGATCTTAAAATGCTCTGCCCCACCACACATCTGTCCAAACACTATAATGCACTTGCAATGTTATGACAGACGCATGAGAGTATAGTACAGTTCCATAAAGATAATCATGATGATTTAAGAAAATATATATTTTACCCATTTTGGGTTTGATGTTGTTTGGATTAATGTGTCAACAGAATTTTCCTCTTGCTTTCAAATTCAGTATAAAAAAAACTGAAAGATCAAAAATGGCATGAATGATGTGAATGATTTAATTTTAATAATTACCAAAATGCTTCAGATAACCAATGGATCCCAGACTAAATGGTTTTCCATAGTTCACTATCATGTGAGTAGAAAAATGTAATCTTGTTAAGTGCAACAGCTCATGAAAAAGCCTTAACTTATACATGCAACAAATGTATATGGGCCTGCAATTTCATAAACTTTGCCTGTGTCAAATGTATTTTTTATTTTGAAAAAGTGATCAGGTGTAAAAGTAAAGTGGCTGTTTTGTATCAGAGATCTTGTCTGGATTTGGAGTATTTACTGAAGGGCATAAATAATGCAGTTATATATTTTTTCCTGTACAGTATCTAAGTTAATTTTAAGTGTTTCTTATTTTGAATGCTGTGGTATCTGTTTGCTTGCCTTTACATATATTAACTGGTATTGTATAAAATGTGAAGAGGAATAAATATTAGCTTGGTATGCTTTGCATTTACGTATTTAGTGTTATCAATTGGTGGACAGTTACAAACAATTACTGACAACACAAGTGCACAATGCTGTATGAGTTAAATTTATTCTAAAGAGATGTTATTGTTGCATGGCAGCTTTTCAGTCAGCCTCTCAGTCAGCCTCGTCTCCTGTTCATTTAACCTTTCTAAATGCCTCTTCACCTTGTCTTTAGTGTAGTGAACTGACTCAAAATTGATGCTGTCTGTCATCAAGGTGGGTGTCACATTGGTTGTTACTGAAGAGATGAATTGCTGAACAGTAATAACTTCTTTGTGAATTTTGACTGGTCCTTACAGCAATATGCAAATACAGTGTGGATGAAAGAACATCAGACTGGTTTGTGTGTAGCTGTTCAGAGTTTTAAATATATATTTTTAAATTTCCCTCTTTCAGTACTATATTGTCATGACCCAGCAACCCAATCAGTTCACCTGCACATAATCTGATTATCTCCTTTGAGTGTGTACTGTCTTTTTCCATATATGTTTGCTCACTGTGTGTGACAAAGAACTTGGAATAGGTAAATATGTATATTGCATCACATCACATCCTGGGCTGAGTTTTCACAAGAAAACATTTGATTGAAATTTGCATGACAATTATTCCATCCAGTGGTTGAAATGAGTAAGTATAATTTGTTTTATAACATTTTATAAATTACTGTATAGCTTGATTGGTGAAGGATACCAACAATAACTGTTATTGACACAATGCCCCATTAGTATGGCTGAGCAACGAATATTAACAACGCAGAAATAAGCAGGTCCACTTTGTATCAGTATAAATTGCACGCGAAACTGCTAGCAACGATGTTAATTTCATAGGATTATGCTTACAAATATGTAATAACGTCATGTTCATTTAAGTCCAAAGTAATCGTCAAAAAACTGCGCACAATTACCTGCTCTAACGTCTGTTAAAGATTCACAAAAGAATATCATAGTCTAGTTTGTAACTTTACATATCTGAAATTTAATATGGAAACGCACTTGCACCATGTGTAGCGGAGCTGACATTGTGTGTTGCATTTGTAGTCCAACATTATAGTTCATTTCAATAACTCCTGTTCAGGATTACGTTATCCTGTGTGTCACAGCCGTTTGGAAGACTGTCACTTTAAATTTTGTTGGCGAAAACCCAATGAAACCGTAGCATCCGGAAGTACAGTTTGTTTGTTTTAGCAGCCAGGGATTTTTTCATCGTATTCTAACGAAGAAGTGGCTGGTGGAAATAAGGGGATATCAGGAATGTGTCCGGGGGAATATGGCTGCAGTTGATCTCTCATTCTGTCAAGGCGACGATGACAGTGTGCGAACGGACAGGACAGTACTTATTGTCGGTAAACTAAGTCATCTAAACAGCCTGGCCTGGAGCGATGTGCGGGACACACTACAGACCCTGGTTGACAAAGAGGCAAGTGCACGTCGAGATGCCGGTATCCAAGTGACAGTAGTAACTACATCTCTTGGTACAGACAAAGCCCTGACATTTGATACTAACAGCGGTCGCGTTGCGACCTACAGTCCCATTTAACGGGTCAGTTAGGGACTCGAGTTATCTTGTTAACATTTGTTTCATCAGGTTTTGTACAAGATGGCCAACATTACGCGGGTCGTTAAGTGCACATTGGAACTCCAACTGGCAGTAGAGTCTCAGTTGTCTAGAAATGGCCATGATGACATTTTCGTTCGTTTTGTGTGTTGAAAGAGAAAGCTAACACCCCAGAGGCTAACTAACACTAGCTTCCTAGCTATTTAGCCGGGCATCCAAAGTTACACTTCGTCCAAGGTCTATTTTTGACGATGACGAAGTGTCGGCTGCACACAGTAAGGTAGCTTTCACTTTAGGTGGATTTCCACATTAGGTCTTAAAGTGAAACGCAATAATTGACTTACTGTAATGTTAGCAGCTTGGAAAACGTTAACTAGTTGCCTTAGGATTAAAGTATAGTTTGATGAGTTAGGGTTGGCTACGTTGAGTAAATTCAAAGGACACATAAGTTCGTTTAGAAATCAGATTGTCTTTACAGGACAGCTCATGATACCGCGCCACGGACTTGATCATACCAATGGAGTCCAGCGTATTCTGCTGCAGCATTTGCAAAGATTGTGGAATTTGAGTTGTACATCTAAAAATGTATATGTTGGCCTCTATTTAAAAGTCTTTGGTGCAGAAATGTTTCTTGAGTATGCTTAAATGGTCTCTGAAACAGTACAGAACATTTAGCTATACTTCTGTGTATTTTCACCCTACTCTCTACCCTTCTCACAATGTTGTAACTTTGTTTTTACAGACTTGGAAAACAGCCCTTAAATCATTGAAACCAAACCCAACAGACAAATGCCCCCTCTGGCTAAACTTGGTGACAGTGGCTGCCCTTCCTTCAAAGGTCAGCCGTCATAACACACCCTCCTCTGCCCACGCGCTCACACAATTGATCCAAACGTGTATCCCTGGAAAACGTGATGGACACATTCTGGTGAGTAGAAGAGGTCATATAGGTGTGTACTTCAATCCTGTTGTATGAGTTTGTATGCAAGGTGACATCTCAAACACAAACAGGACAACAGAAAAACGCAGAAAAAGACAGACCGAGGCAAAACAAGCAGCATAAACACTGGTACATGATGTTGTGTTGTTTTTTTTTCAGGTTGTGTGTGAGAAGACATCCGTTTTTGCCTCGGCTTGTGCGATTGCCAGAGCCTTCCCTCTTTTTTCCCGGATTTCTGGTCACAACTCACTTGACAAGGTTTACAGGGTCACAGCTGAGTTTGTTTGTGTGGAACCAAACAAAGAACCACTCAGCACAGCTACACTGATGGCAAGTTACTTCACATTTAATCCCGAAAAACATCTGTCTCTAAACTCCCCTCTACTGTTTAGTTTGACTAAGACTTTCATCATGATCCTAAAGCAGCTTCTATAATGCAGTTCAAATGCATTGTGTTGCATGCTCACTATGGCCAGATATAACACTATTTCCCTCCCTCAGTAAGACAACACTTTTTTCTCTCACTTACAGATTGATTTGGTATTTTCTTGCAATATATACACAAAATATGGTAATTATTTAGACAAGTCAAATTGACTTAAATGCCAAATACACTAACTAGCTCTCTTCAGTTCAGTAATTAACTGAGTACAGTTATGTCTATAAAGATTCTGTACACAGCAGGTGGAGAGATTAGTAAGGCCCCAGTCCGTGCACTTACATGCTCAAATCTCAAGAGAACTGGTTTAAGTTTTCACCTCTCTCAGACATTTCCCATACATGTGTCATAGGTATGTCCTATGCTACCTCTTCTGTGAAAGTTTGGAAATTGTAGTGCAAATTTTGGTAGTTCAGACTGTCCAGTAAACGTTACAAAAATTTGTAATGACTTTCCTTAACGTCATAGTTATACTGCTAACGTGCAGTCTTGCTCTTTCATGTACAGTGCTTAAACAGGGTTGCAGAAAGCATCAGGTTGACAGCCCGAATTGTTGACTCCCCTTGCAGTGAGATGGACACAGAGCAATTCCTTAAGGTAGACTTTTTTAATTTTTATTTTAAGGTAGGCAGTTTAAGTTGTTTTACCTCAGAAAACGTCAAATGCCATTGCTTCTGTCTTAGCATAGTAGAAGTAAAGGCTACATTTACTGATTTCATTTATGGCATTTATTTATGAGGAGACTTAGTTTACATGGCTTAGGGCTGACATTTATTGTCTTCTTTACAAGTGTAAATAGATTACATTTTTTCTGTCTGCTGTCATTGTCTAGCTAACTACTATACCATCCCTGAGTATGCATGACTTGAAGTCATATTAAATTTGGGTAACAGGAGGTGGAAATAATGGAGAGGTCTAGCTGTTCTGATGACTTCAGATAGCTTATGAGTAGGTAGTCAGCTTCATGAGGCACTGCAGTTGAATGTTTACATTATTAAAAGGGTCTCAGCGAAATCTGCTAAAACTTGAAAACCTCTAAAGCAGTAAAGCACATTAAGTGCACATACTACCTTGTCAGAGACAAGTTTGTCGATTGTATTTTATGGAGGGTGAAATATGACAGGGCACTGCTACTGAATGCTGACACTGTCTCCTTGTGTAACAGGAGGTCAGAGCAGTCGGTTTAGAGCTGGGAATCACTCCAATCATCTTCAAAGGAGAGGAACTGCGTAAAAGAGGATTTGGAGGTAACTCTGCCACATAGAACCACAGGATTAGAACTCTTTCCAGTTTACAGAAAGCATTATACCAACTTTTCATCTAAAACATATATCTTTTTAATAACAGTTTATGAATTAGAGCAGTTCTTGCCTCGGGTATGGTAGTGTGTTTTGTGCTGATCCAACATTAGCTGTATCCATTGCCTTAAAGAAAATACAAGGCAAATACAATACAAGAGAAACATTTTCCCCTCTGTCAATCGTGTGTACTGCAGAAGGGTAGATAACCTGCTAGTCATGCTGAATTATGAAACTGTAAGATCAAGCTAACATTGCTCAAAACAGGTTATTGCTGCCATTTTTATCAATCAGTTTCTTCAACATAATGTGGAACATAATGCCAACATGACCTTTTACTGTGATTGGAATAGTATTGACAGTAGCAGTAGCTCTACTGTCTTGCTAGTATGTTGTCCATTGTGATTAGTACTCAGTTTAGTCGTGGTGTCATATTTTGATAGCCTGTATGGCACATGTGTATGTTCCAGGTATCTACGCAGTCGGCAGTGCTGCGGCGAGCCCCCCTGCCCTGGCAGTCCTCAGTCATACTCCGCCCAGTGCCACACAGACCATCGCCTGGGTGGGGAAGGGCATTGTGTACGACACAGGGGGCCTGATGATAAAGGGGAAAGTAAGACTGCCATTAACAGGCCATGACCTCCAAGAAAGGGAGCCTGTATCCACATTTGAACATTTGCCCCTTATTACAGTATGAACATAAAGTAAGGTCAGATTGAATGCAGGCCTTGATCACTTAATCATGTGTGCTTGTTGATGTGTTTGTGAGATAGTAGTTATGCACCGTGTCCAGTGGTTTACAGCATTCTGCACTGTGTTTGCAGACTGTAATGCCAGGGATGAAGAGAGACTGCGCTGGGGCTGCTGCTGTGCTTGGAGCCTTCAGTGCAGCTGTCAGACAGGTAAGCCACCGGCAAAACCAGGTGTGCAAAGTGCAAATGCTAGAAAGGATCATTTATGCAATGATGTTCATGACTTTACTTATACAGTGCTGATATAAATAGATGGTGCATCAAGGCATATACAACGTTGCATGACAGAAAAAATTGTGAGGACCTCCATTATATTCTGCTTAGATATGCTATGTGAATAGATGACTAAAATGCCTCATGATTTTTAAGGGATTCAAAGAAAATCTTCATGCCATTTTCTGCTTGGCTGAAAATTCAGTTGGTCCAAAGGCAACAAGACCAGATGACATTCTTCGATTGTACTCAGGAAAGTGAGTACGGCTTATAATTATGTACATTTACAGCTGTGAAGATATATGTGTATAGATACATGTGTTTTGTGATCTTTTCAGTATGCAGCACTTTTGAAAAGCAGGTACAAAAGAGCATAGAATCAGTATTTTCTTCTTTGTAATATTTGTACACTTGGCTTGTTCTTTTTAATACCCACTGCACATCAGTGAGGGTTAAGATATATATCAGTTTGTTATTATCTGCAGTTATATTGCTGGTCTTCATGAACAAACTTATCTTTGCTCAAGGGAGCAAATGTTCTGGAGTCCAGTGCTTTCATTCTCCACAGTTGCTGCAGAAAGAGTACAGAATTGTCCAATGCCTGTCCCCCTCAGGACTGTAGAGGTTCGGAACACAGACGCAGAGGGACGTCTCCTTCTGGCTGACGGGGTGGTCTATGCTAGCAGAGACCTCAAAGCTGACATCATCTTGGACATGGCTACTCTCACAGGTGCTCAGGTAAAACTAGTGCTGCAGCTACATTTTACCAATCTTTGAGTTATTGAGATTCTCTTTCATAACTCAACTGATATAAAATAATGTAGTGATTTATCAGTTGTTATGAGTTGCCGATCTAACCTCATTAACTCGCAATAATCTCCCACTAGTCACCTATTTCTTTGTGTTTCACCTAGATGTATAAAAGTTTCTTTAATACCCTGATATTTTTGCACAATTTGCTACTGTACTTTTGGGAATTGATGCAAATGACACTGATTAGGATATCATGGAGAGAGTGTAATGTACTGTATCCCAGGGTATTGCAACAGGCAAGTACCATGCAGGCCTCCTGACCAACCGTGAGGAGTGGGAGAGGGCATGCATGGCTGCAGGCCGGAGCAGCGGAGACCTCATCCAGCCGCTCGTCTTCTCCCCTGAGCTTCACTTCAGTGAGTTCTCATCTGCTATGGCTGACATGAAGAATTTTGTGAGTGAGTTTCTTTTATAGCCAGACCTGATTCCAGCAAAGTCCCTGGCCCAGGCATCATTCTGCTTCTTTCTGCTCTGCTTATAGCAATTATGCAGTTGATATGTAATGTATGTGTGATTGCTGATTTTTGACCAATGTGTTTGTTGCATGTGCTCTGTGGTGGGGCAGGACCGAAGTAATGCCCCATGTTCCTGTGGGGGTCTGTTTGTCGGGGCTCAGCTCGGGTTTGACTGGTCAGGGGTGTGGATTCATGTGGACATGGCCTTCCCTGCATATAGTGTGAGTGAACATTCAGCATGGTCGGGGGGGATCTGTGTCAGCAGGAGTGATGGTCTCGAGACATAAAGAGCTTATATTTGTAAGTGATAGGAAAGGCTCAGTTACTGAAAAAGGAAGGGTTTTGAGTCCAGGGGAATATTTAGTGTAATTCTGGCAGTAGACTCATCCCAGTGATGTGTTTTCTCAGGGTGAGCGAGCCACAGGGTATGGGGTGGCCCTGTTGCTGGCGTTGTTCGGACAGGCGACAGACGACGCCCTGCTACAGCTCGTGTCCCCACTCAGACCAGAGATAGATGGACCTTCAGGAGGCAGCCAGTCTCCTCGGAGTAACCCAAAGCGCAGGAAACTGATCTAGCCACTGTGTTGCATGAGGGAATCTACCTGTGCACTGAACAGAAACGCAGTACCCTGAGGCTGTTTCACACCAATGACGGGGAATTCCTTTAAAATGTGCCTGTTACAAAGGAGTCCTGGGAGTGGAGTTATTCACATTCAGCCCAGATACCTCAATGTATGTGATAACAGTGCTTAATGTTAATGTACTTAATATTGAAGGTAAATATTAAATTGTTTTTAATATTGTTTTTGTGCCATCAATGTATGCATGTATTTTTTTAATTTGAGGAATAATGATTATTCAGCATTTTTATAAAGCAAGCACAGCGTAGAAGTAGCAGTAAAAGCACCAAACAGCAAAAGCAACCTATAGTACCTGAGGGGTAGCTGAGAAAATGTAGCAAAGTGACACTTTAAATGGAGCTTTATGTGGTGCTGACATTTGCATACCTTTCAGCTTCATTCCACTGCCTGGAATAGCAGACAAATCTACCCGGCGCAAGTTTGAACAACACATTATTTCAGTGTGTAGAGGGTACAGCATGCGTGAAACCTCAGCTGTTCATTTTTTCCGCTATAATGACACATTTATGTCGAGCTCCCTGTGCACATGTTTCATGCAGATGTAGTCTAGTTAGCAAGGCATTAAGCAGGAGAGACACCACATTCAAGTTTTAACATTGGTGAGCTACAGTATGACTCAGCTTTAAGCTCTCTTGCATTTACAACATGTTTTCAGTGTTAGATGTTTTATTCCCAGCAATGCAGATCCAACAGAATGGGACACAGAGGTGGAGCAAAATCAACATGGCTTTCCAACATGTGCTTTATTTTCTGACCACTCCACACATCTGCTAACCATACAGCTAATGTACACAGTCAGTTTGCTATTTTTGTTTCTTTTTTCCCAAAAATTCTCTACACAGAATGAAAATGATCAATAGCAATAACTTATTTTTGTTTCATGCTACAATGTTTTCTAATGCATAGTTTGGACTGCTTTTGCTCACATTTCGCTGAAGGTATTACCTTTAAAAGCGATTTATCTCTTTCATCCACATTCTGTTACTGTGAATTTAGAGTTTTTTGTTGTAGTTGTTTGTGTTTTTTGTCTTTGGATGAAAGGTAAAAAAGAGCATTCCAAGATGAAAAATATCAATTGGACACAGGACTTTCTCCAAGTACACTGCAGTTACTGTGGAGGTGGTGCTGTACCTGTATTAGCCCTCTACCCTGACTTTCAGAGGGCCTCCTTAGGGCTCAGATAAAATGGGATATCTGCTCCTCACAAAGCTCATAAGATACTGGCATACTCCTTTGACATGCTTATGGCATGTTCCTCTAAGGAATTCTCTGACATTTTGGCAGTTAAGCCCTTTGGTCTACTTACCAAGAGTCAGAGCTATCCACTGGTACCATTATAATTTCTCTGAATGCAGTATATAGATATCTCAGGAACCCAAAGGCCAGAGCTGCATACTACATGCTCAGAAATGTAGAGGGTACTGATGGATTTGTTCAACTCTGGGTAAGTAGACAAAAGATCTTAACTGCCCTGTCTGAATGTTCCCTTTAGACATACAATGGAGACAGAACAAACCCCTTTTCTGGTGAGATGATTAGTGTCTTTTCCTGAGAAAAATATCTGTTATCTTTATCCCACTGATTAGTTGACTGTACAAACAAAATAAGGCAAGTAAAGATTGTCATATTGTTCGTCTTCCGTGCCTTCAAGGCTTTCTCTTTTCGTCCACCATAGAACCAAAGTGTTTCCAGGTTTAAGAAAAAAATCTCTTTTTTAAAAAAAAAAGTGGCGAGTGTCTTTCAGTCAGTCGCTGCCCTTCATCTTTTCAGGATCAGCTCATTAAAAAAAGCTGTTGTCATTTCAAGTTTACAGCCAGTCTCCTGGGGCAGCATATTGCACAACCCGTGGTTCATGTATTCCAAGCTGAAAAAGGCCAGAGATCTGAGCACCGGGAGAGCAGCAGTAGCGTGCCGTTTGGAAGTCACACTGTAGAATGTTCTCACATCGGCCTGCCAATACACAGACCTGTGAAGCCCGAACTGAATGCAGAAATTCTTCAAAGTTTAGGGGAAAAAACTTAACTGCACAGTTCTTTTATGCACGATCTACAGTGGAAGTGTGGTGATTGGAGCCGTTATTCACTCCATAGCCATTGAGCAGAGAAACCCAGCCACTGCCCAGCAGATTGTGCTTTTGTTTTGCTTATTCCATTGGTTTAATTCCAGCATTTCTTTGCCTGGAGGCAGGGCCCTCACTGTGTCTTTTCCCGGGTCCACTTGATCATTGTCTCTGGAGAGCGGTAGAGGAAGATGAGCTTGGCGTACAGGTCCTCCTCCAGCTCCAGTTCCCCCGTCTCCCGCACCAGGAAGATGTCGGTGCAGAGCTTGAGGATGCGGTCTACGCAGGGCAGCTCCTCGAACATTATGGAGTGTGAGATTCCACTGAAGAACTCACGCACAAACTTCCCAATCACCAGCACCACAGAGGCATACAGGCCCATGATCCTATTGCAGAACAACAGAGGCAGGTTAGAAAGCAGAGGACCACATACAGTGAGCTCAGAAAGTATTCAGACCCCCTCACTTTTTCCACACTTTGAAATGATAATTTACAATGGATTCATTTTTTTTGTCATCAATCTGCATTTTTGCAAATTTAAAAAATAAAACACTGAAACATTAAATTTACATGGATAATTCTGTTTTTGTAGTAAACATGTACTATGTACAGATTGATGGACAAATTCATCCATTTTAAATGAAGTCTTTGAGAGTATAAAACTAAGTGATAACTGTGACTGAATCCAGTCCTTACTGTAAGTGATCCATACAGCCTTTAGTTTCCTTAATGGTTGACAATGGACTGGGTTACAGGATCTAACTGTTATTGTTCTAACTAAGCTCTGTAGAGAAGTAATTACCGGAGACGCAACCTGCCTTTTTAATTACCTTGCTATCGACAAATTAAGGAATAAAGCAGAAGCAATAGGGAACAAACTTGATTAAGCCATGTAATGCATGTGTAATTAACCCTTTAATCTAGTTTGTAACATTGCTACACAAGCAATTAAGCTTGGGTGTAAACTCCACTCACCCATATCCAGCCAGGAAGCCGAGGCTGGGTGGGCTGACTTTATCACTGAACACATACAGCTCCAGGCCAGCCTTGTGCTTTCTCTCCACCTTCCGACCCTTGATGTCATCTGTGATTGGCTGGTTGACGATCCACCACTCCTGGATTTCACCCGTGTTGTTGTGGGTTCTCTCCAAGGCCAGCGTGATATTTTTATACTTGTCATCTAAAGAACACACACCAATCAATTAAAATTGTGAGACCATATGCCTACTGTGATATACATTTGAATAGATGATTAATTGGTTTGATTAATATAATGGAGTGATATTTCATGCTATTTATGTGTGTTTTTGCATTTTAGGAGTAATCAATGGACATATTACTAGCATGGGCAACTTTCATAAAAGATTGTATCACTAAATATACTTAAGATCTAACTGATTTAGCACACTGGTATCATCAATGAAACATCATCACAAAAGTACAAGTTGATTACATGGGGATTGATAATACTCTTTGGTAATCAAGCTCATGGCAGACCCTAACTGGAAACCTAGAGTGCATGAACACAAAAAAGAAGGGATGTTGTTAATGGAATGACCTCACATTAAATAAAAAATGAATCACAAACTCCAAACACCAATTCACCCACCAATGTTCCGGCACATCATCGATGAGCAAAATCATTGGTGGGTAAATAGAGGAGTTTTTGGAACTGAGTTTGCAATTACTTTTTTCTTTAAGGTCCTAGTTTGTTGCAGAACATCCAAAAAGCATTATTTGTATTGAGAACACCCACTGCTCTTAATCCATTCTGTGAATGTTTAAAATACTGCTGAACTACCTCTGTAAAGCTGTTCGATGGGTTTGGCGTTTGAGTCGCTGGGTGCTCTGATGAAACATGGGAAGACATGTTCTATTACCCTGTAAAAGAAAAGTGAAGAAAACATGGCTTAAATAGGCAGGTGTTTCAAACAAGGAAATGTAAATTTAAGCAGAATTAAACAAAGATACTTACACAGCTTCACTTCTTGTCCCATTTAAAAGTTCTATAAGCTCGTCCCTTGTTTTCGTGTCCAGATAGGTTACATGTTTGTCTGTTGCAAGTTCAGCTTTGGCTCCTAAACTCTGGTTCCTGTTTGACATAAAGAAAAAAATACCTTCAACTTGGGTGTATTACACATGATGGTTTATCCTTCCTTCTCTATTATTCCTCTTCAGGGACATACTGTGATTTATATCCAAAGTGCTCATCAACATGGGTACAGTTTCAGTGCACAGCTTGGGCAATTGTGTTTTTGGCCATAGGATTGCAGAACATTTCAGTTAGTGTTGCTACCCTATTAATAATCGATGAAAGAAAATGTTAAGATTTTAAATGAACATTGCATCTTTGGGCCGTACCTCTGAATGGACCAGGACATAGTGACAGGAAACTGGTCCTCTTTTCTTAACACCTCCATCAGGTTTTTCCTGCTGGGCGGACTGATGGTCCAAAGGGAATTAGAACTTCCCTCCAGTTCTGCCACTGTCACATCTTCAAATGTGTAGGCCTCAAGAAACTGCATCGCACCCTGCAGATACACACAAAGGGCCGTGCAGTTTATTTTTAGAAATGAGGAGTTACACCATACTTTGAATATTATGTTTGTACATTGATGAAGTAAAAATATACATATGATACACACATTTACGTATACAAGCTTACAGTATAATGTGTACAGTATTTTATATTTTGTTAAAATAACTACATTCAAATTCTCCGAAGGATCATGTAAACATTAAAAAAACATTACTCCTTCATCCAGCTGGGAACACTGAAAGTTATTTTAGATGGTTTGTCATTAAGAACAAGTTAAGTCCTCTGAGATTTTGGTGAACCTACCGGAATTAGTTTATATGAATTCACAAAACCTGTGAACTCTAAACTGGTGAGCTCCTTAAGCTGATTCTGCTGGGCACTCATGGTGAAGATTGGCTGCATTGATAAAATCAGATGGTGATTAACATATTAAAACTGTTCAGAAGAAATTAATACCTTTGTTAAGCAAGCAAAATGTTTAATAGTAGTAATAGTTATAAGAAGCAATAGAAATGCAATGATCATCAATATAACAAAATATAAGATGTTATATCCTCCACATTATGTTACAGATTTATATAACAGACTGCAAAAGACTTGCTATGAAAAAGCTATTTTATCAGAGGATAAGAGGGCAAGTGTACCTGGAACCCCCCCAGGGTGATGGTAACAGAGACGTCCAGTGGCTTGTTGACCACTCCAGCGACAGACTTGACCAGGGACATGAAGAGCAGGGGGAACCAGACAATGCAGATGAGCAGCATCACGATCATGCCCCCCATCCCGTACTTCACCACTTTCTTCTTCTTCTGCCCCCGAGGCTGGGGGTACCTCTGCAAAAAACACCAAAAACACACAATATTCACACATACTCACATGTCCTTTGACAGCCTGCTGTTTTTTTTTCCTTAATGAGAAGCACAAAAGGTCCTGGCATCACAGCAGACTTCCATTCTGCCATAATGCAATGTTTAAATCATTTTGAACTCCTGTTCAGTTTAATAGAAATAGAATATCCACCTCTGGCTGGCCTTGATTTAGTTTGTTTTTAAATGTGTGTGGATTTTACCACCTCTTTCTCAGTCACTCCTCACCTTCTCTGACTCCCTCCAGCACTTAAGAACAAATATGTGAGCGTAGATGTCCTCAACACAGATCCAGCTGGAGAGGCTGAGGGTGGTGTCGGTCCAGACCCAGTCCATCACAGCACGTAGTTCTGTCAGGAAAGGCACCAGGCGGAACCTGGGGGGTGAGGGGGGTCATGTAAAATGAATCTCCACATTTATAATAGCCTGGAACCCAAGATAGGGGTTCAGGGTCACTTCAAATTGGCAGGATTAATTCCAATACTGTACTCAGCACTAGCATTCCTTTGCTGTTAATGTGACCACAATGGATATCATGGAAGAATATTTTTCAGTTCAGCAAAAAAGATAGCTTTGATGTTGAGTGGCCTTTTGTTTCCTGAAAATATGTTTATGAAGGTTATTTTTAAAGCCGGATGCACAAAGTTTCATAACAGCCCCCTATTCACTCACCCTTGGAAGAGGAACAGGTTGACATAATTGTAGCTCTTGGTGAGAAAGTTACCCAGCACTCTGGTGGGATAACCACAGCGGATCTGATAGGCTGACAGGCCAAAGTATATGCACTTCACAAAGTACCAGAGCTGTGCTACCGTGTTCTGACTGAAGCGTCTGGAGAAAAAGACATATTATGTTATAGAAATGACAAACAACATTTTCAACAGTGCTGGTTCAAATTATTTTGAAAATTATTCCCTGTCCAAATAATTCCTATCATTCTTTTTTCCTTTTACAGCTATACCTTTTGTTGTCAAGAATCCATGTAATTTTTTCACATTCTCTTATGTTACTAGTTAATGATGCTGGTTAATCATAACTATTTTGAATGTCTTTGGTATTTTGTATATTCAGAGGTTTGCTGTTGCCCTGTGCCAGAGTTATTGTATTCATATAGATGTCATGATGATTGTACTTAGTAGGATTCTTGAGTTTGATATTGTCAACTAATAATTATCCAACAGGGTTACAATAAAACATAATAACAGGGTGTTTTGTAAAGCAGAAGATGCAATACATTGAGTGATACACGTGTTTGTACCTCTCTGTGACTCCTGGAAGGATGAAAAACATCCAGAAATGTATTCCAAACACCAGGATGACCTGGAAGATGACCTTTCCCATGACTGTTTTCCTGAGGTATAAGGCCCGGTCCACCACCATAGTGCCAAACTGGATTAAGACCATGACCAGGAAGGCCTCAGGCACCTGGTCCTCTGACAGGGAGGAAGTGATGTCAGCAGCTGCTGAGTGTTTCTGTTGGTACACAGGAAGAAGGAAGTTACTCACTTTGATTTGTATTTTTTAAAAGATGATTCAAGAAAAAAATGTTTTTGTGCTAGACTGACAACTTAATATTATATTTATTCATTCAGTCAATCCCATCCATCTGTCCACCCATCTGTGATAATGAATTTCATAATCCAATTTTGAGGGTTGGAGCCAAATTACTCCCCTGATATTACTTAATAGAGAAAAAAGCATGTCATTTTGCAAAATCACTAGATAACTGAAAAAGGAATGTAAAACATACCCCAAAAGCCCAAAAGCCAAACACAATGATAATGAAGTCTACAGTGTCTGCCAGGAACATCAGTACATAGACGTCTGTCACAGCACTGTATTCTGGGTGAATAAGGTTGTAGAAGAACTGACGGATGGGGATGTAGATATCAAGGGTTCTTGGAAAAAGAAGCAAAAAGTAGTTGTTAAACAATGAAATGTTTTCATGTATGTAGAGGCATAAAGCTAATACTCAAAACAATGAAAATTAGTTAGGTCATTAGTTATTGACAAAATCTTTAAGAGTGTTGACCAGTTTTTAGTTTGGTTAACCATCAGTTGAAATGAATTGAAACAGATATGCAAAGTTCACTCTGTGTACCCTAGCTACACTGGAAATGCTCAGTATAGGCTAATAAGTCTGGGAGACACTCACTTCTTCACAGTGAAGGCTTTGGCTTTGATCAGCTGCTCCCTCAGCTTTTCTAGGAGCAGCTCTTTGCGGCTCTTCTGCTGAACACTCAGCACACTCCCTGCTCTCCTGCTGCTGTTCCGTGTGCTTGTGCTCCCTGGGAGAACCACAGAAAAGCCTGATGCAATACTCCACACATGACAAGACAGAACAAGCTAATCATCACTTAACAGAATGACTGAGCATTCTAGATCTAAAGGACTTCTAAAATGTTAACTGAGCAGCAATCCGCAGACCAAGACTCTAATGCGGTGTGCATAAGATGGGAATTCTTTCAGCCGATATTCTATAGATTTGTGTACAAGAGTCAAAAACAGCAGTCTGACAGCTTGTAAATACTTTATTTAAAAAACAAAAACACTCTCCTTGCTACTATATGTTAACGGAAACAGTCATGTTGGCAACAGCTTTCTCATCAGTGTAAAAGCCCCCCATAGTATTTGGCATTCCTTTCAGCCCCTCTACCTCTTTTGGAGCGAGCGGAGTGGGAGGAGCGGTGGGAGATCTGGGAGCCTGTGGTGGAGGTCTTGCGCCGCAGGGGTGTTCGCTGTTCGGGAAAGCGCACATGCACTGACTCCAGCGAGGTTGCCAGGTTGATGGACTTGAGTGAGCTGTCAGAGCCCCTCCTCTCTCTCGCTGCCGATGCTGTGTGCTCCTCTTCGGAATCGCTGCGGTTCAGGGCAGACCTCTCCGCTGCTCTGGGGTCATCCTCATTCCACAGGCCGTGGCACTAGGTTTAGGGAGGACATTTTAGGAAGTGGAAATCAGACTAATTTTCATGGAGCTCAAGATGCCTGACTGATTGTGACTGTTAGTAGTATTTAGTATTAAGTGTGTCAGTTGTTACATCTTATGGGTACAATCAATGAGTTGTTTTTTTAAATTTCATTGTGGCTCTACGGCACTTCAGCTGACAACTGCCACACAAGTAAAATATTTTCCCTTTAATCAATCCAAAAATAAATACAGTCTTCCTTATAATATATTTCAGAATAAAGGAAATATCTAATGTGAGTAAGTACCTTTAAGATGGATCTGTGAAAGAATAGTGCTAAGAGCTGAACCAAGTCATAGTGCACATAGCCTTCCTTCTTCTCAACACCAATTATATTAGGAGGGTGGAATGGCTTTGACTTGTCAAACTCTATATTTCGGTTGAAAGGGAAGAAGCCGAACTGAAAGAAGTATTTTATCACAATGGTGACCTGGGAATGGGAAAGAGCAAACAAAACAGGATTGTTAAGAAAACAAAAAAAATTTTCATTCTAAGTGCCATTAAGCTGCATTAATGTATAATGAAATCTCTGTGTAATCTCTGTTTAATTAAAGCAATCATATTTCATGGAGGGCACATAGAACAGCTGACCAGTGGCTGTATGACAACAGTGATAAGGAAGTCTACAACGTAGTTATTCTCACTATTAGGCAGTGTCCCTGTGAATTAAATACTATCATATAAATAAAATAAGACAGTAATACAGCCTGAGTATATAATCCTCAAGGAGACAAGATAGGTCATGAGCTTGAAATAGAGGAGGCTGAATCTACTGGTAAACTGACCTAAGATCTAATCTTAATCTGCCCTGATGTATTTTGTTTTAAGAGGAGACATAATTCTCTGTGCACTGGGTGCTATACCTCTGTGTAGACTATGGCCGTCATCCAGAAGCGCTTGCTGGGCCGCGGCACTGACAGCATGGCCCACAGGAAGATAAGGATGGGCAGGACCAGGGTGACCACCGACGCAGAGACCATGTGGTTGAGAATGATGACCAGGTAGCAGACCATCTCGGAGTGCGCCACCAGCATGTTGTAGAGGGCGTAGCAGAGCTGCAGCAGCTGCGGCTGGCCCTGGTAGAACCTCTCAGAGTCTTCCAGCTCCTCGTCATAAAACATCCTGAGCAACAACAGAGGAACAGCTCTACAACTCTCCAACTGGCTTTAACTCTATGCTCTCACATGGTATTTTCTCTGGTGTTTGATTTTGAATGACTCTTATTGTGTTACTCAATTATATTTAAAGAAAAAAAAAGGAAAAACCTAGGAAAATCACATATTGTGCATTTACACAATTCACCCATCTACCAATGTGTTCTTCTTCAAAGCCCATAGAATAAGCCTGTAGGATGTGTAGCCTGTTAGACTAGTCCCCATATGAACATCCCCATAAGAACAATTAAAAAAGTACAAATAACAGCAGTGTGCTACAAGACCTATTTTTTAGCATAGGCTGCAACAGAAAAATGTTTTTGTAGAACTTGCTCCTAACCTGGTACAACAAATCTCACAGCCGTATGACATCCTACATAGATGCTGGAATATGCCCTGATGAAAAGCTCATACACAGACAGTCTGGTGAAAAATCTGAAAATTAAACTAGATTTTAATTCTAGCAATAAATCATGCCTTATGTTCTTTGCTGGAAGAATACTTGTTTTAACCACCTTTCTGCCAATGACTGATTATGGAGCCAATCTACACAAACATGCCTCCAAATGACTCTGTTGGCCATTGAGTCAATTTATTACTGTGCTTCAGTAGAATGCTTACTGCCTCACTCACCATTGTTATCTGTATGAGCGGAAGGCTTTACCTCATTAGACAAGTGCAGATGGGCCCATGGCAGTTTTTTCATTCAGAAAGCAATTACACCAGAACTTTCCAGCTGGTATATTTGTACCAACAATTTCAACTCTACTATAATGACTTGCTGCTGATTACTTTGTCTTTCCCATTTTTTGAATTTAGACAGCAGGCTTGGAAAGCCATTTTACACACGCACACACACACAGGCTGAGAAGTGGCAGAGACTCAGCAGTCCTTACTTGTTGAGGAGCAGCTCGCTGGCAGTCAGCTCATGAGTTAAGGAGGGCAGCAGGGAGTCATCCAGGTAATCTGACCTGCTGGTATCTGGGCTCATGACCATTAACTGCTTTCCATCCCTGTCTGAGCCAACAGAATCCCTGTCAAAGCTGACGGCCTTGCTGTAGGAGGGGGGCACGTCTACGTCTGTGGGGAAGGTGGTGGGAGCGTCGGTTTCCGATGAGTCCAGGTGGACCTCAAATTCCGGGGGGTACAGGAAGTCCCGTCCTGTCTCCGTCTCAGAGACACACTCCCTGTCGTCTCCCTGCAGGTGGCCAGGGATAGTCCTGGCCATCATCTCGTCATCTGTTTCGAAACAGCGGCCCTCTTCCAGCTCCCTCACATCCTCCTCCCTGGGAGAGTCCTGGTATTGCTCATCTTCCACTTCCTCTATGGTGTCATTGGTGCCCTGCCGAGAACACAGCATTGTGCACTGTGTAGGTTCACTGTGAGCAAAGAGAGAACACCACAAACTAGAGTCAAAGCCAAATACTCCAACTACGATGATATTTTAATGCATCGCGATGAAAACCTTCCGGAGTTTCTCAGTGAATTTTAATGCCAACCTTCCTATGTTGCACAAAAAAGAAAAGTTTTAGTAACGGTTCCAAAGTGTAACACAAGAGGGCAGAGTTTCACTCTTGTGATTGCGGAGTTGGACTCCAGCAAAGCCATAATACTGAACTTAAAGCCAATGAGAATGTGTTTAGTAAAATATGCTGACGCCAGTCATATTATATCAGGGCTATTCGACTGCTGGTTGATGGACTTTGTTAGGTTTTTCTACCACTTACACATCACACCACCTGATTAACAAAAATTGTTTACATCCATGTTCCAGGAGGCAGGTTAATTCATATAATCAGGTGATGTAGTGTGTTTTTGGTGCAGATAACTGCAATGACTGTGATCCTTGGGACCTGGAGTTGAACAGCCAAGTATATAAGACATATTAACCTGGTATGACAAATAGTAGGGGGTAAGAATTATATAATGCTTAAAATGAAAGCTTTTAGACATACTGGCTATTACATGGAAAATCGTCTTGGTCATTTTAAAAAATAGGGACCCTGGCTTATTTTTCTGACACTTGCCACAACATAGAAGCAGCAGTCTCTGGCTTTTGTTTGCTTGCTTCAGCGCCCCCAATGACGAGAGTGTGCATGTTGAGTGAGGAATGGTTTTGGAAGAGAAGCTGTCTTTCAACACTGATGCAGGGAGCTCACAGAGGCAGGATGAGGAACACTCTCTATTCATATGGCAGAGCAGCGCAGGGCGATAACCTCAGCAACAGCACCACCAGCCTTTTTCCTTAATGTCCTTCTTACCTCTGCGTTACCATAAAAAAGCACAGAACCACCATAAAAAGCACTACAGAGCTGTTAAACTGTATAGCAGAGAATAACTCTTACTTCTACACTACATCATTGGTAAGATTATATGAGTTTGTAAAGGAAAAATAGTAACCACTGAGGAGGGTTGAGCTGTTCATGTGGACAACCTTAAAACCATTTCCATATTTAAATTGCCACAGGAGGACGATCCTTACTGATGAATAGCAATGTGATTTTAGCAACCACCAAGATGAATTCAGGCGGGCTGAATGAATCTCCACCACAGTGAAGAAAGGGGGTGTGAGGAGGGGTGAGGAGGGGGAGGGTGGGACGGGTCGTGCATGTGCATGTGTGTATGGGGGTGGGGCCAGGCACCTGGACACAATGCTGCCACCGCTGTCTGCTGACGAGTTAGACACATCCAGGCTGTACATTTTGCGCAGCTTTGGCCTGGCACGCTCACTGGTTTTGGGAATGCTCTCAGACATTCCGTCCAGGTCGTCCAGAGTGGACTGGCGGGAGAACAGCATGGTGGCCTCGGTGTAGGCGCTGGCGGCACAAACACGTGGTGAGACATGGGAGTGGGGTTAGCAGTGGTCACTGCGACATGGCAAAAATGTGAGAATCAGTCCAAACAGAGGAACTGCATAACTCTTATCTTACTTTTACTGGTGTCAGTATGGTCACCATAGACTTACAAGACCTAATAAATATTCCCTAGGGCAAGCATTTTTCATGAAAAAATGCCTTTTTGAGAAAAAGCATACATAATCTGAATTAACAGAGGGGACCATAATATATATTTTCAAAATGAGGGGGAATCTATAAGGGTTCCTGTGCCCTTGCATAATAAAATTGTGGTATCTATATGGCTTAATCCAAAAAATAATTGATATTATGGCTTGCATATATCTGAATATTGCTCATGCCACTTATATCCAAATTAATACACAGTCTGTATGTATTGCAATAAAATACATGTATGTGGTATTTCCTGCCAACCTGCTTGTTGGTGGATGAAATACCTTCCAGCCAAAAATAGAGTATATGTTAAATACCATGCACTGTAAATTTTACATTCTTCTGAATGAGTTCTACACATTTTGACAAGACAAACAAATTACCACAGATGATGTAGCAAAGTAAACACTGATGACATTTATGTTTGTACATTATGTTAAAATCAGAGTGAAATGGAACAGCAAATCTGAAATGTGAAATCTAGAGAACAGGGAGCCGCTGTGTAAACCTGGCAGGCTACTTTTGCAGGCCATTTACAAGTACTTAAGCAAGCCTAGCATTCCTCTGTTTTATGAGAAAAACAAACTTTAAAACATGGTGAAAAAACAGAGGGGGTGAACCCATTGATACCATGCAATGAAAAAAATGAGTGTAGTGACAACAGTACACAAACACATACTCAAAGTATCATTGATAAAAAGAGTTCCATGTCACTAACTAAAGGAAGATGAGCAAATGTACACATCAGCATCAGTGGACTTATCTCTCTTTTCAGTGCTATGTTTCTGTGTATACCTTTAAGTCAGTGTTTCTCTGAACAGGTCCTTGAAACCAGTCATGTTTGGCTGGTCTTCCTTCTAGTTAAGTTCATAATGAATTAGGTTTGACTGAGAATGCAGCATACTCTTACTTATAAATCCATGTCTACATAAGCATTCATTCACCTTGACAAACTATCATGAGAGTCCTGGCTTTCCACCTTAAGTCTGTCTTGTTTGAGCTCGGCCCTCTGGGTGCTGGACACAGGGCACTCATCCATGCCATCCAACCCAGACTCTCTGGAGAGATTCATACGCATCTGCTTCTGGTAGTAAACATGGATGCTCTCCCGTGATGGAACATTGCCCTGATTGAGAAAAGTAAAGTCAAATTGTCTGTGTGTAGAGCTTCTTTTTATTGCCAAGCTGAGTATTGGCTCACATAGCTCAAGGTAGGGACATCACTTTGTCCAACTCCCAAACAAATTGAAAGTGGACTTACATGGAATACTTTGAATGCAGATTGAGAAGGGTCATATCAAGCCATGGTAAAAATGAGCTTAGAAGAACTGAGGGACTTGAGTTTTAGGTGTCACGAGAGTCCTCAGCACCAGCAGGGAAGTATTTGACCATTTGAGACTGGTGCATGTGTTACCTTTTTAATCTCTCGTGTGAGCATGCACCGCTCAATGCGTAAGACAGTGGAGATGTCAATGTGCTCTCTGCAAATGGAGTTCAGCCAGGCAGTGAAGCTATCCAGCAAGGCCAGGAACAGGACCCAGGTGAACTTCACAATGTTAAAGACCCTCTTGATGATGTTGTCTGGGGAAGAAGATGGAAGAAGGGGGTCAAATCGAAGCTAAGAATATCGAAGACAGAATCAATGACATCATCCGGAGGTACAGGTGTAAACCACTCAGGACGTAGGCTAGGGGCGAGGGTGAGCAACTGGATGGATTTTGAGATTGAATAATGTATTGTACACACCAGGTCCATCAGTGTCTTCCTCTTCTCTGACCTCTCGCTCATCTTCCAGCTCTCCCACTTCTATTGTAACATGGGCTGTGGAGGACATACACATGCGGAGGTCAGGGACAACACTAAGCATCCCATTATATAGTAAACTTCTTACATAGAGTCCACAATAATACTCATGATAATAGACATTTACAATACTTTGTATTGCAACACAACAGAAGTGAACCAGAGGTCCTCTGTCTTAAGAATTTAGTTATAATGAGTTTTACAGAAGTTATGCTGATACAAGTTTGTGTATAAGACCAATCCAGACACAGCCTGAAGCACTGGATAAAAGCTTGACCACAGACAAGACTGGACAGTCCCAGCATGAATCCTACTGGACTGCAGAAAATCGCTAAGTGGGTGTTTAAGCCAACCACGTAATGTGCACAAAAACCTCATTCATGACTAACACTCGGAGCTGGGCCGGGGACACAGAGACCAAAATGTACCGTAACACAAAAAAACGACGGACAAGGCAAGCCAACCAGACGAGAGCAAACATTTGAGGGGCCAGGTGCCCAGATGAAGTGAAGTGAATGGAGTTCTTCTCCACCTGCTGTGGAATAAAGAGACCTTATGTAAGCTTTCATCTTTGAACATGATGTTGAGGCCCATACCCTCTTTCCTGTCCTTCTTTGGGGTGTCACCTCCCAGGTGCTTTTTCCAGAACCTGCGCTTCTCCCGGCTACGCTCCTTCATGGCGGTTTTGGAGTCTGTGATCCAAGCATGGTACACAAACTGGGCAGAGAGAATAGCATTCAGATTTGTGTATTAAAAGAAGATTAGGACACCAAAAAATTAAAGAAAGAATGTGGGCTGTTTACTTGTAACATTTATTAATACCCACCTCTCTTTTTTTTGAGAAGATTTAAAATGGAGAAAGTAACCTTGTTCATGATATATAATTTCGGAGGATTGCCGTTGCTATAATGATCTATTGTTGAACTCATATAACTCTGTGAACTCTGAATAAAAATGAGAATCATTCAAAAGTAGACAGCCCTAGGGCCACTTAAACATTAGGACATACTGTTGGCATCAAGAAGGCACAGACACAACAAACAGACCAAGTTTAGGGTGTGATTTGATCCAAAGATGAGTGAGCATAGAAGGATGAAATATGAAGTGAGGAACCTTTAAAATAATGTGATGATTATTTAGATACCTGTTCATTACAAGTTACCAGTGGAGAAATATATACCAGTGGAGAAAACCACCCCCTAAACTGGCCAAGACACAACCTTGATTTTCTGGACACACAGACATGTTCATTTCAGGTGGTCCAACTTGTGGAAAAACACCTTTGGAACATGCAAACTTTTTATAAACAGGGGCAAATATGAGATGCATAGAGGATGATATGAATGCACAGTTCACTGTATTTTCATGGCATGCTTTGACAGATATTTGTACATGATATGTAAAGAAGTATGAGTGCATTCCACTTCAAGCATAGCCACTTTTGATTTAAAGAGCTCTGTAGGTGGTTAATTAAACAGAGGTCTGTGATGTGACGCACGAACTGGGACTGGGAAGATTTTACACACAAAACACAATAGAACATGTATGCCTGGGAAAATACCTTTGCTGCTCTGATTACATACTGAAGTATAGTTTTGGGCAGTTTAATGACAGACTTTGGCAAAGCCAACAAAGCAGAAGCAAACTTTCCAATTGCTCTCTATAAAGAAGGATAAAGTGGGTTAGTGGAACACAGAATTTTAGTAAATAGCCATCTTCCAAACACCATGCAAAATATGTTAGCAATTAGTTCTTTGCTAGAAACAGTGAAACTATAAAACATAAAACATAACTTGCAGGATCCCTGTGTTTTATGTAGCAGTAAACATGTTAGTATAGATATGCAGTTTCAATGCAAATTAAAACAGTAACCACACAAAAGTATAACATTCATAAAATTACAGAACAATTAAAGCAATAAGCTGTAAGCTGACACATCAGCTCAGGTCTCAAATACTACAGCTGATGGTAGGAGAGAGAATCATTCAGCATTGGGTCCTTACTGTGCTCTCTTCAGCACACAATCCTAAAAAACACTGTTGATCTGCTCATTGATTTTCTTCAGTAAACATCCAACTCAATCTACACATTCAGTCCTAAATGTACCTGAAATGCAGATTTCTTTGGCAGGTCCTCCTCTTTTTTGTCTTCTTCTTCCTCTTCTTCCTCACTGTCTGTCTCAAATAAGTAATAATCTCCACTCCTTACCACTAAGAGGTAAATGTAAAGTTAATGTGGGTTCATAATAAACCACGTTAAGCATAAGACTTGTCTTATTAAACAAGACTTTTTATACAATGAGTGACTCTTAGTTAAGTCTTTTTATCATACACATGAGACCTGTCTTATTACACAAGACATTTTAAGCAAGAAGTGACTCTTAGTTTATTTTTTTTAGCATTTGCAGTATTTTATATGATAACAAAGAGAGAGAAAAACACCTTAGTAAATGCCTTATCATCTCATACCACTCATATAAGACCCATCAAGCTGGGTTTATACACAGCATTTGCTTATTCCTCATACAAAAGTAATGGTTGGGATGTTTGAAAAAACAAGTCCACATTTGACATGCTCTAAAGGGGGAACCTAATTGTGGTCTGTTACAAATGTGACTGTTGCTGATGCCAGATGATAAATACTTATATGAATTAGATTTCTTTCTCTTGTTATTAATCTCAGCTAGAAACCTCACTGCTGATAATATTAGTGCAAATGAAAAAGGATAAAATGTTAATCAGTAAAATATAAAAATTGTAAAAGGCAGCTAAATAACCAACTGGCTACCTTTCACTTCATACAGTACTGGTTGCAAGATAATTTACAGCTGATCTTCTAGTAGGTAAGTGGAGTAAAAAAAACCAAAACATTAACTAAAGGCATCTCTGAATTGCCCATAGCAGCACAGCATGGCCATCTAGTTTAAGCTAATGTAAATAACGCGTTACTGATTATGTTTGTTGATGTGTACTTTCATTTGGAGGTTTAAGCTGTGCATAAGCAGTTAAGCAGAAAAAATCCTTTGTGTTTCCAAACAGAAAATGTTTTGTTTCTTTACCATTTCAAATGGGGTGCCAAGTACTTATTTTAGGGGAATCAATTATGTTCAGCATGACTTCTGTCTGGAGGTGCAGTTTAAAAATGGGGGGGGGGGTGGACAAAGTGAGGAACAGGCTTAATGCCAGGCTTTATACTACTCTATATTACTCTATAGTTTAAAATAAAAAGAAAGCCTTATATTATTAGTTTACAATAATAAAATGATGGGGTTTACAAATTCAGCAAAATGTCAGACCCAAGTGACCCTTTTATACAGAGTTAATATAGATGAAATAAATAGCATAATATTGATGCTGTTGCTTTCAACCAAGTAAATTGTTTACTTTGTGAGACACTAATATTTGTGAGTCGTAAGTATTTTTCTTACCATCCTCATAAATGAGGAAAAAGGAACAGAATTTCTATGTTGGTTACAAATACCATAAAAAGGCCAGAAAAAAAAAACAAACAACATTTTTGAAGCCATGTGCTGTTTTCTGAAAATAAAACGATCAAAGACATCACCACAGTGGGTGGTGTTCAGCAAAGAAGTACAGAGAGAAAAGACCACCACTGCAGACGTTGTTATGGGAGCAGACTCAGCATCATCAGTGGGCTTTCACTTTATCACTTTCAGCCCAAATGATTTCTGCATCGGCCTAAATGTGGCAGACTCAGGCCTCAGGTCTCACCAGAATCACACGGCACAACAGCGTTACTGAATGTTAGAATAGTTACTGAGTGAAACAACCTTATATCCTTGAACAGAAAGGTACAATGGGGTGAATGAGTACACAGCATAGTTACACACACTGATGAATAAAAATGTATGGAACAATAGAAGTTCAATTGGGGAATGGTGGGACAATGATGAGTTCTGTGAGCTACCGAATGAACATAACTCAAGGTGAACCAATAAAAGCAAGTCAGTAGCAGACATTATATTAGCACAGCTGGTAGACAACTATAAAAATAAAACTTATTCTTTTAGAAAACTCCCAAGTGACTTCAACCAATCAGGAAAGCTACCAGTGATCCTCAACATTAAGAAAGTCAACTAAAATAATTTATAATTGTACCAGTGCAAATTACCAACTGGAACAAGTTTTCCAGAGATTGGTGGATCTATAATTTTGAAAGATAAAAAAAATTCCTCTGCCGCTTAAACTACTGACTGCATTCAATAAGTTCAACTTTATGTGATTGCACCAGCACCCATCTCATAGACATTATCAATTCCGCTCTGCCTCTCTCTTTCACATTATCGTGGTGTTGGCTGGCTGACAACAATAGTAAGAGCACAATAAGCAATTCTTGATATTAAGAAAGCAGAGGAGAATGATTATATCTGTTTTAATGAAGTACAATGATGCAATGAAATGTGATTCAGCAGTGATTCCTTACTGTGCTCTCTTCAGTACACAATCCTATTGGCCAACAAACATTGTTGATCTGCTCATTGATTTTCTTCCGTAAACATCCTACTCAATCTACACATTCAGGCATTACTTCTTTTTTTGAGCATTCTATTTAGGGTTTTTATATATTTTATTGAAAAATATGACCATTAAAAACTCTGTAAAAATGTAGCAGTAGTAGAACAAAATGCAGTGTTAAACGTATCTCCAATTTCTCAATTTCTCAAAAAATTATCAAAATTCTCAGATTTAAAACCCATAAATAGAGATAAAAAAGGAGGAGGCCTGGATGAGATTCCCAATGGACCACCATTTTACCAAATGGCATGGTTTAGGATCATTACAGCCCAAAGGAGCACAGTAATGGAGTGTTCTGGTCAAGGATACAAGGTGTATTAGGGCACAGAAATGACAGGGGGAACCTACTGGAAGCATGGTCAACCCAAGGCCGCCACCACTGTTTTTTTTTGTTCTTGACCCTTTCTTTCTCTGCTTCCCCTAAAATAAAATGTTTCAAAACATTAATTTAAAATACTTTCATGAGCAACAGGAACAATGATGTGAATACTTTCAATAAGTATATATCAATTTGCATAGAGTCTTTAAATATTTCTTATAGTTACATTCGTTTTAATACTTATTATGATTGTCACTACTACTGTATTATAGAATGTATATGTAACATACCAATTTAATATAATGGACATAAACAAGCTGTTAAAAATCTAAACCATGAATATAAATATTGTTGTTTTAATTATTTCATGTATTAAGTTTAATTGTTATATGTATTTTTAAATGTGCATTCCCTTGAATAGTATGTTTATCAGCATATATTTAGAAGCACAAATATGTACAACCAAAAACTTCACAATTACCTATTAACAGTATAAAAGCTTATTTTTGTCAGATGTTGTGTTCTGTATTATTAATGGAATAACTACAGCCATGATTTTACATGATAGCATTATCCTTTTAAAGGGTCATACCATTATGCCACAGATTTAATACCATTATGATAATCCCATATACTAACCTTACATTTGAGACATTTCCTTACAAAATTAAACGATTAAAGCTACACAATTTATTACATCCGGTTTCTTACATTCCTTAATCCAATGTTTTACAGTAAACAAAAATGTAACATCTGGACAAAACTCAAATGGCTGAAAATGTACATGGCAAAGTTACATAGAAAACAAAATGGAAAAGTCCAGACCAAACCAGAGCTCCTGAAACGAACGCTTTCTCATAATTTACCATATTCTCTTCCCTTATCATTCACAACTTTTTGCAAAGCAATAATTTCACCAATGGCAGAAAGTCATACCTTCATCATCCTCTTCTTCCTTGGACAGACTCTGCCCCTCTCCTGACTCCTGAGCCAAACTCAGCATCCTCTCTTTGCCCCTCTTAAACTTCTGCTGACGGGTTTTAATGCGGTCCATTCTAGTTTAATACAAGAGGACAGAACGGATGCAAAGTTCACTGACAAATGACCTTTTATTCTGTTTTCCAGATGACTTTGAAACGTCATCCATATTACATTAATTACCAATAAGATGTGGGATGATATTTTGTTTTGTAGTTTCTTACATCTGTTTAGGTATTCCAACATGTTGCAAGTATTCACATAGGACAGATAAAGTGTGAGATGTTGGACTTCAGAAATCTGTCCTGTACTGTAAATAGTTTCTATTTCATCATTGAAAACCTCAACCTCATCAACTATTGTAAATGTCCAAAGCAACATTATCCTAGTTCTGCTACAAATATATCATAAATAATATTCATGTTTATATGCAGGTATTCAAAGGTTTGCATGAGAGTAACTGACATTAGATCCAATTATGCCCATATTTTTAAACACAGGCTTCAGTGAGACATGAAGACCTGAAAGGCATGGTTTTGTAGCATTAGCATTGATGGATCTAACATACGTGATAAAAAGAACATACACATCTGAGTGTGGGGTGATTTCACATGAATTGAACTAAAATGTATATAAATAGGAGAGGAGGCTCACTGTCTCTTGAGCTGGTCCATAGACTTCTTCTCCTCTTCGATCCTGGCCTTGACAGCTTTCACAATTGTGGCCTGGAATAGCTCTGCCCCTCTGTAATAAACAACCAGCTATTTTTATAGCTAATGCCTCTCAAAGCTTTTAACATTAAACTGGTTACATAATCCCCTTAAGTCCATGCCCCTGGCGGCAGGGGGGAAATTAGATGTCGATTTTGAAGTTGCCAGGTTATGTTTTCTTTCCAATATAACTGTATAATAAGCAGTAAGAAATCAGGGAAAGATTCCATTGGCCAGTGCTTAGACTGAAAAAAATTTATAGCATATTATAGTAATACTAACATAGGTATCTTTTTATTATGTTGAGCATTATGTTCCATGCTTAGCCAAGTGTTGCTTCAGGTCTTTTTTTATTTGGCACTTTTTTAAATGGCAAAATGTTTTCAAAAATTTCAGCCTACTAATTTTATAGTATGAAGAATAAAAACAAGTGCATGTGAAATGAAGAAGTGCATGTTAAATTTTGCAGATGTCCGCATTTCTTTACTTGACTGGGTGAGAATGTGAGAATGTGTTCATACCTGGATGCTAAGATCTGAGAGGAGCGAATGTCCGCCACCACATGGAGGAAGTAGTAACTCATGAAAACACGTCTCTGCAGCAGCAGGAATGCGAAACAGATACTGTCCCAGATAATCCCCGCCTCGTCACTGGGCAGCTCACAGTGCTCATTGGGGTCAGCTGCAGAGGCAAGTGAATGAGCACTTTATACCCTATCCTGAGCTTTTCATCAATATCTTTGTGCTGCTAGTTTAGTTTATTTATTCACACAGAACTGTGAACCTCATGGCAAACATTTGAATGGATGGTGGCAGTATTTTAATTGAATTTGAATAGAAAGTGTTACGGGACAGATGGAATATAATCTGGCATCTGGTGTGGGGTTACTTACGACGAGTGTAGCCTTTTATGGTGCAGGCCAGGCTGAATAACTGGATCAGCCAACAGTTACTTGGAACCAGGGCATTGATGTAACCACAGGCAACTATCTAAGAGATAAGCAGAGAACCCAAGTCCTGGTTTATCATGCATCTTCATATGAAACATCACAATAATATATCATTTCTTCAGGATATGTAAATTAAATTACATATTTCAATAATGTAAATGTATTTATTATGACAAAGAAAGTAAGATCAAGATCAGTATTTCAACATTAAAATTAAAAAGCATACAGAGAAACCGAGTCAATGTAAATTAGAAACTCCAACTCATAGTAATATTCCACATGATACAGATCTCCCTGGCAATAACACCTCCTCGAACTTAAATACATACCCTAAATTTGCAAGTGTTCAATTTTCACTCAGTGCTGCTCCCTAGAGCATACTGTAACAAATGAGAGCCTTGGACACTTACAGAGAGAATGTTCTTCATGGTGATCACAAACACATTGTAGGCAATGAGGAAGTCCCAGAAGTGTAGGATGCTCTTAATGGGCTTAAGAAGCAGTTCTCCCCCAAAAAGCAGGAAGTAGAAGCAGGCCACCAGGTAGCCCATGCAGAAGATGCTGATGCGCGTGGTTCCTGTGATGAAGATGATGGTGAGGACGAACCAGAATAGGTAGCTGAACATGATCACCTTCAGCATGTCCAAATAAGACCTGCAGAACACAAGCGAGAAGGGGGGGGCGGTGGGTGGATGCATGTCTGTAAGATGAATAAAACATTTCATGATTCATGACTCTGAGACTCTGAGATGTCTGAGATATTAAACCTGCAGAATGAGCTGGAGGCCAACATCATCAAGTCCCAAAAGGCTGCTTCCTCCAACACTACCCCACACCTGCCAGTATACCTCAACAACATGATAACAATCTGGTCAATATTTGGCCACTGTTCAGCCTAGGCTCCAGTACTCTTAAAATGGAGCTGGGGAATATTGAGTAGGCGGGCATATTAGGATGACCAATTTGCACTGGCTTCATCATAGACACCTAGAAATAAATGCTATGGGTTAAACAATTAGAAAAACCAGATAAAGGTGTAGTTATACTTGGTCCACTTAATGTAGAGCAAGGCATGGTGGTGCTCCATCTTAACTCTTGACTGTGATTTCTGACTTTAGGCATTTGTGAAAATGGTGAAAATGGCTCAGCATTCTGTATTATCCCTTAGAATGGACCATTTACAGTGGAGAGCACTCTGGATATCTCTTTAACTTCACAGATGTTAGCATATTATCATTATTTCAGCTGTTTCTTTAATGCAGTACGTATAAAAGTGGTGTGACTGTTACAATGTGTGATGAAATGGTATATGGTCATACTATGACCTTGTGTTGATGGTCTGAAACGGATTGCTGTCAAAGCTGTTCAAGCTAAATCATGTCAAAACAATCCTTTTTTCCATATTTAAAAGTGATTTATTGAATTACATGGAAATAGTGTATGAGTCGAAGGATGTGGTTATGGGACGGATGGAGTGACCGTAAAATATGGATTTTTCTCCCTTTCATCTGTAATCGGACACGAGGAAAGAATGAAGGAGTAAGTGCAGTGGGAAGGCAGGGCCTCTACAGTGCTTCCTTTACTTAGTACAGTCAGATAATAAAACAGTTCTCTACTTCACACATCACAACAAAGGGATGTCTACATAATCAATTAGGATGAGTGACCTGTGCTTTCTCATGTCTTAGCCATTTCTTGATTATTATTTTGTGACTTCTAGTGAAGTGGTTACAAGAGGAGATCAAAACTGCCAGTTAAAACAAAGTACTTAAGACAGCACTTAGCTGTGGGCATTTAGAGCACACACATTATAGCAACATCTGGGGTTTCAGAAGTTTTGTCTGTACTGTCAACCTTGATGTTATCTGCATGGACTATTCACACAGCTGTATGTCTACTGTTGATTTTTTTAATGCTTTTTTGATCTGATTAATAAATTCAACTGGGTTTATCATGTCATGTCTGGACAGTCAAATGTAAACTCGCTGTGCATAGAAGAGTATTCTACAAGCTTTTGGATTACAGAAGACTGACAGACTTAATAATTGATGTATTCCATCGAGCAGCTGGATCTGCAGATTTCCAGATGTAGATTAAATGCAAAATGCCAAACCCACCCTTAGTCCTATCATGCGTATGGTATACAGTATATCCTACTTTACCTGCAGTGGATGAAGTCAGGGACAGGATTGTGTCGGCTGAAGGAGGCTGCATCCAGGTCCCTGCAGATCTCCACATTGTCTCCAGCTAAGATACGCACTGCCGCCTTGTTCTCATCCTCGAAGATCTGCCTCTGCAAGGATGCACTCAGCAGCAACATGAAGTCATCTGTGGGGGACAGGATGGGGAAAGGGGTGATGTTATGTGCCTTTGCAAAACCACCATCGCTTACACAAACTCCACAACTCATTCATACTTACACAGGAGGAAAAGAGGGTTGGGCTTAGTGTGGAAATCGGGAAAGTAGAGCCACTTGATAACATTGGAGCCCATGATGGAGGAAGGAAATCTCCATGGGTAGTCTGGGAGGAGGAGAGGAAATGTAAACTAAGGGTCGACCAGTCAGCTTGGTTGCATAAGTATAACTAAGGTGGATGACAAAAACTCTGAAGGGCAGTAGCAGCAGAACCCACCTTTGCAGGCCGCTGGTGGGATGCCGATGCACACAAAGTACTGGAAAGTCAACATGCAGGCCAGAAAGCAGCAGTACTTGGGCCAGATCTCTGCAATGGCCTTTCTCCTCCGCCTGTACATGACCGCGATCAAACAAAAAGCGTGGAGCATAGCGTAGAAGTCCATTCGTTGTCCAATTACATTGACTGCCAACAGGAAGCACGTCTTCCAAAAGCAGAAGGAGATAGAGGACACAGGGGAAAAAAGAAGCCATCACTGAACTACTTCTGCTTGGGTTTTGGTGCAATTCAAGCTTGAAAATAACAGAATAAGGTTTCCTTGTGTTTTTTGTGGGTACACGGTAAGGTTCTGCTAATATTTGAGGAAGCCTCTATTGAAGTTGGGTGTAACCAAAAGCAGGAATTTTTTTGCTTAATTAAAGTTTACAACACTCAAAGTCACTAGTCATACATTAAAAATTATTCACTTTTTAATATATAAAGCACTCTGCAATTTCTACTGTGCAGCAAGGAGCCCTGTGATGGATGACTTACCTCTAGCCCAAACTTGTAAAAGAAGTAATTGATGAAGTACTTGGCACAGTTCATAATGCCGTCATCGAGGTGCTGTCTTGTGATATCATGAAAAATGGTCTTGGTGACTGGGGCTGTGAGGTTGTTTCTCAGCCGGTAGAACTCTTGGTGACGGTAAATGGTAACCTCGAAAGCCAATATGGCCAACATCAACAGGTTGTTCTGGAGAAAATGCAAAACAAAATCAAGAAAAGACATAAGAAGAGGAACAGACTTTCTGATTAGTTTTGAATGTGCCTTGCAGACTGCTGTGTAATATAACCAGCCTGGTGTTGAGTAATATATACAGCATGGCATCCTTACATAATATACCTGACCCTCTAGTGCTTTAGACATGTATTTGTTGTCTCAACTGGATAAACCTCTCATAAATTATGTGTGGACATTCTGGATATTGTACATGGTTCAGATGTGATGTATTCCAAAGCAAACAAGGTAAACCTGATGCAAGGTCCAGTGAATTGGAGGATAGTACATGACACATCTTGGCACTGTCAGCCAACAAGCCGTGCTCAATTCTCATGATATATTACAGTCTGTTTTGCCCTATTACATTTCCTAAGAAGAAATAGAGTATCATACAATTTGATTGTGTACCATTTCACCAAAAGAAAAATACGCTGAAAGAAATGTATAGATCTACTGTGTACCGCAGTACTACATACATGCTTTTGAGACATTGATCATTTGTGACTGACCATTGTGCTCATGGGACTTGGCTGCATAAACCCCATTAGTCAGAGAGGTAACTGGGTTCACATTAAGAGTGAGCTAACCCGTTTTATGCAAAGCCTGGTAAAAATCCAGAAGGAAAAAAATGGAAATTATTTTTCAGAAGACAAAAGTTTTATCTAAGTCAGTACATGTCATTTCCATGGTTATCCTCATGTCAGACACATAAAGTATAGGGACTTATATATTTTGTCACTGCATTTAAGGTTATGCATTTAAGGCAATCAAGATGTGTGACTATCAGGATGCAGGCTGCAGTATATACTAGTCTAAATCTGTTATTGCCAAATGAAATTCAGTCTCATGGCAGTATTTTTGTTAGATTCTGTTGCACATTGCTCTTTTACATACAGCTGTGTTGTAATAAGTGTTATTAGCCCAAATCTATAGTCTACTCAGTGCTGTTGGGCCCTGGTCTCACCCTTAGGTTCTCAAGCAATGGCGAGAACTTCTTCAGGCCCACCCAGTTGGCTGGGTCCACTGGGCTGCTGTACAGGAGTGACTTCTCCATCTCGCTTCGTTGCGCAGGTGAGTAATTTAGTGGCTGTGGAGAAGGGAGAGGAATTCAGTGCTCACAGGTTCAGGTGGGTCTCTGGACAGATGAACAGAAAATGGTGGTGGTGTAGGAAGCCTCACAGTGTACGCACCATGGAGCAGTTTTTGGAGTAGGACACAGGCTGGATGGAGGCTAGCTGGTACAACATTTTGCAGACGATGATGACACAGGTCCAGACCGTGCACACGCTGGAGGCTAAGGGACGAAACTGGCTGAACGGGAGAGCAAAGGCCCAGCTCACCAAGAAAACATAATTGAACAGGGACACCTATTAAAATACAGATAAAAGACAAAAAAGAACAATATTTGCATATTAATGTCTACTCTGCATGCTCTACAAAGAATCTCAGGGTTTCTGGAAACAACAGGATGTTATTCTAAAAACATCTCTCGAGGGGAATGCATGACAATAATTTCCTAATTTTCTTAGCAGATGAACTTAGTCAAGGCTGCTTCCATAACTAACGTTTTCAACAATATCCGTGTACACAGCTGGTTATTTCGAAAAGCAACAAGTATCTTACTTCATTTTATAATGGCAGTGGTAATCTCTGTCTTACAAGCCCTGTTCTTTAATCAAAACTTAGGTCATAATATGTTACTTCTTTAAAAGTTCAGTGGTCAGTCATTGCCACAACATGTCTACTCTGGTCAAATAGCCAAGGTTTGCTCTGTCCGTATCCCTGCATTGGCATCCTGCTCTTCACACCGTGTGGCTCTGAGGGGCAAAGCGGAGGCCCTGACCTCTTTGACAGACACCCAGATGATGTATGATGACACGATTTTGATGATGTGCAGCTCCAGCAGCCACCAGATGAAGATCTGCAGCTTGTGAAAGTACTCCAGGAACTTCAGAAACAGCACCGTCAGCCGATCCACCACCAGGTGCCACTTGTTCTTCAGATCTGTAAAACCGCACCCGGAAACAGCGTGATCGTCTGTTTCCGCACCACCTCCATTTTTATAACTGGCAGACAAGGAAATACTGCAAAATGTCCATGCACTATATAATAGAAGTGTTTTGCACAAAAATGGTACACAATATAATCTCTCTATAACTCTCTGAGAATTGAGAGTTTACAGAACAAACATACAATATTTGCAACATTTTGACACAAATCATCAACATTTGAAGTGTTCTGAGGGATTTATACATTTTTAAGGGGTGATTCACCATAAAAATGAAGACAATTTGATATGTTATACATAAATGATATGTTTAAAAATATGACATCTTCTGAGTCATCACAGACTAATCTATGTTTAAAAATGTTTTGGCTTCATGGAGACACAAATCATAATCTTATCAGTGCTTTGATCTCTAATGTTAACACAAGAACAGCTGCTACACAGCCCAGCTCAGCTCGAGACAGCTGGCAGCAGGCTGAGGCATTGCCTGCATACTGGGTTTTCTCACTGGGAAAGGGAGATAGGTTAAGTGTGGTTAGAGAACCTCAGATCCTGCCCTTTGACTTCAGTTAATTCATTATTGTTCTTCCCATACAAATGCAATCCTTTATTATTACTAAATTACTGCTTGGGGACATGCTTTTTGTATTGTAATAAAATTATTATACCCAGAAATGAATATCTGATATTTCCATTGCTTGATCATTATCTGTAAAAGACATTTATTTAAGTAAATAATCCTGCTTCTATAAACTGAGGTGCGTCAAAGTAATTTTGAAAATTCATGCCACTGCAGTATGAACACAGCCATTAGAATGACAGAATACCAGAGTGCTGAGTAGTAATTAATGAACAGACCAGTGTAAACACACTGACTAAGAAAGCTCTGTGTTTATTTACTTACTGGGCCAATCAAGAGGAATTATGGGTGAAAGCTGTGTTCAGTGTATGTGATAATATTTCAGCACAGCAAATTGTGTGGGCGGCCCCATGAGAGACCTCTCTGTTCAGTGACTGGGCCTGAAGGGACTACTACAAAGACCTGGGCCCTTCCTCGCCACTGCCCTGAATCCTGTTTGCTCAGCCAACAAGTCTAGACACTTTTATTCACAAGCGCTTGCTTTCCTGTTCTGTCGTCTTGGTCCGATAAAAGAATAATTCAGAATACACTTTTAGCATGTAGCTGCAGTTTGTGCTTTAGACCCCTGATCACTGGACCAGGGGGCATCTTGCTGGAACTGATGCACCGTGAAGAAGACCCTTCGTTCTGCTATGGCTGCAGTGCTCCAAGGGAGAAAAAATCTGTTTTTATTTCCTCACAAAACTGCATTTCTACATTCACAAATAACTATTGAAATAACTCATTCCAGTGTGATCCATGAGTACTCCTGAATAAGCTTCCTGTGCTTTAAATCAGCTGAATTACAATAAGGCAGGACCTGGGGATATCAAACCACACAGAATGAATTCCTTTTCCATGGGTCCAACAGGGGGCTCACATCAGCTACTGCATAACCATGGAGCTGGAAAGTTGGATTTAAACCTCAAATTTAATGTTCGGTTTTGAGACTTTTAACAGGAGAGCCCCAAGTCTACCTGCCTTCCTCAGGTACCTGAGCTCTTGGAGGTGGGTGGCTCTGTTGGGCCTCCGCTGCCATGGCGCTTCTCTGCCTTGCTGCTTCGTTCCAGGTGCTCTGCCTCCTTCCTCTTCTCTTCGCTATCATCAAAAAGCACCTTCTCGCCCTCCTCCTCCTCCAGCTTCTCCTTCTTCACTGCACCCAGGGTTGCGCTGATCATGGTGATGTCGGCCAGGCTGCCATCCTGACTCACCAGCCTGGAAGCACAGGGACAGGGCATCAGACTCTGAGTACTGCCCAAGCCAGTCACCCAGCACCCCCACCCCACCCACCCCACAGTGCGCTCTCTGGCAAGCAAATCTAGGGGCATACTGTTAACCTGATACTGTTTGTCTGCTTTTGCTACACAGGAGGTAAACCTCCCACTTGTAAATACGCAATGCACACACCCTTGGCAGTTTGTAAGTACTTGAAGTGATTGGCATAGGCAAGATTTTGAATAATAGGGTTCACTGTTGCTTAAACTTGACATCTCCTCCTGAGATGGAAGGAAATAGGTCAGAGTTTAAGGTCTGGAAGCATGAAATGTCAGCATTTCAAGGCAGACATTTCATGTCTTCAGTAAGACTTACTCATTCTGAAGGGAGGGTATTTTTTGCTTGATGCTGCTCAAATACAGATAGAAAGGAAGGAGAAATAGAAGGAGAACATAGCAGACAGGTCAAACAGGAATTAGTCTACAGGCTGTTGTGAGGTTTGAGCTTTTGATCCTATATGAAAAAAAGGGGGTGCGACACAAAGATGATTTAGGGTGAATAGGTACATTTTTATTGAGAATATGATTCTGCTGTAAAAGGGAATGCGCACTCATGGCATGCTCAGAAGCATTTAAAGATAAAGACAGGAGAGGAATGGGGATGCAGGATGGGTCTCTAAAGTGAGATGATGCAGAGAAATGTGTGGAGGTTCAGGAGACAAAGGCTGCATTTCATCCAAAACAAGAGCCATTTCAGGATATAATATATGGACATAAACCAGGGTGCTGAACAGAGGTGGCCACGTCTACTCAAAGAGCATTTTTGCTTGCCTGGCAAAGTGTCTAGACATACCTTGACTAAATTTAACCAGACTTAACATGATTGCATGCACATTTCTGCTGTGCAATTATGCCAAAAAGTTCTGCTACTTCGGGCAACATTTAAATTCTGACGCTCTCCGTGCAGACAGGAGATGAACAGAAGGTCAGACTCCTTAATGACATCAAAGGGACATTTATGGAGGTCAGAAAGCAAGCAATTACCCACCTATTCATGATCACATAGACACGGCCATTGACTTTAGCATGGCTGTGTGAGATGGGAAATGGAGAAGGATAGAGGAGGAGAAGAAATGACAGACAGGAGGATGTTAAAGGGAGTGCAGGAGTGCAGAAAGGCCTAGTGGCTGGAAAAGTGGAAAATAGGCAGGGTGGATTCCAAACCTGAACTACAGGGTGCCTTTATAAGACAGTCATTTTTTCACATGAATTACTGTGTCATTAGAATGATTCGTTGGGAGCTGGCACCCTGGACCAGTTGTTCATTACTGAGGTGAGCAAAGTTCAATGACTGAATTAGGCGAGCATGACAGTTTTCTAAAAGAACACTGGAGCTGAAATACATTCGCTAGATTGACTATATGCCAAAAGAGCATTATTTGTTAAAGCATCCCTGTCCCCTAGAGGCAGTGATTTTTCAGGATGCCATTATAGAGGCTGTATGTTAGCCACTGGCCGACATGTTCACAACACTAATGAGAAGTCTGCAAGGGCCATGACTTATTGTGGTGGATTTTGAGATAAAGGGACTGATCTAAAAGAAAATGAACTTTGAATAAGCCAAGGAACAGTGCCTTGAACGGTATGAATGAGAGGGAGAAGCGGGAGTACAGAATGCAATGTGATTACAAAGGTTGCATTCCTTCATCTCTTTGACTGTAATTAGCAGAGCCACCATGCCATTAAACAGTGACTGTCATTCTATAAATGCTTTACATACTGAGCTGTATCTCCCTCAGCACATCCACAGCATTTTGTTTCAAAGCTGTGAAATGCCTACAGTCATTCCAAGTAAATCTCTCAAAAATATGAAAAATGTAGACACTGAAAGAAAAAATTCGGGGTTAGTCAGATTACATAACAATACCGTTTTCTTACACATGGTTGATATAATACCTGCACTGTGGACATTTTGAACTTTCTGATGTCATTAGGGATATTAAAATGATTTCTTCAAAAGCTATACTCTGCACTTTACACTGCTGACAAATATTTTACATCCCTGCACTCACTGTTAGTGTTTTTTACCCTTAAAATGGAATGAACAAGTTTTTGTTTTACATTTTATGAAGCTAGCACTGACCTATAAATGGTGCTCTCATGCTTGGCCACCACAGCCTTGAGGTCAGTGAGCTGGAGGAAGCGCTCGTGAAAGTAGTGCAGATGGAGGATGCAGACCAGCAGGAAGGAAGTGGGGATGAAGATCCTGGTAAAGAGAGCTGGCACTGAGAACTGCTCTAGCCCCAGGTCCTCCAACCTGCAGGGGGAGCAAGAGGCATGTCCATCATCAGACCCAAATAAACAGACAGTGCTTAGTCATCAGTTCTACTGTTTTCAACCGGAATACACTATCAACATTTTTGCAAGCATATATTTGATTCCGGACCAAAATTGTTTGCTCAGTGACATACAGATTGTAGGCATTGTATTTTACTTTTATACATTAACAGAGATTGAGAAATGAAATTTCTTCCAGCAAAACAGAAATGCCTGCAAATGTGGTCAGATTTTAATTCTCAGTTAGGTTTCCTCAATCATAAATGTAAGCAAATCCAAGCTTTCCAGCAGCCTCTGTCAAACCCTCTACAATTATGACTGACCATTCCTAATAGATTCCTAATAGATGTGCCTAAGGCTAAGACACATTCATAGGCATGTGCCTTGGACTGGAAGAACCTAACATTCTCTTCATGAATTTCACCATTTAATTTTAATGTATTTTGACACATATATAGTTATGTCATTAGTAGACATAACTATATATGTGCCTTCCCATTCCAGTCTTCAATAATTTCCTATTAATATATAGTTTAGAAACCACATTTCAAAACCACATGCACAAATGGGAAAGCCCTGGTTGTCGGATGGTTTACATTGATTTGCACCTGTTCATGTTAAATGTAAAATTATAATGGAACCTATACCATATTTTTTCAGTTTTACAAATAAATATAATTTATTATTACTGAGGAATAATTTGCTAATTTTGAAGAAGTATAACTCACTCTTCTTTGTCCATTCCAGTCATGTTTGACCACACTTGTACAGATGACTCAAACTGGAAGGTGTAGACAAGTATAAGCACCAACATTGTGTAAACTACGACTGACATCCAGAAGTACTTGAGGATTCTTCTCCACCATTCATAGTGAACCTAGGAATTAAAAAGCACAAGCAATGTTACATATAATACGAGGTCTCAAGATGAAACAAAATGTATATAAGTCAAAATGTATCACTAAAACTAGAAATTTTGTTTGAATTTGATGATGTTCCCTAATTTGTTGTGACACATTTAGTGCTGAATGATTCAGTCAGTAGCTTATCAAATTCATACCATGATTGATGTGTGAAACTTCTTTTGTGTTCCTAAAGTAATATTACAGCATGGTAAAATCAGCTGCCATTAAGTTTAAAATTTTAACCAAACAGACTCTTTTAAGTGATTTTAGCCATCATACAGATTTTTTGTGTTTGTGTGTTGAGACTAAAGGTAATCGGAAGTTGTCTCATCTGCAGCTGTTTCCTGAGGAAATTCTCTCATCTGAAACAACTAAGTGGACCGCTTTTATCAGTTATAACACATATTAATTTCACATGTGTATGAACCATGTGCAGATTTAACAGCATAGGTAAGAATATAATTCTGTAATTCTTATATACAATGACAGTGAAAAAACAGAATAAATGTTTGACAGCGAAAGATGTGAAATAGCTGTAGAGACTCCGGAAATGAAAGGCATACCTGATACAATGCCACACAGAAGAGGAAAAGCATCATGTAGATGATCTTGTACATGACAATCCTGCCCTCGAAACTGACAAAGAAGAACATGCCCCCACAGATGTAGATCCAGTACTTGACGAACATGGCCATCAACATGTTTCCCAGGACCTGAACCATCTCCTTGTCACCACCACCTTCATCATCTTCCTCCTCCTCTATTAAAAAATTGAATGATTTTCAAATCTCTGAAATACTAAAATAAAAACTTTCCTTTTGTGATATATCAAAGTAATATGAAAGATAGACATGTATTTTTTTTTGCAAGGAAACTGTGTTCCAATTGATTTTCATTTCCGTATTAGTAACTCATTTGTATAAGTAATGGATTAAATACAATATACAGTTACTTGAACCGAATATACAATAAAAAGTAATGGCCTGGATTCAACTGACATTTAGCCGTAGCTTTGGCTCACAATCAAGTGTTCACTTTTATCTTCACCAAAACAGTTTGGTGAGTTCAGCAATCATAAGTCACCAAACTGTTCTTGCAGAGAAAATCAATAACAATATGAAAACATTTTGTGCTTTCGATTTTACCAGACAATGTGAGTGTCTCCTGCATCTTTAAGACATGGAATTGCTCATCTTAGCCTAAGAAGCACCACATTCTGGATTCCATCACAATGGCAACTACCAGGTGGGCAGCACCAATCAATTGACTGACTGACAAACCAGCACATTAATAAGTGGCCAATCAGGCGGAAGAGGGCAGGACTGAACTTCCTCTCAGCGGCTTTAACAGTTCCCGCTGGGCCTCACCCTTCCTGTGGGCATCCACCCTGATGTCGGAGAGCATGGCCTCTTCCCTCTGTCTGTCCCTCCTCTCTGTCAGAGCTTGTCTCAGCAGCAGCCAGAAGCTCAAGAGACACAGTATCTGTGCACAAAGGACAGCATTCCTCACTCTACACCTCACATTCCAGGGATTCCTGCGCTCCACACCCCTCCTCAGCTGCCCCACTTTGACCCCATTTCATCACAGAAAATGCAGAAAAAATATAAAATCAATGGTAATGTGTTTTTAAATGGATATGATAAAATGGCTCTGTGACCCAGACTATTTTAATTTTGCTTAGGGATATTCAGCTGAGAAATCAATACATATATACACATATAACGTGCATAGACATGTTCAGCAGTGAAAAGTTTTTATTTTATGCTCAGTCTTATTAAGTAAATCCAGAAATATCATGAGTTTAGAAATAAAAAAAATCTTTAAAATGACACATTTTATTTTATCTGAGGCACCATAAAGTCCAGTCCTCCTTAGTTAAGCTTCATCAACAGAATTTATTTTGATTGTTATACCACTGTTAACTTTGAAAAGTTACAGCTTAATCACTAAACAGGCAGTTAAATCACATAAGAGACTTGTACTAAATCACAAGTACGCAGCATGGCTCATAAACGTCTGATTGATGTTCCAGCTGCATCATGGGCTCTGAATCCATGCGGACTAAAAATATGTGACACAAATTTATTGTAGATGTGTGTGTGTTAAGTTACTCAGCTGAAAGAAAACGACATTTTTCAGTTGAGTAAACATTCAACTGTGTAGAACCAGAGTTGAGAGGGACCCACCTTTGACCCCAGCTCCCGAAAGGGCACCTCTTTTTTTAGGAAAAGCCCTGGGACAGGCTGCAGGAGCTCAAAGCTCCAGATGTACTGCAGGACCAGCAGCAGGTTCCCATACAGAACCATGAAAGGGGAGGTGAGCATGGCGTATTTCCGCCTGTCACGCACCATCCACAGCGTGCAGGACCAGATCAGGAACACAAAGGTCAGCCAGCTGACGTAGGTGATGCTCCAAGCCTGCCATTAAGAGAAGGAAAATGTCTGTTATGGGGCACGTATAAAGATTAACATGATGCAAAACTGGGCCAAGGCCCTGTAAATGGGATATCCTAAGAGTGGAAGAAGGCTGTTCTCAAGACGATTCTTCAGGAGAGCAGCTACTATTGTTCCAATGATCGCAAATTCGGATATCCTCAACTAGGCACTTGACAATATTCATCCACCTTTAATCAACTAAACAGAAACAGTATCCTAACAAGAGCTATTTTAAAAACCATATGTCCGGAGTATTATACCTCAAACCAATTGAGAGGGAAAAGGTATCCTCCCTGCTACAAGAAATTTAATCTGTCTCGTTTGGAAATTCATAACAAGGATCAACAGCCAATTTTGCTCAACTTGACACATTGGAGAGCTTGGTGGTCCAGCTCGACCATGGAGAGCTATGGTAATTTTACAGGCTTGTGAGATTACATTATCAGATACGACTCTGTGGGACGTTGCAGGACAGTGGATGGAGAGGGGACCCGCTCTACAGCATCGTGACTAAGGGTGCTAAACACATGGTGTGCATTACACAGGGGCACAATGACGGCTTTAACCTGTCACCGTTTATGACTAATTGGCCCCTGCAGTGGGGTAGATGGGAGGGGCCGAGGGCGACCCGCTGGCCTTCCCTTGAAAGGGGGCCTGTTCCACTCACCATCATGGCGATCAAAGCACAGATGTAGCTTTGCTTCATGATGAATCTGAAAACCGTGACTAAAGCGCTCACTCTGGAGCCCTCCGCCACCTCTGAAATCTCCTCGTGATCCTCAGTGACCTCGTAGACACAGTCTTCCTTCTTCCCTCCTGGTGGGGAAAAGGGGGAATGAGGAGGAGATGGGAGGGAGGAAAAAGAGCAGTTAATGTTGCAAACCATCAGATGAATAAAAATCACCCAAAGCGTAAACCGCAGCCTTGAAAGTCTAGACCTTTTTTTCCGTATTCTCAGTACCTTCTACTAACAGCCTATTTCCCAGAAGTGTTGTTCTTTCCCCAGTGCTGAAACGTGTCGGTATTTTTATGATGTTTGGAGTGTGGGTGAGACTCACCTGACTCTCCCTCTCCATGGTCCATTTTGTACTGCGGTGTGGAGTACAGCTCCAGCCCTATGGGACCATTTTCGCTGGTCGGGGTGGAGGGTATAAAGTCAAGAGGGGTCCCGTTGGAGGTCACCACCAGCACCTGCGGCACAGCATCACGCTCATGAGCCTCCCCAGCACAGGGACTGCAGGAAACCAGCGGTGATTTACTGGTGACTTTTGTTGGTGAGTTTTTGCTCATATCAAGCTGCTGGAGGACATTTGCAAAACAGTAAGAGGGGTGTATAATTTAATGAGCTGAAAGTAAATTGTCAAATTGCTTCTTTTTCAATGTAACGGGTACCGTGAATTTACAAATTTTTAACCCTTTCACTTTTAATTATGAATTCACAGGTAGCTTTTCTTTTCCTGTTGCTATCATGTAACTGCTTGGTGAGCAGGCTTGTCTACAGAGCCTCATAAATAGAACAATGCCACAATGTTTAGAAAACATTACAAGAACACACATTATCTGACTAATGTATTTCAGATGGGAAGATATTCAGATAAAAGTAAGACTAGTTTGAAAGATTCAGATGTTCAATAGCCATCTTGGTTTGACAGAAGCTGCTAAATAGTTGAGAGCACAAAGTTGGTTACTGATGGAATACTACAGGATTTATTGTCCCTGTTCAGCAGGAGCAAAGCAGGAGAGCACCGTTTTGTGAAGTCTCCATCACTCACAAGAACCGCAAGGCTGAAAGCACTTAAGTCTGCAAGGCAGACTCGAGCTGATGCTATGGGAATGGATCCGGTGTGTACTGCTGGGGAGGAGCCAGTGAGATGTATAACCCTGATGCTGCAGTACGGACAAGAGGGCCTCGGTGCCACAGAAAACCATATTAACTTCTGCAGCCCAGCAATTTACACTAATGTGTTTGTGAAACAGACTGTACCAGGTTTAACAGTACTGACTTCTAATTTTTCTGTTAAAGGAAATATACACCAAAACTATTTTTTACATAATTTTGGATTTCATTTATATTTGTGCGTTCGGAAATAAATTTCAGATTTATTCAATCCAAAATGTCAATATTCATTTACATCTGTACACAAACTTCTCTCCACACACTCTAGGGTATTGCAGACCTGAAAATCAGTTTTTGTGTTAAACTGCCTGCCAAATAAAAACCAAAGTAAACCAAATCTCAAACTTGCTTTTCACTTGAAAACAAACTTTTACAGGATCTTTTGACTCACAATATGAAAATAGTTCATGGACTGCACTCACATTTGAAATGTATTTAAAGTATTAATTAAATCTTTATGAAAGCAGCAAGGAGCATAGAAATGTAACATATTTCCCTGCTAAGGTTTTGTTAGGAGCAGAGAAAGCTGAAGATAGACAGGTGTACATTTCTCTCATCTGTGCCACAGTGCGCTCTTCTCCACATGTCACGCTTCATCTCCGCCGTGTTTCCATTATCACCGCACGCAGTCTCTTCTCTCATGCCCTCCCCTTTAGTAGGAGCCTGGAGAAACACACACATACTGCAGCTCACACCTCACACCTCACACACCTGGACACCAACCTCTCCTCATGTACATGAAGGCAGAAGCTTTCATTTCTGTTGTGCCATTCAAACAACATTTCAAATTGCTAATATATAAAACAACATTTGACCATATTTAATTGTAATTTCTACTATGAATAAATTACAATAGCACAATGTAATTAAATGCTCAAACATAGGTACAATTTTTGTATCATTCAGATTTTACAGGGAAATACACAGTGAATAACTATTTACAAAAGCAGATAAACAAATAGCCATAGTAAACCAATACATTTATTCAAACCCTGGAATGTCAGTATATCAATATTTTACATGATGAAACATTATTCATTATAATATTTCATTATCAGTCACAGTATGAGGGTACACAGCCCTACAGAAATCAATAGAGCATATATAATTGCCAAAATGTTTACAGGAAAAGTAATTAATTATCTAAACAATTATTATCACAACTACCTGGCAGAACAATTAAAAATCAAAGCAGGTGACACCAGAACCAAGGAAACTTACAGTGTCCACTGGGTCTTGGAGCCAGAGCCGAATGAGGGTGGCCAGGGTGTAGTACAGAACCAGCAGCATGATGGGGTTGACAAAGTGATGCCACTCCAGCTGGGAGTTGACAATAAACTTCCAGGTGTGTGAGCAGTCAGTTTGAATGATGGATGACATGCCAAATAAACTGTGAAGAAAAAATCACACATTTTAACACAACTAATCTCAACCACTTCACTGCAATGTGTGATCTGTAGTTCATATGAATAAATTTTCTTTTAATCAGTCCTCTCTTTGCATGGGAACTTAAAGACAAAAGATCAATAACTGACACAACACAGGAATTCAAATATTTTAAAGATTATTTTTAAGAAAATTTCAAGAGTTACTTGCTTTAGAAACCATCTTTTCAGGCTTTATACTTTCCCTAACCACCATATCACCACCTACTTACAACTGCACATAAAGTCTGTGTGTATGAGGGCAACACATACAGTATGTAATTAAATGAAAGGAATACTGAGGATAAAACACTGTATGGAATCAGTTTTTCTGGGCACAGTTGTATATATTGCAACACATTGGGCAGATGTTGGAAATGTAGGCTGTAAATGTTAATGAAATGTTATCTCATAATGTTGTATCTCATATCTCATAATGTCGTTCAGTAAGCCCAAATTCACCCAGACAGTTATATTTTTCTATTAGGTCATCCATATAAAAAGTGAACATCAAGACAGGTAGACTTTAATAAAATGACTGATTCAGAAGAAATGATCTCATGATTTAACAGTGCTATAACAGTTTTAAAATCCTATAAATAGCCATATAGTGGAATATAATTCTGTCCATAAATATTTCAATAGATATACTTCAGAATTTTTGAATTTTAAAGTTATTTGTTATTTTCTATTAAAAATGTAAGAATTTTCAAGTCCTGTGTTATTTTTTTAAAATTGGTTAATGATGAACAATGAAGGCCACTCTGTGTTCAAACACTTTGCCATTTTTTTTGGCTGCTTTTTGCTGACTGGAGTTTATAATCTAATAAATCTTTATAATCTTGACAGTTTCTTCTGCATTAAAATGAATCAGGCACCTCAATGTGAGTAAAGCACTGGATGAAGATCTGTCAGACCCTTACAATTAATCCCTATGTGACATTGACTGCAGTTTATGTGAGAGGCTGCCACACTCCTGCTAATTTTCTGGAGCAGTCAGAGAGGCCCGTTTTGGTGACAGCATCTTCCTGCAAATATACACATTTTCAAAAGGGCTGCTATAAAACACAAACGAAAAGATTGGTTTTAAGAAGGTTTGACTGAATCTCAATTAAAAACAAGGTCGTTTAATTTCAGACTGTTAAAACCTCCAGGATATGAGACCTATACAACATGCTTATGCAACAGTAATCCCAGAACAATTACTAAAAAATTTAGTTGTTTTAGAACTGGCAAACACAGGTAAACACAAGTATACAAGAAAACAACTCGTTCATTGCAATGTATCCAGTAGCCCATATCAATAAATAGTGAGGGGGTGTTTTAACGGTCATTTTTACCATAATCAGACCAACATCATCTGTGTATCTGATTAAAATAATGGCAAAGCAACAATGCAGGCTGCTGTACCTGGGATTAAATGCTTGACTGCATCATGTGACCTTACTATTGTGACTCAGGCAGGAAATGGAACAGTTTCAGCTGTTGAGAGCTGTCACTCAGCACCAGCATACACCAAGGCCGTCCCTGTTTGGAAGCAACACTGTGTGGTCCTGCCAGTAGCTTTGCGGGAAATGCACAGTAATTGAAATTCCTTATGAATTTAAGGATATGGAACAACTTATTAATTAAGCTTTCAGATCAGGTATGCACATACACATAAATCTTTATTACCTTCACAAAATAAATTCAATCTTTGAGCCCATAGTTGTTATTTATCTACACAAATGTTCTGGGAGTATTGCAAAATGAATGCTTGCATAGTAATGCAGACAATAGACATACTGTAATAGTAAATGTGGTAATTCATTTTTTCAGAAAGAGGCTTTTTATGTATCATTCAAAACATTCAAAGGCACAAATAATGTATTAGTCTGTAGTTTGAAACAGTTTTTCCCTCAATTGTTGTGTTGCCAAAAATTGTAGAGGTCAGATTCTTTCATGTGTGGTGGTTTTAGAACATTTCCATGTGTTTGTTCTTTTGAATAGGCAATCCATTGTAAATGCTGAATTCAAAACTGTAATTCACAACTGCATGTGTAAAGTCAACAGGAAGAAAGCAGGCATTATCGCAACCTTTTAGATACACATCCAGTTTAGCAGAGAAGCTAAATTAGTCTGTGCAGTCTCTGGCCTCTAGGTAGATTAAGGATAAATTCAATTAGGGAGCTGGGATTGTATCTTGGAAGTTTGCATGTTCAAATTCCATATGCAGCACTATGTACCTACCCTTGAGCAAAGTAATTAAGTTCAATTGCTTCAACAAAAATCCAACTGTTTAAATGGATAATATGCAATAAGAATAAGTTGTGTAAGTCACTCTGGATAAGAATGTTTGCCAAGCACATAAATAATGATGCAAAAATGCAGAGCTACTCACAGCCATATCTATACCTCCCAGTATAGCAAAACCAATTCTTCAGGTTGGTCTTTATAACACAATAAGAAATAATCTGTGGGTGTGGCCATTTGTATCACCCTGTAATACACTAAACAATGCTTTATTTTAATGTCCACCTGACAATGATCTTGCCATAGACAAAAGCTACTGGGTTTTGTGATTGAGCCAACCATCAGAGAACAACAACAGTCAGCAGTAATCTCACGGAAATTAAAAGCCCCTCGTTTCATTTCTGTTTTCAATTGAATTGCCGCCCTCTGTGTTTTGGCAAGAGGTAAAACATAAAAAAACTGGCACTGAATGTTTGGGAGGGGTCCATCTGTACTTGCACATAGCTGTATTGCAATCTTGATATAAACAGAGTCTCAAATGTAAATGACCGATGTCTGTAAATACATACCTTTCTCAGTGGAAAATTTACAGTCTATGACATGTCAAATGACATCATGGTCATCTTTTAAATCACTTATTTAATATGCATTCAAATTCCCTCATATCAGCTATAACATGTTAACTCAATACACATGTGAATGTATATATGATAAGAGTATGTGAGGTAAATGAATAAAGTTATGCATATTAAAATGAATGAATGGATAGTGAAAATGCCCATCTGTGAAAGCAGTTGTCATGTGTAGGGGGTTGGGGCACAGTACGCTGCCAATGTGATAAACATACTTCTGCTCCAAGCATAGTCCAAGAACCACACGTACCACAAAACGTGTCAGCCTCTTCAAGGGATGTTTTCATTTAACGCCTGTTTTTTTAAAGTCTGTTTTCATGCTTTTAATGATGTTCATTAAAGGTTTAAGGACAAGCAGCTTGAGAGGAAAACAACTACAGCGGCCTCATTTTCAGGGCATAAAAGTGAGCAAACACAATTCAGAGAAATGACTGCAAAAGTGCACAACACTAAAGCTACGAATTGCTCCATTTCTTTTGCTTCTGCCATTAAGAATGAAATAATCACAACAGAGACAGGAAATGAGCGAGGTCTGAGAGGGAAATATTTATACGACCAATGATTCATGATGAATAAACGTAATGCATACTATATGGTACCTTATGTGTTTTTAGTTCCAGAATATTCTAGATGACCTGGCTCTCAGGTCAGAGAGAAGAAAAGGAAAGTATGCTTCTATAGGCTTCTGACTCATATATGCATACATACACACAGAACTCACTGTGCTCCACTAAAGTCCAGCTGTTATGGGCAGGAACACTATGCCCTCTATGTCCATCAACTGTAGTCAGCTGCCTAAGCTAAACGATGCTAGGCAACCAACATACAGCACATACATGAAACATATAGCACTTGGCTTGTGACATAACAGCGTGCTAATATTTGAACTGAGTGGCCGGGTAAACGAACAAAGCAGAAAAGTGCAGATGTTCAGTAGTACAGGCATGAGCTTGGGCCAGCATGCACACACATGCACAAACATAACGTATACGTAGTACACACTATCAGTGCGCAAAAAAGATCATACTTAGACACGCTCAAATACGCACTCATGCACACTCCCAGAGAAAACATGTGGCATTTGGTTGCAGTCCAGACTTATTTTTTTCCTGTGTGGATTTTCAACCCAGAATAGAGCATTCTGGCATTTGTGCTAAATTGAAAAGCACACATATTTCGGCTTTTGCTAGGGTGTAATCAAATCCGCGACCCAGCCACAAATTGCAAATTACAAAGCTGGTACTGATTGTGCATTTTTTACCCCTGATTGTTAGAAGACGTTTCTTTGTTTTACCCCAGAGGCAGTCCTCCCTCAGCGCTGTAGTGCACTTTGCTATTAGTGGCGGGCGAGCCAGAACCTGGGATTTATTCTTGGCCTTTGCTGAAAACATTATCTACGGTATACTGTGACATGGCCTAATCCTAAACAATCCAGGAGAGAATATATCATACCACACTGTAATTAATTGGCACAGAGGAAAATGTATGAATGTAAGCAAAGCACCAGCGTGAACACCACAAGCTAAGACTACACTAACGGATCTGAACTTGCATATTACTTTTGCCTTTAATGTCATTTTTGTTTGCATCATTGCATTGCCAAAAATAGTAAGACCACTCAAATAAAGGCACAATTATATCCACTAAAATCATAACAAAGCATACCTGTATATGAAGAAAACACATGCATTTATGTTATGACTATAAGTCATGGTTTTTAGGAGGAGGGGAGCATGGAGTTTGGTCACAGAGGTATTTTAAAAGCCTAGACTTTTGTAACTGTATCATCTGCAAGGGTTTGAGTTTGTATACACACTCATGTCATGTTTATTCAGTGAACTGAGTGATGCAGCTTTACACATTACAGCCAGGCCCACATGGAAGCCACACTGATTATGTTTAATTGCAAACTTATGCCATTGTATATTCCTCTTAAGAAATACAAAAGGTAATCCTCACTGACAGTCTGCAAAAGCTATAATGCACCATTGTAAAATAAAGAAAATGTTCCTAAGCCTCCTGTGTGTTTGATATTTGTGTATTGTTGTCATTCAGTGTGTCAGGAGATTATTCAGAACATTGTAATGCGATAAAACAGTTGTGTAATTACTCCTGTCTCCTGGATTAACATCCTTTTGAAAACAATGCTACCAGCTCAGAGTAATATTACACAGGTCCACTCTTATTGGTTGCCTGTGAATTACACAAGACAGCCACTGAGAAACTTAAAATACTTTTTTTTAGATTGGATCCTAATTTAGATTAATTGCATCTACTTTAGTCGCATGCTTTTTTAAAAGTAAGGTTTGCCCCCCACCAACCGCGCACCCACCCCCTACCCCCTCCCGTGCTCCACAATGCGTGTAGAGTTCCCTGAAACCAGCTGTGTAATTTCGGCTGAAGCCAAGAATTGTCCAGGATAATGAAAACCACCTGTATCCGCAGAGCTGCTGGTACCGCCACTCCATCCACCCGCTCACTCTGCCTCCCCGTGTCCGGAAACATGGGGTATAGGCGCCGGGCGGGACGGGGGTGGAGGTGGGAGTGGGGCTGGGGGGTGAGGGCTCTGTGGGTGGATGATGTAAAACTTCACTAATACATCATGACGTAGAGTACCTGGGTGAGAGCAGGACATGGGTCTGCAGTCTGTTTGGATCAGGTATGCAGGACCACAAGCGTGCATTTTGCTTTCAAATGAGTAAAGAGTGCACTCAGAGTACATGTTTTATGCTCATGCTAACTGGTAAATAATCTCAGAAGTACCGCCTACCACATCCCAGTGCCTCTGGTGTGGTTTTCTGTCCACCACAGACAGCAGCAAAGCAGCCAGTGAATGCAGATGTATGTAAAGCAGATAGAGGAGATAAGCCTAGGCTAAAGCTCAGGCCTTCTGTTTGGGAGCCTTTAGGCATCCCAGTTGAATATAATAATGTCCCCTTAACTCTACCAGGACTGTGGTTTCTCATAGCAGATGATATTCCATTTTGTGTCAATGTGTCACCTCTGATGTGGTATAACAGCAGTAAGTAGGAATTTAGTAAGCAAGACAGTAAATTAACAACTATATTTTCCTCCTGACAGTAAATTAACATGCCACAATTTAATCATTATTGCAAGACAAGAAATGGTCAATCAAATAGTTAAAATGATTAATTTGTTTAATCAAATAGATAGCTTTGTTTAGATAGCTTAGCTGTTTTAAACAACAAATTTGTTACCATCCCGTTTTTCTGCTGTAAAAAAAAATCAAACTGACCTACGACCTCAAAAATGGCATATTGGTCACAGAATTTCTTCAGTCTGTGTTTCAGTCTGTATTATAAAAGCCTGTCCTCTGTTGCCACATCCTCTTTAATCTATTCTCCTGAAAATGTGCCAGCCACCACCTTTTCCCTCTCTCAATTCCACTCTGAATTCTGAGCAAAGCAGTCAGGACTGCACTACCAATGCAGCTAGAGCAGGAAGACTGCAAGACCCTAGCCCAACCCAGAGAGTGAGCTGAGCTCATTACACAGAGATCTCTTACTGTGCAACATGCCAGGGTATATCCACCAGAGAGAAAACCCAAGGCCCTGTACAATGCAATGGCCAAATAAACTTTGCCACAAAGTACTCCAGGCCAAAGCTGGCATTGGTAAGGTTATTGGATTCATTCTAGACAGTGGGCTGCAAAAATGATGCAGTGTTGGCTCTGTAGCTGAATGCACCACCCATAGTGAGGCCCTGTGTGTTTACTCTTTCAAATACTTCATTACAAGAAATGTCATGACAAGAAATGTCTGCCACAGTGCTTCAATGGGCATTTTATCAGTTGCATTCACTGGCAAATTACATCTCCAAATCCTGTTGAAGTATTTCCCTTTCACATCTCTCAGTCAAATAAAATACAAATACTATTAGAGTAATCTGTTTATAATGGATCAGCAGAATGAAACTTCCAGCTTATTATTTACTCTATAAAGAGTTTGCACACAACAGAGAGTATTCCTTTTTGTTTTATAAAACATGACTTTTGGGACAGAGAAAAAAGAAAGAAAAAAGTGAGGAAGAGAGTGAGAGATGCACCTCAGTAAATATTTACAGAAGTGATAGGGCATACTCTTCCCTCTGACAAATGTATGTTGCATGTTGCTGTGATTCACTACCACTCCTTCAGAAAATTAATATCGAGTTTGACACAGCTGGTAAAAACATGTCATTTTGCATTCAGGCTCACTTGACACAAACTCATGTGGTTACACACATCATCTGTCATCTGTCCATACTGGGAAACCTGAAACAGTGTTTCAGTGAGCTCTGAGGCAATGGGACAGCTACTAGAGCAGTGAATCATTTTCCAGTAGCAATGAGAGGGTGCTTCTGAATGCAAAATTCACACCCGCGAAAGGGAAATCCTTTCAGACAAGCTGGGCAAAAGTGAAGAGAAATGAAATAGCACTTGATTTGTGGACCCTAGCAGATGTCAGACATGGTATTGTGTGTTGTCTGGAGAAAGCCAGACAATGCGGATGTTTTATGTGCCCTTTAACCTTAGACTCCATGTACTGACAGCTCTCTGTACAGGTTTTCTGGAATGTCTCATCCTTTCTGCTTGAAAAATCTCTTGAAAATACAAGCATATTAACTGCTCTGAAATTACACACCACACAGTTTTACCATGAACCTATACCAATACAACACTGAGGCTCAACACTGATATATGCAATTCCTGCAGTTCAAGGCTTCAAATACAGATACCTGCTTGATATTAGTCTACCCTGCCTTCACAAACAACTTCTATTTTCACATTAGTTGCTGTGCCTATGACTACATAAACATCCTTATTTATAGTGCACAAAAGGAAACCAAATACATAAATATTATCCGACTTGTCTAAATATTGGCAGCATTAGGAATTAAAATAAACATAAACAGCCTAGGAAAGATATTGACTGGGATTCAATCAAATGTACTTAGTCCAATCAAGGGCTCATGCAATTTAATCAAAACAGACTTTGCACTGCTACATTATTTGGGTATGTTATATTTTATTGTATAAAAGCAAACTTGTCCTTTAGAAAATGTTCTTTTAATATGAAGTAAAATAGCACATTCCTCTAAAAAGACTATAGTCTACGTAGTTTGAATTTAATGTGCACTTCAAAAGATTAAGTGAAATTCCTTGAATCTATGCCATAGGATTTTAAAGCTCACTGAAAGGGGTAACTGTTGGGTACATGATTACAGGTGAGGTCCAATCAACTCCAACCAGAACTAATGACAAGCCTTAACAATGGAATCTTAGACAAAACTTAATAATAAGCCATTTATAGTCATCTAAGACAGACTGAGAGAAGGAGCTATAAATCCTGTAATTTACATTATGCATTTGAACATGGGCTCTAAGCACATATATTGGCTCAAGGACACTTGGAACCGGATGACTGACCTGGTGTAGTTATCATTTGGTGGAATGAACTCCTGGAAGAACTGGAACTGGTAGAGATAAAGCACAATCAGATGTCCTGCACTGAAGATGGCCATCAGGACACACAGGCAGCTGAAGATCAGGGGGTCAAACGTCCGGCAGAAAGACCACCAGGTGCACAGGCCCAGGAAAACGAAGAAGTACACTGCTGATGTCAGAGAGGGCAGCATGATCCCTGAAATAATCCACACGGTGGACACAAAACATTACAGGCACTGCCCTGAGAAGCACTGCACAGGAAATAATATCCTGAACAAACAAAAGGAATAATACAATTTGTAATGACTGTTCTTCAAGATTTTTATTATCATTAATGTTTCAAAGTGGAAGAACAAAGCTTTTATGCCTGATGTAACATAAGTGCTTTGACATGATACACTGTACTGACAAATTTCATAATATTCCCCTCCATGGGCTCGACAGTATTAGCATGTACTACTGAACAGGAGTGTAAGGCAGAAGTAATGGTATAGTTTTTAACTACAGAATTAGTTTCAGGACGCCCACCTGTCAGGCCCAGTAATATGGTTACGACCACCTTTCCGGCTGTTGTAATGAGATCGCCAATGATTTCCTTGACTTTGGAAGCAACGTCTGCTATCCGTCGGAGAACCTTCATCTTGGTGCTCTCCTCCTGCTCCTCCTCCTCCTCCTCCAGCTCTTCATCTAGAACACTGCAGTTGTCCCCTGCCTCAGAGTCCTCCTCAAACAGCATATCTTCCTCCACCTCCACCTCCATCTCCCCCTCCTCCTCCTTCTCTTCCTAGGGGGTTTCAGACACACATATGAAATTATAACCTAAAGCAGAGGCCAACCATACCTTGCCTCGCAAAGTTCTGGAGAATTGCCATGAGGATTACAGTCACCATTACATATGCAATCTGTAGTTCAGTCTTGGTTTAGCTAATGTGGTACAGCACAATTACCATACACTTAAGCTTTGAAAATAACATTAGTATGCATATATTATATCTTTACTGAAATTCAGGTATGATTAATCTACACCACTAATTAAAATAAATGTATGGTATGTGCCCCAAAATATTATGTAAAGCAAGGTTTTGATATCATAATAGCCATAACAGATGCTGGGTCATTCAACACTGAACCGCAAAGCTATCCAAATCAACCAAAGTGCAGAAAATGACACCAGAGTGTATTTGTCCTCATACTTTGCATAATGAAAGTGAAATATTTTCCAGAACACTGTCTAAATTATGGGAGCTTGATGATCACTGTTTGCTGAGATAATATTGTGTGTAGCAGTCCTTCCTGTGTGGAATTATTCTGTGATTTGACAATCATAAAATACCCAGAATACACTACACTATACTACTCTTATGAGACTATGAAGGCTTATGGGACTTGAAATTGGAAATCTGGGGACATTTTAACCTCTGAGCAATTTTCGAGTGATTATGTTTTCTTTTTTCCACACATCAAATAACTTTTTTTGCAAATGACTCTAGAAGCTTCTAAGTCATGTCATCTCATTTAGTGCATACAATAAAATGCCAAAAGTCCAGTAATGGACTTGACTTGGAGGAGCTGATGCTTTGTGGGCAAGAAGACATCTTCACTTACTGTAAAGAGACTGTAGAAGGGCCATATTAATATTCAGTAGAAGTTTCAAACTTGTACATGTTTTTATACTGGAAGTTCAAATCATTTCCTAACTACCTGACTAATATAAGTCATAATAACTCAAACCAGGTGAAACTTAACCTGTGAGAAAAATCATTACACTGGTGAATGATCAACAAAATCCCCTTATGCTTAATTCAGCTCCAATTTATCCTTAAACTCTCAAATATTTCCTTAAACAGATCACATTATTTAAAGGAACCTTCACTTTCAAAGACAAGAAATGTTGATCAGCAGTATGTTTTTCATACCACCACAATGAATATGAGCTCCGTGTGATTGCTTCCAAGCTTATATTTAAAGAAATGGTTACACAAAGGAACTTTATATTGCACAGCTAAAAATATATAGACCCATAATCTGTTTAATATCAGTTACGATGCATCTTAATTGATTGAACAAGATCGGGTTGGTGAGGCAGAGTTTATTTAACTTTAGAGAATGCTTCCATGTGTGGTGATGAGGCTGGGTTAAGATCTCATGTTATGCAAAATAAACATGGGGGCTTTCAGCTCACATTAGGCTCAGCTTGCACCTTATTCCCTGCCCTCACAAACATGCCTTCTTTGTGTATGTGTGTGTATGTGTGTGTGTGTGGGGGGGGGGGGGGGCACTGTGAACGATGGAGAAAAATCGTTTTATTATTGGCAAGCCAAAACAAAACCATCACTTTGGAAGTGAGTCTCATTCATGACAATGAATAAACATGAGGAATAAGCTGTCAGACTGAAATGTGTCACTTTGGTTAGCGGCTGAATGTTCTGCGCTTTATGTTTTATGTCCAAATGCAAATGACAAAACTAAATTATCAGGTTCAATATACATTCTGAATGTATTTTAACATGAGAAAACAGAAATCAATCCTCGTTATTGTAAAACTGAAATCACTTACTCTACTTCTGGCAAAGCTCCCAAACTTAAAACAACATTTCATGGTGTTTTCATAGTGTTTCAGCAATGCTTTCTTGTAGAGAACAATTATGCAGTAGTTTCTTAGGGCCCTTTATACAACTTAATGCAACAAAAGAGCACCCATGGAGAGTTTATGCACCAGTGTGTGATGTGGCATGTGTAATATGCCTTTTATTTTTCCATAATTTCAGTTTACAAATTTTTTTCAACAAGATGGTAATGGAACTCTATGGAAATCTAGCCCTCATTAACCCTTGAACTAAACACATTCTACTTCTACACTCATTTGTGATTAAAATTGAAATTGTCATAAAACGTTTTGGCTTAACCCAATTAAGTGTTAATTCTGTACATGAAATCCACTAATAATTAGTTTGAAAAAAATGCACACACTCATCTACTTTTCCAATGAAGAATCCATAGATTTTGTACCGTATGATACAAATATGAATATGATTAGGTCAGAGGTTTGATTGATGTTTGAGCTGTCCAAGGTTCTGAAAGTAACACTTTGGAGACTGACAGTGATAACAATGCTAATTTGACATTAATTTTGAGTATTCATTTTATTCAGTCAATATAAATACAGTCTGAATTTCAGCTACTGGGCGCACAAAGAGCTTTCTGCTTAAAGTATGAGTGGCACTGGTGTACACAGCCGTGTTCTGTGAGATATTTTGGGCATGGCACCCGCTATGGAAATTTCCCTTTCAGCAACACAAAGCCACTGTCAGCTCAGTTTTGACAGCAATGTTCCTCACTGTATTTTGAAGCCATGCTCCTCTGAGACACACAAGTGACCAGAGCCGAGTCATTTTCACAAGCAAATGAAGAGCATATATTGTCCACATCCATGAACAGGGAATCTCATGCACAGTCAGCAGAGGGTAAATAAACTATTATGTGTTACTAATATAAAGCCCAAATTCTCCAATTTAATTTGTTAAATAACCTTTATGAAATCTCAGCACCTTACCTGCACATCACCCGTATTATTAAATAATAGCCCTCCAGCAGTAAGTCCTACTGTTCCTTCAGACAAGGAGATCTTTTCCAGGAAACTGTGAGGTAACACTGAGGATTGGGTGATGAGGCCAGCGGAGCGAGAACAGAGAGGACAGTCTCGAAGAGGAGAGCATCCTCTGACTTAAAGGTCATGTCTCTTGTCTTGCATACTGGTGGAATTCATGACCACTGGAGGAATTTCATCCAGTGCAAGATGACTCACAATAATGTGCCTATCCCAAGTGACATTAAACAATATCTCTGATTGATACAGTACACCAGCAGGGAAGGCAAGGCATGATGCTGGGCCACGGCCATCTCGGGAGTGGTTCTGATCCAGTCGGTCTGCTCGCAGGGGCTTATGCACAAGCGGAGAAGTGTGTTTCTAATTAGTGCTGAGTCATGAAGCGGCGGAGGGCTGCCAGAGACGGGGGCCACATTCCAACTCATTACCACTCCAAAATGGGCTGCACACTCGGAGGGAACACGTCCCCAGCCCGTTTTTATTACGGGAGTGAGAGAACGATAGAGAGCGAAATAGAGAACAATTGAGCGAGAGAGAGAAATATAGCGAGAGAGAGAGAGAGAGAGAGAGGTAGAGTGAGAGAAAGCGGGCAGTTGGCCCTGGAATCAAGCCTGTCTGGCAGCCGCCCCTGAGTTGGGATGCAAGCAGCCGAGCGGAGCGGCGAGGTAAGAGAGGAACTCCGGTACCTTCAGTGCGGCTGCCACCAAAAACACAACAGGACTAACGGGAGACAGATGTGTGATCGGCAGCACTGGAATGCAGACGCTAATCGGAGCATAACAGGAGTGAACAGCTGGTGCATTGTGGAACAATGTAAATACTGAATCAGTGCTAGTGTTATAGAGACAGACAGAAGTCTGTATCTGTTCAAAGCACAGAAAATTTAAATGCATTTAATGGGAAAAGAACTTATCAAACAGTAGAGTGAATTGGAGGAACTTTGCTCTAGCTTTCTGCATTTACCTAGAATTCAACAACAGTGTCATAATGCACAGGAGTGGGGATTACACAAATGCTCAGAAGGAAGGATGAGAGAGCATTTCTGGAAATGGAAATGTTTCTGACAAGGACTGAAATTCAGCAATGAATCTAAGTATTAGTTTTATTAACTGAAGCATTCAAAAGTTTTTAACAAATAGTCCATTAATCTGGTGCCCTTTCCATAGAGCTCTATGAAACATCGCCAGTGAATCACCAACCTCGCACCACAGGCACCAGACACGCACACTGTAACCAAGCACCGGACTCATTGGAAATAAACAAAACAAATGGCCAGTAGTGGAGTAAACAGGGAGATAATTTGCTCCCAGGTCAAATGCCCACTGTGAAAGTCATGGGGCACAGTCTTAGGAAGAGGCAGAAAAGTGAAAGCTATAGCACGGTCTCTGAAACTCAAAATGCATGCCACATCTCTACGTAAATGTAGCTGACCTGACACGGAGTGTGGTCCTTAATTTCTTGGCCTGCACCAAAGGGGTGTGGGAGAGGAACCGTGAAATGAGCAGGTCATGGCGGAATAAGAACCAGATCAATCACGGCCTCGTTAATGTAGCGCCTGCCGCTGGACTGGGGAGGTCGGAGCAGAGCCACAGTACACCGAGTGAAAGACTGCGTGGTCTCACTTGGTCAATGCAAGGGGTGTAGGTGTCTCTCAGTTGTGGTTTCTGGCAAGGATGTTTGACAGGCTACAAAATGGGCAACAGTACCTCCAGGGCCTCCCGCCAAAAACAGAGCGAAGTGACTATCAAAATCTGCCTTTTTCTGCAGACGAGCGGAGAGAACAGAACATTCTCAGTCTAAGGGGGGGCCACCTTACCATGTCAAACCCTTTAAAATAGATTTGCTTTCAAAATGTACTTTTTGCTTTTTGTTTTGTGTAATAAACTTTTTTAACAAGATTTCTGCAGAGGTGCCATGTTTTACATCTTATTTTCCAACTCTCTCTACACAGTATTGTTTTATGATGATATCATAAATACTGTATGATGCATTTTCAAATAAGGGGTAAATCGTTTTAAGAGGGATTACAAGGTCTTTGAAGGCATCAAGTAATCAGATTTAAACATATGTTGTTAAATGATCTCTAATCTCCACACACGGTGTGAGGAGGTACGATTAAAAAATGCTGCTTTGGTTTTATTGAACCAGTTTAACACATAGTGCATGTCTTGACTCACTGCCAGCCAATAAAGGGAAATAAAATTGTTAAGACTACATTCCAAACTCTGTATAGTTATCAGTGACAGCCAGATAGGCCTGGAGTAACTTGCAATTTTTCATTCTCATAAAACCATTCAAGGGTTAATGAGGGCAGGACAGTGAAGCGGACTGAACTTTGAAGTCTGTCATCTGCCGTAAATCCATCGCGGTTCATGTTTGGGTCAAGCCTACACACTCTCTTGCCAATTCCAAGGAGAAGTCAACTGGAACCAGAACGCATGCATGAACCAGTGCTGAGCAATGACACCATATTACAACTTCCTGTAAGCTGTTTAGTACTTATCCATACATCAACCTCTGCTCGCCAATCCATTTAAGCTCACATATAAAGCCTATGAACCTCTTTGGTCTCCAACTAAAACCCCTCAGACTCCAAACCCACTGAGACTCAGCTGTCATGTTTTACAACCTTGACTGTGCTAATTGGATACATCGTTTTCATAATCTTCTAAGGAACTGCCAATAAATGGTAAATATGCCTTGAGGGAAAAGATAGAGCTCCGCGAGCACGCCATTGATCAAATGGAGCTGTGAGCCCCCACTGACCCCCTTCCCCCGCACAGGAGCCTTCCAGGTTATGATACACACAGCTCTGGTATCACTGGAGCGCAGGGAGCAGAGTGGATCAGGATCTTGGGAAATTGCACACACAAATGATTGCTAGCTGGTATTCATCCAGACAGTAATGTGCTCTACTTATTACTCTCCCTAGAGCTACAGAGCATGATTTATCACTGAAAAGATGACACCTGGGAAAGACCAGCCTCTTTCAAGAAAAGGAGAAGACAAAACACAGCTTTTACGTCTTGCTGTAAAAAGCCACTGGAGACGGATTGTACTGGGAAACGTACAAAATCAGTTTTCATGCAGGGATAGCAAGTAAAAGGAATATGTGTGTGATTGAAAAACAGATTTTTGGTGATCTTCCATGGTGCTGCAAACACAGCCTAAGAACACAAAGGCCGCTGATGTCATGTGGTCTCTGAGCCAATGTCAATTTCAGTTTGATTCATATTTATACAGGAAGCAGCTGGGTCCCGCAGAGCACAGAGATATTTGGGGTGAGATTTGGCAAGCGAGGGTACGTGTGTGGCTCACCTGGTCGCCAGTTTCGAAGTCAGAGTTGAACTGTGCAGAGTCCTCAGGTGGGGGCTTCTCTGCCAGGCTGCGACACAAAAGCCACGCGGCCAGGCCTGCCATGAACATGCCGATGTCTGGTATGAACACCCGGATGCCATTCCCTGCGTCTGCTCCTATCACGCTGCAGAGAGATGCAAAATAGTGACAATGTTCAGTCTGAATTACAGACAAATACACTTCAGAAAGGATTCCCTAAAACCACTCATCTGCTCACAGGCTGCTGATTGTCAGAATATGCATAACCATTTTCATCTTTTTATTTACACAGCCCATCTTCTCACCATATGGCCCACTGTTAATTTTATTCATCAGATTACAACACGCTTGCTTTTTAATTTCCTTTTTGTTGAATAAATACACATAAGCCAATACATTTTCCTGTGCAATTCAATAAACCATGTGTGAGGCTCACCTGGTCACCAGTTTCACAATTGGATTTGAACTGTTATAAAATACAGACATGTCTTAATTTGAGTCCAGTTTCTCTGCTCTCACTGCATAAATATCAGTATGTGGAAAACCTTTACTAGAATCTATGCTTTATGGAAGAAAAATGTAGTTTGTTCCCCAGCTATATTGCAAGAGACAGATGTTGAAGAAATACAGTATGGATATTATTAAGTTTGGCTACTCTGTTTTGTCTACAGTAACAAAACATCTGAATGATTTGCACCAATTCTGTTACTCATACATAAATATTTGTGTTATAAGAATGTGGTGGAGAATGCCATAAGCAAAGGCTGTCACCTGCAGCAAACTAAGCACTGATTCTCAACTGTGTGACAAAGAAGAGCCCCAAGAGGCCTTACATTGGGCTGTGAAGAGAACCGTGAATTAAACGGGCATCAGTAATCTGAGCATCACCACTGTGCATTATTAAAATAAACTGGCAATCAATATATACATTGTACCTTGTAAAATATGTTTTATTAATAATTTTCATTACAATCAATTAATTCTGATAATATTAGACAAGAACATTAACTATTTCACCAGCCAATGATCATTTAAAAATAGCAACCATATTACATTTAAAATTAGATTTAAAACAGTCAGGGAATTAATTTTTGTTTGGATATAAAATTGATTTAGAAATTCGTTATATTTAAAATTATACAGCTGAATTTCCATCATAGTTAATTTATTGAGTTTTACAATCTGTGAAGGCCGCAAGAGCACAGTGAACTTTTTATTGGGGTCCCAGGGTCAACAAGGTTTAAAAAAGACTGGAATAACAGTTTGCACAAAGTCTTTAATCTTGGCACGAAATGCTCACAAACATTACCTTTTACAATTTTTTGTAATTCTTGTACTGTCTGCTTTTTTGTACATGAAAGTCTGACGAACAGCCCTTCACTTTAATGGTTTTCAAACCTAACATAAACATTAGCAACTTACAGAGAGGCCCATCCATTACAAACCATTAACTAATGCATTTACATTCACTGAAACCAAGAGCTGGAGTCTAAGAAAATGCCTTCATAGATATGTGAACACTGAACACTAACATGAATGACTCAGGGTGATAAGCATTTCTTTGATGTTGAAAACATTATCTAAGAAGTAAATCCCGTACAACTTTGCCTCCAGAAAAAAAGCAGCATGTAAAATAGTCCTAACGTGGGAGTAAAGCTGTAAACGACAAAACAAATGTTTTGTACATACTGTACTGTATACTGTGTACTGTACACACACTTTTACAAGCCTATCCACCCACACTAATAAAGAAGGCTCGGTGTACATTCTCATTAAAATTGCACCAATTCCACTGAAAGCTCCTGAGAACAAAATTATCAGCTGGAATAGAATTATGTTTTATGAGTTCCTTTAAGAGCAGGGTGAACTGTAACCCCCCGAGACAAACAACACTCAAAAACATGTCTGCTCCACCACAAAGACAAAGACGGGAGAGTCCCCATGTCCTCCCTACTGCTCCTGCTCCGTCTGGTTTTCATTTCCTTGCTCTGTGAGGCACAGGCATTTGAAACCCAGCTTTGGTCCCCTGCTTCACAAATACTTTCAGTGAAAATTAAAACAATCAATTCTCTGAATATCCTTTAAAGTCTTGTTTTTAAGAGCTGCCCATTTTTTCATTTAAATCTGACACAGCTCTATGACTGTTGCTTCTTATAAGTGTGCAGGACTCCACCTAGGTTAGCTTTTGCAATTTGTAATATAAATACATTTTATAGCTAGCACAACATGAAACCATTACAAATGTGAAAGCGTGGTTTGACTGGGACAAGAAGCCAACATGGTAAACCTCATTATAAATCACAAGAAAGTTCAGAACACAAATGTTTGTCAGGGTGCAGGAAGAGAAATGTGTGGGTAAAGTGCTGCTCTGTGTAAACACAGGTGCATCATGGGGAAGCTGGAAATGGATTTTTGCGAACATAGGCAGTATATCTCCCAAAGCATATTTTGATGCCCAATCTTTGGTAAAATAGTAGTAAATTACTTAGGATTTTGTAAATAGACACAGTAAATGAATAGCTATCAAGATTGTCAGAGTAAATCGTCAGACCAAAAGTTTTGTGTATGTTTGTCTATCAAAATGAAAGAAACAGGTAAGTGGTATGGTCACTACTTGTTTTTACCAACGTAGCATGCATACGGACATTTATCCAAGTTTGGACTAAACATTGTGATTCCTAAAAGCAAGCAGTCCAATGTTGTGATTGTTTACAAAACACAAAAGCTTGTTGTTGTGTTGGTTGCGCAAAATGCTGAGTGATTGTTTGGTTACACGTGTCCTCTCCATATGGATGACTGGACTCACAGTGCCATGATGGGAAACACAAACTTTGCTTCTTTGAAGTGAGCGATAGTTTCTTCATAAAAAGTAATGAGCAGCAGACCAAGTTAGTTAATATGCTAGCAAAACACAAGCAAGCACACTGATTGGTCAGGGCCACACTGGCATCTTGTAATGAGGACTCCCTGTATCTTCATGATTTGCACAATTGGTTTAAGGCTCCTTTCATCTCAGCAACCTCATAAATGCAAAAACTGTGAGCTGGCACAGCACAACTCTCCAGATGGCCTTAATATGTACTGAAGAAGACACCATGGTAAAGGCAAACACCTTTCTCTAGAGTAATGAAAGTGAACTTAAGAGGGTGTTTGGTATGTTGAATTGTGTATCGTATGGTGAAAATAAGGCTATACGTACCATTCGCTTAATTTCAAGTATGATTTATTAGGCCATAGGGCTATGGTGAGAGTGAATCATATCAGAAAAATAATAATTATGCATGCTTATTTGGTTTTGCCTTGATGTTTTATTTATTAACCTACCTAGATTCAGCACCATACGTTGAAAAATCCTGTGTACATATTTCAATGAAAATAATATTACTTCAGCGTACAGGAGATCAGAAAAGCCAGTTGAAAATGTATATAATTATTTATTTTTCCTTCTTGTTTTGTTTACTAGAAAGCTGAATTCAAGTTACATGTAAAACTAAAAAGTGGTGTTTTGATGTAGGTAGGTAATATTCAATAACCTGGATGACCACAGAAACAGGTCATATTCAATAAGTTGGACGGCCACAGAAGCCAAAATGAGTAGATGCATGAAGGCTGGCCATGGACTCCAGAATCAGGGAAATGCTGGAAGTCATACAGCATGTCGGTGAGGCTATCAATAGGGCCTAAGAGAAGGCTGTGGCTCACCATCTCTCCAGGGCATACAGCGAGCCTCCAACTCACAAATACCAGAAAACTGTAGGGAGATGACGGCTGTCTTGGGTACAGCCAAGATGAATTCGTTCAAACAAACTCCAGAAAAATAGACAGAAAAAATAAAAACTTTAAAAATAAGCTCAAGATATAGGTTTCAGTTTGGGTTCTGGCACATGTACAATAGTCCACCAGTGTGCAAAAACCATATGAGATACATGCCAGTTTCCCCCACTGAATGTGGCCTTACAGAGGGAAGTGTTTGGCGAAACCAATGCGCGATTTTATCTACACGATGAATTTAATCAGGCTGAGCTAACCTCAATAGGCCAGTTATTGCAGCCACTTCTGATTGTGTAATACTCTGTGTGGTTTCAAACACTTATCTTAAATATAAGAGATGTGTCCGCTGCTATTTCCGTAAACCAACAGCCATACAGACAAGACAGACTAAATTAAGTTCTCCAATTGCCAAATGATCAATTTAGCAATGCACACACAATGCTACTGAATGAAGCCATTAATGCAGTATAATATGATGCATGAGCATGCACTACTATTAGACATGACCTTAAATGATCATCTATATAACCTGGTACACAGCATGTACAGTACAAGACTCTGTCTATTCCCATGTTTTTACCACCTAAGTCATCTCTTGAATGGTTCTGTGCAACAGGTAATTCATTCTAGCATGTCTGACTCTGCCAGAGACACAGTTTACATAATAGCCACACTGTGGTGACCTGCAGGCACTCTGTAGGTCTGAAAATAAAGCAAAACCTCGACCAGAGGACACTGGTGGCAGAGGAGGAGTGTGTAGTTGAGTGGAGAGGAGGAGCAGCAGTACAGAGTTTGGAGCAGAGCCTTGAAAAGGGAGACAGTGAGCACAGAGAGTGCTGGAATTGGCAGGTGGACGGATGGACACTGGTTTATGGGAGTTCACACTTATTGAATGATGTATCCTATTTTTTCTTGAGACAGCCTTTTAGTTGGTTCCAATTTAGGCTACCAATTAGGATACCCTTTTTCATTAAAATTCCACAAACATTCCACAAAGGCATGTCAGCACATATTAGCAGACATGTGTAATTAATTTTACAATACACAAAATATTGTGTCATCTTCTCTAACTCTTCAGTGAGACCAGTTTTTGGTTTGAAACAGAGCAGATGTTATGAGGAAAATGCGTTGGGTGGAGTGCATTGACTAAAAACTTGCATAAATATTTTTCAACTCCTGTTGAAATGGCTTTCTTAGATCCAGCTCAGCATCCAACTGGCAAAAAAAAGCAGATATGTGCTTTCAGTATGGTCTTTCACCTCTTGAAAGCCCTGTTTTAACAAGCACAGATACCATCAAGACTGTCACTCCAGCAGGCTAGTAAACAGGTAAACATAAAACACATAAAGGGATAATTAGTGGAAATGGTTCACACCGTGATGCACCCGTCCAGAGACACAATCTGCTGATAATGGCAGTGTGTTTTCTGGCCAGACTCCTCTAAGACTGAAATGGGAGCTTTGCGTTTGGGCTCTGTGAGCAGCAGGTGAGCAGCGACAGTCTCAACACTGCGCCATGTGTTCAGCAGACCATGCAGACTATACAACGCCAATCATTAAGTATCTCTCAAGAAAACCTATGGAACTGCACCAAGAAACCAAACCCCCCAACACACACCCACACACGCACGCACACATGCACACAAACTCACTCACACGCACAAATAGACTGTGGTTTACTCATGAATTCAAACATAAACAAACAAGATTTTTTCAGGAGGATTTTTTTCACCCCAGCACAGCTTCATTTGCAAATGCCAAGAGGCAGAGTGCTCCATTTAATTTTAGTTTTGGCATCAACATTCCAGAAAGTTCTCACCCATGTGCCTGCCAACCTGCTTACCTCCAGCCACACATCAATACCTATGCTCTATGCCAACCAGGATCAGAACCACAGGGCTGTATCAGACACCGTAATGTGGAACTAATCTCCTGCCATTACTGACTTAAGGACCAACAAGAAATCAGGCCTTCATTAAATCAATGTCCTCCTCCATTAATATCCATGTAGACCTGAGTGGTGGAGGGGTGAGGCTCCACTGCAATGCTACGGAGAAACAAATTATTTCAAGAATCGACAATTAGGAGAGTAAATTGTGTTTGGCTTCCGCTACTCACATAGCCTAAGGAGCCTTAGAACAGTGGAAAAAGGATGTTCAATTTGAATGTTCCCTTACTTAGGAAACCACAGCTAATAATGGTTTAGAAGTTGGCAGATGGAGCACAGTATACAGCTGTCAATGCCGTGATGAGAATACATTTAAAAACTGACTTGTCAACACATAATCATAAAGATTATTTTTGCACAGTGAGAGTTACAGTAAAACATCCGGAACAACATCAGGAACCTAGACGGGTAAAAAAATGTGCAAAACTCTCCAAAAATGTTTAATCAATGGCAAATATGTATGCATCTTATCGGATTGATTCATTTCAAAACAACATACTTTTTTTTTTCAAAACATAGAAGAGTACAGGGATGTGAATTACATTTAATAAGGAACCATCTCTACTCTAGACCACAAGATACAAACATCACATTTACATTTACAGAACCATTTCCAAGACTGAGGCAGTAACTCTGATTTAGGGTATTTCTCTCCTAAATGATGACCACAGTGTCACTGACAAACTTCTTCAAGAACACTGGGGCCAAGAACAAACGGTTCCAGAAATATATCAATCTATATCAGAAATAAATGGATCACAAATAAGTGCATCCTCTCCATTCTGGAGGAAAGGGCCAGTGAGCCTCCACTGATAAATGGTAAATGTTAGCATATGAGGTTTCACAGGCCTTCAGACAGTAGTCTGAGTGGAGAGAGGCCAGCATCAGCTATCCTATGACGAGTCTCAAACAAATTTTCCAATTAGCGTGTGTGTATATCAAATGTTAAAGATCTGTCAGAGAAACAGAGTATTTGTCAGGATGGGGGAGAATACAGCAGGGGTTGTGGACATAAGAGCTGGGATCTGTTTGTTGTAACCACTTCCTGACACCATCCAGGACATGGAGGCAACTGTTTCATTTACCTCTGGTGTTTGCCCTGCCGCAGCAGGGGGAGGAAGGGAAAGCCACACGGCCGCACGGCTGCACAGCCGCACGCCGGCCAGCCAACAGCTCCTGCTTTATTTCTCTTATTTTCTCTTTTGAGAAATCCTATTTCTTCACAAACAAATCTGGCAAAAATAATATAAAGCTCTCAAACAAATATTTAGTGTTCTTTCGTCAATGCAGGTAGAAAAGGGGAAAAACAGAAGTCTCTGAATTCCAGAAAACAGAATGAATAAACTCTTTTTCCAGTATCCAAAAATCTTTCTTGGACTTGGATGGATAAGGTCCAGTGCACAACATGCATTATTCTAGAAGAAATTTAAGTGCCTTGATTCAATTTTGTGTCTCATGACAATGGCAGAGGAAGTGGCTGATATCGCAGGCCTTCCCTTACTTCACCCTCACTCTCATTAAAGGAAGAATGCACTGCCAAATTATGCATCAACAAGTGTGCTTTGGGTTCTGCTACTACCAATTACACCCTAATCATTTGTACAACCAAAGTTGGTTGGCACAGTGCCCGCACCAGCTAAATGCATGGGGCAACCTGGGTGAGAGGGGCAAGGTCCACAGCCAGTGTGGTGCATTGCGGCCAAGAGCAACACCTAGCACAGTGCCACGATTCAGACCTCACATAGCACTACCCATGAGCCCCAGTGCCTATCATGTTCCCCCCTGTGTTTTAATGACCTGGATTTGATCACTGATTTGAGAAGGGTAACAGATATTAATTTTGTGTAACCCCAAGTCAAATAGAAAACACATGTATAATTAGCATATTAAGTGGCAGCGGAGCTTTCAGGAGTCTGGCACCTTGTGTTATGAGACTCAGGGTCATTGGACGGACCTCTTGCTGACTGCACGGTGAACTACAAGGCAGCCAACTCTTGAAAATGGCCCATGTGTCGAATTAAAGGCAAATAATATAAATCTTGTTTGTTTTTACTAAATTCAGCCAAGTACAGCTGGATAGGAAGCCAGTTTCTAAATGCATATAAAAATAATGCACAGTCTGTTCTTGGCCAAAAAGAGGCAGACAATGGCTGAAACAGTAGGGGTGAGTTTATATATTTGAGCTTTAAACGATGTTGACAACAATAAGGCCTGAAAAGCAAATTCTCTTCACTGAAATTAATATTAATCAAAATGTACAAGTCATGATGAAAGATTTTTCTGTACAAATCACACTGGAACTTTTCATGGTGAAAAAATAATTACTTCATAACCATCTGAATATTTTAAGACATAATTTACTTCTGTTGGGAGAAGTGTACTGTCATGACCTAATTGCCTACATGAGCTCTGATTTCAGAGTGACCTCACAACTATGCAGATGAACAAAAAATACACTACACTTAAATTGCTCTGGTCATACTTCACAGGAAAAGTAAAACATTCCAACAGTTCCCCCTAATGAATTAACATCAACAGTAAAATGCTGAACGCCTATTACACGGTGACTCCAAATAATCCACAAAGCAAAGAAATACACAATGAAAATACAGCATTATAAAATGTTCAGTTTTATTCTTGCATAAAAGACATCCCTGAACTACAGTATTTAAGTTCAGTGAAGCAGAGAAGCCCTTCATAAAAGTTCTTTTTAAAATGACGCACGCTTTGGCTACCCGCTATGTCAGGGTCCATCCACTGATATCACAACCAGGGCCAGGGACCTAAACCAAGCATTGGGAGGACTTTCCACTGCTCATAAAAGGGAACAATATAAATGACATAAAAAGCCACTTTACTGATGCATGCTAAATGACTGCAATCATTTAAATACCAAAAATTTACTTTTTTTCTTAGTCACACTGCATCCAAAGCAGACATATTTTCCAAAATGATTAATAGAAATAGCCTTTTCAATAAACTGTGAAACATCTCCCCAAATAATACAAGTGGAAAACAATAGAATATTAATCTACAGTATAATGGAAGACTTTGCCTCTATTAAAATTACATGACTTTACAAATATCACATATTATTACAAGTGGAAAACTCGTTTGTGAATTTCTTGTTGAGAAGGCACAGGCAATCTTTCTGAAAGTTTTATGTAATTGATCAAAACCAGTGGCAAACATTTAAATCTTAAGAACCCAACACCTCTGTTAAATAGAGGTTAAGGATCTTGTTTGAGGCACAGGAATTGATAATTTTAGACAATAAGCCAGAGCCATATAGAACAATGGGGGAAATACTGATATGATAAAGAGGAAATAAGTGGCCTTTGGGCTGACAATGTACTAAGAAAAAGCCAATCTGTACAAAAGGCTGGTTTAGCTTCTGCATACACAAATAGCAGATTCTGACAATGATCGTGAGCTTATCTTCATGTGAAAGGAAATGGAGGCAAGTATTGTTTCTTCAACAGTTACAACATGGACCAAAGTCAGTGTATCCTATATAAGAAAATAAAGCATCATTTCCCCCCATGTGGACATAGTAACTCCTAAAGTTGATAATGTTTTTATATGGAATATTGCTCAGTCCTAACTTGTGATTACCTCCATTCCCAGAAGTCTATTCTGGGGACAGAGTTCTAGTTCTCAAGGGAACCGATATAAAACTTGGTAAATTCACAGATACATGGACAGAGGGGAGTTATTAAGCTTCCACAGAAAGTAAGCAACAAATCAAATGAGGGAGTAAAATACAGCAATGCAATGAGAGATACTTGTAAAATAGTTTCCTCTGTAATTTTAAAGAAGTTGGAAATATGAACTAGAGCATATTAAAACATGAGAGACTGTGCCTTTGACTGCACTCAACTCATCTCACTGTTGAGTGGCTCTAAATTAAATTAATCTCACTGTAACACAAGTCACATTTGTGTAAAAGGCTATTTGTCACATAGAAAACTAAAAGAAAACATACAAATTATGTATAAATTACTGACCATTACCTAGTTGAGCTTCAGGATGTCTTTCTTCATAATTTCCACGAATATCAGAATACACTGATAAGTAATTCAATGGATAGAGATCAGGAGCATACAACTGCATAAAAAAATAATGTTCTTATTAAAGAGTCTTATTCCTTTTAGTTGAACGTCACAATTAAGAGACAAAATACACTTAAAATTACAATTTTCATAGGCTTATAGAACCAAGCATATATCACAAGGAGAAACTGCATCAAAATGTAGATGTCAAAACAGATACATGGGTTTTATTTTGACAAATATATTGTTTTACATCTACATTACTTTAAATGACATGTCTTTTAATTCCTGTACTGAGTCATGCTTGTAAAATACGCTTTGCTCACTGCAATCTCCCAAAAGCCTGCATTCACTGGTTTCTCATTGTTGCTCCAGACAAGTGTGACACAACAGAACCAGGTAAATTATAGACATTCACTGAAGATGCCCTGAGGGAAAAAATCAGGCTGGAATTTATAACGTACCTGCAGGTGTTCGAGAATGAGACTTTAACAGACAGGGAGCTGAACGAAATGCCTCTTTGGTGATTACGTTTCTATGTCTGTTTCTAAGTCATGTCTGACGCACACTCAATTCACAATCCTATTTGGACAGTATTGGCTCACAACTGCATTTTGAACTTCTTCACACTGTGCATTTGTGCATAGAGACAAAAAAGCAGACCAGCATAATTTATGTATTACATGCTACATTAAGCATGAGGTAAAGTCACAACCATGACTGAATCAAACTGTGATAAATATTCAAGCCGGTACCCAGCAAACAGTAGATCGGTGTTACCAAGAGACTCATACCCCAGGGGGATAATATTTGTATCATACAACTTGCTTTGATGATGTCTTGCATCTGTCACAGTTCCCTCCCTCTCCTTCCCCGTCCAACAGTTATTCAGAGTCTGTCAGAGTCCGCCTGGTCCATTAATGTGAATGGCACTCAGAAGCTCAGTGTGAGTAATACATATCACTCAGTGACCGCTCGGAGCCTGCTACCAGACAAGGCTTCATCAGTGTCAGCCCCCTGACTCCCAGAGCCCCACACTGCTGAAGGAGATGCTGAGAAACTGTCACCAGGACAAGGAGTCTGTGCCCTGAGGTGGCCTTGGGCGGGGGTATATCTAGAAACGCTACACTATGAAAAAGGCATAGCCACAGAATAAAGCATTAAAATGTATCTGTACCCATTTTCGCCAACTGTCACAATGCAGAGGTGACATTCAAGGACCCTGAATTTAAGCGCACTGAATGAAAAAAAAGAATTATTTACCAGCAGACAGCAATACAAAGCCTATTTAATACTCACAAGAATGTATTCCAATGCTAAACAAAAATTGTATTTTTACTGTTACTTATTTAACATAGCTTTACTGTTGTATGCTAAAACATGCTCACTTTAGAGCATGCATTTTTCTTGCAATCCACAGTCTGTAAAGCCACAGAATAACTTATAGATGGCCTGACTTTATCTTGCTGCAAGCAAACACAGTCAAAGCATTTCTCACTTTATGAGTATTTCTCACCCAGTTACCCATAACATTGCATGTAACTATCGAGTAAAGCACTGCGCTAGTGCCCTGGGCCACTGATGGGTGACTCCAGGCAATGCACTGCTGTTATCCACACACGCCGGGCGCAGGTTCAGACCTGAACAGAAAACGGGGACACACCTGTACAACGTGCTTAGAAACAGGTCTGTTACTGTAGTCCTCACAACTAAAATCCCTGTAAATCTAAAAAAAAAGGCAGGAGGGGTAGGTTTTGCCCTGGTGCTGTAGGACAGTCTCATTTACAGGCAGTGGCCATGGATTGTAGGATCGTCATGCTTACTAACAGGGTATGGCCCTGAGAGCGATTTTCTCATCCGGTCTCTCCGTAAGAGAGACTGCTAGCATCAACACTGTGGCTGCTGCAGATTTCTCCCTCAGGAGCCACAAGCCAAAGCAGTATGCTGGCCTTGTTGTCTCTCAGGGTCGTGTGAGTGCACCATTCTGTGTTTAGCACTGGTTGGGAAGGGTCTGCTCTATTGCCGTTCAAGTTGCGTACCTTGAGCCTCAGGCAAAAGCTTTTCAAAGCAAACGCCTTACCACCTACTACCACTGCAGTGACTTTCCACCTCATTCCAAAGTCATACACACATCAGTTCATTACAGCTATGCCATGAATAGGGTTTTTCAACTTTAAACAATGTTTGCAATGTCATAACTTTTTTTTATTAACATTCTTATTACCTTTCTATATTTCTATACTTACAACTTATACTCTTATAATCACACCTATAACACAAGTCTGAAAAAAAGCATCTCTAGAAATTGATGAGGGGAAAACAAATATCAATTTTACATTTTCTTCTACACATATTCAATATATTTTGACATTGTAAATATCATGTTCTGAAACAAACATTTTGGTGCCTAGCTTACATATAACTGACTTTCATGCAACTATCTGGCTCTACATTCAATTTCACTCTAATCACAACATTTTCATTCCATTGTGTATGCTATTCACCATAATTGTTTGTAGTCGTTAAATGTGCATTTTTTGCTTTCTTTCAATTTTGCATACAAGCTTTGGTTTGTACCTTCATGTATATTCTTACATTTTTTGGAATTCTTCAAATGCAAATAAATGAAAAGAAAAACAATGTTTTTGTTTGCCAAGAATAATATCAGTGTAGGAATCAGAAGGGCCACAGTGGTGGCTGCAGCTTGCCATGATCTCATGAGCAACACAACAATCCTAAATATTTTTACAATGAGAAGTAATGACTTCATTATTTAAAACCACCTTTTCATTAGTACTGAGGGATACAAGTTAATCATGAGTTAATGTTGTTCAAATAACACAAACATTCGTCAGCAGTTTTCAAGGACCTAGCTCTATGGAGTATTCACAGACTTCCTATAATGGTTCCAACAATTCAAAAAGTCCTTGGAATAGTTTAAAAAATCAGATTGCTTGTGTTTTGGATAAATGGCTCATTGTGACATTTTGACAATGTAGAGCAAATGGTATTGCAGAAAACATAAAATTGTAAATTCTCAGTGATTTTTAACATATGAACAACTTTAATACTTCACCTTCACATCACAAATCTAAAAAAATAATACAAATACCACATGTGGGGAATCTAAGCTTGAAATAATAATTTGAGTTTATAAATTGACCTTGTATGTGTCCAACTGTTTGAAAATTAACCTGATGCAGCTTTATTACAGTAAAAGCACATGCTGGGACTGTAAGGGCTATTTTATGTCATATTCTTTTAAATAAAATGGCGAGTTGAGATTTCATGTAATCACATGTATTGTTTTTACCATTTTCTTAAAGCCAATCTGAAAATGTGTCATAATATTTAGTTCTCTCTCACACACCCAGCCAATATCTGTATCACATTACAGTATGTGAAGTCTGTATCAGAAATACATCTGAGACATTCATGGAAGTAGTTCAATCGGCTATCAAACTACTGTAAAAGTGCTTTCAGTCTAGAGAAAAGAAATATGCATCTGAAAATATACAACAGGTGGAAACTACTTTGAAGAACATTGCTTTTGTGTGCCATTTCTGCATTCTGCACCTGAACCTTTAAATCAATATTTTATCACTTTTCAAACTGATTAGCAATGTATTAGCTGTTACTTGTACTTGGAGGTGGTATAACCAATTTTCCATACATTCATAGGATTTCTCAGATGTCTTCTCTTACACCACACCTTGCACTAGTCAAACCATTACAAAACCTGAGAAACAGTGCATTGCTTTGGTTAGTTAGCTATACACCTGAAAGCCCAATAGTTAGACTTGTCTGGACATATACCCCTCTTACCTTTCAAAGCCAAGCTGTCGTATGGATTTCTCCCAAGCTGTACCTGTAGACAAGGCAAGAAAAATTAAATGACCTCATTATTCAAGTTCAGTGATCTCACTTGGAGGTTTTCATAAAAAACAAAAGCACTTACTTAGTATACATACAGGACATGGACAGAGATGTTGATTACAGTAGGTACCTATGGAAAGACCTTACAGTAGACCTGAGTATATTTACTACCCAAATAGCATGTAATTAAAATGGCCAATCGTATCCAACACTGTGTCAGACAGTCACTCCAGCTTCTTTATGCATTATGATCAGGACACCCTTTCAAAATAAAATGCAAATATTAACCAAACATGTCGGATAAGAAGATGGGCCATTAGGATGTTTTAGAAGCAATGTTTCTCTTTCAGGACATCACACAAAAACACACCAAAATCAAAAGAATCATTACCCTCTCAGAAATGTAAACACCTTGAAGAAATGACAACATTGCATGAGTATCACAACATTACATGGGCTCCACAAGACCCCGTACCCGGAAACTTTGAACGTACTATAACTGTTATACTCCCAAAAATAAAGACAGGCAAGGTCAGTGAGGAGCTATATACATAACTTTTAGTCTTCTGGCATCTTCTCCTTCTGAGTTCCACCCTGGCACTGCCACTAGAAAAATGACCATTTGGCAAATGATCATGGCTAGCATTCCTCTGCTTCCTCTTTCACATACATTGGGTCAAACATTGTGTTTAAAAATAAAACGAGCTGTCCACTTACACATTTATTTAGTTGCACCCAAAAGCGAGCCTGTTCCCGAACCCCACTTCAATGTTTACTGTGACACTTCCGTGTATTATATTCTCCCTCACAGAAGCAGATTCATACTTTGTTTGTCTGCCAAACCAAACATAGCAATAACTCAGATGTCACTTGAGCATTAAACCTGACAGAATATTGATATTTCCTTCTTTTGCCAATTAATTACGAAAACGAGGTACTGAACTAAGACCTGACTCTTGTGGCTTCCAGCCTCGGCTGGATGTTCTTGGCCTCAGGTTGCAGTAGCAGACATCTAAAAATTAGAAGGAAGGAAATGGTTGTTTTCTAATAGTTTTTCACCTGTCCTTGAGGCAGTTTGAATTGTCTGCTTGGATCTGGTGTTCCTTTTATCTCACAACTGTTCAAGGTTTCAGCCTTTCCCAATTTAGCATCACAGTCCTTGAGTGAACTGACTGAGAGACTGGACTGTAGCATACAACTCAGCTTTATACAACGAAAATAACAAAATGAATATATAGTTGTCAATATAGCTTTGTTAATCTTATGCTGGGAGCAAACAGCGTAATACATGTATTAATTCAGTAAATGAAAACTAATCTTGGAAAAAGTAGGGACAAATGAGGATTGAGACAAAAGGGTCTCTGAACAACCACTCAAATATTTAGAGATAACAGTTCGTCATTTCCCCTTTCTAATGAGTCATGCTACCAGTAAGAGCATTCAGAAAATGTCAATGAGGTGGACGGAAGGAATCCTGCTTTATGGAATAACATGCATTATGCCAACATGAAGGAAAATAATATTCTGTACAACCACAGAATGGGATTTATATGATAAACAATGTGCTTCTTTGTACTACAGAATCATAGATTTTCAGTATTGATTGTCTTGCTTACTCTCTTGCTTACTTTATCTTACTATAAACTATAAACTTAGTTTATCTCCAAGTAGTGTAAAACAGGATCCACAGGTGCATGTTGTAGCTCTTTGTGTGTATTGTCTGAAATAATGACAGATCACTGTTTGTTTCAGATGGTCCAGAGGCTGCTTGAAGGCTTGGGTACTCCAAACATCTGGGTCCCCCATTCTCTGACATCACCACTGCTTTATGGTCTATGTTACAGGAAACTTGCTTTTGAAAAAGTCATCTTGGTTTTCCCTTTCATGTTTTTGTTCACACAAGGCTCCCCTGACGACCCTCCACTGCATATTGTTCCTATGCACATACCTCATCTACATTAACAAATAAGAGGAGCATCCCTTTTCCCATTGGGGCATCAGCGGTTTACTTTACGAACAGGTCATATCCTTCAAGTACATATGCAGAACATATGATGTCTCTTTCTCTCTCTTGCTCACTATTTCCTTGCTCTTGTGTCTCCCTCTTCACCCCAACATCTATTTGGTGATGCACAACTATATATGAATTGCTGATAGGTGCATTAGACCCTGAGTTATCCTCTCACACTGCCGCTTGCCCCTGTCTTTGAGATCCAGCTTTAGCCAATTGACAACATCATACACAACATCTGGAAATGAAATGTTAACACAGCTCTTGCCTGAAAGACACAGGCCTTATGGAAAGAGGTGTGTCTGAATCAAATTCCCACTCAAAGCTACCAGGCTGAGACCATCACATCATCAAATACAGAACAATGTGCTGATGCTAATTAAAGTTCTGTCATGAGCAAGTGACACATTTTCTTAACCACTTCTCAAGCCAGGTGCTTTAGGAATCGACATGTCATTGATGTTTTGTGGGTGTTGAGCCTGCTGGGCTATGACACTATATTGCTTTACCTCTATGATGCATAACCTGCTTGATACCAGTCACTTTGATATTATTGATTTATTTCTGAGGCATGGGGAATAAAGCAGCTGCATAACCTTTCTGTGTTTCCAGTGTATTCTATTCAAAACCATGTCAACCAATAGATTTTTATGAATAGTTTAAAGTAAAATACAAAAAAAAAACTGAGAAAAAAAACAAATTTTAATTAATTGTGTCAATAACAGAAGGAAATGAGGCAGGGATTAATATAAGATAATAATCTTGAAAGAAATGATCCTCATAAGTAAATGAAACATTGTCTTATCTTTATTTAACTCTCCAACAAATTCTGCCTATGTGGCAGATTTGTCTCTAAGCGCCATTGAGCATGAAAGGACTTGTATGCTGATTCTTTTTTACTTTTTGAGAACTGAGTAGTTTCAGTCAATGCTGTCTAGACCGATGGAAACATGTTCCTTTCCATTAAAAAAGGTAAATCATCCCATAGTTTCAAAATGGTAGAAGTGGAGCCACATAACTGCTAAGCTAAATACTAAAAGTGGCAGTTTGAATTCCAAAACAGTCCAAAATCACACAAAAAAACCTGACTTATTTTGACCTATTTTCATTTCCCTATGAAAAAAGAGATGAGAGTAACACAGAGGGTTGGGATCCATGTTAGGTAGGTGTAATACATTCACCCCACAGCCTTCAGCTACTGGCCAAGATAACCTCTGTGGAAAGATACACGTTCCACAAATAAAAATACCTGCTTGTCATAGTTTGATATTTTTTTCTCTCCAACTTGCAGATTCAAATAAAACAAGTAATCAGAGCATTAAATTTGTCCAGTAAACCATCAAGCTCCCCATGGGGAGTGAGAAGGATGAATTGCATTTTTTAAAGGGGTTTGGTGTGGAGACGTGGCAGCAGCATGGTCTCGCTGGGTCTGTGGTGATGGGAGCAATGGTCTGAGAAAAGATGTGGCTTAATTACTGCTGTGCTCAATGCTTCTCTGCGCAGTCTAACACTCAACTCATTTGTGAGGAAAAAGCCCATTAAACATCCTGAAAATCAAACCCATCGCCTCTACGTTATGTCCTAATATATGTGGGCTCTAAAATGGCAACACTTTTCATGCCTGATGGAAGAAATGTTCTGACTGCTTATTCGCCCCCACATCAAGATATACTATAATAACAAAACCATTTACATCTGTTTGCTCAGGAAAGAAGAAAGACATCTGCTATACCTCATCTTGTACAAATGTAAGAAGCTCTTAAAATACACACCCACTTGATCAGTGTTTTTGTTTAATAAATCTGCGAGATTACTCTTAATACTCTGTTGTTAGCAACATTTTCCCAACATCCTATCGCATGCATGGCTTACTCTTTACCATTTGCAAAAGGATTTTAGGGGACACAAGTTGCTAAGAAGCGGTGTGTATTGAAAGAAATAAACAAATGTGTGTTCATTTGAGGTAATTCAAGTAATCCTCTGCAACATTATGCATTGTGAGAGAACATTTGTTTAATCTGCTCTCCATTTAAGAGAGGATGGTGTCTGTAGCTATCTCATTGTGATACCATATTTATGCTGTCATGGCATTGACAGAATATACCCCATTAAGCCCCTAATTCAATCTAATGGACACGTTAAGCTTCAGAATATGCTGTTATAACCTGCCTACAATAAGCTAAATGCACCCAAACTGACAAAAAAACAGTGACTGGAAATTTTTGCCATTGACCTAATGGTTTATGTGTGTGTCTTGGGTCCGGTTCCTGCAGGGAAGAAGCTTTACCAAGAGACATCTGCAAATGTTTTAACACATTTGACAGTGTTATGCATTATCCTTACCATGAACAAAATGTCCTCCTTTTATTTGTGTGTGAATCTGAACGGAGACAGAAAAAAAATGAAGATTTGGCTCAAAAGTTTGCAGAAGGGTTTCAGTTATCCCTGATGACAATGCCTATAGATCACACTGTGAGTCATTTTATCTGAGCATATATCTTGAGAAAGACGTTTAGCCAGGGATACTAGCACGCCACAGTCACATAGCCCTGCATCATGTCTCAGCCCAGGTGCATGTGCTGTGTGAGCAGTACATCAGAGCGCGCTCTTTCTGTGTGTCCTCTCACCTCTGCCTCTGAGACCCACGCGGTGGACATGATCTGGTCATGTGGTCATGCAGTAAACAAAGCGAGCAGCTGTGGGCAGAGCCATGCACACAATGGCTTTATAAGTGGAAGGAAGGAAACACACACTGCTGTGTGCCCTTCACAGAAAAGATGTCTAAAAGAGGAAATCAACTCATAAGACCCTGAAACTATAAACTGAAGTGAAACAATGTAAAAATATGACATTTCACAAAATGGCAAGCCATTTTTCAGACACTCATCATGACATATTTACATTTACATATCACATGGCTCCTTAAAGTGATAAAGGACTGTACATTCCCATACTGTGATGTGTTTAAAGTGTCTGTAAGTATATACATAAACAAATAATGATTCAAAAAGCAATGGGTCTGCATAATACCTCATGGTGACATCTATAACCATGACATCTGTAACAACTGTACCAGCGATATTTAAAACACGTCTGTTTTAAAGCCGACATAAAATGATTGTATATCCGAAACTCTTCTCCACGTTGGTGTAGACATCTTTTTACTGAATAGATGGGCTACACCCTTTACTATACATCAAGTCAACATATTACAGAGGGATTCATTTTTGTTCATTCAGGAATATGAGAATTTTCCTATTTTCATTGATCTGCTAAGATAAGTATTTTTATATTTACAATGAAGCAAAGGTAAACACATTAAAATGCAACCCTGCTAGCAACTGTACTGAGGCGCGCCAGTGGTCCACCAAAACTTTGGAAATCGGCACTACAGCAGTCTGCCATTGGAAAGATGATGCAAGGCACTTGAACTAAAGGGTCAACGGTTCAGAAAAAAACAAAACCATTGGGTTAATGGTCCTGCTCCTTGCAGAGTGCAGCTGTGCAGAATTTCAAAATGCTGTGGTGTTGACAGCTGCTAAGGACACCGGTCTGATAGGTGCTTGCTTGCTCAGATATTAATACATGTAAGAAAAGCCACAGTGTAAAGAAGTTACGGAAAGCAAAATGATCAATGTTTTTAGGATATTGCAAAATCTAGGATGGACTCATGGGGTAGAAAGCAGACGATGGTTTCAGGAAATGTCCTTATTACAGAATGGCTCTGACAGAATGGTCAGGTTTGCCTGAATAATAAATACATCAAAGAAAAGTAAAATATTTGCTTAGGCTTTTGTTTTCATAAGGACACACAAATTTATTTTTGTGGCACCACCTATGGAAAAAAGTGTCTAAATTGGGACAAAAACAATTTCTGGAGCACTGTACCATTAACTCAACTATAAAGCTAAAATGTTTACAGAGCAGATTGTGTTATTGTAGGTATGGGGTAAGTGACTGCAATATAGTCATTTCTGAAGAGACTAAACAAAGAGGTTAGTGAAAGGTTCAGATTATGGAAATAAACATCAAGAATGACAGAATCTTTTCGCCAAGATTTATGTTGACCATTCGTGAGACTTTATTCTGATATTTTTCTTAATTTTTTTGAAGAATGAAGAAATGTACTGTATTATGAAGGTGAATATCAACATATGAATTATACACCTTATGAAGGAATACCTTTTCCATAAACAAAAAGTGCAAAGTGTTGCTAAGATAAAAAAACTGAATACCTCCTCCCTCAGTCTAAGCCAGGAAAAACTTTCAGTGGATCATTATACTTAAGTTGTATAAACATACATTAAATTTTTGTTTTATATATAAAGCACCAAATGTTTCTGTCACCAATAATGCTCAACCACTGAGACGGTGTAATTTTGTCTGTGTTGAAAAATGCTATACAACTTGTTTACCATGATAGCCACTGTGACCACAGCGGTGAATGCAGGTTAAGGGGAATAGGTTAGTGCGGTGTATTTTTGGACTGACGTGGGCCGTGCATCCTGAGGAAGGTGATTCTTATCACAGAAACATAGCTGTTGACTGTCATGTTTGGGTTTTTGCTGTTGTAGCTGGCAAGTCCTAAATGCAGAGCTGTAGCGCTGCCTCTGGATTCTTGAATTGAATGCCAGAAATTAAATAAATGCTTATTAATTAATATGTTGTAGGGAGATGAACAGATTAGTAAAGAAAACATCTACTGCAGACAAGGGAAAGAGCTTTTGAGCTGTCTCATGTTGTCTTGTTGCTTCCTGTGAGAAACAGTTTCTAAAACATTTTAAATGGTCATTTGTCATTAATTGTTGCCGCAATTCCGGTGACATTTCCAAGCCTGCTCTAAAATGTCTCAGAGCCTGGGAATAGTACTGCTGTAGAGCTATATCATTCCTCACCATCACCTGACACTGCTCTTACTCAGCATACACAAACCAAACTCATACCTCATTAGTACAGTGGGGTTAAATTATGAGGTGCAGCCATGTCTTAACAGGTCACATGACAGGACTGATTATGAACCTGTAGACAGTCAAGCAGGTTGCATTTTTATTGCTTTTGGCCAAAATCACTTCATAATGGCCTTCCCAGTTGTTGGTCCAGTCCTTAGTGTAGGGATTCCTCCCTATTACAGCTGCACCCTGGGTTGTAGTGGCAGGGTTTCCCCCACCTCAGTGACTACTAAAGTCTCAGCTGCACATAAATTGTAGTTCTCCAACATAATGACTGTACAGCTTGTCTGGTAGAGTGCAGAGTGAAAAGAAGCGGTGGTTGGCAACATATACAGTCATTCCTGTGGCACTGGCCTGCAAATGACACTGGTCACTTGAAATGGGGACAGCTGATAGGAATTTACCAAAAAAGAACTATTTTATTGATGGACTAAATAGTGAGAATTGAATCTGTACCATTTGAATCTGTAGATAATATTACAATACTACATGCCATATTTAAGGGGTATTTTGAGTCCCCTGCACTATTCAGGCACTTCAGTGCAGCTGCTCATCGGGAAGGTCTGTGTGCTTTCTGTGGGGAGTTACTGGTGATTTACTGATGTTTCACCTCCTTATCAGCTGCATACTAACCGCTATGTGTGTAATCTGAGCCCAGTCTTTTTCACAGACGTTTCTGAAACCTTTCGGAGCGATGTTACCAATCCTCGTATTGGGCTCCCTAAAACTTTCTCCCAGGCCTGGCAATCATTTTTCATCTCCTTTCATCCCGGCACTTCCCTCAACTTGCCTTCACAAAAAGGCCAGTTGTTTCCCGAGTCACATTAGTCTATCCTTCCCTTTGCTCAGAGGGTCGTAGGTTTGCAGTGAACACATTTTAGCGGCGTCAGATTTATTTCCTGCCAACAGCCTTGGAGGGAGATGTCATTTTTGGCGCGGCTCTGGTTTCCTATGTTGCACGGAGACGCAGTTTAAAAATGTCAGCACAAAGCAGCAAACCAGGAGATTAATTGAGTAAGCTGAGCAGAATTTAGTTCTTCAATCGTTACAGCTTGTGCAGAAATATTTGTGTCTGGTTGTCTCATAACCTGCATGCCCTGAGAGTAAACACCATGTCAACAGTTTCACAATTGTAAATGATCTTCCAAAGCTATCTTCCAACCTCAAAAATAACTTATTTGGCTCTGTCAAATATGAAAACAAAGAAAATCATGCAGGATGTGAAGCAATAATACAATTTTCATATTTTGACATTCAAAGTCTTTTGTGCGCATTTAGCTAAAAGACAAATAATATAAAGGAGTCCAAAGACCGTACAGATTCTGTATCTCTTAATATTCAACACCTACTTCAATATTTAATTAAAAAAGGAAAGGATGCCGGGGCTGTATTACAGGGGTAAGTGTAAATCAGTGAGCATGCTTGCTTCCAGTGGTGATAAATGTCCTATTAATTAGATCTTTTGTCACATTTTATTAAGTCATTATAAGAGCAGAGGGCCAGTACTGGATAAAAATGACACTTAGGAATGAAGAGTCTAATTGATTTCCTCTTTTTTTGTTAGTTTTTTTTTTTACAGACAGGGGAGTGCATGTTATCCTATAACTTTCCTATTCACTCATCTTTAATGCAAATATGTTTTTTTTGATCATCACATATACAGATCGATAGTTTATTAAACAAAATGCAAAGCAGAGTGAAATGCAAAGCAGTTACATTGAATTTAGCCTTGAGATGTTGTGAATGAATGAAGAACAGAGTGGAGATGAAGAACAAAGGAAAAAAGGAAGAGCAGATGGAAGCTGGATTGTGCATTTCTTGTACAGACAAGGGAGTGCATGTAGGCCTATTACTTTCCTAGTTACTCTTGCTTTTAATGCACATGTTTTTTTTTTTCATCACATTGTCTTGTACAGATAAATATATAAATAGTTTATGAAATAACATGCAAAGCAGAGTGAAATGGGGAGCAGTAACATTGGATTGAGCCTTGAGATGCAGTGAATAAATAAAGAATAGATTAGTAACAGAGGACAAAAGAAACATGAGCAGATGGAAGCTGGATTTTTTTGGGAAGAAAGGAGAGCTATAGTGAGGAAAGAATTAGAGAGTCAACATGTCAAAGTCAAACATGGGCCATGAAATTTGAGTAGTGCACACAATCATGTAAAATAACAATAAATGTGTACAAACACTCAACAGAAACTCGTGCATCTTTACTGTCCATATGAGAACTCATTTACCTTCTGAAAATGTGCTTGCAGCTCACAAATGACACTTGTGGGGATAGACCCTGCCTCAGCTTCACAGCACAGAGCATACATGTGCATCCCATGGGGTTTGTTTTTGTTTTAGGCAAATTAATGTTTCATCCAGACTAGTTATGTAATTATAACCTAATGATTACAGCCTTTGATGTATGTTGGTGGGCCCCTTGGACTCAGGGTGATTAAATTTGTCAAAGAAAGGATGGCAGCTTTCCATTTCTACTCCAGCACTTCTGAGTCACTTTTCATTAGCTAGGTGTTTGCTGCTCTACATTCATGTCTTCATTTGTCTCAATTCCAAAACGTTTATCCATATAAATTACTATGGTAATATGGTAACTAGCTCAGTTCTCACTAAAGTCATCTCTTGGTCGTTATTTTCTGATAAATCTACCTGATCATGGCTGATCACTTTAAATCTTTTCCAGGGAAATAAAGGGACATTACACTACAAGATTGGTTATGAGTAAAACTCTTTCACAAAAATGAATTTCATATACTTTACCTTTGTTTCAGCACAAAGGCATCAGCAGATATATAAAAATAATTGAGTGTGGATTATGCATACAGAACTCAAATAAATGACCTCAGTTAATAACTCAATTAAGCCTCATTTGCATCTGACGGGAAAGGAAATAAACTGTGTGCACCTAGGACCCAGGGAGGGACCCAGAGGCCTAGTCTAAAACCTTAGGTATTTTGTTGTGGGGGTGTTTTTGCTGATTTGGGGTGTTGAGTAGGATTGCAAGAATTACTTCTCTTTATAGCTTCTTTTATCACACCAGGGAGGACTCAAAAAATGGCCTCATTATTTCTTTCCTCTATTGTCTGTGCACCATGCCTGTAAATCAGAATTGAACTTCAGAAGGTCTTTGCTGTGACTGAGGTTGCTGGCAGTACACTTTTTATTGGTATTTGGAATTAGAATTGATCATGAACGAGGTGAGCGACTCTCCTATGTTATAAAACAAGCAGTTAATCCTCACTGCTTCAGTACAAGGCAGGAAATATTACAGCAAATATAAATATCTGGAATACGTCATTAAAATAGAGAAGGTATCAGGAAACAGACGCAGTTTACACCATCGTGGCTGTGCCCTGTCTAGACAAGTTGGGCTTTTATAGTTTGATACTGGATTTCATTAGCTTACGGAAGCCAACTATTTACACACTCCAAAAAAACTCCCAGCAAAAGAAAAAAAAAAACCTTCTCCTTGTTTTGCTTTGCAGGCTGTATGAAACTATTTCTCTTCCTTCTCCACAGCCTAAGAGATTTATGGCTTGCCATCACAAACTCTGTTGCTGGACACACTTGAGCACAAGTTAACAAGTCGAGCTTTAGATCTGAAGGGGTCTGCATGGAACTGAGGACCTAGGTTACCACATGCAACAGCAAGTATGATTGGGTACAGGGAATGGAAATGGCAGCATGCCTGGCAGAGGTTCTGGGCCTGCACATGTGAAACACAGGGCCGGAGCTCTATACTCTTGTTGTGAATACAGCCCTGGCCAACAACGTTACTCCCCTTGATTTGTGTGTTATAACCATCTTGAGCACAGATGTTTTGGTTCGTTGCTACAGTGCTTTGAGCCCTATACATACATTTGCTGACACACGGCTGGCCTGTGAAGTGGGTCATTTAACTCAGGTGCAGGCAGACCTGGTGTCATGGGATAGCCTCATTCGATGGACCCTGTTACCCTGGGTGCCACTTCTCATGGGTATTCTGCACAGTATTCTCAGGGCTTTTCACATTCAAATTGGTGGGTTTATACACTGGACAAAAAGCAGGACGAACGGAGAGCACAATTATTTTCTCATGAGGCCTCCTCTCTTTTGTTTTACACGTCTATGCCCTATAGACCGTTTCATACATTTTCCACAGTCGTTATAATTTGGCTTGGTAAATGGACCACTAAATCAGGTAATCAGACAGCTGCAGTATCTGAGGGCTTCCATTTCTGCAAGGGGCCAAACCAGTTGACATAACAAATAATTGTCTGTATCAAGTCAATTTAGACTGAAACTGGACGACATTAGCACTCTAAAGAGAGCTGGAGCTGGAAGGCATACTGACTTACTTCCCCCCAGAACTTTGCTTCACATTCACAAAGTTGCACAAGCAAATGACTTACACTGTCAGGCAGAGGGTTGAAGTGATACTCACAATTGAAGTTTGGCTCAATGTGGTTTCCTGCCAGCAGACTGTTGATGGTGATCTGATAGATGATGTGCAGCAGCAGAAAGGTCATACTCGTAAAACACAGAGATTTCAAGAGGCGCCCTGTGTGGCCTGGAGGAGAAATAACAGCACAGACAGGATTAGTTCTACACATTAAGTCCTACAGACTCCCTGTAATGTTTGCAATAAAACATAATAACTTTACAGAAAGTAATGGCTTGATAATTTTAAAGCCAATTCATACTGGTTTACCTACCTATACCACCAAATACTTAAATGAATTAGGATTACAATTGGAAAATTTCAATAGTTTCCATAGCACGGTGAATATGCAGTTACTGCTTTCTGAACCTTCATGCAGCATATAACATTATGCTTATTATCATGCTCATCTTTCAACCTACAATAATAATATACATATCTACTTTAGTAGCCAGTTTATCTGGCTATATTCTTTCTTAAACAAAGGCCACTGATTTACTCTGCACTAAACATGGGAGCACAACCATGTGCATACATCATATTAAATCTATCTATAGCACAAAAAGCTCAAGAACAAAACACAACACATCAGCATCATCCACGCCAAACTACATCCTGGTTAATAATGACAAATTCACAACAGGGGCTTGGAATCTGCAAGATAACCTCCGCAGTTATTCTTAATTCTAAGGGTAGCTCAGAGACTCTCATGGTATTCACTGACAGGAAATCCTACTTTCAAGCTGTCAGTGGAGGTTCACACATGTTAACCTACATGTCTTCTGCTAATGGGAAGGTGAGTATCGGAGATTACTGAAATGTGTGCTAGCGTTGCAGTGCAGGGAGTGAGGTCATCCTGTGTGGAGTGACGTCCTGCTAATGTTTCAGGAACATGGACACTCATTAGATCACAAATTCAGACCAAACAAGTCCACTGTACCAGTGATGGCATTACAGCACATGTATTACAGCACATGAATGTCCATACATGTCCATTTTTCTCCAGTTTTGTTTTTATTTGCCTGTGTCACTATGAAAAACCTTTACTATTTATGTTGGATGTTGGTGCACAGGTCAGCTGCAGTGATCAGAGGTGGGTGCATGCGTCAGATGCAGTGGGCTGGAGATGTTTCTCAGTGGGAAAGTCACCAGGACAGAATCCCACAGATGAAAAGCTTCTGCTCCTACGCTGCAGAGGAACAGCTATCATTTCCAGTATATCTAACTTTGGAATGCTCAGTCCCACTCAGTCCGTGGGGAACAAACAAACCACCACAGCAGGCTTTACCACGTAAACAATGGCAAAACAATGTTACTCGCCATCTTTACTTCTTATGATGAACTAAATGAACTGTCCTTTTCAGAATGATGCGCTTTACAGGACTCAATCAATTAGTGTGTTAAGGAAAAAATACAGCTTGATTTCACTGTTTAGAGGTGTTTATCTTTTCACCATTTTTTCAAAATTGCTAAAATACTTGTCTGTAGTTTTGTGAACTTTAGGATTAAAAGCAACATTTTTAAAGTGTTTAAATTATTCATCACTCCCATGAAAGTATTGCCTGAGGTTTATAATACAATGTACCTTCTGTGAAAATGTATCAACATAATGAGGGCTACGTGAATGCAATAATACCACGTCAAAATTGTCAGGATACAATATAAATTGCATTTAACTGTGACTCTCCAAAATAAATCATATGGCTCTTATAATATGTCAATATATTACAAGAAAACATTGTCTCATTTCTGAAGTTGTGCATATTATACAGGGCAAGACTATAATCCAATACAACATACTGCACTAATCCAAGTAAGAACAGAGCATTAGTGTCTAACCCAAAGAGAAATCTGAATTTGTAACCTGTAACTGAGTCAAATTGAATTTGGGCAGTAGCCCCAAGAGGGACGTTTACTTCAGCTGTAAAAATGTGCTTTTGGAATGGGAGTTAAATTGACATTCTGGTATTTGCATTGCTGATGCATTTAAATGCAAAACATCCAAGGTAATGAAAGCAATCCAAAAAGTAGTAAACTGTGTCTCTATATATTTCTGAAAAAGCACCACCAACACTCCAATCAACCAAAAAAAAAATACTCACATTCACACAGCAGGGAATTTCAGATGAGATAAAGTTTGCTAAATTTACAATGCATAAAAGACATTCATGGCAGCAGAGAAGCTTTTAAACAGGGAAGCTCTTGTAAAAGCCAGGTTGGTGAGTGCCCCCAATATTTTAACAGAAACAAAAATGGCAATACAGTGTTACGCATGTGCAGCTGGTTGATGAGCTATCGCAACACTTCACCGTAACAGTTTGGCCCGGGAACCAGAAATCATTACGCACTGCCACAAGTCAAACAACTCTTAAGCGGCACGACTGAAGCCTGCAGCTGGATCAGAGGAGCTGTCAGGTCTGGGCAACTACACTGCCAGACAAAAAACATGGAGACACTTTCTGTAAGCATTTCAGAGGGTATTACTATATTTCAGGTGTGATGCGTGTTTAGTCTGGGTACATGAGCGTGTTGAACCAAACCCTTTTTTCTTGCTATTACAAGTATAGTCAAGTGGTTATGGTTTCATTAAAACAATACAGATGTAGTAACAAGTGAAATATTAAGACTGGCCTTCATCAAACTGCTGATCTTACATGGTGAAAGGAAAAGGGGCTTTAACACAGTGAACCCACCCAAAAGTTTTTTAAAAGGAGTCATGCCCCCAGTTGCCTGTGGCCGGTACAGTACAGCTGAGAGCACAGCTCTCTTGCTCCTCTATTATTTTGAAATAATAAAATCTACACATGAAACTGCTGAGCTGAACCAGAAAGACCGATTGCATGGCACATAAGGCACTCCCTTCACACTAAGGGGTAGCAGTGATCAAAGAAAAGATTACATGAAAATTAATGACACAACAGAGATTAGATGAATGTATATACACTATAAATATATGGCGCTTACACAGTGCATGACATTTATGATGTATGGGACTTATCACATTTTGTTTGTGTACTTTTTCGCTTTACATTTAAGGGTGATATTGCACTGCATGGTAGAGGAGAAACCTCGTTTCTCTGCTATTCTTAAAAACAGATTATGCGTATTATGTCCGGGTTACAGTAACAAGATCCACAGTAGCCCGACATTTGTCTTTCAAACTACACAGAGATACAGTATGTTAAAAATCAGTGACAAAGTCAATGATTTAATCATTTTTGTCATAACAAAACCAAAAAAATTCCTTAAGATATCACTACAGCCAAACGCTTTGTGACTGATTTATATATACCAACTGTCATTGCGTGCACTAAGCCCTAAGTCTGAAAGGCTGGTCAACTGAAGTAAAATACCACAGAGAAACCCCATCAACAGCAGAAAGGTGATACTTGTGCAGGAAGCTCAAATAAGGAACAGATGTATTTGTGATTTAATGAGGACAATGGCTTGAAATAAGCATGTTCCCATCAGTCAAAGAGCAGAAGAAGTTTAGGCTATGATACTTTTTATACTTTTAACTAATTTGTACCCTTTACACGTTTGTAGAAATAATTTCACTTGTCATAACATTAGTTTTCAAGCCTGAGAATTTGCATGTCAACCAGCTATGATCAACAAATGAGTCTTTTTCCCTGACATTATATCATCGCAGACTTACCAATGTTCAAATTCAAGTTCATTGAGAGACTGCAGCTGCCCAGTAACAGGGACTTATTCTAGAATGTTTAATGTCTCATCATGTTCCAAATCCCCACTACTGTTATGACTGTTATGAAATTTCATCAGCTTAAATGCAATCAAAGGATATCCACAGAGGAACTTATGTAAACTTATTCCAGAATTTCCAGAATACAGGAGGGAGCTCAGTGGAAGCTGATGAGCAGTGGCTTACAGCCTTTCATAAATATTATCAATTAGCTTTTCGTGTTTTATGAAAGTAGCATAAAAAGCTTATCTATATAGAACATTATTCAACAATACAATTATTTAAAACAATATTAAGACTCAGGAGCATTAACAGGACCCAGTATCACACCCATTAATCAAAACAAAATAACAATAATAAAACATTTTAAGACTGAATTTCAATTCATCCAGCCATCCAGCAGATTGTAGATGATCAGGGAGGGTAAGGATAATCATGTGATGTGGTTTGATGGAGGGAAATTCTCTTTTCCCCGCTGCATTGAGTCTGAACTCATTGGAACAGTAAGGAGATCCAAAATTGAAGTCTGTTGGCTACTTGGAATGTTATAAAGACAGAAGAGCCTGGATTATAACCCATGTAACAGATTGTAAAACCAAATATATTTAAGAATATATTTAAGGTTATAAAAGGCTATGGAGTCACAGAAAGACAATAGACTACCTTCACTAAGGCACTTCACAAATCACAAAGGTAAATCTAAATTTACCTAAAACTTATTTAGCTTTCTATTAATCTATTTAGTACGTTAGTTGTTCAGACTTGCAGACTGGCAGGACAGGAGACACAGAGGAGCCTATGGATGGCAGTGGTAATGAAGTAGGCCATATCCTGTACGCATGCTAGAAAAACTAGACAAAAGCAAGCTGTTTCATATCACTGCCGACACATTCCAATGTAAATGAAATTTGTGAATGTAAAAGTGTAACAACATTACAGTGAAGCCACTACAATATATCAACTTGCACCTTCTAATTACTCAGGAAATTAGACCTGTGGTTCTTTTGAAGTGAATTGTATATCATTTAACATTTTTGTATTGCCAAGAGATATAAAAGGGATATAATAATATTAAATCTCTCACTGTTCTTTTTCAAAGGTCATTACTGCTCTTCTGAAGAGCCTAAGGCAGGCCTACAGTGGGACACCTTAAGATGGCGGTGCATGCTAGGGAAGGAATGGCAGGTATTCACTTGTTTTACATACAACCCACAAAATAAATAAATCTTTTCTCATAGCTTCAGAACTGCCTCAGAATAGCAGAGGCCTGCCGGGAGGATAAGCTGAGACTGTTATCTGTGGGAAATGTGTGTTTTAACAGCTGGCTCTTGCGGAAGGTTTAGCAAAAGATATAGTTTGAGAATAAAACACGTGCAATGCTTCCAAAGATGTATACCCGAGTCTACATGCCACTCTGTAGACATGAGCAAAATTTAATGGCAGTACTGGCACTGAAACAATTAAGCAGTCCATATCCTACACAATGAAATTGGCAAGGTGGTATATCCCATTTCCCTGAGCCCGATTCCTGTGCACCAGTGTGTTTGCAAATTTGGAGGAAGGCAAACATTATAACAGCCTCTTGTTACTTGCATACTGTATCCAGCTCTAGTTTCAGATAGTGTTTTTGTGAACAACACAATAAAGGATATCCTATCTCATCATTATCTCTTCCTTGAGCCAGAGACACCATTATTTGAAGTTGACACCCATTTATACAGTATTTTTCTCTTTGCTTTAGACAAACTGCAATTCCTCACGCAGGAGATCCAAACACACATGTCTCTCATTATAATTCTTCAGCTCTTCAACAATATTGGCTAATCAAACTGGGAAGTCTACAGTGACAGAAAAATATGACATCTGAAATGGACTATTCTGCCTGCAGTCAATGAGTGTGGGAAATATATAATACAACAAAACAAAATACAACACATATCTACTGCTGAAAAAATATGTTTTGTGCAGAATTTTGATTTAACTCACACAAACCTTAATTTCTTCTGATGTTTAAATGTTGAAGAAGAAGAAACACTTTACACAGTGCCACACTCATTATACACAGACACAAAATCCTTTCTGAGCAAATAATGGTGGCCATTATCCAAAAATACCACTTATTTACTTTTCATTTTTCCAAAGCATTGTCTAATTGTGTCTTACTGCTATGGTTCCAAACCTTACTGTGCAACTCGTATAATTTAATATGTCCTTGTGGAGAGCAGTTAGACCGTAATTACCTTGTGGCAAAATATCACAGATTATTTAATCAGGCACCCTCTCCTACTGCTCAACCATCTCACCTTCTTTAAATCAGCACTCTGCCTGTACTTATCGAGAAGAGTCATATTAAATTCCAATAGTACAATCTCCATATCTTACGGGATTATGGCATGTGAAGAATACACATTAATGGTAATTATAAAAAGCTGCACGCTCTCAGAATCGCTTAGCTGCAAAATCTAAAGGTGCTGCCACAGCCTTCATTCCTCGACTCTGCCCTTTCGAAATTAAAAACTGGCTACATGAAGCAGCTGTAGCTGCCTGTGCTCATTTTGAATGATCCCATGTTAAACAGCTGCATTCCAGAAAGTGAAAACGGTAATCTGCCTTGTGAATTGGGCTAAGGTCTTTCACTCAACAATTAAAATGCTCCAGAGACACGGTGTATTTTGGTGGTTTTAATGTATTAACGCTTCTGCTAGCAGCATGCCTTTTACACTCTTCTGTCGTCTCACTTAGGTCCTGAGAGTGCCAATCAATTATTATTAGTTTCCCATTTTCACTTTACGACTAATTAATTTTGTCTAGACTTCCTAAAGACTTAATCCCCTTTCATAGCAATTACAAATTATATGTTCAAGAAATAAAGTGGAATTTTAGGTTTCTTAAAAAATCTAAACCATGTATGTACTGATACATAAACATACATATTTCAAATGTTCAGACTCAATGTATTACCCCACTCGATGAAGAGCTTTTGTGTCAGTGCCAACAAACTATTTCGCAACCAAATATTCCCTCTAACAGCTTTTCATTTATGTGGAACTAGCATATCAAATATATATACATCAAAACTGTGCCATGTGCTTTATCACCACATTTCTTAAACATTTAAGGAATTCCAGTGGTATTCATCATAAGTGCAGTTGGAATGTGTGGCCTGTTAGCTTTATCAGTACACGCTTAATAAAAGTTTCAACAACAAATTACTTCACTGTTTCATAACGGTTGATTTTGTCTTTACGTTTGCATGATTTGGCAATTAATTTTGCATTTAAACACATGCTAATAAAAATGTATTTTATAACGCTAAAAATATCTTTATATAAATCTATGCATGTACATAAGACCTGTGCTTCATTGCATATTGCATTCTGTAATACATGCATACAGATTAAATGAATGCATCCTGTTTCCCTGATTTTTGAATTTTGACTTAAAATATAAGTCATGGATTTGAAAACCTATTATGAGATTTTCGTTTACATAAGTTTAACCTGTTTGGAGACAAACTTTCAGACAGCCTCTAATTAGATTTTATGATGTGACTCATGGCCCAGAAATTTCCCAGAATGCACTGCTGTGGCTGGAGCCTGTGAGTGAAGGTAGGCAGCGCCTTGACCCCAGCTGCTGCCAGGGGAATTCATCAATGAACAAAGATGAACAAAGAAGCGTTCAAAAAGGCAGCCCAAGCCAGCATTTCTCCAGGAATGTAACCACAAAAAAGTACATTTTTGGAGTTGACAGTAAACAACGGTGCAGACGGCTACACTTTTTATCATCCTTTAATTTTTTTGGCTTCACTATTTTTCACTTGGATGAATGCAATGCTTTCAAGTTCACAGTGGGAATACGACTGCACTTTATTCAACCTTCAGGTCTGTTATGTTCCAAAGAGATTATTTGATTTCCAAAAAAAAACGAGAAAGTAATCATTTGATTAAATCTTAGTGGTGGGATTGCAGAGTAGGCTGGGCAATTTGAGACCAATGAATAACCAGCAAAGATGTGGAGGGGAAATGAGACGACCTCCCTGGTGAACGCGGTGACTCAGTCATCACGGGACTTCCCCAGGAAGAGACAGGGGTTTGGTTTGGAGAGAAGGCGAGGTGGGGACCCTTGGATGTGACCTCTCCATTGAGATCCATTTCCTGAGGAAGATGCCGTGTCTCCTGCCCCCCTTCCAGCGATTACGTCTGTTTTCATTAGAGTAAGAGGCCGCTGGATACCCTCTGCTGCCTTCTTTTCTCTCATGGCAGGGAGGAGGGGTGGGGGGGGCTGGGGGCGGGTAGACACTGACAGACACTGTCTGTTTTCTCCTGCCTTATCTGGGACAGTTTCGTTAAGTCTTCCATGTTGTTCATGTCAAAGCTCCTACATACTGTATTCCCTCCACTGTCTCAGCTCCTCACACATCCATTTGATTCACTTGTGCATATGATTCACAGATGGTTAATAAAATATTTTCCAAACAGTCATTTGCGAGAATTTCAGTTATCTCCAGATAAATTCTAACTTGATATCCTAATTACTAACTTTATATTTGAAAAAATGACAAATTTATCATAATTTACTATATCATTTCAACAAATCAAAATGGTTTAGAATAAGTGTGAAATATTGAAAAGAGGACTGTTTAACAATTTAATGATGAATACAGACACATGAATTTGAAATTTACTTTGATCTCATTTCACTTCATATAGATACAATAAAATAATAATTTGCTACAACCATTTCTGTCACTATATGTGTTATTTTTTTCATTACAATTTCTCCTTGAAAAAAAGTACAAAGCCAAGAATGCTTTTAAAATCAGTCTGAAACCAATCCCTTACTTTGCTGAGTAATTGATGCACAACATCTGGTAAAGTAACCTTTTTGCCAACCTGCTAGTCATGGGAACATGCGAGTCACCATTGTCTAGCTCAGAGTATACAAAAAACAACAGATGGATGCAATAAACAAATGACCAGAGAATGAGTGTTAAAGATGTTTAAAAATGTTACAAACTACTTTTTTGCAGCCTCAGTCTAGTTGGGACAGCTGTGAGGGTGTCCTTGTTTTAACAGTACTTTCAGTTCAAGATTTCCTGATCGCAGAACATGATGTTCCAAACTCCTGCTGAGCCACAAAATTATTTTACTGCTCAAGAATCGTGGTTCAGAAAATCGTGGAGAAGAAACATTAAAGGCATTCCATACCAGATCCTGGAATTGGTGGGCAAAATTGGCCTCTTCACATAATGTAGTGTTTGTGTAGATGAAAAAAGTGGCTCCAGGCCTAATGTTGTTCAGTAGATGGCAGCGTGCTTCTGTTCAAGGTGTTTTCATTCACTTGAATAAACGGGCTGATAAAACAGACAACTCAGTCACTTGACATGTAATTTCATGTCTAACTCAGAGACTCATGACATCGAGGGAGTTGCACATCAGTATATTAACATTCAGAAAGTTATACAGTTATTATCCCAGAGGAAAGACTGCACGCATATTCACGTCAGGAAGAGCTGTCCCATATTGTGCTTTGTTGTTACATTAATGGGTTGCGATGCTGCTAAGGTTACTTTAAGATTCAGCATCTCATTCACACACTATAAACAGTCTGCTAACATAAAGCCATTGTTAAATGTCTCAAAGTAAAGTTTAATGTCTCATATTTACATTTTTCAGATCCCACTGGTGCTCTGCCTTAATACTGACTAGCATTAAGTGTGGACTGATGCACATCTCTCTTCCTCTGGGATTTTCAGGTGTGATGGGGAAAAAGCTGCTCCTCATCTGGCCAGAGCATTCATCACACAAAAACATATAAACATTAAAATATATAAACAGCAATATCATACAGTCCCCAATAATTTGTCTCAAACTGTTTTAATTTTGTTTGCTGAATTAACAAGCAAATTATTTGAATTGCCATATTTTATTATATAATATTGTCTTTATTATTATCAATGCAAAAAGATGAACTAGTTTATTTTAAAATAAAACAAATCATACTTTCCCTGGAGAATAAACGTATGAAATAAACCTCTGCCACCTTAATTTGCTTGTGTGGGGGAAAAGAGGTTTTGCGTGGCATGTTTACTGCAGGAGAAGCTGCCTTCTTATTATTTCCTGCCTCTAATTTAAGGAATCTTCACCAGCCAGCACTTTTCAGTTAACTGCTTTCACATCCTCTGAAATATGCTAATGTAATTTCCTTTTTCCATTTCTTTGTTTGTTTGTAAAGTTTTCAATCTTGACATTGAAAGACAAGTAGTATCATTTAGTTTTTGCCATTATCAACTACAAGCTCATATGTCTACTGTTTGTCTGTGTTAGTCCACAGGAACTCCTGTGTTTGGTTTGATTGTTGATAGCTATGAAACCAGAGCAGATTATTTAAAAAGCAACAATCATCTAAGTGGCAATTACAATTAATAAAGGATGATTCAAATTGCTTACTAACATTTCTGTGCTGAATATAGTACAGGTAAAAAAAAAGTCTAGATCGACAAAATGTCATATTCTCCTCATAAATCATTCTTAAATCTATATCTTCATAAAAGCTGTTAGATGGGTAATCATTACAGATGAAAACTTGCCAGAGGGAGATTTGCAAGCACTTATAAACAGGCTAAACTGTGGCTATCTTTACACTGTACTGTGCTATTTAACTTGGGCACCAGTACTGGGATTCTTGTTTGCTTCCTGAAACAAAAAAACTCACCTCTAAGACAAGCAGAGTGACAAACACACCTTACCTGTACTGACAGGTCTCTCACATTTTCCCTCAGGGCCAAAATAAAGAGACAAAAACCCAACACCCCCAGTCTGCTGTCTACTGAGTTCCTCTTGCCATCACTCAACAGAAGACAGATTGCACAGGACTGTGAATAAACAGTGCCAAATGCTGCTGAACACTGTCTCCACTCCGTCACCCACCTTTGTTTTTTCAACTGCAGCCATATACAAAAGGCCTGTCATCTCACTGTGACCTCAGAGTGAGAAATAGGTACCCATAAAAACAGTGGTCATGAAAGCTGACCACTGTAGGTTTTTGGCTGAAAATATGAGTACATTTTATAAATGAGTCCTATCTGGACTGCTGGAATTGGACTTGATCATTTTGCACTGCTCTTTGCACATTGATATTTGTTTATTTGTTTATATTGAATGTTTATATTGAAACACAATATTTGTGTGTATGTACCTGTTGCCATCTGTGATTTACTGTATCTGGCTGCGATAATGATTCAGTTTCCCTCCAGGGATGAATAAAGTCAACTATCTATCTATCTGTCTGTCTATCTGTCTAATACTACAGAAGAACCCCAGAGATATGCATACAGAATATAGAATGAGGGTAATGTTTGTAACTTTGAGAACAACTTTCCAAATCAAAATCAGGGTACAGGTCATCACACCATCAAATAATTAATAACCTGATTATAATGAAAAAGCAGGTCTGTGCAGGATTTAGCACCTTTAAAGATTTGCAATTACAAGTAAAAATGATGCTTTAGTGACTTTCCAAACAAATTCCCCATGTGCCCAATCACATAGGCATGGGGCAATCACATCGCAGTTCAATGACACAACATCTTCAGTGAGATAACATTTGGTAGTGGGAAAAAAACAACCCCCTGGAGAGGTAAAAGTAGGACATCTGCCACAATAGGGTATTCTGTCAGTGTAGCAGAGTATCCTTTGAGTGTTAGCAAAACAAAATATAGTATTGACTCATTTTTCTCCTTCATGGCAGATTGAGCATATGAATCTTTAACAGACGGTCTGGCAAAAGTATATCCCCAAGCTACAATACGATATGGTATCTAAAATTGTCTCTCACATAGCATAGCAAACAGACTGGCCATTCAGCTCAATGGGAGCCAGATTTTGAGTTCCTTTCAGTCTTCTTTGCATTTACTTAATGATGCCTGAGCATGTCAGGGACAAAGCCAATGCAGGCTTCTGCTTTGATCAGTCACTGCTTGTACCTACTTTGTGAGATGGCTGAAACCATCAGCTGTTAGGTGGCAGGGTGTCAGAAATAACCCTGAGTTACACACACTATGCAGAGCGGGAAACACTGAGTGCATGGTCTTCAAAGACAGGGTAACAGGAACATGTATGCATTTTGCACTATTACCAGGGTATACCTCTTTAACTATTAATGAGATTGTAAGTGGTCCACTATAAAAATCCCCATTCTGCTCCCAGAGGCCATCAGCGGGGCCAGTGGGGCTGGGGAAAATAGAGTCTATCAGTACTTCTTAACATCTTTCTTCCTGTCCAGTCTCTGGCTCCTCAAAGAGACTGCAGAGGACGGCTACTGGGTGGCCACATTTGAAAAGATGCAACAATCTGTAATGTGATATTTCAGTGGGTTTGCAGAAAAAGACCTCTTAGAGGATTTCAAAAACAGAAAGACTTGGACTGGTGTATTAGTTCTTCTGCATAATCACACATAATTCATGAAGAATAGATGATGCAATAAATCAACAACATATACAGTTACAAGGACTCTTTGAGAGAAAATAAACCTTGGGAAGTTTCAAATATGCTGAGATTAAAAGAAAAAGAAATGAAATCACACTATTCTGTAGCCACAGGTTTTAGTGGGATTTCAAAATGTTCACATTTGCTACCCTCAAGTTTTTGTAATGGCGCCTTTTAAAAATTCTTATAAACATTTTCAAAAATCCATTTACAATGGTGCTAATTTCCTTTTTTTGGTCATTCGTACTTTTAAACTGTATGTCGTCCAGTGAGTAGCCTTGGAGGACATTGGAGGACGTCCTGGAATTGTAAAAATATATTGTTCACCCACTGGATAAACATCTGCCCTTTGACTTCTCAGGTTGTGTTGTGTGAGATACATAAAACACAAACTTGGCCGTCAGACAGCAAGATAAATATCCAAAGCTGTTTTGTAGTGTTAAGTGAGACATAAAGAAGAACAGATGCACCAATGAGTAAGAGGAAGAGTGTTCTTCCAGATAAGAGCAGATTATTCCACAATGAAAAGCACCAGACCCTAGGGGAAGATCGTATGACTATTTAACATAGTGTGGAGGGTGCTTCATGCTGACAGAGTAATTTCGCTCCCAGGAAAAATGACCAGTAACTCCCTTTCACTTGAATTTGCCTGTAAAACGACATGGCGGGTTCACATTGTTTAGATGACTAAGAGCTCTTTTTTCGTATGTGAGTTAAGCTGCGAGAAGCTGTGACGATGGGAGTCAGAAGTTGGACCGGTAAACCTGCTGAACCAGCGACCTGTGACCCGCTGATGCGTGCGGGGGAGAGTGGGGCTGCGCCGGTGACCGCGGCGTAGACCGGCAGTGCCTGCATTCCTTCAGCGCAGAGCGCCCCGTCCTCCCCCACGAGCACTCCTGCCACACGCCTCCACTCAATACCCCATTGTTTCCCTGGCCTCACTGTTTTTAAGGGGTGGAGATCAGGGGGAGTGAGGTCATAAAAGTTGGGGGACATTTTTGTTCCCTCTGTGGGACTATATTCCAATTTTGCTGTTTATTGGGGCTAAATCATTCTGCTAGACACTGCTTGAGCTCCTAGCCCATGGGGTAAGCCCACATGAGCCTATACCATGACCGTCACCCTGGAAACTAACTGCGTGGAACCTATACTGTGTGCTCCACAGATATGGACCATCCTGAAATAGATTTGTTATTGGTTCAGGGGGCACTCCAGGGTTCAGAGATCCCTAATTAGACTGTCAGAGAGGTTCATGGCTGTGTCAAGTCATTTTGAGGCACAGATAATTCCATGGGCATTGTGTGAGATGACAGGAATCTAAACAGCTGTGATGTCCATACAGCACTTTCTTACCCCTCCTCTGCTCTCCCCACGCAGATATTATTCAAATCCCACTCTCAGGCAGTAAGTCATGGTGTTAATCATGTCACATACATGTATGTACCTGCTTGCCTATTTAGCATTCTTGGAGGTTGATTTGACATTTCAGAGAAGCAACAATCTAACCTCTCGTACTTTACTCAGGATTTAATCAGGTTAAGTGATTATTCGGGTGAGTTGGAGGGAGATAATACATTTGTGACTTAAATAAAACTGCAGCACTGGTAACTGCAACTCCTGTTACTTTTCTCTGGCTGTGGCTGTTCTAAAGGATATCACAGTCTGAAAACAATGCCATTTTTGATTCCAACAATTAGCTATACCCATATGTTGTCTGAACCTGCAATAAACAAGGATGCGGCACATCCTTGGCTTTCTGTCCATTGAAAATGAGGTTCCCCACTCTTACCCTGCATTGTAGTTTTTGTTGGTTCTGCAAAAAGCGGAATGAGGAGGAGGTAGATGAGGTAGATGAAGGACAGCCCATTGTATCGGAACAAGCACGCTGCAAAAGAAAGACAAACACGTCAGTCAGCTTCGATATCACTTTCAATTGTGAAAGCCTCTTCACACTTAGACATTCAACCAGGTATCTGACGGAGTATCCAAGCAAAAGTAATCTGGTGAAATTTGCAATGTTCAGCTGTAAGGGTAACTTATGTGAAAGAATAAAAACACTTAATCCCAAGTCAGCAGTGACAACAATCTCTATTTTCAAGTGTTCTGAAAACAACTAACATATTCCTCCAGTCGCAAACAAATAAATGGCTCAGTATGTGTGCGTAAGATAGGGGGCCTTGATGGACACTTCTGGCACCCTGCATTGCGATATCATTTGATATAAAGCAGAGCAGTGGAGGTACACATGCTGACCTCTGTTCCTGTTCCGGCTGCAGTCAGACTAAATCTGCCACTGCCCGGGCCAGAAGATTGAGATTGCATTAAGATAAAAATGAATGCTGCAGCCTAAGGATGACATCCAGCCAGCCTGCTGGGCCCCAGTCCATTATACCTTCAAGCACACTTACATGACAATGGACATCCTGTGTATGTTTATATGAAACGCTATGTGCTTGTGTTAAAAGGACCTATACATTTCTGTTGAGATGACACAATGTAAATATGTGATCCACCATTCTTTAGCATGCATATACACCTCGACACTCAATGAAATGATGGGAACAGAGTGTATAAAAACCTGTACAATGTTGATGTTACAGACTATTATCATTTTATGAGTGCAGTATTGCAGACAATTAGACTGTTGCATTAGCTTGTGTGTATTCATCTTGGGGTTAAAAGCTTATTAAATGTCAGAGTCAGAACCAAAGTGTAAACAGCTATTCTGGGGTATATTAATTAGCTAAATTTATGTTTGCACTTCATAAAACACTCTGATAATACTTGTCAAAGAAGTAATTTAATGGGCCTTGTTAATGTCAAGATGTTGAAAAAGCTACAGTTAATTCTGTGATTCAGTCAAATGTTCATTATAGCCTTTCTGAGAATGGCTCATTCAGAGTGACCTGGCATTGAGAAACTTCCTTATTTCATTATCAGAGGCTCAACAGGTTATCAGACAAAATGATTCCAGTCATTCTCAATGCATTCCTCCCCTGAGCTGGCCATTAGCTTGACTCAACTGCCTGCAATCAGAGAATTCTTATACTTCTTTTTGTAACTGCATCACGCACCAGCTACTTCAAGCTTAACAATTTCAATATCACAGTCATTCACAGGCACAAATTGAAACATAACACACAGCCATTCAGTGGTCTACTCCTGTTTCACTAGGTTGTGGCTTGGATTCATGCTATCCGACTGTGAATCTGATAATAATACAGTTTGTATGGCAGGTTTATGCTGAGGAGAGGAGGGCATGTATTAGGTCAAAAGCAGTAAATACTGCATTTATTCCCAGACAACACTGGAATTATATCCTTCACTTGTTAGGGAAAAGCCAACTGTGAGCAGATTCTGCAATGTTTCACAGTTCAGCAGAACTTACACAGTCAGAATGACTGACACAGAGGACAGTCGACATTCTCTGTGGCGCAGCACTGTTAGCTTATGGCTAGGAGCCCAACAATATGTTAGGGTCACATGTGCTTCAACAGGGTACTGGGACAGAATCAACTCCTCTTGCCTATTAAGTTTATTGACCATTGAAATAAAAATGTGTGGTATACTCAGGGAGACTCTGGATACAAGTCAAATGGCATTAATGCAATCAGCAGGCACATTCCACAGTGGCATTAAGGGGCTTAGCCATGGCTTTTATGCCTGTCCATCAGTCCTTCACAAACAAGAGCAAGTACCGACAAGTACATAGGCTTATCTGAACTTTTTCCCCACCTAGTGGTAAAAACAAGATAGTTGTCCTAACACAGGGGGAGCATGACTGTAGCTCAGTTAGATGAAGGGTGAGTGAGCAAGTGAGGGAATCATACATTTCATTTCTCAAACAGACCTGAAATGAAAAAAAAAAATTGTTATACATTACCTCTAAAAAATTAACAAAAATGTTTTGACCTATGTGAACAGTACAATGCACAGATATAATATTATTCAGAAGGGCGGAATAAGAAAGATGTTTACTCCATGCAGTGAATGGAAGATAATCCTCATCAAGCTCAAACAATGAGTCACCAGCTGAGTACGAGGCCTTGTGGCTCACTGGAGACACTCTCTCTCTGCCTTCCCAGCAGACCGAGCCTGTGCAAATCGGCCCAACAAATCCAAAGTTACATTTAAGTAAATGAGGCTTATCTTCCTTTATCAGCGTCAATGGGCCTATTCATGAGGGCCCGACCCGTGGCCCACGTTTCCTGTTGTTTTGCCCACAGGGGCACTCTCAGGAACACCGGCAACACTGGCCCACTGACCCGCCTGCGCTTGGCAACCGCTGCCCTTGGGTTTCAGATTCTTTTTCTGGCATGTGTGCTGTTTCAAAGGGAACATACCGCAGAACTTTTGATTTTAGCGAGGTCTGCAGCGATATGCATGAATATGGATGGTTTTCTCGGACCGATTGCGCAATACTATGGAGGCAGGCTTTTTTTTTTTCCTCGGGTAGTCTGATTTCAGCACACATCCTGCTGTTTCCAGCAATGGAATTTACACACTGCTTTAATTGAAGTGGGCAACTTCCCAGCTGTCCCACTGTGGTCGTCTCTCCACCACAAGAAAAACCATTTACCCGTGTGTCAGAAGCCACTTGCTCAAGGGGTCCCATGTGCTGGTCGCCCCGTGTAGGCGGGGGATAATTTGTTTTGACAGTCCAATTGATTATAAACAATTACAGCCTCCACTCATTTGTGGCTTTGCCCTGTGCATCATCAGTGTGGCCAGCAGAAATACAATTGGATAAAAGTGATATTTATAATTGTCAAAAACTCTAACACAATCCATATTTCTAACCTCACGCACTATTTTTATAAAGTTCTATACAGTTGTTGTTGGAGATGATAACACAAACATCTCCCGGTTCTTCCAAACAACATCACAGAAGAACATTAGTAAACACAGTGACTTGGATATTTTTCAGTGTTGTTTGTATTATCTGTATTTGGAAACATAGAGCAACCCTTTTTTTTTGCTGGATTCCACTTTTTTCTGGACCGAGCTGTGTTAATGGGTTTCAACCCAGGCTATTTCCAAATATCAATGCAGAGCTCTTATTTCAATAGCAAGATGTTCATAATATCCTCCCCATGAAAAGTGAAAAAACAGGAATCCAAACAAAAGTGTTTATTGTGTCTATTCCTGACTCAGTGTCCACTTTCTGTAATCAAGGAGACCATTGCAACAGAAAAACATTTTCAGGGAATTAAATAGCTAATGTGTTTTCTATTAGATTAAACCAGTGTGAAATTATTATTACTGTACACCGGACTTTTTCATTGTTCCGCTGCCAGGTTATAACGAGGGATTTCTCTGTTGGATGTCTCCATCAGAGGAGAGGCAGGATTCTGGCAGCCTTAGGAGGATTAAGCATCCATTAACACTCTCCGCAGCTGGTGGCCCAGAGCTGGCAGGACTGCACTGTGTCCCTAAGGCCTGGGCCTCCATCAGCTGTGTCCACAGCACATAGTGATGGTGTACAGAGGTCCCACAAGAGATATGGCTAAAACCATCATCCACACTGCACTTCCCGGTGTATAGCACACAAACCTGTTATGTAACTTTATGGTTTACTCTTTTTAAAATGGATTTGCTCATGCTGTAAATGATGGGTGCATGTAAATGCACAAAAGAAGTTAAGTGACCTTCATCTTGTTGATGGTGAACCATGTTCTCCACATTCACAAAGCGATGGCATGCTGAAGTCTGAGAGCAGTTTTCACCCTGACACCAGCTGCTGCTTTATTCCCTTTCCCTGTTATATTTGTAAGAAACAGATGTGTTCTGAACTGGGTGTCAATATCATATTTGATTCATTCTTTCTTTTTCTTTTTGGATTTTTAAGCCCAGGAATACTACTGAGTTAAGGCTGACAAAAGCATCTGGAACTGGTTGTGAACAGCGTCTGTGTCTGGGGGTTTAAAGCCTCTGGCTTCTCCAGTACAGCCGTCCTGCTGTCTCTCCCAGCAGCTCCACTTCCCCTGGCAGCCACCCAACCAGGCAAATATGTGAGGGTAAATTTAAAAAAAAAATCATGATTATAAAAGTCAAGACAACTGCGAAATCTCCTCCACCTAAAAAGGTAAACAACTATGCATGCCCAGATATACATGTCATCTTAGGGCTTATGGGACAGCACAGCAAAAAAATGTAGGTATGGAACTGAAAAAATGAAATGATTTGTATGATCTTAAAACTTGTGTGTCACTCATAAAAAATGACTTATATTATAAAATGTACAACAAAGGCTTTTAATTGTCCTTTAAATCACAAAGAGATATTGCAGTAAAGCCTGAATAACAAACAGCTGTGGGCCTGAGATATAGCAGTCTGGAGCATGAGAAGTGCTGATGCAGGGAACTTTATACACCACACACACACACACACACACACACACACACACACACACACACACACACACACACACACACACACACACACACACACACACACACACACACACACACACACACACACACACATTCTAAGAGCAAAAACATCACAATATCAATTATTCTAAATTCTTGACCAGTCTAAAAGCACATCTCTGTGTGTGTAAGATTTCTTTTTTGTCTGATTCCATTAAACTCCATAAAACCCACTGTCATCCTCTACAGTAGAGCAGAGGAGTGAAGAGTAATGATGCAAGAGGCAAAGAAGGCAAGACAATAAATTACATTGCAATGATTGAGAGTGCAACCAGATCAAACTGCTTCCAGTGAGTAAAAGTTCATGGTGCACAAAACGAAAAGCACAGGCTCACTTTTATTGTTTTTGAATGCTACTAGATTTCAAACAGAATATCTTAGAAGTGTGACATGTTATTGACCCATTGACCCAATGTCTTATATAGACATTTTAACTCACTATGACCTTATTCCATACTTTTCATTTTATAGATGACCAATAATGTTACAAATTTTGCAGAAACCATATACAACCAATTTCATAAATGAGAGATTTAGCCCACAGAATTTGAATTTAGGGCAAATGAGAGGCATTTACACGCAGAAAATGCACTCTTTAGGAATGAAAAGATCTATGCATCGAGTCATTATCTTTCTTTATGAGGTGTGGATTGTACAAATTGCCAAACCCCCACTGAATTGTACACAGGCAGCTCAGTGTCTCACCTGTGAGAACAGAGAGCAGAGGTAATCCCAGTGACTGCTGACTTTGCCTCAGGCGTAAAATACCTCTGGCATGAAGGCTGAGTTGTTGATCTAACAGACACTCATTCATTTTAAGGTCAGCAGCTATGTGAGTATCTGATTACTGCACATGAATGTCACAGTTATGTTATTCCTCACTGACATTAAGGCGGGTGCAGTGGCATTCAGACATTAATACAGACCCTCACACACTTTGTGTCCATTTTACTATGGTTCCTTACCTTCAGTATAGAAAGGTGCGTTGTTATATATTCTTCTAGAATCATCAAGCACCTCAACAAAGAGCATTCTCGCAACATAATTGTACAGGTCTTGAATATAATATTGTTATGCAGTGAGTTTGCAAATGATCAGAATGCGATTGTGAGTATATTCTGCTTTTCAACTGACTGACAAGACCATACACATACAGGGTTTGCTTCATATAATGCACATTCCTAATCTTGTAAGAGTCTGTTCAAGCTCTCACTAATGTGGGTTTTGATGAAGATTCCCAAAACAAACAACCTAACAAGCTAAGAGAAATGTGTCAAATTTCAGTATCTGCCAGTTGGCAGTATATTGCCTTGTAAATGTATGAAAACTCTGGAATCTGTTCAACTTTGGGATTCTGCTTCTGTGAAAAGTCATCCACTGCTGATAGAGCACTTTATGTGTCAACAATATTTTAGCCCTGTGAAAAGTCTGTCTCCTTTAGTGTTTCTTTGAATGATTATTCTTTTAAATTCTAAATTAATGCTGAATTTATCATTACATATTTTTGTATAAGTGATGAGAATGCAACTTCACTCTTTACCATGGGCCCAATCACCAGAACATAACTGCAAGGGAACTAAAGAAGGGAATTGTAGGCAAACATTTGCTTTTAAGGCATCTATTTGCAATGGTGAAGTTTTTGAATTGGAGTCCAGAGGCGGAAGACGCATCTGGTTATTCGGGCGAGGATGTTGACCCCCAGGGCATCATAAAAAAGAAGAGACAAAAGAACTGGGACGGAAATGGTAAGGCGGAGGTATGCCAAAAGCCACAATCATGGAAACGAACAGGTATGAAGGTATAAAGATGCCGGGACAGCAGATGTTGCTGGGTTTCTGGTAATTAGGAGGGGATTGTCTGGAATCTCCTCTCCTGAATGTTTACTTAGTAAAACTGAAATAATGAAGCCAGACTATGGTGACATAAAGTGATATGCCAATGCTGTGTAAGATACAGAATTCAAACTGTAAGCAGTATGTTATTCAGTAGACAGTGCAATGCAAACAGTTTCTCATTACAATGTGGAAGATGAGAATGCAGAGTGACTCACAGGCATATCGCTAGTGTATTATTATCAAATGAACTCCTCTGTTGCCAAAATGTCAATCAATCAACCATCCAACAGAAGCCTGGGCTGCTTGAAGACTGAGCAATCCAGCATTATTAAGTTTGACCTAATGAAAAGCACACAAATGTTTGGCGAGCATGAGCTGATCGAACGATGCGTGACATAGCTCGGCCTGCCTGTCTCCACAGCAGCTGTGATGAATGTATTGAACAATAAACTTGGCAGACCCATCTCCTAGCCCGGTCCAAGGCGCTATTGCAGTGGGAACGGGCCCCATCGGTGCCCACGGTGATGCCTGATCCCAGGCCATCCTGCCTCTCTCTCCGCCCCAAAGCTGCTCGGGTAGACTGAGACATGACCACGCTGGCAGCCAGATGAATGACTCTGACCTTTTTCATATGAGTCACAACCTGAGGATTTGGTGTAGAAATGAAAATAAGCTAGAGTCGTGCTGAAGCAACACAGCACTAACCATTTGTTCCTTGTCACTTGGCAGATGCCAAAGCCCTCAAACGCCTTTTTTTCATCTGTGAATCAATCTTTTGTTTCGCCAGCAAGCCCCACATTCTGCAAATCTCCTGGCATCTGTTCAGCCAACAAAGCATACGCGTTCTTGGGTTGTGGATAGCCTCTCTTCATGTTCTCATCTGAAGTGTTCTTTTCAACTGAAGTTAACCTCAGTAATATTCTAGCTCCATATGTGGAGAATTGGCTTTTAAAGAATCTGGTTACACACATGAAAAAACCCAATTGGATTTTGCTTACCCAGGCAAAACATTGGCACACTGAACAGTCTCTACTAATGTTGCATAGTCCAGTGGTTCCCAAACCATGAGTCAGTACCTAATGGTGGGATGTGACAGGGGGTTGAGGAAGGTCACCACACATATGGCAAAATATCAGTACAGGCACTGTGCAGCCTACACTTTAAACTTTACATGTATGTTATCATATTATTTAAAAAGTCTTACCTGTAAGACAAATGTGAAAGCACAGATTAACATTTTTCTGTTGCACTTTGTTAGGCATAGATAAGAGTGCTTTGATTAAAAACCTTCATCTGTAATGTATTTATTTTATGTATGCTGAGTAAACAATAACTGTATGTCTCTTCAATCGTAACATCAACAACGACAAATGATACAATATTTGTTTTTCTGATGTAGGTAGATGTTATGAGGAAACTAAATATTACAACTAACTACATGTTGCTTGTGACTAGCGCCTGACTAAAAGTGTCTGAAAAGGGTAACTGTACCTGACTTTGGACCAATACTTGAATGAATATATTGAACGTAAATACAACCAAAATACCAGTTGCCTGAATTTTATATACGAACTAAATATTAGTGTAAAGCATAAATATGTCAGTTCGTGGAGGTAAGGGAATTTATTTGAGGGTGTGCAGAGAGAAATCTCAGGAAAAGGACACTGTGTGCCTGCGCACAGTCCCACCCTTCTTCCATACTGCAGAGTCCATTTTCACAGGTAACTCAATCTGTTATTTTTCTCGCCTCTGTTTGCACTTGGACTGCCAACATTAAATTTGTCTGCAGCTCAAACATGTGCCAGAACCACCCCTGTGTCAGACATGTCTCTCTGAAATGACTAAAACTACACCTACGACCACTTCCGTTTCTGGACACAACATAGTCTGTCCCTTTTATGTCTTTTAGCCGATTTCCATCCAGGTCAGGGACATAGAACTATTGATACAATGCACATAAAGTGAAATCAAATTACAGACTGTATTTAGTGAAGTCAAGTTACTGCGATGTAACAGAAGAAATTTGTAACCACAACAATTATTTTACCTGCATTAAGCTTGTTGCTCATATGAGCTTATCTACACACACTGTATGACGAACTTCCTATGCATCTCAAACAAGGCAAAACTTTACTTATATCACTCTATACTATCACACATTTGATGCTTTTCTGTTTACAACCAACATCTAATATAAAGTAATATCTTTTAGCGTAACATCTGTGTCATTAAATTGGCAAGAGAGCTACAAAATGTATACTGAACAAAAATAATGTGAAAACTATTCTCAGGGATTTCCTTCAGATCTCACTTAACAGAAAAACTAGCATTAAAATGATCAGTCGCTTTAATAATTTTTAAAGCTTTAATTACAGACCTCATTTAATACCACTTACTCATTCAAGTAATAAGAAACCACAGTAGCAGTGTTAAGCTAATGGCAACGGGGAAGAAATCTGCCTGATAATTTGTGCATGTGTTTGCTCCAGACCTGGCGAAGGCATATGTACCATTTATAAATTCTAATAAATTAATTATATGAAGCATCATAGATGATCACTTAATGCACATATTGTATGTATGTGCATGATCCTCATATGGTATCCCTGCATGTGTGCCCCTAAATGATTAACAACTCACGACTCACATGTTTCAAACCGAATATAAATAGCTAGTGTAGCTCTGAGTGGAACCACCATCTGTAGTTACTTATGAAACTCAGTACATTTTTATTCTCGTACTAGCTTTGTTCCAGCTTATTAAAATACACATAACAAAGATGATTAAGCTTGTGAATCTGATTACATGCAAATTACCATAAACAATGGTATAGTGTCTAAGAATAGCTCCTTCACCATCTTTAGTCACTGCAGACCTATGGTAAGACTTCAACATTAAAGAAACATCTGGGACAAGCCTGTAACTAGACCTCAGAAACGAAAAACAATACCTTAGTTCCCTAATAATGTCTGAAAGCTCCTTCAATTAGTCAGATTTGATTAGTGCTACTTCAGAAGTTAAACTGCCAAGAAACTTTACACTGTAGTTTCTAATGCAATGTCACAGATTCCGTTTTGGGTTACTGCTAGCTCAGAAGGCCCTGGATATCATATGCCATAGAGATAGAGGCAGTAATGAAGTAGCATGTGACATGAACAATTTTGACCATTTCCTGTGAATGCAGAGTGAAAGGGCCTCCTAATGGAAATACAGCATGGAGAAGCAAAACTGAAGTTCAATCAGGAGCCAAAGGACTGCAAATGTAGGAACGATGAAAAGAAAAGACATTCATATAAGTGTGATAACTAAGGCTGAGTGCCTGAATATAAAACATCTGATATACTCCCTTAAAAAGCCCTCTACAAAGGCTCAGAGATCATTACTAGCAAGCATTCGCACAGGTTTATAGTTATTCTACAATAAAACAAGTGGGATTCATTTTTTGTCCTGTACTGACTTCAGGAATATTGGGAAAACATCTATTCTTTTTATAATTATTATTAGATTAATAACAGCTCTGACATATACATTATGGCTCAGCTGAGATACCTGTTGAGGCAGGGAGAAACAGAAACATGTTCATTGCATGTTGATTTCATAGCACAGTCTAATATGCTAGATTCAGAAATGTGACAAAAATGTAACATTTGATCCATAAAGGGTGCCTTGAAGGCACACCCTAAAATGTGCTTCATCCTGGCTTCAGGATGTGCCTTTGTTCACAGCAAGCATCTGCTTGTCAATTTGCACCCTCTGCTCGCCTCCCACTAGGCAAACTGCTGCACAGGCCAGGTATACAGCTGCTGGCGTCACCTGTATCTACTGTTGCCTCAACACCGTATTGAAAACAGAACCGTGGCAACAAATAAATTAAGCAAACAAAGACACACCACCTTGAAGCTATTAAAAAGTGTTCATAATTTAGCAATATGAGTCAAGCATCCAGTAATAAAAACTGTTAGCTAACTCACAATACAGAAACTCATTGCCTTCTTGATGCTCCATAAATAATGCATGAGTTTGGTTCGAACAATAAATGCGACAGCAATCAATCTTGCGCAACATTTGCTAATTTTAGCTGTGCATACTTTCCATTTGTCTCAGTGATCCTCGTTAATGCTAGCTGTCATCTGTGGTGAACCAGTAGACAGCTGGAGCTTTTGCTGAATTGATTAAATGCCTTTGGTTATTGGTGGTTTCTGGTTTTAGTGCAAAAGGGCTTATGAAGATGCCGGTACTCATACTGTCAAAGCCCGGCTTGGGCCGGACACAATCGTTGATGTCAAACAGAAGGGAGGTTTTGACATAGGGGCTGCAGATGATGTAGCTGAGCAGGGTCACTCAGCTGCTCTCTCATGGACTCCCTCATGGAGCTGCACCAACAAAGGTATTTTGCACTTTCTGAGGTGACAGTTTAGGCTGGTTAAGGGCTGAGTGAATTAATTACAGACTTCTAAGGCCCATGAATGTGATGAGAGATATTTACGGATATTTAAGGATATTTACCTCCACATGGCAAAATCTTCTTCAACAGCCACAAGAGTGTCTACTTCATTCATTGGTATTTTTAATTATTTTAGGAGATTTGGATTTGAGCCAGAGATAAGCAGTCAAAAAATGTACATTTACCCCTTTTGTGTGATTCTCAGCTGGTTCATTTATGAGCGTTTTCCTTTCATTTCCAAAGTATAAAAGAGTTGGGGATTATGTGTGGTCAGTGGACTGTACACAAGTTCCTTTCAGGTATCTGAAAGCGTTTCAGTGGAGGTGCTGTCAGATTACTGGCAGGAAACAGTTAAGATAAAACGGTATGAAAGGTCTTACTATGTTCATAACATGCTACAGTGCACAGAAAAAAGAAAAGACATGCCCAAAGCGCACTCAAAGCAAAAAGTGGTTCATGAAACAAATGACCAAAATGTAGTCTTTAGACGATTTTATATTGTATACATTTCAGATTTTCTGGATTTCTAACTTGCAGCCACATTTTGAAATAGGGTAATCACTACACATTACCTTACTGTATTTAGCAAGTTTGGGACTTTGTGCCTTTCTTACACACTTGAAATGGTACCAAATCTCAGAGCAGTTTAAAACACAAAAGGGCAATAGGTTGCGCATATAATCTACACAACAGTATGCAGTCTGACAGAAAAGAAAATTAAACATTCGGTAGTGTGTCTGTGTCAAATAAAAATCACTCATTAAAATTTACGATATCCATAAATAAGAAAAGATAAAATGAATATTACCCTAACAGCTGTTTTTAACTAGTAAAACTGAAATAAACAGGCTTAACTATTACTTCATGTAAAACACAATGGTTCATTGATTTAAAGAAGGTATAGGATGTTTGGGTCAGAGCAGAAGGTCCTGGTATATATCCAAGTAAAATGGCAAAGAAAACAGTCGTCATTCAGCTTAATAAATAAAATCACATCAAAGGTTTACAGCAAATCTTCACATTAATCCTTCTCGCAATTAGTAAGGAGTAAAATAATGTGTACACAAGACCTTGAAAGAAATCAGATGAAAGACCAATTCTACATTCATGAGTGTTTAACTCGACGTTCCACTGAACTGTCTTTAAAAATTGGGTGCTTGTTAAATTGACCCTCCATTTTGAGCATATTTTTTTTACTTTTGTATGTTTGTTACTTTTTTTGGAAACTACGTCTTAAATGTGGGTCACACGACTGAGTGAATTCAGAGGCTGAAACATGTCTGTGACTGGAACACAATTACCTTTCATGGAATTGTAATAATGTAAATTCATTCTGTTGTAATACTCTGTACAAATGGCAACAACCACAAATATTTGCTTAAGCCAGCTAGGTTTCCAGAAACAACTCAGTCCCATCATAAACATGTGTGACTACCTTCAGGGCAGATTTAAGTGATCTGGCCTTTCAACTTCAAGGTTGTCGGTTTAAAAGGTTGCGGTACTTCGTACAAACATAAGTCAATGCTGGCTGCTGACTTTTGCCTTAATTTACTGTGTAGTTCTATATAAAGTTTACAGTGTCCGTATACTTCCTGAGACTGAACAAACAAAAAGTTTCTCAGCAGTGAAAACAGCAATAAAACACTTAAATAAAAACAAAACAAAAATTGCAGTGGGCAACAACTGCTCCTTGAGGGACTCAGAGACCAGTGTGTCTGAGATAATATATTGAGAAAACATGTGTTTTGGTTATAATGAGGATCGGAGCTTCTTAAAAAGGAACAATGGATTTCCTTATTGGCTGTTCTGTTTTTTAAATATCACTTATACATTAGCCAATTATGTCCGGGAGACCGCAGAAGCAGGACACAACTGCCTCTATCCCACCAAACTCTGAGTGGGTTTAATTCACACAGGTTTTCTACAGCTGCTGAAGTACATAGTTTATACTTTATCGCATAAGTTGTTGTAAAAGTTTTGATTCTAGCCAAGTTAAAAATGGGTTGGGAGAAATTACAGTGCAATGCCCTCGCTTGTTTGAATATGTTATTATTTCCAAGTAATGAAGTCTGAACCAAAACCTGACTGCTAAAAAATACCATATGCACACATTCTTGAATTACTGTAGTTGAGACAGTGCAGCACTGAAAATGGGGCTAATCTTCTCATCAACATAATCAAAAAAGTTTTCAGTATGTCTGTTCAACCCCATACAATACGACTGGTTCCACACAAAATTGTCAGCTCCATTAATGCATTGTGTCAAATGAGCTCTACAGTCCACCTTATATGGAAAAACAATTTCTTCACAGCATGTTTTTGCAGCCATATGTAAACCTTTCCCCTGGATATAGCATAGCTGGTATCCCTAAAATGACAGGTCTGACATAACTCAATTCAATTTACAGTAAGCAAATTTAAGCAAGATATAATTTCTTGGCCAAATTAAGTCCTGCTTTCTTTTTAAAGTGTGAAATAGAAAATCAGCTCATCCAATAATAATGGAATAATAATCTTCATGGATTAACTATTAAGACAAATAGCTATTGAATATTTTTTTCATTTTATAAATAGTAATTACATCTCTAAAGACAGCAGCTAAACATTTTTACATTGAAAATCAAAAATACTTCTCGTGAATCCAGAACCACAGATCTTAATGGCATTATATTAAATACATTTGAACTTATGGAAAACTATGTGTATGCTCAAGTAACATACCTTATTAAATAAAGTTGAGTTATTAGGACTACATCCCATGCCAGCTGCCATATGTGATGGTGCAGAGTAATGATGAAAGCATGAGTGGGCCATCACAAAGAGCCCCAAGCGAAATTACGCAGACACACAGAACGTGGTTCTGTGTAAACAGGTCCTTAAGATAAGTGAGTCTGGAGAAACAGCTTATGCATGTCAAGGGACTACCGACACTATCTTAGAGCCGCACAACACACATCATCCTCCCCTGTGGCAGGGGCTGCTGTTTAAAAATGAGACACTTTGAAGGAAGGTAAAGACAGAGGGGATGCTGCACTCTCTTTCACATCTGGGGAATTGTCAAGTGAATGTCAAGAGAGTGATGCTGAACTGGCAGGAAATGAAGTAAAGTTTATTGAATTTACTATCCCAAGTAATAATCATCCATTTAGAGGTGGATCACTGTTGGACTACCTTCAAACTAGTCTCCAAAATGTATCTTCAGCCATACATAAAAATTCAAATTAGGAATATCAAATGCAGTTTGACATTAATCTGACTGACTTCAGCTTTCAGTAATGCTGCAGACTGTGAGCAAAAGAAAATAAAAACAGAAGAAACTGCGCAATCAAAGCCAAATAACTTCTTTGACCAACAAACAATCTGGCCATTTAAGGAAACAGTGTGGCATTGTTATATTGAGCTCTTAGGAGACAGCCATATTGGCAGTGATTAATGTCTGGCAGGGCTGCATGTAGTTTTTGACTGCACACACCCTCCCCAGAGGAAAGGAAAAAATCACATCAAAGACTTTTCTACTGTACTCCACTCCTCAGGCCACAGAGGTTACTGATACAGTGTTGACTCGAACGTCTTAACTCTTCATCCGAGTATTTTATTTTCAGATAAGCATGAAAAATGAAATCAGGCAGTTTAACATCTGCGTTTAGGAGCTGAGAATGTGGATCACTGTGATTGCATGCATTTCTCCAGTTACTGTAGATTATATTAAAATCTGCTGTGTTTGGGGCTGATATCTTAGGCTCTGGTGGAATACAAATAAAGGCATCTGGTTTTCTGAATCTTTAATAGAATAGGAAGAACAGTGTAATTAATCCAAACTCTTTGTGTTTGTTTGAAAAGAGCTATACAAATGAGATGATGTGCAGATGTTTGTTGAGATTCTCAAAATGGCTGCATGCTTTAGAGTGTAATCCACTTGATATGCCAATGGCTGTTCAACACAATTTGAGGACATTCAGCAAGCTGGGTTTATCATCCAAGTAAACTGTTTTCCTCTGGCACCACTCAAGAGGAAATAGAATTCCATTTGGCTGCACTATCAGCTGTCATTATGTTCTACAATGTCACATTTGACTGTTTTACACACAGAGAATAAATAATTATCGTATTGTTTAGAATCTCTTTTTGTCTTTACAGTAAAACCTTTTTTCTAAGTAAAGCATATCCAGGAATTGCAGAGCTAGATAGATTGTGACAGTAGCAACAAACAACACAAAGAAGGATGAAGCCTGATTCATTGTGAACTCAAACACACTAAGCACCTTAACTCTGTATATACTTAAGAAACTTACTTAATTATCCCTTGCTAAGTAGTTACAGAAATTATTCAAACATTGAGAATTACAAGACCTTACAAAATAGAACATTTATTTTTATTACAAACATGTAGAGGTGCTGTTTGATGCTCTCATCAGGTCAGATACAACTGTAACCCTGCAGCTCATTCCTTCTGTCTTTACAGGTGGGACAGCAGGACACACTGACCATCTTAGAACACCCTGAATGAAGCTTACAAAGGGAAATAAAACACTTTCAAAGGGTTTTGCTCACAAATGCAGAAGTAGAGGTGATGATATCAATGAGATCCAGTGAAATTCATATTTTAAAGTCAACTGAATTCAGACAATCCTAAAAAGTCGGTTTCAATATAGCTGGAAGCTGTGGCAATACTATTGTTTTACTTTCAGGTCTGGTTTTGGCCACCTGGGGGTAAATATGCTTGTAAGCTTTAAAATGTGTAGGGTTTGGTGGTATGTAAGAGACTGAAAAGCTGAAAAGCCATAATAAGGTAAGACCATAGGTGACTGGGGCGTGGAAATTTTACAGTCTACAATAAACGCTGAATGGGCTCATTCCTTACATTCATATTTCAGGTAATTACATTCCAAGGTAACCTTTTTGTTCTCTGCCTTAGATGAGATATATACATATGTTTCCATATTTTCTTCTGATCCAAACGACATGCAGAATTTAAAAACTCCCGGTTTTCCACAACCAAAATGCTCTGTCTATAAACTGCTGAAAAGTGCTGGCTTACTCTCTTTGGGTAACTGGAGCTATGATTCTGTAAATGACTCGCCTTTGCTGCCACGTAAAAAGGCATGAAATATTAAACGTGTTTTTACGATATCAGGAAGCAAATTCATCTCTCTTGCTTTTACATTATTAATGAACAAGGCAAAAACTACTTTCCGAGAATAAGTTGAAACACGGAGCATCGCACGCAAATCGCTTTGATAACCAGATCAGAGCTTCTTTCTCACACTGCCCACAGATTTAAACTCAGCCTTACACTACACAGAATCATATCTGGGTGCAGTAAGCAACAAAACAGCATGTTTCATTTTCTTTGCTCAAAAACAGCATTTTCTGAATTTAGCTTATTTTCCCCTTCAAAAACTACAAAACTATTACACAGGTTTGTCCATAGTATTTTAACTGAATTAGAAATAATTGTATGATTTTTTTTACTCAGTGGGCGTATGTATCTTTTCACTCAGCATTACACAGTCTACAAAATTAAAAAAGTAAATACTAAAAAAACCGCAAGATTAAAATAAACCACCTAACCACTGTTGGCTAACCCTTGACAGATGATAGTCTTCATAGAGACAATGTGGACTCAACAGACCACAATCAATTGTATGCTTTTACACTGAAAGGTTATTAATACACATATGCTGTCAAAGTGTAAGCCATGAAAAACTTATATTTGTGATCAAAAAGACCATGATAAATTGGATCAATCTCAAATAACTGGAAGTTGTATGTAAGAAACAAGATTTTTAAAAAAAGAAAAGTCAGTCTTAATAAAAGAGCATCACATGACAATGTAATTAGTTGTGGTTCATATAAACACCATTAAATATTTCCAGATGATCATAATGACTTTGTTCCCATACTGAAATATCATACATCAATATCCTTTCATATGAATATTTAATGTTCCTGTTGATATGCGGACATCTCTTTAACTGCAATGCCACTCCACTGATCATCATCCTTCAGAATGCATTATACTGGATGGCCCTATATGTTTCAACACGAGGATATGATCAGCTGCTCATGGAGTTCTACTGTATCAATGTATGTATGTATCTGCCATGTATACCTGGGACAAAGGCACCCCTGAAGGCAGTCAGCTGATAGCACATTCCTCTCTGGTATACACAGTCCTCCCTCTGGCTTTGCATGCTCAAACATTCTGTCTGTGGCGTGCTTTTGTAGGCCATCGTCTGTCACCTCACTTCATCGCCCCTCCCTTTCTGACTCGCCTCACACTCAGCAGGTACACTGAGCTGTCATGTCGGAGACCTCTCAGCCACACCTGTTTCCTCCACGCAGAGAAGGTCACAGCTCATCTTGACCCGTGTGAGATTTTTCACGGAAACCATCAGCTGTTTTTTTTTAACAGGTCTACTTACAAAGCAGGAATTTACTTAAATGTCAGCTGTTACTGATGACCCTGATTTTTAGCCCAACAACCTCATTGTAATGAAGTCATACATATACTTCAGGCTAGCTGTCCTTTAAACAAAAAGAGCTGCATTCCACCACCATATGGACTTGGTACCCTTTTGTTTAAACCTTACGTCTGATGATTTACTGTAGAGAACTTTTAGTCGAATGATTCAGTCAATCTGGCCAGAAACTGAGCATGTCTGCTCTTTTTTCAGTTTAACAAAGAGATGAGGAACACACAGAGACAGGGAGTTATTCAGTCTCATAACAATGTGCTTCATCATTAATACTGAGCCATGAATCCAAACTAAGGCAGCAGTCTTGTAAAACAGGAATATTCTCAAAAAACTTCATCATTTGTTAAAAAACAAAAGGCAATACTCAGAGAAATTACTGTTTTTGATGTCAAAAGGCAGCACTGAAATTAGGTTAAATAGAGACTTGTAACAGGCTTGTAAGTGTGTTTCCAGTAACATATTTGAGACCTAGATTTCAGTTACAAATACATTTTTAAATACCTGGTTTTTCATTTTCATTCTTGGCCAAAACAGCAGTGATCTACTGTACATAAACATATCTGGGATAGAATATAAATACCCTGCTTTACTCAGAGCTCAGCTGTCTATATAAAATTCAACCATAGTAAACATGGAAGAAGTAATAGATCAATATAATTAATTTGGTTAACTTGGCTCTGCAGGGTAGCTAAGATTTGCTGAGGTATGGTAAAATATGTTTTTCATAATAAAACATGTATTAATCAAATGATGAATATCAACATTACAAAGTTAACTGAATCTACAAGAGCACTGTATTCTTTTTTCAAGATTTGCACACACATAATGTGAGCACTTCTAATGTACTGGGAATCTTTTCAGGTAAGTTCTTCATGGCTTTCTGACAACAGCATAAGACTTCCATGAGAACTATTTGGCCACGGTATGAACGCTTTGGGTTTGTGACTGTGATCAATAACACACACATTCAATTATTAATTCAATTATATTACAATATGTTTGTACATGTTTGCCAGCCCAAAGGAATGCATCCTGCCAAACAATGTCCACCAGGGGGCTTTGGGTGCCATATGGTGTAAAGACACATGTTGAATGGTGCAACTGTTCTTCCTGTGGCTGCGACTCTGATTGTTAATATTGGCCATGGTCAGAAATCCACATTGGTGAAATAATGATTGGCTCAGACAAGGACAGAGAAAATCAGGGGGTAAGCCAATTAAACTCAGCCATGTCAAGTTCTAGAGGCCTCTCTTGGCTGGCTGTTTGCTTCCACGTTTGTTGACTGAACATATTTTGATTTCATTTTCCTCTAAAATGTAAGACAATATACTGTATATATATTGTGTGGGATCAGCAGTGTGAAGAATAGTGAAGGCTAGCCATAATGAGAATTACAGGAGTGAGGCTTCTCCTCTAAAGAAGGCTCTGGAGGAAGCAGCAGCAGCTGTGGGAAAGGTCAACAGTGAGTGCAACTGATAACACACTTCAGCGTGTTTGGAGAGAAAAGAAGATAATATGTGAAAAAGAACAAAGAAATTAATACATCTGATCAACAGTAAATGGTTTTTTAAAGAGTTCGCGGTGTAGCAGTGCAGTGGAAAAGCGTCACTGAGGTGCTGTGGAGGGGTACTTTTGCTGCGGCGGGACAAAGGATACGGCTCAGACAGGGCCATTTGTGCTAGGAACAGCAAACAATGTGCGAGCTGTAATGAACTGCAGGGAGCCGCCGCGGGGCTGGCGAAAAACGCTTAACAGGAGTCATCTGTGTCTTCGCCCGAGCTGCAACGTGGATCAGCCAGTACTTCCCTGGTCATTACAGCCCCTACCCCTGGGGCAGCACTCTAAAAGCCTCCCTGAGCAACTGTTCACATCAGAACACCCAAACCAGAAACAAATAACACTTTCAATGCACAATATACCGTGTCCAATGCATACAGTATGCATACAGTTACTATAGTCCCAACATTGTGTGAGACATCGTGTGTAATTATATACGCACCAAAATTTTCAGGAGAATCATATTTGCTACATGCCTGTATGAATGTATTACAACTACATACCCACACCACTATGTATAATACTTGATATTTAATACAATACTTTATATTTTATAAAAAATATTTTGTCTAACAATATAAGGAATACATTTTTTCATTGTCATTGCAGACATCTCTAATTATCTGCTTCCGTTATTTGGAACATGGTAGTTCCAGCATTTCAGCATTTCTAATATCTGTTTAAAATCTGCAGCTCAGACAAATCACGCTATAGACTTGGCAGTCCAGTGATGATTCAGAGCTGGTTCTGATATATCTTCTATTGGATCTCCACTTCAAACTGTAGCACTTCAGAACAACTCTGAACTTGGCAACACAAAAAGTGCCAAATACACAAGAAAAGGCAGAATAAACACGCATTTTTCCGTTCCAATATGCACGGGCTGGTTTAATTTAGGCTTTATGGTAGGGATTATATATATATAAAAAACCTAAACCAAATACATGTACCTGTGATTTTAAATTTTGTATCAACTTCATGTTAATGTGTGATTGATTTTTCACTGCCATGAAATACATTGAGATATACATAATCATATAAATATATAAAAAGGTTATCGTCACTTTGATTTATTCAATGACACTGATCATAACTGCTGTCCTTCCTTGAGAATGTCTTGAACAGCATCCATGAACATGCAACTTTGAGCATTAAAGACAGCCATAACTGATTCCAGTGTAAATAACCTTCTCCATTGTCTCCCTGCATTATTCAAGAGACCCATTACTGCAGGGTATCATGATTTAAATGGCTGCGTATTGGCAACAAACAGCTGCCCTCAAAACCCGTTAACTCTTCATGGAATTACACAGATATTAACAGAAATATTTAGAGAAATGTGATTCCATATTTCTCCCTGAAATGTATATGAGAGTAGTAAAATATAAGCAAAGAGACACACATTTGCACAAGCATACCTATCCAGACCTAATCAACAATCCTAAAACATTAAAATTAGCGGATATTTCACTACAGGGTGGTTGCACCAAGCACTCACTATATCCTGTGCTGCAAGCTGGAGATAAGATGAAGCACGTAGTTTATAACTAGCATTACAGTATATCAACGTACGGTAAGGTAAGCAATGCAGATCTGCATGCAAAAAAAGCAAATAAAGAACGAGGAAACAGAAACTCTCGATCAAAATGCTTTTCAATACTGTCATCGTACAGTCAATACGTTAATAATAAGTTAAAACACTCGCTGAAATAATAATAATAATAATAATAATAATAATAATAATAATAATAATAAATGTGCACCCTAGGATAGTTATTGCACAATTTTCCAAATTCGTATTCTTACTTAAATCACTGTTAACCACTACACATTGTTTATACTAACAACAGGATTATTTAGAAGCCAAGAGGTGGCTTTTTGAACTATTTTGCACAATCTTTCCCCCCAACAATATCAGTTGTTGAAAAGTGTATGGAAGGACAAAAAGCCTGATAGATGTCGGCGTATGACCATTTTACCAGCTCCAACAGAGAACTGCAGGTTAACAAACTTTTTTCTTATTGGACCCAATTTTCTTATTGGACCGTTTAAATTAGTCTCATTAAGTACATATAGACAATCCGTTGCAATTTAACATTCTTTATGTTATGACTGAAAGTGCATTGAGTATTGATTGAAGCTAATTTATATGGCGAGGCTCCAAGTGGGTCTCATTGTGTTATTTGAATTGATAATAATAAATACATAAATTGGTGTAAAGCAATACATGATATTATAATATCTTAATCCCTGCAGAAATATCTAAACTGCACTGCTCACAGTTATAGTACTACTGCTAGATTACTATTAGTTTCTATCTTCAAGTTTGTTACTCCTTGTAGTCTACTACTATTCTACTGACAATAATAATAATAATAATAATAATAATAATAATAATTGACCATTTCATCATACTAGCTGTCTTCCACTTCGTTGGACAACCTTCATTTTATATCCGATATGTCGCTGTCATGCATTCTGCTGAAAGCAACCACTTACCTGCAGCTAGACATACTGGGAGAAGTAGTCTGAAGATCAGTCCACACACAACTTCGGAAGCCATTGCGTGCAGTTTCTTGAATCAAGATGAGCATATAGGAAATGTCTCTGAAATATTTCGCTGTATCGCTTAAGAAAATAATTTATTTTTGGGTTCAAGTCCAGCCCTTTCCAAATTTCAGATAGGTGGGCATTGCCCAGGTTGTTCAGTGTTACATTCCCTTTTCATGGGGGCACACAAGTCCAGGGTAATGCTCATGGTGACCCATAGCCTAAAGCCACTGTAAGTGAAATCTCGTCCCCTCCAAGCCTGTTCAGTTTTCGCACAACAGCGCCTCTGCCTTGTTAGGTTCGATACCCCATATCAGAAATTGCGAACATCTGTTGCACAACAACTTTTTCATAGAAACGACATGCATGTAAAGGAAACCAACTTGCAAACACTGCCCAAGACATAAGAATTGGTCTTTGTTTATTCACTGTTTCCACTGTTACTATGAGTCATGGTCTTCGAATCTCAGGCAAATTGTGATTTCCTCAATACTTCGCAAGAAGAGAGTAACAATAGAGAAAACCAATAATTAATCTCTTCATTCATAATTGCCGTCTATGGTTCTGTATCCAAGTCCAAAGTTCCGACACTTTATCATTTGTTTTGGGCGATAACACGTAACGGACAGCGCGTGGATGGAAAACGTGGTGTTCCTTCTCGTGAAGTAAACAGCAGCTCCTTGCTCTAACACAGCTGTAACCTCTGTCTTCAAACTTCATCTGGCTGCTCTGTTCTCCTCCTGAATGAAAACTTAGCAGGGCCACTTTGTAAATGACAAATCACCTACCCAATCAGAAGCAGAGCAAAAACTCGACAGTGAAGATATGTCCCCAATAAGGAGCGGGAGGTGGAACCAGGAGAGGGCGGTATGCCTGGACCGGCTCGCCCTTCCTCCGAGTGAGCCGCAGGCTGGTCTATCTCATTCCAAACTCTCATTTGGGCCAGGTAGCGTAACCCTCAGGCTGATTCTACTCTGAAATAATTTATTAACACCAGATAACGGAAAGGCTTTCAATTTGGTCGACCAAAAGTAGACATGATATAAATCAAATTTGGTTTCGTGATTGTTTTGGTATCAAATCATAATAATTTTATATTGGTACGTTAGGTATAATTTTTAGCTTTATATCTCCAAAGTCCAGGTTTCAGAGATATTGCTCTGAATTATGCCGTTAACTGCAGGCAACGCAACCATGCCTCATTGGGGCAGACTGTCTAAATAGTATAAACCTAAATTAATATTTAGGTCATATATTGTTTTCAAGCGACATTATATTTGTGAAATTCAGATTGGAAGCTAATACCCTTTTTCAAATGCTCTGTAGAAACCAGATTTTTATTTATGCCAGCTATCACACAATGCAAAAGCAAGGCATGGATTCTGAGCGTGGCTGGGATCAGTGCTCGTGAGAATGGTTCAATGAGGAATTAGGCTACAGCGCCATCTTTCGACTGCAAACGATTATTTTAATGTCGACAGTCCCGAGGCAGCGGCACAGGTAACAGAGTCTCGATCGATAAACAAACAAATTAATACGGCAATGCAACCGATGCACTAAAGCTACAAAAGGAACTGAGGACGATTCGTAAAACGTGTGTTGTTACTGCTTTAAGCACTAATTCTGTTGAAGAAATGTCTTCGATACTATGTTGAGTAAAGAAGAATGAAGTGTTAAGACATAATTTGAGAGTTACCAGTCCAGAACTCACTGAATTATACAAGTAATGACTGAAAAATCCAGGGACAATTAACTATTGTGTTCCTTAAGGGACTAAGTTCAATTCTGAAATATCTTTGGCAAAGTATATTATGTGAACTACTGGTGTGTGATTCCTGCCAAATTTGGGCTGAAAGTGTTTATACCGAGAGGACAAAGAGGCAGATAAAGAAGGTCTATTCCCTTTATGGTTTTAGTATACTGCAGAAAATAATAATTACAATTAAACAATTCAGATAATAAATAACCCCTTGCCATTGTCTTTTCTGTTTCCGATACAGCAGTGATTATATGTAACAATAAAAGTAGTCAAAACATACATTGAAAACCATTAAGATATGCTGCCAGACTGTAAACAAAACCACAATATACCCTTTACAATCCAGGTTTAGGTACAAAGCAGTGAAAAAGTGTTTATGAATAGTGTTACATACACTCATTTTCAGACTTAAAAGCACCATTACAAACAGACAAATCATTTTCACAACATGACAAATGCGCCAGAATCAATTTACATCTCTCTGAGTATCAAAACTCATTGCATTATGACCCTGAACTACAAATAATTTTAGCACCTCAAGAAAACCTTTTTGTTTAAAAGGTATTGAGCGCAAGAACAGATTGCCATTTATCAAAATTCATTGTAATATTTTCTTTATGAAGATGCTGTAAATAGCTTCAGTCTCACTATATCCTGCATCCCATCATTTAACAAGCACCATAGTCATTTATGTAAGTGGCCTATTATGAGCAATATTGCTCAATCCTGTCCACTTTTCCATAATGGAATAAAGTCTAATATGTAAGGAATGTAGAAATCAATAAAAATGATATGCAGTGAGCCATAAAACTAATTCACAATGCAGGATGATGTGGAATGCTTAAAATTCAGCTGTCAAAAAGGCTTTTAATCCCCTAGTCTGTGAAACAGAAAATAGATCTGGAACAAGACATGAGTGTAATCCTTGTCAGTTATGAGCAAGCACATATGAATATGATTTAAAGCTTGACTTGTAGAGGTGGAACATATAAATTCATATCATTACCTAAGTTTGGCAATATTTCTGACATGCCAATAGGAATCAAACAAGCAATCTGAATTTAAAGTACCTCATATTCTTTTGCCTGGGGTATTTTTTTTTTTTTTTTTTATAAAATAATAGCTCTGCAAATTCATTTTGTTTTGACTATTTTCCTGGATGTTTTGTTCCAACAAAAAGGTATGCTAATTAAATCTGACTGTCAGATCATAACATTGTTCAGTAATGTAGCTCTGGAAAATGGATACACTGGCTTTATACAGCCCCCCACACCAAGGAAGAAAAATGGAAATAATGTGCAGTTGCCAGTCCAGCACTTACATAAATAGACTTTCATACTTCTTGTATGAATGCGTGACAGAAAGAGATCTTAATGTAATTAGATGTAGCTATCACTTTCAAGACATGACTTTAAATAACATTCCAGTATTAACCATAGTTTCTATATCCAGGGGATGTGTCAGATTTAGAGAAAAATTATCAAGCCAACACTCATTACTCACTGGCTAAGACTGTAAATGACTATATGATCAAATTATTCTCTCATTGTAAATCAGATTGCAAAAATATATAGGGTAGTAAAATAAAATTGGACTCCAATATTTCTGTAAAGATTTAGTGATCAAGGTTGTATATATATAAATTACTTGTGTAGTGGAATGCCTCTTTGATTGGTTTAAAACAGTTAGGTTTGGTTTTGATGATTATGAAAAGATTGTCACTGTTATCCTTTCCATACAGTTTGAAATGTCCACATTTATAAATAATAAACAAAAGTTAATAGCTAAACCCCATCCATTATCTCTGTCCATTAAGTTTTTTGGTGGCACTGCAATTTCTGCCATCTAAAAGAAGCTATGTTTGTCATATTCAAAATATCTACCGGATGCACTGTAAGCAAATCACACAAACAAAGGAATTACAGATAATTTAATACTTAGCTGACCATTTCTATTTTTGTGCCCAGTAATTATCATTACTGACCCTATGTTGTACTGTGATTCCTCTGTTATAAGTTATATTGTGTGCATTACTGCCACACAAGCAGATATCCCTCTGTGGATACTGAATCATCATCTTAAACTAGCAGTGGGGTTCTAATATTTATATGTATTCAAACAAAAATGTGATTATCCAGAAGATAGATCAAATAGACTGAAATTCAATACTAAAAATCCATTCACCATTAAGGAAATGAAAAGAACAGATGTAATTTAAAAACAGTAGATTTTCAGACACAACAAGTGTCCAGACAGGAGCATGCCTATGTGTGCGGCTACTTAAACTTAATCTCTTCAAAGGAGACATGTTGTGCTTGCCAGCTAAATCCGTCTCTCCAAGACTTGTCAATACACAAAGGAGGACCACAAAGAAGGCCAGGCTTACTCTGGATTACAGGCTGTCCTTCCTGCTAGAGAGAGCATGGCTTCCATGACCAGGTCCTCCCCCAAGGTTCCTCCCCAACAGTATACCAAATCTATTCACCGCAGCCTGCATGTCCTGGTGTGGGTTCTTTTGTGGTCCTGCTTGGCTTCTGTTGGCTATCTTGTCTTGCAGGTCACATTCACAACCCTATCTTACAAGCCCACAAAGAATTCAAAGACAAGAACACCCTCCTACTCTCAGACGTTACATACTTACATTAAGTTTCCATCTTGCAGCATATAGTCACTGGCAAATTGCTTCTCTGTATGGCTACATCTCCAAAATTCTGGCTTTTTCCTGAACTGGCCACAAAAAAGGAATTCATCAGAACTGCAGAACTACTGTACTTTAATGAAAATGTATGACCAGTCTGTCTATTAGGATAGGAAGATCTGTAATTTAAGGTTAGGGATGGTATTCACTTATAAGAAATTCAATGGCTTCATAATGAAAGGTGATAGAAATATCAGAACAGACACACCACTGGCAGTATATAGATGAATTTGTTTTCCTGGTATCTGGATTCTTTCTGTTGGTTGTAATTTGTAGACACAGTGGCTCCAGTCTCTGCAGGCCTTTACTGTGTTTCAGCATTCATTAGAGAGGGCAACCAAATACAGCAGCACCACAATGGTCTGTGGACAGCAGAATTCTGCAATAGTCAGACAAAATGTCACTGATGACAACAATATAAATATCTGAAGATCTCTTCCTGGGATTGCAGTTTGTAAGTAAATCTGAGAAGGCTTCTGAAGTGAATTTCACAATATGATGTGGTGATCCTGGAACAGAACACCTATGATAATTCCACATATTTACAATGCACACATATGCTCACTTATGCGTGGAGTATATGAAACCTTTTGTGTACATTATGAAGATTCAGAGACTACCATACCTATGCATAAACACCAAGGCCCAAATGTGCCAAATCAAACAAAATTCAGGGCTGGATTCAGCCCTTGGGGAATATTTTACTTGGGAAATTCTTTCATCAAACCACAACAAAATACTTTCATTAACATAGGAGCATGACTTAAAATAACAGGAGTGGAACATATGATTACTGGAACATGGGGAACATAGGATTATATTAAGTTTATTGATGTAAAGTCCAAGCCAACAAAGAGTATCGTACAAAAACCAAAACCGAGCTGCATGATTCACTTAAAGACATAAACCCTGCATTCAGCATATGGCTGCAGTCTCAATCATAAAAGCATAATATGCTTTGAAAATTTGTGTTTGTTTCCTAAGAAAAGCTTGACCTGAAATGCTTATTCAGCTACCCAGCCAACATCCCATAAGTTTGTGTGGTATATGTTTCTTCTGCTTTCAATAAAATGTCCTGTTGTTCTTTTCTAAATCAAGAGCAGTTGTTGAACTACAATGGACGATTTGAGCTAGGTAATATTTATGGTTACCATATACTTCCAAGCTGAAGTCACGCCCATTAACTTTTTATGACAGCAAAATATAATTTTTTTTGTGATGTGAAATGAGTAGGTAGCGGCCCTGAGTAAACAATCTTTGCTGCCATGTTCTGCAGGAAAATTCATCTCTAGTCTGACCCTGAGGTCAGGAGGATTGGCTTTGAGCCTTGAAAAGTACCCCTCCACCACCACACTCAGAGGTGCCCACCAACCTCACACATACCAATGGGAAAAAAAGACAACATTCACTATTACCAGAGTGCCAGTCCACACTCCGTATAGTGCTGCGTCTCATTTGGCATCAGAAGCTCCATTTTCCTGTGCTAGACAATTTTGTTAAATAGTGCAATCAGTCAGTCTTGAATACATCAATGATAGAGGAACTCTGATTCAATTTCCAGAGCAATATGCCTCTCAGCCTACCATCTGTTATTGTAGCACATAAATTAAAACATTACAGGAATATACCTCTGCATGAAATACTTACTGACTTGAAGCTTTTTGGCCTAAATGCAGGGAGACTTCTAAGCAAGGCCAACAACATTTTTAAAAGCCTGGTCAGCAACGTCAAGGGAAATATATTTCCCAGAGTCGAGTAGACAATACTAACCATATTTCAGAAACAGAGAGTATTACAGAGAGAAGTTCAGTTGACTTAATTTCCGGATATGGAGAGTATTTGGGCTGAGGTAGCCATATACTGTAATCAGCATAACTGGAAATGTACAGAGTTACTGATGGGGTCAGAAGAATTATTTTCATTTCATAATGAATGCTAACAAAAATTGGGGAAAAGGAGTTTATTTTACACAAATATCTGTCATCATTCCATGCATGTCTGTATGTTGTTATTATGTTAAATGCGTTATGACCTGATTCTCTGCAGATACTGATCCATATATTTTTCCACATCTCTTGGGATAATAAAAAAGGTTTTATTAGACCATTTTTAAAGAAACAGTTATCGGTTAAGGTAACTCTTTGGTATGTAGCTCTTTGTAACTGGGTGGCGGCTGATGCCAGCATAGCTCAAATATTTTGTTGCAGATTGGCTTCAGTACTTTTTAATAGTATTTTAAACTCCTAAACCATTTTTATAAGTTTGCTTTAAAAATATTGCTCTGTTTCCAAAATGGAAAAAATTAAAGTTAGAATTACCCAGGAGAAAACAAAACATCATCTAGAAAGTTGAAAAGTGAACGTTAGTTCCAGAAGTACAATTTGCCATTGGCAGGTGGGAGAACTTAATTTAATAGGAGCAAAAACCATTGCCTTCCAGAGGACACAGGGTGAATGTTTTTTTATAATTGTCATTTTCAGGTAGATGGTACATCATTGAAGCGACATCCTGGAAATCTAAACTTGCTTTTTGGTGACTTTTCAACCAATCATCTGAGTGTAAATAAGACTGGCCTCTGTGTATTGCTGATTATGCAGAGGACAGCTGCCTGATTATTTGTGAAATACATATCAGATTCTTTCTCAAATGACACAAAACCAGGTCATAAGTATTATAAATATATAGACACTAATATATTTTCCACCTCAACCTTATTCTCAAATAGTTGTGAAGCAATCTAAAATAGCTTAGACAACTATAAAATAGCTTATATACGCCTACTCTCTAAATTTAAACTGACTGTAGAACCAAACTATTTCATCTTTCACACATACACACAGCCATACAAACAAAACACACATGAAAGCAAATAAAGACATTGCACTCACACACACACACACACACACACACACACACACACACACACACACACACACACACACACACACACACACACACACACACACACACACACACACACACACACGTGATGTTTTCCCAATTCCCCATTGTCCAGTGGTTCTGCTCCTCAGCTGCTTGTTTTTCATAGGCAGGAACTTGGTTATGTTGCCACTGCCTTGCACTGTCACTCTTGTACACACTTATAGGGACATATTGTGAAAAAATGCAGAGTCATTGAGATTAAAATATCTCCAGATATCTTAGCTTTCTTTCCAGTTTTACTCAAATATTACCATCAACAGACAGTTTTTTTTCTTTTATCTCAAGACTGAATAAAGTTGTATTCATTTTCAATGTATTTCAAGTCAGTTAATGTGCACACATGTACTGCAAGCATGTTTAGCTGCTGTATTTGTACCTATAGTAGAATTTTGGTAAGATGTAGGAGAGCACACAGTTTGGCTGAAATACCATCCTCTCAATTTTATGTTATTTTGCACTCATAATAAAGCATCAAAAAGAGGTCCGTCTGCCAGTTTGTCTATGAGCATTCTGTGTCTGGCCAAATAAGGCATGGTGCACACAACCTTTTAGACTTGTTTTAATAATCCAATAAGCTTTGAATTAAGGCCAATTTCCCAACTGCCAATGAATAATGTGATTACGATATAGAAATCATATAACATTGCCAAAACTAACTAAAGAGGACTGGAAGGATTAAGGTATTACTTTACAACACGCTCCTTATACAATATTATGTACCTTCATAAAAATGCATTATCCAAAGAGGATTTGATCCGTTTTCATTCCAGAATTTTAACTTGAGATCTCCATGAGCTTGTCTGTGAAGTTCCACACACCCATCAAGATAAATGTTGTCATTTGATTACTGTCTTCGATAAATATCCAAGCATATTTGATTCAGGGACATCTGTTTAGCGAATGTAAAAGTCGCCAAAATATGGTTGTAATAAATTTGAAAGCATGGAGGACTGAGGCTACCCTTTTAAAGTTTACATTTGGGGACAGTCTGCATAAATAACTTTAGCTCATCTATGTATTCATGTACATTTTATGCACCATTAGCATCAACACTGTCTTTAATTGTAAAAATACATAGTTAATGTTAAAAGTTCCAGGTGGCGCGGCATGTCATGCACATCTCACTTACAATAACTAGCTGCTGAATCAAATCAAAGGATTTTAATTGAGCCTATAAATTAAATAGAGCAGTTACCCTGCAAAACTGTGCAGACTGGACTGCCAAGAGATTGTGTGTTTAGATTTGTGTGATTTAGAGTATGAATTTCTGTGAACTGATGAACTTCTCCAGCACAACATACGGGACATATTCTAAAATATTGTTAAACCATTTTCATAATCTAAACACCTTACACAATAAACACTGAAATAACTGCAGTGAACTTGCCAAGTTATGAAGAGTTGATTAAAATGAAACAACCATGGTACTCTGATCTGCAGAACTCTCAAAAGATGAACCACTGGAGTATACCAACTTAATCCTGCCTGAAAACAAACAAATGCACAAACAGCCTTGTGTGGATCACAATGTGGAACCAATGTCTCATTCATCCAGTTAAGTTATGATTCCTTGTTTTATTTTTGCTGCTTTGCATCATGGTTACTGCAAGTCTGACTGGCGAAATAGTCCCATCTCTGACTGATTTGAGACAGGAAGCTGCAACATCTCTTTAGCAATTTAAAATACCAAAACGCCATTTACATTTTTATATTTTCAGAGATTAGCTTAAGGTAAACACTAGTGGAAATTAATTAGAACCAAGGAGATCCATACTTTGATTTGAGCATCTGTAAAGAATTCACTCTACAAAACCCAATGTTTGTTACTGTATCTAGGATTCACCAAGGAGAATGTGATTTGTTTTGAAGACTTGTAATGAATGAAGTGTTTGAACCACTTCTAGACTGTGACTTCTAGACTTTCTAGCTTATGACAATTATTGGGAATAACATCATATTCTTACTTGATATTAAACTTAAAACATAATGTATGTTTAACATTCCAGTGAGTCATGTTTAATGATTTTATTGTACATACATTTTACTTAATATTTAAATTTTTCGGTTAATGTAAGGGTGCCATCACACCTCTGCCATTTTTATGTTATTTAATTGAATTCAGTTGTGAGGATATCTTGATACTTCAAGTCCTACGACACTGTTGAACACACTCCATTCCAACATTTTATATATTGTATTCCTACTCTATTGTTCACAAATGACCTACTCATCTGTTAAAACATAACACCACACAGCATACAAGTGAACTGATTCCAGATTTATGTAATAGAAAAAATCATCTAAGAAAAGTTTCAAATTGTCGTTAGAGATTATAACATATTTCTGACAAAAAACTGCATCCAGTAAAAATAAAAAAGCACTGCTCCAGTTAAAAAATCTCACAAAGATGTGCTTTTGAACACTTCACCCCCATTTCACTAAATGTGTATAGACATACACAGGTGTAATTACAAAAACTATGTTGGTTAGAAAAACAAAGGACAATGTGTATGTGTGTGTGTGTGTGTGTGTGTGTGTGAATGCATGTATGTGAGTTTGCGTATTTGAGTGTTGTAATCTAAATCACTATGTCTATCCTATCCCCTTCCCTCCAGTTTCATTATTAAGAATACTGCTGAGATTTAGTTTCATGGCTGAAATTCAGAGGCAGTAAAGAGGGTGAAAGTGAGCTGACATTCCATTACGAGGGAAGAGTTACATGAACACATCACTAATCCAAGCAACTCATTTAGGGCCTGACCGTGGCTTAAGTAATGCTTTCTGGGAGAGAGCATGCATGTATAAGATGAAGCGGCACTTCATGAGAGACATGTAAAGCCTGTTTTTAGATATGAACCTGCCAAAAATTCAGCACAGTTTACAGGGTAATAGTATATTGCATATTCAATTTACAACAACAATAATAATTAATAATATTAATAATTCCAATCCATAATAATAAAATAATAATTATTACTGCTTACTGCTAGGTATATATGGACTCAATGTACCATGTTTTTTCACTTGAGAATTTCTATTGAGCTGTCATGCCATATGCTGGCTGATTGGTTTGCTATTATTCTGTGCAAGCAAATATAAAAGTAGAAAAAGCCCTTAATTAACAAAATGGGATTTGCAATTGGGATTAAATGGGATGCATCTTCTGTTCAATTAAACCACAGCAAGCATGAATCTTTCATATCCCTGATGAAGCATGCCAATGTCTTTTTTTCAGCTCAAGCCAAGTTCAGGCCCTGTGTGAAACATACAAAAACTGATAACAGACAAACACTAATTCAATGGTATTTTGCCCTACAAAAACTAAAGATTACTCTTCCCAAAACAGTTCCACCAGTAAGGGCTGATGTATTCTCCTGAAATATAACACATTGTGCTCTGAGGACACAGGTTACGATAAAGGAGTGAGAGGGACTCCAGGTGTGGCAGGATATTCTGAATGGAGGTAAGATGCTGAGAGAGCATAACCGAAGGGCTGGTCCCCACATCTGTACTCAGTCTATTGTGATGTCACCGGGGTGCTATCATCATGGTCATCTCGCTCGTAGCTGATTGGTTCCAGCTGCTGGACGATGTAACTGGCAATCTCTTGGGATCCTGCTGCGACCACCCGACGGGACATGAGGTCAAGGGGCCCCCCTGGAATGGGAACATGTTGTTGTTTTTGTTATAGTCACATGCCAAATCCCCTTCAGCAGGACACAATCTTTATGTTTGTTCCCAAGTTGCCCATTACCGGGATAGCAACTACAGATCCAAGGCATGAACACACTGATACACCTGTAAGGCTGTCTCTAAGCTCATTGCAGCTTTCAGGCCTGGACAAATGTTCCTCTAAACAGCTGCTAGCTTTGCTGCTCTCAGAAGAGCCTTGTTCTCTCTGAATCCCGATCACTGAATGGTGCAGAGCGACCGACCACATGACCATTACCTCACGCTTTGTCCCAACAGTCCCCCTTTGTGCTAATCAGCACAGACAAGGGGATGACAGAGGCCAGCCCTACAGCCCTTTGACACAGATAAAAGTTCCCTTCAGTAAGGCTTTGACTGGCATCACTCATTTCATCTGGTTTATAGGCTCTGCATTTTGCTGCAACATTAAGATAAGATATAATGACAACACAAGAGAAAGCTGTTTCACATCAATCTTACTTTTTGCCTCCCATCTGGTCAAAAAAGAGATTTACCATATGAAACTTCTGCTAGTACAACAATAACACACCAAATGTCAAATCTTCATTATCTTTAATTGTATTTTTAATGCATTTACATATTGTGAAATTTATCAGTATGGTTATTGAAGGGATTATTCAGTAACTTAAATGGAACTGCTGAGATTAAGTTACTCAACTATACATGAAACTGTGTTACATGGGATTCAAACCACAACCCACAGCCTCGGGTCAATCTGCCAGCTCTGACTTACATTAGGGGTATATTTAGAAGTGAATAGATTCTGAAGAGGTCTGAAGTGATCAGGCTGGATTAGAACACTCTTCCCTCAGTGATGAGACCCACCTGATGTGTCGATCACGACCCCCCCGGCCTCCCGAATGATAACAGCGGCAGCCGCAATGTCCCAGCAGTGCAGTCCATACTGGTAGTATGCATTAGCTGCGCCAGTGGCCACGTAGCACAGTGCCAGAGTGGAGCTGCCAATGATTCGGACTCTGTGGTGAAGAGACTGCATTAGGGAGAACAATGGCCTAGCCTGACCCCGTATGCTAGCGCTAGTCAAGGCTAACAAAACACAGCGACCCAGCCTAACACTACACAGTGACCCAAACTAACCATCAACAGTGACCCAGCCTGACTCTGCACATTGGCCCACATCTTATTTCTTCCACTGCCCTTACATGTTGCGACATGAACTGCTCTACCTTGGTTTATTTGATTGTATGCATTGATTTCTGTTCATTTGTATGGGGTCAGCTCACTGGGATGCGGTAGTGAGTGCACACAATGTGGGCCAATGTGTCTTCCATCTTCCCCTAACTGTGGCTGGCATCACATTCCCCTGTGTCAGTGCTGAGGGGTTAGGTCTCCCCTCTCCCTTCTTGGGTGATTGTGAGAGGGAGATCTTACCCATGAGCAGGAGCACTCAGCAGCTTCTCAATGTTACCCGAAAAGATCTTGAGGGTTTTGGGGTCCCTCTTAGCTCCAATTTCTGTTAAAATCAGGGCCTTGGATATATCTATCAAGACCAGACAGAACAAAGTTACAGAAATATATATAGTCAATAGGAATTATTTATGTACTCTGAACTGCTGTTAACACAAAAGCTTTTTAATTACTTTTAAATAATTATCATGGTATAATAAAACTTTAAATCCATGGTAGAGTACTACTATATATAAATATAATATTAAAAATATGAACAGCCACATGGACAGGCAAACAATAAGTTATAATATTAATGAGTATATATTTCATATTTCATTTAGATATCATTTTACATGCAGCCACACTCTCTTCCCAGCAAACAATGTTGTACATTGTAGCTGGTGCTTTTCAAACAAACTGGTCTATTACAGAAATGCAGCCAACAAGCAGTGTGCAAGCAGAGTCAGGAGAGGGCGAGCAAGAGCCAAGCCATACAGGCCTTCCAGGGCAACATCATGTGATTAGCATAAGCACTAATACACAAACAAGAAAGTGCAGTTTGTGTCGAACCACACGAGTGACACTTGGCAAACGCAAAAGGCAAATGATCCATTCAGCACTCAATAAGCAAGACAGCCCTATTTCTGAAAAGCACACCATCTCCAATTCAGACCGTTAATACTCAGGCCCCTTGTTAGAGAGGGCAGGAGTGAAAGGCTGCTCCTTAAGCAAATATATGCACACATATACCTGCTGTGAAAAGAATACAAGTGATGGTGACATGAACATTGGTTTATTGTTCTGTTACCCAAACCAAGATACTCAGTCCCATTTGGCTATGGTAATATTTTACAGGCTACACAATTGTTAAAGACCATTTGTAAATATGACTACAATACACATATGATCCACTTTTAGCAAGGTACTACTTTTCAGGCAGTTAACAAAAAGTAATAATATACTCTTTATGATACAATCTTAATACGGTCATATTACATAATATGCAAGTGTTGCTTTCAATTAATATTAACTTTCCATGTTATTAATTGGGTTCCTGACCTGAAGTTTGATACAAATATGGTCATCTTGTTACATGTTTACCAACTGCACTGTAACTGTTCAAACTATTTTGAGACACGGAGGAAATAATGAACAGTGCATATCAATAACGAGAATTTGTGTCCTGTATTAATGCACTTAAGGCCTTTCAAATAAGTGAAGACCACAGCTCTACACAGGTTTAGAGGCGTTTCTATCTGTTTGACAATCGGCTGAACAAAATCTACACTAACCTTTTTCCTTTGATACCTGAAGCCTTAGACCATTGCAAAAGGCCCCGTGGCCTTTCCTAGCAGTGTATAAGGTCTCTTCAAAGCAATGGTATATGACGCCAAATTCAAGCTATAAGTAAAAGAAATGAAATGCATGAGGAGACTAAAGCAAGCAAATCCTTAATTAATCCATCCTTCATGAACAGGAGTTAGATCAAGAAATAAACTGACTCTGGAAAACATGGAGGGTTACACAACAAAACACACATATATGATAATGTGCACATTCAAACAGGATGGGGCGCGAGAGAAATTTGGAGCAAAAGAAAGACAAAAGCACAAAAAGATATTTTCCAGCTGCCATTCAAACAACCAACTCACAGAGCATACAGCAGTGTGTCCATTGTTAAGAAATCCAATAAATGTTCTCAGTTATTTATCAAATGTGACTTACAGTGAATAAAAGATTTCACAATACACATTACTGAGAAAACTAGACACACTGACATTTTTAAATAAAGTCAGCTGACATTAATTTCCCTGCTGGTGGCTATTTTATAGTTTTAGACCTACTTCAGCATACCACAAACAAAATATTTATTTAATATTTAGTATTTAATACTGATTCAGATTTACTGAGCCACCAGAATATCAGGGATAATTTCAGGAGAACAATGTTCACGTCAGACTCTGGGGATATACAATGATATATCTCTATTAGCTTTATTTAGTTATATATGACAGTTGGGCAGACTGCAGAAATATCACAAATTATTAATTTTATGCTTGTGCACGAGAACAAAAATATGCATTCTGTTGTGTGCATGCATCTGGTCAGTTTGGTGGTATTGCACTGATAGAGGAAGACTGGGCCAGTCAGTGATTCATTTCACATGCTGTAGGTCAAAAATAAAGTCAGCAGTAGTCTTACTGAAGGTTATGTAAGATAAACCCAATGCTTACTTTTTGAAACATTTAAATGTAAAAAATAAAAATTCTGTTTTAAACCATTTATTCCAGATCTCACTGTGCACCAGTGGCTCTACCAGTGGCCGCTGATTCTGGCAAATCTCTGCTTATATCTCATCAACAGGAACTAGAACTAAAACAAACACAGGTCCAATATCACCTTGAGTATAACTTTACCTCTTTTCTCACAGCAAAGCCAATGCTTACAGCCACCATGGGAAAACTGCAAGCAAAAGCAAAATATTAGTGTTCAATAATGTTCATGCATTTTCTATTTATGTGGACAATGTTTCCATGGTTCCTTTTATGGAGAGCTGATTTAGGGTGAGGTTGCCCAGGTTCATATCCTAACATTTTCCATTATGATCTAATTGGAAAAACTGATCCTAGATCAGAACTTTTACTCTCAGAAGCGTTAAGAATATGGGTCTTTGTGGATTCCTGTAATGACTGGGCTCCAAGGAATTTGCGTTTTGTGGCAAGAAAAAGGACCGCAACAATAAGGGCGTGTCTTCCTTTTCAGGCTGATTCAGCTCTTGCAGTCAGGAGTATCTGATAACATCCAGCTGACCCACAGATTTCTACCTTTTATATTTGCAGGTGGCAAACTACTGAAATACAGTAATTACAGATGTACTGCAATGTTGTCACTGAACAAAAATTATTATCTTTAAATTGCCTTTAAAACTTCTAAAATGTCTCAGCTCAACATGTATAATCCCTGCCCAGCAAAATAGGCCAATAAATCACACTGAAATTCTCCATCGCACCTGTGGACAAAATTGCAGGTTCCGTCAATGGGATCGATTATCCAGGTGGGGCTGTCTGTGAGAACACATCTCTCCCCAGCTGCAGAGGACTCCTCACCAATGAATCTACAGGCCCAAACACACAGATAACATCTCTCACCTGCCAGCACACCACAGAAGGGCATAATATCATGTTACATTACTCACCATGCGAAAAGATTCAAGGTAAAGGGAATTTGTTTTAGACTGGGAAGATTTTAGGAGATGAGTGTGAACTCATTTTCAATATGGAGCCTCTTCTGTCAAGTTAGGAACATTTCTCCAAACATGAAGTCCAATCTCTCTCTTTTTCTGTGACTCAACTATTATGATCAACTTCATTTTTAAATATATTGTTAATTTACAATAATTAATATTTTATCCTTCAATCAGACTCATTCACTGCTCAAAGAAGCCAAGTCCAACAGTCAATCTTCCACAAGTCCCTACCAGCTCTAAAAAACAGAGATGGCACAGAATCAATGAACCAAGCTAAATGATGGCCATGTAGCAGCCCTCACCTGTGTGAGGGGAACTTCTCCCTGAGAGTGGAGATAATCAGCTCCTCCACCAAATGATCAGCCTCTGTCACCAGGTCGACTGGTGTGCTCTTCGTGCTGATGCGCTTCTCCTGTTTCACGGCCTCCCTGACCACCTGTGAGAAAAAGCAGTCTGAGAAACAGTGCCCATGACCCGTCTCCAGGCATAACCTATCTCAAAATGCATTCCAGGGGTTTAGCGGTATATGCTCAGCTTGCCGTGTTATACATTTTTTTCCTATCATTTTCCTCAAATGTGTGGCTGATAATGTATGTTACCCAGGTATGATGAAAAAATAACAGTCGCAATGCAATTGTTACACAGCAGATGTGTGCTGGACTTAATATCTATTTCACCTCTGGCTGAAGCTAATTAAATACGTTATGCAAGTAAATGGAAAGGGCCAGACTGCTAAGCACCTAGCTTGAATTGATCCCTCACTCAAGTACTGTCTGTTCTGGACTGAAGAGTAGGTGTATTGCGTAGAAACACTGGAATAGGTATCATAACAACTCACAAGAACTGAGGTAAGAGCGCTTGTTCTGGGGGAGCACATCTAAATTCCCACGATCTAGTAACTCAACAACAAGAATTTGATCTCGGCACGAATGCAGTTCAGCATACGGTAATGTATGCTGCGCAATGGTCCGTAAGGTCCTGTCATTGGTCACAGCAGTTAGCTAGTTTTTCGGGAGGTCTTGTGAGGTTGCAAAGAGAGAAAACATCGTCCAAGTGTAAATTTAAAACCATTTGTGATTTACCTGCTGGCGGCCCTCTTGTAACGTTTCATGCATATATAAATACAATTTCAAATAAACGTGTAAAATAAAGAACATAATAACTGTCGTTTCTTTGTTACTTTCAACTACAAGCGGTCTATTTACCTTAATATAATGTAAAAACAAACAAACAAAAAACAACTAATACAGATACAGTACATACGATTATATTAGCGATACTACTCCTCGGTCTGGGCAACGATTAATGATGATAGGTTTCAAATAACATATTATTAATTGCTCAGGTATAAAAATAATTTGAATCAATACCACCATTTATCTAAAAACCGAAATTCAGGAACAGTACTGCTGAAAATTACTGTAGTTCGGGAAGTGTGGACCTATGCATTCGCCGCACGTTATTAAAAACATGTCCTCAATAATTTCTGTGATCACTACTATGGCCCATAAAATGTGCATCTACAGAAACAGAATCGTTCGTCAAATTACACAAATCACATAGCTTTCTGTAAGTACGATACCTGGCCAGCGCTACGTGCTATTTGTACAGCAACATCCATACATTCTTGCCAGCACTTGTCGCTCTCCATTGAGGTCATAATTTCAGTAAGGAACTAGAAGTAATATAATTTCTTCCAAAAACATCAAGCGAATCTTTCGGAGAGGTAATTCAGAGCATCACGAACTATTTTCCTGCAAAAGGTTTCTGAATTTTTCCCAGTTTTTGTACGGTACATTCGGATCCGCCTCCAGGCTCCTGCTCTTCTTTCTCCGCTTTGATATGGAGAAGAGGGCTTGCGGATCTCACCGTGTACTCTATCTGCATGCGCCGTGAGAAGCTTGTCGCGCGGCCTACGACAGCTATGACCTTCGGTACGTCCACTCTGTTGGCGTACCGTTTTTTTGTTTGTTTTACTTACACAGGAATCATACCGACATTGCTTAATTGTTACACGCTATTTGGGATATTGCATGAAATAGAGAATAACGTGATTGTGTTACTTTTTAATTATATCACTGGCAGTAAAACGCATTCTTATCATCGCAAGACTGCAGTTCTGACTAATACAATTCAGTATCCATGCCTAGTTTATACGATTCAAAAATGTTTTTAAAGAGTTTTTTTTTTTTTTTTTTTTTTTTTTTAAGTTTTTGTAAAAATCGTTTATAAAACAATGCGAAGGAGATCACATTATGTCCAGAGGATGGCGCCAAAGTCAAATATTTCCTGATCCTACTTGAGGCTTTCAAAGACGCATCTGATCGCGGGTTCTTGTAACTTCAGATAGAGGAGCGACCGTTAGTTCTTTCCTATTAACCATTGAAATTGTTTTATTGTGTTTTATTGTGTATACATTTATTTGCACTGCTGCAATTATAAGAGTTAGACCTACGTGGATCATAAAACTTAACGTAAATGGTAAATAATGAAATTGTTATGGAAAGAGGACTCTCGCACTCTACAAACTACCAGTAAGTTGCCTCTTGATATTCTGAACGTTTTCACTGTGAGAAAATTCTGTCTATTGCCTTAAATCTTAACTTTTGAATATGTGAATGTCTGCGCAGTTCTGTTGTACATGCACTAGTTTGAATGGTTAAAAATACATTAAAGATATTTAACTCTGTATGACATTATCTGAAATGTGAAGGAAATATGAAGGTATTGAGACGATAGGAGATTTTAAGAGATATTGTCATTTTGATCCGCTGCAAATAACGTGATATGAATGATTAAAGTATTTGGTCAACTGTCACTGAATATTGCGATAATGATAATGCACCATACCACAGATCTTGTATACAGTATACATTTTGTGGTACACTGTGACAACCCTTTCCAAATAAGTATTTTCACTTCATTTGCTCTAGAAAAGGCTTGTCTACTAGCATTAGGCCAAAAGTATTTGTGAAAAGTAACCTCTTTCAGTGTTGACTCATGCACAATTTTCAACCAGGCCTACAGTATCAAAAACATAAAACTAAAACTGTGTCTATGTCAAGCTTTAGCTATACCACAAAAAGTGCAAAACAAACATGCCCCCCTCCCCGAACCACACACACACACGCACACACAAAACAGCTAACTATCATCGTCACACACATATACACTCACAGACACACACACAATATCTGCTCTCACTCATGTAGGTTTATATTACATATACACCATATGTCTCCATACTTTTCACACGATTTGGAATGACCTTAATTCTGAAGCTTATTATCAGAACAGAAAACACGCTTTAATCATTGGGGTTTATACATAATCCGGTTTCCCTGTCGCTAAAATGCTTCATTCGGATATTGTTGCATGAGGATTCAGAGGCTATCACAGACGAGACAAAAGGTTTTCAGAACATCACTGCAGGGCTAAATGGTACCATGTGAGTCTGGAAATTGGGAGACGCGTTCCATAATATGGGCATTCATAAGACACACAAGCGGAACAACAGAGGAAGAAAACTACTTCAAAAAGCTTCACAATTGAGTGTGATTGTAATGAATGTTAGTTGTGTAATTTTACACATTTTTGTTTCTGCAAACGCGATCATCCAGTGTGATATACAAATGATTCGCAGTTAAAATCCCGCAGTGCAAACTCTAGCGGCAGTATAAGTGTTTCATTTTGCAGTAATGACAGTTTTGAGCGGCAGATGGACCTTCGCAGTTTTATTTATTTCATCCGTCAGCTGCGTTTTCATATTCTGTGAGTATTTGATATATTTTCCGGCAATTCTGCAGTGCTCTTGGCCGGAGACAAAACATGTGGACCGCGGGAAGGCTGTTCCGATTCTGAACGCGTTGTTCCTGTCGGATACACATCTCCTTGGAGCAATCAGAGGTCACTGGTTCGATAAACTCCGAAGGTCAGTTGTTTAAAATGTGTTAAGGGTTATATTGTATGAACCATAATGCGATTTGGTCGGATACTGCATGCACCTTTTCAGAAAGTATGTTACTGACCGCAGGAGAGCTGCCTTCCCATGTTTTCAGTGCGTTGTCTCTTTTATCACATCTTCAGATAAATTGTGTTACAATAAATGAGGCTTTCCAGAGTGTACCCGATTCGGTGAATTGAAAGGAGTTAAATAAACAGAAGGCAGTCTTTTTGTAAGCATGAGACAAATATAAGTGGGCTATCCAATCTGAATGAGATTTGATCTGCTTGAGTTTTTTCTTTCTTTCTAAAACTAAACTTTTAGACTCGGTTTATAGGTATTTATTTGTAAGTGTATTTAGTAGGCCCTCTTTTAATTATTATTTCTAGAGTTGCTTATGTAACAGAAAAACATGGAGTAACACACCCCCATGACACAAAAACATGTGGCATTTGAGCAGTGGCTCTAATTTATATTTTACTGATCATTATATAAATGACATGATTTTAATGTTCACATTCACTTGATCACGTGATGATGCTTCTTGTTACATTGTTGTGTAAATTGATGTCTTTTTGCATGTATTCCTTACTGCTGTTGTGCTCTGTAACCCATCACCAGCACCTCACCTTCCCCACAGCATGTTGCTTTCCCTGGGGAAAATATGCTGTGAAAATGCTGATCCACTTCTGCCAAGTGTTGTTTCTCAGTGTTGTATCACTATTATTTTTAGATAAATAAATGCTAAAACAGTACATTTTAACAGGCCCAGTGGTGTGTTCTCTGAAAATGATCACCTCAAACATTCTGTTTCTTCTTCTCTTAAATATTTGGGGAGGGATATTGCATTCATGGAAACTGAAAACTATGTCAGATACCCTCTGGAAAAGTTCAGAAAGATTATGAATTCAGATCCTGAGATGTACCAGGATCATACAGAAAAGATGGAAAGATGGCCCTTGCAGAAAGTCCTGCAGTGCCTGAACAGATTTACTTCCTTGTGTTTTTATTTTTGCAGAGTATAAGCCTTTCTGCCCTTGATATGAATATTATCTTATTATTTTCATTTTGATAATCCTGCATTGGCCTACAATGAGTTGAATGTTGAATGTGTTGGGGCTGGGAGTGAAGACTAATCTCTTTAGATTGCACAATCAATACCAGTTAAATGCAGATTATATCGTCATGGAATCGCCGCAGTTCTGAATGGCTGCTGACCAGATTTAACCAGTCATTTAGGTGTTCTCACTGAATAAATAGACCATAAAATTAAGTGTTAAGTTGTTGCGGTCTTCATGCTTTTTTTCATGTCCACATATCTTTCTTTGGTTTGACATTTGCCTGAAGGTCCCCATGGAAAAATATAGTTAATCTATTCCATCACTTTATTACAATGCAGGTAATAAAGCTTCTGTTTGTCATTGAATGATTGAGGCATTCAACATCAATATAAAAATCTAAACAGGGTAATATCTGATTTCCCCATGAAAGTGCAACACAGATAACATGACAGGAACTTGAGTCACATAAGTTACAGCTGTCTGTCATCTCACAGGGAATGGCAGATGGAAAGAGCCTTTCAGACAGCACTTTGGCTGCTGCAACCAGAAGTGGTTTTCATTTTGGGGGACATCTTTGATGAGGGCAAGTGGAGCTCTGCTGAGGTACAGTTTTATCTCCCAGCTGATGACCAACCCACAGGCTACTCACTAAATGTCCATTATCAATGGAAAGCTGACATAGCTTCAAGCCATACTCCGTCTGAAACCAGGAAATATGTATAAGGCAACCATTGCAATGTTTTAGTTCTCACTCATAGAAACACTTGCTGGTTTCAGAAAAGTGTTTCATTCATTTTTACTTTACTTTTTTGTGTAATTTGTGTAATTTTTTGCACAGCTGGAGTTTCACTTTCTGAAATGTGCAACCAAGGATAGGCAAAACTTTTGTGTAATGGAAAGTGCTCTTGCTTTAGCATTGTAGCACAGAGTGTGTTTTGATGTGCGCTAGCTGGTCCCTGCTCAGTGAGGATCTGCTCTCTCTGCAGGATTGGGAGGACGATGTCCGGCGCTTCCAGCAGATTTTTCGTCACCCCAGTGACACAGAGCTGATTGTCCTTGTTGGAAACCATGACATTGGGTTCCATTATGAGTAAGTTCAGGGGTCACGGGGGGAAATAATGTAGCAAATGCCATTCATTGTGACTGGGTGTCCCAGCCCTGGGGCCCATGAATGCTGTCTGCCCTCATGCTAAAAAAGCTCCTCTGGATGAATGCAGTGTGGCTGCATCTTTCACAGGGCTGAGGCTATGGTGTGTCGAATGCAAAGTAAAACAACACTTTAATCAAATGTCTTTTCTTAAATTTTGCCTAAATTAAATCTGCAATTATGTGAAAACTGGATTTTCTGTCTGATTTCATTGACTTACAAAATTAATGTTTTAGTCCATATTTTCAGGTTGAGTTGAATCTAAATATTTAAATAGTTCATCATATGCAAGCTAAATGTTAAAACTGGATTTGAATATTTATCTTATAGATTGGATAAAATTTCAGAACACATCAAGGAGTTAAGGTGCAACATTTGCATGGTATTTGTTTACTCTTTATATAGCTCTCTTGGTAAAATGTTTTTAAATGAGGGGAGATTGAGTGTTCTCATTGCTTATTAGTTTGAGCAGGGCCCATGACTGGGAAATCCCACTTAAGCACTTTAATGTGCATTAGCTGCACATTACAAATTCAACAAGATGTTCCACCAGATTCTTCAGAACCAAAAAAAAAAAAAGTCAACTTCAGGTTGCCATTGTAGTCCAGGATCAAATATAATGCCCAGGGTAATTTGTGGGTGCAACTGTGAAAAACGTGTAATAGTTCAGTTCACAAAGACCCTTTTTACAGTGTTTTTTTGGCTACCTCTCTGTTTCTTTGTCCATAATGAGGGTGAAGGTCAGTGTATTGGTACCCATGAAAAGACATATGGGCGGCAGACAGAGTTCCTAACAATATGCCATCTCTCTTGTGGCAGGATGAACTGGGACAAGCTGCGGAGGTTTGAGAAGGTGTTCAATGCCAGCTCTGCAAGGATTATAACCAAGAAAGGAGTGAAGTGAGTGCCTATAAAAACTGTTATGCAATTGAGTTTTTATAATTGACTGGCAGACTGTATCGCTGGGCTGCTGTCATTGTATGGCGTTGTGTCCCATTCACTCGCAACTGGAGCTGGGAAATCCCTAGATTGCAGCCTCCCTCTGAAAAATGGCCTGGATGAAAAGCATAAAATGTTCAATTCTGAAATGAATGTAGCCTAATCCAGGTCTCCATTGTTTTAATAAAAACTAGACTAGAGTTTAAACTAAAATGTACATTTTTAAACATTTTAAAACAGTTGGTGTTGCACATCATGTTATTATATAAAAACGCAACATACTCCTTTTTAATGTGTAATTTAGTAAGTAATTCAGAACTGTAACCAGGGTTTGCGTGAATTTTCCTTGGAAATATCATCTGACTGTACATTTTATTTGGTCATCCATGGTTTAGATCTATGTTCTGTGCTGAAGTTTGCAATCGCCAGGGACTGCTGATACAGTTGAGATTATTTGCAGAACTGATTTATGTTTGAAATAATTGCCTAAACTTTTGCTGTGATCAGTCTGGCCCTGTTTCGAGTGGCTTCAGCATTGAGTGGAATCAGCATTGAGATATAGTTTGGCTGCTCTGTCGCACTGCTGAAATCTATTATCCTGTCTGTGGTGCCTCAGTTTCAGTGTGAAGTTTGTGAGAGTGGAGCTGTGGGGTCACAGTTTGTGATGATACAGCTACACCGCTGTGGCGTGTGATGCCAAAGCCTAAGTGCTGTCTCTGTTGTGTCTTGCACAGCTTCCTGCTAGTGAATAGTGTGGCAATGCACGGGGATGGCTGTCCCATCTGTCAGGCTGTAGAAAACGAGCTTTTCCAGCTGTCTGAAGCACTCAACTGCTCTATGCAGGTACACATCATCATCATCATCATCATCATAGTCATAGTCATTGTATACACAGTAGTCTTCACTTCTGGTGCTCAGCGTCTGATAGTGTCTGAAAAAATACACAAAATGCAAAGAAACACACACAACTGTAAACAGTGCTTTAAAAGCACACAAACTAAAGCGATGGGATGTTGAGACATTTTAACCTAACCTAAGGACAAGAGATTCCACTCTGAGTGGAATCACACGCTGTCTTAAAAGTCAGACAGCCACCATCTGTCCTCAAAGTGAGTGTAATTTGTAACTAGCGAAAGGATCAGAGTTTTAATTTAATCCCCTTTTTAATCTGGGTTTTATATTTACAAGTTTCCCTGTTTTTTTAGCTAAAAACCCCAAAATTTTGGATATAGGGAAGGGACCATTTGGAGTTTGTCCAGACTCTGAGGCTCAGCTCTAACCTAGATTACTTGCATTTTGATCTCTGATTGCTTGTTCTTATTTGTATGTTTTCTCAAAAGTTAATGGGGTCAAGATAGCTTTGGGTCTCATGGTATGGGTAGATTTGCACTATTAAATATGTCATATGGTCATGCAAGAGGTGAATATGTAGTTTCCATACCTTTGAAATGTCAGCCCCATCCCTATTTCCTGAGCTGTACCACACTGCTGCTGGTTCAAGGACAGGATCCAGGTGCTCGAGCAGAGAATCTAAGAAAGAAAGAAAAGGGGGAGGGGAGAGTGTGTTTGCCATCTAACTGCAAACACAACATGGCAGCAATAAAACAAGCATCGCATGAAATGCACCAATATATATTAGCTTAAAATGCTTACAATTCTGTCCTGTGTATCTGAACCTGAAGTAGTATTTGAAGAGCAGAGACAGAGACATGCATATCAGAAACCTCTCCCCACTGCAAAGCAGGAAGAGTGCTTTGGTAAGCACAAAATTCTGCCCTGATGAAGTCTATCTGTTCTGCAAGTGTGCATATTCTCAAGGATGTTCTAGCTAGGGACATTCTGTCTCATTTGCTTATATACTAAGGTTTATATAACTGCCTGGTAATTGGTAAACAGTGATGTATTGAAATGGATGGCCATTATCCTCATTTTATGTTTATTACCCACCTCTTGAAAAAAGCAAAAAATAATTCTCTGAATTGAATAGGAACCCCATTCATACATGCTTATGAAAAAATAGGAATACAGACTGGCACTGAGCAGAATTAAACCTCAACTGACACTCACTAGGATACATGAGTGGGAATTCATATTCAGGAATGCACTTGAATGACATTAATAGCACCATTATATTGACTGTATTGCATACCTAGTAAATGACTGTGTGACAGTGACCCACTTGTTCTGTTCTATTAACTTGCCTTGCATCACTTTTATCTACTCGTTTCTCTGAATGAAAGCCATGGGATGTCCGTACCACTCCTTCATCACTACAGTGAAAATAAACACTGTGGTGCTTCCTCTGAAGTGTTTCTTCTCTCAGCCCTCTTTCATCATCCTACAGTGAATCCTAAGTGTTGTGTAAGTGTTAAACATGATGTTGTAAATGTCTGTTTCAGTTAGACTCTTTGAGTGAGTACTGCCGTGACATGCCACGGTTCCCCCACACCACCCGTCATTCTGCAGGTATGAAAAAGCTAGCCTACTGTGTGTGAATGTGCACCTGTGTGTGTGCGTGTGTGTGTTTGTTTGTATATATGTGAATGTATCATGTGTGTATGGTGGAATTCATGGGAATGCTTGTGCTGCTAAGTACAAAAAATGACATTAAAGCTAATAAACTTTAAAATTAATAAACTTTATTCCAGTGTTATTTCATACGCAGGCACAAAAGACAGTCTAAATCAAGGATAAAAGCCATGGAGCGGGTCTCAGAGACCGTGCTATTTGAGCTAATTTTCTAGACTCAGTAGCACCAGTTTACTGCCCACTGCAGATCTATAGTGCCAATGTCAATTGATTGATTGTCTGCTCTCTGGGGAAATGCAGATACCTATGTTTAGCTTGTGCAGCCTAATGCAGTGACTTTGAATTCAACAGCATTGTCTCCAGTAGCCCCACGAGAACAGATATTGCTTCCGACAAATCATTAGGTCAGTTGAAGCTGGGTGTGTGCTGCGGGCATTGCAGTCAGTGCCATGATGCAGCAGCTGTCCTGTCCCATGAAATGGAGTGTGACCTTCCTCCTGGCAGCATTACCCTCTGTACCGCATCAGCGACGCAAACTGCACCGGCCAGGATGCTGCTCCTCCAGAACAGCGACATCTACAGTTCAAAGAGCAGTATGACGTGCTGTCTCAGGAGGCCTCTCACAAGGTGGGTTTCCTAAAGGGGCCAGCAGTTATCTTCTACACTGTGAACATTCTCTTTGAGCAAAGCTACTAACAAATGACAAAAAAGAAGTAGACGGATATTTTTGACATTAGGCTGGTGACCAGTTAAGCTTAAGGGGATGAATTTGTGTTAATGACAGCAAGCTCACATACACAAGATACCTACTTTTGTTTCTCTCTGGTTTTCAGAAAGTGTCTGTTGCCATTTGAAGGTTATTTGTTCAATGACTGATATGCCATTTTAAAGCAGAACTATTTAACTCCAGTCCTGGAGGGCCACAGTGTGTGCAGTTATAGTGCTACAACTGCACACTACACCATCTGATTTCACTAACTATTTTACCTCCATGGTCCAGATTGTGTCTTTTGGGTCAAATTGTCTGTACCAAAAGAGAGATTCTGTCATCATTGCAGCTCAGACTAATTAGGTCTTAGGGAATGAGCGAATGAATCTGACATGTGCCGTCTGTCCCTCTCTTCTGCAGTTACTCTGGTGGTTCCAGCCGAGGCTTATCCTCAGCGGTCACACACACAGCGCTTGTGAAGTCTTCCATGGAAACAAGTACCTAGAGATCAGCGTCCCCTCGTTTAATTGGAGAAATCGAAACAATCCCAGCTTCATTCTGGTAACTTTACGCTATTCTTACTGCAGGGTTGCGTCTTTTAAGAAATGTCGTTTCCCTGTTGCATGTTTACTATTTTTTACTTACGATATGAACTTTCTAACCTGGATCTTCTCCCCGTTGAGTAGCAGCTGAGCGGCCCATGCTTCTTTCTCCCACCCTAGGGTACTTTCTCCTCAACTGACTTCCGCCTGTCCAAGTGTTTCCTCCCAGAAGAGAGCAGCGTAGTCGCCATCTACTGCGCCAGTGGTATGGCCGCGGCCCTCCTGGTTCTGCTCCACTTCCATCTGTTCAGGGGCTCTCTGCAGTTCTCCAGCTTACTGATGGGCAAGCACAAGTCCCTCTGACCCCCAACGCTTCGCTCAAAGCCAAGGTCCACCCTCCCCCACCCTGAGAATAAGCATACTGGACAGAAGGTCCCTGCTGATGGACCAGGAAGTTCTGCTTAAAGCAGAATCCCTATTTTGCCCTGCAGTGCTGAACTGGAATGCACTTTGCTGTGGTTTGTCATTATCAATTCCTTCATATTAAAGCACAGACCCAAGTGTGGAATATAGAATTTATCCCTTTAACTCTTGTTCCTCTGTAGGCAGCTAAAAGCTCTGTAAATGTTATTTTAAATTATAATATTGAGCAGCTGGCAAATGAAGAGCCAGTTTGCTCAAGCCAAGGTTCAGTTATAAACCATGACCACACTATGTGAACCCTAGCAGAACTCATTTCAGGCAATAAAGGTAACTTGAAGCAATGAAGACAAATGTTCCACTACAATATGGTACGTTTCTGTTATTATGACTATAAAGTAATATTTTGAAAATATTGTACAGGTTAATACTTGCAAAAATGTGAATGATTAACTCATAAACTGATGACATATCTACAGATGAAAAGTAAAGCAATAATGACCAAAAGTCTGCTGATTCTCTGATTGCTAATAGATGTTATTCCCTGCAATCACAACGATTTTTGTTGTATTTTTAGTGCCTATGCTTTGTGTTCCTTTTTGTCTTCCCTCAGCTGAGTCTCTTAATGTGTCCTTCCATTACAAATATGTCATTGTGTAATCCTCAGATATAATTGTATACAGCCCACTCTTCACCGTTGCTTTATACCTGCAGAGTAAAAGCAGCCGTTCAGACAGTGTGAGGAAAGATGAGCCCATATAATTATGCCCACCCATTTATAGTGCATATGCAACCATGGTATCTGAGCAACCAAAATAATTAAACATTTCTCATTTATTTTCCCCATTCTACAAACTTTCATGTATGTGTGTATGTATACATATTTACCTTCAGGACATTCATAGATATGCATACATGTAGGCACACACATACATGTAGAAAGAAAGAAAAAGTAAAAGAAAAAGGAAAGAAAAATGAACATATGTCAATGTAACATCTGGCCATCTCTGTAGATAATTGGTTATATTTTGCATAATGTGTACAAGATTTTTTCCCGATTTTTTCTTTTTACAAACCAGAGAAAAACCATAATCTACAGAAAGTCCCTACCCACAGTCTTCTCCTGCAGATCAGATTTTTTTAACTCAAGCTGTACAGCGCAGTCAGAAACATACATCTGAGCTCATTTACAGGTACAGTCATTATTCAAGGCACAAAGATCTCCTACAAGTTGTTTTTTTCCCAAGAAAGTTTTATAAAACAGTAGTACATTTTACAGTCTGTACAAGATTATTGACCTTGAACAGTCCATACAAGATTAAAAAAAAGGTATATGGATAAGTCTATTGTACATAAGGATGTAAGATCAAACGATCCTCTGTGGACAGGTCAAAGTGAGTGCGGTAGATTTCCTTCCGAGACACAATAGGCAGATAGCAGCATCTGCTCTAAGGCCTGAGATGCACAGAGATTCAGAGTCTGAAATCCACCCTTCTCACGCCTCATTTCCACACAGAGCCCCCTTTCCCCCTCTGCATTAGGGCCCTGAGATGGCCTAGCAAAGTCAGGAGTTACTCAATTCATCCTGCAAACTCAGATTACCAACAAAAACCGCAACGTACGGAGATGTTACATCATGTGCACACTTCCTTGTTTAAAGCAACCAGATGCAAAGTGAGTTTCAATTTTTTCTCTACACCCCCCCATATCAAGTACTCTTCAGTGTTGAACTAAACCCAGTAAAGGCCACTGTGTAGGGGGAGGTCATGTGGGTGGTTCCAACCCAAAGGGCACAGTACTGCCTGCCTATTGGACGCTCCTCCAGCATACGCACTTACTTGCAAAGTGCAGATCCAATGAAGACAGTGATGAAAAAAATTAAAAAAGCCAAAAAAAGAGGTAGCCATAGGCTTAATGGAATGATAGGAAAGGCAACATAAAGAGATAGTGAAGCACTCCCTATATACCCACTGGATCCTCATGTCAAAATATAAAATATAGTTGAGAATGGCTTAAATAAAATATACAAAAGAAGATAAATTCATGGCGATATTGACACGCGTCAGTAGTACACACAGTCCCTGTGTGGGCGTCTGTCCTGAAGGAGGGGCATGGGCTGCGCGCCTCATCATAGGAGCTCATGCATGTGCAGATGAACCCTCTGGATTATGTCCCTGCAGTCGTTGAAGACCCTGCGGATGTTGTCCGTGTCCACTGCGCAGGTGAAATGGGGGTAGCAGTAGTGGGTGATATTTGCGCTTGCTGCGCAGATCCTCTGCAATGCATGGGGAGAGGCACATCAGCATACCACGCAACGACACAATGAGCAGCATCATATTTACACAGACGCGCCTACATTTAGGACCACACAACACAACACAGTATAGCACAGCACAGCACAGCACAACACAACACAACACAGCACAACACAACACAACACAACACAGCACAGCACAGCACAGCACAGCACAAGACAACACAACACAGCACAGCACAACACAACACAGCACAGCACAACAGACATGCACATAGCATGTACCACAACTGTACACACACATACAACATACACATTACAACCAGCAAACAAACATTATAATTTACACACACAACATATTACAGCAAAGAGCAGGTTCATTATTGTCTAACAGCTTAAACAATCAATTGCTTTACAAAAACAATATTACATTTTTATAGTGAGCAATTATTCTTAGAAGCATTCCTTTTTTGGCCTGAAAATGGGATCCCAACACTTTCTGATCTCTACGGCTTATGCAGATACATAAACTACCCTTGGAGGCTTAAGAAAATACATAAGCTGCTCCATATACAGTGCATTAAGTCAAGTATTAAGTCAGAAAGACACTGAGCACTGAGAGAGGGGGAATTGACCACATGCCAGAAATAACACGAATGCTTGTCTTAACTTTGCCTTACAGTACCTGCATGGTCCTGAAACCGAATGGGATAATGTTTATTGAACAGATGAGACAAAAGTGGAAATTTGAGGCTGACATGGGCTCTGTTACTATGTCCAGTAAAAACCAAATGCTGTATTCCCCATTTAACTCATCCCTGCAGTCAAGCATGGTGGTGGTAGTGTTTTGGATCGGGGTTGCTTTGCTGAATTAGGCACTGAAAGACTTGCCATGTTATATCTAAAAAAGGGGATTTTATGTTTTGAAATGGCCTAGTCAAAGTCCAGATGTAAACCCTGTTGACAGGGACCTTCAAAAGAGCAGTTAATTTACCCAACACTATGAATAAAGTGTGAAATACATTACAGTACTTACAAGGAATTCATCTTTGATGAAAAACTTTGCCCTGGTCACTCTTGGGTCCTCTCCTGGCTCAGTTTTGGCTGTTTATACCAGGGAAAAATAAAGACTCTAACATAAGTCACACCAGTTACAAAAGATTTCAAAGTAATTAATGGCAAATGTTGCAGTTCTGTGCCATTGGCAGATAAACAAATTCAAAATCTTGATTATTTTTCATTCGGACAGACGTGATTGAAATGATACCGTCATTCATAAACAGGGAATCACTCGGAAAGTGGAAAATTATGACAAAGGAAAATGAACCAGACATTTTCTAAAATGAGGATTCCTAATCTTTGAACTCATCTCTGGTTTGGCCAAGAAAAAGTAATCTGCATGCAGTTCCACAAAATTAAGACCCCCTCAAACCAACCAAGCCAATATAATTTGAATGCATTTGACTGAAGAGAAGTTGACCTCCATAGATCTCATCTGGGACCAGAGCTTCCTTCTGTGCTGACTGGCAGAAACTTTTCTTCCAACAGCTAGTGGAAACCACTGTACAAAAAAAATGTGATATGATGTTCCTAAAAAGGACCTTTACACGACATACACATGTTTCCTCACACTGTCTGAACGGCTGCTTTTACTCTGCAGGTATAAAGCAACGGTGAAGAGTGGGCTGTATACAATTATATCTGAGGATTACACAATGACATATTTGTGATGAAAGAACACACCAGCAGACTCATGTGAGGGAAGACAAAAAGGAACACAAAGCATAGACCCTACAAATACAGTTGTTTAAAGCAAATAAAAGTTGTTTAGCAGGTAATAACCTCCATTAAGGTTCATTTGTGCATTAACACATTGTGAATTGTGTATTAACACATAAACAGTGGCAATTTTCTGCTTAAAAGCAATTGGGGTATGGAAGACACTGGAAACAAGTTGAATGGCCAATACCATGTGCTGTTTGCGTAAAAATATAACATATTTAAAACTATTCTAACTAAGTTTAGTGTGGTGTCTGTTAAAAATGAATGAATGAATGAATGTGAATCAGAATTGATGAAGACAGAATTTCTTCACAAAGCAGATATGAAATAAGATTTTGGATCCTTGTTTGTCAAGATTTTTGAAAGACCTCCGATTCATTCAATACCTACCATCATTTGCTATGGTGTAGTAAGCATACTCAGGGAAATAGTCTTCAATTTTGGATTTCCCTGCTAACACCTTCTCAGCCAGCATGTCCTGCTTGTTCAGGAACAGGATGACCGAAATGAACCGTAAAAACCTGGAGAAAGTAATAAGAATTGCGTCACCGCTGAGTTTCCGCAGGAAGTTTCTTTCAGTAAGGTTAGCAGTCCCACACTGATTGGAGGTGTCACAGCGTACATGCTGTTCAGCTCTCTCACACATCTTCTGTGAATGTGGGCCAGTGACACTGGGATGGCTCATTTGGAATGTGATCCTGAGCTGGTCACACTGTCTGTTTGGACTGGCAGCCAGAACTGTCTCTGGTGCCATTAATACCTTTTAGTTATAGTTCCTTATGCACAAGTCACACTACACACCTGCTATTATATGATTATTTTATTTTTAAAGACCAGAATGGACCGAAACTTGGTATTAATCATCCCAGTATTAATCTAGCTCATCTTACTCCTTCATCCCAACTTGGAATGCCTTGTTGCAGTGCCCTAAGTCCAGTCAGGCAGGCTCAGGCTGTCCTGTATGTCAGTGCTCTTTACTGCTGCTGCTGGAAGGCCACAGTTCATGCTGGTTTTTCCCTGACATTCCACAAGCAGGTCAGTGTAGAGGAATGCAATCAGCTGTCCTGAAGGGTCAGTTTAATGCTGACTGTCCAGTACTAAAACCAGTGATGTACATCCTCCAGAACAAATGCAGTCAGCCTCCACTCTGGGCCAGAGAGGCAGTTTGTGAGTGTTCGGATGGCTAGAGGAGTATACACTAAGCAGAGCGGCAGGGGATGACCCGCCCACAAAATCCCCGTGGCACTGTGCTCAATCACACGTTATTGTGCTGCGTCTGCACTAGTAAAGTCTCAATTGTATTACATTTAGTGGTAGTGTACTGACTGTTAGCCCACTCAAACAACAGATTGTCATGCTACACAATATGAACTAAGGAGGATACAGTAACCTGTTGTTCCAGATTTTGCTGAAGAGGCTCAGTGCTTCCCGTAGCCGGTTTGTGTCATTGTCCTCCCTTATAACCATGTTGTAGCTGCTACATGCAACAACGAAGATAATAGCTGTGACATCTGGAGACAGATACAGACACTGTTAAGACTCTGATACCTGAGGGTCTTACTTACGCCAGCCTCTTAAACGGAAGCGTGTGTCACTTCTCATTAATGCTCAAATGTATATTTATCTGGATTCATATTTATTTTAGAAATCACACAAGTATATCACATTGAACCCAATGCTATGTTTCATGGTACATAACATATATAAAAAGATGCCAAGTTGCAAGTAATGTTGACTACACTGAGTGAATTTGAGATCCACTGTTATACACCCTGCAGAAAGTGCAAGTCCATATACACACACCTGGGTCCTTCAAGAGCCCTTCAACCGAAATCATGTGCTGTCAAAGTGACAAAATCACTTGGAAAAAAACTTCAGCAAATGCACACATACACACACACAGTATAAACCCAACTTACCATTGAAGCACTGGATCCATTTTTTCTGCTGATCTCTCTGTCCACCCACATCAATCACACTGTGTGTGTGTGTGAGAGAGAGAGAGAGAGAGAGAGAGAGAGACAAGAAGGAAGGGAGAGAGAGCACAAAGATAGTACTGTTTAAACTGTACAACTGTCTTTTATCATGTTTATAGCTGTACTTTCAATTTGTTTTTCAATTACATTCTGTCATTTTTTTAACTTCAAACTTATGGTTAACTGGTTATACTGAGCACAGAAAAAGTCCACACTGCCCCCTTGTGGAAACATATTTTACATATTTTTGGATATTAAGGAACCAGTTAAGCTGAAGTAATCTGCTCAAATCTATCAGGCCGACAACACATCACATGATCAAGCAGGGACGCCCTCTCCTGCCTGCTGCATTGCCTGGACAATTCTTCAGGACACAAAATATTCACTTGAAGTTCTACTGAAATCTTAGCAGAAGTACTTACTGAAAACACACTTTGTCTACTTGAAACCGTGTTTCAAAAATCCCTGAAGTCAACACTCTGCAGCGAAGCACATCCTGATTGGAAGGGAAGAGTAAATGGTGAGCAACACATCAACATACTTCTGAAGCCATTGCAGTGAACACTGACAGGATGAGGACTCATACAACACTTCATTTGCATGATGAGACTGACAAGCTGAAATTCGGTATCCAATTAGATACTATACCATTGAAATGCTAGTCATTGATCATTTTTTTCTTGCGATGAAAATTGTTTTTACAAGGTAAAATAAGAGTCGAGGGAGCTAATATCCAGTATCATTGTGTTCATATTTAAAGAGCTGATTAATTCTAACAAAGCAATTTACCTGGTCTGTTGGCGTGTAGTCATTCTGTCTTACCGAATCAATTCTGTCCAAAAAGCTTGGGGGAAGAGAAACATTGGATTAGACTGCATATACTTTACTAGCAATTTACAATACAGGTGATTTCAACAGCAATGCCAGGTTAATTTCATAAGATTATGATTTCTGCTACTTTAGTGTTAAATTTAGACTGCCAGCACAACACATCTTGTTTTTTAGGTCAGTTGTTTTACATAAGCGTACGGACATTCTTCAGACATGCAAGTGTGAACCTGGATAAAAGGTCACACTGACCAAAACGCTGAATCGTGTGGTTGGCAAATAAAGGAGATATGGTATGTGTGAGTTATTCAATCATATTGACACTACTTGCATATCAGTATTATTACATATTATCACACCATTGTAACTGTGTTGGCAGAGGAATTAGAGCTGATCTCCTGGCTGGAGTAATGCCATTCCTCTTGCATCCATGCTCAGTCTAAACAGTGGTGAATCTCTGACACAGCCCAGTCACCATAACTCTGCTCTACTATAAATGCATCATTATGGTTTTTCATGAAACTTCACTTCAAATGCCAATCTCACGAGGGAAAAAATGTACACCGTTTTGTTTATACAGACAATGCTTTGAGAGATACCACAACAACAGACAAACAGACAATACGCTGCTTTTGATGTTTTCGATTTCTGAGGCCTTAACTTACATTTTTCTTAATCCATTTAAAATGTTCAGTGCTACATGTAAATGCATGTTCTCTGTGAAATAACAAGAATCTTGGCAGTGCATCATTCGCTTCAGTATTGGCAATTTCTCCGATCCTGGGCACCTTATATAAAGAGGCCCTGCTGTAGTTTCACACCTACAGCATGAGAAGCCCCAGCATTTGTGGTGCTGGTTACCATGACACTATTTAAAAATACCCCCTCAATTGTGTTACTTTTTCAAGGCAACATAAGGCCATCTCTGCTGGTTTCATATCAGGTGCACACTGTGGAGTGGGCACACACCGCCCATGTCAGCCCACCAGCACAAGTGAGCAAAGGCAGCATAGCATTCTACCAGCAGAGGGCAGCCATGCGCAGATGATGCCACTATCTACATGCCTTTATGTGCAATTACATAAGATGGCATTCCGTCACTGTTTATAATAGTGGACTGCCACTCAATATGCTGCGTGTGCGATGCTGCTGTCCCCTGTCTGTGACCTGACGGTAGAAATAGTGACTTGCATTTGACTGAGCCATGTCATATGCCCAAAGAATAACTGGCAGCACTACCACTTTACTTTACCTTCCTTTGCTTTATGTTAGCTGTTACAGTTATACTGCAGGGTTACATTTGGAGTGTTATCCTTGTACAAGTAAATTAACCAATGTCTTACCCGATTTAGTATAACTGCAGTCAAGAAAAAGCACTGTGATGACAGACTTTAGAAGTGCCACTCTCAGGGTAACAGCAACAGTACAGTATTTAAAAGCAGTTAAACTTCTTATCTATGCTGATAGTGAATGCTGGGGAAACTGTCTTGGACAGTAAAATTTTCATGGGATGATAACTAATTTCTAAATCCTCTGAAAGACACAACAACCATTGAGAGAAAAATGTTACTGTAAATCACATAACCCCACACATATGATGCTTATTTCTCCTCCTTCACTGACAACAAAGCAGTGCATATTTAGTCCCCCTGCAGACATCTTGGTTATAATTATCCTGCACAATGTGAACACTGCGCGAGATGAGCCACTGGCAACATTCTGCATTACCAAATTTAGACCCGTTCCTGTTCACAGAAACACACCAGACACTGATCATAACCATCCACATTCCAAGTGGAGATGTTAAAAAGGCCAGCAGGATGCAGCATAAACTCTGAATGAGCTGTAGGTGTTTCTGGATGACACACATTTGTATCTGAAGAACATCATGAGACTTAATGGCAAAGTTATGGTCTGAAACAAGGAGATGGCAGTTGGTTGGTTGTAGATAGTTGTACTTCATCCCACCAATGTGCTGAGGAATGTGAGTTAGAGTCATGGGTGGACTTTCACTTGTCAATACTGACCTTACTGACCAATATCGCATTATTCAAACTAAATTTTTGGAAGGCTAAAGACAGCATTTTCATGTTTTAATGATTTTTGTATTGTTTTTCCCAGGCAAAAGACCTTAATTTGGCATAGGCTGAAGTATTTGTAACATCCTGACAAATGCTGTAAACAAATTTAGAAGTGTGTCTAAAATAAGATGCATCTATCCACAGACGGTGGAAACCCTTTCTAAAATTAACTATGAGAATGAATACACTCTTAAGATGGAATACACAAACTCCATTTTTATAAACATACCTACATGCTCAGTCACAGCTGAATAAATACAGCAAATTGTGCATTCTGCAGTTCTGTGCTGGACGACCCACACTGAAGCTTTAGAGGGTTGTTCTAAAAAGGGTTTAGTTTTATAATCCAATTTCAAGCTGCTGCAGTCCCACAGTGTATCACTTCCCAGTCAAAACATCAACGCTCCACAGATACTAAATACTGCTAAAACAGTTTCAAAGCATAAACAGTATGTCCATTCCATTTCATGAGCTAAAATATCAACAAATACTTAGTCTACAATAACAACAATTAGCTTACCATTTTAATGACCAATACTGTCAACCAGTTTTTTGCACAGCCTTAATTTATAATAATTCAGACAGTAAAAGGCTATGAGGTACTTTTAGTGAATTTATCAGTGATCTTGATGTGAAACTAAAACACTATAAAACTGGTTTTCTGCAGAATCAAAAATAGCTAAATTCCTGATGTGCTCATCCCTGCACTCCTCATAATCTTTCCACACATGCTGTATCACATTTTATTCATGCACTGATGTGACAGGGAAAGGGGGTTAAATGAGAAGCCTGCAGCAGTCTTCTATCAGTGATGGACAGGACCCCTGGAGCTGCTATGCTTTGCTTGCATCATTCCTGTGACAGCCTTAGGGGGGCGCACATCCTCTCTGCTGTATGGGGATCTGTTCCTAACACTGCCAGCTTTGCAGCCACAGCTGTGTTCCTATGGAGACCCTGACAGTCCGTCGATACCACTCTTCTTCCCTGGCCAGCTTTACCCTCACATCTGTGCTTGCAGGCACACACTTTCTGCCTCCCCCAGGTGGGCTACAGGCTACAGGCTACAGAGCTCAGCCCTGAATGTGCGGCATGATGTTTGACAGCAGGATACAGCCATATAAAAAACAACAATAGCTTTTCCGATGACCAAACATCACTTCAGCTCAGAGGATACTGGAAATGCCATTCAAGATTATAACCAGGATTACTGACCATATTACACAAAAAGTTATATTCATGCACAACAAACTCAGAAGAGGCATGTGACTGAAGAACTGAGTAAAGAAAGGGTACAAACTATGCAAGATGTGAATTTCCAGTACGTGACACAACAAATCTCATCACTGAGAGAAACACTACGACAGGAACACGGTATACTCTAAGAGGAAAAGGTTCTTTCTAGCATCTCCATTCTGCTGCTGGGAACCCCTAAAGGTTTGTCTTAGATACTGATAACTGTAAGGGGTTCTTTATATACCCTAAGTACAAGGTTCTACAGAGAATCAATGAGCAAGTTCCATATCAAAGAAGAATCTTTAAGGGTCGGGACAAACAAAGAACCCTTAAAGAACGTTTTTTTCTAGGTGGTAAAAAATGGGAGTGGGGTTGTGAAGCAAGAATGAAACAATTCATTTACACCTAAGATAATATCACAGAGGAAGGGACCAGAGCGAGTCAGGATGATGGGACTGACTGATGCAGCTAGATTTATGGAGATCATGAGTTTGGGTGCAAACAGTAGAGTAACAGTCATGACAACAGTCAACAATTAAGCTAACAAATCAAAGATATGACAGATGAAAAACTGAAAAGAACAGAACTACCAATACGTCATGAACAGACATGAAAAATAAAGGGTTGTCTGAAATATAGAAGGGCACTTTTTACATTAAAACTTCAGTGGACAGAGCTGAGACCACAGAGGAAAACTACAGGAGGTGACAGGGGAGTGAATTTGTTCCAGCAAGGTCAGACACTGGTTATCCAAAACTGTTTCCAGTTTCACTCAGCATGGGGATCTCAGGGAATGCAAGGGCGAGTAAAGAAATGTTATGGATAATGACACAGTGAACGCCAGCTTTGCTGCTCTCCTGACTGACATCCTTGCTTGTTTGCCTTTTGCTGTCTCACCTGTCTGCATGTGGCTCCCTGCTTCCCACAGGTGTGCTTCAGAGTGACGGAGAGACAGTGGAAGCATGGTCCTGTGAGGAAGCAGACAGAGATGAGCTGTCTGTTCAAAGCCCAGGCCACCTCCACCTCCTCTGCACTCTGTCACAGCTCTCTCAGCCAGAAACTGCACTACCTGAGGCCCACCCTGGGACTGCCGGTGTGCATTAACCCACTCTCTACACAGAGACAGCGCACAGCCTCACTTTCAATGCCCCTGGAAAACACACAAGAGCCCTCTATTCTAAAACAAGCTCTGTGTGTTTTAATCATGCATGAAAAAGGTAACTGTAAGAACATGTTAACAGTTATGCTTCATTGATTTGGACTGACAATGCATTAACCTTGTAAAAGATTTAATAAGCGAGCAAGTATGCCATCTACAGTATATATGTGAGCACCTGAGTGAATGCATGCCTGAAAGAGTGTGTGAAGTGTGTGTACTGACAGCACACAGGCTCACTCGGCACATGCCGAGGTTTCAGAGGGGCTCACGGTATGGTGCATGTCAGTTTGTACGAGGGCAGACAGCACCAGTGACAGACAGCAGGCTGGAAACTTTTTTTTTTTTTGTTTTCGCGTTCTGCTGATGACCTTCCTTTTGTTTACAACACATGGCTGGGATACTCCCTTTGATTCAGGCCCGGGCACACGTGACCCTCAGCCATTCTCTGCTTAGCAGTGCTGCTGCTAAAAATAGTGCAGCTTGCCCAGGCTCCACAGCTAGTTTACATAAGCTCCATGGGGGAGGAGCCCCTGCACGGGGGCGGGTGACAGATGATGAGCGGCAGCACAATCCCACACAAACGCATCCCTACACTGCATTTCTCAAGAATCAGCAAAAAAGTCAACTTTTTTTAATCTTTTAACACCTTTTAGTAGGCACATGGTTTCACCTAATACATATTCCCTTGTTGTTAGTCAGTGGGCTACATGGTGCCCTGTACTGGTATTAGCTATTTTTATATTACCTACAATTTGGTGTTTCCACAGAAATATTGGAAGGTTTTTTGACATATAAATCAATATAAAATCAATCACATTCACAACATAGGGTTAACAACCAAAGAAAACACCAATGATCACCAAAATCACCAATGAGCCATAGAATAATATGTGTCCAGGAAGGATGCTAGTTTACTCTGAAATATTGTACTATATCAGGCACAGATGATAATGATAAATATTCCTGGCCTTGTGACCTCTGGAGTGTGGGACCAACTGAATGGAGGTTCACCTGTTATTAATAATGTTATTATGGTGCAAGGCTTTCACAAGAGTGCGCTGTTCAAGAGTATTCTACACACCTCACTGTCCCAAGTGCAAGATGGAGGGTTTTCCCTTTACAAATATCCTGAGAAGTGGCAGTTCCGTTACTTTTTAAACAAATGCATTGGTGTAATTCTGTGTGATTAAGAGGGAAGGTGTTGGGTGACAATGTGCGTATGGAGCTAGCACAGCTGTAGAAAAACAGTAAAAACCAATGTCAAAAATCTGAATCGAAAAATCACAGAGAAATCAGAGGAGTGAGCCGAATTAGCACAGCCTTATAGTCAATCAGTCTGCTCTGACAGTAACAGCATGGGAATTGTGAACATTAAGAACTTACTGATAGGGATCCTGACAATAACAGAAAGTAATGGGATTTTACTGAAAGTACATAGAGATATAAACCATAGCCTGGTTTCATATAACAGGAAATAGATGAGTCTGGATGGGCTCAACAGCATCTTCCCGCTATAAGATAGTACTCTGTCCCAATCAACATATTTCATTTGTTTCTTTTAATCTGACAACTTTCCCTTGACAGCAGACAGATGTACAGACATTATAATGTAAATCCAAGAGGGTAATGTGAGTAAAAGTACTGACTTCACATGGGAATCATACAGTGTCATATGCCAATGGCAACATGAATTAACCAAATAAACATTAAAAGCCTGTAAATCCTAATACAATCCAGACCTCACAGAACCTCTGGATGTGTAGAAGCCTCTGTCTATTGTAGAAGTGTTGCCTCATTATTTTATTGCAGAGCCAGTGGCTGCCAACAAGCAGCTGCACTAGAGAGCAGTGTGTGACATCACAGTTTACACCCAGGACAGTTTCTGTGCTTTGTTCAGAGGACAGAGAGCTTGAGATGAGTCACTGATGCCTGGAAAAGGAAGTCAAGTGCATGGCATGCTATTCCAAGAGCACAAGACTTACTAGAAGTGATCACGTTTAAGCATATTCGTGAAATGAGCCATAATCAATAAATCTGCCACATTTTACAAAAAGGATGAAGGGATCAAGTAGTGGAGCTCCTACAGCATGAGGTGGAACATATACATATTTCTAAAATTCTGTGTGAAACAATATTAGTAAAGAAAAACAATGTATGACAGACTTCTCTTCCCTTGTCTAGTATACAAGCACAACAAACAAAGGAGCTATGTAGCTGTGGAGTGAATAATTCCTTTAAGTCATTAAGAGGGAAAAAGGAAGTTGGAGCAAAGACTGAATTGTACAGACCCCATACAATAAATAGTGTCAGACACTTTTACAGCGTAACGTGTCTGCAAACAATGCCACATATTCAGCTGAGCATAGAACAATCTAATGTTTGATGCAAATAAACATGACTGCATCAAGTGGTCAATTAGCAGACAGTCAAAACAGGGGAATAGAGCTATAAAGAAGCTGATAGAAAACACAAAATAGCTGCGGGATAGTTCCTCCAGTAGCGGACTGTGGCAGTGCCAGTTTGCAAAAAGTTGGCATGCCAACGGCAGTCACTGACAGTAGTCCAACAGGTGCTTCCATGCTGGACATGCACTTTTGAGAAATACTGTGTATTACATCTGTGCTGTTTGCATAGCCCCAGCAGAGTGGGCAAACAACACAACTGTAAGAGTAAAGAATAAAATGGGAATGAATGGAGTGCTGTTTGATCTCACTAACCACAGGCAGTGTGTAATGGCGTTTAACACTTAGCTTAGCACGGTTTGGCTCACTTCCCTCACATACTTTTGTACACTTGTGAAAGAAAACAGGTACACTGCTGGTACTTCAGACTACACCATGCTCCAGTGATAAGATACAGGAAGTAGTACAGTTAATGATGTACAGTATAATTTTACATATAAATGACAACTGTTAGTTAAGAAAGCTAATAATTATAATAATTATTATATTATTATATAATACCGAAGCGGATGCTCTGATGCAGACTTCATTTTCTTTTGACAATGTAAACAGTCACCAAAAAGCTGTTTACATCAGGCTTGCACTTCATCCAAATGTGCAGCTAACACAGTACAATTAACACGGCAATTAAACAGGCAGTAAGCCTCTGCCAGAAACTAGCACAAGGAACAACAAGATTTGCGTGACTGGGACCTGATTTTACACAAATAATGGAGCTGTTCTTTAGACAGTGCTCCCTTTATAATCACACTGTGCTATATTAGGGATTTATCAGAAACAGCGTGCACAGAGGATCCTGCACATTCTCGCGCAGTCCGAACATTCTGCGTGCAGTCAGGCCTGGCAATGGAATTCACAACACAACTTTAGGTGTGAGGATGACAGTGTTCAAATATTACAAACCAATGAAGACATCAGTGAACCTTACAAAAAGATGAAAAACATAAAGTTGGTTAGGACACTATGTTTGGGCCAAATGTTACAGGTTTAAATCTAAACCAGATGCTGTGCCACTTTCACAAATATCCTCCTGTATAACATGAATATAATGTCAGGAATAATCTGTGCAGTTTGCCAAGAATGTAAGTGCCTGTTAAACTAACAAACAATTATAATATACTAAACTGGACATTGTAGTCTGCTTCAACGTTAATGGTCTACTGGTTATAGTTTTTCAGACAATGACCCATTGAAAACTTTCCACAGGTTCTATAAACATTTTTAAATGCTGTCCAGGACAAAGTAGAAAGTTTTGATATTGTGACCTATTACAAGTTTTCAACATGTGAGAGCATTCTTTCTTGAAACTGGAGTTGTAGGTTTAAAAACCCAATACTTTTCTACTCAGGGTTTTCAGAATGTACAGAAAGCAGTGACTGTTTCTACAACAGTATAACGAGGCAAATGATTAAGAAGGTCATCTGATGAGGTCTTTAAATAAGTGCTTATCTGGCATCAATCAGACGGGCCACAGGAACATACTCCCCTCTGACTACACGTCACTGTGACCTGGGCACTGCAGTGGTATACTGAGCACAGTCACTTCAAATGAGTTCAGTTTGTACTGACTGGGTAAGGACTAGTACAAATCTGATATCTAATTCATATATGTAATTAAACTCATCGAGCGTCTCTACTTCCCTACTATATTATAGTAGTTACACTTACAGTTGCATATTTCCGAGGTATAACTTACTGTCTTACACAGGACAAGAGGCACAATCAATGGAAACAAGAATCGTGATGAGCAAGTTGGCAGTTAAACAAGGTTACATGAAGTGTACAATGAGTCACAATGCTAAGAGATAGGAACAGCACACTGACATGTGTAAACATTTGAGGTCTGTTTGTGTCCGGTTAGTCAATCTGCTTTAAGGTACTCTGTTACAATGAGGGACTGCCAGAGATAATGAACCAATGCCTTGTATATCACATTGTCACACAAATAGGCTGTATGTTTCAGTACACAGGCTAATTTAAATGGTTCTATTGAACAACGCCAGTGCTACATGTAAGTGAACAGGGAAATGACTGTTACTCACCGTCCTGTAGACAAACAAGTAGCAACCTGTGACACAGAGGTGCTCAGCACATTGTGGATAGTGTGTGGTGAAAAACATGAGTGTGAGCTTGGAATGGTCTATGCTTATGCATTTCCCCCCTTGGGCACTTCCTGTCTGGGTTCACGGAGAGTTTGCGGCCAATGGAGGAAGCCAGAGGCTGGGGGAGAAGACAGGACCCCAGTGTCTGGAGAATCCTGGGCGCCACTGCAAACATGCATGACCCCAGTCCGCATGGGGGCAGCGGGATGCAGCTCTGCGTCAGCGCTCTCCTGAGTGATGCATGCACTGCCTCACCCACGACACCACTGTCCAGAACATACGCATTGACTGGACCTGACCTGACCTCACCTGGCTGCTCCAGGGCTAACAAACATGACCTCCAGCTGCTGTGCACTGAGAAATCAAAGGGAACCCAACAAGCATATTATGCTGTCCTCTGTGTTGTACTGAGCACCAAAACAAAGACAAAGATCTGCCAATTACAAAAGGATCACACTTACAAAAAGGTCACAATTCTGAGTGTTCCCACGTGTATTTGAAGGATATACAGGCCAGCAATGATAACATCTCTATTGCCAAAATATTAACAGGCCAATGTAGGAAGAATTATAATATTCATAGCTTTAAAAAGATTTTAAGTGAATTTCATCACACGCAACATGGCTCATGACCTAAATCGTTTGTTTTCCTGCTTCAACATCATCTTTGGTTCTTTCTCAGGAGCCAAAATAGATTTTTATTTTTTTTCTCTTCATTGATATTAAGTTGAAATAAACACTGATCTCTTTGTAAAATAAAGCAACAGTCAATCATTGTGTTAGTGCCGGACATCTCCAAATTAGAACTGGGAGTGGGCTGTTGAGAGCAAGGTCAGTAACCGCCTTCTCTTGCATTGCTTGGATATAGTAACTATGGCAACACAAGCTGTGTTCTATGAGCAGACACCCAGCCACACTGAGGATACAGCAGGATGTCAGCACCCACCTTCATGTTCAAATATCCATTTCCTCTGCAACCATGATAAACTTCCCTCTAATCGTTTTACATTTTCACAATGCAGTAATTTACATCGATGCAAGAGGTTTTTCTGAGAAAACTAACAGGGTATGAGAACATATGTAGCTGTCTAAAAAAGGGCTAAGTGAATAACAAAAAAAATGGAAAAGTATTTTTAAATATTAACAGATAAATGCCAAACATAAACAGAGTTACGTTCCTGAATACTTTACACACTTTGTAAATAAAGGTGCAGTTATAGCGATAACAGATTCCAAAAAAAAGAAAAGAATAGAAGAAAAGTCAGCCATGTCTATATAAATGAGACCAATTTTGGTGCCACATTCATGTTCTCCTAATCTGGAGATCAGAATTTATGAATGCTGAATACATTTATGAATTTAAGGATTACATTTTCCTATATGCCTCATTATTAATGAGGTAACGTATCAATTGTTCACACTGAGGCTGGTCACAATGGTACAGAGGAAAATGACTTTTTAGGGTTTCTTGTGACAACTGTTCGGAGTGTAGAGGTATGAACTTTAGCAGACACATCTCTTGTCATTCATTGTCATACTGTAGCTAGGACAGAGGCATATCATAGCTTAGCATAGCTTTGACGGATGCAGAATGTGAACAGAAAGACATGATATGTCTTCACAGTCAGACAGGAAAGGAGACTAGAGGACACTTACTACTTTGCGCAGTCAATGAGCTGGTACTCGTTGGAGCGTTCAAAGCATGCCTTGACCCCCTCATCCTCCCAAAGATTCTTTGCACGGTCAAAGAACTCCTGGTCAAAACAGAAAAAAAACAACATTAGACACTTCTTTTCCTGACAGAACCCAGCATTAGACAGTCCTGCTCTGGACAGAACCCAGCAACAGAGGGCCCTGCTATAGACAGAACACAGCAACAGAGGACCCTGCTATAGACAGAGCACAGCAACAGAGGACCCTGCTACAGACAGAACACAGCAACAGAGGACCCTGCTACAGACAGAACACAGCAACAGAGGACCCTGCTACAGACAGAGCACAGCAACAGAGGACCCTGCTATAGACAGAACACAGCAACAGAGGACCCTGCTATAGACAGAACACAGCAACAGAGGACCCTGCTACAGACAGAGCACAGCAACAGAGGACCCTGCTATAGACAGAACACAGCAACAGAGGACCCTGCTATAGACAGAACACAGCAACAGAGGGCCCTGCTATAGACAGAACACAGCAACAGAGGACCCTGCTATAGACAGAACACAGCAACAGAGGGCCCTGCTATAGACAGAACACAGCAACAGAGGACCCTGCTATAGACAGAGCACAGCAACAGAGGACCCTGCTATAGACAGAACACAGCAACAGAGGGCCCTGCTATAGACAGAACACAGCAACAGAGGACCCTGCTACAGACAGAACACAGCAACAGAGGACCCTGCTATAGACAGAACACAGCAACAGAGGACCCTGCTACAGACAGAACACAGCAACAGAGGACCCTGCTATAGACAGAACACAGCAACAGAGGACCCTGCTATAGACAGAACACAGCAACAGAGGACCCTGCTACAGACAGAACACAGCAACAGAGGACCCTGCTACAGACAGAACACAGCAACAGAGGACCCTGCTACAGACAGAACACAGCAACAGAGGGCCCTGCTATAGACAGAACACAGCAACAGAGGGCCCTGCTATAGACAGAACACAGCAACAGAGGACCCTGCAGCAGAGGCAGCACCTCCACATCTTCATGTTTTTTTATACATTTCAACAATCACAATAATTATTTCTTTGATGTCCAACTGGATAAGCAGTAACAAGTAAAAGTAATCCACAAAATGGATTTTATGGTTATAAAGTTAGAGAACATAAATTAAATTAACTGCAAGATTTGGATGTTTCATAACAAACTCTCATTACAATAGCTGCTGAATTCGGATCATATCCCATGTTTTTCAGCATTCAGCAGCACCTCAGCATATGTATGACAGTGCATGTGTAACAACAGCAATAATTATCATTATTATTGTTTAATTATACTGTAATAATATTCAGTTTCTTCTAATTTGATCAATTCCACTTCAGAGCCTCCCAAACATTAGTCTGTTACATCCTCGCTGTGAATGCCTCCTCATGGATGCTTCATGCTGACTGGTGGGGATGGTTGGAAAAAATGCAGGTCAATTTGTCAAATCCTCCACTGACGTTACAGTAAGGGTAGGATTAATTAAATTTAGTTCAAACTACTGTTAAATTAAGGCTATGGAAAAATGGTTCTTTAACAGGCCAATGGTTTCCGAAGAGCAATCCAAATAACCATCCCAGTAAATTAACTTCAATATATGGTTCAGGAAGCTTTTTAAAACCAATTAATCATTTTTAAATGTTTAATTATTGTTAGTACAACTGACTGTGAAAATACTCAAAACTCCCAACCAGTCTAGAGGTAACGGTCCTGTAAAGCAGCTGTACTAGATTTCAGATTTAAGTTATATGTTGGCATCTGACTGCCGATGACCTTATTGTGACTGTCACACACAAGTCACACCAAGACACAACACTCAGCCAACTACTTAGCCAACTGCTCACATTGTTATCATAAATATTACAACATTAATTGTTATTGATTTACATCATCATATAAATAAACAACCCACAGCAGACATAACTAAAAGTAGGAAGTTATTTCAATTGTCAAGCAGGTGTTTCATGTCAATACAGACCCCAATTCAGGGAAAAAGAGAAGAGCAACAAGAGGCTACACAATTTACCCCTCGCGTATCCTCCCCATTACCAGAAAAAAAAACATGATGTGCGTTATGTCCAATGGAAATTAGCCTGACTGCATCCTCTTCTTCCACATTTCCTAAACTAATTTACTAAACTGCAGCAGCAATATGCAGCAAGATTTATGGTCTCGATGCTGGCAGCAGCATAACCACCTCATACAAGACATCAGTGATTTGTACTTGCAAGATTACTTGAGTGAAAGGAAATGACATAATCTCTGCTACCAATTACACATGGTTCTGACTCACAAACATTTGGCTGAATCTTTTTTCTTACTTTTTCATATGATTTATGATCCAAGCATTGCAAGGCAGCTGTTTAGAGGACAAAAGCCCATCAAAACAATTTGATGTACAATTTTGTACAGAGCTCCTAGGCAGAATTCTGCCTCTCCACGATGACAATGCAAGCTATAAATCTGTACAACTCTTCCAGTTCACAAATTCAAAATATTGCACCTTAAATATCAGCTGAGAAACTACTCAAATGAGGTCAGTTGTGTGAAGGTATGAATGTGTTCACAACCTATTTGTCTAATCCAAGGATAACATACAACAGAAAACGTAAACGTAACTGTACACTGTTGCGGTCTTCTTTTCAAAGATGTGCTTGAAAAAGATATATCATTGGTGCAGACTATCTTAAATATGGATAAGTAAATCTTGCACATCTAATTTCAGTCATGTTCCTTTGAAAATCAGATCTGGGAATTGCAAGTGTGAGCAAATGCATGTGTACATCTATGTATGAATGCGTTTGTGTGATGTATGCTCATATGAGTATCTTGACATGTATGACTGTGCATGTCTCAATTCACCAGCCATGCCAAGTTCAGAAAAGGTATGGTTTTTGCATTCTGATCTATGTTTAGCCACACTGTCACACTTAGGGCTGTGGTGAGTCATCGGCAAAGTCAAAAGATTCCTATTTTTAGCTTTCGGCTGTGTATGACAAAAAGAACCAAAACCTGCAGGACAAAACCAGACAGCAGAACCACCTTTTCCCCAAGCGACATCTTGTCAAGTTCTAGCCCTTTCCTGTCATTTGCCGATACAGACAGGCAAACATCTCACAGGAAGACCCAGAGACAGGTTGCCCAGCTTATTCAGAGCATCACACTCCTACCTATTTCAATAACCTCCAGATGACCTAGATGGACACCATTATTTCATTAGTCCCCAGCAAATAAACAATTACAATACAATAAATAAAATAAATCAAATCTCCTCAGTAACAGATAACCTGATTTAAAAGTTTAAACTGGACTTCCTTTTTGCTTCCCCCAATTTAAATATAAATAAATAAATATTACAATTGTTTACAGTGCTTATGTTGTGTTACAATAGAGAATGTGACTGCATTGTATTTTGACTGAAAGATGGCTGCACTCCTGTTAGCAAGTGTTATTTTAAAGTGGACTGAAAGGTTGTCTCCTGATGAACCTGGGGGAATACGCTGAACAATTCTTCTACGTCTTCTACGTTATTTTATATTGTTTGTGGTACATGACAGTCAAAAAGAAATGGTTAGGTCCAGTGTAGCTGACCCCACATTTTTTCAGAAAACACATGTGCAAATGTGTTTAATCTTAGTGGATCTTTTAGCTACGGCATTTGACTAAAAAATATTACTGTTCATTCCAAAATTGAACACAAAATGCACCTGACATGAGAAGATCTTACTTTTTCAAGGTGGATCCAAAAGCAGGTTCTAATATAAATTTGTATCAATCCCACACCCTTCAAAAGAAATCTTGGAATGGCTACAGAAACATTAACAGGGTCCTGTCAATGAAAATGCATTATTGCATATTAGTAACCACATACTCAGTATGTTAAATTTTATTTTGTGGATAACCATTTCATTCTATTGACATGAATGACTTTCAGAAATGTTACAAAGATCATCAACATGTTAATTTACATTTTACAATTTAAATATTAAAAGAGCAGTTACAATAAGGCAGTGACAACGTAGTTACAATACAGAATTACTTTACTGTGATTAAAGTGGTATCTCCATCAGCTGCATTCGGGTTACAGACTGGTTTAGATTTCATTTGAGGACACTGGAATTAGTGATGCTGATGGTATTTTGTAAATGATTTAAAGTAAATGATTTAATTCAACATAAGGCTTTACTCACACAACTTATTTTTTCATAAAACAATTAAATATTAGATTAATTGAAAGACTAATAAATGATGACTAACATTAATTTGAAGTTAAAAGGGAAATGAGGATAAAAACATTGATGGCTGTGATTGAAATTTACACAACTGGAACTGACTCACTGTCCATTTCCTAAAGCATCTATCTTGCATCTGTGCCAGAAACAAGGCTGAAGAGCAGTCTATTCTGGAATGAGGTGAAAATGTGAAAAGAGGAAAGTGATAAAATGAAACAAAAAAAACCTGCCTTAAATAAACTCAGTGTGTAATTTACTACCTTGCAGAGGGGCCAAGGACATAGTCACTAGGAGGATCACAGGAGCTATTAACACTCTATTACCCAGGACTGACTGGGTTTCAAATCCCTGCAATCCCCCCAGTGTGCGCTCACAAAATCACTCCACCTCTTAAAACTGCACCTCTTTGAACTCCGTTGTACACTCCTTTGATGATCCCAAACAGCAAACTGTCCCTTCACTGGTTTCTTAATCTGACCATGTTCACAAATTGACTGAAACTTAATGTAGCACATGAAAGACAATAAAATTGATTATGTTTTAGATAATTTTCATGCTTTTTAGTATGTGAACTCATTCACAGCATTACTACAGAACAGACACTGCATCACACACAAAACATATCCTTTTTTCATGGTTCATCTCCGCAACGGAGTACCCATACACAACCCAAGTTTGTAAGTGACACACTTTTCAGTTAGTTTTTGCCATTTAAAAGATCAACAACCTTTTCAAACAGAAACCCAAATTCCACATTCATAATTGAAAGCTAATGTAACCTCATTAATCTAACAAAAGCACTAGTACTTAGACAAGTGACATGCCCCCTGGTGCACAGTTCTATCCTAACAGAGCAGAAAATATCTGAGCATCCCGTGGGGGGTCATATAATTAGCCATAGTGAAGGATTTCACTGGAGGATTTCACTTGGAGAGACTACCCACATTTCAGCACACAACAGCGACACCTCTGGCTAATCAAGTCTTCAGTCTGCTGCAGTGACTGTCACACAGTGATTCTGAAAGTGGACTGCAGAGTGAAATACAGCAGAGGGTGAATTTAAGAGGGCAGACATAAAACTGAGCTAAACATGGGTGATCTGAACAACATAAAACAGCTTTGTCCTGAAAACATTGGCTTAGTCCTCAGAACAGTAGCTCCAACTAATTTAACGTTCCTTTTACTCTGTTCAATAAAAAAGCAAACGTACTTTACAGTTAAGAAGAAAAAAATTGACAACAATTTTCATTCATCTTCTTATATGCTATAGATATAAAACCTTATAAACTTTTTGCATTTTTGAAGATTAAACAGATACCTCTGAAGTAAATAATGATCACTTTTTGAGTCAAAACAAACTTGGGAAAGTCTTGCTAATAACGTTCGATGGAGAACTCCAGAGGCCACTAGCAAACCCGTGATAAATCCAACATAATGAAAAAAGATGTGCATTAGATAACAACAATGACACACAGATGAGCAAACCTTCTTTTATGTGTTACTTTGGTTACTAAATATACAACTTTAGAAAAAAAGACTCAACTGTTCAGATTCTTTCATAACATCATGAGAGTAACAGCCTGGCCTTGTCTGCCTCTTGACCCACCGAGCAGTAACTATATCAAACAATGCTCTGTGAAGCCACAGGCCAACTTTCACCAGAAACAAGCAAAATTAAGTTTTCTAAGAACTTCTAGGAAATCGAAACCCTTCTAAGACTTCTCTCCACAGATGACATTAAGATTAGCGCTTAACCACCCCAAATCACAACTTAAAAGTTCTAAAGATGGCTTCATTCAAGTTCAAACAGCAAAAAGTAAAGAATTTCTCTCACACACATTTCTAAGCAACTGTCAAAGTATATATCTGACACACAGATTTAGGAGAAAATTTACCATATCAAATGTCACAACTTGAACATTGTTGAAGCATAACAAGATACCATTATTAGAGGCATTTCTCCATTATATAGTAGAAGGACATGTAGATGTAGGTCAAATACATGTTCAAATCCCCCACTTTTTACTATTAGAAATCCATGTCATACTTCAAAAAACACAGTGCAATAATGTTTGACAATACCATTACATGTCTAATGGCTTATGTACAGTAAGAAGACTATCTGACACCTAGATAAAGCCGAGTCATAGACTGAATACTGATTATACAGTTTGTAGTTATGTACAGTACATTGGCAACATCAGCACCCAGTAATGACTAGTGAGCTGATAACAGTGGACAAACATTACCTTTAAACTTATCATTTGGACAGAAAATGAAGATTATAGTTATCCACAAATTAAAATCTGTACATATGCCAAAAAGCTGTACAACTTTAAAAAGATCAATAATGCTATCCTAAAATAAAATGCTTTTCTAAAATTAAATCAATATATATCTTTTGCTTGTAATTCTCTGAATACTTAATAGCAATGTATATTAAACAGCAATAGAAGAACTCACTTCTGAACACCAATTCCCATACACTTAAAACCCATTCCCATTGACTTTCCTCGATTAACGGTAAGTAGCAAGTAGCGGCAGGTTTAAAAGCAATGTTTGAGCCTCCTCTGTTTCCAGCTCATCAGCAGCTACAGTAAGCACCTTATGGGATACAGAAACACACATGCAAGTTATTAAACAAATAACATACAGATTATAATATAAAAAATAAAATCTTAAGTCATAATGATAACCCTTTCTGCAACATGATACAACCCAAAATTTGTATGCAGGATGCATACAGTATATGCTGCTTTTTATGGACAGTGATTTATTTTCCTTTCATCCTGTGGTGCTCAGGCAATCTCAAAAGACTCAGACCAACAAACTACCTTAATCAAAACGTGTTATTCTTTTCAGATGATAGTTCAATCAGACTGAAAAAAACAAGACTTGTGATTTCATCAAAAAGACAGCAGGCAGCATGGGCTATGCTTCAAATTGTGAAACTGTGTTTAGCTCTGGGCAGGTTTTAATAAACGCACAATACTGTAGTGACACTGGGGATAACTGAAGCAAAAGATCAAAGCGCCATCAGAAATTCAGGACGACAGCTTATTAACATGTCACAAAAACACATAAACCCTTTGATAAACCAGGAATTGGTAAAGTATTAAAGTGTTCATTACCCTTCTTATTAAAGAGAAACCGCTACATCAAATGGGAAAAACCCAAAAGCCAAAAAAATATTTTCTTCATGGCTTCCACTTGTAAGATACAGATCCTACAAGAAGTCTTGGGTAAAACATAAAGGCTTATTTTAAAATAAAACTTAAACATTTTGCAGAGAATCAGAAGCTATTGTTTCTCTACAAAATTAGCAAATCCAAAACTCAATGAAGTAGAAGGCTAACTCATTATCAGATTTAATTACACATGTTAGTATTCATTTTGTTTGCTGTATCTCAGTACATCTTATTCAGGAGAACAAGTTAAACATGAAAGGACATACAGAAGAATCCAGGTGATACAATACTTCCTAAAAGGAATAGAAGATGATTCCACTCCAAACACTGTAGAACTGAATTGTATATTATGCACTCCAAAGACAAAAGCACACTTGTCTTACCTGTGTGTAGTCAATGTCTGAGTATGTTCTGATGTAATCTGCGCTGAGCTGATTCTCTAGGTTGGCCAGTGCAACCGGGGGTACTAAAGTGCTCATTGCTGAAACTATAGTCTAGGAAGCAGATAAAACAAAACAGAGGCACTAAGATGCACAAACATAGGATAAATCAAAGGATAATCTACAGTTATCTTCAAAATGAGATTGTTGTGAACAATCATATAAAGCAGACCCTCCAGAGTCTTTACATTTATTAACATTTGTAAAAATGTTAATTTAGAACTTACGACTATGGCATCCTGCACATTTTTCCGGATGTCCAGGACTTTCTGTTTCTTTTCTCTGTGTGAAAAGACAGTGGCATTTGTAATTTGTCATACTAAGGGCAAGCTATACAGAGAAATAATCATTTGATAATTACCATGAAAGTACACAGAAGTTACCTTCTGTGTGTGTGTGTGTGTGTGTGTAGCAGGTGTATGTATGAATGTGTTAAATGGTAGGATGAAGAATTTTAAATGAATAAAGCATCATCAGTTCAGAATCACAGTATTTGGTGTACAGTACCATCTACAGATCTAACAACTATCACTGAATATGAAATGTGAATTATAAAATGTGTAAAATGTGTAAACACTACAGGATCAAGAGGTGATGACAAGATCCAAACAGATTCAGAAACATTACCAAAACTCTGCCCCACAGTCACACTGAATCTCCAGTATAATGACTGGGCACCAACATGGCTAATGACCTCATAATTAAATTCTGCTTTTTAACTGCTACTGTAGACTGACGAAACATCATTTGTCAGTGTCTTGTTTGTTCTCAACAGTGTAATGTTGATTTTTTTTAATATACTACCAGAATTGGTAGTAATCTCAACTGCAGCCTTAAGCCACCTGTTACTGTTGAACTCCTAGCAGCTAACCTAAACACACCATCTGTGAAACACATGCCTGACTGTGAATTTTAATATATTTTTGTCCATTGGCAAGACCCCTTAATTTCAGGCAGATGTTATGTAGTGCATGAGAAACATATCGGGAGTGACTATATCATATGTTCAGTATCATCAAAAACTTCAGAAATTAAGTATTCTGTTGTAATGTTACACAGAGGTACCATAATGCCTTGTTATTCTACTAATTTGTTTCAGATTAACAATTTTGTTGAGGATTAGTCCATACAAATACAGTCTTAAAACATAATAGTAAGTGTTCTGATTTTGAAAGTAAATTTCCAAGTAAAATAAGAAATAAATAGTGCATAACCAGTGATTTACAAATAATTATGTTTCGATTCATAACTGATATTCGCTCGGGACATGTTTTCGTTCGAAGTCTGATGACACAATGCCAGAATAAATTTGCAATCATTTTAAAACAATAAAATTCCGACAATATGTCCCTACTATGAAACGTCAATGATGCCACATAAAACAGTTAGCCTGAAATTTTAATTCACTTGACTTTGAGTTACGATTCGGATTACTTGATTTAAAGCTCTAATGTTGCCTATCATCGCTGATCGCTTTCGAAGGCGAATAAAATAAGATACGTGAGAACATATTTGTGACATGAACTTTAAAAATAAGAACGGTTCCTTCTGGCTTGTTAACAGTTAAGAAAAATTAGTTGGAACCAGAGAGCCGCCATGCTCTTGCTAAACCCTGGACCCTACAAGCGCTGCAGTGCAACACTAAGAAAAAAATCTTTATGCGACTTGTAGACTAACGCTAACAACTGTTCTCACGACAAGCACAACAGCAAATTCTCACAGCAGGAAAATGATGATTGTAACTCGGAAATATATAAAGACACATCTGAAGTTCATTTTTGGCTGTTAATTTCGTTAAAATAACACGGCACTCACTCTGCATTGAAGCCATTGACGTGAAGGAGCTTCATCTGCTTGACAATAGTGCTTTTTCCGGACTCCCCAGCCCCTTCGAGACAGAAAATAAACAAAGACAGTTATCATTTGCAATTATTATTGCCTACTTGCTAAACATTTTCTCTGACAGTATATTGGCTAAATGCTCTGATCCAAAGCATCTGTACATGGTGAAAATACCCAGATAGCAAGCAAGGGCACCCATGCCGCTGCCTAGAGCTGTCAACATATGCGGGAGAGCTGTGGGCGATTGCAGAAGACTACAGCAGCGTTACGATACATTTTACATCTTATCATTATCAGGCATCAACCTTACCTAATAAAAGCAGTCGATGTGTGGATCTATACACTTGTCTTTCCTTCTCCAACTGTTTTCCTATTTTTTTATTCGTTTCTCGTTTCTCTTTTTCGTCGGTGCGTTGATCTTCGGTCTTGCTGTTGCCTAAACAACCCATCTTCCGCTCAACTCTTTTCTTGGATTCAAAGTGTCAATGAACAACGAGAGAGCCTTTGTCTTAATTTCAGGGTAAATTAACCGCAAACGGCGTCTCCGACGCGCTCACAGATAATTCCTCAGCTATGCTTTCTCTTAGCCGCAAAAAACGGTAGTTAAACACTCATTCATCTCCAATTGGATAAACACATACATATCAATAAAATGACTAGTTCAACCCCTTAAATACAGAAAGGGATAGAAGCGGGGCTGGTTTTGGATTCCAGCCAACTGCTCCTCTCTCACCCCTTCCTAGTCTGTATTTTTCTATCTAAAATTCTATCTGTATTTCGGGCTTTTCAACTCAGCACTGCCTCTTTCTGTAGCACCAGGAAACAACTGAACCGAAAGAGAAGAATATCTTCTGGTGTACACCTACAATAACTTTTGATAGGTTTCTATGTGCAAGACAAAGGGACTATTCTGAGACTCTCCTTCTCCCATCAAGTTACAAATACAGTAGGCTATAGGTATACATCGGAGCTAAATGTAATAGTATACGAAGTAACCTTGTTAAAAACCTGTCGTTGAATGAGGTGGCGACACTACTAAAGCCGTTGCCTTTATCTTGCATTTTATCCGTAATCCTGATGTATGTATGTATGTGTCATGTAACCTGCTGTATAAATTCGCAATGAACTCTTCTTTGGTTAATCGCCAATCAAACAATAACACAGATCTGATATTCAGTATTTAAAAGTAGGACATTTAAAAGTAATAGGCTGTGACATGAGATCAGTCTCACTGAAGTGAGGTGAAAGCAGGTAGTACTCAACCACTAACATTCAACTGATCCTTCTTCATCACTGAGGATCAACCTTGTAAATAACTGGATAATCTACCAACCTTGCAGGAGTGCCCATGGCACCTATGTACACAATTCCTCACTCTTGAGAAATTGAGAAAGAACATAGTAAAGTGACTGCATATAACCACATCAGTTAAACAAAGATGGGATCACAATTAATCCAGTTTTTGGGTTTAAGTATTGTAAGAGGGTGATGAACTTGATGTCCTGGACAGAGTGGTAGAATCAGTGGTCATTTTCATAGTAATCCTATAATGGTTCGAACTCTGTATGTGCTGTATGGGTAGCCTATGGGACACACTACACCAGCCACAAACTTGATGGATGGATTCCAATCACAAAATACTATATTGATCGTTTTCACGTTAACCTCTCATTTAAACTGAGTATATTTATTTTAACATAATTTATATCTTTGTCTGTATCTTATAATACTACATTCACATTGCCTTTATTTTCCTGCACCAATTACATCATTGACAATCCTCCAATGTCAATATTATGACATTTCCTCATTGTTCTTTCCTACCTAGATTATCTAAATATACATCAAACAAAAACACCCCTTTATAGTTTCCACTTGCAGGACAAATGCTGGACCTTTGAACAATACCTGAAAATGTCTTATCATTAAGGATGTATCATGCTATATCAGCATGTACTTAAAAAAAAAAACTTGATGGCAACCATTTTCTTCGGTTAGGAAGCTAGCTTGCTTGCTAACTACTCGTAACCTCTAGATTAGTAGCCTATTAAAAGTTTTACTGCTGTGCAATCTCTCCAACCAGGAAAAAGTTGTTTCTCGATACATTTCCTGCATCACCCAACTCAAATCACTGACAACACTCTGGTTTCCAGGTGATAAACTAGTCATTTGGATGTGGACTGTGAATCAGCAACTGATTATTCAAGGGAAACTTCTGGAAAATAGTTTTGAACAAACAATGACATCACTTCTTTGCTTCAATTTCCAGTTAATCTGCTTGCTCACATTCAGTACAGCTGGGGATATTTTACTTTTTCCCATGGCTCTCTTCCCACTCATTTGGGAAAAGGATTCATTTCCTTTTCCACACTCATAAGGTAAAACACAATGCATGATATTTGGTAGAGGAAAACCAGACTGGATACAGGGACTGCTGTGTACACTGGCCACAGTTAGCTTTTTTCTTTACAAGGAATAACACATTTGTGCTGGTGGTTGGTATTTCCTCCTCTGTCATTTAAAAAGCTCTTGGTTTGCAGGCTTGCAGCTGCAGTGCTGACTGGGATAGTGGCTCGTGTGCACCCTAAACTGACTTGCTTCATTGTACTGTGTAGAAAAACATATTGTACAACAAGGATCAGGTTATCTCTTGCTTACAGCTGTGACTTGCAATTTGGTTAGCTTTTTGGCTCCAGATACTATAGATGTAATAGCAATGGGAAGAGTGGAAGGAAAGGAACACTGATATGAAAACACCAGCTAACTGAATAAGTATCATTATAAGTATGTCATTTTCATATTCATATTAGCATTGAGCCAAAAACAACTATTACACTTTAAATATACAATACAACCCTAACTGGGGAAAAGGGGCATTTCTTAGCATGAATGAAAAATTATTGTCTGGGGTAAATGAGAGCTTGATAGAAAATGCTAATTCACCAACAGGTCATACAAATCTGTTTTGTGTTGCTATAAAATAAACCATACATATCTCAGTGTAACTTTGTTAACATTAAAATTAAACCTAAACAAATCATACTATCCACTGATACAATAGGTTTTGAAATAAAACTTTCCTACCCTCTTCATGCAAGTAAAGAAATCAGTTTTAAATATGTACTATGATCAATAGAACAGTAGTATGTACCAACTAATGCAACTAAAAACAAAAACATGTGGTTTAATGCTCTGTTTAATAAACCATAGCTGGGTACTCTAAGTTGCTGTTTTCTCATAAAGATTCCCTTATTCTTTTATGTACCTACAACTTTTCTTGATTAATAGCTTCCAGTTTCATTGGACTATATACATACAAGTTATGTATTATGTTATGTTAACAAACTTAACTGACAAAGAATTATTTTTGTATTTTGATGTCACTCTCAGAGATCTGGATTTTACAGAATTTCAAATCACCCCTGAATTTCCCACTGAATTTTGCTTGTTTCAAGCACCAACTGTGTACATGACAATATGGAAGAAGTTTATATTTCATGAACCATGTCACTACTAATATTAAGTCATATACTGAAATATTTCAAACTTATAAACAATTAAAAATGACTTGTATTCAATGTGGAGCATGAATGCTCAGTGACAGGGTGGGGAGTGGCAGGAAGACAGGGTATAATGACAGGGTATATCAACACTCAATAATCAGCCAATCAGCTGTATTCTGCCACCAATAGAATTAAAATCGCATTCAGGGTCACAGAGAGGTTTCAGAGCGCCCAAGGTTTCTCACAAGTGCTGTGCTGGAGTCAACGGCCTACCTTGGGGCATAAACAAACAAGGTGGCGTTTTAGCGTAAGCACTAAAATCTGACTACTAGAAGGGTGACATATTCTTTAAACATGGATGGTCTGAATTGTGTAAATCTAATGGAATGTTTAGTTATGCAAATACTTGTCTTTGACTCACCAGCCAATGAAATATTGATATTACAGACATTACATCCTTGAAGTGAAATTAAAAGATCAGATGAGGAACAGAAAGCTTTCTTTATGAAAGAGCATATTCACATTGAGTGGCACACAGTCCCACTGAAAGTGGGGACTAAACCTACACAGAATAAAAAGACTAAGAACATGCTGAATAGTGGAAGTAAATACACACCACACAAGTAATATATTACAGCAGAGGTAGGTCGCTTGGGTCGTCCCCAGCCCTGCAGATTATTATTTGTGTCTATGTTTCTTTGGCACGTTTGCCTTTGGCCATTCAGAATGACCATTGACCCAGTCCTGTAATTAAAGGGTTTGGATGGAACAAACAAACAGAGAAATCTGCGCCACTCCAGGGCTGCCTGATTTCAGCTTAAGGAACTAATTACACAAAGTCCTTTGATCTTTGTAGGTAGATCTATCTGTGATGACAACAAATCCACATACTTTAACACCTCCCCCAAAGATTGATATTTCTCTCCTGCACTCACTCTCCCCCTCTCCCTGTCCCTGAGGTTTATAACCAAAAATTCCCTTTGGGGATATACACTATTAGCAGTTTACATCACTACAAGATATAATTTTCATGTTTTTAAAATGAATTTCACACTCCATGTAGATAGCAATCATATAACTGCAGACTAGGTAATTCACTGAAAAAACCAATAGATGCCCTTCAGATCTGAGGTGCTCTCTCACACTCCTACCACTGTTGACTTTGCCTCTGCAGGAGTTCGTATTTGCTCCCCACGCCTTACGTGAGAGGCCAAAGCCCAACAATGCAGATGACTCTAAACATACAGCAGCTTGTGCTCTGCAGCTCCCCTCATCAACTAATTATTCAGTAATCCCCTAATGGCTGCACAGAGAAAAATGAAAAAACAATAATACTGTCCCTGTGTTAGTTTTGCTGCTTAATGATGAATTCAATAGCATTAGTAGGTTGCCATGGTGGTAAACCAAAGATTTACCCTGATCTTTTACATCTCTGACACATCAAAACAATGGGTTGACTCAAAACATGGATCATCTCCAAGGCAGCCCACACCCTCCCACTCCATGCAGCATTCTTATTATTATGCATTAAATATTTACACAATTAGCCAAATAAATTATAGCATGTACCCAGTGATATCGTCCATATTATGGACACTCTCATAATCTATGTAGAGTGTACATACATATAAAAATATTTTTTAAACATTAGTACACTCGCTCTCAGAAGCTCCTTCATAAAATTCAAAAACTGTCTGAAACTCCAAATCACATTCCTTTAAGAAATTACATGGTTTTGATATTTCTTTCTCATGTATGCAGAAAGAAAAAAGAATATATAATATTATTCTATCATTCTCATTATCATTATTAATATGCCCATCATCATATCCATATCCCCATACGATTGACCAGCCAGAATGCAATTAAATATGGTCAGTGATACCCAACCAATCAGTGTTTTATATTTGTCTCCCTCTTGTGGCCTTTTAAAAAACTGAATGGTCAGACATATTTGTGCTTGCATTTTATATGTATAGTACCAAATATGAATAATTGGTAACATAATAACTAATAACAAGCTTGGGGTGACTTTTGCCCTCAGAATAGCTTCAGTTTCAGTGCTACTTCAAATCTTGTTTTATAAGTTAGATTTTAGAACATTTTAGTCGTCTCCACTTCCTTGAAGGATGGAGAATTTGGAAATCTGCTCTGGACACAGTGGCGCAGAACTTCCTGTAAATGTTCAGTGATGACTAGATCTGGTGATTAGGGTAATTATTTGCTATTTGAACAAAAGGTCAATTAGTACATACCTCTCTACACTCACACCTGTCACAGAGCATTAAGACCAACCCACTGCACTGCCTGGCTGAGAGCAATGCAGCAAATTAGTCTGATGGATAACCACATTTTGCAGCATTTACTCTTTGACCATGAAAACTATCTTCCAAACATCTCTTTGTCATGACAACGTCATTATCTTACCACCATGTGTCTTATTTCAGTACACTACAGAGGAGAACACGCTGTCTTGCCAACATCTGCTCACCTTTCAGTGCTGTAAAATGACTGCACCGTGATCATAACAGCAGATTATTATGCCATGAAAAGCATACACATTTATTAATGCAAAACTAATGCACTATTTTCATGTAATTTTGCCCTTTTGCACTCAACTTGATAACACACTCAAGAGCTCAGCAAAAAAGGGGTTAATATAAAGAGTTGCTCATTCCTCAGATGGACAAACAGGTTCTCTGACAGGCCCTGGCCATGCACCACACAAGCTTCTTCCCTTGAAAGCACAGCGATGGTCACAGATTAAGAAAGTATCTGGCAAAGTTGCTTTTAAATCCCCTCTGCAGTCATAACAAGATATGCAAAACATGCACAGGAAGTTATTCATTCTCCAGACAGTTGGGTGAAGGTGATGAACTGGGTGATGTCAGAACTTTGTTTAAATAAGTATGTCCATTTCATTTTTACAGCTCTGACTATTATTCTGACCTCTTTTCATTTTGTGTCCAACAACTCAGAGTTGGGACAAAAACAAACTCCATAACATGTCATAGCACTGGAAACAAGTCTTTGAAGGTCACAGAGTGTCCTTTGTTGCACATTCCTGATCAGTGTCTCATTGTTGTGTTTTGGGCAGCCTGAACTTTCATCGGACAGTCCACTTTAGGCAAGTTTCAACAGGAAAGAGGCCTGATTTAGAAAGCGAGAGTGAAATTTTGGAAAGAAAACAGGATGCACATTTTTCCCTGAGAGCGGCAGGTGTGCAGGAAGCCAGGGAAAGGTCACAGCTGTTGATTGGTCACTTAAATGCCGTCCTGTAACCACTGAGGGTGGCTTCCCTGTCTGGCACACTGCACCCCATTGGGTTCATTTCACCACGCCAAATAAAGTCATACTCAGCATCAACAGTGACATCTATTATGCTCTCTTTTACTGCAGAACTATATTTAGATGCAGTTGACTTAAAAAAAAATCTCCATATGAAGTAAAGTCACAAACACACACACAATGCGAAAGCTCTGAGAGCCCTCAATGAGGAGGCCAACACGAACACCGTCAGTTTCTCAGGAAAAACAGCTGCAACTGCCAGGAAACTGCTGGTTGGATTTTATGTTTTGTTTTGCTACTATTTTTGTAGCAATGACTGCTGTCTGTCCTTTCTGACCCTGGATTATGTACTGTGCTTCATGAGGGGAAACCAGTGTTCCATTACTGCAGGTGTGAAACAGATATAGTTCAGTTTGTTCCCACAAACCAATGAAATCCATTGTTTTATTTTTAAGGAACTAGAATAAAGTTGGACAGGCAATAGAGAGAATGGATAGTAATTTTTCAAACATTTACCTCAATCTAGTTATAATGAGATTTATTGAACAATGTTGTGCAAAGGTTTGTGCTTAGGAGTTTTGGCAGGGCAGTTGTGGGATCAAATATGGGCCATGAGAGTGATATATTACCTGACAGCTCCTGTAAGCAACTGAAGTGCCACCATTCAAAAACATGGGTTGTTGTTGTGCAAAATGAACTAAAGATTCCCCAGTTTGGCACATGGTTAAAATGATACACAATTTTGTCCATCAGGGCTGCTCAAATCCACAATCCAGGTCTTCATTTCTCTCTAAACCCTTGCAATGCTCTGAACTGTGAAGGGAAGCAAACTTGGTTCAGTAAAGACAATGACCCAGTTGAAATCATTTGGAATAGAAATTACTGACACAAAGGTCTGTGAACACTACAGCCAGCCTTCCAGGAAGTTTGAAAAGGTGAGGGTTTTCATAGAATCAAAGACAGCTGTTGACCTAAGGACAGCTTTGTACCAGACCATGTTCTCTGTACCTATATCAGCGGTCAGATGCTGGCCTTGTACCTAACCTAGATTTAATGTTCTGAACTAACTCCAGAGGACACACAACGAAACACAACAGATCAGCACCGTAGACCTGAATGTTGTCATCAATGAAAGTACACAGCCCTGTAAGAAGTCACTAAATAAGATACAGTGATCACTTCAGCTGCAACAGCTTCAACCATTAGTCTTACATGGATACCGGCAAAGTGTATGTTCCCATCGTCTTCATAACAAATAGTGCTGTCCTGAAAAAAATACTTTTGCTGGAAAGGCTGCCCAGATGCACCTAAAATCTATGAACACTGCCAACAATGGCAACACAACTGTGACACTAACTAAAACATGCCTGCATCACATGTCTAATTTCACGGTAACTCACTTTCACATCTAGCCTGCATCATCAAACCACAGCCATTAGCGGACTGAAGTGGTAGGACACAACTGGTGTTCTCCTGCTGAAGCAGGGTGGGTTTTTGGGCAGAGTTCATCAGGTCTCTACTAGATGCGTGTCCCTCTATTCCACTCACACGGCATATGTAGGTCACCAGTCATGTTTTGCCAGCAGAAATGGCAGAGGGAATAGAAATGGCTCTGTAATGAATGCCCTGTTTATGATGGCTCAGAGGCCAATTGTGTATTGAGTTTTGTGAGCTAACCCAACTGGATTAAACATTATCCACACAGCTTTGGGAAACACTGCACATTGCTTTAGAGGAAACTATGTAGTCACCGTTAAACTTCTGATTATCTTGAACATGACCATATCATTAGTGGGAGAAGTCATTAGTGTGATGAGATATGTCTCTAATCTCATGCAATACTGTGTGTTATAGCCACTGGCTCATGCACAGTAAAACTCATGCACAGTGCACTGGAGGAGTGCCAGCACTCAGTTCAGCCACAGAAGTGGTGACATGAGACATAACATAACACCACCGGGTGAATGAATACATTTAAAAAGCATGAAAGGGACGAAACATAATAGGATCACATTTTATAAAGTCAGATGGCCCAATTTCAAGCACACAATTGGTGAAATCATAAAATGTAGAACTGTTTCATTTTAATTTCAGTCATGGAATTATCCTACCTAAGAAAACTCAAAGGAAAGAACACAAATATAGCCATGTATCCATCAGAAATATATTTGGATGGGATGATGTCTTTATTGTAAAATAATCTCGCTTATGAGTACAGCTAATTTAAGTACTCCAATTTTACTCTCCATTTAAGTTGGGGACTGAAACAATCACACACTGTACTGCACAGCACAGCAGATGACCTTCAAAGCCAGCAACACTTGTTCTCTCAAAGAATAAAACCAAAAATGAAGTTTTGGCTGGCCTTAAAATGCCTTCATTACTTAGCTTATTAAATGCATGTACTTGATCTCTCCTTGGTTTGTCTCTTGGAGCGGGTGTAGTACTGAGGGTGCAGGTAAATGCAGGTTTTGTTCTGCATTCTAAATGGGCACATGTTCTGAGAGCGAACCTGCTTGAAACCCCCTTTCTCAAAATTTCTTAATTAACATTATATCTTAATAAGTGGGAAAAACAGACCTGGTTGAGAGACATTCACAGTTCCTAGTACTACTCTGATCCAACATGATCAAAAAAATCATGAATCACAATATCAATACAGTACTTCTATCTGCCTGCCCCATTACACACACCCACACACACGTCCATGTACACACAGCCTTACATGCTAAATGTCATACACACTCAAACACACTTCTTTGCAGAAACCCCTGGACACACCCAAATACCCCCCCCCTCCCACCACCACACACACACACACACACACACACAAACACACACACACACACACACACACACACACAAAACACACACACACACGCACACACACACAAAAGCAGTACAGAGGATATAGTTGTGCTTTAAGAGTTTTCTGCAGTCACAGACATGGCAAATTTGGACACTGTGGCAGTGACCCCACCTTTGCCCAAGGTGCTCTGAGCCAAACCCCATCATCCACAATCAGACCATCAGATTAGATTGCTGCAGAGAGGAATTTACAGAACTATATCCCACAGAAAGAGCACAGACTTTGGACTATCCCCATTTAGTTTGATATATGGTAATATGACATGCGAGTGAAAGCACATGTGTACGAAAGGGTTACTACTGAATAGAGGCCTTTGTCAGGCAAACAAAGAGCATACCAATCATCACCATGATAATCACTCATAGTCAGTACTTTTAACAACTCTCTCATCATTTAACTCCAGCTCACCAATATTAACAATCTAACTGTTCGATTTGACTACAGCCACTTTAACATCCAAAATCATTGTGCTACTATCTCAGCAGATGAAGCTTGGAAAAAAGGTACATAACAGGGTTTACTCTGGTGTGCACTGTTACATGTTACTGGTTACATCTGCATTGCTTTCTCTGTAAGCGGACAGGAGCCTATGTCAGTCAGCTTTGAGCATACAACATCAAACAGACACTGCAGGCAGTGGTAACTGAGTTCCCATGAGTCATGGCACTGAGCGACTGAAGCTTGATGGCTCTCTCTGGAAATGGGGCTGGGAAATGGAATCACTGAGCAGGCTAATGCTATGAATCTGGCTTCATGCAGCGAGGAAGCTTAACACAAAACCCATCAACAACATAGCTGGGTGACTATTTACGCTTTAACGACTATACAGAGACCTTTCCTCCCTAAATAAAACTCTTTAGTGGATGTTGTCAACACATTTTCTGGACCCCTGTAAAAATAGGTATAGTATTCTTTATGGGTTCAAAACACATACATTCCTTATATCTTCATTCTTGTTTGACAGACAAGATCCAGAACACATGGAGACAGTAAAATTCATGAGCTGCGCAAAAAAGTAGTAGGGAGCAATAAAAAGACTAAAGACCAAGTGCTTAGTCAGCCTATTATCTTTTCTGGAAATTCTAAAGGACAAAAACATTTACCCTGTCGCAACCTTCCATTACACTCATAATAAAGCACACTCAACATGGTATCTTGTTTCTATATATAGCATCTAATGAAAATAGTCCAAAGTCTGTGATATTTTTGTTGCACTGTAGTTCCATAAATACTTTGCCAATTGGATTCTTATCTTCAGGAGTTACAACACCACAAATGTGATATTCAACATTGCATGTCCTTGATAAAATATGAATGATTAAAAAAGCTGCAGGGTTTGGGCCAGTATTCTTTTGGGATAGTTGATGATTGTCTACCACCCCTAAGTAAATTTCTGTAAAATGTTGTAATTATAACAAGTAGTTTATACTCTTATATCCCTCTAAGCTTTTACTACACCTGTCTGAGACACCTGTCTTACCTTCTTACCTATCTGATGTAAAATACATGCTCATAAAAAAAGGCAAAAATGTACACCAGTGACCAGACGAATATGAATTATGACTGCCTAGTTAGATGGCAAAATATTTTCCTATAATTCTTTTTTTTCCTGTGGCAGTCAACACATGACAAACATGAGCATCTTTACTGCACACAGGAAAGCATTTGCACTCAAACACATGTTATTGTCCTTCAAAAACCACCTTTTCCATACAGTGTTTTATGTAAAGCATCATCATTAAAACACAAAAAATTAATGCAAACTTGAAAATCGGGTTATCGTTATCATTGATGGAAAGGTATACCGCTCATTTTCAGTGACAAATCCTGGTTACACACAGCAGCGGCTTAGCTAAATGACACAAAAATAACTCCTATCTGTTACTGCCATGCTCTAGGCAGGATGGAATGCGATCAGCAGGGATTCCCCATCCTGGGGGTACTGGAGTGCCACAGTAACTGCATGTTTATGTGATTTCCTGTCAATCAGCTGCCAAATGAGGTCCTATTGGCTCTTAAGCTAGTCAATGGTGAAACTCACCAAAAACACCATACACATCAGCCCTTCAGGACTGGAGTAGTAAACCCCTGCCACATCTGTTTCACAGGACTGGAGACCCTTCAAACCAAGAGAAGAGACTCATATTTTATGTAATTATTCTTTATTTACATGTAATTATAATATGTTGTCTTTTTTAAAAAATGGAGAGACTGAGGGACAGTCACCTAAATACTGCTGTTCTGCATGTCACTGAGTTTAAAAAGCATCCTGACTTTTTCCATCCAGTGTCACGCTGTACTCCATCTGAGAGAAGGGAGTCCCTTTTCGCCTGCTTTTAGTCTGAATGTTTCCCATACGCTCGAGAGCAATTTTACACAGCATAAGGCAGGGAAAAAGATGAGCTGTTTGGTCCAGCCAGGGGCCAATAAAAACAGTATATTTATGTCCATTCTCAAAGCAATACATATTCTCAGGATTTCTCAAAAGTTGAATAACAAGCATTCATGGCACAAATGAACAAAATAATACAGGTCAAGACTCAATCCCAAACTTGAGGAGAAAATCACCCAGAGCTCAGTTTAAATGACACCTCATGACTCAAAATGATTAGCACCTTCCAAGAAAAAAGGAGTGGAGTTCATGAAATAAGCAGAGGAAAGGGACTGGCTTCATTGTATCCTCAAATACATATTTGTACCCTAAAGCTTATGATGGGTAATGTTACTGTAGTGTAGGGCAAAAGATTCCGCATCAGTTTCTGATAAAATTCATTCAGGCAAATTTACCCTGGTGCAAATATCTCTTTTAGTTAATGATTGTATCTCATTAGCCAGGAGGTTATTCTCCACCCCATTGAAAATGCAATTAGTTTCCAATCCAAATACTGACTCAAAATCTAAAATTCATTACTCTTATGAATGCTCCTATATATTTTGCTAATCTATCTTGTCATGTCTGGGAAATCTAATGCTTGATAATGATCACAGTACATAGAGTGAGATTAAGATCAAAGTCCAGTGTGTATGACTCTGAAGTAGATTAAATTCATGAAGGGATATTCCTCAATTATATCCCTATCTTTGGTAACTATGACTAGACAACAATATTGCTAAATGAACACACAGACGGAAAACATCACTGGCAAATTTGTTGTTTGTACTGCAGAATGTTATAGCCCCACGTCTTAGACCTTGTGATGCGTGCAATGATATCCAGCCTAACAAGGGGATCAGACCTGACAATCTGTGTGTGTATGTGTGTGTGGGCTGTGTAAAAAAATAAAAGAAAACAAGAACCTTGCGTACTTCCACAGACCAAGCAGGGAATAAGATGGACCCAGTCCTGCAGGAGGAAGCTGCTCTCCTGTCTGCACCAGCCCAGGCTTCAGATTTCTGCTGAAAGCCTGCTGTCATTTCCTTTATCTCAGTCAAGGAATTTTTTTTTTTAATTTATAGACTGACCAAACCATGACACAGAAACCAAAAATGTATGTGTTTCACATGTGATTTTGCCATGATAACACTTCTATACTCTCAAAAGCCTGCTCTTTACCATTCCTTTTCTACTTCTGGGTGAGGTCAGTGAGGTCAGTGACTGTCACCTCTTTGGAAGTGCACATAAACAGAAATGAAACACAAACTGTACAAATGTGTATGACACACCTTACCCGCATAACCCATAACATGGACGCTTTTGGTTGAAGTGTTGATCAGGATTGCACAGTATTGCAAAACATGTAAACTGCCTGGGTAGCTGGGGAAGTGTATGAGCAAAGATAATCATGACAAATACATTTGAGCCATTAAATTTTATGGTGTGTATGTGATAAAGTTGCAAGATACTGATGTTTGCACCTTATTGGACACACTGTATCTTTGTCTATGTCACCATGGACTGGGAAATATGAAATATTAATTTCTATAAAGTTCTATCAGTAATGTATGTTCTAATGATGGTTTCAATAGTAATTGTATACAAATGAAGCATGAAATTAATTTTTTGTGACTCAGTGATCACCCTCCCACCTTCATTTCCTGTGTTTACATTTATGCACAGAACAACATTTGGCCTCTTTCTACCAGAACTTCCAGGAATTGCCTTCCTGAGTTTTTGGGAATGACATTTTTATCCACATAATATTTGATCTATTCTAATGGGCTCCAATCTGAGACAGCTAATATGTCAATAAAACTCTGAAAATAAAATGAGTCATTATGTTGAGCGGACATATCTGCTTCTGTATGTGAGTTAAGTCAGGTTTCTCATCTGATATGTCCACTCACAAACCATGGCCATGGTAAACCTGAATGCCAAGATGAAGACGTGGCACATGGCAAACTGATTGGTGGGCAGTGGACAATGACAATTCTGCCTTGGTGGTTTCTAGCCTCACCACCAGAATATGCCAAACATATGCCTTTGCTTGAATCTTAACCTGAACTACTGACCGAAAATAGAATGTCATTCACGGTATATCCAACAAAGCTGTTCCATCTCCCTCCATCAGCACAATGACCCATGTGCCATGGAAATACTCTTTCAGCTATAATCAGGTATTTTGCACACTACTATACATGTGTCGGGATTCAATCAACATTTGTATTTGACGTTTACTTGAAATTTAATAAGTGTGTCACATTTTTAAGTCTTTTGAGACATGTTTCAGAGACATCTGCAGGGAATATGAAAGATATCCAGATTATATACCTAAAAGAAAACAATATCTCATAAAGTGTTTTTTAAGCATATAAAGAAAATGGCCTGAGTGTCTCTAGTTACCTCAACTGATGACTTATCTCATATGTTGGGTTTCAAAACAAAGAACAGTGTGGAATCTCAGCGGCGTAAACTAATTTGGAATGTGCTCGGTGCCCTCCCAAACAGTACAATTTCCCTTTCATATCTGTAATTACGATGAAGAGAAGTAACATGTAAAGGAATCCACAGCTGTGTCATGGATGTTAGAGCTTTTCTAAATACTGTTCAGATCTTGTTCATGCGATGCCCTTAAGGTGCTGAATATGACAAATTCCACGTGGATAAGAACGTCAGTCACAGACTTCAAATAAAATTAGTTAATTTAAAATATAATTGTAAAATTATTGTGTAATACAATGGATGGCAAAATAACACGGACTGGAATTATCGACAAGTGTCTGGACAGTGTGGCTGATAAGTTTATCAGAAGCTGCAGCAGGACAAGCATGTGCGAACTCACACCTACCCAATAAAAGCAGTCGATGCGTTTGTTTGTATCGTCGGTTTTCTTCCTTCAGAACTCTGTCAATATATTTAGTGACTTTCCTCGCCTCCTTGTCGGCTCCTTTTTCCTTCGCCAGTAGTTTTTCCATTTTTTTCTTCTGAGTGCAGTGCTTCTGCGGTTGTTGTAGCCGCCAGCTGCCACCACCTCCGTTCTGTATCAACGCTCTGTCAGTGGTGGTGTCCTCTCTGCGGTCATCTCCAGCAAAGAGCTTGCCGGTGTTTCTGCACCCTACCTGGCAGTCGTGCAGTGGAACTGTCTCAGTACATCTCTGTACATTCTCCTGTCGGAGTGGCCCATCACGCAGTGGTTCAGCCGAGGCAGGAGGCTGTTCGGATTCCGACATTGAATCATTTGGCTCACCAAAGAGTCGCGGACGCAAGCTATAGCACAGCCCCATGTATATTTTCTATTTTTGTGTTAATTTTGTAACTAAATGTTTAAGAGGGATGAGGAATCCTTTAAAGACGACGTAGGCTTTCAGCTCAACGCGGCATCCTCACGCTGGAATTTAAACCGGATTGGTGAGTGAATTATGGCCGCACATTTGCTACGCTGTATGCCATTTGGCATTTTCTCTGGTCCGTCAGTCGGATAGTGTTCCGTAGTCAGTGGATCACCTGATCGACGTGGACACTGCTGGTCCACCTTACCGTAAATAAACCAAAAGCCCAACCCCCTACATTGGACGGCTACCGACAGTAAAACGTCACATTGGCTGCATAGGAAATGAGACACCTAAGGTTTCGGTTCAGTATCTTAAACATCTGAGATGTAAATTTCGAGGAGCTGGCTGCCTCTGCACCGAGTGAAACATGTTCGGTTTTACAGCGTGATATTACAAGCCATAAGGACACTTTCACTGTCTGTATATGACAGTGAATGTCTCTTCCCCACAAAATAGAATGCATGTCTCCTGGTAGTTTTGGAGTTTTTGTTTTTTTTTGCTTATTTATTAAGGAGTCCAAAGTCCACACAATCCATTTCCTTGCGATGACTGTATTAGCAAATTGCTCAGAACATACAGGTGTTGATAAATGAAATGGAAACAAAAGAAAATACTTTGTTGTTAGATTTGTTGAAGGACTTCTGGTAGGTCCCTCATTCTTATACACCTAATGAGATATGTGCTTTAATGATGTACGATGGTCTGTTTCAGTGCTAATCATACTTTTGCTCTTTGGAATTCACCGAGGATCACTCAGGGCTAGCCTGGGCTGGCAGGTTGTGGAGGTAAATGCTATGGTGATGTTCATTGCCGCTTAACTCCAAATGTGGAATCAAATCCAAGCCATTTTAATTGGTTGTGAAATTCCAATTTGGCCATCAGCTGGGGCAAGTTTGAACTTTTCAACGGCGCTGGAGCAGCAGTAAGTTCAATTGCAATTGTAGAGGCCATGGACAAGGTCAGGCATTGGCCACTGCCCCGAGGTGTCTTTGAATGATTTAATTGAGACTCAGTGAAAATATTTGCTGAAGTTGTAGCTCCATTTATAGATTTATTGCCAAGGTTTTCCATCTATGGTCAGATGCTTATCAAACAGCTTTTAAATGGATCAAGGCCGTGTTGATTAATGGCGATGTCCTCTTTGCCTCTTTTTTGATTACTTTTCAACCTCGAAATTGTATCCATGTGGCACCACTCCTGGTGCTATTGTACTCCATAATGAAGAAATGTTTATTCTTGGGGCGTCCTATTTGTTCTTTTCTCAAGAATTTCAACAAAATATTGACTTAATTGTTCTATTGAAAAGGAAGTGCTTTGGTTCATCATAGGAAGTTAGAGGGGTTATGTTAGTGCCACAGGTTTTCCTGCGGTCTACAGCAATCCCAACTAACCTGTCAGGCTGTTGATCATTGTTTCTCATGGCAGTAGTTAAATAATAATACAGTAAAACGTTTTGATTAATGATTATTATCATATGAACAGGAAGAGGTGTGACATCCGCAGCTGTGTAGGTAGACTTTTCCCTGGAACCATTGGTCCGGTTGGTCATAAATGATGAGATGTCTGCCTACATTTTTTAAAAAATAGATTCGCTTTTGTAGAGCTGAGGATTGTTTCTCAGCAAAGGTACGCATGTTGCAAATGCTTCAGATTGTGATAGGCATGGGACTGGACATTGGGCCAGTTGTTGTTAATCTGTTACACTAGCCTTATGGGAGCCTGTGGGAGTTAAGCTCTGCTGGTCATTTCCCATGGTCTTGCAGGGGGAGATCTCCATTTTCCTAACCTGACTTGTCTTTGTAATTATGGGCAGTTATCTCAGCTGAATTTTCTTCTTTATCTGAAGGTGATTGCTGGATCTGTATTTCTTGCTGCTTGCCATGCTCGTGTTTAGGAAGCAGAGCTTCCAGAGTCCTGTTTTCTTGGTGTTTCTTAAGTAAATGTAAAGTTTCTGTGTTCAGTAATAATAGTGCACAGGCTGTACTATTAGGATTCATTGACTTCTTTCCTCAAAATGTATTATATAAAAGAAATATTACAGCATGTTTTAAGGATTATTGCCATGTCTTGTTTTGATAGGAGACCACAAATTATTATTATGGGATACCACCCTTATGAGCTCTGTAAGAATGATTCATTGTCATGGAGGGAGAATTTTTGGCAGTGCATTGAAGTGCATGACAAAATCCCAACTGTTTTATTACCATTTCCTCTTCGTGTTGAACTATTATACTTACCACAACTGCTTACAGTACATGTATATTAAAATCTTTTTTAGAAGCTGCAGTACATTTAGCAGCAGTAAAACGGCTCTATAATATACATATTGGCTGTATTAAAGAAAGTTCTGTTATATTTATTCGGAAGGAAAGAAGATAAGAGCATTTATGGTATCATGTCCCAGTTTTAGCATGTAGTGTGTAGTGTGCCTGAGGCCTTCACATTGCGGTCACTGAGGTTACACATGGACATAAATGTTTTACAGTACTGTACACTATATAAGCAATATTAGAGCACAGTTTGACACCAGAAGGTTGGGTGAAGATGCAAATAATCACAATGCAACAACCTTGTGTGCAGGTAGACAGTGAGCTATGCCCAGAGCACATGCTGAGAACATGCCCTTTGAATATAGCTGGATGGGTTGATTTCATAACAGACCATAAATGCTTGAATCTTCCTCTTTGCGCTGTGCAATGTAAAACATTTTAGGGTGTTGAAAATGTAAGTTACCTTTAAATGTAAGTTATTTCATTTTAAAATTGTGTCTCACCTATAGGTATTATTTTTTGGTGAGCAGGGTGGGAACTACAGGGGGACCAGGGGGAGCTTTGCTCCTCTTAATAAGACATGAGCTTCCCGGAAAACATGATTTGAAAATTTGGGGGTCTCTAAAATATTGACAATCTGATATTTTTGCCATGCATTTCTATTTGTCTGTACCTTCATCATCATAGATCATGCGCAAAATTAGACTATCATTGATCTATAATTCATGCATGAGGGTAGTTCATGTTTCTTTGCAACAAGAATCACAGTCAGTCTCTTTGAGGCACACCCAAACCCCGGTAAAAAGGAAAAAAATTAAGATCCCCCGAGATGGTACAGTTCAAACACTGTTGGTGAGCATAATAATTGTTAGATTACATGCAAAGTATTTTTAGTATAGACATTTTAAATGATAAACAAACATGTCAAAAGGCATTGGTGTTTTACCATGAAAGAATATTCCTTTCCACAAGTGCTACTGACTTTATGGTGAATCACTCACTCAATTTTTCCAGCCAGCAGCTGTGTGCAGACACAAGTATAGGTGGAGCTACTGGGAATTACAGGCTCAATAAAATGTAAAATGATGCCACAGTTTATGGTACAGCAGGAAGAGGAGTGGCATCCACAATTTTAAAAGTATCATTATTTCTGGAACCTTGATATATCTGCGTTTTCAAAAAATCAGAACCACTTTTACACAACAGAATGATATCATAGTAATATTTTTATGAAAATGAATGAAGTGTATGTGCATTACAAGGGTTTCCTAATGTGATGGTTTGAGTTGGTCATAATATTAGTTTTTATTCCAGTAACTTTACAGATATACTGCATATATTGGATTTGTTAAATATAATTTTCTGGGTCTCTATCTTGCTTTACAAACAAAGAGGCCACCCACTCATTTAAAATTGTGTTTTCAATACAACAGGGGGTTTATATTACACTAACCTAGCAACACCAATAAAATGTTATTACCCTTACTGGTAAGTTAATTATTGTCCCAGAATCATATCTTGTCAAATCTCTCTGTTTTATGATGGCAGGTGTGGAAGGGAGAAGACAAGCCCAGTTTAGAAGGCTATATGCTGCACAGATAACTAAAGGGGTTTCAATAAAATACGAAATAAACATTCATTAGAAACAGGAGAGGATGTTAAGTGTTAATCGTGTGGAAAGTATGAGAGTAGACAATGCCTAAAAAGTCCTTAGTCAGAATTACGTAATCAATGCATTGTTTTTTCTCACGTACAAGACAAATGCCGTAGAAACAAACAAATCCTAAACATGTAGCAGCACCTAGCATTTGCTTTACATTCTTTTACAATTTATATCTGTTGCGTTTATTAATATTATATAATATTAATATTATTATTGCCTGTACTGTCTTTATAGATTAATTGTCTTTTCAATAAAGAGACTTCAGTATTTGTATCTGAGTGCACATACGATACGAAGCATTAAAAATTTGATGACTGGTGATCAGAAAATATTGCGCCAGAAGGATTATTATAATCTCACTGGTTTGTGTGGGTTTCCACATACAACTGATCCAATAGAATTGTAGGGGAAGGAACATCCACTCAATGGATAATGTCATTACGCAGAAAAATAACACTACACAACTCGACAAAACGGAAAACATTATTCTTTGTCTTCCCTGTCACAGTAGATGGCGCCATTTTCAAATGTTGCGCCTTAATAATGTCTCTTCTTTCTCTTCATCATTTTTTGTTTCTCCTCTCTTATTTTTAAGATTAAATGTATTCTTAATGTGTTGTTAGAGTTCATTCATGTAAATTAAAAAAGAGAGGGAGGGCACTGGCTTTGGGAGACTCTGACCATGATGTCTCTTAAGTCATTGGACATCTTTGATTATCCACACACACACATGTGAGCAGATCCAGTGAACGAACACACACACACACACACACACACACACACACACACACACACACACACACACACACACACACACACACACACACACACACACACACACACACACACACACACACACACACACACAGTCCCTGTCTGTATAAGGTGCTTTCAGGCTGTAATGCACTGTGTTGTCAGTACTGCTTACACTCAGTGGTGACCATAGCCTTCAGGATAGGTTTGCACAGTATAGCCGTCCCTCCCATTCATCTGGTCAGAAGTCCATTGTGTTAACCCTGTAGCAGATTTAAACCATTGGCTGATTGTTTGGGATTATGATAATAGGATGGCCAGTGATTAAATTTACTCATTTAGCCAGAGCACTGATCCAGAGACACACAACACTAGGGGGTGTTAGTGCACTACATCATATAAGTGCTACTAAGTCCAAGGAAGAAGACTAGATAATTTATAGTAGATGAATGCACAAATTAGGATTGCATTTACAACCTGTTACAAGTACAAAAATCAAGATATTGAATACAAACTATAGAAAGTACTTCATCATGACATTTGTTATTTATTTATTATTATTCTTAAATACATTTTTACTTTTGACAGCCACAATGTCTTTTTTTGCTGGGCGTTTTGAATGTGTGTGTTTGGACAGTAACGGTAGCTCTGAATCTCTGGTTTCCTTCCTTGATTTTCCTGATTCAGCACCTAAAAGGAAAATAAACAGTCTTGTCCTTGTTGCCAACTGAGTTTCTACTGCTAGAATGCTGAACAACATAGCACTGAACAACATAATCCACACCGAGCAGCAACACATGGAACTGGATACACAATATCAGGAGACCCTTACTGGTTGGTGGCCTGTTAAAGAAGAGCGCTCTCTAAATGGAATTTGATATGCATCCGGGAAACTTCACAGCGATGCTTGAGAGGGAGAACCCCTATAGTTACACTACTGCAGAGGAATTCTGTCAATCACAATGACCCAGGATGTCAGCACTTGTAAAAGTCTCTATTTGATCCGGAATTTTTTATTTCAGTAAAACATCATATAAGTGAACATGAATAAAACAAAGGCCTGTAGTATTCTACTTTTAGAGAATAAGATAATAAGATTAACTGGGCATTTAAAGAGCTACCCAAGCGGCATTTCTTTTTAAACAAATACTTTATCAAAAATCACAGTATATACAGAACAATAATGAGCATTATTTTCTGAAAATCAAATGAAGTAATCTTTAAAAAAGGTCCTGTCAGCGATTGACTGATGCATGTATTCAGGCGGCAGATTCCCATTTGGCTGAAGTAATCAGTTCAAGCTGTATTTGACAGTATGCAAAGCAAGCAATATTATCAGTCATGAATTTTACCAGAAGTGATTTGCATTCAAAAGAAAAATAGCAATAGTGCCACAATATTTTCCAGAATTTTCCTATTCAAACTGTTCAAACACGAGTGCAATTGACCTTTTTGAGTGCTTAATTTAGGAAAACTTATCACTGCACAAATGTCACTGACAGTGTCTAAACAGAGAGGGTGCATTATGTTATCCTCCAACCTGTCAAATGTCAAGGCATACAATCTAAAGTCCAGCCAGGGAATGCCATTATTCTGGAAAGCATCCAGAGGTCTCTTAAAAAGCCTGTGTAAGAATGCAGTTTGATTTTATTAGATGTCATGTACATTTTTAACAAAATATTTTACATTCAGCCTGAATGGCAGGATCTTATGAATATTTGTGATGAAATACCATGACAGTTTATAAGCATTACTTTTAAGGGGATGTCAGCTGTGATCAAATAGTACATTGTGTGGGTATGGTGCAAAAATATTTTGGGGAAAAGAGAGCTGATTTTATTTTGTGCTTGAAAAATAATACACACATAAATGTAGTACGCATTAGGCAAATGCATGAGACAAATACTTGAAAGGAAAAAGATCCATGAAAAACAGAATAAAAAATTGCTTTAACAATGAAATGAAACAAGTGAAGGAAAAAATCTGGTCATATGTGTTATTCATTCACAAGAAAAGTGCATTGGTATTTAATGTGGTTATGTACTATAGGTTTCACCACCAGGCCTGTACACGATCTATACTTTCAACTTACTTTTTTTGTATCCAAAATATACATCTTCACAATATAAAACACTTTTGTATTAATTACAGAGTATTCTCTATTGTTTCGTCGGCTGTTTCAAATGCATACCCTGGTCTACAGAGAATGAGGAAATGAAGAGACTGTGCCTGAGCAGTTAGTTTCTCTCAATGATGTTAATCATGGGTGTGGCTATGAGATTTTCTCATTAATAATCATGGTCTTATAAACCTTACCCAAATGTACTCATGAGCATAGAAAGGTGAGGTGGTCTTTCATTCAGAAAATGGGGGTTTTCCAGCATATCCACCCGCATACGAGGGGCTACGTGTGAAATAAATCACTGTGCATAAGAGTGTCTGTGTCTGAAATATATTAAAAATAAGTAACTAAAGTAACAACATATGTCGTTGTGGTGGAAAAGAGCATGACAGTCCTGCACAACAGTCTTTTGTGGAAGATTACATTCAATGACTGAAAAAATCATTAATGTGTCTTCGTTAGTACGGCACATGTCATGTGGCCGCTGTGACATACTGCATCTGCTTCTAACAGCAATTAGCGAGAAAAACTGAAGAACCCCACTACCTTTGCTCCTGATTGGTAGGTTGCTAGGATAACGAACACGCCATTTAGTACTCCATAAGATCAACCCTCATATTTGTTACATTACTAATTTTCAGCGATGACATGGAGATTCTGTACCCCAAACACTAGGTTTCCCCCAGATTTGTATCCCTTTTATGTCTACACAGTTCATGACTTCCAAATTCCGATTCACCATGATTTACGGACAATACAAACCCCACCCCTTCTCATCCGTCCAGTCACGTTCTGCCCCCACACCTCCAAGGTATGGTTCGATCCCCTCTGCACTGATGCTGGACCGGTGCCCGCGATGGCGTCAGTCTTGATTGGTCACCGTCCTTGTCGGTCACTTTCTGCATTTTGTCCCTCCGATATGGTTTAGCAGGTCGGCAAATGACGTGCGAGGGTTCGTGGGATTTGTAGCTGAGCGCCACAGTAAACTCAAGTCTCGCACAGATACCCTGGACAGCGCACCTTCTGTCTCCGCTAATTCTGCTTGCCATACAGCATAGCACCCATAGCGAGAGGAAAATAACCAGCGCAGCGTCCATCACTGGGCCGGTTTCCCTCAATGTAATATGGTAGGGGCGTTTTCTCGTTATTGTTAGTCTTTTATTGTTGTATGTGCTGATATCTTGCTAAAATGAGATTTGCTAGTGATGCTATTTTCATCGCCGCATGTGGCATGTTCATTAGAAGAGGATGCATTACTGATCGAAAAATTTGTGATTGCTGCTGTGCTTAAATTTCTTAACCGCTCAGTTCCGTACCGAGAGAGTCGTTATACAGAGAAGGTTTGTGGAGGGGCTTCGTTTGAAAAGTCACTGTTAATCATGTAACTTGGATTCTTTCTCTTAGTAATAATTACACATATTCATTAAAACTAAATACATTGTGCATACTGTCCGTGAGGTATGGCTGAGTGGCATAAACACGTTTGCCATGCAAAATGTATTGCTCTAAATTGCTAAATTGCTCTTAATTTGACACACAGGCACAGTGTATATACATGTGTTCCATTCATCAATCATGTCAATACGTAGTTTTTAGATTTTCCAAGAAAACTGGTGCATCTACAATCGTGTTAGTTTAGTCAGCTGCTCTTTTCTTCTCTGCTTGCATATTCACAGGCACATGTATGTAGGACTGGCACTCAAATACTGAAATGTATGAAACTTATGGATTCTAACACTTTTTTGGCAGGCAACCATGTGCATACTTGAGCTCTTAGTGAAAGGGAAGCTCTTGTTATTTTAACCCTACTGTGGCTTTGAATAGAAAGTAGTGCCACCAATTCTTCTCTTTCCTGTTCTCCAATGAAACCAGATGGCCTTTGTCATTTTGGAAAGCCTTGAATGACAGCTAAGAGGTGCTCTGTGTTCTGGATGTCAAACAGAATGAAACCACTGCTTAACAGAGAAACAACAAAAGAAATTAAACTTTAATTCAAAGGCAGTACACCATTGTTTTTTTACAAAAAGCTCAACCACCATATGAAACACCATTATATTTAAGTAGAAATGTATTTGATTACTAATTTGTAATATGTTTACTGTAAAAAGCAGTGAATAACCTATCAAAACATCCAGAGCAATCATACATGAAATTATCCATATTGATTATTATGAATCAGCCATACATGCATATTACCTAAGAGTGTTTCAGACCAAAAGTCTGTGTATGCTACTTATGTAGCTTGTACTTTGCTCATGAACTCGGTCTTGTCCCTGGTTTATTTACAATACAGTCCCAGTTAAGGAAGCTCCATTTGCAATTACAGTAGGTAAGGAAAATTGAAGCATGCACACACTTAGAGCAAAGGATATGTTTTCATATGACCTTTTTCAGTTAAACATGTTCATAACCGGAGATACCGTAGCTGTCATGACTGTGTGCTCCACCCCTTGTATGCCCTGAGTTAACTGATCTTATTTGATGAGAATAATGATATTTGATTTTATGATTGGATTTGTAATTGGACATACAACTTACAACACTGCATGTGTATGGTAACCTGAGCTAAATGTGCAAGCTCCAAATCATGTTAAGGAAATATAATGATGGTGTGTTTAAAGGGTCATGGGTTGTTTCACAGAGCAGAGAATCTGCTAAAAGTTGCTAATATTACTTCAGATCCATTCTTACTGGAGTGTTGAGAAAAATGTCTGGCCAGGACTACTATGTTAATCAAATTCCCGCAGAGTGACTGCAGTAGTCCGGTGTGAGAGGCATACCGGATTGTTCTTTGAAAAAAAGCAATACAGGTAAATTGTTTGTGAGGGCAAGTAAAAGCATTATAAAATAATCTTGTAATTATGATTATAAATTATGATGGGAACAATAGTCTCTGGCCATGCCACAGTTAACTCTGTTGAAGGACACCTCCAGCTTCTGTCTCTTTCAGTTGAAAGAAAGCAAAGTGCTGAAGGCAGCATGGAAGTGTACAGAGCACTGTGTGTCCCCCAGGTGTAGGAAACTAAACACCCAAGGGTAATGGCTTGGGACATAGAGTCATCTCCCCTAGACTGAAATTTCAGATCCCTGTTCCCTTTAAATCAACCCTCCGACTTTTGTTACTGTACACTGCGGTGTGTTAGATCAATAAACATTAAAGTTAGTTGGAACGGAAAGAGGCAGTTGCAATTTCAAAGAGGCCTCACTCAGCAAGAATGGTGAATTTGCAGGTATCCTGGAAATGTCTGAAACATGAAATACCTCTGGCCACTGGCAATAATGGACATTATTTACATGAAAGTCATTTTCTGTGCCATTGTCCTCCTTAATTCTGACATTCATGAAGAATAAAATATTACATTCAAACAAACGTAATAACAATAATTCTTCCTGTGGATGTTGTGCTGTGCTAGAGTAGACCATTATTGTCCTGGAAAATAATCATATTTTGTAACTTGATTAAGCATGTTTCAGCTGCTTGAAAGAGTAGATCAATGCTTTACTGAAGGTCACAATGTGTTCGGCCCTGAATCATGGCAACCTACTGCTGAGCAGAGACCGAGCAAGAGAGTGAGAGAGAGGGGTAGAGAGAGAGAGAGAGAGAGAGAGGGGTAGAGAGAGAGAGAGAGAGAGAGAGAGAGAGAGGTCAGGGGGTGGACACAGTCCAAAAACACAATAATGAACAGCTGTATGTATCAAAGTGCGTAGAGACTGTCTCAGCCCACAAAGAGGAATGTGTTGTTGTCATGTACCAGGACACATGTATATTATGTATAATTATTTAAGTAAATATTTAAGTATGTATTATACATGCACTGAATTCAAACCTGGTGTGATCACAGAAATTCAGTTGGACTTTTGGTGACAAATTCTAGATACACAATTTAGTAGGGTGAATGTAGGGTGAAGTCTGATCAATTTACAGCAGGAAACAACCGCTGCCATAGAATCACCCTTCAGTCCCAGTCCAGGATATTTCTTTAGGGTATAATGTGAACTGTTTGATATCACAGCATTTCCCCCAACCTTTAGAATGATGACATTTAAATGTCAGAATTCTAACAATACCTTAAAGGCACATTATTTAAATGTTTTCTTTCTCAAAGCAATTTACATTAATGCCATTGATTCTCTTATGTTTTCAGTTCATATTGACCATAGTGTTCATTTTCATTCATTCACTTTCAGGACCAACTAGAGGCCTTTGACAAACAGTTGAATTCTTTTGTGGACTACTTATTTGGTGAAAGAGGTGAGTATATATCTGAGGACATTGTTATGGTACCATCCTGCATTTGATGACTTTGAGACAGTAAGCACTGAGCATGGGATCTAGTGACTATCCACACGCCTGTTTACAGCTGGAAGTGATGGTGTCTGTAGCAAATTACCTGAAACAGCTTCTGTGAGTGATTTATGTTTTTGAAGCCTTGTTCACAGGTGTAAAAGCTGTAGGCCTACTTGTAAACAGGTCACAGTATCTAATCTGATTTACCTATATAAATAATACAAATCCTCAGAGGGTAACGTCAGCCTGTTTATGAAGGTTGCATGGGATAAAATACAGTAGCAAGGTTGATGTGAAGGACAACTGTGCCGAGTTGATTTTTTGATTTGGAAATTTGCTCCTGTCAAAGTGGTGGTTAGCTACTGTGATTCATTCTTGTCACGCATTGCCCCAGCAACAATTTCCCTGGATACGGACATGACACCAATCTTGCCAAGGCGCTCACCAGTTTGAAAGTGTGCCAGTGCTAGAATATAAATGGTAGTCCAGGCAGCTGAGCATCAGGACAGGGACAGACTATGAAAAGCCAGTATTGATCTCTCCGGATAAAGCTGTCATATTATCTGTCCACGCAGCCCAGGACAAGGTGAAGTGTCTGGCAGTGCGTTCATTTGCATCCACATTACCGTATCTGTTTACTGTGATTTGGGCAGAGTGAGACAGGCTGTGGTTGAAAGAAACAGCATGCTAGAAAAATCAAAACTGCCCCTTTCCTAGCATGTTGATTACAGAGGAAAACTGTAATATCAACCAGTTACATTACCAATGGAAATTATGCCCATTTTCATGCTAAAATTCTGAATGGACTTATGTATTCCAACTACTATTATGTATTTATTAATGATCTGAAAACAAAATATTATCTAATGTTAAACACTGGAGCATGTAGTCTATTTCACCTATTCTCACAACAAAGAAATTGTTCCTCTGAGATTTGAAATGAAGCCAAGTGTGTATTAATCACTGTGTGTGATTCCTGTCCCTGTGTCTCAGATTCCAGAGTGAGAGGATGGCTGCTGCTGGATTCTTATTTGCCCACACTGTCCTTCACCATAGTCTACCTCCTTGCAGTATACCTGGGACCAATCTACATGAAGAACAGGCCTGCATATTCCTTGAAAAAAGTATTAATTGTATACAACTTTGCTGTGACTATGCTATCTCTCTACATGCTCATTGAGGTAAGCCCCCCCTCCTCCAAAAAAAAGGGAGGACATTTTTTACCTTTTGAATTTCATGCAAATGTTATCCTGTTTTTGGCAGCATTTTTGTGCCCTGCTGAAGTCTGTGTAGGAGCATGCCAGTCCCTGTGTTTTCATGTATTTAGCTGTAGTCGTCAGCGTCTTCCAGATCTGATTAATTGTGTGGGTTTAGTGTCATGTCTTATCAAAGCTCTTGATGGACAGTTGGAAGGCAAGTGTGCTATCCATTCATAGTATGCAGTATGTTGGTAGCCAAAAAAGCAGTGAAGATGCCATTTACTTGACATTTTCCTTTTACTTGGTGTGGCTCAGGATTACACTTTCGTCTATTCATTGTAATCTTTTCACAGAGTTTGAATGTGTTTTCATGCTCTAGTTTGATACTCATGTTAAATAAAAACATGGGGGGCAAGACCTGTTTTTCTTCTTCAGACGTGGGCCACCTGGTACTTTTGAAACACTCGAGTACATCCGGTGTTTATGCTAGAATGAGATGGTGTTTTGACACTGCAAGCAGTGCAAAGGAGCTGCTACTCCCTGTAACATTATCTGCTACACCTCACGTGCAAGAGCCAGCGTGAATTTTTGAAAAGGCCAGACGGAGATGCCGAAGGGGACGGAAGACTCGCGGCCGTGTGCAGAAATCACGCTGCATACATGGCACCCCACTGTCTCCATATCCACTCCCTTTCTCCCTCCTGTAATGACCTCAGGGCATTTGTTCGCTCGCTCACAGTGTGTGTCATGTGACCGCCTATGTCACTGATAATTGTGTGTGTGAGATAATTTGGCAAGAAGTCACCGGCCATGTTTTCGTTTTTTATTTTGTGGAAATGTTAAATTGGCCAGTGTCACCGTATCATACACTGTTTTACAGGGGGAAATTAAGGCTTGAAACAGCCTCTCTGCAAATAAATATTACAAAAACTATATAAAAACATATGATTGCTGAACTGTTTTATGTTTTGCATTGTCAATATTTCAAATGTTATCAGGCCTACAGTTTAGCATTTCACAGAAGGAATGGCTCTAGCTCCAAACCACATTGTGAGACAGGATTGCTTATTCAGATCTGATAATAAATCATTGTTGTTATGCACTGAAAAATGATCATGTTTGTCCATGAAGTCATATAGTGCATAGCCAACTTCCTTTATTCTATTGAAGAATAACCAGAGACATCAACAGTCTGAATCTAAATGGAATTTCAGTACAGGTGAACTGAACTGTTCTTGATTGTGTTGTCGGGGAAGTTTTTTCTCTTGATTACATCTGAATAGTGGGTCAAACAAAGGCCATGTAGATGTTGACATAGCCTGTTTCTAGATTATAATCAAATTAGGAATGTCTGTGCTAGTGGTGCACACTGAACAAAAAAAAAACATTTTATATATTACATATTATTTCATTGAAAAAGACTTTTAAATGTTTGAGTCACAACAACAACAAGTATCTGGCTGTTGTATCACTATGCAGCGTAAGCTGTGACAGAATGGGCCTAAGTGAAAGCTGGCACATCTAGCAGAACCAGAATTTGACACCTCTTCCCCAAGTGAATGTGAAACAACAGTGCGGTTGGCTTTGACTTGAGAGTGAATGGAACTGTCACAGCATCAGGCTAGTTTGTTCCTGTGTGGAGAGGCCCCAGATGGCAGTGCCATTGCCAGATAACCAGCAGAGATACTCCAGGCTTCCGCCCCCTGGTGACAACTCTATGTTCTGGAGATCTTCAATCCTGTAAGACTTCAAGATGCATCTCTTTAACATGGAGTATAAACACTGCTCAAGTTGTAGTAATGCCCTCACATATGTCAGTGAGAACTGGAACGCGAGCATAACAAGGACTGACTGTATGGAATCTCCCAGTCCCCCTAGTTTCTACATTGAGGAATTTTTGGACATTTCTATTTAGCAATTCAGATATAGAACCTCTCTAAAGGGCACAATGTCAGCTTGTAAACAAACTGTTTCTGGAATTGAACTATAGTACAACTGAAGCTGCAATCTCATCTCAAATTGCGATGTCGTGCCACCCCAGTGTTGGCACACAGCGGGGCATGTTCACTCACACCAGGGCTCTCAGTATGGCACTGGGCCTGACTGCTCCTGCCCTTTCCTCATGCCCTCTGTCCCCTGCCATCCTCCATATCTATCTAAGACTTAACATAAGGAATGTGATATTTATAATCATACTATGTACTTCAGGTCAGAGGTTTTCTCCAGGCAGTTTTGGTTGACATCATGTAGATGCTATATATTCAAAATAAGAACCAATGTAACATAACTGTTGTGACTTCTTACAGATGTTTGTCCATATTTACAAAGAGTCAGATATGAATGCTGCCGTACATAAAATCAAGTCAAGGCTATGGTTGCAGCAGCTCTGTAATTATTTGCTAATTTGCCTGGTTACAAGTTGTGTTTTGTCTATTTCTTCATTATATGCCTTGATGTTTTATAAGAACATCAGATCATATAAGAGGAGGCCATGCAGCCCCACTAGGCTCATACACTGCATATAGTGAGTACTGAAGAGTCCAGGGTATTTCAGCATTACTCTATCACATCTAGCCTTATATACAAAGCTGTGCCAATAAGAATATTGCACCCTCAGAGTGAAATTGCACTTGCTGTCTGAAAAGGCAGAGCTGTTTCTTTCCTTGAGAGCATTAACAAGGGCACAAAGCCCATGTCAGTGATCTCTTTCTAGTGCTGGGACACAGAGTTGCAAAATGACCTCCAAACAGAGGGGCATACAGCATTTAATGATTACTTAAATGCAATTATTTTGATGAGCAGTCATATATCCCTCTTTGTAACAGATTATGCAGTTGAAACCTCATCTGACCCAATCCTATTACAGCTGCTCTCAATATCACAGCACCACCCTTCCCCCACTGTGGCAGAAAGGCAGGGTTCTGTGTGAGCCCGGCTGTCTGGGGGACAGTGCTGGAGGAGGGGTGGGGGGTTCACACCATTAGGGAGGGAGACAGGAGAGAAGGAGCTGCATGTCTTGTGACTTAACGGTGCCGTTTTGTTTCAGCTGATATCGGCTGCCTGGGTGGGGGGTTACCGGCTGCAGTGTCAGAGCCTCCACGGTGCGGGAGACGCAGACATCAGGGTGAGCCCGCTCGCTGACTCACGCCCTAATCCCCTCATCCCCTTTCTCCTAACGAGACTACCGAGTGAGCTGACCCTATCAGCCCTCTCCCATGTACTCCTGTTTCTGGGTATTACCTGTGTAATCAGCTTGTTTTGTGTGCGACGGTTATGTAATCTACAGCATGCACCCCTTTTATCCAGGAGTAAAATGTAGTCTAGTAAGAAAAAAAAGAGGCCCTTTCGCCAATTCTTATGTGTTCCAATAGGAATTTCAAGGCTTTTCAAAGCCAAAACACATTTTCTCAATTGTCTGTGGTGTGAAAGGAGGTAAATGGAAGGCACTTCCTGTTCCAGAACTTTGGGAGAGTGCTAGAGGGCCCACCTTTTCTGAGGAAGAACGGTAGGTATGTTGACACATCAAAAGCTATGCTCATGTGCTTGGGTTACTTACTGTATGCTGATGTCACTCAAACTTTACGATTAAACTTTCAAATTTTACTGAACGTGAATGGCATATGTGACAAATGGGGATGGTGTAAAAATACCATTATGGCATTTTTAAAGAGCCTGACCACCAGCATGGCACGTTCAAATCCATGGCTGCCTTTCATCTTCTCATTTGTGCTCCTTTCCATAGCTTGAAAAAAAACTCTGCATCTCAGATTCTCACCTCACTGTTTTAAGTTAGCCACCAACAAATAATGGCTCAAACAGTAAAAAGCACAAACCCTTTGCCTTGAGTTTCTGAAAGATTTCCTCCCATCTTAACAGGTTGCCAAAGTGCTTTGGTGGTATTACTTCTCCAAGCTCATTGAGTTCCTGGACACAATATTTTTTGTCCTGAGGAAGAAGAACAACCAGATATCCTTCCTGCATGTGTACCACCATGCCTCGATGTTCAACATCTGGTGGTGTGTGCTTAACTGGATACCCTGTGGACAGAGTAAGTCTTGCATTGCCAAAGAAGCCTTTCTATTTCATTGCATAAAGACAAAAATGTTGAACAGGCTGCTCAGCATTATAAATTTGGTGATGTAGTAGTACAGAGATAGAAGCCCAAAGTGCAGTTTATTAATAATACATTCTGTAATGTGTTACCATTAATTCTGTCCCAAGGTTTCTTCGGACCAACCCTGAACAGTTTCATCCATGTACTAATGTACTCCTATTATGGACTGTCCACCATTCCATCCATGCATAAGTACCTGTGGTGGAAGAGATATCTCACACAGGCCCAGCTGGTAGGTAGAATGTGTGTGAACAGTTTTACAGGTGCATGGTGCCAGCCCCCATCTCACAGTGACCCCCCTCTCCCTCATTATCTCTCTCAGGTCCAGTTTATAATGACCATCACTCACACCCTCAGTGCTGTGGTTGCTCCTTGTGGGTTTCCCATTGGCTGTCTCCTGTTCCAGTCTTCTTACATGGCCACGCTGGTCATCCTCTTCATCAATTTTTACATCCAGGTAAGAAGCGTGGTTCGATTAAGATGGCCTGCGTTTGTTTCAAACTGACAAACTGAAACTAGTTTGAGAAGCAGTGGCCCTTTATTTACTCAGTTACTTCATGAAATGGAACAGAAGCTGTCACATCTTTAATACATGCTAGAGCATATGTCACAGGACTGGGGAAATCATTGCACTAGGAAGTCAGAAAATTGACTTTCACTGTTAAATTATGCAAACTAAATTTTGGACTTGTATCACTGTGCAACACCATTTTCAAACAACATGAGGTAAACATTTTATATATCTATAATATATAATATATATAGCTAAAACACATCATAAGTGAGACTTGGGACACTAAGCCTTCTAGCCACAGGTAGTCATGTCCAGTCTTTGATGTGTGGGACCTGTGTATGAAAGGCAGTCGTTAATGTCCCACTGTGGTCTTCATCTCATTTCAGACATACAGGAAACGGCAATCAGGAGAGGAAGCAAAATTACCCATCGATGTTAAAGATGTCAAGAACAGCCATGCAAACGGATTCTCCTCTTCAATCAATGGTTCAAACTCCAAACAAAAAAGCCAGTAACTTTGAAGGTGACTGGACAGATTATCATTTTAGAGAGGTACCTGAATCTAATGACGCGCTGAAATGATGCTATAGCTCAAACAGGGATAAATTACAGTATGTTGCGTTTTATATAGAACACTTTGTTCTTAATTTTGTATCAAGTGGTTTATTTTGTTTCCTTAAAGCTTGATAATGGAATGGTGGTCAGTACTGTGTGCATAGGGACATATTCATTGACCTTTCAGTACAAGTGTCTGAAAACATGAGGTCCCAAAATGTGAACATGATATACATTACAGAGAACACTGTGCAGCATAGAGAGAAGTTTACCATGAAAGTCAGAGTTCATATTCTTCCGCAGAAACAGTTTTACATCAGTGTGCAATGTAACATTCTCACAGTGCATTTTATTTTCTAATATTTTTGTACTAGAACACCATACTGCTGTCACATTACAAGAAAATACAATGAACAGCCCTATGTATACGGTACATACACCAAATATCACTTCAGCAGATTTATCAAAATTAAACAAATGATGCCTTAGAAACACAGAACCTTCTACCTGATTAATCACAACCATTTCAATGTGTTTGAATGTCCTAAGTCACAGGTGCAAACATGCAAGATGTAGTACTTTTAACAAAATTATTTTAGAAAATTATATTTTGAAAAATGTTGTTACAACTGAATTTTCTTAGAATTTATACATTGATCATTTAAGGCAACTGTTACTGATCAATGAGTGTTTGGGGACGGCTAACAATGTGGGAAGAAATAAAGTACTTAAAAACACTTTTGCCTGCAACTATCAACTATATAATGGCCACATGACCATGGTAACAACTTTCACTGTACTTCCATGTATAGGAACCCTGAGGCGTCTATAACCTTTGTGAAGAGTTATTTCGTTTACCGTTACATTTGAAAGCAATGTTTCAAACTAAGAAATGTACTGATGTCTTCAATTTTGGATTAAGATGTAGTCTCCCACACCACCACCCAAATTCAGTTACAAATGAATTGACAGTCAGACAGCAGACAATGAGTCCAAAACATGCCTTGTTAGACCATTAGCAGACAATAATGAACACATAACATTTCAGTGGCAAATAATAATTCATGGGAAACAGACTGCCCCAAAGGTCATTTTAATATGGGATATTTCAGCACTGAATACATTAAGTGGTGGTGGGAGTTTCAGCAGAGTGCATTTTGTTGCCATCGCCACTGGTGGACCTCTCCTGTGGAGTGGTCTGTTTGGAGAGAGAAGATTATTTACAGTTCAAACAGTGAGTCCACATACAGTTCACAGTGAGTCCACACACAGCTGCATGTGTCATACATACATCTTGTAATGACTCCTGAACTGATGGCAGATTATTTTGGGTCATAGCTGAATGTCTCGATATCTCTTACAGTCTCCTCTTGATCTCCTCCCCCAACCCCCCCTTTCTCTCTCTCACACACACACACACACATGCACGCACACGCACACACACGCACGCACGCACACGCACACACCCTTTACTCTTGTTCCCTCCCCATTTGTGTTTGGCTTTGTGTAAACTGGAGCTCTGCATTATGCAGCCTGGTCATTCTGCATATATATGGCCTGACTGAGGTGGGACTCTAACAGCATCATAAACTATGCATGACACCTACCATGTCAGATGACCTCACGTGTGAAGTTGATGCAGTAGCATCTGCACCTCTTGCTGTGCTGCTCTCAGTGTCCTTTCGCAACAGTTCCAATGACTGCAATCTGGAAGAGAGCAGTCAACATCGAACAAGTGTCTGTTACTGAGGGGTCTCTGGGTCATATACACCTTAAAAAGTAAAAACATATTCTGATATGGTTTTCGTACCGTATAAATTATACTTTGATTTACGACTAAAGTATTTACAATGTTACAGTTGCACCGATACTGACTGGTAACAGAAAATGAACACATCAATTTAAGACAATCAGTCACTGAAGGTGAGTGCAGTGTTTCAGAACAGTCAGTCACAGAATGCAAGCACATCTTTTCTGGAATGAGGGAAAAAAATCGTACCTGCTCTGTTGTCTGCCACAAAACGACATCACTGCCTGTGACTCAGTCCTCCAAAAGCTCTGAAATCAAGCACAACTTCCTGGTTTGAACTGGATTTTCTCAACAAGGTAGTGCATCATGATAAGATGAGGCCATGAAACTCCTCCTGGGACATAATTTTTTTCACAGCAAACTGATTCTGCTGACTTGAGGAGGAAGCAACTGTGACACAGTGATTCCAAGTTCACATGATGAAAAGCCCTTGCTTCTCTCCACACTTCACACACACCACCTAGCATAACCTGCCTATGTCATGGGAGAATGATGAAGACAGCATGTACTCAGTTAGTGCATGCTCGCAGGTGCTTGACTGACCAGGTGCTTCTGCTAGAGATTGGCGAGACTAACAAACATAATCAGGCTGGGCCTATTGTTGCCTCTCCAGCCATAGTGGCACAACCGTGATGGCACAGCTGAGACTTAAACCCACAGAATTTATATATAACTGGTTAGCCATCAAACTGAGCAAATTTACATTATGTGTAAGAAGTGACAGAGGAAAAATGAATGTAGCTATAAGGTAGAACTTTGGGATGTTGAAGGTGTGGGGACAGACCACAGTATCCTTCTCAATTTCCTTTAAGGAGCGGCAGTCCTGCTCCAGGTGGTTCAGCTCATCCATCACTGTGGCCTGGAACTTCTCCAGGTGCATTAGCCTGCAAGCAGATTTGTTTTTTAAAACCTTTAAAGCACAGGGTTGGAAAAAATAAACACTCCCAAGTGCACAGCTAGGTCTTACTAACTTCTGGATTAAAAAAAAAAAAAAAAAAATACTACTGGTTTATTCCACCTGCCAGTTCACTCCATTCAGTGCAAGAGCCTGATTCCAATAACCAAAGACCAGAATAAGAATCACAAACTCACTTCTATCTCTGCTATTATGTAACATCTCCAATAAGCCAGGGGTTATCCTCCTGTCGGAGTTTGGTACCAGCGAATCAGCAAATTGTCAATAATAATTAAAGCAAATAGTTACAGAGTAAAATAAAAAGTACTGTGCTACAGTACAGTAGCACACACAGTGGAGGTCTTGTACCTGTGGCTATGCACCGTACTGAGTAAAGTCGTCACATTCTTCTGACAGTCAGAGAGGGACTCCAGGGACCGCGACTCTACTTTCTTATACCTGGACTGAGAGAGGATTGACCTTGGACAAATTAGGGAACATTTGCAATGACAATATTGTTCATCATAAAATTCTCTCCAGTTTTGCTGATTCTGAGAGACATGAAAAAGCTTGCATTATCATTTGTATGTCAACGTTAAATTGCTCTATGACCAATAAAGCTTATTCAGAACACCATGTGAAAAGGACTTGTAAATCTAATGTAATCAATAACGAATTTTATTCCCATTGCATTTTTTGGATTTTTATTTATTTTTTTTTTTTTTTTTACATGGAACTGTTGATTCATCTCCTCAAACCCCATTTTAAGATGTACATGTGACTGAAAAAGTATGCAAGATTTTGTCAGTTAAAACTGAAGGGAATTTTGCCCATTTTCTTCAAAGTAAAGTATTTTAAACTCTTACATCCTAACATTTAACCTTAAAGTCCACCTTGGTGTGAGGAACTAGGTATCTCTTTCCCAGTGATATGTCCTTCAGACTGAGTCGGGGGAGATCATTACCGAGAAGTGCTCTCTCAGCTGATTTTTGAAAGTCTGAAAGGCAGCAGTCACACCAGATCCCATCTCTGTCTCCGACTCTGTTTCTTCGGGAAACATGGTCTTCCCCTCTTAGGAAAATCGAGAGGGACAATTTTAAGAACAAAAAGTGTGACTGGATTATTTATTTTTTAGAAAGGAGTCATTATGGTAAACAGAAAGAAATAAACGGAAATTTAAGAACCACTGAAGGACAGTGTCCTTGTGTGACCTTTCATGGTAACTGTGGGAGGGAGAAAAACTGGGTCGAGTGGTGAGAGAAGAGGGGGGAGGTAGCCCAAGCAAATCACGCCACTGAACAGGCCAGCTTTTACCAGAGCCAAAGTGGCAAGCTGCCATAGTCACATGTGCTTAAAAAAACAAACTTTTAAAACAAAGAAAGACTGCTGCACAAATGTAGTTTTCTAGAAGCTTAATACACATTTAAAACATGACAAGAAATGGACAAGTTACACACAAACAAGTGACAGCATGGCTGTTTTTGGATGTTTCTGTTAAGATTTACAAAGGAGGAACAAGGATCATCTGTCTCATAGTAAGTAAGTCGGTCTTAGATGTGCTGATGTAGACCTGCAAGCACACAGACACAAGTCTTTGTTTCTCTTCAGAGGGGAAAAACAAAAAAAATTAAAAGCCCAAAGGCCCTCTTTCTTTGCTTCATACAGTGCACATTGAATAATGAAAGAAACTGAGCAGAGCAGTGTCTGCCAAGATCCCACACAAAAGCCTGAGAGAGATCACAACAGACAACCCCGCAGCCTAAGAACTCCCTTCTGAAAGAGCACTACAAAATATTTCAGTGAATAGTGCTGGTATGATACATAAAAGGGCATGGTAAAAAGGAGGCAAATATTGTAATAATAATACAAAAAAAAAACTTCCGGCATCTGCAAGTGTTACAACAGGTTGTGATAAGAAGAGTGTAGGTGTACAGGAATCAGTGTGTATGATAATACATCATATATGAAACTAAATATTTAAAAAATCCATTATGTCATACCTCCCTCCCTTTGTAATAATGTTGGGTCATTACACTGTGCTAGATCACTAGGGGAAATTCCAAGAGACCAGATAAGCGAGATGAACAATTAAAGCTGCATGTTAAGTACCTGTAATACCCTCTAGTGGACTTTCAGGGAAGAGTCTTCTAGGTTTCAGTCCAACACCAGGCAGGTCCTGCGTCTGAACAATCTGCCGCTTCTCTGGTATCAGGCTAAAAACTGGTACTGAGCAAGGAAGAGAGATTGGCCATGACATGCAACACTGAAAGTCACTCATCCTGAACAGGAGGCTGACTCTTGGAACATACCTGTGAAGTCAATTTTCCGTTTTGCTGGCAAAGGAGATGTTACTGCTTTAACAGTGTTAAGTTCCTGAAACACATTTGTGAAGAAAAACATTAATAGTGGAAAACCATTTCAGAAAAATGACTTGGAGCCTACATAGAAATAATTACAACTGAATACTTTTGTTGCATCATTTTTGTTGTTAAATTTAGTTGTCAAAATTTGTATTTCTTGTATATCGTTTGTACTTACGGTACATTATGTTTCCCCATTATCTCAAGTTGAAAAGCAAATAATGGTGCATCATTTACAGAAAAGGGCACTCAAAAAAAAAGCACCTTATCGCTACTTTCATCTTGAACCGACAGAGACACAGAATCCTCTGTCCCACTTTCAAGAGGAAACCCTGTAATGACATCACACATAAAGATTCAGTTCTGGGAGAGAGAGGGTACACATATCCTGAAAGTGCTGCTCACATTTTGCTGGGTTTAGAGACCCATATTTTGCCTATTACTGGTTAAACCAATATTAATGACATGGGTGCAAAAAATGACTTGCCTGAATCACGGCCTTGAAATGTTAGGTTTGGTATTGCAGAGATGTCCAATCTTTGTGCTCTGGTTCCAGATACAGGCTTTTCTGTATGCCTTTTCCCATTCTGTTCCCTTTCCATTGATTTTAAATCTGGTGTGGAATGCTAGTGAAAATTAAAATGTGCAAAATTATTGCCACTTTTTTGTAGAAAAAAAAAACAAATTTAGAAGGTGACAATTGAGGTTGGCTGCTAGGTTCAGTGTTGACTACTAAATGAAAATGGATGGGTGAATGTTACACTATGAATATGTCAGATACTGCAACTGAGGTAACACTTTGTTTTTTCCTCTGAAACCTCTTCAGCAGGAGTGGAGGGGTAATGCAAATTGCAGGTAAAAGAATATTACCTTAACAATACCTGCCTCTTCAGCACTGCTGGCTGGGGACAGAGGGAGAACTTGGAGGCAGGAGAAAAAAAAAAAAAAAGGGGAAACTTAGAAACAGCTCAGGAACACCTCATAACTCTGAACGCTAAAAGATAAATCTTCAACTCTGTACAATGTCTCACTCCTCAGCTTGCTTTTGGTCTTTGGCTTCTTTCTGGTGTAGTCAAACCTCCGAAGCTCTCCTTGTTTAGAACCTCTGTCGCCCCGGGTTACGCTGCTGTCACTCTCGGAGGCTTCCTTAGAACGCCAGCCCTGAAATACACATCCACCATTTCAAACGTCATCAGAATCTGTGAAGGGACTGGAGGCAAACTGTGAATCCTCTTATCAGCTCCCTTGTCAAAAAGCATCAGGGAGCCACCCTGTTCTGCCACAGTAAAACAGAGTTAGGCAGGACTTGAGTGTACCTTATAGGATTCTTTCCTTTTCTCTGCAGTGACTGGAGTAGATGTTGCAGACCTGCAGGTCAGAGGATTATTCTTCAGTTTTGCTCAATGGGAAATGCATTTTTAAGCTCAGCACCTGCTGTTTCACATCCAACTGTAACTGTAAAATGTGCACAAGGACAATACTAAAAGCAATTAATTTGACAGTAGTTTGACAATGAATAATTAGTAACTATGTAAAACTCATTATCTAACAATATTATCATACTTTTTCAATATGCTAGGCCATGAGAGGTACGCATGCAAGTGTGTTACCTCACCCATTTGAGGATACAGAGGGGCTGAACAGTCTTGCTTTCGCCCTTGCAACCTGGGGAAAAAAAAAAAAAAAAAAAAAAAAAAAAGTGCCAAGCATAGGTGTTATCACAATGGTGATCACCCACAACTGCAGCTGGTAGAACTATCAATGCCACCAATGCAATAGCTGTCAATGCAGCAAGCTGTCTGACAGCTACTGTATAATTCTTGCATATGCCCTTTATGGGACACTGACCTGGTACCTTTGCAAAGCTGCCATGAATGACATACTCTCTCTCTTCCTGACATGTGACAATCCTTTACACATGGAGCTCAGTGTCTCTGAAACTGCACCCCCTGCCTGAAGTGGTCATGCATTCACAAAAATATAATAATATTCAATAGAGGCAGATACATTTAAGTCCAAGAGAATCTAACATTGGTTGATGACGCAATAAAGTCTATGAAATTTCACAGACCACATCTACCGTGATTGACAGCAAGTTTTAAATAAGCTGGTGGCTTTTTAAATTTACCTGAACTATGCAGTTTATAAAATGAATAACACAGTACTACAGTATCAAGTTAATCTTTCATATGACAATAAACACAGAATTTGTTTTGAATGCAGTATCAGAGCAAACATTGCCTTTATAAAAAGGGAGAAATAGGAGACTGGAAAAATACTTTCAATCAAACAATCAATCCATAATTCAATAAATGCTAACCTCAGTGTCAGAGTGATCATTCAGGTGAAAGACATCCACAGTTTCCCTGATGGAGCCAAAAGCACAAGAGCAAACAATGAAATATATGAAATGACTACGTCAGGTGGAGATAATGTTAAAAACTCACTGTGGTGGTGCCACCTCAGCTTCATCTTCATCACCAACTGGTGACACCTGAAGAAATGAATTAGAAAGCGCTATTCCTGTATTTCTGTCAGACTCAGCATAAGTAGAAAGCTGCATACATTCAGTTCATGAAACCTGCAGGTGCTCAGCCAGCCAGGGGAGGATCCAGAAAGCAATGATACAGATGTGTTCAGCTGTCCTATTCACTACTTTACCACAGCAAGCTTGAGCCAGCTGTTGACTTGCCAATGCGACTCTTTGACCCCAGGCGCACTGGCAAAGCTGGGATGTGAACTCCCAGCTTTGAGATACACCGATACACTGTGACAAATTCATCCCCCTGGCTGGTCTTTGCTTAATTCATTCTGACTACAATTTAATATTTTGTTTCATAAGGACACAGTAACAGTAGTAAATTGGAGACACAGTACATACTATCCATGATATAATACTTACATCAGCTGGTTCTGTTGTCTCCAAAGTTGAGGGGCTAGAAAAAAAAATAATTGAAAATGCATAACAACCTGTTTAAACACTTCACGTGCTGAATGTATGAAAATAAAGAAATACCATATTCATCTATCTTCTCCAACACGACTGACAGAGACATATTTGAACTCCTACCAGGTTGGGATGTCCTTCTGCCCAATTTTATCACCTTGCAATTCTGGAATAGGTAAATGAAAAAAATATGTATGTTTACATAACTGCTATTTATCTATTCACTTAAAAGTTATCTATCCTTCCTTTATTCTAAAGAAGTCCCAATAATGTGAGATCTCCCTTGCAACAGAGTTCTGAGCTCACCACTGGAGACAGTCTGCCACATTTAATATCACAAAAATAAATAATAAAACTTATCTTCTGCTGCCGTCTCTCCAATGGCCAATTCAGACAGTCCTTCAGGTTCCACAAATTTCTACAATTATTGTAAATATTGATAGAATTAGGAGTAAAGTCTTATGCACTACAAACAGATCTTAATGTCACGACATGTTGCATGTTATTGATGTTACCCATTGTTTTTCTTCTCCAAACACTTTTTTGATTGCAAGTTCAACATTGTATTGAGAATCAAAAATGATCTGGACCGTTTTTCCTTCTGTCTTGCCATGACAGACAGGGATGGCCATATGGACAGTCAATATTTTCTGGTTATCACATCCTGGGGAAAGTGAGAAAACATTACATCTTATCATTTTATTTGATACAATAGTTTTGTGTGATAGAAGAAGAAGGTGGTAAAATATATATCAATGCATCTAATAAATAAGTGAATAGTATTCCTTTACATTCAAACAGCAGCAGTGAATTAGAAACTATACATACATTTCATGATATGTCCAAACAGATTTTGGTGTCAAACTTATGGTGCTTTATTTCTTGGATGTAAAGAGTTAGAACTGCATTTCCACAAACAGCCATACTCCAAATGGAACATTTAGAAGGTATGGCTGTCAGACTCACATCAAGCACCTATGCTAAAAACGACCCATCTTTAATTTACTCACCCAGTAAAATATGAAATAATTAACTCCACACTTACTGCCAACACTATATCCACCAACAGCTCCTCTTGCTAAATTGAGTGATTCCCAAAGTGTACCCTGAAACCCAGAAAAGATAAACATTTCTAAAAATTGAAGGTAGATATTTAGAGAGATCATGCCTGAATACAAAACATATTAAAACACTGCTTTTAACCTGAAATTGTGTTGAATGATCACAAATACATTTAGGACTGTAGTTACAGTGCATGGAAAATGATCCTCACTGCTCAGACAATGTAATTTAATTGCACATCAATTCCAAATAGTCTTACCTCAGGGTCATTCACAAAGAAACTGATGCAGGAAGTACCAAGGTTGAAATCGATCCAGAACTTGTCAAGATTCTTATCATCTGGCATGAATAACTGAAAGGACAAATAAACATCTTTAACTCAATCACTGTTCTTGTACATGACAATTTAAATGAAGTTCATTTCCTTTCCTTTCAATCCAATTCATTATGTTCATATTTTGATTGAAAACACAGATTTGATTATCAGCGGTTAAGATTCTAAGAAAATAACACAAATGTGCTGCGATATTTACCTCAGTCAAGTCCAGAAAAGCTTTCTCACATGGAAATGTAAATACTCTGCAACACAACACAAAGCAGTTTTGCTTTAGCAGCAAACATTCAGAAACATTCATTGATTGCAGTTTATACATTTGGTATACAATCTTTTATACAACACGAAAAAACATTTACCTTATACGAAGTCTTATGAGGCATAAAATCGCCCATTTAACTTGTGCGTATTTATACGCACAATTTAAAGTAGAATATACTTTAAATGCAGCCCTATGGCAGCTGCATTTAAAGTATATTCTTAATTCATATCTCAAGACTAGAACTAATAGTAGCCAGATATGATATATTGATATTATAACTGATATCGGACAAACAAGTTTACACATTACAAAATAATACTGTGTTGAAACACACCTTCGTTCATCTCCAAAATAGTTATTCACTTCGTTCAGAAATTTTCGGCAATCCTTCATTAAAAAAAAAAACAAGTGCTGTGATTTTATGAGGAAAAAAAAAAAAAAAAAAAAAACTTATAAATCTGTACTAATACAATAATAATATTCATCGACTTTAACTCACAGTCTCAAATTCTCGATCATTTATTGCCTTAAACAAGTCACCAAAAGTCTCGTTGGAAAACCACTTGTACACCAGCTCTTCTCTCCATTTCTTTACAGTAAGGCGACACAGAGATTCCGAGATGGCCACTTGCATTTCATAATCTGAGCAGAGCAGAAATTCATCATTTTCGTAAATACTGTTACCATTCAGATCTGGTCCATCATATTTAGTTATTACGGGATTTAAAAATGATTATAAGGTAGCTGATCTCTCACAATTCACATTCAAAACACCATAATTTACTTGACAGTTACAAATTCTGAACCACAATATCCATGACCAGAACTTACCACCCACGGTCAGAATCATTTTAGCGAACTCCGCACTGAAATGGAGAAAAAAAATGTCCGCAGCAAAGTAAATAAATGAAATCCATCCGCTAGAGGGCAATGTCATCTCACAATGCTATTCATCACTATGCCCCAACTAGGATATGTAACGTGGAGCTCCTGGTCATGTAAATTCTTGCAGTTTGGCTTGCTTAATCTCTGTATACACAAAAATACTTACAGTAATGTAACTTTCAGTAAACACTGTGCCCTCACTATCTAAGATGGTAGTCCTGCTCATGCAAATTCTATACAGTAGTTTTGCACTTTTGTTTTTACAAAAACAGAAAACTTCCAGAATTGTAAAGCAGAAAGTCAGTAGAATAAACTTTATAGGAAGTTAGAAAATAAATATTTGGTCTTCTCGATACCATGAGCTGAAATTCCTGCACATGTAAATTCTTTACCATGGAATTGTGCTTGTTTGATTTCTGTTGGCATGTATCCAGAAAGCACTGAAACACTTACAGGACTGTGGTTCTGTACACACTGTGCCCACACTGTTAGGAGATGGATGTACGGTGCATGACAATTCTGCACAGGAGAATTGAGCTTGTTTGCTGTCTGTTATCAAGTATCCACAAAAACTCCAAACCACTTACAGAAGCAAAGAGTGATCCTCAGACAAACTGAACTTCTTTCTCTCTTCTTTGGTTGCCCTGTCAAGGATTGAGTTAATTGTTCTAATACCCTGAAATGAAGAGAGAGAAAGAAAGAAATATTAAATGGGATATTAGATTTATATTTGATATTATTTATATACATACACGATTTATTGATATTTTATATAATTTATATTTTGATGTTCAGAAAGCAAATGCTCAACAAATGCAATATGACTGCTGAGACCAAAAGCAAACAGACTCGACTGATTCATGCATTAGTCATTACACTTAACCTTTGAGAGTACCTCAAGTCGCAGGCTGAATGATACATTTGTATCTATAACCAGCGTTCCAAATCGCAGCACAAAGACATCCTGGATCTGTCCTTTTCCTGAGATGCACCCAACCCAACAAACAAGAACATGTTAACAGCAGTACTGCTGGCAAATATGGACACATGAGTGGAACGCTGAATCAAAATGACAACCTTCCAGACTGATCCGACAAATGCTCTGAAAGAGAGGGGAAAACATCAAGCATACATCAGACTCAACACAAATACAACAAAATTTAATTCCATCGTAATGTCAGATTAGAAAGCTCACCATGGAAGCATCATAGAACTCCTCGATTAGATTGGGTAGTCCTTTAACCGACTTCAGCTCCTCCATTTTAAGAAACCCTGTGGCTCTTTCAAACCACATCAACATGTGAAATACAAAAAGATCATAAACTGAGTTGTAATGGTTTCAGTTTTGCATTTATGAATTGGCTGATGGCTTGAATGAAATATTTAACACACACACACACACACACACACACACCCACGCACGTGCACGCACACACAAGTGCACACACACGCGCACACTTCTTAAAAAATACAGGACACAGTTAATTAAATCAGACCCTTTTTTAGGATAACTTTCATGCACACAAACATACTTTCCACTCAAGCATTCATGTTACAAAATGTGAAGGCATGTATGCCTTTTTTTGTTATAGTCATGCCCTTACAGACTGCATGGATGACTGTTATGGGTAGACAATAAGTGATATGAACCAAACTGTTCTTTACTGTCTGGTATTTTCAGAAAAAAATATCTTCAAACATAACATTACAGTGTTCCTGTCATCATTTTTCCCCAAAAACAATTATATAGTAGTACAGATCACTCCTGATATGGTTCAAATATACAGGGAGCAGAGTTAGCAATACAAACAGAGGCAAGACATAATAATTAGCCGTGGACACTTATCTTCACCACAAGACCTTGCTGAACAAAGGAGTGGACGGCCTCCTCATTACTTTCACACAGATTTTCAATAGCTCTCAAAACCAGAGAGATGTTTTTGAATTCATTTTTGTCCAGCTCCTGTAGACAAGATTTAGTTCACTTAAACCTTTTATAACATCAATAAAATATACTGCTGACTTTCACCAATTTGTTAAGCTTGAAACGATCACCTGAGTGTGGCAAATATGAAATCAACAAAAATCTAACAAAATCAAGGGAATCATATTAAATCCCACCTTATTACAAACTTTGTCCAGTCTGTTCACCAAGTACTTAGATTCCTTTTCCTCAAAAACAGCAACAGCAATTGCTGCAACATTGTTGTTGGTAAAAGCCTCCTCCAGAGTACTTTCAAACTGAAATAAATTGAATAATCTTCACAACAAACTACAAACAGCAATAGGAGCTAAATGTAATAATCTCACTGTCCAGCTACATAAAACCAACTAAAGAAATAAAATGACCAACTGGATCATTCTGGGCAGAAATAAGATACCTTCTTATGCTACAGCAGAACTACAGCCCATCTCCAAGCTTCATGTTATTATGACTCTGGAATGTGTTCGATTGCGTTCTAGAATGTTGAACTGCCGTTACCAACATTTATGTTTGTTAGAAGCACAGAAAAACAGCATGACCTTGAGTACAGACCACTCTACCAAGAATACCATGGCTATTTATGTAAAACACAAAAGAGAGATTCGCAATCTGGGACTTACACTCATAACTTGTCCTATTTACATTTCAAGCGGGTCGGAAACGTGCAGGTCCAGGCAACTTCATTCACAGGTGATTTTAATGAAAGTACCACCGGCATCAATCGTATGCAAGCCAATGAATAAGAAAGCCGACAAGAGACTAGAACACTTACGAATTTCATATTTTGATTCAGAGGTGCAATGCATCATTTTTAGTTTAGGTAAAATTTTATTTTCTCGTTTACATCTTAACATTAATCTTAATTCTACGGTATTATCTACACAGGTGTAAGTCATTGACAGAAATTATGTAGCCGAAGGAATCAATTAGTGCGCTCCTGTGATAAAATGTTACTTCATAATAAGTGGTATGGCACATTTTCATAAACTAATAAACATAGGTATGAGTTGCTGATATGTCTGGGAGTAACTTTACCCTGAGTGTTTAATAATTACCGCACATTTGCAAATTATTCTGAATAACACATAACATGTATCCCAAACAATAGGCCTATAGAATATACAGAATAGATGGATATATCACTTGGAAATGTTGGCAAATGTGTATATTTACATCCCATATATTGTTCTGAAATCATAAATAAATTAATTGACTTCGCTAACGATGTAACATTTGCTTACCATATAATGTTTTCAGCTATTAGTTTTGATATATATAATGTTCACGTTCCATATCATAGCATTCGTTTATACTCCGTCTGTTTATTATAAATATCCTTTAATGAAGTGGTGTAAGGTGTTAAATCTTTGTGAACCCAAGACACAAAAATCTGTCACAATGTTAATTCTTTTTTTACACTGACATCTCTAAACCCTGCGATTCTAAGATGTAAATATTGTCTATTAGCAGAAATTGCCTGTTTTTACAAGACTATATTTAGTCCCATATGTAGAGGCGTAATAAAAGAGAGACTCCATCACGCTTCACAATAATAGCCTGGCACGCCTGGTTGTTTGCTTTTAAACACTAACAGATACTATCTGTCCACTTTAATCGAAGGGTTAAAGGTCAAGGGTTAAAACAAATCGTATCACTGAGGTGCAATAATTAGAACGTTTGAAAGAATACTGACTGGAACACTGAGGTGCAATGATCAGAACGTTTGAAAGAATACTGACTGGAACACTGAGGTGCAATGATCAGAACGTTTGAAAGAATACTGACTGGAACACTGAGGTGCAATGATCAGAACGTTTGAAAGAATACTGACCGGAACGGATCATGCATCTACATCTGGATAACTAGCAAACTATTTGGTATAGCCTATTAGGGGAGATGCGTGCTTCGTAACAAACGTTTGGAACATAACTGACTCTCAGTTGGACTATAGACTGCTGTATTTATCCTGTCCATCAATTTTCTACAACCATATAACAACAGTGATGGACATTGATTTAATTTAGGAACATTATAAAGATACGAAAATAATTTTTATCTTGTTCTTTCTTTGAGTAAAATAAATCTCTCAGATATTTACTATAAACAATTGCAATTATTCTCAATGCTCTACAGGGTGTCTTTACAAATAAATTAAACTAACCAGAGCAACAAAGAGAGCCTTTCGTAAAAGCTATAGGAACCAAATGAGTGCCATAATATCATATAAGGTAGCTTAGCTGTCCTTCAGGTTGTCGTGTCACATAAGACAAAATTACATTATAGGCTAAACATATTGTTGCAGTATAAATGCCTCATAATTTGTGTGTGGGTGTATTTCTCCCTTAACATATTTTCAAAGAGTCTTTCAAGTAATGTAATGATCCCAACTTCCTTTCTTTACTGTTGTGTCGTTATTCAAATAGATAAGGAAAGTCAAAAACAAGAATACTGTCTTATACAGCAGTTTCCCACACACCGTTGTAGGTAAAGTATCGCATAGCCATGTGTGAAAAAAAAAAACATCAAAATTGCCCGAAATGCTCAGACAAGGTCACCTTGAGAATAAGCTGTTCTTATGGGAGACAATTAGATTTCCTTAATTTTAACCTGTACCTTAATTTACACTTTGGTGTAAAAGACGAAAGAGGTTAGTTTTCCGTTTTCTACACAGCTTCAGCTTTGTAGGAACATATTTTCAATAATAACTTTGTAAAGGCTGATTATGCTGCTGCTAATAATAATAATAACAATAAGAATAATAATGAAACACTTTGGCGGCAACGGTACTGCATAGGCTACTGTATGGGCTATCACAACAACGGCAGTTCAATCATTAAAGTTACGAATTAACAGTTTAATGTCACATTTTAATTGCAAGTTAACTGTTTGCTAAATTTAAAAGTAAGTTCAAACACAAATTTACTTACATTTACTCATAAACCTAATTGTATTGAACTGACATTTTGAAAAAAGCAATCCTCGTTAAAATGCCGTTAAAATGCACATTTGTTTTCCAGACACACGTCATTTTTGCTGACTAATGAGAAATAAAACAAATAAATTTCTCACTTGACTGTACTGGACAACACTTGTGGCAAGCATTATCAAAAAATCGAAAATTAAAGAAGGGAGTGTTTATTAAAATGTCTGTGTTTCCGGATAATTGCAAACAGTGACGTCTGTCTCTATTTAAAGATAAACATTTACAGCATAATAATTCTACCTTTAGTGTTTAATCCGTACACAACAGAGCGCGCTGTGTTTGGGAACACGGAGATGCTGTAAGTGGAGGTCACTGTTACGGATCAAGTGAAGTGAAATTGTATGGTGCTTAACTTCAATAGGACTGATGTAAGACAGATTGGAAGCCCAGCCTCCTTCTTTACTTAAGCCCTGCAGCCTTTACCTGGTCCCATTATATACCCTGTGGCTTTGAGGCGCGCACTCACGGAGAGGCGGCTGGATTACCTGTGAAAAAAGGAGAAAGGGGAAACCACTGAACGAGTAGGGTACCTAACCACATTACTGAGGGAATAAACTGGAAGCTTATACATTTTCTGTACAACAAGTAACTCTGCCGGAGTTACTTTTTCAACCCTTCAACTGAGGCGACAAATATATACCGAATGGCTTTCTTGTGGCGTTGAGCGAAACATAAGTGTTTTCTGACTAAAATTGCATAATTGTGGTGAAATTCAGACAAATATTGCATGATGTCAAAATCATCAGATCAGTTTGATGGTCCAGACTGTGTTTGTTCCTTTGGAATGAAGTTAACATGGGATATCAACGACCCCAAGCTGCCTCAGGTAACACCATATTCCTTTACCTTTTGACTTTATAATTTGACACTTTGTCACACCTGGCTTTCAACACCTTGTAATAGTGGTAGCATTGCAAATGAGAAAATAAGACTGCTTTGGCCCATTGCAGAAGCGATTATATTTTATAAATTCTGGGATTTCATATTCATCAAACCACGCAGCTTGTAGGTGTCTCCCCCTGCATGCTCTTCCATAAGCACACCTATTCGCGTGGCGCGACTGTTGTTTTATTATCAAAAGCTCGTTAAGCTTCATGGTGACTCAAAAAATTTGAATTGCGTTTGTGTAGCGAGTTACCGTTTCGGAGTGAGCAAATCATGCGGTCTTCAAACTCTTAAGCATAAGAATATGTGTAGTTCTAAAAGAAATCGTTGTCTATATTGTGATCCTAACGAGGCAGTAACTAATATGCGTAGTAAAGTGGAAGTCAAAAGTCAGTCAGGTTTAATGTCTTGACATTTTTCAACAAAAGTATGGCGATTTATGAAATTCTTGGGAAAAAAGCAAGGATAATTCATATTTCCGAAGAGGGTCATCTGTGATCTGATGTTTAATAGTACCTCTCTGTCATACTGTAGTCTAACTACCAATTTAAATCTAGGGCAAATAAAAGACATCCTACAAGGAATTGGGTACATGTATATAACACATCACTTTTGTTTATTGTGCTTTAAAATTATTTAGGATACAAAACAGTACGACACTTTCCAAGAATGGACGGATGGATATGTTCGATACATCTACAGTGCAGAGGACAAGAACGCGCAACGACACTTGAGCGGCTGGGCAATGCGGAACACCAACAATCACAATTGTCAGATTCTCAAGAAATCTTGCCTCGGCGTTGTGGTCTGCGCAAGGAACTGCACACTCGCAGACGGAAGCAAACTCCAGCTCCGACCGGCTATCTGTGACAAAGCACGTCAAAAACAACAGAGTGAGTATAGGCCTAGCCTAACTGACACGCAGAACTACTTCTTTCTGTCAAATCAGGTTACATTTAACAGCCCAATATAGATATATATCGTAACGCGCTCATCCAAGGTTCTTGTACCATTTATTCATTTTATTCAAAATACACTTTGTGAACGTGACTATTTAAGTAGTGATTTTGACTTTATTTTACAATTATGGGTGTGATACACCAAATAAATTTGCGCTTGGTTTGGTAAAGGACTAAAACACTTTCAAATTCAAATAGATGCATATCCAGTAAGAGTACAGAATTGCAGAAATATATTTTGAAAATATAAGATTTTTGAAGAAGGGAAAATTATCTACAAGCACTCATATGGAGCTCTAAATTAAGCAAATAAAAGCATTTGGCGGAATGTTTTTAAATGGAAATAACAATTCAATGAAGCCATGCTGAAAACGCTTTCCTCCAAATCCCAAATGTAGCATAAAATAGATGATATACATTGAGGAGGAACTATGCCAGACATGAATTTTTCTTCCTCAGCTGACTGTACACCTTTTGGAATTTCCCAACTCAAACTATCTGGCGACCACAGACAAAACGGCTGCATATTTATTTGTTGTGTCAGAACATTGGCTGTAGATTGCCATTCAGGTGCGGTAGGGCTTGACGTGAGCTACAAGAAAATTACGGGTTAAAACAAGTTCACGTGTCCAGAGGAGCGATTCTCTTTCTTTCCTACAAATGCTCTTTGATATGTGGGATGCGCTTTCCTAATCTTACAGGGGCAACAATATTGTACAAAATCAATGGTCAGTTTTTGCCGTGGCCCACTTTTTTTTTTTTTTTTATACGGTCAGTATTTGCTGTGACCCGCTTTAAGCTTGTGTCCCACCGTATACACTCCGTCACACCTGCTGCAACCTATACATTTATAATTGACACGCGCGATATAGTGCAACCTGCAATATTATCTACACGACTTGAAAACATAAAGTCATACACTGTGAGCCAATGCTGATAGATGCTAACCTGTATCAGCCTGTTTCATTAAAATCCATATCCGCAAGGAAATACATGTGGAGAAATATCTAGAACACCTTCATAACAGTAAACGTTAGCAGAACATTAAATTGACATTCAAACAATTTAAATGTGAATGTGAATATAAATGCTGTTTCCAAGAGGACACAACTATTGAATTGAAATACATCTATAATACATTTTATGACAATGTAACGGGTGCAGTAGCGCAATTCCACTCACTTTACTCTCAATTTAACGCATTCATCATACTGAGCCAATTTATTTGTATTAAATTTGAAATTATTTATGTTTCATAAATCAGCAATAAATCAACCATAATCAATGTGTTCATAAAACATGAAAATAAATATCTTATTACGCACATGAAAGTAAAATTACAGATTCACACATCCAGATTAGTTTTAATGTAATACATTACAAACTTGTTTGTGGTATCAGGAAGATAACGTTTCTAAGTTAAATCTTAAATACAGTTTTCCTCTCTTTTTAAAATTTGCTCCAGCTCATTTGTGGAGGTCATACAGTATGCCTATATATACAAATACTCATACACAGACAGGCTTTCACTGTACATTAGTCTTTTGTGTGTAGATGCTTCTTTGCTTTTGTTCTTGATATGTTTTTTTGTATATGAAATGTTCCATATTCTCTGTGACTTATTATCTTTGTAATGCATTGCGGTGCCCATAAATGTATTAAACAGTTTCTAAACTATTTGGTACAGACATTTACAGTAAAGTATTGTCGTTATTATAAATGTTCCTGGCATCATAAAATATTTTAAAAACATAAGGTTAAGTGGAAATAATATACTGTGAAAATTCAACTGTATTTTATTCAGTTGTGCTTTGTGGAAATGTGAATTATTTTTAAATTATTTCTGTTTTTCTCTGACATTTTTTTGGATGTATATTTGGTGGAAGAGCACATTCATCCAATTTGTACAAATATTTATCAAATGTAGAATGAAGTATGCTGGCTAATTTGCTGTCATAGTACTACATGAACAGAAAAACAGTGGAAAACATGAGCCTTCAAATAGAACAGAAGTCAATTAGGCAGTTCAGTCTTTCAGTAGAAAGTCTTTATAAAAGTAAACATTATATTTCTCTACTTGTTTTGCAGAAAAACTCTGCCCCTGCTGTAACTCGGCCCTTGAGCTGGTGCCTTGTCGAGGACACAGTGGATATCCCGTCACAAATTTTTGGAGAGTAGATGGGAAAGCTATATTTTTCCAGGTAACAAGATTTACAATAAGTATAACATATCTCTAGCTAAACAAGGGATCTGATTGTCTGTGGGCCGTGGTTTTTACTGTCCCATAATATTGATAATGCAAGATTATACAGTGGATTCTCGGATGGCAACATTTCTATAGATTAAAACAAGGACATTGATAAATTGCCCCTTTTCACTGTGTCATTGCAAAGAAAGCCTTTAAGTGGTTTTAGGTTTTCTGACCTTATTTATTGGCACAAAAGAGTAAAAACAATATTTTTTTAACTTTAACTAGGAAGTTGTTGTGGACATCAAAATATCAGAGTCCCCTGCTCATTTGAGTGTCTATTTTCTCCAGCCCTCCTTATTTTGGGCAAGCCCTAGTGAAGTTGACCGGATATTTGATGGATGATTACAGTGCAGCTTGCAGCATATAAACATAAAGAGAGATTTGAGCTTCTCTGCAATGCTCCTTTTTGAGATGACCATCATACCATCTTCTATTCTTCAGATGTGTTGAACTCATACAATTAGCAAAGTAAATTTTGGACTTTTTAAGCACTTTTTAAAGGAATGTATACAAATAAAAATAAATCTTATGTCCACACCCACTTTCTAACAGGCGAAAGGAGTTCATGACCATCCAAGGCCAGAAAGCAAATCTGAAACTGAGGCCAGAAGGAGTGCGGTGAAGAGAAGGATGTCTTCTCCACACTTCACTCAGAAGAGGAGACTGCTGGACTCAGAGGTGAGAGTGTGTCCATGTCTAACGAACCCGAAACTGACTTTCCATCTCTTAACAGTCCACACACAATCTACACTCCCCAATGACATAGGATTTCTGCTGTATTGTGTTGCAGACAGGAAGATACCATGACACAGGGGGACCCTTTCCTGGATTGCACCATTTATCCTGCATGGAGGGTCCTGACAGGTTCAGCATCATTGCCGAGTCCAACATTCCCATCCAGCCTCAGCACTATCCCACCTTCCAGAACACGGAACCCTACAAGATTGCCTATGACTCCCCGAGCCCTGTGGGCGAGGCTGCTTCTACGCTGCAGAAGCCCGCTAACCACCGCCTCTACATGTCCCGCCCTCCCTGCAGCTTCGACTTCGCCTCCATGCCAAGCTACCTGGGCTCAGGCTCCTATGCGGCCCTCTACAAGGATGCCATCAGTCCCCAACCTGACGCCGATGCGGCCAAGGTGTGCGTGAGCCTGAACGGCCCACAGCATAGCGTCAGCCCGCTGAACATGCACGACCGTGCCTATGACTCCTCCGGCAAGCACCACGGCTGGAAGCAGATACTTAGCAAAGGGGCTTACGGGGAGCGGGGTGATTATGGACAGATCCCTGCCAACTCCAACCACCACTACTACAACGGCGAGTACCCCTGCCGATATGCTGGCCCCGCCCCGGCCACGCCCGCGGCTTTACAGACCATCATCACCACCACCACCAAGGTGTCCTACCAGCCCTGCAAGCCCTCTGTGGTTAAGTACAGTGACAATCTCTATGATGTCAAGAGCCTCCCCAGCTGCAACTCTCTACTGGAGGGGGGGACCCCCACCTCCTACTCTGATATAAAGGTTCCAGAGGAATCGGGGGTTATCAAATCAGCTTTAACATATCAACAGGATGGGATGCCTGCCAAAACTGAAAGAGCAGAGAACCTTGACACCTATCGATACGGCAGCTACTCATCCAATAATTACCCAGAACGAATATCTCACCCATTCAGATATGAGAGTGGAGACTTCTGACTGCTTAACATCAGAGAGGAAAAGTGAATTTAAGAAAGACTAATACTATAAGATTATGTTGACTGTTTTGATGTTGATATTTTAAAAGTAGAACAAAAAAAACTGTGGGAACAGTTGGCATCTGTTTTTCATTTTGTAAATATTTATTATTTATACATATGAACTTAAATGTTTTGGAAGGCAAGTGATATTGTACACACCAAGTCCACATTGTATAAAAACATATGTGTACATGTAAGTCATTTCATGCATTGGAGTTAGTTTGAAAGCTACAAAAATTTCATCCTTTAACAGTTTAACAATGTTTGCAGTGTGTTAATATTTCCAAACGTCCTATGTAATATACATACATAATGCACTGAAACATTACAATACGAGTTAAAAGTGTATCAATTGCAAGAATTGCCAAAATTCTGTGTCTTTCTTGGTTAAAATGGCAAATGGCCATATTTTTTGTTTTCTTGGTTTAAAACCATATATGACTGTACAAAAAGATGTCAGTCACTTGTAGTCCATATGTGACATTACATTTACTATACATAAACATCATTTTCAAATGAATGGATTGTATTTTCAGCTTTCAGTCTTAAATATTCATAAACATACATACATCAGTTCCATGTTCACGCAACTGACAGACTGCTTTATTGTTCATGCAGTCAGAGTACTTCAGAACCACATCAAAGAAAAGGGCACTTGCCCCCCGGCACCACGGATGACATGTCTGTGTCATGGGGTCTAAGGTGTTGCATTGAATTGTGTCACACCTCTCCTCTTACAGTCCGTTAAGAGTAGGATTTGTCATCAGGAAGCTTTTAATCTGGAGGTTGTGAAAAGTTCCTTGCAGGACTGTCTCTGTGTTTGTGCAGGGGTGGGAGCAGTGGGTGGAATTTTCCTCAGTAACTTGCCTATGATAGCTACCGCTGACAGTATCTCTCTACTCAGTGTCTCTCTCTCGTTCTGTCTGCACTGTAAGGTTCAACACCCACAGATGGCAGGAACTTTCCTTTTGATGTACTCACTCAGAACACAAATGATTCATTGTTCTTTTAAGAGCAGTTAAATGCTGACATACTTGTGTGCTGAATGGGATGGAAATAAGGACACACACGACACATTACACACTTAATACCACATAAGATTAGTAAAGTTATATAAATTAAATCTTATAATATTTCAAGACATTATACCCAAAAACCTTTGAGAACTTCATTAAAATAAGCACAATAGGAATGAAGAACCAAAGAAATATCAAAATGTGATGTGAACAAATGAAATTTTCTTCAAAATAAAAGAAGCGAAAAAATCTCTGCAACGCAGATAAAGGTTTTTGCCTCATATGGGCAAGCTGTATGGATCAAAATCCAACTCAGTAGTGTTATGGTTTTGTGCAATGATGGCAAAACAAAATGTGATTTGGTTCAAACCACTAAATATACCCTCTCTCCCACAGCAAAAGCTTTGGTGCAATACGCTTGATGCAACTTATTAATAGTCAGGAGTGAAATAAGATTTTCTGGTAGAAGAAACAATGGGGTGATATTTGTTCCTTTATCACTGCACATGCTAATCCCATACAGACTGTGACTTGATTCCCTAAACTCTCAAACATCTCAGAAGATCCAACTTTAATATCTCCGCCCTGCACAGGTACACCGTTTTTCAATGAAATCCAAACCATGTGATTTTGACACATAAGTCACAGCATTGGTTTTACCTGATTTCTTGGTTTAAACCAGTGATGGTGAAAACAGCAGGATGGACAGAGCCAGGATTTACTTTAGGCCCATTTTTACTGTCACTCCAGTTGTAGCTTTTGCCTGATTGCTGTATGATTAACTCATCTGAAACCCCATCACCCCTATATTCATCTTCTGCCCACATGATTTTCTGTCGTACTTCAAAAAGTTTTGTTTACAAACAGTAGGAGAGAGATTGGGCATGCCTCAAAGCACTTGCTTGATTATCTCCGCACCCTTATATTGCTTCAAAGAACTTAAAACTGTGAGAGATGCTTGGAAATACCGCCTCTCCTTTGAATATTAGGGCTTCACATAGCTCATGAAGGTGACTGCGTATTTTGACTTGAAAGTTAACATGTTCACCTGCATAGGCTGATATTAGATCTACATTTGTTCATGTTAATTTTTTTATACTCTCTGACACAGTTTGGTGTGTTCAGCAATCATGAAATTTGAATGGCCAAACTTCTCTAGTAGAGAACTGTAAGTATTCTAAGTAATTGCTCTGTAACTGAAAGCAAAAGTGAAGGACAATTGTTGATTGAATCCTGGCCTCAGTGAAAAATGAGCCTCATCTCTTAGAGGCCAGGTATGTAATCAATTTTAAGATCAAGGATTAAATAGAAAAAGCTTGTTAGCACAAGTGAGTAATGTGAAGCAGTTACCAGAAATGTCAACAAGGTCAAATATGATGCACTAACAACATATAAACTTTGGGTTTCTTAGTGGATACATTGTACTAGTGGACTGTAGTTAGCTAGTAATTTTAATGAATTTGAGGTAATTCATTTTCATACATAGTTTGATTTTAACATTACAAAGCATTGTTTACTAGGAGCGTACAATAGCACCATTGTTAGTCAAAAATACATTAATCTTTTGACACAAATTATGTCAGAAAAAAGTATTTCTCTGACCTCAGGGTAGGCTATATTTTTTAAACATGGGAAAATTATGGAAAATAACAAATATGGTTATGTTTCACATTGAGTATCTGCTGTAGCTGTTACAGTTGGAATATGTGGTCATGGGTCTTAGAAGTAGAAATGTAAATGGGGAAAGCAGACACACACACGCACACACACACACACACACACACACACACACACACAAAGAAACTATAATCAAACAGAATTATGCTAAACACTGAAACACTTTCACTAGTGTAAATGCCAACATGACACAAATATATTACTAATGATTAAATTAAGCAAGAGACCAAACAAGAAATAAACCTAATTGTAAAATGTTTGATAATAAATATATACATTTTGTGAAATGACAACCTCACTGTTTTATAAGATTAAAGTGGAAGAAGTACACAGCTGGCTTGGACCTCGTGACAGTGCACTAATGGCCTGTTTGATGGCTTTCAACCTGCAACCTTCCTTCAAGAGACCCTCCAAAACTTTGCCATTAAGAAGCAGTGCAGTAGGCAGGCAGCACGTGCCCAAAGTGTTTCTGCAGTGTAGGATCACACTCAACAGGGATAAAACGAGGGCCTCAGGTGTCCTACGCCAGGAGAGCGGCCATTACAGAGCCCTCTCTGCCTGAAGAGTGGAGGCCTCCAGCTCTCATGATACTGTGATCCCTATCACCCTATCAGGCACAATGATGCACCTCTTGTGATGACACCGGTGACAAAAGGCTACATGTGGCATTCTGAACATTCTGTGCAAAGAATTTTGGCCCAGAAAAGATTTAACAGTGGAGCTTTTAGAGTTGACTTGTGGCTCTGTGATTGATTGAGAACTCAGATATTTGTTAAAACTCCTAAAAACCTGAGAAAATTTGTTCATTAAAGTGAATAAAAAAAACAACATAATCTGTTTATATTTCAGATGTGACCTCTTGGTCTCTTTGTGGTTTTGATGTTCTTATAAAGGAATATTTCTGGAGCTTTCATTGTTGTCTTTAAAATTGATATTATAGTGAAAGCTAGAACATATTTGGGATTATAGCAAGGAATCCATAATCATTTGTCCTTATCTATGACTTTTGAGGATTTTTATTCAGGTTTGCTGAGTTTAACAATTACTAAAATGAACTTGCCAATCAATGAGAAGAAAAATTAAAATTTAATTTTTAAATAAAACTGAAAGGAGAATATTGACTGAAGAATGTTTCAAATTGCAATGCAAAGTGTAGATTCAAGAGATGATTATATCATTTTATTTCAGAGAACAGGCCCAGAAGAAATAATAAACATTTTAATACTGCAATGAAAACTTTCATCCAAATGTTATATCAAAAACCATAAAATATAAACACTGCCTTTTATGTTGCAAAACCATAAGCATGCATGGAAAGGCATTAATGATAAAGCTTCAGAAATTAGCTCAATGGGAGAAAATGTATGTCCTCTCCGTGCACCATGCCATTAAAAGCATACTGTAAGTTCACAGGAAGCAGTCTGATCTGAACATGGATACCACTGTCTTGTCCTCACCTGTGAACCGTAACTGGAATCTTCAGTATGCTGGTCTTAAGATGTCATGTAATTGTTAAGGATGGACCTTAGGGACAGGTTTTTTTCTCTGTTCTACACCTTCATACCATGGTCTACAAAGAAGAGGAATGTTTACAGTGTCTAGAATGCTCCAGCCATGTAGCATTAACATAAATCAAATGAAAATGATACAAAAGGCAGTGAATGCTAAGTCCTACTTACAATACACACACTACAATAACAATCTGGTAGCTTTTGTTCCTTGCAGCTTTCTTCCTCTGTCTCGTACTGTAATATCAATAATCAAAGTTGACAGCAGATGAGTCTTACTCTTAGCTTCATAAATTCACTGTATAGTAAATGATTGAAGATACCTCCATTTTAATTCCTCTTGAAAAACAAAATCACAACACAGCTGTGCCAGGCTCATTTATAGAATTCTTCCAATAGTAATGTTGGAAAGTGAGTATAATGTTGGTCACTTTGCAAAGGGGCCTGGCACACATAGGGCATGAGCTAACAGCTGAAGCATCAGTACTGAACTGATAGAAATATAGTCTAGATGCAGCTCATTCATACAAATGCATTTTTCAGGTCAGAGTCTTGTGTTGACAGCATTCAGCATTTTGGGAAGTGGCAGATGCCTTCACCTTGGAGGCAAACACAGGCAGGATGTTCAAACTGGAACAAAGCTGAACATATGCTCTGTTGACTCTGTCTGGACTGGAAATACATTTTGTGTGTGATCTCTCCCACTCACAGTTTCTCTGACCCAGCACAGAAACAGATTAGCACCTGCAGAGTAAGACCTCGTCCTTACACTGGCCCCACTGACCCAATATCAAATACCCTGTGATTTGAAAGAGGCCCAGCTTCAAGTACTCATTTCACAGTCATACTCTGCGATATTTTCCTCAGCAACACAAAGGGATAGTAGCATAATCTTTATCAGACTGTAACAAAGTGCAGATGCAGGTTACTGGAAGTCATTCACATTAGAACAGTGGTAAAAGGACCATACATAATACAATCAAAAAGACACAACAGGAAAGCACCCATTGGAATGCATTGCCCCCATAAAACTCCTCTTTCAGTACTGGTTTAAATTTATCACACACTCACAGTATAATATAAATGAACATAATGTAATAAACAAAGCACATATAATGTCAGTGCATTCATCTTAGCTGTACATATGTGAAAAATGAGAGACAACGCACCAAGGAAGTTACAGCGACATTTTAATTGTCATTACACCTCAAAGCAATAGGTTAATAAATCAAAATTTGAAATACTTTAAGCTGGAATGACATCTTTTGCCACTTAGGTACGCATATCTAAATCTGGCCCTAAGAGCCTAAATAATGGCTGCATCTTGCATCAACGTATAGTATAAACAATACCCTCATTCTCAAGAGACTAAGCTAAAGCTTAATCCCATTGATATTACACAAACCATGCAGTCAAATACATAAATACAATCCTGTTTTTTGATATTATCATACCACTCATCAGCAAAAAAAAAAAAAAACTATGTGGCCTTCTGTGGTTGAAAAGAGGCAAAAGCAGGGAGCTGCAACACCAGTCACCAACAATATGAGCAATTATGTACACTGAGGGACAGTTACCTGAAAATACAGCAGGAACAACTCATCCCACAGAAGGGCAATTTAATGTATTGATTGTGGAACATTTGACAGGATTTTATATTTGTACAACCAGGTTTATCTACTTTTTCCCTGGAGACTAGTTAATTATAGCTATCTCTCTTTCCTATCTGTAGAAGTGCCAGAATCAGGGAGGAGAAAACATCTGATTCAGGATGTGGGAAACTGAAGGGAGGCACAGGCAGGGTCAGCAGGTCCACAGCACAGGCATATGCTGTGCATATTTAAGCATCAGTGAGCATGCATCAGTGCATCAGCTGTCTCCCCTAACATGACAGAGGCCATGTGATAACTTCAACAACACTTGTTAGCAATACAAAAGGTCCAGTGATCCCATAAGTCATCATTGAATTATGTCAGCTACTAGGTCATTGCACAAATGTTACAAACAGACTTGTAATCTCTGTACCTCTGTAGAATGGCCTTTCTTGTCTTTAATCTGGTCTGTTAAATTATTATTTTAATAGAAGCTTGAAAAAAAAAATCCTGAAATGAAATTGGCACATGATAACAGGGGCTTGTTTGTGGTCCACAGTCAGGCTGCAGCCCAGTCGATAGGCTGACTGAACTGAGCCTGGTCTCAGCTGTGAACAGCTCAGAGGACACTGGATATGGCAGCCATTTTTTACAGCAATTGTGGTGGCCAAATGCAACGTGTGGAAAGTGCTTCCTTTTGACTCTTTAAATGTGGAATTGTGAAACATCACTTTATGAATGTAGAAAAAAAAAAGAAACTCTTTGTTTTGCATGGCTAGACTTCTTCTAACCCTGTATAGCTGAATCCCTAAAACAAACAAACAAACAAACAAACAAACAAACAAAATGTACCAAAACTTAATTTGCATTCCATACTTGTGGAGCAAACCAAGAATGCATTTTTTCCAGGCAGAAAGCTATATGCTCCCTGTATCTTGTGATCAGGAACATCTTCCATGCTTCATTTTACCTGTGTATAGTACACACCAGGGTAACTGGTCATCAGATGGTTATCAGATGTTTACAGGGTGATTCAGTTATTTTCCAGAAAGCCTTTGGGAACCACCTAAAATGACACATATGTATGGCACTCAGTTATCAGTACTCAAAACCAAAGAAAATAATAGAAAATTAAAACAGCTCACAGTGAGGTGTAGTTAAGTTGGTAAATAATCCATCAGTTAGTAACAAGATACATTGATAATACTGACTATGAATTTCCAACTACACCACAAAAATGGCTTTAATAGACTGGCTAGAAAGAATGAAAGACTTATAGAGAAAATTTGTGTTGAAAGAATGAGCAATGGTATTTCCTTTTGCACCCTTTGTGTTTCTGTAACATTTTATACCCATCTCCCATAGTGATGTATGGACTAAGTACTAATTAACTTGTTCACTAAGTAACTAACTTTAATTCCTCTGCAGTGTGCAGTACACTGCAAATAAAGTACACTGCTTCCAGATCCTTTGACATTGGACACTTAATATAGCACATCTAATATGCTATATCAATAATATACAGTCTGTCTGTATCTGTCGCCATAAACACACACACGCACGCACACGCACGCACGCATGCACGCACGCACACACAGACTCAGAATAAATGTAAAAAATGAGGATCCTGGAGGAGGGGTGTAGTCTCATTGTCTGCTGTGAACACACCTCCTAATGGCGAAAGAAGTGTAATTTCTCTTTCACCCTCTGACACATCTTCTTTTGTGCTCATGTAGATTACATGAAGTTCAACTGGCTGGCTTGGTGTATTTGTACAATGTCACCATTTCATCACTGCCTTCTTTATTTGGGCTTTTTGGCCTGTTGAGAGATTGGTTTGGTAGGTTAAGAGCAGATGGTCTCCAAGATGTTTTCAAAACAACCCCATAGAAGATGGCTGTTGCAGCCTTGTAGATGAAAGTGCTTACTGCATGTGTAGTGGACCTGATAGAAACAAGTTCACCTTGATGTCTCGCATGTACAAACATTACTGACACACACTGCACTGTGGATGCACCCAGTGCCTCTACATATTATCACTGTCATTACTGCATAGGGGCCACTGTGTAGAGTATTCATGGCTGGGGAACTGGCCTTGAACCTAAAAGGTCATTGAATCAAATCCTAGGTAGGGTTCTCTCATTGTATACCTGAAAAGGTACTTGACCCTTTTGTCAGGCACCCCTATCCAGTTTAAAGCAGACAAATCCTCAAGACAGGTGCAAATGCAAAATACATACGGAGACATGCAAGACGTAAATAGACACCAACAGTGTTTGATAATACTAAAATCAATTTACTTCTTGCATGTCACTGTACAATATATCACAGTACAGCCTAACCACACAAACATTCAATTTCACAAATGACAAATGTTTAATCAACAAATTCTTTTATCCCCTATCTATCTATCTATCTATCTATCTATCTATCTATCTATCTATCTATCTATCTATCTATCTATCTATCTATCTATCTATCTATCTATCTATCTATCTATCTATCTATCTAATGACAAAAAACCTTAATATGGAATGGAAATACACATTTTAAAAATGATTATCAAGTTCATAAAGCTAATCCCATCTTATCTCTAAAAGTGTTACAACCGGAGATTTCACTCAGTAGTACATGAGTGTGCATGCGCGTCTACTTCTGAAAGTACCAGCAAATAGTACCGGCAAGAATTTAAAACTACGTTCACCCCATCATACCAAGGTTGTAACAGAGGATTAATTGTCATCCTGTCACTCTCAAATCTTCTAAAATGTTTTAGGAATGAGGAAAAACATGTTAGCACTGGACATTTCTACTACTGATCATAATCCTGACATTCTGAAATAATACTGGCTTAGAGCAGTGGTATGCTTTTAGGGTCTCTGCTTGAGAATGACCCTGCGCCTTGGGAAGCCAGCAAAAGAACACATTTACTTTGGGGTTGGGGCATGTTTTGGGTAACAGGAGAAGAACAACAGGTGTGTTGGGACTGTAGTCAGGCATTGTTTCCTCACAGTTTAATGTGGTGCTTTGTTTTTAATGTCCCTCTTAGCCCCTATTCAGCCATCTTAAGTCAGTCTTCCAGGTTCACAGAAAGACTATCGTACGTTTGCTCTGTTATGTCTGTGAATCAGAGACGAGGCACTACTGGATGAGTCAAAAGCTACTGGCCTTGTGTTTTGACAATGTCACACTTTTTCTCAAAGGAACACATAATGTAAAGTATTTCCTGTTTTCTGTCAGAAATGTTTTATTTGGTAATATTTCATGACGGGCCAGTGTTTGTTTGATTGTGGCTTCTTTCAGTTCATGAACCACATCTCAGCAACATAACTCACAGCCAGATAACAATGGTAACATCTGGTGACACACAACAACAGCCACTGACCTGAAAGCAGCATGGGATGTAATGAATCCTTTTAATTGCAGACCTGCCAACAGACATCTATATTGTTTTGCGTGCACTTCTAGTGCAAAGAAAATGTTACTTTTAATTTGGAAATTAATTATTTTAATTGCAGCTGCTAGCTTGTGATGAGATAACTGGGGAAAGAAGTGGCATACAAAGTTGCAACTGGTTTACATTCAAATGTCTTATCTCTTTTTGATCTTACAAGATGATAGCATTTTATTTAATTTGATTTATTTTATTGATTAATTGGCTTATTGTCTGAGGAAACACGACTCGACTACTGGTAGCTAAAAAAGTAGCATAATAGTATAATATTAATAATGAATAATAATAACTCATGTGTTCTTAACTTGAAAGGAGTTTTTTCAACAAGAGGCTTAAAGAAATGAAGAGTTCATAAATACACAGACTTAATTTCAAGTGTAATCCTGTGAGGTGGTGACGGGCACCGTGGCAGATGACATTCTTGCAAGACGCGTTGTCTGAGAGTTTCAGAATGGATCAGCGCAATGGGTAATCCCCATATCAGCAGCACTCATGTATTCACGTACAAGATGCCATAGCACCCATTTCATCACCTTTCATCCCACCAAGAACCGATACACAGCACGAATGGGGCATTTTTATGGCCCTATTTATTTTCTACTTTTACTGGTGTTACCAGTAAAATTAATCTGTCCATACATCTATCTGAATCATACCATACAATGCCAGAACTAACATGTCATATCTGAGCACTGTTAATCTTTACATTATATTAAACATGAGAGCTAGATAGAACAAGAGAACTGGAATTTACACAGGGATGAGGCTTAATGCAAAAAAATTATCAGCAGTCAGTGTGAGGGGAAAAGTCACTCCACTGCCTTATTTTTGCACATGGTCGTTTAAAAAGCAAAAGACAACACTGCATTAATGGTGTTACCTATATTATGGTAATACATGGTTAAAGATAAAATGCACATACCAATAGTGGAATAACACATTTTTTTATAGAGCTAAATGTAGTTTGCCAGTGGACCATGCAATGATAATCCCAGGAAGTGAACTAGGCAGCATTAAGCAGCCCCTGTCAGCGGCCGTCAGCGCCCGTCAGCCCGCTATGATGTCAGGGGAGAATATGAGCTGGGCATAGTTCTGTAATTCTGTTTGCCTGTGGCACTGGCACAGGTGATAGCTATGGCATCTATAACACACAACACAGTGTCTTTACATCATGGGAAAACTGATGGAGGGACACATTTTTTCTTCTAAACTTTACAAATTATAAATGAGGAATGTCACAGTGATTTATAATGTATACAAATCTTATTTAAAGTTAGGATTCATGTCATAAAACACAAAAAGTTTTTTTGAATTAAAACTAACTTAATCAAACATAAAGCATCACATTTCATTATGAAAAGAAAAATGGGGCAATAATAAGTCCTCAGAGAGTCCTGTTGACTGAACAGCACTACAACCACTAAATGCTACTGGCAGCAACTTTTAAGAAAGCAGCAAATAATGTGGTCCCAGTGACAAACAATATGTCTGCATGTGGTATGGTAAGACTCATTAGCAAAGCATTTTTACGGCAGGCACTGATAAAACGGAGATTACATTCTTTACAGATCATTAGTGTTTCCTCCATCTGAAAAGATGAAGATCACCTGAAAAAAATCCATGTATCATAAGACAAAGAGAACTTGTGTTGTTAGTTGAAGCTCAGGTGATCTCCATTGCAATAGTGCATCATGCTAAACAATAATCTGAACAGAGGAAATATTCAGAGAATTTACAGAGAGTGAAACTATGGCTGAAAATAAAAATGATACTGCATACAGGTTCATGCATTGTTTTTAAGGTCCCTCACTCATCTCAGATATGGTTATAAGCAATGCATAATGTATGCAATGGCTCATATAATAATTTTGGATGGCACAGTGGGATCATTCAAAAACAACTTATTAAAAAAAACAAGATTTATTGATGTATGTAAATTATCCATGATTATCAGGAAAAACGCACCCTTGTACAGACCATAAATACATAAGTATTACTCATGCTAGTTCTTTGAAATGCTAGAGGCTATGGATCTGATTCACAGGCATTATGGATCAAGTCATAGGACATGTATCAGACGTTAAAGCAACCTGTGCTTATGTGATCATTTATGGAATTTTTATAAGGCGGGAAGAGATTTACAAACTATAATTTTCCAGAAAGCAAAATATGTTTATATTTCCTGCTACAGCCAAGAGTCTTGCTGAGCTACTATTCCATTTGTTGCTGTTTTAAAAATCTTTTGTACCAGATTGAAACACTGTGCGTCTGTACATTTGAGATGCTTAAATCTCTTAACTGTGTGTTTTTAGATCTCCCGGTAAACTCCCAGATTAAAAAGACGGAAAAAAACAGAGCTTTGGCATTTGCAGACATGTGACATGGTAGGACGAATCAACAAAATATGTAAACCGAAGCAGCACCCCTGTTCTTTGTGAAAGAGGCCTTGTCTGCTCTCGGTTTCACAGTGCGATTTCCGACACGCTCCACAGCAGCAGATTAATCAAATGGGTTACTACTACTGTCTTGGGTCTTAAAATTTGTCATCGTCGGCCTGGGTTCCAAGCCAGAAAAAAAAAAAGAAACTGGATGCATTCCAAAGGGACAGCAAGTCAACCTGAAAACTGTGTCAAAACAGTCCCAATCTATTGAAATACAATCCCTGATGAGCTGGTAGAAATAATGCCCACTGTCTTTTTGGGAACACAATGGCAAATTAAGACCCCTTTTCTGCCGGAGCCGAAATGGCCGCACTTTATTTTCCCCTGCTAGTTTATGTCTTAAGATGTTGTATACAGTTGCATTCTTTACAATCTCCAGACATCAATGATGCATCTGTGTACGAGCTTGTTTAGGTGATGTGGAGAAACTGATACTTTATCAAAGCTACCAGCATGAGCTTATTTTTCTACTTGGGATTGGCTGCTGTCCCACGAGTTCGAGAGCTGTGTACGTGCAGATCGCCTGTGCGTTGTGTGAATTAGCCGTCTATAGGTCAATGCCGGCAGATAAAAGGACTTCAGCAAGTCTAACCTGAACAGTTCAGCATCAGCAGTTGCTGCATTCAAAATAAACATTCGTAACCATATCACTTCATGCACTGTCTACACAGGGTGGAAAAACAGCTCTTGTCACAGCAGTCTATAAACAGGGAAACATTGAGGTTGTCTTGTGGGAAACCAATGAACACCTTGAAAAGTACCTTATAGTAACACCAAGTTTTATGGCGACTACGAGTGAGGACTCTGCTCTTCTTGTGAAATGTTGATTAATCTCAGAATCAGGAAATACAAGTCTGGCCAGTATACTGTCAGATTACTGGCATAATTTGGCTTGTACTACAGAAACCCAAATTACTATTAAGCATACAGTTTATGGTAATAATGACTGCTTCTCTTATCTGGAAGAGCAACCATGTAATGGCATGTCATGGGTATGCATAAATGTAAGTACAACCTCACTGGTACTTGCTCTGGTTTGTATGTGTTATATAACATTTACCATTTGAGGTAAATCAGATTTAAAACATCAATACAATGACTTGAGATTATGAGCCATTATGTGTAAAAAGAATAGGGATTTAGTTAATTGTGGTAATTCTGTTGATGTGCTGATTTGCCATTTGTTTTCGGCTCTCAACTCAAAAGCATTGTATATAGCTGGCACTGATAGCCCTCTAAGAAGTGGTCCAGTGCCATTATCACCACACCCACACTCATCAGTCATTGGCTGAGACTCTGGCATAGTCTAGGGACCCCACCCTGAAGAGCAAGTGACTGCACGATGCTTTGGGAGATAAGCGAGGGAGGACACCTTTCCGTGAGAATCCTTATCGGAGCAGGAAGCAAAGGCCAAAAATGTACTGTCTTCTTAAATGGGCATGAAGCTGCTGGTTTAGCTCCTGCTTCAGATAAAAATCTTATAGTCAGGATATTGTGCATCATCCCCGATAAGCAATCTGCCAGCTGCTCTATGCCATGAATTCCATTGAGCTTATTTAATTCTCTCTCTTTCCCTCTCTCTGCTCTGTCTCTGCTCTTCTTCTGTTTTTGATCATCGCCAAGTGGCATTAAAGGGAAAACATCCATTAGCGTTAAGCTAAGCCACACCTGAGGGAGCAGGTACTATGATGAGGACAAACTCTCTGCTAGACTGCTGATGTATTTGAAATGGGTTCATATTGCAGTGATACGGCATATTTATAGAATAAAGTTGAAAAAGATGCACTGATCAAGTTGAGATACCTTTCACTGGCATAGAGCAGGAGATAAAAAAAAATCAAACAATACATGCTTACTGTTCAGTCCGAAAGCTGTAGTTTTTTTAATTAGATTTTTTTTACATTTTTTTGGTTTAAAGAAACAGAGACATTGAAATGGAGGAAATAGTATGTACGCTCTGTTCCCTTCTTAGGTCATTTAAGGACAGCGCCAAATAAACTGATCAAATTAATCAAACTAACAAAGAAGTAAAGGTAGACTGCAAGAACCAAATTTCTTTTTCATTTCAATATTTTCACCATGAACAATTACATTTACATTACACCAGTGGCTTTAGTGGTACCTCTAATGACAAATACTTTTCCTCATGATTGCACTACATAATTAATATGCAGACTCCACCTGAAGTCCTAATTGTAATTTTGTAAAAAAAAAAAAAGAAACTTTAAATTTTTTTACATTTTTACACATTTTAATGTCATCTCTGAAGATAGCAATACAAAGCTAAAGTTGCAGTGCATAGACATGCATCTTGATAAATATTTCAATATCAGCTGTAAGAAATGCATATGAAAGTTTTGCGTTGAAGAATGCATGATAGGTATAGAATACAGAAATAATACAGCTCACAATGCTTATGAGCTCTTATTCACACTCTCTCATTCAAAGTGTGAGCTCCAACATTTCAACCCCTTAGCATTGTTGTTAGGTCTGATAGGTAAAGATTAGTCATGAAAAAAATGGAGACAACACATATAATATTTGTTATATCTGTGTGGTGTTTACTTAAATTTCACTTTGCCAGTGGGTAAATGTGGGTGTGGAACTCACTCCCATGTTAGTAGTATGGGGCGTCTTGCCAGCAGTGCAGCCTGAGCCAGCGGTGCAAAAAGAGCTGCAGCTGTGTAACACTGCAGTGGGAGAGCATGGCAATGAGAAGCTGCACCTACTGGGCACCTGAGCACAGCTGGCTGCAGGGTTATGAGAGACAGCAGAAATCCATCCCTGTGCTGAAAAGCTGTGAACTAGTGTCCCTCAAAACTGTCACAAAATCACCTCCTGTTCCTGCTCCCCTATTTTTAATCATTTGTAATAATTTTAATCATGCAGACACTGCCATCATGAATCAGCATGTCATATCATTTGAAAGGTGAATAAATGCCCCCAAAAGCTTCAATCAACTGGTATGTATCACAATTTTAAGATTGAACACAGTATAGAAAATGGAGGATATTACTTTTGATTCCAACAGTAACCTAGAGGCTATTCACTGCTCCATCACTCCATTATGTTGTTACTATGGACACTGCCACAGAACCACAATGCCCCCATGAAGAATTCCAAGAAAATTCCAAGAACTCAATTTTGTGAGGCAATGTAGACACAAATATGGTGTTAAGAGTGTGTGACCCATCTGAAACCCACCCCCAAGTGTTTGGACCACAAGTGTAATGAGGGGTAAAATGAAAACAGGTTAAGATGCCTATACAAACAGAGGGGAAAGTATTCAGTGCAAACTATCCAATGATTACTGTTAAGTTCAAGCAACAGACCCTAATTCTGCCCTTTGTTATTGGATATGCACCATAAACAGAGAAGGGATAAACAGCATCAAGAGCAACCAGATCCTGCTCACCTGGTTCCTGCTGCACAGAGTAAGTGAAAGACCAACCAGAGCCAGTTTGTCTGCATCTTATGCAAAAAGGCAGCATCAGTAGGACATTATGTGGGTAAATATCATTTTGAATCATAAACATACATTTCTAAGCAGTTAATAGTCATGGGTGACAAAACAATCCTGTTAGAAAATGTTTGTATTTTGGATTTCTGTGGCTTATGTAAACTGTGATAGGAATACACAATGTCTTGTTGAATAGTAAATATATTTCTTGATGACATAATGGTTGGTTCCATGAGAAAATAACAGCAAGGTGTCAGGTTGGATATATGGCATGCTACTAAACCTGCTCTGTTGTGGCTTGATATATTGCTGATTTAGTAAGTGGTTCCGGACTTCCTCTGGGTCTCCTTATAAATAGATTATCACGCATGTAGACATCCCATTACATAAATATTTTAATTTTCAGAGAACACACCCAACAATACCCTTACCAACAGGCGATTGTTGAGACAAGGCATGTTTCAGTCAGACTGAAATTATGTACATTTTTACAAACAATGTCCCATGGTTTTGCTCGATTGCTCTTTTATGCAGATTAAGTCAAGATTAACAAGTATTTTTCCAAAAGGACCATAAATACTTGCATTTCGACCGACTTCATCGTTTACCATTCTAATTTATTTTAGAATCTCCAACTGTATAAGCTTTCAAATAGAAAGGTGCATGTTAACAGCTGTACAGCTGGTAGCAACAAATTGCCATAGAGCATACAAACAATGACATTGTATAAGAAATAACACATTTCTTGTCCTTTAATCTTTATATATGAATAGGTGCTAAGTGTCTGTTTATTGTGGTGGCACAAGCCATCTGTGTTTTCTCTCTTTAAACAAACAGGGCAGAAAGCAAAGGTGTAGTGGGATTGTTTTTGGTGGAGCAGAGGTAAAAGGGGAAAGATCACCCCCACAGAGGTAACACCTGAGCTACGTGTTATTGCCTGCGAGGGAAGCACTCTCATGAGTCAATGACAAACGCTTCACACTCGCAGGCAATCAAAAGGCCCCAGCCTGCAGTTGACAGTACACACCAGTTGAAAAGAATAGTGATGGCTGATGTTTATCTGAGTGTCAGCACGGTCTGCTTGGGGTAGCCTTTCTGCTTGTGTGCACTTACAAAACTGGATCAGAATTTGCTGATGCCAGTTTATTCCTGTTGCATGGACAGCCTCTTGTACAGTGGGATAACTGTGAGAAAAGAGTGATCAGGGTGTGGATTTATTGAAGGATATTCAATCTACTGACTGTGGTGGTCTGTTCTTGACTTAGAAGAGGGAGCTGAAGCAAACATAAGGTTCATTTTTACTTATTCATCACTGAAAAAGTCACTGAAAAAGTTATTCAATGTTGGTAGGCTAGTTCACCCAAATTACATAGCTTTTATACTATAACACATTCCATAAGTGTTTTATTGAGCGGCATTGAGAGTGTTGATGATGAACCACCTGATCTCCACCCTAATGAACTAATAACAATACTAACAATACAGTGTGTGGGCAGCTAATACTTCATAGTACACTTTAAACAATTTACTAAGGCCCCGAGACATAAAATATGCATATAATTAAAACAGAACTGGTTTAAGAGAATGAAATTAAGTTTGTCTGTTGAGTTTATCTCAAGCCTCAGAAGTAATCAAATCTATGTTGTAACAATATTTATTAAAATCACATTAAAACATGCTCCAAGGCATGAGCACATGTTTACATAAGAAAGTGTTAGCTGGGTCTGCACAGACAACCATTACATTGTTAGCATAATTAGCATGTGATGGGTGCCGGATACAAAAAAACTGACATCACGGACACTGACAAACATCCCTGACACTCTCATAAGTCATCAGGAGGTCACTTGCAAGTTATTTATTACAGAAAAATGTAAGTTCCTTTTAAGATCATGAGGTTAGATTCATTGTCCCCTATACTTTTATGCTCTTGTTGAACCATACAGACTTTTTTAAAATCTCATCCATCTTTTAGTATGTGTCACTGCTTCACAATGATTTTGTTTATTAAACATTGGATTTACTGAGTTTGTAGCAATTCTAGGATTATCGTATGAGAACTCAGCAGCTACAGCAATTACAACAATAATGGTCAAATTTTAGTGTAAGGTCAGGAATTATTGTTATGTAAAATTATCCAATAGAGCTCTTGTCTGAACAGTGATCAATAACTGTCATTATTACAGTATGCACATCTAATAATTCACATACACAGTGAAATGGTTGGATATACTCAGTTGTTCCAATTCAAGACATACATTTGAGTACATTTGATCACAAATTGCTATAATAAAGGTAAGGAACAATTATGTGATTTTATGTGTCATTAATGAATTGTAAAACGTAAGAACAAAATAAATTGCAATAAGGTGAAACCAAGCCCTGAATCAATGTTATTCTGTTTATTACTTTTAGTATTAGTATTATTAGTGGTTAATTTAACATTTCAGATGTACATCAAGTTGAAACTGCCTGGTCACCTGTTATAAGTTATTAAGACCTTTCTCCACCTGTTGTTTAGGAAACAGAGTTTGGCCTGAAGATGTTGACTTATTATTATCACAACCAAATCCTGTTTGCTGTGCTTTAGTTACCATGGCTTGAAAGTCACCGGGTCACTGATGGTCACCATATCTCCCTCCATTCCAGGTCTTGTCAAAATCTTTGGTGTTTTGGAAAAAAAATGCATAATTCATGAACTACTCTCATTTTCCATCTGTAGAATAGGCAACTGCAAATGGTTATGTCTAATTATGTGAGAATATTCACGGTCACATGAATTATTATCTTTTTTTAAACAATTTCGCCCCAAGATATGAAAAGGAACTAATGACCGGGGCAAATGTAAGGTAATCTTTGGGCTACTTTGTGTGTGTGGCCCTAAAATGATATGTGAAATGGAACTGAAAGAATATAAAAGACTGCCTTCACCACATATTGTAATGGAAAGAATGCCCCTATGAAACATAATCCTTATATCTACAGGATATCCCCCTACTATGTAATGGTTAATGAATGCCAATGCAACCTAAATCAAGTCTAACATTTCCAGCGATTGATGGATTACTCCACTAAAGTCAAAACAGATTAGAAAAGTGTGCTGCTTTTTTCTCTTGGTGCACATCATGTTTTCCCAAGTCTATGTCTGTTTATTCAGCATTAAACTTTGCAAGCACTTTTGTACATGCCTGTCAGTATGACACACACGTTTGTTCATTTCAAACCACTATTATACATTACAAATGCAGAGTTTAAGGAAAATGTGAAAAGGGCACATTTTACACACAATTCTATATAAGGACTTACATAAGGACAAAATATCATATTACTTTAACTTTTCTAGTCACTGCAGAAAGCATGTAAACAACACAACTTAGCCTTCAAACGTACTGATAACAATCGGAACAGCAATTTACTGACGACAGAAGCAAGCATGACATTAGGAGCCAGAAAACTCCACCATCTCTGTGCAATGGGCAGGTGATATTTAGATATGGTTAAAGTGATGATATTTGGACATGGTTGAAGTGATTCTCACCCTCAAAGCAGGCCTTACCGAGTGGTTCTCATAGAAGCAGTTTTGAGAATGTGGATGACCTGCAGAAGGATAATGGAAACAAAAAAAGGGTTCAGAAGATTTTCACATACTGTTTATGAATATTCTCATTTCTCAAAGGGAGCAGTTTCTGCACATAAACAAAGGGAATAAAACCTATTTACAGAGTGACCATAATCTGAATTAATACTTTACTCAGGCACAGTCTTAGTGCATCAGAACTCAAACACTGATGCACTGACTCTGCTACACTTCTGCTGTGATACACATGACCGCACTCAGGTGTATCTGACCCTGTAGCGTGCCCCTAGAGCTGTCCAAAATGTCCATTTCCTCGTGGGTGATATCTTAAACTACTGTTTTAATAGCTAAAACACTATTCCTTGGTATATAGACATGGGTCACAGCAATGTCCTTGAAATTTGACCTTGTGAGTGTTGATTGGCCAGTTGTATCCCATAGATTGATCCATCATGTATCAGAACCATGGAACAGGGAGTTACAGGGATAGACCTGATAGAGTGATTTATTTGTTAATCAATTCTGCAAACAAAGCAGCACATCCAGAAAATTAATTATTTTTTAAAATGCAAATTTTTTACTCAATTGGCTTGGCTGGTATAAGTGTGAAAAACAGTTTTGGGGATCAAGAAGATATAAAAATTTCATTCTTAAACTAGCAAATCTAATTACATTTGTAAAGAGAATAACATAAGGACAGAGTGAGTATAAAGCATCATATGGGTGTCTTCATCACGGCTATACTATTAACATGAAGCTCCTACCATCAAAATTCAACACAGACAGACAAATACAGATCCAGACAAATTCTTGTTTAAAACAAAAACCTGCCCTTGATGAAACATGCAGCTGGCTTAATGTTATCCTGGCTGTAAAGCCTGCATAGGAAGGCACAGCTGATTCAATGAGCACAGACAGCCAGAGCACATGCAGGCAGCAGAGTGGCAGTGAGAAGGCTGAGTTCCATCCTCATTCAGGGAACATCAATCAGAAGAGTACCACCAGCACCCTATGAGTGCCGTCTGTAGGCAGCTGTGTGTTTCGTCACAGACAGGTAATGTAATCCATTTGTGCTTGTTTTGGCTTTTACCCCCCTCTCAATCATTTTGCTTTCTATGAAGTGCTCCATCTCTTGCTTTGAGCAGCTTTCAGTCTACAGTAGCACTAAGTGCCTCCCTAAACCTATCTTGATCTGACTTCTCTGCCACAAAATATAAATTGAATGACTTTGTTTGTCATGGATACTGATAAAAGTGAATTTCTATGCCTATTGATCAATAGAACATAATTATCATGCGTTTTGTGTTCTTTCTTCTTCTTGTAGAAAGGAAGAAAAAACAGACAGATCTTTGTGCAGATGTGGAATAAAACATGTGCTGGATGGACATGCACAACTTTCAAGAGGGGGCAACTTTCCACCATTACCAGAATGAGAGAGAAGACTACCATGAAATGTCTTATAAAATGTCTTTTTTCAGAATAAGATTAAAAGTTGACATATCTCAGCACATCTCCAAATCTTTGGAAAATAGTGTGGAGCCCAGAGGGACACACCGCCATTAGAGTAAAATAAAAACAATAGAAATAGTAAAAAGAAGAATGCCTACATAAAATTAAAGGTAAAAAATTATAAGAATATAAATTCTATAAATAAATAGATAAAACCTGGTTTAAATTATTTTTGAAAATTTTGTTTATTTTAAAAGGATATGTATTATAAACATGATGGCTCAAGATTTAATGAAAAAACAACAGTCCTGATTGAAATCATACTTGCTCAAACTATATGGGGGCAACTGTATTGTGTTGTTTTTGCAATATCCACCTGCAACACACTTTCTGTTTCAGTGACATTGAAGTGGTGCCTTCTGAGTTTATATTATATAATGGAGATCAAATAAATGAAACAACCCCATAATCTCATGAAAACTCTGTCCATAATTTAGTTTATTGATTTATGTATTTCATTTCAATGCATTAATTTTAATCTATATATTCTTCTCAAAACCTCAAGAATATTAAAAATAGTTTTGTGTTCGCAGTTGCTAAAAATGTTAATTTTAAAACTATCTTCAAATATCTTCTAAAAATGTCATTAGGAATGTTTTTGTCCACTTGAGAGCTGCTTTTTCTACTAAGTACAGGTAAGCCGACAGATTGTCCTGTTCAAACATGGTACGTGATGATTATCCAGCTGAATGACAATGTGTTTTTGTTGAGGCAGACACTCTGGAAGATTAGTGATGAAAAATGATCAAACAGGGATGGAATGACCACAATTAAAAGCATCATGTGTAATCATTTTGAAAGAATACCATCACCTACTTAAGAAAGATATTTCTGATGCTGTTTTAATATTGAATATTTTTTTATTTCAAGAGGAACTTGCCTGCTGTAAGTGATGCAGCACATAAGCACATTCCATAACGCAGCTCTGTAAATTAGAGATAAGGTCTGGATAAGGCAACCTACTGTACTATTCACATGAATTTTCCATAGGTTGTATAGTGTACAGGTATGGAATGACAGCTGAAATTGGATGTGGTGACAAGGCAAATGCTGGGGCATATTTTGCTGACAGTTGAATATGTCCACACAAAAGTGCTTACCACTGCTTTTCTTTTGACTTTCCCATAAACATCCATAGTATGATAGAATTTCATCTTTCCTCTTTTGTTTTATATTTGAATACCACATTTTTTTCTTAAAATGTTATTGTTTTACAATTTTATAATCATTTTCATTAATAACAGATTAGTACTAATACTAAATCAGGGAAGAATAGTGTTTGCACAATAGGAGTCACCTGGTCACCTACAGCAGCTTTATTCCTTTCTCATAATTTTACCATGAAGAATAATGCCTGGACCCACTGACTCCCACAAAATGTCTGCCCATACCATAATAGATCCATCACCATGTTTAATCATTGGCAACAGACAATGTGGGTTGAAGGCCTCCCTTGGCTTTCAGTAAACATAAACCAATCCAGATGCAGGAAAAAGTAAAAGTCGACTCATCAGACCCTTCTTAAACTCCAGGTGTATGCTCATTACACCAGGTTATGCATTCTTGTGCACTGCCTTATATGCAGGTGTTTTCTGAATGGCAGCCCTAACATAACATCAGCATTGCAAAGGTCACAGTGTACAGTTTTTGTTGAGACTGGGTAACAGAGCTTTAGATTCAGTTTGGTGGTTATTTCTGAGAGCATTGTTTTGTGGTTTTTAAAATCTATTTTGACAGGCATCCATTGATCCCTGTCAGTAAGGTTTCACTTGTGGGTAGCATAACCTTTTCCTGACACTTTGTTCTTTGATGTATGGTATAAAGATTTTGGCCACCTTTTCCTTAACTCATTAAAACATTTTGACATTGATGTTACTAATGCAATTCAAGAACTTACTATATGAATTATTTCAAAATCTTTTAGGTCTCCCATCATTTGAACATTAATATTAACATCAACATGAAAAACACTTGTCTCACTTTTCAGTGTGTTTTATTTTCTTCAGAATAGAACTCCCTTTTAATTTGTACATTCATTTCACACCTCCATTAAACATTCTGAGAGGGAATAACGCAGTTAACTTTTTAAAATTGTAACTGCATGATTTCTGAAACAACTCAAATGAAGTGCACTGCTTAAGTGTATAACAGCAGCACCCTTTCAGGGAATTGAACATGATGTAACTCTTGAATTACAGATTCAGCTCCAACCAACTATACTACACTACGGCCCCTTTCATTTTGTGTTTCCATTACTTTGTCTACCCCTATATATAACATGAACCTGAACATGAGGATTACATTTTTTAAAATGACAATTAATGAATTAAATGAATGAATTAATTATTAATCCGTGTGATCACAGCAAATAAATCGATGATAAACAATGAAGAAGACATGTCCTATTTTGCCCAAGTAGGAAGGGCAGGATAAGGGAGTTCACCACATGGCAGGTAAACAGGAAGACAGTTACTCATCACAACCACAGAATCCACATCACTTCAGACCTCATGTTCAACCCGCTACCTTTGAGCTAATGAAAACACTGTCAGACTGCCTGTGCAAACACTGCAGGTGGGTGGCACCCCTAAGCTTGGCCAACAGACAGGTACTGTTAGGCATCCGGTGGTACTTGCCTTGCCTGGCTGCACTGACCCCTCAGGCTGGAGCCCGTGTCCTCACCAGGTTTAATTAATCATAATCACAGCTCCTTCTGACAAGCATGTTCAGCTTCTGTAACTTGATCAGCCCTCAGCACAAAGGGATGAGGAAAGTCTTCATTGCAGCGAGCTTCCACTGCTTTTCTCGCATCTTTTTTATGGGTTTGTATTGTCTGTCCCATACACAAATATTGGTATTAATTATTATGGCAAGCCCCCTGAACAGTGGGTGAAAAATAAATGAAGGGCATTCAAAACTCAGGGTAATCTGGTTTTGCATGCAGGTAGGCTAAGAATGCAGATGGTTTCAGACTTTGATGAGGTGACAGGAGCCCCTGTGCAGAATGATCTATGATGCAAACACATTCTTCAGCAACACATTTGCAGGGCCTGCATGGAACTGTTTTACCCAGAGGTTTCAAACTCACCTTTGGGAAGCACAGCTGTCAGCTGATTTTTTTCATTTCAGACATTTTCTTTATGGATATATTAATCTAAAGGACTTTTTCTGTGACAAAATCTTGGTATCATCGATAGTTCACTCTAACAAAATCTACACTGTACCTCTCAATCTGCACAAGCATCTAGAAGCTACCTTGCTCATTTATTTACAAACTAATGTAAGCATGAGCAACTTTAGGTGGTCAGGAAAATGCAGATATTAAACATATTGTTGAATTGGCAGCTCTTCAGCAGTACATGAGAAACCTATCTGTTGAAATGCAACTACAATATTGAACTGAAGTAGGATAGCATATATTCCAGTTTACATTTCGAGAAACCAGGCTGATTGAATAAACAACTTCATGCTAGGTATGCAAAATTCACTCATACACATAGGTCAAAGATCCCAGTAGAACCAGTGAAGCTGTGAGTGAAATAATTTGGCAACAACTTTAATTCAGATACTGGATACCACAAATCCTCCAAGAATAGCATAGCATCAAATACATATTCTGTATGTATTTACAGACCTATGATGAGCAATTAAATGATCCAAAAACTACATGGAAGAGCACGTCAACCTCTGTCACATGCACTGTACATGACAACAAACTACGGATTAATTGCTCCATCTGCTGGACAAACTTCCACCAACACTCAATTCAATTCAATTTTCTTCAGGGTCAAAGGTAAAGGTATGTTCTCCATATTTAGCTTCCTTAAGTGGACAAACAGATCAAATTATTTATCAGCTATGATTAACCAGTACTATTCATTTATAGGTCACATTTTAATTGTAGACAGTGTGACAGGTGGCAGACGGTTTGAGTAGGATAGGTAAAAGAGTAAAAATCATAGAAAGCTCTCTTTTTTACTGTGTATATATTTAAACACAGTATGAGCATATAAACCACGCAATAAAAATATACAATACAGTGACAATTGTGTATTTAGCCTCCCTGCGTCCCTTCGTGACGTTGATATGCGCTAAATGCCGACTGTGTTACTAAATAAGTTAAGGGGCTACATGCACAAGGGTAGGTTCTATTTGGTTAGTGGTATGTGCTTTATTCTTACCTCCTCAAGTCTGTGATGTCACTAGACGGCATGTAAATGCTGTAAAAGAGATGGGGAAAGACCCAGGATACCGCCGAGGAGTGATACATCTCCAGAATTAAAATACTTGTTTTTCTCCAGGATTTGGCTGGCAATATACGGCACGTGCAAGAAACAGAGCACGCATTTTCCTCTTTAAAGTACTGTACTACGAGTCATCGCGTTTGGCAACACTGGAGGAGTCCTCGTTGCTAAGGAGAAAGAGTCACACACAACCATAATATCGGACCAAGTGGAGCAGAACTGCATTCTTATCACAACCAACGTCAGTGCTGTCTGGCCTCGCAAAATAACGGCGCAAGTGTCAGTGGGAGAAAAGCCCGAAAAACGGTAAGTAAACTCAGAAAGAAGGATAATGAAAGGTAGGAGGTAGTTTAGCCTATATATGAAAGAAATCTGTACAGATAAAACTGGTTGCCAGTTTCTTGTTGTCATCTTATTATACAGCTCAAACTAGCGCTGCATTTTGGGTGCTGCTCAGTTAGCTCGCTAGGTAATATGGACCACAGCAAACTGGCGCTTATGTTTAGCAAATAGCTAACAGTACACACATATTCTAATAGCTAATAGCACATATATTCTTTATTGCGTATCTTTTCATCGTTTATTTTTGTAACTGATCATAATACGGACGCTTATTGTAATTAAATTAATATTGTCTAATGTAAAAAGTAATGTTAGCAAGCTAGCTAACCAGCTTCTGTGAAGTGCCTCTGTTCGTGTAGCGTTAGCTATCTTATCGCTAGGTATCGGACACTCATCAACCAGGCGACCTAGCGAACGGAAGCTATCTATCGGTATAACAAGTATTAGTTTGTCAGGCAGATAAACAAATCTTAAGCCTTGACGTCTCCTTAGACCGCAAAATATTTCCCTTAGTTTAATTTGAAATAAATGTAACATTAACGTCGAAATCAATCTACTCTGTTATGTAAGATACCTAGCAAGGTACATTATTCATTCGTTCTTTTTAACGTTGTCAAGTCGTTGTAGCAGTAGCCAAAATAAGTTCTATTCGTTCATTCCTTGTTAAACATGCATCCCTTGCCATTGGAACTACATTCTAAAAATATTATTACATCCTCAGAAATCCCTTTCAGACAGATTTGTGTGATCGTTATTTTACACCATATACCATATTTTATAGTGTATGATAATACTACAAAAATCACTTAATTCTGTAATGAGGCATGGAAAGAGAGAGAGAGAGAGATCCTGGTCTGGTGAAAATAAGAGAGCATGATTCAAGCACATCAGCTGCCAGACCTTCATGTCTGTCTAAAAAAGAGATTGTTGTAAAATTTTCCATTTCCACCTTTTCAGTAAGTTCTCTGTGCATGGAATCTTAAAGAGGTATTTCACTTTGGTACACTTAAACTTATTGTTTCCTTACCATTGTGTTTTCATGAATGCCATTATATAACAATTTATGCATTCAGTCGCTATACAAATACTTGTGTATGTGATTGTTGCATTATTTTTAATGCTTATTACTGTGCAAAGAGTCTATTTTTGGAGCCGATAAAAAATAATCTTATTTGCTGGATTTTTTTTTAATCTGCATGCCAAATCGGCTAGTTGGCAGAGGATTATTTTTTGTTCTTACAGCACAAGTGAGGATTTAAAATATCAGTTATGCAAGAAACTTTGAATTTTCCATACCTTTCCTAAGTTTATAATGTTTCTCTTTGAAATAACATAAAACAAAAAGCAAAGATGTTTCTTTGCTACATGGTTAATTTATGCGATGTGTGTGCAACAAAAGCATCTGAATGCATCTTTTCAGAATTTGATTTTAATCAGGACTACTTCCACCAGACCACTTTCAACCATGTTGCCTGTCTTATTAGTCAGCAAGACAAGAAAGACAAGCCCTGCCATGGGTCAATATTTTATTAGTTCACTTAGGATCAGTGCACACTAACTGATCTTTACTTGCCAGTAAACATGCTGTTGTTACATGAGCATGATCACCAAAATATGATGCTTGCTGTAAAATAAACCTTTCCCATAAGCAATGTATGTCATCATACCAACTGTACATATATCTTCCTCCATAATATTTCTGGCTGTTTATTTTTCAAGGAATTCCTTAAAAAATGTGGTTAGTAACCCAAGATGTTACAGTCAGATGGACTCAACCCTTAAATCCTCTTGACATTGAAGCACTCAGGCCTTGAGTGTTTTCAACTGTCATGGCCAAGTGAGATACCGTTTGTACTATGGTGATCCTAATTAACAAAACCTGTTTTATTTCCCTGGCCAGTACTTGGGCTGAGGCCTGTCAAGACAAGGGTAATACACTTCTGCTTTTCTCTCAGTAGCAGGGGCAGGGATGCCTGCATTTACTCAGGCCCATCTGCCTCTCACAGCATTGACTATTGGAGGAGAGGGAGCACTTATGCTGTTATGCAATAGGACTTTGAAACAGAGATGAGAAGGGACTGACATAATCTTTAATTTGGGATTCATTGCTGGCTGATTCACAGTTCTGTTGTGTGAAAAAACTGCGGACATTTGAGAGCTTGGGTTTTTCAGTGAATATTTCTGTTGTTGTTTTTGCAGCTGTATGGAGATAGAATGTAAGCCATTGCTAATCTCCATCAGGATCCACTAGGAAAAGCAATGGAGGCACAGACCTGCTCTTGGAATACCGGCTTTGCGTGAGTGCTGTTGGTGGGTGTCTGCACGTAATATCCCGGGAAGAGAGGATTATCCTGCGAGGATGAATCGCTACACAACCCTGAAACAGCTGGGTGATGGCACATATGGCAGTGTGCTCATGGGGAAAAGCAACGAATCAGGGGAGCTGGTGGCCATCAAGAGGTATGCGTGCCCTGTACACTAGAGGCTGTTTCTACTGCCCATCATGCTGTTAAAGCCAGTGGTATTAGGGCATACAGTTCTCATATTATTGGGAAAATTGATAATTTTTTAAATGAGGAAATATCCTCTGGTGTCACTGTCAATTTGTTCTTAGCTTGGTGTGAATGCAAATGTATGTTTTAGATTTATTATTATGGGGCTTCCATCACAGTTAAAAATTATTAGCATGAAAAAGGCTTCTGTTGGACTAAGGCTGTTTGGAGAAACAGCAGCAACAATTAAAATAAAACTGATAAGTCACCATCAATTCTTCCCATAGCACTGCTGTTGCAAAACAATGTTGGAAGAAAGAAAGAAAAGAAAGATTGGTTTGATCAGTTTCAACATGCTACTGCTGTAAACACAGCAAGGCATGGCTTATTTATGGTCTTGTTTCACATCCCGAATCCGAAGAGCATGGCATGCATAACATTTGCTTGGGACAGGATAGTGAGTAATCAGGGCTGCATGCTCTGTCTTGCTCCTTTACTAAGGAATACCAGCTTACATGTGTGTTTTTCATCGAGGGACATAAATAATGGATGCAGCATGGAGGCTGTCCTGGCTATGTTTGTAAATGGAAGGTTATCGTGTAAAGTGATACATTTGATGATGGTGGAAGGAGTGAAAGTGGAGAGTGTTGTGTTGCCCCTTTTACTGCACTGGTAGTCACCCTGGAGCACATTATCCATTGATTTTGTTCCTGTTACATAATTGCAGCTGAGGTGCCATTTACTTTCCAAGATTGTGTTTCACATAATCTGACCTGTTTACCATGTGGCCAGCTGTATGGACTATGTATGTTTCAGGCATGTATTTGTAATGTTAACAGTATGTAGAGATGCTATGCTATGGGAAATTGTAAATGGTCTACTTGGCAGACTACTATTACTAATGCAATACATGAGGATACAGAACTGACTGAAGAAAAGGAGAGTCTGTTATCTAGAGAGATTCTTTTTGCAAAAGAGATATGAGTGGATGCTCCAGCCAATGTAAGATTGAGGGAGAGGTTTCTGAGTACTGAGGACGTGGATGGAATGTGGAGCACCTCAGCGTTGGCCAGGTTGACCTTTAAGCAATGGTTAGTATCTGGCTTGAGATGTCATTAAGGTGCAGATGGGATGCAGTGTGAACCCTGAGTACCAGATTGAAGAAAAGAGAGAAAAGGCTTGGTGTCATGTGCATTAGAAGTGGTTGGAGAAGCCATGGGATGAGATGACATACCCATGAGATTTGGTAATCTTTGGGACCTTTTAGAAAGGTTCTGGTCATAAGACAGACCAATACCCCAGAAAACCCTCACTGATTTTGCTGAGATGTGAGACTTAATCTAACGATTGGAAAAGAGATCTTAAATGTGGTGGAGTGTGTGGTTAGTGGAGTCAAGAACAGCTGAAGTGTACAGGAGGATAAGAATGGAAGATACCCTGGAATTGCAGACAAGAATTTATCATAGGTAAAGGGGAGGGCAGTCTCAGTGGAGTGAGCAACCATGAAAACCCATATAGAATATAATTTTAGGTTAAATTATAATGGTTTCTGTTCCAACAAATCAAATGATGTTCTGTATTTTAAAATTCTGTTATGAACATTTTCTTACTTTTAAGGCTATCACAATGTGTAAACAATGGACATAAAATACAAAGTGTTAACCCAATGGTATGGTGAAAAAAGGCCCGTGTTGATTTGAATTCATAGAGAAAGATTACATCTTTATCAGGAGATGCTGGTTTTTATCATAGAATGAAGAGGAAGTTTTATTCCTGGGAAGAATGTATGAACCTGAGAGAAGTCAAGGTAAGATCTATGTATACTTCTGTGTACACTTGTTTCAGATGATGGGAAGAGAAATTTACAGTGATACTGTGCTGTGTTGTCAAGAATGTCAACTTTTACATGTGTTTATGATATATAATGTAATTGTTATTGTGGTATTGAGTGGTCATTTTTGTCTTTAGTAGTGATATCACTAATGTTTCTGTACATGTTTTGTGTAGACTTTTGTGAATGTATATTTGCTTCTTTGACTGTGATATCAGGAGCACTTTACATGGTCATTATCTGCCTAATCTTTGTTTATAGTCACTCAAGAAGCTGAATCACGCCAATGTAGTGAAATTAAAGGAAGTTATCAGGGAGAATGATCACCTCTACTTTGTCTTTGAATATATGAAAGAGAATCTTTACCAGCTGATGAAAGACCGGTAAGAAGAAATTAATTATGTATTCTTAAAAACATGCATAATTTCAGTAAGGAAGTTGTTCACTCATTTATTTGAAAGAAAATTTCCAATAGGGATTTTCAGAAATGTACTGACAGCTGTTTGTGTGTTAAATGGCAACTTGGGTTGTTCTGTTCTGGAATACAATCTGCATTTATAAATTAGCTTTGTTGAATAAGTGTTCAACTAAACATTAATTTTAAAATACTTATCAACATCAAACTTTAAAATAATGGGTAACTATGGAATGGAATATAAAGAATAGTGTTTCCAAGGTGTAATATGTGTGTTTTTCAGTGAACAGCCTTAGATGTCCTTTACATTTTGTGAATTAGGATCTGTAAACATGCATTTATAAATGTACACATTTTTATGAATCCATCAGTTTGACGGGTATAATGTATTGATTCTTCATTTGCAGAAACAAGTTGTTCCCTGAGTCAATCATCAGAAACATTACCTATCAGATATTACAGGGGCTTTCATTTATCCATAAACATGGTAGGTTTGCCTTTTAGGCCTGCAATGTCCTCCCATCCAAAGAACAACAACTGAGCCCACATTATGTCAAAAACCTGCAGTCATATCAGATTAACCAGCTGCAAAGGAGATTTATTTCTGAGCTAGCAAATGGTGAAGCTGGGTGACTCAATACCAGGCTCATGGAACAAACTGGTTTGAATTCATTGTCTAATGTTCATAACTTAGAGACGTTGATCGGACAGACAGCTTTACCTGCCTGTTTACTACCTGCCCACTACTGGATACTGGTTTTGTTTTGGCAATCATAGATCTTCAGACTATGCCGCATTACTAAATGAAGAAGCAAAGCACAACAAGGAGATTCAGCTTTAGGTAGTTACTCAGTAATTGTTGTTCTTTCATTGGGATGGATGCGTGATACCTAGCATTTGACCTAAGCACATAATCCACTGCCTGCAATAAATGACTACTTGCCTCTTCCATGGAAGTGAATGAAACAGGGAATTAAAAATGGATGGCTGTACTTCCTGCCCAGCTGGTGGATCATTGCAGTGCATGAGTCATTCAGTATAGCATAGTTTTTTTTCCTTCCTCTTCCTAACAGCTAGTGCAATCTGTAATTAGCACACATGGTCGCTGTGCCAGTTGCACTGTGAACTGCATGTCAAATTTTAAATCACCTCATCCTTCTTTCTTCTACCTGTTTGTTTGTCCATCTTTGTGCTGCCAGGGAAAATAAGATGTTCAGTGAACATGAAATTAGGAACATCATGTTCCAGGTGCTGTCTGGCTTGGCCTTTGTGCACAAGCATGGTAAGAGCCGTCTTTGGCCTGTTCTTTCTTCCCTTTCATTCCTGTGGGGTTTGTGCATGTCTGTATCTGGCGTTGAAGCTTTTGAGCATTGCATCAGTATCTTAATACTTATTGCGCTGTATCTCTAGATCTTTGTTTGGCTATTTATGTTGTTCTGAGGATATTTCTGTTGCAGATCTCTGGTTTATTGAAGAATATTGTATATATATATTTTCATATATATATATATGAAAAAAGAAATATATATATATTTTTTTCATGTAAGGTTTTAGTATTTATTTATAGAAGTATCTGCTCTTGGTAATTGTATGATTTGTATGCCTAACCAAAAAAACTTCTCTGGGCATTAAAGAACACCAGATGGCTTTTGAATTAAATGCAGGCACCCTAAAAAGATTTAAGGCGCAATTTAAATATTTACAGATATTTATCTATCAGGCTCTTACACAATTGTATGACATTCTCCTTAGGTTTTTTCCATCGAGATATGAAACCAGAAAACCTGCTGTGCATGGGCCCAGAGCTTGTAAAGATTGCAGACTTTGGACTAGCGAGGGAGATCCGATCTCGCCCGCCATACACTGACTACGTCTCCACAAGATGGTGAGGGACTTGTGCTAGTAGCTCTGCAGCAGAACCTTAAGATGGCAGGTGGGCTGGGCTGTCCTGGCATCATTAACGCAAGACACTGCTGGCAGAATGGTTTAACAGAGTAGGGGTTTTCCAACTTAATCCAGTGACACCCCTTGTGCGATAGTTTTTGTTCCATCTCCTGATCAGCTGATGTTGTTGAAATCATCTTTAAACTTACTGTAGTACTGTTTAGGTTGAGTTAATTGCAGTTTTCTTTGTATAGAAATATCTACAAATAAAGTGAAGAATGTGTGATCTGAAATGAAGGCTGAATGACCACCCTTCCATTGGTGTAATTCTGACAAGAGGGTCTCCTGTATCTACTCAGGTACCGAGCTCCAGAAGTGCTCCTCAGGTCCTCTTCCTACAGCTCACCCATTGACATTTGGGCAGTGGGCTGCATCATGGCCGAGCTCTACACCCTCCGGCCTCTCTTCCCTGGTAACAGCGAGGTGGATGAAATCTTCAAGATCTGCCAGGTCCTCGGGACAGTAAAGAAGGTCAGTGATTGGCCAAGCCACTTCAGCCCCATGACCCTGAATAGAAGGAATATCAGTATCAGTGTGTTTATTGTGTAATTTTGTAGTCTCATTAAAGGTCATTTAATCCAATGCATTATGAGGATTGCATAGGATAGATTCCTAACTTGTAGTATGTTTGCATTATAGCCTAATATTACTAAAATATCAGTAAAATGTTCAAGTAGTGTAGTCCTGTTCACTTTTCATGTTTTTTTCTGTTTTTTTGTTTTTTATTTGCACATATTTGACTTCATGCTCAGACAGCACTGGACAAAGTATCTTATTTAAGTGACTAACTCACTCCCTCACTTCTTTGGCAGGAAGAAGTAGTTCCATGTATTACCATTGCAAGGTCATTGAACTATACTCAAAAAGACATCCATATGAGTTGACTCATAAAAATACTGATTATTTCTTCCTACAACAGACTGACTGGCCAGAAGGTTACCAGCTTGCCTCTGCAATGAACTTCCGGTTTCCCCAGTGTGTTCCCACTGATCTGAAAACACTTATTCTTAATGCCAGCAATGAGGCCATTTCACTGATGAGGGCCATGCTGCAGTGGGACCCTAAGAAGAGACCCACAGCCGTGCAGGTACAACACTGAACTTTATGAACTTTTATGGACTTTATTGAAATGGCTCTTGCTCTCATCAGGTATAATATTTTGTACATTTCAGGCCCTGAGGTATCCTTACTTTCAAGTGGGGCAGGTGCTTGGTCCCCCCTCCCAGCACCAGGAACAGCAGAGGGTCCAGGTGATTGCAGCACATGCCATCGAGTCAAAGCCCCTCTCCCTGTGCAAGCATGACCTGCAGTCATCCTCAGAGCCTGTACTGAAGCTCCAGGCTGAGGCCCCAGGCAGAGACTACCACCAACACCACCATCAACCCCTTCAGCAGATCCCCTTGCCCCAGATTTTCGCTAAGACAGCCCCACAGACTGACAGCTACAAGCAGGAGCCATTTGTGAGACACTGCTTCAACAACAACTCACTACCGGTGAGCTTGCGGAAACAAGGCTTTGACCCACTGGCACAGAGACTGTGCTCACAGCCAAACTGCTGTACAGCTGACCACATACAACCACTTATTACTTAATAGTTTGATCTGGCATTTTATTTAATGTGTGTCTAGATGCCTTGTAATTGCACAGAGGTATACATTGACTCTCAGTAGAGTACAGTTACCCTGGAAAATTTAAAACAAGAAGAAAAACAAGAATGAGTTTTTTCCCTTCCCACTTACAGAATATTTATTACTTATTATTTATGAATCCTTTTGGCTGTTTAGTAGTAAATATTGTTTTTTGTACAGCAGTATCAGCAGTGTGAATGTTCTGATGAGAGGTGTTTTTCACTGCCACAGAGACATGCTCCAATAGGAAATGAGAACATGCTTCTGGGGATGAGGAGTGGGCGGAGGCGATGGGGGCAGACCACAGTGAAAGCCTCTGACAGTTGGGATCAGTTTGATGAGTCTGAAATTACAGGTGTATCATACTCCAAGAGGCCCAGCATAGGATCCTTCAGGGAGAAAGACAGACAGGATTCCACCTATCAGTAAGTGACTTGTTCCAATTTTCTGTCCATGACATTGCTTTCATAATATTCTGCTATCAAAAGAGTTCGGACTTCCAGATCTTCTTTTGCCTTGTAGCCGTGTTGCTTTTTTTGTATTATTGTGTGATTGAAAAACATAATAAGTAGAAGTAAGTGTTTCCAATGATTTTGTTTTGTTTGTTATGCCCCTCAGGACCACTGAGCCAAAGCCCATTAATATCTACAGTGCTGTGACCAAGTTACCAAGCAATAGCAACATAAACCGGATAGACTCAGGACTTCAAGGTTCATCATCAGCCAGGCAACACTACTTACGCCAGTCGAGATACCTCCCTGGTACGAACTTTGTTCAAGTAGACCACTTATTTGCTCCACTGTGCCTGTTTGTGAGTTGTGTGGGATTTTCATTGTTGTTGATGTATACAGATTAAATCTGATTAAGTCCATAAGAGCTACTTGAGAACATTTGAGCAAATGCAAGATGTATGTAAAAAACAACTTTTTTTGATGTGTTGTGAGAAGTAAACGTTAAAGGGCTCATCTGAAAAGTGGAACAGAAAGCCTGGTCAATGAGAATATCACAGATTACATTATTCCATGTTGTATTAATTGATCTCATCAGTGAGTCTTTCTGTTTATACTTACGTCAGTGAGCCATTGAGCTTTCTGTTTCTTTCAGGAGTAAATCCCAAGAGCACACCTTTAGTCATAAACAAGGAACCAAACAGAGATCTATGGGAAAACTCTGTGCCTTTAATAAATAAGCCACACAGACATGTTGGATCTGGGTTGTCTATTACCACCATCAATGCAGGTAATTAATTCTTAAAGTTCACAGCTTACCCATGCAAATATGATACTTAATGCTGCATGTATCAGTTTTCTAATGCACCACTGCTCTTTAATACTCCTGCAGTACAATGTGTAATTTTAGCTGAGCTTAAATAACAGGCTTTGGTAAAGAAAAGGCCTTTCTATTATTCATTTGTTCTGGTGACTGCCATGCAAAAAAGCGTATCTTTGCTTCCCTTGATTCTTAATTCATGAGATCAGGGGACTATTGAGGCAAAAGTTGGAGATCAAGTGTCCCCCTAGACTGCAGTTTGAGAAGTCCCACGTCTGACTTTTGACCAAAATTAGATTTTGTCAATAGGGTACTGTTTCTGTCTCCCAGTGCTCATCACCTCTTTCTGCTAACATTCTTCGCTGCCATTCTTACTTTTCTGTCGCCTACTAAATCAGGGAGCCCGATTCTGGTGTGGACATTTATGTGTTATTCCCATGCTTTTTTATTTTACTTTTCATGCTGTCACTTCAAATGGTTTCTCTCGACTACCACCATCTTCGCTGCTTTTTCTTTGGCATGGAAACAGAAGACAGTGTCCCCACACCTTCAGCCTTACCCCTTCTTAAAGAAAAACCACTTGACAGAGTAGAGCAGACCACAGGTATTTTGTGTTTTATTTAGGGCTTGTAAGTATGAGCTCTAAATATGATGAACATGCATTTAAGAACTATTAAGTGCATATTCAACTACATCAACAAACATGAGTGTGTGTTAAATCATTGCTGGCTTCCAGTCCTTCCCTTTAGTGTCCATTTTGTTTGCTAGATTTTGCTTCAACTCAAATATTGATCATGTCATGTAATGCAATCTAAAACTTGTACATAGCAGGTTCGACTGCATCCAGATTTTTAATAAGCCTGTAACGTAGTCAATTAGTTGATCGAAAGAAACTTGATATCTATTTTGATCCTCAGTTAATCATTCAATTCATTTTTTAAGCAAAAATGCCAAAAATTTGATGGTTCTGTGTTCTCAGATTTGAGAATTTGCTGTGTTTCCTGGTCTTACATTATAGTGAATTTTAAATGCTGGGATTTTGGACTGTTCAGACAAAACAAGACATTTAATGGTGTCCCCTTGTGCTCTAGGAAACTGTAATGGGCATTTTTCACTGTTTTCTGAAGTTTTGTACACCACATGATTGACGAGTAATCAAGAAAATAATCTGCAAATTAATTGATAATGAAAATAGTTGTTAGTTGCAGCCCTATTATGCAATGATTCACATACTAGATAGTGCTTAGATGATGACTTGGCCTGTTTTGAACAACTCTAATGCTTTTGTGTAGTACATGGTTGCCTTGTTTTTCTTGCATATCATTCAGTATGAAGTCAGAATTTCTTGTTTTTATTCTTTAGGAAACTTCACAAACTATCCTACTGGAGATTATGTTCCATCTTTTCATAAGATAGCAGTTGGATCTGCAGGACAAAGGATCCATCTTGCACCCCTTGGTGGCCAAGCTGCCAGTAAGTTCCACACATTGATACAAAAGCACAAACATGCCCAAACTGCTCACTATGTTGAGTCACAATAGATGTAGCCATTTATTGTTTATTCGTTACCAGTCTGAAGTGCACCTTCTATGCATATTCGTTTGTCATCATAAACACTAATACACATAAAAGTCAGGTGCCTCCTTTCTATATGGTTCAACATACTAAGCACTGCTAGAGCAGTAAACAAGTATTATTTTTGGTTAACACTTTACACTATTTTTCACTTTCTTTCTTCACCACTTTCCTTGCTGTACTAATCCCCTCACCTTTCTGTTTTGTTTTTCACTCTTAGTTGACCTTTCTCCCACTGCTGATCTTAGAAACAGCAAACTGAATCAATCAAAGCTAAAGTCCACTGACATTAAAGCATTGATTGAAACAAGTGAAGGTAAAGTTGCAGAATGATTTTTTTTATGTAAAGGGAAACAAACAGGCTAATTATAGGCTAAGAGATATGCAACTAAAATTTTGAACTAATTAAGACAAGTATTATTTCCCCCTCCCACAAAATTCTAAACAGTAAAATCATGCCTGTTTGATGCTTTAATTTAAATTCTGAATTGTGATCTTATGTGTCTTTTGTATCAAGGCAGAGTTAATGAGCTTATTGTCGATTATAACAGATCAAAGGCTAAACTTTGAGAGTACAGTGTTATGATAACATCATATTACATACTAGGCCTTGAATCTGTGCACATTGTGTTTTGGCTCCTGAATTTGTCAAATTGTGTCTCATGAGTAAGAGTAATGATGTATGAACATTTTTGTTTATTTTTACCAGAATATGAAGGGTGGAAGAGTAAAGCTGCCAGATCTCAAATTCCAGCATCAAGCTTTGCGACACTTGGGAGGAACTCTGGCAACCTTCTATCCAGAGCAGCCCCACTTCAGTCGGTGCATGGGAGAACAGACTGGGCAGCCAAATATGGAAGCCATCGGTAGCACAGCCCACCGCTCACTGTGTTTAATCATATACATATACATATCAAGCACAGGTAAAATACAGCACAGAGACTCCACAATGCCAGCAAAATCTGATTCTGAGAGTAGCTCTGTCTTGATGCCTCCATGAATCCTAAGCATAACAATGTACACTAAGCAGAGTGCATGGTCACTTGATGAAAGTATATTGTATTTTTTGTTCACATTGAAATTATTGTTTTTTTATGTGATTACCAATTAAACACTATATCTTTATCCTACTGGCTTGAGAATCATGTCAGTTCACTTTCTGTGTTATCGTAAGTAATAAGTAATCATAAGCAAGTAGACTAGCTATGGAATTAAAAATGCCAATTTAATCATAATCCATCTTCCAGTTTGTACAATGACAACACAATAAGTCTCTTCATAAAAACATGTTTCTGATTTCTGTTATAACCATAACATCTGAATGAAGAATTTCCATATATAAACATATGCGCAGAGCAATAGGTCTACAGCTTACTCTGACAAGAGTTAATACTATTTTTGGTTTTCATATTTTGTCATATTTGTCAAAATTCTGTGTTGTTTTTTGAACAAACCCATATAAAATTTAAAGTCACTGTTTACTTTTATAGATATAGATTTATATACTTTTATGTCTAGGTATTTAGTGGTCATCTGTTCATATGTTTCATAAACCATAACTAAGCAGGGTGATTATTTAAAAAAAAATGTAAGATGTTATTTAGAAATAAGATCTCTTGATTGAATACAATGTATTATTGCTACACTGTTACCTTTTCTCAGTAAAGGAAGACATTGTATTATTGACCTTCTTTTTTGAAGGCCAGTTGTACACCAAGCAGAATCATGGAAATAAGATAAATTACTTGTTTGTAAGAACAAAATATTTTTAATCCCAGCAAGTCATTCCTGAGTAGGAAAACTTTACACACTGGTGTAGATTATTTGGTTTTTAATTTTTTAAATAATTTTCATCTCTACAATTATGTATTAATTCCATGTCATTTACAATATTATTTGTCATGTAAAATATTAACTTCATACCCCAATACAAAACTGCAACACTGTTACATTCTGCTTTTGTAGTTTTCTATCCACTGCCAGAACACCACCCCATCCCTACCAAATGTTTTATTTGTACCTCACATGTACTTTGTATTTCTCAAATATTCCCAATAATTATTGAAGATACACTTGTGTGCTTAGAAATTCCACATTACAATAAATGATCAGCCAGAAACATTCGGTCTAGTGTTGTCGGTTTGGTGTACTACTGGCCTAAGATGCCATTGTCATTCATGTATATATTTTTAATTTTACCCAACAACATTTGAAGAGGAATTTCCATTTGTGTATTTATATTTTACATTTCTCTTATAGTAATACTGCAATGATCATTAAACATTCCTGGGAGCTTATTTACACATTATATAATTAAATATATCTTGATGGACAATGTGAAAATTATTAATGTGAAACTCAATATAAATTCAGCAGAATCAGCAGAGAAATTCAACTCGATGGAATACATTGTAAGTAAATGCTGATAAATCCAAAAATAAAATACCATGATGAAATATACTTCAAATTAATAGTATTTCATGATCCCAAAAGAGATTGTGCCTTACTTTACAAACAATACAAGGGACACCGCCAAATGATTATTAATTTTTATTCTACAAAATAAGATCACATTCAGTGCGAAGACAGGGTAATCTTCAACAAATCATTATGGTTGATGAGGCTTCTGTAGCATGCCCACACCAATTTTTCCCACCATTAGAATACTGAGGGGAAAAAACAAACAGTAGACATAGTCATAAAGAGAGCTTTAATGGGATGATCACTGTGCCAAAACAACCAGAGGAATCAAAGCTCTACAGCTGTATAAAAATCTCAATACAAAATAAGAAACAACACTATATCATCTCTTTCCAAAACACTACAATCGGTTTACTCCACAGCTCAGCTACTGGAATAAAATAATAGAGTACAGAAGGAAAAAATAAGCATTTCAGCTCACTCCACATGTGTACTGACCCCTTTAACACAAATTTCAGTGAAAAAATGCATTGAATTGACATTGCTGTACACTTATGCACATTACCTTGCTGTGGCCATGAGACCAGCTGGCATGAATTTCTTCGATCTGAAAAATCTCATTCCCATAATCCCAGCCAAGGTTCCAGATGTAGCTGTTCAGTGGAGATGCAAAGCAATATTAAACCACAATAAACGAAAGACTGTTTTATCAATACTGCAGACATAAGGTATAACTATAAATGGACGTTGGGTTATTTAATTTCCATATCGGATTCATTTCCATATTTTTGTATACTTGCATCCTCCTTGAAAACATCTTCCAAAAATTACCTAGGGAAACCCAAATATCCTTCGGGTCCTGAGTGACGCGGTAAGCACCATACCCTGCTACTCCCCCGAAGAGAAGACCTGCAGCCAAGGAGGGCACACTGCCTGAAGAGGGAGAATAACATCATTTAAACACTAAAGTACAGAGCCACCTCTGCATTAACCATTATAAAAATCCAACAGGTATGCTCACAAACACAGTAAATACCATGGTCCATAGTACTGTTTTCTAATTACTAAAATCAAGGTGCATTTGTGTAATCTTATGCACCAAATCGATAGTCCAATTTCAGTTTATCTGTGCGATTGTGTCGTTAATGTACCTTTCTTTACATAGCCCATTATTCCACCTGAAGCAATAAGGGCAGCATAGCCACATCCAACCCAATCAACAGACATTTTGGCGACCTGTAAAGAATACGGTATGAAAGTTGAGTAGCACTGCCAGTAAGGAAAGTTTACATTACATAATATGTATCATCTTTAGTTCTTAATTCTTCCTTTGTTCATGCGAAATGCACAGTTGGCCAATTATTAAAAACAATTGGCCTTATACGCAAAAACATTGTCGTTATATCACTAACCAAAAGCAGCGACACCAAGTGGAGAAGCGAGATTTAAACTGTCATTTTTACGGCATAGAAAATCCAGGGCCCATTGAGTTCTACTGGGAATATGAAATTATAACTATAAAGTCATTAGTGTCCATAAATACAAGTAATACACCACATGCAGCCGCATAACTTCATGTACGTTAGCGCAGTTAGCTGCTGAACACAGGCAAAACCAAAAACATTGTAGTAAGGCTAGTATCTAATGGGTCTTTCGGTTTGAAAACATAATCGAACTGCCATTAGCTTTAGTGTGGTAACTACTAATAGATTAATAAATTGGTTACCAGCACTTATGGCTAGCTACCTTGCTTTTCTCCAAAAGATGTCCTCTGTCCAAATACGTAGGGGATTTGTAGAGAGTTGACGCCAGCCAAATAGGACAGCAGCAGTTGGTTAAACGTTGGTTACCTCCTTTGCAGAACAACTAAATGAAACACGGGGTGGGATGACTCAAACATGTATTTGCAAGATAAGATGGTAACAATGTGTTGAATACATGCTGAGAGGCGGATAGCTAAGTTATGCTCACATGGGTTTATTAGATAGCCAGCATGCTAAACCCGTGTTCTTCCAAATGTCACCGACATACGCGCAGCTCTTGCTCGTTGCCACTCCGGATTTATTCATTTGTCCAATAATGTGCCAGGAACCCGGAAATACTTCAGTTCTAGGAAGTGTTGTGAACACAGTTATGCAACGTGCGATGAATTTATCCACTTCTGGGTATTACCAACACATAATCGACTCTGTAGTCTATATTGGTGGTTGATGTGTGTCGTATCTTAATTGTGATATTAGTCTGTAGAGTTATGTAAAAGGAAATGTATTACTGGATAGGTGTTCAGCCAAGGTAAAACGGAAGAAGGGAATCTATTAAAAACAGAAGGATGTGTTTTAGAATGAATTATATTCGTGCCTTCTGAAAGGGACAGATTTCCCAGTGAACTGTCAGTGACACATCCTCTGAATGACTACGAAAAAATGCATGTGAAAATATTTCCCAAGTACATTACAAGTGAGAGGGACCTAACAGAGAAGTGAGTGGTAAAAAATGAAAGCATTTCACTAGACTTGTATCGTTTGCCTGCCCTGGGATGTAACTGTTTGTGACAGAATGTGTCATAAGAGGGTAAATAACCCTTAACCAGATTATGTAACAGTTTATTATGGGTGGCAACTGGTGTTCGATCGAAAAGCGTAAGGCTGTTATGGCCTAGCTCCAGATCCTACCTCACCATACAGTGCCCAAATCGAAACTGCATGCATTTCATCAACCTATGTGTGTACTGGGGTCCTTTCATGTGAGAGTTCCCAATGATATTCCTGTTGAACAAATATTTGGTGATTCTCACCCATGCGATTGATCAGATTTTTATATGATATTAATGGGTCCAGGTAAGTAAAATTAAATGACGATGATTTTATATCACGCAAAACTGAAAACAGTTTCGTCATTGTGCCAAGATTTTACGACAGGCAGCTATACGGAGAGTACGGAAGTGAGTCTTGTGCGGCGACTTTGCTGCGAAATAAGTTGGCTAGTCCAATGCGTTCGGTGTGAAGTGTTATCCACTTGTTGATTGTATATATAATTTAACTTAGCCGTCTGTAGCATAGCTAGTTTCAGATTACGTCGTTACCAAGATGTTTAACCGAAATGCAAGTCTCTGGATGGGTGATGTAAGTTCACAAAACAGATAGCTGGCTCGCCTGATAGCTAGCCTACTAGCTAGTTCCATCAGGTAGCTGGTCTTTGAATTCTCATTTGTTATTAGATACATTATCGAACTATACAGTATAGGTTGTTCTGTTTCTACCAGATCTGAAAAAAAAAAAAAAGATTTCCCTACTAGTACGGTAGTTTTAACTTTACCGATAGAAACCACGTCCGGTGGCTCCTACGAACTACGAACTGGATAGTGGATGTTCTATACCAGCACAGTTGTCAGCTTTAGAAGTTCAGCTAGACCTACTATGCTAACCCCATTTAGCTAGCCTTGCCATAGTGAATTTATATTTTACATATGTTAACTAACGAGATTAGCTCATCAATTAATCAGTGGTCTATTCAGTTAACAGCCCTGGTAATTACCTTAAAGTCTGCATGGGTAGCGCACTTAACTGGCACGCGAAGGTCCACAGTCATTCAGTGAAATGTTGAGTTTGTTCACTATCTTGTCCCTTCTATTAAACATTTTCATGGGCTGAGTCAGTGAGTGCCCTGCGAGTTGCCTACGGTCACGTAAATGCTGTAACAATTGTGATCGTTTGATTTTTTAAAATGTATTTTTATTTTACAGTTGGAACCATACATGGATGAAAATTTCATCAAAGAAGCCTTCAACGCGATGGGAGAGACTGCGCGTGGCGTTAAAATCATATGCCACAGAGTAACAGGGTAGATCATTTTGGTAGCAGCGACTGCATTAGTGAGATTCGACTGTTGTTGCTATTCGGTTCTAATGAACTCGCTCATCACTTCACATAAGTGCATTGTGAATAACTAGGTATTGCTTTGAAATGCATTTTGTAATAAATACACATGATACGACCGAAGGTAAATTATCCTGTTTTACTGTAGGTTCAAGCTAAGTGCAATATTTATACTTTTGATGTTGCTAAATACACAGCATCATTGCTCTTAGAATTACAACGACAATAAATAAGGTTGTTATGGTTTATCGTCTGACTTTGGTTACAGGTTAATCAAGAACTTATCACTTCAGCAGGGCACAGCTTATTTTAAAATTCGAATGAAGCACTTAGTTTGATATTTGTATTGTGATACAAATACTGTTTTGTCATGTGTTATTCATGATATTTTCTCATTTTAGTGGTCCAGCTGGGTATTGCTTTGTGGAATTAGAAGATGAAGCTAGTGTTGACCGCTGTGTTCTAAGGCTGAATGGAAAGTTAGTCCCAGGATCAAATCCAGTAAGTCCAGGGTGTGAAATTGAAATACATTTTACTTTTCCCCCTTTATATACACAGTCATGTGTTTTGAGGGGGGTGCTTTTTAGCATATGCCCATAAGTACAATTTCTTTGATTGCTATTGGTAGATTTCATTAGTTACACCAACCTTATTATGAACAAATGGACAGAACCTAGTTTTTGTATAACAGCTGACAGCCACTCTACTGAGCTGCATTTTCTCCCTGATGAAGGTGTTTGAGGCTGTTTGTAAAATGACTTTAAGGCTGATGAATAAAGTCTGATAGGACGTTGCTACTGAGTGGGAAAGCCTTAACTGAGTGGTAGAGGTATGTAACAGTACAAATGTTTTCACTCTTATCATTTACTTTTTCTTAGCATTATGCACTATTACTGCATGCATGCTTTTGTCAACATTATGATTGATATTTCCTCTTGTTTTAACAGCCTCGAAAGTTTAAGTTAAACTATGCCACACATGGGAAGAGGCCAGATGCAGGGTGAGTTATAACTTCTACACAGTTCTGTTGTGATAGAAGATAAAAAGAAAATGTGCAGTGTGAGCAGGTTTCCTACTGTTTAATATCCTAGCAACAATATACATGAGCCCAGAATATGAGAGTTGTTTTGGGAGAGAGACTGTTCTTATTCCTCTGTACTACTTGTAACCTTTTGTATGAAACAGTCATAGTTTGATCAATAGTAAATCAGAGGAGTATATACATATAATTGTGTGCTCCTTGTGCTGGTGCCTGTGACACCATTGCTGATTATACTTTTTTTTTTTTTTTTTTTTTTTAAATCTGTAGTTGAAGGTAATTTGACAGAGTATAATTTGAACATGTCTGTCCATTCACTGCCACTCTGCATGGAGTCTGTGTGCCATTGTCAATGCAAAGACTGCAAAACTTCATTTTTCTATCCCTTAGGCCAGAATATTCTGTTTTTGTTGGTGACCTCAGTCCAGAAGTGGATGACTTTCAGCTCTATGACTTCTTTGCGAAGAAGTACTCTTCATGTAAAGGAGGGAAAGTGGTCACAGACCCATATGGCAATTCTAGGTAAGGGATTCATGTGTTGCAGACTACTGTGTATTGCAGTCAAATAACTCAGCTTGTTTTGCCCTCACTACATAATTCTGTATTCAGCTGAGGTTTATGAAAAGTAGCTAAAATCAGATTTGGTTTTTAAACAGTTGTGAGTTTAGTTCTGACAGCAGATCTGAGCTTTAGTGATGTTTTCTGTACTGAGAAAGTCATGGTGAAGGCTGGGGACCCTGATGCAGGTCATTAAGTGCATTAAGTGTCCCTTGAGACCTTCTGACTTGGGCTGTCATTACCATCAATGTTTGTACACTGCTAACAAAGATTTGTTTTTCCCAGATTATGGTGACTGTGCTTTTTAAAATGGGCTGCACTTTTATGAGCCACTTTATTTTGCAACACCTATAACATGCATTTATTATTTTCTGTGCTACTCCTAATATTCTGTGGAACCCTTTTAGTCTCATTATCCAACATTTGTTGAGGCAAAATGGGAGTATTTCAGTAACTTGTTAATTCCCCACCTTGCACTTTAAAAAAATATGTCCTCATAGAATTTGATTGTTTTTCTTGCATTTTATTTGGAGAATAAACAGATGTTGCTTTGCTTCTGTTCCAGTCAAGGTAAATCTGCTAAAACTATTGTTTTCCCCATATAGGCTAAGCAAGAGCTACACAATTGAAGTGATGCTACTTCATATTAAAAGTAAAACAACATTTTCAGTTCCTCCAAAAATAAATATTTCCTTTTTTTTTTCAAATATCTAGATTGCATGTTAACATGACTGCAGTAGAGAAGAAACTGCTCTGACTGTTTTGATTACTGTATTCACACAGAGGCTATGGGTTTGTGAAGTTTGGTGATGAGAAGGAGCAGAAGAAAGCCCTGGAGGAGTGTCAGAACAGTAAAGGTCTCGGAGGGAAACCAATCAGGATCAGCATAGCTGTTAACAAAAGGTAAGACTGTAAGCAACACAGATCAATACACACCAGACAGACTGCTGATGTGCAGCTTATGTTCTAAAGACACCTGAATTTTTCACATTTTTGGCTTAACTGCACAATGGCTAAAGACAATATTCATGGTTCTCCATTAGATTTCAGTAGTAAAAGGAGGAAGACAGGCATCCTATATTTAACAAGGTTCTGACCATAGAGAATGGCAGGGACAGTAAGAAATGATTGCACTCTCTCTTTGCTCCTAATCTTTTATTGTACTGAGAAACCTACCAGTGTTTTGGTAATGTGTACCTCCCTCAGGGTTCTTAAATGTCTATGCAATAGTTCAAGCCATGTATTAACATAAATGGCACCTGCTACATACTACAACATAACAAGCTGACTTAATTGAAAACTGAATTATGACCTATCACATCCTTTATCAGCAGTATCATAAAGTATGTGTATAAATGCATTAAGATCATTATCATCTTAAAACAGTGTTATTATTACAAAACATAACAAACAATACAGATCACTAGACTACAAAAGGCTTATAAGCTTTTGGCTCTTTTTCAGCAACAAGACAAATAATTACCACCAGAACCATGGCTACAATAACTACCAGCAGCAGTACTACCAGCAGTATCAGCAGAACTATTACCCTCAGTGGGGGTACGACCCATACAGCAGTTACAACTACGGATATGGGCACTATGGGAACCCTCCCCCAGGACCTGGCATGATGTACCCACCCCCCCCACTGGACATGCCCCCTCCACCCACGTTCACCCAGGCTTCCTCAGAGGTAGGCCCCCCACCACAGAGTGTGGGCTATTCAGAACACACACACACACACACACACTACAAGTGCAACATCTCCAGTCTTTCTGTAAATTTCCAAAAAACAAAACTCTTCTATACTGCTGAATTTTTATGAGCCAGTTTTTCTTTGTTCCTGTTCAGCGTTTATGGTGGATCACCTACAGTGTAGCCTGTGATGCGTTTCAGTGTTGCATATACAGTAGTGCTTGTGTATGCTTGACTGGCTATGTGGATCTCTATTACAGTTCCAGCAGACACAAGAATCCACAGAGGATGCAGATGAAGAGGTAGTGGAAGGTAATGTCTGGCTACCATGAGTGATCTGAAGAATTTCCATTGTTTCTCTGGTTGATCTGTATTTTATCTCTTGCACAATTTCTGAGCAATCTTGCAGAATCAAAAGAATGTATTGATTATTACAGCATCCAAACTTTGTGTTTGTACTCTGTCCATAGTGTCATTTCAGTGAGTACGTTAACATGTCGTGGGTAACGAGGAGAAGTGAATGGAAAAGGTTGAGTGAGGATGCACTAGCTGAGCAGTTGGTAGGCTTTGAGTGACCAGTCTTCTCATGGCATCCTCTCACAGAGCCAAGCCCAGAGGTGGATGTGGACCTGCTGAACAGGCAGTACATGGAGCGCAGTGAGGAGCTGTACGACTCACTTATGGACTGTCACTGGCAACCTTTGGACTCTGTCACCTCCGAGATTCCCGCCTCCTCCAACCCCTGAGGCTGCTCCGCTGCGCTGCGGTGCCCCTGTCCCACCACAGTGCACAGAAGATGCCTTTTATGCAGCTCTTGATAGCTTTTGCAGATGTTTTTTTTTTTTTTTTTTCCTCTGTGGTCAAGTGTCTCTTAAAGATGGTATAGTGTCTCTTAAACATACAGAATAAGTGTCAGTTGTTGGCTGGGGCTTTTCCACTTGTTGGGAGAGCAGAGGGTGATATATTTACACTGTAATAAGTCAGAGGAGCTACCTGCTGTGTTACTGTACAGACATAACATCAGCTGCCAGTGGCTGCCGTCCATTGAGTAATAAGTCCATAGTAGGCTGTTGGGTTCAAAAGCAGAACCTTTCTGGAAACAGACATGGACATTCCAGTGAACTGACATTCTTGTTTAGTATCAAGAACTGCCCACTTTTGTTGCATTGTAACATAATTTTTTTGTCATTACCCAAATCTCACAATTGACATTTATCTTCTATTTTAATTTTTGTTCTGCTTATCAGTCTTAACCTTTGAAGCATCATGAGCTGATGGCACATGTTTTATATTGTTAACAGTCGTTTTTGATGTTTTAATGAAAATTGAATGGTATATGGAAGGGGTCAGCTGTAGTGTATGTTGTGTACAGTTTGGCATAACTGAGTGTGTGGCCATTTGTCATGAGTCCACAGGAACTGGAAGAAACAGCAAAACATGAAGACAGTGAAGCCTTCAATTTTAATGGAAGACATTTTGCTTTTCTGCAGCACTGATCTGTGTAGTCGTACTGAAGGAAGATGGAGAATGCTTTTTTTGAACAACACCATTGTGAAGTTGTGCATATTCCACATATGTAGCTTCAGGCAGTCTGTATTTGTTATTTTGATTTCTGATTTTGATGGGGGGTTTGATTTGTGAAACTGAGGCATGTATGTTTTGCCTATCACACTTGCTGTCAGTAAAAATGGCTGTTTAGCATGATCTGGTGGTGTGAGATTATATACTTTAATGGTTGTCTTTCTTTCTTCTGTCATACAGCTTATCAAATGTTATATTTAGCATTTGATGGTTGTTCGTAAAACTACATTGATAGCTCACCATACTGTTAAACCTCAGTCTTGCTTTTCTTAGCCGCTCCATTAATCTGCCACCAGTGATGCTCCATAGTCAGTGAGGTTGCTCCATCAGCATCTCCACAAGTATTTGACATGGATTGTGCTAAGGGGTGATTGTAAAACAAAATGGTGTGCTAAAACATGCCACTCCATGGTATTTAGGGGCGGGGTTTCCCAAACTAGGTCCTGGACTAAGTTAGTATGCTCCTTTTGTTAATGATGTGGTGTTTGATTAGTTCTCTGACAGTTATGCTTTCTTCAGCAGGTCATTGAATAGTTCTTTTTGGTTACATTTTTAACTAATTAACTGAATTCAGTGAAGTGGTAAATGCTGAAAAGAATGGACACCTGGTAATGGGATGGGTCTGATTAAGCCCACAATTGGCCCTGTGGAACTTGAACATGTTTATTAACATCTAGAGTTGAGCAGTGATGTTACTAGCCATACGTTCTCTTTGAGAATCACCATAATTATGTGTAAAGGGGAATTAAGCCATTATCTGAAAATGATGGTGCCTGCATAGAAAGAGTGGCAAAGTAGACCTATGTTTATGAACAGGAAAATGCCCACTTGACACTATCAGTTCTCGCAGTGTTGATCCTTGTGCAACATATATGCGATGATAACATCTGGCTTTCACTCAAAATGTCCAGAGGAATGTAAGGTGTTTGGTAATGAGAGACTTCTATACCTGTTGGAATATTGAAGTTTTACCATATTATTATGACCATGTCTAAAGCCCTCTTGCTGACTTGACCTGGCTTCTTTTTACACATGATTACATACGTATTTCTTTGACAAGCCAGAGATACTCCTATTCCAGTTTCAGTTCCACCTGCAAGTGCTGGACTGTGTTCAGTAGTATTAAAATAGCTCATTCTGACATGCTCACAGATGGACTATGTGAGTCTGCCTGGAGTTCTCTGTTGTAAATTCCATTATTCAGTGTTGGCAAACATGGCGACTTAATTATAAATAGAAAGCAATATATAAAGGGATTTCACCACTGTATTTGCTCAGAAATTCAATGCCCAAAATAATATACAGTTTGAAGACACCACATGTGAATGCCCAAACACGCACAAAGTCGATATCAAATGGCCCACCTGGATCAGTAATGGTTTGATGATCTGGAAACTAAATCTGCCTTATGGGTGCCTTACTTTCATACATATTTGAACAGACAAAATGCTTCAGCCATCTGAAACAGTTACCAAACGTTCTCACATTTTTTTATCAAGCAATGTAAGCGGTTTGACAAATTTGCATATTTAAACTTCCCACTGTCGTCTGCATGTCAGACCCTGCTCTCCTCAGCAGTAAATTCCTAATAAAAATCACCTGAGGAATTGTGTACTATAATGGAGACAGAGAAGGGAAATATGCGAGAACAGTTGACACAACAAGGATATATAGTTAGTTGGCCACTGGCTGCTTATTTGGGCTATGTCTAAAGGTGGCCATGTCCTTTAAAGCAAATCTGTTCAAGGACTGCAAACACACTAGGCCAGTGCAGGTGACAAGTCAGCAAAATCGTTTGACTTCACTATTCTCTCTTTAATCGACAATTGATTTTCATATTTATGACAAACTCCCGGCACCACAGTCAAACATCTTCACATATCACTTGTACTTATCAGTCAGATGGTATCAAGAAGAGTTTTTAAGTGAATTTGTATTTTACATCCTTATTATTGTGACAATTTTGACACATTTACCGGCAATATGAAGTCTCATATATACTTACATTCATAGTGCTTACTTTCCTCTCAGTTTACGCTCACTCAAACGATACGGTGATACATTTTCGGAAAGACTTACGATTTTGCATGTACGACCACAAGATGGCGCCAAATGATTAGTAATATTGTCAACCGGTCTCCATAACCGTTGATGCCTTTTCTAGGATTTTCAAATTGCTGTAAATTCTCTACAATGGGTGATGATCATGTGGGCCTATCCTCTGTAATGAATACAGACAAAATATGAGCCTACGTAGTCTATTTTACAAGTACGCGGTAATGTATGCAAATACATTTTTAATGATTGTAAAACGTTTGTAACAAAAACAATCATTGAATCTTAACCTAGTCTCAATCTAATCAAACTAGAAAAAGTATGCTCCGGTGCGCGCTGTTTCTAATCGTTGTTTACAATTTCATTACAAGGGCCAGTATTAAATCTAGTATCTTTGCGATGACGATAACATCAGCAAATAGCTCGTGCACTGGCAAAAACTCTTCCAGTAACAAGCGTATTATATTACGTTGTCGCTTTAAAGTGTTAGCTAATTTATGTTGAGAAACCATTAACATAACAATAGCGCCCATGAGCGGTAGGATGGTCCATGGTGTCCAACATCACCACATGTGAGTAATTAAGTTAAATATTGGAGTAGAATTTTGACTCTTCCAGTTAATGTAAGCCTATCCAATTAGACCTACACCAAGACTGTGCTTTTCCTCAAAGGATGATGGCGCCAGAGGACAAATTATGGTAGGCCTACGTTTTTGACGGTGAGTCCCATTTCCATAGGCCTTCTGGAAACTAAAACCACATGTTTGTATTAGCCTGCTTATGTCGAATTCCCAGAAACGTAGAACATCGTCGGTTTAACTGTGTGTTTGCTGGGTACCCTATTCCATTCAGCTTTGCTATCAGTTGTTGCCTCGGTTAAATAGGCATAAATAAACGAACAGGCCTAAAAACGCGGGTCGAGAGAAATTTTAGTTTAGGAGTAAATCTAATATAATCTGTTTTTTGAAGGGTTAGACAACATTTGAACATGAAGCACTATTCATAACTAAACATGTTTAATTTAGGAGCCTTGTGAAGAGCGTTTAGTTAATCCACTAATAGGCTATAAGTGAAGCCGCCTCGTACCACCTGCGTTATAAAATGGGAATAGAAAAAAGTATCCGCAGGCCATTATTTGTGTAAGTAATAATTACACACAACAGTGCCTTTTTATTACTGTATCTTACCTTTTATAGGGAGCTAGAGTTTATGCTAAGTATTTCTGTATGATGTTCCGATTGCCTCTTAAATGTTGCAGGTGGCATTATTACTGAAAGGATCACTTATCCAAAAGCAGATAACACATCCCTGTGTAACGGTGAGGGATTTTTGTGTAAGGATATGTGGAGAAGGTAGTACTGCATCATAAACCAGCTTTGAAGCAATGATAAATGTGTCCACATACAATAAACCGAAATATAGTCAAGTTTAATTCACCAATGCTCATATTATTGTCTGATAATAAGGATGAACCGCGTACTACTGCTATCCTGACTACTGCTATCAATAATGATAATAATTATTATTATTATAATGAAAGGAATCAAGTATTTTTAAGATGTATAGGCCTGTGTTTCAGGTTAATTACAAAGAAAGCATTGCTTCGATTGCTTACACTTCACATGACCTGTGACTGAGGGTGGGCTTGCAAACTACTCTGCGCTTTCTTTGAACTTAAAACACCACTTAGACTGAATTGATAACACCTAGCCGTCTACGAGTACTCACTCTTTCCATTCCATACAAGCTGCCTCTGTCTGTCGTATATAGGTATTTATATAAGCATATGGGTTATGTATTTTTTGCGATACAATGTGACGTGTACCAACGCAGATAATATTAAACAAAACTTTGAAAACTTCTAGTGCAGCACTGTAATTGCCTGGGGACATGGAGGCTGAGTTAGTTGAAACCTAGCCTTAGACAAGCAAGTTTATTATTAAAATATCAAGACACCAATTCCAAACTGTAACATCTTTCAACATGCATTTCATTACTGAACATTTGGTGGTTTGAGATTCCAATGTTGCAGATTCTGTCGATATCCCTTAACACCTATGAAACACACAAGCACTGTCCCGTTCAGTCTGTACGCTACAACCAAATGATGGAATTCTGTCAATATTGCCTGCAAAGTGTTTAATTAACGAGTACGGAATTGCGGTAGAATTTGGGACTGCTGTACAAATTTTTGCAGTCGTTAGTTAACCAAGGTTCCCATTGAACACTTGCTTTGTCTACTGTATATTAAAAGCGAGAACAAATACCTGCAACATAGATCATGACCAAGCAGTCCACACCTTTACATACAGATTAACAAAAATTAAATTTGGACCAAGTCCAATTAAATGATCTTTGTATTCACTATAGTGATATGCATGCTACTACAGTGATATTAATGCATAAAATACATCTTATTCACTTCGAAATTGTAACATTAAGTGCTCATCCCCCTCTTTTACGGGAACGAATATATATATATCTTTATATATTATATCATTATATATATCAAGTATTTTGTTTTAAAAACATGAATGTGACATTGGTGAAATTGATAAATATGAGGCTGCAGCATGAAGTCACTGGAGATGTACGCTTAAATTGAGATCCGCCAGTGCACGCTCCATTACTTACTCCAGCCATCTCCATGTATAGGGTAAGATAAACGTATGCGCAGTGTTTAGAACTTCAAAGCAAGAAGGTCCGTTAAATTATCCTATTATATATCCGCAAGCCAACATACCATAAAATTATACTTCGCGACTATTGACATCTCTTGCTCAACATTAACCACACAAATGGTTGGAATGACAAATAAATATGTCCCTAGTTTTGTAGGGTAAAATAGCTGCGGCTCGTTTATTGATCACAGGTCATTACTCGCCGAATATAAAATGCTTATGTAAAGATTTGTGTGCTAAGTGGTGTTGTAATTGTATATTCAGAAAATATATTTAAAAAAAACTTGTTTCTAACAGCAGCATTTGAAAGAAGCGTAAAATATATCAAAATCAGATATAACACAAGATACAACTGCAGTGTGATTTGCGTATGACAGTTAATGTGCCATCAAAACAGGATGATGTATTATACATAAAGACCACATACAAGCAAATACCTATATGTTAAGGCCCACGTTGAGCAATTGTGAATGTATGGAGTAACCAAGCATAAGAGGCTTGAAACGACATTTTATGATGTTCTGGAAAACATGGTCACAACCACAGTCATAGCTGCACTACGACATAGTAATACATAGACTTCTTATTAAATGCAGAAAGCGCAACACACCTTTGTGACACAACGGGAAAGTTTTCAAAAGTCAATGTATACACTTTCCTCAGAGGTTTCTGGCTTATTACATTGCAGAATGCGTACAGAACCTTTAAGAGTAATGACCATTCCTGCAGGAACATACACAGATGTTAATTTAATCATTGAAACGGTGATATACCGGTGTAATCAATATTTTCTATAGAGAATTTTGAGATAGTAGGCGACTAGTTACACACCCGCAGCTTAGTGCGCATGCTCCACCAGGTGGCACACTGTTTTTTATGTCCAGGTGAGATGATCCTATTCAGGTAAAAGCAGAAATTGGCTTACAGATCAGAGGTTCAATGAGATAACACTGTGCGTATTCTACCATATAGAGAAAGAACAGAAAAGAATGTCAATAATGGGGAAAATGGGGGACTGGCAGGTAAGTACTGTTTCATTTAACACAAGGACATAATTATATGCAGGTGAAATAAGTGTCGAACATGTCCACGGTCAACAAGGTGCATGCTAAACGCAGGGCTCATCAGTTCTCAGTGAAGGTAATAAGCACCTTCCAGTTGTTCAAGAAATAGTGGCTTAGCGCAACAGTTAAAATAATTACTTCAATCGGGGGTGTGTTCATCGAGTGCGCAGGTGAATGCGTTGTAGTGTTTTAATTTTTTCGAATAATTACTAAGTGTAGACTAGGCTTCCCTTCTCATAACGTTTCAAAGTTAGGACTATGTGTTGGAATTCTGCATGCGGAACGTCAAATAAGTTGGTTTAAGACACATCTGGAAAGTTACTGTATAGGATAAAAGTTTAATGATTTGAAATAATTTACAGGATATAGATATAGGCTACGTACAGTCGTAATTCATTTTACTCAATTATCATTTCACAGTACACTTCGCATACAAATGCAGTATGTTTTTTACGACTATTATACAATTAAAAGCTGTGAATTGCGCCGTTGATTTAACAGATATTCAGCTGTCAGTGTATTTTATTTGGCTGTTCTTTGTGTGGTATAATTTTATTTACGGTCGTCAGTATAACGCAACCACAAAACACTTAGTTGTGTAAGAATGTTGACATTAACTTCGAAAATTCAGGGAAAAGTGGCTTTGGTTTTATTTTTCGAAAATCCTCAAAATTTCTAACACAATTTTCGTCACGGCATGTTCACCTGCGATTTAACAGTAGTCTGACAAAATTAGGCCTAAACTCTAACTCTTGTAACTCTGAGAATACTACAAATCTCACACGATCAGAAATGCTTTCATTTGTTAAGACGTTTATGAACGTTGACTTTTAATACACAGAGAACCCTTTTTATAATAATAATGGTTTTATTTACAAGGCCACAGTCATACAGTACAGAGCTGTATTATGTGCCACCATGACATTTAATGTGAAGTTAAACATTTTATTCGAAATACTCAATCTTAAGTGAGGTTCGGTGGTTTAGCTTTCAGTTACCAAATACCACACAGACCCACAAGCCTACAGAGTAATTGTACCCTTTACTACGGAGATAATGGTAAAAGTGGCCCCGTTTCTTTCGACTCCTCATTAATGACAACGAGTTGTTAAGTTACTCCACCAAAAATGGTAATAGACATAAAAAGAGGCCAACGCCTAGAAGTTTGCGACCTGTTTCATGACCAGCGACCTGGGGTGCTCGCAGTCGATGACGACGAGCTGAACTCAGCTATTGCACCTAGGCTTTCAAATGAAAAACCCCCAATGTTGTTGTGTTAATTACTTAAATTTTTAGAGTGTGGTCCTACATACAGTCAATGGAGCCACATACCTACTTAAGAATCGTCCTCTTTTGCATTACATTGGCAGGGTTGTTTCTCAACTCCCGAACCACAATAGGACTAAAACAACAGTTTAAGATTATCAGACAGACAACAAGGTGTATAAGGCGGCAGTCGCATGTTTTTGTATACTCAGGCACACTCTGCAGTGGAAGGCATTATAGCATTTATATTCCGAACGAGAATTAAAGAGAGTAGAGATCCTTATTTGTAATTACATGTTTTATATTATTCAAAATATTTTATGATTTTAAACAAGTATAATACGTTTTCCATTCTGAAAAACATTGTTTTACTTTAAACATTTCTTCAGTGTGTATAGAGAATATAACTTTCATTTTGAAATCAGAGCAAAACTAAATGCATAAACTCACACACACACACACACACACACACACACACACACACACACACACACACACACACACACACACACACACACACACACACACACACACACACACACACACACACACACACACACACACCTGTTCACAGATCACTTGAAACTATGCTTAATACAAGGATAATAAAGTGTCAGATTCTGACACTTCAAATTACTGTGTTCTCTGGTTTCATTTGGCTTTTTATATGCATATTTCTAAGCATAAACCAAATGTGTACTTCACAAAAATTACATAAAATAGCCTATGGTGTGGTACTTGGAAAAAAAATATATGATTTTATTTTTAGACGATGAAAAAGTAAATAAGCGTGAGGGAGGACGTGCTCACAAGTCTTGCTCGAGTTTTACCTGTGTCCATTGGTGTTGGGTCGATGGGAATCAAGCTGCTGTTGATATGCTAATGAGGGAATGAGCATGTTATTACAGTACTGAGCAAGAGCTTTTACTTCCACCATTAGAGGGAGATCTCAGAGCGCAGACAGCAGCCCCAACAAAAATACTTTCAGCTATAGCAGATTTCACTCTGTAAAACAAGGAAAGGCATACTCAATACGCACTGCAACCCATGAAAATGCTTTGGAAATTAACCGATAATATTAAGTATGAAGACTGCGAGGTAAGAGGCTATGATATTTATTTGCGGATTTCCCGTTTATAATATGAAATCATTATATTATAATTTTTCTTTTGTAACCAGTTGTGTGTGTTGGTTCTGTACGTTTGACATCTTATTCCAAAATATGACATAAAGAACAATTGAGTATGAACAAAATAAATGAATAAAGTAGCAGATGCAACATCTGTTGAAATTAAAATGTGTGTTAAACGATTATTTATGTTAATGATAATAACAATACCAATAATAACGACAATAATAATAATAATGATAATACATGATGTGGTAATTAATTAATGCTACACCACTGCAGAAAACTAAAAGTAAATTATAGTATGGGCAGTTTAAAGTTAAGTTTCACATTGATAAATCTAGTTCTTACTTACAAAAACCGTAAAAATAAGATAAAAAATACGCAACTCAGTAAAAGATGGCGTGACTTTTTCTTTTTTCTTAGTTTTTTGTTTATTTGTTTTTATTCGTAAATGTAGTGTTTAAAGTTATTATTTCTGTGTCAAAATTAAATTTGAATAACAATCAATAATATGTGTGTAGTTTAAATTGTTGCTGTATTGAACACGTTTTGTGTGCTCATCGCAGATGTTTTTGTAGCCCTTCACTCTTGCATATTTAGAAAGTGTAATATTTGGGTGTTGTTTAGTAGTTGTACAGCCAGTTAAACGGGTTTGCGCCCGCGTCTAAGGAATAGGCAAGCCAAGAGTAAGAAAATGTTGGACTGCTTTCTCCATGTTTTTGTTGTAATTTTTGAAAGTTTTTCTTCTTTTCTTTTCTCGGGGGATCCCTTACTCGTATCGAAATTAATGTGAACATCGTTGTGTTTTCTTTGGACCAAGAATTTGATCTCACAGGACTGTGTTTTTAAAAGCCGCCTCAAATGATCGCGTTCAAGTAGGTTGAGGGGGGAGTAGACTAATTATATGCATACCGAAGGTTGATACGAATGCGAATTAAGGATTATATTGCTCCAAGTAAATATATTGACTCGATTTATGTGATTAGAAGGCGAGTTGCCGTGAATCAATCCATTGGAGCGATTGAGTACTATGGAGAACCAAACGTCGGAAGTTGATCAGAAAAACAAAGGGACAGAGAATACAGACAGCCGCTCTCCAAACAGTAAAATTGTGCCAGTCGAAGTGCCCTCAGCATTTGCTGGATTTTCACACGAATCAGAGTTGCCCATTGTTTCCTTCCTAGGTTCTTCCTCTCTCTGTTTCCCCCGTCATTCTGTCTTTCTTTCACTTTTGCTTGCCCTCGAACCTTTTAAAATGTTCCCCCTTCTCTCTGATTCGTCAGACGCAAGAGAATGTCCCTCTTTTTGTCTCCCTCTCTCTCTCCCTCTACCTCACTCCCTCTCTTTCTCTCTCCGTCTCTGATTAGATACACTGATTCTTCATTCAATGGACGTCATTTAGTACAGACTCTGCCTTGAGTTGCTTCCTCGCTTCACGCTCGATTTCCGACCATTCTTCCCTTATTAAGTATTCGTGTAATATTAATAGTCATGAATATCTGCTATTAGGAGTCCAAGGGAAGAAGCAGATCTCTGCTAATATGAGCTCTAGCGAGGCAACAGCTCAGTGACAGAGCGAGAAGACAGAAGAAGGATATAAGAAACTTTAACAATAATCTGCAAGACAAAATACTGCATTTTAAAATCAAATGAAGGGCAGCAGGAATTTAACCAAATTCTGATGGATTATCGTGCTTCGGCGGTGCACATTTGAACATTGGCGCTGTGATCTTCTCATAGTGTTATTCTGGGTTTATTTTATTTGTTCGTATTTATTTTCGTTGTTAAATCAACGTTTTTCTGAAATTCTTGCATTTTGAATCATTACGCTTCGCAGATGTTAGTGCACAGTTTTTCCGCAATGGTGAGTTGCATTCAGGAATGAAATGTTAGATTATTTAAAAATTTAGATAAAAATTAAATTGTTTGCAGTTTTACTATTTCGTTTGTCCATGCTCACGTTTATTATTATTATTATTATTGTTATTATTTTTATTATCATCATCATCATCGCCATCATCAACCGGGAATACTAGCAATGTGTGTATATTTCAGTAGTTGTATGCATTATATTTTGATTATGTTTTCCATAAATAACATCATTACATCGTATAGTATCTTAAGACAATTTTCCTAGTAAGTTCCTATTTACCTTTTCTACTATTTTTCAAATGTGAGGGGTTTGAGAAATTAGGTTTTTAGTTCTATCGCAAGATTTGCTCATTTTAATTCAACAATGATATCCTGCTGCATGCATGTGTGTGTCAGAAAGACAGGCGATGTTGTGCTTTCTACGAACGTGCTTTGGTTTACTCAGTGACTATGAAATAGCTGGGCCAACAAAATGGAAAATTGTGGCATATGACCTATGAATTAATTTTAAATGTTGCTTTTTCTTGCAGGATCGTCACGACGGGACCAGCAATGGGACAGCCAGGTTACCGCAGCTGGGGAGCGTGGGCCAGTCTCCTTACACCAGCGCCCCTCCGCTCTCTCACACTCCAAACTCCGACTTCCAGCCTCCTTACTTTCCTCCACCTTACCAGCCCATTTACCCCCAGTCTCAGGACCCTTACTCGCACGTCAACGACCCCTATTCCCTCAACCCTCTTCACGCCCAGCCACAGCCGCAGCACCCGGGATGGCCGGGACAAAGGCAAAGTCAGGAAAGCAGTTTGCTGCATCAGCATCGCGGGCTGCCCCATCAGCTGTGTAGGGAGTACCGGAGAGAAGTCCTTCTTCCGTCGGGTCACGGAATTGACCCGGGACTCACAGATTCTATCCCTATCCATGGAATACCTCATTCTCTAGAAGATGTTCAGGTAAGTCTTACATCAGTGCCTTGTTATTTCTTGCACAATTTCCCAGGAGATATATTTTTTCAGTTATTATTATTATTATTATTATTATTATTATTATTATTATTATTATTATTATTATTATTATTATTATTATACAACTATTATTCCTTTTTGATAAACAGCCTGATATAATACATTTACAGTGAAAAAGAAAATCTTTTTAAGATACTGATAGCGTTGATGGCTTGGTAAACGGCTTTCAGGCCTGTCTGCACAGCCATCCGGTAACAAAAATAATATCAATATGATCAATTAATATTTTATTATTTCACTTCTATAATGTTTGTGGTTGAATGCGACACTTACACGATCTGTGTTTTTAGGTAACATTTTATTGTTAATTGATTTTTCATACATAGTATTGTTTGCTCTTTTTGAAATGGTAGTGTACTAAATGCGAAAAACTGCAAATTGGACTGTTTAAAGAGCCGTTAAAGTTCTGCAGACTACTGAACTGAGAAAAGGAAACAAAAGTGATTGGTAAATGAAGTCTGCTCTGGCATTAGCTTGTGGATGTTAAATGGGTGGTGTTTCTTAAATTTACCCCTAATTTGTATTGTTTCTACATCACCCCCCTTTCATTCTTATTTTAATTGTTCTCATTGAAGAACGGGGAGCAGTAAACAGTAATGAAGCAAGATCGCCCAGTACATCAGGAATCTATGAGCGCAGACACAATAGACTGGATAAATTGATAGAGTGAGGTTTCCGATCAACCAACACTGTTCAGCACAAATGAAGACAATTTAATATTCTAAAATTGAGCACTTTCAAACAGCATGTGATTTTATAGAACGTTTCACTTGGTATTTTTAATTTGCAGACAAACTGGCAAATACCATGTTTTAAAACAGTTCTAATTTATTGTATTAACAATAATTATTTAGTTTCTGTACCCAATCAGTAGAAACAAACGTGCGCAAGGACAGGTTTAGAGGGGAAATGGCTACGCTATTTAAGAGTAGGGGTAATTCACACTTTTACTGGTCAATCAAATTATTTAGTAGAGACTCACCAAATCGAGGTCGAGGTCGTGCAATTGACTGTTCCTGTAGGAAGCATGTCCTTACGCTGTTTTGCACACATGGGTTTTGCACTTATTTTTTTTAATTTATGTTGCAGCATGTGGAGGATCAAGGCATTCACATCCCAGACCAGACTGTAATTAAGAAAGGTAAGCAATTTCCTTCAAAATACCTTGCGTGTTTCCACAAGTTCCACAAGCAATCAAAGATCTAATGCGACATACTCTGCTTCATTAAAGAAAAGGCCATATTTTCTGAAAACAAAAGCTGATGCAACTAAAACGTAAAATTAATATTTTTCAAGAATTATAGTAATTCGGTGTATATTATAAGTCTGACGCACTAGAATGTATACATTTCAGGGCTATAGGCTGACGAAAATCGTCTGGCATTTGTGAGTTTTGTCTTGCTAAGAGGCACTGCGGGGGCATAACGGCAGTGCATGGTACTTTCCTGACTCTTTATTGTGCAACTCTTCCAGTACACCCAAAGCAATGACTGATGATTATGTATCTTCTCAGGCATGCTATGTTCCCTTATATTTTCTATATTTACATTTTTCACAAAAATAGTGCTGTTGTTTTCTTGATTGTGGATACAGTTTAAAACGCAACAGTAACGCTGTACGCGTCAAATCAAGCGTAAATGTATGTGTTTTTTTATTTCAGTTGTTTATTCTTAAGCTCAGTTCGAGTGTTCGTGGTCAGGTTTATGCTACGTCTTTTACCATGTGGCGCTTATGTCAGGTCAAATTTGACATGCAGAGGATAAATCTTAAGAGATGCTCTTTCCACATCAACATGATAATTGGCTCTTATATTAGTAATCTCAAGAGTTCGTTTAACTCCTATTGTCTCTATTAGCCTCCCCTGAGCTATTAATGTCAAAAGTGATCTATCCAAAAGTGCAATTCTCTCTTTGTCCAATTTTACTCTCTGGATGGCAACAAAGTAAGATAATATGCTGGACGTTCGCATTACACGTGTGTATTTTTACGTTGCTTTTGTGTGCGAAAATATTGTAATTACGTGTTTAAGTAGCCTAAATACATATAATAAACAAATACATATTTTCAACGTAAATCGACAGCATGCTGTTTCGGGTCTCTCATCATTTTCAGTCACTGGATAAATTGTTCTTGTCTTTCATAAACTTCTGAGTATCTTCTTCCTGTTGTTGTGAGTACAATACCAGTCTGCTCTGCGTTTTATTGTAATCTAGCAGTCGCCAATGACACAATGTGAGTGTGCATATTTATAATGGGCTTTGCTCAGATTAAGGAAGCATTGTAAGAAATTCACAATTATTCAGTAAAACGGTCGGTTTTCTGTATATGTCCTAGTAATCGGTAGTAATATGTTTGAGTAGATTGTCATATTATTTCTTCTGAGATGAATAGCTAGTTATGCGCTTAAGAGTATATAGGACCTCTACAACGGTATGTAGAAAATTGTCATTGAAGCACGTTATATAGATTTTTGTGCATCTAAAAACTACACTGAGTAATTTAATGGGTTTTTGTTTGTCTTCGACTTGCAGAATTTTATAATTCTTAATATTAATTAACAATGGTGTCAATTTTCCATCTGACATATGGCATAAGCAGTGGTGCTGCTTTTTGAATGCTCATACCACTTTGGAATTGAGGGCCGCACAGTGAATTTTTTTATTTCTTTTTAGGTCCTGTGTCCTTATCCAAGAATAACAGCAATGCAGTCTCAGCAATCCCGATCAATAAGGACGGTCTTTTTGGCGGTGTGGTTAACCCCAACGAAGTATTCTGTTCTGTTCCGGGTCGCCTGTCTCTTCTCAGCTCAACATCAAAGTACAAGGTCACGGTGGCGGAAGTGCAGAGACGCCTCTCACCGCCTGAGTGCCTCAATGCGTCTCTGTTGGGCGGGGTGTTGAGGAGGTGAGCTAAACGTTATCTTCATTTAATTCATTAGTTAATACATGTATATCAATGCAAGGAGCATTTGTCTTTAGCCAGTGTTGTTATAGCGCACATAACATTAAATGTCTGCTTAGCATCTTTTAGCCCACAAATGTCATTTTTTATGTGTGCAACTCTTTGCAAACCACCTTAGATATCAACAGATCGGTATGTCATATTAAAATTATCAAATTATGATGTAGAGTATTTACATTTTAATGTCATGTGTTTATTAAAAAATATACATATTGTTTATACTGTAGCACATGTTTCTGCAGAATCATATAAATTAATTGCTGGTCATTGAAGTTCTGTTTTCACGTGGTCAAATCTGTGCCCAAATGAGGTCCCCCTAAGTTCCCATCCCCCACTACCCACCCCAATCAGATGTAGTGTATTCTTAATTTCCCATGTGTGTATGCCACCTGTGTGAGGTAAAATTAAGTCGAAGTTAAACATAAATATTGCACTGTCTACTCACTTAGCAGATATTATTAATTTTATTAGATCAATTTAGATTGAGGCCCATGCCAGAGGGTGTAAAGGCAGTACTCTTGGATTCGAACACAATTGCCTCAGGTGAAGCCTACAACGCTTCTCTACCACATGCTTTCATGAAGCAGCTCATCAGTTCCAACGACATTCCAAGTTATGGCTACAAATAGCTGCAATATAAAATGCGAACCGGGTCCTGTTCACCCTGTGCAGGATATTTTTGGTTGAAAAAAATTGAGGTAATGTAAATTGATTTTAGTAGATAAATCGGATAGATTAAATCAAGACTTTATTGAATTAGTCTTCTCGTTTGGGTGGTACTATAACTGAATAGAAATGAAGTAATCTGTCTAAAAATGCTTTTGTTTTTAATTGGAATAGTTACGTGCTACTTTACTAAGCCATATACTGCGTTAAATCGATTGTGTTAGCACGTTTAACTTTCTTCATGTTTATTTCAAACAATCACGGAATTACCATTCATAAGATTAGAAAAATCCACAAGTATTTGTGGTTGTTTTATCTTTATTTATTTTATTTTTTTTATCACAGAGCCAAATCTAAGAACGGAGGGAGGTCCTTAAGAGAAAAATTGGATAAAATCGGATTAAATCTACCAGCAGGTAGACGCAAGGCCGCAAACGTTACACTGTTGACGTCACTAGTAGAGGGTAAGTAACACTGTAAATAATATGACTTCCAGTTCCTGTGATTTGAGTGGTTTTAAGAAGTTACATGGGGCCATATGGAATTAGCATAGGCACTCATCCACGTAATTTGGACACAGCTTGCCCTTAAAGCTATAGCTAATGCATGGATGTATGTGTTTTAGTTGAACTAGAGATGATAAGATTTCTGAATGGTTTGGGAACTAACAATGCTTTCATCTGCATACAGTTTTCATCGATAAAATGCTATGCCTGTGTATTGTATAAATATAAGGAGTTGGGATTGATATTTGCACGTCTCGTTTTACACCACATGAATTAGCCTTGCTATTTATGCGGTTACCAGCCTTTGCTTATCCTCTTGAGAGTGGTGTGTGATTTCACTGGTTCCAGAGGTAAAGCCATAAAAACAACTGGTGTATTCCACCTTAACAACCGAGTCCTGTTGATGATAGGATAATCATTATTACGTCATTATTATTATTATTATTATTATTACTATTATTATTATTACTATTACCTGTTTGGAGTTGCTGTTGCTGTTGTTACTGCTGTTGATTGTGTGGTTAGTAAAGAGTAATTCGGGACTCTACCAGGAATCTAGACCGACGTTTCTCAATGTATGATAAAACATATAGGTGTGTTACATTAATAGATTGTTTTAAATAAACGAATGAATCCGTTATGACACACGTCTAAGATCTATTTGCCATTGAATAAATCCATTTGCTTGTAAATTGAACATTGCTATTCCGTGCGGTGGCATTTGGTGTGCTGTGGGTTTTAAAGGTGAAAGCCTTGGATGGTTCATTGCTTCCTGTTAATCATTGCAGCCGGAGACTGAATGCAATGTTCATTGTTCTTCATACAAATTTGGTACTATATGTTAATTAGGCAGAATAAAAAATACAATTCGTATGGGATAAACGGGAGGGGGTTGGGTATTAGTGAAGTCAGTTATTTAGTGAGGGGACACTGCATTTCTGGAGTGCTGTTATTGTTTACGATCCACTCCATTTTATGGAAACGAGTTTACTGGACTTGAGCTTTGATGCCCTAATTGGCGCATGCGTTCTTCCGGGGTTGAAGCTTATGGCAGGAAGCCCTGCAGTAAAACCCAACTGTTTCAGGAAATTAAAACCAAAGACTTGAAAAAAATCAACAAAAAAGCAGACCTCATTGGAATGACCCTAAAATTCTCATGGTGAAAGTATGTAATAGTAAGATTTATGTGTAGTGTTTAAGAATAATTTTTCTGTGAGATTTCGACTTCCAATATTCCAATATTGATTACCAATATCAGCATGACAAAGTGTGCATAATAACCAGCATAATATTTTCCAGTCATTGGTTCCCTAACGTTTCATGCTTCTAATAAAATCATGTATCAATTATATTTCTAGTATTTCATTTTCAGTTTTGTAACGAAAAATATAGGAATTATATTGCTTTTGAAATTGATATATTAAAGCGGAGAGCTTTTCTTTGGCCAAGTACGTTAATTGGATGGATAATGTGTTAAGTGGAAGTGTTAATTGCTCTATATTTGATGTCAGTAATTTAGAGCAATATATTAAATGCTCAACTCCTTTTTTTCTTCTTAGGCGAAGCAGTACATCTTGCCAGAGATTTTGGTTATGTATGCGAGACAGAGTTCCCAGCCAAGGCAGTAGCGGAATATGTAAACCGTCAGCATTCCGACCCAAACGAACAAGTCCAAAGAAAAAACATGTTATTGGCAACGAAGTAAGTGCTATTTTTTTGCATTCAAACGTTTAAAAACAAGCGTGCATTACAGGTAAATGCAATGGATTTGGCTCGCAGAAAATAAATGGCCATGATTAGGTTTGAAGAATTGGGTTTTAATTCCAATTATGTTACGAATCAGGTGACAGATGTCATATTTGTTTATTGACACAGTCCCCAAGTTTGCACGATGGTTTTGTTTACTTTCAAATCAATTATTTTCCATATTAGAAATAATGTGTCTCATAACCTGTGTGACACTTCTATTAAAATGATATGAGTTGCATTAAACATGGAGTCAGCTAATAGAAGACCTCCACAAGTAACTTCGTCCGCATTTTGTCTTTAGCGAAGTCATGCTATTGGAATTGTGTCAGACGCATGGGGCCTGTATGCAAATATGAAACAACAACAACAGAGTTGTTTCTCCTGCATCATTTTAAATATTTACATTTACACGCATCTATTGATGCATGCTGACTTGTGCTTCGATTGTGATATTCATTGATATAAAAAGTGGTCCTCTGTCGAGTTATTTGCGAGATATTAGTATTTAATATAATCCCATCACTCTCCTGTCAGCTGCTATAAACAGTATGACGTCCCATTGAGGAAACATAGTATTAACGACAATTTTGCATTACAAATGTAAACATAAACTGGCTCATATTCTCATTTAAATATGCTCAATATTCATGTTTAATATCCTTAATATTTCCCGTACCTACACTGAGGCGGATTTACCTTGTATATGTAATCACTGGCATTACATCGACACCTCACGAATGTGTTGTCTTTCTTTTAGACAAATCTGCAAAGAATTCACAGACCTGCTTTCCCAGGACCGCTCACCCTTGGGGAATTCTCGACCACAGCCTATTCTTGAGCCAGGGATTCAAAGTTGTTTGACCCACTTCAGTCTTATTTCTCATGGATTCGGGACCCCTGCCATGTGCGCCGCTCTCACTGCGTTACAGAACTATCTGACTGAGGCAATTAAAGCCATGGACAAAATGTACCTCAACAATAACCCTAACAGCCACTCAGACAACGGCACTAAAGGCGGAGAAAAAGACGAGAAGCACAGAAAGTGATTTCACCGTTAGTAAATATAAATATTATAAATACATATAAATACTATTGATCAAAAATATTACTTGCCACTTCCTGATCTCGCGGTTTTACACGTTCTGTTTTTACCACAACTCGACTTCACGGGATTCACGGGAAGGGACGACCCCTCCCTCCCCCCTCAGAATTAAAGAATAAGGTGAAAAGAGAAATGGAGCCGTATCGGAGAGGGAGTCTGACACGTTGAGGACTTTTTTTTTACGTACTCCCTCTTTTATGAGCTACAATGGACTGAAACTCAGCATCTCTTATACATCTCAATTTACGATTGTAGCCACACGAAAAAGAAGCGAAAAGAGGATGACTTTTTATCAGTATTGTGAATAATAAACTTGAAAAAATCCACAGTTCCATGTCATGACTTCAGTTTTAGACTCACTCCAAGCGACCAACTTGAACTTTGAATTTCAACACGATTCACGGTTATATAAGGGAATCTGTGTTCATGTATGTATATATTTATTTATGTGTAATTTAATGGGAATTGTAAATATGGTGTGTCTGTTGAAATCTTTTTTATTTATCTGGTGCCTCCTGTTTTAGTGGGTTTAAATATTCGGTTAGTTCTTCATGTGGTTATATGGTTCTTTAGAAAACAGAATTTTGGGGTGTTATTTTTTTCTCGGGGATATTTCCATTCAGCCCTCTTGTAGCATGTTGAGGCGACATTGAAGCAAGTGAACAAATTTGATAGAAATAAACTTCCATTTCTCTATAGATTATTCTTATTACATAAAGTTTTCATTGAAAAAAGCAAAATGAGATCCTGACGAGAAATGGAACTGTTTTGTGTTTAATTTTTTTTATACAAACCTATATGTGTTGTGCCAATCAGAATACGTTTCACCTCTTGTTCTTCCCCCGAAGCACCATAAGAGCAATAAATTGATATTGTCTTTTGATTTTTTTTTCTTGTTTGAAGAAGTTCAAAACATTTGGGACCACCTGATAGCTTGTATGTCCAATGTCCAAATTGGAGGCGGTTTTAGCTGTATTGTATAGACCTGTGCTGGCAATAGTTCCCATGCCTGTCAATGTATTATAGTCCTTTGTTGCCCAGAAAAAAATAAATATTTGATACGCTTCATGTCGATTTCTTATTTATATGTATTTTATTTTTTATTCAGTGGTTGGTACACCCGGCGTATTTTCTTTCTTGGCAGTATTTTTATTCAGCACGGTTACAGTAATTGAGTTTAACTCTCCCTTGACGATTGCTCCTTGCAATAAGCAGCTGAACCCATTGTTTCCCACAAGTATAATAAAAACTTACTTTCAACTCTGAGTTAAAAGAACGGGATCATTCAGATATTCCATTGAGCTTTTACCAAGGCAAATGACACAAGAAAACAATGAATACTTATTCGTGTTTGAACCAACTCTAGTGGCACCCCCTGAAGCAAAATCCATGAGATGTATAAGCTTGCATCAGAGTTGATCTTTTTCTGTCTCTTCCTCTCTTCTTACTTTAAAATTAGTTTTGGCGTTATCACCATTTCCTCAACGAAAGCTCGTGTTTAATCTAATTGTCAATGAAGCAATTATTTCAAACATTAATTTTCATCAATTTGGAAAAGGTGATATCTGCTGTATGGTTGAAATCTCAAAATAAAATATCCTTCCCAATTAGGCCCAATGGCGCGGGTCAGCACATTTGCTGTGTTATCTTATGTGCTCATATAGTTTGCGTACTTGCTGTATATATTTTTTTCGTTTTTTTTTTTTGTCCATATGACAATTCCAATGTAAAAGTGTCCTAGTATGTTTGCATCTCCACGTGCACAAATCCACGACAGCTGAAGCATTACATAACATATTTCAATTTGAATTTGATTGTCTATTGATAGCCTGTACTTCAGAATCAATCTGCACTGAACCATACTGGACTTGGAGGATTCTGAATTCTATTTTCTGTACAAGTCGGTGCATAATGGAAGGCCTCTGCAGTGAGAAATCAGGGTCCTTTATAATCCAAGCAAAAATGTTCAGAACTGTGGTCATTTATTATGTTTTGGTGCAGACAGACTGCTTAACTGTAAAGCAGTTGTTTTCGAATAACGTGAATGAAGCCGAACAGTACATGTCTCTGGCATAATTGTAATGCACAGTGCTAGCAGGTGAAGTGAAGCATTGTCTATCAGGGCTGTTTTTGTTGGCTGCATCTCAGATTGTGTGTGGGATCCTAACCTCAGGCACTACACACTCACACACATACACACACACACACACATACAGAGAGAGAGGGAGAGAGGAAAACTCGGCTGCTTTATCTAAACAGTAATTTTAAAAGGAAAACAATCGTATTAAATACTATTCATTTATATTTGGTTTTGTATTACTGTTTCCATCCACGTGCTATTAATACAAATGCGAACGATTAAATGTATTAAGAATGAATATATCAGAAGTTATTTTTGATAGTGAAACGAAGAATAGATGAGCCATCCTAATCTTATAGGGAATACAGAATGCGCCATGCAATGTCCGTAAGTGTTTTACGTAGTCTGCATTTACTTTTAATTCAACATTAATCAACAGAAGGCTAAGACCACTGAAACACTGTTTTAGTTCCATGGCGTTTATTTATGTTGCGGCCACTGTAACCCAAAACTTCGTTGTTGTCTTCCTCAACACAATTTATAATATTAACATAATTTGATCTTCAGCTGGTGGAACGTCTATTACATACCATTGCCCTCCAGCTGCAATAATATTTAAAAAAGAAGAGATCTGACATTTGAGAAGCCAGTGGCTTGCAATACCCAGTTGTATTTAGCTAATTCACTCCTTAACCCCTGGTTTGAAATAAATCAATTACAGTTGATTCCACTTCAATTCACAAGTGCGTCTTTTCCTTCTGTTTCCCAACCCATTAGTTAATGTTTACTAATTAATTCAATTATAGCTTGAGATTTTAAAAATAATTCATTTTAATTCTTACACCTGCTTTATTCTTGTAACTTTTTTGCGTGTTTATGAAAGAAAAACCGACAAACACTCGCGCGTGCACACACACACACGCGCGCGCACACACGCACACACATATTTAAACCTACCCCAGCATCAGTGACCTATGCAGGCTGACTTGCACACAGACAGGAACGAACGCGCAACCATACTGCTCTGTGCTTATATGCAAGGACAGATATACGTATAAGAACCACACAACTCGTGTGTGTGTGTGTATATATATATATATATATATATATATATATACACACACACGCACGCGTTGTGTGGTTCTTACGTGTGTGTCCTCATATATATGTATATATATACATATATATGTATGAAATGTGATAAATGCATATGCCTGCACTGCATTTGACAGGGTTTACCAAGAAAAATTACTATTGATCGCATATCAGTATTTATCAGTAGATGTTGTATTAGAATCTAAACAGCAACTGCTTTGCCTGGAAAAGCAAGTTGGAGGCGTTCCCCTCAAGGAGTATTTTACTTTCACCTCAGGTTACTCCAGAAAATACAGGATGTTTCAGCTCATGGCAAAGCAAAATCGAAAGGATGGTGTTCCACAACTGGAACTAACAATGTAACACATAACAGTGCTGTTTAGAAAGAACCACAGGCCACCTCAAACATGTGACTATATGTACTGATGTTACATGCGCTGTGATCATATAAAATAATGTATTAGTTACAGTAGTAATTCTGAGAGTCAAACTTCCAGTATATTAAAATGAGTTGCTTATCTACGCTCTACGCTATTCTTCATCTAATCAGGATGTTTCAACGGAAACTCATGTGATGCGTGAAATAAATGTGTGCTTAAAAGGAATTAGTTGAAATGAAAAAAAAAACAACATCATACAAATACAATGATAAAATAATTGCAATAGTTTTAAAAAACGAGAGTCAGTTTTTAAGTGGAAAAAACAAGGTCGTTGGTATTGCTTATTTGTTCATTCATTTATCAATTAATTTTTTAAATAAACTTTGTCGATGAAACATCTTGAAATAACTTACATCTGGTGGATGAAGTCAGTGGACCGTCCAATATCATGGACACCTTACACATTTTATAAGTTATCGTTGTTACAAACACATAAGTAATTTAAAGTGAATTATACTATCAAATTTCATGCTCGTTTAATCTATATTTTACATTTTATTCATCTGTATGTTGTCGGCAATTGCTACATGTTCTGTAACATCCAGCATGCTGATAATATTGATTACACTTAATTTTGTTTTAGCTTAAATGAATTAAAAGTATAGTTTTTATTTAAGCCAGGGACCAGTGCAAGACATGGGGAAGCATCAGCAGAGGAGGCAAATAATGTGATTTCATAAGTTCTCAATGAAGCGACAAAGTACCTAATTGTCCTAACCCCCAACATCAACCTTTCTGCAGTCAGTACTACCCTCCCTGACCCCGTTAGTTTGTATAAACTAGTTCCCATTCGCTGGAAAAGGTCAGTCATCATCTTATTGTTCATGAATACCTGATGTATCAAATAATCAATTGCCTATTATTTTATATATTAAATAACCTACTAAGAAAAGCACTTGTTCTGAAAACACAATAATTGGGTGAAATGCAAATAACAGCTAGACTTTGATTTGGACATTTAAGCGAAAACCTTAAATGGTCTTTCATTTTCTGTCCATGGATAGATCAGAGCATAATCAGTAATCAGTATTGTCGTAACCATTAAGGTGAAAACCCATTAGACGTCCGGTGGATGACACACACATGCACATGTGCGCACATGTAGACAGATAGACTAACAGACAGACAGCCTCTCGCTCTCTCTCTCTCTCTCTCTCTCACACACACACACACACGCACGCACGCACGCACACATACAGGCACACACACACACGCACACACACACATTGGTAAATGTGTTCACACGAAGTTTGAGGCCGCATTCAAGCAGTTGAATGCCATTAAAAATTAACATTATATAGAAACCTCTCGAGTTTCATTAATTTTATAGGCCCATTGTTAAATTGTTTTGGAAGTCTTGTTTGATTTCATGTCAGTCTTAGTTTAACCATCAGGAAACTTTGGAGCAAAAATTATTGAGTCTAAAAGGCTTCGGTACTTAACAAGTGTCCTCGTGATAGCCTACCTAAAACACAAATATGTTCAATGACGCTTAAATAGGCAACGTTAAGGGTAAGTGAAACATACTTAAATAATTATAACAGAATGCATGCACTTTGCTGTTGCAATTTATTTTTAAACGAACAAATAATCAAATAGCTTGTTAGCATGATACGTTTATAAGAAGTCAAACTGACATTATCAACAAATACAGCCAATTCTTCTGAAATAATTTTAATTTAAAATTGAACATAAAATGACAGAAATATCGCTATTTTGAATTAAAAATCAGCCACATACTGTCTTTACTCGTTGCAGCTCACATGACGTTGATTATAATGCATTTACTACGCAATTTTATAACCTTCATGCACTAAAATTACCCGTTTCCTATGCTTGTATACGTCCAGTATCCCAAAAAGAGAGAGGAATAATATGTGTTTTTCTTAATGTTTCTCTTCTCGCTTAATATCGTTTATATTCTGGGTTCAGTCTCTCTTTCTCTTCGCAGTCTCGGAAGCCAGCCGGGGGGGAGTGTCGCCCCGGGCCAAACATATGCTTCTTTCCATTGCACTAATCCAAATTCAGCGTGGAGGAATAATTGCTCGAGTGGCCATGGCTTCGCGGGGCTTTGTCCCTCGCTGGCTCCCGTCAGCCAGGCACACGCCATTTCAATCAACTCCTTTTGAGAGCTGTCTCTTTTTATCAAACCTTAGACCTTGCAAATGATGAGAACATTTAACAAACGACTTCACGCTCCATAAATAACACAACACTTATTTATTTATTTACTTATCTATTTACTTATTCTGTTTGACGACAAAGAAAAAAAATACACGAATGCCTCAGTACTTTCCTTGATTTAAGGGATCGATCTTTCAACCTCTTTCTATGTTATGACCCATTCTAATACTTCATTTACTTTTAAATTTTGATGAGACTGGTGAGTGGAGTATACATGACGTGGCCAAAGTTACAAAAATACATCCCATCAGCTAATCGCTATCCTTAACCATTCATCAGCATGCATGGCCATGAGTGACATCCATCCTGAAACACTCCTTTAACCCCCTTTCAATATTCTGTTTGTCCGCCTAATTACAAATGCTTAGGCAGGTTACCAGGGAACTGGTTAGCACTTTACAGAGGTCAGCGAGGAGCTGGAGGAGCAGAGGACTCAGAGGAAGCCCAAACAATACTTACCACCATGTCTCCGAAATAATTCCGACATTCTGAAATTTCTGTAAGAAAACTTTTTCACTTGAAAAGCTTGAAATGTCAATAACTTTAATAATAATAATAATAATAATAATAATAATAATAATAATCCAAAGTAAAAAGTTCCCTGTATAATCATAGAGATATATTTCCATCAATAGCCATGCAGTATACTGACATATTTGTATAGTACTTATTTTACGTATTTCATTACAAATAAACTACAAACCAAGAACACTTTTCTTTACATTTACATGACTCAAGTATTTTTGTCATATAAATTATTGTTTATTTATTGAGCAGACGATGATGTTGCAGTGTGTAAAACTGAGCATCATGATTTTTAGTGAAACAATGTTTTATGTGCATGCCTAAAAGGGACATTGCAACCCATACCAACGTGGCATTACTGCCAATAGCAACACGGGAGAAATGTCCTTTTCATATTTGAAATTTTTGTCCTTGCATAATTAACTACCTTACCACAATGGATTACATTATATTTTGTTTATGCCAATTTCAGTTTAAGGTAGCCATCTACACTGTCATATCAAGTCATTTTAGAGTTAAGCACCACGGATACTTTGAAACTTTTGTTGTAAATGCGTATCAATTAAAAGATTCAAGTACTTGACACTCTTGCCAAACAGTGGGATGAAACAAGAAACATGTGGCTTGAGAAAACATCCCATTTTCGACAATTATGGAGATAAGAATTCTATTTGGGGCTGGCGGTCATTGCATGCTTATATACCATTTTGAAACAAAGACTGCATAAATTAAACTAATCAGTGCGTATCGGCTGCAATGATAAAAGTTAAACGAATGACAAATTCAAACGGATATTGATCAGTTTTGGCAGAGTAAATATTATTATTGCTCCGGGCCATATTAAAAGGTCAGTGGCACTTCCCCGAATGGTGAAGCCTCATATGGGTGCAAAAGTTATGTAACAATCAATGAGAGAAACATTTATGTGGTTTCAAATACTGCTTCACAAAAATATAGTTTCACTTGACACACCTTTCCCTTGCGCTGTATGATTCAGTTACCTTTCATACACCCAGTTTAAAGAAACTTGATACTGGTATACATTTTGTTTAGTAAATAGCTGCATACCTGACACTCTTGTATGTATAATTGGCGAATGGAATTTTGACAAGTATAAACTTTCTCAAATGAAAATTACTCGCATTAATGTGTAATTTCATGCGCAAGGAAAAGACAATTAATTTCACCGACATTACAACATTGTAGTATATCGAACGGGTGTTAGTAATATATTAGATTCCAGTTTTTCTGTTTAACTGTTGGAGTCCAATGTATGAGACTAGGCTACGATGACATGTTGAGACTGCCTTGAATTGATATCAGTTGTAAAAAGAATGCAGTTAGAACCATTCTAAATCCAAATTCTGATTCGCAATTTTGAGCACAGTGGAAGCAGTATCCTCTTATAAGCGATCAGTTGCACTAATTAAACGTGCAGTGCATGATTAAATGCTGGTTTCAGTGAATGTTCAGTCTGCTATTTCAAGATATCATACATTCACAACTAGCCAAACCCTCTAGCAATCGTGACCCCATATCGCGTTGAAAGGTCTTCATAGGGTTAATACATGGTAATCAGACTCAAAGTTAGCTGAGCAAGTTTAAATCTTTCTTCCCTCATTCAGTGTAGACAGAGACATCTGAATGAAATGCGGTTATAACTGGCAACAGTTAATATAATAACAACAATAACAACAACAACAACAATAATAATAATTGTAAAATTGAGTTTATTATAGTTTTATTATTTCGATCATTTTTAATACCTGGGAGAGTCTAAAATTATTATTATTATTATTATTATTATTATTATTATTATTACTACTACTACTACTACTACTACTACATGTATTTAGGTCTGTTAAAGAAAAAAGGCATTCAACCAGTGCTTAGTTGCCAGGTAGTTCGAGTACTGAGTGTGGAATTTAAGGTTCTGGATTCGCTTCCTTGGGGGGCACTACTGTTTTACCCTTGAGGAAAGTACCTTACCTCCATACTCTAGAAAATAATACTGAAAATGAATCGCAAAATATGTAAGATGTAGATTCAGTAAGCACTGTGAACTTAAGCAAAGAAATCTTAATGTCTAAAAATAACTTAATCCGTTATCTGGTAGTTGCATAGCTTTCTTTCATTGCAAATAACAGGTACTTTTTCCAATTTATAACTGAACAAACTACACACAAGAAGGAAATAAAGGCGGAGCATGAAGTAAATGGATGCTTCTATGAGTACGCTTGAAGAATATCTAAGGATTTTTTTTTTCATCAGTGACTATGCAGGCTACATTTTATTATCATTATTCTTTATTAGTTGACCAAATCTGAGAACAGCAGAAGCAACAAGGAACGCATCTATTGAGATATATGAGTCCATCAGAGAAGCGCGTTATTTGATCTATATTCGCTATTGTCTCTTTGTGTCTGATGGATATATACATTGACACGATTTCACCAAATTCAGAAAGATAATGACAGAGCACATCATATGTTTTGTTACAGTTTATAGTCCCCTGCTTGGTGCCGCGAAGCAGCTCTGTTTTAAAGCTCATCTCCCCTTGCCTTATTTTCTGTGAATCAACGATGAAAAATTACTCCAGTAAAATGGACCATTTGCTTGGAAATCGCATATTTCCACGGGTAGGGGATGGAGAGGGAGAGAGAGAGAGAGAGAGGGAGAGAGAGAGAGAGACGCTGGTGTCTGACTGAATTAATAGACGTGATAATTTCACACCAAAGAAGAACACTATTTCATCTAGCTGATATCTGTTCCATCACAAAGGGTCACACCGCAGCTGTGGCGAACCCAGCGTTATTATGAAGTTTGATGATAGGATCCCGTTTGCTATCCTTGCACCTTGCTCGAGGCAAGCAATAGCTCGAGGCAACGCCAGTGCCGCCCAGTGATAAAGGACTTACTCTGTGCGAGAGGAGAGAGAGCAGCTTATTTCACTTGAGACGTAATCAACTCACAGGCTTGGCCTCTGCAGCTTGGTTGTTTTTTTTATTATTATTATACATACAGCTAACTTTTGGCTTAGGGATCTTATCAAATTTTTTGCTGGATATTTTTTTCTTTATCTATCTAAATAAAGGAATAATTTTGAAGGATACGATTGGGTGTCAAGAAGAACCGAGACCCGACAAAAGGGATTGGATACATTTTTTGGTGTCAAGATTTTGGGGTCTGGAAATGAAGGCCGTATAAAACTTATCATGTACCATGATACCATAATGTCTTAATTGCACCAACTGTGTCAGCAAGGAGACATATTTGGTCAACCATTATGATGTTTCAAAATCGTAATTTTAACGATTTGACAAACAGAAAATACTATGAGAAAAAACAAGAGCTTCTTTTCAATAGCTTAATGGAAATAGTGATTATCAAAAATTAAAATGTGCAACATTACATTTAACATGGGTGAATATGGATCATTCATCTACAGATGCTTTAGACAGAATGCTTCATGGCATTTGTATTTGTTTTGAGCTATAGAAACGATTATTACGGACCGATTTAGGACACAGATTCAAGAACATCACAATCAGACTAAATAATCATGCCAACAATCGACCCTCTGGCCATTCTTACGTAGTCTGAATTTTCTCAGTCGTGAATGAACGGCCATAAAATCTCACTGAAACTACATTCATAATTCAGTAGTAATGCTCTAGTGAAACACATACATTTATATCATCATAATTATTTTATAATAAATAAATTAGGAGAAGAGAAATCCCCATTATTGTATATAAGAAAAGTCATATAGCTAAAATCAGAGCTAATTTGCGATTTAAATGAAGTTGATTATTGTTGCAGCAACTACTATGTCGGCTACTTCTCTACCTCTTTTACTATTAATAATAATGCAAATAATTATACATACATACATACATACATACATACATACATACATACATACATACATACATACATACATACATACATACATACATACATACATATTATTACTATTATTATTATTCTTTGTCCAGTTTTTTGCCAATATGTTTTAGTATAACATTCTAACGATTGATGTTTTCGCAGCGTCACCTTCATCTTGCCATACAAACTACCTTAAAGTTTTCTTGGAGACACATCGAAGCTTGATATTAGTTCAACCGTAGTTACAACAACAGAAGTCATAAAAGAATTAGAACAATAATGAAAAAATTATACAAACAATACATCAAAACCGATAGCCGCAATGATGATCTTAAAGACAACAATCATAATAAATGTAGTTGTCAATTCAAAATTGCGTATAATAATTTATTCATGGTAACTTCGATCAGAGTTACTTTTGTTAAGGAGGACTGAAGACGGACATGATTTACAAGTTTCCTTTTTTTACTTAATTCAGATACTCCTAGTAATTTGAGCCTGAAAATGTACAGCATACTTACAGTCTTTACCTTTTTGAAAATCATTTAGAATTTTTCAATTGATTAATCAAACTCACACACCTACGCACGCGCACACACATGCACCACACTAACTGATAGGTCACAGAGATTGCAAAATGTCTCCACTCCTATTTCCTGTTTCATGCTCCCTATTCTATAACTGGAGTCTCACTATCGATCCACCAAATTGAGTCGGATGAAGGTTTTAACTATGATAAAGATCTATGAAGAACCTATGCTGAAGGGACCTATGAGGCCAGCAAAACTGCAGGGTTTCAGGACAGGGTCTTTATAGTGATTGTTATTTAGTGTCATTGATGGGTCCAGTGTGCTGGCCTGCACTGGGCATAGCATCTTCATTGAGAGACACAGGGTGAAGTGTTCTGCCTCCATCTGCATGTTGAGGCTTATGGCTGGACATCGGCTGCAATTCTTTTCTGCTTTGTCTGTTTTCATGTACTATTGAATGTGATGCCATGTGCTCCACAAAGACCTATCACACTTCCAAAGCAGTGTCTCACAGTCTTTGCTTTGCTACTCCTCTTGTCATCACCCTCAACACCAACACTCAGTCATGCTGGGTGATAGTGCCTCTCCTACCCCTGTTGGATTATAGATAGTGTTTTTCCCAAGATTTTCTTGTGTAAAGGTGAGTATCTGTGTTAAGTAATGAATGATTTCCTTCCATTTCTCATATACAAATATCTCAATACACTTTATTCTTGGAGCTGAAAGACCTGAAAGTGATTATAAGAAAATGAAAGCATTAAGAGGGTAATATACTTTACCCAACCTGCATCCTGTATAGAATCATTAGATCATATTATACTGTGCAATCAATACGGGTATATTAATGAGCTGTATAAACATGTATTGCTGATTAATAAGTGTCGTTGTTCAGCTGAAGCATTATTATCTCTTGTAATGTGATAGTTCTGGCTGAATAAAGTGCCACCACCTAAACAACAGAAAGTTTCAGCCTTAACACCTTAAGAATTCCTGACAGCAAGTTTCAGCACAACTTTTACAAGCAGCAAATGACCCGCCACATTAAGGCTCTGTTCAGGTTTCTTTAGTTTATTGGGGTGACTTGGGTTTCCTCTATTCTGAAAAAAATGATCAGGTGACATGTTGCCTAGTGTCAAAGCATATTGGCTCATATCAGGCGTTTTCTCTGGAAACAGATAGGTTATTCATCCATTGATTTTCAAAAAATGCATTTTAAAAACATTATTTGAAAATCACAAGTTCAGTTGAAAAGCACAAGGGTCAAACATTAGGCACTATAAGGCTTAACCATTTGGCCAGATGGATCAGAAGACAACTAGAAAGTCTTGTTGATGGAATTCATATCTCTGCTGACTGGTGCATGCCAAAGTAAGGCTACATAGCCAGTATTGATGAAGGGTCATGTCCGAATCCCTTCTTCTGACAGGGAACCAGTAAATGGGTCAGAGCCTACACCCGAGCTGCTGTGCCCCGTATGGCTCTGCTCAGCTGGCTGTTATACCCACATTTCCATGCCTTAGTAATTGCACAGAAAGACTGTTCATATGCAGATTAGTCATAAAGTACTTTTCTCCTATGCACAGCAAGGTGTGTGGGATTCAGATGAGCATTATATTCATATTCTTAATTGAAGGATTTTCCTGTCATTGAAAAACATTTTCTTGTTCCAAACAACCTCCACATGTAAAGTGTATGTGTGTGTGTGTGTGTGTGTGTGTGTGTGTATTTGTGTTTGTGCATGTGTCAACACAATGGGCTAAGAAATTATTGGCACCCTTGATGTTGTAGAAAAAAACCAACTTCTGAGAACACAAATTTTAAAGTAATTATATTCACCTTGAAAACTTAGATTTAAAAATTATTGGCACCCCTGTTTATGTCCTCTCTGAGGTCCCAGTCTGGGGGGATGATGGCACCAAGTCTGTGCATTACCAGAAAGTTCATTTTTGATCTCAGAGTTCCAATTAAAGTGCCAATGGCAATTGGCAAACTCCAGATGCTTCACTTTCTTTGTTTAGTTCATTATGTGCTTTCTTCTGGTATACCCTTCCAAGATAGCAGGTTGGCATGGATGTGACATCTAATTGATTTGGAGACTTGTTGACCCAAATATACAACCAAACTTTGCAGCTCTTCAGCTGTGACCCTTCTATTGTTTTTTGTCATCCTTTCTGTGCTTTTGTACAAAAATCGACCCCTGTCCTATCCCTGGCTAGATAACAACTCCAGTGGTTTTAGACCTTTTCTCATACTTACTACCTGAAATGTGAAGGTCAGTCACCACTTGCATCTTTTTATTAGACAGTTCTTTGCTCTCCCTGATGGTGACACAGGGATTTCATATGATTATGCAGAAAGTGGCAGAGGAATGCATCAGTTAAGAATCTGAATTCTTCATTGCTCGGAGTCATTATAATGTTTAAGTCTTGTTTTTCACATGTCAGTCTTTTTCATGCTATTAGCCTTACTTTAAGGTAATAATCAATGATAAATTGAGTGAAATCGCTTTAAAGTAAGTCTTTTTCCACCTCTACAAATAATGCATCTCCTTTTATGTGAACTGCTATTTTTGGATTCTTTGGAAAAAAGGACTGCCTCCTCATTAAATAAATAACTGTTGCCTTACCCGCACTGTATTCTTATCAATCACAGACAGACATGAAACAACAAAATAATTTAATGTATCAAGGGGAAAATGTCAAAAGTCATAATGGCAGTAGCCAAACAAAGAAAAACTACATCAGAGAAGAGGAACAGTTGTTGCAAGTCAAAGCTCTCTAATGGCCACTTTGCTTAACAACTTTTTAGTTGCTAAAAACAAAACAATGGCCTCTGAAATGACTTCAGACGTGAATCTACAATCTGTGACCCAATCATATTCAACCAAATCAAGAGCAAAGCCAGGTGTAATGAGCAGAAAACATGGACTTCTAAGCAGTGGAAGAAAGTAAAATGGTCGAATGAGTCATCTATGACTTCTCTCCTTCCTATCTACATCTGGTTTATTGCTCTGCATGGCTGAGTTAAAGTCAGGGAATAGAAAGCCATTTAGGTAATCACAAGCACCCCATGGTGGCAAGCAGCCATGCTTACTGCTGAGCAGAATCAAGAGTGGATTCATGAACACCAGGATTAAGTCAAACACATTCTGTGGCCTCCCCAATCACCAGATCTAAAGATCACCGATCATTTATGGAACGTTCTGGAACATGCAGCTCAGAAATTTCCACTGCCTCAGCCTATGAAAGAACTTTTCTATTAAAAGAATGATCCAATAGTACACTGTGCAACTGATCAAAACTGGAACCACATTCCAAGAAGGTTTGAAGTTGCTTTGAAGGTTAAGGGTCCAACTTCATATTAGTTAATTAATATATATATATATTTTTTTACGGTCTATCATTTTTCTACCCCCTTTATTTTCCCTGTTCCTTTCACATATAGTATATATCATTTGCATAGTTCCTACTGTATATACAGTAACTAATATATATTATGTATTATATAGTCAATATACAATAGAACCTCAAAGATATGGATGACATATTAATTTACATACTGTGTATATGCATAATAAAGTGATATATATAGCACATTATTTTTATTGTGCCTGCATAAAGACAATATGTTTATTGATTGTGTGGGTAAATAGCTCTGATGTCTCATAACTGAATTGCACAGAATGTGACCATGAGAAAAGGAATTTGTTCTAACTTTAGTGGCAACCTGGGGACTCAGAAGAAACTCAGCTAGTGCTTTATAATAGACCAACATTACACCCTGTTGCTTTCACATACTGCTGAGCTGTTCTATAAAGCTAGAATTTTGCCTGCCTGTTCCCCTTCTCATACAATCCATAGCTGATTAATAAATTCCCATTCAAAAAAAAAAATAATGATAATAAAATAAATAAAGAAAGAAATAAAGAAATGAATGCCATTACCAATGAATATTCGAACTGATTATTCAGGTTTTGAATAAAAACCATTCATCTCCTTACATAAAAAGTTACACAATTTTTAATGCTCTAGTTTAAATTCACTCGTCATATCATCTAATGCTATGTGTCTGTTTATCCCCCGTTGTGGCCTAAAATAGAGGAGCAGGAAAATGAGCACAGTTGTATAATCACCTAAATGAGAATTTCAGCCCAAACTGGTGGGGATGAACACAATCACTGTGTTTAACACAAGTTCCATTAAAGAGCCTATTACAATTGAGAGGCAACACAGCCCTAGGGTACTGAATGTGTTGCAAAAACCTCATTGATAATTAAGAGTTGGTTACTTCTGTTTGTATTGCTCCTGTTCTGTGCTTACAAATCAAACTGCTCCACTATGCTCCGTGTTTATCATAGAATCATATGGTCTCTAATAAGCTACAATTAGAGCAGCGGGGGCTTGGGGTTAATTATTACTTAACACATTTGAATGGATATATTGGATGTACAGTGCTTTACAGCAGTGGTGAGGGAATAATGGCAGATAACGTGTTAGTCTTCATTTGCACCCTCTCAGCAGTAAATACTGAGACACAAAAGACCCCCTGTCTCTCCTGTTGTCTCAAGCCTGCTGATATTTGATTAAGCTCAGCATTCTTGTATGTGGTATTCAAAAATTGTATTTTATGTGTATGTCGCTGCTCAACCAATTTTTTTTCTCTACAGATCACTGAAAGTGTGACATAGTACTTCAGGGTGTTAATGGAGAAAATTGTCAACATTCTTTATGTGTATTATTGGATGTGAAACACCCACGCACCAATGAAAACCTCAGTCAGAATAAGAAAAAAGATTACTTTATGCCTTTAATCATTCAGTGTTACGAAAAAAAAATGTCACTTTTGCAACTGAATTGCATTCTGAACAGAAAAAAAAATCTTTCCATCTCTTACATAACTCATATTTGTCCGGATATAACATCTGTGAATAATTAAAATTAATTAAATACATATATTTATAAAAATGCAGAAAATCTGATGTTTTGAAAATCAACTTTTTATTTTTCAGCAGACATGTTGGACAAAAAAATGTAAACAATAGGGGCAACAGAAAGTACATAACTAACGTTCCTGTAAATTAATAACCACCATTATCCCAAAGAGCGATTCATACAAATTGCAGAGCAAAGACATAAAAGTAACTCTGGAATTAAGCTTTTTTGACGGGTTTTTAATGGATAGCTGTAGGCCCATCTGCTTCATAGCAAATATAAATGTGGTTTGATTTGGTGAACTGTTACCACTGTCACTGTAAACAATAATTGTCAAACATATTTACTCGCAATCGCTTTAGCAGATGTTCCGCTTTTTGTTTCAGAGGCTTTTGTATCTCCGTTCTGCAGACGTGCCGCAGACCCCCTCCCTCCCTGCTGGAATATTGAGCAGGTATTTGCTGAGGTGCTCCAGGGCACGGGGTTCGGGAGAGTGGGGCGAGGGGAGAAGGGAGATTATCTGGCCCCCTCATCAACGGCACAGCCCACTCCTGCCCATCATGCCCCGGGGCTGAGGGGGGGCGGCCCTGCGATTGCTTTCCTCCCAGCCATGCAACCTCTTTATCACCCTAATCTGTTAATTGTAGGCGCTCAATTGGCACATGGTGGCTTTTTATTAGAGCCTCTCCACATTAGCTGGATGGAGAATGCGGAAAAGCTGGTGTGGCCCTTGTTGTCTTAACCCTTGATGTTGCTCATAATAGGTGATGCATTTTTTTTTTTTTTTTTTTGAGGGGCAGGAGTTGACGGAGTCGTGTGCACTGTATCCACTCAGTCTGATCCCAGGTGCTTCCTCCACCCCTTGTGGCTCTTTGTGGAGTGTGTTACCGGCAGCCTGGGCCCTTATTTCTGAGACTGAGCCAGTTAAAGAGGTTGGCTCCCACCTGCCTGGATGCCTTTTACCAGGTGGTTTGGGAATGCTCTTTTTCCCCTTTGTTGAGTGAGCCTGTGGCCAGTCGAGCTGGGAGACAGTAGCTCCCTGGTTTATTTATAAAACACAGAGGGATCCTCCTCCTGGTCCCACTCAGTGACAACGCCATACCCCCTCCCTCCCCATCCACCATACCTCGCCAGACCATGTGCGCTCTCCATGGCTTCCTGGTCAAAACAGAATCTGTTTGTTTTCTAAAGAGTGATCGATAACTTCCCTTCTTTTCTCTATCAGTGTTCTGCTTTAACGGCTCACAACAGACACAGCACAAGTTACAAAAAAAAAACAGAAAAAAATTCTGAATAATTAAATCTCAATACAAAAAAATCCAGAAAGTAGCAGCTGAAGATGGTCTGGCTTTCAAAAATCACACTGTTTATGAGTAACTAAAGAACACAACATATGACCACCAGACTTTTTATGTCCACCAAATATTCTGTCATTTTATTGATCCCATTTTACTTCAGTTCTTCAAAATGCTATAGCATTTAAGTCTGGGTGAATGATTCTTTTGACCATAATAAATCGATTCAAGCTATCTGGAAAATGTCCTTGACAACAAGAGACCAGGCATCATTACTTACACCAAACTTTGACTGTAAGCCATACACAAAAATGTGAACCTGCAACTTGATGACAGGACAATGGGCTGAGCGATTTATGACAGACTATTAAAGGCTATTGCTCACAGCCATTGCAAACAGGTGTTTTAAACAAACCAACTTACGCTGACCCACTACACAGCATTCTCCAGAATGGGCCTTCAGTGCTGTACCCCTAACCAAAGGCACCTTGTGTCCAAAGTTAATGTCGCCCCGACAACATCGTTTGTGCCAGATTTACTGTAAGTGTTTAAAGACGCGTCACGATAATAAATTAGATTTAACCAGAGATTGAGTTTGTGCAATTTATTTTTTGGCAGTAATGATTTGCATGTCGAGTCAATGAGTGCATTGTGACCTGACGACTCCCTGTCTGGAAATGCTGCTCCGAGGAGGAAAACGGCCAGAAGAACTGACCAAAGATCTGCTGGGATCAAAAACCCTGTTCCCAGGGCTGGCCTGGAGAGTGTTGTCACTGTTAGGAAATTGGTAAGATCTTAATTAGGATAATTCTGTGGCAATAAAATTAATAGATATATTTTCAACGACCATAGGGACCTCCTTGTGTCTGATGTGGCTGTGAAGACGGTGTGTCGTACATTAAGATCAATATAATAATTCTGGTTGGTGAGGCATACCGTATCACAACCAATACAACTCCTCTGTAGTATACTTCCTCTGAAGGGGCACTACAGTCCTGTAATATTAGAAAAACATTAGCCAAGACCTAGTGAAGTCACTGCTGTGACAAAATGACATGCAAAGGAGTTGGGGATGCAATACCAACAGTGCGTTTCTCTGTGTTTGTCTGCTAGCGCTGTATGTGCGTTTGTCTCTCCAGGGAGTAAACATGTCTCACATGGAGCCAAGCCTTTTAGTGCACAGCTTTTATTGTGACTTTTTGTCAGGCTAAATAGGATATATTTTATCATAATGGTTTGGAAAGCAGAATGTACAGGCCAACACAAATAGGGTTTTACAAGTTAAAGAACTCTTACCTCGGGCACCATTTTATTAGAACTACTGTTTACATCTGACAATACATCCTAAGTATTTTATTATTAAGTTTGGACAAATCATTTGCCTGAGGATGAGGGTGTTATACCATTGAAATGTAATCCTTCTGCTGATCTTATTACTGCCAAACCAAACAAGCAGAAATCAATTTCAGGGGAAAGGCAAAGGAAAAGGGAGAAATTAGATAACAAAGATAGGGAAAGGTATGTGTGCTGTGAGTTTTGTCAACCCACCCCCCCAAACAAATAAGTCAACAAATGGTAAGCTGTAATTTTTTGAGACGTTAAACCATGACAGCTTCTCTCCTTTGTTTTTTCCCGTTCTCTTCCCCCGAAGGTGAAAAGGAACACCTCCGATTAGTTCTTCATATTCAATCTGTGCCCGCATTGTTTTTACGCTCCCTCATAACTTACCGTGTGAAATTTGGCTTGAGCTGCTTGGATAGTGCTTTTATCATTAAATATTTATCTTTTTGGCAGAGGTGCATGACTTTAGAGGGCAGACTCCTTTAAGTTCAAGGGAGTTTTAAAAAATATCCTCTCTTAAAATAGCCGTTATTGTGTAGGTCTAACTATAATTGTACAAACACAAATGAAAGGCACAGCTTCTCTGGCGCTCATAAATAAACGAAAATCATGTGGGCATTTTTTGAAGGAGAATATTGATCTGAAATCCAAAGATTGCTAAACAAGAACATTGATGCTTTGTTAGAATTCACACTTTGAGCAGGCACAGTTCTGCAGGCCTATTGGGTGTGTTCGACTGTGTGGTGGTAGGGTGGGGGAGAGGCTGACATCAGTTGTGACTTGTCACTGACCTGGTCAGCCAATCAGAGTGCGAGGGGGTGGGCCTGTGCTGCCAGGGCACAGCATACATTGCCCTCTCCCCTGGAAAGCGCCCAGCTGTTCAGAGCACCCTGCTGCTCATATGCTGGAAAAGGACACTATGAGCTGCTCACCCAGAAAGCATCAGGCTGAGACTGCGGCCTTGTGAAACCCCTGAGCAGAAATGCCCCCCCCAAAAAACCTGCTCTTCCCCCAAAAAAAAAAAAACCTGCTCTGGAAATGCAACTCCTCCGCATTGCCGTGGGAGCCACGAGGAGGTGAACACAGGCCCTTTAACAGGGTTAATGTCTGATGAGTGATGTCATGGAAAAGCAGTGTGTCACCTTGCCTACCACAGTGCTCCAAGTGAGGGGTAATCTCCATGCTCTTCAACCCCCACTAATGCCACACAAAGGGTCTCCAAAGACAAGCTGATCACACTTAAATGTAGAAGTACACAATAATTACTCTCAGCTTTTCCATCAAAATGCAGCAATTACAGACTAACTTTGCAAAGGGATTTTTCCATGGGGTAGATATTGACAATATATAGGAAATTCTGTGCTAAAGAGGCCACAATTTCATAAAGAACAAATGTTTTTAAATGAAATTAGGCTGAATAAATACAGACAAACACATATGAAAAGACATAAGTTAACATAATTTGAGTAAGAGTAAATATGTCAATATGGAATTATTTACTTCCATATGGGCAAACTTTATGAAAGCATCTCTGAGAAAAACACATCTGGCAAATTTCTCAAACATCATACATATTTGAAATATGTTGAGAGTCTTTATGAACATGTGGGATATCAATTTTTAAAATGCACAATAGAGGACCATATTTCGAGCTCATGCGATAAATTCAGAGATTGAATTACTTGTTCAAAATACAGGATCATCATTTTAAACCAATACCTTTAAACAAGAAGTTTCCTCTCCAGGTCAAAAGACAGAAAAGATTCTAAAATGCCACCACTTTGCATGGCATGCAACATCACTGAAACAAGCAGGGTTTTCCTCTTTCATCTACACACATGGGGACACTGACGTGTGAAACATTTGTCTCCATCATATTTATGCAAATGTTTCTTGAAAACAGATCTGTCCATGTGCAGACACATATATTTTCCAGTCTTGCTACCAGGCGACTGGGCCGTTTCATCTTAAGTAACAATGTAATGCTGTGTGACTTCTTTGTCATTGTTCATATCTAAGATCTCTTACAAAACACAATTGAGTTGGAATTCACTTGTGGTCAGAAAGTTTGGTATTCAGTACCCCACAGGAAAAAAAGCGTTTTAGCGCCCAATAGCTCAGTCCTGGAGACTGCAGGGGTTTACCCCTGTCTCAGAGGAGGATGCTGATTCACAGGATGATTGTTTTGCTGCTGTGTCCTCTTCAGTGAAAAGCTTCAGTGCATCAATAGTTCATCATACATGCATACAGGCAGCGGCTGGAAAATATTCTGGTGACATAATAAACACATTAACACCATCACAGAAAAACTCACAGAAGGTAATGAGGGAAGGGCAAAACTCCATTTATTTAGACGCAAAACAGTGTTAGCACTCCAAATGAAAGTTTATTGCAGATTCATGTTCATTATTCAGTTTGATGAGTCAACAGTTCCAGTTGGCTTCAATTTCTTGCAGGAAAAACAGTCAACATATATTAACATAGAAGAAAATTAGAGAAATTGAAGCACATCGGTAAATATCATCCTTTGACCGCTCACAGGTGCCTTAGATACTTTATAACAGAAATCATTTGGAGTAAAACAAATGCCATGTATATTAGCCATGTTGTGACTTTTGAATATTTCACATGCTGCCATCCAAAACAGCTCAGTCTAGCTTTTGCAAAAAATACAGAACATAAAGGGTATTCATTCTGTAGAACGTGAATATTTGCGGTTTGTTTTTTTGCTCTTGCTGTCTGTACGTTTTTTTGAATCACTGAATAGATTTGAAGATTTAGTGTGACAAGACAAAGAGCCCACGAATGGCCCCAGGCTGATGTGCTTAAAGTCATGCCATTTCCCTCCATGAAAACTCCATGGAATACTTATAAGCGTTTATTGATGAGCTCGTGTGGCATCTGCCCCTGGACTGTGTCTCCGCCTATAATAATCCACAACCCTTCACTGCAGTCAAATGACACACAAAGCCACCCCACTTCCTGCTTATATTCATAGGTTGCTTTATTTTTCATTCATAGTAAAGTAATGCCGGATGTCCTTTAATCAACTCAAACATAGTGATGATAATCATTGTCACTGCAGCTAATTGCTCCAGCTATGGCCAGCATTAGTGAGGGAAAGTGTAGAGTGAACTTGTGCAGCTGCCTTATGGTTAGCTCACTGCAGTGCTGAGGAAATCAGGAAATGGCTGCATTGACTGCAGTGGGTGAGGCCTTCAGAATCCCTTTCTGCCTCAATTGTCTCTGTCTGTTTGCCCAGACTGGACTAAAGTAACATTTGATTAATTTTGCAAGGATTTGAAAATATAAACTATTAATTTTGTGGAGAGGAAACAAAAGAGGGCTAAATCTAGCCCAGGGGTAAATCCTTTGTGGAGAGTTCCCTTTGATATTACTGAAGGCTTTTTATTGAACGCTTGACATGATAGATAAACCATTCAGTGTGCTGTACAGCCTCCTCTCCTGCACACAGTAAATGTCATTCGCCATTAACAATGCTGCCGTGAAGTACATAAAGCATTAATATAGCCTTTATGGCCATGTTGGCTAACTGAGCATATCTCCTATGCAACTCATTATATGCTAGATGAACTGAGATATTCCAGCATTATGACCCAAAATATCATTTAATTGCACAAGCATTCCAAATGACAGAGAGCAGTTCTTGAAATGTAATTTGAAAGGATGAACAAGGGGAGGTAGAACTGCTCTTTCCGGGATGAATAAGCTGTGCCCCAGAGCACAGCTGAACTTATGAGAAAAATCTGAATATTGCATTTTATGGTTTGGCACAGTTTAGTTAGTGGCATCACAGCAACCCTGCAAACAAAACCAATGCCCCCATTAGAATCGATAAGGAGGAGGAATTTGGTTTAACACTCCAACCATTCATTTATAAAACCCTCATGCTATTTACTTACTGTGTGCTTGTTATATCCAATTAAGCATCTTTTTTTATCAAAGACTTACAATTGATTTTAGGGCCCCAAATTAGACATACATGTTAAATGATAATAGTAAGATCAATTATTGATGTTGGAGAAGGTCGCCAGTTGCCTCTTGTAATATGGCTTCAGTGAAGCAATAACATGGATATGAACTAGTTGCAAAAATATGGGACAGGCTGGTTCCTTTTTTAGGAAATGGGGTGAAGGAAGTGACAGGCTATCAGTCAGTGCATGAGTGACACAGCCATGGAGACAGGCTGTGCTGGACAGGGCCCGTGAGCAGGGGGAGGCCAGACACTGGCCGGCCATAGAGCATGTCTGAGGGCACGTCCGGCTGTGATGTGACCAAAGCGAGCATCTGTAAAACAAAGGGCCATAGTCTGGAGGACGTGCTAAAGCAGCTGGACATCACCGCCTTTAATGGAGGGCAGGCTCCCCCACTAGATGACCCACAATGCATTGTTTGTTCCCCTGGAAAAGAAAGGTGGTCCCGCACGGCTTGCAGTCATGTGAATGCTGTGCTGGCAAAACCCCTAGTAGCTGTATACAACTAGCAAACTGTACCTTTGTAGGTTGCACTGAGTCAGTAAAGAAAGCAACACAGTGAAGCTCATTATGAATGCAAACATATGGAGGGTCACACTTAAATAATTTTGTCTGGGTATGACAAGAAGGAATGTAAATATGATGTCTTGTGCTATTCATATACAAACACACTAACTCATATAACAGTATCTTCTCATACAGTTCTTTGCATTTATTGTCCGGTTCTTAGGAGTTATGTTCGATGGAAACATTCTCTCTGAGACACTTTGGTTTGGCTTGTTAAAAGCATGAGAGAAAACTGAAATCCTGATCTAATCACAATGAATGGTGTTGACAACATGCTTATCCCTCAGTTTCTGAGAATGTACAACACACAACCACCTTTTCTCAGCCCCCATCAAGATCTGCTTTCACGGCATCAACTACAGAGCTAGTCCATGCTCACCATCTAAAACAGGAGTTTTGTGGATTTACTAAAGCTTTCACTCACACAGGCAGAAGGGCTGCTGTGGGTGTACCCTTTTGTGCTAACCCAGTAATAAAACACCTGATTCAACTAATTAAGGTCTTGATTGAAGACCATGATTAGTTGATTAGTTGAATCAGTGTTTAAGTGATGGGTGAGAACAAAAGCCTAGACTCACACTGGGCCCTTCTCAGATAAGACTGGAGATCTCTGGTGTAAAACCTCACACACCAGCTGGTTTTCCCCTTCTTGCATATAATCTTCATCAAAACTGCCACCTGCACATACACAACAGTTAAAAGAGGTTCCTTGGGGTGATGGTATTTGTTCTAGTCCAGGCACTTTCATCCATACCTGTCAAGGTAGGTTATAGTTTCATCAGTTGATGCCCCTGGTCGACCTGGCACACCTTGACAGAAAAGATTCATAGAGGTAGCCTGCGGATATGGGAGGCTTTAGTGTCATCTTCTCCAATATCTGGTCAGATTCTTTAAAAGTGGAGCACCTCACTGCATTGCCCCTTTGACTTAGAAACTCTGCGCACCTCACCAGCAAATCTTGCGATGATATCCAACAAGGCAACCCAGTGAATACCTGCAGAAATCCAAAAGCCGCTTGAATTCCACAAGGATGAGGGGTAAACTGAAACCACCCACAGACATATCACTTGACCAGAGGAAGCAGGATCAAGCAGCCATTTATCATGCACTTGTCAGATCGTGACCTCATTACAATTAGTGACCAGATGTCCATTTGCGGTGGAGCTCACGGTCCTCTGCCCCCTTCACTGGGTCCCCTGTTTGCTTTCCTCATCAGACAGGGAGAGATCCTGGACGAGGGGTGATGACAAAGCCAGGAGCGGCCCTGCGGTCCGTCCACTGACAGCCCTGAGTGGCGGCATGCAGACTGGGCCTCTGGACCCGTCCTTCCCTCCCTGCTCCTGGTGCCGGGAGCTCTGGGCCTCCCTCGACAGCTGACGAGGTCCCCTTCAGCGAAGCTGAAAAAATCTTGGACGGGTCCAGGCGGACCCTGAGTCGTGGCCGGCGTAGCCCTGCGGAGCTAGCTGGCCTGTCAGCGCTGTCAGTGACACCTACCTGAGCCGAGGAGATACAGCTGCTGTCTGACACCCTTGGGGGGAAGGGGGTGCAGAGTTAAAAAAAAAAAAAGAATAAAAGGGCCACATGTTTCTGTCAGCATTTCATACCTTCTTGATGGCTCAGGCAATATGTATGACATTACAAAGGTCAAAATCCTCCTAGATTAGTCTAAAACAGCTTCTTCTCCACACCAAGGCATCATGGGAAAACAAAGACTCTTGTCCTGTTGCCTACACTGAGGCCTTGTGCTACATCTGTAATGAAATTGGGTAGAAGCGTGCAGTACATTAGCAATGCTGCGATTAATGCAATTTTGCTTTTCATCTCACAACATGAAATTCCCCCCACACCCCAGTTGTATTCAAAGTAAATGTAAAAGAACAGTGACCTGATCATTTATGTGGCTGCATCTTTATCACTGTGTAATGTCAGGCCCCTGCCGACTTTAACTCTTTCATGCTCATTTGGTAAACCATGACCGATGTCATAAAAGCACAGCCTCCCTCTATCCTAACCCAGTCTATCTGTCACCGGTGTCACTGCCCTCCTTTGTCGCGGGACATTTAAAGGACAAAGAAGAAGCTAATTCAATGAGCTGGACACTGTCAGACCCACCAGGGCAGCTCTTTACTGCTGCTGCAGACAGCACTCAGCTGGAGAGAGGCTAGGCACTCACTGCTAACTTCATTAAACACAATGCAAACACTGGACATGTGGAGGGAGAGCCGTGGGTGAAGACAGAGCTGCCTTTGTGGTCATGGATACAACTTCTTCTCAAACTGAGTCTGGTATAAAGCTGGGAAGCTCAACCTGTGGTTGTCCTGCCAACACCGATCAATGAAATCACAGTCCAAACATATAAATAGTGACAACCTCGGCACCAGACTACAAGAGGGAAAAAAAGGATGTCACAAAAATGATGTCAAAATGAACTTTGGTATGGGAGAGGGGAGAGAGAACACTTTGAATGCCGTTCTATTTGCATTTCAAAAATGATGAATTTCACCAGTGGTCTCTGCAGATGCACAATATTTGTTATGAGTCTGGCCTTACAAAAATAATAATACAGGTTGTTTATTAATTTGGACAATTACCTGAGGCCTGCTGAGGCTGCAGCCTGCCCCAATGCTAAATCTGGGCCTATTTAGAGAGCGCAGACACAATGCAGAGGCGCCGCTGAAACCTGCAACTGCAGCTTTCATTTAAAAGGTTATTTTAAAAGCCGCCTCTGTTGGTAATGAAATCTCACATCCGGCAGAGTGTTGCCCACTGCCCCACTTTCGGGGGAGAAGTGGGTAAACAATCTTCCTCTTGTTTCGTTGCTACCTCTTCTGACACTGTGTGACCTCCACATCGATCTTCAGCATGGGAAACATGTTTCCTCAGGAAGCAAAGACTTCATGTGTCCTCATTTTTTAAAAACACATTTTCTGCCAGAAAACAAGTGGAGGCCTACAAAATGGCTGAGGGTAGCTGGAGTTAAACTGGGCTTTGATAATTGCAATACCAAAACCAAAACAAATTTTATGTGGGTTATCAGTGTGATGTTTGTTTACGCCATAGTATTATACTGAGTAGTAGACATATTTGCAGGATCAAAAGCACAAAATATTTTGCACAGCACTTTACAAGGCATTGATGCTTAGCAGTTAGTATATTAATTAGCATATTTGTGTATATTTGTAATATGCGTTCTATATTTATGCATTATTGCACATTGTAGAATGGTGAATACACTCCATTAAAGATCCCTCCCTCAAATGCATGAGAGCTGTATGAAAGTTTTGCCTGAGCATTCGACTGATAAACTATTTTACACCCTGATGCATCCATTATCCACAACATCTTCTTTTTCAACTGAAGCAGATATATTTTTAAGAAAGTACATCACACACAGATGCACAACAAAGGACTGGGAGATAAAACAAAATAAACACAAACATATTCACCTCTGCTGAACCCTTCCTGGGCCTACCTCTCACTCTGCTCGTTAGAGGTAAATACAAATGTAATTCAGTGTGCGGGGAGTTGAGCAGGAACCATGCCAAAAGAACCAAAGATGCAAAAAAAGAAGAATAAATACATTTTAAAAAAACCTTAGGAGCTGGTTTGGGCCTGGAAAGTGGCTTCAGATAAAAATAACAAGTCACACGGCAGAGGACAGATCTCGGCGCTTCTCCCCTGCCCCGGGGCTTGCGCCTGCGCAGCCGACACAGAGACATGGTGAGGGGGGTGGCAGGGGGGCTGGGGGCTGGGGGCTGGGGGCTGGGGGCGCCACACTCCCCAGCAGAAGGCTGAGGCAGAGAGGGAGGCCTGTGTTTGATGTATGAGCTCTGGCTTGCCATTGTGAGTCACCCCCGAATTTGCTGCAGGCAAAACAAAAATCTTTTGTGATTAATTAGAAAAACTGGACAATTATGAATGGACTGCACAAAGCCAGTGCATGGTAATATAAATAGTAAATGTGGCCCGCACAATGCCGCGCACACAAGCCTGCATGTGTGAGAGATCACAGGGAAGAGTTTGGGTCCCCGTCGGTGTCGCTTTCAATAACATCATCCCTGGGCCCGATGCTTCCTTGGATCTTCTTTTCCCAGCTCTTTTAAAAATACATTTATTGATCGTGATTTTGCTCTTTTTTTTTGGTTCAATTCTATTCACTTATTCTTTGACCTCACATTTTGCACAGCACTAACAAGAAGACAAAAGGCCCAGGCTGAAGACTGGTTAGTGGACTTACATTATTGGCTGAGATTCATGTAAATGTATTTATGGAAAATACAAATAATCTTTGAACTAGGCTGTGAATAATATACACAATCAAAGTAAATATAAGTGCTTCCATCAATGATTGGATATTTAAGTGGGATGTGAATCTGTGCTGGCAGAAGAGGGAAATATATTCTGTGGTGATATATATATATATATAAAAACAAATAAAATTTTATAAATATTGTACATTAAGGTCATGTGCATTATCAGGCATTACAGCCCTTATAATAACATTGAAGAATAATGCATTTCCTATAAGACGCAACATAAGTAGTGAAGTATTGTTTCAGAGTGTTTATTATTTATTAATAGAGTCTAAAAATAAATGTAAGATAGTTATATTTTCAGGGTGTAACACCTAGGTGTTAGTTTTAGGGCAGCTGTAATGACAGGATTGTAAGTTCTTACTCAGGGACTGATGCTCCTGGATAATTTCTTTCACTGCCATCATCATTAGCCTGCTCATTTTGTCCTGTCTAACTCTCTAAGTCCTTCTCTAACCTGCAGCTGCAAAAAAAGAGAGAAAAGATCTTTGTCCCCTACCCTCCTCCAGCATAAAACCTTTTTGCGGCTGTTAGCCCAGTGTGTTCTTGAGCTTTGTCCATATGGCTTCCACGCTGCTAAAACGGCTAAACAACCTGAGCAGTCCATTTACCAGAACAAACCGTAAAAAGCATCCGCTGCTAACGCCTGATGGCCATTCTTCCCGGGGAGCTTGGCATTCTATCCCTGTAAAGTAATTAACTTGCTCCTTATCTAATGATACACGTATCCCTGTGTCTTGCAGGCCCCTCACTTTGCTCTCCCGCACGCTCGCATTGTTTTCTATTATTATTCAAGCGGCGATGCCTCGGCAGTAAAGCCATTGACCATTCAGTCACTGGAGTAGCTGCTGATAATTAAAAGTTCCCAACCCTTCGCCCCAGGGCCGGGGTAGAGCCAGTCAGAGAGGAGCCGGGGCCGCGACGCTCAGCGTCCAATCGATCAGCTGATTAACCCTCATTACTGATTGGTCAGAGCTGATTGCACCCACAGTCAAGAAATCACCTTTGGCCTGGAGGCATGCGGAGCTGCGGCACACTCAATAATAGGGAGAGGAAGCAATCTTTTTTGCAATTAGTTGCGACGCCTGCGGTTTAAAGTTAAGAAACGGGGAGAAATCATATTCACAGGATTTTTGGCACTGTTCGTCTTTGTTAGTGGTGCCTCCTTGCTCTTGTTGGTGGCAGATTTGAGCCGGGTCAAGCAGAAACACAACCCCCCCCCCCCTTCCCTCCCCGGTTTCCGCTGTAATGGCAGATAAGGCATTGCACCTTGGCTGAGTAAACAATAGAGTGCCATCTGTCCATTAGTACGCACAGTGTGAGGAGGGAGCACAAAAGGAGGAGACACTGACATCATTTGTCAGGCCTGCTGCTGTACACTTGCACTGCAGGCCCTCTGATTGCCTGGGCCCGATGAGGAATGCACGCTGCACACTAACTGCTGCTGGAGGACTCCACAACCCACAGAAAAACGCCGCTCACGCTCTCCACAACGGCTCGGACTGTAACCCCGAGGGAGCGAATCGAATGTGAGCCAGTCTCCTCACAGAAAAACCAGAATAAAAGTGGCATGCTCTTCAAGGAAATAGAAATCTTATCTGCAGCTCTGGTGTCCTGCTTTGAGTATGACATGTCATATTTTGTATCGTAATAATACTCTCTGAGGGTTGCCTTATAGTCATCAAAAACTTATATCAACACAAAAATAGTTTGATTCTACTTTGCTATGTTATGTAGTGTTATGTTAATATGGTGTGAAACTGTCCCTGTACTTTCACAAAATAATGTAGGGCATTAGTGACACAAAAACCAACACTAGTTAAGAAAACACAAGACAATAAAACAAATAGAAACACGATGAAAAGGGTGTACACACTGTGTATGTATTTCACGTTTGTTTATATTTGAAAAAAAAAATAAAGTCAATGAATACCAGAAATTATAAACTGTGACCCTTGAATCCCAAGATAATCATTTGGCCATGCTTACATAAACAGAGTGCATGGTAATATTGGTAGAGACCAGGTGTGGCACCACAGACACACATATGTCCTTCTGCAGTGAATGTTGACCCACAGAAGCTGCTACAGAAATATTTATAAGAACAAACAGTGGTGCAGTCAGCTGAGTCAGACACAGCTGAGGTCTTCCCATTGACTTCAATACTTTGACAGATCTCAGTGCTGCATGGCCCTGTACCATTAGCATAGATATAGACCTACAAGATCGTTCCATCTGATTTGAATAAAAACTATTATATTCAGTATGGTTTCCTAAATAGACACACACACACACTGGGTGGAACAAACTCAGAATCACATCAGGTTCTATAAAGATTCTTATAATTCTGAATATAAACAATATTTCTTGTTGCTTTGGGCAAGTGGACCTCGTGTTTATAGCTCTGGGTATTGGCAAGAGTTACCACCTTAAACAATCAAGAAAATAGTGCATGCCAGTCACTCATGCAGAAAAAACCAGGCCTAAGGCAGCTAGATAATTGTGGGAAGGGGGTTGAGGGGAAGCACCTTCTCAGTCTGTTTTAACCATGTGAACTCATGGTCCCTCTGATCACAAAAAATGAAGTCTGAAGAAAATGTTTGTTTTCAAAAGCTTATCATAAAAACAATATGCTATTCTGATCATGTTACCATCAACTGGCACCAGCAGGCTCACCTGGCTGTTCATAATTGATTGTTATTGCCCAGGGTAGGATGGGTTCAGTCAGCAGGATCTTCCCCATCCCACTGTGGGAAATAAACTCTGCTCTGGACATATGCAGCCATCTTGCACGGGGTTTACATCTAAGCTCAGCAAACAGAAACAACAAACAATGTCTCTGAGATCTGCAAGTGCAAATCTTCTATCTGCATTAGTTTGTATCCAGTAACAGCAAAGACACCCCAAAACAATCACACTTACAACATAAACAGAGGTACCCTTGAGGCAAAATACAGAACGATGAGATCCGATGATATCAGACAGGTGTGCCGGACAAGGCGGTGATAACCGATTTTCTATGGCGCCCAATTATGGGGATTTACATACATTTCCCTGGGAAGCTTGAAAAGAAACGCAAGGCTACATTCTCTCAAAGTATCTTGGTGATAAGCCTTTGAAAACAAAACAAAAATGAAAAAAATTGCTGCGTGAATGCCTGATTCTCAGTATCAACCCACTAGTATCAATCTGATTAGCAGCACCTCAGTAACTCCAGTGCTTATCAGCACAACCAACACACTTCAAGTTTCTAAAAAACATAAATGATTAAGTGAATGAGCACCCACTCTCTCCTTTCCTTTCTGCTCTGTATACAATTCATAAACACTGATTTGAGGTGAAAAAGTGAGCAGCGGCACTCTGCTGCTGTTTGAGGCAACAAATCAACCTGTCACAAAGCGCTTCGTTGATATAGTGGACCAGTTCCAGGCTTGATCATCTGTCCAATGTAAAACACTTTCTGTACAGTGTGGGTAAAGCCATGGGTGGGCCCCGCCCTAAATCTGCCTGGATTGTTTCTTGTTGCTAGATTGTTGTGGGATAGGTGATCTTTCTGAGGTCATGCATGGATTGCTATCTGTTTGTGTCATGAAGCCCTCAGGAGAACTGAAATCTGATAAGGTGGTTCGGAGTAAATACCTGGTTTCTGTAACATCGTTCCACGTGCATCGTGTGAGAGGGGTTGGGTGTTGATTTGATTTTCGACCCGAGCCACTCTTTACTTTGTTCCTGCGACTCAGGCGATACTCATCTGCAACTAGACTCCTGCCTCTCTCAAAGGTCGTAGGGCACCTGTCACCAACAATACATTTCCTCTAAGGTATCCGAGTGATCCCTCGGAGACAATGCAGGTGATTCGCGTTATTGTGCTCTCACAATTGTCAAATGACAGTCACATATGCCTCCACAATGCATTGTCAGTCTGAGACATTACAGACCTTAGTGTCAGTTAGAAAGGAGGCTGTATCATCATGTCCTTAATGAACCTGTATAAAAATTCTACAGACTAGGAAAGACACTATAAATATGATAAACATCACTGGCTGCCTGTCTCCAGATAGTAACTGTGCCCCTTAACACTCCATCCTCCTCAGTCCATCTGTGTTTATAATTACTACAGACAAAACTGCAATTTAAGCGACATAAGGAGTTGGCAATGTTGAAAAGCAGGGGAATTAAAATAAGAACGTCACAACACATTTTTTTTTAAATTAGCAGATGCTTTAATTCAAAGGGACTGATAAGAACTACAAGAGGTTCCTTAACAAGCACAAAAGCATCAGATCCACTAAAAGTGAAAACCCACATGTAACATTACAGGGACAGTAACAACTAATAACAATCATAGTCAGTGCTTGATAAGTGTGTACTTTTACGATAATCAGGATATGCAGAAGACAGATATTGGCAGACATAACGTGGGTCAATGTCATCTTGAAAAGCACCTTGTGTTGGAAAGCACAGTGGTATGGGAGTGTTGTAGTCCTCTTATCGGAATTACCTTACTCACTTGCCATTTCCAGCTCCTACTATTGAATAAAAATATAAAATAGTTATTTGTCTGTCATTTCAGTTGTCTTTTTTTTTTTTTTTTTTTTTTTACTTTTGACCTATGTAACAACTTCCCACTAACAAAATAGAGACTACATTGTAAAAAGTAATAATGATTTTTGATTGCTTAAAAATATACATATGATTCTGAGATGAGCAGCTACTACTTGCTTGCAAAGGAATGTTACCTTGCTTTTATTCCAAGCAAATTAACATCACAAATGCCAAATAGCCAACAATAGCACACAGACTACTTTAATGTTTAATATTTCATAGCAAAGCAGTGCAGACACCTTAATTATGAGCATTTGTGCTCAACCTACATAATAATGTACAAGAGGTCCATTTACTTTTACAATTAACATTTTATTTCACACATACTGGCATTGGAGGGGTTTTAATGTTCATAATTCTGAAAGCAATGTAAAAATACACCAATCTGAAGAATTTTAATCCCTTATGATTAGAACTGGTACAATAAAAACTGTCCTTAGTTTCAAGACCAATTTCCCAGTAGTTACATTGGTAGTTAGCTAGCTACCCTATTTTTACCTCATAATGTGGATTTGTAAGACCATTACAATCATTTGGTTAGCTGTTTGCCTTTGCTGGCCAGGGGTTGAACCTTTCTACATTATATTTAGCAATAGTGCCCCCATATAATTTTAATAGTACTATGAGGATTTTTATATTTTAATGGGAAGTATGACAATATTCCAGCATGCTCACTGATTGCTGAGTCCAGGTTTACACCACTATATTGTGGGAATAAAAAATTACTTAAATAACAAAAAGTGAACTCTGCAAGAAGGAATTGAAAAAGAGATTAGTTAATGTGTCAACACTCCCTCCCTCCCTCCCTCCACACACACACACACACACACACACACACACACACACACACACACCCTCGTGCCATCTTCCCATCCTTTGTTGAATGATAGAAGACCACAACAGCAGGCTGGAACACGTTCTTGTATAGCCAGTCTCATTCAATCACCATTAGGTGCTTTGAAGTGCAACAACTGTCTTCATGTTGGGATGCAAAATTAAGTATCATATGTACTAAAGGACTGTGACTGTTAGAGCTCACAGAGCAGCTGGAAATTCAAAACAGAATCCTTTCAGGGAGCACAATCATGTTCTGCTTGAGCACAAAAATGTGTACATAATAAGTTCATCGGGGGCTTTCATTATTACACAGACAATCGTTTTTATCCCAAAAAGATTAAGAAAAACAGTTAAAGCTGTGATGCTATCTCAGTGATCCAGGTAAGGTTCCTTGCCTCAAGGTACTGCAACCCACCCAGTCTTCCACCCAGGATGTGAACCTATGACCTTCAGTTGCTCTTTTCAGCCCTGACCTGCTTTCACAATGGGTTTATAACCCTACTTTAAAATTCAGTGTTTAAATTGAAAGTTTTGGGCTTTCAAGAAGTTGCAGCAACTAAATTTCAGCTTTCAAGACATCTGGACACCAACACACCAACAGATTTGGCTGACTGTAGAAGGTCTCAGTTTGTTTTTTGCAATGTTTGCAGTTACATGGTAGAGGCTGTTATGTTGGCTGGTCCACTGCATTGCGTCTTGAGCAACATACTGTACTTTAGTTCTTCATTTATTCATATTGTCAGGGAGATCGATTTTGTCGCAGCCCTCTCTCAGCGACATGTGAATTTAAAACCAGACTGGAACATTTGCAGGGAAAGATGAATCTGAAGTTGCGAATGACATTATTGATCTACCTTCTTTTCCATAGCACAGGGTGGCCTGCCGTGAGACTCCGCAGATCCAACATGACAGCGCACTTAGCCACCGCCTCCTCCGCTCATCTCTGTTCCACTTGCTCATGGATCAAATGCGTGGCGGAGACAGACCGAGACATGTGTATCCCCAGACTGTTTCTGGGGCCTGTGGTGTATTAACAGGGTATCATGGCCAGTGACGGTGGAGAGAGGTGACAGGGAAGGGCTGGGCGAATGAGCGCCCTCACAGCAGGTGAAAACAAACAGGTCTGTCACCATCCTGTGCAGACCCCTCCGAGCTGACACACACCGTGCTCCCTGCCTGCTCCTATCGAAAGAGAAATCTTTACATGTCCTCTGCATGGACAACAACACACTCTTACTCACAGCCACCCACTACAGTCTCTGTAGTAACAACACAAAGTACACCTGCTTTCCAGTACAGCGCTTGGTGGCTTTAATTTCAGTTTTCCTTATTTTTGGGAATGGGGTAACACCTGGCCTGGATTCCATCATATGTTCCCATATTCCTAATGACTGAATGCAATTTTTTAAAAATTTTCATATATTGTCTATAACATTGATGAGCAACTGATGAAAAAATACCAGTTTGTTTAATTGTTAGCCAATTTTAAGGACAAATATGAACTCAGGGACTTAAGGCCAGATTTACTAAAGGATTGTGACTGCTATTCAAGCGTAAAAGCAGCCGCTAAAATGCCCAGGTATTTGCGTGCAAACAAAGATTGCGACATGAGGGCGTTTAATTTTTTTGATTGCGTAATTAGAATAAGTCTTGGTAAATCGGTTGTTAATATTTTGGTGTTTGCGACCCCAAAAGTGTCACTATATAATAAATATTTTTGCGCTGCGACTATTCCTTTGTAAATTTGGCCCTTTGTCTCTAAAACCAGACAATCAGGTATAATCACTTCAATACTTATGTTTCAGTGAAACTACAGTACATTCAGACAGCCTCAGTACTGGTTATCAGGGGGCTTGTCTTTATGGCAGAAGGCTTATAGCTGAGTTGACTTTAGAGTGCCTTGTGGACACATTAAGGTCTATTTGCATGGTTATAATGCAGACAGAAGAGCACTGCGCCCGGATTCAATGGAGCTCAGAGCTTAAATTGCCGGCGCTAAATACAAAACGATGCAGCCCTTTTCAGCAGAAATAATTAGCTCTCCTGATGAACCTGGTTGTCTGTGATTTAACTCTGGAATCTACATGCATTATGTAAACCGGCTCTGACCCCTTGCTGAGTCATGGCTCCTGTCACTTTTTAAATGTTACCTCTCCTTTGTGCAGCTGCAATTAAGGGACGTGGCTTCGAATAACAAAAAAGGCGCTACTCCCAGACTGCCTCTGGTGCTGTTTAGACTCCAGAACATCAAAGGCATTTTTTAACCTTTCAAAACCCTCTGTGCTCAGGTAGTAATCCCAAAGCATAATCTCATTTAAACTGTAGAAGACATTAGACTGACATCTTAAATCCGCAAAAACCCGACCAGTTCTCCCAAGCCAGTGCTGGAGAGTGTGTGGGGTGTTGTCATCTTGAAATAAGCGGCACGGTTTGCAAAAAAAAGGAGTTATATTTGCATTCCAAATGAATTCAAGCACAACTGGCCACTTGTAAGAGGCTTTGTTTAAACTTTGGTTTTACTCTGCATGTCATGTAAATGAGCCAAACTGACTGTTGCTAATTGTGGTGTATTGTCACGGTAAAACCTGGGTGTTTTCTTAGAAAAACAAAACTTTTTGCTGTGTGTCTGACATCACTTCCGAGAGAAAGAAAAAAAAAAAGAAAGATAAAATTATGACATGATGTGACTTTGCCCTAGGTCATGGCTTATTTATGTATTTAGTTTTCTTCACATCAAAATTTATTCTTGGTGGAAAAAACCACAGCAGTGGATCAGAGTTCACCCCTATGCACAGTGACCCTCTTCAGCAGGCTGGCTAACCCGGGTTAAGCAAGGTGAGAGGCTGCTCCCAAGCATGCCGAAATGTCTGCCTGCGCCGCACGCCATGGAGCCCAGCTGCTCCCCCCATTTCATTTTACACCCACTTCTTTTTCGGCCGTAAATCTCAAGTTGCAGAAATATTATATTGCTTAAACATCTTTTCAGTTTGTCCACTGAAAGTGTTTGGTGATCACTTCCAGAAGTGGAGCTGTTGCGTGAACTGGGTCACGCGGCAGGCTTTTACTTCCACCTAACCGTGAAACACTTGCCCTGCGCCCTGACGAGAGAGAGAGAGAGAGAGAGAGAGAGAGAGAGTGAGAGAGAGAGGTACAGGCCAGATCAGGTTTGGTGCCACTGCTCAATAACTCTCCGCCCTCCTGGTCAGCCTGTAAAAGTGAGAGCTGTTTACCTCCATGTTCCTGATTAAACTGGAGTATTTTATTTAATGAGCGTGACTCACGCAAGGTGTTCTCCTAAATCATCGGATGGTTTACAAACTCAATAACCAGGCTTCCTGCTATAACCAGGCAGCGCACACCTAAATTATTAACAAGCCAGGGCCTAGAGGCAGATCTTTGATGATGTTATAAACGGGAAGAGGACAAGGTGCTCTCTCAGCAAAAGATTATGGACCTCTAATTACCAGTCACCGAGAGGAATGAGAGGAGGCAACAGCGGAAGAGCCTCTAAATAAACGTGTCACTCGTTCTCTCCTATTGCTCTTTTGAATTCACATTTTTTGGCATGTGGTACCTGGGTACATGTGCATGTGTGTATACTTGTATGTTAGCCTGTGTGTGTATGTGTTTTTGGATGTATGCTCTGTGTGCATATGTATGTACGCGAGTGTGCATGTATGTGTGTTTTCCTTTGACAAATTCTCTCATAAACCTTCTATATACCAAATAATAATAGAATATAAGCTTGTAGTTCAGAGAAAGAGAAGAAATGATTAAAGAACTCAGGCTCTAGTCAATGGCAGGCAAGCAAAAAAAAGGGTCAAAGATCTTTGGAGAACATTTACTGGTGAGTGGATTAATTCAATTTGCCTACCGTCCAGGCTCTGGGGGTCACCAAAACAAGTTCCTCAGCCACTTTCTTTCTCTTAGGATGAATTTGTCTCTGGGCGATACTCCGTTTTTAAACTCCAGCATTATCTAGCCTTTGTAGCGGCTGATGCAGTGTTACATGCAGTAGAGTAGGCCCCTGAAACGTTTTGGAATTGTGTCTGTCCTATATTATTAAAACATTGAACTAGAGAGCAAGGCGAGAGCTTACTTTTGGACTTCAGTGCACAAAAATTGGTGCATTGTGAATGGATTAAAGATTCAAAACACAGTACTCTTCTGTTTTTAGCCTAGTCTATCAGTTCATTAGAGGGCAAGCCTGATTGGACTAAAACAACAAGCTGTCTGTCATGAATTTGTCCACTTATTCAAATGCCTGAATTACATTCACAGATGTCAGTTAACGCATATTTTCTGTTAGCGATTGTTTATCAATCATGGATGACCTAGCTACCCTGTCTCATAGACAATTTTACCGAGCGTGTTGTGAAAACGAAGGTGGAGAAAACGTAAATAAACAGAAGCATGCCAGGGGTTTCTCTGTCTTTTGACACTGCCTGTGTAATGAAGTCTGTGTCTGACACAGACTGACTGAGTCACAACAGGGAGGAAAAGGTTGAGGAGTCTCTCTTCAGAGGCCCTCATCATTAACGTTGTTAAGGCATGGATACAGGTGCATATGACTGCTATGTTCCCCATCAGAGAATCAGGAGGGCCTCTAAACACTGCTTATTCAGCCATAAAAACCCCAAACTGTCAGACTCCACACTGTCAGCCTGACTGCTGTGACGGAGGAGGAGTTTTTATGATGTGACGTAATGCTACCTGAGCCACAGCAAACGCTGCTGTTTTAAATACACTTCAAGTCTTTAGTTTGCAGTGTGTATAAAAGCCAGTTTGCATGCATGTTCCTTACAGATTTACATTAAAAAGTGAACTGTAGTGAACCGCTTATTTTTGAATAGTACTAAAACCTTTTCCAAACCAAAAAAAAAAAAATTACTCAAACAGGAAAATGCTGTAAAATCCCCATGAGGTCCATTACTGGACAGGCACCTAAGGGGTTAACAGCATGAATGCATACTATAAAAATATGCATAAGATTTAAAGCCCAGTAGCTGCGGCTAAAGCATGAGAAGGAGGCATCGACATTATCTGTGCCTTTTACAGTGCTTTATTGACTTCATGCTCAATGCCGTCTCTCTGTGCTCTTCTGCCTCTAAAAGCGTGCACATAGGAAATCCAATATTTTAACAAGCACAAAATCTAAAATGCAAAGCGATTTGAGAGATGGAGAATGGCACCGGTCCTTCGTCAGAAGTGTTCGTGACTTAGTCGCATGATATCTTGCCACATGCTATAAATGGAATAGTCCATGTATTAGCTTCTGTTTTCAAGCTGAACCCCCCCAAGGCTCTGACACCTCTTGATAACAGACTGGGCTTCAGTGGCCATCAGGGAAGTAAGCCCTTAACCAGAGGTACATGGGTTTGAGTCCTGTTTTGAAGATTATACTTGCCGTGACAATTTCTGAGGCCCTTGCTGGATTGGAAAGTGCACATTCCTGAGTACATGGACTACAAGTGTATCCTTCTGAGTAATAATGTAGATACTTGCACAGACTTGTTCTTCTGGACTTTTCACATCTACTTTGTTTTCTGCAGTCTGAAATAGAGTGTGTTTGTCATCAGCCTTTTTATTGCTTATAGTGGTTTGATTTAACAGTATGCAAATTCTGCCAAACCGTGGTTCCCTTGTGTAATACACTTCAAATCATCAATGTCATGCATGCATGCTCTCTGGGAAACATGGACAAGATGTGTGCTTTGCATTCTTGGTTTTTCCTAATGATTCTGTGGTTCCACTACCAAAATGTCATCCAGAGTAAATGACTGAGTCATGTATATGACTGCAGAATACAGAGTAGATGTGAAAAATCCAGTTAAATTAAGCTAAAGCAACAAAACTCCAAATGGCATGCGGCTGATGATGTCATCACCTTGTACACCTCATACATCCACTTTCTTACTTCCTGGAAAGTGAGCAGATCAGCACAGATTACTTTCTTAGGAGTTATGAACAAGATCGCAGTTATTCTGTTCATTCAACAAGCCTGAGAAGGCCCGGTGCAAATTCTGAAAAGCCGTTTTAGTGAAAAAAATGTCAGAAAAAAAGGGTCAGAAAAAAACCCTCCATATGAAATGGTGTGAAATGCTCCTCCAGTGGACTTTAATGAGGTGATATAGACATTGCTTCTTGACAGAAGAATTAGAATAATAGTTTGTCCAGTAGTTTATAAAATTAGCTCATTATCAGTTGTATATCTAGAAAAATAATCTATGTTAAGAGATGTGAGTTTTAATGGCAAGTAATAGAAACTGACTAATTTAAATCCTAATTAAACATTTAATGGATATGTGAGTATGAGAAAAATATGGTAATGCCAACAAAACAGAGCGGTGACTCTCCTTTTCCGTGGTGAAGTTCCTAAGGCCCACTTAGGCAGCGATGTTAGTAAACTTAATTGCAAGTATCCAAGTCTCTTGTGTGAATGTGATAAAGAAAAGTGTAATTTCCCTTGTGCGAATTTGCTCCAAATTAAAAAAGAAAAATTAGTCCCTTGTGAAATTGTTCTAAATCTGATAGAAAGCAAGTAAAAAGATTTTGCCATTAAAAAGATAGATTGTGTATCAACGAGTATAATAGAGGGCTCGCAGACCAAATGTTTGCTTCAAAATGATCTCTGTTTTCATTTAGCCCTCCAAGTTCTGTTTTTTCCTTCCATGTTTATAAAAAGGAGATGTTATTTCCTTTGAAATCCTTGTTTACTTTAAGTAGCTGAACATTTTAGGGCAGGCTTGAGGAGCACCACAACTGGAAATATGCATAAATACCTGAATGTAAGACAGAGAAAAGCATTCAGCAGGCAGAGATCTTACTGGAGCAACTTTACAGGTATTTACTGGCCGTATGATGGGTGACAACATTTTGAAGTTTAACCTGGAAACCACCCTGGATGTGTTTGCTCAAGCTAATGGCCCTATTACCCACACATATGTGCCTCATACTAATGTGCTATGGCTGTTACTGACCATCCCGCTAACAGAAGAGCTGGCAATAGCCCTCACCAGATCAGATTCATTCCTGGGTATGACATGCTTCCATCAAAAAAGAGACCAGAACACAAAATGAGCCTTTGCCTGCACACGAGTTCCCAAACCCCCGGACTTCCCACGTGTAGGAAAAAAAATCAACAACAAGAAACACACAAATCAAGAGGACAGGCTGGAGACACAGCTGCCTCTGGGCTGTAAGAGTGTGTTTTTTTTTATGGTGACGGTGTTTGCCACTTTTTCGGATTTCTGATCGCATTTCCTCGCTGCTGGTCGTGCTTGCCCGCTCGGGTTTGTGGGAGGTGGAACGCACCCACTGCTGCGTGGCCATCTGGGGAACTCAATAACGCCGTCCAAAAACCGGTGAAAAAAAAACAAAGTGCGTTTTCATTCATCGCTCATCACAGCGGAGCACATAATCTAATCAAAGGGATACTTCCCAGTCTTGAGCTGCAGCTCCGGCTCCAGGAGTCACAGTGCTTCCCACTGTATTTGTTTGGAGCACTTGGAGGGCCCCGGGGGTGCTCTGCGCGCCGCACTCTCTCCCAGTCGAAAATAAGCATGCACTTGCATAATAGAATCATATCCAATAACTGTCGACCTCATGTAGTAAACATCCCGACACGTTACACACTCTCTTTCATCAGCGGGGCCCAAAACTGTGTAACTTCATCCACTCTCTCGCTTTTTCGTAGTGCTAATGGGTTTTGGTGTAGCATGCGTGCGTTTTTTTGACACATGAGGAGGGGAGTCTCCATTTCAGCTGGTGCAGACTGTGAAGTGGCGCAGACATCCATCACACGGAATGTGGGTGACACGCAAGAGAGAGACACCAAAAAGACCGTGCAAAGGCCTGTGTTCAACAACGCAGCGGGGGTCCTGTAGGCATGACATACACTTGGGAAACCCCGAAGTACTTTACAAAATAGCAATAACAATTATTTAACCCAAAATGCAACCCCGCCCCCAGCAGCACCACCCCACCCATCTTCAGTATGGATTGGTGGCCACAATAAGCTGTCTGTTGAGCTCTGAGAAGGACCATTACGTAGGTCTTGAAAGCATGCCCTGTTCAGGAAGCACTGTCTTTGTGTGGGCTAAAACTTTGTCTGTCTAAGCTGTCTTGCCCCCTTGGCGCCTGAGTAATGTTCGATATTCAAACTCACCAAAAGCATCACTGTCACTCGCTGTTGTGATTGATACCACCGGCGCCAACTGTGGCAATGAATCAAACACTAATGAGGCGGGTGTGTCTTATTAAATTATGTGCTAAAATCCTGTCTGAGGCCGTGTGCAGGAACGGAGTGACCCAAACAAGCGCAGGGTTTGGTGCACTGACGGTATGAGCCAGTTCAGCTCTGAGCAATCCTAGAAGCCTCTGTACTCTCCCGAGCTGCCACCATGTGGCTATTCTGCAAGGGCTAAAGTATGCGTGCCCTGAAGCTCAGTTTGCCTTGTTGTTAAGGACAGAACCAGGGCATAACACCTACACCTACTTGTGTTTACCATGTTCTTATGCTGGCGGTCTGCACCTTAAACAAAGTCTCCGCATTCACTGTAATGCCATCATCACGCTCAAAGGGAAACATCGGCTCCTTCTTGAAAACAACTTGAAAACAAGCAGACTAAAAGAAAACACACACTCATCTGTGAAACACTGAAATGAAATGAATGCTGAAATGCTTGCTGACCTTTCAGAAAAAAATGATAAAAAATGCAGCATTCTCTTAATTCTGCAAATACACAGGACATTGCAGCTGAAAAGGGACATTTATGCATACAAACTAGCTGTCATCTAAGATTTACCATATGATTAAAAACCAAAAATGAAACCAGTCAAAAACCTCATTGACAAAAACATATACATAAAATAAACATATGCTGTTGTCTTGGCAATTTTAAAATTCGCATTTGGGGGTATGTTGTGTAGTTTCCCTGTGGTTTCTCACTGGCTTACAAAACAAGTGACAAATTTGAGATGATGGTAAGGTGTTGAATAACCCTCAATGTCACCCATTTTCCCCCAGGAAGATGGCACATGGGGGTGGGGGTGGGGGAGACAGCGGGACATAAATCCATCCTCTCCAGAGTGACAAACCGTTCTGCCCATGTTTGTGATCAATAGTCATCAGCGAGCCGCTCTGCTCGCCCTTCACTTCACCCAGAGCCTTGATGCATGAACTGCAGGGGACCGTCTCTGCGCTTTCCCATGCAGCGTCATTCTCAAAATGTCCACTTTCCTCACACAGCTGAGCATGCCTTTTCATGACAAAACCGCCACCGTGTCATAATATTGCAATCAATGGTTTTCCTGGGTCACCGATCAATTACCACATATGCCAATCAAAAGTTAATTATCCATAATCCCCAAGTTATTATACATACACTTGTACGTCAACATATGTCCTTATGTTTCTCTCTGAGTCTCCATCTTTTTCACTTGGGAGGGGAGGGAAGGTGGCCCCAGTGACTCACCTGGTTGAATGATATATGTTTATAGCAGCCATATTTAATAATATTTTGTGTGTTGCATGGTGATTATGCATAGGGTGAGGCAAACACATAGTGAAAAACACATCACTTTTCCATAGATGTTTGGACTGGAAAAGGTCACAACAAAACAAAACAAATGTTCTCCAGTAAATACTGAATTCAACCAAGGCCCAAATGTTTAATGACACATGCACCCGAAAACACACTCTTTCTTGGATGCATGAGCTATAGAAAAGTGAGGTGTTAATTGCTGTGCTAATTACAACATGATTGCATTGCACTTGCTTTGCACTTGCAGGTGATTAAATTTTTAACGAAGCATATTACTTGGCTCTATTAACACATGCCGCCCAACACATGCACTCACATACGCACTTGCGCACACGCACACACTCACACACACAAACTCACGGGGCACACACACACACACACTCTTGCGCACAACACACACACACACACACACACACACACACAAACACAGGAGCACACACACACACACAAACTCATGCACACACACGTGCGTGCACACACACAGTACATGCTCAAGCACACAGACACACAATAACAAGCACATGCACACATATGCAAGTATGCACTTTCATGTTCACAAAAAATGCAAACACTTAAGTACAAACGCATATACATACTTAAATACATCAGTAAGCCAACCATTTTACAATACACATTTCTGCTGATTGCACTCAGGCAGTTTGATGCTACATTTAGTCAGTCACCAGGACTACTGTTTCCCCCTCTAGCTGTGCTCTGCTCAGGAAAAGAGCAGCAACCTATCAGAAACCTGCCCAGCGCATGTACATGTTGGCCAGATGCTAGCTCAGAACCCACAAAGGTATTATCTAAAAATTAGGCAGAGACTCGACTGCCAGCTCCCTCCCCCCTCTGCGCCAGTTTTCTGCCTTCATTTAAAAATTATGGCATCTCAGCGAGTGTCAATCAGCTGTCTGCGTGTCACCAAGGGGACGGCAGTGAGAAGACAGTGAGTTGTGCGTGATTTATTCCTCTGTGGCGTAGCTCTGGCCGTCCCTGTCCGAGTGAGGCATGGGAAATCCCGCATCTGTTACATGAGCAGGCTTGTAGAAACAACGTGTTCTAACCGTGCAGCAGACTCTGGCACTCCCGCATTCAGCACAGGAGACACACTGAGGTCCTGGGGGGGGGGGGGGCTACTGTAAGATGTCCAAACGCCACATGCTAACATGCTGAATGCAGAGGACAGCCCACTCAGAATGCCATTAACGAATGAAAGACTGCTAGTATAATAGGTTGATTTCACACATTGCAACACTTCTACAAATTGTAAAAAAACAATTATACACAATATTAGTAATACAGTGGGTATTTTCGCAGGTTTTCTTTCTTTCAATGAAAAACACACAAACACACACACACACACACACACACACACATTCACACATACTGACACTTTCTCTCACATCCCCGCCCCCTACACATGCATTTAGAAATATTGACAAACAGATAGTTCAAATGTATTGCACTTTATAATTTGAAAGAAAAGCTTATCCTTGTTCTCCGCGCCACAGCGCTTCAGTGTAGCCCTCAGGTCCACTTACTTACTAAAAGTGCTGCCAGTGATTTCACAGCTACTCACAACCCATTACCATCTGTGCCAGAAGGGAAACAGAAACTCCCCCATTCAAGGATGTTTCATTAAAAATCCAAATACGCTGTCATTCTGATCTTTTTTATTGATAATATTTTATAACAGCTGTCAAATATGAATGGATGACACATGCAAAACAACACTTTCTCTCATAAAGCAGAAGTTTTAGATGCTTTTGATACTTTTTGACATCTCTAGGAAATTTTACTGAATAAAGATCATTAAAAGCCAAAAATGACTACTTAACAAAAAATGTGTGCATACAAAACAATTGTTTATTTTTAATTCCTGTACAATGTGATATATTTTAAAAAGCACAAAACATTTTGAATTTCAAAACAATAACACATATTTAAAGTATGAAACAATATTAACACAATATTAAAAAACAGTAAAAGTATTTTCAGCATATTTGCTGAAAATTTGTATGTATAGTTTCTTTGGAAAAGCTTTTGTTTGGAGCATGTAGTTTACTTTTGTAGTGAAAGGAGACATCCTGTTTAAGAAATGTCCAGCAGTGTGTGGGTGAAGGACTGCAGTGGCTTATGCACAGACTCTACCTGAGAGAAGATAATGGTACATTAGACCCAGCCTGGTCCAGTTCCTCAGCCCTGTGCCTTAATTCCCACCATTCATGCATCATTTCCTCCCCCTCTCTTGGCCTCGTCTTGCCTTACTCCAGCTGGGCTGAGGTCTTAAGCAGCTGCCTCCTTTTCCATGCGGTCCCAGGGAGGCCAGCTCCAGAGTGGGACACCTGTCCGTCTCCCACGAGCCACCCCGCGCTTTCCACTCGGCCGGAGCCAGGCTGGCAGCGCTGACCCGGATTGTTTCCTCTTAGACGGGAGGATACATTGGGGGGGGTGGGGAGCGAGGAGCAGGGGGTCAGGAGTCAGAGGTCAGGGGGGTCAGGCAGTCAGGCGTGGCAGCCCTGCTCCAGGACCGCCTCTTCCATGGCCCCCTGTTAAGAAGGGCAAGAGGAAAGTGAGAGCTTGCTCTGTAGTTTCAAAATCATCACTCTGTGCTCTAATCACACGGCTTGTGCTGAAGTAAACAAGGCACAGCTCATTCATATTCATTATTTGTAAATCTGTGATTCGAAAGACACAAAAAACACTACAGTATGACCAAGTGAACAAAGTGCTTACCTATACCTCTCAATAATTTTGGCGCCTATTAGCAAATTAATGCATATTTTAAGTATATTAAATTAATTGGCAATTATTGAATCAAAACATTAATATTTTATCTGAATTTTTGAATTCGCTAAAGGTAACAGTTGTAAGAAAACTGTTTTCTGTAAGAAGAGTCTTGAGGATTTGTCTAAAGATTTTTATGGTCTTTCAGAAACCAAAAAGCTTCAGGATGTAACATTGGACACAGCTCCATTATACTAATCTGATTCACAGAGAATGTGCAAAGGAGAAAACTGTCATTTGGGGGCCATGGGCACATATATCTCTCACATTCTTCTTAATAGTTTCTGACTCTAAATCATCAAACCTGGCATTGGAATTTGAACTAAGTTCGTTTTGGTGCCTGGCTTGAGCCACAGCTATTGTTTTGAAAACCTCAGTTGTATCTTTTTCTGATCATAGATAAATTATACAAATCTTTCTGATCAGAAATAAATAACAATTAAGCACACAGGAAAAAGATGTAAGGGTTGCTGGGCTTAGTTTATTTCATTGCCTTGTGGAAAAGCATGAGTGTCAGTAGAATCAAGGTACTCGGGAAATACTGAGCTGTGTTTTTTTCTTCACCCAGCACATCCCATTCTGATAACTGGATTTTAGAATTCTTTTCTAAAGTGGCTAAAGTGATGTTTCTCAAATCTCCATTGAGGGACTTCTGTAGTAATGCTTACTGCCATCAAAATGGGAACAATATTGCTGTGTGATAGTTAGTGACCACCTTTTCTTCATTTGTTCTGCTGCCATTTCAAGCTGTGAGCAGACATAAAAAGGCTTTTTGCATTGCTCCTGACACTTGAAGGCCTACTGAACCAGCAGCATGTTTTGGGCTCATAGTCCCTTCATTTCCCCCTGGCCTCTGTCTGAGCAGGGCAAGTTTCAGACCTGGACCTGGCGCATCCCATTGACAGAGACTAATTTGCCTTGGCCTACCTTCCCCCGCCCAGCCCCTCCCTCAAGCCTGAGCCCGCCTTCCTGCCACCCGCCTCTCAGGTAGCCTGCCTGAGGTCAAAGGTCACTGTGTGGGAGACTCCAGAACATTTGAGGGAGATCTGGTCATTAGTTACGCCGCTAAATGTGCTTCCCAGGTGCCAATGACTATTAACATAGCACAGAGAAAACTGCGTCCATGTGACTGATCCCAGCCCTTAAAAAGTGACACAGTGAAATGCACACAGTCCTCTCTGTTCTGTTCATCTCTCTGCGCTTCGGTGACATCCTCACCACAAAAGAAGAAGCACTTCTTTCCGCTGAATTACAAAATATGTAAAGCATTATTGAGGCAACAGGAACCCTGACGTCGCCTCTCAGGGTGCCTGCTGTTTTACCATGACTTACCAGAAAGTCCTGTTGGATGGACTGTGATACTTACTGGTAGTCACAGAGATATTTACTGTGTGCCATCATGGACAATTATGGTTACCTGGTAATCTAGCTAGTGTGTCCTTTTGGACAGGGGGAAACTGGATCCTCCAGAGAACACACATACACAGGGCATGCATCTAATATACAGACACCTGAGTGGGAAGCCAGTGAACTGTGGGGATGACTGCTTCCCCACCCTTGTCTTACACGTAGCATAAAAAAAGATAAAGTCATTACAAAACACTCGATATTTCGCTACTCTTAACGCAACAGTTCGTGTTTCTCCTAATTGGGGCTTGACAATGCACGGGCGATTTACGATCATTTACATTCACAGGGGAGTTTTCTGATTTTGGCCCTGGGGTAACAGGGTATCATTCCTCTTTGCCATAAGCCCAGAATGCGGCTGTCAGGCCATTCCTCACCCCCTGCGCACGATCCGTTTCAGGGCCCTGCTGACACATTCATAAATATGACACCTTGTTTTGTCCTCTTGGCGTCTTTCGGTTCAGGATGGCCTTTGAATCTGAAGCAGGTAAACTAATAGGCTCCCTCTGATACATGGGAACCCAGGGACTGTTGCTCCATTGCTGCTGCGGGCGACACATGACAGGCAGATAATGACTGTATACCTGTCAAGTCAAGGATATCTGTCTAGCTGTAAATACAGATTTGCCTTTTTGACATCATTTTCCCCCTCCCCCCCCACACTTTCCACCTCCTCCTGGAAGATCAACAAATGCAGGCTCACGCACACACACACACACACACACACACACAAACAAAATAAAGCCTCACCGCCACAGTAAATGTGTGTGCTTATAATTGTGATTTTCCACTCTGGCCGGCAGTTGCGCGTAATATGTGTTTGTGAATTTATAGACAGGCTAATATGATTTCATTGTAGTCAGACAGTGGCAGCAGAGTGGAGCGGGGAGCCTAACTGGCAGGCCTGTGTTTGCGCCGAGCCTCGGGGGTTGCAGGTGAAAGCAATCTCTGCCGTGAAACACAATGAGATCCGTTCCTGCACCCTGAGTGCCGTAGAGGCTGATTTCTTTTTGATAGGATAAAGCTCTGACTCTCAGCCCCTCAATCACGCTAGGGCCGGGCCAGCCTTTTTCATCTGATCCGCTTCTATTCATTAGCTCCAAAAACACCTTTCCACAATATCAACACCACAGAACAAGTCCAAATTTGATTTGCGAAAAGAAAAAAAAAAAAAAATGCGGAGGACGAGCGCTTGGGATGGTTGCTGTTTTGAGAGTATTTATGTTCCTCCTAAATAAATCCAGGGACGCAGCCACACACCAATGAGGCCACGATATTCTCTCACTGAAGATACATTCTGTTTTATTCTAGTTCTCACCCCGGCACATTTATTATAAATCAAGGTAGTTATATGGATAATATGAAATTCACAGATGAGCCAAAGGGAAGGTTATGTGTTGAATTGATTGAATTACACAGTGGTCCAACTTTACACTGTAACTATCTGTTTATTTGTTTCACCATATCTGAGAAACTCTATTAAATATTCAGAGTATCAGAGCCTTAATCAGTGTGACATCACTAAGTGGACATTACAGAAGGACTGTTCCAAAATATGATTTTCCTACCAATTGTCCAGTTCTTTTTTCCCTGCAAGGGTACCATTGCCATGACTTTTGGGCCTACAATAATGCATATATTATACCCATAAAAAGCTTACAAATATGCAGGCAATATGTTTTTATGGTTAATAAGAGGTATTAGCATCTCAATGAGCATAATCTGAGCAGACCAATTTAGAAATTTTAATTTTATGTGGTCCTTGCTTTTGGAATATAAAACAAAAGCAAATGCTATACAATGAAGCATATTGGGCATCGCTCCATAATCATGAATGGAAGTTATTAGTCTGGATACTTATTATATTCCATTATTTATGGCTACAGATTATTTCCAATTCACTAAGTGCTTACTGAACAGTGCTGCAAACACACTGATAAACGTATGCACGTTATTATTATCGTATTTGCTTATTTCAACAACAAGCATGGTCTCAAAGCCAAAGTCCCCTCCCACACTGCCGCTATCCTCTGCGGGGAAATAACCCCGGCTTAGGTAGTGATGCCCTGTGTTTGAAAGAGCATTAAGCCGTGTTTGAAAAAATGCCCCTCTCGCCTCCCCAGCGAGACCCCCCAAGGGAGAGATGTTCTGACACTAGTGACAGTTTATTATACAGCGCGCGGGCCCACTAAACAGATTATAATCTCAGGGAATGTTGAAAGTGTTTCACCCCAGTTGACGGAACTGTTAATGCAATCTGAAAATACCTGAAGAGGTTTTTTTCACACGGCTGGTGTCAGGTCCCGCTGTCGGCATGGCGACAGTTGCGGGTAAAATGGAAATGTGCAAATGCGGCTCAGCTGACGGGGGTTATGGCACCAAAACAGAGTAAGCCTCATTTGAAAAACTGTTCATCTGAACGGCGGCAATAATGTGCTAACCACTACACTTGGCCCCTTTAATGTTTCATTAAAGGAACAGAACAATGCTAAACTACACTGTTAAACAAGCACTGGCTGAAAACATTGGGAGTTACCCACCAGCTTCAGTCGTTGTATAAGCATTTGGATTTACAGACATGAGATCATTTGAAACAGTCATGTGAGTGTATCATCAAGTAGAGTACACAGTGTACCCTTAGGATCACAGAATTTAGGCCTATATATATATCTTTAAGGGGTTCTTTATATAACCCTCAGAATAAGGTTCTACAGAGAACCCATGAGTAACATCCACATCATGGAAAAACCTCTTACGGTCCCCCAGCAAGACAAGTGAAGAACCCTTTAGGAACCCTTTTTTTATGAGTGGTAGTGTAATATACAGCATTTACAACTTTTTTCAGCTGTATTGATTATTGATTTTGAAATGTTGTGTCAAAAGATTCAGTATGCTCATTTTAAATTCAGAAGGCAGCACTGCTATTTTAAACCCCAAAGATATCATTTTCAACCAACAGATTTCAGAAAAACACAGTTAAAATAGTTTATTCACACTTTTATAAACATTGACTGCCACCATAAATTAGATTTGTAATAATGTTCCATTTTTCTGTATGGTAAACAACTTTTTCGTCATCAAAAGGTATAGGTGCAAGTAATGCATTAAGCAAAGTAGCAGATGGCCTTTCTATAGCTGCCACATGTGAGTGCGTTAAGTTACAATTCAGAAATATCAAGTTAGCTCTTACTCTTTCTTTGCGCATTTAGAAAGAAGTTTGCAGCTACATATTACACAACCATACTATTAGGTTTAATCTGTTTTTCTACACAGTAGGTTGTTCATAAAAGCAAATGTTCATACTTTTGCAATTAGAGAAGTCACTTTTGTAATGCTGACAGAGAAAATATTATTTGCTAATTATAAGTTTTGTTATTTTGAAGAGCTCCCTGGTAGTGATCACCAAAAAGGATTGTGTTGTACAGTATGCACATGGTAATATACAAAATATAAGGCAAACCACACCTCAGTCTTATTGCGTGGGAAACGTCAATAAGATAAGAGCTGTTCAAAGAGAAGGCCTTGTCACCCATTTTCCACACACTCATTATATGTGGATTTCACAGGAGATGACATCACCAGCTGAGCATCACTGTCAACTTCCTCTAATTCCCATCAGTGGGCTAGTATGAGCCTGCATGGAGCACTGCCGCTTCTCAAATGAAAGCATTTGAGAAAGTTTGGAGAGAGAATAATTAACCCAAATGAAATATAAGACCCTGACAGGAGGTGGAAATGAGTGCCAGTGGGCTCCAGCTCCAATTAATCACCTTTTATTAGGAGAGAGGCTAAGAATACCTGGGTCATGTGACAAGTAGTATTAATTGACGGAATTGTGGAAAAAAAGTACAACACACAGAGGTGAATTGAGTACCTCAGAATAATATTACAAAAACATTATGCATATTTGAAATAATCTGGGGCAGTTAATGGCTTTGCATGATTCTGTTACACTTTAAGGAAAAATAAAACAGAAACTCTGAAGTTCGGCCTTACCGAACAGATTCACTTAATCTTGCAAAGTACTTGGAAACTTGTCCAAAAAGGGTAATGGATGTGCCCATTCTGACAAAAGTTCCTGGAATGAAAATGAAGTACTGGGGACAATATTCAGTAACCTGTAGTAACCCCAAGTCTCTGGTTGCATGGGAGTTAGTCAGTCTTATGTTCAAACATTCCACTTTCAGTCACTGGCTGATCAGATGTGTTTACTGAGAGAAGGGTCCTGAGCTAGATCCCATTTATACAACTAAGGTTTCTGTTCAGCAGTTCACTGAAGTGTCTTCCACATGTTTATAACAGGATGATACGATGAGATTCAAGTACAGTAATTGAAATATCCTCACATTGTTTCCTCTGCGGAATATACTTATTTCATTTGACTATATTCAGTTTTCACATGTATATTATTGGTGGTTACCATGCCTGTATATTTTTATGGACATACTTTTTTTTTTTTTTTTTTACATACATACATATTTAGTTCAGCTTTTGTGAAGAAAAGAGAAAAAGGTAACAAAGATTGTTGTTGAGCTGTTTGACAATTTCTGCTTGGGTAGATACTGAAGTGAAGTTAAATTGGACTAAATCAAAATGCCTTCTCTCTTTAGGCTTTCACTCCGTCTAATTAGTAGTCTGTCTTTTTTCCAACATCCGCTTAAATTTAATGGAACCATATAGTGCTTTTATGTATTTTCATTTTCTTGTAGATTTCTGATCTTCAGAGTCTGTCTATGCTGTGGTTGCTGTGATGAACGACTCCAGCTTTATAAAGTACTACCACATATTTTTTCTACCAATGCACTAAAGCAGGCAATTTCCCTAATTATCTTTTCTACCTGGTTGAGGAGTTGCGCTAATCAGAATCAGTCAGGTTTAGTGTATAGATGGGACAAAGATGTTTTATTTGTAACAAAAATACAAAGAAGTGATAAGGCAGAGAGGTGGAGGTTTTCAAATAGGGAGCAGCTCATGAAAGTCAGGTAGCATTACTGTGCGGAGAAGCTCAGTGACTCACATTCAGGGATACGGGTGGCTGTCTGTTTGTTGCCTGTGCGTTTCACGCATGTCAACACATAAAAGCCACTTGGGAGGCCATAGAGAGCCATAACAGCTGTGGAATATTTTATTTAAATTGTATGCTCAGCAATGGATGTGTTATGGGATTTGCTCTGCTTGTAAAAATAAAGAGCGGTGATGTGCCTCTGTGGGAAGATTGGAAGGTATGCTTACCTCTGTGCGGCACAGTTTGCATGCCCCTCTATCTGTCTGAGACATTTTTAATCAGGCTAAGCAGAATGTGTTATCCACCTCTTCAGCATGGGGCTTTCAGCAGGAAAAGTCAACTAAACCACCTACAGTAGCTTCACTCAAGCGCTCTCTGAAGCTCAAACTATCCCTACCTTTGGGTCTATGGACAGCTCACAACACTGGTGGTCTCAATATCAAACAGTTAAAGAAATGCAGTTGTGGTTGATGCTCCTATACTACTTATAGTAGCTTCACTCATTGCAAGATGGTAGAGTAAAATATAGACCCATCTCTTATAGTTTCACGGATAGTTCACAGAACAGTTGTCTCAACAGCAAACCATTAAAAAGATGGGGTCATATGTACATTTGAGTGTGATTTGTTTCATGTGTAAGTGTTCCTGCTCTTCATGTCAGATGATGCTCTGACTGCGGTCGATTGAAATGGATGAGGGAGTCGCTGGTATGAGTGGTATAACTCTATTCTCTGGGTGAGCGATCCATGCTGTTGGACCAGGACCGCAGTGCTGGCCTGGCGCCCCCAGCTCCGCTGCCATGCTGGGCTGGTGTGTCTGGCGCCCTGGCTTTCCTTTGCAGTGGAGGCCAGCGCTCTGTCCTCCCCGCGGCGACTGCTGTTCCAGGTCCACACAGACCGATAACCACAGATGTTCTCTGCTTGATACCATGGTCCGCACACTCCTGGATGTGTGGGCAATACATCAGTGTGTCTGTTGCATCTTTAGCCACCACACCATTGGCCAAAACACATCTCATGTGACATTTAAGTTCTGTTTACTCTCTTCCTGGTGTAGTTTTACAGCTGTTGCAAATGGAAATTGAACAATAGTAACCTAAGGTAGAGCATGAATCATTCTTATAGTGTTTCAAGGTGATGATAAGAGAATATATTATTACCAATAAAAACCTCACATGAACTGTAACATTTTGTTGTGATGAATAAAACTTTACTTTCCTTCAATTCCCCGCATGCATGTGAATGACAATAGGCTAATGGAATTTTGTATGACATGACAGCAGAATTTACATCTTATCTTGTGCAAAATATTTTCCGATTTTTTCTGTAAAATATATTCTTGGAAATAAAAATGAGAAGAGGATTTAGAGTTACTGAAAATCATTTTTGCACTAAAATAAAAACGTAAAACATTGCACATAACAAACATTAGACGACTTCATTTTTCGTTGGTTAGAAGGTTACAGTGACACTGTACATTGGCATCTTTGGAAAATTACCAAAACCTTTATTATAGAGAAAGAACAATTAATTGGCCAATGATTGTGTTTTTCCTTTCACACCAGGTGTGAGCAGTTGTTAAGCAGGTTATTCATGTGCTTCCACTGAGCACAGCTTAACAGCAACTAATATGACCTCAAGATCTCCAGTTTACCCACAGCTCCTGACACCAATTTCTCAGTCTCTTCAGGTGGATCATTTTGATGTGCTGTTGAAAACAATCTTGTAAGCAATTCTGTATTTTCTGAGCATCCAAGATGTTTTCATTGTGTTACCTTAAATTTATCTGCTATGTAAATAGTTGTTTTTTCTGGATGTTTTGGCAGCATTTATGAATACAAGATTATGAAATGAGAAAAAAGATAGCAACAGAAACATTTTGTAGAAATGTGTGCCTTGAACAGAATTCACACTGAGTGACAAGTCTTTTGATTCTTACAATTAAACACTGTTACCAGTTGCATGAAAAGACTTGCATCATGTGGATGGGCCTTATCTAGTCAGAAGGCGGCAAATTCTATTCCTTTTTTCACCACGAGGTTGTGAAGAAAAAAATCAAGCAGAATGACATTCTTCCTGCAAGACCAATTTCTTTTTATTATCTTCTCTGTGCCAGTCATGGTATTGGTCCAAACAAGGTATAATTCAAACACCCATCCTTGCTAATTATTTCAGCAGATTTTCCAGACTAAGGGAGAATTTGCAATGCATTGACAAAAAAAGGCATTTCCATTTTGGCACTATTACTACATAAATATTATGTTAGTGTGTTTTCATTCAACTTCAGTTAGGTTCTAATTTATTTCAAGTCTGAATATGGAAAAAAGCAATGACATACTTCTCCTGCTTTGTTTCACAAATAGTGTTTGGGAAATATGCCAGAATGCTAATTTTGGTATAGCAAACATTGTATTTTGCCTTTGCCCGACAGCGATGAACTGGGCCAGCACACTGTTCTCTCTAAGAGCGATTTGACTTCTGCATGGCCACCTAGGACCTGGTTTGAGGTGAACTCCCGCGATACCGCTGCGTCTGAATGAGTGGGACTGGGACAAACACACATGGCTTGACGCATGCCTACACTAACTCTCAGCAAACAGATCACTGATGAGTCACAGATGATTAATCTTACTGGAAGCACCGGGGGCCAATTTAGCATACCGTAACCACGAAACATAAAGGTGAGCCTTCTGAGATCGCTGACATTTCACTAATCCTCAATCATTTCGAATATCTACAAATGACATTTAATGATGAGGAACGGAAAATATTTCATGATTAAAGGCTGCTGCTCAGTAAAAAATGTGTGTATTTTCTAAAAATGTTGTCTACTACCTGTAATTTGCCCTCTGGACATTTGTTCTGTGGTGTGAGTGGTGATCCTAAATTCTTTTGGTAACTTTTTTGCCCCTTTCACCTCCACATCAAGTTAAATTTTCACTGGGCAAGGCCAATGAAGTGCCTCTTTGATGGTAAAGAAATAGCACCCTGTGTTAATCAAAATCAACTCAGGAGGACTACTTCAGCATCTTAATCAAAAAAGGAACCGGTGCATATTAATAATGAAGCACGACAGTGGAATGGAGTTTTACTTATTCAGGACTGCACTTACTTTTCTAATACCTACTGAGAGTATTATTAGGTCTAAGGTTCACCACTGCGGCTGACTAGAATGCACTGAGAAGGCCGTTGGGATTAAATGCTATGCCATTTGGAGTAGTGGGAGTAACCCATACTGAGAAACCCCTGTTTGCAATCAATGGACACATCGGTCATGTCTTTCAATGCACAGGACAAACACAGCCACACAGTATTTAATGAATTAAAGAACATAGCTCAGATCAGGACATTAGCCTGGTTCCTGACCCAGCCCCTCTCAAGTCTGTCCTGAGAAAAATGAGCCAAGCATAAAACATGCAACAAGCACTTTCAGAACCCGGTTTGGCAACACTCTTCTGAAAAGTAACGCAGTATGTGAGAATGTCTTACGGGCAGGCATTTTTTTGTCCCTTGAAAAGTGCGGCTTTCAGTAAGAGTTATGCAACAACCCTTATACAGATTTGTTTTGATGATACATATTATTGAGTTGCAAGACCAGAACTAAATTGAAGAACAGAGGAAAACAAGACAGAACTCTAATGTGACTCACTGAGTGTGGCAATGATTCATCGCATGAATATTCTGAGCTGGAACCACTTAACTGAATATTCCTTGAAATGTCCTGCACCTGTAAATAAATAGAAGTACAGCATTAGCTTTGCCTGGACTTTTATTTTTACCTGATTATTATCATCCCATCTGCTTCTCACCACAATACATTAGCCACAATATATATGGTATTATCAGTCTTATGCTTTCAAAAACTGTAATTCCCAAATTTCCTCGAAGGTGAGCTGCTATTTAGGGATTGCTGTCACTAGAAATCCCAAGTTCCATGCATAGTAAATAAGGGTTTACTCCTATGGTTTTAATTCTTCAGCTACTTTGAAAAAAAAAGAAGAAAAACAAATGAAATATCATGGACTTGCCGTGCACAAAACCTCTGTCTGGTCATGTCACTCCAGGACTGGATTATAGCACCCTTAACAAAAACAGAGGCGGAATATAGGATTATTGACAAAACCTTTGCAGACAATGGCGTTTGCTGATATAGCGGGACATAGATGCATGTAGTGACAGCCATGGCGGACATGTGTGGTGTGGAGATAGGAGGGAAAGTGCTAATTACCTCAATGAGTACACCGAAAACCTGCCATTGTCTTCCACAGATCTGCTCCATTCAGTGCCACCTCACTTGTGGATTTGCGCGCCCCAGATTGAAACGATGTGACTAGCTATTGTTCAGCAAATGCTATTAACTTTTAAGATGAGTGACACATAAAAGTGAAGCTGATGTAAATTACAATTCCTACTCTTAATCCACTTGCTGATGGGAAATATTACAGGAGCCTTGTATCTTAACAACAGATTACTGGTGAGCTTTACACTTTTCTGTTTACAAACAGGAGATGCCACAGGATTTCTTTTTTCTCTTCCATTCCTCTTTTTTCTTTTCTCTGCCTCTTCCATTGATCTTTCAGAATGGTATTCAGGATCTGCCAATGAAAGATGCCTGCAGGGGGTCCTCGAAATCCATTATCAGGTAGAACAACAACCACCGTAGTGTTTTATTTACACAGAATTTTGGGAAAACGCTTGTACCTTTGAAGAAGATTAGGAACAAACTGGAGTCAAATGAGAGACAAAAAAAACTTTGAATCATTGTACATCGGGGATGTACCACAGTGACTGCCTACGCCATTGAAATCCTGTGAAATAAAAACCATATTCTTCATCTGTGAGAGGAACAATACAAACATGTTTAAATTGGAAAGGTAAACTTCAAATCTGCTTTCCACAAATGGAAACAAATGTTTGTTTGGGTATATGTTTGGAGCAGTGTACTATCTGTGCTTTCAGGTTATTCATGCACTGAATATTCCATTTCCACAGCCAGCTCAAACAGAAAGGCCATTCTTACATAAAGAGTGTAGTGCACTGCAATTTCCCACAGAAGTTTAATGCAATTTGACCTTGTTGCAATTTTACCACTACATGTGGTTTAGTATTAAAATGTTACACTTTGTTACGCAAGAGATTCTTCTTTATGTTTGGAAAGGAAATTAATGTTGCGTGACACTTGAATAGGTATTTAAATTATCCTTGGGAAATTAATGCCTCTAAGAAAAACAGTGCAGCTAATTAGCACTATCACTGAGCCTTCTAAACATTTTGATCAGTCAGCTCTGCAGTGCCTTCACCTGCATTCCAGAAATGCGCATCCTCTGGCTGAGGAATGACAAAAACAGGATCTCTTATCTAACAAACAGTCCTCCTGAGCTGTACTAAAAGTGACAGGTTCAATAAGTGGAAAGCACAGAGGCAGGGCTTTTTAATCCACTGAAACATCTGCTAGTTCCTCTGAAAGGGCGATGAGCCTGAGAGACGCATCTTTTGGGCCCCTAATTCTGATGTGCAGAATGCACACGCGTGATGTCACGCTGCCGGAGAGTGGCTCCGGCCTCGCTGGGGTGTTTGGGCGCACTCACCGAGCACTGGCTGCAGTGCTGAGTGCCAGCTCTGGCCAGTGCAGCGAGCGCCTCCAGCCCCCCCGGGCACATCGGCCCGGCCGCGTGCCACTCTCTGATTATTCACTCTATTTCTTTAAAGCTTTTAAAGAAAGTGAGGGGAGTTGGGGGTGGGGGCAACAAAAGGAGGATGGGGCCAGAGCGCTTATTAACTTCTAAGCGCGGGGAACCTGAAATCGCCACCTGTGACCTCTGCTCTGCTCTAAACCAGCGGTAATCCCCCCGCTCTGCTCCACCACGTGGGGCCCTAAGAGCCGATAATGTTCCCCCTCCGTTGTACCTGGTCAAAGGCGCAAGCACTGTGGGGCACGGGGCGAGTCTGGGCATGTGGTGGGGCTCTCTCTCTGTATCTCTCTCTTTCTGTCTCTCTGTCTGTCTCTCTTCCTTGCTGCAGTGGCCCTGAAACATGAGGCGGCTGTGTTGACCCACCCCGGGGGGAGCAGAACCTGTTCTGCTGGAACATTGTGTTATGGAGCCAGAGTTTGGCTCACTCATGAGACCTGTGACGTTGCCCTGAGTGTCCCTGTGTGTCAACAGGGTGTGGATGCCTCTCCTATCGAACTGTGTCATCTCTGACATGATTTAGGACACCCCTGGCTTTTTTGTGTCATTCCTCTTGTATTCTGTGATGGGACAGAATAACCCCTCGTCTTGCATTTAGAGAAAAATGGTAAATTTGGAGTGTAATTAAAAAATTTAATTGGCTTTATTTTAGACAGTTCATAACAATTTTAGTGCTGTTTTGAGATCTACAAAGAAAACATGAGCGTGTGAATTGACAGGCTAATTTTACCATGAAAACATTCCTCAGAAAATCAGCAGAGAAAATGCATTTGCTGCAGAGGAAAGGTCAGAGTCACACTTGTCATTCTGCTGAACATGTTTTGGACGCTTAAAAGTGCACAACACAGAGTTCTCTTGTGGCCTTAATAACCAGCAAAAAGAACTGAGAGAAAGAAAAAAAAACTACATTTGGAAATTTTGCATTATGCAAAAAAGAAAACTGTGCCTTTGAGAATCTTGCTTGAGCTCTCTATCTGAGCGTTGGCTTTCCCACTGCATGCACAATGTCACATTCTCACTAAACCATGCAAATCTAACACAGCAGTGGACATAATTTACTGCTATATGAAAGACTGCATAACTTACACTGATGATGTGTTTGATGATTTATGGTGGCGAATGGCGAATGTCCCTTGTGTGTGTGTGTGTGTGTGTGTGTGTGTGTGTGTGTGTGTGTGTGTGTGTGTGTGTGTGTGTGTGTGTGTGTGTGTGTGTGTGTGTGTGTGTGTATGTGTGTGTGTGTGTGTGCATGGGCACATGTGGATTGGAGTGGGATTAGAATGAGGGAGGTATGGGGGGTTGGTGGTCGCACCTCAAGTTTCATCTCCCAAATTTCCTAGAGGCGCAAACTCTGTAAGTTGTCACCTTGGAGTATTGTGGGCCTCTTGAAGCAGTAGACTCCTCGGGAGAGAATGTCAGCCCGAGCCCTGGGCAGTTTTGACAAACAGAGTATATATTGATACATGATAAAGTATGCTAGAAATCACCCTACTGCTAAAGGCTACTATAGTTTTAATATCATCATTTGAATTAACAAGCATTCTGCGGAGAAATAATGAGCTTTCATTATTCAGAACATCATCCTTACCCGGGGAGCTCAGAAGCTATTAGCGCTTGAGAACTTAATGAAAAGAAGATAAAGAAGGTTTGAGATAAAAGTTTGAATGGCCACACTCAGTAACCAGAGTAAAAATTTAATGTGGCCAGGGAATGATGGATGGACCTTATCTTGGTGGAGGGCTGGACAAGGCCAGCCCTGGAAGGTGCTGAACCCAAGTGAGGGGTTTTGGTGCAAACCTGCTGGCGCGCACCTGAAGGTGTAGGCACAGTACTGGCTGGGAAATGGTTGGGCAGTGGGCAGCCTAATGCCGGAATCTCCCTGGTGGGGATTACCTGATAAGTGTACAGTCCTATAGAAACCCTCTGGTCTCTGATATTTTAACCAGTTTACAGGCTAAAATGTATCGAAAGTCAGTATTACACCTAGTTTTTGCCATTGTGAGGCCTAACATATGTTTAGAAAATTTGTATTAGAACTTTTGTATTATGTTTTTGAGAATTATAGTTGAAACAGTGATATCATATTGACTTTGGAAAAATTTTTTGACCATGACTATCATGCAGATATTTTTGTTTAAATTTGTAGTTACAGAAGGTGCCGTCAAAACATGCCTAAGCATGGTTTATAGGGATGTATTGTAGTTAGAAAGTTCCTATTGAACTTTCCAACCTCAAGTGAACTGTTGTTTTCCAAGTGATACTATATAGAGTGAACAATTTATAACAAAGTCATGAAGAATATAAGTAGCAATAAGGCTTACATCAGAAAGGTACAGTTCTACAAAAGGAAAAGTATGTAAATTTCAGTTGAAGAATTTATTTTCACCATATTGAAAGGTTTTCCCAGCCTGCCCCACATAGTGATATCCTAATATCCTGTCCTGTGTTCTTTAGTGCCTGCCAGGAGAAACCTCAAACACATGTGTACCGAATCATGGTGTCCTGTGTCATTTTAGATTTGCAATTAGAGTAACATCCTTACTCCTGCATTTTACAGAACTGAGTGCTCTCAAGACTCACTGATAAAAATCACCTGCTCATTATGCTCGAAATCTTTTATGACAGAGACAATACAAACTCATTTTAAAAGCTTTGATGATAAAATCAAACGCTTATAAATCTTCTGTTAGTGACATGTAAAATACAAGGAAAACAAACAAATGTAAAAAAAAAAGGACAAAATAAAGAATGCTGCTGGTCAGGTCACTGGCTGTGAAACCGTGTGCCCTGTGCAGGTGAGATGAGCATGCCTGCCCCCCGAAACTTTACAGCAGCTCACACGTGTGTTTGTGCGAAAAGCAGCTAGAGCAGAAAAATGTGTGCGAAAGAGCCAGGAATGCAGGGAATTGATGAATGAGTGAATATTTCAGGACTCTGCTGGAGGCCGGAGGTGAGGGGAAGCCTACGATCACATTTTTTACCAAACAAGTAGGCCACCCTGCACCAGCGTGTGGAAATCAGGATCATCCTCCTCAGAGGAATTAAACATTAAACTGTCCTACCAGAGAGCAGCTGCCACCCAAAGTACAGCACCAGATTAATGACATGACACATAGCGCTGATTGTTGCTGAATCAACAGGGAACCAGGAAAATAGTCCCCTCTATTGCCACGCGGTACCAGATCGCATTGGGTTTCCTTCAGAATGCTGCAGCTGAACACACAATAATAAACTGTTCCCATATGGTGCCCTAAAAAGTAGGCTTAAAAAGTTGTTTGAGCTGCAAATGATCTTTCCCAACAGTATATGTTCTAACACAAGGGCTGGTAAAGACATAGAGGAAAGTGACACACGGTGTCTCCTCTCAGGTTTGGCAGGAGACTGTGTGACACGACAGCACTCTGACAGACACACACACACATGCTCCTTTATGAAACCTATGAAAAAAGACCACCTCTGCATCACAGAGATAGATTGGAGTGACACACTTGAATGCCAAATTACTTCATAAAACAGAAATCAAGAATGCGCAAGGCTCAAAGGCAGCATAAATTGCCACACTCATTTGATAATATTTATATGGAAACTGATTTTCAAGACAGCAATGTTCACAAGATACTGCAGGCTAGCCTTCTTAAAAATGTTTATGGAAAGTATTTCCAAATATAGGGCATCATAAATTACCCATATACCTCTCCAAAACATAGTTTTTCAAAAACAAATACATTTATTGATTGTTTGCATGGTTCGACAACTTAGTGCAAATGCTCTGCAATGACATCTAAAACTTTCCAAGAAGTCACAACACGCTCTGTTTATGAAATTGATGGAATTGTAAGTATGCACAAGTCCTCATCTTATCTGGGGAGATCCATATCTTCAAACGGCATGTCAGTCGAACAGCCAGTCATTTCTGATCCAGTCTCTTCATTGACTCATGCTTATCAGAGATGAAAGGATGTATTCATCAGCTTCCATTATGAAATGTATGGAAACCTTTTTTTAGAACATAATCAAATTATAAGATTGTAACTTGCAAACCATTAAGTGTGTTGATTGATTGAATGAACTAATACTGAAGTATTGATGTATACATATTGTATTATGTAATAATGTAACCAATATAACATGAAGAAACAATTGTGATGGCATATTATAAAAGACTATTTATATGCCTGTACACAGTATCATAGTAAAGCTGTATTTGAGTATCTGCACATAGTTTGAATTTCATGGGTTTTCCATCTCTTTGGTAAGCCAGACCATCAAAGTAATACAATCTGTGTTTACTTTTGAAAATGTGGTGCACCTTGTTCTATTTTTCTATACATCAAGGACACATACATGTGCTGCCAATGTGCATTTCAGTATATAAAACTCTTATGTTGGCCTATATAATCTTTTTAAAATAACCAATTAATACTTCTACTAGGACAATAAAGCTGAACATCAAACCCAGGTGTTTTATGGAAAAATAAATATTATTTGAATGCATTTACTTCACCAGTTTTACTATTCATGCCACAGTATGTTTCTCACTTCAAAGCAAGTGTTTAATTTTTTAAGTTCCCGTAAAGAATCCTTATTTGTAATGGGAACTCTATTTATGGTGGCCATATAACCGTAATTAAACACACACATATGTCGGTTGTCACAAAACAGATTTCAGACCAAAATATAGAAAAGCCTTTCCTCCAGGAAACCCAACATAAAAACCCCAAACAGAAAAGTGTAAAGAGCAAAAAATATTATACTCTTGATGATTTAAATGCAATCATAAAAACAGTTAAAGCATATTCAATCAACAAAAACATCAACTTCTTCCAAGTATTCATGGTAGATTATCTCTGACAAGAAAAAAAAATACACTGGGATTTTTTCCCCCAAATTTAAGCATATTTACAGCTCTACAAAATTTCAGTGTTCCTGATGACTTTGTGCTCAGCACAGAGGAGGCTGCAGGGCCTTGTCATAAGGGAACATCTCCATCAAGCCCTCTGCAAACATTCACAGCCCCAGCACAGGCGTGCGCTGTAAAACCTCTCTAATTATTTCAATGCACAGTAGTGTGAGACAGACTGCGCACATTCAGAGGTACGGTGGGACACGCGTCACACAGGAGGAGATGAAATGCTCCTAGGTAGTCCAAGGTAAACTGAGCATTTGATAAGATGCATTTTGTAATATAAAGAATGTCAAGGGGATGAATGGGTGCTAGTTTGGTTTGCGAGGTTAAAAAGCTGTTAGAGAAACATTTAGACGAGCCACAATTTCATAGGGTATCTGGGAGAAAATTTTCACAAACATAAACTCTCTATCACACCACTATGGTCTGATAATGTGTAAACTTTAATTCATCAAATTTGGGGTTTTGATGTCTATCTCTTTTAGATGCCTTGCTCCTTATCACAGAAGTGGTCTTTCATCCAAAGAACTAAGAAGGTACATTTTTCCAGCAAAGACAAACATGGCAGTAGAACCTGTACATCAGCGTCCTTAGACTACAGCCACAAACTCTGTACCCATGCTCAGAAATACTCTGGGCCATGCTCACAATACTCTGGGCCATGCTCAGAAATACTCTGGGCCATGTTCACAATACTCTGGGCCATGCTCACAATACTCTGGGCCATGCTCACAATACTCTGGGCCATGCTCAGAAATACTCTGGGCCATGCTCACAATACTCTGGGCCATGCTCACAACACTCTGTGCCCATGCTGAGAAATACTCTGTGTCCATGCTCAGACGCTCAGAGCTGCTGTTTGTGGGAGGCCACACTGATACCATTTGCAGGGGCAGGCACATCCCAGGGTGGGTGCGCTGCATGGACGCTCACTGTGTGCTGTGAAGCTTGTACCCGTGCAGTAGTGAGGGCTTCCTTTAATCAGAAGAAGGCAGGAGCGGACAGCGGCTCTGGGGGGTCTGAAATAACTCATGTCTGCTGCCCTTCAGATCCCCTGCAACGACATCCTGCCAGTGCCGGCCACTAAACAGCAGCCAGCTGTGAAATTGGCACGGAGAGTCGCGGGTCACTTTCCAGCTCTCTTCCTCGGACGGGAAATGGCCTCTCCCGGCGCTGAAAATGGATCACCTGTGACGCTTTTGCACTCCAAAACACCCGACAGCATAGTGGAGGCACTGTCCGTATGTCTGTCCCTTTAACGTGCCCTGAAGCCAATGCAGAGGCTTCTGTGCAGCCACATCGTTTGAAACAAAGACGACGGAAAAACAAACACCCAGTCTCAGAGTCTCATTTGCCAGCTGCAATGGAACGGGACAAAAAAGATTTCCATTACAAAGTGCCTTTAATGAAGCAAGTTTACATTAATGACTCCTGCTCAGAAAATTCCTTTTACCAAGGAATACATACTTAGCTTTAAAATAGGAAACGTGGATTTTAAACAGCCAGCATGTGAGTTAAGCCAGCCACTGTGGCCTCACTGACTTGCAAAAGTTCCTGCATGTTCAATGTTAGACAAGGACCGAGAGAAATGCTCCACAATTCGAAATGTGCTTTGCTTAGTTTTATGTTTAGAAACTAATGATGGGCAGAAAGTGCAAATGATACACACTCCCTTTCACAGGCCTTGCCCTGGGCTTTGAGACATCTGAACTTTAAGTGGTGTAAAGCTCATTTCCACTGACTGCAAGTTCCTCATTTTGAAAGGGCATAGTTTTGAATCAGCTGTGAGTCACTGATTGCATGTGGCTCGCTACATATTTATCACAGAACTGTATTTCCTGTCTTGTTTTCACTGTCAATCTCACTTTACATTTATTTACTTATTCTCCATTTATCTGGCTGTAGTAGAAATGCACTATTTTAACGCTACAAATACGACTGACATTGGGATACTGACATTTGTAAAAACGTTTGTCTAATTCTTTGCTTTAAATATTTATTCTTGCTGCTGTCTTTATTTTAACCACATACTTTTTTGTACTTGATAATGAGTGAACACATACATTTGATACAGTGATTTTTTTGGCCATGACACAGAATATGAAGCACCCCAGCTGATGCATACTCTTGCATGATAAACGTAAGCGATGTTCTCATTTTTTCCGTGCTGTCCACTGCCTGCCAGGTCTTGCTTTTGTACTTGCAGGGCAGATTGTGGCGGAGTGCAGGGAGCAGTCTGTTTTATGGAATTGTAAGACCTCAGTCATGGGTGAGTCAACGGGTGGCTCATTCCACATTTTTACATGTTTCTGTGCACTTCCTGTGCCAGCTCTGCCTTACAACACTCTTGCATTCCAGGTGTGCTGTAATTTAACAGGGTGAGTAACTTTCTTTAACTGGACACACACACACACACACACACACACACACACATACTTGCTCACACACATACACACAGACAAATGCATACTTAAAGGCACAAACACACAAATATGCACACTCACAAACACAAACAGAGACACTCAGAACCATACACACACAGTTTGCTCACTGACACACATTTGTACACAGACATACTGCCACCCACACATATGCAGAAACAGACAGCACATGCACACAAACAGACACACATATGGCTACAGGCACTCAAACACATGCACACAGTGAGTAGGAGATACTATATCCAGCCCAACCCACACACAGTTTTCAGTTGAGTGTGTGAAGGACATTATTTAATGAAATTCCAGTGGGATACTGAATACTGCACTCTGTAGTTTCAACTGTATATGAATCCTGCAGAGGTTTGCGATAGAAACACCACTATAAAGATCGATGTTTTATTTGACTGACAGTTCCCTTTGAAGATACTAGTTACCTGACAATAGGTATACACACTGCATACTAGAAATTCTTCTCTAAGAGACGTGGTGACAAAAGTGTTCCCAAAGCCCTGTTTTCATTCCAGAGCACAGAATAACCTGACTGTCTGGTTTTTTCCCATGTGACAAAGAGGATCAGAGGGTCAGGGGTTTCAAAAGACACATCTAAACCTTTAGGATGACTTCACCGGGATTTTTCAACCCCAACTGTTACAAAACAATCTCTCCATGGCTGTGTAGAGAGAGACAACTTACTCAGCAAGCCTCTGGACTGAACAGAAACACACACACACACACACACACACACACACACACACACACACACACACACACACACACACACACACACACACACACACACACACACACACACACACACACACACACACACACAAACATGCACACAGAAGATTTTATAGTCACATTAGGTCTTAATAAAATCACCTTCATCAGAACCCAAATTCTTCCCATTATGCATGCATGTTTAAGAAAATAAGTTTTGGAGGGAAAACCGATCAGTTTACCAAACAGCTTGATTTTTTTGTCTAACAGGAGATTGTTGTTCTTATCAAAGCAGCGCAGGGAGAGATGAAAGAGTTGAAATCCCCCGTGTCTGTGTGGGACCCCTCTCCACTCCCTGTAGCGATGGGTGCTGGGTGCCAGGTCTGCGCTTGCACCTCTCCTCCTCAATCTCTCCCCCCCTGCAGGAAGGCATATTAATCAGCCCAGCCAGGAGACCTGCATCCTTTGCCATGTTTGTTCTTATTGTTTCATTTGTCACAATGCAGATCTACCATCCAAAATAATCAATTTAGACCGCGCCTGGGATCTAATCAATAACAGCTGTCGCTTACTCAGGTCCGCCACGTTTCGCCACCGTGCGTTATTCTCTCCAGCATATTGATCGCCTTGTCAAAATATTTCATTAGCGCCTTTCGATATTAAATATGAAAATGATGTCAGAGGAAAATGTCAGGGGGCTATAAAATTAGCCTCCTTATCTGCTGCACATTTATCAGTTGATAAATGAAAAGACACCCTTGCCAAAATAACTGTTGGTGAATTATTTATACTTGAGTGATGCATCCCGCATGTAGTTTGGGGCTCCAAACAGTTGGGTGTCGATAATCATAAAGAATCAGCTTAATTGAGCAGTCGCTGTGCACAGCGGCTTGTGGGGGATCTTCAGTTCCATTTCCTGCAGTAGTGTAGATCCTGCCCCACTGGATTGTGTCAATGCAATACAATCAGGCAACAGCTTCCTCAATAGAATGAAGGATCATGACAACTCATCTGTGATGGCAAACGCTTCAGATTTCCATTATCCGAATGCCAAACAATTATTTCACTCTATGATGAATCATTTTAAAAAAAAACCTTTAAAAACACGGTTACTTCCACTTGTAGCCACACTCTCGACAGCACTCTCTATTATTCACCTAATTCAGAAACAAAAATTGCCCCAGTAATGTTAAGAAATTAGAAGGCAATTCCTTTGCCTGTATTTCAACTGCAGAAAGAGCACATTGTTGACAACTGCAGTTTGTTTGGCATGTTCTTGGCTGGGAATCAGATCTGGGAAGGGAACCTCAGAAAGTTAGGCCTGAGGGAGGGTCTGTCCCCATGCCAGTGCCAGCAGTGTGGCTGGGAGATAGCAGGGCCACACCGTCCCCTTTCACACTACCAGTCCACTTCATCAGAGAGAGGGAGAGAGAGAGGGAAGGAAGGAGGGGAGGGATTTGAATTGGTGGGTGTTTGTTTTTCTCATCCATTGTTTACTAGCATATAAAATCTGACATCTTGCAAAAAAATTCATAAAATTATTGTTAAAAACTAAATCTATGCATTCAAATTTCAAACTTAAAGTGCATGTACAGGGTAGTATACTATATGTATTATTAATATAAAATATATCATAGATATTTAATCTATGAAGTATTCTGTCTATTGAAATGTTATATGACAATACCTGCTCATAATAGTTTTCACATTGACACAAATGGCATAGATTTGCACTGTTAGGGACACGTGTTACACAAAAGGATTAAACATGTATATTTTTTTCAAGTTTGCTTTGAATTGCATTTATTTCTCTGTGGCATTTCAACGGGAATTTGGAATGGAGAGGCTCCAGGCCATGTGTGGAGGTTTTGGCCAATTATGGGAATTTTCATCAGCACTGCTCGGCTTTAGCTGGAGGCGGGGTGCAGACAAACCGAGTGCAGGTCCCGGGGTCAGCCTTGTGTTCTCACATCCTGGTTCACTGACTGCCAACAGAACCACCACAGAGTCTACCTGGGAGAGGCAGGAGACACCTGAAATAAAGAAATGTTGCAGTGCAGCACTTTCACACTCATTTATGAGGAGCATACTATCTGCTGCTGCCACAGTCAGTGAAGACATGCCAGAGTTAAAGGAATGCCTTTAATGATGTAAGGTCTTGCCTTATGCATTCTTCATTGATGAATCTGCAAATAAAATTGCACCCAGCATAACAGTAGATCAAGGAATTCCAAAATTGTTTCACAAAGAAACGGCAAACAATGAATGTGGATACAGTTTCAAAGTTTTACATGAGGTAAGAAATGTGCAGGTAAGAAGTTATAGAAAAACTGAAGACAAGAAACATTCCTGCATTACTGCTAAGACATTATATTTTTCCTAAAAACCTCTGTTCAGTTTAATGTTTATTCATGTATTATTTTTTCAATGAAACTGTTTCCATGGGAACCTCTTTGATGGCTTGAATGCGAGAGAGGAAGATTCCCTGAAGGATGGGTTCACTTGTCGAACATTCCAACATTGGAATTGACAGGGAATTGCTCACAGAAAGCGTTCTCAGAGCGGCCATTGTTTTTCTGCTGCTTAGGGCTCATCAGTCTTGATGGAAGGTTATTTTTTGTTAGAGTCCATACCTTACACCTCATTTTGAATGTCAGCAGGCTCCAGGACTGAAAGGGACAACATGGGGGGATGCACAAAGCTGAAAATGACTAAAAATGAGGAAACCAGCCCTGCATCACCCTCAACAAAGGAGGTGGAACGAACACCCATGTCAGCCCTGGTTTTATGCGGCTGACCTTGTGTCTTGTGATAGCTTGCTGAATTGGCTGCAGTTTATTAGAGGTTACAGTATCCATGCAAGTGTACAAGAACAACAAAAATACATATTTCCCAGCTCCCGGGAAATTGGGCTGCAAAACTGGATTAAGCAAGCCTGAATCTTCTTATGTAGTTTGAATCAAAGCACACAGAATTCTTCCTTAGATATTGGCTCTGGGATTAAACATTTGGCCCACTCCATGAACCCGGCACCATAAATCTCTTTGTAATTATCTGCTTTTGTGCTGTCAGATGAAAGCATTTACACTATTCTTGCATGTTACCTAAAGAAAAGATTTGAATGTGGATGAAAATTGGGCCTTGAAAATGCAAAAACTTGTGCCATATTTTGCAACGCTTTCCCCCTCTCAAAGTGGATTGTGTCAATGCCCCGGATTAGCTGGGAGCGCCGGCTGGGAGTGAGGTCTGTAGACCGCCGTGCTGCAACGGCAGGAGAATCGCAAGTCTTCATGCCTGTTGAAAACTTGTTTACAATGATTTCAGTGCAGGACAGCCATTTCCACATTTTTTGTTCTTTTTTTTCTGTTTTATTGTGAGAGTACATGGTGTAAAGTGTCCAATACACATGGGAATCACAGAGTGCTGAGCAAACATTCTGCATCGCCCAATGATTCTTGTCATAAGAACACGAACACCAACTGATAAGATTGCGAGGGGAAGTAAGCCATGCATGTCCCTTGGTGCAGTCAGAAAAGAGTAATAATGACAGCCCAATCTCCTTTACCATTTCAGGATTTTCTTAAACGTCACTGAAGGGGCTTGATATAAAAAAGGCGGACATATACTCTGAGGTCTATTTAAAGAGTAGGAATTGGATGTCAGACCCAGATTTATTTCCCAGAATACAAAGAGAGGGCTCAAAATCTGTGTCAAAAAACGCACCCCAAGTGCTCCTTCATGCAGCAAAACAGAGGAAAAGCAGCTACGCAGGCCTATTAATTAAAATAATCACATCACAGGTGTTAGGATATTCCATTAGCTCAGATTTAGTTAAGGTTTAATTTAAACTGTCACTGTTGTCCAGGTAAAAAAAAGAAATACAAGGAGAACAGTGAACTGAGTCTAAATTGTCAATTTGTGTTTGGACGTTCCGCAGGGGGAACATTCCGCCCTTTTAAAAGATATATCATTTTATGAAAGACCAAAGGGAAGGAAAAAAGACAAAATGAAAAAAAATCAGTTGTCTACTATATTTAACTGACCCATAAATCTGTTTTTAAATTCCCTTCCATTTAAAATACCCTGGTGAAGGCTTCCTTCACACAGGCTGTTAAGTACCACAATCCATGCATAGCACTACATTTATCCTAACAGTGTAATTGGTCCAGCTCCCTCGGCTAGTGGCTCAGTTACCGGCCCTCCCTCAGGCCCAGAATGCAGAGAAATCCCAGACCTCCTCGGGACTCACGGCGCAGAGGAGGGAGGGGAGGAAGGGGGTGGGGTAGGGTGGGGTGGGGTGGGGTGGGGGAAAGCCTGTTCTACGCTACTGTCAACTACACGCCGGCTAACAACTGCACTGGGGGAGGGCCTGCTCCACACTACAGGCAACAGATGAAAAGCCAAGGCCCTCCCCACACATAACACTACGCTGCTATGCACTAGGCCCAATACAATTAAGAAAAAAAGGACAAAAGCTTCACAGACAATGTAACAGAAGGCCGGCTCACTGTTTTACCTGCAGCTAAATATATACGAGTGGAGAGCAAAGGAGGGGGTTGTGGGAAGGGGGTTGGGGGGGGGGGTGTGGAGGGATGATGCAAAGGGGATGATGGGAGGATAATCAAGCACTTGACTAATTTGGAAAGCTCCAGCTGGTTCAGCCAGAGGGCCCGTGGAACAGGGAAGTCAGAAACACCTACTGGTAGCCTTGTCCCCCCGCTACCCCGTCTGCCCCCGCTACCCCCTTCCCCAAACCCCTCCCCCTCGCCCCACCCGCACGCACATCTCAAACTCATCACTGCCAAAACAAAGAAGCAGAGACATCAAACGCTATAAAATGTCAATATGTTTGGTATGGGAAACTATCTGGCTGTGCGTTTCCTGCTCACACACTTCCCATATTTACATATCTAATATTCCAGTCGCTCTTGCATGCAACCAAATGACAAAGGGGAGCAAATTCAGGAGTTTAGCTAACTGTTGATCTCCAATGACCTTGGCATAGTGATGGCAGGGGAGAGCCAAGCCAGCGGTAACCGCGGTCTCTTATCAACCCACTACTCCACTGCCAATGTACCTCACCAGTGAACCGCATCAACTGAGGAGATCTACCACAATGGCCAACAGTAAAATGTTTTTTTTTTTTTTTTTTTTTTGCATTCACACAGAAACAGATTACTGTCAACCAGTGAAAGATCTCAAATGATGTTAGGGGGATTGAGACCATCATGAGAAGGAATAACCAGATATTTAGCATTCTTTAAGGTTGTGTATAGGCCTTCCTTTCCATTTGTAAGGGAAAGTTCTGTGCCAACACAAAAAAATAGGCTGTGGCTTTTGGTGAAAAAAATAAAGCGTTCAAAGCTGACATATTTGTGATTACAGAGACCACATGAAAGTGGACGCTTCTCACCCATCAAAGTGCTCCTGAATCATACAGCACCTTTGTGCAAGGAGTGGTCATCAACGAACAATTACCAGAACCTTCTGAGGGAGATCACAGTCACACAAATTTTTTCTTTGAGAATGCTCAAGGGAAAAGAAGAAAACACAATAAAAAAAATCCCAGTAGCAGGAAATGTTCTCTGTATCTCTAGGGTCAAGGATATCATTGCTGGAAGAATATTGTCTTGGTAGACTGTACTGTAAATGCCAGTCTGTGGTGATGCCAGTTGTCTGTGCGAGCATAAAGACATGCCCCTAGAGAGATATTCTTATAATGCTGAATTGTTTTGCTGTATTTCAGCATTCGTGGAGGTATACAAGAACACTGAAAAGGACATACAGACATATTTGCTTTTCAGGCTAGAAGTCCTAGAAAATGCAACACATTTAAAGCAGCTGGCTCAGTTTGCATTCCTAAAATAACATTCCGCCTGTCACCCACAAGGATCTTTCAAAGAGGAGGTTGAAATGTTTGTGGCTGCTGTGTATTCAAAAGCAAATTAGGTTTTCAGGGAAAATTAACATGAAGCAATGAGTATTCAAATGAACATCAATTTTTTAAATTAATTTTTAAAAATATTTTAGCTGTTCTGTATACAGTTTAAAGAAGCAAAAAACACACTACACGTCATTGTACTAAGAGTTAAGGAGGAGCTAAGGCTTTTTTTTTAAAGATTTTTTTTTTTTTTTTGCTTTGAACTGATATATGGACTATATGGCATGTAGCATTGAGAAATATTGGCAAATATTTTTAGGTCCATGAGTTTCATATCCAGTGCTATCTGGCATTGAGGCAGCAGAGAAATCAGGCATATATAGCTAGTCTGTTATCCCACATGCACATAAAGAACACTATATGCACACAAACACACACCACAAACATTCACCAACACTACATACATGCATTTCATACATACATACTGAACCACCAAATACTCACATGCACACAAACACACACATACACGCACGTACGCACACACACACACACATGCACAAACACACAGCTGCTCTGCAGTGCATGTCCCCATTCTTGCTACCTTGGGGACCCAGTGGCCCTGTGCTCCCACTGAGATGCCTGAGGTCGGAGGAGTCTGGTCCACTGACAGCTTGTCTCAGATGCCAATAACCGAAGCTGGGATTCTGTGACAAACATGAAAGCTGGTGGATATACACATGACCAGTGCACAATATGTTTGCAGACCAGCCCAATAACTGAGGTCGCTGAAGGCACTCTTTCCTGCATTGGTGAGTCCCTGGGGGTGTGGTGAGCAGTGGCGTTCTGGGGAGAAGTTTAGCAGGCAGGATGAAAAAACATTCAGCTGGGTCCCTTTTTACCCTGTCCTCTAAAACAGTTTCTCTCACTGCATCGTCCTCAGCTGTGTCTCTGTTCATTGTCGTCTTCAGTTGTGTCCCTTTTGACCATGTTCTCTGTGGCTGTGGTTCTCTGTGATTCAGCTTCAGCGAGAGAATTTGTGAGCAGCATTGTGCTGAATGTTCATGCTGACCAGCCCTTTGACAGACACACTAGTATGAACGTATACTGTAATACACAGTGAGCGGAAGGGCTCTGTACAGGGTTCACATTGTTGAATTTATTTTGCTTCCCTTTTCTATTAACTCCACACAAAACGCTCAGCACCCCAATAAGATCTGAGGGGACGGGGCAAGTGCATGGCCCACACCACTCTTCAATCTTCACACGGCCTGCACTGCCACAGAGAAGGCCAGACTTGTGGGCTGTCAGCAACTCAAACACGGTAATAAATAAGAAAACTCGTGAGCCTGAGAAGCAGCCAAGCACTCAGTGGCACATGGTTTGTATAACACCATATAACTCTGCCATACAAAAACATTCACATTCTTACACAAACATGAACAGGCATGCGCGCACGTGCACGCACACACACACACACACACACACACGCACACATGTACACACATGCACACACCCACACACATATAACACAGTATATATGTACTCATGAAAAAATAGAAAAACCCACACACATGCACACTCTCTCTCTCTCTCACACACACACACACACACACACACACACACACACACGCACACACATACACACATACACACACACATGCAGCCCCACACACAGAACAAATCTAATTTTTGTGGATGATTGTGAGATGAAAGATTGGGTGTTTTTCTCATCTCCCCACTGTGGTTAGTGTGAGTGGGATTAAATTAAACCTTGCCCAAGTTTCAATAAACGTATTACAACAATTGCATTCCCTTGACAAAGATTTAGGGACTTGTGTGATAGAATTTGATTATTCCAGGACATTGTGCTTTTTTGATGTTGTTTTTCTTTAAGTTGAAGGTACATGCTCTGCAGAACAAGTTAAAAGAATTATGCTCTCTACTTGGCAGTGTTTATGGTGTTTGTAATGGTGCTAGTCCAAGCACCAGCTCCCATGTCTTTAATCAAATCCTCCCATTTTCTCTTTATTATCTATTGGAGCAGTGTAGGGGAGACACTGTAAGTAGGACAGATTTGAAGTGTACACACGTGACTAACTGTAATACACAATGGCTCCTTCCAAGTGATTTTGCGGTGGTCTATACAGATTAAGACTAAAGCACCATAAGCCAAGAAGGAAGCTCTTAAAGGTGGGTGTGGTTGACATTTCCATGCAAAATATCCTTTGACACAACCTGAAGATGTTAAACCAACCTTGGAGATGGGCCTTGGGCTTAGCTTTAGGCAGCAGGCGGTGGACCAGCTTACAACGGTCAGACACGTGATATTAGACTGGAGGAGAGATGGGGTGGGGGTGGGGGGCGGTATGTGGACAGGGCTGGGTGGCGGGAGTGAGGCTCGGGGTTGGGGGGGTGTCGTGTTGATGGGGGCACAGCAGGAGCAGCAGCCAGCAACAGGATCAGTCAGGCGTGGCCAGAGGAGATGTAGTGTGGGAAGATTCTTCAGATGCCCATGTTGATTAAAGTTATCCTCGCAAGCCCAGCCCAGCAATCTAACTCACAAGCAGTGAAACACTGGGCAGAGCTTCACCATTATTTGGTCTTTACAAGCGGTGACATGAAAAAAACAATGCAACACCTGAGACAGGATATTGGTTTTAAGCAATAGTTAGCATTTGGTTATGTAAACAGATCCTGTAGCTGTTCCGACAGAGCCTGGATGAGTTTGTGGTGTACGATTCACACAGTCCTGGATAAGGCTGCCAACCTCAATAACACCCATCCATTATTAACACCATCCATTAACAAACAACCACCAGAGAGAAAGGCCTTCTTATGATATCTATTCACTTTGACGCTTCCATGTCTTCCACAGAGGTGTAGTGATGGCCCCTTGCCACAGTGCAAGGATAGATGAATGCCCTGTGGAGACGGACATGATGGAGCTTCAGCAGCTGCAGACCCCTCTGCAGCCACACCCGCTCTCCTCTCACCCGAGAGTGACTGAGACTCAGTCACACACTGAGACTCACACACACACACACACACACACACACACACACACACACACACACACACACACACACACACACACACACACACACACACACACACACACACACACACACACACAGACATTAACATATTCTTACCTTCATTTTGAATCATTGCACACACATATTATATAAGTACACATATTGTGAACATGCACACAAAAACACATATTGTATATACCTATACATTACATAAACATACAAATACAAGTACATGAAAATAATACATGATTACAAACACATATGACACAAACCTGCTTGTTATTCACAAACAAATAATATACACATCTACACAGATTACAAATGTTCACACATATTATGCACAAAAATGCATTCACACAGAGACACACACACAGTCTGCACCTACACACTGCAAGCTCACATGCACATAAAATACACAGGTACATCTAGCACCATGTGCACATGTGCACAGTCTCACAGACCAGGTCTTATTCATCATTTGTGTGTGAGGCCGGTACTCCATCATCCTGCCCAATCAGAATGGTCGAACTTCATTCACAATTCTAAACATTCAATCACTGACTCTCCACTTATTAAAGGAGAACCCTCATCATCAAAACTCTGACAGGGAGTCCTGCTTTTATGTACAACAAACCTGTGATCAGTCCTAGCCAACACATACGCACAAACGGACACACATGCACACACACACCCAGATATACAGGCATGTACACATGCATAGACACACACATGCACACACACGCATACACACACAGAGATATACAGACATGTACACATGCACAGACACACACACGCACACACAAACATGTATGCATACATATACACACACACAGATATACAGACATGTACACATGCGCATGCACACATGCATGCACACACACACATACGCACACAGAGATATACAGACATGTACACATGCACATGCAGACATGCATGCACACACACGCATTCACACACAGAGATATACAGGCATGTACACATGCACAGACACACACGCGCACACGCAAACATGTATGCATACATATACACACACAGGTATACAGACATGTATACATGAGCATGCACAGACACATGCAAACACACACACAAACATTCAAGCACGCACGCACACACACAGACATACAGGCATGAACACATGCGCATGCATGCACATGCATGTACACACAAACATGCATGCACACACGCATACACACATAAACAGAAACACACAGACATATATACAGGCATGTATACATGCACATGTACACACACATGCACACCCACGCACACACACACAGAGATATACAGGCATGTACACATGCACAGACACGCACAGACACACACACACACACACACACACACACACAGGCATGCACAAATGTGCATGCATGCACACGCACGTTCACACACACACACACACACACACACACACACACACACACACACACACACACACACACACACACACACACACACACACACACACACACACACACACAGATCTTGTTTGTGACATTGTCACAAAATGCCAGGGTTGCTTAATTGAAATGGAGCAAAACTGCTGATAATCCAGTGCTTTTGTTGTAATGTTCTACAATTATGCTGGTGAACCACTAGCATCATTCATTAAAGGACTATATAGCAGAATTGAATCCCATGAGTGAAAAAAAACCCTTGCCCTTTTCCCTTAAAAAACGGGGACAAAACAAAACACCCCTCCCTACTGGTCTGCTTGTAAAAACAGCACACACCTTGCCCTAAATATCTGATCTTGGAGGAATAAAAATAGCCACACTTTATTTGTTTGCTAGGGTAGATTCACCAATCCCTTGATAATAGCTTGTCATTGAGCATTCAGAGTGTGTCATTCATTGCAAATAATTTACAGGGATAGGCACACTGTAAAAGAATCAAAACCTAACTGTGCCACTTAGAAGAGCACGTACAATAATTATAATTATAAAAATCTGCATGTATCCTCTTGTTGATGGTCAGATGGGCTGTATTGACCTAGTTATTTAGGCAGAAACACTCAGAAAAAAATAATAGAAATCATTGTGCTGGTTTCCTTCCTGCATAGTGGGAAAAGAAAACTGGGTGAGTGCAGAAGCAGGACCACGGCCGAGTTGCACTGAGTCTGAGTTCAGAGGCGGATGGTGAGCAGTTCTTGTGGAAACCAGAGACTGAACATGTCTAGTTAGGAGGGTGAGAAAGTGACTGGCTAATTGCTAGCCCCAAGACACGGTCTGAATACGACTGGTGGATTTGGGCTTGCTGTCGAACATTCTAAGCTCTACCGTACTGACATCAATTATGGTGAAGTAACTAACAGTAAATGGCAGTTGTCAGTTATGCTTGATGGGTCTGGGAAATATTTCTTCACCTCGAGGTATTGGCCGGCAGTAAGGAAACCAGGTTTTGGGAGTGTGGCTGGCTCTTTCTCTAACGCTCGCTCCCAGCTACACTAATTCAAATAGATCTGCATGATGATAAACATGCCGGGGCAGCAGTCTGAGTGGAGCTGAGCTTCGTGCTCTCAGAAAAAAGGGGGCACGGCGGCCACATCGCTGAAATCTGTAAACACGGTGTGCATGCTTAGTTACCTCCCGGTTTGCCTGTAACTCACATCCAGCGAGCCTCGAAACTCTGCTCAGCCCGCTTATAAAATGAATGACTAATTTCCATTCTCTCTTCTGCCATTCAGCCTCAAGGTGGACATGGTCTGGGCCTCCCACAGCAAAGGAAAGAGAGGGAGAGAGGGAGGGAGGCAGGCAGGGAGGGAGGGTTTGTTGCCTCTTTGTGCCTGGGAGGGAATAGCTGTGGTGGAGACTGCAGCAGGTTGCTGTTGTGTGTGTAATCCGGTGAGCACCATGTGCAGTGTAGCACACCTTTTCATTTCCCTTGGAGCGGGCCCAGGGACGGAGAGGCCTGGGGTCAGGCAGCCGGCATATCCCCCACACGCACCCCCCCACCCCACCCCCAGAAGGGACGGCACCTTTTTGGGAGCCTGAGGGGAGGAGGCGGTGTGTCAGAGGCAGGTGGAGAGGCACTCAGCGAATCCGCTGCTTGCTGCCGGGCCCCGGCGCTCTCACTGCTGACTAGGAAGTTTTATCTACTGATCAGCCCAGTCGCCATGCCAGAGGGCTTATGGGATACCCCTGCTTCCTGGCAGCAGACTCCAGTTGTAGCCAGTCCTCTTTTGTCACAGTAGGGAGGGGGAATCAAGATGTGTGTGAGTGTGTGTGTGGGGGGCGCTTGTGTGCATCTGAGAGTGCATGTTAAAGAAAGAAAAAGCACAATGATTTAGCTTTGTGTTTCTGTGTCTGAGTAAATGCCTGTATGCAGATACAGTCTACATATGTTCATGTGTAAATGGGGCTGTCAGTGATGTGTGTGTTCACATCTGTGTACATGTGTGGATTCCTGACAGATTGGATGCATGGGTAGGGGACATGTGAATGTGTGTTACAGCATCTGTGTGTGTGTGTGTGTGAGAAAGGAAAGGGAGAGACAGAGAAACAGAAGAAAAGGTGCCACGCACATATACATGGGCCCTTTCTGGGCCGAGAACACACATGCACAGAGACTCCTGACCCCCTCCCCTCTCTCTTATAACCTCCTGTCTGGCCGCTAAGGTTGCCTGCTTGCATTAATTACCTCCAGCGTTCCCTGGGCACCCTCATTTCCAACCCACCTTTAGGGTACTGCATGCAGACGCAGACCTGACCAGGGTTCAAACCAATTAACAAACAGCTTTCCTTAAAGGAGCTTTTTTTAAGTGCCTACCCCAGAGAACATGCTTGGTCAGGTAGCTGGGTCTACTTCAGAGCTGAATTATAAATGAATAATTAATTGACATCACCACCTCAAGACTTCCTCTGTTTGCTTTGTGCTGATAACCATTACTAAATACTGGATTAGGACTGATCACGGAATACGTGTCAACATGACAAGTTGCGTGAGGCGTTCTGGAAAATTGTGAATTAAACGTTTTAACGTAACAATGGATTTTTTTTGTTGTGGTTTCACATATTTACAAAATTGGGATTGTGTGTAAATTGCTGCAGTGTTTTGAGTGAAGTTTATTCTGAACAAATCCTCCCATCAAGTCAATGCGTTCATTCTGTGAGCTGTGGGGCTTGTAAGTTTGTGTTCATTACAAGATTGTACATGCTTGCATATTTTCCAAGTAAACTCTCTGAAGAAGACATTGTACATCTCTGTACTCTGAATCCAGAGTAATCCGAACAAAAATCACACTTAAATTACATAAGGAATAATACATAACCAATAAAATGAGCCCTTAATGGCAAATGAATGCAGAATATTTAAGATTTTTGCTAAAATCCTGCAATGTTTACATTCTACTGCTTATATATGGTATAATTATTTTAATTACTATTTCATTATTTTTTATTTCATTTCCCTTCCTTTCCCAACCTCCTGCTGGCAGCTAGCCTTTCTCTGTCTTTTTTCTTTCCCTCCCTTGCTCCATCTCTCTCTCTGTATTCCATCCTGTCATCAGTGTTTTTTTTCCCACAAAGCTCACTTTTCAACCTTGGGCCATCTCAGATAAAAAGGAGCAGTTTTCTATGAATGTCTCACTAAGTATGTCTTTTTTCATGTCCGAGATGCCAGAAGCTTTATTTAACTTGCAAAACGCTGCATTGGCTGATGACACCCCATTTGATTTATTTGGAGATAATATCATAGGTATGCAAAATCGTAAGGGGAAAAAATTGTAGGCAACCTTCTTGTCAAGGATCCAAGAAATTCAACATTGCTGAGAGGCATAAATGAATTTTACTAATCCCCACCTGCTTGTCAGGAGATCTACCTGTGCAGCGAATGGAAACTCGTGCGTGAGTCATCCTTTTTATGTGTGTGTGTGTGTGAGAGAGAGAGAGAGAGAGAGAGAGAGAGAGAGAAAAAAAAAAAAGAGAGAGAGAGAGAAAACAGAAGAGAGGTAGAGAGAGGGAGGGGGAAGAGAGAGAGAAATAGGGCAGTAGTAGTATTAGTACTGGCTTTGACATGAAGAACGTATTGTTTGAAGAGCGATGATATGATAGAGAGTAAATATACTACTTCCCTACAAAAATAACACAGACAGAAAATAGGATAGATCACATCCCCAAACTCTGATTTCAGTTCTGTCCATTTATAGAAATAATGGCACGCCATTAATGTACACCATCAAAGGAACACATACGCACACTCGCACGTGCAAAGACAAAAACGTACACATTCATTAATATATAAACATGCAAAAACACACTGGTCGACTGGTTTAAGTTTTTTACTTTAGGGTGTGGTGCTGGCATCTGTAGCTTATCTCAGTGTGGAGCACTGCTACTCCAAACCAGTACTCTGGCTGTATGAACCAGTTTCAGTGACATACGCCAAAGCACCTTCTCTCAGATATGAATGTTTTAGTGGGTCAGACACCTCCACAGTGGTAAGGAAGCAGCTTCATGGCACAATTGGTCACTATGTGCCTCTCTGAGTGCCTAAACGTTAATTTAGGCAGTATTCCACATTTCGTACTGACTACGATTCCACTGGAAAACAACAAATAAAAACGTGGACTATTTTTTTATGAATGCAGTGAAATTAAAACCATAATTTCCTGAGTGTACAGAGGGCATGAGCAACTGTCCCACTGGCATACAAGTGACATGTTTTTCTAATTACTACACACCCGCACTACGTACTCACATGGTTCGCATTAAGTGTTTTAGTAAATACAGCTGATTTCTATAAGTCATTTCATCAAATAAATTCTGCTCCTTTAACGAACCACATCAGGCCACTGACTTCACTATAAGAAAGTTAATAGAAGCCATGGAACCGAAATCTCCTCCACAGCGTTCAGCAGGGTTTTATATGAGCAAAACAGAGCAAACGAGAGTAACATGAACCAAAATTCCTCAAATAAGGGATAACATTCTGTTTTATTGATTGATTTTTTACAGTTATGTGCCTGAAGTTATGAATTTATTCCCCCGTTTCCGGTTCCTTTAAATCTGGATAGTTTTCATTCAAACAAGATAAAGTCAAACAAAACTGGTGGCCTGATTATATTTACAATTCTCTTAATGTGACTGGATATTCATTTACACATGCGGCTCAAAAACTCTATCAGATTTTCCTTTTGCCTCGTCTTGTCCTCTAATTCCCAGTTGTAACATTTAGAAACTGAAAACACTGCAATTGCGCGACACAGCACAAGAGGGTGAAACTGTGAGAGAGATTGACTTTCTCCAAACACTGAAGAATAACAATGGATGTTGTTGCCCTTCGACCAATTTGCACCAGTCTAAGTGTTGTATTGATCAAAAAGCAACGCTACACCCCCCATTTCTTACTTTCTCCTCTCTAGTTTCAGCACTTTGGATTTGTTTGTTTGTGGCGACAGACAACGTTATTGACTGACAGCTCCATTGCTTGGTGTAAGGTTCTTTCCCTGTAGGTGAGGTGATTTGGTGAGGAGGAGTAGAAGGAGGAGGAGGAGGCAGAGAGGAGGCACACCCATCAGTGCTCTGAGAGGGCTAACAAACATTACTGTGTCAGGTAAAGGTGTACTTTGGCACAGGATGAATCAAAATCCTGACTTTGCCCACTCCCGGAAAATTACAAACCTTAAGTTGATGGAGAATTCCCTCTAGGTTTCAGTGGAAAGAGAGCCATCAGTGCCAGGTGTGTAATTAGCAGGAGGAGGGTGGCTCTAGATGGAGCTCAGGTCTCTCCTGGTGGTTGACAACAACACGTGCTCCACCAAGCAAGGCCTTCATTCTGTGCTGGATGGCTGGATGTTACTATGGTTTAGTGATGCCTTGTGTTTCTGTGAGAAGAGCCAGTCAGTAGTCACTATAGACACGGATTTCAGACAAACAGGCCCTGACTGCCATTTCACTGAATCTTCTGTTCTGTCAAGAAATATAAACAGGCTTAAAGTGACACCTGCTATGGTGATTTAGGTAATATGCAATGTTATTAAAGCATACCTTTAGAGTAGTTTTATCTAGAAATGTGAAAAAACTAATTTTCTACAAAATGAAAGAAAGCAGTTGCTTATTTGTGGTATTCATTCTGACAACCGATCAGTGAAAGCTTCCTTTAAACAAGTACTTGCAGGTATCAGGTACATAATACAGGGTGTTATGTTTTCAGTATGTGTGTGGAGTAGCTGGCCCTGGTGAGCTGGATTCTTCTCGATGGACAGCAGTGTTCTGTGACACAGCAGAGATCCTGCCTTAAACTGACCAGAGGTAATGTTGACCTCAGGGGACCTAACTGCAAATCCTGACAGATCATGGCAGTAATTTGTCTCCTTCAAGATAAAATGAGGTGTTCAGTCTGCTGAATCCCACAAGATTATTTCTGTGATCTTTAACAAACAAGTATAAAGCATATGTACAACCTAAGAAAACATTTCACACCGAACATGTAATTTCATGGTGAGACACGGACACACACACACAGACACACACACATATACGAACCAACACACAACATAACTCTGGAAAAAGAAGAAGAAAGAGTTCAGGGCGTGCTCCTTAAACCCGTAGCTGCACAGCTCAGGTAAGGTCCTGAGATCCCAAACCCAGCCCGGTTAATGACCATGAATAATACCAGTGGCTCAGTCCTTTGTCTCGTCTTTCGCACAGCCTAATCTGGCCTGACAGTCAGCTTTGCTCTTTTATTAACTCTGCGTCACTTGTAATCAGTGACAGTGAAGTCAGGCGGCAGGGCTCACTTGTGTGAACTCACACCACTGCCTCCCCGGACGCTGTGCGGCCCGCAAACTCAACATAATGAAATAATGGCACTCGCGCCCTCTATGTGGGTCAGGCCACTGCAAAGCTTTATTGATTTTTTTCTTTTCTGTGTCTGCGCTCCAGTCAGAAATCGGTGGCGATGTCTCTCCCAGGCCGAGTGTTTGGGTCTTTTTCCATGGCGTCCGGCCTGCCAAACAATGGAGGTGTCTGATACAGAAAAGGGCCCGGCACTAAGGCCGGGGAGGGTACGTAGGCAGGGGGGAGGGGCCAGGACTCTGTGTCTCTGCTTTAAAAGAATGCAGCCTGGCCCACATGTCTGCTCTACTCCTCAAACGCTGCTCACCCGCTCAGCTTGTGTCAGCACCATTGCTTTTTGTTGCCCTCTGCCACGTTCTGCACACAGATGCCTCGACTAATACTATTCTAACTTCAACCTAATGGCAGTTTGCAAATCAAATGAAACTACAGAGAATTAATTTACTGTACATCTGCTGTGGCATGGAAACATGCAAGGAAAATTGACTTTAGAACCAAGTAGTCACTGAAACATCTCTCAGATATGGATGGGAACAAGCAATACTACTCATTACAATACCTACAATCCACTGTGCATTCCCGAGACTGCAAATAGTTCCCTCAGCTGCAATATTTCTGCATGGGAGTTTTACATAATAAATACAATAATAATGCATTGAAATACTTTCTTAAATTACCTTTTTGAGTGAGAAACTCCTTTTACTCACAGTACATTTCATTTTCTTAAAGCCAAAGAGGCAAGACACAAAGTCTGCTTCCTGGACACACTGACTCTGTTTGGCTGCCAGCTTGCCAGCTGAGCCACTCACATCGTAGATGCCCTAAAAGCTCTATTGTAAGGACCCAGCAGTGCGCGCCACTCCTATTCTAGCATATCCATCTTGCTGCATTGGGGGGAGGGGCGAAGTGCTGGGGGGGCCGGAGGGGGGTGCAGTGAGGTAGAACGCTACTACAGGTGTGGGGAGAGTCATGCCTGGATCACGACTCGCTTGGATGCAAATACCTCTCCGTGTACAGATATTTTCATCAGTCTACGGAAAAAAAGCTTTCCGTAGTTTCATTACGGCTCACATTCGTTATCGTGTACGCTGTAGGCCTCCGCACAATTACGCTCATTTATGACGGAAAGTAATTACTTTAAACTCGGCTACCTGTAAGGTGGGTAACTGTAAATTAATTTGGAAGTTCCGTCTTTTTCTTTTCATTTGGAAGTAATCAGCGCTGTCTGCCGTTACATAACACAACCGGGAGGCAGAATTCAGATGCAAGAAACTGACCTTATGAGGAAAAAGACAGAATTTAAAGTTCAGAGCAATTTCATCATGCCAGGAGATAAAAGACGATATGTGACAAATGACGCTGAATATCCACATTGTCTACTCTCCAGCCCTGAATGCTTGCAGGTATTTAATTACAGAGAGGAACTAGCTTAATTATTGCTATTGTAATGTAAAATATGAAGTACATGGCCAGAATTATTCATAAAGCAGTGCATTTTCTTAACTTCAGGACCATAATTTTCAAAAAGAATGCTGGTTTTAATGTGTTACTTGTGTGTTCAGCACACCAGTCATGGCATAAAGTATGAAAGTCTGAATTTGTCCTTTACAAGCCCTTGCGTCTTGTCCCTCGTTTCAGGAAGAGCAGATAATGTCACCTTAATAAGGCTGGGACAAATCCTGAGGGCATTCCACATGGAGACATGGAGGGAGCATTAGCTTTGTGTTAGCAGCATCTTTTCACCCATTGACTCACCAGTGTTGTAACTTAGCTGGTTTAGTGTCAACTTTATCCTCCTCCTGAGCTGGGTCTAATTCTTTAATCACTGATATTAATGAAAGTGAGAAGCGGGCGGTGCACTGACATGTAAGCCGCTTTAGCAGAAACCCAACCCCAACCCCAACCCCCACCTCTCCACCTCCACACACACACACACACACACACACACACACACACACACACACACACACACACACACACACACACACACACACACACACACACACACACACACACACACAATTTTTACAGGCTCCTCTGACACCCTCTCTGGTCTATGTTTATTGTGTAAACTTGAAGAAGTCTGGGTGGAGGCTGGTTGGAAGGCAATAAGGAGGGAGAGAGCGGTGTGTCTTTTTGGGAGGGGGGTGGGGTTGAGGCTGTGGGTGTGGTGGAACTGCGTCAGGCTCAGAGAAAGGCATGCTGGGCCTCTGAAGGCCTAAAAGCTGGTTCTGGCTCAAGACGGACTTCCCTCAGCCACTGAACAGAAGGCCGCCTAATCAAGCCCTGCAGAAAGGCAGCATTAAGCTGGCCTGCACCTGTCCCTCTTATTGTTTGATATTTATAGCACTCATTACTATCTTACATATCTAGCATTCATCTCAAAATTCTTCAGGCATTTGTACCCATCTAAGTTTGATTTTTATTTTTTTTCATTCTTCAAATTTTTAATTACCAGCACCCTGGCTTTTCCTTACGTGCTCTCGTTCAGGTTTGATTTATGACTTTCAGTGCCACCTGGTCTCACATCACAGGTGCAGTCAGCATGTTAAGTGTGCCTTTATTTCAGCTCATCTTTGTGACGGCTCACTCAGGCTGTTTATTGATGGTTCCTATGAGCTAAATTAATAAAAAAGGCTTTGGGGACCCATCGCAGTCATAAGCAAGATTGCAATGGGTGTTTGCAATGTTGAAACACGTGCAGCAGCTAATTTAACCATCCCTTTCTATAAAACCTGGTTTGAGGTTACATCACTTGTTGTTTTCCTGTTGTCACATATTTCCAAGCTATTGTTGCCTGTAACACTGGAAACATTAGCTCTACCAAGAATCAGAGAGAAGGCCCATCATGGCTCAAACATTTTTTTGGAGAAGAGGCACAGGTGTTATTTCTAATATTGGCTGGAACAGTGTATATTAATTAAATAAGCCAGCATGATGGCCTCCTCCCTAATGGGGCTGAACAGTATTGTGAAAGAATCATAGTCATTTTCATAATTGAAAGTGCACTTAACACTATAGAGAGACCCCCCTCCCCCAACACACACACACACACACACACACACACACACACACACACACACACACACACACACACACACACACCACACACACACTGTTGCTTTTCTCCTGTTGTGAGGATGGGATCGTCTCCTGTTTTTGGATGTGTGTCCCTCTGCCCCGTTATTTCCCTGGACAACACCAAGACCCACAAGCACTTATCTGGGGTGGCCATCAAAAGCAGAGCAAATCTGACCGCTTCAGCTCACCTCCTGGTGTGCTTTCCATTTTCGGGCCTGAGCAGAGAATCCCCCCTGTGCTCGGACTGCCCCGACTGTCATGCGGCTCAAAGCCGCTGAGCTCTCGGACCTGAAAGGTTCCAAGAACAGCAAAACACACAATTTAATTACTACCACTGCAACAAGCTCCCAGCCCATTCAGTGGCTCCCATGTGAGCCGACCACAATTTTAAGCATGGCATCGCCTGAAAGATTGAGGAATGTATATCCCGCAAAACTGCCAGGCCACTTCATTGTTCCTGTGTATGCATAAACAGTGGGCTGTGATCATAGAGGTCATGCTTGAGCTGCTATCAGAAAAAAATGCTGCCATAAGAATGAACTAATTTGGTTTACACTGACAGCACCTTGCATTTACTGTATCAACATTTTTACCCCTCCACCGTTATGTACCTTTTCCACTCTTAAGCAAATACCAGGCCATTACTCATTGCACGATTCATGTTACGGTACAGAAACTTATAATCCACCTTGAGCTGATGAGACATTAGGAATTCAATCCTCCACATTAGTGCAAGGAAAACAATGCACTGGAACATGAGTGTGTCTCATTCTCAGTGATGATCTTGCAAAAACATACAGTTCTCTGTCAATTAAAACAGTAAATCAACCTGAGCCTTTACATATGATGTATATGAATATATTTTTTCTGTCTTCAAAAGTTATATACTTTGGCATGTTGCATGCATGAGAATACAGGCCTGATACACAATTGTATTAATGCATAGTTGTGCAACCAATTAGTGAATGGAAAAAGTGATTCATTCTTCCTTGTTCTGTTTAAAGAGAGTGAGCTCAGGCCTACAAAAGCAATAGTGTTACCAAACAGCCTTAATAGGAAAAACTCTACCACTCCTCCCCACCCTATGGATGCTTTCATGAATTAATACAGTAATATTATTCTGTAGAGGAGGAATTCAATTATCCTGCTTTGCAGAAGTTAAAGCGTGAATGATACTCAGTCATTTTAGTAGTATATCACTCGGTTTAAATTAGACTTTTTCAGTTAAATGGTTAAATTGAACTAACTACCTTTTCATGGATACATTTCCAGCAGGAAAACTAGGAAAATGTATTCAGAATATATTCCAATAATGGCTAAAAACAATGAGCGACAACATTAATTCATACATAAAGAATATGAATGCATAATAATGTTGCTATTGGGGTTTTAGAGTTGACATTGTTGTTTTGAGGTATGTTGTGGGAAATTGCCATGCTTTTGGAGTATGCTAATAGTGTATTCCCCTAATTCATTTGGGTTAGAATGGCTAATGCTTCAGGAAAAATCTGCCTGCAACTATTGCTGTTATATAGTTTATTATATTAACTTTATAACATCAATATACAAAAAATTCTATGTGAACCAATCAACAACATAAGTAAGTTGAAACCCAGTTTGGTAAAAATGCCAGAATACTCCACTAAAGAGTATTTTCATTCACCATGGTACCTTATAAAATACATGGTACCACTGAGAAATTATTTTTCCCAGAAACTTCCCCCAAAAGACAACTTTATTTTTGGCACCTCTTTCAAAGTGTGAAGTGAAACTACAGGGTATCCCAATTCCAAGACTGAAATTTGACATTATGTATTGCAAATTAAGTATAAATAATAGCACCACTACACATCAAACTCAAACTACCCACACAGTGGAAAATAATTATATCTTTTTATTATTTTTTTTTTTTGAATGGCCATTCTGTTACAGTAACCATAGCCAGCATCTTTGTATGAACATACAGTAAATACATGGGCCACATATTAACAGGGAGCATTAGTCATTGACTTGAAGAGTCTTGAGAGGCTTTGTTTTTAAAGCACAACATGGGGTAAAGTCAAGCAAAGCCTCAATCTTAAAAATCCCTGTCATGTCCAACAGGGAACAGGAATGAATTTGTTTTTAAGGGAACTGAATTTAATGTAACTAAGATTCCCATTAAATTCTTCTCTATGTTGATGGTACCTGCTGGTGTGAGTGTCAACTCTGATGTCAAACTCAACACTTGTAACAGACCCCTGTTGTCACACAAGACATAAAATGTGAGGTGCATGAGGTACCCTGGTGTATCGTATTTTTCCATGTAATTATTACTGTTGATGCAATTGTCACGGCCAGCTGGTACTCTGCAGATCCTGTACCCTGAAAAACCTCTGCCAACTACTTCAGGCATTCATGAAAGTCCATATCTAAGCGAAAAATGTATCTTTCAGTTATGTGGCAAGTACATTCATTTGAAGCTACCAAATCTATGTTACATTTGTACCGGTAAAAGTCATAACTAGTACAGTATACAATATAAAAACACAAGTTAGTTTTACAAAGGTAAAATTTGACTCTTTTTTAAAAAATAAATTATGCAACTGGCTCTGCAAAGTGAAATAAAAAGATGAATCTGTCATGAAATGAAAGGCAATGTCCTCATGACACTCCAACGTTAGACTCACATTAATGAGCAACTTTTTGAGTAATACAGCAAAAAAATAATAAAGTGGCCCCTACAATCTGGTACTGTCCATCTGACTTGGTCAAGCACTCTAAACTGGAGCCAGGGGCACTTGACCTAACAGGGAACATGCATCCAGGGCTGACATCACCATGTCTCCAAATTAACACAACAGAATGATCCGTATTTTTAGCAGAAAGTTTCATTCCTGCAGTTGTCCAATTGTTCTTTTCCTAAAGCGTTTTGGGGGAGCTCGTAGTCTGCTAATCAAAGGGAGAGATTCACTGCCTGTCAAGAGACACATAACAAATCCTTGTCAAGGAATGTTGCTATCGCATGCAAGATGATCCTCATTGGTGAACAAGATGTTATCTAAATGGTCCCAGTGGTCCCAATTTTCCAAAGATCATGCCCTAATGATGACCCAAGGCCCATTTTTAATAATTATTTGTGGTGCCCTTTCAACAATCATTCCACTTCTTTGCACAATTTTATTCAGAGCCCAAGACGGAATCCTACAGAACGTTCCTGCCTCGTAGACATAATCTTTTGGGGCTACATTAGTTCTGTTTTATCACATGCAGCAGGCATGATGCATTCAAAGAAAGCAGAAAATTCTCTAACAGTCTTATTTCTTTCTAATCTATGCATATTAAATATATCATGCTCGGCAGACTCCGTTCCACCTTTTTTTCCCTTCCTCGTTCGAGCGCAGAAAAGCTCTTTCCCAAAAGCTATGCCGGGGCTCCTCAAAACCACATGAAACATTCCTCATTTCCTCCAACACCCACCACCCCTCTCTCAGAACACACACACACACACTCACACATACTCACATACACACACACACATATACACACACACACACAGAGAGAGAGAGAGAGAGAGAGAACAGCATCATGCACAAGATAAGGCTCAACTGCATGGGTGAAAATGCATTGCTGAAACCTCTACAAAAGAAAACCAGGGGTCTAGAAGTGTGAACTTCTATAAGACTGCTTACGTTGATCAGATTTTACCTCCAAAATAATACATGGGCCACTTAAAAGGACCATCCAGTACTACAACATCCTCTAGAAGGAGAATCCCTCTTTATGACAATCATTTCAAATGTGATCTTGTGTATTTCACTCACACCAACATTACATTTTCACATTTCACATGTTCTCTTAATGACCCACAACTGTCCTAATCATGTATAGGAGATACAGATTTCATTTTGCTAAGAGATGAATGCTGACAAGATACACAGATCTGGGTCTTTAAGCATTTCCTGCAGCTTTCCAAGTTCATATAACTCCACATGTGATGTTATATTTCTCTATTAGAAAGGCAATGAAACACATGCACTTCACAACAGTTACTTGTGGATGAATCTATTGTAAAGTTTTGTAAGCTTTGGTTTTTGGTTCTCCAGACAACATGTCAATACTGCATTTGCATCTGTGTGAGTGATAGCAGTATGAATAATACATAACCCTTCAGCTTTATAGTATTTTTCCTTCATATGAGTACAGTTATTTATAGTGCTTTCCTAAAATATATAACAAAATCATTTGACATTTTCATGTCAGAAGGTCATAAATAAATATTTATGTAATTAATCATTTATTACTGTGTCTAGGATTACCTCCTACACCTTTTATCATTTTTTCATTTGACATATCTTTCACATAAATGCATGATGTATATTAATTCCTGAACCCTGAAATATTGAATAACATTTCAGTCCTAATCTCATGTGTGACCTTGCACATGGTGCAAAGAAAAGGCTGTGTACAGGTAAGTGATCTTCCTCCACTGAACATGCTGTGACATGGGGCTTTCATGAAAAACAAAACAGACAAGCTAAATTAATAGCTGTACGTCTTCAAACTGTCACCCTGTATGCAAAATGAAAACAATTTCTATGCATGTTATCAAAAACTTGTTTAATCAACTAACATTGATATTACTTCAAGCAATTAGGAGCATGCTGATAATGATATGAGTTTTCAGCTGTAAATAATTATGCTGCCTTAAGGCGATGCTTTAATTTTCAACTCGCTGTATCTATAAACAATAATCAAACCGCCAAGCGAAAGTTGGGCTCTTGTTGTGGTACTTTAGGAAGTGGCAGTGGGACCCTGCAGGATGCCCATAGCGGTCTTAACCTTAACACAGCGCTGGCCCGTTAGCCCATGAGCTAACGAGCGATGGTATCGATTAAAACTGGAAACCCATACAGTCATCTGGCTGCTGGCTCCTCTGCAGCAGCAGAGCCATTACAGCCTGTGCCTTTCTGCGGTGCAAGGAGAGGGTGGAGCTGCCTCCACTGTGACTCAATAAATGGGGACATTAGGAGGAAACATTGTAATTGCAGCAGCCCACATCTTGTTAATGAGTAACGTACAGTCAGGCTTCATGCAGCTCCAGCTAAATTGTTTATACAACGTATCCTCGTGCTGCTATTTAACATCACCCACAATAAAGCAGCGCAGTTTGCAGAAATAAAGGCATAACTGGGGTTTGGGTTTGCTTGATTAGATGAATAAATTGGGAATGCATAACTGTGTGTTTGTGTGTGCATAAATCAAATTCAGTCTGTTTACAGTTCAATCTGCATTTTGACAAATACACTTTACTATAACATAAGATCCATGAACACCATATTCTGTATAACGTATGCTATCACTATCATAGCAAACCAGATTTAGGATTTTGCAGCTACAGTATACTAAATGCATTATATTTTAATGCCCCATGCACCTACCTCTAAACACAAAGAGATTGTTTTCCATTCGTTGGACACTGGCAGATTAGTCTTATGCATCATAACCTATTCGTTCATTGGAACCCTTAAATGGATGAACAGATGATGTTACAGTTTAATTTGCTGGAGGTAAATGCTATATTGTATGCACTGTTTACATACTTAAACATAGAAAATGAAGAAAAAGGAACAAATAATAAAAAAACAATACCTATGTATATACAATTTGCCTCTCTTTTCACCACAAGCTGAAGTGTGGTGAGTGTTCAGAATGACCGTTCTGCACCCCCCAGGTGTATGTTACTTGGGTATAGCTTTGGATACCAGGAGCTTTAGGACACATTATTTGCTACACAGAAATGCAGATCTTCACTTTTTATTTTTCTAAAACGACTGATCCCACCATTTTGTTTGCATCAATGTATAACACATTATTTAATTCTTTTTTTGATGGAATCTGGTTTAGATCTGTTACCCGGCTCCAGCAATCTCTGACCAAAGCAATGGAATGTAGAAAAAGCCTGACAGCTTACTTCATTCACTGTCTACAATAAGGCGTCCCTGTGTCAATGTCAAAGGACTAAGATGAAGAACATAATTAAGGAAACATATGAAAGCTGGGGCCGGGTTTGAGATTAATTAGCCGTATGTCAATATTCTCATCAATACCCGATTAACAAATGACACATTGCCCAATGAAATGTATTGATTCCTAGGCACGCTGCAGTGGTAATAAGTTGGAGCTGCTTCACTAAATGGGAAAGCTGACAAAAAAAGCCATTTATTAATGCAGTGTGCTGAGACTTTCCCACAGAAAGCAGCAAATCAAAGCCCCAAAATCTCCTGTAATTAGTCTCACTGCAGACCAAATCTGCCTCTACCTCACAGGCATCCATGAGTCTTGACAATGAGGATTTCTGTATATTAGTTCTCATATGCTAAATAGGTAATATCATCATATTTCAGAAATATTGTTGTGATTGGAAGGATGGGAGGGAAAGGAACATCAATATCATCTGACAGTGAAATGACAAGATGGGCCTGTGTACTGCTACTTATCTCATATCGGCAGGCGTATATTTCTTCATCATTAGTTTTTTTTTTTTTTTTTTTGATTAATACCTTTAGGAAATACTTAAAATAAAACTTTCTCGTGACAATGGGAAACTCCTCCTGAAGAGTATGAGGTGCCCCTGATTTGCCATGGCTTTCCACAAAATGATGTTTACCTTGTGTAAAGTGTTTGCAGTTACCTTTATATTGTATAAAAAGTCATACAGGTTATGTTATGGTGAGATGGGTCAGACAAGCAGTTAGTCATGTGGCCATTATATTTTATCAGACTATATAGACAGTATCCAAGCTTCTGTATTTTAGGACCTAAATCCTGTACTATATAACACATAAACCATGAATCAGTAGAAAGGAGTTTTTCTTTATCTTGACAGCTGGCTTGATAAGAGTTGGCACAGGAGCCGCTCATACTATTAGCTAGCCCTTTATAGTAATGAATGCTTAGATGAGGGATGTACAATTCTAGTCCTGGAGTCGAATTCCTTGCAGGTTAATTAGGTAAGATAACATCATTAGCCACTCTCATGCCTACATAGTGAATTAATTGGATAAGCTAAGGCCCGGATTGTAGATTTAGGTCTATATTTAATCATTTAAACAATCAGGAACAACTGAAGCAAGGACATGGGGAGTCCAGATCAGTGAATGTCTTATTTAGATCATATATAGAACCTGCTTAATTAGCACAGGGATACTGGTAACGCTGTGGCTGTGTAGTAATAAACTAATAATGTTATTAATGTTAATGTTAATCTATTAATTCCTTTGCATATCCCATTAAGGTTGTCATACTTTTACAGTATGATATATATATATAGGCCAAAATACATATACTTTGGTAGTCACTATACCGACACTAAATATATTCATGATATGTGTTACATGGATTATATAAAATATCTAATATATTTTCACTGATCTTTACTTTGGTCAGTTTGAAGCATTGTTTACATGAATTATACCAGCTGAAACAAATCAATATTTCACTCCAGGTACACATGACAAGCACTGCATTCAAAGGGGGAAAATAAATAAATAAATAAATAATAAATAAATAAATAAATAAATAAATGAACACATAAGTTAAACTAACAGAATGTTTTCTGTCTACAGATTACCCTTAAACATGATGGTTATTGATCTTAGAGCTGTCAAACAAACAACATTAATGTTTTTGAACAAATATTTTTCCTTACATGAAAAGGCCATGAATAGCATTATTTATTACAATAATCAATGGGCGAGTGAAGTTTAGATTAAATATAAGGTAGACATGACAAATTTCCTCTATCTATTGTAATTCAGAATTTTGGCTTTTTGGCCTATATTTCAAACAAATGGCAATGTTTTCTTTGTGTGAAGTGTCTTTATGAGAAATGTTGTAAATAATGTATGAGAAACCTTTGTACAGCCTGTCAAACTACATAATGAATGCTTACAAAGTTGTATGATGGTTTGTTGTAGTGGCAAATTCATTATTCTAATTGATGTAGTACAGTAACAAAGGCCTGCTTTTCCATTAAAGCACCACCTGTAAACAGTCATAAGAATCCCTTTCAGAACCTGTAGTCACTTTTGAGCAATGCATAAATAATAAAACAACACTTAAAAAGACAAGCAACACACAGTGCCATCTGGTTTATGGCAGCAAAAGTTGCCAGAGCTGAAACCTTATCTGACGTATCCATTAAGAGTATTCAACAGATGATAGCAAAATAGTTCTTTGTACAGCAGACGGGAAGGAGTCTCTTGATTAAAGATCGATACGAAATGAATAAATGTCAAATATATTTTGATATAGATCGCAAAAACACATGGGCATAACATTTTAAAAATGTATTTAGCTCTTTATAAGAGAATGTATACCGGCTGCAAGTCTACCGACAGGATACATAAAGATAAGCACAGTTAAGTAAATACTCTGACATGTAGTACAGCTTTACTTAGTCTACTCAGGCAGTTCTTGGTTGGCTATGAAAAGTTCATATAATATAGGCAAAACACGGGGACACACAATTGTTAGTGAAGCCAACATTTATTTTATTCTGTCTACATATTTATAGGCTATGCAGTACCAAATGGGCAAACGAGTTACAACCTGTTCATCCAGGACGACGCTCCTACTGCATTCACACAGTAGCATGCATGCAAATTTACAACGGATTCAAGAGCAGAAGCGGTTACTGTCCTGGAAAGTGTTAACTGTTTCACTATTTTGTTCTGAGCATCAATAATAATTTTCAGTGCTCTCCCTGGCATAGCGTGCAACGTCAAGAAAACAGCCCCATTCGATACAAACATGACAGAATTAGAACTGAATTTGGTACTGCAGCATGAGATGAGGTATACATATACGCCATCATCTCCTCTACTAACGGTAAACTTTCGAAGAATGTTCGGCGGCCACTCACCTGTCTTTGTGCCTTCATCACATAGCTGCGTCATGGTTACCTTGGAGACTCCAATTTGGAGATCCAGTTGCAGTTCAGGGGGAAGGTAGAGAAAGAAATTCCCAGGTAAATTTTATTCACGTATGCTAATGTTTTTAAATGCACGAGTATACATAAAACAGAATACTTCCATAATGTGCTTTTGTAAGGTCTGATAAGTGTTTGTAGGCCTAACGCAATTGTTAAGGTAAAAAGTCGCATTTATGTCTGTAAAGGACTGCTGCCACCCGTGTGTTGCATTTCTGTGTAGGAGTGTTCCATGGCCGGTGTGTAGAACGTTCGGATATTTATCTCTCGATAATATAGTAATATAATTTGACTGGTGATTGTGTTCACTGTAATTTGTTATTCTGCTTTTAGTAAAATAAAACACAATTTGTGCACTGTAATAGGCCTAGGTGTTATTCGCTGCATATACACATATCATGGACTTTTGCATGATTATTCGTAATAATATTTTATTTTGGACTACAACAACAGAGTAATGGTCAATAAAAGTTTTCTTGTTCTCACTGGCAGTTTGTGTATTTCGGTAGGTTTGTTCTTGATGCTTTTACACCATCCTTTAATCGTTCCATAAGTCAATAAGTTTGATTTTTGAACACGATGAAAGAAAGTAATGAACTAGCCTTAGGTTTAAACGATCAAGCAGAAACAAAGCCTGTGGCAATAACAATAGCAATGCTTTCTAGGATTGCGAGAGATTATCTACACAAACAAAATACTTCGGTTTGACTTGCTTTGTGACTGATGAAATTAAATCCTGTATTCTTGGTAGTGGATAACAAAGAATGTAAGCTAAATATTTCTGGTTACACAATAAAGTAAAAGGGGAGGTTCATGGGCTGAGAAACACAGTGGAGCTTCTCCTTTGGGATTAGGGTTTGACTGAGCTTTACTGAGTAGATGACAGAGAAGATAATGCCTCACTAAGCAGAGGGTGGATGGAGTGGAGTTGCCTCTGTCACTCTTTCTTGGGCAGTGCATAAAATGCACCTTGAAATTTATAGGTATAGAATGGCAACTTTTACATTCACTTTACTTGTGTGAATCAGGTTAAGTGGTCTATTGACAGCATGATAGCTTTAAGGGGAAATGGGTTATGTTTTCTTTGAAAAGTTGTATAACTAGATGTATCGCTAATGGCGTGTTTTTATACAATGAAAGTACTGTGTTATATCAGACTCATTGATGATGACATGTTAAAGATAACATAAACTAAGTGTTTAGATCATGCACATTTGTCCCGACCTTCAGATCTTAGCAATGTTAACTTTTTCCCAAAAAGTATGTTAAGCACAAAGGACTGTAGGGTGTTGTGTGCATGTATTTACATCCTCTTTGTTGAGCCAACTCCTATGAGTCACTCATTTTTGTGGTTAAGAAGCTGTTTGGAATCAAATAATTTTGAGAACAACAGTTGGCAGATAGAGGCTAACAGCTTTTACAACCAATTGTCTGGGCTGCTCACAGAATCCCATTTTTATAACCCCTATAAAACATTCATACACCCAGCACTATTAGTAACTAAGAAAACAAATCACTAAATGAAAAACATAAATTTCAAAACCATTGTTTATTCAATAGGATGCAGGTGGAGGAAACGTTACAAAGTAACACTTTATCCAAAACTGAATCTCCCTCCTTACCCTGAAGGATAAAAAAGTCAGGGAGAAGAAAAGTTACTCAAGTCACTAAGAAAAAATATATCATTTTCTCAACTTCATATTCTTTCATTATCAAGTAATATTGCTGTTGCACTTAATATGGAACATATACAATATTCAAAAATTCCATATTAAATAAAACGGAATATACAGAATGTAATTTTAAACATTGATTAAAAATAGGTCTGTTAAAACATACATTTTCCCATCCATGTACACAGCACAAATTCAGTGGTTTAACATGCTTTGTGAGTACACCCAGTGGAACAGTGTTTAATATGAAGAAGTGTACTGTTTCACAGTAACTTACATGGTATGGGATAATCTCTCACATTTTGCCTGGGGTTTGTTTTGCTATATCAGCAGAAACTTGTGAAAACTGTCTGAATTACCATTGGAAAAATGTTTAAAAGACTAAATAGTACTGTCTCAAATGTAAATGAATATGCAATATTAAAATAATAAGGAACAATAATATAGCCCTTATGATAATAATTCATGTAAACTATATTTATGCTGACATACAGTACATCAAGATGTATAGCAAAGATTGAGCTAAGAATCATAAACATACAAACCACAACAACCCCAGCTGGATGTGAAACTGTAGAACAGCTGAACAGACTACTTGGAACAGGCTGTGTTTTTTACCTGCTACGGAGTTGTGGTTGAACAAGAACTCTCCACCACCTCTCCTGTTGTCTGTGTCATTCTGAAAAAGGAAATTGTTCTTCATCACTCAGCTTATTTTAACAACAGCTATAATGGCATCTTGTAACACATGATTTTGTCATTTCCAGTTTTTAAATCTGTTATATGCTGCTCAAAAAGCACAACCACTGCATAGTTCTGGTTGGAACATGATGAACAAGATGGACAATGATTTGAAACTGATGTTTGTGAGGCCCCAGTTTAACTGGGAAGGCTGTAGAGGACACTGAGCATTTACACAGTTTGTGCTGGAACTTGAATAAATCATGAAAACTATGTGTGCCAGATATCATCTATGCATAAAATATCATCAACACTTTAAAATAAACTCACAAACTGTTCCTCAGTCTGCCTGTCTGTCTGTTTATCCGTTAGTCTTTCTCTCTCTCTCTCTCTCACTCTCTCTCTCTCTCTCTCTCTTTCTCTTTCTTTCTCTGTACCTCTACACTCATATATAACTGTTTATTGGCAGCAATATGTATTATTGTTAATACTACTGCTTATGTAATCTCTACTATGCTACTTCTGTTTCTGTCACCAGGTATCTTACTTGTTCTGAAAATGATAAAGACATTAAAGTGTACTAAAGCTGTTGTCTTTTTTCTCCCCTTTTTCAGGCTGGGTGAAAATAATCAAAGGATCCTAAACACTGATTTGGCTCTTAGGGCATGGATGCATTTGGCCCTGTAAGTAAAGCTTGGGATGCAGGATTGTGTTTTCACCCGAGTGAATTCTGTGGATGGTCTGTGGCAGACCGCTGACATTTAACTCTCTTTCATTTAGCCCCCGAGATCTCAGTGGGTGATTTGGGGAGGGTAGCAGGCAGTACTGCATTGAGAAAAGTTCTCAAAGAGTGAAACAAAAAGTCTCTTCAGAGTCCCAAGGAGTTCCCATGGTCTCTAGAGGGACCTTGATCCTGCTCTGCTTCATTTTCATGTCACTTATTAGATTTACAAACACAAAAAGTACATATTTATGTGTTTCTTGGTGCCTCTGGGTTGGACATAGGACAAAAATGAGGGGATTTTCCCTTGTCCTGAGCCAGTGCACTGGAAATGTGCAGGCTGACTGCATTGGCCCAATGGTGGTCTTTGGTCTGAATCTGGAATCCTCTCACACTGACTGTACTGACATAGTCCAAGACATTTGGTGACATCTTTAAAAATCTTCTTGGTACTGGTGATATTGATTTCTGGGTACAGGGGTACAGAGTTCCCAGAAAAGCAAATGAGATTTCATGTAACTGTGAATATGCCATCACAATAATGCCAATTTCACCTCTTTACAATTTAGAAATACTGTTATGAATTGTTCTACTGAGAATGTTCTTCAGTTTGTCTGTGTTGTCTGTAAAGTAATAACGGATAAATCATGGTGATTAGAATACATAATCATCTACTGAAATACAGTTTAGCATATGACTGTAATTACATTGCTCAATAACATGCCATGCTGACTTCGGTTGATTTGACAGGTACAATACCTGTGTGTATGTAATTATCTTTCGACATAGATAAAGTTTACATTTTTAGATAGCCTGCTTGGTGTGGTGGCCTGTGGTGTCCAGCAGAGGTGAAACACATGGCTCTCTTAATGTTATGTACTGACAAATTTGATGGAGGAGAGCAATAGGCCTAACAGTTTACAGCTATATTTCAAGCATTCCCTTCACCTGCATAGTCAGTTAGCTTAGCATCAAAGGAACACCCATGCATAAATAATTAAACCCAATGTCTTAAAGGGGCCAGCATATATTAATTAGGACTGAATGTTAATTATGTTCCTCTGCTCCCTATCAATTGAGGCGGCAGATAATGTAGCATATGACCACTTGGCAGATTGCCCAGTTTCTGTTTACTTGTATAAGCCTTTGTCAAAATAGGAGATACAGGTATTTACGTGCAATTTGGTACTGCAGATGTGTTACTGTTGATACAAATGTCAAGCAGTTGGGGAATACAGCAGTATTGTGTTTTAACAATGTTAATCTGTGTGTTGACAAATGATCTAAGTGATATCCGCTCAGCTGTGCCGTTTGATATTTCTATCAGCCTGTACTTCATTGGAAATCTAGCATCATGATGCATGTCTCATTAAAACACATGGCATATCCGTCTGTACAAAGCAGCATTATTCTGGCAGAGCAAATGGGGAATGGGTGTTGTGGACTGCTCTCCTGGCAATGATAAAATCCCTGCTCCATGGCCAATACTAACATGTAAGTGTGTTTGTACATAGACTGTGTTTTTGATCAATGCACTCAGCTTTTGTTTCATTTGACTGGCCTTTTGCCTTCTAAGTTTTCCAGTGACATGGCAGGGTGGGGAAACTAGGTGGCTGATGTGCTGTGAAGATGATGTGTGCTCCTAGCCTAATGATTTTGAAAAACAGTTGAAATACAGATTAAGAACACCTAATTTAATCCAACGAGAGGGACACAACATGCCAGTGTTTGTAGGAGTCTAATGCATGCACTGCTTAGACCGGGCGAGGCTCTGTCATTCCAGGGCCGCTCTTCTATTTGACTCCCAGCCTGCGCTGGGACTGCTGTCTGGAAGTGGTAGTTTTAAAGTGGGCCTTGACGCCGTGGACGCGCGCTGTCCTGAGCGCTCGTTGTAAGCGGATAGGGACGGGGAGACAGCTCAGAGCAGAGCTTGTTTACAGCGGGATAGAAGAAAACAGCCAGACATAAATTAGGGTTGACGGTTTCATGAAGCACAATTGGTTGATCACAGATTCAATGTGACTGCCCTGAACTGGGCGATGATCCGTACAGTATGCAAAATTCACTTTCTAGCTGGTCCATGCCCACCAGCCTAGCAGCAGTCTTCCCAGAGCCCTCACAGCTACAGCCTTGAATGGAACCAGAACTGAACAAGGCATTGTTGTACCCAATTCCTTTTGACAACAATCACATTCTTTTAAAAACTTCATAGATTTTCCTTGTCACCAGTTATAAATGAAGGGATTTTTTGTTCCATGACCACAAAGTAAGAATTTTATGTGCAGACGCATTTTGTGTGAGGAAAGGGGTAGAATTTTTAATGTCATGAGAAGTGGTGTGCATTAAAATTAATTTATGGCTCTTATATCGCATTCATTGCTAGTTATATCACAACAGTTATACTTGGCACATGACTCTGTGTTAGCACTGTGCATTTAATGTATTTATGTTCATTGGAAAATCATGTCAAGAGGAATTTACTCCTCCATATTCTTAAATGCACATGGTAATGTGTTTATAGTAGAAATTGCTCAGCATTTTCAAATCTGTGCTGTGAAGCCATATCTGTCTTGTTGACCTGTCAGAGCAAACAGTACTCTGGCTCACCCTAACACATTATGCAATGATGAATATATTTTTGATGCTGCACTATTGTTTATTACTTAAGACACGAAGGGCATGCATATGTTATAATATAAATGTCTGGATGTGCTGTTTTTGGGTCCCCAAGAAAAGGTAGGAAACAAACAAAAACATTAAGAGCAATTACTCTCATAACACAGGGTGGAAAATGGAATACATAGACCAGTTAATAAATAAAAAATTAGTGTCTGAATCATATTCATTATGACAGTGACTATACTCTTTTGGCTTGAAATAATCAATTGCGTGTTTTGGAGCCTTTCTTCTTCTTCTTTTTTTTTTTTGCTTTTTTCTCTGTGATTGACTATGCAGTTTTGTAAAACAAGGAGCTGGACTTTAGGCAATAAATTTGTGCAAATTGCAACCGTGTTGACATTTAAAGTGAATGGAACTAATTTGAATGAAATGTGAGAAATTCTACCAAGTCTGGTAATAACAGAGTGCATATCAAACCATTGTGGTATGTCAGAATAAACAAAACAACACATTTCCCTAGTATGGAAGCAGAAAAGGGATGAAAGAATCAAGTTTTCTGTCTGCATCATATATTATGTGAGGGCTAGTAATGGTTTGAAATGGCATGCTTCCTAAATGACACACAGAGTTGCAGTAAAAATGCAGTCCTGAGAATACTGCTTTTTATAGTAAAGGGCATGTTAGATACAGACCACAGCCGCCATAAAACCAGCTGTAAACTGCTGTATTGCTTTTGGGATCCACATTGCTTTTCTAGTCATTTTGAGACATTATCACCATGGCCGAGTGTGACTGCCCTCCGATGTGCTTCCCCCTGTCTTTCTAATGTTCCCCTAAGCGTACTGAGGCATGGCGTGCCCAGAGTGTATGTACACACTAATAACGCCTATTCACAAACTGCATGCTGTGACTTTGGAGTCCAGTCGTGGTCTGCAGTTTTAGGGCTGTCTGCACAGTTTTGCTTGATTGTAATCATTAATATCTTACATTGCTTTCTCAGTCCCCAGACTGTTGATTGTGTCCAGGATGTAGAATGCTTTGCTGGTGTAATGTTCCATGTGACATGCTTTTATGAATGCAAACTTTTATGTGTGGGGAATGACATGATAAACACACTACAAAAATACACATACACACACACACTTCAAAAAACAAAACAAAAGATTACATGTTTAAGGCGAGACAGTTGGATACTGTTCGTCATGTATGCAGTGCAATTCAGCATGTTCTTTGGAAAAAAAACATATATTTTTTTGCGGTTTTGCCCTTGTCTGTAAAATGCTTCTATCTCAAGGGCATAAACAGATATTTTTAAAAATAAAGGCATGCTTTCTGCCTTCATCGTGCTAACTTAATGATTAATTACATGAGTTAACCAGAGCCGAGCTCCACCAATGTCTCCATATATAGGTCTATGTGATGATGTTACATATCCTGCAATATCAGCAAAGCCTTTATACACAATACACTTGGGGCTAATAATTAATTAACAGGTTAACTACATTAGCAGTAACAGGAAGCCAAGGACATACACTATTCACAAGGACCTGGATTTTTAATCTGAGTGGTCAGGGACCACTAATATCTTTTAGAAGAGCAATATGTAGAACATAATATGCAATGGCCAGGTCGTCAAATTAATTTAAGTACATTATGACCATACAGAGTGGAGTATAAAGAGAGAAAAAAGGCTATTGAGAAAGGCCAACACAGAGCCCATGTCATGAAGGTTCATTTGATCTAAAAAAATCCCTTAAAGCAATGTGAATTTAAAGGAATAACAACATTTTTCTATAATCTAAGACATGTTTTGATCTCACTATTCATAAAGTTTGTGCATACTATCCCCTTGTTTTTCCAAATCTTGCACTAATGCTGATCTGTGATGTTCCAATCAATGTCTAACGCTTTATTTCTATATTTCCTCAGTTGCTAACATTCTGACAAAATGGAGACATGTATGTGTGTACTTTAATATTATTTTGATGCATATAGTATTTTTGATTCACAAAATTGTGCAGACATGGACAGAGTCTTTTTTTTAAACAAGAGTAAGGGAAATGAGCTGTTTTCACATTAGCAAAGGAGTTGCCACATTTAGACATACTTGAGGCAGATTACAACTTACCTCAGGAAATTGAAGGAACCCATACAGGTGTGTACAGATCAATTGTATTGTGTTAAAAACAAGTCAGCCCCATACAGTTAATGATACTGGTAAATGGTAAAGTCTAACTGTTAAACGCAACCCAGTGAAATTGATTGGAAAGCAGTAGAAGGAAAATGACTTTTAAATAAGTTACAATTAGATAACCATTAATCTCTGTGGTATAAATGAATGTCTTGCTTTAGGGCTTGTTGGATTGAAAAACAGATTTACAAAACTCTTCTTTTCAAATTGGAATATATGTCCTCTACAATTTATAATTGCCCTGACATCTAAAATTTAAAAACATTCCCTTTTCCTTCCATGTGAATGTTGTTTTAAATTTTGTGTTGTTTACATGAACAAACTATATGTATGACTGCAGACACGTTGCACCATATTAACAAAATAGGGAACATAAGATACTGAAAGAGTCTAATGAAAAGAGATTTTTTTTATTTAAAGTCATTTTATATACCATAGAATTATAAAAAACAGAATGTCCTTTAAGTGGGGACTGAAATTTTATTGCTATTTTGTTTGCTTTTGCCTTATCCTGCCTTATTGACTAATCCCTAAATTGTATAGTTAAATAAGATTTGCTATAGAAATAACATCCACTTTTACTTTTCTGTATTTTAATGTCAAGGAGCAATCTTAAGAAGACCAAAGAGAACAAGCAATAACCACTCACAGGCACTCATTTTACACATAAAAACACTGTGATGTTTTTCCCCCCAAACACGCATACTTTAATAATACCCTGCATACATGAAGGAATGTGCTGTAGGTTGAATGGCTTTCCCTGGCACAGCTTTGTGTCATCGTTACATCTGCAGTACATGCGCATACACATTCATGATGGGTGTGGATAGGTGGTCCCGCTGTGGGACAGAGTCACCCATTGAGTCACATCTGAACAATCTCAGTCACATATGCCGTGATTAAGGGATCATGTTATGTGATGTTGATGTTCTATGAGACATGCTGATTTAGGATGCTAATAAAAACTGTTTATCATTTTTTTTTGCTGTAAAGGAACCATTTTTCAAAAACTAAGATCTATGTGTCATTGGTCTCTGTCCAAACAACCATTTAAACCGTTTTAAGGACCACACACACACACACACACACACACACACACACACACACACACACACACACACATATATATATATAAACTGTAGAAACTATTTGTAGAAACTTTTCAGTTCCATTTAGAAACCATTTGTTTTAAGTGTATATGGAATACTCATTGCTGTAGAGTATTTCTGATTCAGTGGAAAATGCAGAGTGGAATGTGTCACCTTTCTCTAAAAACCATCATTTTCAGGATAAAACAGCCATAGTTATCTCTCAAGTATACATTTTAGTTCCTTTCTGTACAGCAATCTTTCTTAAGTGTACTAGTTAATATTATTTGGGTGTATCTAGTGCTCGTATTTCAATGATACGAAAGAAAACAATAAACCATAGGTGTGTTATTACATATATTTCAACTTTGTGTAAAAGATATTATTTTAATTAATTTTTATAAATGTTGTTTATTGCAGGCTAGGGCCAACACTACTCTACATTGTTCACTAGTCTGTGTTGGTAGTCCACATTTGTCTGTACTGTCTGAATGCACAGCACACATAAACGCAAACAGAGGAATTCTTTAAAGCTGCTTTGCTTTTCAGGGGTGTTGTCTTCCATTCATTAAAACGAGAAATAGCAAGAAACAGAGGAAGTATTTTAATGTGACCTTCATTACGCATTCACGTCAACTTTTCTTATCTATTTATGATTAAATTTTTTCCACTCCTGTTGTTCAATTAGTGCTTGACCCCTTTAGCGGAGATGTAAATTAAATGACATTTCAGTGTCGTCCCATATTTAAAATACTGCGTTAGTTGCGGATCATAAATGATGATCTTCATTCTGTAGCTAATTTATTCATTTAACAATTTCCCTCCAGAAGTTCCAGCAGAAGGCTCTGAAGCAGTCTAAGCAGAAGAAATCCGAGTCGGCTGAATTTCTGATGGGTGAGCCCTGCTTGATGAGTTATTGCTCATAATTTGTGTAAGGATTAATTAACTAATTACAGACAAATGGCTTTGGGCTAAATTTTGCTCTTGCTTGTCAGGGCGCAATTTGTAATTATTTTAATCATTTATTCTTCTTCTCTTCTTTTTTTTCCTCCAAGATTCAGATTTAATTTTAACCTAATTGTGTTTTAGTGACATTCGAGGAGGATGCGCTTGAGTATTTTGGGTAAAGGAATCACTAGAAGGAATTATATGGCTGTCATTGAAATGTACTTTGGTACAATGCTCTGGTTCCTGACCTCCTTGTGTTTTTTTAATTTTTCTGTTTTTTTTTTTTTTTTTTTTTTTTTTACTACAGGAGGAGACAAGAAAGCCGAAAAGGAAGGCTTTGAAAACCCAGCGTTTGATGGCGACGATGGGAACCTCTCGGCTCAATGCGCTCTAGGAAGACGAGAAATCGAACATGACAAGCAGGATAGCACCCTTGCAGCTCACCAACAAAAAATGGAGCTGCAAGCCCATGCCAAACCAAGAGGTGAAGCTTCATTCTTCATTAAACTCAAACTGACTGACAGTGGTTTTTGTTCCTGATCTAACCTTTTGCGTTCGGAGGCCTGATCCATGCATTCCAAGCTAACACGTCCCAACAAGTCCCCTCATAACTTTCAGTAGAAAGTGTCATGATGTTCCAGAACATCTTGCTGGAGTCAGAATATTCTGTGAGCACATGCCTCCCGGAGTGCTGATTTCATGCGCTAGACTTCAGCTTTCTTATCCCACCAGATTGAGACTTCAGAGTATCTTTAAAGTGTGGATACTGCATAAAAGCCCTAAAACAAAGCCAGGGCACAGTCTTCAGGATAAATATGATTCATAATCAGCATTTCATGAGACCTGCTTTCAGCCAAAAAAATTGATACACTGGAGGTTATGCAATAGCAATTATATTTTTTAAAATATCCAGTTATAAATTCACATAATTCCTGTTGTACAAATGAGCTGATTCAATCTTTGAAAGACGCTTTTGCAATGTTTTGAATTTTAATGGAGAATTTTTTAAAACACTTTTAGTAACTATAGTTAGTTTGTCCTTTGATCTGCACCAGTACTGTACATATGTGGAAAAGGCAAAATAATCCAACCCAGCCATGATGGTTTATCAGTCACTTCCCAAGCTAATTAAAAAATAATCACAACATAAATAATCAACTTTGCTTATTTTACTGAGATGCTTTCCTTTTTTCCTCAGAAACTGTTGGGAATATGTTGTGTGACCTGGGTAAGCTCAGGATAATCACACGTTCAGCCATATGGTTGTGCTTTAATGAAAATGTGCACAGCCTCCCAAAGTCACGATGAAAACAGCAAATAGCATGCTTCTTATTAGTATTAGTCCCACTACTACTCTGCAGCAGTACAAAAGGAAATGAGAATGAGAACCAGCGATACTGCTTGTGGAATTTTCACACTCATTATTTTCTAAAGTTTACTGACACCATATAAACAAATCACATAATGAGAAAGTAGAAGTATGTGTGATTTCTTTGTGAGATGAAATGCACTTTTGTTGGCTCAGAATTAAAACATATATATACTGACACTGTTTCCCAACGGACAGAGTAAAGGAAGCCATCAAAGCAAGGAGCTGATTTTGATCAGAAGGATGGGAATGATTTTGATTAGTGATAGCTTGCAGGAGATCCATTGCAGGGAGCTGGCTGGCGTAGCCCCGCCCATTTGCTGGGGCTACAGTGCTCGGTGAGAGTGGCAGAGCAGATTCTCCTTATTAGCTTGGTGTTACCCATCAGCACGTCATGTGAGAGACAGGGATAGGACCGTGATGAATCCCAGGGGCAGTCTTCTCTCATCAAAGATTAAATCAATAACATCGGCCCCTCTTGGCTCTGAATTGTCAGCAGATATGTTATGACTTGCACTTATTAAAAAAAGAAAAGAAACAGTAATATTCCAAGAGTCGGGGGCCTCCTCTGTGAAATCAATCATCCATGGGAAACTTTTCATTGGAAAGGGGCTGCGTGTCATTTTTGACTGTAGTGTGTCAAACAGCACCGTTAACTATTGTTTGTTGACAATTTATCATTCTGTTTTTACACTGGGCTGTTCATCTTTCAAAAGGTTTGGTTGCCTTAAAATGGAATGTGATAATTGTATTGGTCTTTATGTGTATTGAGAAGGTTAGCAAGGCTTTGCTAATGTAAAAATTAGTGTTGAGCTTTATTTATCCATGGTATGACAATTTACCACTAAATATGCACAGTCAGTAGAAGTAAGTGGTATTTCTTCCTTTCTCCTCCCCTGAGATGCCATGTTAAACTAATGTCCATATTGGATTTGAATATGTTTTATTTGGCCATTGTGTACTAAGTTCAAAAATAAAAATCATTATCACCCTTAGGGCCTTTGGACACGTCAGGGTGCATGAATGGTCTTTCAAAGTTCAGATATCAAAACAACTTAACTTCCATAACATTTGTATGTAAAAAAGTATAAGTTTCAACAGTACTGTTCAAGGCCATTAATCCTTTAAAACCTCTACATGCCCACAAAAATGCATTTGGTCACAAAGAAGAGAATCAGCTGAGTGCTGGATTCTTTAACAGTTTTTTTTTTTTAAGTACTCGTCCAAGCCCACAGACATTTAAATTCAGCTTCATATATGTAGCATTAGCATGTCCCGCCTGTAGGGCTCCACATGTCACACATGGAATGTTTTAGCTCTGTTAGCGACGGCGCAGTTGTGGACACATATGTAAGACCAGCCGACCTGTAACTGATCAGAGGGGTCCACTGCCTTTTTTTTTGGCCTCCCTTCTAGACTGCTCTGCGCTATATTTAAATCTAGAAATGTCTTCATGATATTTGGAAACAAAAAATCACAAAGTATGTGAAAATGAGTCCAGTTTAAGATGTTTGGCTGGAAATACCAAGAACACACAGGGTCATTGACTGGTAAAAGAAGACTTATCTCTATATACCTATTAGCACAAACTAGCGCTCTCTTCAAAAGGAATGTTTTTATTCAATAAACAGCATGAACCATACCCATCACAATAAAAGCAAAAGGTAGCTTTTTCTTTGTTCAAAATGTATGAATAAGACATATTATTAGAAAACAAATGTTCATATGTGCTGTGGAAAAATATTACTACAATTGCATACATGTCAGAATACAGTTTTTGTAAATGAGCTGCAAGCCTTGACCAAAAGAAAAAAAATCTTTGTTTTTCTGACTCTTAGATCACAGCATCAAGTGTTACAATCAGCAGTATTTATTTGAGAGGGAAAATGACATGAATAAATTCATTTTAATGTGTTTAAATGAAAACATTTTTTCACATATTGGGAAATGGATCCATCCTTACTTTATGTATATTCCTTTGAACAATGATCCTGAGCTAAACATCAAAGCACCAAAGTATACTTTAACTTTGTGATGATATATTATTGCTTTGACATTATATGGTTGTAAAAATGCGAATGTAATCATTTTCAGAATTTTTTTCTCATTTTGTTTGGTTAGTTTAGTTAATTAATTTACTTAATTAAATTTGCTTCGAATTGACATTCACACAGTGGCATCAATGGTTCCCAGGTGCTCCCACAGTAGGGTCTGTGCTGTTTGGATATGCACAGTATCTTCCATAAATAGATTCTCTGTTACGAGCAGCACTGAATTGTAAGAACTATAAGTTATTGATATCATGCATGTAGGAACAGGGCATTAGAGATTATATTATGGGAAAGAAGTACTGGAGGACAGCCAGACTATTTAGGTAAATCAAAGATATGATTCAAAGTGGAGATCTTTGGGCTGTAAACATTATGTAAATTCAGATTGAAGAAGGGGTTCATAACCTCAAAGCTATTGCAGCGAAATTGTTAAAACTGTGTTTACGATGTAGGGGAGTTAAATGTGAATTTTGCAGTTAAATTATGGTATCACTAAAACGTATAAGTTCTAAAATGAATATATGTGACTCCTGAGCAATAACAGTTTCTGTTTGACATATTGCAACTAAAGCTGAATTGCAAAGAAGATAATGTGGAAGTTGTTAAATCTATTTACATAAACACATGCTGCATGCAGGCCCATGTTGGGCAGTACATGATAAAGCAATAGAGCGCTTATGAGATGCAAACGGATTTTGCCTTCATTGTGTGAATCACAATCGGATTTGTATTTCTGAACGCTTTCATTTAGGGCTAACTATTATCTGCATCCATCAGTGCATCAATAACTTTTATTAATGGACCTTGCTGCAAAAAGCAATATAAATATATATAAAGTAATATAAGTAATATAAATATAATAATGTCATGGAATATTCAGGGAGCAAATCCACATTTAAAAAGCTGCTCTGTAGGATGTACCTGTTTAATAAAAATATCGCTCGAGGTGGTGGACTCCCATAAATTCCGCAGAGCAGCTTTGATGCCCATAGGTCAGCGATCGCTAATAAGAAGTCAATGGGATGTGGGTTTGGCTTTTTTCTCTTTTCCTGCCACCACTCTTCCCATCCACCGGCGATCTTCGCACCGGCGACCCCAGAGCATTTAGAGGGTATTGTCTTTGAATTCCAGGTACTTTAACTTGTAAATTTTCTCATTAGTTCTTTTTGAACACAAGTAACATATGGCAGTCGTATTTAAGAGATTGCCTGGCGTGACCTTTCTCAGCATGCTAATTAGGCCCCAGAGCTCCCCTGGTCCAGGCGAGCGGCGCTGAGAACTGCCGGCCAGGCTTATCAGGTAGCAGGAGCAGCACAGTCGCAACAGTGTGGGTTTCAGAATTAACATTTCACTTCATGTGCTTCTAATAACCACTGACCCCCCCACACCCCCTCCCCTCCCAACCCTACTCCCCTTCCCTTCCCTTTCACTTCATGTACTTTCCACAGGAAATGAACGCGCCCGAAATTACTTTGACCCGCCGATGGCAGAGGAAACCAACCCAAGGCAGTGCGGGATGGAGGTCGGCATGGAAGATGAGCTGGAATTAAGTATGCCATTTCTTGTCATAATAGCCCCCTCAGTTCATTAAAGTGAGGTGAGAAAGATCATTCATTGCGAACAATTTACGTGGATGGGACTATCTTTGTAAATACGGTTGCTGATGGTCTTTGGGAAGACTCTTTGTACCGAATGCTGTTTGGAGCCCCTTGTCATTGATGAAGGTCACATTTCATTGGTCAGTTATCTTTTTGCCCATTTCCTTTACTTCCAAAGCATATTATCGTTAGAGACACCATGCAGTATCAATAGCTACATTCACCCCCTACCTATTAAAACCATTCTCTTGGGATATAAGTAATATGCATGTTATAATGAAATGTGGGTTATTAACAGAGAGCCATTTCACCTGTATTTTTGGAGTGGCACAGCTTTGTAATATCTGAGATGTCATTAAAACAGAAACCCATCAGATAATGAGAAGCACCTTCCTCAACATATATTCATATATTTATTCTTAGCAGCTACTCATAAAATGCTGTTCATATTTGCCCTTTTATTGAGGTGATAAATCTGAGAGTGATTGGCATGTCTTTTTACATTATGGGTTTTGGCAGATGTTGAAGATACTTATGCTAATCGTAATCAGAAGCAGTGAATCTGTTGGTGACAATCCTACATTAAAGTGTCCTTCATGCGCTGTTTGTGTGATCCTTTAATTCAAACAAGTATTGTTTTACTGCATTACCAAATGATGAATTAATCTGTGCTCTCCTCTGTAGTAATGAACTTTAAAAGACGCTTACTAAACAGGATAGTATGTTTATAGAAAAGAAAATGAACAGTTTTACATTCAAATATAATTTCAGAAGGCTTAATTTCTTTGCGTTTGATGTTATTGTGACTGGTATTCATTTTCACTTCCTTTGAAGAATCACAAAAATACATTTCCTCTCTGTGGTCTGGACTGTGAGATAACTGGGTCTGATCTCCATTTGTTAAAAGAAATCCAGCTTTCATCAAATCAGAAACAAGTATTGTTCTCTAAATTCTCGACTGTCAAACAGTTTCTATAGCTGGTAACGTTTCTTTCTGCATTTGTCCTTATTCCTGTCCAAGCACAGTATAATTACTTTTTTTTTAAATAAAAAAAAAGAAATTCTAACATCTTAACATCTCAGGTATAGCACAGTGTAATTGTTTTGTGCTTTCCACAGTATTTGCTGTTACTGATTGACTACTCAGTGTAGAAATATGTAAATGCAGTAGGGCAGTGTGAGTAATTACAGCAGCCAGGTCTCTTTAAGATGAGCTCAAACTTGCACAATATGTGTAGATGGATGACTTCTTGAGTTGTCAGTATGTGTGTCCATGCCTAATCCCTTAAACTGTGTGCTCAGTTTTCATAAACATTCATGGCGATGGATATATTCTGGACATATTGTGTTTTATACACACATTTTATTGCTCTACTTCTGCATTTATTTATTTGTTTATTCAAGTGCTTGAGTAGTAATATTGGCCTAAGGGGCCACTGCTTGTACTGTGACTGCAACAAGCCAAGCAGGAGTCTAGGCCTCAATAAAACACATTGCCTGCCTCATAGAGGTCATTGTTATAAACAAACAAGTAAACAAATACATGCATTCTTATATAAAAGGATAGCTGCAAAATCATTCAAGTGTGTCTTTTAAATGTTAATATTGGAAGTCCTTGCATTAAATAACTGTTAAAACTTTTATTCACTCCATGTGTCCAATTCAGGTCATTTTGCTTAAGAATAAGTTTATTTTGTGGATTAAAGACAGTCTAATTCATTGCCTTATCAAGAATTAGATCAGGTTTTTTATAGATTAGGTAATGGGGCTACATGGGACTTAAAACGATAAAATGTAGGTTGACACTATGATTAGAACAGTGTTAGTTACAAGACGGAAGATTTGAGGGGACTTGTCTTTTCACTTGATTGATTTATCAATTTATTTGGTTTTTTAGAATTAATGAGAGAGGGCGAACAAGAACTCTATTACAGGATGGCAGCAATGCTGGATGAAGATGACTCCACGACTGTCATAGATTTACCAGGTATGATTTCAATCATTGGCTATCCCAACAGGTCAGGTCTCTCCGAATCACACAGCAATACTTCATATAGGTTAAAGAAAATGGCCCTTTTCAAGGATAGAAAACAAAACCATGTGGAAACTTCTGGGCCTGTAAAATACGGTGCATTAGTCTTCCCTGTGCGGGCCATTGTTGTGGAGTAGGTGTGCCTTGTTACATTAGCCATAACTCATTTGAATATGTACCTAAACGGGTGAAGTGGCAGTGGTTTAAGAATCCATTGTTCACAGGAAGACAGTGGCAGGGGATCCTGTTGACATGCCACATCTCCGTTGTAATTCCAATGGGGAAGTGAGGGATTTAAACCTGCTGGTACATGGTAGAATTTAGCCTGCTTGTATTATTTTTATTGTTATGGATTTAGCTGTAGCAGTGAGATTAGCAGCCTTGCTATTGTCTGAGAATATACATGAAATCCAAAAAGTAAAGAGGATCTTGGATTAACAGTTTTATGCTATAGCAGAGCCCTTTGCTTCAGCTGCAGCGTCCAACAACATTCACAGCCAGTGGCTCTCTGGTGAGCCACAATAGGCTGCTAACAACCACCTTTTCCTTTTCTGTGGATGCCTCCCACCGGTGCGGGCCATGGGCTGGCTAGGCAGGGCTTTCACTTGATCCTGATATGTTGTGACTTGCTGAGGGTTTTCTTCTCCATACAGTGCGCTCACAAAGCTCTTTTACAGGGAAAAGAACATTAATGAAATGGACACAGTCCAGTGCTAGTCATCAGCTGGGGTTCTGAGAAAGGCCCCCTTTTTGAGATCTCTGCTCAATTCACTGAACATTCGGATTGCTTCCTCTTCGGCAGTGCGGAGGCCACTTGAGACGTCGGACTGCACATGTCGCATTCGTTGTATGGATGAACTTTCGTTAGTGTACCCTATTGTACCAGAACTGTTTTAGTCAAAGCTCCTCCGTTTGAGCGTTGCAGAGTACAGTACTCAACCATGGAAACGGATATCAGAGCTCACAGCTGTGAGTTTTCCCTCATAGGATTACAAACCTGAAACCGCCAACTCCTTCAGATTTCAGAGAGAACCTGAAAAATGTCAATAAAAAAGTCCGGCGTGACTGGACGCTGTGGTGGCAGGGGCTGTAAGGGAGCTGTCAGAAATGTTAACTTCTCTTTGATGACCTCACACTTTTCAGAAAAAAGTGCTGCATCAGTGACTTCTTAAAACTATTCTGCCAGCAATAATTTACTAATTTACTCCTGGTAGTCCAAGCCATTCCTGCTACCACAGATTACACTTTTTAGTCCTGCCCCATCACTGATTATTACCTGATGTTAGTAGATCAAAGATCTTTCTTATTCAGTAATTATCAGTTCCAACTCTGGGTCTAATTGTAGCTAATACATCCATTTAAGGTGCAGATGTATCAGTAGGCCATTTTTGAAAAATTCAAATTGTCTTATCTGTGCCAGCTGAAATGAAGTGACCTGACAGTCTCTGCGGTATTATAATATTTAAAAAAGATATTAAACCACAAATTTGGAATAACATGTCCCCAATACACAATTTCTGTGGGGCTGTCTTTGTAAGACCTTAAGACTGGTCTTGTAAACTGGTTGTGAGAAATGGCAGGAAGTAACGATTGGTCTATGATTATTGTGTGCATGTATGTATGCACATGAGGCACATTTGTGTGTTTGTTCTGAGCCTACATGCACATGTGCTTCCATATACCGAGTGCATGAGCTCAGGTATTGATATGTGTGTGTGTGCGCTCATGCTTGTCTGTGCGCTCCTTCCCAGGTGCGCTGCTGCCAGACGAGGAGGCGGAGGTAGAGGTGACAGCGCGAGGTGCAGCTCCTCTCCCTGCCCCCCCGGGCTGCGGGCGTGCCGCCCAGGATGAGCTGATCCCCTGTTATGTTGAGCAGCTGAAGGAGTGTGCGCGGGGTGACATGATCGCTCTTGGCAGCCTTTCACTGGAACAGGTCAGAGTTAAAAAGGGAATATCTATGTCACTTCTGCTTCCATGGCATGGGCCAGTCCATCCCTAATGGAGCTCCACCTAATGGAGGCATTCGGCCCTCGTCAGGCTCACCGTCTGATTGGTGATCTGCATGCCCTGCATTATCTGTTTCTGTAGCACAGTCAGCCATTATGAAGGCTAAACATTCAGACAGAAAGGCCGGGCATTATATGGTCTTGCTGAGTGTCAATCTTTTAAACGTTTAATTGTGATAATCTCAATAGTGTGTATGTGTGTGTATATATATATTATTTATGTATTTTTTTACGTTTGTATTTGTAACGTTTTTTGCACTACAAATTGTGCTTGAATGATGCTTGTCTGGAAAACAAATTGAAAAAGCAAACAAATTGAATTTTTCTGAGAACCAAACTTATCATACATGTATATTTATATGTATATTTAAAATATTAGTGAAATGCATTTGTTTTATGTAATGTATGCATGTCTTAGCATTATATATATATATATATATATATATATATATATATATATATATATATATATATATATACACACACACACACACACACATACACCTTTCAGTTGTTATTTTGTCATATTTATGCTGTTAGAATAAAGAGCATGTGGACTATTTTGAACATGTGGAACAGCTTATGAAACAATACTTCATAGTGAATTAGTCCCTGCTACAAAATGAGAACATTTGGATTGTTGAGTCCCTCAAATATAGCAAAATTCAAATGTTATCAAAAGAACATCTACAGAATAAAGAAAAAATCAAATATATTTATAGCAATAATCTGTTTTAGCAATTTCTAAATTTGAAAAGAATAACAAGCTAAATTATACAGAGAATACAGGATGAAAAGTGAAAATTTGATCACACAATATGATGCAGTGGATCAAATGTAATGGTAAGACTTGAGTCATCCCTTGTCTTGTGCATAACAACAAGTCTTATCTATACTAGTGGGGATCAGTGTTTTGTTCCACTACAATAGAGTGTTCGCTCTCCGACTGTTCTGCGCCCACTTCTCATTGAGTGAGAACATGTACGCTAGAGATTTTGTGCCTATTTTGGAATTATATTTTTTAAAGCACAAAGCTTGCTTTTTGTGATAGTTCACAAGCATGCTGCCTTGTTAAAAGTTGTACTGTATCTCAGTAGCTTCAACATTTCACATAATCCAGTGGTACCACGGAAATATTTCTCTCATGGTATGTATCTGCAGGGTCTGGTCTTTTAGAGAATGCCTTCAGTTTGCATTAACTCACTGTTTAGATGCCATACCTAATCCACACTACCAGTACAGCAGGCCCAAACTAAGTGTGTGCTCTTGTTTGGCAGAATGCACACTCCATGATGCAGAAAGGGATGTCGCAGGAAACGGAGCGAGAGGAAAAGAAAAGACTAATGTTCTTCTTAAGGGGAAATGCAAAGGTACTCAACTGTATCCAAAAGGCAAAAATTACACTAGTTGTGCTAAATGGAGTTTCCTGAGGAACTGCTGATATTAACAGAAATATTTAAATGGAAAAAAACTTGTCTTTTAACTATTTTGTGTTTTCATGTTATTGTTATTATTATGATTGTTAAGATGATGATTATTCTTATTAGTTGAAGTGGTATTAGTTTTATTAAAGTACTTTTAGTAGTTTTTCTTTCTTCATTGGTCTTTAAAAGCTGAAAGCATTTTTCTATTATTCAAAGGAATTTAATATTCACAGAGGTCCTGACCAACAGGAGCAAATATTGGTTGACAAGCTTCACAGAGCCTTTCAACGGTATGTTTCCAAAATAGAACTAATATCCCTCTCTACTGCGCTTTTATGATTAAAAAATATTTGAATGATAATCATTAATTTAATGTATAATATTTGAAGTTGCAGTGGCATTTTAGAAGACATGTAATATACTCCACAATGCCTTTTCTGCACTACTGCATTGTGGGTAAATCGCTCTGAGGCAGAAAGAATCTGTCCATGTCATTGGACTCAAAGGAGCATCAATTTTGCTCTATCCACTTCAGTCTGGAATCATGCGTTTCTTCCCTTAGCCTAAAGGCGATAGCATGTTTAAGTTTTTAATAATTTTATGGTACCATGCTGGCTGACATAATAAAATCAAGAAAATATACATCAGCCTTTTGTGCGTATTGTATATTGTGGGTGTTAGTTGGACACCAGAGCTGTCAGATGAATGTAGTTTTAGTTTTGCAAAATGACCTACTCCACACAGCTCTGCCCCTGTAAATTCCTTCTGATATCATTGGTGGGTGGCTATTAGACATGAGAGACTTTATGTGCTCTACCTAAGGCTACATTTCTGAGATTCAATAAGAAATAATTTCACATTCTTTGAAATGGATGCCAAGCTGACTTTTTAACATTTGAAATGCATGTCTTTCTAACATTTGATTAAAAAATGATTTAATGGTGGCATGATAATTTTATTAGTGATCCCAACTCATAACATTGTTTGGCAGGAAGGAACCTACGTTTCCTTTGAAAGGCAAAAAAAAAAACAGGCAAAATATTCCACGTTAAACATCTCAGTGTTTTTGCATTGACAGAGAGCATTTTATTCATTGATGTATGCTTCTTTCAAAAACAGCATTGCCACTGAGTGGCAAGGCTGTGATATTGCTTTATTCTGAGGAATTAAGAGTCCCCACAAGGAGACAAAGTGAAGCAGTGCTTTATTACATTACACAAGATGAGACTGAAAGGCCAGCACTGAGAAGTGTAATTGTGTATTTTTGTGTGTATGTGTGTGTGTAGCTGTGTCTGTGTGTGTGAGAGTGTGTGTGTGTTATTAGATTCCACGCTGTTGGCTACAAAGTGGAACAAGAGAGCATAATATGCAGGTGGCTGGTAACAGTGCTACTGTTGTGTTTCAGAGCAGAGAGTCAGTTGCTGAAGGCGCTAAGCAAACGCAAAGGTGAAGTGATCGCCAAATATGGCATGATGACAGAAGTCACGGCGCAGTCAGACAGGGAGCACGGACTTCACTGGCAGGTAGGATCTGTTAACAAGCGTTATCAGGGCAAAACAGAGGCAACAGAGGAGACGTCTACAGGAAACCAGCTTTCTTTTTTAAACCTGTGTATTCACTCTCTGGCAAAACAAAACCTTCATTAAAGAAAGGAGACATTCCAGAAGTGTTTGCATAGAAAGAAGACAGATAGGGGAACATTTTTTAAAAACTAAAATGATGTAATTAAATGAAATGGGCTGAATGAATGGAAGCTGTCAGCAACATATATATTCTCTCTCTCACACACACAGACATTAAAGAAAGCACTCCCGTGTTTACGACTGAGCAGTGGGCAAAAGCTGTCTTTATCCCCCCTCCTGTTTATTTAATATTTCTTCCCCCAGCGTGTGAAAGGCGTCTGCCCTATGAAAATCAGAGAGGAAACGGCTGCAGTAGGAGTGTGTGTGTGTGTGTGTGTGTGTGTGTGTGTGTGTGTGTGTGTGTGTGTGTGTGTGTGCGTGTGTGTGTGTATGTGTGCGTGCGTGTGTGTGCGCATGTGTGTGTGTGTGTACGTGCATGCGTGCGTGCGTGCATGCGTGCATGCGTGTGTGCACGCATGTGTGTGTGTGTATACGTGCGTGTGTGTGTGTGTGTGTGTGTGTGTGTGTGTGTGCTGTTGTGTTGTAGCAGAGGCCGCTCTGCCACCATGCAGGCTTAGAGATGTAATGAATCCTCTATCAGCCGTTCCTGCCAGGGTGACAACTCGCTTTGAGGAAGGTTGTAAATGCAAGAGAGATTGTGGTATAATTCCTCAGACTGGCATTTGTGCCCCCCAGTCACCATTCGATTATCTCCCAAATTGCTGTGTTTCAGAGAGATAAAGATTTTTTATGGCTTGCTGACTTGAAACAACCAGCACAGCCAGAAATGCAATGGCCAACCTGCCATGCATAGTAATTTCATTGGTAAATGACAAAATCTTTGTTTATATGACATTTCCAAAATGACTGCGGCAGATGAATCTAAAACATAAAATGTCACATTTGGCATGCAAAACTATGAAAATATATTTCTGTGCAAAATTCATGGAGGCATTTAATTTAGAACGTGTTTAATAACTAAGTCTGCCTGCATCAGTAATCCTGCCTTGAGGTTCCGAAAAGATTGTCATATTTATTCGCATATTTTTTTTTTCTTTCCGAAGCCAAAATTTTTAAGGGTAAATGTTCATTGTTAATTAAGATTTACTAATTAAAATGAAAATAATTAACGCAAAAGCTTAATCTCTGAATATTAGGCTATACTTAGAAAGAAAAGAAGTTTCTTTTATGCAGCATTTCCTGTATATTAAGAGTGTATTCTGTAATCACTCAGTGTTTAACCCTGAAAAGACATTTGAGCGAAGGATGTCTCCATGCCAGGAAAAACGCTGAGGTTACTTCATAGTAGCTTTGATCTCATCTGTAGGAGTGGTGTAATGTTATGGCACTTCAGGCACAAATAGGACTCCAGGCAAATGAACCACCTCTGCTATGGAAGATTGGCTTGCTTCACCTTTTACCTTCCTGGAAGATTCCTACCCCCGCCCCTCCCCCACCCCTCTCGCCCCATGCGTGTGCGCACGAGAGTCTGATAATAACGGTGTTTAAAAACACCGAGTGAAATTAAAGGCTGGTGGGGTATTTAGTTTTACTGCTATGGGGCTGAGAGCTTTAACCTCCTGGATGCAATGTGTGGGCTAAACCGCTTTACCACCAATTATACTAATTTCAGTATTGACTAAATTGGTTTTGTGTATGCAAAGATGCTCGGGCAAGGAGATTGGGCAGCATTATGCTGGAGCTCAGCACATCACTCCTCTCTAACACTCAGCGATTAGTGGGCACTGCCAGGGACTCTGCGCTTGGTGGGTGATTCTGTGTGAAGGCCCGAATTTAAGAAGGCAGGCACCATGCTGTGTGCTACTCAGGGAGGGGTGTGGGTGATGGGGGTGGGGGGGGTGCAGCTCTGTCTGGTGGTCAGGGAGGGATGCAGCTTGGTGAACACACTTTGTTCTCTGTGTCCAAAAACTGCCCAATTTAGTATTACAACCATGTGTTGCAGGGTTTTGCAATCCACCACCACAAAGCCTGACAATCCAATAACAATACAGATTATGTCACCTGAGGAGTAGTTGTCATTATATGACAAAGACTGGGTTACATATGCACAAGCCAACTTGCATAATAGTAATATCTTTTTTCAATTAACAGAAGAAGATTTGCCTGGATGCTGTTTACATTTTCAACTGTTTTAGATGTAGCGCTGAAGTTCTTACTGTCCTGAAGATGACTTCTGCAAGTTAGAGTATTTACTAGAGAGAAAAAGCACATTTGCATTTTGCTGAAATCTGAACGTAGTCACCAAAATTAAATTTTATTGCAAAATTATTGTGGAATGCTAGAAATTGAATAACTTAAAAAAGTGATTTTCGCATTGTGGGAAATGTTTGTAATATTACCACCTGCTTTTGAAGGGAAAAATAAAGGAGGTTTGTCATATTTATGAAAGATTGGGTCTGCTGCCGTGTGTTACTTAATCACCTGAGGATCGAGCTTTATTAGTCTTTGCGTGATTGAGGAATGGGGCTGTTCACGTATCACCTGCATAACATATCCTGCAGCCTCAAAACCAAACAGGAATCCAACCACCCCAGAAATCAAAAACACACCCTTTCTCTGTACAGTAAGATTTGTTTTTATGGTGATACTGACTGTACGTATCACCAGGAGCGGCATAATAAGATGTGACACCACAGCACTCCCCAAAAACACAAGCTAGTCCCTGAGCGGCTTTGTAAATTGCTTCCGTTCATCGCAGGCTTAAACTCCCCGAAATATTTTTTGGGGAGAGGAGCTGTTTGACAGGGTTGTCTTTTACTTCCCCGGCGCTGATACAATGGGCGATGTCACGTCTGCTCCAGGCAGGATGCCGCGCATCACAGTCCTCCCACGCTTTCGCCACGGCAGCTTACGACTTTCCACAGGCGTGCACATTTTATATTTAACTTTCTGCTTCCTCAACTAATCCCGAGTATTCCATGTCCTCCATTTTTCTAACATCGCTGGCCAAATCGCTTCCGATGGTGGATTCCCTGTCTGATGTGCATCCCTGCATGCAGCCCTTCCAGAGAGAAATCCATCAGCAGCAGATTTTTTTCTTTCCGTTTTTTTTTTTTAAAAGCAATCCGTATATGCACTCCACAGATACAGTATGGCTGTGCCTCTCAATTTAAATTTGGAAATGCTTCGGAATTGGCCGACTAAAGATAACCTGGAGTTCATCTGTGTGTCTCCTAAAAAAGATATTTTGTACTTTATTTTAAAGCACACAATAAACCATACAGCAGTACAGTATTCTTACAATGTGCATGTGCTGCCTCATGGTATTCACAATAGATATTTTGTGTTCACTTAAACTGGTCTCTCAAGGAATTGTGGAACGTTTTGGAAAGGTATCATTTGGGATGAAATTACTGGCACAGCAGACCTGGACTTCCATATGGTTCAGTTACATTGAGTGAATAACAGGACAGCTCTCCTTAATTGTAAACATGTAGGAAAGGATCAACTTGGGAGAGGAAGGGGGTTCACAGGAAGTGTGCACAAGATGTTTAGGTAAATACAGCCTTTGTGAGAGAGAGAAGAAAACAGCTTTTGGACTGTGTGCTGTTGTGTGGGAAAACAAGCCGTGCTCATTTTATCTGAAAACCGAGTGTTCGGTAAGGAGACTGGGCACGACTGACACTACCTCTCTATCCCCTCTAACCTCTAGGTGGAATGGAGCCGGACACCGCAGCCCGTGGAGATCCACCTGGTCTGCCTCCACGCGGTCAGGGACAAGCTGCCCAGGGGACACTACGCCCTGAGTGTGGCCCTTCACTCCCGCCTCGGGGGCCGCGCCCTCCGCTGGTCCCGCCTGAAGGAGCAGCCGTGGGCCGGGATCACCGAGCGCGTGGAGCACCGGGGCCGCTTCTACGACACGGAGCTGCGCCTCAGCCAGAGCGTCTTCACCGTAAGCTCGGGGACCGCAAAGCGCCGCTGCCACCCAGTAATGAACACATTTCTTCCCCCCTTTATGGAGAGTAATGTGTTTTTATTCAGGAGGGGAAGGGCAGGATGTGATTTGCGGGTATCGAAGTTCATTCAATAAGGGTCCCGCTTTATTGAAACGATGCTGGGGGAACCTTCTCTGAGCAGTCCTACAGATGAATGTGATGGAAAATAAAAAACATACCCTTCATCTGAAAGTAATTCTGACACTGAGAGGGTCGGGATTAAAATACATTCACTTCCACGTTGGGAAACATCTTTGAAGTGCGATACAAAATGATATCTTAAAAACAAACAGAGACGATCTCCGTAATAAAAGGACAATAAGTGTGCCACATTAAAATAATGGTGCACCGTGATGCCATTTTAATTTATTTTGACTGCAGTAATTCCAAAGGCTTTCATGCTTTTCTCCTCCATGATGGTTTACACCTTCACTGTGGAGTAATATATAGATTGAAAGGGGTTATGAAAAGTTATATTAAACAGTAACTGTGTATATGAGGGTGGAAAGACATTGTATTAAAATGTGGCAGAGAGCCTGTAGGTTTTACTTCAGGGAAATCCAATATGAATAAAACAGCAACTTTTCAAACATGACATTTAATCCATGCATGTAAATCAAACAGAAGATCTATTATTCATTTATATAAGGGCACAGTATTTTATTGGAATGAAAATGAAGCACAAATGCTGTGAAAAATTTAGTGTCTTTTCCAGCGATCTGTGAACACTCATCATGCAGTCACCATGGAACTCATAATGAAAAAAATATCAACCCTGCTATCTAAAAAGAAGCCTTTGATAACAAAGCCAGGTACTAGGAATGACATTTAATATGCTGTCAAATTTCATATTTTATGCACCCTAAAGTGCTAACATACTACCAAAGGAATATTGTTAATATTTGCTTCTTATTAGTCATATTCAAAAATGTCTTTCTTCAAATTGACTTTATGATGCTGCATTTATCTAAGCCTGATTATCATGACCTAAGGTCCTCCTCTTTCAGATATGATGAGTTCAGTGGATTATGTTGCACATGTCAGCATATATACTGGTATATAGAGGTTCCACATATGGGAAAAGGTGATTTTAAAAATTTAATTTGGTCCAAATAAAAGAGAGCCTTGAGGGCTAATTTGTAGTTATTGATTTATGTAGGTCAAAAAACTGGATATTAAATTATTACAGATTCTCATGATTTCTCTTTTTAATTTTGAATGGTTTTTAAATGTTTGGGTTTAGTCACATTTTTAAACAACAAAATCATGGTTCTCCATGGACTGTTGGAGTGTGGAGTGTTCAGCAGCTGATAAGTAGTGGAAATGTCAAGATTTTAACAATTTCAGATGCTCAGTTTATGAAAATATATTCATATCCCACAATACCTCCAGTTCATGCTGCACTGTGACCTTATGTCTTTGTGACTCCCCCTTGCATCTTGGGTGATTTTAGGTCGCTTACGTCAAACCTATTTTTGCAGGACAAAAAGTTTAAGAAGTGCTCAGTAATAATAATACTGCATCCGTAAATCTGAAGTATAAAGTAACAATGCTCTTTTGCATCGGATCGGTACATTTTCTTGTGGGTTTATTTAAGGTCAGTTTTGAAAAAAGGTCACTTCAGAGAGAGCTTTATTTGTTTTATTCCACCAGCTGTTCGCGGTAATGGAGAGACTTTTCAGCATTTCGTTTTGACTTTTGTCCAGTATTTCTCCTCAGTGTTAAGCCATGAAGACCAAGACAGTGCAGAATAGAGGTCCCAGAGTCGGCTGCACAGGCTCTTTTCTGTGTGTACGTGGCCACCGTCTCTGCCTTTGTGGGCGTATTCACCAAGCCACCGACTCCCGATAACATTGTCTTCGTTTCATCTGAAATAAAGGATGCAGTAGGCTGGGAGAAAAAAAAACTGAATACGGACCTCTCAGTGAATCTGGGATCTGATTCAGAGGTAAAAAGGTTTAGTACGCCACTGCGAACGCCTCGTGTCACTCTGCCATCTCCCAGCCCTGACACTTATTTATAGCTGCTGTTGTTAGCTGTGAAAATGATGATCAGATTTGTCTGAGAATATCAGGATTGGCTCTCATTTTTTCCCATGCCCACGTTATCTTGTGATTTCTGGAGTGTTTGTGGTGCCTTCTAAGAGGAAATAAGGAATTAGCAATAGTAGGAGGAAGCCAAGAGCTTAAATTTTTTTCCCTCTCTCTCTCTGTCTCTCTCTCACACTCTCTCTCTCTGTCTCTCTCTCTCTCGCTCTTTGTGTGTTTCTGGTTGGTTTTAACAGGAATGCTGCAGTTCAATTTGATCTGTCTTAAAGATTCTTGCGAGGCTGCTCATGAAACCATGCCGGGCCCACGGTCTTTATGCACTGTTTACTTCAAGTGGGAAGCATAAGATTCAAAATCGGAATATAGAAGAGAGAGACAAAGAATGAGGGCTCGGGATGATAAACAAAAATCTTTGGAATTTTCCCCAATCTTATTATTTTTCTTTTTTTTTTTACTCAAGTCTGTTCTTTTTTATATTCCAAGGGCCTGATTTCATCAACTGTTCCCAAAGAACGAGGACAGAAAAGTGAACTGGAATGCACCATCTTTATGAGTGTTTCAGTCTTGATATCATGCTTTCTCTCCCCCTCTCTCTCTCTCTCTCTCTCTCTCTCTTTCTCTCTCTCTCTCTGAGTCTACTTTAAGAAAGTCTGTCTGTTTTTAATGAAATCCGATAGTTGTAATGGGTTAATTGCAGGCAGTGTAGGCCAAGGCATTTTGTGGCATGTGTTTCTATTTGATATTCTATTGTGCCCATACTTTGGACCTGGTAGGTCAGCCTGTTGTGTAATTTTCCCCTTTGTTTTGGATTATGCATGTTTCAGTAAATGAACAGTAGTAGGTATTTTTAATATCCATAATACGCAATATTATTCCATAAATTGTGTCTTGACTCAGGGGCAACCCATCATTTTTTAGGTGCTACCGAAAGCGGATTAACAGTGATACACATGATTTATGTGATAAAACAAGTCTTCACTATTTTCCATTACAACTAACACAGGGATGAAATATTCTCCTGGTGATTGATGAAGTGGTGTGCTCCTCTCTGTCACTTCATTTTTTAGACTGAATTTCAAGTCTGCTGCTTTTTGGGTAAATAAAAATCTATTTGTTAGCCGTGACCACCAAATCATTTTCACATGCTTTAAATTCAGCAACGGAAAATGACATTCAACAACATATACTTACAGTATATAGTCACAATAAATACATATGCATACGTATGTATCACACAATCATAATCACTAGTATTAATTTTCCTAACATTAAGTTTTTTTTCCTGTTTGTGTCACTACTACTTTAGACACTGCAAGAGTGTTTTTAATCGGTTTAAAATGGTCTTACAGTTTTTGTTGTATAAGCAGAAGAAGGTATGTCAAAAGGGCCAGAGAAGTTTTGCCCAGCTCTGGGTTTTCTGCACCTGAAGTGCTCTGTCTGTTTGCTGTGCGCAGATCCTGCCCTCTGCGAGCGACGTGGTGCCATCCATGGTCCTGCACTTCCAGCTCCTCTGCCTTCCTGGGGAGAGCAGCCACATCAGCACCGTGGTGGCCTGGGGGGCCTTCCCCGTATGCGACTGCAGCTTCAACATCGTCCAGGGCAAGTTCAGAACCCCCTTACTGAGGGGGGCCTGGGACCCAGCGCTTGACCAGTTTCGCAAGATAGAGGACCTAGTGTCGTCCGACCTGGACAACTGGTTATGCAACCTGTACTTTCAGGTGCGTTTTGTTTCAAACACGTCCCTATTGTGCACCGCGGCTGGTCAGGCCACTTGATGTGTAAGCAAATGCGATTACCCGGCATGAACCTGCTCGGGTTTGAGGGCCAGTGGTATTGCGTGTGGTAAATTGCTTTAGCTGGGAAATTGGAAACTGGCCCTGGATTGTAAACAAAACTCGTCTTCACAAAACATGTCCGGATGCATTGCAGGTGATGCATTGATCCAATTACCCAACAGCTTAATTGCATTACAGAACAGAACAAAGCTTTCTGTTTTTATTACATTACATGGCTCCAACATGTTTCATTCAATAATAATAATAAAAATAATAATAATAATAATAATGTACATACAGATCTGCTTTTCGGCACAGGTAAAGAAGCTGCCTCGGGGTGCCTCTGGGGGACTGGAGCACACTGTGGCCCTGCGGGTTCCCTCTGAAACCCAGACGCACACGGGCAGTGGCCAGGGGCGGGGCTCCGACAACAACCAACCGGCCGCCAGGGGGTCCCCGCTCAGCCTGTCGGCACACTCCGGGTGCTCCTCCACGTCACTGCGAGGTACGGGGCTGCCACCACTGCGGGGGACAAATGTCACTGAAGGTCGAGGGGAGGGGCAGGACGAGCGGCAGGCCTCAGTGCCTGGCCTCTGGGGTAATCAAGCATGGATAGATGTCCATCCTCCACTTCCTGCATCAGCGTTGTCATTTATGAATACATACATTACACACAATTCATACACAAAATGAATTAATATGGAAATAATGTGTCACTGTGCTGATATATACACTTACACACTTCACTGTACAAAGTGTGCATGGAAAGTGGGCAAACTATGTTACAATATGAGGCTTATTCATAATATAGTCAATACAATGACAATGTATTTATTTTTCTGTCTCAGTGTCTCAGATTAGTCTGGGGAAGATCTTATTATGTTTTATGCACTCTTCTCTTTCTCCTCCTAAGTTTTATTTGATGCACTCTCCTCTCTGATGGTAATGGCGATGCATGTTTATTATATATTGTACCAATCAAAAGTATATAGAGCCATCTCCATCCAAAGCTATAATCAGCACAATCAGAACGTTACAACAAACAAGCGCACACAATTAGGCCTACAATGAACCATAAAATATACGGCCGGATGCACTAAAATGTGGAAGGAAGCACTTCAGTAGGAACTCATTTAACCTTTCCATGCGTGATTTGCATATTTATATTTTCGAGCCGTGGTTATGCTACATTTGTTTGGGAAACAACAGATGAAAACAAAGGGCCCCATGCAGGGATAAAACTCATAGGACACGTTGCATGTGTTTAAGGGGTTTGCAAAATATGATTTGAATTCTGAATGGCAGAGCTGGATGTTCATACTGCAAGCCAACATTAGCAAGGAGGGGGAGGGGTGCGACACTAGTTGATTCTGAACGTAGGTGTGCCGGTCATTTTCTCCATGCGTTACTGCTCCAAGCGTAACGTTTCTGCTTCTCATACAGGATGTGAAGAATGAGAACCAATTTGCTGAAGTTCAGCTCGTAAACATCACATAAATTGCAAAACATGACAATCGCACATCCTTTTATTTGGGTAGTTTTGGAACTTTTAGGGTACATCAAGCTTGGCGTAACATCTTTTATATGGCCAAGCCTGTCTGCTGCATTGAAGTGATGTTAGATGTGCTGTCAAATGTGATGGATTTCTGTGGAAGAGAATCTGGTCAGAAAGCAAGCTTCAAAGAAGTTAAAGCATAGCGACTAGAAAGGCTCTGACCAATTTTAATTGTCTCTCCTTCTGCAGCATTGGTATCTGTCAGCAGTAGACTCTGTGGCTTTCCGCATGTGGCAATGGAGGAGAGGGACTGATGTGGAAAGTTGTATTTATACGTGCAGTGATGCAATATGGGAAAATTTAGTGCAAACTTGTATAGAGCATGATACATGTGTTTATGTACATTAAGATCTCCCCTTTTTGTTCCCATCGTCAGAAAAAAAAATCACACTATCAACATAGTGTTGAATATGTATGCAAACACCTGGTGAGGTAGGTCGAGTGCTTACGGCCTCAATGTAGGGCCAAGGATAGTGACCCCAGGTGCCAGCAGGGTAGTTAAACCACTGCCAGTCATGGGAGCCTTTGGGCCAAGGCCTCAAGTTTCCCAGACAACATGGGTATTAAAGGGCCTTGAGTGGATGCAGACAGAAATCATGCTGTGGGTACCAGAGGGACATGTTCTCCAGTGGACTCCAATTCCCTTTTCGACACTGATAATTTAGGGAATGGAAATGATCCTTACAAATTGGGGTTAACAATTAAGCCTACTCTCAGCACCACACTGGGCATAGCTGCCAAGGTCACCAGGGTCCTGTGTGAGTGTGGAGAAAAGTGCACTGGATATTTATACTAGCATAAATCAGTCATTGCTACTTATACCTGAAGGGATAGAATTTATTTTACACAACTGTGAGGAGAGCATGCATTCCTTAGTAATTATGAATGGGGGATGTTCTATGCTGAACACTGGCTGATGTCACTGTGCTTGACTATTGAGTGTCACATGGTAGCGGAATGTTGTCCGACAGATCTCAACAGCACACACAATTCAGTCAACCGCTACAGCTTTCACACCTGTTTACTGCACAGCTTCCACCGTGTGAAACGCTGTGAGCCTCATATGTGGGTGTGTAGACCAGAATGCAGTGCTTGTTCCTGATGAAGCAGGGTTGATTTATGCATGCCCTACAGTGCGGCATGCGAAATCCCTGCCTGGATGCTAGCACTTTTTATTGCTATGTTAAGCTCTCTACACCCAAAAATGTGTTTTTGTTGACAGACAACACACCCACTGCTTCTGAGTACATTTATTCCTCATCTTGCACGTTGATACACAATGAACTGAATTGCAGGGGGTCTGTCCCTAGTAACTGCAAATTGACATGTGGTATTATCCCTGTACTACAGGAAATACTTCCCTTTAAAACACACTTTTATTTAATACTTCTCTGAAAAACACACTTTTATAACAGTTATTATTAACTCTTATTCATGCTCCACTCTGAACGAGTTAAGAATCAAACACAGACTCATTTGGTATTGATCTAGCGCAAAGAAGAGTCTGTGTTATTAATACATCATTTTTTGGCAGCACTCATCTTTATTTAACAGTTCTTAAAAGTTTCTGGGGTGCTCAGCTTTAAACATCACACAGCCTTTTTAATTACAAATGAGTTGTGACAGGTCTGCTGGGTAGTAACCTGGCCCATTTTAACATGATGCTGTCTGACAGCTCCATAGTGTTCTCAGAGCGGAGCAACATGTGGAAGAAATTGTTCTTTTACATTTCACAGCTTGTCACTTCCTCTGCAGGACAACCTTTGACCTCCCACAGAGATCCTAACACCCACAAGGGAAGTGTCCCCACTGGTGCTAGGGAAGTACTGCAGGAGATTTATGCTCCTCCACATAAGCAGAGAGGGTCTGGCACAAAACGCCAGGCTGGGAGGGGCCAGAGCGCTGAACCTGCTCTGAAACCAAAGCACGATGGCGTCTCTTATTTCATGTCACGTATGTATCTTTAAATGCAAGGTGAAGTTTGTGTCGCACACATGTAAGAATCGGCCCGTGTTGCATTAGTATCAGAGGAGCAAAGCAATAGGGTCATGGTGTTCAGGTGTTGGACGCTATGCTTTAAGGCACCTCATATGCGTCAAGGCGTCACATTTCTTCCTGAGATCATTTCAAGTTTAAAGGAAAGCAGGAAAAAAACCTTTAACCTACACCACAATGGTAATCAGATTCAGAAACATGAAATGAGACAATAAGTCTTATCGGATGTCTCATGCTGATTCAGTGTTAAGACCCCAAATGTCTTCACCATAAACTTGCCATGTTTTATGATCTGTGTTGACAGAGGGATTTCTGTTCCTAGTTGTATGGAGCTAAAATTCATGGCATTAGGACCATTCTGTGGGCAGGCATGGAGAGCCATTGATCCACTGCATGGCCATACCTGTACATCTGACTAAGATCCTCCATCAAAAAGAGTAATGAATCTACCTTTCTCACACAGTCCCATCCTCCTGCCTTTACTTCACCACACATGAGAATAATCAGGGATCATTCCATCTGAGCTCAGCTAATCTCCGCACCTCACCCCCTCATATTTTCTTGAATTTTTGTATATGAGTACAACATATATGATAAAAACATGCAAAATATAAAGGACTAGACATAATCCATATTTTCTCTTATGTCCCTCTCATTTTTTTTAAATTTATAACCATTTTGATCTTTTCAATATGTGAAGCCAAAGTTGTGAGTGTGCAATGGACGTTTTATCACTATCGAGTCTTCATACCATAGTCACAGGATTTATCATAGTTACCATTATCAAATTGAGATATATGAAATCTGTAGAACCTAAATTAATTAAATGAACGTATACTAGTATTTGTGATTGTCAGCTACTCAAAGGAGGTAATCTTAATATTATGTAATTTATACAGTTTAGTATATTTCACTTTAATATATCATGTCGCTTGAAGCGTTATAGGTTAAATGACCTTTACTATTAACTGGACTATCCGTTCACACTGGGTTTGTTTAAATTAAAAAGACTAATTAGATTAGGATTTTATTGTGCGACTGCTTTTCAGTATACTGTATATTTGTCCTGAGGACATAATGTGTCCTAAATGTTACAGCATGTACTGTATTATAAGTATTGCACAATCTCAATGGCACGGTTTAGAGGTTGCATTCTGCAGTCGTTCTTTAGCCATGTCATCATAATGTACTGCTCTTTTAAGCAAGATGACAATTTCTGAGACTTCTTGAGCAATGTCTTAGGAATAGTGTGCTGTAGGTTCAGGCCAGATCCCTCAGGACAAGACTGTGGTCATGAGGGGTTAAACGCAATGCAGTATCATACTCTTTCAATCACTGTGTATCTTCTTCCCTATTAATTATCCTCTGCCAGTGTCTTTACATCACTTTTTTCTCCATGAAACTGACTCACGTAATCTTTTTAATTCACAGTATGAGTGTACAAATGTTAGTGGATCAGAAGGACGACAAATAATTGAACAGGACCATTGGGAAAGCCTTAGCTTGAATAACAAATAAAACCTTTATAAAAATAAAAACCATCATCTGATGTAAATGTGATGTTATGTGACACTAATAGCAGAAGTAATGCTAGTAACTGTGGTTACAATCATTTGGCTCCTAACAAATGTCTTAGTCCTGGCAGTCACAGTGTAACGGCTCGTAGTAAACTGCCAGCTAGTACAGTACAGCAGTGGCCCTGTTCAAACTAATCACATCTGCCGATTCCTTCCAAGCGCACAAAATCCCTCATTTAAATATGACTGTTTGCCACTAGAGAGATTTACATAATTCTTAGTCGATCACATGCAAAGAGTTAAATAATAAGACGTGCAAATACTTTGGGAGTGCTCACAACATAACAGCCCTTATTTGGTATTTTAGTAAATGAAGCCTTTGATTATGGTATTGAATGTCAGGCAGGGATACCACAACCTAGCGTTTTTGTTTTTTTTTTTTTGTCGCTGAACTAGTTTTTTTTTCCAGGTATTTACAAGATCTACCTGATACGTCTATGAGAAAGAAGGGGTTAAAGAACCATGTGTAGGAAGTATGACATAGTATGACTAGTGTAGCCAGTTTGAAAGTAAATATTTGTGAAACCAAAAAAAAAGTACTCACATGAAGCACAAGCAACAGTTTATTTATATTAGGTTCATTCATCAAAAAAGAAGAAACACTAGGGTTATTAATAAAACATGGATCCAAGGTTCATTGCATCTTTTGACCAATCACAGCACAATTAGGAACCCAGGTGAGGGACACCAGCTCAGCTGGTCATGGTGCATTCGCAGTAAAGGGCCTGGATGTTCACTGCAAGTGGCCAGGGGCCATTTTCCTCTGCACGCATCTCACACAAGGCTCAGAAACCGGGTTATAACAAGGAGCTCTTGTTCCCCCTCCGAGAACGAGGGTTGTGGCTGCAGACCTCCAAGTTCATGGACATAGCCTGTAGCTGTCAACACTGTGCTAATTCTGGCCTGACACCATCTGAGCATCAGGGCAGTGAACATAATTAAACCCGAAGCTGCAGTGTGGTGTTCCCCCATTAAAAATCCACGCCATGGAGGAGTTATTGAGCGAGTGTGCCGCTGACAGGGTTTATAGTCTGAAAAAGGAGCCGAAAGCTGAACACAGACTGACACTTTCCTCTTTATAGCAGTGCACTTGCATTACAAGATGCAAAACTTGATGCCTGAACACAAGCCAAATGGGCATGTTCAGCAGTATGATTCTTGATATTTGTTGGCACGCTAAACATTTTGTGTCATTTAAGTATCTTTTTTCAAAACAGATTTCTCATGGCCCTTTCTTGTTGTCTGAATAAACCCCTCTAAAATAATACCAATCTACAGCTATGGCCTTTTTGCTGATGCTTTACATTGATGCTATATGTATCTCTCTCTCTCTGTCTCTCTCTCTCTCTCTCTCTCTCTCTCTCTCTATATACACACACACACACACACACACACACTCATATACACATAGGAAGAAAGAAGACTGGTTGTTTCTCTCGCATACCTCAGAATATTTAAACAGTACATGGCAAAATTCTATTCCAGAAAAACTACACATACATTTTATTTGAAATGAAACAAATGAAAATTTAAAATATATATATATAAGGTTAGTGTAGTATGATAGTTCTATGCACGGATTAATTTATTGTATGGGGCAATAGAAGCAATAGCAATTGTATGGTGCTTTTAAAATACTGCCTTTTGACTTTGTAATGTATAATGGAAAATTATTTATCACTGTTCTTTAAAAAACAAATTAAAAATGGGATGCTGCATGTAGTCTTACATTTGTCCTGGGTGACTAGAAATCCTTCCTCTGCCTCCAGATTGGCCTGCTTCATGAATAACATCCTATAAAGCAGTGTAAATAGAATACTGTACGGGTCATTGCTTTCCCTCTGTTCAGGCAGTGGTTCTTCTCATCATGAATGCACTGTCTGACTGGATAACGTTGACACCTTTGGCATTTTCTGAAATGGCAGAAAAACTGAATTCCTGCACATGATTTATGAAGAGAAAAGCTACACTTATTTTTTTTTCCATTTGTAGTCATAGAAAATGTTTGACTGTTGTCTTTGCATATCTGGGCATCTGATAGAACTTAATGACACCCATGTGATGAAAATCACAAAACACAAAATTTTCCTCCTAAATAACTGATATTTAAACATGTAACCTTGATAACTGTAGGCATTTCCAATGTTTACTAGAAAAGCTACTAATTAAAAACTACAGCTGTCTTAAAATAAAATCTAATGTCATTTTTTTTTTAAATTGGAGAGGCAGAGAGAGAGAAAAATGGCAACATTCAGCAAGCTAAACAGTCCTGCCATTAAGTACAATTTAGCCTTCAGAAGAATTCCTGATATGTTGCCTATATTTAAAAGTTATTATTACGGATATATTTAATCCTGAAGCAAGAGGAAAAATTATATCATCTCGGAAGTTTCCATATTTATTATATAGATGTGACTGGCTGCCGAAAAAAAAGCAAGGGGAAAAAAAAGTTTCTCATAGTGAAATTTTTACATGTATCAAGCTAAGGTTTACTTAATTAGAACCTCCAGGCGACGAAGGAACCCTTTTTTAAATTCTGCGAATGTTAATATGCTAAATAATGCAAAGCCCTAGCTCTTCAAGCATGAGACACACATCTGGCGGCTTACCATTTAAATTACAGCAAAAAAAAACACTTCAAAAGTAATTTTCCAAAAGGAAGGAAGAATGGAGAAATGTATTACAACTAAATTTAATTTCTTTTTCGATTTTTCATCATGTCTAATTGCGTGCATTAGAGCGATTTCACTCACAAGGTCTGCTTTCAGATTGTGAGAGATGTATATGGAAGGAACTTTTGTGAGTGGCTTGCTCTGTCTCTCCCTCTCTCTGTGAGGCAGACTGTAAACTGGCTCCATGTCTTTGTTGGCATCCCAGTCTTAATGCAGATCACCTAAGCAGTTTTACCTATGTCATTGTAAAGCCACATCAAGATAACCTGTCACAGAAAGAATGGGGATTTAAACATGTATTTTTCAGAACATGTTTTCAATTAAAGGAAACATTTTGTTTGTTTTATTTTACTTTTTTGAATTTGTGAATACATATTACACAATTAAGTTACTGTACATATATGTACATTATTTTACCACTTTCAAATGCCATGGGCATTGTCAGGGACCTTACCAATAATGGCAGCGTTTGAAGCTTGCAAACAACTTAAAGTGCAAGTTACCGAGAAAAGCATAAAAAAACATTCTTTTGTTATATGATATCGTGCAACCATTGCACTAGGAAGGACCGAACTCACTGGGAATGAGCTAATCAAACTGAGTGAATTTTGGACAAAAACAAAACAAATGAATGTAATGAACATTCAATATTTCTGTGTTACTTATTGATTCTGTATTGCCTAATAATATCAGCTGTCTTGCAGAGATGCATCTGTAGATTGGAGGATGGTGGTACATGGTATCCATTATATGCATGGGGAATAGAGTCTCCATAATAAAGGAAAAACTGTGCCATCATTCATATTTGAAATGTAACAAAATGGACTTGCTATGTATTTTATTTGATGTGTTGATTTTTCTATTAATTATAGTTCTGAATCATTTTCTTTATTAAAGAATGAATATATCAAATGTTCAGAAAAGTCACAATAGCTCTTCTCTCTTTTCATCCTTGCGCCTCTCTCCTTTCTGTGTTTTTGCCTAATATGCCTTGCTAGTTGCACCACACACAGATCATAAATGTGTTATTGTATTACAGGAAAGAACTCAAGTCAAGCGCTCCCAGGAAGCACAGAGCAGTCAAGTGATGCCATCCCAGTGAAAGGAGACACTGGATTGTACTACAAGGTAACAGTTTGATTGTGGAACTGTTTCGCCTTCAAAATAGGCAAACCTTCCCATTATTATCAGAGATTTGTCAAAATACATTTCACACTAACAGGTATTTTTGCTCTTCAAAGCTAGTTTTTGATCTGCTTGACAAGCCAAAGCAGCTCAAATTCTGTGAAATCAGCAGTGCGAGCGAACCTTTTTACTGCTCCGAACACGCCTCTTCCTGAGCTGCAGAGGACTTAAGCTAAATTAATCAAAGCCTATAAGTTACCTGCCACACTTTGAAGTGGTAATTGCCGAATTGCCTTCTTTGCTGATCTGGCATTGCTGTCTCACATTCCAGCTGCCAGTCCGCCCTCAGTGCAGCCTTTTGTTGTTATGAGGTTATTGTTGTGGCTGTTGTCGATGACGACTTTACCACGAACGCCACACAGAGACACACACATACAGTGACACACACACAAAACATATATTTCCACATTTTTGAACGCCTCAAAAGTACTTGACAAAAAAAATGACTACCTTCATTTTTTAAACTTTACAAAAGTTTTTTTTTTTTTCACAAAATTCGATGTGCACTTTTTAAGAAGCACAGCTTTGTCTTTGTCAGGTCAGTAGACGCTAAGGTTTTAAACCAGTTGTCTAATGATTAAGTGCGCTAATCGCAAACCTGCCTCAGCCAGGGAGCAGAGAATCAAATTTCAGGCCTTCAGACTGCAGTTCAGGGCTAATTAAAACATGTTTCTGGAGGCAAACCATTCCCCAGAGGGAAATATTTCATTTGAAATCCCAAACTGTTGGAAAACTATTGTAGAAGCATTGAAGAATGCTGTGGTTCACATGTCTTCTACGTTTTTTTTTGTTTTATTTGTTATATTTATGTAAAGCTGCTCAACACGTTGACATTTGTTCCATTTGTTATTATCTCTCATCTTTTTTGTAAAGCAAAATGAAGACCAGCACAGCCTATTTACTTAGAGCAGGATTCAGGTACAGGGGCTGAAAATGCAACTGTGCAACTCATTAACATATATTACTAGCAAGTATTTTGCAAGTTGTAGCACAATTCCTAAGCTCACCCAAGGGCGAAGCACACTTGACAGTACGATGGAAGGCAAGCTGTTAACATGTTGGCGGCTTAACAAATAATATTAGCATCGCAGTAGTTCTGTGAAATATTTAAAAACACATCTTCCCTAACTCAATTTGATTTTGTTTATGGATTTACAGCTCTAAATGACTGCTATGAATAACATTTCGGCTGTTCAGAGATGCCGTTGAGCATTGTGTGTGACAATGTTGCATTAGTTTTGTTTGTGCTTGTGTAAATGCAGCCTTAGCAGAAGTTGTGTTTATTATCTTGCATCATTTTGCTATACACATATTTTAACATATTTCATATTTTAACATTTTGATGTGCTTTTTAACATTTTTGAGGTCCCGTATACTACCCTGAAAACAGAACAACACATGCACTTTGCCAATCAATGTCTTGTGTGTTTGCTTTTATAATTCCTTAATTAAACTGAAGGATCCAGGTCCCAAGATGCGGAACTCAAACCCATGTCTGAAAGCGAACATGCCGCCTCTTCAGCAGGGCAAAGCAGAGATTCTCTCTGCCGAAGAGCTGGAGGAGTACACATTCTCCCTACAGTAAGTCTCTGTGATTATCTGCTTAACAGGCGAGCAGAAATATGTGTGATAACCTGTTTGGCCCCTCATTTAACATTTACCTGTTTGATTTTTATTATCAAAAGCTGCACAATGTTTTCTAGAGCCTTTGCCATAATGTCATTGGGACTTAGCCTGGCTTTGTGAAAAGCTCATTGGCTCGCAGGTTAGTTCAGTCTTTGTGCTAACCGCATGCTCAGTGGAATGGCTAACTTATCATCAAAAAGAGTACATGTGTACAATTATTAACCTGCTTTTCATTCAGTCAGCATTGCTGATTTTTATAATTAATTCCTTACAAATATTGTCGGTAAATATTGTGCAATTGTTTTACCTGCAATCTTTATTTAAATAAACAAGAAGAGAACACACACACACACATACATATGTATATGATAAAATACCTGTTCAATAAAAAACAGTCCGTTACACCATACATTTCACAAAATGACGTTATGGTTTTTTACATAAAATATTTTAAAGATAGAAATGCATAAAAACCTCAGATTTTGGAAGGAGTAATTCAATAGCCGTATTATCACCAAAGAAAAATCCTAAAAAAGGAATTATTTTCATGAATGTATTTTTTTCTGAGTATTCAAAAATAATCTTTTTAGGAATGCATTTAGAGGAAATTTTTATGTTTCATGAAATGTAGAGGGAACGCATAGGCATATGCAGCACCACTTATGGGAACAGAGAAAAACGCGTAAAACCCATCCGTATTTGGCTCTGCATTTTAGACAAATTTGCATAAACACATTTTGCAGTGTGAGTTTTAAATTTGGTCTGTTCGTAGACATACAGGAATCTGTATGATGTCAAGTAAGGAATGGTCGTATGTGAACTCATCTAATCTGCACTCAGTCTATGGGATTTTGAGCCTTTGCGACTGAGAGCAGCCTGTGGCTGTGAATTCTCACCTATGTACTGAGTGGAAGGTGCAAGAGGGTGACAAACAGCAGTATAGTTTCTATTCTGTATACAAATGTTATTCTAGTGGAAAATGTGCTGAATCAATCTACATATTCTGACTGTGGCATTCAGAATGAACACACATAAGGTATACTGATATGCTGCTTTCTCTGAGCACTTTACACCTCAGGACAGAATGGTAAACGAGGCACAGTTGTCAGAGGGTTTTTGAAATTTTTATACAGTTTTCATATTGATGTGTGCAGCATATGTAGAATTTTGAATTCATTTTCTGATAATTGAGGGATATTACTGCCATCTAGAGAACCACTAGAGACTGCTTTCATCCATGGGATTGTTGTAGTTTATCATACGTTAGATGATATTGGAATGTCAGTATATGCCTCTCCACAAAACCCAGCAGTTTTATGATTTTCGTGTACCTGTACATGTTCTGTAGTAAAACAGCAATTTTAAAAAATTCCATTCAAGTGCCATTTACCTGAGGTTAATGCTGTAGGACCTAGAAAAAGTAAAACACACCCGTAAGTGTTCCTCTCTGCTGTGACATACAGTACATGACACAGTTTAATTTAAACCCAGTGTATATATGAGAATGTTTGGTCAATGAAGAAGCAACCTATTTGTTTTTGGAGTATTGACATAACTGCTGGTTGAAGTGTCTGGATGCCTATGAGTTACAGTTTCACACCCTGCTGTGGTGTGCCTGTCAGTGCTAAGTGATTTATGTGTCATTGTGACATTTTGGATTCAGCTCTGAAATTCTTGTATTTATCTATACAGTTCAGGGTGCCAGGTGCCAGCAGGTGTGTAGCGTACGCCCACAGCGACGCCCATTTCCATCAAGCGTCAAAGTCACATGATATCTCAGGCAGTTTTGGAAAAAGCTAGATATATAGAAACCGTCTTCTCTTAAAAAAGAGTTTGAATAAAATAAGAATGTATCACATTTGAAGAATGACTGAAATGCTGTGGCATGTTTATAAAGAAAATGCTCTGAATGCAATACCTCCTGCGGAGTACAGTGAAAGCAGTACGTAAATACCATTTGATATAAAGTTTCTTTGGGTGGAGAAGCAAAAAGTAGCTCACTGTTTCCTGTCTCAGTTTGATTATATTTTCTCTGCTTTTTTATCCTTCTGGATTTACATATCAAAAAGTGAACTGTTCATTAACAGCCTCAAAACCAACTTACCAAAATATCCATACTACGATAATAACCGTAAACCATAAATTACAATTTCAAAGAAAACACAATGCTGCAAAGTGCAAGTATTGACAATAGCAGTCAATTTTAAGAAGATGAATCAACTATGAAAATACAGCAGGAATGGTTTTATGGGTCTCTCTGTGCAGTTGTGATCTGTTTGAAGAAACATGAAAGGCTTCGTGTGACCCTCCACCTTTTTTGATGTCTGAAGTGCAGTTTTAACCACACTTCATGAGGAATGTAAACCGGCAATATTGAAGTGTTTGATTAAATGCACTTTTGTTATTCATAAAGTCATCTGAAAATGTGGAGTGTGGTACTAATGCCTTTTCTATTTATTCTTCATGACAAAAATGTAGTAGTGATTGTTCAACAAAGAAATATTGCCATTTCTAGTATTTAGAATTTTTATTTTCACAAGACAGATATGTGGATACAAAGTGAGTGTTACACATAGATATTTAATAGCATATGCTTGTATATGGCACAACCATTTTTAGTGAATAAATATCCATCTTTATGAGAAGGTTTCGCCTCATTGATGACTTGGGTCAAATCAAACATTAGTAATTAAATTTAATGAGTATTCTTGCCAGGTTTTTTTCTGAAGTGTTTTGGGCTGTTTGTCTTTATATTGATAAAGTAAATAATGGAATGGATCCACATTCGTTTCATCTGCAGCCTGCCCTCCAATGGTAACACTTCATTTTCTCTGTTTATGTGTTTGTTCGTTAATTAGTCTTCGGTGCATGTTTCAGCAATGTTATCAAACTAAAAAAAAAAAAATCTCTCGTTTTGGGGAAACCTGTTTTAATCAAACTCACTTTCACATAACAATTAGATCTAATTAGCCCAATTATCGAGACTCTAATTACACTGAAATGTACCCCCTAAATCTCATATCAATTATATCTGTGACTTTTCTTGTTAGAAAAAGAAAAAAAAATTGAGGAGGAAAAAGGAGAAATATAACTGTGGCCTTGGCCTCCGGAGGGAGGCTGTATGATGGTCTCCCTATCTCTGTTCATGCTCCTCTTTCTTTCCTCTGTATGAAATACTTTGCAAGTTTTACTTTTTTCATATATTATTACATTTTCAGCAATGTTGCATGTCCGTTTTCAGTGGTCATAGAGAATGCTAATAATTACATGAACAAGAGGTTAAACTTCTTAAGGTTTCTGTGGGAAAGCTATGAAAACCAGATGCACCAGCGAAGATGCGTTCAGTATTTTTGTTCTGTAACAGACGACTTACACACTACTGAGAAAATATCTCTCAGACTAGTTACGGAACAGTGTTTGGCAGGTGTAACAGTAAATATTACCCTCATATTGGTTCATGGTTGTTTGTTATTCCCTTTAGCCAATTACAGGCGTTGGCTTATTGACAAGAAGACAGTATGTACTGTAGTATACCTATAGAAGGACATACAGGTATCCTGCTGAAAGCTAATGGCCTTGACACATGAAAGGTCTCTTTGTTTGTGCTGCCTTTGATCAGCAGTACCGCTCCACTCAAACACATGATCATCATTGTTTGTGTTCTCACCTGCTGTATCCACTACCAGCTTTTTCAAACCGGTTTGCCGCTTTCACTACGGCGTGAACACTGGATTATAATAGAACCGTTGTGCCATTATTCTCCTTGTGCTAACAATAGTGTTGTAACATTAATTTAGGTACATTTATTTAGCTATAGTTTGTTGTGAAATATTGATATAATTTCCTTATCATACACAATCTAATACCCATTTGCTGTTGTAACAATCTAGGAAAAATATTAGTAATATCCCCACCTATAGCAAATAGCAAAGCGTCCTCTTGTGACACACATGTGACCAGTAATCTGGTGCTCTATTGAATGCAATAGCTAAGAAATAGGGAAGGCAGGACAATTTCCTGAATGTGAGTTTTTTTGCATAAACTGTGTTTGTAAGGGGGTATTTTGCCTGGCTGCATGCTATAGTCAACTGGAAGAATAAACACCCCCCTCAAATGCCATTCCTTGGAGCGGGATTCAATCGAAATTCCTAACTGCTCTTTGTATTGGTGGGAAAAAAAATGGTAAAAGTCGACTAGAACAGAGTGACCTATTTTTCAAGCCACAAATGTTGGGAATCCATTTCCCACTTGTTCCTGGGCTGTCTGTGCGACGCTCTACGTGAGGCCCCTCCGCTCCACCCGTGTGTGACAGTGCCGGCTGTGACCCACCACGGGGTCAGGATCGAGGCTCCTCCAGAGCCAACGGAGTGAGGGAGGGGTGTCGCTCGCTTCATCTGTCAGTCACCCCGCTCCACTCTCGCAAGCGCCCCTGAAGGATGGCTTCATTCTCATTTCTGCAATTGCTTCTTTTGGGAAACTGCATGCAGCAGCTAGTGGGTAAAATCCAGACATTAGCATTTTGGGAATGACGTCAGAGACGTGAATTCAGATGTGTTTATGCATTGTGCGCTGTGCGATAAGAGTGCTCAGAGAGCGGAACCCACAACCCCACGCAGGAGCTGTCAGCCCGTATCTCTGACTGACAGAACGCAGAAAAGCCACTCCTATCGAAACCTAGCAGAGGTCAATCAATTCTGATGTAATTCAGTGCGCGGTTGTGGACGGAGGTGATGGTGGTCACCTCCAGTTCTCAGGGCCCTTTCTCTGCACTGAGAAGCAGGAAGAGAAGGTGAGGCCGCGGTTTGCCCCCTCGAGCAACTCAGCCGCAGATGTTGGCCTCACCTCTCTCGCTCGGGGTGGATGTGCTCACTTCAAGCAAATCAAAACTGTCAGCTCTGACAAGGGCTTGCTCCAACGCTATTGGATGGGCTTGGTGAGGTGGGCGGATGATTAGAGCAGGCTTTCGCATGGCCCTGCAAACTCACTTTGTTAGATGTGCTGTGTTTCCCACAGCCTCTTGATTGTACAGCGGAGAGAGACGTGTCACACACTTTGCGGGGTCAGCCCAAAGGGCAGAGGGCAGGCTTTTGTGCCTCTCTCCCTCAGCTCAGTCCTCACCTTCATGTGGCTCTTGTGTTTTTCATATTCATTGAGAGCTGGACTTGAAAAATCAGAAAATCTAATTGTTTCACACTATTCAAGCTTTTAATGTTAACCTTTTTTCAATAAATGGCACATTTATTTCAATCATAATGAGACTGAAAAGGCACAGAATTGTTCTCTGAAAAAAATGAAGGAAAAACCTATATTCTTACTTTAATTTAACAGACACTGTGCATCTTTTGGGGAGCTTACTAATTTTAACAGTAAAGTAGGTTATGCATATGAGAATGAAGGTTTTTGGTGGTTTTAAGGCACAAAAAGTACTTCAGATAGCATTCGCAGTGAAAAAACAGACTTACCTTTGAGCCATTACAGGAACCAACAGCCTTTGTTCACAGCCATTACAACAGTCTTTGTATGCATTTGCAGCTATTCTCTTGTTTTTGCACTTCTCCAGTAAATCAAAAACAATATATCATTTATAAGTTTTTCTTACCTATATGTGTAGACAGCAGCTCAAAAACAGTGATTTTCATGCAGGTCTAGACTTGTAAGTAAATAATGCTCACACAGGGACTCATCAGTGTTACTGAAATTTATTACATTAACAGGGTGATCACAAGCAAGAAACAGGTGATCAAATTGCTAAGTGTTCTTTGGATAGTGTACAAATATTTCTGCCACAGCACACCCCATATTTTATGTGATATATAATATTTTTTTTCAAGCAGTGTATTGGTTGCTTATTCTTGAATTCACTTGTATGAATAACTAATAATTACTAATATGTATTTGTAATATGTAACAACATAGGCGATTTCTTCCAATCCAAATGTTCCAGTCCATATTTTTAATAGATAGCACAATTTATTGTAGTTGTAGACACTTATTGTAGATTTAGTAGACACAATCCCATGTGTGTATCCTCAAATTCAACCAACCAAACTTGGAGCATCAAAAGCTCTGCTGAAATATATTCCCAGGTTCATGTCTGTTGTTGATCGTCTGGTGAACTGCAGTATAAAGAGCTGCTGGAACACGCCCAGTCTGACCTTTAACCCCACTGGCGAGACACGCCTTTCTAGCTGGCTGAGCTGCCTCAATCCCATTACCCCCAACATGTACAGCAAGGATTTATTTTTCCCCATCGTTTTTCCGGGTACTGATACAATTTGTTCTGCATTGTTTGGCTGTTGAATGGGTAAGAACTGATCCGATTGAAGTCAAGTAGACCCACAGAAGGAAGAAAAACCAGGCACTGATCTTGGTAATCTTGCATAGTTAATAATGTGGAAAGAAAGGTGATTATCAAATGAGAAAGGAGGGTTTAATGGCTTGGCATTTTTGTCTGCCTAAACAGGAATTGGGGGGACGGGGGGGTTTGAAAAGCAATGCCGGCTGCAGTCATGTCTGATTCTTTCCTCTGCTGCCTGGTCTCCAGTGGAGATGCAACCTGAAATGGTCTCTGGAGGGTGAGCAGCCAGCGAGTCCCACGGCGCGGGGATTAGAACAGTGCCTGCCACGTCTCCTGATTGAAGGGTGCAGTCTCCGCAGGCGCCGTTTGGCTGGATGGAGGAGTGCAGTGCGGGAGTGATAAGAAGGTTCCAGCGATGCTGGTTTGACGCGGCCGGTGTCTGCGGGGAGCGTGCACGGCAGCGTGGGGCCTGTGTGCCCGTATGGCACAGAACGGGGCTCACAGGTGCGCTTGGCTGGCAGCCCCGCGGTGATACACGCAAGGCAGCGTACCATGGTCATGCGCCCTCCTCCTCCCATGCCTAAGCAAGGGTAAACCTCAGAAATACAGTCAACCACATCATAACTGCAATAATGGCACTAGTAATATATAAGCACATGTTCTCATAGAGCAGCTGTTATCACTCTGCCTCTCTCTGCAGCAGTAAGGATGCGTGGGTCCTCTTATTGAATCCAGGGGGGTGGAGAACCTAATAAGGAAGTTTAAAACAATGGATTACATTAAAGGCCAAAGTGACACTTAGGCTATGGAATGTGATCTACGTAAATGTTGTGTTTAAGGGAGGACAGGGAAGCCTTTTGGTTTCTCTCTCCCCGGTGTTCAATAATCTAATGTTTTCAAAATGTTTATTAATCGCTCTGGGATCTACTATTTCCTCGGTTCTAAATCCTCCAGTGCTGTTGAATGGGTCTATAAAATTCCACATGTTGCATTTATTAAAATAGCTACCTCACGTACACAAATTAATCCACTTTTACAGAAAAATCCACAAACACTGTGGGGTAGGGTGATGTGCGCTGCTACCTAATAGAGTGAACTCCTACCCAATCTGACGCTCCTATGCTACCGTTTATTGGGATTCCAACACTTAACTGCCTCCCTGCATATGAAAAGCACTTGCCAGCTATTAGTCAAACAAGATTTTCTAATTAAGTGGAACATCTTTTTTTCAATACTTTTGATTAGGTTAGAGAGCTCCTGCTCCAATCTCCCAGTCTCTCTCAGCTGCAAATAATTCAGATAATTTGGCAGTACGGCATTACGATTCTAATTACGTGATGTATCTAATTCCGCAGCTGAGTCACGTCATTATTCTCCTTTACAATACCCCAAATACCTGCTGCTTTCATATTTTCTCAATGAAACTGGGCTATTGGTATCTCCCATTGCCAGCTGAATGTAGAAGTTAAAGCCTGTGGAATTGCAGATTTCAATCTAATTGCACAACTGTAAAAAATCTGTGTAAAATAAATCTGAAGAAATTAAATTGTTTTAAAAGGCATACGCCTTCATTACTCGGGAAGACCCAGAAGGCATCCAAATCACGAAATCATCTAATACCTTGTAGCTGTAGAAATGTTTCTTGGCTGTGGTTATACTATCATGCCAAACTTGATGAGGCAGCAGAGTTAAAAGCATATAAATTTGGGTATAATGCGCTGGAAAAAGAAACAAGCATTTGGAAAGAAAACCGTGTGCTTCCTTTCCATGAGCTCAGAAGACAACAGCGCTTTAATTTATGGTTTGTTTTATATGTTTGCTGTGGAAAGATGTGACAGTTGAAAGGTTAAATCTGTTTAATAGATCCTCACTTAATACTAATTATTACGTTTTGCCAAATTGCAAAATGTTTTTTTTTTTCAATAAATTGCACATTTTGTCCATGGCAATAACTCAAAATCACAGAAGATTGTCCCATGAAAAATGACAACAAATATGTCCTTATCATATGTATTATATAAATGGTCTGTCCAGCTGAACTTTTCCTTGGGCTGTTTTAAAGAGGTACTGCTGGTGCTCTTTAAAAGAAGGAACAAACTACATATTCAGGCAGAGTAGAGATTGATTATTTTTAGAATGTAAATGAATGAGAAATTGCTGAAGAACAAACATAATTGCACATTACATCCGTGTTCCAATCCAAATAATATAAATCTGATTTGGCATCAGATATAAGTAAAGATTAGATTGCAGTAAGCACAATTAGTTTTATTTACTTCAAGAGATTGCCACTTTCTGCAAAACCAAACTTGGTTTCCAAACAGCCCTTCTGAACTGTAGTACTATGCCCCCCATACTATATAAACTACGGCATGCATACACAGCGTAATATGGAGGACTGTGATATTATTACAGTGCGTACCAACACTGAGTCTGACAGACTGAAGTGTCTCCTATCCACAGTGCTGCTGATGCCTGTTCTCTGCTGGCCCCACAGACATGCACTGTAGCATGCTTCAGCTCCTGTTTTCACAGGCCCTCCTGACAGCATGGACCCCATCTCTGTACACTCACAGACAAATTCTCATATGGTGACAATATTCCCAGCCTCACTCAAATATTGTTCTGGTTAATTACCTCTAGGCTTGTAAAGCCAGTGTTTCCACTGCAAGCAGTGAGAACAGCATTACATGGTACCCCTTGAAGCTTTGATTGAAGCCCTCTCACATCTTGGTTTCAACACTCCTGTGTTTTGCCAGGTTTTCCTGGGGGCCAAATAAAGCACAAGAGCATGTTTAAACGCTGCATTATTCCGTCCTTCTTTGTAACACTTTTCAGATTTCTTCCGAGGACATTTTAACACATTGACCACTGAGCACAGGAACTTCTCAAGCAACGATGACATACATATCTAAGCCACTTCTGAATTTGTTAGATTTTTTTTTCATTTTGTCTATGTCTTGTAGGATAAATAATTAATCCTTTTTAATGCAATGAGTGTGTTGTGAGAGAGTTGTAATGGAGAACACAGCACTCATGTTTCAAAATGAGCTAAAGAGGTAAGAAATCACTTGTAGAAGAGTCTGAGATGACTTCTTTTACATCAAAGTGAATGTACTGTACTCTGTATGACTATGATATGTTCCTTGAAGATCAAGCCTACTTAGATGTGTTCTAAAAACAGTATACTATAAAGAAGACAGTCTGTGTTATTTCTAATCTGACAATTTACCAGCAGTCAATAAAAAATACAGCTACTTCACTACAGTCATTGGTGCAGTGTTTGCATGCAGATTGTTTAGTGTTTAAAACTCGTACATGCAGAAATCCAGTTACTCTACAGCGCTGCTCAAAGATGAGTGATTAGATATTATTTGTATACAAAATGGTATATTGGAACTATTAAGGTAAATACTCAAAGTAGGATCACTTTAACATTTTCACGTGGTACAAGCTCTTTATTTATTCATTTCCAGTGTGTAAAGAGAATATCGTGTGTGGGTTGTAATGTGTCCAATGAAGTGTTTGTGTAACAGTAATTTACAGATTAGATAAAACAAAATGCTTAAAATACATGTGTTACCATCTGTTAAAACAATTCCCCACAAGATGACAGATGTTAATCTTAATAATATATATTCTGACTGATAATTTTACCAGAAAAGTGGATTCTCAAATGGCCTTCAGTAGACAACAAGAGGTAGCTCAAAAGGACTTTTTTTTCTTTTCAGAAGTACAAAAGCTGAAGGTTTTGTGTGTTTTTACTTAAGACCAGTTTTCAGTTCTGTCCTGTCACTCACGTTAAACCTTTGTGTAATTTGAAAGCGAAAACATTTTTAATCTTCCAGGACGTCTCTGTTGCTGCCGTTCCAGATCTTCGCATAACCTGTAAACAGAAGCACTCCTAACTTCCCCATGCTGTTTCAGTCCAACTTTAGCACTTTGTGCTTAACACATTAACATTTCCAAATGTGAGTAAGCTATGGCACACAGAACACATGCAAACGCCATATCAGCATATGCTCTGCAAGGAGGGCACTTTTACTCAAAATGTTATTCCTTGAATGAGGTAACATTAGAAAAATCGTTCCTGGTGTATTAAAAAAAACAATGCCTATGGCCTAACTAGAAAAAGTGACAGAAAATAACTTAATCCTCAAAATAAAGGATAAGTCCAGTCTTTGAGTGGCTCCAGATTTAGAGCTTAACCAAAGGCAAAAATATTTCTCAGGGTTACCTTCATGCTTTGTTCCCTGCAGCCATCTCAACATAAATCTGCAGGAAACTCAACGCCACTGCTTCACTGAAAGTCCATCATCACCAATACCAACTTAAAGGCTTAATGCTTGTTACCACTTGCTGTTCACTTCATGCTATTTTTAAAGAGCATTAGTTCCATTTCCATGTTATATAACCACAAAATATCAAAGAGATACTTTCTTCTATAAAATATTTGGGATAAAGGTCATTTCAATGCTCCTTTGAGTTTTCTTTTTTTTAGTTCATGAAGTAATTCAAAATGTATGTCCATATCCATGTAAAGTTAGCTAGCCATTTAATATTCAAAGTATATTCACTATAAACTATTAGGCAATACTGGTGCTTTTGAGTGAAATAGTCTGATTTGAATTTGTCTATCAGAAATGCAAGAGATGTCCGATATTCTTCAATGATAATTATTTATTCTAGGTAATATAATAGTAAATTCATACACTTAGCTGCATGGGGTCTGAGCTGTTTGACAGATTGGGTCAAATGCTTTCCCGCTCTCTATGCGTCTTATTTAATTTTTTATATTAACTAAAGGTGCAAACATGAAATTTCAGCGGTGATAACAGATTTCACATCAGGTTATGTATTTCCTTTTGAGGCATCCCTTTTTTAAGGCTGCTAGAAATATTTCTCTTCATACATCATCAATATCTTAATTATAAGGATGATTGAGTCAGATTTTATTAGCTCTTTTTACTTAATGTCAGTTGACAGGGTAGTGCTGTGTAATTTCAGTGTGGCAGATATGCAAAAAAAAGATAGTTTATTCCTTTGATTATTCTTTAGCTGAACCATTGGTTTCTTTGTCTGGAGTGTTCTATAACACCATATTGAGTGAGTGCAAAGCAGAGATATTTCAAACGTGCTGCATCTGTAGGTACTCCCTGTCCTCTCTCTGCACCATAGTGTCCTATGCTTTATGATGGCAGAGTGATTATTTGTCTCTGCATTCAGAATATTTCAGAACTTTCACATGCTTATAAACTCAAAAGTGGTGTAATGTTCATCTTTGGAGAAACCTGATAACGTCAGATAATTTAACACTTCAGAAAGCGCGTTCCTTCGGGGGTGGAGATGTTCAGTTTAGTTTATTGTGACTTGATGTAAGAAATTGCTGGCAACATCCTGTGACTTAATTTTCTGCAAATTACACTCATTTGGACTCGAACGCAACAGTTCAGTTGGTCGCAGAAAACAGCAATCTATTCTACACCCAACTATTTTACTCTTTAAGCAAAAAAATGCTGAGGATTTCCCTAGATGTTCTGTATCATTGTTTTCAACTGCCTTTTAATAATTATTGCATTGGAAGTATGTAATTATTAGTGGGGAGTTTAGATCTTTAGAGTTTAGATCTGGCACTCTGCAGTCCAGCACTTCATATATAAACATGCACATCCAATATAATTACAGATGTGAGGTAAAGATGCAATAAACAATACAGAGAAAAAAATCATGTCCATGACTGTGATACTACTTTGTGCAAGATAACAGACAAAGTTATGCCAAGCTCCATTAATTTATATATTTATAAATTTTTAGGAGCATAATGTTATTATATTTTATTATATTCAGTCAACAAAAATCAAAAATAAAATTCAGTTTTTACTGTCATTTTGCCATTGCTCAGAGTACTGAGTGGGGTGTATTACATATTCAAGCGGTCTGAGGGGTTATATGGAAATATCTCATTTTGTTCTTTACTGTAATTTGTAATTGTTCTGTTCCTATCTACGTTCCCAACCGCCCCCCTTCTCAAAAAATAAAGAAATAAATACCCACTGGTCCCAGCCTCCCCATGAAAGAGAATAGCTAAGCAGGGCGGCAGAGGCGGGAGCTGAGAGGAGAGGAGAGGAGAGGAGAGCTGCAGCGGAGCGGTGGAGACCTGACTGGGGTGTGCTGTTTCTAGGCCTCAGCACTCCTGCAGCGGGCGGACCGGTGGAAGGGCTGCTGAGCACACACATTTGGCTCTCCGCATGTTCCTGTCAGAGCTGGGCCTGTCACAGTGGCGCTCTCCAGAGTTCTGCTTCATTATGCTGCTCCTCGCTTTGATCTGGTTTGTGAGGCTCTACCTGCATTACTGCAGCCAATGGCTCTTCCTCCAGGCCATCGCAGTTCCTGTCAACAAGTGAGTGTGCTTCCTTTGATATGCTTGTGCGCGCCAAGCTCAGGAGAGAAGGCTGGAGCGAGAGAGTGGGGCGCATCAGCAGCGTGTTTACAACACCCCCACCTCCAAACTGATTCACTACAGATACTTTGTGCTCCTCAGAAAATGAGCCCTTTTACAGCATTACAGGATTCTGTCTAACCTTTAATGTTATGATGTGGGAAGATCTCTTCTATTCAACATGCAGCATTCTGTATATGTGCATAAATTGGACAGAATTCTCTGTTTGTAGGTTTTACACTGAGCAGCATCTTTAAAAAAGTATCTTGCAATTTTAAAGGATTTAGTCACTTGGACTCATTTAGAAATAGACCAGTTTTAGTGAATTGAATTGTTTCTGAAGGTCTTGTGTCTAAATGAAATGTAAAAATGTTTTTCAATGAACATCACTCGGTTTGGGTCATTTTCTCTTTTGCTGTCTTCCTGTTTATATTTCTGTCTCTCTCTCTCTCTCCTCTCTCTCTCTCTCTCTCTCACACACACACACACACACAAACACATGCATATTACATGTAAAAGTTGTTGACAAAATAATGGAAATACCAAACAATAACAAAAAATAACTATTTTAACTAATTCGGGATTGACCACCCTTTGCCTTCAAAATAGCTTCAATCCTTTTGCAGTGGTTTTGAATTGCTTAAAATTTTGAACAGTCTCAAATGGGTTGTTTCCCCATTTTTCAGAGATGAAGAATGTAGAAATCTACTCCATATTAAATGCATACCAATAAAGGTTAAGTGATATTTGAATCTGGTGATAGGCAAGGCCATGGAAGATGACTTATTCCTGGTGATTATTAAATCTTCAATCTATCCATAAGTTTTGTTGTCTTTATATATGGAAATATGTTGAGGAAATAATATTTGCACCTACTTGCCTAAAATAGCTTTGTCTTCCTTTGCAGAGTATAATTCCCCTTTTTGAGCCTGTTGGTTTGTGGTTTTTAGCAATTATCCTGTAAGTGATTTTTGACACTGCTTCCCCTCACATCTAACAGACCCTTTCCATGTCTGTGATTACATTTAATGTGTGCTTTAGACAAACAAGTGTTGATTTGGAAAAACTGCTTTGCAGTAGAACATATTAGCATGAATATTAATACACACCTGGAATAACCTTTTAAATAAATAAACTTTTTTTTTTAAAATGTTTAAATGTTCCATTATTTTGTATACCCTGCACACACACACACACACACACACACACACACACACAAACACATGCACACACATATTTATATACATCTATATGTAGGTGTACACAGTATTATAGTGGATCATTAAACTTTTCATTTAAAAAGTTACTTTTAAAGTACACATATAAACCAAAAAATTTTGGTTGACAGGAAAATCCTATTTTCATACAACATTGCTAAAATTGTAAACATGAAAAAGAATCTGACAGAAAACATCCAAAAAATATGCACAACCAAAGGGCGGTTGGGTGGGGGGTAAAAAAAGTGAAAATAGAGGGGTCACCAGCAGATGACAAGTTCCACATGTCCTCCGTTTCCCTCCCAGCGCTTCTCCCTGCAATGGACGATGCTCATGACCACAGTGCTGTGACTGTCATGTATTAGAAACATGACAGCCTCCCTGGGCCTGCGGACATCAGCGGGCTCCTTCAGGAACACGAGCGTCTCGCTCAATGCCCGCACGGCTGTAATTAACCACAGCGCACCCTCACACACCGGCCTCTGCTAAAATACACCGAGTGTGTGCAAACACACACCAGGGGCAGGGTAGCGGCCGCTCATGAGGTGTCCAAAAACATTGCACAAGCCTGTTTGCCACAATGGAAGGAAAATAATGCAAGTCATTGCTGTGAGGATCGGATGTGCTGTTTCTACACAAATAGAATATGAAGCATCACAACAAGATAGCATGTTTTAATTGTATCTTAAATCAATGATGTTCCAGTTTATATGGACATATGATAAATTGAATCATGTCAAAAAAATGGATATGATGCCTGTACAGAATACTGAATCAGGACATATAGTGGTAATAGAATAGAAATTACAAAATACAATAGAAATTAAAAAATGATAGCTGTTGACTTTCCATTTCAGGGAGAAATGTTTGGGTTGTAGGAAGTTAAAACTATGAAAAGGGATTGCATTGAGAATGAATGGATGTGGAATTGCAATAGAGTAGAAATAACAAAAGCCATAGCAAGCACAGCAAAAACTACACTTGAGATCAGGGGAAAAGTCAAATGGACCGCATTGAGTTTAATGGAGAGGATCTGAGAGTGAGTCCTCCCCCTCGGTAAATCAGAAGGGAATTAATGGCCACAAAATGGAGTCCACTCATACAACCACAACTTGTAGATGGTAGATTAAGAAGCTCATGAGCCTTGATGTAAATTGAAGGGGCACAAGCAACTTTCATTGTCTTAGGAAATAGTGTACAGTTAAACGACAGCACAATTGGGAACAAAAGCCCCACCACTTCACTGATGTCTTTTTGGAGATCTGAGATTGAATTTCTTTGCTGCATGTATTCAAATCTCACCTTTTTATGTATTATTATTGTTATTTGTGGAATGATTTGTATGTTGGAAACACAGAGCTGACCTGCAGCTGTGTAAGCAGGTGGTGACAGGCAGCGTGTTGTGTTTTGCTGGAGAGCACAGCCTCTTCACAGTCAGTGCTGTGTTAAACCCGGCTTCCCCCTGCTCTCCCCCCTCCCCTTCCCCCCCTCCCCCTTCAGATTCCGGTTCCATCCTCACACCGTGGAACTTGTCTACCAGAATTCCTTGCTTCATACCCGCGAGGAGTTGGCGATGGTCGTGGTCGGACCTCTGACCTTGAATGCAGTTACGTTACTTCTGGTTCTGATCAGATGGGGCTGTCAGCTAATATTTAGCTCATTCCCTTCCTTCTTGTCAAAGTTTATCATGGCTCTGGGAGTGTGGACAGTGCTCGACCCTCTGGCAGTCTTTGCAGTGGATGCAATCCTGGGGGTAAGTCACTTAAAATAACTTGGACACTTGTGCACTTTAAATAGAAGTTCACTTTATCTTGGCAAAGTGACTTTAGGAGGGGAAAAAACAAGGTTAGATGCATGCCTTTTTGGCAGCATTTTCTGTTTTTTTTTCATCCATCTCCAAATTCTGTGTGTCATTTTCAGTGATTGCAAATCATTTTTAGAGAGGTTTATGAGAACCTATTTGTACCTCCAGCAATGTATGAAAATTTTTTTGCCTGGACAGTGCATATGATTCATAGTGGTGTACAGCTACACTGTTAGATTACATCTCACTACTTAAATGCCCAACACACTGCCACACCATTTAACTTCCTGCCATTATCTTTCCAATAGAATCTCATGCATTGTAATGTCTCAGATGGGTAAGAAGCAAATGCTTGATGTGTAGCTTATGTAAATTAGAACTGATACAGGACTAAGGAAGCTTCCATTTTCTAACACACATGGAGCGTGTTATGACCTTTGACATGCAGGAGGTGATGGTCAATTTTTTGGGGGCCTTTGGACAAAGGTCTTTGGTGGATGCTTCAGCCAGCCGTATGGCGTCTTTTTTCGCTCGAGGGAGTGATGGGCATGGCGGCCTTGTGTCTCTCCAGAGGCTCACCTACAGCGCTGAGGTTCCCACAGCAGACGCCGCAAAGCTGTACTGGCACTTCTACCGGACAGAGCAGTCGGGCGTGCCGGGGATACTGATCACGCTCTTCCTCTATGCTGTCCTGTCTCTCTGCTCCCTCACCATCCTCTACATCTACTTTCTCAGGTGAGGGCTTCCCTAACCCAGCTTTGACCTTTTGCTGCATTGTGCTTTGGAAGATTTTTTTTTTTTTTAAATGGGACTCATTGTCTATTTCCCCATACTAATGACATGAATCCCTTTGCACAATTTGGAAGCATATACTGGCCTGTTTCTGGGTACAAAGTAACACAGTGAATGTGGCCAGTGTGCTACTTAACATTTTGCCTTAGGTGGACAGGAGTTGGAAACCTTCTGTACTGCAGGACATACTACAGTGCCTCTGGTAAGACAAGCTCACCCTGTGTTATTGTACTCAGGATTTTGACACAGGCGGCTGACACCACTCTACATAAGCAGTGACAGAGATTATACATGGGATCATTATTAAAGACAGAGGTCTAGGTAACAGGGATAACGTAAAGGGATAAATGAATTTTTCCAGCATTGTGTGCTGGTCCATGACTCTCAATGCCCAAAGACAAAATGAAAAAGATAACTGTAAAAAAGAGATCTCTGTATCTGCAATATCACTGTTCCTAGAAACACTAAGATTGTTTGTTGTTTTTTTATGTTTTTTTTCCACTTTTCCAGTCAGGAACGTGTCTCCCTACACTGTCATTTTGTACTTTGATGTTGACTTTGAATTTGTCTCTGACCTTCCTAGTGGCTGAAATGTGTCACAACACTTAAACACACAGGAAGAACCACCCAGAATTATGAATTATCATTGGATATTTTTGGAGTTTGGGCCTGCAGGGATGTTCTGCCAATGAAGAGCAGGGGCCCCTCTGAAACACTCCAAAGCTGTCTACAAGCTTCTACTCGTTCATAAATACATCTTTACAAGACCTTGCATTTTTTTTCTGTTTCCACAAAGCAAACATGTTGACTTAATCTGATTCGATCGCAGAGTCCTTTGTGGTTACCATTTGCTGTTATAATCATAACTGAATAACCATATGCAGTTCTGGAAATTCAGTGAATTGTGCAGTGGGTGCATATCTAAAGGTAGTGTTTTCGCTAATTTTTTTGCATAAGAATCATTTGCATAAAATGAATACAAGACATTCTGAGCACATAGCTGCTTCCTGTCCTCTATGAATATTCAAATGGGTTGTTTATAAATATGCTGTTGGATGAGGGAAATCTGTGACTAGATTCAGTTTTTTTTAACCAAGAGACACCTGCTGGTAGACCTACATGCCATGTTTTCATGTGGCTCACCCTAACCATATTCTACACAGGACTGTTTGAACCCCACAATTAAGGCAGGGGAATAGAATCAAACACATGGAAGATGGAGTAATATGGAGATATGTGAGATTGAGTTGTCCTTATACTGTCTTGACCTTCACACTATCTCCATACAATTTTCTCTGCATTATGCTTAAATGTAAACATATGTACTTTAATCTATGTAATCTCAGTATATTCGACTTTTATTTATTGTTTTGGGGGTGAAGGGCATCAAGTAACCATCTGCATAATAACCACACACTATGAAAATGTATTTTGTACTCTCACATTACAAAACAACAACAGCAATATGTGATCTGCAGCACACAATAAAAGTAATCCTTATTGAATTAATCAGTTTTCCGTCTGGAAATACTAGGTAAAGGGTGACATCTAATTTCTGTAAGCACTGTTTATCAGGTTTGACTAAATGGGCAATATTAAAACAGGAGCTCAGAATAATGACTTCTGCCACTCACAGGGATGTGGGTTCTATTGAATGTAGGGCAGGGAGCTGAGGAGGGCTCATAATTTTATGGGTTACAAATTCCTATTGGCTGTCAGGAAGAGCTGTGACACAGCGTGTGACCTATTTCTAAAAAAAACCCCGGGGCTATACGTATAGATAGAATGAACTGTTATCCTTTTTTAATTACATTTTAGGCAGGCCTGATTCATTCGCTGCAAAATATTTTACTGATTTTTCATCCAAAACCTCGCAAATAAAGGGTATGTGATGTGACAGTGATAGTAGCATTATTGCATTAAAATGATTACAAGGTAAACCCCATCCATTTTAATGGATGACGAAAGGGCTGGTCTCCCAGTTCTTTGAGTGCATACATACCAACCAGAATGCTGTCTGTCTGAGGGGTTCAGAGGCTGAAGCAGACAGATAGATACAACAAAAAATGTCAGCCTTGAACATGTCCCTGTTCTCTGTTATCCTCAGACCCCATTTGGAGTGAACCTGCTCCACAGATGCAGCAAGACAGCATGCATGAATATGTTATTTGTAGGAAGGAAGTAACACATGAATCTCTATATGTTTAACAGTTGTACATGTACAGTCCTACATTATATTGAAGAGAAAACAGGGATTTTAATTCAAGGAAGTAATCATTTTATCATAAGAATGACCTAATATTGACTAATAACAGTTTATAGGTCTAAGAGGGATAATCTCATTTTTATTTGTTACTTTTGTTTCAAGAAACAGTGTTCATCAGTAAATCATCTGCAGCCAGGGGATTACTGTTTTGCCTGTATGCATGAAAAGGACACTTATCACAGGGATTGATCACCAGAGACAAATAAACACAAAACCCTGAGCTGCTTTTGAAGTGCTTCTGGAGAATGGTTCTCAGTCTTACCATGCCAAACACTCACAGCTCCTCATGCAAAGTCTCCAAACTGTTTACAGTTTATTTGCATCACCTTTTTCATGTTCAGACACATCTATTCAAATATTCACACTATTGTGTTTATTAACGTTACATGCAATGCTTATTGCAGTAACCATACAGAGTGCCCTGTTACAAGACTGCAGGTCATTAATATGAACTATTTGCAGCAGACAAATAAAATGGCATGGTCCATTTAAAGCAGGTGGAGCTCATCAAAACTATACACACAGAGTAGTTTGTCAAAAAATAAATATGAACTTAAACAAAAATTGAGACATATTTGTTATACATTATTTTAATATTCATGTTACAGTTCAGTAAATGTTATGTTTATGTCTATAATGTTATATGACTCTATGCTATATACTGTTAAAAACTATTTGTCCTGTCTGATATCTTTTTTTTGGGGGTTGTAGAAATGCATAAAGGGTTTGAGATCATGCCAAAGTTTTGCGTTTCTTGCATTTGTTTGACATGCAGGGTGATCAAACACGCACTCTTCAGGTGTGCCTACCCCCAGTCAACATAGCCCAGTTAAAGGGATAATTAGGCTTGAGTGTTTCATAAATAATAAAAATGTGATTAACCTTGTCCTTTACCTTAAGATTTGAGTTGTCAGCACTCAGGTTATCATGCTTTGGTAAATGAACCAGGATTGGCCATCCTCCCAAGAACTAGGTACAGTGGCTGGGGAAGTCACAAAGAACCCTGGAACAATACCCAGGGATCTGCAGGTCTTTCTGCATTTGGCTAAGGTTGGCATTTATGACTACATGATCTGTAAGACACCGGGCAAAAATGCCAGTCATGGCAGCGTAACAAGGTTCAAAGCATCCTTAATTGAGAGGAACATGACTGTTTGCCTCACAGAGTACCCTTTATGGAAATATCAGGCCATCCAAAAGCTGAAGTATGGCTTGATAATGCAAAAAGACAACAATCCAAAACTCACAAGCACGTCTACATCAGAATAATTGAAGACCAAGAATCTGATCAAAGTCCTAAAAAGTCTCAAAGATCTTGTGGCATTACTTGGAATTTGCAGTTCATGCTTAAATACCCACGTATATACTGTATATCACTGCGCCGAGAAAGGTCTGTATTGGTGGATTGAGCCAATGCAGTACTTTATTTGTACTGTACCAATCTAAGGGATTTTTGATGTTACATTCCTTTTTTTAGAAAATTAACAAAATGGGCATCCAGATTTTGTGGTATTTGTTCACTCAGCTTCCATTGTATCTAATATAAGGTCTTGGTTGAAGATCTGAGATAAAATTAGCAAGGCATCATGGGAACTTCAGGGTCTTTGACAATAACAGTGCATGTGAGCAAAGAGGTGAACACTTTATTTCTTTTGACATATGAACCTTCCTGACCTTTAAGCTTTGGAACAATAATGCTGTGTGAACCTCCTTCCCGTTTCAGACTGCACAACGATGGTCGAATGCTTGACGTTTTCCAGCGTTTGCACAGTAAGGAGGAAGCCTTTTTCATACCCTATGATCTGGAACTGTCCAACCAGGAGCTTAGTTACATCGTGAAGAAGGCTGAGCAGTGGAGAGGATTCAATGGAGAGAGGAGGAAGGTAAGCCTTTTTGTGAAAGAAAAAAAAAAAAACAGCACTCGCACACCCAGCCCAAAGCCATGCACAGTAACAATGTTTGCTCTTAGACCACATTACCCATGGATGCCAATCCATTGGGTTACCACACATAAATCTGAATTTAATTTCGTTTGAGAGGCCTGGCCATGCTTACATACATACTGTGAGTTTAATGGAGAATTTAATGATTATTCACAATGAAAACCAATACTGGCTACCACTTCTCATCTGGGGATGTTAACAAAGATATTTAGGCTAAAAAGATACATAAAATAACCTTATTTTATATCATTATATTTTCCTTAGTTACATTTCAGAAAGCCAAGAATTCATCTCAGAGGTCTTTAACTTCATTCTAATTAGTACAAGATAATTACCAAAACAGAAACTCAGCTAGCGGGCTGCTTGATTAGTCTGCAGAAACCAATTTCCAAAGATATTTCATTAAAGAGAGGCTACTCAATCAACACATGCACACTTAGACGCAGACGCTCTTATGTGCACATATTTAGAGTGACGCACTTTGAATTCCCTTAGTAAAATAACTCACTGTGTTGCAAATTTCTTCATATGCTAGTCACAGAGATTCAATAACAGCTTAATATCTTCAACTTTTATATGCACACCAGCGGAGAAATTATTAGACCACGTAACATGACCTAGGTGGCTGATGTTACCATCTGTGTCAGCATGTTTTATTTTTTATGTGTGGAGCAAATATTATTTTAATATTATGAGAGTGTCAACAATAGACATTAATTGCTCAACAAAAATCACCTTCTCTGCTTGTTATTTAGAAAGCAAGTTGGTTGGCTATTTTAATGTAACTGTCACTGGCCATACTGTGATGAGTGTTACTGTTTTAGTGGTATTATTTTATATTACTGTGCTGTTACAAATCTGACCTTGCTATTGCTTGGCCAATTGCAGACCAACGAGATGCTGTTGGGGAAATTCAATGTTGCTAATTGATAGATTAGTAAAAGTTTGGAACGGCACAGCACATGTGCCGGACTTCTGGCCTTTGATGAAGACAATCATCCTCTGTCTCTGCTACTTATTTCACTGAAAAATGACACAAGTGTTAATATCTGCGGGATACAATACTTTATTTCCTTGTTTTCAGAGCGTTTCACAAAGGATTCATGATATTGTTCTCCCGACACATCTCCCAAAATGCAACCATGAAGCTAGTGAAAAGAGCATGGCAGCTTGACAGTCACTTTCATTGCTTTTCTGTACTTTGATCCATTGCCAATGCTCTGGCCTGTGCATACATACAAAACATTCAGTGAATGGAGAAAATGTCCCAATAGGTGAACACAGGCTATATCTGCTATAAAAACAGTATTATTTCCATTACATTAGACATGACTATACACAAATACATCTATGAGGCTATACAAAATACACAGGCAATATACAAGGTAAATGCCATATATGTTCTTCATGTGGCATAACAGAGTTGCACATGATAATTATAAGTACCAAATAAGAGTTTATTCTGATAGCAGAAGAAAGTTCATTAAGAGAAATAATGTGAATGTGTTTGACTAGGATGCTTTTTGGTGTGGGGCAGTTAGTAGTCTAATTATTGAACAGTGAAGAGAGGCACAGTACTTGCATAATTTTGTTTTATTTCTTATTTCTTTTATTTCTGTGACCAGCACAATGAGATGCTATTTGTAATATTTGCTAATTGTGTAAATAGGTTATTACAGGTGTACAGTTACTAGCTCCATTAGTTCTCCTCTCCTTCAATGCTAGTTGTAGTGGGAAAGCAAGTTTAAGTAAACACAGTGACAGCAAACATGGATATAAAATGAGCCCTTGCTAGTGTATGCAGGGATGGTGCTTCTTGGGTTTTTCTGGTATACAAGCCACAATGGCATTGTAATTCAGACAGAAAAGGAAATTCATAACAGAGATGTAGGGTGTTGAGCAATTTGAGCCAATGGAGTATTTCTCTGAAATAGGAATTTAAAGACATTTCTATGAAAATTATTGTATTTTACACCTACTAAACCACATAGATTGAGCTTTATGAACCTGTTTCATGCATAATGTGTGCAATGGAATGCCTGATTTTTGCTAATAAATATAAAGGACATTTTATATTTCGTATGTCACATACAGGCAGGCCAGGCAAAGAAATCTTAGTGAGTTAATATATTAAAAGCAGACAACTGGAGAGTTGATAGATCAGCTCTGCTTAATTTCTTCTCTGTAATCTTAATTGTCAGCGGCATACATCTTATTTTTTTTGTTCAGCTCACAATGCAGTTCATTTAATATGGCTATTTCAACTGGTCTAATTGTGGGAATATTTTTGTACCTCTTAGACGTCCACATAGTAAATACATAATCATGGCATGATCTGCAGTAGGCCTGTTTCTGTAGGTGCTCTGTATGGGTGGGGGCTGGGGTGTTGGCAGATGTCAATCAGGCACATTTAAGGGCAAGACCACAAGATCAGGGTCTTTCATTAATTAGAAAACAAAATGAGTGTTACGGTGATGTTGGTAATCCTTTTCCTGTTTTCCTTTGAAATATATAAGAATATGAACATAATTGTACAATTTTGTAAGACAAGTCCAGATAAATATTATATGTACAATTATCAGTTTATCGTCTACATTATCTATAAATTTAAATGCTGAAATATTTGTAAGTTTTTATGAATACATACACTCCATCCTTAACGGCTGAAAAATGCAAACAAGGAAAACAGCGTTCATTTATCGCTAATCATGAGAAAAATATGAGACTTTTCTTTATGAATGCAACTAGTAGGGCATTGCACTGCCTTGTTTGTTTTGTAAATGCAGTGAGCCAGTGCTGAGCCAGGCCTGGTGCTGAGCTAGGCCTTGCACCAGAAGATGCAAATCGTTTTTTAAAAAATGAGTATTTTTGATTAGTAAATGGTGTTGAAAGGGATGATGGGATATGTTACCACTCAGTGTAATTTAATTGGAATAAAATTACAGTGCCCTACTGAAGAAAGTTTCATAGGCATTTCTGGTAAAGTTTGTTTGTGATTAAGAAAGTGCTCTGTTTTCGTTAATAGCTTCGCACAGTGCTCTTCCTTGCAAATCAGCTTTACATATATTTTCCTGCATTACAACAATTACTGCATATTTCATATTGGCCCTAATTTGCCTTTATTAAACTGATAAAATGCTAACACATTAAACACATTTGCCAGTATGATGAAAATTTAAGGTTATTGCATTTTATGATTTTTACATTATTCAGGCAGGCGATTTTTCATTTAAATAAGATGGGCCTTGCCATTATTTCATAATTATTGTAGCAATTTCTCCATGCAAAAAAGGGTCACTTTCCTAACTCAGCAAAGACATATCCCTATTAAACTAATTTGCCTACATGCAAATTTTTGTCATTTTTCCCTCATTAACTATTTATCATAGACATGAAAAAATATATTCATGAAGGAGAGGGGAGCAGCCCGACAGAGCTGAAACTAATATTTTGCAACTCTAATGATTTTTTGCATCCTTAATTAGATAGAATAAGGTTGATATGATTAGGTCAGGATGTAGTGTTTTTCATTAAAAATACATTTCAGAAACTGTATTCGAAATGTGCCCTTGCAATTAAATAATGAATCCAACGCGTTTCTTATTATGGACCCAATTAATATCCAAGGGAAAAGCGTAATTTTAATAACAATGGGCCACAAGGCCTTCATTAGCCAAGAAAAAAGAAAGGAAAAAGAACAAAAAATCTACTCACAGGTACATTAACTGTGCATTAGACCTCTCAAAAAGTTATGCAGATATGAAGGTGAAAAATGAAGTTATAATGGAATGGACAATGTCACAATGTTTATCACCTTATTTACGTTCCCCCATTTTTTCAGTATTCTGGAAAAATTATCTCTGATTTGTGCCTTGCCACAATTTTATATGAACATTGAAAGGCATAGTTTCAGTAAAACAATGTCAACTTTATAACCTGGCGTTGTAAATGAAGATGGAAAGCTGTTGCAGCTGATTATTCATTAAGTTCCCCGCTCAGTTTAGAGTTTTGATAAAAAGGGACACATTTAAATTGAACTGAATGCAAAATTAAATGTAGTATTTTCTAATTTCAAAAAGTGTTGATTGTAAAAAATAAATGTCATCCCCAAGTTAACTCAAAGTCTCAGGCAACCCAAAGAGAATACTTTTTCTTCAGTGATGCAGTTTCCATAACTTTCAGCAGATTCTTGTATATAGTACATTGTTTCCCTCAAGCAAAGAAACAATAAAAAAAATCCACATTCAATAACAAATCTCCAAATGGCCCATTATTATCGAACTTGTAATTTTCACAAGGCGATCATAAAACATAATCAGATTTTTTTTCACCAATTAACTTTATATTACGGCACAGTTTCTTCCGGGCCGTACGATCAACAATGTTATTGCTAACTTTAAATATTACAGTACAGCAGCTGTAACAACAGAAAGATCTATAATAGATGTTTGAATCAAACTGTTGAATAAAGCTGGAAGAAGGTCCAAATGAGACACTGTGAGTTTACTGAGCCTCTATCAGTGATTGCTAACCTTAAAAAGGAACCTTAAAAGGAAAGGGCAAAGTGAGCTGGTCCTCACTAATGACACGTGGCCATACAGTCATACAGAATTTATTTAATTGTCCTGTTTTAAAAATTAAAAAATTGCAAGAATTTGAATTTTTGAATTTTTGAATTCTGTCGCATGTTCTGCCTGAGCATTCAGTTAGCAGGTTTCAGCTGGAAGCAGGCTGAAAGTTGCATGCCCCATTCACATGAGCAACTGTGAGTCTCAAGTACAAAATTATATTCAAGTTCTGTAATGAACACATTAATTATGTAAAGGCAGTGATGCAGATGGACCTAATTAATTGTCTGCTGTCACCCTCTTGATTACTATACCTGGAAGGGAGGTGTTAATTTCTATAATACTTAAGCAGGTATGCAAACTGTTTTGTCAGAAGGTCTTGACAATGATGGAGGAGCGGTACAGTTAACTGTAATCTTTGCAGTAATTCATAACTTCCTCTGACATGTGTTAATAGCAGTTGATTGCCCTCAAGATGTTTCCACAACAGGATCGCGCAACTGCCGCATCAAGGTTTGTGCGGGCGCATAGTTTTTCTTCCCGCGTCTAGATAATGTGTGACCACAGGGCAAACTTTGGAAAATCCAAGGTGGTTCGCAACAATTCATGAGGGTAATGCTGTCAAGGTTGGGATGGCACAGATTGGAGTCCTAATGAAGAGCAGGCATTTGAGGGTCCTTGTCACTGTCACAAAGGCGATTCTACTCTATGCCCCCCCCCTTCCCCCCATAGAGCAAAGCGAGCGAAATGCATTACCTTCATCATAATCTGAATCGCGCTTCAGTGTTACCGGTGGACAACCACCGCCTAGGCCTTGCAGAATGACGCTTTCCAGCTATTTGCAACTGAATCATTTATCCTAACATCCCAAAATGTCTCCAGGTGACAAAATGTTTGATTGATTTGTCTGTTGAAAGATGAGGTTCTATATACAGTACCTACTGCATGCCACTTTGAAATATTTTTCTTTTAAGAAAAGGCAGTGCATGTGTTATGTGGTCAGTATTTTCCCTCATTTATGTCACTCATTCAGATGAATAAAGGGACGCATCCATATATTTAGTATGTGTGTACATATTTTGGGGATGAAATGGTATGCCTCTTTGAACTGAACAGGCAGCTTCGTACGGGGTCCACACTGTGAACCACAATGGGAAGTAGAGGAGATAAGCCTGAGACAGAGGCTTAAACTCCTGTTTGGAAACGTTTCAGTTCCCCAGTTGACTATAAAAGTTGTTACGTCGGCTCACTGGGATTTGTCTTTCCCATAGCCAGTGTTATTCTGTAATTTTAATCTATCCGTAGTTAAATAAATAAAAAATTAGCAAGCAAGACAAATCAACATTTTTCTTTTGAAACTCAACATCTGGAAAGTGGATTAATGTTATGATCTGCTGCTCTTATCTTCATCTAACCCCTAATTGTGTCGAGTGGTGACATGTGCACACTGCATGACTGCTTAGTGCATGTTTGTGACCTTCCTACTTTCTATTGTCTTATATGCTTATGAACTAAAACAAAAAAAAAAGAACATTGTATCTCACGAAGGTTTCATGTTTCATGAGTTCAGTGACCACAAGCATGAAATAATAAAATCATTCACTTAATTTTTCATTTGAAGATGTTTTTAAAAAAGCTGTTTTTAAACCATTTTTTTGTTATGCTTTATTTCTTCGGGCAGAGCCAAACTGAAGTGTTATCCTTATCATGTTCTCCTAATACACACATGAACAAATACAATTTCCTAGCAAAGTGTGAGTGTATTTAAAGCAAAGACAACGCTGATGGCTTGCAATGCATTTATGGTACAATGAATGCTTTTAGATAATCGTGAAGCATAGCTTTTGAATTTAATGCACCCCATTTGTCAGAAAAGGATAGAGAGTCTGACACAAAGGGGAACTACCTCTGATAGGGACCAATGCACAGGAAGGAACCCAAAACAGGAACATGAGGGGCAGAGGGAGAGAGAAAGAGACAGACAGTGAGTGGGAGAGCTGTTGGTTGCTGGTACAGGAGAGGTCATCCCAAAAGCGCCGTGGCTCCTGGAGAGCTGCTCCGGCCCGGGGAAGCAATGCGCTGAAATCAGGCCCAAGCAGCTTCTTCAATTACAGCGGCTATTAGTGGACACTGCTCTGAGCGGCCATGGCCCCAGGCTACAGCCACAGGAGCGCTGCATTAGAGAATTCAATATGAGATGTGACTGCAAAGGGTATGTGCCTGTGTTTGTGAAAAGGTCATGGACTTTTGCAGGCCGTAATGTGTGAAAGCTCTGTGGTCGCACAATGGTTAAAACCCACTTGGAGTGCACAGCCCCCTTCACAAACACCACAGTCCTGTCCACCTCTGTTAATACCACCACGTCCAGTGTAGCGTCAGTGTACCACAGTCATCCTCCTCCAGTCGTACCGACACATTATTGCATTGTGTGATTGTAGGCTGTAAGATAAAAAATATTTTCTGATTGCTAGGAAATCAAGATAGTTGATAGTCTTACAATGCAAACAGCACACATGTAAATGAGAAGGAAATAATTTAATTTCAAACGTATGTGTTGCCATGTACTCAACAGACTTTGTGTAAAGGTTGGACAATTCTGAGAAGACATTATGGTCTTTGCGTTCCTGTTTGTGATTGAAATAATCCCATCTCCCTTTGCTGACTGAGAGAAGCATGTGCAAGTGCTCTCGGTTGAACGCATCCGTGTGAACATTTAATTACGGAGTTTCAGGGGCTGGTTAATATGTCTCCCCTGATTAATCCAAGAGCAGGATATTATTATCTTCCAATCCTTAACAGGTTCAAGATTTCTCAGAGAGCAGGAGATAGAGAAAGCTAGCCCTGGAGAGGAAGCGACTTTGATGAGGGAAGGTCTCTGTGTGTCACACGTGGAGACAAATGAAAATACACTTGCTGTTTCTTCTTTCCTTAAAATGGATGTTTTTGACCCAGGCCGCTGTGAAGATGTAGCAAAGGGATGTTCGGATGGACTTTAATTTCATCATATTTTGTTGCATGCCTTGTCAGCTGTCAAAACACGTACAGCTGTGAGTGGCAAAATTGGAGCCACATGTTTCTGCTGAACTCCTCCTCTCCCTCACTGGCTCCTATGGATTCCCAGCGCATTTTACCGAGCTCCCGTAATGCGAAACAGGAGGAACAAATTGGACTGTCGGCAAGTGAGTGAGCGTTCTGCGACAACGTGCAGAGCGAATGGGATATTTCAGGAATGTAAAATGCACCTCATTCTATTCTTTCCAGTTTTCACATCCCACGTTCTTCCAAACTCAGGCCTTTAAAGGGTGGGTGGGGGGGTGTTTGAACATTACTATCTGACATAGGCTGGGAAGGAGGGGAGGGGGAGAGTACCCGGGATTATACCCCATTCTTCACAGTAATTGTCCAAATCCAAAGGGATTGCACAACTTCCATCTCAGCCGTAATGCCGGCGGATGGGAGGCCTGTAATTTGTGCCTTCAGTGCTCTGAGTTGACCGTTGATAAACAGAGGGTGTTGGAATTGTTTTTCCCCGTGATCCATGGGGTCGTTAACGTTCCAGTAATTGATCAGCGATAGATCATAGGGCTAATAAGAACAGTCATAATAGTGGCTGCTGCTACCGTAAAGCACACAGTGACTGAATGATGACATCCCCATTAAAAGGCCCGGGCTGAGCGCAGAGAGCACTGCCAACACCTGAGCAGGAAAACGGCACACACTTTTATTCTCCTTATTGGTCCCTGCACAAAAGCAGGCCCATACAAAAGCCTAGCCTCATTTTACTGTGTCTTAAAAGTAATTTGACCTTAAAGTCTTCTTTTACCCCACAGGGCTGCAACTGCTGTGACCGTAGTTGAGTCTTAAAGGTGGGATGACAACCCAAGGAGAAATATGTCTGAGAAATATCAATATTAAATCTCTTATCTTGTGAATACCTTTAAGGTGGCATTGTACAGAGGTGGTGTTAGCTGGCAGTAAATCCTTGCCATGTGGAGGAACTTGTAAGCTTTTAATATTGTTTTCAAAAGCAAAGTTACATAAATTACCATAGCCTTTGAGGGACCATCTAAATGCATAGCCAAATACGATAAATTAGGCACACTTGCCTTTCAATTTATAGCATCTTTAAAGAAGTGTTTCCCTTTAAACAGCAATGCCTCCATTAAAGAAACAATCAGATGAGCAAATTGAAAACACATCCATCGCATGTCTTTTCCCACATCCAGTATGACAAACAATCAGCTTTTTGAAAATGGAAATGAAGCAACATTACTAATCTGAGCATTTAAGAGATCCTTTCACAGTGTAAGGAATAATCTGCAGCTCCTTGTAATGTAATGCTCTTTTGCATTACGGAGATGCTTGGTGTGATTTTCTGTTTTGGGCTCTGAGTGGGTTATGTATAAATAGCTTGTTGCTTCCACGTCACTATTCCAGCAAAAGAAGATGCCACAGATGCATACATTATCTCTGTCTATGAAATCTGCCTTCAAGGTTGATTTTTCCTAAACATTCTTCCATTCTGAGATGGAAAGGCGGAAGATCTACCCCCATAACACTGACACCCCCCACCCCCAGAGTGTGCCACCTTCAAAACGTAAAGCCGCTTTCCACCGGAAACATCGAGGAAGAGTGCAGTATACTGGGGCTTACATTGAGCTCCCAAAAGGGGCAGGCAAAGCTGACCACCTTTAGACCTGGCCTAGCAAAAGGGCCATGTTGAGGAGAGGTACGTAAAGTGTCGCTTGGTTCTGAAGATGCGTTTGTAGTGGTTGTTTGTGTAATAAATAGGCATTTTGCAATGATAAAAGGAGATTAGTAACAGTGAATTATGCAGATCATTTCCAGGATTATCATGAGCAAAGATACCATCTTTTATGACTGTTGAGTCATTTAATTTATTCAAACCCTTTTTTTATTTAGCATTAGAGAAATGTGCAGAAGCACAGGCCGATGGGGAGGGGGGAGGGTGTTGGGGGGCATGGATTTGACTTTTTTTGTATTTGTTTTTGATTTGCAGTAGTTATTTATTTAATTCGAGGCATCATGCTAATTTAGAGGTGCATTTTGTTCCTTCTGATGAGCATTAAGATGAGAGTATTTGCTAAGCCTTCCTTAAGTGCTAGTGAATGCAGCACTAAGTAAGGATACTATTTCTACAGTATGCAGCTGGATCCCATCCACTGGCAACCATGTCCGAGCCCTCGTCCAATCAGCAAACTTCAGATTAGTCCAAAATCATAATGAATCCAAGCTATTTTAAAGCTTTCTTAATCACATAAACATGATTTGCTTATTGTGCATGTTTAGAGTAATGGCTTTGTCAGTGTCCACGTTAATGAGGGCCATTGTCTCAGCCAGCCAGGCATGATTTCATGTGTCCGATTGGGGAAGGGCTCTCCTTGCTGCGTATTACCTCGCCTCCTGTAATTATGCCGCAGAGCAAATGCTCATTGAAATCCGGCCAGCGAGAGTCAGAGCCGTGGCAGGGTGGTGCATGAGTGACCACACTGAGCACAGGGGAGCCTCGGTGGCGCCCTCGCCCCTGGCGCGCAGGGGGGACAGCAGGGTTTGGGGGATTTCCAGGGGAATGCATACAGGTAGACCCTCCCCGCTCAGGTGGCGTCCGCGGCCCAATACGAGCCAATGCGCAGGCCAGGATTAGGGGGCCGAGCTGCCACAGAGCTGGAGCACGCTGCCCATCTCCGCCGGCCCGGGCTTCTATGTTCGACTGACACATAAATAACCCAGCCTGTCCCCCACCCAGGCAAATTCAAATGCACCCTGTCAACGTGATGAAGCACCCGCCTGCAGGGAAGCATTGTTTACATTTTCACTCCAGTCTTCGCAAAAGTGAGATTCTAATTATTTTCCCACTGTAAATTAAAGCCAAGTGGGACAGAACTGAAACCGAAAGGATCCCAGTGGAAAGCCGGCACTATATATAAACTGTGTTTAGGGAAAAGGAAGGGGGTGGGTGGTACTGAATAGGAAGGTCAGCAGCTTTTGTCTTGATGAAAAGAAAAAAGAAAGAAAGCGAGAGAGAGAGAGAGAGAGTGGGGGGGTAAGGTACTTGTGCGGGCTACACACAGAGCAGAGTTGTGCTGTTGTGCTCATTACATGCAGTCTCGAGATATTCAGCCGAGTGGAATATATTATACCCACATTTCATACATAATAATGTGCCAAAATTGCATCGCATTATTTGTCATCCCGATGACTTGAGAGAAAAGATTTAATTAGTCCAAAGGAGCATGCAAATGGAAGGTAAAATTAGAATAAGAGGGAAACCTTGGGATGAGTCGGAATGGTAATGATGGTGGGGTGCAGTTTGTATCAATCTGCACCGACTCTGGAGCACTGACAGGCCTGTTTATGCAGGAACCAGGCTGGTCCTGGAAGGTAGCCAGAGGAACTCAGCCGCAGGTGAAGTCACTCCGAGCTGTCTCTCTGTGACTCACAGCTTACCTGAAAATATTCTCTCCCCCCGTCAGAGGGAAAGTGGCCCGGTGATTTATTAGGTTTAATAAACATTGTTCATTAATCACAGCTTCCCTTGGTAATTGGTAATTGCCATAGTTTGGGCCACAAAGTCACAAGAGGATGAGGGAAGTCAACTCTGAAAATTTTGACATGAAGCGGCTAGGACACTACTCTTCTCATGTCCAGAGCATTGATACCGACTGGTTTCTGCTAACAGAGAGACCCTAGAAATATGTTCAAGATCGACAAGAGAGCATTGTGCATTTCCATTGTTTTTACAGCTCTGGTATATAATTATTTTGAAATCTGATGGAGCAGCCATGAGCACGGACTGGAAAGGCTAACAGATCCCCCAGATCTCTGTTCTCTGTGACCTCATAGAAGATTTCATGCCTTGATGTTTGTACATGTTAGCTCTGAATGTGGTTTGGTGGAACCCCAGAGCCTTATTGATCACTGCATAACATTTTCCAGGCATCAACAACTTTTTTCTAAAGAATTTCTTTTGATCATGGCATGATGTGCCTCTAGGATGTGTATGCTGAAAAATACACTCTGGCTAGAGATGGTCAGAATATTGGGCAGGTCTGGCCTAAATCAGACCTGACTGCTGACCAGTTCAAAAAGCTGACATAATTATCCCTTTGATTGGACATAGTGGTGAAACAGCTACTATTACTTTTACATGTTGTATAATATTATATGTAATAACACCAATAATAATACTGCTCCTTAATATTTCTGTTTGTTCCATTGGGTACATACATATTGCACTATTATGTATGTTTATGTTTTCCTACATACTTTTTATTGCATATGTGTATTTTCTATTTAGATGTATATCATTTTTTACAGAGGAATTGTGATTGCTGCATGATTGTCACTTCCTGGCTCTTACCCTGTCTGTACATTTTGTGCAAATACTGAATTAATGTCCCTGCTGGGAGACATGTTTTGATGTTCACAGTCCTAAAAGAAATAGTGGTTGTCTCTCCTGATGGGAGTAAAAAGACTGATATGGACTATATCAGATTTCTAAACACAGACGTCAATAATAAATCCAGGGCAGATTGGTTAGAATTAGGTTAGCTCACTTGAATGCTATCTGGTTAACCCACAGCTGGTCTCTCTAAAACACACAAGCATTGATTCTAAATCAGTCACTTAGTGCTATCAAATGGAAGGAAAGAGGAAAAGAAAAAAGGAAACCAGAACCTATATACATATGTGTGTGTCTGTGTCTGTGTGCCTGTGTGTGTATACATAATCTTCAACCAATATGTCTTTGGTCTTTGTGTTTTTCATTAAAAAATATTGGTACCATCTAAATGGTATCCATTTCGGAAGACCAAATATTCAATACATATATAAAGGTAAATATTTCACTATCCCAAGGACACAAACTACCACACAGAGCTGAAGATATTTTATTGCTGTATAAATATTATATTCTTCTACCATATAGTATTTGATTGTTCTGTTGAATACTTGACTCAAAAACACAATTGTGAACTCAGGGCAAAATACAGGAGTTATGTAAGACAAATGGATGTCAAATGTTATGAAAAAATGCCTGGGAACAGACAGAGACCTTCCTGCTGTGGTTAGCATCTCACAATGAGGCCCTGTTTCTAGAGGCTGTCTGTACTCAAGAATGCATAATTACCTGTGGTAATGGTTCCTGCACTCTAACGACCCCAAGTTGTGTTTTGAGTAACAATTTAAGTCGTTAAAGAAATCAAAATGTCAGTACACAAATGAAGTTACTCTTTAACTGTGACCTGTCGTGCGGTCCTCTCAAGGAGTTTGCTTTCTCAGTCATCGGGCACATTGTTTTTTCAGACATAATCATAATTATGGAGCCAATTAGAGGGTCACCTTGAGTTTAGTAATTCTGGTGCAGCCTGAAACTTCCTGGTTCCCTCACCCTGGCTGAACCTGGCCGAGGCACGGCACGCGCAATGCCCTGAGATGGTGAGTCATGCGGTAATGAAGCCCTTGCCCTGCTATGGCCTGCCCCAGCCTGCCTCCGTCCTCCTCAGCCAGCCCGCCTCTGCTACCTGCTTTCCCCTCTGGAGGACTTCCTGCGCTGGGGGCTTCTGTAGAGACCGCTGGGGCTGACAGCGGCTTGGGAAGAGAGTTTTCCACCAGGAAGGCGGTGCTCTCTAACCCCCCACTGACAAACAACAGACAGGAAGGGGGTTATTAAACTATTTGGTGTCTTTATGGTTTGTGTGTGTGTGTGTGTGTGTGTCTGCACATGTGTGTGTGTGTGTGTTTGTGTGCGAACAACATAGTATCACTCCTGTTCATTCACCTCTTTGATACTGTCTGTAAGTCGCCCTGGATAAGAGCACCTGCTAAATGGCTAAATGTAATGTGTGTATTTGTGTGCCTGTGCCTGTGCGTTAGAAAGAGAGAGGGGTGTGTGTACATGTTCGTATGCCTGTTCATATGTTTTTGCATTGTATGCATGCACGTACATGAGTTGTTTAGTGCGTGCGCGTGCAAGTACGCCTGCATTCACGTATCTGTGTATGGCTGCAATTCCGGGGCAGACCAGCACAAACTGCACCTGGGAGCAGGGTAAAGGGAAGGGCTGTGATTGAGTTGACACATGTGAGCATCTGAAAACAGCAAATAACAGGGAGGCATCCTGATCTTCACACACCAATGCCTCCCAGTTACATGACCTATATAGCATGTTACACGCTCTGCTTACTCGCTCTGCTCTCTTAATAGATGAGCGCAACACATTACAGGTACAGTACAAGCTGAGCACAAATAAACAGCAATGCCACCAGGATGGCATATATACACGTCGAACAGCATGACCAGATTCTACTGCAGTGCAAGGGGAGACCCGGACTGATAACCTTTGGGGGTTTGTGCCACTACAAGGTCTGACAGCGGAGGAAGACGTATCCCCCTGTTTGTTTCTGTAGTCTTTACAGACAGTGAGTATAAGGACCCAGAAAAGCGTCTGTAAATGCCTGCACGTATGAAGTGGCGCCTCAGTGACAGAGGAGCGCGTGCGAATCCATTAGCAACTCGATGCCGAGCATTCTCTGACCAAAATTTACCCGCGGTGGAGTTCACAGCAAATTACAGGGGATTACTGTCAGTGGCTTTTGTTTCATTTTTAATGGCGCTGATCTGTGTTCGCAGGTATGAGGAGGTAATTGCGTGAAGTGAGCATTTGTGTCAGTGCAGGTATGCAGCTTCAACCATGCCTGCTCATCCCCATTCCCCACCCCTCCCTCTCTCCCTGTTCCCCTCCCTCCCTCCCTCCCCCGTTACCATTGAGAGAGAGAGAAAGTCCTGACTGCTGTGACAGGCCCTTGACAGTACCTAATTAAAGGCGATGCTGGGGGGGTGGTCGATGGTGGTGGTGGCGGTGCGTGTGGGGGGGTGGGGGTTTCTCTGTCTCACTAGGTGGCAGTGTATGACTACATCTGGACAGAGGACCCCTCGGTGGGCTGTGCCACCTCCAGCTGTGACCCCCAGCATGGCGCCGGACCCTCTGGGACTGCGCCCGGCCGTGGGGAGACCAGCACACGCGTGTCTGTGTACACCCTGCACCTCAGCGGGCTGAGAGAGCTGCACCGCCACTTCCTCCGACAGCCCGATGGGGCCATCGTGGAGGTAAAGTCCACCGGGCTGTTCTCTCTCTTACCTCTTACCTCACTGTCTCCCTCCATCTACCTCCCTTACTGCCTCTCTCTCTCCCTCCCATCATTCTCACTCGTTCCTCTCTCTCTCTCTTGTTACCATAGTAGAGCTCAATATTCCAGTCCCCCCACCTCACCCTCTTTTTCTGCTTTCCCAGCCGTCAGCATACTCTGAACCTGGTGAGGGGTGAGTGAGAGAGAGAAAGAGAGAGAGTGTACCACCCCTCCTCTCTCTCCATCTCAGAGGATAGGAACAGAGTGCAGCACTCCCAGACTGGGCACATACTACCTCACAGTCACAGGGGACTCTCCATTATGGCCAATCAGGGAAACACTACTGCACAGTACAGCTTACCCCACAGTAGTAACACACTGTAGTCCCAATATACAAAACTATAACAACACACTGTATATTACCACTCTTTTTTTGGCTTGTTATTTCTCCTACTGTTTTTCTGTTAGCTGTAACACTTGTCTAGAGGCTTCAGGAAGAGGTGAAAAGTTGCTAATTTTGTAATATTTTGAAGCTGTGAAACACCTCTGAGAAACGTGTCTGAATTGTGTGTGTCTCTCCCTCCCGCCTGTGCCTTCACACTGCCAGCCAGGAAGGAGCAGACTGCAGCACAGATTGTTGTCTAATGAAACGTTCCACTGATTTTGCTTTGTAGCAACTGCGAGCACATGAATAACTCCCATCCCCCGAGAGCAACCTGAGCCATCCCAACAAAATTAATATTTTAAAGTTCTGTGTCAAAACTGAGATTTATATCGCAGCCGCATCAACTGTTTGCTCCCAGGCAAAGTCGTTTCCTAATAGCAACTTACTTCATTTACTGATGAAAACGTTTCTAAACATAAAGATTATCTATCAAGTTCAATACTGGTTTTCCTGAAGGTTTTGCATAATAGGCAAAATGAATATCAATATTGTGGGTAAACAGTACACTTTTCTTGCAGACCATTGAACTTTTTCCCATGTACAAACATTCTTACATGCATAAGATTTTAAAGAAAATCCTGTATCTCCAGTATCTGTGAATACAAACATGCTATCCATCTATCCCATTGTCTGTCAGTTTTGCTATAGGGCATCCTTTCACTGACCTGCTTTTCTGAATTTTCTTTCATAAACGTGTGAAATGTGGGGTAGATGTAAGTTATTTTTAAGGTTCTGATCAATGCAAACACAGACATTGTTCCTGATCAGCATTAGAGAATCCTGTGTCGTCATGCTCTCCTTCCGGCGCTGCAGCACACGAGGCCAGATGCAGGGTGGCGTGTGAAAGACGCTGATAGCAGCCGCATCTCTTCGCCCTCAGCAGCGGTGACAGTAATGCCAACACGCAGCCACCGAGCAACCCGCGTTCCAGCATTCCCGCCTTCATGGAAGAGGGCTCTTTACATATTCAAACTAATTCTCTTCCAAATATATACTGGTTTTATGTATAGAGATACATACTGAATAACCAAAGGGCATTCCCAACACTCGGAAGAACACTTGAGATGATTTTATTACTGTTTTATGTAATTCTGGCAGCAATATACGATCCAGGCTGTGTACAAACCAGTCTGAAGATTTAAGGTGACAGCTCCTCTGAGAGAAATAACATTGAGCCAACCCTGCCTTTGAACAAAAACCTTATGCTGCAGAATTTCAGTGCGATGAAATACGACTGCATGTGTCCTTTGCCAGGCCTAATACGTTTACTCCAGAACTTTCTTTTCAAGTTCCTCCAAAACAAAAGCCCTCACATTTAAGCTGCAATGTTAAGCAGTCTTATTTTTTAATCAAAGGCTTTCCCATACCTTAGCCTGCTCTAAGAGACAAATAACTAATATTACGGGAGCAAGAAATTTGTGTACGAGAGTGAATGGGAAGGGGAGGGGAAACATGTCACGCAACATTATTTACTCTCCTTGTTAGGAAAGGGGGGGCTTTAATGACTGTATTTATTTTAGTTGTTTGAACAGTAGAAAACAGTCCACGCTCCTCTGATCTGAATTATCTTACGGGACACGTCCAGCCATTCAAGTGGCAGTCCTTTGTTTACAGAGGAAATATTGACCGATGGTTCATTTCCACTTTAGAGGCCGCTCATGGTTGAATTTAAGGATTCCTCAGGCTCTAAACAAACATGACCAGTTGTTGTGGGGTGGGGGAGGGGGGGTCTAGCTTAACTGCAACAATACACAAATGCTTTAAAATGCCTCTCTGTGGGTGAGTGGGAATATAAGTACGGCAACTCTGCAAAAGTTGCCTTAAGCTACAGCTTATAGATAGCTTAAATCAGAAGAGTGTTTGTCACTATATTTAGTATGTGCTATTCTTAGTTTGATATGCAGTGTGTTTATATTGCTTCTGTGACCCTTTTAGGCATGACTTGAGCTGAAGCAGGTACTACTAAGGAAACAAATGAACACAATTATTAAATATTAATGTTGCTGTTATCAAACTGGAGAATCATCCATGATTGTTGTTGAAGGGTTGCTTTATTACTGTCACACGTTTGATAAAAGAGTAGTCCAAAGCAACTGCAATAAAAAAGATCAACAATGTGTAACTAGTGTCAAAATATTGAAAGATCATAAGGTATAATGCAATACATTATCACAGCAAAAATGTTGTCATGGTCTGAGTGCTAGCAGCTAAGGTTAATGTTTTGCTGGTGTAATCGACTGCACAGCAGTTCTTTTACATTCCCCTGTACAGCCGGATCTGCTGATAAGTATGCTAGAGCAACATCGCCTCGGCACTGCCTACAGAGAATATTGTAGCAGTGTAACTAAATTAGTCATTACTCAGTAAGCTTTATAGTACCATGATCACTGACTGGCTTTCTTTGATTGTTTCTTCAAAGGAATGAGGTAGCGTCAGGTATTATCCTTCCTCAAACCCTGCTAATGGAACAGATGCGTGAGGCTCGCCAGGTGCCAAATCACAATGTAGCGCGCTCCGTTCAGCCATTCTGATTTGAATATTTTACGTAAAACCTGGGAACTTTCAGCGCTGGCTATAAACAGATTTTCCTGTGGAAACAAGAAGGCTGGGGGAATAAATGTTGGTGAATTCATTACTGTCTGTACTAAAACCGCGGGTAGGTTTATATGTGCTAGTGCTTTTTTCCTCTGAGGCTAACATTTAAGTGTCTATGGCCTAAAATAGATAGGTCTAGCCAACTGTGCTGTATGGAGAAGCTCATGCATATGTGTTCTACAGCATATGGAAAGCCTGGCTCAGCTTCTGTAAAACCTCCATTAAAAATGCACAACTAAAGCTCCGACAGCTTGAATATTACCTTTCAACAAATTATTTATGGTTTGAATAAAAGCTGATAAGTATCTACAATGCAGTAAATAAAGACACATTTTCTGTACAATTTAATGACCCATTTTTTATTTCGTACGACTGAGTAGCGAATTCTGCCCTTCTGAAAAGGAGGCAAGGAAAGGATGAAAAATACTGCTCAAATTTTTGCTTTTTTAAATGTTGATATGGGGATTTTTTGTCTTTGTGAATAAACTAAATTTGGCACTGTTGTTCATCTGATATAAAACTAAAACTGAGGTGAGATTCCTGTGTTGGCATCATCTGCCCTCAGCTCCTGATATGAATGTAGGCAAATGTCATTTAATGTCTTTGGCCTTTATTGATATAATATGTCATCAGACATCCCATTAACTGCGCTCTTTCTCCAGAGTTTCCATGACTCAGCTATACGAATATTCAGAGGAATTCAAGCTTGCCAGTATTGACCTAATTCAGGTTTTGAATATGAAACTTAACCTTTAAAAATACCTTAGAGCAACATTAATTGACAAAATGCATCAGTTTTTGTTTCTGATGCATTTTTTATAATTACTCCATGGTACGTTTGATTGTGGCTTTGGAGCTTGGGATCATGGTTCATTAGTGATGATGTCATAAGAACCCTTTAGAAATAAGGGTGATTTATTTCAGAACTACATTTATAACCTCTTGCCTGAATGTGATGCTGTACAGTCAGAGGTTTTTTACTTTTTCCAACTATGTGAATTAACTGTACATAATGAAATTATACAATAAGACTCGGGCAGTATCTTTCCAACAGTGTAGGTTCAACGATGCTTGCAGATGTTACATATATCAACTGCAGTACAAACATAACCTATGTTGAATGCCAAAAAGAATAAGAACTGTTCTGTGTAATGACTGTAACATGTAAAAGTTAAAAAATTCTAAATAACAGGGATCTGCATAACAGTGTTAAGCGTTATTCATTTTTATGTTAACAATGGTAAGATTGTAATATGACACACAGCCACCTGACCGCATGTGGAAAGGAGTAGTGCACTTTCTATGTTTATGGAAACATAAGTTAACAATGTCAAGAGTTCTTGTAATTTTTGAGAATGGCAGTAGTTCATAATTTTCCTTATAAAATAGTAAACCTTATCTACGTTAAAGCTTTTCCACATTATGCTGTAATCAACAATGTATCACGTATTGGCTTACAAATGTCGCAGAGTTGTACTCCCATTTGCATAGCTATTTAATAAAAAAAATGTTTCATTTTAGATATCCATGCTAAATAATTTTACCCCATGCTTAGGCCAGAGTATTATGAAGCTCTTCACAGGTATTTCTATAATGCACCAACATCATGATTATTTATGCAATATCCCATTTTAGCGTTTAGTAATGGAATATTTTGCTATGTACACCAAGCATATTTTCTCTGAAGAGCATTTTACCTTTGTGTTTCTCTCTGCCATGAGCCCACCTGGCACTGAACTGTGATTGTGCAGCTGAGCTTGAGCCGATGAATATCAAAACTTCACGCAGCAGAAAGGAGCACTGTTTCTTAATATATGTTATCTTGAGAGAAATCAGAATAACTCATCCTTTGTCATGATGCTGTTTGTTGGCCTCTGGAAGGTGATTGGTGAAATGGACAGTGAAGAGTCTCGCCAGGGTTTGATCACCCACACCAAGCAGAGACCAGAGAAGGACGCTGGGACATGCTCCATGCAGCAACTGAGGGAGAGGAGGAAGAGGAAATCTGCATGGAGTGAGTACAACCCTCTCTGTCCCTCGGCCCCATGCATGCCATTTATATATTTATGTTTATGTTGAGCACATGAATCAGACCCATAGAGATGGGAGTGATTTACATGACCTTAGGGTGGTCAGACGTCAGATACAACATGCTTACAAATAGTGCTTGCTGAGATCTGGAGAAATGATTTACATGGAAACAATGTGTGGAGCAAGAGCAGACAGACTAGCCCTGTTCCTGTAAGCTATTCATAGTGCATCCTTTCCCATCTGTGGGACGAGAAGAGAAACCATCAGTGTTACCCATCTAATGAGTTGGATCTGCTTTTTTTTTTTTTTTTTTTTTTTTTTTTTTTCTTGCAGGGTCCCACAGGGTTGAGCCAGCAGGGAGAAGCTGCAGTGAGTCTGGGGCAGTGCCCAAACACCTCAGCCTTTGATCCTGCACCGGGAGGATTTCAGGACCGAAACACCCCCACCAACGCCCCCCAACAACACACACACACACACACAAAATAGCCTCAGCTCCAATTAAAGAACACAATCCCCGTATAAGGGCTAACGGCAGTTGATCACCTCCTATCATCTTACAAATAATTGGTCCGACACTATATTTCTGCAGTGTTTGGGAAATGAGGACTGTGCAGATCGATCAGGGTTCGAAAGCCTTTTCATCATGTGTTTGCACAACGGGCATTGATCAGCCTGAGAACACTGTAACCTGTAAACTGCTAATGGAGGTACACAGGTAAATCACGTCCTCAGAATAAATCACAGAATATAATGCAGCCCATGCCCCAAGACAGGATAAGTTCAGAGGGTTGCAGTGAGAAGATCCCAGCAGCTGTGCAGCGTAGTGTAAACCATTATAAAATACACTGTACGGGAAAGAAGCATAAATATGGCAAATGGGAAGGCCATTCATTACCCAATAAACAATGTAAATTAATGATTCCATTAGAAAATTAATGAGGGTCATTAGGTCTTCATTGCTGCCCCAACAAAATGAAAAATGAAGATTCTAAAAGTCACTAATCAGAGGGGCAGTGATAAAATATCAATATTGGGCACACATTAAGCTGGATAATATTCAGGCTGGCTTGATTTGTATTGAATATGTGTCTGGTGGCTGGGCCATGGCGTAATGAACTATCCCACAAATCACTGCTTAATGGGAGCCTACTTATACATATTGCTTAATTAAAGGTTGTGAGCTTATTAACATGTGTCTTTGGCATCGAGCACTGGGGATGTAATCTGTGCATATAGGACCAGGTTGTAAAGGTTTTATAGATAGCCTATCATATTAAACTCATCGCTTAATCCCCAATCTTAATAACCTGTCATTTTCATTGATGATCCTTCATTTTACGGGTGGTCATTACAGCCAAATTTCTGCATTGGGAACCCTTTTTGGGACCGTCATCCACAGTGTTCATTATCTCATACTTTTGGCAAGTTCTTTTCTCACTCTTATATGTATAAACCAGTAGAACAGTGACTTCAGGGCTATGTGGAGGAAGTTAACAGATAGTGTAGTTCTGAATTATATTCCCTGTGACCTTCCTCACATAGATTGGCATGAAATCAAGAAATCTTGAAAAATCAATTTTGGTTAATAAGTAAACCCGAGTCAGTGTCTGCCCATGATGTCCCAGCTCGTGTTTTGGGGTGGGCAGCTGCATTGATTGTTTTAATCCTGCAAGCGTACAGGGATGCAGTGGATGGAACCACAGTGATGGACCTCATTCCCTGCTGGAGGACCATCGTTCCAGTGGCGCTGTGTGAGAAACACCACTGTGGCTCCACAACAGTTCACACAAATTCAAGGGGACGGCTTCATTAACTGTAACTGTGTTACATCTATAATCCAGTCAGCTCTGTAATGAAAGCTGGCTGCAGACTGCAACACAGCTGAACAATGAGCCCCCATTTCCACACCGGGGTTGTGGAGGGTGCTGAGGGTGTTGTCAGAATTTTTGCAAGTGTAGATTAACCTTTCTTATTGCCCCCCAATATTGGAAAAGCCACTATTGCCTGGCACATTTCCTGTTTCGAAAAGGATCCGATCAGTATTTAGAGTAGCGAACACAAGCAGTTGTTGGATGTTGGGGGTTATACATCTCTTTGCTTTGTTTGAGTTCCAGACCAGCAATCCTGCATGGCTCCACCTGCACTCTGCCTGCATGAAGGCCTTTACAGACAGAGTCTGTTGCTTTACTGTTGTGCATCGAAAAAGAAGAATCAAATGAATGTATGACTGAACATATAGAATTCAGGGGCACATTTAAAAATGGTATGGATACCTTTCCCCCAATAGCTGCAGCAAAGATGAGAATGTAATTTTAATCCTCCACGGCAACATAGATACAAGGGCCTCTATGTACCCTGTTTTCAGTTTAAAAGATTCAGAAATCTGGATCTATTCCTCCACACTCATTAAGGTGTGTAAGTGTACTTCTACAGTGGCTGACTCAAGGTGTATTTCAAACTGTCTGTTCTGTTTGAGATATTTCTTATTTATATGTAAATATCTAAGCACATCTAAAGTATGTAAGATGAGCGTTTGGGACAACCATCACAAAACAACTGCAATAAATTGTTTTTTATTTTTTGCTGCAAAAAAATAACCAGCCAATCCAACTTGTGGAGAGCTGTTTCTTGAAACCAATTTTGACCAACAACAATGGGTTATAAGCACATTGGAATCATACAGTGTTATGCAAACGTATTGGTTGCTATCATAATGTGTCTTATGACTGCTGTAAATTTGCTTCACATTAAACTATGAAACATAAATATTTTTTCCATTACAAATGTGCATAAACCCTGAAACATTTTTGTGTGGAAAAATCAAGTTTGGTAGCTGATGAAGTGTGTAGGTTATTAGATTAATATTAATGGGGCTATGGGCAGGATTTGTGAATGAATGATACTGTTGCTAAATAAATAGCAATATTGCATTGTAATTTCAGAAGAGGTATCATTTTGGCTGGTGTCATCTCTCTAAAATTATATTTTGCGAAAAATCATTTCTGACATATCAAAACGCTGCTTCTCCCAGCCCCAGTCATTAGTGTTAGCTACCAAGCTAAACCGAGATGAGGACTGTGAGAAGCCAACAGCTGGCTCCCACATTAGCCTGTGGTGAGAGAGCCTGGGATAATACAAGGATGGAAATTGGTGTGGAATACAAACATTGGACTGAACAGTGTGAAAAAGTAACATTAGCAGAAAATACAGCAGGAAATATTAACTTTCAACTTGCTGTTACTAATTTTAGCTAGCTTGTTGTATTTGTTTTTATATGCTGTTTTTTCCATAGCAATTGAATCATAATCATTATCTGCTATCAAGATGTCTAGTTTGGCTGTCATGCTGGCTAACTTTTTCTTCTTGCCATCTGATAGCGGTAGAGACAGTAAAATACTCTCTTTAGTTATAACTAGCTCGCTGATAGCAGGTAAATTGAGCGGTCACCCTTATCCTCTCTACAAAATTTGAGAAACTAGCTAGCTACCCTAAATAATTACCTAGTGAAGTAGCTGATCATAGCAACATATACAATTGTATTTTTTCATCATTCAGAAAAATCCAACAGTGTGTAGCTTCCTCCAGTACCTTGTGGCATTAATGGTTATCAAGGCCTTAGTTATATATTCCTGAAACTGTCTTTTTTTCTCTGCATTTCCCTTCACTTCCCTGTAAAGAATACAAACAGTACTGAAGGATCATATAGTGTTCAGTTCTCTCAAAAAAGAGAAGTAGGTCGCACATCCAATAATAAAAATCATACGGACCACTATTTCACCATTTACTGCAGGCCATCACCTATCAGAATGATCTGAAGGGTCATTGCTGACCTTTATTTCTCACTCAAACATGGATTTACAGTTGGGTGCATTTTATAGCAGGAGGACAAAAGGTATTCAAATATACCAATATTTGATTGTTAATGACAAACACTATTTCTTTGCCATTTAAAATTCAAATCGAACCCTGCGAGCACCTTTTTTTCATGAATGCTAGCAGGGCCCTCCTTTCCATTTGCTGATTTAAGTTAAAAGAAAGCCCCTGTTCTCAGTGATATCAGGTGGGAGCTGGTACTTTTGAAGTAGGCACAGACATCTGCATAGCCAAATCCTCAGGATGTTGCTAGTGCCTGAAACATAAAAAGAAATAATACTTTGTTTAATTTCGAATTTATGTACCCCTCAGCTTATGCCCCTCACATAAAACAGTTTTGTGCGTGTGCTCCAAAGCACGCTATGCCATCATCGCTGCCCATAGAGGAGCAGGAACTCTGCAGGCACTGTTGCCGGCTCTAGTTCATTTCATTTGAATTACAGTGAGTTTAACTAAATAAAGTGGACTCCTGTGTAATCACTGCATACTGTCATGAAGATTCTGCACACCTTTTCACAATGTTCTGCACTCCAGCCTCGGTGTGTTGTTGATGCCATAAACAAACACCTTTTTAGAAAGAGCACTATATTGTGAGGCATGTATTTTGCATTTTGTTTGATTTTGTTTTTGTATGTAGCCTTGCACTTTGTAAGTACCACTGTGCTTTTTACTGTTTTAACATGATAGTGATACCTGAGGGCTTTTCAAGGGTGAAAACCACAAGCAGATCTTTTGAGTATTTTATTACATACAAATGTACTGCATGAATATTTCAGTATTTACAAATACATTGTCTAATTATTTTGGGGCAGAATCATTGTATGCAGGTAACCAAAACAAACCCATCACAGTAGATATTTATGGCATTTGTTTTCCATTATTCTCTCCAGAAGTCTTCGAATCACTGTTTTTAAACATTCAAGATTGAGGTCTATTCACATTCTAATCGAATATTTACAAGTTAACTGCAGGCTACCACTACACTGCTCATTAAACTGTGACAATAAGAACTTTAAATTTTAAAATATTGACTTTAATTTTTTATTAGTATATGTGTGTGCATGTTCTTAATGTCAAGAGCATCACAGACCCATCATAACCATGGAAATAAGGAACAACTGATCGATGAATGTCTTCACAGTGTTTAAAGACACAGTAACATAGTGCACACTTGCTATCTGAAGCAGTGTAGGAGAAACCCATGGGTGCTGTGTACTTATCTGTCACATCATGGCAGAAGTGCCCTGTGCCTGCAGGTGATACCATACTACAGCTCTCTTCCTATGACCCCGCTTCCATGCACTGGTGTTTTTGCTATGGAGAATATGACTTTCAAATAAAACACCACCCTGTATTGTCTGTTGGTAGAGTAAGCAGCTGGATGGATCATGTGCATTTATTTATTTTATTTATTTATTTTCCAGAGAGGCAGAGGCAGATGTCCTGCTCACAGGAAAATAATTTGCTGGGGAAAAATATGAATATGCAAATCATGTCACAATGTGGAACCTTGTAATGACTAGAAAATGTTCTCGCCATATTTCATTATGCAGAGGTCATTGCTTAATGTAGGCAGCTGGGACTGTGGGGTTTTTTATCCTCCCTGTCATCTCTGAGCAACTTTCACAATGCTGCAGATTCACATCAAGACTGCGCTTGTGTTTCCAGACCCATGATACGCACAGAGAATACGTGAAATGACGTCTGTGCTAACGGTTAGCAGGGTTTTAATTGATGTGTTTGCTGATGGACGAAGTGACACGACAAGAGCTGTTGTGTGAGAAATGCAAAGTGAACCCTCTGCCTGGGACGAGTACTGTGGTCACGCAAGACCCGCTGCATTGTTTGCCTCCGTTGTTTTATTTTATCCAAGTGTCTTCAGTGATGCCAGTGCAGTCCCCCATGCCTGGCGAGGTGAATCTCAATGAGTACTCGCTGGCAGCCACCCGACTCTACTGCGCTAATCATTAGGTAAACTCATTTCTTCTTCAAATAATCCTGGGTTTGAATGCTAAAAATGTAATGAACTTCACGGTTCATTGTGTCTGACATTGCTTAATTAATGGGTGCATTTAAAGTACATAGGCCCCGGTAATTGATTTATATGCATGATTTGCCCATACAGCTGTTAGTTCCTGTAGGAAAGTCATCACTCAAATGTGCACATTTTACAGATATGGTGGGTAATAAGAGGTTGTATTAACCTTATAACTAGGCATCACAGCCCGCTGAAAAACAACTGTGTTCAAAGCATTCCTTTATGTGGGATGCATAATGTATCTCTGTGCGTTGATCAGAGCCGCTAAGCTATCTCTTCATAAACACCTTCATTGCTTCCATCCAGCTCCTAGTAAAGATCATTCGTTTCCTACCACTTCCTGCACATAAACCATAAAAACCTTTCTCCTGCATAATTATGCAAAATGACAGAAATGTCGAGGAGTCCACGTTTCCATTTGATTATATATGTACGCATGTGGACAGTAGGCCCATGGAGCAATTAAAAATACACACGCTAATGTTTTGCCTTGCCCTGTCTCTCTGCATTTATCAGTGATTTTTGCAAAGACAGCTTGTATCTATTTTTCGCCAGACAGATTTGAATGAACAGCACATGCCCATTAAACAAGTAAAAGCTGCAGAGAAGAAAGAGGGAGAGAGCATAAATGTGGCTGCACTGTATGTAAAAGAGAAACCCCCTTGTGTCTTCACTTCAGTGTTTGTTGGGGGTCGATCTCATGAATCCACTGTCTGAACCGCTTTAAACATTCCTCTGAAAGCATAACTGAAGTTGTGTTCCATATCTTCTCATAGTATATTTATATGGTGTATTTGTGATTCATGCTTTGTTCAGTCACCTAAAACATTAATTATTGGAAAAATTGCATTTTTTCCCAGAATTTTGGGGTCATTGGCCTCTAACCATTATTTGGAATTTCAACAGAACCTCTGTGGAGCTCAGATCAATCTCTCACCTGGGGAATGGGGGGAGCGTATTTCTATCACCAGACTATCGATCGCTCCACGCACAAAACCCCCTGTGTGAGAGGAGTGTTTTCATGAGGACTACAGTGAAGGTGTGCCTGCAGCGCGTGCACACACAAACACACACACATACAGACACATATACAAACACAGACACATACACAAAAACACACAAATAAAATACATGCGCACAAACATATGAATGCACACCAACACGAAAAGCACACATATTCACATACTCAACTGTATTACATACCCACACATACTGCACAAACACATACGATGCATTATTTTTTTTTCTATTTTGTATTTTTTGTGGCCAGGCATACACAAACAAATGTACCACTCTTTCACTGGGGACCCGACGCCCTTCAGTCAGCTGTAGGTAATGAAGTCACCAAGTGAACCATGTCCAGATCCGGCCCAACTGTCCTGCTCCCTTTATTGCACACACTAATCAATGAGATCTGAGCCACTCTGTGGCTGCTCTCTAAACTCAAGCATCAACACTATGTCAAACTGGCACTTGCACAATCTCCCTTTCTCTTTGTCATACTGATCCAGAACAATTTAACATTTAGATGTTCAAACAATAAAAAGGAAAAATAGAACAAGGAACTTGGATGATTTTTTTCCCAAACTAGCATTCATAATGTTATTTGAAATCATAAATGTATTCTATATCAAATCACTCTTCTCTCTCTCTCTCTCTCTCTTTCTCTTTCATTTTCTGTCAGTTAATGGAATGTAAATTCCATGCAAATGATGAGTTATTTACATTTTGTCGGTGCCATATAACTTACACTTGGAGAAGAAATGTTTTATATATGTTGTTATGTGTATGCATGTGTTTTTATACTTATATAAAAATAACATACAACACAATGTGTTTTGCAACTAGTGAAATGCCCAATGCCTAAAGGTGTAAATAAGTACATGTATACACAATGATATGAAAGTCATCCACTGGGCAATCTTTTTAAAGAGCCGTGGAGAAACATCACACTGAAAGTTGACAAGCTGCAATATCCAGTCCAAATGGTGGAGCAGTAGATCATCAGGCAGAATCAATACTGCATTACTCACTAAGGGTATAAAAGACTCATCACACTGATGATTTTGTTTTTTGCACAATGGTGGTTTCGTTTACACAAGAGGGTGAATAATGGCGTGACCATAACTTTGTTTTATTTGTTGACCGGCGTGTTGAAATGAAACATAAGACAAATGTGCATGGATTTGTTTTACTAAAATAATGCGTTGCCGTGAAGAGAAATGAGAAATGAAATGTCATGCTTTCTTTTTTTCCATATGGAAAAAAAAACTTGTTTCATTTCGACATTGAAATTTCATGAATATATTTTCCTGGCACAGAAAAAAATGAATTCATCATTAAGTTTGAGCAGACCCATAATGTTACTATGGGGATTATTCAATTTTCCAATTTATCGTACATGCTATTCTTGCTTGTGTCACATACTTCTGAAACCTCCAACAGAAAGGCAGAGGGGGGGGGCGGCTGGATTTTGGGCTGGGTTTCGAGCCCTATCAGAGCCCTATCGTATTGCTCATCGGGGCCAGTGAAGACACCAGTTTTTAATGGCTGGAATTTTTATGGAGTCATCAAGAGAGAGAAGTCACAACAGCTCCTTGGATGATTAAAAAGTCATTTTCTTAAATGTCCTCAAAGGATTTTTTTTAAAGAAAACATTTAATTGCTCCAATCAAGCATAAATGTCTGCGGCTCATGGTTTAATTTGTACACTGCTCACATGGTGTGTGCTTATTTGTCATCATTTCCGTTGGCGCTTTTCCCAACTGCCTCAATCAACATTTAATAGTTGGGATTGCCTTTTTGTTACTTAAGGTGAATAAGACAAATGCAAGTTGCCTACAAATATGGAGTGTTGAGGGGCCACCATTGCTAATATCAAGGTCTGTGAGATGCATAATATATTGTAGGAGATGCTGTGGAAATTCATTAGGTGCTCTGCAACTATGAAATTGCATTCTGATTGTCATTCCCCCAGTAGTGTTTGTGAACATATACATATTGGCAATTATGGGAAATAAAATGTATATCTGTTAAAATTTACGCTGTAGCACTGAGGCTCAAATAAAAGATGTTGAGATATCAGATATGAAGGGGTAAGTGTTGTGAGTCACAAACAGGTGATATTTGAGGAGTGTGACCTTTTCTCCCTCCTCCTCTCTCTCTCTCTGTTTAGCCACTGATGAAATGGTAGCCTCGCATATTGTTTAAGTTTACATCACGACATTGGAATGCTTCCGCTCCTCTCATCGCTGCTCGGGCATTTGTGGAGCGATTCTTTCATCTCGGCACATCAGAACAGGACGGTGAGTGCACATCAGCAGCTCACCCTGTTCTGACGGCCTTTTACCACGCACAACACACCAAACCTCCCGGCAGGATCTTCTCACCATAAGCAAACTCGAAGAACATAAAGCATGTTTGCTTTAGATGCACAGTGAAAATGTGTTTCAGCTGCAAAATGTCTGCTCTTAGCTCCAGACATGTGGCCTATCATAGAGAATAATTACAAGCCTAACAAGTGAGGGCACAAAATGTCAGATAAGAATACTGATGTGTTTCACCGTTTCACTCTAAAGGAATCAGACATACCATTTCTTTGTGGGGGGATATCTTTTGTATTTTGAAATAAAGAATAGCAGCGAGAGAATGACATTATATATTTCTATTGTTTCTTATGCACTTGCACTTATCAGAGGTAAATGTATAATATTCAGACCCATATACCAAGGAAAATCACCAAGAGTTTTTCTTCTCCAAAAAGCATTATGTACTCATACAGTATGACCTTTAGTCCTCCAAAGCTGGAGAAGGGAGCACCGCCTGTGAATTCTGATATAATCAATATTCTATTATGATAGCATGTTCAGCTTTACAGCTTCAACATAATAGTCTCAATATTTCATTCAATGGCTAGTAAGAGCGGAGGAGCACGCTCCAGCCAGCCTGTTAACTCCAAACCCACACTTTAATTAACAAAAGAATACATTTTTTTTTTTTTACCATCGGTGGACATCTCAATCTGATGTGGGTAGCGTGTCAGTTTTCTGTTTTAGCACTGCAAGCCAGAATGAGCACTAAATTAAAATGTTAAGCCGTTACATGGCAAAGGGCCTGGGCAGGGCCATAAAACACCTACATTACAGCTTCTTTTTTTCCAATAATTAACTAATGTGAGTATTTTACACAGCCAAACGTTGTTAGCCTTTAAAATCTATGCATTTAAATGTCATCCCTGCATTTATTTTTAGACATAAATTTTTAATTTGAAGTTGAACATTGTTGAACATGAGGTTAATACCATATTATACTGTATGATAGAAAATCTGACATATCTCACTTTTTTGTTTGCATCAGAAATTACATATTCTTACATTTTTTCCTTTGACTATCAAAATGACAAAAGCTGGATCCATATAAAAGAATAATGTGTCTTTATTTTTTAAGAACTAGCAATACCTTGAATTTCTTTTACTTCTACACAATGATATGTCCAATTAATGTTTGAAAATAATTGAACTGTGTGACTGTACGGGCTTCAGAATCTGACTCAGGGCCAGTTGTCTTGGCATATGAGGAATGCATGATTCATTCCACACTACATGCAAGACTGCTCTGTTCACTTCTGCTACATTCATCCAAACACTACCTAATCCTTGAGTAAATATTCAAACACTTATTTTCTCCTCAAAATGCATGGCAGGCACTGACGTCTTGGTTATATTTCAACTTTTATGATCGTGTTCTCTTCCTTTGGGAATTCAAGGGCACCTTTTAATTCTGCTGCTGTGAGTAAGGCCCTTTTAATTCTGCTGCTGTGAGTAAGCCCTTTTAATTCTGCTGCTGTGAGTAAGGCCCTTTTAACTCTGCTGCTGTGAGTAAGGCCCTTTTAACTCTGCCGCTGTGAGTAAGGCCCTTTTAACTCTGCTGCTGTGAGTAAGGCCCTTTTAACTCTGCTGCTGTGAGTAAGGCCCTTTTAATTCTGCTGCTTTGAGTAAGGCCCTTTTAATTCTGCTGCTTTGAGTAAGGCCCTTTTAATTCTGCTGCTGTGAGTAAGGCCCTTTTAACTCTGCTGCTGTGAGTAAGGCCCTTTTAACTCTGCTGCTGTGAGTAAGGCCCTTTTTATTCTGCTGCTGTGAGTAAGGCCCTTTTAATTCTGCTGCTTTGAGTAAGGCCCTTTTAATTCTGCTGCTGTGAGTAAGGCCCTTTTAACTCTGCCGCTGTGAGTAAGGCCCTTTTAACTCTGCTGCTGTGAGTAAGGCCCTTTTAACTCTGCTGCTGTGAGTAAGGCCGGGTCTGTCTCAGAAAGGACAGGCTGTGGAGAAAGCTTGCACAGCTCCTGCTCTTTTGCCATTCTGCCATTTTGTCTGTCTGATAGTTCCATGATAGTAGGTGCATGGCTGTAACACACGCAGCATATTCATCACCATGTAACCGTGAGCAACTGGGATCTAAATTACCTTCATCTGGCATCCTTCCAACATGCTATAAATGAGGTAATCGTCCTTGACTATAAAATTTGCATTTTCAAGACTTAATTGCTATCATTACATTTTTTGTAATTCTATTAATTTAACAGAATGGGGTATTTGGTTTTATGGTTATAATTTGCATTAAAACAATGCACTTCTAAATAGAAAATTCTTAATATAGAAAGGGGAATAGGGACAACTAGTGTTTTGCAGTCTCTTGTGATTAAGTCAGGTTGTTGTCTTGAACAATGGAGGCGCAGGACGGACAAAAAACTGCAGATAGAGCGAAAGCAGACATGTACGCGCGCACAAAAGCGCTCTCAAGCTGAGATGAAATAAAGCAGAAAGGGCCGGGACACGGCACATTGTGTGAAATTACTGGAGCTTATGTCTTAATGGATTTTTCTCAGGCCCATCTCTTTTTATTTAGTCACTTCTTTGTGCATATATGTACATCGTGTCAGTTGCCCTTAATTCAGTCAAAGTGAAATAGAGTTTTAAAGAATGAGGAAGAGATTAAATAACCAGGAAGCCACCTGACCAGCTCCTATCCGTACTGTTGGTGTGACCTTGATGTAGGAGTAGAGGAAGTTCATGAGAGTGCTGAATGAGTGCCAGCGGACATTTATCCCAGGCCTTGTGTACTCTGCTGACCTTAAAACTTCAGACTTACTTTTGCTGCCAAGCAATGGCTTCCCCACTTAAGTAATGCAATACAGATCATTAATTATAGAATGATCTAACCACTGAAGTTAAACACAAATTACGTACTTGAAATGAATCTCCTTTTAGGTGACTGTAAACTGGTCATATGTCAAGTGTTCTCCCTATCCTTGAACTCCATCTGTAGGGTCTCTGAGTGGCTGAGGCTGCTATACCACTGTGTGCCTCCATGGTAACATGACCACCATTGACATGGACAAGGTTGCTTGGTCACCTAGTGTTTGTTGGTAGCATCGGATACATCAATGCAGGTGCAGCTTGACGACTGCATCTGAAGCGTGGTTCGGATCGTTGCGGTGATCATGTCAGGTGGTATCAGGTCACTGGCAGACCGTGTGTAACGTTTAGTCTCCATTGCAGCCTTTGTAGTGAGGCATGTCAGCCCATTCTGAGGCTGAGGGTCAGTCAGTGCGTGGTGATGTGTGTGTGTGTGTGTGGGGGGATGGGTTAACGGCATTGCACACCTAGCTGTATCACCCTCAGGATTCTCACCAGGGGACAGGAGCTTCACAAAGACAGTTTCACATTAAGGAGAGGCCCCACATCCAGTGCAGACAAACGAGCAAAAGAGCACCACAACACACAACAGGGAGAATGAGGCTCTTTATGGGAAGATGTGCAGCCAGTCAGGAGTAGCACAACATGCAGGGGAGGAGATTACACACACAGAGGATTCCAGTGGCTCTTGTAACGCTCCATGGATGAGCAATTAGCTTAATAGGAAAATGAGGCAGCCGATGAATGACCCAAAGGGAATTATATTTTATAGTGGATCCATGTGCTTGTCAAACAGATACTAAGTTTGCTAAAACATTTGTTTCAGTGCTGCCCTTATTTTAATTCAGGATAGTGAATGATGAGCACTGACTCTGAGAATGCCTTAATATTTGATTCACAGCTTCACTCAAAACCACCAATGATTTGTGACGGTCACAATTACAAGACTTCTCCTTCCAGTGCAATTATACTCTGTTCCATACATCTCAAAAATAAATTCAGTGAGAGAGTGTTATTAAGATGAATTGTACATGATTTAATTCAACTAAATTGTATGAATGCTGTGCAGAGGCAAACATATAAAAGCATATTAATTAACAGAGTATTTAGAGATCCTGAAACTGCAATAGTTTTATATTATGATCATGTAGTTGTTGAGTCATATGGGCAACAATGTGCTGCATTGCAAAAGCTGAAAAGAATATAGTGAGCAGCAACTGTGACATGCACAATGAAAGGTACTCCTTTGGTTAGTCATTAAAGAGCAACGTGTGCCACCTAGCAAGAGTCACTCAGTCCACTGTAAGAGTTTACATTCAGCAAGAAATTAGTGTGGGCATAAACACAATGAATTTCCAAAGTGAAATTCACTTAAATAGACTTGAATGTCATACTGTGACCTTTTAAATCCAATTATCACGATTTACAAATCTTCTAATGAGGTTGCATCTATCAATAAAGATCCCTAGCTGTATTGCTTACCAATAGTGGCATTTCCATATCTTGTTCATATTTAACCCTGAACTGTTCCCTGTTTATGTCATATATCATCAATGCGCCCTTCCTTATAATTTTGATGAGATATAAACAGACATTAAATTTAAATTAAAACTTTTAAGTGACAGTCGTGAGGTAGGATAAGAGAAGAACCCGTAACAATGTTTTGTGCAGAATCTAAATCATGCTTTCTGTGAACAGACTGGATCACAGCTGCATCAAACAGCCTTATTAGACAATAACATTTTTGAATATAAACATATTTACCATTCTGTTTATGATTTTTGTGTGCGTATAGCATGTGTGCATGTTTCCCTGAGTACACAGAAACAAGGCAGCCGAGCTCACAGCAGCTTGCTTTCATTTAGTTATGCATCTCCACAGCACTGTTTACATTTTCCTTGTTTTCCTCGATAGTTTACATGTGCAGTAGGGTGACAAAATGATGTAAACACCAAATGAAAAAGGTCTCATATTTTGAGTAATTAAATTGGATTAAAATTTTTATGCTATATTAACAGTAGTAGTAGCATTTAATGACAATGCTATTACCAATCTGTTTATATTTGAAAGATGCTTTAAAGTCACTTGATTGTGGGAGTTTCTGAAGCAACATGACATGCAGATTTTGAAAGAGGTCAAACAGTTGGTGCATCAGGCACACAAATAGAATCATTTAATGTGCTAAAGGAAGAGTCACAATGGTGTGTCCCAAAAAACAAGGAAAAACTATCAGGAAAGAGAAACGGATATCCCTGATTGGGACTGACAGATTGTTAGTTTCTGAAAACCATAGAGCATTGGTTACAAAAACCGGCACATGATTAAATGCCTCCATATCTCTGCAACCAAATCTCAATATGAGTCATTGTGTAAATCATGAGTTTCACAAAGCTGAAATTTATGGCAAGACTGTCATGTGGAAACTTTGTGTAACCAAAGCCGATGTGGAACAGGACATAAGATGGCATAATGAATGCAAAAACCTGGATTTCTGACCAGTGGTACGGAAGAATATGGCCCGATGAGACGTTTTTTTTTTTTTTTTTTTTTACATTTTTCTCACATCTGGACAGGTTTAAAAATCCCACATAGTTTTTAAACATGTTAAAGGATCTATCATACTGTATACAGCCATTTTGCAGGGGTCATTGGGGTCCACTTATTACTCTTCATGGTAGAAGTATTGCCAAGAAATACAAAACCATTGTAGGTGACCTGGTGTATCTTACGGTGCAAATATTTTTCCTCAACATGTTCCAATATTATAAGGCCATAACACCCCCATACCCACTCCTGAACAGCCTGACCAGTGCTTTTATGAACTCTAGGATAAAGTCAAGCACCTTCCATGGCCTCCCCCATCACCAGATTGAAACATCATTGAATCTTAATGGGAGGTTCTGGAACACAAGAGTGTGGGCTACAACATCACCTCTTTCATCTCTTAAAGAAATGTTTTCCTTCCGGACAAATGGCCCAATATCCCATTCATAACAGTTTAAAAACTGTGTAACAGAATTCCAACAAGGGTTGAACCTGTTCTGAAAGGAAGGAGTGACCCATGTCCTTGTTCGTTAATGAATATTCATATATTGTTTAATGTTTCAATTGTTCTGTCTATCTCCTTTATATTGTTCTTGTTTCAATGACACCAATTTAAAACAATAAGATATTACGACAGGCCTATATAAATGGTACAGTTTTAATAAGCTATTTATTAAGCTATTGTGACATTTCTGAAAAGACAAAACCAGATTATTATATCTCAAATTTTATTTGCACACATGTATTCAGTCATATTTTTTTAAATCTATTACATTTCAGTTAATTTCATAAACATTCTTAAATGCCCTTAAACAGACCAAAATATATGTACATTCTCTCTTGCTTTTGATAAGTGCAGTTGCGTACAGAATAATGTGAAGCATTATTTTTTAGGACAAAGTCATTAAATGTCTAATTACATTTGAAGTCAATATTGGAAAGTCATTTTGTGCTCCTGGCATTCATTCAGGTTTTTAATGTTTTTGTTTTTTGCTTTTTTCTCAGATTTTTTAATGGCCAGTAATATTCACATGCTCTGCTCATTGTTACATCCTCTGCCATGTGTCCAGGAAAGCACATAAAGGCACACGCTCTCCTACAAAACAAAACATGTGATGTAAGCTGCTGCTTGTTTTTGCACCGCAGTCCCCAAGACAGGGCCTGCATTTACATGAGTCAGAGGATGGCTCTTCATGTTCAGCTTTGCATGGGCAGACTATGGGTGCTGGACTGACCAGTGGGTCACTGGAATGCAGAGTGACACACAGATATCATCTCCAGCTGAGGCCTGGGTGAGAGGTAGGCTCAGGAGGGGGTCATGGTTACCAGTGACAGAGACCAGATTCAGTGGCGGACTATGGGGCCCAAACACAAACAGGATAAACCACTCAGCAGCCCCATTCACTCAGTACAGCAAACACCTGGGACTTCTCATCTGTTCTGTGGTTTGCCTTCCTGGATGAGTCAACATAGGAGGGCATGCAGAATAGATTTATATTTTACTCTGCTCAGGTCTCATAAGCTTAACATTATCATATATGTTTACAGTACAATTAAATAAACTCTATGGTAAACAGATGTACACAATTTCAGATGTTTGGTACATGAGGCCTGGTATGTGAGATTTTCCCTGTGTGACACATGTCTGTTCTGCCTGGGCATGGCCATGGTGGCAGGCCCCGCCCCCTAACCACAGGTTTCAGTGTTCAGGTAAAACCATTCCTCGTCGTAATAGGTCAAGTAAGATTGACAAGGCTCTCTCCTTTGAATTCCCCTGCTTTGCCAGCATTATCCTCCTTTACTGTCGCTGAAAAAGAATGTTTTTTTGTTTGGGAAATGTCATCATGAGTAATCTCTTTTCTGTAATTATCATTTTAGCACACTAAGCTGGTAACAAAAGAGAAACTAGTTTCTTTCAGTAGGTACATATTTAAAGGATTTACTCTAGGTGCCCCAATGCTTTCTGAACTTTGAATGCAAATCAACCTGTTGTCTTTAGCATTGTATATCAAGGCACATAATCCACAGCCTCTCAGCCAGTGGTATTTCATGTCTACTCCTCTTCAAGTACACAGCCTGCATGTTAAGTTACATAGCTTCTTCTGGTTGTTTGGTGCATGTCGTCCCCCCAAAAGCGGCGGGCCTGGGAGTGAGGGGGGTCCCTCCCCAGCCTGGAGTCCTTGGGTGTCCTCTTTGTGGCGGAGGCCCGTGACCATGTGTTGTAAGCGGGGGTCTGCCCGGATGAGCGGCCGTCTCTCTGGCGGGCCCCTGCGCACGACAGCGTCGGCGGTGCCCCGCTCCCGAGCTTTCCCCCAGCAGACACTGCTGTCACGCTTCATTTAACCCTCATCCCACGGCTCCGCCATCTCCGCCGCCTCCCGACGCAGCGCCGCCGTCCTTATGGCGCGCGTGCGGGATGGTCATCCTGTAAACACCCCACCCCTCTGATATATGGCCCATCTGTGTGGAAATCGCTCTGTAATTGCAGCCATCACTCTGTTAGTGTAAAAAAACTGGATATTCGGGTTCGGCAGCCCATAAGTCCTGTTGAAGATCAAACAGATAATGTGTGCTGAACATCTGTCATGACACATAAACGGTTATCATTGTCAACAGATTTGTTTTCCTGTTTTTCAGGCAAGAGAGGGTTAACTTTTTTTCTTTTCAAAATTTCCATTTATCAACATTTAACAGTTCTTTCCAACTTCCAGCTGAAGTTCAAAGACTTTTGGTTGTTTAGCATACAAAACCTTGGGAAGCTGCTCAATATTTCAGAGGCATTTTAACCAAATAGTGACACTGAAAACAATAGCTTGGAGGACTGTGGTTGTTATCTGCTGTGAGCAATGTGGGCTCCCCCATGAAGAAGTGTGCTACTCACTGAAACATGATGCAATACTGTGTGTGTTTGATCCCTGCAGTTCTTAAACAATTCACTCAAACTTACCTTTATTTCCTTGGCAAAAGAATGTTTAGTAACTGAAAACATTAATTTCAACAGATATGGCAGAAGTTCAACTGAAAAACAGTCTCTCTGGCCAAGATAAAATTTTCCATTGCGCATTGATAAAAACCAGTGACAAGATGACACTGCCTGTAAGCAATATTGCAGAATTGGCTGTAAAGTGAAAACATTGACAAAGAACACAATGTCCACTGCTTATATTGACTCTGAATTCTTAACACCTGTCATGACATTCATTTAACATACATCCAGAGAATCAAAATACATCTATATTTCCATTTGATACATCTAATATAGTCTACATGTATGTGTTAAAGAGTGATGCAGGTTTAAGAATATGAAATCTTGTGAAAATCAAGTAAAACTTTATGTTGAGAATTCAAAATATCCAGTTTATGGAAAGAAGAGCCAAACCCAGTCTACCATTGTTTCATGGATCCCATTAGTCTATCTACAGGATGTTTTGACTTATCACTTTCATGATAAGTTTTGATCCTGATAACTGCTAGGCTCACTGAATCAGTGCTGATCGCGGTGTCTCTCACACTAACAGACTGACAGGCCATACGATCACACACGGCTCAGTTCCATCAGTGTTACCCAAAAAAGAATGAGGTGTCATCAACACCTCAGATGTCCTTGTCAGCAATGCAGTCATGAATCAAAATCAATCGTAAATCAGACCTATATATAAGGTATATGATGCTGAGCATAAACCACTTTTGCTAACCGTGTGCGATCAATGAGGAAGTCCATCAGCAATGGCCAGATGAAGAGTGTTTAGCTGTTACACAACGCTGAGTCCCACTGCAGCGCACTATATAGATGAAGCACTGGGACCTCACTTGACTCCCTTCCTCTGGGCTTGTCCTGATGTGACAAAATTCCAGCAGGACAAATCATGTCCTCATCCTCTTCACATGACAATGGATGTCTTTGTAGAGGAAAGTGTGACAGCACCGCAGCGGACGCTGAGATAAGCGGTGATGAATATTTGTGGGATGAGCTAGGATGGGTATGGGAGATCTAGGGCACAGTTAGGAGTGACCCAGTAAACAGAGACGTGCTTGTCCGGAAACAGGACACAATCCCATAGGGCCACATCCAAAACCACAAATGAACAGCTTGTATTGCTTCCACTGGTGGCCACACATGCTACCAGCCTGTGCCTGCCACAGTCGACCCAATGTTGTTAAGCCCTTTTGACAGCCAATATTAAATCAGAAAGGCTTTTACCTGTGTCATATCTGCTAAACAGATTATCAGAGAAGACATGATCAATAAGAGATGTTTTCATTTTCCTGATTAAAGCCTTCGGTTCTTTGTTTTATTCAGAACAGTGAAAATGGGAAAAGTGTAATAACCCAAGTCATTGAAATCGAAAATGGAGGCCATGTGTGGCTCCAAAGCACACATTTTTCATTTATATTACCATGTTTTCAGAAGCATTTAACAAAAAGTTCTGGATTTTCATACATCTTCCACTTTCCCTACCCTATACATTTTATGGGCAAACAGACCTGTTTTTGAGAAATATCTATCTCATATATATCTTTCCAAAGAGCACCCTTTTAGCCACCATGCAGCCCTCCCTATAGAACTCTTTGTCAGTTGTGGGCCAGCATGCAAATCACTGCCCAGTGGCATGAGACATTGCTTTGTTGATAAGTGGAGCATATTTGTTTCTGGCAGGTTATGCCAAGTTGCATAACCTCACCACTGCCAAAACCAACTCTGATAAGGTGATGTAGCACTTAGGGAATAGTCGTAGTTGCTGGAGCATAGCATGGTAAGCCAGACCACATAATACTGTAATCATATTGATCAAAATCCAAATCCAGATCAACATCCAGAATACACGTACTTGAGTATTAAAAATACATGTGTGCTTGGTGAATTGGGAGAAGATAGCCTTGTGATGCTCGGTTTTATCATGTTTGCTCTTAATTTGCATTGAAATGCTGAGCGCTTATGTCCTCCAAGAAACAAATTTTGCAACATCATAAAAAGGCAAAACAAGAGCATGACGAGGGTGATTTCCGTGAGAGCATCAACACGCGTCCACAGAAACAAATCTATTTATTTTGATTCCAAAAAATTTGAGTCATGAGTACACAGCTGGTCGGCAGTCCCTGCCAGTAAGTGTCATAGAGGGAGAACGCTCGCTGCACAGCAAAGCCAAGGGCTAAAGGAACAGAGCGCCTGTATCACACACTGTTTTTATTTTTTTTCACCATGACTGACATCCACATCTTTTGCCTTGTTTTGCACACAATTCTAGAGTAAAACGCCATCTGTTGAACAGGCTTGCCTTATTTAGAGCCCGCCAAGCTTCTATTCGTGAGGAAGTTGGTTTTCAGAAGTGGATCTGGCACAATGGCGTAGTTGTGGTTTTTAAGAGGAACAGACATCGAGCATGCAAAAGGTGGCAGGCCACTGGGTGGGACGCTTGTGCTTTCAATCCTGGCGAAGTCTTGTCAAGAGAAGTGGTGAGAGTGTGGGGGTGAACATGTCCACACAAGCCGTGGGTGTCTGTCTGCCACTGGTGTTGATAACCCACCCTCTCCCAGCTGTGATAGGAGTGACGTGAGGGCACGGCCTCTGCTTCCCACCTGGAGGTTGCACCGTGGGCAGGCTGGTGGATCCCTGGTGCAGTATCAGACCAGGTGCCTGTCCAGTGGGGTGTGGGGAGGGGGGCCAGTTTGGGGGGGGGGGGATGGAGCAACGGGCCAACATCATTGACGGCGTCCTCTGATTGACTGTAATCTGTGCTGAGGGGCACAGGGGGTCCTGCCCGTCCCCGGCCTGAGCCGTTGTCAGGTGAAATTAGTCTGAAAAACGAGTCGAACAACCAGAGCCCAGAGAGGAATTCATTAGGAGATTAATGTAAATAAAATGACAGTGACCTCACACTTCCTCGCTCGTCCGCGGCCCCCATCTACCCAAACTCAAATTAATGACATATCTCCGAGCCACGGCGCCCGGGCGCGTACCCGCCGCTGCGCCGGCCGCAGATGCGTTACGCTCAAGGACACATGTTCGCGAGCACCATGCAATATCGTGTGCCACCATCTCCAACCATGCTCAGAGTGCAGCTATCATTTGCCTAAAGGGGCTTCCTTCCTGCGCCAGGGCATCATTTGCTCTGACAGTGTATGTAGAAAAATTCCTTCAAAGCTCTGTGATTAGCTAATGCGTATCCTTGAGTACTGACTCCACAGGCAGGTCTAAAAACGACCCCTGTTTCTGCAGTTATTATACGGCAGTGCTCCGTCGCTCAGTGTGAAACAACTTGACTGTGAAATCCATCTGATCTCAGAGGGATCGCTTTTTCTAATTCCAGTCCCACAGGTAGCTTGCACAGGCAGGTTTCACTGCACAGTACATAATATGTTTGGGGACTGTGTGTTAACACATTATTTGCATTAGGAAGGCATGTTGTCCCCAGCTGGGTAGCAGCACACTACCTCGCCGTTTGGCATAATCCCAGATTTGCTGTGACAGGTGAGAAACTGGTTTTATATGTGTTAAACCTGCTGTAACCTTGTTCTCCTCCACCTCTCAATGGCTCCCCACCTATTCCCTCAAGTTTCACTTCTTTCTGTCAAGGATTTTCTCACACTGCAAATACCAAACATGAAGCTTTATACTTTGTGGCTTATATATTTATTTTGTTTCATATTACCTACATTTGTTTCACACTCCTCGTTACATTCAGTCAAAAAAATTTTTGCTACAAATAATATTTTTTAAATTTTTAAACATCATCTAACACAGAATTATAAAGATTTGTTGTCAAAAATGATAATGCAGTTTATCAGCAATACCTGAAACATTTTTACATAAGTGTGTGTGTATCGATCTTTGTGTGAGCATGTGTGTACTTACAAAAATGAGCACATTTTTGAGTTTGTATGCTTAAAGACCTGAGTCAGTGTGTGAATGTGTGTGTGTGCACGCGTGTGTGTGTGAGTGAATGTGGGTGCATGCACGTGCGTGCGTGTGTGCGTGAGTGAGTGAGTGAGTGTGCAGGCACGTGTTTCCAGGCATGTATACTGATAAACATGCGTGTGTGGCTGTGCGCGTGTGTGCATGTTTGTTTGCTGAAGAATCTGGAGGGTTTGATTCTGTAGGCTACATCAGCTCCCTTGAGAGCTGGCTAATCTGAGGCAGAAAGTTTCTGGACCATGTTATTGTAATACTGCAGCTGATTAGAGCCATTATTTACGAGCAAAAGAACCATATCTCATGCACATCTTTGCTCGGGTAAATGGGGCTCTTCAAATTAAGCACCGCTTTTAATAGCTGCTGCTAATACTGTGGGTCAGACATGCGTTATTTCACTGTGCTCTGTGGAGATGATCAGACAGGAAAATAATTTGAATGTTTTATAGTGCTACTCCACTTTTACACAAGTGTTTTGCATATTGATGAATTTTGTAACATTCTTTACCATTTCATTTTGCCCATAACTGCATTACATTTAGATGGTATTAGATAAATAATTTGTGTGTATTTGCAGCATCATTTTATATTGATAAAAAATCAAAATGCAGATTTCTTAAATATAAATCAACAGATTTTCTCATCAAGAATCCGCAGCATATGTATAGAAGTGTTCAGTGAATGTGTAGATGATATGGTTTGTCAGGTTTGACGTATAGTTTGGGAATTTGCCAGAGAGAGAAAACATAAAAAGTCAAAATTTCCAGGTATTCATCACTTGGCCAACTACAGAACTAGGGAACATTACCAGAGCGATGTTTTTTCCTACATGTGTGGTGTGTGTGTGTGTGTGTGTGTATGTGTGCGCGCGTGTGTGTGTGAGTGGGCACTGTTACCACACACAGCTCTCACATTGCCCTCAGCACCACAGTAAGGACCCCTGATAAGGAGAATTAGTCAAAACTTGGGAGCTGCCAGTCACTGCCAATGAAACTTTAATCTTTGTCTGAAACAGGCACAAATAAATTAAACCCTTGTGAGAGGCAATGTGTGCTCCCCTGATAATGTGGGATTGAAGTTTCTGAGACTGAAGCTCACTGGAGACGCTGGTTGAGAGGAAAAGCTGCACGAGCGGGAAACAGGAAGAGCCAGGGCTTGTGCAGTGTACGTGCACAGAGAATCGGCTAACATGAGGTGTGTTTAATGTGTTTTTAATTACAGCAAACTACAACGTTAGGGTCATGATATATACTTGATACAGGAAGTACAGCTCCTTAGGAACTATGTTCAGCCAGATGAGAAAGCAGTAACGCCAAGGCATTTCAACATGTGCCACTTGTTTAGTTTTGTGTTATGCCATTGGTTTCTTTGGGTTGGATGTATGTTTAATCTAATACTTCCCTGCATTTAATTCATGTATCTGCAAGATAAATAAATGCCCCCACATCCAGCATCGTTGATTTTCTTATTAATATTTTACAGCTACCATTACAATGCTAATAAATTTACTATTGATTAAGACCTGGCTAATAGTTTCCTTTTAACCCAAGAGGGTTCTCTGTAAGGACGATACAGCCAAATAAATAGATGAAACACAGATGAATTATTTTTCAATTCTGTATAGCAAAGCATGTGAAATACTGCATACCCAAGTGTTTTCTTATCAAGAAAAAACAAATATATTTATCACAATTCTATCACAAAAGTCACACACCAATGGTTCACCTGATACTGCTGTCTTTTCTTCACACTATATGTGTGTGACTGCGATATAATGCCCACCACACTAATAGGAAACAGACTTCAATTGCCTTCTGTGGCTGCATTCTAACAGTCTGGAACTCATGCGAGAATTGAAATCCTTACCTTCTTCCTAATGGTAAGACTGCAATAATAATGACAGAATAAGAGTAGCAACAATGCTAATCACACACAGGAAAGTAGCTTGATATTTGACCGAATCGTACACAATTATCATGCATGTGTATATAATAAAATTAATTCTGTGTCTGTGCCTTATAGCCTGCGGCAAGCAGCATAGAATCAGTTTTGTATGTATAATAGATCAGAGCGTTGTTCATGAATAATACAAATGCAGTGAGTATATATCAGTGAGTGAGGATGTTTGTCTTTGGACAGAATCAAAGTGAACATGTAATATTGTGATAATCTATATTTGATGAATTCAGGGCTGACTTGCCTTTGCTAAGTCCTGCTAATTTCCAGACAAGGGTTGCCTCTATAATTGAGTTTCCAATAACATTATGATTATTTCCCACATGGTAATTTAATTCAAGGTATTTTTTATCATTGCAATATTGTAAATGTGTGATTATTATGCATTTGCATGCAGATTTTAGTGGCTTCTTCAAACACATCACTTCTTTCTTAACTAGATTTCCTGTATTATGGCATATATTTTTGTTGAACTTAATTATATCAGATGAGGAGGAGGGTGATGTTATGAGTAAAAAATACATTTCTTAAAGATTATTTTTAGGGAATGAATTTTATGAATCTTGGTACCTTGTGCATCAGAATCATGCAATCCATTTTACAATACATCTTAAAAGTTAAAAAGCAAAGTGTTTGTTCTGCATATTTAAAAACAAGAGGAACACTGTAATATATTAAGAAGAATATATACACATACACTTGTCTCTCCTTTCTTCTCCAGTTTGGACTACCCAGTCATTTTCTCTTACGGTGTTTGTCGCTGAAACTACCAATCCAGGAAATTGTAAACAAAGAAACGGCGTCTTCAAAAACAAATGATGTTAGACACCACTTATTTTCTCATGAAAGTCATAAAATGGAGGAAGGCATTTCATGTGCAGCTTTGTGCAGACAGACTGTGGGCACCCAAATGAACAAAGGGGGTTACTGGTGAGCAATAAGACAGGGTCTCCTCTACCAACAGAATCCCTCCCCCTGTAAGACATGCAACAGGTAGTTAGGTAAAAAATGATGCAAGACTGTTGGCCACAGTAGGCGCCAGCTTGGTCCAGGGTCATTACCAGCCCATGGGACCTATTCATTCACAAATTAGAGCAGTGCTGAATCAGGATGAACCACCCAACTTTTTATTCTTTCAAAGTGTAAAAGAAGCGCTTTAACAAAAGAAATTTTCACTTCGCTTTGCGATTTTCTTTGCTGGTTTGTTGGCTGTTTAAACATACACCAGCAACTTGATATTATTATGTGATGGGCAACAGGGTGTACTTGGAGAGAAACACGATAACATATTTGCATTCTGGCACTGACTGAAATGCTAAATAGAGTTTATGACAGTTTTACTAGTGTTTCCATTTTCAAAAAGCCTGGCTAATAAAACCCTTATCTGTCACAGTGTGTTGTGTAACATTGGGTATCCAAGGGGGTTAGTTCAGTGCAAACAGAGGGCATCTTTGCCTCTACGTTAGCTCGAGGTGAAGCCTTTAGCTGGCACCATCAATACTTTTTTGCAATTGAGGGACCTTCTGAATCTCAGAGATTATCATAGTTATGATGTAACCATCATTTACTGTTCAGTTTGTTCGTAGCAAAACCTGTCAGAGAAGATAGGGCTTGTGAACTGAACAAATCATTTGACAATTGTGCATGGTATCTTCCTGAATACCATGTACCACTGCCTGCAAAACGTCTGAGCTCAGAGTCCAGACAATAGACATGCATTTCTAAATTACATCTGCTAGCATTCCAAACCCCACCCCCCTCCCCCACCCACCCTCTGCATCCAAACCTTCCTGAGTTTTCTCTCCACAGGGGTGTTTGCAATAATAACCTAATTAGAAGAAACACCACTGGAGCTCAATCTGTTAATCAAACTGTTTAGCCATCTGCAATACTTCAAAACTTATCAAATTTTTCTCCCTAAACAGTTGGCCACTGACAGCTAAAACTATTCTTTCAAATGAAATGCAGACAATAAACAAACAGTTTGTCTTTAACATGGCAGAAATAAGAGAAACATAACTCTAATTGAGGCCTGGCCAGTGACTTTTTACCCAACACAGATTTTTTTATGAAACAAGAGATCAACTCTAAAAAATCCTCACAAATTAGTTTTTCATCTACTTTTTCACCTCTTTCACTTGCTTTTTGTGCGACATCTGAAAGTACAAGTCTGAAATGATGAACATAACACAACACAAATATAATCCCTCCTGTATGTGTTACTGTTATAACTACCACTACCACATTACTACTGATTAGACTAACAGTCAAAGTAAGACTATTTTAAGACACATTCCAACATCAGCCATTTGCATCTAATACAATATGCAAATGTTATGGTCCTTCAGTAATATAAGATACAAGGTTGCTCAAATAAAACACAAGTTAGCTAATTAACTCTTTAAATGTCTCCCTTTTCCCACATGGGGAAATTGAACCAGGGAATTTTTTATTCCTGGTTAGAGAGGGAGGCATATTTATGATCACCCATTTCTGTGTTCATTAACATATTCTCCATTTTTGCTTTAAGTAGCATTCAGATGCATTACCTGTTAACCTTGGGCAGTTAATCAGCTTCCTTAGTGACATTACATGTCCTATAAGTACGGAAGGAGCACACCTGTTACAATGGGATATTACTATGTCAGTTTTATTCATTGCCCATTTTTAGTATGAGTGTAGTTGAGCATCCAGTCCGCTATTTCAATATCAGCAACAAAATTCTCACTAATTCACAAAGAACTGATCTTGGATCAGATGTCTGCCCTTGGGGTTTGCTTCTTTAGAGCAGTTTTTCATTGTAGTCTGTGGCTTGCTCACTAGGGAGATAAAGATTTTGATTTATCTCTATTCTTCTAAAAATCAAGCACAATTTAGCCAACAGAAAGGCACATTTGACAGAATGTATGTGTAGCAGCTTACAATGGCATTGTGATTTGTTGTGAATTTAAACAAATTAGTTATTTCTCTGTTGAGGCTGTGGCTGAGTTATTTGACATTTAGATTGAAATGAAATTGTCCTCATATTATCAGTATTATACAATGTGCAGTAGAGCCTCTTGGCCTTTGTTTATTTATTTATTTAGCAGCCAGTCTTGTTTTCCATGACTCTGTGTAAACTAATTGGTCACTATCATATTTGCTTTTGCCTTTGGCATTATGCCATTATTTCTTAACGATTGCAATTTTGTTGTTATGCATTATTTTAATGTTGTACATGTTTATTAACTTTCTCATACTGTCACTTTTTCACATTCAGCATTTACCAATCTAAGGTCTGTTAACCTCATCTTCTTCACTTTCACGCATAGCACAAATCAGTAGCGAGATTGTCAAAGTCACTTTTCTGTGTCGCAACCTTGCAAAGTACCTTATTGACAATTTTATTTTGAAGGGCACACAATTGAATGAAACTGGGTTTTTCACTGATTGATTGAATATTTTTCATGGAAATGCAACAGGGATGTTTTTTTTTTCAGGATAAAAATAAAAGGGAGGGGGTAAGTGAGTGATGGAGAAAAGGAAGAATGGGAAAGGTTGCAACAACTTTAAACAAAACATGACACATGAATGAGGCTCTGGCCTCATTTACATACGCTGACATTTTGCAGAAAATATTTCAACATTAGCTGAGGTGTAATGAAATCCTGCCACCAGCCAGTCAGGAAAAATGTTACTATAAAGGTAACCTGTCCATATTTTCTTCCTGGGAAATAATGTCGACAGAAAAGCAGATTTCTTTTCCTCCTTCTGAGGAACTGCTGTAGGAGGGAATTTTCTCATGTGTTTAGTCTCATCTGTCTTCTTCAGTGCTGATTTAACATATGATCACTCCCTTTACAGGCTAATTGCACACAGGGTGGGGAATTTGTTTGTAGTGACACCTTGGCAACCCATTGGGAACACATCTCATTGTATGTAAATGGAACATCAGATATTACAGGCAGCCATTAACATGCTGTACAGAGAGAGGTGGGAGCAGCATGCAGAGGAGACACAGCAAGAGGAAATGAGGGCTTTCAAAGGCATGAGCAAAGAGGTCAAAGTTCATCACAGCTGAGGAAAGGGCAACAGAACAGAAAAAACACAAATCAACCAGGGTACTATATATTTAGCTTTTATAGTCATATCTAATATTCAAAGATATATGTGCTTAAATGTGAATAAAAATTATATATTTAATGGATGGGATTACTGGGATGGCTAGAGCTTTACACCTTGGAAGCACATCATGGAAGTCATCAACATAAGGAGGCACCATTTTATGACATTCTTTGAGCATTTCCTCTTGCTTGTTACAGGCTTGTTTTGATGATGTGGTTTTACAGTCCGAGGAGGTGCGCTCAGGATTGCAGCTTGGATTGATCAGGTATGGCCAAAGAACAGCTTAACGTTGCAAAAGAAAAAGCAGTGATCATGCTAAACAAGCTTGCAAAAAGGATTATTTTACATTTGCTTGAGTGTCCAAACAACAATCAGCCTATAACTGATTGTAAAAGAGAGGACCAGTGATTTGGTGGAGAGTAAATGGGCATCCATATGTGTGGTGGTAAAGCAGCCAGCGGAAGGTGCAGAATGGTCACCTCCAATGAAATTAGAGCCAGCACACTATCAATCACTTTGGGTTCACTTATTTTTGGTTTGTAAAGCAATTGATGATACATCAATTACTGCCTCCATTTCTTGTTTTGTTTATTTGCCTTATTTACAGCGTAATTCCTTTATAGTCCTTCTTTGTATGAACAACAGCATGAACTGGTGCAAATTAGTAAACAGTTTGAAAGTCTTTTTGTGGCTGTAAAACTAATGAGAGTATTTTTGTGGTGAAAAATAAATTCTGCTTTGGTAGTCAACTGTTACTTAATGGGAGGATTATTGCAGCTCTTGCTGTGATTTACAAATGCGTCCATAGTCCACAGTGCATCATCATGAAAATACCACAGATACGTTCGCTAAAAGTAGAAGCTCTCAGGTAATGTTGACACTTCGTTTTGGTGGAACATTGTGAGATGGATTAACAGAGCTTTGCCTCAGGTGATTAAGTAGTATTAAGTATTATGCTTTGATGCCCTTATTTGATTTTGTGACATGCATTTGGCATCTTGTACTAGAGTATTATGGTTTTTCCCATTTAGCAAGTCATGATTGCTAAATGATGGTTGTTGTAAATCTTTTAAAAATATTTATTTAAAAAGAATTCTATTAAGCACCTCAAAATGTTCAGTAGCTTTAAAGTAAGTAATAAACTGTTTTTAAAAGTTGTAACAATAATTATTAAAATATGTGTCAATGGCACTCCCACCTTCATTAGATGAGAAATGAAACAGAAGCCATGTGTTGTGCCTCTCATGGAGCATAAACAATACTTCAGCTGACAGATAGGCAAGGCATGTGGACATGCAGTGTTGCGTGGATGTCTGGCATATGAATATGAATAGATTTAATCAGTGTTGTATTATCTGTTGCCTCTAACTTCTGAGGATCACTTCAATACAAAATTCTGAAAACAAATTTAATTAACACTGCACAATGATTTGACTTGTAAAGAAAGTGCTGTTTCCATTTTTTTTTTCAAACTTAAGATTGAGAGTTAATGAAACACCAAAATGAACTTGCCAGGTTGTGTTTGTGAAGGATAAAACAAACACCTAGATTTAGCGGTGCAATAAAAAGCAGGTCCAAAACCATGGAGATGGTGGCACACCGAACTCGAGTAAAGAGCAAAGGACAGACATGTTGTGATGCTCTGAGTCTTCACATTTGACCATGTGACACATGAGCTCTAGAGTCTCTTACCCTACACTCAGATTTAGTGTGCTGCCATCACAGCAGGCAGTGTGTGAAAGCATACCTGTTACTGATACCTTACATTTAGGATTGAATGTGAGAGAAAAGGCAGCATCTCTGCAGAGTTTTATTAAATGATCCCAATGGTTTATCGAACAGCTCAGTTTGTAACCTTTTTGCACAAACAAGGAGACTGTACACAAGGATCAAAGCAAGACTGTGGTATCTACGCAAGAAACAGAGAGCAAGCACAGTTTAGCTTTGGAGAATTGTATAATTAAGGGCTTATTTTGCTCTATATTTTCTAAACACTGGCATATATAATTAAGGTGAGACAGAGATTTAAAGCGATTTGTAACATGTTTCATGAATGATTTACTATGAAAAGCACAAACACTTCAGTGTGAGCAGGTAATCACATATTTGATTGAGTGGGTGAGAAATTAACTGCCAAGGTTGGCCTTCACTGAAAAAACAGGTCCTTATAACACAATGGTGAATATAGTTAGTGAGTATGTGATGTAAATGTAATTGTGGCATGCGGGAGCTGAAGGTTGTGGGCAGGTCACAGCCATTAGAATCTCTTTGATGCCACTGCACGGATGGCTCCTGTCCTGTATGAACCGGTCCTGCTCTGTTTTAGATTTATATAAGACCACTACTGTGAAACAAACAGCTATACTCAGAACATAATTTCCTATGAGAGCTATTCCATCAATATACAAATAATTATAATCAAAATAATTGTTAAATTATCTATTTTCTAACCAATTTAATAGATGAATGCATACACTGATGAAAAGCACGCATTTCTGATAATAGTAAAATAATTATTTGTTATGCTACAACCTAATGAAATCCTATGCACTTCTTAAAATCACTTTTATATGTTTGGTCATAACTCTTGTATATTAAGGATGTGGATCTAGATATATTCAAGCAAGAGCAAGGATTTGTTTGAAAATAAATCAATTCTTAGATTTACTTGTATCACATTGGTAACTGTCTTTGTTCTCAGATCCCATTGAAATAAACTGAATATGACAGCCTTAGAGTAGATTTCCAGAGTGCTCACTTTAATATCGTTTTCTTGGCTGTGGACTGATTTCAGTCCAAGCACTGTTTTGCATGTTTGCTTAATTTGATACAGCATCTTTGGCTGTTTTTCCAGCACACCACGCCTGAAGACCAGCATATGCATACTAGATAGGATTACATATTCTGAGAAGATTTTGTTGAGGAAGGGTTAAACGCATCCCCCTGCTTTTGGTGCAAACATCGTTAGCTAATGGCACAGGAACCAAGCTCTCATTAGGGTTTAGGTGCCCCCGATTTTGTGGAGGGAGCAAACGGACTCCCGTCGCTCTGCGCTGGCCTTTGAGCGAGACGGAGTAAGTGATCTAATGACTAAAGTTCCTCTATAAAAAGTATATAGTGCAGCTCCCTGCAAATTGAGTTTCCTTTTGTGCCAATTGAGTGTGGTTTATACAAGCTGCCGGGAGTGCCTTTGAACTCTCGTTCCGAGCCGTGATGGAGGGGTCACCCTCTTCCTCCTCAGCAGGAAGGATCGGAGGGTGCTTAGCCTCCACTGCAGACTCCAAAATCCATGCCACAATGTGAAAAAAAATTCAAACATGAAATTTGTCTGGGGCCTACAAAGCAGGTGTTTCTGCTTCCTTTATTGGGTATAAATTAGTTTGTAAATGGAATTTTATTAGATTAAATGCTCAAAGCTCTGTTTACATAAGTCTGACTTAAAAACCCTCAGAAGTACAGTTTTTTTTCTTATGACAACTGGAACACTTTATTGTTCAGTGGTCACATTTGGAGTGTTCTTTACTGGGGGATTTAATGCAGCATTAAAAAATGACCAGCTCATAAAAATGAAATATACATACTGCTGACTGCACTCCCTTTTGCCAGTGGATATGCATTTTTAAATATAAAGTTTGAAGCTATTTATAAGTAATCTTGAAAAATGAATTCATCACAACACATTTATATTTCATTTCATCCAACAAACAAGGTCATAAATGAGAATAAGTGATGCGTTTAGCAACTTTAATTGTCGTTGTTGTCATCTACTGACATTAATGTAGTAAAGAGCTGACAATGAGTAATATTGTTTTTTTTTAAAAAAAAAAAGCACAAAAAGAAATAAAACTTTAAAAGTAATTTTCAAAGCAATTACAGAATATTAGGAAAGCAGCACACAGAAATATATATTATAAATACAATCTTGATGAAACTGTTCAATAATGTGACCGCATATACTATATTAAATTCATCAATACCCCAATATATATATATATATATATATTATTTCAAAATATAATTTTGTTTAAACACTTCAAGAAAGTGTCAGAAGGTAAACCACCATCTAGAAAAATGTAATATTATATATTTATGTGTCCTAATGCAAAAAAAAATAATATTTTGTATATAAAATTGTTAGAAGCCTTTTAAGAGTATGCTATGGAGGGGGGTTTCATGGTATCTTTTGTTCCCCTCCTTCCCTCAGAGTTGTGCCAGTGCCAGCTGAATGTGTTAGTCCATAGGAGCTGGCTGGGTCCCATGGAGATGCAATCCAGGACTGAATTGATGAACACTTATAGTTAAAGCAATAGGATTGTTTTGAATGTCACAGCCATGAAAGCGGAACTCATTTCACTGTAATCAAAGCTCCAAAAAGGTCTTTCTATAAATCCAAAATGTTTCTTCACCCCCCACCACCACCACCATTCCACAATTATGCACATGCACTGCCATAAATCTAATGCGCTTTCATGAACTGCATGAGCAGGGTACATAAAACGTGTCGCGGATTTGCATACAAACATACTTATTCTAAATCCCCCTCAGAAGTTGTAAATGATTGTCTTTTCTTGAAATACATTTCAACAAATTGTATTTAGGCATGTTTATGAATCCTATTATGGCAGGGGTTTTATCATATTTTGTGGACAGCAATGGTTTCCCGTCATAACCATTAAAAGAGAAGGCCTTAGGCAATATATTTTGTCATTTGTTTCAGATGCGTTCTGATTTCTGTGCGACGCAGTACGACAGGTCTACAGAGGAAAGACAAGTCTCTACTGAAGTTGAATTTCTATTACCACTATCATCTATGTTCCTTGTGGAAATGTTCTTTGTAGCAGCTGTGGTCGGGTTACTAGAGACATAAACTGGGCCCTCCGAAACAGTCGCCTTTCCTGATTGGATTTTCTGAGTAAACAAAATTGATGTTTGGAATCTGGTTATGAACAAGAATTATGGGTTGAGATCCCACAATATGGCTTGCTTTTGGAAAACTGGGATTACTGTGAAACAATGTCCACAGAGGAAGAGATCATCCATTCATTAGGTGCTCTAAGAAGAGCCAAACTTACTCTGAATTACAGAAAGTACTGACTGAGGAAACATTCTTGAGAGAAGTACCCGCAAAATGGCAGCAGTGTGAAACATAAGTGCCTGTGCAAGAGACGGTACCCCGGCATTAAGATTAGAGAGGGCTCGCCTGGCTGTCATCCAGCTGCAGCCGATGTGCCCCTCAGAATCAGTCATTAATTGGAGAGACAAGCTGGTGAGTGCAGGGGGGTCATAAACATTTCAAGAGTTATAAAACTTTCATTAAGTTCTCACGATATCTTGCTAGTGAATGACCTTTCCTGCTCTTTTTGTCAAGAGCTAAAAAAGGGAGGCTTATTTCGTCAGAGGACAAACAGCTTCTTTGTGGCAGAGGGCTTTTTCAAACTGTCCTGCCCTCTTGACTCGTCCTAAGCCAGAGATCACAGCTTATAAAGTGGCAAAACAAAGGATCGCTTTAATGAGATTGTAAAACAGTGCAAGGGAAAAAAAGAGATCCAGCAAATAGCTTTGCTGGCCCTGTTCCATTTCAAAAGGCCTTTTTAGGATTTGCTTTAAGCTCCCCTCTAAGTTTAGAAAAAAATCAAAGTGAAAAAGGTTGTCATTATTGGAAATGATTTAGAGGAGATGAGAAGTATATAGAAAATGTAAATGAAGACCTGTCACCAGCATAAAAGGTATGAAACATACACATGTTGGGAATGTGGTTTGCACTTTCACAAGTGAGCAAGTGTTTTCCATTTATGTTGTCATGGATTTCTCTGTGGAATTAATAAGGATATTGAAATACAATATGAAAAAGTTTACTATAAAAAAGCTAAAACATTGGGGTTGGAGTACTCCTAGACTTCCCATGCACCCAAGGATTTTTCATTTGTCAGAACTGTCAGTGGTTTGTGTTAAAGATAAGGAATATACATATTATCATGGGTATTACCATTGTTATTATTGTAGTTTTTGTTAAATTTGTTAATTTTATAAAAATGCATCAAATTATTCATTTAAAAAAAGAAAAATATGTCTTACTTCCACTAAACATTTTTCTTTGTTAAACATAAATAAAAAATCAATGAGGCATTCAAATGCTGAAAAAAATAAATCTTTCAAATAGCTTCAAGGCCCTGATGATTTTATCTCTGGCAAGAAAAGAAAATGGCGATGTGCCCACTTGCTCAGTTTGTATAATATTAAAAAAGAAACACATTTTGTTTGCTATGATTTTGCAATTATGTATTTTGTTTATAAGCTATCAACAAAACCATAAGGCTTAGTGCTAACACATCCTCAGCACCATTTAAAAACATTTTAACATCGCAGATTTGCTGATAAGCATCAAGCTCTTAACAGATTATCTGGTCCTTAGTCTTAAGTGTTAGGAGTCACACCCAGGTTCCCATCACCTCAGGCTATCCTCCTGATTGGTTCCAATTGTTTTTGTGGCAACCTGATTCTAATGAATAACTCTTTGAACAGTAGGAAGTGTCCGTCATGACCTTTGCCTGCCCCGAAGACCCCAATATTAAAAGCATTGAAGGGTCCTCCACATAATCAAACACTCCTGTCAGATGCCAACAAATGTACCAAAAAAAAAGAAAAACAAGCGGCCATATTTTCCCTGCACCATGGAGTGTCTTTTTCCCTTGTTGAGAGGATACTGAGGACCATAGACACACAGTGCATTACAGTGCCAATGTAAAAGTATGCCCAAGATCACATGATTTTTAGAGAAATAAAAACATGCCTAAATGTATGGACTTTTTATGGAATGTCTGCAAGAAAAATTCTGTATCCATGTGCCTTTCATCTATCATTTAACTTCACCCTTAGAGAAAAAATAAAATGTGTATGTTTAGGAGCAGGGAGTTGAGATCAAACTCCAGAAGGACCTTCAGAGGTGCACTGTAGTTAACAATCGTAATTAACAAGAACACAAGTAATCAGTGAGGAGAGTATGTCATTAAACAGCATCCCTTATGATTAATTCACTCATCTGCTCGTAACAATGAAATGAACCTGTGAGTGTCTTAACGACCTTGCCCTCGTCTCTTAGTTACATATCCAGTGAAGAAACAGGGCTAGCATGTTATCCAATCATCAGCCAGTCTCATTTGCACTTCTTTCAGCTTTGCATCTTTATTTACAATAAGATGCTAAAACCAGCCGTTTGCTTAAACATAAGGTTAATGGAGGTTGAGATCGTGGCAATGTATTGAATTAAATTTAAAATAACCACAGCCTACTGCAGGTTCCATTGTCCATGCTTAAATCTTTTCTTTTTTTTTTTTTTTTTTTTTTTGAGCAGTGGTTATAAAAATGGCGGCATACGGTACTTAAAATTTGACATCGTGCACTTGTTGTTAAGGCTCAAAAGAGATTATAGACTGGAAGAAAGAACTCCTATTGTATCCTGTGCTGCATAATTAAATTCACCCATCATTTATTATTCAGTGGAGTACATATTTGTCTTGGTAATTTTATATCTGAAACCACCGTAATGCCGAATTAACCATTTGAATTAATCATGTGAATTAATTCTTTGATACATCCCACTAGTCCAGCTGCACGGGTCTGCTTAACACCAGAAGTGCAAGCATATGCTTGTTTAGACGGCGAGCAAAGTCTCCAAGGAGAATTTCAACAATGAAACACAATATCCCCCTGCAAATGCGTGCAATGACTTAAACACTCCATTGTATTAAATATGAATGAGCTGTTATTGTCCAGCCCAGTGTGAGAGGAGAGACAGTGTTGTCGATTAGCCACATGATTAAGCAGATGACACGGTGAGGCCGCTAAGGTAAATAAAAGCCGCCTTCTGTCACTTCCTCCCCTGGGCCCCCACAGCAAAAGGGCTCAGAAAAACTTGGCCTGTTGGATCCATTTGAGTGAAAAAGTGATAATGCGGGCCCCCAAAAACAGCTGAGTGGCTCCCCTGTCCATCGGATGGAGGAATAAAAGCGTGGGGAGCAATTAAAAGGGATAAACGGCACGGTCGCGGTCTGTGTCAGGTGTTTATGATCTCATTGGGTGATTTGCATCTCAAAAGCCACAGCCCCCGTCCCGGAACCCATCCCCAAATGTGGGGAGTCAGTGTCTGCGTGGTACCATTCCACAGACCCCCTCATGCTGATCAAAGATGGTCATCAACAGCTTGTTCAAATGTTTTCATGTATTGCACCAGGGTATAACTATCCCTGGAATAGCCACACATGGTTTTCCAGGTGCTTTTCCTAACTCCAATCAGACAAAGGATTAAAAATAAGATGGAAAATTACACTTATGTGCTTTTACGCAACTGCTCAGACTGTCAATATGATGGCTAGTGCTCAGCAGGGTTTTTTTTTTGTTATCCCATCTCAGTTTTGTCAGCTCTTATTAAATTCAGTGCCACTTACTCCAAAGGCTTTTTGTTGTTGTTTATGAGCCATAAACAGCTTATCCTGACATTTCACTTGTGCCTGCTCTCTCATTCAGGTTACATAATAGTGCTGTGATTATAAGTCAGGCCTTAATAATGGCATGCTGCTAACCTGAACTTGCTCCAGCTTGTTCTTTCCACCCGTGTCGTCTCGGGACATTCAGGTAACTAATCTGCCTTTAAATATGTCTCTGAGGAAATGGCGCTAATTAGTAGCAGAATTTACTGCCCTCCGTTTTATTGACTTGTCCTACTTCTTCGATAATTAACTAATGAGTAAAGTAATGAGCTATGACATTCACTCATACTGTTCAATTAAAGTACAGAATCAATTATTGAAAATAGTTTTGGATAGCATCAGCCAGAGAACATGCACATGGTTAATAGTGTGCCAATTGCTCCCAAGTACTCAAGAAAAAATCAAATCACTCCACAAATGTCCAAAGAAAATGAGTTGTCAAAGTTCTGTTTCAAACAGAATAATTTAGAAGGGTTAGCACCTCTTATGTTATATTCATTCTCCATGAAACAACTACACACACACGCACGCACACGCACACACAAACACAGTAAAATGTTACCATTTGACTGTCAGAGTTCATGCAAGCTTACTCTTTATAATCCTTGAACAAAATGCACATCATCTGAGCTGAATTAACACTGAACATTTTACGGTGTACATTCTATATAGTGAAAGGCATTACAAACACAGGCCTGGATTCAATCAACATTTGTTCTTAACTTTGTCTCACAAATAACTGCAAGTGTTCATTTTTATCTACACTGACACAGTTTAGCATGCTCAGCAATCATGAAAATTAACTTGTTAAACTGCTCTCGTGGAGAAAAACCACACCACTCTTGTTCAAATGTTGATTGAATCCTCATTTATCCCTCCTATATGCCTTAAACACGCCATCTTTGCAATGACAGTAGCACTTGTGGATGCACAGGCATTGGCATGTTCACGTTTCCCCTGTGGGTTGAGGTTGGTTGGCCATGGGTAGAGATGCCGGGCAAAACGTTTGTTCTGAGTCTCATGGCTGCCAGAAGCTGCCAGTGGTCCGGAAGGGCAGAGACTTTTATTGTTGCCACATAGGTGCCTATTCCTCATTTGCATACATGCAAATGAGCTGGGCCCAGGACACTCTGTATTAGCATGTACTGCACAACACAGTACAACATATTAATTGACCTTTTCAAATATGTTTAAAACACATTGTCTTCTACTTTATTCTCTTCATGGTCTGTATGAAAGGCATTATAACTGTTGTAAGCAGCGATCCAACTATGTGCTATATACACTGTCGAAAATGCTTTGTTTTCACAATTGACTTCAATTTGAGAGCCAGATATTATATGTGTGAAGAGTGTTATTGGCCCAGAAATACTCTATCCAGTGAGTTGGTAATAATCTCCCTCAGTAAACAATGCATTATTGAAGTAATCCAGCTCTTAACAAAAACGAAAGCTCCATCAAAGGAAATTAATTAGTGTATCACACTCCCATGTGTTTTTTCCAGATAATGAATCATCTATCTCCACACTCCAATATACACAGGCATTGCTGATAATTATGTAAATATCAAAATCAATGAACCTGTCGCTGCATTTGCATTTATTTAAGATTTTTTTTTTTTTAGAAAAAAGCATTTGACAGTAGCAGGCTGTCTGAATTGAAAGAAACATTATTTGCAAAACCAAAAACTGCACTGGGAACTGCGAAAACATGAAACTCCAAAAGAAATATAATACTATGTCTGAAGTGTACAACTACTATGATTTTGATGAGTTTGTGTCATTGTTTTGTTGTTGCCAAAGTGTATGTAATAATAATAATAATAATCCCAGCATGGTCTTTTCCTTTTGGCCCCCTTATCTTTGTATTTTTGTGCTCTGATTTTTTGTATTTTTCTGTATATTACAATGTTTGGGCACCTGCTCTTTTTCATAGAGATATTATGAATTGGCCATCAATGATAGGGAGTATATCTAATTAATGCTTTTGGGTTTGTTTGTTTTCTCTTCATTCAGCAATGCTGCAATGAAAACAAATTCTGTCAGGAAAGGGACCATGAGTCAAGCACAGTAGCGTTCCGTGTATCCTTGTAAAAATGAGGAGGGCTCAAGCCAGAACTCGTCTGGTGCGATAGCTAAGGGAGGTTTTTAAAAAAAGAATAATAATAATAACATGCAAAATTGGCTGGCTCTCATCCCAGCGCCTCTGTGGTTGTGCAAATGCTCTTTATTTGCTCCTGTTGTTTTTCAACTATCTCCAATTAAGAAAAAATGTCTGCAAGAAGGTACTTGCATATGTCCTTTATGTAAGTGCAGAGAGTGGGAAGCAGGGCTGCCGCCTCACAAGCCTCCCAAATATCCTTCACCAGCTGAACTCTGATGACCATAAAGCTCCCCCATAATTAAAGTATTAAACAAGTCTATATTTTTGCCTAATTAATAATTAATTTAATTAGAGGACAAGGCAGTAAAAGTGCTAATTAAATTGTTCTGTACCACTGAAATGATGCTAGGATTTACTAAACGAATAAATCCCACAACAGTATTTGGGCTATATCAATATTCTATTAATACACAGTATGCCAGAGGTCTTGGCTGGTATGCTAGTCACTGCTGAGTGGATGTGACAGGCTTGCAGAAAGACGCAAAAGCCAAGGACATAAAATTCATCCTGACAGCAACCTTGGAGATCATCCCGGGCCAAAGTCTGGGGTGGTAAATCAAAGAAATAAACTGAAAAGAACATAATGGAGTCAACTCTGTCATTATTATGACAAGCTGCTGTATTTACAATATGCCACTTGGACTTTACTAAGAGGATCTGGGGTGTGTCACAACAGGCTCTCAGTAAACAGGACACAAAGAGTGCACGCACATATTTCAAGTAATTATTTGAGACTAGGATGGTGAATAACTATAATATCAATAAAGTAATCATTGTTATAATATTAAAATTGCACTGGGCTTGTATATTGTTCTCAGTGCTCCTCATCTTGTATTGGGTGTTGCATAATTATTTTGACAAGAAAAATATAGCTTATTTATGTATGAAAATAATGGTGACTTTTCCTGAGATCAGTTTCATGAGATTAAAAAAATACAATCAGTGACATTTTAAAATATAGTCTATGTAAAAATCTCAGAAAGATGTAAGATCCTGAGCAAAATATAAATATTAATTTAATGTCCAGGAGCCGCTGAGGACCCCACCAGCTGTGGTGAGCTGTATCTATTAGATATAACTCAACAATGGAATGGATGTACATTTTAGAGTGGATGTACAATATTGATGAAGTAAAGCTGAAAACTGCAACATTTTAAATCCACCAATCCAAGATAAGGCCAGCTGTAATATTAAATCATGTGTGTACCCTTAAGCAATTCTGTTCGTGGCAATTACTTAAAATAAGTTTTTTTTAGGCTACAGTGGATATTTCAGAGATGACACCAAAAATCCCTTCTGCATGCAGTTTCATTGTGCAGTCTAGTTTAATGCTTTGAACATATACCCTAGGTTAGGTTTTAAGAGACTTTTCCTTATTTCGCTGTTGTAATTATTTTTCATGTGCATATAGTATTTGTTTGAAATAATTCAACCCCACAGCAGTCCGTGAAGGTAAATCCCTCAATGTGCATTTGAATTTGGCCTCATATACTGAAGCCACATTATGTGATGCACTTCTGTCCCTTCACCCTGATGCTCGACTCATGTCTGGGGGATGGATTTGTCAGTACTGTTTCCAGTTCATCCGACAGAGATGTCAGTGATAGAGAAAGGACTGTCCCTGTCTCATGGCAGGCTAGCCTGCACCATGGTGCACCCCACACCTTCACATCTCCCCAGAACTGCAGAGCTTTGTCACCAAGCGAGGCTGTCAACCCACAGGCCAGCATCATTCGGAGTCTACCCAGGTGTACACTGTGGAGTGTCTGCCAATAGCACTGTGTCGGTCTGGCTGGCCTCCACTGCCCTCCTGCAATTGGACCGCGCCATACTCCATGAGACCACAGCTCTAAGCCTGCCCTGGCACATGTGTCTTCCATGGCCCCTCCTAGCCCAGGGCTAGGGGCCAGGCATCAGGGGCCAGGGGCCAGGGGCCACCGCTCTCTGTCCCCAGGTCCTGTCAGGGGAATTCAGTCCTCCTTAACTTCCAAATGAGATTCAGCAAAGCCCCCAATGGATCAAAAATGCTGTCAGCATAAAAGAAAACGTGGGGATCAGCACATGTCGTCCTGCCATAAAACACCTCTGAAGACATCTCTCTGATGGGGGCGGACTCACATTAATGCTCCCATCTTTTATGTGTTTATCTTTTCAGCCATGACGACACAAAATTTCTTGTGTTTTTTTTATATGGAAAAATAAGTGGATTGTGTGCAGGGATTTGGTGTATGTGTTCAATGCGCATAACAGCCCTTGAAGAGCTTATTCCCACCCTTGGTGCCTTAAGTGAAGAAACCAAAGGAATATGCCTTTTTGTTTTCTGTTTTTATAAAATATTCCAAGAGAGACCAAAGCATTAAAAAACTGTAAAAAAATATTATCAAATATATTGTTATTTCTCTGCATAAATCAAATTATATGAATATGGAAACCGGTTAAATAATTAAATAAATAAATAAATAAAACAACATCAATGAATAGCTGATGAAATTTAATAGAAAAATAATTTAGAAATGCAGCAGACGTCAAATTATTAGTATCAAGTAATTACAAATAATAGCAAACTGAGGCAGTTTTGGAAAGCCAGTGTTCTGATGTTGTGTTATGATTATTCATATTTTATTATAGCTTTTCACAATGACATATATATATATATATATATATATATTGCAAGAATTGTTCCCAAATATTTATTGCAACAAGGAAGTGACTGAAATAACTGAATCACAAGTTACTTATGCCATCATTCTTTGCTTATCTGTTTGTTTTCATATTTTACTCCATGTGATCAGGGATCCCTACATCGTCTACTAATCTCACAAATAGTATGACAATTACCACAGGATTCTAACATCTATTTCAGCGTCTGCCTGTCAGTCGTTTATTCTGTAATATTCCCCAATTAGAGCACTATTGTACACTACTTCATCAAGGGCTAAAGTAATCAAGATTAATCTCTGTGGCTGACACGCGCTGTTTGCTAAGGAACACACAGTACAATTGCTTAGGGCAAGCATCATTAGGAAATGCAATAAAATTAGGAAAACTGATTATATTTCAAAAACTCGGTGGCAAAATAAAATACAATTTGGGAGCCTCCAATTAAAGCAATTGTGCTCATTGAAAATCAGCCATTAAATCACATTACTATAATGTTTAGGAACACATGCGCTGAAAGGAGGGAGGGTTAGGTGAAGGGGCAAGCCTCTGGAGACTACTAGCAGCTCCCAACAGCTTTCTTCCAGTCAAGTGGTACTATAGCCATTTTGGGAAAATATCCAATAATATTACCTTACACTGGTTGTCCAACAGTATTTAATCCTGTCACGTTCCATTTTATCTTAAAATAATACTTGCTGAAGGCAAGTTTTTAATATAATTACTATAATTCCCTAATGCAGGAAATGGCAGTTGTGGGAGTATCTAAATAGAATGCACCTTCAGGTATGCTTTTGCACAGGACTACAGTAGATTAAAAAAATTTAAAAAATGTATAACCTGACGGCTGGAGAGATTGTTTGAATAAATTCATAAATTTAGAAAATGTGATATTACAGTATATGATTGCATTACATAGTAGTCTTCTTACTGTTATCATGGGACAAGCCCATCACAACCCAAAAACGCTTGAATGCAGACAATAACAAAAGAGGTTAATGATACATTTGTAAACGTTATTAAGCTATGATAGAATTTTAATGTTATTATTAATAGGTACAGGAGGAACTAATTACCCATTCACACAATATTGTTTGCAATATTGAAGCTAATAATCAACATTTTCCTCGGAACGTGGTTATCAGCAGGACAATTACTTCTATTCAGCACTAAACGTGTTTAAGTGCAAAAAGAATCGTTTTTTAGATAATGCATCTCACATCTTTGGGAGGGAGGGAGGGAGGGAGGTCTCACACACAGTGGATGAGATGTGTGTATATGAAAATGAAATGTATTTTGTTCATAATGAGCCACAATGTTATCCTGGAGCGAAAGGCATGGCCCTATGACACATTGATAACAACATTTTGTATATTTTCTTATATTTTCTCTTCAACCATACCCAAGTTGCAAGTTATATGGATGTGCAATATAAATATATGGATTTGTTATATTACACTTATACAGTTGGCCCACCTTGTCCATGGGTTTGTTATCTGCAGTTTTGACCAACCGCAGTTAGAAAATACTTTTTTAAAATCCTGATTATTCTCAAAAAAGAACATTTGAAATTCCTGCTCCCAGCGTATGCTATAACACTGTGGTCAGTATGATTTATGTTGGTTTTAGCAGTTCTTAGTAGTACATGTAGGTGGGGTTTCAAGTTATGAACACGTATAGGGTAAAATTATGTCATTTTATTTCAGCATCCTGAGCATCCGCAGTTTTTTGCACATCCGCGGGGGTCCTGGAAAGATTTTAATGGAAAAAACACATACAAACTCATATGGTGGATTCAAAGCAATTTCATTTATGACTTCCTTTGAATGGCTGAGGGACCTCTGAGGAATAAACAACTTTTTGTAATGTTTGGAGATGTGTGAAATGGCATGCACTGGTACTAACAAGTTTTGAAACCAAAGCTTGGGAGACATGGAATTTCAGGGTTTTCCACAGAATTCACAGAGTGGATATAACATTCTTTTGTCCTAGTCCAAAATGGAGACAATGCTTTATCAATGGCCACAGGTCACGTTCCTGATCACACTAGGACTTTGAATTTCCCCCAGGTATGGTTTCACAACCACTTTCTAAGCCAGCAGCATTGAGAGGGTGCCCATTGAACTAGAACCATCACTTCTGACAAGCAGAGGAGGCACACTCAATGCCAGTCCAATACAATTAGCAGATGGTTCAAAGTTCTGCTCTAAGGATGTTTCATGGCCATGGGCTCACACCATGTCAGGCTACTTTTAACACAGTGTTAGCTTCCGCAGAGCTGCAAGGTCTGGAACATCCCTGCTGCCAAGGTCGCATGTCGTACGTATCCCCTTCTCCTCTGTCTGTTCATTTCTCCAAACGAAAAGAGGCCTCCGATCCATTGTTTTCTTTTTTTCTTTGGTTTAGTTTTAATACCTCACATACTGTAACTATTTTTCTCATTCAGTCCCAGAGCAGGTGCGCCATTTCGAGAGGGGGTGCCATACATTCACGTTTATGTGTGCATCATTAAATTTTATGAACTGAAAAAATATACATTCAAGAGCATATGGATTCCGGGATCTTTTCATCCCAACCTCTAGTGCTTACAGACTTGCAAGTTGCAGCAAAAGGGCAAATGAAAAAATAAGCGCAAAGCAATAGAACAAAATTGATTCTGTTTACTAGCATTGCGGGCTAAACTGCTTGGTTAATGAGACATTTTGTTTTGCCGTATCATTTTGGTGGTTTAGTCAAGGTGGAGAAAGAGACTGAAGTGTGATGTCTGACCAGGCCACTCTTCGTTTGCCTCCAGACTCACTACTGTATAATCATGCAAATGTAATGTGTCCTTGGGTCTACAAATGTATTCACTCCAGAATAACTCCAGTACTCGCAGCACAATACCTCCTGGGGTTGATTTAGCTGAGAGGTATATGCAGGTTTGTGCACACAAAAGCCAGATAGATCAAAAAAAATCTCAACAGTTTTGCCCACTGAACAACAGAATTGACTTTTGTACTTTCAATGTTAATGTTTTGTACACAAATATTATAATCATGCCATCTAATATAAAATAAATTTACACCCATACGGAGCATCTATTAATGTATTGATCAGGAGCCATGGGCTCAGTGTTCAATAGATTCAGCAATGAGATATACACACCATTTTTGCCACATTCAAAGTGCAAAGCACAATCAATGGGTTAATAAAACATACAATGCTGTAGGTTTCCCAATGACCCCCAGGCATCTGCATCCGTAACAGACACAGTGCCCCGTGTCTCACACGAATCTGATTAACCCTATGAAAACCATGGTCCAGTGACCTGTGTCAGGGCCTGATTAATATTAAATGTGTTTGATAATAATAGAATATTTACTTATAAATGCTCTCTTGCTACCTAATTGTTCCCTGTCTCTGACTCAGCCACACAAATGGACAGTTTATGTTTGAAGTCTTTTGACTTGGGTAATCAAACACAGTTTGTCCTCCATTTTTTCCCTCCCTTTCTGCTGTAGCTTAATCATTTTCCATATTCTCAGACCTCCAGTGATGGAAAAAGAGCAAAGGAAAAATAGTTAACAAACTCCTGATGATTGATGGCCTAATTTTCAGCTCTGAATAAAGCAGTTTTCTAAGTCTGTTGATTCTCCATTTATTAGCTAATAGAAACATTTATCAAAAAAGTCGCATTTTTGCTTAAGCAATAATTGCATTTTTAAATCCTCATTAGAGTTCCCATGCATACATAATCCAATTGAGTAAACAGAGGGAAGGAATGAGGGATTAATACTCTGCCCTTCCCCTGGTACGCTGGAAGTTGGAGCATCGGTATTACTGACTGTCTGTGTCAGTGCCTTGTCTCCGGTTGATAACAATAGATTTGTGAACTGGCTGTAGACATCTTGAATACCAAATTTTGTGGAATTCTTGCTGTCTGTTAGCCTCAAGTGAGGGACTCTTAAAAATGGTGGGTAACCATGTGCTTTCTTTTTTTGAGCCATCTATCATTGAAATGGTTATTCCAGTAACACATATTTTGAGATGTGAAAATGTAAAAATGCACAATAGAGGCTAAAAATAAGACCAATTTCTATGTTTTGATGGATGAAAATGTTTCTCCCGTGGCTGAAAATCTGCTGAATATATTTTCTAGGGAATGAGTAAAAATCTGACAGATTTATTGATCAAGTGAATCTTTCACAAAAACATCAGCTTTTGTTGCCTAGGCTTGTGGACTTTGGTTGTACAGCTAGCCTTTTGACTACGTAGCTATATCAAACAGGAGTCATGTCTTGTTACCTGGCAACCGTCCCATTCGTTGGCTCCAGTTCCAGCAGAAAGCCAGTTTTAATCACCCAGCAAATTTTCAGTGCAAGAAACAGACAGGAGCTCAGCTTAATCTTGTTAGCACGATGAGGCCGTTTTCAGATATCACTGCAAATCAAATCATCCCAAAGGCTTTGAGCTGGGGGTTTAGTGGTGGTTGTGGTGTGTGTGTGTGTGTGTGTGTGTGTGTGTGTGTGTGTGTGTGTGTGTGTGTGTGTGTGTGTGTGTGTGTGTGTGTGTGTGTGTGTGTGTGTGTGTGTGTGTGTGTTTGTGTGTGGTGTGTGTGTGTTTGAACATCCATGCATGTGTCTGTTTGACAAGATGGGGGTTTTTGGGGAGGTTGTGTTTATTGCATTAGCAGGATGGAATTGAAATGTCCACATTTAATAGTGTTTGGTTTTTGTTTTTTTTTTTCTTTTTGTTTTTTTGGTGGGGGGGGTCTTTCCAAATGTTACCTCTTTTATATCATACACACACTCTTTTTGGTCATCAGCTCTCTTCAGTTCTAAAGAATCCCTTTCCCTGTAGATTGCTTCTTTTTGCCAAGAGCAATGTGTAGCACCCAGAGACTCAATACTGTGCCCCCCCAGAGAACAGAGAAAGAAGAACAAAGGGAAAGTAAAACTTTAAAATGTGGTTTGAGCCTGAAATACGTATCAAAGAGGTGATGAGGATTTCTATAGGAGGATCCAGTGGAAAGGATTACCACAAGAGGCCTGGAACCTAAAAAACCCTTCTTCACATCCACCTATCCTATTAATCTGTCTTGCAGTCGTGCCATTTCCCGTGCAGCCGTAATTTAGTTTATCCTCAAAAGTTCTGCTGTTGACTTCCAAAGGATATCAAGCGAGGTGATTAGAGAGCTCTCCTAAGAGATAGCTGACAATTTAACCTACATCGCTAAGCTCAAACAATTACTCTCTTAATTGAGCCATTCAAAACTCTTTCCAGATCTGAAATGCTTCATTAAGAATCCCCTTGAAACCTACAGGACTCCGGACGAACACCATTCTCTCTTTATTTTCTCACAATGAGGCACACTGTATGCATGTTGAGATAAACATAGCCAGCATGCAGCATTAGGCCCTAATGGACACATATCCTTTCACGTCCACCAATGTCAAACACTTGGGCTTACAATAGACGGTGCATGAAATTTTTCTGGTGTCACCAGCTAACAAGCTTTGCAACACTCTTCGCATAATTGTGGGGAAATAACGTATGGATCTCTTGGCCCCTGTTATTAAATTTGCTTCTTAATTTTCTCAGAGGGTTTTGTTTAATTAATGGACCAGTTTAAAAACCGGCGAGGCCCCAGCCACCAGCAGGAGTGGCTTCGGCGTCCCCCCAGCCCAGCCTGGCCCGCCCCACCAGGGGGGCCCCTCCACACGGGTAGCAGGCCATCGCTGGGAGCCTGACCCTGGACGGGGATGGGGACGGTAATGGAGTGCGGGGGTGGGCGCCAATCTGCAAGTGAAGAAGCTGCTTTGATGATTTCCCTCCAGTGGACGTAATTGTGCTCATTACTGCCCATTTACATTTCATCACCCAATTAGCGCAGGCGGCTCATCGCAGCTGATAAGGGCCACTGTGCCACTGCGCAGAGCTGCTTGCTCCATCCAGGGCCATCCCTGTCAATAGAGTGGCAGAGGAGGAGGAGGAGGCGGACCGCAAAGTGTAAGAGGGTGCAGGAATTTACAATCAATTGAACTATGGTTTATATGGATACCCAAAAATACAAAATAACAAGTGGATGATTGTAGTACACACAGGTGTGGAATCCTGATTTGGGGGGGCTCTTGTAGTCAGCGCCAGTCATGAACATGGTCTACCCACTGTTCCAGACTCAGGCACCCTCAGAGCATTCACAGCATCAGGATCTCAGCAAAAAACGAGGGTGGGCGTGGTTTAGGGGAGGGTGCTGATGGCCATCTCTCAGATGCATTTTACTTCATGTCAGCTGGGCTCCTTCAGAATCACAGCTCCCTGCGAAAGGACACAGAGGTGTGTACATGGCTTGACCCACGAGTGCCCATGAAGGGGGTGTTGGGGGTGTTGGAGGGGGTACCATTCCAGTGAGTATTGATGATAGGGTGGTGAGAGTTGGACCTTTCCAGGAAGTGACAACACTAGTTCAGAGACACTCATCTGTTATCAACTCTGTGTGTTTGCCTTCTTCCTTTCCACATCGTTGAGCTGACGGAACGTGTGATGTAGTAACTGTATGTCTTCTGGCGGCCTAGCAGGCGTTCCAAAATGGCCCACCTGTACTGCATGCAGCATGCTGTTGGTTGATGGTACTAACTTTAAATTTTGCACTTGTAAACATGTCATTTTCTTTTCAATAGCATTATTATTTCCATAGTTACAGCTAGACAGACATTAAATCATCTGAGGTAATGCTATATCCATTTCCATAGCGTTTTCACTGTGATATACAAAATTACAGGACTGCTGTCCCACTGACTATAAAGGCTCTCTGTGTTCAACAGCTACCCAGGTGTTCATCAAACCGAAAAAAAAATCCTCTTCTTCTATTGACAGATTTAGTGTAGTGGGGGTAGAAGCAGTGGTAGCATACACATTAGATGGGTAGTCATATCAATGTTGGAACAGTGTTTTTGCCCTCCTCTACAAGCCTGTTTGTGCTGAGACACAGGAAGGTCCTGATCTCAAATGCAATGACGGCTGTGAGCCCGGCCTCCACCTTGCACTGCTAGACTGGCACTCAGTTATGCGCGGAATGGTGCAGACGCAGTATATGAATTCAAATGAGATTAAGTACAGTGTGCCTGCCCTCTCCTGGCCATCAGACACTGCCTTCCCTCCCCAACCTCACTGTGACCGTCTGTCTGCCTGCAGGGTTAGGCTTTCTCTTTAATGCATTATTGTCACATTCAGAATGGTTTCATCGCCATCATCGTCGTCATCTTCATCATCATTTCAGTTGTACAAAATATTATGAAAAAATAGTATTATTAATGATGATGATAATAATAATAATAATAATAATAATAATAATAATAATAATGTGTTTTGTAGAGAGTGTGTGTTTTGGCTTGCAGCTCCATGTTTGTTAGTGATAATTGGCATCTGTCTGGCAAAGGGCAGTGGGATGAATGGCACACAGCCTGTGGTGGGGCTCCCATGGGTCTCCTCAGTGCCACACCTGCTTCTTGGTGCTGGGGGGCAGGTTCAGGCCCAGGAGGCCAGGGATGGATGGATCTGAGCCCAATGTGAGTGGGGAGGGGACGGGAAGGGGAGTGGGGTGGAATCTACTGTTTATCCATATCACAGTATATGGTGTTGCCTTCTCCCAGCTGCATTTGTCTGTCTCTGAGGTATTATGTGTCTGGTGGAGGATCACTACATGGCATGATACCAGGTGTGTGTGTGTGTGTGTGTGTGTGTGTGTGTGTGTGTGTGTGTGTGTGTGTGTGTGTGTGTGTGTGTGTGTGTGTGTGTGTGTGTGTGTGTGTGTGTGTGTGTGTGTGTGTGTGTGTGTGTGCGTGTGTGTGCGTGTGTGCGTGTGAGCGTGTGTGTGTGTGTGCGCGTGTGTGCTTGTGTGTGTGTGTGAGTGTGTGTGTGTGTGTGTGTGCATGTGTGCGCATGTGTGCGTGTGAGTGTGAGTGTGCGCGTGTGCGTGTGTGCGTGTGAGTGTGTGCGCGTGTGTGCGTGTGAGTGTGCGCGTGTGCGTGTGTGTGTGTGAGTGTGTGAGTGTGTGTGTGTGTGTGTGTGTGTGTGTGGCTCCCTGAGGACCTTGTTGGTAATCCTGCCTCCCTGCTCTCATCACTGTACCCTGCTGGGGGCATGGCTCAGGGCCTGGCTTCCACAGGGGCCAGGGGACTGCTGGAAATTCACTGCTGGGGTCTGGCCCCAGGACACAGACACCCCCCACTCCAAATGAGGGAGGGGTTTTGTTTACACCCCTTTTTTACACAAATGAATACAAGGAGAGAAAAAAAACTGTAAAAATTTTGCAAGGTATCAGATTTCAACAGATAGTTGGGGCTTTCCTGTCAACACCTCCTCATCTTCCAGACTCAGGTCACATGACCTGCGCTGTCACAAGGTTCCTCTGAGATTCACTTCCTCAATGCCAGGAGCTTTGAGAGAGCCGTAAGGGTGGAGCTCCTTTTCCAGGCCCACTGTGTGCACTTGATACTGGAACTTAATTAATGGACATTAAATGCTCATAGTTCAAGAGCTATGACAGACTATGTACCATAGATCCCATTTTTAGATTCCTTTAATGTAACACCAAGGTCTACCTCTAATGACATGTAGAACAGTCATAATAGCACCCTGATTAAGAAAGAAAGCACTGAAATAGGTACTTCATTGCCTAACGTATTGACATCGCTGCTCATTGCAAGTGAAAATTTAATCAAACAAGTTCATCGGGTTGCCAATGACAGTTCAGTGTTAGGTTAAAAAAAAAATGTATTTTCACCACGGGGTCAGAGAGTTTCTTCTTAATGGCTGGAGCTGAGTCCAACAATCTGAATCATACTGGCAGTATGCCCGTTCTGTGTTTGTTGTGAAAACCTACAAGCAACCAATGACAAATCAGACATCAAAAGAGGCGAATGCATCAACCACTCAAACCGGCGCCGTTGGTTAGAGCGTGATTCAGCTTCTTGAGAACATTCCTTCATTTGTGCCAATCAGGCAGGGTTGTCTAGACCTGAAATAAGTCATACGTTCACTCAGATGGCGGTGCGGAGGCTGGGGAGAAGAGCGAGGGCTGTTTCTGCCACCAGTGTGGCTGCCTACTGACGGCCGGCCCGAGCGCAGTCTGATGTTGTGCTCCGCTCCTGCATTCCTCAGCGCAGTCTGCCCCCGAGCTGCTCAGGCCCATGTGAGTCTCACAAGTGAGCGGCCTGCCATCAGAGGCGCGTACTGAAGATCCTGCTATTTCATCATCGCACAGCTTGACCTAATTATTCTTCTCTTTCAGTGAACTGAGATCCAGCCTACTATTGTCTTTTTTTCTTGTCTCTTTAAAATGCAATACTTTAGCTGTGATATATTTTTTTTTTTACAACGGGTCTGGATAATTATTTATTCCTCCAGTCTGAACAGCAAATCATCAAACTGGGCTGATAGAAACTGGATCCTGACACTGAAAGTAGACATAAAGTTGAATGACCCTGTCTCATGTTGCTGGCCAGCAATGGCCACAAATGTCAACCACATCTGTAATACTGTACATTTTCAAGTAAGAGAATGTGCATGAAGACACTGCACATTAAACTGAGTTTGATCATTAAGGCAGCTCTTATTTCAAAAACATCAAGCGCAAATCACTACACGCATGCCTGTTCTGACCCCCATGCTTTCTCATGCTTTTTTATTTTTTTTTTCAACATTGCAGGGCCGTCACCTTGTCTGAAAGCGGCACACGTGCTGAAAAGATGCTATAAAAATCATTACTGCCACAGATTTCCTTCCTGCCACACAGAAGCTGCCCAGTGCAATCGCTGTCTCATCAAGAGGAAGACATGGAGAGCTGGAGCAGTGAAATGGAAGAGAGGGAGGACAAAGGGGGTGCGCCATGCACCATGACAGCAGTAGCAACAGCGGTGGCGGGCGGGCGGCAGCAGCCGTCTGCTTTGAGCTTTGATGGGACTGCAGCAAGATAGAGAGCTCAAGACACAGCGATGATCAAAAGGACTGCAACCATAATGATGGAGGGCAACCGGACTGAACCATCTTCTTCCAGTTTGCTCTCATCAATGTCAACGCCATCCCTGACAGCCTTAATGGCCGCTCCAGATAGAAACATTTCTGTTGCTGACGTCTCACCCCCTCGCCCCCATAAAAAACAGAGGCGCTAAAGACACCCGCACCATTCAAATGCATCAACTAGGCTTTGCTCTCCCTGTGCTTTTCATTTCCCTTTTCCCTATCCGTTTGTTTGTTTGTTTGTATTTGTCATTCAGGTCTTGTTTGGCCAGGTGAAGTTTTTTTCCATTGGTGAGGCCCGCACATTGGCACCCCTGCATCTGCATTCTGATCCTTAGTTCATGTTCATGCTACAGCGGTCACAGAACATCGCCTGCAGTCTGCAAGCTGCTTCACTATTCTTAATTCGCTCTTTCCTCCAAAAAAAAAGTTCATACATAAATTAATAAATAAAACAGGCTTAAGAAATACAAGACAACAGGCAAGACCGCCACCCGGAGTTTTCAATGTAAACTGGTGGGGATCAATGGAACAGAATATATTGAATTCAACAATATCATTGAACCTGAAACCTTGCAAACATCGAATTGCAAATATGAACAAGTAAATGGAGGAGGATGGATTCTTTTATGTCTGAAAGTGATTACAAGTGTATATACAAAAGCATATATATATATATATTACTGCATGTCTTTTCAAGGTTAAAAATAAAAATGTTAAGATTTATAATTTATGATTCGTATTTCATGTGTAGAGCGCAAAAATATAAATATGTTACTAAAGTATGGAATTATGAAGGGATGTTTAATTTTCTGTGTAAGATTCCATCAACATTTATCACTTTATTAACAGGCCAAAAGGATACTTACCCATGATATTATTTTTTAAATAAATTAAACTACAAAGCAATGTCTTAGCATCATGTAGCATCATATTAGTATAATATTCTATTTTTAAATGAGCATGTGAATAAAATCTGACAGCAAAGCTAATGTATGTTTTAATCATTTCAGTTTGAAATATATTCATACTTAAATATTCTTGCTGCCACATTTTGGAAAAACCCCATAAAGTCTTATGTTATAGACATGCCTCTCCGTCACTCAGAATTAATAGAAAGCACCAGGGTTTTTAAACAGTGACTGCTGTGCCAATTTAAACATATTTAAATATTTAAAAAGTTGAGCACAGAGCTGCCATCCCCTCAGATGGATTGTGGTGCTGAACGACATAAAATTGCATGCTGTGGATTCATAAAACTGAAGACCATTGATAACATTGTGCCTGACAAGAGACTTCCGTGTTGGCAACGATAAGGACTTGCCTCTGGTTAGTGCCTCTCCCCTTCAGTATTTACCATTGAACATTAACATCACAGCATTTCCCATTTGGCAAGATAGAATGCTAACACAACCAAAAGAGTGGGCTTATTTTTTGACGCTATGGGCTTGTGCATGGACCCTCTTAGTAAACCTCATTGTGACATTATAAAAAAGAATAAGGATACGGCCTATTTTTATTAGCTTTTAAACTGCAAACTGGGTTGAAACGTATTGAGTGGATAATATTCTAATTGATCTTCATGTTTTGTTGGATCACAACTATTTTCTTTGCATGCTTCATTGTTCTGTTTACATGTTATGTGGTTTTGGATATAAGGTGTCCTTTTCAGCCGTATGTTGGTAATCTATCTTTATAGCTTCACCACTCACATATGGACTGCCCCTGTAATGACTTACGGGTGTCAAGCATCTAGTTTCAGCTGCTGAGCCATCCAAAATTTCAGCACTAAGAAACAGATTAGGCAGTAATATATATTGTTAGGCAGCTCACCTAGCTTTCAAGGGGGGGATATGAAGGGATTAATATCCGCGAGTGTCAAGGTCAGGCAGGATAATCCGCCCAGGGCTGGGAGAAGACAAAGAGGTACGGGAGACAGATTCCCCTCTCCAGACATTTCCCATGATCCACCTGTTCTGGCACCCTTCCCACAATTCTGCACTCAGAAACAGCTGGCTCACCTCTGACCTCTGGTAAGGTGACCAGGTTTGTTTTGTGTTACGGATACAGAATATGTTCCATAAGTAAAATAAAACAAACAAAAACAATGGCAAACTCTTAAAATGTAAGTTGATCTGATTAAATGCAATTCCGATTAAATTAGATATTAGCCTTATTGCAAATAAATGGAATTTCCTGTTAAAATAAAAATCTTAATGAGCTCATGTTTAATAAGAAGGGGTGTCATTTCACTTACGTATTGGTTTAACTATTTGTCTTCAACCATCTTGGTAAACCAACCAAGAGATCTCTCCTCCACAACAATCCCATAGGTTTTACCCAAAAAGTGAATGAGGAATGAGTTAAATGGCAGACAAAGGCAAGCTCAGAAGTGTCCCAATATTTGATTAAATGACAGAGCGTGTAAAACAAAGGAACATTGCTGTTGGTTTCTGCTCTTTGTCACCCTGCTCAACGGTTTGTTCCTGCTCAGAGTCATTACCATAACTTTGGCTTGCTGGCTTCAAACGCTTACCATAAGGGTAAAAAGGTAGAGCAGAGAGGGAAGCGATGAATATTTAGGACTCATTGAAACGAAAATCCCCGAGATCCCCGGAGACCAGGGCTTGAGAGCCACTGCCTTAGGGAGCTCCATCTGTTTGCACCTTTGCTTTCGCTTTCAGAAAACAAACTCTTTCCATGCGCTCAAACAAACTCCTGCATATTTCAGTTTGTCAGAGCACACACACGCGCATACACACAGACACACACACACACAGACACACACACAAACACAGTCACAAACACATTTTATTGCCCCAAACGTTCCATTTAAAAAACAACAGCAACAGATTCTTTTAAGGGACAATTGTTAAACCGCTGAAAATGGATGGCACAGAAGTGTTCACATTCAAACGTTAAAAATCTCTTATTTTGCTCATCACGGACGGGCGGTGGCACGGATGCTGTTGCGGTTATTTTTTGTCGGGGTGTCTGCGCAGCATTTGGGAATGCTCTCCATGTCAAAAGGCTGAGCACTGCTGGACATGACAGACTCAGACCACAAATCAGGGGTAAAGAGGAACCCGAGGGCACGCTGACTTCACTGGAGGGGAAGTGAAACATATTCACTTAGAACAAATCACCCTCAGTCGTGCTGGAGACGACTTTGGTACCACCACCGACAACATAAGCTGTTTATGCATTATACCATCAAAAATGGGCACACAGCCCACAGACCCATTAAGAGGAGCAGAAAGAAGAAAGAATTCAATTAATGGTCCATGGTGTGTTCTGCCTTGGACATTATTTTCTATCTCAGTAAGGATGTCTCCATAATCACTGTGCTTCTCTTTGTTTTAACACATATTCAATTGTGTGTGTATTTGTTTTCTCTTTTCTCATGTGTTGTTTGTTGTGAAAGCCAGTACCACATCAATGTCTTAACTACATTTTGCGTTTTAATTCAATTCAACTGCTTATGATGTATTTAACGATTTTGGTTTAGCAACACTGTCCTCTGAGTCTGATGATTAAGAAAATAGAAATTAAGGAGTTCAAAAGGCATGGAATAGTGATGTGCTTTAGACCAACGCACAGACAGTTCACGAAGAGGACACACTGGAGACAGCAGATCTCTGCTTTTAACATTGTGCAGGGATGACTGAGATCACAAAATACATTTACTTCTGGAAAAAGAAAAGCATCTCCAGCGCCATTACACACGTTTAACGCTTTCCGTCTTCAGTAATATATCCACTCCATGGTGTGTGTGCTGCTCCTCACGTTCTGAGGATTCCAAAGCATAACCATTTCCATTTGTTCCATTCAATTTGTATTCACAGTTAGAGCATGTAATTCTAAAAAAATATATATATCATTTTCAATGTGTTTTTGATCATTGTGATCCATTCAAAGTTCCTGTCACAAATTATTTACAATATTTACACTCCATAACAACTCAATATTGCTTGCATGGAAAATCATTCAATTAATTTAGTGCTATAATCTTTTCCCATCATTAAACCTTGTGAAATTTGGTAGGTCTCTGATAGTATGTGCTGAATGCACCCTCGCCTTCCTCCCCCTCTTATTCCCTCTTCATCTCCATCTATTTACAGCTCACAGCTCTATAGGCATTATATATTTCCCCATAAGCCAGAGAACTTTATGAGACTTGAGTGTCTTCCCTTACATGGGAGGGTTGTGGGTTCAATCCCCTCCTGAGTCGTATCAAAGACGTAAAAAATGGTCCCTGCTGCCTCCCTGCTTGGCACTCAGTAATAAAAGGGATGGATTGGGGGTGCAGTGCTGTAAGTGCCCTGCGATAGATTGCCACCCTGTCCAGAGGGTGTACTTGTACATCAACCCGCTTCACGGGCCGGAAATCGGGTTAAGCTCCGACCCTATGCTCTGCCTCGGACGTGGATTACTCACTTATGCCTACTTACTTAATGTGCCCGTGAAGCATGAACTCAGATCATGCATTGCTTACTGCTTACTGCATTAAGCCTCCCCTCTGCTGCTGTGGCTGTAGCTCTCTCTCTCCAAAGGCAAACTGCAGGGCAAACAGTTTTGGTGCTCTGCTTTAAAGGCCTGATGAGGAGGACGGCAGCCATGGAGACCTTCCTCTCAGACAGGTCAGCAGAAACTGGCCTTTATTCAATGAGCATTTTTACTTACAAATAAATGCCATTATCCTTTTTTTTTTTTTGCAAATACTGTTTGGAAACTACATTAAGGCACTCGATGAGCTTGATGAATTGCATTAAAAAAAAAACAAATACTCAAAAAAACCACCTGCATGTGTTTGTGAGTGTAATGTAAAAGCAGGTTTAGATGAAATCCAGGCCACAGTGTGCCCCATTAGCACATCTCATATGACACCCCAGCGGGCAGGCCAGCCAGTCGCCCTGGGGAGATCCTGTGTGCCCAAGCCCTCTTAATGTTTCAGCAGGGGAAAGCGCAGCTCCCTCATGTGTGTGGCACACACCTTGTGACCTGCTACTGACAGCACACCGGTGATGAATGGGTGCCATCAGCCTGTGAGATGTACCCTGTACCCCATCGGAATGGATCTGTACCCCAGCGGAGGGCTTCCTGGAACTCCCTTAGCAACACAGACATCGATGAAAGCCTTTGTTCCCTTGCTCTACTTAGGGGAGGCCCTCACAGCACTGCATGATGTGGAAACAGACAGACTGACATGCGTGTTTGAGTCAGTAAAACGCACAAACATATCTTCATATCAATCAATGTCTCAATAGGGTAGCATGGTGGTTTATGAAAACTTTGTATTAATGTCATGAAGTAATACTGAGACTGAAGAAACATGTCGGTTAGATGTGTACTTCCTTTCCCCAGTCCCATTAAAATCCCTGGCACACACACTTAGTGAGATGTATTTTATCAGCTGAATTGCCTTGGCTGCCAATGTTCTTGTTTTCTCCAATGCTACAATGCAATGTTATCTATTTGCATTTTACAAGAGGAAAACTGTGCTAGACCCAAGGGAGTTGAGTTGTTTAGGGCACGTTCTTGCTTTTTTGCAGCCAAGAACAATCACAGTAGAGTGAAGAAATGTGTGAGTATTTGGAAGGAGACGAAGAATCCAGCAGCACAGCCTTCTTTGTAACTGCCAAGCCTGAAAAACAGCAATGTTTAATGGATGCATGTAGTGTGACATATATTCTGCTAAAATAAATCAATTAAATATTTGGGCTCAGCCCCCATTACCTTCTTCTGGATGTCTGTTTTTCATGAACCTTCCCCTTATACAACCTCAGCTCCTTTGTTTTATTGTGGACAATTTTTGGAATAATATAAAATGTGAACAATATACATGGTACACAGTGTGAATGTAATGTAAATAAATATATGTGTGTATGCTCATATATGTGTGTATGCACCCAATCCCTCTCTCCCCCTGTCTGTTCACCCCTTTTTTCTCTCTTCCCCCTTCCTCCCTTCCTGGCTTCCCTCTACTTTTTATAGCTGTGTTTGTCTCTGGTTCTCCTTCCTCTCTTTCCTCCCTCTCTCCATATCCTTTATGTTTCTCTACTCACTCTTCTTCCTCTCTCTCTCTCCCCCTCTCTCTTTCAGTTCTTAAGTGTTGGATTTTGACACCAGCCCGGAGGAGAAGTGACCCATGAAGTAATTAGCAGAGGAATTCCCCTTTCCCCCGTCGTGGAGCGGGATCAAATAAAAGCCAGTTGTGTTTACTTCCTGATCCGTCTAATTTCTGTAACGAGGTCCGCCGCGGCCTCATCTCCTTACAGCTGCTTTAGGCCGGCTCAAGAGCCTGCCGCGGGCATTGCCGCCGCATCTTACAGCGGCTATACCTAAACGGATTAGCCTTCCCTCGCACAGGTGGAGGAATGTGTGTCTCTTTCCATTACACATTGTGCAAGATGCAACTTTACACTTTACACACCGCTAGGAAAAAGGGACTCCAGGGCGAAACTGCGCAGACGAAACATTCCAGCACAACACTGCTGCCTTTTGTCAGACAAGACAATGACCAAAGACGTGTTGGACTGTTGCTTGTGCTGTGTGGCATCACTGACAGAGAGCTCCCATGGGACATATTAGAATTCACACAAAATATTATCCACACAGCATTCACTGTATGTAGCATAATGCCGGATAGACAGCCATGTGTCAGAGCGTTTCTCATTTAATTTGGTAAAACATGCCTATGCTATGAATAGTTTGGCTCTGAAACATTAAGTGCTCCCCATGTATGTCCTAATTTAGATTTTCAATTACCTGTGAAATGCTAAGTAGATGAGGAAATAAGTCGCCATCGACTTATACCACTGAGACCAATGCTATATTTTCCAGCAGTAGCCAATCAATTAAAGACTATAATAAAATGAAGATATGTATGAGATCATTCACTGGCAATGATGGCCATTCTAATATTGGAATATTATTTTTAAGGTGTAGCAATGATTTTTTTTGTTTCTTTCTTGTCCATTGCATCACAACCTTTATGCAGGATTTATGATTTCTTGCGGTTCCCACATGAGAAATTTCTTGACATCACAGGAAAAAACAAATAACATACAAACATAAAAGAAGTGCAGTGTTGTACCAAAACATAAGAGTGCTTTTTACTCTCATTTAGTTTCACACACATCATGATAATATCAGATTGTAGAGATTCATCCATGTCAGTACAAACCCAACCTGTGATTTCATAAAGTAAAAAAGGAAGCACAAACAATGGTTAAAATCAACTGCAAAGCAAGGCTGCTTTTCCCTATTGCTGAGCACAGAGGAGTTACACTCTTGCTGCAGGTTAAATGTGATTCTGTAATCATGCTGTGAAGTAGCAGATTTACTGTACTGGGGTACAATCACAGTCTAGGAAAGCTCTACTAGCTGCAATCTGTGGTGCTGAACACACTTATAGTCTTGACCAAAGCCAATTGTCCAAATGATGGTTGACAGTGACAGTGCTACAACATTAAGGGACATGTTTATCTGAAAACATATCATATCTGATTCTGTAAATGGCCAGTGAATGTATTACAAGAAAACTATGAGCTGTATGATATTTCCTATTAAAGGGCATATGGTTTGAAAATAAATAAATCAACAAATAAAGGCATAGACAAACGGATAAAATATATAGACACATAACACTCTGAGCATCCCTATCATTCCTGGCACATTTAGAGGTAAAAAGTTGTTGCTCCACAGATCGAGGAAGTTTGACAATGATCTGTGAAAGGAAGTGAAGGACCTCGCATTACTCAGGAGAGCCAGGTTTTTCACTGCCCTCAAAGAGCGTGAAAAATGTGGTCAGAGACGATATAGAAATGATAGCCATTGCTCATGATCTGGAGAGGCACTGGAGACAAGAGACAATGAGGCGTGTCTTCACAGCCGAGCATGCGCCCAGCGGAGCTGCAGACAGCTCTGCTGGAAAATACAGACAATGGAAATCTCAGCAACGTCAGGCACTGACAAATCCATCATTCCTCCGCATTTCTCATAACTTTCCTCCGCACAGGGCTGGCTTCTCTGAGAAAAATGCAGGTAGCCACACAATATGGTAAATGATGAGATAATGAACCATAATGAATGCTGGATACAGTGACAGCTCAGCGTTAATGTTTGAACAGGCTCTCTGTAAAGAGGAGGGTTGTCAAAGAGAAACAAATTGAAGAAACTGTTCACGCAAATATAAAACATAATGACACATCAGTTTGCGTGGACACTGTCAACGAGAAGAGAACATCTTACAGTGTGACATTTATCAAATGCGTAATGTACTTTCAGGCAGGACTTATCCTATAAATTCCCTGGTCACACATCTCAATGCTCTCTGGTTACAATGTTTGATGAGATTAATTAATGAATTCCTTTGTTTTTGATATGCATGAGTCTCTTACAACGTATCATTTCTTCTCATGCAGGCATATAAGCAATTCTGAAAGGTGGTCATGCGTCTGTGTTGCTCTGCATGAATCTGAGGGATGTCCCAGCTCTTCAAGGCACTCAGGCTTTCCCTGTCCTCATCAATGTGTGTTAATGCTGCACATAAAAAGGTTTGGGCGACCCAATCGAGAATCTATGTATCCTAATGCACCCTGAGCCTGAGGGTGTGTGTGTGTGTGTGTGTGTGTCCGTCTGTGCGTATGTATGTACCTGCTCACAGAGTGTGGCTGAGGGCAATATGAGGTGCGAAAGTGACAAGAGGGGAAGATTTCAGAGAGGACAAATCCAAGCCTGTCAGAGTCACAGTGCAGCCCAAATAATGTACAAAGACTGTGAGATTGTGGTGCAGAAACAGACAGAGATCCCTGCTGTAAGTTTCAGAATGAAAGCTGCCACACAGAATCCAAGTACTGGCAGGACCTTTGCAGGTGTGAGAGAAATACAGCCAGTCGCAATTTCAAAAGGAAAAAACATTGCATGGGTTACGGGGCTATGCACCACTAATCTCTTTTTTGGGCTACTTATGGCAAACGTTTATTCAGGTTTGACCGGCACAGTATTGGTCCCAATCCTCTATGAAATTAGCAATGCCAGTTCCTTGCCAGACTAAAGCTGATTTAACTAGATTGATCTGCAATTATTGTAAATTAACCTTAAAGTGCCTTCTGTCTCAGGAAGCATTTAACCAATATATTTACTGGGTGACATACGGCAACATAATTAACTGTCATGCATCAATACTATTTAATGGCATTATTGGATTTTTGACGTATTAAAAACCTCATAATTTTGCCAATGGAAGGACTAACAAAATGTAAAAGGGTACCTGCAGCCAATTTAAACTACCAGGCCTGTGTGTTCAATGTTTCTGAGCCCTTAGGGTTCAACGACCCACATATTAAAAACTTTTTTTTTTTCTTATTTTACTAAACTGCTGCAGGCAGAAATGTCATTCATGGCAGCTCAATTTCTTATGTATACAGCTGAACAAAAACTGTAGTTGCAATTACACAACATGGATGACAACAAAAAGACAACCACATTTCAGTACCTTGGAATCAATACCATTCCAATGTAGTAAGGGTTGGAAGTTTCCTTATGTTAACCGATACTGTATCTGTACTGAGCAGAATCAGATATTGTATATTTTATTTAATATTTAATTATGCAAAATCATAGCAGTATCACATGGCCACTTCAGTCTTCAGCGTCTATACATTAATCTTTTCATGTCTAACTGTATAATGCATTTTTTATGTTCACATGATTAATAGTTTAAATAAAAAATAGTATATCTGTATCTATATAGACAGATATATTTTCTAGTGGGCTAGTTCTTTATTAGTTGAAAGTGCATTGAGTGGCTATTGGTAAGATGAGTTTGGTATTTTGACTGCACTGTCACATGTGTGATCCCTGTCATGAGGTACTCTGTACAGAGCTTACAATGAGCAGGCTGCTCTCAGGAGGAGCTCACATGGTGCAACCTGCACAAAGTTTTAGTTTTCAGTTGCTGCCTTAATGGCCATACCAAAGTGACACCACGCTTGATTTATGCCACTATTTGAAATGTCATTGCTCCCGGGGCCATTCCCGGTGAGTTTCGAAGAGGGGGTGGGTCGGGGTGGGGGGTGTTGGGGGTTGGTTGGTATTAGCGACAGCTTGCTGTGTACAGGATAGTGGGATCTTGGGCCCGATGTGCCAGTATGCACCCGTCACCTTGGTGATGTGATCGCCTCTTGCGGAGGTAACTCCCTGGGAATTAAACACAGATTCTTTTCACCTCATCCTCCCCTCAACCTAAATAAGTTAAAAAGAAGTGAGTGAAAAAGGTGACACAATGCGAGGGTAAGCTGATATGATTAGGATAGTGGAAATCCCCATCCAAACACAGGTTGCTCTCTTCACCCCATTTATTTCATGTTTTACAGAGTGTCTTCAAATGTTTTGCTGATTTACACATGGGAGGTTTTTGTGACATTTCTGCTGAGGAATTATGGGTATAATAAACAATTTTCAAGAAACAAAAAAGAATCAAAAAACAAAAATTGGGTAAAATGCAGTCTTTATGAAAAATCAATATCATTCTCAATTCTTGAATAATGGAAGGCATACAACTGAACATTTTATTTATTTATTTATTGTAGTTGCACATCTGAGTTCAGTTGCTAACAAATTGCTTATTCCTTATCGAGCACAAGAGACATTATAATATTATTTTCATGGTTAACTATTTAATCTTACTGCCACACTGCATTACTCATAAATGTAATGTTTCCAATGATAATGGATTGTACTATTCAATTAAATCTGTTCAAATGTAAAATCTCTAGGTCTATATCTAATTTAATACTATCAATAATAATTAAAAAGAGATATGGATCTCAGTGAATGAGTTATATAACATAGCTAATTTAATATAAAAACTTTCTCCGGAAGGTATTACTTAAAACTGGGTAACATCACATAGTCGTACACATTACTGCTACTAATTTAGCTGAAGGGCAAACTTAAACACAAATGTTTGCTATCATGTTACTGTATGTTCACTGATATCAGCACTGTACTACACCAGTTAATCATCTGCTTTGCACTTTTGTAAGAAACATTATGCCAATGGCAACATGAGCGGAATGCTTGGAGTGAATGCAACATAGGTACTGAGTGTTTTGAGGCTGAGATATCTCAATAGCTAAAGGCCATTTATTGGCAGTCGGTGTATAACGAGACAACATACTTCACCAAATGGAATGTAACATAAGGTATTTTTATATGCTAGAGACAGTAAGTAAAACTTACAGATGCTTAAGTTATACGTTTTGTAATAAACTTTATTTATAGTGTTTTATTTTGAATATATTCATTGCTGATTAGAGAATATTATAGGTAACACACCAGGAAGCACAAAAAATGATTTTCACACCCATGACAGAAAATATATAAAATCTCAAAACTCTCCAGTAATGCAAAAAACCTGCAATGTTAGTATGTCTTAATTCATAAATATATGGTGTATGCTTTTTAAGATCTGATAATAACAGTAACAACTCTCAGCAGACTGTGATTTCATCAGAACATATGATTTCATTTTGTTCACACTTGGTGGATACACATAGACTGTAAAAAAAACACTAAAATGTAATTTACTGAAAGTGCATGCATTGATTAAAAAATTGTTTGAACATTACATTCAACTTCCATTGGCTAACACATGGTGCAAAGACAGCAATAAAAAATGAACTTGTTTAGCATCTATAGCCCAAGGTGTGAAGCCTCTGACACCAAAAAGGCACATTTCTGAGGGGAAACAGAAATCTCACCTGCTGTCAAACAGGCTAAGGCCCTCACATTTTTACCTGCGTTCAAAGACTGTGGCCCTGCGCACTGGAAACCGGACGCTGCATTAAACAGGTTTTGCAGAGCGGGGTAGGAAATCAGATACAAGTATCATTTTGGGAAGAATGCAGGCTGAAAAATTAAGGCACCTGCCATTGATATGGTTTCACCAAAGCCCCCAGTGCTCTTTTCTGGATTCCCCTACCAACACCTTGGAGTCTGCTTGGGAAGGTGTCAGATAGCCCCTCTAGTCTTTCTTCCCTCCCATTCCATGGTTTCATGTTCAAGTGACAGAAATCCCTACCATTCATCCTCCACTCCAGCAGATGTCCTGTCGGCTTACGCTCATTTTCGTTGCTGGGTATCACTTACGTTTATCATGGGGAATTATTTGTAGTGGCTGTCAGGTATCGTCCACCTTCATTATCAGGATTACACCTGGTCTCAGCCCACTCTGATGAGATGGGTTTCACACACTCTGTGAGAATGTTCAGACTCCTCTGTCTGCATTCACCACTGAATCACAGAGGCTATCATGGCTGCGGAACGAAGAAATGCTTTACTCATGATTCACAGTCACCCAGTAAAGGGCATTTTTGTTTATTTATTAAGATGTTTTAGTTTCATACAATTAAGTAGTTGCCATCAATGGTCATGGACATTACATGGACAATGTTGTATGACAAACTTTAAAAACTGTAATTTTAAATGAGCTTTTGGCACATTTGTTGTTGCTGTTGTGGTTAATACAAACCTCATCAAGCTCAAATGATCTCAGAAATCCTGGCACTGTAACACACCATTCAGTGTCATTATTTAATTCTGCCACTGAATTGTTTTGTCAGTTTGTAAAGATTTACCAATACTGTAATGCCTTAGGATTTATTTAACATTAACTATTGTGCTGAGCAACAGTTAAGTTGCACTGCATTTCTACTGCTGCAGTACATCCTGCTCTTGTTGTTGTAGAACATAAATGATCATGTTTTTGTTTCCTACTCATGTAAGGTTTCCAGTACCTACTGTAGCACTTCCCTGTTAGGGCTTCCTGTTCCTGTACCTCTCTGTTTATTGATGAGATTTCAAGAGGTTTGATTATTCCCTTGGGGCATTCACGCGATTATCCAATCAAATCACAACAACATTTCTGTGTGCAATGCAGTCACAGCGAAACATAAACATTGAGTGCGTGTGCCCAGATCTTGTCAATCTTGTGTGCTTACTTCCTTAGGGCACTTTTTCCATGCTTGCCATGGTGTAAAATAAATCCCTAATGTCAACGACAGCACATTTGGCGGTTGTCGTAGACGCAGCAGACATATCTCTAGAGCTCCGTGGAAACCCTACCCAAGTTCAAGTCAAAAATGTAAGCTCAGATAGTTGACTATGACTGTGAAAATCCCCAGCATACCTTTTCTCAGGAGGCTACTGCATCTTTTCTAATGGACCGCTACCCGTACGTCTTCAGACACAAGGAGAACTTGCATTACCCCTCCCTCCTTTTCCTTTCTTCTCAAGGCATGAGAACTGAACGATTAAGGAATCCTGTCCAACTAATCACACTGAGCTCAACTACTTCCGCTGGGGCTGATTACTGAGGAAACCATTAGCAGAAGAAAGTGCCTGGATCTTTCATCGTGGCCAGACTGACTCAGGGGAGGTCAGAAAGGGGTGTGTTTGATAGGCCATTTAGTCTTCCTGGTCCTATTATTCTAGCATTTCCTCTATCTGGCTTGTTGTCTGCCCAGGCCTAATCATTCCCATACTGGTGTCTTTAGCTCTGCCCTGCACCACCTCCCCTGGGCCTCAGAGGAGCCCGACACAGGCCAGTCTCAGCTCCATCAGCAGATCTGTCTACCCTCCCAGTGTGGAAGTCACCCTCTGTCTCCCTGCATAACCCCCACCCAATGACACCACTCTCATGAGCGCTGAGGCCTTATGGGTATTTTCACAGATGGCACTAAAGACATTTCAGAAAGTGGAGGGTACGGAGGAGGACTGACAACATATGCTCTGCCTCAGAACAATCAGTGAAGGGTGCAGCCAGGGTCCAGAAACGCTGCAGCAAGGGGGACAACGCCCAATGCAAGAGCACAAGCAGCCACTCCCTCTGTCAGTAAATGCCACCTCCATGCTGCCCTGCCAGGGAAATTTCCTCCAAAAGAGCGCTCGGGGTCAACGACCCAAGGTTTCACAGCAAGAGTCCTCCAGTGTCCTCCGGGACCTGGCATGGAGAATCGTGGAGAGGATGACAAAACAAGTTACATTTTGGGAGGCCACAAGTGGCCTCCATTTTCAGACAACATAAGGCTTTGCACACAAAGATGACAGAGTGCATCAGCAAAACAGGACACTGCACGCCTAATATGATGTGAACATACACACCCATGTGTCCTGTGGTAACTCTTTTACCAGGGTCTTCTCTCGGAAGGATCTAAAATAAGAACATGCACAGCTATTAGAATTAGAGGGATTTTCTTTTCATTGTTTTAAAAGCTGATGCACATAAAAAACACGACAATAATAATGGTGGAAATCTCTGTCTGTGGCACCTCATACAAATAGGGTAAATAACAATAATAATAATAATAATGATTCACATATGTAAACTGACATAATCACAATTGAAGACATAACTGCACAGATAAAGAAAAAAGGTTTTTTTTTTCTAATTATGAAACACCTCACTACTCCTGCCCGGAAAGCAGAAATTATTTTCAGTATGTGTTTGTGGGACACATTCTGCAGCTTAGGTCAGGCATAATTTATCTTACTGAGATAACTATATCTTACTGAGAGAAGTATTTAATCAACAAATATTATATTTAACTGTTCTTGTTAAAATCTATGTGAAATATACACTTGCCTTACAAGATCTAATGTGTAACATTTGAAGAGATCACTTGTTTTTGTTGGGTTTTGTTATTTTTGAACTTTCATTGTGAGGTATGAAGTTAACATGATTTGCTTTCTTCCTTTTTCCAAATATCTTGTAGCTACATTGATAAAAGACACCATTGGCTGATCAAAAATAATAGGCATTTAAATGCTTATGTTTTAGAAAATCTTGTCGTGTAGAGGATAATGAAAAACGTGTGAGTTCAAATATAGTCTAATTAATATGATCCTTTTGCAAATAAAGGCATTATTTTGGTATGTTCTCATCCAAGCTTAATAAATGAGGCAATTCAAAGCACATGGGGCATCTGGCACAGCCTTCTCTTACTGTCCCACAGATATTCACTTTTACTCTGTGAGCTGTATGTTGTGCGTATGTGCGTTTGTTTGTGCTTGCATGCGTGTGTGTGTGTGTGTGTGTGTGTGTGTGTGTGTGTGTGTATGTGGGTAGGTGGGTGCCCCTATTTGTGCGTAGGTCCTGCCATATCATATGATAACAAAATAAGGCATCCTTTATGTTTTATAGACCATGCAGTTTTAGGGAATGTTGATGACATCATTTATGTAGGACTGCAATAATTCTAGGTATTGTCTTTTGGCCTGGTAATCCTTTAGCACACTAAATAAACTGGCCACAATATCCTTTGCTGTGGGTTTCCTAATAATGTCATCCATAAATGTAATGTGATGTAACAGAGTACGTGTGTGTGAGAGAGAGACAGAGGGAGAGAGTTCCCAAAGAGACAGCATGATATGTAATGTACTGATATCGTGCAGAGTCTGAGACGTGTGTTATGTTGACACACTGGATCTTTGCCTTAATATCTTAACAGGAACAGTATTACACTTTTTTTCATTTTACTGTCACAAGCATCATTACTCTGGCCTTGGTGGGCAGCACCCACTTCTGTTTTAGCCAACCTGTCCCCAGTCACCACGACTAATATTTCCCTGGAACAAGGTATGCTATTCCTACCTTAATTCTGAGCATTTTATTCAGGTATTTTCCTACACATTTTGGTTTGATCGGTCAATAAAAGGAAACAAAAATGTTGTATAAGAAAGAAAGAAACAAACAAGCAAATAAAAAACACAAAACTTGCATATATTAGTTGAAAAGTGTGTTTTGTTTAGATTGAATCCGGATGTTAGTTACAGCTCCTTAGAGGAATTCAAATGCCCTTGGAAAATCTCACAGGAGGTTTCCCCCTGGCTCTTTGTAATGTGACTGTCGTGCGATGGAAACACATAATCAAACTGAAAACAAACCAAAAAAAGCTGGCACCGTTACTGGCCCCCTAGAAAACGGAGATTAAGATAAGTCACCGATCAACAGTAAGGCAGCGGTCTTATACCGTCATGGTCTCCTTATTTAGCAGTAATAAACACCATGTGAGAGGCCACTTGATAAAAGACAAATGGGGAGGGTATTAAACCATTAAGGAACTTCCTAAATGCTTAGTTGTACAATGTACTTTCCCAGGCTAATCTCTGTCCTCCACAGAAGAGTTGTAATGGTGACATTGCAATTCATGTTCAGTTTACACATAATTAATGGCAGGTATGTTTCTAATCAAAAAAGAGTCAGCTCTCTGTTGTATTGTACTGTCTGACCTCACTCAATACAGATGTTTACCATGATTAAAATGATTATTAATAAACCTTGGTGGTGTAATATGTGGTTTTGGGATAGGTGACTGTATTGGGCAGATGTACATCTATCTTCTTGTCTTCACAAGTCACAAATAGCAGACCTCATATGAGTGGAATATTTTCAGTGGAGTGCTTGTCCTTCATCAGCTAAGCTCATAGTTATATATGCTGGGCAGAATTGTGATCCAAAGTTTTGAATTCATACACACTGAGTATTGTTCATATTTTATGAGGATACAGAGAAGTGAATAAATGGGTAATCTAGGTTTGTGAATGCTTGGCCCACCTTTTATGTTATGTGTGGGAATATTCAGCCAAGGAAATTGTCTGTTTCATGATCCAATTTCCAGCGAGCTGTAATCATTTCCCAACCACAGACACTATTCAGAGTCAAGCTGTCTGTAGAGCACACCTGGAAATCCAGAAATACAAGGTTCCCCAGCCAGAAAAAGGTATCTGTGTTCAGCGGTTATGATGTAAGCCGGAAAGGGGTCTCAGAGTTCAGAGCTCAGGGAGGTAAATGCTGTTTATAGCCTGCTGAGCCAAAGAATAAACAAAAAATAGCCATAAAATATGAAGAGGAAGCAGGACGGCTTTTGCGGTTTGATTGAAAATCAGATCATGTTTCATCAACAGACAAGATCTTTTTAAGCTGTAAATTTGACAAAGGACATACATCACTGGACATACAGCATGTGTATATAGAAAAGTATGTTAAATATCATAGTGAAAAGCTTGTTGTGCAAAACATTTTAATTGTTGGAACATTCATTATTAGCTTCAGTCACAAAAAGACAGTTTTTTTTCTCTTTTATCACATTGTAGTGTTTATAGAACTAAATGTATATGTATTCATGGCAAAACATGAGTACATTATCCTGAAATTTTCTGCTACAGCTAACTACTCAAGTGCACTTTTCAAAGACACTAGTATCACTGACAGTTCTTGTAGTCCTTGAGTTTTGATTCCTGTTACAGACACATAATCTGTGGAGAAAATGAGTGACCCAGGCCTCCAAGGAAAATGGCTGAAAAGCATTGCTTAAGACTGAGGTGTGAAGAAAAGAAGTACACACTCCCAAATGTATTAATCTTATTTATGGTATCACTACTCTGCAACTATTCAGAATATGCTGTGAGACATTCCACTTCAGTTTCTCTCTTAGCCACCTGTGGAAACTCAATCTGTGTCTGCCTCATGTCTCATAAAGAAGTGGGAGGACCTGCTGATCTCACCAAAGTTTCCACTGTAAACGATACAGCCATGTCAGAGTACCTGCACCATGAAGACAGATAGCATTGTGATTTTGATCATCATTTTAACCCTTATTTGTTGCTTTCAAGCATAATGCACTGATGTAATGACGAAGGTAGAACAGTTCTTTGATGGGTTTGTCTTTATGCAGTCATTCGTCATTTCCCTTTTCAATCTACATCAAAAGATGAGATGAATTTGAGAAAATGTGGGAATAAAATTATTTGTGTTTGGCACAAATGACAGGTGATAAATGAAGCCCAGGATCTACACAAATATGTTTTTTAGTTAGCTAGCAAACATGCAAATTTTCAACAAAAACACCTACAACTGTCTGACTGTTAAGTCTGCTGTGAATGCAGACAGCTGTACAAGAGTGGAAGAACATAACACATACATTCTGGTGTGACTGTGGCTCAGTGTGACTCATAGCTGTTAAATGGCCTGAGTAATGATGTTAGGGGCCCTGTTGACCAATATCAGATTCTGTTCAGGTGTTCACTATAAACTACCTGGACTACATCCACCTTGACAGCTCGTGTCACTGGAACCTCATGACCCACCAAAGGCATGATGGGTAGATATTTTGTTCATTCTCTCAAGACACCAAAACAAAGAGCAGAAAATGGCTATGATCCCAAGTGGAGTGGAAAAGCCCTGTGTTCTTCTAACACAACCATTTTCATAATCTTTTCATGGGCACTTTCATTTGACTTGTGCTTTTTACTTTTTTTCCTCTGTATTCCTTGTTGCATCAGTCCTATCCAGGCTAATGCTACATTCCATTGATTATCCTGTGTTGTTTCCTCTTAAAACAACCTTATCATGCGCATTGTGTGATGGTAATTGAAAGAAAAAAAAACAGCTTTACTTTTTAAGTAACAAGCATATCTCAGAACTTTGTGGTCTATTCCAGCTCAAGTGAAGAATGTTTGAGCGTAGGACGTGGAAGTTAGAGCACGGCGGACAGCACAGGCAAGTCTCGACAACAGGCAAAAATGGCAATCATCTGGCAGGGACCTCAAGCGATCGTATATTTTACATCTAAAAGACAGCAGCTCATAAACTTGGTCGTTTTTCTCATTTTGAATCAGAGCAGAGCTGAGGGTGCAGTCCAGCAACATCGAAAAGCTATTAAACATTGACTTCAATAAACTGCTGCATGATTAAATGGTATTGAAGCAGTTTTTTTTGTTGGTGTAGACTCTATGAAGAGGGGCAGTGGCATTGATTCGGGTGAGCACTAGCTCTCCTCTGCCTCTGTTTGAAGAAGAGGTAGCCTGCTCTGAGGTGGGACAGGGGCCTTGTGATGGTCTCCAGTGTTTTACAGTCAAGCTGTGCCATTCCCATTCAATTTCCAGGGAATGGATGGACTTTTTAAAAAAAGGATTTTGTTTGGCCCAGGCCATAGCTCTGTCCCCAGACCATACAGCCACGGTTCCCAGAACCAAGCGGTGGCTCCTCTTCCCTCTCTCTCCCTCCCCCTCTCTCCCCCAGTCACACAGACGCACAAGCACTGGGAGCCTGTCTGTGTCCCAGTTCCCCTTCCCTCCATTAATGAGGTTTTTTTTATTAAATATATAAATAAAGGAATGACTGATTGCTTTAGTCACTTTCCATTTTAAGCCAGGAATAGGAATTTAGTTCTTTTTGGCCATATTCAATCTTGTTAAAACAGACACTAGAAAAGTGTTTGTTGCGCAATGGCCCTCATAATAGAAGCCCCACACTAAGCTGTATATCTTTTTGTTTTGCTTTGTTGATGGATTATTTCTGTGACAAATAGCCTGAACTGAAGGGAAAAACATTTTATTATTTCTATTTTAATTTATGTCACTACAACTTTAACCATTTGTCTGTATTTTAAACGTTGCATTTTGAATATATAGCTATCATTATTTGTTATTCATTTCTCAGCTATCTGTACTGCAGACCCACTCCATATCATTATGGGCAATTGACTGATCCCACAGCCATTTTCTTTTTTATTGTTGTTCTTTTCCAAATAGAAAGCATCATGCAACTTGTACAAGTTCCTTTAAAACCATTGTGACCAAAGGGATGGAATTCAGTCCAGAAGGGGTTTGTCAAGCTAGGTTTATTCTATAATTACCTGATTTGTTCTAGTTTAATCACATTTATTTATAAAGGTCAACAGGCCTACAAAAGAAAGGCAGTTAAAATGGAGATCTACATTCTATTCTGAAGCAACCACAATAACTTTGCTTTAAAGAGCTCTGCCAAATGACAGGTGAAAAATGTGTTTTAGTAAATCTTCTTTCAGATTCCTAGGACAATGACTGTCAGAAGCCTATATTTAGCAAGTTTTCAAAAACTGTCTACGAGCATTAATCTGATCATCCACAGCTACAGATTGTCTCTCTTTAAAATTATGACATTCAAAGTGCAATGACAGATTTTACAAAGGTCACACGTTGCAAAGTGCATGACCCCCATCTCCAATGTTCCTCACAGTCATATTTCCCACCTGGGCATCTGGCTCGGTGTAATGTGATAGGAGTGCAGGTATTTTGGATGACGTGGGGTGTGATCCAGCCGTCCTTTGCTGAGGGGACTCTTCATGATTAACTTTATAGGGTCTGCTCTGAGTTCCCCCTGACCAAAGGAATGCTGGTCTGGATGAATATGCTGGCAGCTATGAAACAGTGCTGAACAACTGAAATCAACACTGGGTGTCTTTACTTCAGGAAACATTAGAGGAGTCATTTTAGAGAAGAGAAAGAAAGAAAAACAAACAATACACCACACAGCATATAGCCCAGAGGGGTTTCTATCTGATGTCAACGGAATGTCAGAACTGCTTAATCTTAAACGATAAAATTCAACAACCTGATGTAACAGCACCCACACTTATTTCTATTGCATTTTTAAACTATTATAAAGATTATTGAACAGTCTGGATGTTGTGTGTGTCAGCTGGTTCCTATCAGTGATATACTCCCCTGAAAAGTCTAGATGGAGACTGCTGTTCTGACTGAGCAATGAAGACATGAACTGAAGCTCATAAATGCCACATCAATACCACAGTGCTGTGAATAGTCCAATACCATCAACTTCCTCTTACTTTCATTATGTCAAATTTGCTTCTTTGGTCATCTAGTCAAGAACATTTTCACTGCATGAAAATAGTAAACTGGGAGGAGATACACTGGGAGGTATGCTTGGATGTCACAGAGATAGTGAAAACATCTTATATTTAGCATGTAGCCAACATGTGTGAACTGGATGCTGCACTGGTTGGTAATCATCTATCAATGAATCAATATGTTAACTTATGACTGTTTAATAAATCAGGCAATATCTGTGACTGGCATCCCAGGAGGCATAGTGTGAACCTCCAGACGTAACACAGTTGTGGATTTTGACCAGCAGGTCCCCAGCAGCTCATCTGTATTTCCCACCTGCTGAGTGTGGTTATCAGAGCTGAGGCCTTCACCTGTAAAGGGAATAAACAAGGGTAAGCTAGCCCACTCCTCATACCCATGCTGAATTGCCGTCTCATTTCGCAGGGCGCACCCAGGATGCCATGTGATAAAAACATTTCACATGGTGAAAGAGCAGGCCTAACTGCCAGTCCATTTGCTGCATTGTGATACAACTGAGGTGACTCATGATAGGCCTCCTGGGGCCGGATACCTAACATGCTCCCAGAGTATCAAACTCCTCTCATACACCACTGTCACACATTCAGAATCTCTACCACTCAGACTGTCTTAAAGCAAAGAAAAGAGCTGTTTAAACTGTGTGAATGATTAACTTGTTGCATGTATAGAGAACCAACTAGGGATAATGCTCCAGAAGCTGTGCGCCCAGATTCAAAATCACACGTTTTGTCATTTTCAACTCAGCTTTGTGCGGAACACCCACAATTCAATGAAGCGCCGGCTCTTCCAGGGGTTTATGGAGGGTTTTTTTTTCCATCCCCGGATAACATTACCATACCTCTCTGCTTCCGCACCCGCACATTTTGTGACAATACTCGCGCATGTACTCTAATAATTTGTGCATGCTTTGCGGGATATTAAGCAGGCTTAGGCATGTGAAACGAAATGATTTGAACCCATGTGGTAGAGGCGTAAATTTGCACTCGGAAATCTAATTGATTTATTTATTTATGACATGATGCAGAACAATTTTTAAACTGAGATTTACTACTGTAATGCGGCTTCAGAGGGGGGTTTAACGCCACTCCGGAGAGCCTCGCGAGCTCAAACCTTCCAAGAATGTTGATAAGCAGATCCCCGAAATGAAATCTCCCAGCCTCGGCTGGATCTGCCCCTAATCGTTTTATTTACAGTTACAATAAAGACGACTCTTAATGGTGGTGTGAAATAATAGGCAGCCGAGGAACAATCGGAACAGTCCTAAGCACATTCCAATTTTCGCATTAGGCTAATCGACGAAAGGAAGGAAATAAAGACATCAGTTGGATGAAATGAGTGTAATTGGAGAATAATGTAGTTAGTTTGCTCTAATCTTCTGCATAATATTAAAATGTTCTAAATGCGCCCCAGCTGCAAGCAATCACCTTCCTAGGAGGGGAAATGGTGTGGGGAGGCAGGCTTCAGTGGGAAGCCAGCGACACTGCCTACTGAAGCAGTTACCAGCCTCTCTGCCTTCTCCCTGCCTCACATCCCCTTCAGTGCACTGGTGCCTCTTGACACCAGCTCTGGTAGCTAGAGCTTCCATATCAGTCACAGCTCAGTCATTAGTCTTACCAGTTTTCAGGTCTTGTTGTCTGCTTCAAACTTGACAGAGATGGTGATTTCTATATTGTGTTTGCATAAATAGAAACAAGGTGTGTTTTATTTCCTGAGACATGACAGCACTCTGTTTACTTTGTTATAATGAATGCTCCAATTACATTGCAATTTTGCTGTTGCTTCAAAATCTCTCTTCTGCGGTGACTGGAGATGGGAAGCTGTGAAAAAAGATGGCTGTATTGGGTATGTGACTGCGCATTAATCCTTTTCAACATGGTGGCATTTGCTGTGGCTCTTTGTTTTTCAAATGATCATCACTTCAATTACAACATAGTCAAAAACATGAAAGTTCAGTGTGTGTGTGTGTGTGTGTGTATGGGTATCATTTTCAATGGTACTCAATTTTTCATCAAAGTTCCACTCAAAGCAGCCATCGGTAGCCTTGCCGTGGAATTAAACCAAGGTTATTTGTTTTCCCTTTGGCTTTGACTCGCCTATGATTTCAAGGCGAAACTCGCTCTGAGGCTGCTCTTTAGTGATGTTATTGTGCAGGAAATTGTCATTAGTCAGTGGAACAAATAACGTAGAACCGTCATGGCTTCCTTTGCTCTGCATCTAAATACAACAATGAATTAATCAAATTAAAATTCCTTGTTATGCGATTTTGTTTAATTTCCACAACCAAGCCCTATTTAGTATTTGACAAAACCAGAAAAGACAAGTCACAGTTTGGGGCTCAGTAACAGTGTTATATTAGTAAAGAATTATCAATCCTTTAAGCTAATTTGGATAACTTGGGAACCATAAAGTAAGCTATGAAAATGTAGTATTTACTAAGCTCCCACCCCCTCCACAGTACTTAACCGCTATGCACACAAATGCACTTTGTTTTCTGTGTTGATGGCTTGCCATTTATGACACATTAAATCCTGCAAATTAATATAAATCTACAAAGGTATTACAAATGATGGTGTCACAAGAATTTCATGTGCGACGCATGCGCACATTACCTCTGAAGTGTCTTCAACTTTTACAGTGAGACCAAGACCGCAGAGATCAAGTACCAAGCTAGGAGGAGAACCACAAAATATTCCAGTCTATGTGATTTGAGGTTTTTGGCCGGGGCCTGCACTCTCGTGTTGCCGCTGTACTGTGTCTTTAACTGGAGAGCTCGGCGTTCCGCAGTCAGGCAGTTTAGGCAACTGCCATATGCCCTGACAAAACCTAGCGGCAGCCCAGAGCACAGGGAGCTGTTTTGTCATTAGCCCCTCACGCGGCTGAGGTGGAAACTCATTTAGCCCCATGCTGGACCTTCATTATGATAGACTTGTATCAGATGGCATTTCTGGCCGGGCGCTGGCTCTCGGCAAAGAGGGAAAGCTGCGGCTTCGGCCCCTCTACCCCAGCAGGGGAACTCGCACCGGGCCCCTCTCCTTTGGCAGATGCTGCGGCAGGCGTTATGAAAGACCACCTTGGTGACTGCTGTTGCCGTGCGGCGCTGACAGACCCAACACCGCCTCCTCCTACCTCCTCCTCCTCCTCCTCCTCCGCCGGCTGCCTCTCCCCCACCCCACACCCCCAACCCCAGAAAATAGAAATGTCAGAGATTCAAACGTTACCAAGCAAATGGCTGAAACAAATTTCTCCCTGTTTGCTGACAGTCGTTTTACCTTGGGACTGTAATAAAAAGTCAATGAACCAAGGGAAGTCAATATATTCTAATAACAAAGGCAAGAGAGTTGTCATTTTTCAGCTCTTTGGCTTCATGAAAATATGTCTCTCCTTGAAGATGCAATGAATAGGAAAGAAAGTTGCTTTCCGAAAGATAAAGCCAACATAATGCATGCATGAAGAAAAATAAATATCGAAAAAAGATACTGACTATCACCAGCTGAATATGTACTGTAATAGGTTTCTGCAGCTGTAAACTGATAAAGCACAAAAAAGGAAAAATCTATAATTTTAAAAAAGTAATTGAAAAGGAAACACATTATTCTCATGTTACATTTGCTGGCTGAGCTCTTAAATAAATTCCACAAGCAGTTATATTACCCAGCGTTGACTCTATGTGATGTAGAGATATTATTTATGAACATGATATACAGTATGCTTCAAAACCACAATAAGAAACTGATTCTGATACCCTAAGAGGACGCCGGGGCCACTGACATCAACTTCAGCTCCTGGAATTTGTTTTTCCTTCAATCCCTCAGTCCCTTCCTTCAGTGAATGCACATCCAAGTGACTGCTTGGTTGTTTGAAATGGAAAGTACTCATTCCTTAATACATTACAGAGGAGACATACTGTATGTGGGTCCTTAAACAAAGTGTATTGAATCATGTATTCTTACTGTATTGGAATTAGATGCTTATTAAACAAAGAAGCCTAGTCTTTTAAGTTCTCTCTTTTTTTTTTTTTTGGTTCACAATGATGTTTGATTTCATTTGCCCCATCTGGGCAGCCATCGTGGCCTTAGAGAGGGGCTGCTGGGTTGCTGGGCTGCTGGAGATATGGATGCGCTGTCGCATTGGCTGCTTCAGACACTGTGTGTCCATTCAATAGAATAATGGATTTTTAAAATGTGAAAGAAAAATACTAAACAAAGCCATATGAGAGACTCAGGAAGCCTGTCAGGACTTCATTAGCCGTCTTTGAGAGGGGAGTTAAGAGTCTGCAAGCTGGTTCTGTTTAGTTGCTTAACGTCAACAGGAACGATCTCACAGCTGCCTGCCCTCCCCTGCTCCGCTCGGCCCAGAGAAACCGTGAACCCCTTTTCCCAGCAGACACGCCACGGCCAAAGCGGCCTTCACAGCTCTCATCTGCACACTCCAGAGCTGCGCAGAAACAAAGACATTTTCACAGAAATACCACTGCGTGGACAGAGGGAGCAGAGACTGAGCTCTATCCGCCTGGCAATTCTGGGCACTAAATTTCACTTCAAGTAAATTATCTATTTTAAAAAAATGTTGTAGTAATTCAAAATAGTGCAAATGGTAATATATGAATAGAATAAAACATTTGAAAATTAACATTTCCGTTTGTAGCAGCAGTTGTAGCAGGTTAAACACAGAGGTATGTTATGTGTATTCGTGTATACAGAGGTATGTCCATCTGTCAATGTAGGTACGTAATCAACCAATAGCCTGTTCTGCTGTGCTGTGAAGTGAGTGTAAACGGCATGGTGTTGGACAGCCATGCACAATAACTTCCTTGAGAGCCATGATGTCAGATTTAGCCAGAGTCAACTGATGCTGAAGCTATTTCATTAGAGGCTGACATTTCAACAGGGGAATGGCAGTAGTTATTTCCCACTTTAAAAGCGATATCAAACAGCATCTAGATACCCACCGTGCGTGATTCTGTTTTTCGCCCCTCTGACCTGGGGCTGTTGGGCGAGTACAGTTCCTCCTGATAATTATTCACAAGCAGGATTGCTGGAAACTTACCTGCCCTGCCTAGAGAACTGATACAATTTTGCATTTGCATTGTTTGCAGTCCAATGGCTGTGTCTGCTCATCTCCTTGAAAAATATATGGTGTGGTTGTTTATGTCCAGAGACAGAGGAGAGGGAGATTGGAATCAGGCTTCAGCCACGTGTTTCTGAAATGTTTTTCAAAGCTGATGAATATCAAGTGAACAGAGAGAAAGGCCGGTAACCCGAAGCTGCTGTCTGCATTTGGTGTTAGGTTTTGGTTTTGGTACCTTCTAAGTGTGAACAGTGTGTAATTGAAGGGAATCTGCAGAGTGAGAACTGTATTTAAGCGCCACCTAGTGACACTTATTTCCTGGCACGGCGCAGCACATGGCTTTGAAGCAAAAGAACAATACTCGCCCAGAGATTTTCAGAAAAGGTTCGGAGACGCACTGCCTTTTGTCTCATATTATTGGTAGTCCTGCTTCTGCTATTTTAAATGTAGCTACTGCATCTATGACAGCATTAGAAACGTATACTAATTCTATGGCAGCTGCAACTGCAATTACCAACACTGTTACTGTAACTGTCTTTGCTACCTACTACTGTTATGAATAAACCATATAGAATTCATAATACGGATGATTCTTATTTTCATTATCAATTTTTTATTACTGTTTTGATTAGCTTAGCAATATTTACAAAATTGTGTATTCTGTGAAAGAGACTGTAACATTGCTTCTATTACTGTTTCTGTTTGGCATCTCTCTTTGACATCTAACAATGATAATTAAGATGGGAAAAGTTTCTAAATAATCCAATGTGCCCTTGAATACAGTTCTGTCAAAAGGGATTCATCTGTGACATTTGCTTGAAGTTACAGGCATTTCCCATCAAGCCAAACAAACACGAGGGTGACAGTGACATGTCACTGTCACACTGCATAAAGGTAATATTCTCTGAGCTCTCTGTCACTTCCACTCTGGCCCTGGGCCGCGCAATAGCTGAATTATTTTTATCACAACAATGAAAATTAGCATTATACAGCTGCCAGTACAGACTTACCTTCAAGGATATGTGACCAGGCTCAATCTGACAGTGTCACCTTCCAGTCTAGATTGTGTTATAAAGACAGGGATATGCATTTAAATAAAAGATATACAGATTTGTAAAAGTCAGATAAAACGCCATTGGCACTCCTCTTACATGTGTGCACAAGGCACAGTAGCTAGCACAAATACAGTTCAATATAAAAAGCTACACATATGTTATTTGGCATCAAAATGCAAATATAACATTTTAACTGCATTGTTTGTTCCATTGTGTTTCCTGTAACTATTAAAACAGATATGATGGGTTTTATCTTCATTCTGCTGAGTGTAGTTCGATACTATACCATGTGACACCATAAGTAAGTTAAGCAAGCAGAAATGCACACATTTTTGCTGAAAAAAAATCTTTAAGATGGAATGTGCACCCCCATAATTAAATAAAAAGGGAAAATGTATGCATGGTGACGACATTCCCTGCTAATGTGCTATAATGTAATTGACCTAATAAGGCAGATACATTCTTTTGTAATTGGCCAAGAGTAGCACTCTGAGAGGGCATTTTTAATAGTACATCTATGTGACCTATTTATAAAACTGTACACATGTTTCATTAAATGCTTAAAATGAGAAATAAGATGTCATTAGATGTGAGGCTTGTTAATATATGCTCAGCAAAGGATGACAACAGCCACTTCTGATAGAGGTTTCATCATTTAAATAACATATTGAAATATATTATTTATTAATTGATTCCGGTGTTTTACCATACTTGAAGTTTTCTTAAATTTGTTTCATTGTCATTTGTTTTACTTTCACTGGAATTAAATGTTCTTTGTGAAGAAAGTATTCAACACAAAGCCTAGCTTTTATCCACTGAAGCACACCAATTACAGCCTAACACAAATCTGTAAGCTACAATCCCATGATCCCTCTCTCCATCTCCTCTTCACCCCACAAAGCTCACCAGCATGGCTGGCATCAATGTGCAACGTACTGGATGGAAGAGTGGCTTTGGAAACGTAACCCAATCTGACACTGCAAAGTGCAGATGCATTTTGTTTTGTGTCACGCAGCTAAACACTTAGCTTCAGAAGAGGGTCTTCCAGAAGAGCAGGTTTCAGCTGTGGATCTTGCGATGCATTCTCGGCTCCAAGTGGACTAGAAGCAGATGTTCATCAGTCACTCGCTCGTACACTCAGGGAATGGCAGCAGCTTTTCGGCAACCCGATTTTCATACTTGAGGAATGCAGAATTTTACACTTTGACTGGCAGAAGTGATTGAAACGCTGATAAGCTTGATTAATTGAGCTTATGGTTCAGTGAGAGAGCCTTCAAAAAGGTTATTCTCACACTTGATTGTCTCACAGTTACCCCTTGCATTACATACTCGCGCTCTACTTTCAACAGCGGGAGAAAATACAGTGCTCACTGTTCAAAGTTAAATTTGAATTATGAATAGGATCATTTTACAGTACAAAATATTATTAAACACTAGCAGTGCATAGTTCTAACAATTCATGCATTAATTCAGCACTGTTTCCTTTGTTTTCATATTCAGCACCTTTTTATATTTTATGTTGCGACAGTATTAAATAGATGTGTCTCAAATAAGATATGATGTGCTCTAAATAAAAACATACCTGATTTGTAAAAAAAAATAGTAATAACATGTCTGTGTTCAGTGTTTAAGGAGTGAGGAAGGAGTGTGTCAAAACAAACCATTAGCTCATCTTTCATTTCCTGCTTTGCTTAACACTTTCTGGTGGGGGGTTGCAAATGTAGCTGGATATAAAATTCTTGAAGATTAAACCATTCACTGCAGAATGAGTGGAGAGGACATGAAGTACTCATTGACTTAGGGGCTCTACTGTTTGTTAACCATTAGATTTTCTAGCACAGAATTTCTTTTCATGGGAAGAGGGCTTCCCTAATCGCTATCAGTTTTCCATGCACATGTCAGTTAAATTTGCTCTTAATGTCACTACATTGACTAAAAAGGATCATTTATCCTTGAATACAGTATGCACCAATACAATCTGTTTAGTGCTTTAAATCAATTATGCAATCAGCTCTAAAGGCATCCTGAGACAGAATGTTCCTTTCAGCAGCATATCTGCAGAAAATGAGAGACAGAAGTAAAGCAGAAAAGAGCATAAACTCCTGGCTGTGCATTTAATCTGATGGACATAGAAGTTACATACATTTTCGAATGGTGTGGAACAGAGGAAATATATAAGCAGCATTAGCAACAATTTCATTTGCTCTGCTCTACCAAATCATTTTGTTCTCTTTAAAGTGGACTCTTTTTGTGGTAAAAACACATCCTGGCAAAATTACATCCACATGTCTCATAGAGTCTGTATTTGTAACAATGAGGGTAATGTGCCTCACTGTGGAAACAAACAACACCAACAACAGAATGTGTAATTTGTGGGTGATTTCCATTATTAATAAGACTGCAATTAATAGTTACCAAGCATAATAGTCATATTAGTAGGAGTTCTACAAGGGTTCTATGATTCTAATTAATGAATGATTTGGCACTACAGAACCCTTCCCAGACACCATTAATAGTTCTATAGTCATAAATGTATGAAAGTGGTATAGATACCATGTAGGCATGTTGTTGGTTTTCCTCTGTTTAGAGTGGCCATGAAAGATGAGAAAAAACTCTCATCACACAGAAAATGTACATATCTGAAAGTAAGATGAACAATTTATAGGGGCTATAGTGTAAGTCAATATTTGCTTTGCAGCTTAATTCTGTCATCAGGTCTTATATTATTGAGCAGTAAAGTTAACATCTCCTGGCAGTTTTGGCTGTCTCTTTTTTATCACATTTACTTAAATAAAAGCCAGACAGCAACTTTTTAACTAAAGAGCCAGTGTTTTCACTGATAATGAAAATATGCCTTACTTAATTTCCTTAAGTAGTAAATTATGCAATAAAATATTTAACTGGCAAGAGCATCCTGTGCCTAAAGCAGTCTACCTCTGTTTATTTATTCATATATAAGTGGCAAAAAAGAAGAAATAACTTTCAGAGCCTAAATGTATATGTAGGACCTAACTCATTAAGAAAAAAATAGGTCAGTATTTTCAAAGAGCTCCCACAACCACACAAAAACACCTCTACAGTTACCAGAAGCAGAGGGCAGCTGTCAGTGGAAATTCTTGGGGCTAATCATTTGTCAGGTGACGGTGACACTTGTGCGTTCTCAGAGGGGACTTTTCTCTGTTAATCGTGTTGTGGAGTGACTTGTAATTTAAGGAGAAAGCGCAATGACACGACCACACCTTCATCATCATGGACAACGCATTTCTCTGCTCTCTGGGTATAAGAGTTTCATGGCATCAGACACCACCATGTGGGATGGCACAAGTCCTTCTCATCTGCCTTGCTGCGGTTTCTTTATGAAAAATGCTGCATCCTGGCTGGATGTGTTTCAGCTAATACATGCCGCACTAATACAATGGAGCTCTACTGTACCTTATGAGTGTAGCCCTAGTGCAATGATCTCAGCTCTTTCTCTGGTACATGTAGGAAGGCTTGCTTTGTATTGCTCTATTTAGCAGCTAATACCCCCTGCTAAATATAGTGCACAGCTTAACACACTGTGTCAGTGTGTCCACCTAAAAACTATTTAGAATTAGAATCCAGGTCAGGTAACCCATTAAGCATAATTCAATAAAGAGCAGTGCTGTAGAAACAGATACTCTAAATGCAGTAAAGAACATGTTCTGATGAAGCATAAATAACTACTGATCCTCTGTTAACTTCAATCCTCAGTGGTGGTTTCATCAACATAAATATGTTGACGAACGTCCAAATATGTTTAGTGTTCTTCTTCTTTTTCTTCTTTCTCTTCTCCTCCTCCCTGTCCTCTATCTATCTGTCTTTCTTGCTCTGTCTTTCCCTATCTCAATGTACGGGGATATGTATTGTAACAGCGTTATGTTTTTTTTCTTTCATTAGCTTTGTATTGAACAAAAACTGAAGCTCATTAAATGTCATTCTTCCATCACACTTGAGTCTGTATATAAAGTTCATGTCTGAGCAGTTGCTGTTTTCTGCTGTTTCAAAGGTAATTGAAAATGCGATAACTCAAGAACGCAATTTGACTTGCAGCACATTGGCGTTAGCATGCAGCCAGTAACAGGTCAGACCTAATTTAATTTTTTAAAAGGACCCATAAAATTCCATTCATGACAGATGGAAGTGAAAAAGCAATATTTAAATGATTGCATTCTCATGACATATTAACATCTTTCAAGCAATACATTTTTCTGTTTATTTCTCTAAAATGCATAATTATGCATGAATTTCTCACTTCATAAAGCATTGTCTCAGAGCAAATACTACAAAACATATAGCCATCTTACACAGCTATAATGTTATAATGGAGCATATATTGTTCAATTTAGCTTTAATTTAAATAGCAATATTATTAGTAGTAGTAGTAATAGTAGTAGTCGTAATAATAATAATAATAATAATCATCATCATCACATATAATTTAATGATTATGAAGTTCATTATCATTACATGATACATTGTAAGTGCTATGCAGTTACCTCACGTTGAAACCTGGAACACAAGTAATGGCTTGGCCAACTGTGGCAGAGCAATGCCCAAAAGTGGAGGGCATATTTTGGCTTCTTTACTCAGTATGCCATGGTTTCTCTGGCCTAGTCCCTAAACAGTGGCGTATGTCAGTGTAAGGTCCCCCACCAGCTGTCCCAGTGATGCCACAGAGTGTGAAGTCCCTCTCTATGAGGGGAACAGTCTTGTACATGTGGCAGCTGCTTCAGATTCGGTCCGAGGCCTATGACCCACTTACTGCCACTTTCACTTCCTTTCTGGAGGAAGGCAAAAATCCCAATCCCCCACCCTGCATTACCTGGCTGCTATTTCAGAGAGCCAAGATTGATGGTGTAGTCCCAACCTGCTGGCAAATGGGTTCCTCTAAGGTTCGAGGGAGATTTGTCCGAGCCAGACGCTGGCCAAACACCACCAGTGGCAGCAAGTGTGGCTTTTGGACATTGAAACCCCATCAGAGATCGTCCATATGGTTCAGTGCAGTAGCTGGATGTCAGAGCAAGCACAACGTTTCTGCCCACAGTCGCAGTAAGATCTGCAATTCAACGTCTATGCAGAACTTTTGAACTCAATTTGCCTACGGGGGCTCTGAGGTTTCGCTATGCCCATATAAACTCTTTGAGATGGGGTTGGAGAAAGGTTCAGGATGTCAGAAGAGTAGGTGTTCTGGTAACATGGGTTGCTGTTTGTGCTTATCAGCAAACCTGTCATAAGCATTAGAGCATTATTTGTATAATACCCCCAGGCATGTGTTTGTAAAGTTACTGGAATTCTGATGCGCTTTATTTTCTTTTTTCAATCAGTTATTATATTTTTTAGCCATTTGTGTTTCCTTTCCACAATATTTATTCTGTATGTATTTATTTTTTGTTTATTTATTTATTTACCTCATTATCAGTTTGCTTGTATTCTTTTTTTAATAACCTGACAACGTTGACATGGTAGCTGAAAGTACAGAAATACCCTTAAGTTAATTGTCAAAATATTGTGGCTTTGATTACGAATAGTGTTGTCAGCATGTACTAAAACATACAGGTCATCAGTCTCACAGAATATAATTTTCTATCAAGAAAAACTTTGCAGAAGTTGGCAGTTGTTAGCATAATCTTTTAAGTATGCTAATTTGGCATAATCGGCATTTTTGGGTAATTTGGCATTTCATTCTATACCCAATGACAAAAACCTAGCAATGCTGCAAACGACAAGAGATAACTATGTTGCTATGTAAGAAGTCTGTTATCGTCAATTATATAGTGGTGGAAAGACATGTTCTAGTCCTCACCTTCCACGGTCACGTCACAGATGGTATGGGAACGTAAGCCATTAGAAATGCTTAGCTGAAAGAGAAAAGGTGTTGTCATAACATCGGAAAGCTTTGCTTGAGTGAGGGCTTTCAATTTGTTGCAGAATATAAACTACACACTTTTCAACAAGCGAACAACACGTCACTCTGATTCAACCTAGCTGGATAAAAGTACCAGTGCTTGTTGAGGCCAAAGCTATTAATTACAGGGGCATTTTTGCCCTGTCTGACAAAAAGAACACTGCCATAACACATTTTTGTAAACTCAACAACCTATTAGTGAAACCAAAGCAACCAAAGCAAAGTTCCCCTTCTTATTGCCTACAAAGAAACTTTGATTGCATGTGTGCTTTTTGTGACTGTGAAACCACTGAATACATACATGTAAATATCTTACCTGTGAATGAAACTAATTTACAATTTCCTATCAATTTCTCATCAATGTTTTGATTAAGTTTCAACCTATAGCTGTAGGCATGGAGACAAATCTCCTCTACTGGCACATCCTATGTGAATCCATAGAAAAGTTGATCTGTATGTTGAGCACACATTTCAGTAAAGCACTGTGCTCAGCTCCAGCATGAGCTTCTACATGCCTATTCATTTGCAGTCATTCTTCAAGGCCATTCCACGACCTGCGATTTGGTGACCTGCTCTGCTGATCTATTCCCACGACAACCTCAGTGGTGTAAGCTTTCCACTGAATAACATATGGGTAATTTCATGGCTTTTCTCCTGGACGGCCCAAGATCTAGCACAGTGCGGTAGCACGGTTTATTTTTCCTCTGACCACGAGACCACTGTTTACACTGATGCTTGCTTGGAAAAGAAAGCAACCCGAACTGCTAACTCGCATGAAGTAAAACAGGCACTCTGTGTGTTGGATTCATATGCTTGTCAAGATTACAATCTGTGTGTGTGTCTGTGTGTGTGTGGAGACTGCTACATTCCCTGTTGTGTTGTTAGCTTAGGGAAGACTTGTGCTCCACAGTGATAATATCAAAAACAAACTATTGTATGACGTAATGATGAGGATGTCAGAACAAAAGACGGCTCTCAAGTGATTGACAGACCTCCAGGCGTCAGGTTTAATGGGGCTTCCTGAGAAAGACTCTTCTTCAACATGTAAGAACTGAATCATTATGTGGTTGAGGGGTATATAAAGGGATTAAATTGCAAGGTGTATTTATCATGGGGGAATAGCAAGGTCTGCATGTGATGCTTCCTCTGCAGAAGTAGTGTCACCCCGAGGTGCGAAAATTAACTCCGCTCTTCCGTGCGTCACTACTCATAAACTTGCCACATAAAATACCAGTTACCACATCAGAATGCGAATCGGGCGCGGGGAGATAGCAGCATATGCATGAGGTGCACACACACTACGAGAGCAGCCACCGAGCCGTCAGCCACGGCCCTGAATTATGTCAAGGTAGCAGGTCTTTGCAGTTTTCCGAGAGCTGGGTGACCGGTCTCTGAAGCGCTGCCAAGTTGGCCCCGGTTCAGCGGCGCGGGGGCCATGAAGCAGGCCTAGAGCGGCGACGCTGCCACTCCGCTCGACCCGCTCGGCCCACTCCCGCGGCAGCTGGGCTCTTGGCTGCCGCCACTAGGTGTGTGTCTGTGTCTCGGCGTCTCCTCCCTCCCCTGGCTGCACCAGGCAAAGGGGTTGTAATAGTGCCCAGCAATTACTGACTTGGCATGTGCTGCATTGTTTACTCACAGTCATATTCCTACTGGACTTTATTAAAACACCATCTGTTGTCAGTTTCGAAAATGAAAAAAAAAAATAAGACTGTGGGATGCATGGCAGGAGAATGGCTGCACTTTGGCAGAAGCTGCGCTGAGAGTGAGGGCAGTTTTGTCTCTCGTCAGGAAACTTGGTGGGGGGGTGGGGGCTCTATGGAGTGGCTTGGTGAGCCGTCTCTCGGCAGAGCAGTTGACAGTCATTCATCCGAAAGCCATCCCGTTGAAAGCACAGCGGTGTTTGTCATGCCGCTCATCAGTCTCGGGCCTATGCAAAGTTACAACGAGAGGGCCCTCCATTTAGGGGTTGTGCCGAGCCAATGGGTGTTGAAATCATTGAGGTGATGTATCGTTTCAGACTCTCTGTCCAATTGCATTAGCTCTTTAAGCATCGCGAACAGTTGGTCCTGGGGTAAATCTGGGCGTAGCCAGGCCAACTTGGGCCACGTCTTTCATTAAGCAGTGCAGAGTCACGCAGAGTGATGCAGGTGCCGAGCAGCACACTGGGTAATGGGGGTACAAGCCTGCCTATGTAATGAGATCCTGATGGTTATTTCATTAGCTCTAATTTGTTAAGGGAGGTGTCATTTAGGATGAAAGCTGGGATTGATAGGAGGGATGCTGAAGGGGTGGGTTGGGCTCAGCAGAGTGGATGGCTTTGTAAAGAGTCATGGGTCAAGACTGCTATTGATTGGTGCAGGGTGCCAGCACGGACACACTGTGAGTAAAGCTATTCTGCCCAGTGTAACTGACAACATTGCACTCTGCTCACAACATATTTTTTTTTAGTTTGCCAAGACTAATTTATTTTGCAAGAGGTGAATAAACATTCCTGTGATTCATCATGTTCCTTGAAATAGAACCATGCAAGTCTTTCTTGTGTCATTTTAGCTGCTACAGATATTTGCTCAAGGATTATGTGACAAAAATTCAAAATGGCCGCTGATCCTTTCTGCGCTATCTGTGTGCACATCCATTTAGGCTGAGCTCATGATTCACACAATTTTATGTTGTGACAGAGTGGTGCAATTTATAAAATAATTGGTATGGGTTTGACTGGGTGATGTAAACAAATATTGTTGTCAATGCACAATATGTAATGTATATAAACACTTTTAACATTTGAATTTGGAAGAATGTTATGTCTTTTTCTAAGAGCCCCCATCATAATTCCTGTACCTCCAAAATGTTTTCCGTTGGTTATTAGATTGTATGGCTCAACGCAAGACTTGACAACTTCTGTTGAATCATCGCACCGTGTTAAAATGGATGTTAGTCAGCCCTGGAAAAAAAAACAAAGCAATAATGCTAAACTAACTACAACAGCTTTCCTCGTGCTACACACAGTTCCCTTTGGGTGCATTCAAGAGAACAATATTTTACTTCTAAATTGTTTCACACATATGTGTAAATATCGTCCTGATATTAGCATAATCACATGCTGACTTGTTAACAGCCTCTGTTTATACTGAACATTGTCCAGGGCAAGCAAATTGGCTGTCAGTGGATGCATCTGCCTCTAAAACTGTCTCTGGAATCGCAGAGGCAGAAGAATCAAAGAACACAGGATTGAATGGAAGAGAAAACTCTGATTCTCGATATGAATGCTTACAGACCTACTTCTAATTGGAATCATGCGTCAAAAAATAAAGCCTATATGCTTCACAAGCTTCGCAGGGAATTTGCACACCTAAATCAGCAATGTCTGCTGAAGCCCAACAGATGGAATTTAAAAGCAGCAACAGTCACATAAAGTGCACAGGAAATGCTAGTTATTTTGGAAGGAGGGAGAGTGAGGGGGTGGGGAGAGCACGAGTGGTCTGTAGGGCTGTGTTTGGGTGCGTTAGTTAGCAGAGATTGACACCGCAATGTCACTGTGCATTATGCCTCATCACAGAGCAGTGCCTCCTCTGATGAGCACGGTATGCACAGCAGGGGAAGGGGCACAATTAAATTGGTGCAGGAGTTGAGGTGAACAAACCTCCAAATAAAAGGAAGCAGGAAGCATCCTCTGTTGTGTGGTTTGAAAGTTAACATGACAGCTCTGGCGTTTGAGAAAATGGCCGGTAATGAAGTAGGGGGATCCGTGAGGGCGGTCAGGGACGGCAGAGGTCATCAGCCGGTGATATCATGGTGGTCAAAGGTCTGCTCACATCTTGTTGCGATTCACCATTGTTCATCACAAGGGACTCTGCTGTCAAGAGTGGATGAGCTTACAAAGGGCTGGGCACTAAATGTTGAATGAATATTTGTTTTTAGATAAGTATCACTTTTCTGAGTCAAACTGTCCTACTTATACCGAATTAAATAAAATTGTTTCAGTGTACATAGTTACAGAGACTAATGATTGTTCAATGTAGTGCAATAATATCATTTCCGATAAATGTACGTTTGGCTTTATTTTCTTACAAAATGTTTTTTCAGATTCTTGATGTATTTGAAAATCAGCTTTGAACTGCAGACTTCTGGGCATAACCATGTGTCCATGCCATTTTGGTACCATAACAGGCACAGCAAATACAAAACATGTTTTACAATATTCAGCATAGCTTTGTTTATTGTTCCATCTGATTGTATTTCAGAGGCATTTCAGATGATAGATGAGTGATTCCATTTTGTAAAATCATAAAAGAGCAGCCTCTCTCAAACCACCCTTTTCAATGACATCAAGAATGGAACCAATTGGTGTGATTGTGCATGCACATGTGTGACCTCATGCGCACTAGGGTACTGTTATTTTTAATGAGAGCAAAAAGCTGGCCTTTACCAAACGCACACTGTTTTATATGCCCCTCACTGCAATGTTCAAAGCAAACATCGCTACTACAACAGGATGTTCCTCCTGCCACTTCCCCCTCTGCTTTATTTTCTTCCTCTATTGATGCATTTATTTACAGTAATCACCATGGATACAGTGGAAAACCGAAACATCTCGTAAAAACACCAACACAACTTCAGTGTTGTTCCATGCTAGTGCAGCACGCAGAGGACTGGTATCACATGGCAGGTCCTGCCAAACGAAACAAACAAACAAGTCAAAAAAAAAAAAAAAACCCAACCAAATTGGTTAGTGCAACTTTGTGCTCCATGAAACAACGCAATCAAAGCATGCGACAGGCGTCTGATCCTAAACGCAGCCATTGGTGAGGTGTCTGATTCCAGCTCTCTGAAGGCCCTGGTGTTTACGTCGCGGTGTCACCACGTCTCTATCGTACTTTGATGGAGCAGCCAGCTGAGACTGTGGTTTATCGCCTGTGACATGTTCCAGCACTAGCAGGGCCCCTCCTCTAAGCTTGCCTCCTACAAGCACCTTTTGTGTTTGCTAAATCGGGTTGGATGCACCCCTTTAACTTGGATTTCCATTTCCCATTGTTCCCCATTGATGGGGAGGGTGACTCCATCTGTGCCTGCTTTGCGTGGTGCCACTTCGTCAATAGGCATATGCGCCGCGTGTAAAAGCCTTAAACCCGCAGGAGAATGGGGGGGAGAAATAATGATATACAGGACCGGCCTGTCCTTGCACAGAATAAAAAAAGTACACCATTCATCAAGTTATTGTATGGGCTTTACTTACATCTCATGAGCCTTTTTATGTGTATTCAGAAGTGCAGGAGTCTTTAAACAAAAGATCATGCTGAATTGATGAAGGTTTAAATCTCAGTCAATCTGCTTCCTTCTTGAACTGTTTAAATGTGCACATGTACCGTAGATTAATAAAGAACAGCTTGCTGGGAGTATTAAGCATCAAACTTGTGTGGGAGCTGCAAATGATAATTAGGATTTAGCACAGCAAGTCCAAATTGATAATTTCAATGTTACAGGAACTCTGTACTTCAAAATGGTAAAAATTTTATTCTTTTGCACAGTAAATCAAGAAAAGTATGGCTCTAATTAATTCTGAGGTTAAAAAAATTTAACATTAATTACTTGGGAATAAATGATTTATTCCAGCACCGAGCTACTTGGCCCAGTCTTTGTTAAAGTACTCTGCTTTGCCCTTGAAAACATGGATTCTATGCGTCAACAGAGATCGACAATAGCGTGCATAGTTGTGATCTTTTTAGAGCCGACAGTCAGGGTCCCCCAGCTCCCCTCTGTTGTTATGAGTTTTTTTTTTTTTTGTGGGACAGGAATGAACGGAGTGAATATTTGGTGAGTCTCTCTCTCACTCTTTCTCTCTCTGCCTCCTTTGCCACCTCTGCGGCCTTCTCCTTGCCCCTGCCCCCTCTCTGTCCTCCCAGGCAACCAGAGGGCTCTATCGATTACAAGGCCACAGCACAAAGCGACCTAATGAAGGGTCACCATTAATAAGAGGGGCGGCCGCTTGTGATGTAGCCGGGCTCAGGCGCTCTCCTGCTGGGCTCCGCCGTGTAGCACTTAGCCCTCCTTTTGGAGAGCGGGGGCATGAAAAATCAACAGCGGCCCGCCTGGTGCCTGCAGAACAGAATGGCCCATGTGCGAGGGTATTTAGTGGCCTGAAAGGAGGAGCGTTAGATCAAATGGGAGTGAACAGAAGGAGCTCTCCTGGGAGGAGCAGAGGCCCTGGTCCATTTTATAGACTCCCCTGAAAGAAAGTGATTACAGATCATTATCCAATTGAAGCAGATTGATGGGCTGGGGTCAAAGTAATATAGCTCACAGTGGCAAGGGGAGGGGAGGGATGGGAGGGGGCGGGAGCATGGTACAATGGCCGGATTGTCACCGGGGAGAAGAATGGGGAACTCAAATGAGAGGAATGAAAGATTTTGGGCCTCTCTACACAAGCAGTTCAAGTGTTAGAACAAGTACTGATGGAGAGCAGAGATCTTCACCGTGCTTCAGTCATTGAGCCTGCTGTTAGCAAAAGGTTGCAATCAGGAATGGTAGATACAGAGATATTTGTACACCGCAGAGTGGCGGAGGGTTTGTTTGATTGGAGAAATTGTTAGTGGTTTCCCTCACAGGCGTGCGGTCACTCATGCTCCTGGGAGAAAAAGCAGAGGGACTGTTCCTCAGCACCATGAGTTGAAAGGCCAGCATGTAATAGAAACTGGGATGTGTTTTGGCAGTAAAATGCAAAATGCTTTGATAATGCCACCCAATGGGATAGCATTATTCCATTCATATACTGTGAGAAAATAAGTCAGCTAAGGTTTGCTGACATTTGGCCAATGTGCTACCCAGTCCTATCACTCCTTCAAAATCTGCTCTGTGAGATTATCGTCCTTTCTTAAAACTGTAAAATCCATTAGAATGTGTGATGTCTTTGACCTTTCCGGTAAAGTGACGAAGTGTCTCAGATGGATTTAATGCAGCACTCAGGCCCAAAATGCCAAGTGCATTGCAGCCGTATGTACAGCGTGAACTACAAGGAGGCATAACCTACCGTATCAGTGATCAAGCGCAGACGCCCTGATTTCTCATTGAAAATGCCTTTTGTCGACCACAGAGGCCCGCTTTCTGTTGGAACTGGAGCAAGTATGGTAATTCATCTGTATGTCTGAACAGCCCATAGTAGTACATCCACACGCAAACTTCCTGTTAAAGAGAAAAGATTGGATCAATGTATCTTATTAGGACAGCACTTTAAGTACTTGTGAATAAGGTCAGTTACAATCAAATAAAAGACAAATGATAAATACAGCTGTAAGCTGCAATGACTGGGGGCCAAGCACCAGTGAATATGACATATGACTGCAGTCCTTCTCTGGTATAGATCCACATTTCCCTAGACTCGTCTTTCAGGTCTGAGGAGTCTGCTATATTGTGTGGTAGATTAATACAGCAGTGTATGGTCTGAGAATTTATGAGCAATTTTTACCTCCAGGAGGGGTCAAGGTTCACGGACAAGAACATTACCTCATGGAACATTCATGGATTCCTATCAATGTTTCACACAGACATGCTTATATTTTTCACCCTTGGAAGTAAATCTGTATATCCACATGAGTTTGGACATTGCATCCCACGCAAAAAACCGTCGGTCCCATTGATTCACATGTCCAAAGATTCATACTGAAAGTTTGTTTCGGGTAATGTTAATGTTCATTGTATGCATGATGTACTGTATGAACCTATGAACAGATGCCTGTTTCTATCACCTCATTAGATTTGACAGGATAGTTGATTATGCTAACAGTATAGCTGATTCTAGCAGTTCTTATTATACCAGAGCCAGCTCTAAGTGTTAACTATCATTTTCTGTAATTTTTGTGTCTCCTGTAAACCCAATGAATGCTCTTATGTAATTAATTTCCTTAGTTTTGATAAGGAACCTTTTTGTTCAGGATAACCTATACTTGTTATGGAGCCAAGATTAAAATCGTTGCATTTCTCTCATACTACAGCTCTAGTTTTAAAGACCAACCTGTCACAGCAAGGGGTCCTCAACTGCAGGATCTAGGATCTAAGATCCCAGGCAGCCTTACAACCCGTGAAAACAGAGGGCACAAATGTCCAACAAAGTCTGCGAGGTCACAATGTACAATATCAATATGCAATGTCATTGTAGAAATTGCTAATCATGTAGCTAATTGATAATAATCAGGAGAATTAAGGCTGTGCAACAGTATCACAAAGATGTGGGACAAGACTCCATCACTAATTTCCTGGCTTAGCGGCATTCTCGGAGGAAAAAATATAAACATAAAAAATATAAACATAATGGCTCTTCAAAATTTATTTTTTTTATTAAATGTTCTTGTGCAAGACTTCATTACCACATAGGTGATCACTCAAGTATTCTACATGTCTGTAATGGAATGGAATTGGCAGTCTCAAGCAGATTACTTTGTCTTATATAATGCTAAATAAAGCAAGCTAAAAAAAATAAAATGGGGTTGTGTAGCTTCCAGGCCCTTCATTTCCATCACAGTGGTTATGCTTAAGGGAGTGTCGATCTATAACACATGAGGAACACATATTAATAACATTCTAGACATTGCTAAATTATTAGGGTTCCTATTGTTCATCTTGTCTCAATACATGTCCATATATGGTCAAAGTATGTAAACATCCCTTCTTGACATTCAAGTAAATGTTTTTCATGAGTGTAGCTAAGCATAGATACAAAAGCTCTTTGACATTAAAATGTCATGACCATGCTATTTTGTTATACATGATAAAAAATGTACTATTCATTGATGGTAAATTTGTAGGATATGTTGCAGTGTAGCTGGTGCTGATGTATCTGCGTCTTGTGACAGGAAAAGACTCAGCTGACAAAAGGGGTCTCTTATGAGAAACTGACACTGCACTGAATGGCCTTTTAATTTCTGTACAGATGGCGATTCACTTGGAATTTTTTTTATCAGCACTTAAATAAATAAGAAAATTTCACAGTACCATCATAAGAAGGCTGCCTGTAATGTCTGCGCACAGCCAGGATTTAAACGATTGCAAAGAAAACCTGTGGCAGTGTCATCACAACAGACGCATGAAAACCCACCAAAGAAAGCAAACACAAAACGCCAGGGGATGAGTATGCCAATCCATTTGGCAGTTAACCACTTGTCGGACAATGTCCATTCATCTGTGGTTTCCTTGTGAAATTATTAGATTATGCAGTATATGCTTTAAACTGAAGAGCATGACCCATTTAACTGTGGCATTAAAAAGAAAAATCGTTACGGGGCTGTTTCATGTGTCCGGCCCGGAGTGAGCCGGAGAGAAAATCAGCCCAAACAAGGGAGACAAGTGCATCACATGCATGCGTCCTGTTCCCCCAGACTCCCTCTCCCAAACCCTTGTGTCATTGTAAAGGAATCCTTGTAATGAATGAGAGGCCTATTAAAACTCTGCCATTCTGAGGACTAAACTGAATCTTTCATTCCCACTTCCTGCCTCCCCACAACTGATACTAGACAGGGCACACATGTGATCCGCGTTACAAAGGGACAGCCCATGCCTGGGAAGTACCAGCATCGTACCAGGTGGTTTTCATTGGGACTTTATATGGGTAACAGACACTATGGACTGCTCAAAGTGGGTCAAAACTAGTCGAATAACATACGATTTTCCTGATCTGTAACCATATCTTTATGTTGTTCATCCTGAATGTTTTCACACTGCCAGACGGATAAATCTGCTCTTGGGCACGAAAAACATCGTCGCCAGAGCACTAAAACCAGCTTCCTTGTCTGGCTTCTTTCTGAGAAAGGCCACTTTGACGCTGTGCAGAAAAACGTATGCAAGTAAGAGCTGGCACGTTTGAGCAAAACAAAACAGAGAATTCGGCAAGTACAAGCAGCTTTGGAAAAGTTTGAGATTTTTTGCAGGCGTTCCGCTAAGTTGGGTAATTGGAAATGGCAGGCTGGGGGAAGGAACTCCAGTGAGATTATGCAGGGAATTAAATATGTTAATCCCGCAAAAAAGTAAATAGCATTTGCAATACAATAACCAATTGCCGAGGTTTCCCCAAGGAGACTTTTGCCTTTGAAGCAGAGCGCATTTCAGTGTTTGAGAAAGTTCCCAAGGTCACCCCCATGGTGGAGCCCAGACAGTCAGCAGTCAGCTGACTCCCAACCTGTTCTCCCAGGTCTTTTGTTCCTGAGATCATTACTTCTCTTCCCCCAGAGAGCACTTTGTTGCCATGTGTTCATCTGCTTTGTAATTATATCATGAATTTGAATGTCATGGGTATAGGACTTTGGCAGTATGTTTCCTCTCACTCACCCTGGTAATACTGTTTATTTCACACATGCAAACACATGCATGTGTGACTGTGTGTAATCACATACGTCAAGGCAAAAAGTCCACTGATTACTTAAACCAATAAAGCAGACAGAACAGAGGGCAAAAGAATATAATACAATCCTGCTTGTGGCCGTTATGTACACAAGGCATGTTGCCCTTGGAGATTATAATATGAAATAGTTCCTCAAACAAGTTATGAGAGAACATGAAAGAACTCAATAATAAAAAAGGTATACATTCAAAACATTAATGTAAACATCTTTGGGTAAAAGTGCAAATGCATCAATAGTACAAAGCATTATCATCAAGTTAAAATTGCTTGACTGAGATCAAAGAACATTTTTATAAACAATTTGCTTTCCAGTGTAACTAGGATATTTCAAAATTCCCCAAGGCCAATTATATTCGGTCTATGAGAACTTTTTATGTCAATGGATGTTTAGAAATAAAAAACAAATTGAGAAACCAATCATCGAATAACAGTAAAACACTATCATGGGTAACGCCAGCATTTCCCCCATTCTCTTCCTCCCACTTTCCTCAGTTAGCGCTGGCTAACATGATTGTGGGTTAGAATTTACACTCCTTTTGGCAGTTATTCCGTGGAGTGTGGATTTCCTTTCTCAAATGTAACTTTGCCCAATTCTTGTGGTTTCGGTCGTTGCCGATCCTTTTAGGACAGTGGATATAAGCCAGTGCATTAAAAGCTAAGCACGTAAAAATTTCTCTTTAATCTACCCTAATTCTGATCTAATATGAAGCATTCAGATTAGAGGGGTATATTAATTTATAATTGCATCAGAGAGGTCATTTAAAATATACTAAATTGAAAATGACACACATCAGCAAATAGTAGAACATTACATGTAGATGCTGTGGGGTGAATCTCCAACCCAAAATAAATTTAACAATTTCACTTAAACTATTGCTTTCTGATGGAGAATAGAATGCTCCCTCATCTTCTCCAAACAGTGCACCACACACATAGTGTACCGTGTGTACTTATCCGTCATTACACATATTTAAGAACAGAACTTCCCCAAGAGAACAGAGATTTTAGAAATTAATCTGTGTAACCACTGTAGCCAAACAGACCCATACAGCCCTGCCAAGAATACTACAGGCCAGATGTTCCTCTGTGGCCAATGAGCTGCTAGTGGAGCAAATTGCAGAGCATTACCAGGGTTTATTAGTTTTGCAAACAAAACCCATTCCATAGATGTGGCAAGGACATTAATGTAAGGAAATGAGGGCCGGGTAAATAAAGACTATCTCAGCTTGAATTCTCCTGATTCAAACTGCAAGGGGCATGATAGGAGCTGGCAGAGGAGTGGAACGGAAGAGAAAGCCACCATGACGTCATGCAAACGGATTTGGACAGTTCCCTTAGAGCAGACCTACAGTATCTGCCTGGCTCAGATCTGTTTTCTTAGCCCTCTGCTCAGATCGTGAAAGTCTGTTATGTGTTGTGGAGAGAAAAGATATACATACAGGACATAGGACACCGAGCCTTCCATGGATCTCGTCCTCTTTCCTCTGCAATAAAATTGGCATGAATCATTAAATTTCTACAGCAGATCTTATTCATAACTTAATGTTATATCAAGGTAGGTCCGTAACAAAGGATATTCGGTCCATGCGCAATCACGACAGCAAAATTAAACTAACCATAGACAATTTGTCATAGGAGAAGAAGTCATGGCTTTGGTGCAACGATATGATAAGAGTTGTGAAAGTTGCACGGTAATTGCCACTGGCAGAAATAAGTCAGCCAAGAAGTGCTAATTTTATTCATTTACCTTCCTCCTCAGATAATTGTTTCTGTCAACCACAGACAGACCGAAAAAGGATTTCATGCCACAGAAAATGGTTACACGGCTACTTTAGAAGCCGATCAAAAAGATGATAATATTTATCACCTGTTTTAATATCCTCTTGTGTGCAAATTGATTCATTCTCTGTTCCTTTTCTTCACAAGAGCCAGTTTTCCAATTTTGCTTTGGAATATCTCTCTGTGATTCATTAACACGGATGATCAGAGGTTACTGAGAAGTGATAAAATTCAAATCAGCATTAAAAGTCATTGATGCTACCATTTGAGACAGGATTTGAGGGCAGGGTATTGAAAATAATGTTTAGGAAACTATTGTAAAACTACTGTGTGTATTCAAAGGAATGCTCTCTCTTTAATGTTCTACATCTTCAGCACAGTCTGGATTAATGTATGGCATCATATGGTACAGATCTTATTTTTTTGCTGTAAAATATTTCAGATAGTAGCACAGGATATTTATCTCTGGTTTCTCTGCTGCAATTGTAGTCAAAAATGAAATTTCTTAGTAGTTTTATCAGCTTTGAAGCTGAAGACAGCAGATAAATGCAAACAAAACCATATTAAAGGCAATTAATTTGTGGCTTCAGAGCAGCAAAACATCACAAAACTAGCAAGATGCTCACCTTTGGCAGAGCATGTTCAAGTCTTAAGAAGAACTGATCTTAAAGAATGTCATACATTTCTTTCCTCAAGTTTAGTAGTAAAGTGCAGCATTATTTCCAGGAAAAAATCAAGATTTTTAATGAATGAATTTGATGAAATAAGTTGAACTCTGACTGAATGCTTAAGGAAACACATTTATTTGCTTAATGTGTTCGTGCTCGTTTCAACTTAAGGTTAGCCTAGGATGCTAGCATAGCTAAATTTATTCATAGACCATGTGTTGACAAGGCCAGTGGGTGCAATGAAGGAAAGAGAGTAAGAGAGATATACGTTTTACAAGCCTGTTGGTTGCCTTCATTTAAAGTTTTCATTTTGCAATGATGCCTGAATAATCCCTTAAGTATCCGTTGAATTCAGCTGGCATTGACATTCTTATGCAGAAGTATACTTGCATGTAAAAGTCACTTATAATGCCACAACTTTGAAGTTGTATTGGTCATGTATTTGTTTGAATTCACTTGCTCGCTGTGTGTCAGCAGCATGTTATATGATAATACCAAATGCCTCTGGTGTTTTGTGTTTGTGATAGCTTGTTATTATAGCCTAAGCAGTGGTTTATTTTTATTATAGGCATATACTTTATATACATGGGCACAGTATACTTTTTATAACCCAAATTCAGATATGAAAGCACTCCTCTTAAGTACACGTTGCCTCTAACTAATTCAAAACAAGAATGGGTAGAAAAAAATGTGTGCTTCAAATCATTATTCAAATTCAGGGAATTGTGCAGGTTAATAGCAATGAATAGCCCCAAAATACAAGAAGAGCAAATATATTTGTATTATTAGGCCCATTCCGATGGTGTTTTTCTGTGCTTAATAAGAAGCTTGGTATTACAAGATGAATTCACTGCAGTGGTGATTCTAAGAAGGCCTTCATCAAAGCACTACTACATCTCACCAGGCAAATTGTGTTCTAATTACACACACGGGCCAATCGTCTGGCTCCAGATAATTAAACAGGACAAGAAAATGAAAAATGTTGTCGCTGCATCCTCCTGCCAGATAGTCATGACAACAATTCGGAGCCTGCAGAGTTCTGTGTTTGGGGGTGTGGGACGTTGACTCTGATAAAACATACGTCACAGTATTCACAGAGCAATGCTACATATAATAAGGCGACAAGAGAAACAAAAAAATCGGGCTATGGAGCTGAATGTATTCACTTGTTTGGCATGGACTGGGCACATTTAAGAGCCAGAATCTTTATCGTGGAGGAAACCTGTTCAGATATTATATTTTCTGAGGGCTCCTTCTGAGATAGGATACCGTTACCTCAAATGAGCAGTGAGGAACGGCCATCTTTTCCAGACACCTTTTTTTGCATCTGTAAAGCATTCCTTTTTTTCAGCATGACTGAAGACCTCTGAAGAGTTGTCATTCAGTGCTGTCCCACTCAGCAGAGAGGAAGAAAAGTGATGGCTCACTCCCTTTCTCTCTTATTATTATAATACAGGGACAACTTGTGATTTTTTTGTCCTCCTTTTTTTCTTTCATCTTTTTAATGCAAACATTCAATTTAACTATTTTATGCTTAGTGGGCAACACCATATTGCACATTGGGCTGCATTATGAACTCCAAGCTTCACTACACAGATTTGCTGAAAAGAAGCAACTACAAATGCAGGACATCTATTGAGCAGGCCCGTTTTTAATGGGCCTTTTCCTGTACCCATTACATATCCAAAAGAATGTATTGCGTGTTTATGATGGAGGGGGTCACTTTAACCGCCGTGAAAGGATACCTAGAAATAGCCCTCTTAAAAAAAGAAAGAAAAAAGAAAAAGAAAAAAAAATCTGGCTAAGATCCTTGAAACGACGACGGCTTTCAAAGAAGAGGCCGGAGAACAGAGGGGGGATGTCTTATTAGAGCCGAACTGTAAAGCAGTTCCGCGCCGCAAAGGGAGCCCAGCGAAGGGCCAGCGTTCCCATCGCCGGGGCTGGAATGAATGGAATGGAGCGGGGAGGCAGTCATGCATGCGCGTCTCTTTTTCTGCGCCTCTGTTCTGTGCACTTCGTGAGGACACTTACCCATGCCAGCGAAGTGGGGAAGCAGCGCAGCGTGAAATAGAGGGAGAGGAGCAGCTGAACCGGAAAGATCCGGGGCTGCTCATTACAGAGCGGGGGCCCTGACTTATCGGAATTATCCCTAAACGCTGACAGAACACCTTTAATCCCCGAGAGGGGCGGCCGCAGGGCCCCCGCGTTTACCTGGGCAGAATGGGCACACTCACTGAGGGGCGTTACATGCACAGGTACCCAGACCCTGTCCCAAAAACCGCGCCTGGGCAGGAGTCCAGCAAAGGGACACGAGGGTGAGCCAGTGACAGAACTAGACCACGTTTCTCAAATCACAAATGACAGACACATGAAAAACATGTCTGTTTTCATGAAGTTGGAGGTACATCAGACCACGTCAATCTTATCTGCCCCTGCACCACGTTGTACACTCCCTCACACACTCTTATTAAACCATGTGCCACATTTTTTAGCTTGTGGCATGTGCTCTTGCATATATTTTTTTAAATCTCTGAGAGAACATATTTTTATGCGTGGCTGTGTCAACAGTGCGAAACGCACAGTTACTAATCACCCAAAGCTTCACAGCTTTCACAGTTGAACCCAGGTCTGTGTAAGGGAAGTAACAATCAATATTCCCTTGAAAAAGGGATGTTTCTCAGCAAATCTGTTTTGCTTAAAATACCATCTGCCACAGTACCAGCCTTGTCTTCCTCTCTGTGTGCAGTCCACTTTTTTACTCTTCAAGGCTGACAATGCAGAATGAGAAATCCAACAAAATAATTAGTTTTTCTTGATTGTACTACATGTGTATGTTCATTTGCACAACAGCTGATGAGACATTTGTTGCAATTTACTTATTTTATTTTTATTTCTTTACTTAAGGAAATAACAGCTGCTGCCAAGAGGAAATCCAGAAGGAGGTACTTTTACAAGCATTTACAAACACAGTTTCTGTGTGTTACTGTGGAATTATCCTGGGGAAGTCACTCCCTTAGGCATGGTAAACATTGGCGGGTTTGTATCATCATCGTTGTCATCATATTCTGCTGCTTGTTTTTACTCGTCTTCATCATTATAGATTTGATTTGTCCGATCATTGATTGTGAAGATGAATCAAATGCTTCTCCTTAAACCCATTATATTTTTCTGACAGCATGCATGACTTCAAAAGGCACAATACAATTATGATGAATCATCCATTTGAAGTTTGCTGTTCATAAAAAAATATTGAATATTATTGAATTATTGAACAGCATTATTACATTTTATGATTTCCTTAGTATTTGCTTTGGCTATACTATGACTATTTATAAGCTTTTACTGCTGCAGAAATAAAACATATTGGGGTAACAGGACAGATGTTTATTAGCTAAATGATGTGAAATTTGAGGGAAAACAAAACATCATGTGGTTATGTCTGTATTGAATGCTAAACATCAGTGTTTGAATGCATGCATTCAAGGTTTAAAATAAAGCATCCACATTCTGAGAACTGGTGTTTACCTTTCCATGCCTCATGAGAACTGAATGCAAAAAACTGATGTAGTGCTGTTCTCTCTGTTAGCATCAATTATGAAATACTGATTTTGCTTTTGTTCCATATTATTATTATTATTATTATTATTATACACTGTGGAAAGTGCAGAAACAAAGTGGTTACGTTGGTCAGTACACAAAGTCACCTTACTGATTCTTTTTGGTTTTGCGAATGAGTGCTGTGCACAGTTGTGAATGTTAAATCAAATTAAGCTTAAAATGCATCTTGGTAACATGAATCCTTGCTGTGATCATCCGAGTCTGTTTTCAAATGCTCTGTAAAATACTGCCATCTATTGGGTTTCTGGGACTCAAGCAGAGAGCCATCACAGAAGATAGAACGGGGGAAGGGATGGGGTGCCATGAAAGAACAACTGAATATGCACAGCAGAGGAGAGAGGGAGAGAACGTGAGCTCTTCATTAACACATGTATACTATGTTTCATATCCAGAAAAAAAAAACACTTTTCGTGTGATTCTGTTTTTTGAAGGAAGGGAATCTAAAAATATTTTAAATCACATAAAATCTGTACATTTATGCACACAAAATCAAAATATTTTTATTAAACATATATGTAAATTAAACTAAATATTTATATAAAATTTAATACAAATTGACACACTTTGTATGGGACTGAAGAAATAAGCAAATTAGTGTCCTTGACTTTTCAATAATTATTACTGTGTATCAAGCTATAATGCAGTGGAAATGTAAGCTGATGAGACAAATAAATTAGTCATTCAGATGTGCACAGTACAAAACTGTACTTGCTCCGACAATGAAATTCTGCAGAAACAATCCCAGCCTTTCCCTGTGTCATTAACTCCATGAATGAAGAGAGATTTAATTAGCCCTCCCAGAATATGGTTAACCAGAGATCTCACCCCTATTATCATTATCTTCAATTTTAATGATGACATCTAGACTCATCGTCCCTGTTGGGAGAATCAGAACACACCATAAAAATGCCAAATTGCCCAATGTGAGTAACATAAGTAGCTGAACAGAAATGAAACACCATGGCTCTATGATTGTATGTAAATAAAGTGTGTTGTATGTAAGATATTAACCAGTACACCCTGCTTACAAGAATATATAGCATGACAGCATTTTTATTGCCCCAAGTCTGAAAGTTTAGGGTCATTAACCACCCCTGAAGTTACATTTTAAAATTTTAAAACTACTAAGATTGTTTTGTGCATGTCAGTTGGTGATGGTTTTCACCAGTCTTCAGGTTCTACCTATTTATTTATTTATTTATTTATTTATTCATTCATTCATTTTCTTTCATTTGGATTGCCAACAAGGTCGTCTGTCTCCAACAGGCAGACAGAGATTATGTGACTCTGTTGGTGTCTGTGACTAAGATGCAGCCACTTCAGTTGCATCTGGTCTGTGTGCAGGAGGCTGGATCTCAAAAGTACTGTATCACTTGTTTATATGCGTTTTATTCCTGTGCTACACAGAACTCACTAATGTTACCTTCTGAAATATTTATGCATAGTGATTTGGGAAATGTGACGAGGCACTTCAACACGCATATTTATGTTTTGCCATGTATACCCACGCTTCACACACAGCACAGCTGACTCTTCAGTAAAGCAATGTCACTGCCACTTGCACTTTCAGCCTTACAACCAGTCTCTCCTCTTTCAGCATGGTACAATGTATTTTGTGTGTGTGTGTCCGTGCGTGTGTGCGTGCGTGCGCGTGCGTGCGTGTGTGCGTGTGTGTGTGTGTGTGTGCGTGCGTGCGTGTGTTGAAGAACATTGTATCACTGTGAAACAAGAGGGCCATGTCACATGTTTGACAGTGCAAGGAACAATAATATTGTTTAACTGAAGAGTGATAGTGTACACCAAAGCAATGCGTGAGGTGTTTTACACACTATGGTTGGGTCTGATGGGATGTTGCTTTGATGAGCTCCAGTGTAGAACATTGTGTTACACCAAAGTATTTTCAACATAAAGTGGGTTCAGGACTGAAGGCTCTGTTGAGCTTAAATACATACATGCAGGCTAGCTACTTTGATGTGTTAAAACAAACAGCTTTACTCGCTAAGCTCTCCACCACCACCAGACCTAAATCCCTCTTTTACTCGGTTTCAGTGCTTCGGTTTAAACTTTCATTTCCACATATTTGTCCAGAATCTGTTATTGTTGCATAAATGGGTCCAAGAAATCTGCGTAGTGAAAATGCCATATTCTTTGATTTGATTTTATATGATTTCATTAGGGACCACTGACCAGCCAGCCTAAGTGCCTCACTACTGTTTGCATTTAAACATTCATTCAGGGAATCCCCTGTGGATTCATTTGTTTCACAGAGGTCCAATTACATTGCCACAAAAAGCGTTTTTTGAAGCAATTAAACAGATTTTTCCTGTTTATGTTCTGTGTCTTTAGGAAGAGAGTTCTTAGCAGAGGTCACCATTTTAATTAGGCACTATTTAAGACCAATAACAAACTGATTATTTGCTAAATGGCTCTTGCAAGCTGAGAGGTTTCAAGAAATGCATATCGAGCCTCATTCGTTCCCTCTTATCTCTATTCAAATTACACATAAACTGCTCCAACCATAACACAAATTAGCCAATGCTGGCTCGATTAACGTTACTATGGATACCAAAAGGTCTCTATTGACTTTGGGAGCCTATTTCTCCTGTATTATGTCAAAATCTATGATTGAATATATTTTTCTTACTTCCATTTCTTTTTAAACATTAGACAGAGAAGTCATTAGAGATTAAAAATGCTGTATTTTCTAATCAAATCCTCAAACCGTCACAGTTAATGCTTGCTCAGCTCAGAACACGTCCTGTAAGACAGCAGTGCTGGAGCTATAAACACACTGGAAGGGTCTCCATTTTTCACTGGCCAGACATACTGACAGGGAACGAGATGACGTGATTACAATATATTACAATATCCCCTCTGAGGATCAGGACTCCCTCACTATAAAAAGTAAAAGGTGCTACAATAGATGATTCTTTGAGGGTTGTTTACTGGAAAGTTGACATAGTTTGACAGAATCACCATATTTTTGTACAAAATCATGAACATAATTAAATTTTGCTAATTGCTATATCAAGCTAATTCTTGAAATGAATATATCACTTGAGCCTCTGCAGTGTTAATTGATGTGGAACAGACTATCAAGTGATGCCTGCTGTATGCCTTCTTTCATGTCACTTATAGCTTGTCAAAGGCTGCTTAATACTGAAATGTGTTGGTTCTTTTGTTTGCTTGTTTAAATGTATGGATGCAACGCATCTGTTCAAATACAGTATGGAAAATACAAAACAACATGGTGAAATATCAACATTGTGCAGTACATGAACAGTTCATCCACACTTGTGCTCTGCAGGTTGAGATACTATTATAGATCTGTTTGCAGTTTCCTAAACACTCATAACTGTACGTCATTAAGCAACACTAAAACTATTTACGGAAATACTTTGCATTTTTAAATGTAATGTTAATTTTTATTTCTGAAAATACACATTTGTTTAACATAGGTTTGATTATGAAAGGCAAAGCAGGTACTGTAGACTGTGACAGCTCATGTTTCCATCCCATCTGTAATTTTGAAAGAAATATTCAAGCTAATTAAGAAAAGCCTGGGTATGGTCTGAGTTCAGGAACGTTTGTAGATGCATTTTCACATATATACATATGTACAGTACATGCACATAAAATAGTAAGGGCATCCCAATACAGCAAATGAGTTTTCACCATTTTGAGTTTTCACCAAAGCCATAAGTGGTGCTACAATGAGCTGTCAATCACTGACTTAATCAAATCAATCAAAAAGCTTCGCTCTCCACAACAAAAGACAGTTATTGGTTGAACTTGGACAGATGTTGAACTACATCTGTGGTAAAATGAAACCTCAATCTCCCATCACTACTGGTAAGATCTAGTAGATATAAGCATAAAAAATATGTTAAATGTAGCAAATATTTGCCAATTCTATATTGTAATTGAATTATGTGAAATAATTTAGCAATTACTTTATATCTGCTTCAGTATATTATTTACCTAAACCCGGTTCATAAATCTAAGTAGATGACTGTCTTTGGCATATTGTATCATTATGTGAGGGTGGATATAGATTAAACTTATATTAATACAAATATGGAATCTGAGAAAAAATCATTAGTTTTTAAGATTTCTTACAGCCATCAAAAGCTGCTTATTCTGCCTGTGGTTAAGCAGGAGCTTCATATTCTGCTGGTGGTTAAGGGAGAGCTTCATATTCTACTGGTGGTTAAGGGAGAGCTTCATATTCTGCCTTTGGTCAAGCGAGAGCTTCATATTCTGCTGGTGGTTAAGGGAGAGCTTCATATTTAGCTGGTGGTTAAGCGAGAGCTTCATATTCTGCTGGTGGTTAAGGTAGAGCTTCATATTCTACTGGTGGCTAAGGTAGAGCTTCATATTCTACTGGTGGTTAAGGTAGAGCTTCATATTCTACTGGTGGTTAAGGTAGAGCTTCATATTCTGCTGATGGTTTAGGGAGAGCTTCATATTCTACTGGTGGTTAAGTGAGAGCTTCATATTCTACTGGTGGTTAAGGGAGAGCTTCATATTCTGCTGGTGGTTAAGGTAGAGCTTCATATTCTGCTGGTGGTTAAGGTAGAGCTTCATATTCTACTGGTGGTTAAGGGAGAGCTTCATATTCTGCTGGTGGTTAAGGTAGAGCTTCATATTCTGCTGGTGGTTAAGGTAGAGCTTCATATTCTACTGGTGGTTAAGGGAGAGCTTCATATTCTACTGGTGGTTAAGGGAGAGCTTCATATTCTACTGGTGGTTAAGGGAGAGCTTCATATTCTGCTGGTGGTTAAGGGAAGAGATTGTCTAGCTGTTGTGTGTAGGGTATTCTGGAATCTTTCTAAAGGGTTTACCCTCAGCCTCTATTTTTTATTAGGTTGAAGTTTTCATGCTGCTCAGGTGCTAGCCAAACATTTGTGTGCCTCACTGTTCCCACAGAAATGTGAAAAGACTTGTCTCTCCCTGAAAAAAGCCATGCCTTAAGTTCTGATAATGTTTTTTTTAAAGTCCCTTTTATCAAATATGGTTTGCATTGTCCCTGTGTGTAAAGATCTGCATAAACCTGACCCCTCAAGTCATGAGTGGTTTTTGTACTGGAAGTCCTGGGAAACAGGTTTGCTAAGTCAGTGACATACTGCAGGCACTCTGAGCCACTTGGCCTTTGTCTTCTTCGATGGTTTCTTGGCTAGAGTGGAGCCACCTCCTCTCATGCCTTCCTCAGTGCTTTGAAAGGGGCTGATCTGCTCCCCCCAGCCGCGTCACAGCAACCTCAACTGTTTTCAATCAAACACAGCTGTTCAGAAATGCCTCTTTCTATTAGGCCCCCAATGTTTTCTCTCCATCTGAACAAAGTGCCGTGGCCCCAGAGGACAGCCACCATTATCTGAGCCTTCTTACCCCACTACAGTTTTGTGGGCAGGTCCTCTGTACTCACATAGTGCGGCATCCTTACTTGCCTTTTAATGAAAGACATGTATTTGCATGAAAATTGTGTAATTACGCTTAAGTATTCTTGGAACATGAAACAATTTCACAGGTCTCGAAAGGAAATAAAAATAAAGGGTTTTATTAGTTTGATCATGATTACAGCAGCTTTGGGTTTGATCGTGTAGTGTTTGAACTAGCTGGTTAATGAACACCAGTCCAACCCGGGTAGCCCTTAATGCATATCACCCTATCTAAAGTCCCTGCAGATCTTACCCAAACACTGCTATTGCAAAACAAATTTGTCTGTCAGAAAAAGGTTACACATCTAATTAAGGTGGTGACTCTACAGCCTTAATTCCAAGTCAACCGTCAGCTTTTCCTGATTGGTATAAATCTTTTCCCTAAAGGTTGCAAGTATGGGTCACAAGTTCAACTCTGTGGTGATTTGCTTGTACATTTCAAGGCCATTGATTACATAATTAGATTGAAAAAAGAAACATAAAGAGAGAGGTTTGTATAGGCAAGGACTGGAGACTGGTGGGAAATATTCTTTTAGTGAGAAGTAGGTGGGTAGAGTAAGGACAAATGATATAAATAAATGAATTTATTAATTAATGACATAATGTAGCACAACATAAATAGCTCTTACTTTACTGTAATTTACTTTGAATATAATAACATCATGAATACGTCATGAATTAATTTATATTTATGGAACACAGTCTATGAGAGTTGTCATATCTTTCATGTTCAGGATGCCCATTCCCTTGGTTAACTCAGTCACTTTTTCCTGGGCCTGAGAGAGCTTTTGTCAGTTTTGTAAGATCATCTGTCTCCTTCTCTGGGTTGAGATTGTATCGGCCGACCGGGTCAAATGAAACAAAAACTCTGGTCAATTCAGCAACATAATCTGTGTGCAAGGCCTCAGTGCTTATGGACTGTCTGACCACAGGATGGTTGATGTGCAGAGGCCATATGCGGCAAAGCAAAATAAACCCAAGAGGAAGGAAGTGGTTAACATTAACAAGGGTCCGACAAGAAGATTAAATGTAAAAGCTGGCCTGTAATTGATGTGTTCCTAAGAAAAAGCCCCCTTGCTGTTAATGTGTACTGTGGACATAATTGCTCCCAGATTTGCTGCATAACTTTATTGGAGTTGTTGATTAATAAAAGTCTTTACAGTAAATAACTGCAGGTAATCATGTTGGATACTGTGGTGGCCATTAAGTAAAGAACACAAACACAAAAAATACCTGTCACATATATTCTGTGTTCTCAAGTTTTTAGGTTACGCTCAAATATTATAGCAAGTCTTATCAGGCTGATCGTGTTAACTTGACATCGCCCAACGGCTGTATTGGGATGGATTGTATAGAAAACTATACTTTCACTACATATTAAATAACTCAAGCAGGGGTGTTTTTTTCTTTCAACAACAGTGATAGCTCACTGATGTGCACCATTTGATTATTTACAGACACCATGCTTTACATGGGAAGGTCCTTCCATCCCGTGTTCAGGAGTATACTGCTGCCTTAAGAGCTTTTCCTGTTAGGTTTTTTTTTTTTAAAGCTTGCTGGTGTTTACTTTATTGCCTATATTCACCTCATTTGACTGCAGCTGTCTAACCCACTGTAAGAAGAGCCTGGAAAATGTTGATGCTTTCTCAAAACAAATCATAATAAATTGCAATGACAGTATTCTATAAATATGGACAGGAATTTCATGATTAAATAGCTGTATAAAGGCATTCTACCCTTTCATATTCAATAGACATTTTGTGGCTTTTCCTTGTGAAATATTTTGCACTCTTCATATTTTCGCAGTTACACATTAAAAGGCGTGCTTTTTAAGCAAAGCTGAACTGCATCTGACATCTCAGAGTAAACTGTAATATTATTGGATAATGATTTTTATATATTTTGGTTGTCACCGAATAGTTTGTTTGATAGTAATTAGAGATGTCATCATTAAAAAACATGCAATGCCCAGCCAAGTGAAAGAGACTGGTGCAGGAGTGCAAGCTGGCTGCCTACGCCACAGTTTGGATGGACTCCATCCAAAGCAAATATGGAGGATGGAGGACCCAACACATGCAACAATAACAGAGCTTTCAATTCGCAGTATAAAACCGTGCCACACTGAACTCATTCTCAGTTTGGCCCAATACTAATGTAAACACAGAGACATGGGTTTGGATGAGAAAAACAGCTACCTAAACAGTCAACTTCTCAGCCAAGGGTCAGACCTTCTAAAATGAAAGTACAGATAATGCTTTTCAGATACCTCAGAATTTCTAACATTTTTGTCCACAATAGCACCTATATCTTTCTGTTGGTACTTTATCTTTCTGATGTGGTGTCATAAGGATATACTGTACAGTCACAACATAATAAGAACAATTTCTTACACAGTTATTAATTCATAACATCATTTTTTAGTGTTGACAATCATCCATGCTATTTCAAAAACATGAATTCCAGCCCTAAACAGCTGAGTAATTGCTGGTGGTCTTTGACAAAGTGTACTTACATAGCAGTTACATAGTACTTACAGTATGTACGTAGCTGCAGTGTAATTAGATAGCATACGGGCAGTATAATGTAACAAAAAGTGTGACCGAAAATAAACTTTAGAGGGGGTGCTGTCAATCATATCTATGAAAAATACCACAGTTGAGAACCAGATGTTTGAAAAGAACACTGCAGTTAATGCTTTATTAATACAGCCATTTACAGGGGATTTAAAAGCCACCAAGAGAGGTTCTGTGCGAAAATAAACCCAGCAACAGTGTTTGGTTGGACATAAAAAGCATTTATAAATCAGTCTTGTAAAATCCATTGACTTGACGTGTGCTCATTGTGCCCTACTTACCACTTTCCCATAGGTTTAATTTTCAAATGCTTATTGACATCTTCCAAGCAGCTTTAATTGATTTCAAGCTCCAAGTGGATATACACATGAAGCGATAAGTACTGCATGGGCTGAACACCTGATCATTTTTCAGAGATCAGCAGTGGGCACAGATACCCTGTCTTGATTTTTTTTTGTTTTTGTGTTTTTTTTTTTTTTACATGCGCAACTCAACAGCCCATACCAAATGTTAATTACTCTCCAAAAGATAACGATGAAGGACCCAACTGAGGAAGAAATTAAACCCACCCTATGCTTGCAAGTCACCAATTGTTACTCCACAACAGTATCTTATAATCTTCCAAGATTTTTTTTCTACTGTTTAAATAAATCACAATTAAGGACAGGGTGTACTCTGCAAGCCTGGGATAGGTCTCGGTTTTGGTTTGGTTGAGACCATATTTTTCCACCATCATTGTCAAGTAAATTGCAGACATATTTAGGAAGATTGTACTTTGTTGAAAATTAATGAACCTAAATGGTTTAAGGTTCATTTAGTGAAACAGCCAGAATTCAACTTCAATTTGAACTAGTCTGGAGGCTTTTGAGCAGTTTTCTATTGACCCGGTGTGAAGCACCCTACGCAAATAACAACTGAGCTAGATTTTTTCCCTGGTGTCAATTAATTATTCATTTTGAAATTGGCAGAAATAAATATCTACAACAGACACTCTGCCTTATAGACCTAGTAAGGTATATCTCCTTGGAGTAGCATTTCTTCTAATGAAGTGTTAGCAGGTGGTTTCGGCTGTATATTAAAGATAAGGTAGCCCAGGGTACAGTTTTGAACGCCTGTTTTACAGAATTTATCGGCACTGTATTCACCCAGAAGTGACATTATGGTTCAGAAATGAAAATAATATTTCCTGAGATCAGATTCTACAATGCGTGCACAAATGTGGACAGAATTTTGCTTTATCTAGCCACTGCTGAGTCTGTAAATAGATTGGAAAAAAAGAAAAAAGCAAAAAGTAACCCCTGGGAAGGCGCCATGATGATGTAACTGGCCATTTATTTTAATCAATGGTGTCTGTGCAATACTGTCCATGTGGGATCCCAGTCATGTGTAGTATAGTGTATGAAGGGTATGGATAGTCGGAATGTTAATGGTTTTCCGATAATTATGTTTATCTGTCTGGGGTAATCATTTAATTTAGATTGCTATAAACAAGAAATGTACATCTGTTTACTGTCACCGACGCACTGGCCTCTACACAAGGTTGGTACAAGTTTATTTCAATATTTCAAAATAATACTATGGTAATCTCCTCTCTGAACCATGACGGCAGACCTACATCGACGTGAGCGATGGGTATTCCGTTTTGGTAGGACGGAAACGACAAAATTGCGATATTGTCGAAATAAAAGTAAACACGGACGCCGCCCAATACCCAGTTTGTTCCTGCTCTTTTTCATTTTGGGCATTGTGCCGAAGTTTGGAGCAAGAACCGTCTCAAAACGGCGAACGATCCGTTTGGACGTTTGGATGTGCACAAGAGATCAGAAAGGGGTGTTGTAGCATTATGTTACTGTAGTTCCAAACTTTTTTAAAGTTGTAAGAGATCAACTTTTGTAACTAAAGAACAAGAAACCATATTTTGGCAGAAAGGATAAGATGGAATATTTTAAAAATTAAAGTAGAATGGCTATTGTGGTTCTTGGACAATTCTCCTGTTAAATCAATGATCAACGGCATGGACTTTTTCAGCCAGTTGAATGCAAGTATAGAACTAATAAAGTTTTTATGAGATTATTTGATTTGCTTCGTTTTTAATTATGCTATATTATATTCCTGGGTATTTATTAATGATTATGGTAGGGTCTGTAGGATGCAAGTCGTCTCCTGTTGCCATTTCAAATGACTAATCGAGCTAAGCTAGTAAAAAAGACTTGAAAGCATGACATTTTCGCATTAAATCTTCAAAAATGTCCCGTTGGAATAAGACCCTATTGCTTACTCATTAGTCTGATACAATGAAGACAGTGTTTCAAGTTGGCTCTCTGTTCTTCTCTGAGATGGGCTTACACAGGCTTGATGAGTACTGGAAATCAATGCATGGACAATTAGGGTATTAGCTGAAAAACAGAGAAGCACCTATTGTCTGTCAAGTTGACTGGAATTTCCATGGCCGAGTGAATGGCCCACAGTGGAGAGAATGGGACACATTTCATTGGACATTTGGAGCAGCATAATTGAAATTCCAATTTTTATTATGTTTCTTTTACACATAGTATGAACATGAAGGAATTGTTAATCAATTGAATCAATCATTCCTGGCGTCAAAGGAATCAATGGGCATATTAAATGAACATAAAAAGGACTGTAATGGTTTGCAATCTATCAGACTGCAAACGCAAATTACACTATAACTTTGAATTGCTCATTGGTTAAGGGATTTGAATCCAGATATTTCCGTTGAAATTGTACCTTTATGTATCAGATATAAAAATACTAAATCAGCAGCTTATAATTAGTTTTTATGAAATCAATTACTATATAAAATGAAATAAGGATAATACTTAAGCATTCTTGTGTTAAGCAGTGGTTAAAACCTCTGAACACAGATCTGAAGGCCATAGAGTTATAACCTATGAGCCCCTTCACCCTGAATAAGGGTGTCTAGTAAGGGTGTCTGCTTCCCTCTACATTTCTGTAACTACCCCATCAGGCTGTAACCAGCCGTGGTTCTGTGGCTGCTATGAGAAATCTCAGAAGTAGAAATCTAAATACGTGGCATATAGTGATTTCCTTTTTAGGTTGAGTAGCTGAAAAAGATTCATGTGTGACGGGGTCATACAGCACAGTTTGCTTACATGCTTACTATCATACAGAGGAGATTCATCTGAGGGATTGCTATTGTTTCCTTCCTTTCAATTAAATATGAGGCACATCAACACTGTCAGCAGATACAGTGTTTAAAACAATCCTGGAGCATTATAACACGCAGTTTTCAGGGAAAAAAATATTGTTCAACACATCGGATATTCTACAGTAACAGAATTATGCGATTAGAATAATCAGCTTTGTGTAAATAATCTCAGAGACTGAATTTATTCTAGCATAAACAGTTGCGCTCAATTCATAAACCCATGCATTTCCCCCATTGTTTTAGCTAATTTCCCTAAATCCTCCCTGATCAGTCCCATGATCCTGTCTATGTCATACAGGGATGTAATGCACATTAGTCAATTAATAGTCTGGTAAATGACAACAGTTCCAGTCAATTTATTTACTCTTGGGAATGTCACTGCTGTTTCCCCATGCTTTTAAGCAATGCTTTCTTTGTAAAATTAGGCATCTTCAGATTCTGACTCTTTTCTTAAATGTATACTATATATTTATCTGTGTTTCAAGTTAATCTTGAGCTTACTGTGACACATATTACCTTTTTGGTCTTTTCAAAACAATCATCCAACCTTTGCCACACTTGGTTACAGTCAAGTTCACTGTTGGTTGCCCAAGTGAAGGTTCTTAACTGAATCAAAGAAGAGATCTTATTGAGTATGTTAATTTGTTCTGAATTGTGCTATTATTCTCTGAATTATCATATACTTACAAAACATAAAATATCTTGTTCTCATTATAGACTATGGACTTCTCAGTTCAAGAACACAGACACAAAGTAAAATTACAACATAAAGAAAAATATATAAGCCAAATGAAAAAAACTGAAATGTTGCATACATTTTAATGTCCTTGCCCCCATGTTTTTATTTTACAATGTTCTCTTAAGGACATAGTAGATCGTTTGTAATAAGAAAGTTCAATTGAGTTAATCAGAATCACAAATTATTCACTACTTATTCAGAAATCTGATATACAATGTGTTAACTTACAATTTAGCCACAACATCTAGGCTAGATGTACATAAATAGGTCTGCATGACCTTGATATTATACAGTTCAGGAGAAGAGATATTTGAATTGCTGGCTGTAGACTGTAGCATGGTCATTTTACTCAATACAGCTGTAGAAATCCAAACATTCACCTATGGAAAACAGCACTACAATAAGTTGTTTTTTATATTACTCTTCCCTTGTATTATCTTGAGGATCTGTTTTTATGGAAAACACCAGAAGGATATAGACAGCAGCATAACAGTTTCCTTCAGCAGAAAAGTAACTGATGTTTTAATATGGATACTCATTAGAGTGAAGTTCCTGCATAAGGGATACATTGATGTATTAAATTATCTTAAACTAGTTTTGCTAATCTGAACTTGGAAACTATGGTCTGGCGATTGGTCTGTCTCATTTCCATACTGCTGGCTTTGCCTTCAGCAAGTGAGCTCTGTCTGAATTCGCACAGCACACTTCCATAGGTTTCATTTGCACCACGTTTGGTGCTCGATAATTAATATGATAGCTATAACCACAAAGTATACATCACAACATGGGTCTATATTTCTGATTTTATATCAATAAAACAAAAATGTTACTGATAAGTGACACTGCCAATATCAGACTAGTCAGATGCTTCATTGATTCATGAGTGGACACAAAACATAGACAAGCATTTATTCCAATTTATTTGTAACTTTTCGTAATGTGCATATCTTGTATTTGTATACTCTTATAGTGTACTATATGTACTGACTGTAGCTGGACAGGTAAATTTGCTATTGATAAAGTAAAGCATTGGCAGCAGGGGATTTTAATGCAATGTGGATGTTAACAAGGATGGCAGAAAAACAGATAATGAGGTGTGCTTTGTTTAAGGCCTTCCTCAATGTGTTGAAATGAGTTGTTGCCGTCTCAAATTTAGAGGGTGAGCTACACATCAAACAGTCTCCTTTAAAGAGAAGCACTCCCACTGGAAATAGTGGTAATGGCTCCTATTATGCAGCTCCTTTTCAAGGCCTTACCTCCTGACAAGGGTATTAAATTGTAATAAATCAGCCATTTAGAACCGGCAATTGAAACACTATTAATAAGGAAACCATCACTAAGGAGAACCAGCAGGTAATGATAACCAAGGACCTCAGCTCCTAATTACATAATGTCTGTTTTATTTCTGCAGAAAGGTGTGCAGGGAACAGGGAGCCTGAGGAGTGGCCTGCTAGCCACAGGTTCATTAGCACAACACTGATGGAGCAGGTGGGGTGTCCTCCGCTACCCACTCACACCACGCCTGCAAGTACCTTACATATAAACCCCAATCACATTTACACTTTACATTTACACCTATGTGGTTCCCACCCATTACAGTTTCAGCCCCTGAGTTTGGGTGCAATTTTATTCATATATCACATAAAAAAGCCATCATGCACACAAACGCAAAAAATGTCCATGTGTTTGTACGTAAACGCACATGCACATGCAAATATACATGTGTTCCTCATATGTTGATTATACTTTTTAAGTTATATTTACACCTTATATTTCTGTCACATTGATATGCAAGCCTAATGTTAAATGACCATTGCCCTTCTGTTAAGATCATTAGTGGAAGGTATGGAGATGTGTGAAATGAAATTACCTAAAATAACACAATAAAACTAATGATAAATGAAAAATTGATTATTAAATGTAACTTTCTTTGTTCTGTACAAATGATTAAATATTCCTTGGAGTGATTGACAGGTCCACTTAAATTATTGCACACCAGAAGTTCTAGTCAGAGGCGATAGCAAAACAAATGGAAGTACCCCAAGTGGAGTTCATGCTTATTTGGAATTGCACGGGCACTTTTTCAGCTGTCAGTTGTTATTGATATATTCATTAAATGAACCTATTCTCTCATATCAATTACCTTTGACAGTGCTATGCTGTCACCCTCAGTTGACAATGAATCAATTTACAATTATGATTGTTGATGGCCCATGACAGCAACTTGGAAAGAATGTCATTTGAAAGTCCACGGTCATTAGATGAGCATTAAAATGATACACAACATTGTGAAACTGATTGTGGTGCCTATTTACAGTGGAACAGCAGTGGTCCCTACTCTACTTCACCTCCTCCATGTGTGTGTGCTGATCTCCTGTATATTTTTTTTATTTTATTTTTTTTTTCTGGAATGGGTGCTTTTCACAATAGAATATCAGCCACCATGGGATACTACTTTTCAATTTAAATCAATATCTATCAAAATCTTGTTTTAAGATTTACTATATTCTGATTGTATCAAGCTATGATATGATTTCATTCTCTTTGCCTCAGACTGCTGTAAACGTGGTAAGGATAAGTGGCAGTCTCTACTCTGTGTGTTCGGCTTAGGCATCAGGCAGACTTGTTTGGTCCCAGTAATGTGGCTTTTTCCAACAGGAATCCCTTGAATAGCATCCCTGTTTTTGGGAAGCGGTTTTCTGTGTAACCAAGTCTGCTTGGACTCTCCAACTACACAGAAGAATAATGATACACACGTCATTAGGCAGCTGCTGTGTATAGGACGGTGTGGAAATGATCTTTTCTGCAGATAAAGCCATTTTGTTCCTGGCTGAAAATATATATCCATGGAGTAGCATTTTATTAGGCTTTACCGAGGCAACCATGAGCATTTCTGAAATTTTGAAATAAATCGAGCTTGTGACATTTACTAAAATATCTATCCTAAAAATCGTGGACACATGGATGAAAGCAGAAATCTGAAATACGGCCGTTTGCTGATAACATTGGAGATTGGCTAAGTGCCTAATGTTCTTTGGGCTCGAGAGGGAGCGCTTTGCCGCTATCTGACCATTCCAGCACGCCAAGACAAAAAAATTATGCTCTGGTTAAATCTGATTATTTTACTTTGGATATCAGCAGAAATAATTCTATGTTGGGTAATTATAGCATTATTTAATGTTGTGTGTCACAAGCTCTGAGCTTTATGGATAGGATGCCAGTGTAAGGGTCTACAGATGCTGTTATTCACTGAGACTGATTTTAAGAAGTGGTAATGATTGAATGTTTTGATAATGCATGCAGCTCTGCATTGTCTTTCCTTTGTCTTTACTAATGGGGCAGACAGTGACTCAAATATTTACATTTATGAATCAAACTTCACGTTCAGCCTCCCAAAAGAAGGAATTCTGATCTATGGACTACTTTCAAAAGCTAATTCTAAGAACATTTACATGCAACCTACTGGGGCTCTTGTGCTTTTAGTCAGATACTATGCGTTATTCCAGAACCTCCTCATAGCCATCCAGACTGGGGTCTAATTTATAGGTTTAAGAAACATTCTTTGTCATATAAGTACAATCAGGCAACATCTCTTTGGTTTTATTGATTCTAATAAGATAAAAAAGTAAGACCTGACAATATGTCATTACATGTTTTTTCCAGAATCAAAGGAAAATGTTCTTTCTTCAAAAACACAGTTCAGCAAGTTCCTCAAACACCGACATTATTTTTTTCAAACTGTGTTTATTAAGAAAAAATGTTTAAAATGTTAAAATTGATGTCTTTCCAAGTGAAACTGTAAGTACCTCTGGCAGATAATGCTCAGTAATTCCGCATTGTCTGAGAGGTAGAAGTGGCATGCTCAAAGACTGTGACTGTCTTGCTTTAAAGGTTTTGCAGCAATTTACTGACATGCTGCTGAAGCTTTTTAGAAGCGTGGACAGCACAAACTGCTTAACAAGGCTGTAACACTTTGTGGTCCAGACTTGTGCTTGCTGCATTTCTCATGGATGCAGCCTGGCTTGTGAGATACAGACATTTGGCCAAGTCGGACCAGTTGGAGCATTAGAAGTTGGCAATATTGTACATACCATAGTTTGCTCCCTATGCTAACATGTTACAGAGTCCTTCTAGGTTTGTGGCTCTGTGATATGTCTCTCATTTTCTAGCCATGGGCATCATATGGGCATCATTTTTTAAGACTATGTGCAATATTGTTGGTAAATGATGAAATGCCCTTTCTGTGTGGTTTATTGGGCAAACACAAAAAAAAACCTTTAACTAAAAAAAGCTAACGTTCATTGCTTAGACATTTCTTGCATTGATTCGGTTCTAAAGGTCTGTGATAAGTCCAGGTAGGCTGGTTGGCTGGACATAACTGTCCATGTCAATTATATTATTCCTGCTAATAAATAAAACACTGTCAATTTTAAAGGGGAAACAGTGCGTGCGGGCACAATACAGTGTCCTCTGAGGATTTCCCAGCTTGCCTTTCACCGGCGCTGATACAAAGTGTCCTCTGAGAAATAATATTGAACACCTTCTGTGACTCCCTGAGACCCCTCACTGCATCGCTGGCCTTGTTGCCATGGCAGACTAACGTGAGGTGCCAGAGTCGCAGATTTGATTGCCTTCTCCCACTGATGTGAAAAAGAGGAGACAGACTAAATGAAACCCCATCCATCTTAATGAAATACAATTATTTTCTACTTATTAATCATTTAAAAATCAATATGTCTCTTCTTGGTGTGCTTCACCAGGATTTGTCACCTTGCGCCAGACCTCGATGCATCTTCTGATGTGAGGACAGTTATAGGTTCAGTCACCTGTGTCCTTTTGTGGGGAAAAAGCCACTGCAGGGGCCCTAAGAGGAGACAGCGAGAGGGGAAAAGGATTAAAGACGGGCCCGAATTTTCACCTTCAGATAGATGGGAGCTCATTAAGGGCCATTCTCCATTCTGGTACGTTTCTCACAAATCAATTCGCTAAACAAATTGTGTAATGGGATGTTATTAAAGTCCAAGGCCTCGTATTGACTTGTGAAAAAAATGTTTCTCTGAAAATGCAAAACCGTAACCTTCTATTGAATCTTTTATTTATTTTATTTTTTACACACAACTACTAATTATCATGTGTGATGATATTTTTGAGGTGAAATAATGAATTGTTAAGCAGTAAATAAACTCCATTAAAGAAACGTGTGATGTTAAAACAGAGGAATCACACTCAGGTGATCTTGTTTTGTAACACTATAGGTCTGAAAACAGCAGTCATGCAACTGAAGTAAGTTTCACAAACTGAGTATGAGAGGAGCACTGCATATCTCCCTTTAGCTCAAAGGAAATGAAATCAGTCAATCTGCTGTTCATCACTTTTATAGCTGGGACCGGTCCTCTCCTTGTACACAGCACCCCAAAAGGAAAGCTTTTTGTTGTTTTTGAAAAATTACGGAAGAAGTAATGATTTCACTGGCTCAACCCTTTGTTTTCCCTTTCAATAAAGAGAGCGACAAGCACCTCGTCTGATGTATGACTGTTTGGCTCCAATTCGTACAACACAGTGCATAAGCAAAGCCATGTTTCATGGCAAAGAGGCCATGCTTTACAACCCCTGTGGCTGTGATGAGAATATAATGTTCTACAGCTTATAAATGCTTTAGGTCAATACTTGATTTGCTCCAGCTTGTACGCCCAGCGAGCAGGAGGTGTGGGGATATATCACGAGCGCTCCGACAGCGGCCTGAGTGCAAGAGCCCTGTGCTGGGGCAGCCCTCTCCCCACCGCCTTTAAACGATTTAAAACATTGGGGGCCCAGGTGAAGCTCTCTGTGATGGAAGGCAGGCTGTGGAGGCTCCCAAGCTGCCCCCCCATAACACTGAGGAGATGATTAGATCCAGGAAATGCATTGGGGCCCCAGCTGGGACCTGTGGAGCGCAAACAAGTTATCTGTACGCCAGTATGGGGGGGGCAGCGTGGGATGCGCCCCAATGCACAGGGACGGAAGGGGGACAATGAACTCATCACTGACGCACGGCTCCCACACACCACAGCCCATCCCTGAGAGGAACTCACGACGCTCCCCTCCTTCCCCCACATCCCCTCCTGCTCTCATACCACTTTGTGTCCCTATCAGAGCTCTCCAAGACATGGGAACAGACTTCCCAGGTGAGTCAGATCTCCCGCCATCAACCACAGGAAGATAATGGATGAGGGCGGGGCCCTGCTCCTCAGGTTCTCAAATATTAATGTACTCTAGGTATGCTGGGCCATGAAGCTGGGTAAACACCCACTATCTCCCAGTCATTCTCTCCAGGAACAGAGTAGGTATTTCATACACTGTGTATTTCATACACTCACTTGCACTAATGGCTATTTGGATTAATATTTTAATTCTCTGAGACTAAGATAAGTTTTAATGCTGTATCATATTAGAGGAGAGTGAAAAAAATGGTTTAAATTGCCCCTTAAAACTGTATTATTGTTTTCTGTGAACTTAGAACATAGAGTAAAGCTGCAAAATTATGACTCGAATGGCTCAAACACAAAAATGTCGCTCATTTTCATCACATGTGTTTAGATGTCCATTATTGACAAATTGACAAATGACAAATTAACATGCACTCAATGAGTATTTGGAAGGAGCATACAAAGGCATTTTGGGGTCAGATAACTTCATTTTGGGTGCAAAAATAATTAGCCTTTTTTGTAAGTTTGTCTTCTGCAGGAAACCATTAATTTGTGGCAAAAGCCATAATGGGTCTCACGCTTGTAACGGCACCTAGATGAGCCGCTTAAAAGAGCAATATGAAAGACGTTTCATCATCCTGCTAATCCAACAAGGGACCGTGTTCACAGGTTCCCTGCTGCAGTAACCAGATGAAAGGGTTCATACAGATGTTTATGGCTTGTGAAAGTAGTAGGAAGTGAGCAGAGCAGGGCTGCAGACAGAAAATGAGGCCGTAAAGTTACACATTCTTTTCGCGTGATCCCCCAAAAGACCCTCTGTTTAAGGAAAGCCGGTTCTGCGGACACGTTTCTGCAATGCTTAAGAAAAGTTCAAAGTCAGAACTTTTAATTTAACAAGAAACGGGGGGAAAAACGAATATGATTTGCCTTTGAGGCCAAAATACCATGCAATTTTGGTCTGCACATAAAAGACATAAGACAGTTTGCCAATGAAGTCACATGGCCTATATACAGTATGTGGGACATTGCAGGATGGGTTAGAATTGAGTAACAAAGAAGACCGAACAATTAAATGCATCACTAAATTAACAAAATGTGTCATCACTGTTGGCAAATACTAGAGATACCTGCAGTCACCAGATGGCAATGACGTCTATGGCGGTCAATGGCAACGATATGGCTTTCGCAATGACCTAAATGATCCTTTGGAGAGCAGGGCTTTTATGGCAGTGACCTTTCTGTGCCATCTGTCACCCTTTCAGACTCCATTTCATCTAAATATATTTCAGTTTCAAACAAATATTGAGATCCCTGTGGTGCACCTTCTGGTTTTAGGCATGCAGTCACCTCAGCTCCCTTCAGTGGGCTTGATTGCTATTGAAATACAGAGGCAGAGCTGTGATAGAGCTCAGATAGAACAAAGCACATAGCCTCTGCTCAACTGTAATATTCTTACTAACAGTATTCAGGCATTCTTTCATATTTTCAGTCCTACTGAGGAATTTCTAAAATTGAACAGAAGCAGCATTAAGCAAAAATTCACACTTGTGACCTCCACTCCTGATCCCAGCCGCATGACTCCTCCATTCAGACCTGGGTCAGTTACGGATGCATTCTCCCGTACTACTTGTAGTGAAGGGCTAATCTGAATTGAGTCTACAATCCCTTATTGGGTTAACTGTGGCTACAATGTATCTTGTCACTTTTGCACAGACACGCTCAATACGGTCTTGTGAATGGAATTAAATTGTCATTGATGTGTCAGTGAGAGTGGGAAAAACAGATCGATGGCATGCAAATTAGCCAAGCTTATGTGGAGAACCTGACAGAGAACAGGAGAGAAAAGGCATAAATGAGAGACAGAGAGAGAAAGAGAGATGGACACAATACAGTCACAAAGACATTGACTTTTACTACTTAAAAACATACTGCAAACCAGCAGTAAAAAATCGTAAACTGGAAAGTTAAACTGAGAAACCGTTACGTAACTAGTCATTCATTTCTCCTTATTACATTTTAAAAATTGTGAAGCCAACTATTAACATAAAAACTCTAGAGAGTTGCAGGATTTCGCTGCGTTCAGAATCATGTCCATACATCCCCCAGCGGTATACAGGGAGAAGCTATAGCTAACGCAAGTGAAAAACACCATTGCCAATACAGCACTAATGGGCCACATCATGCCGATAAAGTAATAGATGATACAGTGCCTTCAGCTCCATCAATACCAGCCATGGGAAAATCAGTCTCCTTTTCATCTTTATGCTATTACTTTCAAGTTGTGCTTTAATGGTAATTTTTGATATTTTGTAAGTTAAAAAACATTTGTGTCATATTTTTGTGAGGCACAGTGAGTCAGTTATTGGATTAGTTAGTGCGTAACACACCGTTTAGCATACATATTTGTGAATATTGTGTTAAATGCAGCTATATGTATGACCTAATATCAACCAGGCTCTAAATTTTGTCTGAATATGTGTATGCTTTAATAATGTATGAAGTGTGTACCTCAGCGCCTGACAGATGCTGAGTTCCCTGGCAATAATACCATCTCTGTTGAATATTTTGTCCTGCCTTTCCTCTTGTACAAGTTAAAATGATCCATTAGTTCAATTTTTCTCTCTTTACTGAAATAATAATCATAATGTGCCATGTGTTTTTATATGTTTGTGTTGCTCTGGGGGCTTGTGGATGCTGGACAGTGGGGGTGACATAGAAATAAAGAAATACAATGGTTTACTTTGGTATGATGTTTGTGCATGAAAAATATTGCCAGTGAAAAAGGGTGGCACAAGATATAATGCCATCTAGAAATACATTTAGTTTATGTTGCATTTATTTTACATTGCAGTGTCTTTAATTTCCGCTAATTATTAATGTTTACCTTAATATGACAAATAACTCTCATGAAAAGTGACCTACAATAATGCGTGACACAATTTACTGTGATTTGGGCTGTTTGTTATTGCTGTGTCGTAGGGGTGTTCATCATGTCCCCTATGAATGTTTAAACAATATGAATTCAGTAAAGCTTCAAACCGTTTATTGATGTTAAATGTTAATTTGAGCCCCTGAACACCATACTTAATGTTACATGAGAACAGAAAAGTCTTGTTACAAGGTTAATTCACCTAAATTACATTATATATCTCATAATATATGTATTATTATGATAGCACACTGGGAAAAATACAGTAAAATATGTCTATGAAGAAATTCATTTACTCATCAGCGGATATGTTTTGGCCCACATATAACACGTGGAATTGGTACCAGACTGTGGGTTTTCACAGGATCCTTACAGCATAAAAGATAAATTAGTGTACTGTTCAGTTATCAGACATGTCTGAATTATGGTATTACAGGAGGACAAATTGATCTGTCTACATTTGAGACTTTCTATGCTTTGTTGCTTGCATAGTGATAACTCAATTCAAGTTTGAGAAATGAAGCCCCTCCTAAATTAATCTAGAATTAAATAGTTCCCCAAGTTAGAATAGGCAATCTTTCCATTGAGCATACATAAGAATCCAACCAACTCTTGCATTAGATTCTCTCTAAATCTAGACTGCAGGCATGTTGACTTTCAATACTGCCTGGTCAGCCAGATAGACTCTCTTGTGACATGGTGCTGATAGGTCAGTATTACATTAACAAAGGATTTCTTGGCATTAGAAAATGTCACAGGTGGTGCTAAAATAATTTTAGCACTGTGGCAATGTTAGATACGTTTGGAAATATGGGCTGGTGACTAATGGATAGGGTTTATGCAAGATCGTTGATTGTTTGGGGCCTCAATATGTAATATGAACTGCAGGTCTGCAAGAATTTCTAAATTATGTTATTTGGCCAGGGGACTCGGTTGGCAAGTTGTTTTTATACTGACCATCACATTTGTAGAGTCAAACAGATCCTGAGCAGAGGTGCACAAAAAGCCACAAGCATAAAGTTAAACTGCATCAATAGCATGAAAACTTTGAGTTGGGCCATGGTAATGCCTCTTTGCGTAAAACACAGAGACTCTTAAATTTACCTCTGCGTTTTGTAGCTGCTGGTCCATGCAAAGCTTTCCAAAGTGCCTGTTTGCTAGTCCTGCCTTTCTGTCTGTGAAGGGGCTGAAAATGGCCCATTAGGATGCCAGTTCCTGTGCACAAGTCTTCGCCTCGTCACAGTCCTGTCTGAATTGAGTTGGTGTGATAGTTGGTAAGTATCAAGCTTTTCCATTGCTTGTATGAGGGCCGTGTCTTTCCTCTGAAGAGATTGAGAGACAATGTTAACTGTTTCCAGGACATTTTGATTTTTTTGGAGAGGCACGATCTCGCTGAGTGGTTGTGTTATGCCTGTATAACGTTACTAAACTGATTGAACTGAATCCTATCTGGTCGCCCACCATTTTGGACATGGAAATCTTCAGTGTAGGCTGGCCAGCCTTGGAGATTGAGATGCTTTCCCAAAAGCTCCCATCGTTTGATCCCACAGAAAAATACATGTAGTATCTGCACCGTTTCATAAAAGTCTTTGATCTCTATAATATTTTGGCAAGCATCATTAACAGCAAGATTTAAATTGTGCACAGAAAAAGGAATGTGCACTGAGTTGGGCTTTTTGTGTTTGTGCACACCTTACACATTCAATAAGTGATATCCCCCTTCAATTGAATACAGAACCTCTCTTATCAAACCTGCAGCACTTTCGTCATTAAAACAAAAGAAAGTTTGATTTTGACTCCTATAGGGTTTGCATTTCATTCAACAGAAATTGATACATATAAAAAAAATTCACTTAAGTAGTCACCTTTTGAAATGTCCAAGGTTGTATATTTTTTTTCGCAAAGTAGAAAGCCACATTTCCATTATGATTTATTAAGGTGTGTGTGAGCTTCACCATACTGAGCACAGAAAAAGGAACAAACACAGTATTCAGCTGTTGTGTGAATGAGACCAAGAAAGTCAGGGGTAATTGTTGTTTGTAGATGTTTAAATTTGAGCCAGGTAACAACAAACTAAGGGAAATCAAAAAAGTCCACTTCACTGGAAACCCTAGTCACACTACAGAAAACTGAGAAGAAGTGTATCACAGAATTTACAATGGTGTAATAGATCACAAATGAATTTACAATGGTGTAAATACATCACAACATGCAAATAAACTCCTCAAAATAACTACAGTACTAACTGAAGATAACTGAACCATAAATATACCAAGCAAAAAAATTAAAAAAGTCACACTCTCCAACATACTTTTCACCCAGGATATGAAAGAGAAGAACCTATTGTATGGAATACCTTGGTAAAATCACATGATGAATATACTAAGTATAGATAACTCCATTGACTTCTGTGCCGTGGACTGAGGAATGGCATTGGAAAAGGTGATAAATCTCCAGGCATCCTGTCTGCAATACCCAGTGGATGGAAAGGCTCAGGGCCCAATTTCCACTATGGGCAACCTGCCCTCTTAATTAATTAGCACTAGCAGGAAGTGCTTGCCCATAGGGAGAGCCAGGCCCTCAGTGTACTGACAAGGTGATAATGTCCTAAAGGTGAAAGGAATGCTGAATACCTCTATTTCTGAGAAGGAAATCTACACACTTCTCATGTTGCAGTATCAGGAATAGTCAATACCAGTGAAACATTCAACCTATAGGAGCTTTTATGTCTGTTTCCTGTGACAAAAGACAAGGAGGTCTGTTCATCAGAGAGGTGTGGCATTGGACAGCATATGCTAATACTGTAAGGGTTGAATTAACACTGGCCAATTGCTCCTCCGTCATTAACTGCTCTGTGAGAAGTTATGAGTTCCCCTTTCCTGTGATAATTAATCACACTTGCTAGATAAAGATTAATTATTTTGGGCTTGTGCAGGTAGTGTGGATAGTTGTGAGATCCGGAGAGTAAATATATATATATATATATGTACCCAATATTAACAATTGTAATTTCTACATAATAATTTGTATTATGTTCACTACATATTTGTGTAAATGTCCAATACATGAGGCCATTTCATAAAAAAAACACATTTAAACTAGTATCATGACCTACATGCATATTGGCAATGTGCAACATTAAATGACAATCACTTTTGTGAAAACTTCTGCTAAAAATCTGAGACAATAATCACACATGTGAGAGCATGGTGGTGTCAAGCCAATATTGTTTATTGCATACATAAATAACTTCCCAGATATTTCCTTTGTAAGGGAAATTTGGTATGGCTGGAGCACTGCCTGTTATAACTGAAACAGGTATGGTCCACTTTATACAGTTAATAGTGATATCAAACCATACAGAAATCTGTTCATTCTTGTAAAATATCTTGTCACCTGCTTGCTTTTGTTTTGAAGTGAGAACTTGTCAGCATTAATAGACAAACACAATAAACTGTGGGGGAATGTAAGTGTTTGATGGCCTTCTGTACACCTTTGAAGCATTTTATTTTTCTCCTCTGGTGAAGTTACAGGGAAAAATGTTTAATAGCATTGCAGGAACAACTTCACTCTCACCTAGCACCAAGGAAATACATGCAATTAGCGAAGTGATGTGAGATGTATTGGGAGACATGCAGCCACACCTTTGCGTATGTGCATGCGAGAGTAAAAACGGGCCTTGGTGTGCGCTAAAACTTCTTCTCTGTTTCAAATAATGAGCATGTGCACCTTTTCGCCTCGGGCCTTCATACACAATTTAGCCAGAAAGCCAAGGCTGATCATGATTTAGCTTTTGACACTGCTCGCCCCCAGGCTATGGGAGACTAATACAGATATCTGACTTCCAGCTCGCTGTGGAAAGAAAGGGGGAAAAAGTGAGAGGCCCTTTATTGACTAAATGATAAAGAGGTTTGTAATGATAAATAACAGTCATTTTATTGTGGAATTCCCAGAAAAGACACATTCTATACAATATATAAAAAAGAAATACTGGAGCTGCTGGTCTTTTTCCCTGCAGAACTGCACATGTTAAACTCCAGTATTACTATGCTGGACTAAGGGACACAAATGACATGTACATGACGTCCTCTGCCATTCATTCTGCTTAAATATGTTACATAATAATGTCTGTGTCTTTGCTGGCAGAGTAAGGAGGACCAGAGCTCAGGTGCCCAAGAGTGTCTTTCAGTCAGCCGGTGCTACACAGCTCCTCACATACAGTAGAGTAAGAGGGGAGAAGCCTCATCTTGGTACCTGTATGTACTTTAATGCCTTTGTAACTCAAGTATTTCAAAATATACGCATGTGGATTTGATCTGTTTTTTGTATAATAAAGCCTGCACTAATGTATGCAAATCATACCCAGCCATTTTAAAACTGAGTCAGTCCTCTATGTAACACTACAGCCAAACATTAGGCCTAGTAGATTGCAAAGGGAGCAAATAGATTGTCCTGATGTAAGTTGTCCATTAAAATAAAATTAGAATAAACTAACAGAAACTGAAGAAAGTAAATTTTTTAAATTTTTTAATTATATGTTTTTTTGTAGCATAAAATTTAGAACAATATTAGCATGGAGAATTTGAGCGGGAGGAATCACTTTGATAGGGTCCTTCCCATTTGCAAAAATAAGATTCATAATCTGAATAAAGTCTGTGTGTGGACGTTTGGGACATGTCACATCAATCTGTAATGGCTCACATACCCTTGAATCTCAATATACCCAGTGTGTTAATTGTTCGAAACACTGCAGCAAAGCATGACTACTAGCATATCATGATATGTACTAGAATACCTGATTATGAAGATTCATGTTCAAAAGTGTCAGATATGAACAGCCAATGAAACCTGGAGAGATGCACCTGTTATATCTCATATACAATGTGTCTACTGTAATTAATGAAGAAATTAATGCAAATAACATAGTTGGTCATATCTGAAAAAAAGTGATTAATCTTGCATTTACAGAAATTACTTCTGTAATTATAGGGTAATTGGTAAATGTATTAGGGACACTTAATGTAATGTGTGACCAATTCATCTTATCTTCCATATCAAGCATTTTCACCCAGGAGAATAGTATAAAGACTATTACTTTCTTGGTGGCTCATTCTGTTGTATATCTACATTAACCATAGATCCAATGGCATAAATGCAGTAACATTATAATACTGGTTCAATTATGCTTCATCAGACCAGTTAGTAACCAGTGCTGCATTGTGGGCCTGTTGCCGCTGCAGTCGATATCCCAGAAGATCCATTCATGCTTCAGCTCATTGTTAACTTGGGAGCTTTTGTGGAGTGCTTTACCCTAATTGATATCCTTATTTGGCAATGAGCCAGTGGGAGACGGATTGGGTTAAATGGTGCAGTTTACGGTACTGTAAACCAGATCCCATGCACTATGGCTGACTGAAGTTGGACATGATTTATCCAACTAATTTGCTGTTTTAAAGTATTAGGGCTGTTTTCCCCTATGCAGGTTTTACAGAGGGCTCTGCTCAAACGGCGTTTTACAGTGAATTAAACCTGATTATGCATTCATTATTCCCAAGCCGCTTGTCCTGGTCTTGGTCAAAGCAATGCGGCAGCCTATACCAGCAACCCGAGGGCATGTAGTATGGGCTGAGAACACACATACTTCTCTCTCTGAGCTGGATGGGCAACAGGCAGCTTACCTTGCATTTAAAGTGCTGTGGAGAGCACTTGGAGATTACTTTTAAGTCCGTTTCAGGTGACAGTTTCACACATCACAGCAAATCCTGACAATATTCTGTAAAGTATTGCAAATTTTTTACCTTAGATGCCAGTTCCATCTCCATGAGCTGCAATATGTGATCCAAAATTCTATGAATTCACATTAGTGCAAACAATATGAATATAAGCCTGCATAACTCACAAATAATCACAAATAATTTATAGCAAGAGTAAAAATCATGCATTTATATTGGTCCAGTCACAGAACCAGCCTAATACAGTGGATCATGCGTAATGTCATGCTCCACCAAAAATGAAAAAATGGATTAAAATTGTGGTACTTTGAATAGAGTTAATACGGTTGAGTTTTATTCAGCTGAACTATGGCCTGAATTAATCCTCCAGTAATGATATAGTCATGTCATTATTCTACCTCTCCAATATTTCAGGGAATGTTTAGGGATCATCAACACAGACAGACCAGCTTTAGAGGAGATTCATCGAACAAGAGAAACTGATTTAACTGAATTCAGAATTATTTAGTCACCATTGAAAACCAGTGTTTACAGTGGCTCATTTAAAACTGAAATTTGTGTTGCAAAATACCTGAACACGAGCATTGCTTTAAGTACAAATTGTCACATGGAACAAAACAATAAAATGTAGGATGAAGTTGTCCAAGAGAACAGTGACTAAAACTAATATAATTAGATTTTCACTTTGTCAGTCTTTTTATTTGAGCATTCACCTCATCTACTCAACGCAATTAAATAATTAATTACGATGTCTGAAAGAGGATAAATTCCCTGAGAAACAGAAAAAAACTTGGAAAGTATTTTTTCAGTGACTATAAAGTATTTGGAATCATCCTCTGGATTTTGTGGAAGGAAACAGCATCACAGGAGTTCGTTCCTCGGCCGCTTTGAGGAAGTACTCAAGTTTAAATGTGCAGAATGCGCAGGCTGTGGGCGAGTTAGCGGTCTTAATATTCCTCTGACACAAGATTATAGGCAGATATATGGCATTTTATTAAAGCAAACATTTCAGCATGCCCAGTGTGATAAAATGATAAAATGATGTAGTTTTTCTCCTACCAGAAAAGTTTCGTTTGAGTGATACCTTAGAAATTCCTCCAGGGCTCCCTATTACTCACGAGCCTGAGCAGAGAGCAGCTGCAAATGGCCTCCAATTTCCAAAGAGTGCTGCCTGCTCATTCTTTACTGTCAGAATGAAGAAGAGCATAAAAGTTGAGTCAATAAAGTAATATGAAAAGCTTAATATAAAAATTCAAGAGTGACTGATTAAGTGTTCAGGTCTTGTTGACCTGAGGGGGGGCTAGAGCTTCTGGCACTTCTTTCTGGGTTTTGTTGTTTTCCCATGTGAAAGCAGCTGTGTGAATGCTGTGCAGCAGTGTTAACTAAATCTTATAAACTCAACGCTTTTATTCCCTTCATTTATTCATCGTCCAGCATCAATACAAACAATCCATGTCTGAATGCAAGTCTGCATAATTCACATTTGTAGCAGTGGCTAAAATGCTGAATTTTATTTGGCAGATTCAGTTCAACTTCACAATAATATGCCTTATTTTCTTTCCCTGACCTTAATTTGCTTTGTAATCTCTGTGCATTCTTCAGTTAATTACTTTAACTTGCCATTCATAGTGGCCATCCTTGGAATGTTGCATTTTCTGTGGGGGTAGAATGTTTAAATATTCTTATTTTCCATGTAGTATCAATAACTCAAAGTTTTTGATACTTATTTTTTTCTCAAAAGCAATGAATATATTGCATTATGTATGTTGTTAACTTACCTCTCTTACAAACAAACCACAAAACAAACCAGTTTGTTCCAGCTATGTTCCAATGGAAAGAAGTAGAAAAGCAGAGTTTCTATGTGAGTTAAGAAGTTTGTTTTTCTCAGACAAACGTATACAGCCCTAATGGAGAAAACATGACCTGTGGAGTAACAGGACAGCACCAAGCATGGAGCACACCGGCCCAGCAGACCTCTGGCAGAAATAAAGGGAAAAGTCCAGTGAATTTTGGAGACATTTCTTCCCGTTCCCCGGAGCGGGCATTTCCTCATAACACTGCTAATTCCGAGTGGCACCTTGGATTGTCACCTCTCCCCCTTGATTATAACTTATATCTAAAAAGAGGAAGGAGAGACTATGAAAATGCTTCCAGGGCCAAAGAGGATCTCCCAGCAGTGGCTGGGTGTAATAAGCAAACAGGGCCGGCAATCATCGGGTAGAGACAGGCACACGCACACACACACACACACACGCGCGCACACACACACACGCACACACGCACACACACACGCACACACACACACACACATTCGTCGCTGTCTGTCCTCCAGGCCTGCACACTAAGCTGTTAATATCGGTGGCACCACTGCAGGGGCTCAGAGGGGTTCTCCTGTGTGAGGGGCAGGGAGGATGGGTCCACCACACCTGTCACCTGCTGCATCTCATCACCCCAGGTGTTCTCCAGCTGAGGTGCTCAGTACAAGCTGACATGTAAAACAAGATGAACGGCAGCCAGCGTGTCGCGTGCAATTTCATATGCAGGGAATGTTATGTAAGAGTGTGTTTGACCAAGGTTATTCATAATTTATCCAGAGACTTTCATTTACCAGTCAAGTGGGGTTTTTTTCCAGAGCTTTTAGTAATATAAAAATAAAAAAGTCAAAGACTAGAGATATTCAGATATTGGTTTTGATAAACATGCAGTAGTCGAATTGCCTTAAGGATAACTGTTGTGTATAATATAATGTCAACCTGTCCCTTAATGTCTTTGGGTTGAGTGAACATGCATCCGCAAGTGATTTACACCCCATTTTAGTGCTGATGATGTCAGCACATCAGGGCAATGGCATCTATTGAATGTTTGAGAGGCAGGGAGACCCACTACAGTAGCCAGGAATAGATGTATTTTGAAACAAGGCAGAAAAAGTTAAAAATGTTCTGTTATTTTTAGTGAGTTCTTTCAGTTAAAGAGTGTATGCTTTCCATCCTCAATGGGCTTGAGATTTAAAAAATATAAGACAAAATATTTGATTAACTTTTATTTCCTGGATTCGATTTAGAAAGGGATGTGCTGAAATCTGGATCAATGGGTGCTGTTTGTACATCCGATGGGGGTCGTACTAATTCACTGTTCCCATTCAGTGCCTATGTATTTACAAAAAGGGGATGGATCTTAAATGTTCACAAAATTTGTTCAATTTCAAATGTATTTTCTTTACACAATACAAATTAGAATTTAAATCAATATGAAATGTATGTTTGCATGGCACTGAAGACAATAATGAATGCTTGCTGTGTATATAGCGCAATCCAGAAAATTATTGTATTTTGCTCATTCAGAGGTAATGGCACATTAATCTGACTAATATACGTGTGTGTGTGTGTGTGTGTGTGTGTGCGTGCGTGTGCGTGCGTGCGTGCGTGCGTGCGTGCGTGCGTGCGTGTGTGTGTGTGTGTGTGTGTGTGTGTGTGTGTGTGTGTGTGCATCCTCAATAAAGCTGATTCATAATTTTCACTTGGAGCACAAATAAAACTCTTCATATACAAATTATGTAAACTCATACAAGTCAAAAATGCATGCATGCATGCCATTACCTGTCAACCTCTGACATAACTACCATCATCTCAACTGTAGAACCAGTCATTAAAAAATCTTGAAACCTCAAAACAGTTGAGCACATCTATTAACAAAAACCTGATCAACATAAAGGTAAAGAGATGTTTTTTAAAATGTCAGTGCTGAACAAAGAGTGTGTTTTCCGTCCCACCTGGTGTCTGTCAGTGGCAGTGGAAGTCACGTAGATTTGTGGGAATTTAAACAGTTCTGCTTCTCACCCATGATGTCAGATGAAAACAAAAATACTGAGATGGAGCAGAAGATGCATCACCTACTTGAAGACAATGTACAAAAATACTAATATGTATTTGTAACATACTACCTGATCACAATAAATAATGAGAAACCATTGTTGGTTTTAGAAAATACTTGATGTGCTAGTGCTTCTTAAGTCATTTATAAGGCTTTTACCAACTCTTAATGAAGGTGACATAACAGCTATTTCAACAAGAAAATAAATGATAAGAGAGATCAGCATGGTCTTGACTACCTCAGATCATTTGCATATAAGTAGATGCAGACTCAAGCAATCTCAAGAAATTGCCAGACCCATGGACTGCAGCTTCTTCTGCTCCCAAGCAGAAGAATAATTGAAGTTTGGCAGGTGCTATTATGAAAAGGAAGTAGATTAAGCACAGCAGAGTGCAAGAGTTTTCCTTGGAGGCTGCAAGATATAAGTGCATGAGGTGGAAGGACCGAGTGTTGACATGTAGCTAGCAGTCTCATATTTGGATGACATGGACTTACCTAACTAGTTTGTAGTGGATTATCAAGATGACTTTATTTATGTTATCACATTTGATTTTATCTTTTGCAAATGTAGTTTCTTACATGAAAGATCAGTCTGTTTTGAAATTGTTACATAGCTGGATGGCTAGACAACCAAAACATATGCCTTAGACATTAACAGAGTGGCTAGCTAACTTACAGCTAACTCAATTCAGGCAGTGCAAGGCACAGCATAACACAATATTTACTCCAGCTATCTAGCTACCACTAAGGGCATAACCTGTGACATCCTATATAAGTATTTTTCATGACACTTTCAGGTAACATTAATGGATTTTGTCTCCCTTTAAATTTTATGAAATTTGGTTATGAATAGCTTTCAAGCACATTATGAATGGTTATGATTGTGGCCAAAATACCTGATAGATAAGGAATAGCTGTTCTCTTGTGTCTTCTGTGCTTACCACAGATCAGCTGGGATTGTATTATTGTTTCATATTGGCTGGTTAGACTTGTAACCCTGCTTAGTGACAAAATAACACAAACAGCACAATGAAAAGGATTTAAAAGATTTATTTGAAGAAACTAAATCACAATTACAATGACAGCTGTAAAGGTAGTGTACTAAGCTACACAAGGTATATTAACTCTAAAGCCTATTAACAGTCTGCATCAGCTAGAAAAGAAGTCTGGCCTCAGCACTTTGATAGGTGAGTTTACAAAGCAACAATACGCAACTAACAGTTCCAAAGAGGACTAGCAGTTGATGCCTGAACTATAGATGCATTGGTTACAAAAACTACAAAATAATGTAATGTGACCATGGTAGCGGTTTAAAAAAATATGGCTAGACAAGCCAAACACAAATAAACTGCATTGGCAAAGAGGAACAGTGGCTGTAAGCCAAAGCTCAACAGCAGGGACAGGTGGACACTGAAAAGGATGAGTGCTAAACACCCCAACACTATACCCTAAAAATGACCACAGAAACAAATAAACACCTCTGTGACCCAGTCTGAACAAAAACTGTATGTCATAAGCTTCATAATACTGATATTTATGGTAAGGCTGCCATTTGGAAACTACTTGTATGGTAGGCTAAAGCACAAAGGCACACAACCTGGTATAAAGAAGACAAAACCTGGACCCCTGAGCAATGGAAAAATGTAATATGATATGATGAGTCATCTTTTACTCATTTTCCAACATTGGAATTGGTTTCCATTTTGGACAAAAGAATGCCTTCAATTCACAATGCCTCTTGCTAACTGTTAAATATGTTGGTTCTGTAATGGTATTGGCAGCCATCTCACTGGGTCCAATGGTTGCTCTGCATGAACACCAGGATGAAGTGAAATTCCCTCCATAGCCTCAACAATGACCACATCTAAACATCAGTGAAGGTGTTCTGAAGGAAAAGGTTACTCCTACTCCTTATTACTCATTTGATATTCATATAAGGGTACGTGTTTCCATTATTTTGTCCTGTGTGTGTGTGTGTGTGTGTGTGTGTGTGTGTGTGTGTGTGTGTGTGTGTGTGTGTGTGTGTGTGTGTGTGTGCGTTTGTGTGTGCGCGTGTGCTCCCGTGTGTGTGTGTGCGTGTGTGTGTACATTACTCATACTACAGTAATCATTCCCATAATCTCACATTTCCGATTTGCCTTAAATTTCCCAGAGTAAACACCAGTCCCAGTTAACATTCTGTTATTGTATTGTTCATTGTTCTTAATGTGAAGAAATGTTGCTTTCACTTTTCTCAGAATGTAACAAGCAACATGTAGTAAAATTCAAAGAACTGTACAGCACTAATGTCACAGTGCAGTAAACCCAGGAAATCATTGGTTAATCATATACACTATTCATTTTGCTATTATGCAAATAATACATTAATTCATATGTTATACTCGTATCACACGTATCACACTTTCTGTTACAAGCTCTAGAACACAAGGTATTGTATAACATTGTGTGTCTTTAAACCATGATTATTTCAATTAATACCATTTCAATACTGAGCTAAGCACCTCTCCAATTCTATGTTTATATAGAGTGGATGGGATTTCTGGAATAGAATAATATACTGCGCATTTTTTTCTATATTTTCTTTAAACCTGGGAAATTGTACCTTTCAAATGCTTTGCCGTGTGCCAAAAGAAAATATCACTGAATCAAAACATCAAAATGAGAACAAGAACATCTAAGAAACAAAATATTTCTGAAAGGAAAAAAATGTAATCAATCATACTCTTTCTTTAGTTTGTAAGCCTTGTCAGTCTACCTGCAGTTCTCGCTTGGCGTTCAAATTCCTGTCACCCTCAGTACAGCACTGAACTTCCAACGCATACTGGGTGGAAAGTGATGTGGTTTGCACTGCGTTAGATTTGTTGCTCAGGGCTAACCGTGAGGCAGGTTGTATTGTGCTGAAAAGCTAATCGGTTATACAGCAGTGCTCAGTACTTTAGGCAAGCCTGCGCTGACATGTCTTGACACTTAGGCATTACACACCCTTTTAATAATTTTTGATGGGCTTCTTCAACACGCAGTATATGTAATTTGAAAGGGAGAACCACAAAACATTTTTGAGTTTCTAATTTGTGCTCTGTCTTAACATGTTTTGGCAATTTCTCTAGATTACGGTGCCCTGTTTTCATAACATGACATGAAAACAGTGTGGGAAAGCATGCTCCTTAAAAGTCAATGAGTTTATGGCTATACATACAACAAAAACCAAAATTCTTGTATGCAACTATTGTATCCAAATAATGATATCAAGCCAGATATGTTTGCAGAACTCAGGTTTCGTAGCTGTGTTCATTTAACTTTGCAAGTCAAAATACATTTGTATGGGCTACTTCCATCGTAATCACTTGTTTTCCCAAATTATTTAAAATTTTACAACTGTTTTATCTTGTACTTTGGCATCAAATAACATTAGGCTGCAGTTCTGGCAAATCATAATAAACTTGTCTAACTGTGAGTGAATGACCCCCATGCATGATACATCCTGGAAAATTGTGTTAAAAGCCTAATATGTTTTTGTGAGGCCACTCCGTGTTGTAGTGGGAATATAATCAGGGATGTTCTGAGCGACAAAGTTTTGTGATACATAGTGAGGGAACCACTGTCTTTTTATTGAAGTCAAAAAGATTTATTTTCTGGGGTTTGGTAGATGTAAGGGCAGAACCACATGGGAATATCATATCCAATTTCTGTATAGTGCTACAAACATCAGTCAATAAAAATAGGACATTTCAACATGATAATCATAAACAAGCCATTACACCATATTTTGGTAATTGTCATGAGACTCTATTAACTGGAATCTATTTAGAAACAAAAAGTAGGAACTCTCAAATGGCAAGGACATTCCATGTTGCATATGAGATTATCTTTCAAAATCAAGATATGAAAGGTTATTGGTTTAGACCAAAAAAATGTTTATATAAAATGTGGACGAATATAGGAAGGCATGGCTTTGAGCTACTCTTGACTCTTAACTTGCAGGCTGTGGATATTTGTCATGAAAAAGGACAGACAGCTTTATTTTATCTTCAAACACACTATGCTATTTCTCCTATGTAAGCACATTAAAACGGTATATTACATTTGGTCATTTGTAATAATTTGTTTAAAAAAAATGTTTAGAGATTATGAAATTACTTGATATCGCTTATTATAATTTATAGCTCTCTTAAATGTTAATCCATTATGTTCAACACAATGATTACAATTGTAATACAGAATTGTAATACAGATTTGTATTTATCATGAAAAGTTTACATTTAGCAATGTTTCCTTCAGATTATTTGATTAATAAATTAGTACAGAACTGCACGTTTTTTGTACTTCAATAAAATTACTTCCTACCCTAAATCCCAAGTGAAATGAAACCATGAAAAAGGTAAAATAAAAATGCACCCTATAATGTTATATTCGAATACTATACATTTTTATTTTGTATGTTCTTTTGTATAATTGAAATCACCAGGATTGATACCAGAACTGTACTTGATTATGATAACCTGATCTGCATCACACTTTGGTTTATATTTTGTAGATGCAGTAAGAACAGTGTTTTGTAGCAACTGCTTTTCGTGTACTAAATTGTCCATGAACAGCTGGATCATAATGAACGCTAAATACAACAGGTACATTTTGTAGTCAAGAAGTATCTTGTGGCCTTTAACCTCAATCAGGGGATTCGGGTGCACACCCCAACCCCCCAGTGAACATTTTGCTTTGTGTGCCCAGATTACTGTTCTTACCCTGCCATCTACTGGCTCCACTTCTGCTTTTAGGACCAGTGTCTGATTTCCTTTCTGAGCTCCCATTCATCTTTCCATATAGGTATTATCGGACTAGCACAATATGTCATCTCCGTGGAAAAGGGAAAAAATACAGGGGGTGATTGTTATCGAAAAATAAGCATGGTGTTTGAAAGGGATTTTAATTGCAGCATTCGTTATATTTGAAAAGGTGAACTCCTCGGGGCTCTTTCAGGAAACTCGACCCATTTCATATCCTCAGACATTAATAAAGAATGGCATCTCTTGATTTTTCCATTTTAACCGCAACCTTAAATGGTCTAAATATAGTGAGAGGCAGACACGGTAATTCCCTTTACCTTGGGGGATGCATCTCTGTATGGGACCGCAGAGCAGTTCAGGCCTTCAATTAGCACAGGAGGGCCCGGTCGCAGGAACGAGGGGGCAGCATACCGCATGCCCCAAAGGACACACGCGTCTCTCTCCTCCCAGCAATCCTGCCATTAATAATATTTGGAGGTCTGGTCGTCCACCTAATAAGAATCATCCGTTTTTCCTGTTCCGATGGATTATATAAAATAGGAAGTGGATCCTATTTTTGTCTGGTCAGATGGAGAAAGACATTTGGGGAAGGCTTTCATGAAAATATGTTTTTCCTTAGTCTCCTGTGGTTACGTATAAGATGGAGAAGATTGTAATCTCTAATGGTTGTACACAATGAGATGAGATTTTTTTTTTTGCTATTTTGATCTTGCTCTTGATGTTCTTTATTGTGCATTTGACTTTCCTCTTTAGTATACATGTAATGTACTTATTGTTATATGGATTATAGCATATGTTTGTAGTATGCTTGTTTTCATTAAATAATACAGGCTTATGCATTGTGTAAGTAGGTAGCATAGCTACTATTTGGGCAGTAGCATTTGTACTTTGGTTCAGGGTCTGCCTGCAGCACTGATGTACAGTTTGTGGGCAGAGGGCCGAGAGCACTCAGCGCTGGCAGAAACCTGTCTCTCTGCAAGAAACAGCACGTGACTTCCCCTCTCACAGGGAGGTTAAAGGGTGCCACGGCAAATGAAAAAGCACAAGCTGCTGCTTATTTAATAACATTTGTGGTCGTTCTGTCCAATCTTGTCCCACGAATGATCATAATTTCTGTGATACGTCCAGTGCCAAGAACATGACAGAGCTCGAGCACTTTTTAATTGTTAGGTTGTAGCTGTATCTTTTCTCTGATCCTCTCCTGATTGGCTGATATAAGCAACATTTTCAGAGAGGAATGCGTGTGGCGAACAGCCATCTGAAGCAAATGTAATTTTGCTTAAAATGTGGGATTGTGCATTCCATGCTGGATGCAGCATGTTCAACCTACCACATTGAAATGGAAATGTGCTTGACAGCTTTAAACGGATTGCCACGGCAACTTGTAAAATGAAATGTTAAAGATATAGGATATTTCAGTGAATGTTGTACCCGCCTGCAAGTCTCTAGCTATCTGGGCTCTAAAGGAACATACAGTGAGAGAGCTTCGCAGGTAAGGTGTTATTACCTTTATTTAACCTGGAAGGTCAGTTAAGAGCGCTTTCTCATTTATAATGATGGCCTGACAACAGGTCATCCCACATTGTGTGTTGATTGGTTGGTTGGAGAGGCCTGGTAAACCAGGGAAAAGTTGTTTTTTTTTACATCACAAACTGAATAATAGTATTAACCATAATAATATTTACCAGAATTATTCAGTTATAATAGTAATATGAAAATTAAAATGGCATAAGTTAATCACTAATATCATATGCTAAGAAATACTTTAAAATTTATTTTATATGTTTGCCAAAGCCTAGCTTCATTAATGTAATATATTTGAATGCAATGCAATTATAAGAAAACACTGTAAATTGAACTAAAATCCAGGATTCTACATATTTTTTAGACATTATTTTCCAGAAACACTGTAGCAACAGTTGTGACATATGTTCTGTTTAGCTTCATATTTGGGGTTCCAGTTTCAATTACAGAATAGTAAAATAGCACCTAAATATTGGTCAGTGTGTTTTACTATAGCTACTTTTGTCATGTGTGATGTGCATTTTGAATACTTACAGGTTCTATGGTCCTTTCAGTGTGAGGACCTGATTCCAAAAGATGGAGAGGACTGTGAGTGAGAGATTCATGGGAGTTTGACAAAAACTATCCCAACATGCTCTTCTGCTCTGATGGACAGAAGCATTCTCTTCTCTGCCTCAGAAATGGTTCTGACATGAAATAATAATATCAACCAGGTTGTCACTGATTGTCATTATACAATGTAATATGCAAGATGAATTTGTAATTCATTAGTTATTCTTTTTGGGTTCATATTTAAGTCTTTTACAGGTACCTCCAATGGAACATATTGTCACTCTGTTAAGAATGTGTACAATATTGCTTAAGTGCGAATTATTAAAGTTTACATGAGTCACTTTCAATTATTATATTAATTATTATAGCCATTATGAAACCACATATTTATGCATTATATTTATCATATATGTTCTATTAGTAATAACTAAATTTTAAATTAACTGAAGAAATAATATTTTTACAAATATTACTGTCATTTTATGTCATCCCACACCCAGATAGCTCTATAATTTCTAAGATATACTGTTAATTACTATGTCTGAAAGCATAGTTATTTTGTTTCTATTAAAATTACTTTATACTCAAATTCTTTTACTCTTATGAATGTCCTCAAGTTATATTCTGCATTGTGCTTGATATTGAGTTTTTCATTGTTTTAAATTAAGTGCCGAGTAAACCTGCTGAGCACCATTAGATAATAGTATTATTACCCATAAAGGTGCATTACCAAAATCCATTAATGTCCACATCTTGAAAAGCTGACATATTTATTGGTAATTTAATATCCCAATCAATATACTTGTTTCAAAATATTTCTGGACATTTTTTCAAAACAATTTCACACCTTTTAATATTTCACAGCTGATAGTGCTCTGGTAAGACTTGAAAGGACATGTTATCATGTCATATAGTGCATTAATCCATACAAATATTGGGACAAATATTAATATATTAATATCAGCCATCTGTTTTCCACAGAATAAAATAATACAATTTCACATTGTTGATACAACAAGATAGCTAATGATTAGAGGACAGGAATACAGTACTCTCAGAGTGTAATTTCCTGCTTCACTTTTATTGAGGGAAGAAACCGTAGTATATGAAAGAATGAGGGTGGGAAAACCTGGCATTCATTTGCCATTGAAGCATACTTGTAATATGTGAGTGTGCTTTCTGAATAAGTGACCGGGTTCAGGTGTGATCTGTTATTTGGACAGGTTCGCTGCACTTCCTTATAGCTGAAATTTCCCCCGGGGCATCTGCCATTTCTCAGTGTCATGGATTTAAATCTTTATAGCACTGAAGCCTTCCAATTACTGAACATATATCACTTACCGTGGAAGGGTGTAGCACTGCCTGGGCTTGCATTCTGCAGAATATCAAACACCTAGCCCGCATTAATGAATTCCTTTGTTGCACTTTATTACATTTGTTTTGTTTTATGATAGCTACCATATTTTTGGGGGGGACACACTGGGGTCTCAATTCATATTCGGAGTGAACATTTATGCTGCAATCCGTATTATTGAAGGGTCCTTGTTGCTACATATGTTGTCAAAATATCATTTAAATCGTCTTTCTATATGTTGGGCAGTAATTCTTTTGTAAAAAATTGCTTTACTTTTTTGTAGAAGGAAATAACAACCTTTCTTTTGCATGTAATTATGTTTTTTAATAAAGCTTGCACTTCTGAGACTGACATACTAGACTATGAATAATGTAACCAATGTGTAATAATGGTTTAGAATATGGGCCAATCCCAAGTGTGTGTGTGTGTGTGTGTGTGTGTGTGTGTGTGTGTGTGTGTGTGTGTGTGTGTGTGTGTTCAAGTGTGCATGCATGCATACTTGTTTCTGATCTGTCAATCAACAAGTTTACTGTTTACTTCAGTGCTCTGACAATAAAAGGTTCACTGGCGGTATATGAAGAATGTGGAGACATTAAATAACCTATCTTGCTTCACATGTCAAAATAAATTCATGAATTGCCATAGCATCAATGATTGACATAACTAAGAAACGGCTTTCCTGCTTTGCTAGTTCCATAAACAAATAAAAAATAAAAAGGAGAGATGACTGGAAGCATCTTTTGGACCTCCTGTTGTGTTTCCAGCATGGTTTCTGTTCCACACCATGCACTCACTCACTTGTGGAGCCTTTTAACGCTAATGTACAAAGCATAAATATATTATAATCTCATTGGCCTGTCGATTTATACAGGTGTCACCTCTGACTTGATTTCCAGAGAGCAGGTTTTTCTTTGGCGGCGACTGAAGTTGCAACATTATTATCGGGCGAAATGTATTCATGATTCTGGAAGTCCTAGTGCCTTCTGGGCTTTGTAATATAATACCGCCCTCTTTATCAAATTTAACAGTTTATTGGAAACAGCTTGTACACATGATTTAGCCATGGCGCTGAGAGGCTCTCTCTCTCTCTCTCTCCCTCTCTCTCTCTCTCTCTCTATCGCTCTCTCTCTTCCTCCCTCTATCTCTCTCTCTCTCTCTCTCTCTATCGCTCTCTCTCTTCCTCCCTCTATCTCTCTCTCTCTCTCTCTCCTCCCTCTATCTCTCTCTCTCTCCCTCTGTCTCTCCCTCCCTTTCTCTCTCTCTCTCTGTGTCAGCTCCAGCGCTCTGATAGAGGCTCCTGGCAGAGCGTGGCAGCGCTCAGGGTGGCAGGCCCTTTTGTGCACTGTGTTGTTTGTTTCTCTGAGGAGTGCGTGATAACAACAGCATGACGTGACAAACAGGGACTGTGCCCTGCAGCCAGAGATAAGTGATATGTGCTTGAATGTTAGCGACCCATTTATATTGGCCTGCACTTGATATGCACTGCTGTTCACCTCTCACAATGATGAACCTCAACCAAACCTGAAAAGGCACGTTTCCTACAATAACATGGCGAGCGTGGCCTCTTAGTTGCGAGCCTCGATACTCCCTTTGTTTCCTCTCTGTGCTGTCAGTCACAGGCTGAATGATGGAAACAGCATACAGGTGCCCAGGAGGCCTTCTGTAGACCCTGCAACTATTTCCTCAGCCTGTTTTGCACTGTCTGTTTTACTAGCCGAAATTACTGTCAGAAACTTGGAAATCTACTCCAACACATTCATGCTTATACATGCATGCACATACATACAGTCACTTTAAAATGTCTGCTCTTGGGAGCAGCTCTCATGGTTGAGATGTGTAAAAGTCCAAATTCTTAATTTCTGCAACTTAGTGTTAGTCCAGATTGCAGCTGATGTACAATATTTTCATTTAAAAACATTCACAAAGAAATATTTGTGACAGAAAAAAAAACTGTGGACTGCTCTTGGGTTCTAGTTCTCAGGGCATGTCCTCTGAACTCTTCCAGGCCTGGTCCTTTTGGGTCCAGTGAAGCTCCAACGGCATTTGTATGAAGCATTCACCCCCACCTGTAGAGACCTCCCCAATGGTGAAACGCTACGGAAGTGCAGCTAACTTCAACATGACAAGGTGATGATTAGGCATCCACATTAAGGGAGCAGTCTGCTCTTTGAAAAAAAATAAAAACATTTCTTCTCTTTTCGTTCTCTGAAATGTGATCCCTTCCAGGATGTTCTTTGCATTGGCTGTGAATCAAGCGCAAAACGATACTCCTGGCGTTTCAATACGCTGACCTCAATGTATAACTTTACTGTTTTTGGCAACGGTGACGATTTCAGATGGAAGCACCTAAATACAAAATAAAAGAAAATGATTAGGGGATGAGTATTGGGTGTCACCCCGGGGGACCTGCAGGGAACCCCCTGGGTGTCAAGTTGCGGGGTGAGGGTCGGGCACCACAATGACATCCCAGGCTGAGGAATGCAAACGGAGAGCCACAGGCTCCCTTAACGCTAGGGCCGATGAGGTGCCTCGCCTTTGTGTGGAATATGCAGGAAACGCAACTGTAACAGTAAATACAATGACTGAGTGCCAGGGAGATTAAAAGGCTTTCTGTTGCATTTGTCTTTTTATGAGTTGTGGGGAGAAAGAAACCACAGCAGCTTTACGGCAAGCGGCTTGCCAGTTTGCATGATCTCCCTTGGAAACCAAGCTGGAGGAGAGCAGGGCCCTTCAAAGAGCATCATTCCCCGTGTTATTCTGAATCTACAATGGGACCACGTTTGCACTTCTGATTGAATTACAGTCTTAAGTTGTAGGGGCGTTGATTGAAAATGTTGATGTGAAGTTTTAATAATAGAACTGAATATGGAATATGAAATATGCAGGCTGCATTAAATGGAACAAAGAGCTACTGGAATTTATGCTGAGGGCCATTTTTAGTTCTGAGAAATATCTTACAATGAACCGGGTTTCAGCATTGCAAAATAAAGTATGATTGACAAAACACCATAATTAAATACTTCTTTGATGTCATAATTCCTTAATGCATGGAGAAATTATGTGATTACATGGATAGAGTATAAACATTCGTAATATAGAAAATATATCTATGGTCTAAAAAGCATATTTATCGGAGCCACAAGAGTCAACATTCACAACTAAGAATTCCAAATTGCGGGAAAAATATGTAGAAAAAAAATTCTACAATTATGATATATAAGTGTGTGCACGCATTTGCTCTGTGATGCTCCTCATCCTGAGAGACCCTGAGAAAGAAAGAAACTTTCCACCTCCAGAACATACTGCTGCAATGTCATATGCCTCGCCTTTAAGAAGTCCTACGGGAACAGTAAATAGAAACCAGCAAGTCTTCTGCAACCACTGCCCTTAATGATTTAAGGAGGCAGTCAAAGGTCACAGACTTGCTATTAATGATACCTTTTTACAAAAGACATGCACAAACCCTCCTATCTCTTAGACAGACTGTCACCCAGGGCCTCCATGGAGTGTTAGGGGAGATTACGGCATCTTACTGAGGAAGAGCAGACGCACGTAGGATCCCTGTCATGAAGCTGAGGCTTTGGAGAGACAAATGTACTTTTGAGTCTATTATTCACACATTGTTTTTTGTATATTATACTCTGTCAATCTGTAAGATTATTCAAAAGTCAAAATTCAAATTTCTTATTCTTGACAATAATGGTAAACAAAAGCTACTACACGTCTCTTTATCAGAGAATATACATTTTTTAAAAAAAAAAAAAACAATATATTTTTCTCTCCCTTTCTGTAGTTTCTTATCGAGAGGTGGAGGAGCTCACTCGGTGAATCTGTGGTGTGGCACAGCGAGCAGGAGCCGTGTGCGGGAGCAGTGTCTGGCAGGATAAAATATGGAGGGTTGGGCTTCTGGGCATATCGTATATCAGGCAGGTTTAGCATGTGCATAATAAAATGAATGACCCTGTTATCTGCATACGTTGTGTGAGCTTAGTTTAGTGTACCACCATTTATTGTGTATAAATGACACGCTGTCGGGCCTCTGTGGTGCATGATTAAGCTGGCACTGCTCTCTCGCTCCGCAACAGCTGTAGGCAAAACATTCCATGAGCCGGCCCGCTTTACCGTCCCAGCGCTTTGCCTAAATGTTTATGAGGTGTACGGCATGGAATGTGCTACTCGCTTTACCTAAGAACACCTGCGGTTCTCTCTCATTCTACTGATCGCTGGCTTTTACCTCCATGCTGGTTTTCTGCATGTATGACAACACACCATTACTATTTACCTGTTTATAATTTCCAACAAACTGCGAGGATTGAATTACATGGGGAAAATCCCTATCTCAGAATACAGTATTATGATATACCTCACTATAATCTGAAATAGATAATGTGGGAAAATATGATAAACTTAGAACTGCTGAATTGAGCTGTGCTGTTTCTTTGTATCTGTGTTGTTTTTAAAGCAAAACAACATATTAAACACTGTAATAACACTCAAAATGAGGATGGTTGTCATTATTGTGTTGCACTGCTGCTGTTTGACTGCTTTGTGCTGGTGTGTTGTGTGTGTGAAGTAGCACACCAGCACATTGTATCTTGAGGGCTGTGCAATACATTTTGATGGCACCATACAAATGAAATTTTGATTTTAGAAGTGTTTGAGAAAAATATCATCTGTATCAATCTGTAAAATTAAACTCACATCATGGTAATTCCAATAATACTTCACAACAACAGAAATCTTCGCCAATCAATGATATCTATATGAATAAGCATACATTTGTAAATTTTATGGCCAGGTGTGTGGGGTCTCTGTTTGATAACAGCAGTGAAATAAACATGCGTGATTTGGATACTTGATGCAAAAATCTGAATTTGTGTGCTATTCTTCATAATTCGTGCCACACACAAGAATAGTGAAGACTGCAGATCTTTCATCCACTGTGAGACAGAACTATTCCAAGGTGAAGAGAGGCCAGACACTGATTACACCAGCAGTCACCAGTGCTCCAGGCACTTCCACCAGATCACAGAGAGTGAGAGAAAGAGAGCAGAATGTGCAGGTTCACACAATCAGCACCTCCGATGAGAGTACCTCACGCACAATATTGTAATGTTTTTAACACGGTTTTGTAACAGTGTTACTGGCAATGAACCCATATGCACATGCTTAATATGCTTTTTCAATTTAAAACCCTGATGCAAAAAGGTTTCCATTAACACTTTAACACTTTAATCAATTAAAAGGCAGAAAGATGATCAAAACTAGGCACATGTATATGGCTGAGCATTGTTGTTAAAGACTGCAATTTAAGAAAATTATGAAGTTGACAAGCTAACTGAACACATTTCTTAACTGAAATATTCAAATCATTGGAAAACTGCATTTTTGGAGGAAATCATTAGTTACAAGGAAATGGAGACAAAGAAAGCTAGCAATAATGATAAATCAATATTATACCCCCTCCTTCAAAACTCAAATGAAAATTTCCAAAAGAGCTGAATAATGCTAAAAGATGAAACCTCCTCATTCAAAATAAATTGAGAGTTGATTGCCATATTGTTTCTCATTAACAGTTCTAGGGTTTAGTCAGAGGCCATGTTTCAGTCCTTGTTGCAAGCTCTTTTCCACACCACTCATGCCACACTTTTCCTTACCACCTTTGTACTCACTGTGTATCCTCAGACATAGTGCTTTTTTGTTTAATTGCCTTCAGTCTGTCTGAAATATACACCCATGCCATTTCCAATGGATATTTCAACTTTTGACTGCATATTTGATTGATTGTATATTTGCAGTTGTCCACTATACATATATATATATGTGTGTACTTGTGATTTGTTGCTATGGAGATCTCAATTATTGCTCACTTGATTTCTGGTTCATTTAAATGAAGGCTTAAAGCTACAAAATTAGAGTAGAATTTTTCCAGATTGAAATTCTTTAACTTGGAATGTTTTGATGTATTTTTATGGGTTCTGAAAGACCTCCATTTCAAGTGCATGTGTTTCTCTAAGGTTCTACTGTGTATTAATTCATACTGCTTTATTTAGATACTGTCTCAGTTGTATGTTTGGTTAGAAAGGACATAATTTTAGTCTGGACATCTAGGCTTAGGTCAGGTTTCAGTCAGTATGCCAGTGTGTCAGTTTGCACTATGAAATTAACTCACCAGACTTTTTTTTGAAGCAAAAAATGCATCACTTGCATTAATTTGATAGTAAAAATACTTAAGAAATTGTGACTCAATCTAGGCCGTGATCTTGACCAGAGTACCCTTATTTTGACTGTTTTTTGAATCTTTTTTTCATCAAAAATGATAACACTTTCACCAGATAGAATTATATAGTTATTCATAGAAATATCAGGAGAGTTTGACATCATATTGAATATGACATTATAAAGAATATTTTAAAGACAAAATTCCTCAAACTGTAATTGGATATTGGATTACACACAGAAGAACATTTCATTTTATAATACAAACCACAGCTATGAAAATACAGTCAGCAATCTCCTCCCAACTAGTGAAGCTTCAATGTAAGTTTACTAATCAAACTGTTATACTATGAAATTTCAATTTCCTTTTAGTTTAATAACCAAAAAATTAAGTAATAACCCACAAAGCCTACTGTCATGACAATAAGTTTACTAGCCGATAATAATTTGCTAGGATTTCCTTCTGCAGTGGAATCCGGGTGAGATTAAAAATGAATGACCACAGTTTTGGTCTAGTTAGCCTCACATGCTAAAATGTCAGAACACCTGTTTGTTCATTACACAAAAATACTGCAATTTCTTGTAAACCCAGCAATTAGATTTAGAATGAGAATTACATTGGCTGCAGTCATCAATGAACATAATCAATGAGTACTGTCAACGATTCAGACTGAGAATTGATACACTTCAGATGCTTTTCTCCTTCCCAGGAAACCCAAGAGGAAATAGTGAAGCATGGCGGGCTCAGCCATTTCTGTGCCATCTTTGCCCATCACTTCTCTGCCTGCAGCCACGTTACTCTGACAGTGCTGTTCTCAGGTCAGCCCAACCTGCTTGGTGCTGCTTGCACACATCTGCATTGATTTTTTCCCCCTTTATGCTCCTCTTGGCACTCCGCCAGCTTTCGTTCATGTCACCTGTTGATAATCTTAGTACTCTAAAAGTATTAATTTTGTGTGTGATTGAATTACACGCTTGATTCCTTCCCTCAGGTGAGGTGATATGTCTATTTAATGGAGACTCATACAATAAGAGTTCCCAAACAAGCTATTTCCATTCTTTCCAGCTGAATTTCTGGTATGTGCCATATCATTAATTTCAATTCTGTTTCCTTTTCCTAGACTCACTTCTCATGATGTATGTTCTTCACTAACTGTGGCCTGCGCTGATTGTTTTTTGTAGTCTCAAATACAGCTGCAGCTCCTTCTTAGTGAATCTACCCCTCATTATGTAGTATAAAATATAAGTCTTAATTATTGCCTTTGTACTCTAATCTATCAATATATTTTATTAGATAGTGCTCCAGATGACAATGGAGGCCTTCATAAAATGTTCATATTGTCCACAGAGATAAAAGGAATACAATAACATATTCATGACAGAACAAAGACTAATATTTCCATGTTCCAATTTTGTGCAGTGCACATTCTTTAAATGCTGCAAGTCGTTACAAAAATAACAATGTTCATTTATCAGATAAAGAAAAAACTAATCCCCAGTGTTACAGTACATGCTCCGCAATTTAATAAAGAAAATTAAAACACGCCGACAGTGACATCTTAAAATAGCAAACATGTAGCCACAGTACTTCTTCCTGTAATAGCTATTTTTGTGAGGCCCATCTGTCTCAGGTGAAGATTGACTTTGGCATTTTTATTAAAGAAAACATTGAGCGTCTGAGCACCAAAAAAAATCATCACAGAACTCTCCCGACAAGGAACGCGGCGGAAGAGACTCGTTCTGAAAGTATGCAGACAGTGTCTCCCTCGGCAACTGGAGTGTGGAGTCACAGCGCACCTGATTCACACACTCGGCCATTGTTCTCACAGTTATGTTCCTTTATTCCCACTCCGGCTCTGGCTCTGCCCTCTGCCATGGTGCTGCCAGGCTTCACTGAGGCCATATCACTTTCATGCACAACATATGAAATTATGGGGTTGAGAGGGGCAGGAGGATGGGGGCGGGGTTTTGATCTGGCTCATCACAGGCCTCCTCGGCTGCAGCCTGCTGTGTGCCCCTCATCACTAAATAAATGGAAGATGGAGGCAGCTGAAGTATGTGGGGAGTTATTTTGAACACCACTCAAAAAAGAAAAAAGAGAAGGACTCACTACATTGTAAACCCTACATAACATATGTTGACACAGGCTTGGGGTGCATGTCTCCTAATCCGATTGTTCCATGAAGAATTTTCTTTTGATGTACTTTTGTCTAATAGTAAAATCAACACTTCACAAACTCTTCATACACAGTGTTAAGTGTTGGTTTAATTGAATCTTATATGAGGAGTTTATTTCACACAGGCTATTGCTATCACAGATTCCAAGCAGCCACTGTTCTATGAATCCAGAATAGGTGATCTCCCATGCAAATACTTCAGTGAGTCAAACAATTATAAGATGGGGCTAAATGAAAAACAGCTGACTCTGTAGCCCTCCTGGACTGGAATCTCTGACGTGAGATGTGTATTATATATCAGTTTTTGTACCATATGTGCAGTAATTATTTTTGGTGGCACAGACATACAGGTATCTGAATCATGTCAAGAATCATTCAAGAATTGTTATAATAACAATAATAATAATAATAATAATCATCATCATCATCATCATCATCATCAGAATCATAATAAAGTTTCCATTGTATGCACAACTGTATATAAAATGGTACACTGGACATTGGCTTTAGAATAATGTAACTTGTCAAATCCTTCATCTAGCCATATCATACTTGAAAATGAGATGTACTAGGTGACTGGCTGGTTACACAGTCTGCAATTGACAAGGATTAAATAGGCTCTGAAAGAAGTAAATATGATTAATGAAAGTGATTTATTTCCTTCATTCCATTCTTTATTACAAGAATTAAAATGAGCCACAATGGTTGAGGGGCTGCCACAGTAATTAAAGCAGTCTCCCACTTGGAGCACAGGCTGTTAACCTCAGAAGTCATATGGGTTTAAAGAGCTCATGTCTTCTTCAGGATGCATTCTTCACAACTGGATAGAGCTGTAACAACAGAGCAATACAAACAGCGAAATGCAATTAATCAGCAAAATGTATGAAGGGTTACGAACCAAACCTGAGAACTCGTGTGAGATAATATTCTTTGCAAGAGACGATTATATGGCACTGACTACAAAGCAAATGAAAGAGTTACTGAACTTGGCAAGAGATCAGTCATTCCAGTGGAGTCACCCCTTACAATAGACACTGTATTAAAGCACCTATGAAAATATGAATCATTACCACAGTGGGATTGCTATTCTCATGTGTAATTGCTCAATAAATTGGTTATTGGAAATAAGTATTATATTTGTTTGTATTAGAATCTCAGATTCTTTTTTTTTTTTGGAATGGAGATAAAATTGCACCTGAAGTAGGACTGTTTCTGCTGAAATCTGCGCCGTATGGTAAGAATTTACCAGATTAGTTTAGCCACCAAGTGTGAGATAAACCACATTGTCAATTGCCCAGAGGGCTGAAGGAGAGCACAGGACCTGTCAATCAAAGCCAGCCTTCAATCGTCCCATTCATACACTTCCTGACACTCCTGCAGTAAAGTCTTTGAGAATTCAGCACAGGAGGAGAGCCGCATTAGCAAAAAATATTAAAGAAGAAACATATGTTCAGCTCATGATTTTCCTTTTTAATTACTTTCGATGCCTGGACAAAAAAGGCAATCTTCTGCATTGAAAATTGGGACAAATACAAAATAAAAACTGGGAAAAGTGTGAATAGAAAGCTTTGCAGAAAAGATGCAAATTGGGAGATGTCTGCTTCATTGATGAAATAGATAAAGAGCGGATGTCTTATGGAACACATATAGATGAGACAGATAAGGAGCGGATGTCTTACAGAGTACATATGAACGAGACACACCAAGCCAAATGAGAAAGACTTAAGCTGTGTATTTATTATTATTATTATTATTATTATTATTATTATACTGTTATAGAATTAAAGCCAGAAAACAAAATGCTGCATCTGAAGAGTCAGAAATCATACAATGTATGGTCTTATAGGAGATATTATAATTTCTTTTTAGTGAGTGTAATTTTACTTTTTAATAAAGCTTTGTTATGCTAGATTGCAAATAAGCCTCTGCTTTAATCCATCTACAAAAGTATCCCCCAGGGATCAATAAAGGTACTTTTCCCCATAAAAGGTGTTCACACAATGAATAAACTTAGTATAATGAGGTTCACACAAAACATCTAAGAATTATAAATCTGTTTAGCTTTAAAATTGCATTCATTGAGAAGCGAGGAAAAAATAATCATGTGGTTGTTGCTTTATTCTTCTTTTAATGCATTCAGGGGGAGAGGCAGTGTTTGGAATACGGTATTCGCACTCATCGGTCTTCCAGATCTATCCTTGACACTGCCTGCCCTACAGCCTAGTCTATTTAGCTCAGATCTGATCAGCATCTTTATAGTTTATCAGCCTTGGGGTTCAATTTTGGCTTGGATGCCTTTACAAATGAACACAATCACTGGTGAGTCTGTGCGTCCTGATTGCATAGAGGAAACAGAGCTGGGAACTTTAGTGGATTACCATGTCACTTGAGGATAAAGCACAAACACAAATGCACCCACAGAGGACTGCCTGGCCGGCTATTGGTATTCCATGCTTGTACTCTGTCTTATTTCACTAAAATAATATAATTGTCTCTCATCTTATTGCTTGTAAAGCCATATTCTTTCTGCAGGCAATGTAGGTGATCAATGTACTATCTAACAGAATCAATTCGTCCAGGAATACTATTTATTTTGAAAATGATCAAAGGCGGGACCTGGGCATGAAGCTGTAGTGACTGTATTAGTTTAGTGTGTTGGGTCCTCATGTCAAGGAGCAATCAGTCAGCAGTCTCGTTGCTCCATTTCTCATGTCTAGGGCACTTATCTCTGTATGTGGAGCGAGAAATATTTACCAAACCCTACAACTGCTGCAACCTGCCTTATGCTGTGCATGAAATGTCTTTTAAATATTCTGACCTTCAGTGTTCACTATGGCCGAGGTGCAATGGAAACATTATCGGTGACTTATGTAAGTTGTAATTTGCTTCTTTTATTGAATAAATTACCGAATATGGCACATAACTGAATGCATTTTTGTGTTATTAAAGTAGGATGAACTGGCACTTTGTGTGGGTGCACACATTGTTTCAGATGTTTACTGCAATAATGTGGACATGCAAAGAGTACATCCATTGATTATATTGTTGTTACATGTTTTTACAAACTGCAATAACAAAGGAATTCTATTTTTGCAGTCACACACTTTTTGATGTCAGATCATTGGACCAATCTCGGGAGTAAGCAGGAATGTTCTCCTGTTTAAAGTTAAGACCACTGTCTTTCCCAATGAATAGAAAGAACATAAAGATTCCCAGTATATAACTTGGCATCACTTTCACAATGTTTGGCAAGCCTTGTGAAAGGAAAGTTATGCCTCATTGTCGATCAGTTTTATATCTGAAACTATACCAGACATGCATTCCTCATCTCCGTGGTAGATCTGCGGTTCACACAGATTAAAACCGTGAGTCATGTTAAAATACAGTGAAGTCCAACCATTTATAGCACTGGACACAGATGGCAAGAAGCTGCTGTTGTCCAGCAGGACCGAGTCAGACAAAATTAAAGTCATTTTTACAGCAACGCACTATGTTTAAAAATATATATATTCATTCTACTCCTGAAATAATCATATAAGCATTGAATATATCCTGTATGTGGTTCTGTAAATATTGCACCAATTAAATTATGAGGTAAGTAAAGGACAAATGTTGAATAAGTACAGTCCTATATCTAAGTATATTCACTAAGACTTGCCCTTTAAAAATTAATTCCACCTCCTGCTCCAGGAGACAGGAATTTCCACTGGGAGTCCAAGTTTAAGTACATCTCAAAACAAGCTATGTCTATATTGAGTTCAGTGATTTTTTTATTGGTAAATCTTGTCAATACAAAATCTTTTCAAAAGACATAAAATATGAAACTAGTTTTACATTATATTCAAGGGTTAATCTAACATACAATCTTACATGACAGGAAAGCAGCTGCATACTAAAAAAGGCTACTCCATAATTGATGACACATTGCAGGAACATGGGTTGTTTTCAGTACAGGAAAACATAATGAGTAGGTTGTAGTTTCCATATCAAGTCTGTTCAAGATGTATGAATGCCCTGTAAACTAAGGTCTGAACTGCCTTTTGTTCAACTGTCCAGGAAAAATGGTTGCGCCATGTCCAGGTTTTCCTTATGCTGCCCACGCAGTCTTACTGCAGACCTGATTGCAGCATTCGTCTGTAATCTGTGAGTTAGGGGTCTGTGAATAGAACGCATTTCATTTCAATTCATTTCACATTGCCAATCCCACTCTCCCCAGCGTGCCGTACAATAATTTCATCTCGTATAAACAATCCGTTTAGAAGAGAATTAAGAGTCCCCCTCCCCTTGGGGCAGAAATCATTGACCAACATATGCCAGAAAACTATTACAGACCCGTGCTACAGTATGAGAACATGTCAGAGGGGAACTGGGAGGGAGCTCTGAGGGTGACATCAGGCCAGAGGTTACAGTTTTGGCAGCTCAGGTTTTGTCCATTTGTTCTGTAGCTGGAGGTTTTGCCCTTGGAGATGTGGAGGGACTGCTGGAGTGCTCTTGCCCAGACTCCGGTCCAGGATCCCTGTTGTGTGTGAGAGCAGATGAACAATGCTCCCAGCGTGAGGCAGGATGTAGCATTCTCTCTGGGTGCTCTTCAAATACACGGCATATGCTGCACTGGGGGACTTACTGCACTCCTCCTGTTATTCTTTCCACAGAGTCAATGGCTGTCCAAGGTCATGAGCACATGTCAAAGGCTGGGACTCAGTTTAGCGGCAGCACACTTAGAACCATGCAGCCATGTATTTCACTTCATAAGATTAACTTACAAAATCTTTGTATTTTATATATTTACTGATCTTTTCTCCAGACCTTATGTATACTCAATGTGGCACAATTTGATACTAAGACGGAAACATTCTCATTGTGGTTTGAATGAAAAAAGAACTGACAGTAGTCACAGGCCACTGAACAATACTGAACACAGCACTGTAAAAGTAAGGTGAACATAGGAAAAGCCGAAAGATAAAAAGATGAGATATGCCACAACTGTGCAAATCAGAATAATGAATTGAATGATTATGAGGTCATGGCATCAGTGACTTTTGGGAAAAACAGAAAATAATGTGTATCTAAAACTTTTTGGGACATATATTATGAACATATAAATGCCATTCTTTTCAACGGAAACATGTCAGCTCATAGTCAGATCACATCAGGTTTACTCATGGTTTATTTCACAACACTGCTGTCCCAACACGCTTTTCAAAAACACCATCAGGAATAGAAGAACATTTTATGGATTGGAAGTTGTTAAAAAACTTTCTCAACCAAAAAACAAAAATCATTTCAAAATAAATTTTGCAAAATCAAATCATGCCAGAAGACTTTTTCTGTTGTCCATCCACTTGGTTCAAAATTTGTAGTTTTATAGATCTGTTCCATTCTTTGTAAAACATTTGTATGACAAGTATATTTTTAATATTTCAGTAAAATGGGTTTACATTTAAATATAAATCATACTGGTATCTATGTAAGGATTGCAACTGCTGTACAAAAAGGATTGTAAAGGGAGTGCATACTCTGAAGTGTTTCACTAACCAGTCGTTTTATTACACACTATACTAAACACATCCATTTATAATGAATCACACTCAGCCAGGGCACAAATATATTTATGGCCAGCAATTACAGGAGAACGTGCTAATAGTGTCTTTAGTGCCTTATTATTATTTACTATGGAGTTCTGAGAAATGAGCTGAATTCAAAACATTATTTCACAAATCAGAACCTTCAGAATGAAAAAATAAATACCCTTAAATTACTGATGCACATCCTGAAATTAGCAGTACATACCAATACATTTCTGATTTCAACCATCAAATTAGTCATTCTCACCCAGGTATTGATAATGTGTGCCCTCAAATTAATGTAAAGTCATTTGTTCTCAAAAATTAATCATTTGCACACTTAGTGAATCAAATGATTTATTAAATACTGGGTATGAACTACAAATGTTTGGTATGACTGACATATTTGAGGGTATGGTTTATTAATTTAGGGGTTTTGGTTCATGACAAAAGTATTTCGGGGTGGCCTGTTAGGGGTTCAGTACATTAGTCTCACTTGTTAAATGTTTCACATGACTGCTCTTGGTTTTGAATGGTTCAGATCTCAGTGGTTTATTTTATGAACTCAAGACTTCAGAGAAGTATAAAGGGGCATGTTTCTCATCTCCTTTTAAATGTCTTTTGTTTTGTTTGTTTGTTTTGTTTCTCAGGTTAGTATTGAAAGGTATGGCAAATGCATGGAAGGTATGGAATTGACAAAATAGAGTTACATTTTTATATGTACACAGCAATCATATGAAAGTGTGTCGAGGTGATGTGTCTGTTTGTTATTTTATTGTTATTATATGATAATTGTTATTGTTCATGGAAATGTTCTCTCTCTCTCTCTCTCTCTCTCTCTCTCTCTCTCTCTCTCTCTCTCTCTCTCTCTCTCTCTCCCTCTCCTCATGTTTGTGTTTTCCCTATGCTCAGGCTGACCACTTATTATTAGGGTAGCACAGGAAGAGAAACCGTAACAAAAAGTTCAGTTGTAATTGGTTACGGTCACGCTAACCAAACAGGAAGGAATCTGCAACTGATTAGAAGTCTTCCTCCTGCATTAATAGTCCCAAAATTAATTAGGTTCAGGGTCTATTCCCACTATTGGTTTTCCTGTTTTGAAGCTGTTTTATAGAGCTCAAATCCCCAGACAACAAAGCCCAGTTTCAATTACGGGGGAGTCATATGGGGCCGCGCCGTGTAGACCCACATCCAACTCTCCCTGTACGCAAATATCCCCAACATCCAGACCTGCACATAATCCCACGCTGACTCACACCACTATCACCCCATTTTCATCTTGGAGTGCTTTGCCAGAAAAGTTCAAAAGCACCATTGCATTGTGTACAAGTTTCTGCTCTAATCTATTGTGTCTGCCTAAAGTCTATGAACTTAATTCATCTCCTAAGGAACCTGAATCATGGTCTCATCATCAAGTTAGCACAAGCCTGTGTGCTGGGAATACCATCAGGCTTTTAGTGTTGTTTGTTTGATTGTTTAAGAATATGTAATGAGTGAAAGATTTACAACACAGTATGTTGATATTATCCATTCCAAGTAAATTCCAAGACCCAGATTCAATTTGATTGCAATGTGCTTTGTACTAAGTTTGAGTAACATGTGTATGTGACATCGACTTTGTCTAGATCACGTTGCAGTCTTATGAGCTCAGCAGTCACTGATGTGAACAGAAATGGGTAAGGTTTGAAGTGTTTCACTTAAATAGGTTACATTTAAAAGTTATAAAGTGAACTGCTTTTATACTGAGGCCAATCAACAATTGCATGTCCTTTTTTTCTTCACAGGGTAATTTCACAAATCTATGAAACTGTAAGAAAATACAAAGTATGTAATTAGTATTAAATGTAAATTAAGAACAAATTATGTCTGAGTCTGTCAATTGTATATCTATGGAAGATCTTTTCATTAACTGAATGAATCACCGGCTAGCAATTTATTAGGCTTTAGTGTCTATTTGTGTATGATTATTGACATTATGCCTACTTTTTCCAGTCTTGGAACATATCCAGTTTAAATAGAAATGAAAACTAAATGTTGGAGTTTATGTGTGAGAATTTCCAGGTTCCCATCTAACTGCAGTGGAGACCTCTTTTCCCAGTCTTTCCCTTTATGGTATTGGTTACGGGATTACACAACCCCTTTAAGCCTTACAATGAGTTACTTTTTTCAATGAACAAAAGACTCTACATACTGGATGCATTCTCCACAGTCTAAAGGTTAATCAAGAACAAATTCAGCAAATATTCTCAAAATGTGGGGCTTTGCAAAACACAAACAAAAAACCCCACAATGAAATACGCATATTACACATAGTTGCTGCCTTTAAAGAACTCTTAAGATGTCAGCATTTAGACTCATCGAGTTAAAACTTTGGTTCTTTTAACTTTATCCAGACAGGAATAACAAAACTAAAGCTTTTGAAATTAGCTGGATTCATTTTTTTTTCTGAGAGTGCTTGATTCTTTCTATATGTCTATTGTGTGTTAAAATGCAGCTTAACTGTATTATGTTAAACCTCCATCAACTGGACTCAGGAAATATACATTATATATAGAATTACATATTTAAGAGAAACCTCATCTTTTATGTTTCTACCACAACCAGATGATTATTTTCCAATCACATATTCATTTTTATTTATACTACAGTCAAACAGTCTATTAATGAATTGATTTGAAAATAATTTGTGCACTTTTTTTTGACAAAAATACATTAATAATTACCTCTAACATAACTGCATGACAATAAAATATTATTAATGCTCTTCAAAACAGCTTGGTATTACATACAGTCACTATTTTTTCAGCTTTTCCAAAAGATAAAACCAGCATGATATCATTGCATTTAACAATGACAATGCATTTTTAACGATAAAATGTTCCTGCATTCAAATGCAGTGGACAGTGTAGGCAATAATAAAAATTTACCTTTTAATTACAAATTTAAATAGTAAAAAAATTGATACAATATGATAGTAACAGTACTGTTTGCTAAAGATCAAATGGACAGAAAAATAGCAAAAAGAAATGTGGTGAAAAACAGCTGGAAAAAAAACTGAACCATTGTAATTTAACAAAGAGTAAAATTTATGGTATAACTATCAAAAGTTTCAGGTCAAATTTTTTTCTAAATCTGACTTTTAATACTTGGACCAGACAGCATGGAAAATAAGCCCAGATAGATGCAGACCAGAGACTTACATGAATTTCTGTAAGCAGTGTAGGTCGATTTTCCTCTGTTTAAGAGATGGATAAGTAGCAGAAAGCTTTAACATTATAAATCTAACAACACTGCCTGTAGCATTAGCAACCAAAGTCATTTACTCCTGAAGGACACTTAAGAGCTATGTTATGCAGTTCAGAGGATTCTTCAAAGGCCTATATATATTTTTTCACAAAATAATTTGTATTACATGCATTTTATAAAATCAGAAACTTACCCCCTTAATCAATAACACTCTTTCAGTTAATATTAAAGTTCAGTCTTTGGAATCAGCATGTGATTGCACCCCTACAACCCTATTACTCACCAGCCATGATGCAGTTTTACAGCACCTTACACAGCGTCATGCTGGTCAAAGATTAAAGCCTCCCTGTCACTATGAAAGAAGAGTAAAACAGATTCAGCGTTTTCTGGTCTCAGGTTAGTGTAAGGACCATCATCACATTAACATTCTTCACAACGCCCGCTCCGTATCTGTTAAAGATCACCTTATTTTCTTAAAAATAAGCCTCTGCTTACCAGTTCCTTACAGACTCACCCAAATGGTCATTTCAGCATGTGTTGTCTGTCATTGGAGTTGAAAATTGGGGAATGGCCTGGAAATTGGAAACATCTAAAATGCAGTCCTGGAGAACGGAAATCAAAGTTAAATGAGATCATGCATGCCAAGAAAATGTTTTACCAAAGGGCATAAAGGAAGTTGGAGATAAGAAAAAGAAGAAACTACTTAATGTTGTGTTACTGGATTGTGTTAAGAGGGGTTTTTCTGTGCCTGTTTTGTCAAAAATACATTTTTTAGATTCTTTGAATTCTAAATAAAATGTATCTTGCATGACAGGCTGGAAATGAAAAGTCGGCAACACAGAACTGTACACAATTATAACTGCCTCCATAATTTGTTATTGGCTTCCTTCTAACATTAACATTTAATATAAATATATAAATAGCCTGATTTAAAGCTGCTGTCTCCAAAACTGCAAGGTATTTGAGAACATTTTATTTCCATTATTTGTAATATATCTGCATTAATGTGTGTAACATTGAAGTATATAAAACAATTTGAACGTAATGCGTATATAAATGAGGGAGGTGTGTCTGTATAAAATCAGCTTGTCCTCAGATTGTTAAACATCTTTGTAAGAATGAAATCTTGGTCCCCCAGGCTTATCTTTTTAAGTCTAATGAAGACAGAACCTATTGAACGACTCAAAGGTCTGCACTTAAGAGCTCCATCAATACCTATTTATGCTTTTAGTCCTTGAGATTTTGAAGTATTTTCCCCAGTTTGAGTTCTCTCCTCCCTCTTTCTCACTCTCTTTCTCACATGCACAAACACACACACACATACACATAAGTTATTTATTGTCTGGACTACAATATCCAACCTGTGGAGAGTATTACTGATTCCCCAACAGAAATATAGTCTTCAAGTATGCTTTACAGAAGTGCATAACAAACAATTCATTATAGATATCGTAAGGTATTAAATTCTATAGATGTAAATTTGGGATTGTTAAGTTAAGTTGAAAGATATCGTTCTTCCAATTAATTGTTTGAGTCACACCTACAGTAAGGCAGAAAAGTGAAACTCTGCCTCACACAGTGTTATATAGACATATGTGCAGTTTTAGAGATAGCATGTGACACTTCACCCTTTGCTTTATTGATACAAACAGCAAAAAACATCTCTAATTTAACCAGACATTCTTCAGGACAGTACTTCAGGAATGTACCGTTTGTTGCCATGACAGCATTTATATAATAATATGGTTTTCAAAATGCACTCATTTGATAAGCGTGTACTTGCCTAAGGAGGTGTATCTTAACAGGATGCTATTATTGTCATCCTTTACCCTGTGTGGCTTCTCACAGGTGTGTCTTCCGGTGTGTCTTCCATGATGCTCTATGAAAAACAAAGTTGACACAACAGCCTTCCCCACCAGCACCAGGTCTCCAGCACATACGTGAGGATGGTACAGTATGTGTGCTGCACACACGTCAGGACAGAACCCCATGCCTGCAGGTCAGAAGACAGAAAACAGATCAGGGTCATGTTCTTCTCACACGCTGAACCAAACCGGAAAATCCAAAGCACTGCATGTCATCTTCTGAGATTGGAAAAGAACTTGAGCTGGAAGCCAGAGATATAGGTATGAGTTTTATACACATACTCACAGATATATTGTGTGATTAATTGTTGGATATTTTGTATGATTAATTCAAGTCATCATATATCATAATCGTATACCATACTAGCTATAGTGCTTTATGATAGAGTATAAATAAACAATTAAGACCTAAATATATATGTTCGGTCAAAAGGGATACAGCATAAATCAAATCCTTGATTCAAATGACCTCTTTTAAGTCCCAGGAGAAAGTAATTCACATTCATCATTTTTAACATACTGTATAATTCACGTGTATTCTTGGTTGTATGTTATTCAAAGCATTCATATGTGGTGTAAATAAAGCAGGTGTGCTATTTTAGACATGGTGGAAATATTACAATACATCATTTTCCCACAAAACACTTTGGCAAGAAAATGATCCCAGAAGCAAAAAGTTCAGCAAGTAAAGACCAGTTCAAAGGGAACTTTTTTCCATCACCAAGTCATTTTTGCAAAGCCCTGTTATCAACTTACTGTCCTGGCATCAGTTCAATAAGCACTTTTACTGGATCAACTATCTTTGCTGAAAACAAAACGCCCGAAAGGCCTGTTGGGAAAATAATGATTATGTATAAGAAATGTTAAGTACTTTTCAGTGAAAATTAGTTTTAATGGTTTCACAGCTACAGTATTCGGAAGTAAAATATAACATAAAAAAGGTTTGCTATGTCCTTGGGCAATTTGTGGGAAAAATGAACTATGTATCTGACATTATCCACAACTTTATTGAATATACAATATACTGATGTGACTCCAGATCAGAGTTAAAATGAGTTTGCAGTGATATCCTCTGCATAAGTAATCAGCCAGTACAACATTTGTTCTGCTGTGATTTCTTTTTTATTTAATCTGTGAGGTTTTTATTTTTGACAATAACATGGATTCTCTTGCTTTAGCTGATTAATGGCCAATAACTGCTGTGGTTATCCTGAGCCTCTTCAAACCAAGTTCTGAATATGTTCACAAGTCGTTTCCCTGAACACAAGTATTCCTCCTCCATTAAATAACAGATGAAAATGTGTTCAGCACACATGGCAAATTTGCAGATCTAAGAATTTCAGAATAAAAATAACATATTTTCCCTTATGGACATTTATTTTCTCCTATGGTCTGTTTAAATTTTTTTTCACTGAGTAATTTCATTTTTAAGAAAAATATTTGTTTTCTTTCAGATCATATAGACAGTTCACCAGGACTCTTTCTGGTTTCCTGGCTTTTGCTTCCAGGAGTTAATGATCATTGGGGACAGGGGGCTCTCAAGAAAAGTTACAACATCCCAATTAAGACAAAACATGATTAAAATCCAGAATCCTCCCACAGTTTCTCACAGAGAATAACTGCAGACAGAAAAGCAGTCTGGTAGCAGTGTCATAGTATTTAGCAATAGTATTGGGAGAAGTAGTCATAGAAGAAGCAGTAATGTTCATATCTTGCATATTATTAGTAAATATACACCATCTGATTTGTTACGCCGAATGGGAGTTGACGGCATTCTCATCTCTGAATGTTTCTGTGTGAGAAAGAGGAAGGGGCTCACTGTGAAATTCACCCATGCTGGGGAAAGTGTTTAAAATACTCTCTGTAAGAAATGCAAAATTTATGAATCCCCACATCTCAGCTTGATTTATGTGAAATAATAATACACTATTTAATGCTTAAACATGGCTAGGAGCAATCTTTGGCTATCAAGATGTACAATGGAGTAATGGCTTGGGAAGACAAATCACCTTCTGGACTTGTGATGCTTGTTTAAAGGTACTCGGCAGATATATTAAACTATATGTAATTGTACACTAACTCCGCGCTGTAGGCCTACGAGGCGACGGAAGGGGCGACGGCAGTTTGCAATGCAGATGGAGAGGTGTAATCAGTTTGGCTAAAGCATGAAGAAGAGGGAGCGCTAGAGCTGTTCTGATCCTCTCACATTGCTCTTTTGAGGTGATCCATTCTGGGCTAGCGATGAGGGGACATGCGCTCAGTCACAAGAGCATAAGGGAGAAATCCTAAAACACATTCTGCTTCTTGATCACTAGTACACAATGTTTCTTGTTTCAGGTTAATTTTGAACTCTCTTGGTTTCATATTTCAGAAATTCAGCTTTTTTGTTTTGGCTGATTTATTGCACATTGCGCTATTTAGTAAGCGCTTTGTTTTTAATATGACGCTCTCAAGTCGACTCTTAGCAGAGGGCCATCATGCTTGTCTCCACACACACAGGTAGCTACTTTGCTGGGACTCCCTGGCAGGATAGTGGTGTATAAGATCATTTCCCATTGGATTCCCTTCTCAAAACCAAACCACGCAATGTCACACAAGTTTTATTATAAATAAACTAGTAATAAACTGACAACAATGGAAAATCCAGAAAATTCTGTGTGTACATGTACATGCTTTTGTGTGTGTGTGTGTGTGTATGTGTGTGTGTCTATTATATCCACCTAGCTAGCTAGTCTATGGATCATGGTGCCTTTGACATAACTTAAAGCCAATTTCTTTTCAACTCAAGGAAATAAATGAGTAGAAAGCAGGGGGATGGTAGGAGACTCCATTCCAGTGGCCAGGTTCATACCTGCACCTGGGGCAAAGACTTCCAGCCTGACACTAAGATTTGTTTGACGATCTGCTCAGACAAAACCCAGAGTTTCCACTCAAATCAAGATTCATGTCTTCCATGACTTTCCAATGATTTTTAAGGATATGTGTAAGATTTTCAAAGATTATTTATTTGATTGCTTATAAAAGTCAAATTCTAGTGAAGCCGAGACACTTTGAAGATGGTACTGAAGGGGGAGGGTGGTGCTTTTTGGGACATTTAGCTAAACATATTTAATTTTGGTGCAGAGAAACAGCTAATGCTCTTCAGCAGAGATCTGAACACTTGTCACTTTTGGCTTTTTTGGCAGCATATAATTGGGCCTAGGGGGTGTTAGCATCAGCAAACATATATCACTGGCACTGTAAGTAATACCTGCACAAATAACATTCCATTAATGTGTAAGAAAAAATTATGATAGTATTAGGGATTAAGGATTAATATTATTTATTAATTATTTAATTAATTCCACAATTGAATTAAAATCTTTTATTTTGATAGTTTTGATGTTAATTTGCCAGTTATCTGAGATGTAACCTGAAACACTTAACTTAACTTACTGAGAATAACACTGATAAAATATCACAGATAAAATATCCTTTTAAATGTTCAACATCTATCGGTTTTTCTCACAATGCACATACAAAGATGCATAGACACAGACACACATACGGTTTACTGAAAGTGTTTAAGAGCATGCAGACTTTCTCTTCCACTGTCTGTGCCTGGAACAGCTGAGTGTGCTCACCCATGACCCTGTGCTATCTCGCCTGCTGATCCTCCAGCAGATCTGGGGATGATTCTGGAGTCTGAACCAAGACCTCCCTCTGCTCTCTCAAATGATTTTTAATCTACAGGACAGAGGCCTGCTGAAAAGCCATTTTCATAACATAAATGTGACTGTATTTTATAGCAAATATGTTTCCTTTAATTTGCATGAAGACATTAAATGTATTATTTCAAAAGTGATATGCTAAATGTATAATAATATTGCTTCAGGAAGGGGAGTGTATATTCTGGATAAAAAATAAAGTACACATACATATTTTGTGAGCTAGCATTTTGCTTTCATCATTAGTGTTTGAAAGTAATAATTACCACTGTAAAATATCTCCCCATAACAGGGCTGGCATTGTTAATTATAATTTATGCTTCAGCAATTATCTTTTATTTAATTAAAAATCTTCAAATGATTTAAAACTTTATTGCAGGGCTGCCATTGCAAACAATTCACTCTGTTTGTCTCATAGTCTAATATTTAATCACCTATGGTTTACAGCCAGCGCCCAATAAGGCAAACAAACAACATAATTATAATAGTTCAATTAAGTCTATGGGTAAATTACACAACAACCACTGTCCTGGTTTTTCATTTGTGTGTGTATGTGTATTTGTGTGTGAGTGTGTGTGTGTGTGTGTGTGTGCGTATGCGTGTTCGTGCATTCCTGTGTGACCTACTACATGGGAGGTTTCTTGGATACCTGTTTGTTCTTTTCAACTAATCGGTGCCATCAATGCATAGATGTTAAATCTAGTACAGTCAGGTGCAATTACATTAATAAAATGCCACAGGTGTTGAATTGTTCTGGCATGTAATACAGCCTTATATGCATGATTTGTGACGCTGGCAAGGTCTGTAATTTCATTTTCAAGTCTTATTTTCCTTTCTGGCCGTGTTATCCATTTCACAGTTTTATGAGGAAAAAGGCACCCAGAAAGTTGAAGGCTTTTATTAACGTAGTTTGCCCCCATTAAGCTCATTCTGCTGCACCAGCTCTGGAACACGCTCCCGCACCACTCTTTTGAAATTGTTCAATAAAACAACATTAAAAAGCACTGACATCAGGCACGGGAGCTTTCCTGTTACCAGGAATGCGTTGATATCCTTGGGGCAAACTAAATAAACTTTCTCTGCCACTTAGTCATGTTCCAAAACGTGCCAATGAGAGTGATAATTTTCAGAAGGAGAAGCCGTTCATCATGGAGAGTGTCGCAGGGGGCAGTTAGTGAGGGCCAACAGGATGCCATCAGGAGGGGAGGAAGTTTCACAAAGCACTTATTAGGGTGCCATTTCCTTCATACGCTTCACAAAAAGTTATTCAGAAGGATTAGTATTCTGTAAGAAAGTTTTTAATTTGTCTAATGAATGTCATGTAGCCATCAGTTTAAATAATCCGTTGTGTGAGTAAAGCCTTACAAAGAATAAAACCTAATATTTCTTTGATCATTAGGAATGTCATATCTCTAATAAATTACTGAAGAAATAAAAAATAGAATACTAAAATGAAAATAAACTCTTTAGTTTACTGGAGACTATGCCAAATGAATAAGGTATAATATAGGACACTGTGAGATAATGTGAAAGAGAGATAATGTATGAACTCTGATAAAAAATGTTTTAGAAACTGACATGTCATATTTAGTTTAACAACTCAAATGTATTAAATGCAAGGCACCAAGAGAGAAAACATCCTCTTATACGCGTCCCATCAGCTGTTACCTGAGTGACCAGCCCCCAGTGTATGCCTCATCTACATTGCTTCTTGTTATTCTGGTAATAAAAATACCTTCATTCAGATGTCTTTTTCATAATAGAAAGTGTATTTATAAACTTATGCACATTGAATTCCATAAAAAAACTTTTACAAGTAATTAATTTACTTATCTGTAAACATATGGAAAGCATGATTTATTTGTTGAAGTCAAAAGGCTGGAGTGGATGCCACTCCATCATGTACTGTATGCTGTAATTAATGATTCTGCGTTCTGAGGTCTTCATTGGACTTACAAAGTGATATGCTTCCCCCTCCTGGCTGCACCTAAGAAAACAGAAGTTCCTTCAACTTTACTGTTTGTTTCTGTTTTCCATTCGTACACGTGATCCTATTAAAATGTATTGTTGTTGAACTGATGCCCAATCGCAAATTTATACTCTATTGAGTAATATTGACAAATATTGTGATTTCAGTATTTCCACCTTGTACCTGCAAAATAGTCCATGGTGCTCGATTGTACCACTGAGACAATCAGCAGTGTTGTCTTACCATAGGAACAGGAGGGAACTTGTTCATATGAGATGTGGAAAACATCTATCAAACAAAGTGGTACAGTTATCTGACCATTTACATATGTTCACCCATAACAGTAAGGTTACATTGTTCATTACAGATTGATCCTTGTCATATGTTTCTTTGTATTCCATAGCTATAGGAGCAACCCAAGGCATTTAAAACACTGCACTGAAAGGGATGGATTTTTCTGATTATTTAAAATTCAGACAGCACAATATTGCACTTAGGTATCTGTGCAATGTCATGTGAAGTCCATTGGGCTTCATCAATTTGAAAAAAGAACAGTAAATGCTTCCAGGATTCTGCCCATTTTTTCAGCAAAGCAAGGCAGCTTGCCTTTTTTAAAATAGAGCTTGCCTTTATTTAACAAGTGCGCAGCCCGCTAACTGCAAAAACAAACTGTGAGACTAGCAAGCCGGTAAGATCAAAGAGAATAACATGGGAGAGGATATGAATGCTTTAAGAAGTAATATAACTGAGATACCATCTGTTTTCTATGTCATGCAGGAGGCTTCATACAAGCCCAGAGAGAGACAGCAGAAAAGGCACTTTAGCCCTGGATAAAAGTGAACACAAACAGGTTATCAGGAAGCCTGCTGTTTAATATTGGACAGTAATGATATTTAAGGTGTTTATTTGCAATGGGTCCATTTCTTATAGTTGGAGAAAGATGTACGTTTTATGGCACATTAGTTTGGGGTTTATTTTATGATGGGATTCTTTTTGTAATCTGGTCCCTGTATTTTCTGTCTGGATATGGCACTTTGATTTGAGCACATGTGAGGACGTATGACCTGATTTAGGAAATCAGAGTAAACCTAATAAAGGGTAGGCCATCACGGTGGAAACCTGAGAGAATTCACACACAGGATGTACACAGACATTCCCCCAGCCTAACATAACAGCTCAGACAGGAAGCAGCTTAAGCACATCCTGAATAATGCTAAGCATCCTAAGCATGTAGAACATCATTAACCATTATATTTACACCGGGTGGACAAAATAATGGTAACAGCACTGTAATTAAACAGGAGACTACATGGATTGATTTCAAGATGGACCTGAATTACATTAAAAAACATTTAAATCAAGTAACATTAATCTGACAAGGCCTGGCCAGATTAGTGCCATCATGCTGCTGATAGGATATTGTCATATTTTTTACTGCGGCTGTGGATGCAGTTTCCTTTTTCAACACACGTAAAGTACAGCTGTCAAAATCATACATTCCACTTTTTGAAAACCTGATTATCACTTTCCCAGTGTAATTTTATACTTGAGCCCCTCAACATGCATGTTGTTAACTTTACACATATACTTAGAGCTTCATGAGATGGCGTGCTCTATCAGTGACAGATCACATGATCAGACTATGCTATTCAAAAAAGTCAGGGAGGTACCTACAGGCTGTGAATGTCTGAGTTTGTTTGAGAGAGCCTGGGTGATGTAAACAGATGCAAGACATGTAAATTGTTATCTGAGCTCTTTATATAATAAATAAAACGTTTGGTTTTTTTTTGTAATTGCTGTCATTCACAGATTTATTTGTTCGCTTGTTCATAAGTTAGCCATTTCAAACCTCAAGGTCCACAGCTAGATAGCCAGATAATGCATCTAAAATAATACAACTAAAATCATGGTGGAATCACACGAACATTAGTTATTTAGCTAGCTATGTTATCAACATCAACAACCTTCATTCTGTTAGCATCAACTGAACCAGCTGAAAGATAGAGGCGGTAAAGAAGCCTAAAGCTATAAAATACCTAAATAGAGTTCCTTGATCAGATTGATTTATGAATTAAAACACATAAAGCATAAAACACATAAAAAATAAAACAGATTCTTTATCAATTAAAACACATAAAACATGTATGTGATTTTTTTCCCAAGATTTTCAAATTGAATTAAATGATATAACACACAACTAGCTCATGCGTCTTTAATTGTATGTAGATTGCTGTGTGTACCTGTGAGGCTTTAGTAATTTGTTCTATGCTTCTCTGTCTGGCAACCATACAATTAATGACTTCTAAAATGTAATTAGGCAAATCAGTTGCATGTCTGGATATTCCCAGTCACTTCCCAATAAGCTGTAGTGATGTTAATATTCCTAAGTAACCAAACCATCGATTTAAAAAGTGATTCAACCAAGAAATCTGAGCTTCCTCTGTGGGTAAGTTACAATAATGCTGACCCAAAATGCCATGCAGCTTTTTGAATCACACTCTGACTGGTTTAGGAGTCATTTCAATTCCCCACACCACCGACAGCTGAATTCTGTGCTTTATTTATTGCATGTCCCATAGTCTGATGCAAAGCCATTACAATACTACCCAGCTTTTTGAATAATCAATAAATAATTATTGTATTATTTAGTAGCATCTTGTGAAAAGCCAGAGATGTATTACACAAATCCATCACTCTTGATAAATGGGTATACTTGTAAAGTTAGATGGGAACGAAGGAGGTCCGTATATGCAGACTACTGTACATTATTGAATACTTTAACAAGGTTGTAAATAAGGTGTCTGTGTCTCTTTGGGACTGTCATCCTGAGTGCAATGTAACAAAAAATATGCTGTAAATTCAGGGAGATTAATTAACCCCTTGCTTTCAGCAGCAGGGCCTGGCCCCAGCCTGCTGTCCAATAAAGGTGGGGAGAAATCCAGCCGCCTCAGCCAGCAAGAGGAGAAGTCTCATTCAAAATGAGTTATTAACAGTATTTTTTGAATAGATGGAAAAATTGTACCCTGGCTATTTAAGTGTCATAAAGCGCAGAGAATGCAGCTGGAGGCCTCCTAGGGACAAAAGGCAATACCATTACAATCAAATCTGAGATGGAAGAGGGATTGAGCTGTCCACTCAGAATTTTTATATTGTCAAAGAGCTGGGAGGAAATAATGTGATCCTGGAGTGAATTAACCTCTTGTGTGGATGGAGGTGACGATGTCATCTGCTGGGAGACTGGAGAAGCATGTAAGGCAGGGGAATCACGTGGTGAACTGGAGAAGGGACAGTAATGTGTCAATATCGACCTATCTGAATTAGAGTTCCTTAAGTTTGTTTTTTTGTTTGTTTGTTTTCACTTTTATCATTTTGTCTTTGTTCACACCATTTGATCCCTAATTTAAAAGTATGTAAAGAATCTATACCTTGTTTGTGAGCCAGGAAAACATAGAAAGTTTAAGGTTAAGGTGAGAATTGATGTAAGGTTGGAACATGTCTACATTTTTCCACAAAACATCAACTATGGTATCAACCATATCATATGGTATCAATCTCAGGGCCATGTTGGCTATCGACACACCTTACCACAGCTACCTCTTAAGAGCAACATGTGGCATGAAACATACAAATGGACAGTTTTGGAAGATTCCTTCAGATGTCTTCTGAATATTCACTGAAGACTAACCTTGTGTCTTAATCAAGAGAACTTTATGAGTAAAAGCTAGGATCCTTCCATTTATGCTGCAGAATCACACTTAACAGTGTAACATAACTGTGTTTACTTGGGTTAACAATGTTACCCATTAGCCGAAAGTGAACCATTGATCCTTAAATCCATCAGTTTAGACGGGACAGACTTTGTAGCTTCGGATTTCATAATCTGTCTGGCTATCTTAAAAATGTTTTGGGAGACTCTCTAATAGTCTGATGACATTGGATGGGATAAGAGGGCCCATGGATCCCTTCTGTCCGCCAAATATGGGTTAATATTTCATGGTAATGCAGAGGCTTTACATGCTTAGAGTTGCCCAATAAAAATCGCTCTGTGGATTTTCTTTAAGCCTTTGGCCTTTACTGTTTTATTAAAGAAGACATCACATGGTTAAAACCTGTCCCATCAATCTGGCTGTCTGTCTCTGGAGAGGATGTTTAAGTGTCCACATTGTTATGAAAATATATATGCCATGGGTACTGTAAGTTTATGACATACATCAAATGTCACTGTGTATCTTGCAACTTAAAACATCAAATGTCCCAGTGCCCACACTCCTCCAGTGTATTAAAGGACAAAGCATTATAAACTAGTTTAATATACCATGTATGTTTTCAGCTCTACATTCATTTTTCAGAAATGATGAGCGAGAATTGTTTCTTCCACACAGCCATCTTTGGCGTCACATTCGCCCACAGAAATGTCAATAGTAGCAGTGGCACAGACGGATAACAGGATATACGGGGCATCTCTTTTTAATGTGAGTGTGTAAAGGTAGTTGGGTAAGTGCAAATGAGGTTTTACAAAGTCCAGGTGATTCAATTTGTTTGTTATTTCTAAAACTACTTTCATAAGATACAACCAAACTCCAACCAAGTTTTCCAGCTGTGCCATTAGGATTCTTTCTTCCTATGTAACCATCTTCCACTACGCACTGTTTCCCAAAAAGTAGCTATTTCGTTATGGTAGGCCACAATACATTGTTTTAAGACTGAGATTAACTAAGTAAGTATGACTGTTGCAGATTTAGCTTTGGTTTTATTTAATAGGATGGTTAAGGATGCCAAAATTGTATTTATATAAAACAGTGGTGGTCGTTTTTATTAGTTTTGAACTTAAAATTTAGCTTGCTATTTATGTGGTTCAGGCTACGTTTAATATTCATCAATCATCAGAGGAAAATAGCCTGAACTTACTTCAACTGTTGGCTCACCTGGGAACAAGGACACCAAATCCAGCCCATCTGGCTATACAGGTTCACTTATTGATCGTTGTTTTGGTCATGTCAGAGCTGACTATTTTTACCTCGTAAACCTTGAGGTAAGGGCAGCGTGAAACTGTGATGGCTGGAATAGTGTAATAATAGAATTACCAGCACCATCTTTAAAGGTAGCCTATAAAAATAAATAACCTGAGACTGACACACTGGCTTTGTTTCATCAAAAAAAAAAAAAAAACAGTTTGAAATTTCAAACAAAAACTGTTGAAATATAAAACAGTTAAACTTATTTTACATCAAAATATGCCATTGAACAAAAATACCATTAAAACAACGGAAAATGACGGCGTGTGCGAGAGGCCAGTTGTCTCTGCCTTCCAATGCGCTGGGTTCTCTGTTTGACAACCATACAATGTATATGTTGACTCGAAATACGCTCCTGGCAAAAACAGTCAACCAACCTTTGTCCCTCATCTACCATCCTCTCCACCTTCCTAATCACCCCATCCCTTCCTTTCTTTTAACTATCTGTGTAGCATGCCCTCTCCACCCAATAATACAATAAGACAAAACCCCAGGTATTGCAGCAATGCAAAACATGCACACAATTTCTTACCAAACCTGACTTCGTCGCCCTCATACAATAAAACATTGGTTTATTTTTTCAGCTGATTGTGAACAAGCTGTGATTTACAAGACATGAATGCATGAGCTAGAGAAACAACGTCTGTGCCACGCATTTAAAAACACATTAGGAACAAGGAAGTAATGTTTTCTGTTCAATATTTTTCAGCCAATGACAAACGCTGACTCTCCGGGTCAGAGTTCAAATTAGAGAGGAAGTTGTTGGCTGCTGCCGGGAGACAACAACACCAGGAAGCAAGGTTTCTTAATGTGTTCAGCATGCCACGAATTAACATTTGATTTAGCAGAAAACGTCAATACCAGTTGTGCCGGTGGTAGCATTAAAACGATCGCGTGCATTTAATGAATTGCTGCTGTTTTTCTGATATACCTTATTAAATAAAACGGGCAGACCAGTTTTCTCCCGGAAGCGGAGCTTGTTTTTTTCTGTTGCAGCTAGGTAGCTAGCCTTGTTTTACTAAAACACAGACGACAGCAGTTGCAAGTCTTCTTTCGAGCCAAACTGACTTGCTAGTAAAGTAAATGAAGCGGGTGTCATTTCACAAGTTTATCATCTGTACAGTAAGAGTGGACAACTTAACGCCATTTTGGCCATAGATATGTTTGCTATATGTAGCTATCTTGCTAGTTAGCTAGGGCGCGATGATCAGCCCAGGGAGCAATCACTTCTTCAGTCCTGAAATTATCAGCTAGAGAGACAGCGAGCTAGTCGCAGAGCTTCGCAACATTTTAAATCGATTGGCTTTTTTATACTTGGAAAGGTGAGTTTGGAAGCTGCATTTTTGTAAAAACATGTCATGTGTTGCTTCCCCATCAGTGATATTGTGGCATGAAAATATAGAACATATTCATAAATAAAGACGGAGGAAATTGTCTCATACGGTCCTCTTTAAACTTTAGACATGTAGCTAAATCATTTTGCAAACAGCCCCTTGTGGAGTCGTGTTTACTGTAATATCAGACCACTTGAGTCATACCAATAAAACTGTTTGCTGAAATTTATATTTAATATGGTTTCATGTTGCTGTTTAGCTGCAAATTGCCTGAGCACTTGACTGAGACACTGACTGACTCTCTTCTGTCCTCAGTTCCTAGACACCATGAGTGCCAAATTTGGACTGATTAATTACAACAACTCCCGAAAGCACATATCCATCTCTGTGCCCTCCACAACAGAGATTATGTCCCCTCACATCAAATCTGTGGAAGAACTTCGGGTGCTGGGCATCAACCTCAGTAACTTCAACACGCCCACACAGTTCTTCATCTGTGTGTCTGGGGTCTTCGTCTTTTATCTTATCTATGGTTATCTGCAGGTAAACGTGTGTGTAACTCTATAATGGCTGAAAAATGTTCAGAGACAGATGGGCATAAGGGTGAAAATGTAATAATAGTAACTGGAAATGGTGAGCTCAGCTTAAGAGGCACATAATATTGCATTGGCTTATTAGCTAATATGCTGGTTGAACTGTGTTAAGTATGCTGGCATGAGTCAATGAAACCATTTTATTGAGGTCTTAGGCAGATTAATGAATTTCACACCCGTTTGCTTTGTGCAGGAGCTCATATTCTCAGTGGAAGGTTTTAAGCCTTTCGGATGGTACCTCACATTAGTGCAATTTGGGTTCTACTCCATGTTTGGGCTTGTTGAACTGCAGCTTACACAAGATAAAAGAAGAAGGTAAGAATATAATTACTCCTCAGTTTTGCCTCATTGCTCTGGTATAATGTCTACCATGTACCAGTATCTCGGCACATGCCAAGTCTATGCTCTGCAAGGACAGAAAATAAGAAGGTAGTCTATTTTTTAGAAATTCTGTAATCATTAATGAAAGGTTCTTTTTCTCACAGAATACCTGGAAAAACATATATGATGATTGCATTTCTAACTGTGGGGACTATGGGCCTGTCAAACACATCTCTGGGATATTTGAATTACCCCACACAAGTCATCTTCAAGTGCTGTAAACTCATTCCTGTAATGATAGGAGGAGTGTTTATTCAAGGTAAGTGCATTTTTTGGTTCATTTTAGAATGCCGTGCATCCAGAAAATTTGTAGGTTGCCTTTTTGTTTATTCATTCAGTTATACCTTCCCTCACTGAGTGGCACTAAGACAATATTTGCATTGCCTTGCTGGGCTGCTGGCCACAGCCGAAACTGGCATGGTCTGGATTCGATACAAGACGGTGCAGCCCATTCACTCTCTAGATTTCTGACAGGCCCTTAACAGGATGAGCCACCAAGAAGTCTGCATAATTGGAACTCTTGGAGTATAACAAGGTTTTGTTTTTAATGAAAGACATTTAATGTCTACTGAGGGATGATAGATGCCTCATACCATACAAAAAATGAACATTCCTTGCACCATGAATATGCATTTAATCAGAGTAGAGTCAGAGTAGTTTTCAGACTGTGCATGCTTTCATTTTTTATGGTGTGGGAAATCATTCTTTATGAAAGTGGTTGCAATTTTATTTGTTTAGTTGATAGACTAGAAAGCCAAACCTGTGTGTGAAATTGTGTTGTTCAGTCCAGACTTGTGGGCTAGCTGATTGCTTACTGAAACCTCAGAAATGTGTGACCGTTTTGAAGACTTGGGCATATACACACCTATTCAGGTTTATAATATCCCTTTGCAGCTTCTTCCTTTCTACCCAAGTGTCTGAATGCTCAGTCATTTCCATCATGATCTCCTCCTGCATGCTTTGACTTCCCTCAGCCCGAGGAGGACCATGATCTTGCACAGTTAAATGAAACAATGTGTCTGGTTTTAGATAAGTGCTTCATGGTTGTTTTTTCAGGGACCAGCTCCCCGAATACTACCCCCTGGAGTCAAAAAGAGTAGTGCATTGTTTTCTTCAATATTAATTAATTGAGAGACTTATTGAAACGAAACCAGCATATCTGTGGTTCCCCAGGAAGTAATTCAGTCCTTGTACGCCAATTTGTCCAACAATTTTAAGGACCTTTTAAACATTTGGCCAAAGGGCTTTTGGTTGCTCACTGAGTAAAAGCCCATGTTGCAGCTGGGATAGATGTAGCTGGAGGTCACAACTGCAACACAATCTCACCAGAGAAGAAGAGGGGTTAAGCCACATAATAATTATCAGTCATGTATAATATATAAATATGCACCTCTTCATGATGTCCATTTCCGAAGAACTGTTCCGAAGTCAGTTACTTACAGAAATGACCATTTTTCATCTTTAGTAGCTGCCCCACTTTTTATGTATTATTTTTTGGAGAGGGGGATGGGGTGCTGTGTAATTGGAGCATTCTTTTGTGTTAGGTTTCAGTACAAGGCACTCCTCATCCTTTTGGTACTCTACCTTTCATCTCAAACAGTCTTCATAAGGTTCCCTGTCCTAGCCATCAGAAGTTTTGCCATGCAGACCATCGTCCCCTGGGGGATGAGCGCAGAACTTGCTTCATTCTCTCAAGATGTGAGCCAGATCTGAACCTTTCAAAAGAGAAGGGCTTCAAAGCATGCCGACCAACCTGCTGCGTCACCTTATCGTCCTGGAGGCATCAGACCATTTGGGAAGACTTTTTTTGTTTTAGTATTTGCATGTGTCCAATGGAAGCCCTCCTCTCCCACTTCTCCTGTCTTATTTGCATTCGATTGAGTTTAAAAGTCCAGCAAAAGTTTTTTATTTTTTACACCCTGGTTGTCTAGTTGATGAAGGCATCCACCTTAGTTGATAAACTTGTTCAAAGAGCCGCATGGACTCAACCTGCAGCCAGTGTCATGGAAGCCTCTCTCAACTCATCTGATCTGAGGCAGGATGTGGCGACTTGCCTCCAGACCTGCGATGCCCTCGCTACCGCTCACAAGCCCAGGAGCCTTTTGTGCGCCCAGCCTGATTGAAATGGCTTTTGAAATTGTCAGCTACTTTTGAAATTCCTGCATCTTTCTACATTAAATCATGGCTCTCAGTAAAGTCTTTCTGTTCATTTGTATTTGTTTTTGATTGACTATGAGCATGATTATGATTATTATCTTTTTTTCCTACTTATCTTTAGCACCCTTATTCAGGTCTACATGAAAACTTTTTTTTTTTTTTTGTTTTAGTTTTATTTGCAATGAATATCTCATTTGCCTATTTTCAGTTTTGTTTTAAATGTATACCTTGTTTGCTTATATTTAGTTTTTTGTTTTCTTATTTCCTGTTTCATTCATTTTAATAATATTCAGGGGCAAACCTGCATATTGCATTAAGCAGTTGAGCTTAAGTAAATTGTTCAGGGGTACCGTTTCAGTGTCCCATTATGGTATCAAACCTGAAAGTTTCTAGTTGCTACAGCACACTGTCATTCAACAAGGAAATAATGGAGGAAAGAGACAAAATACTAAGGTCAACATAAAAAAACATGTTAGCAGCACAAGTCATCAAGCTACACCATGTTCAAGCATCCTCTTAATTGACAGTTTTCATAAGATGATAATCAGTAGCATTAATGAGTTAATGGGATCATTTTGTTTTGCAGGGAAGCGCTACAATGTAGCTGATGTGTCTGCTGCTCTCTGCATGAGTTTTGGCCTCATTTGGTTCACTTTGGCAGACAGTAAAGTTGCCCCAAACTTCAATTTTACAGGTAAAGTATGGCTTTAATTTCTTGCTTCTTCTTTATGCTTTTAATTTTAATACCTGTGACGGGGTCCTCTGCTGAAAAATACATTTTGAAAAAAATATCAGTTTTGTTTGAGGGGTTGTACCACCGTCATATAAACTTGCCTGCAAGTGTTCATATGTTCAGTTAACATAATCGACTATTATACTGTACTATGACACAAAGAAAATTTACATGAAAGGCACTGAAACTTGAAGAACATGAGGATGGTCTCAAAGACACCTGAGCCTACTAGCTTCCTTACTTGCCATACCAGTGCTGTTTTAAATGTTTACACATATGACAGTAAATTTTTTTCATATGGATTATGTATTCAGAAGTACTATTTTAAGGTAAGAACTACACATATTTCTTATTTTCCTGCCACTGTCTCTTTAATTACTGGTCAATGGGAAAAGAGGTCATTTTTAAGGAGTCGTTGATCGTTCAGACCTCATCCATTCATCCAACAGATTTACTTATGTAAAATGTAGTATCACGCGCCACAGTAGTGAAATACTTAACTGCAAAGTGGCATTATCCACAGGTTCAGTAATTCAAGATGGTATTAAACCACCAGTAGTGTTTCCTCAAGGGAAATGTATTCACCCCCTTGGATGAGAACAGATGGCCACTGGTAACTCCTCCAGATTTCAGATCATTTCATTCTGCCGTGCAAAAGAGGAATATCCGCAAAACCTTGTGAAAACTGCACACTAGCATTAGGATAACTATTGAATGTATAGCTTTTTTCATGAAATCACTACCACACTAAAATCAGCTTAGATTCAGTATTGTTCTGTCTGTAACCTTAATTTTGAAAAGTGCAGAACTGAGATCTATGCAGTGAAATGAATGTAAGTTATAATGAGATGTTCTGTAGCAAAAAGTCCTGGAAACTCCTTTGTCTCCTATATATGACTTTGTTTGTACAGAGCATTAAAGCTGAAATTATAAATGGCATGAAAATATTCAGGCCTGTGGCTATTCAAGCTAGCGTATTGTCACCCGAGACTAAATTACCTCTCCAGTAATACAGTAAACAATGCCAGAGAAGAAAGAGCTAAAATGGACCTTACCTTAACTGTGGTTTATGACCTTGAATGTACAGTTTGTGTCATCATAAAACATAATTAATATGCATAAAATTCCTGTGGTGAAAGGCAGTGGTTGGTTTTTAATATTGAGATCTGGGCTCTTCTACTGCAAAGGCGAGGGAAACACAAGACGACGACTAATGAGGACTCTGCCTCCAGCCTGAATATTAAAATGATGGGTCGTGTTCAGTATGAGCGTGAAATGGTTTCTAAGGGTCTGTTCAACATGTTCCTCTTTATATTAATGGGGAATTAATTAGGGACCTATCGCTGTCCATACTTTCAAAGTACAAGGTATCCCACACTGAGGAGAGTATTGTGTAACATAGAGGAGTATTGCAGTGTAGCAGAGATGGGGAGAGTGCTGGTGAAGGAGGCATCCCCTTGGTGCGTAACACTTGATTCTCAGTATGTGGTGGGCTCACACTGCTTGTGTCTGGTCTCTCAGGAGTTGTCCTCATCTCGATGGCCCTCTGTGCTGATGCTGCCATTGGGAATGTGCAGGAAAAGGCCATGAAGCTCCACAATGGCTCCAACTCAGAGATGGTAAAAGCTTCTTGTAGAGAGCCGTCCGAAGCACCATGTCTCCCGCAGTCTGTGAAATGCACCCATGCCCCATCTTGCCACTTCACCACTCTCACATTAAAGCCCATTTAGAATTCTTTCCCGAATCTCTGGGTTTCTCTTTCAGGTTTTATATTCGTACTCCATAGGATTTGTGTACATACTGTTGGGCCTGTTTTGTGTGGGTGGACTGGGACCAGCCGTGGCCTTCTGTTCTCAGGTTTGTCATGTTTTGCTGACATTATTTTATTTCTGATGTCCAGATGATGTGAGCTCTTGAAAGGTACAATTTGTGGATAAGTCTTTGTTTCACACAGTCAGAAGAATGGGTTGGTGTTTAGTTTCCAACAACACTTGATCCTTCTGTTAAGAGAAATGTTCATAGCCACTGTAAAATGGTGAAATTGGACAAATTATTTTTGTTCTTGGGAGCCTTGTTTAAAAAAAAAAATCTCAGCCAAGGTTCCACACACTGTGATTTAATTTACACTGAAATCACTGAAACCCCTCCTGACCATCTATGAGTTACATTTAAATAGCATAAAATATTTAAATTACCATTTAAATTTATTTAAACCCTCAAAAATTGCTCAGGTACACTGAAGTGTGCGTGTGAGCATGTTTTGTTTTTTTGTATGTACTTTGAAATAGTTGGGGCATATAGCCCTCATTTTATTTGTTGCATCATCTCTACCAATAATTGTATCTATAGATATCTCAATGTGTACGTTTCTGTGTTACTGAATACAAAATTAACAGCTGGAGGAAATGTCATAGCCATCCTCACTAACACCCCAAGAAATGCATTGACAGAAAAATCAAAGCCGTTTCTGTTGTTCTTCAGCACCCAGTGAAGACCTATGGTTACGCATTCTTCTTCTCTCTCACGGGATACTTTGGCATCTCTTTTGTTCTTGCATTGATCAAACTCTTCGGAGCTCTTGTTGCAGTTACAGGTTAGTCAGACATTCACAACATTCAGCCAACAGCATGGACTCAGTGTACGTGTTTGACACTACCAAAAACTATGCAATGAAAAGTTACTTCTTATAACACATATCCTGTACATTTCATTGCTATTAATTTACATTGGATTTAAAAATTCATCTTATTTAATATTTACCTGTGTGGGAAGTATTTTGAGTTCTAATGCAACTGTTTTTCTTTCCCATTTTAGTGACAACAGGGAGAAAAGCAATGACGATTGTACTGTCTTTTATGTTCTTTTCAAAGCCTTTTACTTTTCAGTAAGTATCAAGTTTTTTGAAAATGTAAATGATTTTGTGGTGGTAGATTTTGCATACACAGGTTAGTTCTAAGATATTCTTTCTCCAATTTGCCTCCTTGTAGGTACATATGGGGTGGTTTGTTGGTGCTAGTTGGGATATTCCTCAATGTTTACAGCAGAAACAAGGACAAAATGAAACTGCCGTCCCTGACAGACCTCAGAAACGGGATTTTGTCAGGCAAGAGGGGCAGGCTGATGTCTCAGGATGTGTAGACAGCTGCCTCTGATGATCGTGCCGAACACCATCGTAAAACCTGGGATCCCTGACATGGTGCTCCAGAAGGCGAGGTGGAGGAGCCCTACCGAAACATTCCTGCTGCTGGAGAACAGGGACTGGAGCACCTGCAGGACGCTCCAAAGGGAATCCAGTACCTGGCCAAATAGCACAGCTATGTACTGTACAAATAACTTAAGATTTAGGCTAGCCGGAAAGAAATATTTAACAGAAACACTGTTACACATTGACCATGTCTGCAATGAATGTGTACCATATTACAAATGGCATATTTTTTCATGTCACAACAATAATGTTTTACTTGGCCACTTCTGTCTTAAATGTGTGGGCTGTTGTTTATTTTTAATTATCATGTAAAGAAAATTGCAAGATCTAGAAGAGCATGGCAGCACTCAAGTGTGTCAATGTGTCGTAATCATGGTAGTCTGTGAACCATTTGTTTTGGTGAAAGGGTTGCTGTTTTTTTTTTCTTCCACATTGGAATCAGAAAGGGGGGAAGTTAATTCAAGGAGTTTGATGTGTTTTCATAAATGACTTGTAAGCAGCTTACCAGCCGTTTCTTATCCGTTGGCTGCAGAAAGGAGAGTTGAATTCCTGCCAAGACGCGTCTCAGATGTTTACCCATCAGATGGCCCCGGGCTTGTTTGATTAGTAATCCTGGAATAAGATAGCACTAGAAAGAAAACAAACACTGTTCAAAGGGCTTGGCTTTAGACCTAATTTAGATCTGCGGTACATCACGTGGGTGTGTGATCTCGGGGAACATCCTGCCGGTGGCGGAAGAGTTGTGTTCGGATCCTTCAGGCATTATTGCATCCTGTCTCGGACAACACCCTCAGCGGCATCCTGCAATGTGAAGGGGGACCTTGTCAGTCAGCTGAAAATCAGGAGGGGAACAGCAAATGACCAAAAATGATTGTCATGTTTTGGGAACAATGGACCACACAACTTTTGGAACTGTTGAGTAGTACATGGAATAAGACTGAATGTTTATTATTTTAAAGAAATTGTACCATGTGTTGAATGAATTGACTTGGTTTTTCTGTACTGTTGGATTTATTGTTCAAGGATTCCCATCTCCTTGATAATGAAGGAAGAAACTGGATGTGTGTTGAACATAACATCTGTTAGCAAACTAAAATGGAGTACATAAACATGTAAATAGGTGTATAGGAATATGTTTTTGATCTCTGGGGTATGGTTATTTGCAGATTGCCATGTCACTGAAGAACTGATAAAGCTGTTAAGTTCAAAACATGTCAAACCTCATTCAGATGAGCAAATACAGTTTTACATGAACTACACAAAGTACCCTTAGACATTTGTGCAGTATAGCCTGGAGTTACATGCATGTCCGAAGAGACATGAACATACATCTCTGTACTGTAAACATAGGAGGTGCATGAATTGTCAGACTCTGAAGAACTAATAACTGGGTCAGCTGGCTAAATCTAAAAGGGATTGAAATGAAAAAGTGACAAGCCCTTATGATAGAAGGACCATGTCTTTGTACATCTACCACCAAGCTTCAGATCTGAGGATCTGCTGGAGTATTTGCGTTGCGTGCATATTCCAGAATCGACCAATATAATTGAAAAAAAATTGTATTTCATGAATCGTCAAACCAACCGTACAATCTAGCAATGGTGGAGATTCACTGTGGAGATTAATTTTTTAAAAACAATCCTCTGCAGTGAATATCCCTCACAGCGAAGAATGGGAGTGTGTTAATTTTGTCTTTGGAGTTGTCCTTCAGAATGTATGATATACAGGTACTAATTGCCCCCTGGTGTATGGCCTAATGTAAAATTTCAATATTGGCCAGCTCTGTAGGGGGCAGAATCTCTCTCTCTGTTAGTGATCTAGTGGAAGGGAAAATGCTACAAGCTGACATCCAGGCAGGAAACTCAACACAGGGCAATTAGTCACTGGGTATTTCATAAAGGCTGGCAGCTCCTCAACACTGACAAACTGACAGATTCTTCTCCAGGGTCCAGAGGCTCACAGCAGACATGCAGGATGTCTCTCACTATTTGATCTTGACATGGCAAATGTTTGAATTCTGCTTATTTTTTTAATCAGATGTACAGAAGATATGCATAATGAGCAGGGGCTGGGGGTGGCTCACAGATTCTGTATGGCTGATTTGGATTTTTTGTGAATGTATTATTTCACCATGCCTCTTAATCTGTGGCATGGCTGTCAATGTGCTTTGTCTCCAAAGATTTAGTGAAAGGAATGAACACAAAATGCAAAATTGTGATGGTTTAGAGAGGCCAGTGAAGAGGAAGAACATTACATATCAGAGCACATAAACTATACCAAGACCCCCAAACATGTCTCACAATCATACCTGTATGTGCTACAGGAAATGTATAACATAGTTTATTTAAGAAATTATTAATTATTGTTTGGATTGGTTATATATTTTAATAAAAATATTTGTGAAACTGAAGGCTTTCCTTACCATTATAAAATGCAAGTTGTAATGGCATTAATTGTGGGCGTTGATTCGTTGGACTTTTTAAGTAATGGTCAGAGGTGTCTCGACATATTTAATTAAATAGCTTAATTACCAGATTTCATCTGTGCTTTGTAATTTTTGAAAGCCATGGAGCACAAACAACTCTACCTCCCTGCAAGCTCTTTTGAACATTATTGGCCCACAAACCCCAGGTGACCGCAGGCAAACTAAACCATTTGTCCTTTAGTGCTGTGACACACTCAATCTGAAACAATGGAGGCTAAACCCAGTTTGAAATATGGCAAGCTCCATTTTCAATACGGTTTTTTTATTTATTTTTTTGACTGAAAAAAAAATCTTTTTTTGCACAGACCTTTCCATTAGACTGCAAGGCCGCACTGATCTGTTTCAATCTCCCGTTGAAGTAAACCATATAACTACTTAAAAGCTGTTTAGCTCCATTAGCTTGAAGTGCATTAACAAACACTAAACAAATGATTTATAGCAACGCAGCAGATACAAATTTGTAATTATGCTTTTAATAATTGTCTTGTGCAGCTTTTGTCTCCAACTGAGTTATGACCTATTCAGCTGTAAGCTGCTTTTCCGTGTGCATTCAGTAGCAATTAGTAATAGCTCATTAAAACAGTGTTTGTGAAAACAATGTCACCAAGCATTTCCTCGTGAGAGATTCCTCTCGCTCTGGATTACGAGCTTCATCAAGCTATTATTCCAATCTGTCAAATTTGCATGGGCTTTTTTCCCCTACACGATTCACAGCTTGCATGAAGTCAATACCATGCTTCATCATTTTGATTAAACAAGTTAATTTACACTATCAAGAGGTGTGTCACTACTTTTGTTTGGAACAAATGGCTTTAGCATCCCAGTTATTGCTTGTTTCTAGAGCTCAGTATGGCTTTGTTTCTTGTCTAGGAACCCTATTGGCTAACACCAGGCATGGGTATATGATCTTGGGCACTGTACAATACTGCATGGAAAGGGGGGCAGAAGACATTTGGAAAGTTGTGAGCTTCATCAAAGCCAAGGTTTGTGTGGAAAATATGTCTGACACAAAACTCTCTTTCTCTGCTCACCTATCCCTCTCTCTCTCTCTCTCTCTCTCCCTCTCTCACACGCTTATTAATGCTACCCACTTCCCTAGGTTCAGTGACCTCTGCGCTATTTCACTGGCCTCCTATAATAAATAATGGGAGGTGTCTGAGGCTCATCACAACAGCAAATAGGGTGGTATATAACATGTCGTCCTCTTCAAATTGCCACAGCAGGGAGGTCTGGCAGCCCATTCATTATGGCCGTTAGTTCAGGGGGAAAAAGGCTTTTTCGTCCTTGGACCTGGGATGAGCGCAGCCTGTGGATGTCACTGGGAAGGCTTGCATGGCAGGTCTGAATTCTGGACAGTCAGTTGTCCAAAGTGGGTTACAAAGTCATCCACTTCCCCTTTGCAGAAGCACACGGATGAGTAATCAGAGTATTTTGGTGGGTAAACAGTAGGCGTACTAGAAAGGGATAAACCTCATTTCGGCACACAGAGGTTGCATGTGCCAAGCAAAGCGGGGTTTGTGCACATGACCAGAGGAAAAAAAAAAGGTGACATGAATGAACTGATTTTACAAATGCAGACTTTTCACTTTTCATAAGCCCCCATTTGGCAGTAACATCCCAGTACAATTTAAGCATGCAAAACCATTCTCTCCGTTTATAGCATTATGATCATGCTATATGTTTTTAATGGAGGGCTGAGATATGATGCTGCAGAGAACATAGTTATGTTGTAGTGGGGCCTCCTTATAACATGGACCACCTGCCTACAGCAAGCCCTTTTTCCAAACTCATTACCACACTCCTGCTTCAACGTGAAACAATCTTAATATGAATGCCATCTGTTTACAAGGGACATATTTTCCAAGCCCCGGGGCAAATGTTTATCGTCTCCACTGTAATTCCTGTAAGAATGCAAAACGTATCAATAATTGCAGTAATAATTAGCGCAGCGCAGTAAACTTAGCAGGAGAAGTGTGATGATCCATAATTGCATCTGTTCTCTGACAATAAAAAATTAATGTCCATACGCGGATCATAGCTTTACTGTATGTTGTTGGAAATTTACTGTGCTGTTAAAAACAGACGAGACCTTGGCAATACGAGCAGGAATTCTTCCAGACAGCTGTCCTCTATTTCCCAATTTTGTAACCAGAGCCTACTGAAGCTGGCACAGTATGTGTGTGTCTGTAATGTGCTCTGTTAAGTGTTTATATGCACTGTTTTGTATGTTTGCTTGTATTTACAATAAATGACGCCAGTGTTGGCATTACCTTGCATTTTTGTATTGTGCCTTTCATCCAAGGATGCCAAAGTCACTGAGCGTGTGGGTGTGATTAATCTCATAGCACTGAGGACTAGTGCGAATGATGTACATAAGCAATTCTGATCACTCACCACACCATGAATGAAGAGGCAGAGCTGCTCATTTCACCGGCATCTAATCAATCAAAATATGGAGAGGTTGCTGGATTGTAGAGCACAGTATATGAGCCGGCTAAAATCCAGAAGGATTAAGTGTTTAAATGGATTTGTAAGTAAGGCATATCCTGAGTGTTCTCTGAGTGCAACACAAGGTGTGAGCCTTGTGCACCAGTTCTGAAAATTGATTAAAATGTAACTTTTTTATGCTTGCAGCGCTATTGATTTTCTTGTTGCATTTTCATTTATCTGTAATGCAAGACAGTGACATTGCTTATTAGTGTATTGTAAATCTTGGATCTGCCTTCGTACCACTGCTTCCCTGACATCGTTTTGGAGCTTTTGTTTTTTCTCATGCTCTGATTTTAAAAATGTGGATTGGTTTGATTTGAAGGGATTTCCCCCTGGAATCAGAGTCTGCGGTGATCATCTGCATAGATGCTTGTTTAGACTGTGTTGTTATGTAAATGGTTCATTGGTAGGTGTACGTTGGACCAGCATGTGTTTATATAAAGCATGTGATGAATCTTTTGCTACAGATTTGCCCTGTCAGCGCCCAGCAACAACATGAGAGAAATTAGGTCCATATACTTCATTCTTGTCAGGACTCAACAGCTTGAGTGGTGCGAATATTCTGCAGTCACTCATGAAAAGAAATTTTTAATAATAAATATCTAATAATTAATGGGCTGGTGGCTGCAGTTGTCTTCGGGGCATAATATCTAATTTCCTTGCAATGTTTCATATCCTTACTTCTTCACGCTGCAACAGTCTATCATTAAAGCCAAATGCAGGTTTCTATCACTTTTATTTATTTTTCAAATCAACGTATAAATCAGTGCCAGGCCTTGTTACAGATGAGTTCCAATAAATTACGAGCGCCGGACAAATTCAGAATGTTAAACACTCCTTTGCTTGCACTGTGCTGTGCGGAGCCCTCTGGGTCCGATCTGCTTGTGTGGAAATCTCTTGCAAAGCCACATATTTAATTATACGCTACTTAAATAATGCACACTGCATTTTTTAACACACAAAGTAAAAATGCTGGAGATTTATACGCATGCGGTCGGGATTGGCAGGCTGGACACAGCGGCTTTCATTCCCTGCACTTCCTCACTTGGGCCTAGCTGCTACCATTCTGCTCCTGGAGCCCTGTGCGGAATGAACTCCCCTCCCTGCAATTTGCCATTAGCTCCAGGTCAGTAAACAGAGGATAGAGGTGGGAGATGGAAGACGGAAGATAGTGGGACAGGTACAGGAGGAGGTGGAAGGGGAATGCAGTGGTCCTTGTTTAATCTGGTTTCTTCAAGAAAACAGCACTGCCATGTTGAATCCCAGCACCATCCGGAACAACTGGAGGGTTCATCCTCTGGAGCACGAACCTCTCACAACAGCGAGCCCACGCCAGCTTGATACCTGTGCATGGTAATTGTCACAATCAGCACGGAATATGCTGCTATCAAGGCCTATAACGTCAGCGCGCACCTTTGTGCTGACGCCGGGTGACATCCATATGTGCTGAGGCAACGGACCACAACGCAACACCGGGGTTGAGGGAGATTGCGCTTGACAATGGTCAGAAGCAGGAACTCCTCAACAGCTAGGTGAAGTCACCACTGGAGATGGTAGGAAGAAAACAACAGCCCCTGCTGTGGAGAGAATAGGAGGTGAAACCTTGCCCTGGTCTTGTGGAAGGCAGAGAACTGATCATGGTAAACAACAGAGAGAGGAGTACACAGCTGGTGAGCGAACACTTCTTCCTGGCAGTGCTGATTTGTCTTGACACAGAATGTAAACAAGAGAAAGCAGAGCCTATACTTCTCTAAGGAAAGCGCAGCAAGTCATGCTCCACCGTCAATTTGAAGAAGTGCTAGGAGTGTTTTGGGGGGTGGGTAGGAGTTCAATCAGTATAAATACACATCCCGTCTTTATTGCTACTCATTCATTTCTGTGTTAAATGCCTTTTTATCCTGTGGCCTCATCTGTTTGTTTACACCAGAAGAGACACTGAGGGCCCAGGATTATTGAGCTGGAGCTGGAAGTCCAACCCCATCATTTACATTTTAAAACATATTGCTTACCCCATTTCCTTCACTTTATTAATTTTACAAACTAAGAACACAAACAACAAGTTTAATTTGAGACTTAGAGAAAGAGTACAGGAATACTGAGCAGAAGAGTATAAATGCTGCATTTTATATGTGTGTCAAAAGAAGGATAGCCAGAGCTCCCAGCATGTGGCCATCATACAGACAGTAACATATTCAATCACACAGTATTTATGTATGTTCATTTGCATACTTATTGGTTAATAGGTGCTCCTTTCAGACAGGATAGCTCATGAATATGTGACAATGCAAGGGGTTTGTTTTAACCATTCTTTTTCCTGATATTTGGTGAAACTGAAATTGCTAAAAAATGCAGTTTTTTTCATATTATACGATTTTGATTTTAATCAATGGTTGCATTTAGTGATTTTAGGGGAACAAAATTTTAAAACCATTAACTTTCAAACAATAATCACCAAGTGTCTTATGTCTATCCAGAAAGAAGACAGTGGCTTACTGCATGCAGTATCAGAAGAGTGGGAGTCTACCGGCCTGTGCATTTATTCACTTCACTAAAAGCTGTGAATCAGCTGCACTGATAGGAGATATCTCCTCCCTCACACACCACAAGCATTACATGCCAATGCAGCCACTCACAATTCCAATGCTAATGCTTTCATTTTCACTCTCTCATAGAAGCGCTGGTAACTTCACTTATGTAAGCCAGTTCAGTTAAGCAGTTCAGTGATGTATGATTCTGTAAGGTTTGTTTTCTTTTTTTTTTTTGTGAAAATGTAATTTAGTTTATGAAATATCATTATTTAAACCATATCATAACATGGTCTTACACCCATAAACATGGTAGTTTACCTTGTTAATAAAATCAGCTTGTTATATTTACCTAGTTGATAAAATCAGCTTATTTAAATGGAAGCAGCAAAATAAAGGCTAGCATACTTGTCTCCCCTTTTTATCATTTCACCTGTACCTCTAATATGAAAATGCAGTTTGTACTGTGATACTGCATAATGAAATGTGATCACATTTATAGCAATGCTTACTCTTTTTTGTATTGTAGCATTGAAATAGTGTCCGTTTTTTAAGACTTGAACAAAACAGAAGGCTGTTGCTTTAATAAAAACAATAAATAATCCAGTTGTCTGCAGCGACGAACGCAAAGCAATTTAACGCATCAGTGGTGGTTGCCTATTAATTTGTGTAGAAAGAGGGGAGCCTGGGAGGGGAGATTTGAGGGACAACATGGCTGCATTATGTATC